>CM069527.1:84817500-87317500 GCA_035773235.1 Eospalax fontanierii
ACGAAAAAGAAAGTACTGAGTAGAAGTGAGCATCACTGGTGGACTCTGAACCTTCAGAGTGCTCTACACGATGACTCTAGCAAGGGGTGTCTGGAGCTTTCAAGCACAGGAGATTTTACAATGAGGCAAATGAAAATACTCAAGGATCCTAAAGAAGTTAGAAATAGCTTGTCTACATGGATTTTATGAAAGGGGGATGCACACTTTGTAGATTTTCCTTTATCCTTTTAAAGCACATTTAAATGTAGCTGCAGAGTCTTCCTAGCATTGACCTACATATCTTCCTGTTCCAAGTACATATTGATGCAATCAAGAGAAGTTTACACTTTTGTAACTGTGAAGAATTTCAGTTATGCATAATAAAACACAGCAAGGAGCTTAAGGCTTTTGAGCTTCAAAAACTAGGTTCTTGTCTGCAGTGACCAATAATAGCATGTCCTTTCTTTGCTCTAATGGAAATGGTGTTCTTTTAATAGTACAGCAAACAGTATGGAGGTTCAAAGAAAAGTAAATCAGTCTTTTGTAAGATCCATCAATTGCCTTCCTTTGAAATTTCAATACTGCAATTAAATAAGAAACATAGGCGACAGCACAGCGATGTCAGCAGGATGAAAAGTAAGGGCACGAGAATCACCGGCTCTTCTGATCACTTTCTTCTTTATGAAAATACTTTATTTTGCTCGTGTTTAAAGAATTTCATTTCTTCTTCACCCATCAGATTTCCAAAGTATGTAGCTACACATTCTAACATCCACTGAAATACATAGTATTAAAATTCACTGGTTTATTTGTTCATAAATACTGAACAATTATGGTCCAAGACTAAGCTGAAAGTTTCTGATGGAGAGATACCAGCTGTGGGGTCTTTTACTAAAGGAGGCTACATGTTTTACATGATTTCAATCTTACTTCTTTGCTCTTTTTAATGTTTCTACCTAGGTTTGTGCTATGCTAACCCTTGGATCCCAGGAAAATGTTTAGAATCCTGTCGTTTCCCATGAGATTTGTATACCCTTGGGTCAGGGCAGGACAGTGTCAGAGACCCTATCACCTTTAGGTAAAATTGTGTCCTCAAAAGGGTCTGTGCTTATTTTGGACGCCACTGCCTGAACTCCACCAAACAGAGTAATAAGTTCCATATGCCCATTTTTTTGAAGAGCACATTTTCAAAGCAGCAAATGTTTTGACGGATTGGCTCTTGGAGAGCCTAAATACTGTTATACACATCGTTTAGCATTTCACAAGGCCCCTACTGTTAAAGTCTGGGAATGGGGCCAGGATAACCTACCTACGGGTGCTCTAAGTAATGTGAAAATATTGAGAATTCTTAACCATCAAGCTTCACTGAGACGTATTTGGTATGTGAGGATTTCTTTGCTGCCATGGAACTGTGTGAATGTGTGGGCGTGTACACATTTAAGTCGAAGAAAAAATCAGGCCCTCGAAGTCCATAAATTAACCAAAAAAACCTCAATGATAGGGTTTTCTAAATGTTTGGACTTATAAAATGTTCATCTAAACGTGGCAGAATTCTGATCTTAAAAAATATGTATATATTTACATATATATATATATATATATATATATTCCAAAAGTAATGAAAAGTAACAGAAATACCACAGCAGTTATATAGTAGGTTTGGATCTTGCCATCTCCAGATAAAAAATCCACAAAATCTTCTTACTTGTGTAATGTTATCTCTGTGCATCTTATATATGAATTGTTTCATTTCTCCCTTACTTTGTTGTTGCTATTTGGTTTTGATTTTTGAGATGGGTCTCATTATAATGGGCTAAGCTTGAACTTAGGATTCTCCAGTTTCAGCCTCCTGAGTACTGGGATTGCACATGTGTGCTACCAAATCTGGTAGCATAAGCATTATTTAACAAAGTACTGGTCAAATCTGTTCAATTATGAAGCTTACCTGGGTAAGGATCCTGATTCATTGATCTGGGGTGAGGATCTGAAATTTCTATATTTAAGAATTGTCTCAAGTATTTCCTATGTACCAGTATGAAAAAACTCTTAGGAAACATTTTAAAACTGGAGTCGTACCTAATACTATGTTTGTGTACAGCAGCCTCTTCAACTATGTCTGTTTTGTTTGTTTGTTTGAGCTTTTGAGACAGGGTTTCACTGCAGCCCCAGCTGGCATGGAACTCACTTTGCAGACTAGAGCTCTATCTAACAGAGATCTGCCTACCTCTGCTTCTCAAGTGCCGGTATTAAAAGCATGTACCACCACCACACCCTGTACCTGTTCTCCTTTTAACTTATTGGCTTCTGAATTACTTTTATGCAATCCATCCTTTTGATAAAATCTAATGAGTATGTTTTCATCTGATATTTCTTATTGTTCTAATGCCTAAAGAAAGCATTATATGGTGATCTGTTCAAAAATGATACACTTTAACATTATCATTGATGATAAGAAAAGGCCATGCTAACATATCTCTTCATAAGTGAGGCTATTAGGAAACAGGTACAAATAAGTTGAGGATAAAATGTTAAAAATAATTTCTTCCTGAAGAGTAATACTGGAGTCTGGAAATGTCAAAAAAGGCAGTGACATGCATTCTTGATATGTTAAATAGAGAATACATAAAGAGAAAGTATAGCAAGAAATCAGTTAGATGCCTGCATTAAAATCAGTTACACCTATAAGAATGTTGAGATCTTGGGTCTGTTACCTTCTGTAAACTGCCAGAAGCCTTTCTACTCTTCTGCTGGAGGACAGATTCATCTCATGTAACTGAGTTGAGACTAAGGTTGATCAGCTTTGTAGAGTCTGGCATGAAGTAGGAGACCATAGAAACATCAGGTTTGTTATTAATATGATTATTGAAATACCAATTAATGATCTACTTTTAGATTTCCTTGATCTCTGGAGCACACAGTGAAATAGACAGAAAATAATGATTGAATATAAAATTTTAAGTGTTCAGATATTACTTGCTAACCTCTAGGAGGAAAATGAAATAGAGTAAGGTGCTGGGTTCACGACAGGAGCGGGCAGCACTGTCTGAGATGCCAGAGCAAATCTTCATGGGCTTGATGATTTCCAGAAGCTGAATGACGGACAGGAAGCTGGAGTCCACAATTCATGAGGAGCACTCGAGGTAGAGCAGGCATGCAATGTTGTATTCAAGAAATGGATAAAGACCTGGGTGAATAGTTGGTGAGGTGAGCTGAGATAAGACAAAAGTCAGACAAGGTTCTGATGCATGCCTCCCTTTTTATTAACTCTTTTTTAACCTGAAGATCAAGATATTTGTGCTTTAAAAGGCTAAAACAAAATTGGTGAGAGAAGTTGTATTTTCAGTTGTATTTTCTTTCATTTGGTTTAGTTTTTCAAGGCTTGTGTCCTAGGTGGAAATTTTTGTGGTTGGCATCTATTCTGATTGGTAGGATGCCCTGTACTTTGTTACCTACTTTGAAAATCACAGATTTATCTAATGTTTTCTTTTTGACTGGGAAAATGCAGATGTGTTCTTTTAAGCCAAGATAAGTGAATGTGCCCAATAGCTCCTCAGTGAGGGAAGAAATCACAAAGCGCTTCCTTAGTTAGAATTCCATGCCGAACTTCTGCCATGTTTCCCAGGTGAGTTACTGATGGTTGTCTGGATGATCTCAAGCTTTTCCTACTCAAGCCAAGTACAAGGACCTCACCATCTGCCAAGAGAAGGTGGCTTCTCATAAAATAACACATGTTCTTCAGAATCAGTTCTATAAACCAAGCATCAGCAAAGAGAACACAGCATTTTAACAACAGTGAGACATTTACACAGAATTATGAAGTTTCAGGGTTGGACAACACCACTTAAGCTTACTAATTCCATCATTATAGACAGAATTATGCTCAAGTAGGCAAACTGCTCCAACAGAATCATTTAGATAAAAAAGGTAAGGATTCTAACTAAAATTTACACTAGCTGATTTGTTAGATTATTCTTTCTATACATAAATGCAGAAAGATATGCTTGCTGTCTATGAAATAAATCTGATTCTTCTTTTCTTTCTTTTTTAATTTTTTTGAGACAGAATTTCCCTATAGCTTCAGCTGGCATGACACTCGTTTTGTAGACCAGACCCTTGATCTCATGGAGATTCATCTGTCTCTGCCTCCCAAGTGCTGGGCTTAAAGATATGTGCCACCACATGTGGCTTTTCTTTTCTTAAATTTTTAAAAATGTATTTTTAGTGTGTGTGAAGGTGGGCGGGGTATCAGAGCTTTATGTTCTTGTGTTCAGTTTCCTTTCCATGACCAGATAGCTTTTTGTTATAGTTCTGTTGCTTGAGGAAACTCAGAATAGCAAGGTAGATTATACAGTTTTCTGTAAAAGATTGGCATTTCAGTACCAGGCATGGTGACACATGCCTTTAGTCCTAGCAGAAGCAGGCAGATCTCTGTGGGATCTAGACCAGCTGGATCTTCATAGCAAGTTCCAGGCAAATTGGTGCTGCAGGGAAACCGTATCTCACAAAAAGATAAAAAAAAAAAATTGGCATTTTATAGTAAATATTAGTAAATACGAATTTTAGGTTATATTTTGTGGCCCTAATTTCTGAACAATCTGATGAATTTTATTCCTCAAACATCCTAATTTTCCTTACAAACATTTATGTTTGTGAATCTTTCAACCAGGACTTTCCTTGAAACTTTCCTCAACTATTTGTGTATACAGCACAAATAGGAAATAAGTTAGGAAATAAGTTCAGTGATACATGATATGAATTCCAATAATCCTAAAAGTAATTAGTATTTATTGATTTCTTCGTCTATGCCCACAATCATCTCTGTGAATTCTTATAACAATATTTTGAGAAAAGTACTCTCTACTGGAGATGATGAAAATGAAGGGGTCTTGAAATAACTTGACCAAGGACACAAAATGTTATGAATAATGAATTCAGTTCTAATACACCTCTGAGTCCACAAGGCATCCTTTACCAGGTGAGCCCAACCAACTGTGCAATCAAATTATCAAAAATATCACACACACACACACACACACACACACACACTCACTCAGAGAACCCTCATGCTTTTTGTGTTTGTTTTGTTTTGGTCTGTAAGTTTCTGTGTGTGTATACGTGTGCATGTACATGCAAGCGCACATGTGTATGTGCAGGATACTATCCATTGCTGTTCCTCAGGTTCTTGTTTCTTTGAGACAGGGTCTCTCATTGACCTGGAGCTCAATAGTCTAAGTTTATGATTCACTGTCAGGCCACAATCATAGCTATTCTTAGCTGCACGTGATCACTGGCCACAGATTCGGCATGACTGAAGTCTAAATCCTGATTCTCAAAATGGGGACCCTGGATCAGTAGTAGGAATGGCATCATTTAAAATGGTTAAGATGGGCAGTTATTAGCTGCGCCCCAGATAAGCAAAATGAATTCAGTTCCACAAGTGCTGAGCATGCAAGGTGAAATCTGAGACTCACTACTTCAATGCTGCCTGAACTGAAGAGAGTGATCAACTGTCCCGCATCATTCCAGACTGAGGTTGCTGGGTACATGAGACTTTCATCATAGCAATATGACAAGTCCCAGATAAACAAGGACAAGTTGGCCACCCAAAATATAGAACTAGTATATTGATATCCCTCTGAATAGCTATTTCCCCTTTCATAAAACACATATGCTAGCTTTCAATCTGGTTTATGGTGACAGTAGCTGTTAAATGTGTCTTTAGAGATTGCCTTTGTAGATAGGGAACATCACTGAGGAAAGACAGGCAATAAGTCCCCAAATCCCTGGGAGTCATCAGTATCCATGTCTGGACTTTTGAAAAGCAGTAGTTGACATGCCTATAGTAAAGAGGGCTCCTTTCTCTTTTATCAGCATACTTCACTTAAATATAATCCCAAATCACCATGTTGTAATTGTAAATAAGATCAACCCCAATCACTCTTATGAGTTTATTCATTTAGTTATTTTTTATTTTTTTAAAGATAGGGTCTCATATAGCCAGGCTGGCCCTGAACTCACTATATGACTGAGGTTGGCCTTGAACTTCTGATCTTCCTGTGTCCACTTCCCAAATGCTAGGATGATATGCATGCACCATGCAATAATTCTACTCAATTATTAAATCTGTTTTCTACAGTTTCACTGAAATCCAGACATGTGAAAGTCTTTCATTATCTTACTATTAATGATTTCCACAAAGGGAAATGTAATCCATATGCATATAATTCATTCCAATTCTGTCATGTTTTTACACTATAGAAAATACTAAACCTTAAGCTGTTCCTACAGGTCACAATACTGAAAAAGGGGCACCCACCTTTAGGAAAGATAAGGATTCTATATGTGAGTCCTGCAATGTTTCTTTGTCCTAAAGGAATCATTTTCCTATTCTGAACAATCATTTTCATAGAGAAAATATAATAACTGTTGGACTGTGAA
This sequence comes from Eospalax fontanierii, assembly GCA_035773235.1. NCBI lineage: Eukaryota > Metazoa > Chordata > Mammalia > Rodentia > Spalacidae > Eospalax > Eospalax fontanierii. Next base: position 84,823,918 of record CM069527.1, read on the forward strand.
GCAAAATAGTTTTCTTACTTAGCTGTAATTTACTTTGTGGGAGAGAGTTCTTAACAAAATTCTCACCTGTTACTATCTTTGAGAGACGGCTAAAATCCTCAATAACCTAGACAAGACCACCCTGACAATTGCATCATCTATGTCTCCTGTTTAACTGGTTGCTTAAACCTCTCTTTGGCACTAACAATGCTATAGTCGTGTCTATTACCGTCATGTCTCACCACTCCGGGCCAGCCCGAGTGGACTTTGGGGGGCCAGCCCCAGGGGTTGGGGGTGAGTAGATGCAGAGTCAAGCCGCAGACTCCAGGAGTTGGATGGGAAGCAGGCCAAGCGCATGGCACTACATACAACTCATTTACCGAATAGGTGCACAAGCTCTTATAGGGCTGGATAGCCAATGACCTTATGGGGTGGGGTCCCAAATACAGCCAATAGTAAGTTTGATCCCAGGTAGGCAGGGATTCTTTCCAGATGCTGGTCTCACAACTAGCCAGAGCAGAATATCATACCCACAGAAGCCATTCCTCTATTCCTCCTGGCTTAGGCCCACCTTGCATTATGCCCAACACAATGCAAACCATTTTATTAGTATTTCTTTTAGGGTGTTATCTTCTTTTTCAGTCTCACTCAGGAATTTTAATAACACTAGGATTCCTTCATTTCTATCATAACAACGTTAATTTTACACAAAATAGAATTGAAACACTATTGACTTTTTAATCTAGTCTGTGAAATAAAACTCAAAAAATAAATATACTACATTATAGAAGGCTTAAGTGGTCATTATAGATATATGCAAAAATAACTTAGAAATTTAATAGCCCAAGTGATTTCTTACTGGCAGGATTGGGGAAGAATATTTGGGAAAGGTCATGTTTGAATTGGGCTTCTTCATAGATTTGAAGGAAGAAAAACCACATACAAAAAGTCCGGAGTCATAAGGGTTAGGGCAACGCATGTGATGGAATAAAACATGCCCCACTGAGCTGCAATGTCTGAAGAGAAACCAGCAGAGATTGGCCCTGTGGTCTGGAATGTAATTCAGTAAAGCTCAGGAAATCACCGGAGGTCCTGAGCAGGGACTTGTCACATTCTGGCAAAACTGTTCATGCAGCAGAGAGGCCTGGAACAGGAGAGGGACCTGCTCTGCCTGTCTGGAGGCCATTAAAACAGACTGGGGAGAAGTACTAAAACCCACATCAGAACCGTCATGACCCAGCCCTAGCCACAGACCTCTTCCCCTCAGATGCATTCATCACATGATTCTTCCATCTGGACTCCAGCACCTTTGAAGGAATCACCTATGATTTGGGCTTTTCTTTCACTACAGAGCCTTAAAATGATGATCAGCAACAGAAAGTTAAGTCGAACAGAAAAAAACAGTGTATTTTGTTTTCAAAAATACACTGATGGCATTGATCTGTGACAGGCACAGCATGGTCACGCTAGGTGGTCTGCATGATCTTCTTCCATTCCCAGAACAGCTCCCTGGAGGACAGTACTGCTGTTTCCCCTTTGCAGATGGGGGACAGGAGAGTCCAGCAGTCTCTTGTTAATAACCTTCCTCTATTCCTAGTTCTAGTTTTTAGTCAAAACGAAATCATAACCTTCCAGGACCCATTCATCTAGAGGGAATCATAGTCAGTAGAGGCAGTTGAGGGGGACAAGGACTCAGGCGATTTGGCGATTCTAGGAAAAAAGGTTCACGAGACACTGTGTAGAAATTTTGTACTGTGTACAAAAATCAGAATGGTGGTGATATGGTTCTTTGCTTTATTTTCTCATTTATTTTTATTTTATGTGTTTGAGTGTTTTGCCTGCATGTGTCTAAGTGAACTTTGTGCTTGTGATGCCCACACAGACCAGAAAAGGACATCAGATACCCTGGAATTGGAGTTAAGGATGAGTGTTAACTGCCATGTGGGTTCTGGGAACCGAACCTGGGTCCTTTGCAAGAGCAGCCACGGCTTTTAACCACTGAGCCATCGCTCCAGCCCCAGACATAGTTCATTTTAAGCTTAGCTCCGTCTTTTTAATGCAATAGCAGATACTGAAGAAAAATAGAATTTAAGGCTCTTTAAACAAGTACCTTCAATTAAACACAGTTCATTGGATAAATGGGAAAACTAAAGTATTAAACTAAAGTCTTAAAACGGGACACGAACCTTTGCGCTCCCTCTGGTTTAAACATCAAAGTTATATGAGTTGGGAAATTTTGACTATGAAAAATGAAACTAAAGTCACTTATTCACCCATCCGTCTGTCCATCTCTTTTCCGAAAATATTTACCTATATGACATTCTGCGAGGTGCTATAGGGCAACTTTTGGAAAGCCCTAGAGTATAATTACAAAGTATACTTATATGACAGATTCAAGGGATGGGCACAAAACATAGAGATCAAGGAAAGAATGGCCTGAACCATGAGAACACAGCTCCAGCTTGGGTTTAATTAAATGTGAGTTAATAAAATGAGGATGAGGGCTGGTTTTGGTGATGCATCCTTGTAATCTCAGCAGTTAGAATGCAGAGGCAGGATCCTGAATCATCACAAGTTCTAGGCCATCCTGATCATTGCATTTGAGGCCAGGCAAGTGAAACACTGTCTCTAAATAAATACATTAATTAATTAATTAAGAAAAATAAACTGGAGATAATACATTCACATAACTTGGTCATGTGATTTCCAAGTGATAGGTGTGCAATAAATTGTCTATATTTCTCCAGAGCAGTTATATCTATGGAAAAAATAATGTATTATATTAGTGTAGCGTATTGTGTGCATGTTATAAATCACATTTAATTTTCATACATATATGTGTCCTTGGTAGTTAGAAAGAAAGGAAAATAAAGACAGAAAGAGAACAAGGGAAGGGGAGAAATTTAATGAAAAGAAAGAGAGCCTGTGCCTATCTAGATTCCTTTATTTCTCTTGAAAGTGAATTCATTTCTCCACACAAAAAGGCACAAATCTAACATAGATTTTTCTCTAAAAAGTATATTTTCAATGCCCCAATCAGCAAAAAGGATAAATTAGGTTTCAGCTGTTTTTGGAGTCTTAAGACTCAGAGATGTCCAAGGAAGATGTTCCACTCGATCCCCACTCCATGCCTGCCTCTAGTGCCTTGATGCCTGTGGGCCTGGGCCTCTCTCTCTACATTCACATGCAACACAGTTTGTCCAGGTCACTTGTTGTGTGCAAAGGTCATTGGAGTCACGGAAAATCTCCACTGTTTTGTTGTTTTCGTTGTTCTTTTAAAATAGTGTCTCACTATATAACCTAGGCTGGCCTGAACTCTTGATCCTTCTGATTCCACCTCCCAATGCTGGATTTTCACTCAGTATTACCATATCCAATTCAGGACTCTGCTCCTAATGTAATGATTTTAGTCAGGATTCTGCTGCCCGAGGAGCTGTCCCTTTGGGAGAGCTAGCACCCTTTCTTTCTCTGTTGTGCACTATAGTACTGCTCTGCTGAGGTGAGACCACCCTCCTCTAACACTTTAAGAACTTCTTCTATTGTACAGGAGGTTATTTTAATGCCTTTACAGGTTAAAACTTGAAAACTATGCCCAGCACTTGGGAGCTTGTGGTAGATTGGGAATTTGACACAAGCCAGGACTACATAGCAAATTTCTTTCTCAAAAAAATGTTAAAAGATTAAAAAACGCTTTCCCCCTGAGTTAACAGAAATCAGATTCTGTAAAGGGTTGTGTGTCGTGTTAGAAGGAAAATAGAAACCTCTCTCGTCTTCCTCTGGGTCTCAGATAATTATTTCCATTGGTGCATATTATCTATAACCACTTCATTATAGCTATACGAACGTCTCTGGATCTGTTACCTACTTTCTGATCTGTTTTTCTTCTCTATCATCTTCCCACATCATAGAGTACTTATAATAAACAAAATACTATATTCAGTTGTCAGTGAGTTGTCTTGATGTCTTCTATTAGTCACAATTATCATATTAATTAAATTGAATATTATAAAATTAAAAAGAAGTTTCAAGCTGAAAAGAGCTTCAGTATTAATTTAGTCAGTATTTCCTAACTAAACTTTAACATTTTTATACCATAGTCATAATTTTGTAATTTATTTATTTAAAAAAATTTTAAATGTATGTTTATGTGCATGAGTGTTATGCCTGCGTGTGTGTCGTACAGTGTCAGTGGGGGACAGAAGAAGGCATCGGATCCCCTGGAACTGGAGTTACAGATAGATGTTAGTCACCATGTGGGTACTGGGATTCGAATCTGGGTCTTCTGTAAGAACAGCCGGTGCTCTTAACCACTGAGCCATCTCTCCTGTCCCCAATTTTTATAATTTATGAATTAATTTATAGAAATGTATTACAAATTTTGTAATTTATGGTCTATTTTTCTTCAGATGTATTTAACACATTGATTTAACTAATATTATTTTAAGAGCAAATCATGATAAATTAAAGACTACTTACACATTTGCCTGAAAGTAAATTTTTCCATGTTTTTTGTTTTTAATATTGGGTTTTGCAACCCATGCTACCATTGAATTCATCATGATCTTACTGCTTCATCCTCCCAAGCTGTGGGAGTCAGGCGTAGGCCACCACACCCAACTTGAAATATAATTTTTAAATTTACTTATTTAATTTTATTTTTATGTAGATAAATGTTTTGCCTGTATGTATGTAAGTATATCAAGTATGTGCAATATCCCTGGAGATCAGAGAAGTCCTCAGATTCCTCTTGGAATTTTTGTGACAGATAATTGAACAACTCTTAGCCTCCATGTGGAGGCTGGGAACCAAACTCCAGTCCTCTGTAAGAGCAGCCAGTACTCTTAACTGCTGAACCATCTCTCCAGCCCCAAAATAAAATGGTTAAACAGTCTTATTCTAGCCTGACTGCTGCTAGCCCCATTTCTTTGTGATCAAAAAGAATGTTAAAAGGAAATAACTTTCTCATCGTGTGACTTAACTTTCTATAATCCAGATTTATGTGTTACCTAAAAAATTGTGTCTTGATGAGTGTGGTAGCACAGGCCTTTAATCCTAGCACTGGGGAGGGAGGTAGAGGTGGTCAGATCTCTGTAAATTTGAGACCAGTCTGGTCTACATAGCTAGTACCGGCTCATGCAGGGCTACGGAGTAAAATCCTATCTTAATAAAAATAAATAAATGAAAAGTGTCTCATGCTTTCAGACCTATATTATTCCTTCAATTTTGCAAATTTTGAATTAAACCTTAGAGAAAATGAACTCATGGGCCTTCTCCATGTTAGGTCTGAGAATAATCTCTCAGTCGCTTGGTTTCAGAATCTATGGACTTACCCATAAGATCCTTATTTCACAAGCTAGCATATAACCACCCGTCTGTCTGTCCTCTGTCTCAAAATGGGGTTCCAAGCTGGCCAAGTTTGGGAGTGGAAACAGCATTCTCGGTATCTTCTCTCACATACGGTGTCTTCCACTCAGCAGATGGGCTGTTCAGAGGTGAAGCTTGATTTGATGTGACATGCCAGTGGCACATCACCAGCAAATCTTTATGCTGTCTTCAAATGAGGTTAAATTGCCATCACTTCAGACATTGTGCTGAAGCTTTGGATGACAGACACAACCTTTGCCTTGGAGGAGTCCAGGTGATAGTGGGGAAGAAGAGGGCTCAGCGGTTTCATAGATGTAACTTTCCTAAAGGCAAGACATATGGCATGATTGTTACATAGACACTGAGGAGCACAGAGGGAAGAACATTATGAGAACAAATGCAGATGAGGAATTAAAGAGGACTAGATGGATTACAGAAAAGGAGGAGAAGAAAGATATTTGTTCCAAAGACTGGCAAGAAAGTTGTCTGTGTAGTTGATGGAGGGTCAATCCACTCAAATAAGAAAAAAAGGAACATTTTAAAAAGGAAAAAAAGAAACTCAACTGTAGAATTTGATTTAAGAGAAAGCACTTAGAGCTCTCCCAAAACAAGGCAAATTTGATTGAGTGACTTCCAAACTTCATGTCCAATGTCATTGGCTTGGTCAACATTGATTTGGGGTGTTCAACTCTGGCCCCTTTAGCATACCTGTGTTGAAATCATGTTGGTGTCCTAAAGATTTCCTAAGGAGATGATTTTTCTGTGTGGTAGTTTGTAAGCAATGACCATCCACACCTCAGGCAATGAAGCAAAAATCAAGGAGCAGTCCTCCCAGGAAGATGAGTGGGAACCAGCCATTGAGTCAGACCTGACAAAGAGTATCATTTTGTCCCACATAGGAACTTGTCTTTGTTTTTGAGCTTGCCACAGGGCCAATTTGTTTGTGTGAACTTAAGTTTCTGAGAAAACTTGTTCCTTGGATAATAGCCGTCTATAATTCCCCTCCATTGCCATTTTACAGTAAACAAGAGAGGGCTCAGGGCAGCTGCACACTGGCAGAATCTACTAGTACAGAACATTACTGTACAGAACAAAAATCTAGACGCTTCTCAGCCTCTCTTATTTGAGTCCCCCTTGCAGCTTCCCAACCTCACACCCCCACCTCCCGTTCTCACTCCTATTCCTTCTCTGGATTTGCCTTATTTTTCTTGGAGATGCTCTTTCACATTTTGACAAGCACAGGAATTGGTACTGATGTGTTAGAGCCTTATAGAGTCCCTGGAGAGGACTCACAGCTATGTCAGAAGGAGAAGATGTCCAAGTTTACTCCAAGAGAACTAATTAGCCTCTAATAAACCATCCCCAGAGAATGCAGCAGCATTGGTGTTAGAACAAGGGTCACGGGCCGACTCTTCTCATGTTCAGTCCATCCCCACACAGGGGAAATTCATGTTTTCTTCATACACGTCTAATGAACCTGAAAATTTGATCACCTAGTTGAATTCTTTAGTTTTTTTTTAATGGTGCCCAAGGAGGGCAGACGAGGTAATCAGATCCCCTAGAGCTGGCAGTGCAGCCCAACATGGGAGCTAGGTACTGAACAGATTTTTTTTGGAAGAACGAGAAGTACTCTTAACCCCTGAGCCATCTCACCAGCCCTTCAAAGCATTTTTTATTGGAGATCCAAAGGACATTTTCTTTTTTGAGATAGGGTCTCAAGCCATGATTGGTCTTAAACTCCTATATAGCCAAGAACAACCTTGAATTTCTCATCCACTTACCTTCACTTCCCAAGTGCTGGGGTTAAAGATATGTGCCACCAACAGCTGGCTTTATACGGTGCTGGGGATTGAACCCAGGGATTCATACATGATAGAAACACGATCAGTTATATGTTACATTACATATAGACTTTCTATTTATCACTTATAGCTAAATAAAATGTATAGCTTATATGCAATTTATTGGTAGTGTTCTTGGTAGAAATACGTGAATTATAAAGCACAGAAGTATTACTTGAACCTCCATGATTTAATTCCTTAACAGTCTATATATAAGCCTGTGAATGCAGTTATTTCTCAGGGAAGTCAGCTGTGAACTTTCTGAGGTATGAATCATGTGTATCTGTCTGGAGAATTACTATGAACATAACAGTGAGGCACTGAGAAACAGAGAAAGGTAGGGAATGCTAGCCTCCACCCATGGAACAGGTCTTAAAAAGGGAACAGGAAGCAGACCAAAGCAAGGTATAAAATGTTCATTGCTATCCAACTGGGTATGATCTGGTCAGTGGAGTGTGTAGCAGGATTCTAGGCTGGGATACTTCATATATTTATGAGTATATTGCCTGCATATATGTAAGTGCACCTGTGTCATACAAAGCCTGCAGAGTTCAGAAAAGGGCATCGGATTCCCTGGAACTAGAGTTAACAGTTGTTAGCTGCCATGTAGGTGCTGAGAATCAAACCCGGGGCCTCTGGAAGAACAGCAAGTGTTCTTAACCACTGAGCCACCTCTCCAGCCCCCTGGCTGGGATATTTTTTGAGTTAAGTAAAGCAGGGATCAGTATAGTAATTTTAATGAGTATAGTAATTACTGTGTGGTGAAAGCTCAACTTCTTTGTCCAAAACTTGCTATATAGCTCAGACTGGCCTCAAGCGCACAGAGATCCACCTTTCTAGGATTAAAAGCATGTGCTACTACATATAGCTTCAACTTTTTCTTTCAAAGAATATTTTAGCTATTCTTTGGTAATTTCATATACATATACAGTGTACCTTGATCATATCCACATGTCACATTTAGAACTGAGTGCTAAACAAGTGCTTATTCTCAATTCTTTGACTAGTTAGGAGTCTCTTCATTTGCTGGTCTCCACTGTAAAAGGAAGAGTCTCTGCCCAAGGTTGAGAGCAGCAGGAATCTACATATATAAATACAGATGATTAGAAGGCAGTTTGACCACGTGTCCATTTAGCAATAGTAATAAGTTCCTGCCTTTAGGGCTATCCCAGCCATAAACTTTGGTTTAAAGTACCAGGTATGAATTCTCTACGGTAGAGCAGACTTCAAATCCAATCAGAAAACATTTGGTTATTCCATAATAGACCTGCCGCTATTGAACCAGTGAGCACATCTTGCCTGGTGGGTTGGTATTTTAACATACAGGGTTCGCAGTTCGCTAAGAATGCTGATGACTCTCTCCTACAGCAGCCTGTGTAGCACCTTCTAGGACTATGAAAGCCAGGCAGCAGGGAGGAAGTTCTCAAGTTAGCTCCAGCTTGATTTCTCTATGTCCTGCAACCAATGTATGCTGTGTCTTCAGGATTGTGTTTCACCTACTAGTTATTATGGAGACTGAAAAGGAATGACAGTAGCTTGTGTTGTTTTAGGGGCCTCTAGGACCTCTCTGACCAATAATTCATAGGGAGGTATCCCATATCTGCGTAGCATTTGACATTTTCATTTAATAGCACATGTCTTCTGCAGGAACCATTGTCCACTCATGCAGAGTAACCTTGTTGAAACTCCCAAAGTACTGGGTTTTCGTAAGGTTAAAACTCAATTCCTATCACTAACTAATGATACAGATAGAAACACCTATCATCTACTTGGTAAGATGAAACAAAACAAACAAAATATGTAGATTGGTAAAAAGTGAGCAATAAACCTTTTATGTATTGAACTCTGTCCCTTTCCCCCTCACCTCAAAACTCATATATTATAAGGTCCCAACCTCTACAACTCTAGATGTGACGTTATTTGTAAGTAGGGTTATTGGAGATGCAATTATTTAAACTGAGGACATACTGAACATATAGGTAGGCCTATAAACCATTGTGGCTATTATCTATATGAGAAGAGGAATATGGATGTAGATATGACCACAAGAGAACACTATATAAAGAAGCAGGTAGAGACTACAGGAATATAAAGAGGCCAAGAAATGTCAAAGATTGCCAGAAAACCACCAGAAACAGGAGAAAAACCTAGAACATATCTCTTCCTCATGACTGGGAATGGTGGCATACACCTTTAATGCAGCACTCAAGAGGCAGAGGCAGGAAGATCTCTGTGTTTGAGGCCAACCTGGTCTACATATCAAATTTCAGGCAAGCCAGGGTTACATGATGAGACCCTGTCTCAAAAACAAGGCAAACAAAAAACAGATCTCTTCCTCAAAGCCTGGGGTGGGAAACAACTCCTGTGAGACCTTGATCTTGAACTTTCAGCCTCCAGAACTGTGAAACAGTAAGTTTTTGTTGTCTAACCCACTGGGTTTTGGGGACAATGCAGGCAAACCCACTATTAAATCAACTGGCCAATGATCTAGGAAACTGGTGTCAAGTTGAGACACCAACACTGAAGTATAGTCATGAGACCAAAGTACATATGACAGAAGTGAGGAGGGGTCAATTACAATTTGACTAAACCATCTCAGCATCCCCTCCAACATCCCAAATACTGTAAATAAAGCAAACCTGGTCTCGAATACTCCCGACTGATGGCCTAAACCTTCTATTATATTGATTGCTTTGACCAGACTAATCCCAGGCCTATGTGAGCTGAGAACATAGGTGAAAATCCCCTGATTCCTTCCTACAAACCTAGTCTACTTCAGACTATTAATAATACCTAACAGCCATGGTCCTTTCTGAATTTTAGATCTGAGGTGTACCTGCCTGTAGTCTAGACTCCCAAAGCATTCCTCTTACAAATTCCACGCCCAACTTTTTTGTTTATAACGTTTGATATAGCTTTGGTTATTAATAGGACATTATCTCTTGGATTTAGAACTTTGTGTGTGTGTGTGTGTGTGTGTGTGTGTCTGTGTGTCTGTGTGTCTGTGTGTCTGTGTGCCTGTATACCACTTGCCAAAACTTGCCAGTCTGCATTTGACTTTTTATATGATGTCACCTTTCCTTCTCTGAGTTTGTGTACCCTTCTTTGACCTCTTGTAACTAGCCAGTGACATTCCAGCCACTATTTCTGTTAAGTTCTGCCCCATGAGACAGACACCTCCCAAACGGGAAGCCAAGAGACAAATTGGGAAATCACCTGAGCCAAAACAGCTGCTGTGAGATGGCTGGACATTCCAACGAGGTACAAGCTTAGAGTTAGTAGCTGTCTGAAGGTATAGAATTGTAGTAAGAAATCATTTTAGAATTTATCTAATCCAGCTCTGATTTTACAGGTAGGGGAACTGACCAGCATCTGCATCATAAACAGAAAGATGAGGGGCAAGCTAACTAGAGAGTGCTTCCCGCTTCACCTTGTAAGACTTTGCTGTACGTGGAAGGCAAAGCTTCACATACAAAAGAGCCAACAACAGCGGCTGTTGGCAACAGCACCAAGAGGAGAGTAAACAGTTTAGCACAGAGGCAGGTACAGGCACCAGCTATAGAGCAGTTTATGACAAAGTCTGTGACCAGGCCTGCACGGGGGTAATCATGGGAAACAGGAGTATCACAGAGTCCAGGGTGGCAGCTAAGATGACTGTGCTCAGCTGTATACAGAAGACATTATACATGGACTTAGAAACCATTTCTTATAGATTGACAAGATGAATCAGTGGATCGAAGTACTCTCCACTTGTCTCATGATCTGCCTTCAGTCCTTGAAACCCACGGTGGAAGGAGAGATCACACTCCTGAAAGATGTCCTCTGACTTCCACATGTGCTCCTTGCCACATGCACAACACCAGCCACATAAACACATTATTTACACAAAAAATAATAAATAAAAATTTTAAGAAGAAATGATTTGTGTGTGCTCAGATTATGGCTCAGTGATTATATATATATACTTAGCCTGCGTAGAACCTAGATTCAATCCCCAGTATCTCACTTAAAAAGAAAAAGAAGGGACTGGAGCGATGGCTCAATGATTAGGAGCACCGATTGCTCTTGCAGAGGACCTGGGTTCAGTTTCCAGCACCCACATGGTAGCTAACAACCATTCATAACTCCAGTTCCAGGCCTCTGTGGGCACTGCATGACACAGGTACACTTACATGCGTGCAGGAAATACACTCATACACATAAAATAAAAATAATACAAAATAAAAAAAATTTTTAAAGGAAAAAGAAAAAGGGGTAATATTTGCTGGGTATGGCAACACACACCTGTAATCCTAGCACTCAAGAGTCTGAGGCAGGAGGCTATCTTGGCTGCAGTCAACCTGGGCCTGAGAAGCTGTGCAAAGAAACACAAATATAAAATAAACAGTTCATAATATGAGGGAACATGAAAGTAGAGAGGAATGTGGCACAGAAACCACAACAGAGAAATAATGCATAGATTGTTCTCAGGCATGCTTTCAAATATAGCTACTCATTTCTGAAGATCCTGTCCTATGTATGGCCTTTGGAGTATTTTGTTTTGGCTGCGGTGGTGAGGTGATATTTTGTAAGCAATGCTTTACCACTCCCAAGATTTTGACAAACCCTAAAAGTGCATACAATGTAATAAAGACCTGGTGTCTGTCCAACAGTTTTTGGTTTGCTTGTCTGCTTTCTGTTGTGTTTGTTTTGTTTTTGAAGCTTTTGTGGGGGTTATTGATAGGGTCTCCCTAATCTCACTCTGTCTGTAAGTCATTATGTGAACCAGGTTGGCCTCCATCTATAAAGATCCACTTGCTTCTGCCTCCCAAGGACTGAGATTAAAGGTGTGCCCCACCACACCCTGAGTTGTCCAAGGGGTTTTGTAGTCCATGCTTGGATATGTGTTTGTGCTGGAGTGCAGGTGGGGCACGTGTGATGTGATTTTTAAAATAACATCTTAACTTCTAAAACTTACATGTAAAATAAAATGTAAGGATTTTCATCTAACATTTATAGCAATACCATTAAACAATTTTGCTGAAACATTAGCACATAGAATTACTATTGAGTCAGAGATTTGAAGACAGGCTTTAGGCAGGCAGGGACAGGGAATGAGGAAAGAATACAATGAATGACTTTCATTTCCTTGCTGTGACACATGGAGTGAACGCAGTTCAGTAATTGGATGGACTTCCTGTAATCCTAGTCACTGACAGCAGCCAGCTTGTCAGCACCTGAGCCTTCATACAGCTTGGCCAGCAGAACTTCCAAGCAGAATAAAGGGGCAAATTGTGCAGGGTTCCTTACAACTGAAACTGGAGCTGCACAGATCTAGGCCAAGGACAAAGCTAACCAGGTTCATCATGCACACACACACACACACACACACACACACACACATACATACACAAACATACATACACATATGTCCACATGTCCACATATATACACAAGAAACTCACACTCTTTTAATTTAAACTGTTTTGAAACTGTTATATACAAGTACTGGATTTACATAATCTCCACTCTATTCTCTCCCTCCAACCCCTATGACCTCTTTAATGATTACTATCGCATAAAATACTTATTCTTAAACCCATGTGGGGGGCGGGCGGTGAGACAAAGATTCTTGCATCCCAAGCTGGCCTAAACTTGTTTTGCACTTGAGGATGGCCTTAAACTTCTGATCCTCCTGCTTCAAATGAGTGCTGGGATTACAGGTGTGCCCCCCTGCACCCAATTTATGCCATCCTGGACAACGAGCCAGGCTTCTGTGCATGCCAAGTATGCTATCAACCAACCTAACCCCCACTTACATTTTATTGTCAAAATGTAAAAGTTACATAGATAATAGCAATGAGAACATTGAGCACTTGGTTTTCAGAGATGATGCTTTTATTTCCTTTCACCTTAGGGACTACATTTTGAATATTAATAAAAGAGGAATCACAAAGTGTATATGACTCATAAGGACAATGAACTGGGATCATCCACTGTCCCTTTTTTTTGTCCTCTTTTACCCCATTTGTAGATAGAAGTATGTATTTTCATGGCAGAGAAGAGTATAAAATTCTGTGGGAATGTTGTAAATTGTAGCTGTGAATCACTCCAGAGCCATCCAACAGGAGGCCTCCCGATCCCCTTCCAGTAAATGTTATTCCAGTGCATGACTGTGCTTGCTGGCTGCTGAGAGCTCCCTGGGAACAACTCGGCCCTGGCAGGACAGGCCTTTGAGGTAATGGCCTCCCTTGCCTGCTGGAAAGATTCATTTTTAAACTCAAGAACAAATATCTTTTGCATTGCAGTTGTTCATTTTTATTAACCAACTGTGTCTGCTGAAAACGTCTTGACCTACATACTAAAAAGTCCATTTGACTCTATTTTTCTATCTTAATAGTTCATGTTTTATAGATATATTCACAAGTAGATATGGAACACCCAGCTTGCGCTTTGTCCTGAAGAAATATTTTTCTTAAATAAGCATTCTATTAGAATTGTAAAACCCTGTATGCCACCCAACAATCTTTGATGCATGTGAAATAAGATATATGTTAGATGATATACTTATAGACACTCAAATTCCAAATTACCTACTATTTTAATAGTAATTGATCACATAAGGTTCCCTGTCTCACAGATGACTTAAAATGTGAATGGCAAGTATTGCTATGAAAAATGAGCTTTAGTCCACATGCCTAGAGCCTCAAATGAAGCAGTATTCTGTGCTCTGTACAGAGCTGTCAGGCAGAAAGCTTACTGTGTGTAACATGTGAGTAATTCTGTCTTCACTTTTCCTTTAATCCGTTGTAGATGGCTTTTCATTCAAGCTTGAAATTATAGGAATGCTAAACATAAAGTTGTTCCTTCCCTAAGTGCAGTCACTTCAACAGTTTGCTCATTTGAGGTGTCCTATATGGTCCCCTTTTGATGGCAGGAGTCAGAGAGGGTGCTTTTAAGGAGCAAGGCTACCTCTGAGCACAGCAGAGTGAAACTGATGGCAATTTTGCTGATGTGAAGATGTATTTTCTTACTCATTTTCAGAAAACAATTTTCAGGGTTGGATTAACACAGGTTAAATTTAAACTTGGCAAAAAGGAGACTTTCATGTGTTCCTCTGTGACTTGGTCACTGTATATATTCATGTAATTTCAGAACTGCTTCAAATCCAACACCCAGACAGAATCACATTCGCAAGAGATTTGCTGGGAAGAGACAGCAACACAGGCAAGAAGATCCTTAAGATGGTGACATGGGTCTGACCAATGGAAATAGACTGGGAAGGAAGAAGGAAGATTGGGTAGAAGACTCTCAGCAACACATTCCAAGTAAGTTTTGGCTAGGTGAAAAGAAACTTATTTTACCTTTGAGAAAATTTGATTTCTCAAGGAAGTTGGGTCTATAATCACATCCTGCATCCATATCTCACATCCTGTACTCGGTCATAGGCTAGAGGTAGTCTTTGAGGAATCACGGCTTCAGAATAAGCCTGCTTATAGATCATATGGACAGCATCTGAGACTTCAGCCAGTGGTGAAACATTCAGCACATTTTACTGGCCACCACTCTGTCAGAATAAGTGTCATCGGAATCAGTTTGTGGGATGCATTTACTTGATCATTCACTCACCAAACAAATCTCTATGGTGTTCCTACAACATGGCAGGTAGCATGTTCAGTGTTACAGACTCTGGCCAGACAATAAAGGTCACACTGCTTTCATACATTATACATGTCATTAAATACTGGCTGAGAATAGAGGATCCTCAAGACTGAGACATGCTACCCAACTCTAGTGGTTAGTAAAAGCACTATTTTATTATTATTTTTATTTGCATTTGTATTTTGAGACAGGATCTCCATGTAGCCACAACTGGCCTGGCTTGTAGAACAGGCCAGCCTCAGTCTCACAAAGGTTCACTGCCTCTGCCTCTTGAGTCCTGGGATTAAAGGAGTGTGCCAGTATACCTGACAAAAGCACAATCTTGGTATTAATCCATCATGTCTATCTCAGAGTGAAAATGAAGTTAGTTTCATATGCTTGCTAAGATCTTCACAGAGATCAGGCATGATGGTGCACACATGGACTCCCAGCATACGGTAAGCTAAGACAAGAAGATCTTGGGTTCACAGTCAGCCTGAACTACATAGTGAGACACTTGTTTCAGCAGTAACAACGAGAAATAAAGAAAGCAGAAATAATTTATAAGCATGTAAAATAACCCTCACTGTTTTCTACTTGGTTTCTGAACTGGGTTTCACAGTAGTGTGCCTCAGTGCTTCTTACACATTGCATCCACGTGTGTCTGTGGCTGCTGTTTTCTGCAAGAATGAATGTGGCAGATGGAGTAGGATGCGACAGAAACATACAGAAGTGGTGGAATATAATACATGAAAGAAGAAACCATCCTAATCGTTTCACCGGCACATATCTGTCTCTACATCAGCACATGCTCATCTCCATGTGTGTAAAAACTTCATGTTTCAGGGCTGGGAGATGGTTCAGTGGTTAAAAGCACTGACTGCTCTTCCAGAGGCCCTGGGTTCTGTTCCCAGTACCCACATGGCAGCTAATAACCATCCATAACTCCATTTCCAGGGGATATGACACCCTCCTCTGGCCTCTTCATGTTCTGTCCCTTTATGTTCTGTCAGCTTCACCAGGAAAATTATTCCAAAACTGTTTATTCTTTGAAAGGAATAAACCCATCAAGGAGATGGGTTTCAGCATATATTTTCTTGCTTATTAAATATACTGGTTTATTTGATATATATTTGATTCAGCAGGATCCCTGAAGTGGAGAACAAACTCTAAAGTTGTATGCAGTAATGATATAAAGAAAAAGACACAAGCCATAAGGTCATTGACATGAATAATGATGGTAGATCTGACCTGCTAGAACCCCAAAGGAAGCTTATTAACATTTTTCTTAAAGTGAAATTACAAATATAGGAAAATATATATACACTGCCTTTGACGAATAATTAAAACTATGCTAACATGGTCAATCTGGGTGACCGACCATAGGCAATTTCACTAATATTCTCCAGTTTCTAGATTATCCTAAAGTGAAATTTTTACATTCAGGAAAATACTTTGATAGCCGGGCACAGTGGCAAATGTGTTTAATCCTAGCACTCAGAGACAAAGACAGGTGGGTCTCTGTAAGATCAAAGCCAGCCTGGTCTATATAATGAGTTCCGAGTCCTCTGGGGCAATAGGGCAACACTGTCTCAAAAAAGAAATTTAAAAATAAAACACAAAATAAGAAAGAAACAAGGAAAGTTTGCTTGGATTGCCACTTCTACTTTTAACACTCACTAATCCAACTTTGTTCACCCAGGTGCTAACCCCATTTCTTGTGATAAACCCAGGTCTCTCTGCACTGTGTGTCATAGTCAGGTTTTTTTCCCCCTAATTTCCTACAAATAACAGTCAGTAGTTATCAGGCACTAAATTTGTGTTGGGCATCTTCCATATAAAACACCCACATCCTATGAGGCATCTAGATTCTACTGTTACTCTCATTTAATCAATAAGTCCATTGAGGATCAGAAATGTTAACTTACACTGTGACAAGGAAGACAAGATGGATTTCAAATCTTGATGTGGCTGATTTGAAACTCACTCAGTCTTAACCAATAGCTTAAGTTACCAGATATATTCCAAAATTCAGCAAAAAGAAAGATTCCTTCCCAGGTATATCTCTGAACATGTACCGTGATTTTCTAAATAAATACTCAGATTTCTGCACAAGCAGAAGACATCTTTGCTCCTTACCAGGCTGCACATGAGAAACCTTAGTGTGATTTGGTTCATAACCTTACATTTGGTTCATAACCTTTAACCTTGAACCACCCTCTCTGCCATCACAGAACTGTAGACATACTTGAATTCTTAGTAATACCTGAGCATCCTGGCCCCCAAGTTCCTCTGTCTCTCTGCCTGTCTCTCTCTCTCTCTCTCTCTCTCTCTCTCTCTCTCTCTCTCTCTCTCTCGTGTGTGTGTATGTGTGAAAGTATGAAGACAGGAAGACAGGGCTGCCTCCTTCTACCCAAAGTAGAATTTCAGTAAAAACAGGAGTTGTCTTTGGCCTCTCATAAGACAGCCTCAGCTTTCTGAAAAACATTGCCAATGGGTATGAGTCTGTTGAAAATCAGTTTAACTTAACAGGTGCTAAAATAAAAGCTCTGCCCATTTCAATATAACATAATAAAAAGAAAACACTTAAGTATGCATGAAACAGTTAAGACCATGTCTGGCACTGGATTTGCTGAGTCAGTTGGAAGTCAGCTGTCCCCACTTTGCCTGGCATAGTTCCAGTGTACGTAGTAATAATAACAGCTTTCATTTTTAATTAATGAGAGAATTATTAATTAACTGGCACAGTTACCAAACCAGAAGAGACTCACCTGAAAAACAATAATTTTGTTGGATTATAAAGCAGAACTAACTAAATTTTACTTTGAAGACTAAAAAACATGTCTAGTTAATCAGAATTGAGGTGAAGTGATTCAGAAGCATCTATATCTAGTCCATGTCCTCTCTGAGTGGGCCACCAACAATTCTTGGGAAGAAAGGGACATGTTAAGAGCCAGCTTTCAGAATACTGGATCAGGAAATCTGAAGTTCAGTGGCTGTATTTAAGCCTATAATACATACCAGTTCCAGTTCATTCAGGGTCTTAGAAAACAAAATCAAGTTATATTTGAGCTGGGCGTGGTAGCCCAGGCCTTTAAACCCAGCACTCCAGAGGCAGAGGCAGGCGAATCACCGTGTCTTTGTGAGTTCAAGGCCAGCCTGGTCTACATAGCTAGTTCCAAGCCAGCTGGGCTACAGGGAGATACTGTCTCAAAGACAAAAAATAAAGTTAAAAAAAAAGAGATATTTGTAGGGAAATTATCAACACATGTTAAAGACGATCTGAACTCAGAACTGTGCCATTTTTCACCAGCACACAGATACTATTTTACACAAATGCTTTTTGCACATATCATTCATTTCTTTTGTTAGGGTAATCAGATTCAGAGACCATGCTACTGTATTTAGGTGCCCTCACATATGACAGCCAGATATGTATCTGTCAGAATTAAGGTATCTAGTTATTAACTGAGGGTTTTAGAAACCTAAAGAGTCACCACAGCGGACCCCGGAATAGCAGCCACAGGCTTACCTGGGAACTCACCTGGAATGCAGATTCTCAGGCCCCACCTCAGGTACAAGGGATAACTCTATGATTAGGCCCAGGAATCTGCATCTTAGACCCTGCAGGCAATTCTGATGCAAGTCAGTCAGGGAACCATTGACCGCATACAAATCTCCATCATTTCTGATTTATTCTCGGAAAGCCAGTTTTTTGCAGCTTAGCTCAGGTGCCATGAAGTAGAGAGTTTCTCAACAACCAAAGTCAGGTTTGATGGTGGATTGACTTGCTTGACGGATTCTCTGCAGGGAATTTCAAAATATGGAAAAGTGAGCTCTGAAATGTTACGATGTTGGTACTGGCAACCGACACAGCTGAACTGCAGAGAAGCACAGGATCCTCCTGCTGTTTCCTTTTTGCTGAATTCCTTTCTGGCCTCTTGGGAAGATTCCCTTGAGGCAGCTCTGAAAATATAAACCTCCTCATGTAAATGAGTTGTTTACCCTCCTGATCATTTGTTAGAAAGCACTGGGCTTTGCTGACTCGGGAATAACTTCTTTTGACAAGCATACACATGAAACAGTAAGTGATACTGAATACAGTTGGTGCAAGTCTCAAAACTTGGATCGCTCTAGATTCTTAATAACAGGTCATGCCATTTGGCACATCTTTTTGTGTATTTTGTGTAATCTTAAACAAAGTGAGTCCAACCAACATAGTAATGAAACGTGAGCACTAAAAGGTTGAACACAAATGAGATGTTATCCTGGTGAAAAGACAGAAAACAGGGCACATAAGAAACTTCAGGATAGGGGATCTTTAAATATGTGAAGCTTAATCTAGTCTGTGTCAATTCTACTTAACCAGAAAGAAGGAAATCTATATAGAGAAAGCTAGGTTTGAATAAGTGCTTGGTTTTCAGTGTTTCAAAGGCAGGAAAAAGAAAAAAAAAAACTGTTAAAAAAAAAACACAAACTTTTTTTCATTTTATGCATATGAGTGTTTTGTCTGCATGTCTATAAGTGCACCCATGTCATGAAGTGACCATGGAGGTCAGAAGAGGGTGTTGGATTCCCCTCAACCTAGAGTTATGGATGGTGTTTAGCTATCTTGTGGTTGCTGGCAACCAAACTTGGGTCCTCTGGAAGAGCAGCCAGTGCTCTTAACAACCGAGCCATCTCTCCAGCCCCACAAAAATGACTTTTTAAATGTATTATTTACCAAATGTAGCTTCATCCTTTAATTACTGTAATTTATAGCAACCTTTCTTTGGGTTGTGAGCCTGAGCCTTTAATGGCTGTGCCAGTTCTCCAATCCTAGCTTTCTTTATTTTTTTGTTTGAGTGTATGAGACTACCCATATTAAGTTCAAGTACAGAAAAGCAGAGCATAAGAGGCAAACTATGTCCCCCTCACTCCTTCATTTCTTTATTTCTTTGCTAGCCACACTCTCAGAGTAAAACTGGCATGTTTATTTTGGGGTCTATTCACTACGTCTGAATCACATTCCCGCCTGTGAGTCCATCATTGTGATACATGAAAGTCAATGGATGATTATGGTCCAACTTTACATCATATACTTGACATCATCATATAAACCAAAATAGCTCCGAAGATGGGTTGCACATCGCTAAGCCTTGCTACTGTTAGCGGCTTTTTGGATGGCTTCCAGTCACTGGTCATAAATGATCCTTCAATTAGCCATCTTTCCACATTATTCAGATGTAGTTTTGTATTTTGATAGAGGTTGACATTCTAGTCAAAAAGGGAACATTGAGGGTCTTGATGCATTGCCTAAATTGTCTGTAAAATGTTGACAGAAAATGAGAACCAATATCCCCACACTATAACCAATTTTAATTATATTTCTATTAAAATAGTTCTATTCTAGTTGGAAAGGAAAGAAAATAATTTTGCTTCTATGTTTTCTCATAAATAAGAGTTCTGTAGTCTAAGCTCATGGTCAATGAAGATCTCATTTTTCCAGTATCTGTTGTTGAAAAAAATTTATATTTCTGTTTCTTCCATTAAAGTGTCTGGCACCCTTGTTAAAGACTGACTGACTGTGCGTGTGCGTGTTTATTGCTCTGATCGCACGTCTTCTCCATCGGACCTGTATTTGTGCCTGTACCAGTGTCTGACAGCTGTGGCCACAGTGAGTTGAAATTGGAAAGTTTAAGTTCTGTAAATTCATTTCTATTTTTGTTTATTTTGTTTTGTTTTGTTTTTTGCGATGGGGTCTCCCTGTAGCCCCAACTGGCCTGGAACTCACTATGTAGACCAAACTGGCCTCAATATCACAGAGATCCACCTGCCACATCCAACTTCCAACTTCATTCATTTTAAAGATTCTTTTGCATCTTTCACTTGCTTGCATTTTCAGTAAGAATTTGTGGCCATTTTGCCAATTTTTACCAAATCTCCCTGGAGTTTTTACAAGGATTTTGTGGAATCTGCTCATTAATGTGGGAAATATAATAATAATAATAATAATAATAATAATAATAATGTTCTTTTTTTTTTCTAATTTGTCTTTTTCAGACGGGATCTCCCTAAAGCTCCAGCTAGCCTGGCACTCATTATGCAGACCAAGCTGGCCTTGATCTCACAGAGATCTGCCTGCCTCTGCCCCCTGAGTGCTGGAACTAATTGCATGTGGCACAACACCAGGCTATAATAATAATGTTCAGTCTCTAAATCCACAAATGTGAAATGCTTTTCCATATCTGTAGGGCTTCCTTAATTTATTTCAATGAGACTTGGTAGCTTTTAGATGTGTTTTCTACTTTTTGTACATTTATGCCTGTTTTATTTTTTGATGAAATTATAAAGAAATTTTTGTTCTTATCCATTTTGGGATGGTTTATTGAAGGAATTTAGAAATACATTTATTGAGCCAGGTGTGGTGGCACCTGCCTTAATCCCAGAACTTGGGAGGCCAAGACTCTGTGAGATCAAGGTCATCCAGCCTGATCTACATAGCGAGTTCCAGGCCAGATGTGGCTATAGGGAGTCATTGTCTCAAAAAGATATATATATATATATATATATATATATATATATATATATATATGTAATGAATAAATATGTAATTTATTCATACTGAATTATATATTGGAAGCACACTCTAATTTTTCTGGACTTGATTATTAGTGCTAACAATTGATAGTGGGTTCCTTAGATTTTTCTAAATACAACTTATAACCTATAAGAAGAGAGAGTTTTCTTCCTTTCCAATTGAATGACTTTTTTTTTTCATTTTCTTGCTTAAATGCTCTATCTATAACTTCCAGTACAAAGTTAAATGTAAGTAAAAAGAAGAGAAATCTTTGTTTTGCTCCAAATCTTAGGGGGAAAGTTTTAACTCATTAATTCATTCACAAACTAAATATGATGTTGGCTGTGATATGAGCCCCTCATCAGGCTGGGAAAGCCTCTCTCTCTCTCTGCCTCTTAAAACATACTCTCAGCTCTATACTAAATACCTGAGGCTGACCATGAATTCAAGATTCTCCTACCTCAGCCTAAATGACAGAGCTAGAATTATAGGCATGTATTACCATGCTTGACTCCGAAGTAAGGATTTTTTCTTTTCTTTTGAGGTGTTGGACATTGAATCTACAACTTTGACATTATGGTCAAGATCTCTGCCACTGAGCTACAGCTCCAGCACTAGAAGTTTTTACAATTCTTAGTTTTGTCAGTTTGAAAGAAGTCTGAATTTTGCCATATTTTCCACATCTAGGACAATAAACAAGTGGCCTTTGTCTTTTATTCTACCAATACAGTAAGGTATAATGGAGTAAAAATAATACTCATTTAGTTAAACCCATACTTTGAATTTTTACCTTTTCCTGGACTAGCAACATTCAATATGGTATTTTTTGTTCTTTTTCTTATTCCCTCAAAGCTGGTCATCAGTCCTATATCTCTCAATCATCTTGTGATCATGAGTCCAAACAGCCAGACCTCTGCAAGGGTCTATGCTGCGAGCTGTGCTGTTCAGAGGGTTATGTGTGCTAAAGACATTTTGAATCATTATATTTTCAGCTTATAATGACTTTATCTGGACATAACAACATTGTAAATTGAGGAGCAACTTACTGATTTTCTAAGGTTAAACTCAACTTCATTCATGGGATAAATCCTATTTGGTCATGGTATGTCAGCTGTTTATATTTCTGAATTAAGTTTAGCATTCAAACAATATTCATAATAAATATTGATATTGATATGTAGTTTTCTTTTCTTGTAATAACCTCATGTGGTTACAGGTCCAAGCTAAAACTGACTATACAAAATAAGCTGGAATACATTCTTTCTTTTTCTAGTTTTTGGGAGGAGATTTTTACAGATTCGTTTTTATAATTCTTTTTTCTTTTAGTAGCTGTTTGATAATTGTGATTTTTTTTTCGAGTAGGGGAAGTTTCATGATTATTATTTTGATTTCCCATTTCTGCTTCATTCAGTTTGGTCATTTGTGTCTCCAAGCATTTGACTGTTTCATCCAAGTCATATAATTTGTTGTAGATATTCAGTTCTGTTTGTTTCTCTTTACTTCTATAAAGTGCTCAGCCCCCATTCTTGAATTCTTGATTCTTTGTGTTTTGAATATGTCTTTAATTTTTTAACACTATAGCTGTTAGGTTTGTTGAATTTTACAAAGGCATTTTGGTAATCTCTTTCTTTTTGAAAATCTTTATTTCATTAGCTTTTGCTATACTCTGTTCATTTTTCTTGTTTATGCTTATTTTGCTGCTTTTTTTCAGACATCAGGGTAGAAATTTTCAATTGTTAATTGGGAATGTTTCTCTTTTGTTTTTGTTTTGTTTTGTTTTGTTTTGTTTTTTGACAGGGTCTCCCTGCAGCCTCAGCTGGCTTGGAATTCACTATGTAGACCCGGCTGGCCTTGAACTCACAGAGATACACCTGACTCTGCCTCCCGAGTGCTGAGACTAAAGGTGCGCACCCCCGTGCTGGCCTGCATCTGTTTAATACAGTTGTTTGCAGCTATGGGTTTCTCTATAAGTGCTCCTTTAATATATCGTGCATTTTTTCTCCATCCGCGTTCACCATAAAATGTTCTGTAAGTTTTGTGATTAGTCCTTTAATCCACTGATGGATTTAGAACCCTGTCGTATAATTACCACATGCATTTGAATTTCCCATGCTTCTTTCGTGTTTATCTCTAATTTCATTCCCTATGTGATTTCAATCTCTTTCTATTCATCATAACTTAATTTTTGTCTAAGTATATGATCTGTTCTGGAAATTTTCCCATACATGCTTGACAAAGCAGTGTTGTGTTTTATTTCTCATTTTCATCAGTACCCTATAACAAAGTATTTCAAAATATGATGCATTAAATTTTAGCTTATTTATAAAGGAGATTTTGGAAGTAGATTATGAGATTTATTCTGATACTAGGAGGTCTTTTCTTATTCTTCTCTCTCCTGGCCCTTCTTGGTAAAATACTTGCTTGACCTATAGCTTGGCTTGCTGCTCTCCTGAAACTATCAACCTCCCACCATCAAAATTTCTATTATGAAGAGTGACAGGTGAATTTGAATTTCCCCACACTGTACTATAGTAAAGTTATCTCATTTAAGGAGAGTATTAAAACCCTGTTCTTCACACTTCTCTCTTTGGGCAAAATCTCTAGAATTTTGCTCTGAATCAATTGCAGAGGCCATGGCCACTTCTCTCAGAGTGATATCCCTGCTTATTCTTTTATGTGTATGAGTGTGTTGCTTGTATATATGAAGTATACTTGTATCATAGAGTGCCCACAAAAGCCAGAAGAGGGCATCAGATTCCTTGAGTTATAGATGGCTGTTAGCCGCCATGTGGGTACTAACACCAAAACCCAGATGTCTGGAAAAGCAGCCAGTGCTCTCAACTACTGAGTCATCTCTCCAACACCAACCTGTTTTTTTTTTTAGACAAAGACATTTTTATAACTATTTCTAAATATTTATATTATTATTAATATTTTAAATTTCCCTGCTGCCTTCCACAATGATCCCTGAGCCTTGAAAGAAGAGTTTGTGATAGAAGTGTCCGGTTTAGGGCTATACTCTGCAGCCTCTTGCTCTCTGTATGTTGCCCAGTTGTGGTTCTCTGTTAATTGACATCTGCTTCAAGAAGAAGCTTCTCTGGATAAAGTTGAAAGAGGCATTAATCTTTGGGTATAACAATCAGGGAGTCAGTTTACCAATATGTCTATTCAGCAGCTGGGGAACAGTGCCCTTCCCAGACACCACAGACCAGTAAATAAGAAGTCCAGTTCCAGGAATGGACTCTCTACTTTGGTGCTGTTGACCCTCAAACAATACTGGCTATTGCCATTGCTCCTGATGGTAAGAACTTATTGCTGAAGACATTAAATGTGGGACTTCCTCAGGGAAAGCGGGACTGGAGGGCAGGTGACTGGGTTAAGAGAGAAAAGAGGAACACGGGATTCAAAGACTGGTGAGTCTGAGGACCTTTACTGTAACCTGCAGCATCTTTTTATGCAGTTCAGCAAGCCCCTCACCCCAAATCTTCCAAGACCTCACCTTAGCAACTCATCAGACATAAACACTTCTCAGCTCAACATTATAAAACAGCAACAATGTTTCTGCTAGGAAGAATGCTGACTCCTGCTTGGGAATAAACCAGATAACACGTTCTCAGCAAAGTAGTGGGTAAGTCGTTGTACAGAGTATCTCAAGAGATGATGAGCAGCTGCCCACATCTTTCAGGTTTGCTCTGAGAATAGCTTACCATTCTTTTGTTCTTGTCTTCAAGAGCTCCAAGGTCCAAACTTTTAAAGCTGCTCAGTAGGCTGCATTGTCCCGAGACCACCACCAATATGAGTTATAGAACAAACAAGAAAAAATTCAAGCTGGTAGTGATCTTAAAGCTTCATGTCTAGGCCAGGTGTGGTGATACATGCCTTTAATCCCTCCCACTTGGGAGACAGAGGCAGGCAGATCTCTGAGATTGAGGCAAGTCTTGTCTACATAGCAGGTTCCAGCCCCGCTAGGCCATAGGGAGACAAAAACCCTTCATCTTTACTGACTAACATTCATAATGCTAGAAGGTGCCATGCATGCTACCAGAAAAGTAATCACCAACTTCACTCAACACTGAACCCTGCAATATGACTGGCCTGCCAAGATATGCCACTAGCATAATAGTGGCATAAATGTTATGGGAGTAACCAACCACCTCGTGATTGGATTTAAGACCTGCTTCAACAAGATGTAACCCATACCAGGGTCAAGAACGTATGACAAGACAGGTTACATACAGGCCATAGGGGAGAACCTACCACTGTTATTCTGCTAAATTGATACCCCTGCCCTTTTAGGATTCTAGGTATTCTTGGCTTGCCTCTTGTGGTATGCAGTCTTGGCACTACAATAGAGTTGGGATGAGGCAATCTGGGCCTCTGTATTCCCAGTATAAAGCAATTTGGACACTGAGTCCATTCATGAGTGAGGGCTGGGCAGGGGAAAGGATTTCCCAATGTTTTGGTTGCATTTGATGAGAATTTAGCAGTCTTTTGGCATGGGAAGCTAAGCAATCTGGTAAGATAGGATATCCTTGACTAGCTGGTGCTAGCAGATAGAGCCCTTTTTGGCAACCTCCACCTTCAGTGACACTGTTCCCAAGCTGAGCTGGGGACAGGGATGAGACAGGTGAGACACAGGGGCGAACAGGGGAGGGGGTGTCACTTATATAATTTTGATGTACTGTGATTTTTGGTAGAGGAGGATGTCAAGAGAGCTCCTTCTCCTGCTATCCTGGAAGCCTTTACTTTATTCATAGTTTACATAGCTTTCCTGTAACTTTAATAGGATATAGTGTAAAGGGAAGGAAAAAGAGATTCAAACCGCAAGGTATAGAAGCTGAAGTGACGGAAATTAAATGGAATATTCAAATACCAACCCTGGACCCAAATTGGGTTTAGATCTAACTCGATAGATGACATTTCCACATCTCTGCTTCCTCACCTGTGGAATGGGAATAATAATAAATAGCTTACCTGTGGGTATGATAATTAAGTGACAGGACATGCAATCAAAACAGGGTTGAACATCTAATAATTCCGAAGTAACAGATGACACAATTTCTATTTTGTTTATGTGTTTCTACCATTAACAGACATACTAACCCTGTAAATCACAAACACGGCTGTGTATCACACATTTTATTATCTGGTTTATTTATAAAATGCAGAAATGTAATGGTCCTTACAAGTGTCCTCAGTTCATAAGTACAAAGAAGAAAGCTCTGACAGTCCACAGGTGAACCTTTTGAAGCCATCTTAGCATTGGCCTACAGAGAATCAAAGGGGACCCACATTCCTCAATTTTTAAAAGATATATTTATTAATGATACATTGATCAATTTGAATTTAAGAAACTTTGTAATTTAATTCATTCACTTGTTCAGTTCCACAACACATTTTTGGCAGACATTGTCTATATGACTACCTTTTGCAAGGAATTCCACAGTGAACAGAATACAATGAATCCTTCTGTAAATTTATCTGCATGTGAGTGTATTGTTGCCATGTTCACAAGTAACTGGACTTCAACACAGTATAAAAATCTCCAGGAAAGATCCATTACGGAAGTTCTTGGAAAAGTCCCAGTCAGTTTATAAAAACATGCCAAATATACAATACAGTGCATCCTGGAGTGAGATTCCTCCTTTCTCCTTTCTTCTTATTTTTAGAGGCTTATGGAAGTCGTACAGTTCCATGACATCATGTTTAAGAGTAATAAACAGTGATAGCATGAGCTCTGATAGCTCTGTGTTCTGGGTTGTTGCTTCCATCAAGTCTTCAAGGCTTGTGATGCTTCTGTCACATTTAAGGGTCACACAGAATCCCCTGGCCTAAGGGCCAGATACAGATGCCAAATCACACTTCTTATTCATCTGCTACTGGTAAAAGTGATTTGTACATCACTCAGCTCTTGATACTGATTTTGGGCATAAGCCTGATTTTTCTGAGTAACATTTAGGGCAGATATTGATTCAGGAGAACATACAGATACAAACAAGCTAAATCTTGGCCAAAGAATGAATTTTCTGACTGACCCAGAAATCCATATAGCCCATGCTTGGGTTTAATAGAAGTAAAAGCCCTGCCATGTGCTTTGAGAGTTCTGTAGAAAGAATGTGTAAGACTGCTGAATTATCTACTTCTCAGCTCGAAGTGTATATTTTTCACTAACTGTATTCCTCTCAATCTCCGTTGTCCTTTGAGGGAAGGTAATGGAATGCATACCCAGAGAAACCATAACTGTTTTATGTTGGGAGTGGGTGGAGAACAACTCCCTGGCCCCCATGACCTGGCAGTGGACCTGCTGGGCTATGGCAGTGAGCCACCCGTATATTATTGAAATAGCCTGAGGCCCAGCCAGCAACCACACATGTGGCAAGGCAGCTACCCCAGAAGAGCTCACTGTACCCTCCTAAGAGGAACATGGCCCCACCCACGGTCACTGGCCAGAACCTATGCATCAGTCACTGGGGAAAGTGTGGTTAAGGGCTGTTTCATCTTTTGAGATAAACACTTTTCCTCTTGAGTTCGTATCTACTTAAATATACACCCTACCCCTCAAGATGAGAATGCATTGCTGGTTTCAAATAAATACGTATAAATTACTTTGAAGCAGAGAGTGGGAGGTGCTCTGCTTCTCCTCCCGAGATGAGCATTGGAGTGTAGCAGAGGAAAAGAGCCTGCCTGGATTCCGAGTCAACAGGCAATTTTTCTTGACCAACATTAAAAAAAAAAAAAATTAGTGATGTGATGTGCGTCAATAATCAACAAGAAAACCCCTTCATTGCTAAACACTGAGAAGTGCTTTCCTCCCTTCTTTGGCAAACACTTTGCTCTACCAAACTTTAATCATCCTTTGAGATGGACTTGGTTTCTTTTTAGTCTGATTTCAGCTACATAAAACAGTATTTTGATCTTATTTTTATTTGAACTTTTGATATAGTGGTTCCTTCTACAGTCTCTCAAGATTTCGCTCAGTATAGGATTTTTATATTGACTTTAAAAATATTGTACTCTTCTCCCTCTGGCTCTTACAGTCTTTCTGATTCCTATAATGTTTCCTCAGTCTTAGGTTCATTATAGATCTATCAACTTAGACAAAGGCATCTCACAGTGACTTATTCTCAGTATTTTGAACAGATATAGAACTTTGCGATATCAATCTGTTGTGAAAAAAATAGCTTCTTTGATAAATGGTGAAAACTACACTTGTCTGTAAATATAAAACATATATTTAAAATATAGTAAGAAATTAGATTGATCTAAGAAAGTGACAGAAGTAGGTGCTTCTCTAGGATCTATGAGTTCTTCAACCATGTGTAATTATCTATATTGCTAATTATTCCATTGTAGGCATGGTAGTGAAATCTGCATGGTATGGTAGTCTAACAAGATCTACATAATGACAAAACCTATTGACATGCCAAGGTGCATGGGGGAATGTCATGGGATCCCCATCTCCAAATGAAGAGCTACAGTCAATCAATGGATGCCAAGGGCTGAGAATAAGTTTTCTACAGGGGCTAGCCCCCTGAGAGGTTATCTCATCACAAGTGGGCAATCCTAAATACACAAGCACCTCTAAATGGACTCGATGCATCATATGTGTATGTAATACTAATGATCAAGAGAGAGAATACGAAATGAAAAAGTTGGAGGAATATGGGAGGAGCTGGTAGGAGGAATATGGGAGGAGCTGGTAGGGGACTTGATGGAGTGGAATTAATGCAAATACAGTACTCACCTATGAAATTCTCAGAAATAAAATAAAATGTTAAAAAAGAAATAGAAAGAATATATTGTACTCGACTATTATTAATCTTGTTTACACAGTTTTTGATATTTCAATGTATTTTGCTTCAAAGGCTAGAGATTCTCTGGCCTTGCTCTAGTCTTGACGCTGATCATTGGTGTGGCTTTCAATAGGCATGCCACTCTCCTCCCTCAGACTTCGCCAAAAGTCACAGCTCTTTGGAAGTATTAATATTGTCCATGGAGACTTGGGGGTCTAGTAATGACTCCCTGGTAAAAGGATCAGAAATACTGAACTTAGAGTGGCAATAGCATGTCTATCACTCTTCCATACAACTTTGTTTGTACAGAATTTACCTAGGAATGCTCTAGGAAAGTTGTGTCTCTAACCTAAAGACACATTAAGACGCATGAGCTGTAACATTTCCCTGTTCTTGTATTGAGTGCTCCTATGAAGAGTTCCCACAAAGTACAAAATTATAAAATACAGTGTATAAAACATCTTAAAGAACATTCCTTATTTATTCCAAGATAACAGTCTCCTGCTGGCACAAGAATACTGATCAAGTGTTACAGAACATAAATGATGAAGCTAAGCTGACAAGTTTATTTTAAAAGTAAGAGACATGGATCCTACAATAACTCTTCACTTGTTGTGGCTGTTTCTATTATTCCACATGATTGATGTATGTTTAATGCTTTTTATCTGATGTGTCTGTGAACTGTGGATTTGCAACCACTTGGACAAGCACATGCTTCATTCTTCACACTGAAGAAAGCTTTTTTCACAAAGCAAAGCTACTGCTTTTAAAGTTAGGTTAGCCTTTGAAGGTCCACTGTGAAACTCTTATGACTTGAAGGGGAAGTGCCCGGACCAGGTCTGACATAATGGCTTTCTGCTTTCAATAACACCTCCATGTGTGTGAAACTTTTATGTCCGTGGTTTTGCTCACATACGTATAACACCATTCTGCAGTAGGTTAGACAGTTACTAGCTGTCTCCCAGGTTCCCAGGGGAGGGAAATTAGACAAACAGAGGAAAAACGGGAATGTGGCTATGCAAATGTTTAGTCAGCAGCAGACTCAAGACCACACATTCCTTCTTCTGAGACAGAGGCCTGTATTCTGTGAGCTGCATGGACCGCCTCACTCTCTACTTAGATATTAAGATAGCCACAAATACAGAGTTCAGTTTTATATGTTAATTACATCCCACTTTTGTGACCTTGAGCAAATCAGGTCTGAGAGCTCACCTTTCTGCTTCTGCTGTCTCCTCACAGACTCACTCCCACCACCCTACTCTCCTCACTTCATGTCCTCCCTCTGTCCTTTGATTAAGGCCTTTCAAGCCTAGTCAGTGTTTCCCAGATACTTTTGGATGTGGGTTCATACAACCTACTCTAGCACAACACTCTTAAGGAAAACTGATTCTCCCCCTCCAAGTAGCTATCAAGTGTCAGTAGCTTGATAGCTAGGGCTGGGTCTGCTTGCCCACTTTTCCTACCCATGTTGAGTTTTTGTTGGGCTTGAGTTTGTGCTGGTCTTGTGCTTGCTGTTATAAGTGCTGTGTGTTCATTTGCACAACTGTCTTGCTGTGTGTGGAGAACACGGTTTCCTTGTATTCATCCATCATCTCTAGTTCTTACAATCTTTCTGCCTCCTCTTCCACAATGATTCTTGAGCCCTTGGTGGAGAAGGTGTAATATAGGTAATCCATTTAGGACTCCATAGCTCTTTATTTTCTGCACGGTGAGGTGATCAGTTGTGGGTCTCTGTGAATTGTCATCTGCTATAGGAAGAAGCTTCTCTGTTGAGAGTTGAGAGATGCATTAATCTTAACAATAACTCATTAGGAATTGGTTTAATATTATTGCCGTGTAGCAAGATATTAGTAATAGTCTCTCTTCTATATTCTGTGACCTATCTAGCCACAGCTTCTTGGCCCTGATATCAGTACCAAGTACGGGCTCCATCTTGTGACATGGGCCTTATATCCAAACAGGGAGTGGTTGGTTACTCCGGTAACTATTATTCCATGGGCATTTCTTGCCAGGCCAGCTGTTATTGTAGCTCACAGATAGGTAAGGTTGATGATTACTTTTCTCTTCCGGTAGCATGCATAGTATTTTCTAGCACTGTGAAAGCTAGCCAGTAGAGATGAAATTTTAAGGTTAATACTACTATGTGTGTGTGTATATATATAACAAACATACATATATGTATATACATACTTTAACAAGCTTCTGCCATAGAGGTTTCCACATGACTTTTTCAAAAGGCCTTGAGTGTTTGTTTACTCCTCTTAACCCCTCCCTTACCTCTCATTCCACACCCCACTTAACCTTTCCTGTTCCATTATTCCCCTCTGCCCTTTTGTATCACGACATTCTATCTTTCCTCCCAGGAGGACTCTCCTTCTCACCATGGCTCCTAACTAGTTCCCTGCCCAACTGAAACATACATACTGAAAAATTCAAAGCTGGCACCTACAAATGAGAGAGGACATGTGATATTTTCCTTTCTGGGACTGGGTGACTTTTCTCAGAATGGCAGTTTCCATTTCCACTCATTTACCCAAGAATTCATTTTTTTAATGGCTGAATAGTATTCCACTGTGTAAATATACCATATTTTATTACCTGTTTGTCAGCTGATGGACATCTAGGTTGCCTCCATTTCCTGACTGTTGTGAATAGAGCAGCAATGAACATAGATTATCAGAGTTCTTTGGTATATAGATTCTAAAGGAAATACAGTGGTATAGCTGGATCATATGAAACAGTCATTCAAAGCTCAGACTCACAGTCAAAAAGACAAAATTTATGAATTTTTGTTATGTATATTTCAAATACTTTTTCTCATGCCATGAATCAATTTCTAATTTAGTCATTATGCATTTTCTTTTTCTTTTCTTTTTCTCTCTCAAAGAAGGGTTGCTACCTTTCAAAGTTAAACTTCTGGTTATTCAATGACTACATGTGGAGGGCCCTGAAATTCCTGTTAAAGTAATATACAGCCAAAGAATGTCCAAAACACGTACATTTCAGTTCAAAAGTATTTGATAAATACCTTCATTTCTGAGAGATACCATGTTAAATACTGGGCTATAAACTTGACTGTCAATATTATTATTCTTTCTAATGTTAACAGACAATAGTACTAATTTGTGATTTCAACATGTATTCTCTAGGCAAGGTAATTTTAAATAATTCTTCCTTACAGGTTGAATTTTTTCTGCCACCTTTTTCATCTTGGTGCTCCTAGGCTGAACTGATTCCACAGACTCCTCATTCTTCTTTAGTCATAGGAACCGAAAGCAGATATACAGTTAGGAGGCTGTGACACTATTAGATCTGGCAAAATGATTGGATCTTCCCCTTATCCACCTCCCCATTTCCTACAGTACCAAAATCACAGCTCTCACTAATCAAAGATCAACAGAGAGCTCATCTAGATGGAGAGCAGACCATTACCTAAATTCCAAGCATGTGAACTACATATACCTGACCTCATGAGGGCTGAGACCAGGGACAGTAAAGTCATCGAGAGCCAAGTAGTCCTCCCTCCTTTCTTTCTCCTTCTCCTCATCCTTTCCTTTCTTTCCTGTCTCCCCATTTTTTCCTCATTCCTCTGCATCTCCCCCTTTCTAATTGTAGGTTCTTTCTTCGCACTTAATAAATTATTCCTTTAGAGAACATCATTTCCCTCAAGATGAGTGCAAGATATATTCATTTCTCCATCAAAAGTCCAGAGCTTGCTGTTTCCATTTCTAGTGATGTAAGTGTTTAGAATAGTAGTATCTTTTTAGAACTACCTTGTGCTAGCTCTGGCACATATTGCTTGTATAGTAAGTGTTAATTTTTGACTTAAAGTGCCTCACACTTTAGTGACTATATAGAATCACCTATGGTGAATTTAGAGTTGTGTTTTTTTTTCAATATTTCTGGCTCACTTCCATGCATCACAGGACATCCTCAACCACATACGATAACCCAAATTATTAAATCATGCTGTTTTAGAGCCATTAAAGAAGCTATAAATGAATTTATTCTGAACTACAAAGAAAACATAAATGTGGTTGCATTTAAGTTCTAAAACTACAAGAGACTAGCCCAGAAGCCACCTGGAGAATCTGTAAGACCAAAGTGCTTATCAGACCACTGTGAGAACAGCCATTTTGTGTCTATTTGTGTGTGCCAATAGAAAGCTTGCTTCACTATATTGTCAAGATCTATTTTAGCTCCACTTCTTCATTGCCAGATCTTTTTCTTGCTCTAGAGAGAGACTGAGCTTCAAATTCATTTTATTACCATGTCCCACTTTCAACATCATATAAGATAGGCTTTAGAACGATTTATAACAGATTTATAACAAACGCTCCATCCACGTCATCATGAAGCAGAACAGCTACTGAAAATATAAAATGAAAGCTATGGCTTCTCTTAAGTTTTATTCTCCCTCCAAAGTCTGGGTTTTTCTTGATGTTGCTGTTAATTTGTTTGTGGTTTCATTTGCTGTTGTTGCTGTTGTTTTCCTTACTGCTCTCCTTTGAACTTGGTACGGAGCAGTGAAAGCGGCCATTAAAGATTCCATTTCACTAAATGTGTGAGAAAAGAGAGATTTTGAAGCCTAGAATAAATATACCAGTCAAAAGGGAAGATGCTTGCACAAGTCAGGGTGACAGGCCAACCAGCAGCCATTGTCCAAGAACAGACTCTGGGTATGAGCAGAAAGGCACATTTCTAGACTTAAGACTCACAGGCAGGAAGCCTGATCAGGAAAGCTTGAAAGCCAGTACTCTGTAGGAAATAACTAAAGGATGTTCTCTCTAGAGTATTTCCTGTCTTAGGAAGTAGGAGCAGAACAACTCAGTTTACTGTCATCTCCTTGAGACTCTGTTTTTGCTGTTCTTTGTTTTGGAGTTTCTTTTTTCCCCTTTTCTTGTCATTGCTGTTCATATTAAAAATAGGTCCTATCTGGTGTTATGGCACACACCTTTAATCCCAATACTCAGAAAAGCAGAGACAGGTAATGCCTGTGAGCTTGGGGTTAGCCTGATTTATATAGTAAATTACAGGCCAGTCAGGGCTGCATAATAAGACTCTGTATTTTAAGAAAAAAAAAAGCCAATCATGGTAGCATAGGCCTTTAACCCCAACCCTCAGGAGATAGACAGTAGTTGGATCTCTGTGAGACTGAGGCCAGCCTGATCTACATAAGAATTCCAGTCCAGCTGGGGCTACAGGGAGACCCTGCCTCAATAAAAAAAGAAAAAAAGTCCTAGGGAGCTAACCACAAGGAGGTCTATACTGACTGGAATTATGGAAAGAAATAATCAAAGATGGAGCCAGGATCTGTGATGGACCAGGAGCCTTTCATGATTCACCGTTGATCTACAAGTTTAAACTAATCATGAAATTTTTGATGATATATAGTTACCTTTAGGGCCCTCCTGGACTTAGAAACGTGGTACCCTTCATGTATGATTTCATATGATCTGGATTTTATAGAGATCGTAAAGGAAGGTGATGCATTCTTCATATCACATTCATATAAACTGTAAGTTGGTTTTGTAGACAGGATCCCATGTCTCCCAGGTTGGCCTCCAACTCAACATGTTTTCAAAGATGAACTTCTGATCCTCTAGGCTCTACTTCCCAAGTGTGAGGATTACAGGTATGGGTTAACATGTCCAGTTTATAGGGTGCTAAGGATCAAATCCAGGATATTATTCATGCTATGCAAGTGCTATACTGATTGAGCCATATCCCCAGCCCATAAGTCTTAACATTATTCTCTAAATCCCTGTCAATCACAATGTTGGTTCAGATAGCCACCTTCCCTTTCTTAAACCTCAATGAAGAAAGGGTAATTATAAATGTGCTTATCATATATAAAAATTCAGATATTTGTTTAGTTTGAAATATAATCTACATTTACAATAAGCATTAGGTTTGAGAATACATAAAGAATCCTCATAAATTACTAAGAAAGTCACCCTTATCAAAATATGATCAAGAGACCTGAAGAGACAAACACGTTTAAACCTGAGAAATGCTAATTCAAACCACAAAGAGGTGAAGTATGGATTAGCAAAGCAAATTTAAAAAGTGATGCAATGTCAGGAAATGGGGAGGAGACGGAGCGTG
This sequence comes from Eospalax fontanierii, assembly GCA_035773235.1. NCBI lineage: Eukaryota > Metazoa > Chordata > Mammalia > Rodentia > Spalacidae > Eospalax > Eospalax fontanierii. The sequence goes on from CM069527.1 coordinate 84,859,182, forward strand.
AAACCTTTCCACATCCTCTGGGTGGGAAGATGAGGGTGTACAGTCCCAGTACCCAGAAATACCAGTGCAGCATCACAGAATGCAGTAGGCTGAATGTGGCCAACGATTTGGCACTCATACTTGTAGCTGTTTCTTCAGAGAAGCATGGGACATGTACTCCAGGAAACAGGAACAAGAATGCTCACAGCAAGCTCATAATAACAGCACAATAGCCAGACAACCCAGGTGTCAACCACCAGGGCATGGGTGTTTTAGACACTGAGATACTACAGAGCAAAGCAATCAGACATGCTCCAGCTAACCTACATCCAGGACACCTCAGAATATTGAGTAAAAGAAGTAAGACACAAGTGAGTGTCCATAATGTGGATCTCTTCTAATTGTTCAAAAAAAAAAAAAATAGGATAAGTAAAACTTTGATTCTGAGGGCTCTCACACTAGTAATGAAAGTATTAAATAAATCAAAGAAATGAATACCACTGAAGTCATTAGGTTGAGAGGGCAAAAGAAATATTGTGATAAGAAAAAAACACATACAAGGGGTTCTGGAGTGGGTAATATTTTGTGTTTCTTGGCCCAGCTGTAAGTGGCAGAGTGCCATCTTTATAACAACTATGTTAATCACTAGTATTAGGTTTTCTGATCTTTTCTGAATATGCTTAATACCTCAAAATTTAAACATGTTTAAAAGAAAGCAAGAATAATAAAAATAAATCTGATTTATGGACATGTAAAAATTTGAAGTTACATTGTTCAAACAAACCCTCAGTGATTGAAAATAAAAGAACATTTAAAAGCCAGAGATTTGATGTAGGAAATTCTAAAATTAGGAACGTGTTAGTAATATCAAGAACAAACTTATTTCCCAAGACAAGCCAAACTCATGCCAAAAGAAATGCCCCTTTGGGGACTGGAGAGACGACTAGGCAATTAAGAGTGCTGACTGCTCTTGCAGAGGGTCTAGGTTCAAATCCCAGCACCCAAAAGGTGGCTAAAGAATTGTCCATAACTCCAGTTTCAGGGGATCTGATACCGACTTCTGACCTCCGCAGGCGCTGCATGAGACGAGTGCATTTACACACATACAGGCAATATACTCACACACATAAAATAGAAATAATGAATAAAAAATATTTTAAAATGTTCCTTTTATTTTATTTCACTCTCTTTTGGAAAGGAATTCAGAGACCTAAACTGGACTCTGTTCCCACCTACACTGAGAGTAACCCTACTTAAAATTGTTAAATAGGTAATATATTGCAGCATAGTACCTTTTCTAAAAAGTATCTTTAGTCAGTACTATGAGAATCCAGTGGGCCCTTGAAAAGCAAAAGTCACTCTCATTATTTTTTTAATCTTATTTCTGTCAGAAACCTATTATTTCCTGCAGCTTACCAAACTCATCTGTTTCTATTTCATCCTGCCTAATTTTACAGAAGATAGAAAATAGTAAGACTTAGATACAAATGACTGCATTCTTTCTATAACAATGCTGCCTGCCCAGCCTCCGCTGTTTTAAATGCTAGGTCTCTGCCAAATTCCTAGAGAAATCTCAGTTCCAGTAGAAATTTGTTTCTCCAACTGTCCTTTGTTCATAATATGCCAATCTTTGTAATGCCCGTAACTATCATGCGGATATTTATTTTCTCCTTACAAGGATTGATTATTAAATTTAACGTATGAACTACTCAAAAAAATGTAGAAGTCATTATCAATTAATCTTAGCATGAGAATGGACTGGCATTTTTATACATTCCCTGGCCTCCCCTATATGACAGTGATGATCCCACCGTGTGGCTCTTTGGAATGTAATACCACATGCTGACAAAAACATATCTCTTGGGGGAAAAAAAGAATGGGCAGATAGAAGGGACAGAAAGCAGCTAAAGCTGAGCTTCATGTGTTTGCAATTCAAAATGTTTATTTCCCAACAATTCATTCCAAAGCCATAAAGATATTTTAATCCTGTGTCTGCCTTACCTGTTTTTCATTATGAAATTTAAATATTTTCATTCTAAGCTCTCAGTTGCCTCCTGAATTTCCACTTGGACACTTCATAATCAAACATCCATTTGCTGAAGTTTAATACATGACATAATAATGAATAATTGTCATACTTTGAGACAGACCATAGGACAATGGCATTTTCTCTTAGGACCACAAAGAGAAGGAAATACACAAGACTCATTTCTTTTATTCATTTATTTTTATTTTATTTGTATGAGTGTGTTGCCTACATGTATGCAAGTGTACCTGTGTTGTGCAATGCCCACAGAGGTCAGAAGAAGGCATCAGATTCCCTGGAACTGGGGTTACAGATGGTTGTTAACTGCCATGTGGGTACTGGAATTTGAGCCCAAGTCTTCTGAAAGAGCAGCCAATGCTCTTAACCACTGAGCCATCTCTCCAGCCCCAAGACTCACTATTCTTTTTAAAAACTATATTTTATTTATTATTTTTATGCATGAGTGTATTGCCTACATGTGTGTAGTGCCTGCTGAGGACAGAAGAGGGCTTCAGATCCCTTGGAGCTAGAGTTACAGACAGTTGTTAACCACCATGTGGGTGCTGGGAATCGAACTCAGGTCCTCTGTAAGAGTAGCCAGTGCTCTTTAACTGCTGAGCCATCTCTCCAGCCCCAAGACTCATTATTCTTAACATGGAATTCATTCTGAAAGTTGAAAATGTTCAGTAGCAAAGTTACAAGGATTCTGGAGCTTTAACTACGTCTGGTCTCTTCCTGTGAGCCTGTTTGGATAAGGGTGTCTGAGTGCACTGGGCAGGATGTGTGGAGATGAGAGGAGCCCAGGTAGTATTTCAGTCCTCTCCTTCTCCTACTTTTCATGCTGGAACTTTGAACACTGTTGCTATCACTTGGCAGGTAAGCTAAGCATGGACATGAGCCCTTTCTTCAGTAATCAAATCAAATCAAATCTTTATAACCTATTTCTTACACTGAAAAGTACTTAAACACAGAAAATACACAGACATGAGAGATCAAAGAGTCTTTCCTAATGCCTCTGCCAATTTTCTGCTCATCCATATCCTGGCCTGGTTTGGTTGAATAATTACAGTGCTAAGTTATTCTTTCACTGTGGTGCTGAGTGAAAGGTAAATTGTTAACAAATCTGGGTGAATCCATGATTGCTGACCTTCCCTGGTCTCTGTGATGGGATTGGAGAACTTGAAATCAAAAGCCTGGGATGATATTTTTTAAACTATGTTATTTATTTACCTACTTTTTTTTTTTAAAGATGGGGTCTCATTATATAGTCCAGGCTAATTTTGAACTCTCCAGTCTTTCTGCCTAGGCTCCATTGTACTTAGACGTTGATCAAAGGCCAAGTGCCACCACACCCAGCTCTGCTCTATTATCTTTGAACAGGCCCACAGTGCCATCAGCTCCTCTCCAGTCTTTGTTTACATCCTTGACTTTTCCTTCAGATCTCCATATTCTGCCACTCATAGTCACAGAGCACAAGATGACTGTCTGAACACAAGTTGACTGAGGCAGCCATCTTAGCCCGTGAATGTTTTAGCTGCAGTTTATGTTGCAGATTTTACATATTTCACGTGTTAACTTCCTTCAAAAAAAATCTCCACAAGTAGACGAAAGCTCAGAATCCATGCAAGTAGTAAGAGGAACATGTGAATGTACAGTCTTTCACAATCAACTTCCATGTCCTGGGCAGGATTGTGCTTTGAGAGCTAAAGGAAGATTTGCTCCTGAATGTGAAAAACCAAGTCATGGTTCTCTATTAGCTATTGCATTTATGAGTTTGGTGTTCTAAAATAAAGAGTCATAAGATAATTATTCTGGCAGGAGGAACCCAGGAGGAGTGGTAGCCTAAGTCCTGTTCCTAGATACTCAGGAGTCTCAGATGAGAGGATCACTTAAGCCTAGGAGTTGATTCAGTGTAAGCCTGGACTAGCAAGACTATCTTAAATTAACTAATTCGTAAATTTTTTAAAAACTAATTGAAGCGAGGAGAGGAGATAGTCAAGAAGAAAAGAGGGGGAATTGATTTTGAGATGTTAGGAAACAAAGCTCTCCATATAAAAAGAAAAAAATCCAGTCTAAACATTTCCGTCCATGGAGATGTCAGGGGACTGGTTTGGCCCAGCATCCATTTGCATCTTCTGAAGGACTCGGTCCCAGGTTTCTAAAGTGATGCTCTGAAGTCATGGCATTTCAGAGCACTCTTAAAAATGCCTAGTAATCATTGCCAGCTGCTGCTCAGACGTTTCCTTTACATTCCATAACTGAAGAAAGAAAAGAAATCTTCTACGCCAGTGTTTGGAGATCACAGTGTTAGCTGTAAATCTACTCCACAGTAGTCTATAAAACTGAGTTTTTATTTCTGTTTCTACTTTATTTCAAATCATAGCTTTAAAAAAAAAGGTAAAGAAAGAAATAGAAAAGCACTTTTAAGTATAAAGAACTTTCTTGAATATGTAATAAAAACGTATTAATTCAGACATCCTTAATTATGAAAGCTCTAGATTGAACATTATTAATTTTTAATGTCTGTTTTTATCATATGTATAAATATTTGGCAATATTTCTGTATTCATGGGAGTGACTTTTTTTCTCCTTTTGCTTTGTTTGTTTTTTTCATGGTATTACGGACCAGCCCCAAGCATTTGCAAGTATTCTACCACTGAGCTACATCTCCAGGCTTATAAACTTTGACTTTTTGGCCTTTTTGAGACAGGGTCTCCCTGTAGCTCTAGCTGGCCTGGAACTCACTATGTAGAACAGGCTGAACTTGAACTTACAGAGAGCTATCTGTCTCTTCCTCCCGAGTGCTGGAATTAAAGATATGCATCACCATGGCTGGCACAACCTTTTACTTTTTAAATTTTTATTTATCTTTATTTTATGTGTTGCCTGCATATATCTAAGTGTACCTGTGTCCTGCAGTGTGGAGGAAGCCAGAAGAAAGCATTAGATCCCTTGGAACTGGAATTATGAATGATTGTTAGGAACTGAACCAGGGTTCTCTGCAAGAGCAGTCAGTGCTCTTAATCACTGAATCACCTCTTCAGCCCTCTTTTCTTTTCTTTACTTTTCTTTCTTTTCTTTAGATCAAGACTGGCTGGGTGTGGTTACTTGGGAGGCAGAAAAATAGTAGTATTAAATCTTGAGACAGAGTCTTAGAAGTTACCCAGCCTAGCCTTGAACTTACTCTGTCACTGAGAGGCTTTGTGATTTCTCCTGGGTTGATGTGAACAAACATCTACTCATCCCAGACAAGGACTCTGATGACAGACTAAAGAAACTATACCACCCAAGAGAACCAGTGAGTTTACTGGAGTTATTTATAGGGTGTTGGGTGAGAGGATACTTACAGTAGCATGAGTGACTCAAAGGCAACTGCATCGCCAGAAAACCCAACCCAGAATGGGTAATGACCTGAAAGCTAGGTTGCAGCCAGATCCACTGAACAGTTGCCTCTCTTCAGTGAATTTTTACTGGTTTATAACCTTTTGGAGGGGCCTCGAATTGGCTTTGTTTTCAGGAGGGAAAGTTTCAGTTTGGAGGGAACAAGTACACAACCTCAGGGAAGCCTTGACCTCTCCATTCTCCTGCCTCAGCCTCCTGAGTAGAGGATTCACAGACCTGCACCACAGGCCAGACTGAGTGATTTTCAGTGACAGTCTTATGTCTGAGTATGCCAAAAGTCACATGGGTTTAGAGATAGATAGACTCCTGAGCTCACCTTCAGGGTTTTCAGTCTCAGACAAGGTTTCAGGCCTGCCATGGGAGGCTGAACTATGAGGGAGGTAGGTGTAGAGTGTAATCACTTTGTTTCCTGCTCTTACAGCTAGTTTTGGTCATCTATAAACTTTAAAAGCAGCTTCAACATATTTCTTAACACAGAACTCCCATAAACATCCATCAATCTGTCAGACTTGGCACACGATCTTAGGTCTATTTATGGAACTAGATGACTTCAAAGTTTCTTCCAGTACTGTGGCTCCATATGCTCATAGAGTCTTAACTAACTTGCGTTAAAGAAAATGCTTAAAATTATCAAGACATAGTGACCCATACCTACAATCCCAGCACTCAGGGACTGATGCAGGTGAGTTACAACTTTGAGGATAGCTGGAGATAACATAGTGAGTTGAAGGCCAGGCCAGGTAGACTACGTAGCAAGATACCATCTCAGGAACAAAATAGATCGGTGGAGGGAAGGACAGAAGTGTGGAGAGGAGAGGAATAAAAGCAAAGCCAAGTTTGTTGGCGCTGATCTGTAATCTCAGACATGAGGAAGCTGAGGCACGAATATCATAAATTTGAGAATAGCCTGCATAACATAGAGAGCACCAGGAGAGCCAGGGGCGTATATACCAAGACCCTATGTGGTAATGACTTTAATGGAAAAGACTCTTTGTAACAAGATTTTCCAAATTAATTTTTCACATAACCTTGTAAACCAAGTTAATCTTATGTTTTTGAGAACAAAAAGAACTCTGTACTCCTTCTAAGATAAACATTGTAATCAGTTTGACAGTGATTCGGAATCCCAATGTAACTAATTCTCACGAACTAAGTTGAATGTATAGCTTTCATTTTATACCATGCTCCCTGTTTGTGATTCAGTCACCCCTCTGATTCAGAACAACATATGTGTGTGAGATGTGACAGTGATGACATTGAAAATAACAACAATGAGCAGGACTCGGTGGCACACACCTTCAGTCCCAGCTCTAGGTAAGGGATCTCTGTGAAACTGAGGCCAGACAGGATGACATAGCAAGATCCAGGCCAGCTGAGACTATGGGAGACCCACTCCTTAAAAAAAAAGAAAGAAAATAAATTCTATGTATTTGTTTATTCATTTTGTGTGTAGGAGTGTTTTGACTGCATGTGCGTAGTGCACCCATGCCTTGTAATGTCCACAAGGCCAGAAGAAGGTGTCAAATCTCCTGGAACTGGAGTTAGAAACAATTGTTAGCTGCCATGTGAGTGTTAGGAACCAAACCCAGGTCCTCTGTCAGAGAAGCCAGTGCTTTTAACCACTGAGCCATCTCTCCAGTCCCTGTATATTTGGATTTTTGAGACAAAGTCTCTTACTATGTAGCCTTAGCAGGCCTGGAACTCTCTGTAGACAAGACTGGCCTTGAACTCACAGAGATCTGCCTGTCTCTGCCTCCCAAGTGCTAGAATTAAAGGTGTGTGCCACCCTGCCTGACCTACAAAATAAGTTCATAAAGAAACAATAATGGCTGAACTTTGTGGGCATAATTTTATATGCAAGGTATTATGATATCAGATTTGCATGCATAATACCATTTATCCTCATTAAACCCAAATAGGAAAGAACATTTAAAAGGTGAGCCTTCAAAGCCAGGCACAGTGGCTTGTGCCCATAATTCCAGCACTCAGGAGGCTTAGGCAGGAGAGCTGCTGTGAGTTTGAGGCCAATCTGGGCTGCATAGTGTTTTCTAGGTGCTAACCTGAGCTATAGTGTGAGACTCTGTCTAAATACATATATAATAAAGACTGAGCATTGCTGCTTATACTACAGTTGGAAGGTGGAGGTAGGAAGATCTGGAGTTCAAGGCTGTTCTGGGCTACATGAAACCCTATCTTAAAAATCAAAAGCCAAAATGCAGGCAGCCCTGCTTAAATTCAGTGGGAACATGCAGAGAGAGAGAGAGAGAGAGAGAGAGAGAGAGAGAGGGAAGGAAAGACAGATGAAGAAAGAGGAGAGAAGAATGGGAACTTGTTGGAAAGAAGAATTTTGTGGGAGGAGTGAGATGAGACAGATTAATGGGTCAAAAAGGATGAATATTCATTATATTACATGTGTGAAACTGCCAAAGAATAAAAATTTAAAAGAAACTTTTTTAGAACAAAAGCAATTCTGAATGAAAATGTAAGGAATGAACTCATCACCACCCAAGGTCATTGCCAAACTTTGTCAAAACCTATGCTAACGCATTAAGATTTTTAAAGGAAAACTTGAGCAAATTTGAAAAAACAAGTAAGTTTTGAAGAACTTAAAAATGGAGGCACCAAAAGGGAAAGCACCTTTTCTAATGTCACGGAGCTTCGTAGATGGCAGAGCTGTGGTCAGACCTCAGCACATCCCAGTCCAGAGACATGGCTCTGTTCTGAAACAGTGAGTGGTTTATGGGGATGACTGAACAAAATACTTGTACTCAGGATAGTTTCAGAAAAACTAGGTCGTAAGATTAAAGTTCTTCACATCAGTCTGAATTTCTAAGAGTTGACTGAAAACAAATGTTGTTAGCACAACAAGTCAGAAGGAGAAAAACTGCTGATGATAATGGACTGCCTTTGTCCCCGGAAAGCCACAAGGCACGTACAGGTGTGTACTAAGAAAAAAGCATCTGTGGCATAAAATAAAATGGGGAATGACATTGTCCAATTAATTGAATCAATGAGAGATACAGACTGGTGTCTCAGCTCTTAATAGTGCATGATATTTTTATTTATTTTTCATTTTTTAAAGCTGGACATGGTGGCTCACACCTTTAATCCTAGTCCTCAGGAGGCAGAAGAGAGTAGAGTTCTGTGAGATGGAGGCCAACCTGGTCTACATAACAAGCTCTAGGCCAGCTGGGGCTATGGGGAGACCCTGTCTCAAAAAATAAAACCGGAGTGATTTTTTTTTTATTTCAGTTGTTCAATTTATCTGCCTCCAGGGATCAATTGACTGAAGTTGAAACCACAAAGTCATTTCTTGACTTCTTGTCTAGATCATGACTTAGTTCTAAGTTAAGGTATTTTGTAAAATTAGTACATCAAAATGTCTTTAGTGTATCCGTTATTTGAAATTAAATGCATATTCCTATTTTGGGGGGATGGTGAGGGAAAGAAGTAGATTTTTCTGAAAAGAAAGAAGACAGTGGAGACTGGGGTTATGTGGTGGGGGGTGTGCATGTGCTGGTGTGTGTGTGTGCTTGCATGTTTTTGTTTTTCTGTGTGCATGTATGTGGATGCTCGTGTGTGTGTGTGTGCGTGTGTGTGTGTGTGTGTGTGTGTGTGTGTGTGTAGAGCTTCCCTTGCTACATGGCATGTCAGCATTGGGTATGTGTATATGTACAGACCAGATTCTAGGGGAATCCTCATTCCTCTCACTTTATTTTTAACCCATGTCTTCAGGCTTCTTATAAACTTAAAAACTAATATTTGGGCCAGATATGGTGGTGCACACCTTTAATCCCAGCACTTGGGAGAAGACAGGTGGATCCCTCCAAGATCCAGAATAACCTGACGTACATAGGTCAGCTGGGGCTATAGGAAGAGCCTGTCTTAAAAAACAAACAAATAAACAATGAACAAACAAACATATTGTACCAAGCAGCACACTACCACCTCATTCGCTGTTGCTGATTCATTTGTAAAGCCATTGCTTCCTCACCATGAACTGTGTATATGGCCATGCTCTGGACATCATGAAACTACTTGTTCTGTGTACAGCAAAGAACTCTTTATTTGATAGACTTTTTTTTTTCCCTTTACAAGCTTTGAATCACTAATTCTAAGTTAAGACACCTCTTGAGTCAAGAGATAGAACATAAATAATGTAAATCAGTTTAAGCTAATGAGTGGGAGATGAGGAATTTCGGCAACTCTCAAAGAAGGTTGATGGCAAGTCAGTGCAGAGTCAGCAGAGCAGTGAGCAGTGATGAGAAGCTACCAGGGGCCAATGGCCTTTATCCCGGGGTGCCATATATATATACATATATATATATATGATATCTAAAGGAATTGAGTTTGGAACTAAAAGGCAAAGCATGTAGTTGATAACTCTTCAGTTCCAAATATCTTTTCTGAGTCCTTAATGACAGTCTGGAGAGTCAAGTGAAAATTTTCCAGGGATTGTTAGGTCAAAGCAAAGGCAGAGATCTTCCCATTAAGGGGAGGTTTATAAACATAAATGGAGATAACCTAGTGATCAAGAACACTGCTCTGGCATCTGACAGCCCAGCTTCAAACCAGCTCCACCACTCACCAGTTGTACTGTCCTCAAAGATGTTATTAACCACTAACATTTAAACAGTACTCTGGTTTTCTATCCAAGAAAGTACAGATAAAAAGGTGGCCTTCTTCACGGAATTCTTATAATGATCAGAAAGTTAATGTATATAAAGCATTCAACATAGAATCTTGCATAAACAACATAGAATATTACTTCCTATTAAGTAAATAGACAAAAATGCAAGCTCTAGACACTACTACTATATACAAGTCAATCCTTTGATATGAACTGACATAAACCAAGGTGATAGAACAGGATGGGGATACAAGATTGATAATAAATGTGTTAATGAATATATTAATAAAGAGTCTGGGTCACAGGCCAAGGGTATGTACAGTAAATCTGTATACATATGTAAATGACAAAGGAAGTTGAAGCAAGATAAAATACCAGAGTCATGGACTGACTGTCAGCTATGTGGGTCTAGTATAAAGTAGAGAGTGTACCAGAACAATGACGGCCTTCCTGCAAGCAACACCAAAGTGAGTACAAGTTAATGACCTCAGTCCTGCACTGTTAGGAAGTTTTGCCCTGCTATTTAGACGTTTCCAGTTGCAGAGACAGGTTTCATTTAAGGATGAAAACTGGCCAGGCATGGTCACTTTTAATCCTCACACTTAAGAGAGAGAGGAAGAGGACTTTACGTAATTTCCAGGTCAACCAGATCTACATAGCAAGCTCCACGCCAGGCCAGACAGAACTATATAGTGAGATTCTGTTTAAAAGAACAAAACAAAGCAAAACAAAAAACCCTGAAACTCAATGCAAAATAACGTTGCATGCAATCCACGGGATAATTTTGGTACAATAACAAAAAAGGAACTGTGACTAATATGGCCTCATCTTATCTTTTTTTTCCACTGTAATTGACCAGCTATTTCGGGATCACTGAATACTTGCCGTCTTCCCTTCCCATCCCCTCCCTTTCCTACAACACTTTCAGAAATGGTGTTTGTCACTGCCTCATTCACAGCACACTTTCCACAAGCTTCTGACAATAGCTCTGTTCTCATGCACTCTAATCATGTCCTGAAGGTCTAAAAAGTTTTGCCTTATTAATACATGTTCAAGTTTCCGTCAAGTCATTGCCATGATCCTAGACAAGTCTCGGGAATGTACATGGCATAACCTCCTAAGGACAGGCCACAGTGTCCATTTTACTATGCCAGTTTTCTGGATCCACTGGCCAATGGCAAGCAGAAAGTTAGACTCTTCAGGTAACCAGTATGAATTCTGTCGAATTAAATAAAATGTTGTGGGATTGGGTTAGTCAGGAGATCTTAGACAATACCCAAGATCTCAAAGTTGCAATGCAGAGCATTTTAGTGACCTTGATCGAGGCAATGTCTGGGCAGTCCACAAGGAAGTGTGAAGGAGTACTGTTAAATGAGTCAGGCAGCAGAGCCAGTCTGGAACAGCAGGTTAGACCTGTGCTAGAGATCCAGTAGCCTTTCCCTTAGGACAACTGAGGCATCTTTTCTCAGTTTCTAACTCCTAGTCAGGTGTTTGGGTTTAGAGGATTTCCCAACTACTCTAAAGAGTGATTTCATCTTTAATGAGAATATTACTTTGACCTTGCTTGATGCAAAACAATTCAAATTTGATTTCCAAATGACTTTCCCTTGTTAAATTTACAAAACATTGAGACTGCTTTGATAAAGATATTCCTTTGATGAGATTTTGGAATTCTTTATGTCTTTGTTCACTAAGAATACAAAGATACTGGTCTGCTTTGGGTTTTGCTTTTATTTGTTCCAGGCTTAGTTTTTTTTTTTTTTTTTTTTCTACTGATCTGCATTACATTGCAAGTAGGATTTTTTTTTATTTTGTATTGAATTTTTGTGAATTTCATACAGAACATCTCAATTAATATCTTTATACCTCCTTCCCCACTGACACCATCCCATAGCCCTACACTGGAATTCATACAATCTGTCATTTGTGTTAAGGCATATTGTGTCGTTAGTGTCCCCACACAGTGTTCCTCAGTGCAAGTTCATCTACTGAGATCTTAGATGAAGAAATATTGGCAACTGATTACTGCTGGGTGAGAAAAAGCTGATCTTCCTAAAGTGAGGGACTCTAGATAGGCAAATGGTATTCTTAAGCTATACTATTATCTATCACCCCACCTGTCTCCTCTCTCCCCATGGACCATTGCCTCTGAAGTTTTCTCATTCACATCCATTAGACCACCTTGTCCAAATAAATCTCTAGTGCTAGGTCTCCATTCACAACCAGTTCTGGAGTGGAAATGGACTTCCTGGTTTCCAAAAGTGCCTGTTTTCTTCTGCCAGCAGTATTTTATTCTTTGTGGTTTTGTAGGCCTCTCAATTCATCCTTCTTCAATAATGGAAAAAGTAGAAAGATACTGTCTCTGCATTTTTCTCCAGTCCTTCTGAGACCAAACATACTTCCTGTTCAGGCAGAGGCTTCTCTGCTGGAAGAAAACTCTACTTCCTACTCACCGTCCACTTCCTTGTCTGGAACTGGTGGAGTTTGAACTCTAGGATTTGGGTGTTGCTCCATGCTGCCTTGTTTTTTTCTTAACAATACTGAAAATAGGCAGTGGGAGGCTTTAAAGGTACTTTTGACAGTATTTTCTGAAGTCAACACTCAGAGATCTGCCTATGGGAAGGGCAGATAATGTTTTAAAAATACACTTCAATAAATACCTTAATTTGTCCTTGTTTTTATCAAACAGCAAAGACAAACCTTTGAATCCACAGTTCTTAGCCTCTAGGCATAATGGACACACCTATAATCCCAGCATTCTAGAGACTGAAGCCAGAGGATTACATGCCAGGCTGTCCTGGGCTACATAGATAAACCCAGTCATAAAAAAGAAAAGTTCTTTGGGTCATAAATTTAGATTTCACATATCTCAGCAAAAAATTCAACTTTTCTGGTTCCAAAAAACCTTCCAGAGAAGACCAGGCCTAAATTTGAGATCATTATGCCTACATTAACCCAAAACACCTAAAATGACTCAAGTTTACATTTTAATCGAGGACTAAGGTCATAATGGATGCAATTTCCTAACATAAAAGAAATATGGGTAACTGGATCTTTTCAGAACAAATAAGGTCAAAGAGAAAGGACGATGACTACTGAGACACTGACAATCTCCTGGAAGCTTGGTTTTTACCCAGAGAGCAATATACAAAACAAGTGGCTGAAGGAAGCCCGACATCGTAAAAGCCTCATAGCATGAAGACGGGACTAGCAGGAAAGTGGGGGAAAGGTAATGAGGGACACAGAAAAACTTACACTTCATATTGTATCTGCCACTGCATACAATTATGTGCGTCTATTTCTTTAAATTAATATTTTAGGGATTATAATATGATTTAGAGGCAGAGTTCCTGCCCAGTATGTACCTAGATCCCGAGTTTGCCAAAATAATCTTAATAATAATAATAATAATAATGCTTAAAAATACAGTCTTCTGGGCTGAAGAGATAGCTCAGCATTTAAGAACATCTACTGCTCATCCAGAGGACCCAGGTTCAGTTCCCAGCACCCACATGGCACCTAACTGTTCTTAACTCAGTTACAGGCCAATCAGATGTCTTCTCTGACCTCCATGGGCATTGCACGACATGGGTGCACTCATACACATAAAATGAAAATAAATAATTTGCAAATACATATTATATAGTCTTCTAAGAAGACAGGATATTCATGAAATAAAATGCACTGTGCTACTTAATTAAATTATAGGATATTGACGCATAAAATAATACTGTAATACTTCAGAAGTTTTTTCCTGCACAGTATTATTCACAGAGCAAAATTCAACAGGCCATTCTTCAAACTTAGGTGAGACTTTAAAATATGTAATTATTTATACCAAGACAAATCACTAAGTGACTGGAACTCTCATCATAATCTCATAATTATCAAAGGTAAAGAATAATACAGGTGCTGTTTTGATTTACCAGCATGCATAGCTGGGTCTGACTCACTCAGATCCCACACAAATCTGAGTCTGAGACTCTCTAATATCATTGTTCATCCAAGCGACCAAGCTTAACTCTCCATCAGACTATCTGAGTCTGGATCAAGTGGTTCAGGAAAATCAATCTCCTGACATCATACTGACCATTATCACCCAGTCATTCAGAAAACTAGATTCCAAATTATGTGAGAAACTCAGTCTGCTCTCAGCAGAAAATGTCTTAGTAGTGAGGCCATTCAAAAGAATCTGCTTCAAGGTATGCAAATAATCATTTTTTTTTCTTTAAGTAAGAGAAACTGCCCAAAGCTTCCACACCATGGCATCATCACTGAAGTGACTCTGTTCCTGAAGAGAACACCCACCCCCAACTTTGGATCAATAACATCTTGACATAACTTAAAACCCTGGGCAGTATTCTTCACAGATACCTCCTTAAAATGGTGTGGTTGCGAGACATTCTTGATGTGATTTTTAGTCACAGGGGTGAGACCAAAGTGCTCCTTACTGCTTATCTTGATGAGTCCATGCTGGAGAAGAGGGAAATTGAATGGAAAGAACCTAACCTTCAAAGTTAGACTATGCTGAACTTTGATCTGTAATCCAGGAGACTGTGGCCCTCCAGAAGTTACTTATTTTTAATAAGAAGTGATTGAAGAGAGCCGTGCATTTTAAAAACATGTTATAGCACCCAGAAGAGACTAAGCAGAAAGGAAGCAAATGTAAGGAAGGACACAGAAGATAAAGTTAGCAGATAATAAACAGATAATACAGAGCAAACACTAAGAGGCTGCGTTGTCTGGTAGATTCACAATAAGTGGGACTATTAGTTTAGTCATTATCATTAATATTTACTTGTTTTATTATATATAATCTTGATTCAGGGAAAATAAATCATTAACTCTTTCCCAGCTTCAGCTGCTCTAACCTGAATAAGTGAAATCTTATGGCAATGTCTACATTTCTTTCCAGTTCTAAGAACTTCATGAAGGAAATCACATCTGTCCCCAATATAAATAAACCACAAGCACAAGTTATGAATTTCTGCTGAGCAGTAGTTCTACTTCTGCATTTCACAACTTCAAGAAGACACAGCCCTGGTGGCAGAAGGCCCTTCATCTGTAGAATTCTCTAAAATGCACTAAGATGGGTGCTGGGTAAAAATCCACTCGGGGAAGAAAAATGCATGCCATGTTTTTGAAATAGCAAAAGAGCCCTGATGATTCTGTAAGACTTTATTTATACTTGTTCATAAGACATTTGAACTATTTTAGTAAATTCCTCAAACGACATGTAGGTTGGGAATGACTCAGCTGGAGAAGAGGACACAGAAAGGAGGAGGAAAAGGCCTCCTTGGATTGCCAGCTCTCCCATCTGCTCACTGTGTAACCCTGGGCATCCGCTGTCTTTTCATCCAGAACCAACTCTTCTGTTTTTTGGGCTGCTGTGTGTCAGTATTACAGCAGGCTGGAATCATAGTAGGGCTTTTGTTCCAAAAGTCTTTTTCTCTGCTCTGCAGTCTTGGTGGTTTCCTAAGGTGACGGAACTAAATGGTCACAGGACACATGTCAAGTAGCAATCATTAAAGTGAACGGGACAAACTTGTTTTAGGGGTCAACTGAGTTCCAGAGAAAACTAAAGCAGTTCATTCTTTGGTAAGAATTTAAATAGCATGGCATGCCCAGCACTCTGCACTCCAGAAGCAGGAGCAGGCAGATCTCTGTGAGTTCAAGGCCAGCCTGGTCTACCTAGCAAGTTCCAGGCCAGCTAAGGCTACAGGAAGACCCTGTTTCAAAGACCAAAAAAAAAAAAAATAGTTTAAATAATGAGTTATGAGCCTTTTATCCTACATCTAGAATCAGTCTGATTTAAATAATACCTCCCAAAGTGGGAAAGGACTTTGGCTAAAAGAATCCCACTATAAATGTGTTTGAAATAGCTAATATTTTTAAATAATTTTATTATTTTTATTTTATGTGTATGAGTATATTACCTGCATGTTTGTAAGTGTACTCATGTCAAGAAGTGCCTGAGATGGTCAGAAGATAGTGTCTGATGCCCCTGGAATTGGAGTCACAGACAGTTGTTGGCTGCCATGTGGGTGCTGGGAATCGCAGCAGGGCCCTCTGTAAAAGCAGGCAGCATTCTTAACTGATGAACCATCTCTCCAGTCCCATGAAACTGCTGATATTTTGCAATATTCCTCTACACTCAAAGATCCACAGTTCAAAAGAGCAGGTTAATGGGCTTTAAAAACCATACTTCAGCCAGAACTGTGTGTTCACTGCATTCAAATCACTGTTTCCAAGGAGAACTTGAGCACAGAACACAAACTGAGGAAAGCTGTTTCTCAAGGAGGCAAGCATGCCAAATCTAGGTCTTTAAAGCCATATAAGACCTGTCTTAAAATATGATCAAAATACATTGTATAAAATTCTCCAAAATTAATAAAAATGTTTTTAAGAAAGAAAACAAAGACAAAGAAATCTTTAAGAATAGATCCAAAAAGAAAGAGAAAGCTGGGCATGGTGGCACACACATTTGATCTCAGGAGGCGGTGTCAGGCAGATATCTGATTGAGGCCAGCCTGGTCTACACAGGTCAGCTGGGGTTACAGGGAGACACTGTTTCAAAAATCAAAACAAACAAACAAACAAAAAAGACCTGTTTTATACTTTTGTCATTGAGGGGCTAAGAGTAGTGTTTACATGTGAATAAGAAACTTTGAATAAGACTTAAACATAAAAAAGTTAGTGTGATTAATAAGGACTAATCTCTGCAGGAAGGAGTGGTCTGAAATACTTCAGAATTTCTTCTTTAAAGAGATATCATCTAATTTCCAGAAAATTTACAGAAATGAGTTAGCATTGGTGAAAAATAAATATTTGTGTGTGTCTGTGTGCTTGTGTATTTGTGTTTTCTTGCTCTTTTTAAAAAATCTTTTTGAGACAAGGTTGCCCTGTAGCCCCAACTGACCTGGAACTCACTATGTAGACCAGGCTGACCTTGAACTCACAGAGATCCTCCTGCCTCTCCCTCCTGAGTGCTGGGATTAAGGGTGGGTACGTGAAGAATAGTGTTAGGAATTACCAGGTCCTTCATGTAAAGAAACAAACTGTATCTGTATGTACAATGTAATAGTGTTTTAACATAATTTCTTTTTAGAAAGACAACTGAAGGAATATGATGTTAACTACTAAGAACATGCAATTCAAATGTTTCATTCAAAAAACAGAAAGCCAAGAAGAGAATGACATAGACGGCTAACACAGGTGTATTTACAAGCTGGACTGTGGCATCCCCTCCAGTTTGCAGAAATAAAATCAGAACAAACAAGAGAAGGAAGAGGCAAAGTTCCACGTGCCTATGCTTTCATCTACTCAGGAGGCTGAGGGAGGAATTCATTTGAGTGGAAGGGTTCAAGGCCAGCCTGGGCAACATAATGAGACACACACCTACCACCACTATAAACACCAACACCAACAACACAAAAATAAGTTATACAGATTGAGGGGAAAAAAAGACAGTATAAACTTGATGGTTTTGAGCTAGGCTTCCCAAACTTCAATATGCATATAAATAACCCTTGGCAATCTGTCAGATGTAGATTAGAGTCCAATAGGTTTGGACAAGCTTGCAATTCTGTGTCTTCAACAAGCCCAGGGTGATGCTGATGCTGGATGGGTTCAATAGACTTTAGATTAGCCTGCCCTCAGGGTTCTGAAGAACACTGAGTTCTAGTTCTACCAGAACTGTTCATTTAATACATTCAACCAAGTGACTCAACCTGGTGACTTCAATTTCCTTGTCTCTAGGAAAAGATGGTAATAGTGGATCTTTTAAGAGGTTGCTGTATTTATTGGAATAATACATGGGCATAAGCACTGTTGTGATTGAGATTCTGCACAGTTATTTCAAAGTATGAATAGTTTAAAGAACATTTTATTGACAGAACACAATTTTATATGAAGAAAACTAACCTAACTGCTGGTATTATTAATGCCAATGAAGACCTCATTCTAGCAGATGTGAAATTAAAAAAATAAACTTGAAGGTTTTAAGTAACATAGACCTGATCAATCACAAGTATCAAGAGAATGATTAAGCCTGGGGCATAGCAGTCAGCTGCACTGTGTGCAATTATTGGATTTATCCAATTTCCTTAGTTTACTCAACAGCTGCACCCTGAAATACTGGAGCCATTAAACCTGAAATGTACCAATTCTGGATGCAGAAGACTTAAACTTATATAAGTATAAACTGCATGTGAGAGAGCCATCTGAACTTTCCCAAAAGCTGCTTAAATTGGGTCGCTGTGTGCTTCTATCATAAAGGGACCTTGCTCTTTCATTTCCTTTCTAATGAAATAGCTTTTATCCCACATTAGAGATGTGTAAGTGGCTCAAATTAAACAGCACCTGAAGATAAGAGGATGTGATGAACACGCAGTGGATTAAAGGGACCCTCATTTGGTATACAGTGAATCCTGAAGGTCCAGCAGGAACTCAAGAGGAAGAGAGTCCTTCAAAAATAATGTAGCTATTGACGTCACTGAGTCTGAAGTGAAACAATTAAGGGCTTTCACTTCATTATTCTTCGAACAACTGTGTATTGAGTGCTTCATGTCTGACATTATCCTTGAAGTTGAGCAAGGGCAATAGTTTAAGAGTCAGACAGACATTAGATTTACTCATGGCACACATCAGTATGCAGTATGCATGGCACACATCAGTACGTGTGTGATGGCAAACTGGCATGGGAATGACCACCCCAGGAGGATTGAGATGGGCAGGGAGAAGATATCATCTGAGGAAACTGCACTGGACTCCAGCCTTAAAGAGAGGCCAATTGGATTTGAGTTAATCTGGAAAAATGAGAAGATCATTTCTGGAAGAAATACATAGTGGGTATGATTTTGTATCTGTAAAAAGTAGCAGAGAAATGGGAAAAGTATGCGCTCACAATGGTGGGACGAGATCACAGGAAGATTTAGACAATTTTATGAAGACACTGAAGAGAAGAGAGCAATGACTGGGGAGGCGGGAGAGTGTGTAAATGTATGTCTGGCTATAAATGTATTCAAATGTATTTATTCATCCACTAGGAGAATATACTCATTTATTAACTTAGAGAATTACTGACACTTCCATTTTTAATTTGATGGTGTCTGTCTGCAGCAGGGAGTTCTTAAATCCTAGAAATATTAAAAGAGTTCTAGAGTCACGGGTTTTCCACCTAAGAAATAATATTTAGCGATATAGAAAAGACCTTTTCACTTGAAAATTTCAGATGATGGAAAGATTTGCTGGAAATGACTACCTCTGCACTCAATGCTTTGTCTGTGTGGCCATGGACTCTGGGGACAAGTCTGATCCCACCTGACGCTCTTCTTTGTGGATGCAGTGATCTGCATAGCCTCATGGCGGATTTGGGTAAAAAAGTCCATTTTGTGTTTCCAGGTCCTTTCTTTGCAGGTCAAGGTCACTGCTACCTCAAAGCATCATGTTATAAACCAGTTTCCCAAAGTTCTGCTTCTCAGTTCCCTCAAATGCTGATTGTGGCATTGCTGTGCCTTCCCCTGGGCAGCTGTGTTTCCTCTGGGAAACAGTGGTTTTCTGTCTGCTGTGGCAAGCAACAGTCACTTCTTCTCATAGTGAGAACTGAAACTGGAGCCACCATGTGCCACTTCCCGGACACTTCCTATAATTATTAAAGTTCCCTTCCTCTCACCATAAAATCCAGAGTTTAGGCACACAG
Source organism: Eospalax fontanierii (assembly GCA_035773235.1). Taxonomy (NCBI): domain Eukaryota; kingdom Metazoa; phylum Chordata; class Mammalia; order Rodentia; family Spalacidae; genus Eospalax; species Eospalax fontanierii. The sequence continues at coordinate 84,878,919 of CM069527.1, forward strand.
GTTCATGGACTGGAACATCAACACTGCAGCTGACCAACAGCATGTTCTTGGATAAACTATATTTCTGTGCATCAACTTTTCCTTTGTTTTCCAAATGGTGAAATAATAATATCAACCTTGTAGGGTTGTTGTGACGCCTAACTAAATTATTACAGGTATAAGTCTTTTTTTTAAGTCGTTTTTATTACTGGAGCTGGAGAGATGGCTCAGCAGTTAAGAGCACTGGCTGTTCTTGTAGAAGACCTGGGTTTGATGCCCAGGACCCACATGGTAGCTAACAAGCATCTGTAACAACAATTACAGGGCATCTGACACTCTATTCTGACTTTCACAGGCACTGCATGACATGGGTGCACCTATCTACATACAGGCAACACACTTATACATGTAAAGTAAAAATAATAAATAAATTATTTTGATTTTGATTTCTTGTACATAAGTGTATTGCCTGCATGTGTGTAAGTGCACTCATGTTGTGCACTGCCCATGCTCTGAATCTATAAGCAAGGAAAAGCTGAAAACATGTAAAGCAATAAAATTCTTACAGGTTGTTATAAAAATAGAACTTAAGGGCAATATGAAAGATATAATGGAAGGTCAGGAAGAAATGAGAGCAAATAAGCTTAAATTGTAGAGTGAAGGATATAAATAGGATGCATATCAGCAAAACTTCATAAGAAGTAAACACTACTAAATGGACTCATTCAAAATCTTTCTTGTCTAGCCTGATGCCCTGTGCCACCTACTTGGGAGGCTACAGCAGAAAAATCACAAGTTCCAAGATATACTGAATTACAGAATGTCATGCTAGCCAACAAAGGCAAAACTGGACAACTTAGCAAGTTTCTGTCTCAAAATGAAAAGTAAAAACTGGAGGACTAGGAATATACCTCAGTGGTCAATTATTTGCCTAGTATGTGCAAGACCTAGGTTCAGTTCCTAGAACTGAAAAAAAAATTCTTTCCCAAGAGCCCTCAACAAGTATGGACTTAGACATGGTGAGATGTAGTTCTGTCTTAAGTTCAGTAATAAACTACTGCTTGCCTCAGAGGCAAATTAAGAAGACTTGATTATTTGGTAAGTTTCCTTTTGATCTTTTGATGTTATAATTCTGAGAGAAGGATCTTACTAAATGTAAAACTCGTAGTTCTTAACTTAAAACAGAAAGGCAACCCCAGTTAGACCTGTAACATTCTGTTATTCTCTTTTTGGTATGGCCTCAATGGAATTACCTGTACTACTAATTGGGAAATTGATGACTTGGAAATAAAAAAGAAAGAGACACTCCAAAAAAACTATATCAATTAATATATCTAATTACTTTGCTTATACTCAAGTTGATTAAAACTTCTTAATATAGGGCAAAAAATGTTGTTTGGTGCTAGAGCATGTAGAGACCATGGGCTATCATCTCCACACTGCAGAAACACCATAAACATTCTTAATACTAATGTCAGGAGACTTAAGTCTTTCCTAGTATATGTAGACTTCACACACATTCACTTATAATTAAAACCATTCTATAATATTATGTTTTGTTCTGAGACAAAGTCTCACCATGTAGCCCAGGCTGGACTTGTACTTACAACCTTTCCCTTTAACAATCTTCAGAGTACTGGGATTGCAACGGGCTATCATGCCAGGCAAAAACATCCTATAACATTTTAAAAATATGTTATACTATTTCACTAAAGTTATTATTAAAGAATATTGGACAAAGGAATAAAAACACAACTATAAACTGCATAAAATGTGACAATGATTCAACAGATACTATGTAAAAAGTATTACAACTGCCTCTTTAGAAAAGAAAAGTAACAGTAGACATTTCCCCAAACTCCCACCCACATGACTCAGCCTAACTTCTAAAGCAGAGAGTCCATAAGGACTAGGTCTCAGTCACTGATTTCATGAAGAGATCAGTCACTGAGTTCATGAATAGATCAGAATTTGTTCCTATTTCATTGTTGACATATTGTAAAATTGCTAAGTTTCCATATATTTCTTACTGTAACCTTACAGAGAAAAAATTTCATCTTATGTTCCTTTAATGATAACTTATTGGACATGTTATACTTGCTGGGTGCTGTACTGGACAAGATCCAGTATGCATAGATACATAGTTATCATATATGGTGGTACACACTTGAATCCCAGTACACAGAAGCCTGAGGCAAGAGAATTGTGAGCTGAAGTCCAGCCTCAGCTATACAGAATGACTTTGTCTTAATAATGATAGAATAAAATGAAGCAAACAATAAATCAGCAGTGAAAATTTGAATGAAGGCATGAGATGAGTCTGGTAAGGGAATTACATTTTATTGGGTGATTTACCTCTACCTGGCCTGATTCTGTTCAGATTAAGGTCTCTGCCAAGTGAGAAGCAATGCATTCAAGAGTCTAAAGTCTAAGAAACATGTGTGACCTACTGATATAAATTTAGGAATCATTAATATGTAAATGGGCATTTAAGCCATGGGTTTGAATAAGATTGCCCACAGTGAAAATGAAGTTGGAAATGATTCATCACAAGCTGTCAGGGGTTGTTCTAAACATCAGGTCTGGAAAGAGAAGCAAGTCATTAGCCATAACTACATTTTTCAAAAGTAGACTTTTTAAAGAACAAGAAGAAACATTTTATATGCACATGTGTTTAAAAAATAGTCCTAAACTGAAGACTAACTCTACACAATTCATCTGGTTAATATAGACAGCATTTCAAATAATTTAGAATGCATGACAGATTGCCCAAATGGCCTTTGCCATTAACACAGCCTAAGTGAAACTTAGGCTAACTAGAAACTTTTCCTAAGGAGACAGCTTTTCCCAAGAAATTAGTCACAGTTGGTACATGGTCTGAAATGAAGTACAAATACCACTGATTCTAAATTATAAAACTTTAGCAACTTATCTTCCATTTCTGTTATTCCTATCAGAGCAAATAATGATAATTATTCTAAAAAGGAATTCTCAGGTATTCTGGGTAAAGATCAGCAACTGTATTGTTCATGATCAGCAACTGTATTGTTCATGCACAGCTCATCAAACATGGCCTGTGGACTCTTCTAAACTTCTACTGTTATAGTTCTAACTGTCTGGACTACTTGCTCTTTCAGGCAATTCCTTGCAACACCAGCCAGTCAGGTGTGTCCTCATGGCCATCCCCAAAGAATCTTTTTGTTCTATTACACGGAGACCCTAAAACACCTCTTTTGTTTGGTTATTTGTTGGTTTTGTGTTGTTTGCTATTTTGCAGTGCTGGGGATTGAACCCATGCTAGGCAAGCACTGAGTTATGCCTGCCAGCCCTACAATAGCTTTCTAACTTGTTTCTAATTATCCCCGTGCATGCCTCTGATTATAGAAATGCTGCCCTACTTGGAATCATTACCTTCTAAAAGTCTCCAAAGACCACATGTGAATGTGTATAGGATACAAGGTGGTTCAGAATGTTTTCATTTCGAATGAATAAATGTTTTCATACATTCAGAGAATAAAATGTTTCATCTCTTAATGAAGACTGACAGTCAATTAACAGTCAATTAAAACTTGATAAAGTGTAGAGAAAAGAAAAGTAGGCTGAATGAGTCAGTCTACGTTCATCAGCTAGTTTTCTCCCAGAAGGTACAGCAGGACTGGATGGCAGCTTAGCAAAGCAGAACAGGATTCTTTCCTCCTCATTCTCACCCTGATAAGAAAGAGAAAAAAATGATAGATTCATAGGTGTAGAGGTGAGTAAGATAAATGTAAACTTTCCCCCAATATAATAAGGCCAACTCTGTTTCTGAAGAAGAAATGTTGGAAAATAGAAAATAGAAGGAAGAAACCATTGAGAGAATTCAAAAGAAACGTCAAATACAATCAAGGACATATTTATAACATCCAGAGAATGCAGCTGGATTCAATTCATGGGAGAGTAAATAAAAACTTCATCACTGGAGAACAGGAGAATTAACTGTAGTCTGATTTTTTTTTCCTCTCTTTTTGAGACAGGGTCTCTCTATAGTCCCAGCAGGCTTGGAAATCACCATATAGACCAGGCAGCCTCAATCTCACAGAGATCCACTTGCCTCTGCCTCCTGAGTGCTAGGTCTAAAGGCATGTGCCATCATGCTTGGCTGTAGTGTTTTTGTTTTTTTTTTTTTTTTTGCTTTTTTTAAAGATATTACCTTAATAGTTCAGTTGAAAGTAGGGTTTCTCTTAAAGGTAAAAATGACCTTGTAGAAAATAACTTTTGAAAGGCTGATTTCAGTAGGAAAAAATGAGAGCCCCTCCCTCAAACATAGTGTAGAAAATGACAGCTTTATTGAATATTAGGTAAGTTGTCATTCAAAAGAATCTAACAGTCATGAAGTTATTAGAATAGGGAAGAGGAGAAAAGAGGGAAGGAAGTGGAGAAGGAAGAAGGAACCCAAGAAGCAGGGCAGGCAGCACAGTCATAGACTCAAGGCTCCAGGAGACCAGTAGTGGGGTGACCCAGGGGAGTTCTGTGAACAGAAGTATCTACATGTGATTTTAAACTCTCTATAGCGCTCTGACTATGATCTCCTTTGCCCTCAGTGAAATCTGCTGTGTACATCTGTGCCAGTGTTTTCAGAAAATATCAGTTTCTGACTTTATTCAAGCTCAGAGTGGCCTTCAGCAGTTAGGAAATAGAGGAACTTCAGGAGATGAGACAGTGGGGGTGGGGAGGCCACCTCTTGTCGCTGGTCAACCCCTGTCCCCTGTATTTACCAGAGAAAAGGTAAAAATACGTGATGAAGAACAAACAATTTCATTAAATAATAAAGAGACTTGACTTCTACAGTCATGTGGGTTATGTAAGTCTTAAACATTAGTTAATTTTTCAGAGTATGATAGAACAAAGGTGTGGTCCTAAGTTCTGGGAGGCAAAGACAGGAGGATCCAGAGTTGGGGACTTGTGCTGGCTATATAGTCAGACTCTAACTCAGAAAATAAAACATTAACTTCAGTGAGAGAAAATATTAAAATTTCAACACAATGCTTTTATGTCCGATATTTATATAGATGTACATATATATATATATATATATGTTTATAACTTACAAAACAGTACTATTATCCTTGTTGAAATCTTTATTGTTTTATTAAAGAGTTACAATCCCAATAGGATTTTTTTAAGTTAAACCTCAGCTGAATCACACATTTAGTGCTCTGAGTTTTGCCGGTAAGTATCATAGCAGGATCTATCTATTGCTGACACACTCTTCAGCAAGCAAAGTCTTTTAGACTTTGTGTCTAATAGAACTAATAAGTGGCTACAATTTCTTGTTTCAGGAATGTTTAAGAATCTTATCGAAACTGTGGGTCTTCTACCTAATCACTTAAATTAAAACCTTTATAGAAATTTCTAGGGCCTTTATCTATTTTCTATACTGAGAATCTCAGTGGTAATTCTCCTGCCTCTGCCTCCCTAGTGCTGGGATTGACTGCATGAGCCACCACTCCCGGCTTCTTCATAGGTCCTGAAATAGAAAATTTTTGCATTTGGGGAAGTATGGCAACCTGCATTCCTGCATTTAAACAATCCTACCAACTCATTTTTGTTCTTAACAGTGAACTTCTAATGTCCTACCTAATTTGTACCAATACCAAAGTGATAGGCTTTCTTTCTTTAAAAGAAAAAATGTGCTGTCTTTTCACGAAAATATCTCTGTGGTATTGAAAAGCAGTTATCGGTTGGGCTTGACTACTAAGTGTGGATGTGGGGTGTGTCTTCATTTTAGTCTGAGAATGGTTAGCAGTGAACAGATGAGCAGTGACTGCTGAGACTGGCATCCTGCCCCTTCATAGTCCTAAGCTACATGTTACTCCCAAAATTGAAACATATCGCTCAACCTCTCTGCCTCCCACCTTATAAGGCAATGAGGAAGTTCAATGTTAACTTTAAGAATGCTTCCAATTCTTCCATTTTTTGACCTAAAATGTGGTATATTCTTTAATCCCAGCACTTGGGAGGCAGTAAGCAGCATTGTGGATCTCTGTGAGACTGAGACCAGCCTGATCTACACAGTGAGTTCTAGGCCAGCTGGGACTACAGGGAGACCCTGTATTAAAAACAAAAACAAAAAATGCTATTGGGAAGCTGAGCACAGTTATGCAGTCTGAAGACTGAAGTCAGAGGATAAAGAATCCCAAGCTACCCTGGGCTGCACAGTGAGACTGTCTAAAAAAAAAAAAAAAAAAAGATAAAATTAAACTAGGCAAATATTTCTCCCTTTATTCACAAATTTCTAATGGCAGAAGTTATGCTAACTGACCTGGTGGTTCCTATATTGTTAAGTCTGTGTGTATTAATGTAAATTCTAATGACTTGATCAAAGCAAGAGGACACTGAAATCTACTCCCAAATACTTCAACTCCAATCACATCACACTATGAAGACTTTCATTTAGTTGAATATACTATAGAGGAGCAACTAATTACATGACAGATCTGTTTCCATTCAAATATATTTCTTTCTGTATAATGAAGTGACTTCAGTTATTTCTCTGTAGGTTCAAGGACCATGGAGAATCACAGGGTGTTGTGCTGAGCTTGGCAGAAGTTGAGATGTCAGACCCCTAAAACGTGTTCTCTTTATTCCTCTGAAATGTGAGGTTGAATCCTAAGCAATTAGTATTAAATTATATAACTTTTAACAGATATTTGAAACTGTCCCCTATCCATGATGGGCCTTTACCCTGCAACCTTTGATGCTATTGCTGTTGTTTAGAGACAAGGTCTCAGCATCTAGTCCAAGTTTATTTGTAGCCTTTTAATCAAATATGCAGTCAAATATAAGGGGAATTTTTGGATAAATGCTTTCATGAGTATCTTTGAATATATGCATATACATGGACATGATCTTCAACTCATGACCACATTATCACGATGTCTGAGGCCTTTCAGCAAGATCACAGTGATTAGCTAAAGGTAGTTAGGATACGTAAAGTTATAACCAAATCCAAAGTGTTACTTTAGCAGCAGACCGCCCGTTGAAGTTATGATGCTTGGAAAGGAATACCAGAAGAAGTCAGTTGAAACATGCCTATTCAATTTAATTATTTGGATATCCAGAAGATTTGAATTCGGAATTACACTGAAACTTTTTCAGATGGACAATGAGAGACTTTAACAGAAGTCGAGGGGTCAGTGGTTAAAAGCACATGCCGCTCTTGCAGAGAACGCTGGTCCAGTTCCCTGCACCAATGTCCTGTAGCTCACAGCCTCCCCTGACTCCAGTTCCGGCGGAACCGAGATCTCTGACGTCCACGTGCACCTGTGCTCGTGCGCACATACTCACACATCATTTAAAATAGTGAAAATCAGTCTTTGAAAAGGAAATTGAATATTGGTTTACAAAATGTTTTTTTTTTTGGACTTTTTGGTCTTCCTGTAGCTGGCCTAGAACTCAATATGTAGACCAGGCTGACCCTCAATCTCACAGATATCTTTCTGCCTCGGCCTCCCGAGTGCTGGGGTTAAAGGCATACATCACCCTGACTGGCTACAAAATTCAGTTTAAAACGTGAAGAAATTCATAAATGTAGTCACACATATTCAAACTTCCCATAAAAATAGTTACTGAAAGGAGCCTGTGAGATGACTCTGTAAGTAAAGAAATCTGCTACCAAGCCTGATGAACAGAGCTATGTCCTGAGACCCATAAGGTAGAAGGCAAAAGTCAATTCCCACAAGTTGTCCTCTGACCTCCACTCCACACTGTTATGGTAAGCGTGTGCCAACACATACCCATGTACTAAATAAATAAGTAAATAAACAAGTAAAATGTAGTAAAAATCCCAAATTACTTAGATTTGCAAATAGAGTGGCCATAGAAAGCCTCAAACCTAGGCCCACTGTCAGGGTGGCCACACTCTTTAAGGTGCTACCCTCAGGTCATAGTCTCCCATAAAAAGTATTTATAAAATTACTTAGGTTTTCAAATAGAAACAATATAGGTGTGTTAGCTTTTTGTCTCTGTGAGAAATACCTGATATATTCAGCTTAAAGCAGAGCTTGGGTCTCTCTAACTAGTTGTGAAACTTTGTAATAGTCTCCAACTGTTGCAAAAGGAAGCTTCTTGGATGACTTGTGAGAGGCACATGTCTGTAAATATGAGGATACATATTTAGAAGATAGTAAGAAGTTATATTGGTCTAGGGAAATGACAGAAGTAGGGTTTTCTCTAGGATCTATGGTTTTTTTCAGCCGTATGTGCTTGACTGTGTTTACAGTACCATGCATGATTTCCCTCCCGTTAAGAAAGCTTAAGTCCAATTAGACAGCTGTTGATTACCCAAAAGATAGAATTGTCCCTACTGCACCACTAGATATAGTTTACTTGGCTGGTCATTGTTGTGATTCATAGAATTTACAGCTGGGTAAGATCATTGATTGTTTTTCTCCTTTGGAAATTTGATACCATGAGAGCGTGTCTTCAGAGAGAAGGCTTCCTGCCCAGTTCGAACTCAGTTTCTCTAAGTTCTGTATCTGATGTATGTTGTGTCTTCAGCAATAGGGCCTTACCTTCAAGTTCTGTGAGGAAATCAAGACTTGTGGTAATAGCCTGTGTTATTTTGGGAGTCTCTTGGACTGACCAACAACTTGAAGGGAAGTTTCTCATGCCCGGCACTGTGATTTTAGTTATATAGCCACCAAGTATACACATGCATTCACATTTATACTATACGTATATTTTTCAATAGATTTAGTAAATACTACATTTCCTTTTGGAGTTTCAAAGCACTTAAGTATTATTGATTTCTCCTCTCTTTGCCCTTGTCTCTCTCTCCTTTCTTCCCCCGGTTAAAGTCTCCTCATTTCTCTCTTGATATCTCCTTTGTCCTATTATCTCTCTCTCTTGAGTTCTGTCTTCCCCTTTATCTCCATGTTTCCTTTCTCTTTTTTAATTATCATTATTTTTTTTATTTTATGTGTATGTATGTATTGCCTGCATAATGTAAGTGCACCCTGTTGTGCAATGCCCACGGAGGACAGAAGAAAGCATCAGAGTCCCTGGAACTAGAGTTACCAACACTTGTTAGCTGTCATGTGGATGCTAGGATTCAAACCCAGGTCTTCTTCAAGAAGTGTTCTTGGAGTCATCTCTCCAGCCCCCTGTTCCTTTCTTATCCTGGTTCCTGAAGTTTTATCAGGATATATCATCTAAGTAATTGGGGCTAGAATCCACAAATGAGAGAGACTATGCATTGTTTATTTTTCTGAGTCTGAGTTTTCTCATTTAGAATAACACCTCTCTAGTTCCATTCATTTACTTGAAATTTTCATGATTTTGTTTTTCTTTACCACTGAGTAGACCTCCATTATGTAAATGTATTGCATTTTCATTATCTGTTTGCATTATATATGTATATATATGTATATATGTTACATACGCATATGTAACAATAATAAAGAAGAGGAAAAGAATAGAATTTGAGAGGAATTTGGGAGACCTGAAAGGACTTGGTAGGAGACTGGGAGGTATGGAAATAATATAAAACAATATTCATTTATGAAATCCTCAAAAATATATATATAAGCTGGGACAAGGGTGAGGGGATAACTCAGTAACAAGTATAGCACTTGTCTTAACAACATGCAGACCTGAGCTCTATCCCAAGCACTGATGCACAAAGCCATGCATTGTGGCATGCACTTTTAATCTCAGCACTAGGAAGACAGACAGGCCATTCTCTGGGGCTCACTGGCTAATCAGCCTCGCCTACTTGGTCAGTTCCAAGTCAGTGACTAAAAAAGATGGACAGGGAACTGGAGAGATGGCTGAGTGGTTAAGAGCATTGGTTGTTCTTTCAGAGGACCCAGGTTTGAACCCCAGAACCCACGTGGCAACTAACAACCATCTGTAACTCCCATAACAGGGGATCCCACACCCTCTTCTGTCTTTGTCAGGCCTTGCATGACCCAGGTGCACTTGTTCACACGCAGGCAATACACTCTTACACATAAAAATAAAAATAAATAAATATTTTAAAAAGGAAGGTGAACTGCATCAGGATCTAATGACATTTGAGGCTTCTTTCTGTCCTCCACACAAATGCATTGATTCTTGTGCACACTCCCACACACTAGCACACATATGTACACATGCACACACATGCACACACAAGCATGCACACGCACAAAAGAATATAAGCTAAGGCTACCTTTGTGGAAGACAATTTTTCAAAACGATCACATTCTAAAATGCATATGTTCTTGGACTTGACGTTTCTATTTGCAGGCATTAATTGTAGACACATATTTGAATGTGTTCATAAGCTTTTCATTCACAGTGCCCACTGCAATAAGTGTTTGCATTATAAAAGCTGAATGGATCAAGCAAAGAAAACTATGAAGCTCTTGCTATGTCTTATTTTAAGTTGTTAGAGTGAAGTATTTATGACTTGCTACAGAAAGTTTATACTAGTTAAAACAAGAATAATAAAGCTAAGCACAGAACAACTTTATGGTGTATTTCCTGTGTGTGTGTGTGTGTGTGTGTGTGTGTGTGTGTGTGTGTATGCGCGCGCATACACACGCACAGAACATTTTTAGGAGAATAGAAATTCACAGATAACTCTTAATGGTAGTTAACTCTAAGAAAGGTTCTGGTTTTCTCAGGCAGCTGTGAAAAATGTGTTCAAACTTGCTATGTTTAACCACAGAAATTGATTTCCTTGCAGTGCTAGAGTTTAGAAGTAAGAAATCAAAATGCGGCCAGATTGATTCTTTCAGAGGATTTTAAAGGAAAACTTATTTCATGTCTCTTTTCTAGCTTCTGCTAATAGCTGACACTTGGCCTCTCTAAGCTTCTAAGCTGGTAGATGCATCTCTCTAAATGCTACCTCCATCTTTATGTGTCCCTGGGTCTTCATAAAGCTATCTTATTAGCAATACAACAGTAAAATTTTGGCCTAGTAGTACAATAATGCCAACTGCTAGGAAGCTAAGGCAGGAAAATTATGAGTTCAAGGATCACCTGAGTGAATTCAAGGTTAGACTAAGTAACTAAGGAGTCCCTGTCTCAAAATTTAATGGCAAAATAAAATGACTGAGCCTATAGCTCAGTGGTAGAGCACTTGCATAGCATGCATGATGTCCTGAGTTCGTTTTTTAGCACTGAGGGAAAGACTAAGGTTGATCAGCTTTGTAGAGTCTGGCATGAAGTAGGAGACCATAGAAACATCAGGTTTGTTATTAATATGGTTATTGAAATACCAATTAATGATCTACTTTTAGATTCCCTTGATCTCTGGAGCACACAGTGAAATAGACAGAAAATATTGATTGAATATAAAATTTTAAATGTTCAAATATTACTTGCTAACCTCTGGAAGGAAGAGAGAGAGAGAGAGAGAACTTCACCTTATCTGTAACAATTCTCTTTCCAAGTACAGTCACATTATGAGGAACTTAAAGTTACATCTTTTACTTTGTTGTGGGGGTTTGGGACACATATACAATTTAACCTATATAAAAAGAACATGGGCTTCCTGAGCTGGGAGAAAACCTAAAACTAATCAATAAGAAAAGACTATTTGTTAAGTAATCTAATCACGATTGTTATTTAATTTTTATTCCATTGAATACAAACCTGGAAAAAAAATGCGTACTGTGTAAAGTGATGGTCCAAATCTTAACATTTTGCATTTAATTCATTATAACGCTGCTTCTTCCTTCACATAGAAGACTTCCTTTTGGTTCAAAACAGCATGAAGTTAAAATGCAGTGTAGCTCAGATAGTGCTTGTATTTCATGGAATCTCCTTTTTGAAGAAACTCTGTGACCTTTTAACATATGCCGTTAGCAATTTGAGAGCATCTACTGTAGGTCCAGTCTTTTTGTAAACACCTCTAGGAAGCCCTGTTTAAGAGGATACTGAGCCAGGGCCTGCCTCCCTCAAATGTCTAATAGTTTGCCATTGGTCAGCTGTCTGAGCCTTGCAAACCTTCATATGTATAATTTTAAGTGTTATTTATATACACAAATATATATTATATTGTAGCCCTAGATAATCAACTATTTGCTAGGCAGACAGACCAAAAGCAATCTTGTAGCAATCCTCCATCCTTAGTCTCCCAAATGCAATTACAGGTATATGCCATCACATGCAGCCAGAGGCAATTATAACAACAACTTCTTCTTTTCTTCTTCTTCCTCCTCGTCCTCCTCCTCCTCCTCCTCTTCCTCCTTCTTTCTTTTCTTCTTCTTTTTCTTCTTGACAGGGTCTTACTTACTATGTAGCCCCAACTGGCCTGGAACTCACTATGTAGACCATTCCAGGCTGGCCTTGATCTCACAGTGATCTGAGTGTTTCTCCCTCCTGAGTGCTGGAATTAAGGGCATGAACTACCATGCCCAGCTCCTTCTTAAAAATTAATTTCAAGCCGGGCATAGTGGCACACATCTTTAATTCCAACACTTGGGAGAAAGAGTCAAGCAGATCTCTGTGAGTTCAAGGCAAGTTAGGAGTATAGGGAGACCCTGTTTCAAAAATACTCCTGAAAAAATGAAATTCAAGGAGTCTGGAGAGATAGTTCAGTAGTTAAGAGTACTGGCTGCTCTTGCAGAAGACCCAGTTTTGATTCCTAGCACTCACATTGTGACTAACAACTGTGCACAACTTCAAGTCCAGGAGATCCAAGGCTCTCTTCTGAATTCTACAGACACTGCATGGCATGGATGCACTTACACACAAAAAGGCAATACACTCAGACACATAAAGCAAACATAATAAATAAAATATAAAAACTAAATTTCAAAAGTTTAAGACATAAGGCTAATCAGCAAACAACAGGAAAGTAATGAGACCAGAATGAAAGCATTAGATATAACAGTCATTATCCAACAGCAAACAGTTGTCTAATGACAAAAAAATGTCAGGACTGAGGAGACAGCTCAGTGACTAAACTACTTGCATTGAAAGCATGAGGACCTAAATTCAAGCCCTGGCAGTAGCAAAATGCTGGGTGTGGTGCACTCATCTGTAATCCCAGCAGTGGAAGGGGAGAGACAAGAAAATCCTCAGGTTCACTGACCAGCCAATCTAGCTTAACTGGTGAGCTCCAGGATCATGAAGAACCTTGTCTCACAGGAGGGAAATAGTGTTTCTGAGGGTGACAACCAAAGTTGTCCTCTGGCCTCCACATACTTGTACATAGTATCTTGTGTATACACACATACACACACACACATACATACATGAACACACACAAAGATGAACATATAAATACATGCATATGATCAAGTGTGACTGATTTTTGAAAGTGTATTTATCACCAGAAAATATTCATTATTTAATTTAGCCAATATTTTTTCAAGAAAACAGTCTGTGTAAATATAAGTTCTGTAACCTTTTTTCAAAGACTCGAGTCTCTTAACTTGCCAGAATGTCTCAAAAGGAAATATTTTCTGCTGTAAAGAATGTTAAGGAAAAAAAATCAAGAAAACTTATTTCATGTATATAAATAAAAACCAAATACCTTGAAAACAATAAGGAAAATTTTATGAGAATTTTGCTTGAGAACTCATTTAGAGAATTTAAGCTCCCCAGGCTGCCTCAATGAAGGCATGGATTCTGAGTGTGAAAGGGTTGCATAAAATTGTGACCAATTGTTTCATTCACAGTTACTCTGCCAGATTTTGTTACACAGTCTGAGAGACATTAATAAATATATGTCAGCTTGTCATTCCTTCACAAAACACTCCCTTTATCAAATAAATAGGCATCTTCCAGGCTACAATGGCCATCTTTGTACAAGAAACACTCGATTTGTAGATGCATGTTGTCTGCTTGGAGAACCAATTCACACAAAACTCTTTATAGCTGGTTGGAACAACAACGGGCCTGTTTGGGAACCCTCAGAAGTGACGGAAAGAGTAACTGTGAATCACCTGGTCTTACAGCCACTGTCAAAAAAATCAAGCTGAATGTATTCTAAAAACACAGTCTCACAAGATGAACTGAGCTCCCTTTAAGCATTTCTGACACGCAGCTGTGCAGGGAGGTGGCTTAGAAGCCACTATTTTTTTCTTTCAAGTTATAATGAAGAATGTTCCTTTTTAAATCTAAAGTTTATAGAAAATCTCTGTGATGATGAAACCCTATAAAAATTCATAGCAAGGAATCAAAAATGTATCATTTAAAATGAGAGGCCTACTTTTAAAGTAATAGTGTAGTAGGATTAAACTGAAGTAGGATTAAAAACTTACTGAATAGAGACTGGATTTGTAATTCAGAAGTAAAGTGCTTACCTAGCATGTACAAGGCATTGGATTTGACCCTAAGCACCACAAAAGCTCACAGTTAGACAACCTGTGTATATATTAACTATGTGTCTCTGAGAAAGCAAGTCAAGAGCATCTTCCTGTGTACTTAAGTGGGATTTTCTTACCAGGAAACATTTGGTTCAGGTCTTGGGAGTCAGTAGCTTTATGCCAAAGATCAGTTTACTCAGCATTAGGAAGAGGGATTATTACTCAACCCTCTCTAGAACGCCGTGTTTTGTTTTGTTTTGTTTTTTTAATAGCTTGTTGGTTACAGCTCTGTTTTCATGATGAGTTTTGTGGAGCGTTCTAATTAGCTTTCTATGGCTGTGATAAAAACACTGACCCAAGCCGACCTGGGAAAGAAAGGGATCATGTCATCTCCAGCTTACAGTTCATCTTCGGGGGAGACAGGGCAGGAGCTCAGGGAGGGAGCCAAAGTACAGACCATGGAGGCGCCTGCTCACTGCCTTGCCTCACTGATCAGTGTTCATCCTGCTTTCTTATACAACCCAGGGCCATCTGCCCAGAGGCAGCTCCACACGAGGGCCTGGGCCTCCCGCCTTTATCACTCAATAATTAAAGAAATGTCCACAGGCCAATCCAATGGAGGAAAATTCCTCAGTGGAGGTTCCCTCTACCCAGGTGTGTCAAGTTGACAGTTGACACCATACAGCATGTAGAGTCCCTCAGAGCTGTCCATTTAGAACTTAATAAACCAAGGGGAATGCAAGATTAAAAAAACTGAGTCCTTAGCTCTGAAAAACAACTAAGATTCAAGAACTTAAGGAAAGAGGTATAAGGACAGGGAGTGTGTGCAATCAGGACGGTGGATAACTCCGCCCAGGGCAGGGCCTTCTGCTCAGTGATGCATCCATTTGTCCATTTAGAAGGGCCCTTAACTAGAGGTACCCATTATGGGCTATGAACTGTCTCACAAATTGCCAAAATGAAGATTTTTAACACAACTGAACATGTAATATTGCTGAAACCTGACCTCTCGGATATTAACTGGTGGTTCACAGTAGTTTTTCTCCTTTACCAAACATTCTGCTATTTTCTTAAAAAATTGTAAATATTGTCCTTTACTTGACTGTACCAGCCAGAGCTGATTTGGGACAGGGTTTTGCAAAATCAGGGGTTTTGACCAACAACGGCAAATTTAGGTTTTGGTTTTGGCGTCGTGGCCTGTAAGGACATGGAGAGTTTCCACTTTCCAAGTTTTCTTAACTGACGGGTGACGCATCCTGAAACAAGAATCCTTGTTTTTCTTTTCAATATTTTTCCCATCTTCGGACAGGGTGGCCTGTGGAGCCTAGTTAAGACATGTTATCTTAAAGTAACCACCAAGGGGTCAATTTAGCTTTTTGCCTTTGCAACTTACTTTCTCCTAAACTGAGTAAGTCTGTTAGAGTAAAGGCCTTCGTCATTGAGAAAAGAAAGCAGGACTTGTCTGCAATGCCCTCATTCCTCTTCCACGAATCAGGAAACGCCTTAAAATTCCCACAGCTTGTAGAGTTCTTTTGCTTTTACACTTGCATATGTCAACTCAGAACTCTCCTTTCCTTTCATCCTGTTATCTCAGATGGTATGCATTTTGTGTCCGTCCATGTCTTGTATGTCTTACGGTTCACCAACTCGACGACCCTCACAGTTATAAGAGGCATCATTATTGCATGTGCTGATAAGAATGAACAGCTACCAATTAAATCTATGCAGAAGCTGGATATGGTGGTGCATGCCTTAATCCCGGCACACTCATGAGGCAGAGATAGACTGATCTCTGTGAGACTGAGGCCAGCCTGGTATACTTAGAGAGTTCCAGGCCAGCTGGGGCTACAGGGAGATTCTGTCAGAAAAACAATCAACTAATCAACCAACCAACCAAACATCAACAACAGCTATCTGCATGAGCCAGGCATCAAGAAGCACAACTACAATCCCAGGTTTTGGGAGCCTAAAACAAGAGGATCATGAGCTTGAGGCTAGTCTGAGCTGCATAGTGAAACCCCATCTCAAATAAGGAAATTCTCTAGTTATCATACAAGGTGTGATATATTCTAATTTAAGGTATTAAAAATGTAAAATGACTGGGGCATATCTCAAAAATAGAGTACTTGTCTTACAAATGCAAAGCCCTGTATTTGATCTCTAGTACCTCAAAAAAATGGAAAAGCTTATTTAAAAATCTTAGAATTGTTGAATCATCATAATTAAAAGTAAGAAAAAATTACCTTAAACATTTTTATGAAAGCATTCATAGGTGCCTGACTTTCCCCAGTGGTGTGCAACCCTTCTTACTCCTTATTTCACTTGATTTCTTTTTAAAATACCTTATTATTTTTTAAATTTTATGTGTATGAGTGTATTACCGGCATGTAAGTCAGTGCATCTATGTCATGTAATGCCCACCAAAGTCAGAAGAGGGTGTTTCACCCCCTGGAACTGGAGTTTCAGATGGTTGTGAGCTGTCATGCGGGTTCTGGAAATCAAACCCAGGTGCTCTGCAAGAGCAGCCAGTGCTCTTAACCACTGAGCCACCTCTCCAGTCCCAACTTTACCTCATTTCTTAATTTCAAAAGTATATTTGATGCCTATTATCTGTAGTTCCTTTGGTGCCTGTGGGGGCATGCATTACACTCGAGACAATCTTGGAGTCTGATGGTCTTCCATCTTGGCAACTAGAGAATTACAATAGTGTGATAGTCACTGTCCTAGACAGACACACAGAATCCCATGGTGCCTAGTTGAAGGTGATTGCAGGGGTTTAGGTCAGCTGTCTAGAAAGGTAGTGTTTAAGGCAGGACCTCAAAGACAGGGAAGTGAAACTAGCCATTTGTGAGGGTGAAGCAGAAGAAGCAAGGAGAGATGTGTAGTTCAGGCAAAGGAAACAGGAGGTAGTAAGAGAAATTTATTTTACACGATTTTTAAAATTTTGTTTGAGAATTTCATAAATAAATATAGTGTGTTTTGGTCAAGTCCTTGACCCTTCTCTCTAATCGCTGCTGTACCCACACGCCCACGCACCACTTCCTTCCCAAGTTTATGCACTCTCCTCTAAACCTACTTAGCTGTTGCTCGGGTATGTAAAGACATAGGGCCATCCACTGGTATATGGGCAGCCCGATAGTGGCCATATCAGAATAAAACTGGCTCTGTCGCTCCCAACAGCCAACAGTTCCCAATTCCTTCCTGCCTCTACCTCGGTAGAAGTTTAGTGCACATAGATGGCTTCAGGAAGATCTTATATGGAGTTGATTTCCCTTCGGAGAGACCTTCAGAGGCTGGCCACTCCAGTCAGAAGATCCCCATTCATAGCATGTAAGGGTCTTCTAAGTGAGTCAGTTTCTCTAAAGAAGCAATCTTGTGGGTTGGAGCCATGGCTCAGTGGTTAAGAGCACTGGCTCCTCTTGCAAAAGACCCAAGTTTGAATCCCAGCACCCACATGACAGGTAACAACTATCCATAACTCCAGTTCCAGGGGATCTGATGCTCTCTTCTGTCTTCCACAGACATTGCATGACATGGGTACACTTACACACATGCGATAATACTCATACACACAAAATAAAAAACAAATAAATAAAAGAAATAATGTTGTTTCCTCTGTTGAGAACATCTTGGCTGTGGTTTTCTGTGCCTCAAGGTCAGAGAACTGGCAAAGCAGCGATGTGAAACTACTCTATAGTTTCTATTAAATTCATACCTCTACAAGTTCCCTTGTAAAAAGCTCAGTGCCTCCTTTTAACCCTACACCATGCCTCATACTTTTGACTATGTAACCTCTCATTGCATTTATTCAGTTAATAAATAAAGCTTTTATCTCTGGTGATAATGACCGGAAAAGTCGGAGTACTGTGGGCATTAGTGTTGCTTTTATGGTGTGTAACTGGCTGTTGGAAGGACCAGGTTACCTGAATCCCATCCTTGGAAGATGTTATCTGCTCCCTGGTCCCACCCCAAGTTTCAGCCATCTATCCATCACCCTAGATGTTCCTTTTCTGTCTGGTGAACAACTTTCATTGTGCTTCTAAGAGTAGGTGACATCTGGCACTTCTGCTGTAGTAGAGTGATGGCTACGTCTTTACCCTTGTTCTTTCGCTCAGTGCTCTCCCAGGCAGCTTACCTACTAAAGCTCCTCTCTTGTCCTTAGGAGCTGATAGCCTTTTAGTCATTAAGTTTAGTGGGGACCTGTGAAAGACCTAGAGCAAACAAACGTTTGAATTGTATCATCCTTCTTTAACTGAATACTATGTTTGCAATTTAAATTTACTATGTTTTAGCACAACGAACTCCCTTGGCTCATACATTACCTGAACATAGTTTCTGAACTACAAATGAATAAACACGATATACACAGAATGAGAGATGTAAAGACAAAACCTCTGAAGTGCCATCCTGAAAGTAGTTGATGATCTCAGGTACTACCTACTCTCTGCTTTTCCTTTCTTTAAAATATTTTATTCATCATTTTTATTTTGCATGTATGAGTGTAATGCTTGCATGTAGGTATGTGTACCCATGTTGTGCAATGCCTGAAGAGGTCAGAAAAGGGCTCTGGGTCCTCTGAAACAGGACTTACAGACAGTTGTTAGCCTCCATGTAGATGCTGGGAATTGAACCCAGGTCCTCTGAAAAAGCAGCCAGTGTTCTTAATGCCTGTGCCATCTTTCAGCCCCAGCTTTCCTAATTTCATCTTTGTGATCTTAACCAATTTTTTAGTCTCAGGCCGAAATGGAATGGTTACATTTGAGGAAAACTTGAACCTATGCAATCTGCCACAACCTGCCTTTTTCACCTAATTCTCCCAACAAACGTTTGTCACTGCGAAAGATTTATTTATAGAATTTCAGACTCAAACAAGCTTTAATTTAGATAAAGACCAACACCCCCATTCTTATCTCAGAAGTCCACATTGTTTTACTTCGCACCTGTCAGTGCACACAGCAGAATCGACAACCAAGGTTGGAAGCATCCGCTCTCTGGGATTGCTTTGGTCAGTGAGATCCAGTGCTTTGTTCCTTCAGATAACTGAATTCTTCCTTATTCTTAAAAACCTTCTTCATGAATGAACCCTACATGGGACCATCCCTGGCAAGTCTAGCAATAAAAAAATTTAATGTATTTAATACGTACATAAGCATGTTCCTCCTAACAGAGATAAAGTTTTATTAAAAATATCTTGCTAAACTTTGAAATAGAGAGTAAGAACCTGAGTCCATGAAAAGCCTGATGTGAATTTGAAAAAGAGATGTCAGCATGTCACCAGCAAGGATTTAATTGCTGTCAAAGACAAAAAGAGTTTTCTAAACCACCGATGGAATGAAAAGGAGATAGAGAATGGGAATATAGTATGGCAGGAAAGAAAGCAAAGGATAAGGCTTTCACAGTCCCATGTTGCTTAACAGACATAGCAGGACGTGCTAAGAAAGTGCCATCAGGTGGTGAACTTGCTATATACAGATAAACACACACACACACACACACACACACACACATTCATACATAGATGGCAAATAGATCCATGTACATACACACACATATGTATGTGTGTACATATATATGCATGTATGTATATATGTCTATGGTTTATAGTGCTTTGTTCCTAGGGCCATGATGAACAAAATCACACAAGACTCATCAAGCACAGGGGTAAAATGATGCCACTGAGTGTACAGTAAGCATGAGGTCTATGAGTCTGCTGCCAGCATAACACAGTGAACTGTCGCACAGTCAACTTTTATTTTCAGTGACGAGTGAACTTTAAAATAACATTAAAGGGCTAGGAAGATGGCTCATTGAAAGTGCTGGCTGCAAATCATGAGGACCTGATTTCAGTTCCCTAGCACCCAGATTTTTTGAAAAAAGAAAAGACAAGACACAGTATGAATGAGAAAGATACCTAACATTGACCTCTGGCCTCCACGAGCACACACACACACACTGACACTGAAATGACAAAAATATCTTTAAAATAATAATAGCAAGTAGTGACCGGAGATGTAACTCAGAGGTACAGTACTTGCTAGAATGTGCAAGGCCCTGTGTTTAATCTCCAGCACAGAGAAGGAGAGTCAAGGGGGGTTGGTACTGATAAATAGACAGCATTGGTAAACTCATAAACCAGCACTATTAGTTGTTCATGATTATTTGCAAGTACCACACAGTGTGCATAATTGCATTGCTATGCTTTTGTAGGACTGACAGGGTGGTAGGTTTATTTAAGGTAGCATCACAGCCAGCAGGGCAGAGTGAAGACCTCCACTTACTGTGTCACTATTGTATGTGCATTCCATTGTTTACCAGAACATTGTTATGTGACACACAACTGTGACTGTACGGATTTCCATGTTTAAATATATGCTAAAATGTTTGTATCTTAATATGTATAAACATGTTTACTAACTACATATGTGCATGCAATATGTGTGTGTATGTATGTCAAAATAGGTACTATTCATTTCATACTTTAGATAAGATTAACACAGGTACAAAGGCCTTGTTCAGATGAGTTTTGTGAAAGGTTGGAGTGAAGTGATGGGAGGTGTCAAGTTTGGTGTGTTGTCAAACACAGATGGCAGCAGGGAAGAGAAAGTAAAGCATGAACCGGAAGAAAAAAACTCATCGAAAACAAGAGTCTCAGGCCAGCGATATCCAGGAAAACTATAATCCATCTGCCATGAAGAACCCTCAGGGAGCAGAGGAACTCAAAGTTTCACTCTAGGTTCAGAGTACATCACTGCAAATCTGGGTTAGTTTACTTCACTGTCTCAGAGCCTTAAAATTGCAATCAAGCCCTGCAGCTGGCTAGCAGAGGCCAGAGGATCTACCATATGTCTGCTTTGGGTACTGGCCTCCAGACAGAAAAGGTACTCAACCAAAGTAAGCACACAACAGGAGGCTTAGAAATTCCCTTTGCTGCAAGTCTCCTGGGGATAAATTGAATAAGCTTTTCTGGTCAGGAAGAGTATTGCGAATGTGAATGGGAGATGGGAAAAGTTTGAAAAGCTTGGCTTTTCTTGCTTTGGTTGTTTGTTTTTTGCTTTCAAGGACCAAACCCAGAGCTTCACGCATGCTGGCCAAGAATCACATCTCTAAGCTACATCCCCAGAATTCTTTAAGATTCCAAGAGAGGGCTTTTGAGCATCTGCCTTCCCAGCTCACTAGCTAACGTCCTCCCCTGGGAATGCCTTTGTTCCTTTGCAATAATCTGCCTCAGCTGGGTGCAGTGGTGCACACATTTAACCTCAGGACCCAGGAGGCAGAGGCAGGCTGGTCTCTGTGAGATAAAGGCCCAATAGGGCTACAGAGAGACCTTGTATTAAAAACATTATAAAATAATAATAAACTGCCTCTATTTCTAGCAGTGAAAGAAAGGAAGAAAGAAAGAAAGCAAACAACATTCCTGCAGGGGATGTAGAAATGCAGTCTCCAACCATTTCAACTTTCTCCAAATGTGACTGAAGCTAAACTGGCGTGTAATGCCTCAAAGCCTTCTTAGCTAAACTCAGCAACCCCACATGGTAATCCGAATAATTCCTGTCCCAGCCAGTAATGGAGAAATGGAAATCTTGCAAAACCTATTCCAGTATTTCCTGTTGGATAAAATCCGTCATCCTCCAAAAACACTGAAAAGGAGATGTCTACGTAATAAGATGTGGAAACAGTTTCAAAGCCAGGACCAGATGAGCCAGGTTGGAAGAGCAGAGCCTGCGTCTTCCACAGAAAGCAAGACTGTTTATTTTCTGAAAGATGGTCTGCATGCTAAGTTCCTATTTGTATTTATGGTGCAGTATTATAAGCAGCCCCTGTGGATTTTTATTTTAATTCAAGATACAGTCCTTGTTTCAGGAATAAATCGGTAAAATGGATCTCCACACTAACCTGTCATTTTCCTTAGCTGTTTTGAAGTTCTCCATATGGAAGTTAACTTCTCCCAAAAACAGCATTTGGAAAATCCCTGGTGAGGCCACTTGCTTGTTTAGTGAATGATGTTCGCAGTCAATTATCACACATACTGTGTGTTCTTCCTATGGCTGCCTTTTTCATGCATGCATTTATGATTTTTGCAGTATTATGGAACTGATAAAATATTATTTGGTTTCAACCTGGTATAGAAACTGTGTAGAGATGGAGAGAATGCTCTCTAACTAAAATCCAACATACACATACCCATGTAATCATAAATACACACACACACACACACACACACACACACACACACAGAGGCATATAGCATTCCTATGATATGTCCACATAGTTTTTAATTTGCTTGATTTCCTCTCTCTCTCTCTCTCTCAGTTGAAGGCAACTGTGATTCCATCTCATTTTAAGTTTGTTTCTATTAGAGGCAGCATTGTTTGAATACTCAGACCTCCAGCTTTACCCAGAGTTAAATGTTGTAGAAATGTTGTTCCAAGTCTTACTCAGAATGATTGAAGTATTTTAGAAGAGTGTCACTTTCCAAACATTTATTAATGTTTACAGTTTTAATAGCAAGTTGTATTGCTTTAGTGACTTTTATAGGGATTCTTTCCCTGCCCCAGCTTACCTACTCAAAAGGCATAAAGCTAAAGAGAAAGTAGCCTGGTGTTTAGATCAAACCATCCTCAAACACTGGTAGTGTTTAGTAAGTTCCAAAAAATATTTCCAAGAGATGAAATATTTATTACTGTATTAAATCAGTTTTATAGATAGTGTCACATGATAAAAATGAATAATTCTAAGAAAAACTAGTTTTCCTTACTAGAAAATTCAACTTCTGTTAATACTAGGAGTGAGAAAATACGAAAGATGAACGTTGGGATTAATGCCAAAATAAATTTCATGAGGAATTCAACAGATATTAGGAGAGTAAAAATGTCTACTCAATGTTCTGTAAGTGTGTGTAGACTTAAAAAGAAAAAAATATTTTCTATTTAAACACTCCCCAGCAAGTTTAATTGGACTATCTGTCTTCACTACAAATAATTCAGTCATTGAGTCTGTATTCTGTCTATAAGTAAAAGCTGGTTGTATATGGACATGTTTTAAATAGTTTACGTATTCATTAAGGATATATTCAGAACTTTTCTTACTAACCCACAGTATCTAGTTGTTAATACACAAACTTATCATTTAGGATTTTTAAACATAACTTATTATTTTTATTTTTTTGTATATGAGTGTTTTGCCCACATATATGTGAGAGCACCCATGTGCAATGCCTGTGAAGACTGAAAAAAGTCTTCAGATCCAGGAGAACTGAAGTTCCAGATGGTTGTTAGACAGCGTGTGAGTTCTGGGAATTGAACCTAGGTCCTCTGCAAGAGCAATCAGTGCTCTTAACCACTGAGTCAGTTCTCCTAAGATTCTCTTTTAAGATTTATTTTTAATTATGTGTATGTGTCCCTCTGTGTGGGTGTGTGTAAATGAAAACAGATGCCTGCAGAACCCAGAGGTGTTGAATCCTCTGGAGCTAAAGTTACTGGACGTTGTATGCTGTCCATCATGGGTGCAGGGAATCAAATTCAGGCACTCTGCAAGAGGAGTATTCACTGTTAACGACTGAGGTATCTATCCAGTCCCGTAAAAGATTATTGTTAGGTAGGTCATAATCTCCTTTAACTTTCACAGTGATAGTTGTTTGAGAGTGCCTTAATTCCAACTCCATTCACATAATATATGAAATTCAAATAAACATCTGTTTCTATCTGGTCCTTCATTTCCGACTTGGAGTACAGCTAAGAAATGTGAACTATACCAAACACCACAAAATGCAGTATCTTTAAGTCAAATGCTGCTCAGTGTTAGAGTACTTGCGTACCACACATGAGGTCTTAGGTTCAATCCTTATCACCTCAAAAAGACATCACTTAAGATTTTCATGAATCAAATGAAAGCAAAATTCTGACATACTTAATTCTCATTTTTACACCAGAATTATATATTATCAGTTGTTTCAAAACAGGATTCTTTTTCTTCATGTGTATGAATATGCTGTGTACATGCATGTGTGTATGTGTTCCTATGTTTGTGTGAGTACAAGTGCATGTATATGCATGTGGAAGCCAGAGGCTGATGTCGAGTGTCTTCTGCTATCTCTCTCCAGCTTATAATATTGAGACAGGTTCTCCCATTTAAACCCATAGTCCATCTATTCAGCTGGTCTAGCTTTCCAGCCTGCTCTGGGCATCCCATCTCCACCCCACCTATGCTGCCATGCTCACCAAGAATTTATACGTTTGCTGGGATTCCTAACTCAGGTCCTGACTTTTGCCCAATAAGAGCTTTGCTCACTAAACCATCTCCCCTGCTTAATATTTCCATCATGATTTTTTTATTTCTTCTATCATGATATAGAGGACAGGTAGTTTGCAAATTAGAAGAATTGTTCATGTGTCAGTAAATTGAACAGATGAGATTAGAGATTTATCATATGTCACAGAATTGGTTGTGCAACTGTGTCAAGATTAGATAACTACACCCTGGTCCAGTGTGGCCTCTTTTAAAAGAGAAAAATAACTATAGCAATAAGGAATATCAAACTTCAGCATCCTTTGTTATGCAAGATTTGTTCTATAATTTTACTTTTTGTACTCTTTGTTGTTCTTTTTGGTTTGTGCTTTTTTGTTTATTTGTTTGGTTTTTTAGACAAAGGTCTCATTATGTAGCCCAGTCCAGCCTAGAACTTGCTACATAGACCAGGCTGCCTCAAAACCACAGAGATCCACCTGCCCCTGTTTCTGAGTACTGGGATTTAAAGCATATACCACAATGCCGAGCCTTGAAACTGTGTGCTTTTGAGCATCTTTGCTATATGTAAAGGAGATTCATTTAGTCAAACAATGAGTATTGTTATTCCTTAGTTAACATAATGCTTTTCTTTTAAAAAGTAAATGATATTTTTTTCACTGGGTTCAGATTTACATTGTAGTGCAGCCTAGAGACTATTCAATAAAAACAAATTGCACAAAATCTCCAAAATAAGTATTTCAGTCCAAAAGGTTTTTCAATCCAAAGGGCAAGTTTCCCATTTGATTTATATCAGGTTTTACTTTTTTGTCAACAGATTACCCCCACCCCTCACATTTTCTCTTTGCTGGGATGGAAGACTACGGGTCTTTCTCCCTGTGTTGCCCAGCACGGCTGTGACTGCTGGACATTCCTCAGCTAAGAAGAACCAGATGGTCATGAAGCACTAATATCCCTCTAAGGCTCTTCTGGACAAGTCTTTTACATGGAACACAAGCATGCTGGCTTGATACAATTCTGAGACTTAACACTAAGCCAAATGTCATGGCAGGCTGTCTGAAGGATCTTACCTTTAGACCACACAAAATAAATTTGCTTAAGAAGAGAAAATTCTAAAGAGAAAAGAGTAACTAAGTCCTCTATATTCCAAAATGCACTAAAATAGTTTTCTGACTCAGGTAAAGTATTTTTGGCAAAATATATTAAAGAAGCCTAACACATCATGGGGCTATAATGTGAAATGATTTTTCATCATAATGCTTTCAGATTATGTGTTTAGAAAAACATTCATAGTTAAATGCAAAACATCTGTGCTAATGAACATGTTACAGATAATTTAGAAGATTTACCATGTAACATTTGTATTTCTTAAAAATTGAGGTTTTGGTGTTTTTTTTTTCTTTTTTTTTTTTGAGACAGGTCTCACTATTGTAGCTCACAGTGGCCTGGAATTTGCTATGCAGACCAGATTGACCTTGAACTCACAACCCTTCTCCCTTAGCTTCCCAAGCTGTAGCATTTCAGGTGTGTGCCTCCAGGTCCAACTCCCTTCTTTATGAAATATCTTGAAGGCCTCATCTTACAGCCTCACTGAATGATCAGTAGGTAAGGCAATAAGAGTGTGTGTGAAAATGTCAGAATATCAGCATTTCACTAACAATGTACACATTTCGAAGAGAACTTCTCTGAGATCCAACTTCATCGTCTGCAGGCTGGAGACAGTTACAATGATCTGACTTGCAAGATGGATATGAAGCTCCATTTTGAATCACTTTCAAAGTCCATTAAACTATAAAGGTTGCACACAAATAGTTCCGAACTGCTGTCATCTTCTTTGAGACCAAAACTGCCGCCAAGCTCTGGGTCGCGCCGGAGTCTTCCCTCCCTTCCCTCCCTTGCCGCAGTACTGATACTTAAGCAACAAGAAGATAACGAGGACACCCTCGCCCAGTTCCAGGGGCATAGTCACAGCGCTTCTGCCTAGCTACGCGCAGACACCTCTAAAGACTTGGAGCTTTGCAAAGCGTTATCTGGACTTCCTGGAACCAAGAAGAAGAAAAACATGCCGGAATATCTGATGAGACAAGCACGTGACGGCAATACAGGCCTCTTTCTAAGTCTCAGAAGCTGCAGACTTTGGACCTGTTTGTCATCTTAGCCCCCTGCGGTATGAAGCAGACAGGAAAGACTAGGTCGTTTTGCAAATCACCTGACCTCAGTCTGAAATCAGTAACCCAGAGAAACAAGCGCTTGGGGAGCACAGGGGCACCCAAGGGACCTGGCCTGCAGGTTCTGGTAAGGCCTGATGTTTAGTGATTACCAAGACCATACTTATATTTGAACACCAGAGGCGCTCCTCCGACACATAGGATGTGAACTCCACTTGTGGAAGGAACTCAGGAAAGAAAGCCGAACATTCAGTCACGGGGCACTATGATGCAATGGCTCAATGGATAACGACTTCTGTAAGAAATAAACAGAAATCTGAGAGAATAAGGTGATATTATTTCAAGCATCCAACTGGTAGTTCAGGAGTTATTAGTGTATGGAAAATGGTAATGAGTGAGTTAATGAGTGCATGAATGAAAGAATGAACACCATAAAACATTTAGTGAGAGCATGATCTTTACCTTTTTTTATTTTTTTTTTTTATTGTAGGGCACTTCTGTTATAAACACAAACAGAATTATATGTTGAATCCAATCCACAAATACCAATCACACTGCTTTGCCAATTTCAGCCCTTGTTCTGGTTTTGTTTGATTTGATTTGAATGTTTTTGATGTTGTTTGCTTGTATTTCCTTTTGATTTGGGTATGGGCTAGGTTATTTTAAGGACAATTCAAGGACTGAGGATTTAGCTTACTGGAAGAATTCTTGCTGAGCAGAGTGAGACTCTGGTTCTGTCTCCAACATGGGAGGGGGGAGTCGATATATCACAGTTCATTCATAAATCCACTCTTCATCTCTAACACATAAATGTGATACATTAGCAGTAATCTTTAATGTCTTCCATTTCACAATCACCTTTAGCAATTGATTAGAATCAGAAACTATAAGGCAAAACTTCAAAGACTTTTGTCTCTTTCCCAGTTCATTTTGTTGATGGCACTTGAGTTGCTGAAGGAGCAAGCCGTTTGTTCTGTGAAAGGTGCCACATGCTGAATTTGACTACAGTAAGATCATTTAATTTGATCCTTTACCTGTGTGCTTCCCCTAAGCTGGTAGATAGAAGTTGGATTCAGTATCAGTTTTTTCACAATTGTCTGTGTGCTTTCTATTCTCATGGAGATCTTTCAAAAAGCATAAAATGGAAGAAATCTGTTTGTTTTGTTCTATGCCAAATTAGAATATAGAAGGACCGGGACTGGGGGTATAGCGTAGAGGCAGAGTCCATGTTCATGCATGAGACCCTGGGTTCAAGTTGCAGCACACAGCATCCTTCTTTCCCTCAAAGAACAACACCTATTAGAAATCAGATCTTCAAATTAAACGACCTCTGTCCCTCCCTCCCTCTCCCCCCCCCCCCCCGCACTTTGCTTTAATGTGCCTATGTTGATCCAGTAACCGAATAAGTGGAAGCCATATTCTCAGACCAGGAAAAGGAAAGCAGCATAAATTAGACGAGTTTATCCAGTATTCCCCTGACTGGATAATGGAGTGTGGATCATATGTGAGTAAACATTTCTAATTTGGAAGAATAAGTAAGAAAAGAAAGGTATGACACATTTGTACAGCATTTTGCTAATAATTAGGAAATGTATTGCCTAAGGAAACTTTAAGAAAGGTGTAGTTTTTTCAATAGGTGGCAGACAGTATGGAGAAATCTAAGTCAGAGAGAAGCTTAAAACTAGTATGGTGGCTCATGTCTTTTTTAAAAAATTATTTTTTTGAAATTTTTGTGACTTTCTTTTTTGAGTTTTTGTGCTTTGCCAAGATTATTCAGTTTTTATACAATACAATTTGATGGTATTTAGATCACCTCCTCCATCCGCACCCACCATCACTGCCCCCACCCAATTCAATATACTCCACTATATATATACAATACAGCCTATAGAGTCTGATATATGTTCCTACATGTCCCTCAGCATGGGTTCATCTACTGGAGCCTGGTCACCCTACTAACAGTCCTGTCTCCGTAAAAGACTGTCTCTCCCCATCCCAGCAGCCATCAGTTTTCCAAAATTCCTTAGGCTGGGTTGGGATTTCTTACCTGCTTCCCTGTTTATGCTGGGATTCTGCCTGCTTTGAGTTTGCATGGTTCTTGTGCATGCTGTCACCATTGCTGTGAGTTCATGTGAGTAACCAACCAGCTGTCTAGAAAATTCTATTTCCTTATGATCATTCACCACCTCTGGCTCTTACAATCGTTCTAGCCCCTCTTCCACAATGATTCCTAAGCCTTGGGAGGCAGAAGTTTGAAATAGATGTCCTATTAAGGGAGGAGAACTCTGCAGCCTCTTGTTCTCTGCATATTGGCCAGCTGTTGCTTTCAGTGTTAATCACCATCTGCTGTGTAAGGAAACGTCTCTAGTGAGAATTAAGAGACACATTCATCTTATGTGTAGAGGTTGCACTGAAGATGTGTCACTTATGGCTAAGCATCTTGTTCTCTGCACTTGATCAGATATGAAACTGTGTATCAGTCTCCATCTGTTGTAGAAAGAAGCTTCTTTGATGAGTGGTGAGAGGTTCACTTGTCTGTAAATGTGAGGATGCATATTTAGAATACAGTAAGAAATAACATTGGTCTAGGGATGTAGTAAAATGGCTTTTTCTCTAGGATCTATGACCCTTCCCAGTCATATGTATTTGGCTGTTTATAGTACCACACATAAGTTCCCTCCCATTGAGTGGGACTTAATTCCAATTTGAAGCTATTGACCAATTTGAAGCCAAGACCAAAGTGCCACTACTGCACCAATATTGATAGTTTGCTGGACCACTCGTTTATTAGGCTTCACAACTGGGTAGGATCATTATTCTCTTTCATAGGATGTGGATCTTAGCTCCAAATCCTTAGATGTGAGTATATACACTAGTGTAACTGCAAGAGTCAGGAGAATGGAAAGGCAAATCTTCGGAGTGAAAGAAAAGAATGAGCTCAAGACAGCAGGTATAGTAGGAGACAAGAGTTATCAAGGGGACAATAGGGAACAGGGAGGTACTTTAACTGGGGAGGAAGTGGGGAGGGTCATACACAGGAAATGAGAGGTGAGATAAATAATATTAGATGGTGTGCAAACCCAGAGAGAAATATATTAGTTCAAAGTCATACCAAAAAAAAAAAAAAAATATATATATATATATATATATATATGGTATATGTGTATGTATAGCTGAAAGCTATACAGCAACAAACAGTTCTAGGCAGGAGAAACCTCCCATTGAGTTGTTGGTCAGGGTAGTCCAAGAGACTCTCAAAATAACACAGGCCATAACCATTGCCACAGTACATGATTATCTCCCAAAACTTGAAGGTAAGACCTTATTGTTGGAGACAGGACATACTTCAGTCATTGGACCTGAAGCAACCAAGTTGAACCTGCCCCGGAAGTATCCTTTTGAAGACTAGTTCTCATGGAATCAGAGGATACTATGCAAGCTGCCAAGGGAGAAAACTGAACAGTGGCTCATGTCTATAAGTTCTGTTGGGGTAAGATGAGCAGACCAAAAGAGCCTTTAAGGTTCTTTGTAAGTCTTTGGTTTTTGACCTTGGTGGAGATAGGAGCTATTAAAGTGTTCTAAACAGAAATGTGATATTATGGGTATATTTTATGAGGGCTGCTGTATCAACAATAGTCTGTGGAGGGGTTAAGAGGGAAAAGCATTTGTAACGATCTCAGACTCCATCTTGGCTTACATCAAGGTAAAGCAGTGGAGTTGATGAGAAGTCATCAGATAATAAGAATAACGCAAATAATCATTGTGAGATTATTTGTATCCCAGTACCTACCTGCTATGCATTTAACTGCTTTGTCATGTGTTAGAATTCATTACTGAAAAAGGGAAGCAAGACTCAGAAGCTTACATTTTCTTTTTAGGATATAAATATTAAGACTTTAAGAACCTATCTCCTTTCTTTTTCTCCTGCAGTTAGCAACAGTGGCCATCAGAGGGTCTGGCATGTGCTATTTTGCGTCCATTATTGTATTTTTTTAATGCTCAAAATAAGCCTGGACAGGCACGGTGGTTCACATCTTTAGTCCCAGCACTTCGGGAGGCAAAGAAGGTGGGCTTCTGTGAGTTCAAGGCCAGCCTGGTCTACATAGGGAGTTCCAAGCCAGCCATTGCTACACAGTGAGACCTTGTCAGAAAAAAAAAAAAAAAGAAAAGAAAAGAAAGAAAGCGGTTGTGGGGGCTAGAGGGGGGAGTAAGCCTGTAGCACAAACATCATTGTCCACTTTATGAAGAAGAAATTTAAGTTTTGGAGAGAAGTTAAGCAATTATTCTAAAGTAATTCAAGTATGAATGAGAGAGTTAGCATCCTAATCCACGTGTGTGAATCCCATCGTGCCACTGTGTCTGATGTGTAGATGAGGAGAAGTTCTTCTTCTGTCAGTATCTCTCATTTGGTCCAGATCTTTAGTTGTTATGTTCAAAAAGGGACTCCTTTTTGAAATCCTTCATATGTAAACCCTTGATTAATGAGTTTGATCAATTATAACTACCCAGGAATGTGAAGAAAAGAGACACTTCAGGAGTCAGTGTATCAGGAGGAAGACACTAACACCTCTCAGAACCAGAAGCAGCCGAATGGTACATCCTCAGAGTCAGCTGTGCCTGTCTTGCCTGTTCCCAGTTCAGTCATGGCACATGGTGGCTCGAGATAAGCCAGGAGGTGATTCACCACCCGGAAATCAACAAATGTCATCCATCAGAGTTTTCTCATTCAGGGATCTACCTACCAGTTTATTATTGCCTTTTAACTTAATCTCTGTCACTAGATACATGAGAGAGAGAGAGAGAGAGAGAGAGAGAGAGTGAGAGAGAGAGAGAGAGAGAGCGCCAGGTGCAGAGGCACATGCCCTTAATCCCAACACTCAGAAGGCAGAGACAGGCGGATCTCTGTAAATTCAAGGTCAACCTGGCCTACCTAGCAAGTTCCAGGCCAACTGAGGCTATAAGGAGAGCCTGTCTCAAAAAGAGAAAAAAATGGAGAGAAGAGAATATGAGAATTCAAGAGAGAGAGAGAGATTATCAATATACTAGTTATGGCTAATGTCAAACATTAATTATTAAAACTTCCTAGTGTTCCCTATAAGACATAATCACAGAAAGTATCTACTTGTCAGATAAATGTAACTTAAAGTCTGTGGTTCCCTGTGTCTTGGTTGTTCTCAACAAGATAACTACAGGACTTACATTTTCAGAAGCTACTTGAAGAGTTCTAGATCCTGATTCTCCATTCTTCTAAACCTACATCTAGCGCAGCCTTCTCAGATGGTGTTCCTTCAACAATATAACTATAGGACACTCAGTTCTCCCCCAGAATACAGAGGCAACTGCAATCCCACAGTTGAGGAACTTTGACTCTTCTACCACTGGTGGCTTGTGGTGACATGTCCCTGCTTGGGTGGCCAGAAGAATGTCCCTTCACTGGGAGAACTCCAGTCCTCATATTAACGCAGGGTACTGGCTTCTTTGTCAACAGAGGGAAGACAATCAGAGTAGCTCTATTCAGATAGTGACATATCTGAAACGAGGCAAAAAATGGAGGATTATTTGTTACTTTTAATTGTGTCCATAAGTTGTGTCTCTTTCTGGCATTTCTCCTCTAAATGGCAGCTGTAGTTTGAATGCATGCACAATCTCTCCCTCCCTCCCTCCTTCCTTCCTCCCTCCTTCCCTTTCTTCTTCTCTCTATCTGCTGCTTGCTACCTGACATCATTTCTACTTCTATCAGAATTCTTTCAAACCTTTCTCAGAAGCCACACCCTTTTGGTGGTCCTTCAAAGCTGTGCTCGGTTGTAATCTTCTCTCTGTCACAGGGTATTGTCCAGTCAGGGTCAGACCCAGCATAGAGCCCAGACAGGACTTTTTTTCCTTTTGGTCAAAGTCCAGGTACCTGAAGACAGTCTGGAAAGGGTACTGAGGTCACAATCAAAGCTAGAGAAATGGACTGAAATGAAGACTCAATTGAGATGGAGAGCAGGAAACAGAAGCTGAGGTGCAAAGCTAAAGAGGAAGAAAGGACAGTAAACTTGACAGCTGAAGGTGTGTACACTCACAGCAGTCACAGAAGCACGGGAAAGGAGCGAAGATCAAAGTGCATTCCGAAGCTGAGGTGCAGCAGCAATACCACTGGCCATCTTTTCACCGATTTGTAGAATTCTGAGAGTCCCATGAGGTCTGCCAGGGCGGGCAATGGAGGCAGAGGTCTCAAGCCTGCCTCTGCCATTATTAGCTCTGGGACCTTCATTAGTTTCTTAATCTGCAGAGTTGAAATATTAGTTTTCAGCTCATAAGACTGTTGAGAAGTCCAAATAAATCACTGGCTAGAAAGTACTTAGAAAAGTGTCTACGTTAAGAGACACAAAAGTAAAAAATACACACTGTGAACCTAGCATCAAGAAAAACGTTACCGCCAGGTGTCGTAGCGCATGCCTTTAATTTCAGCATCGAAGAAGCAGAAGCAGGCAGATCTCTGTGAGTGCAAGACAAGACTGGTCTACATAGCTAGTTCCAAGGTCAGCTGGGGCTATGGGGAGACCCTGTCTCAAAAAGACCTACAAAACAAAACAAAAAATTCCATTACCACCATGCTGGGAAAGCAGCTTAGTAGTAAAGCATTGATCTAACGGATGTGAATCCCTAGCACTGCAAAGAAAAATAAATTACCAAGAGGTGGGAGTTCCCTCATATTTATTGTCCTCCCTTCCCTGAGAGGTAACCACCATTCTGCACTTGTTATTGGTCAGTCCCATTTTTGTCCAACTAGTTGAATATTTGAACCTCTAAGCGATAGATTTTATGAGGCAAATGGCATCCTGCCTTAGATCTTCCTCTATAACTTCTGCTGACTCCATCGGTGCTGACAGAGCTGTCGGCATCCTCTGTAGCACACTGTTAGTGCTGGTGTGATCCCAATGGGGGATTGCGTTACAGCACCAAAATTTGTTTATAGATTCTGTTAGTAGACACTTAAGTTGCTTTCTTTCCTATTTATTTCTTTTTCTTTTTTTATGTGTATGAGTGTATTGCCTACATGCATGTACGTGCGCCTGTGTCATGCAGTGCCTAAGGAGCCCAAAAGAGGGTGTCAGATCCCCTGAAACTAGAGTTACAGACGATTGTTAGCAGCCATGTGAGTTCTGGGATTAGAACCTGGGTCTCCTGCAAGAACATCCAGTACTCTTAACTGATGAGCTATCTCTCCAGCCCCCAAACACTAAGTTGCTTTCATTTTTTTTTTTTTTACTATTATTATTATTTACCAGTTTATTCAGTCACAGTCTCATGCAGCTCAGGTTGGTCTTGAATGTGGTATGCAGAGGAGGCAAGCCTTGAATTCCTGACCCTCCTTCCTTCACCTTTCCAGTGCTGCGTTTTCAAGTATGCACTATCATTCCTGTCTAGAATCCTTATTTCTAGGGGAAAAAACGAATGGGAATTCTTCTAAGGCTGTTTTAGAAGTGAAATTTCTGAGTTTTGGGGTAAGATTATTGTTATCACTATTGTTTGGTCTTTTTAAGACAGGTCTCCCTGTAGCCACCTCCAGCTGGCCTGGAGCTCACTTTGTAGACCAGGTTGACCTCAAACTCACAGAGATCCACCTGCCTCTGCCTGCCAAGTACTGGGATGAAAGGCATATGCCACCCTGGCAGCAGTGTAAGATTATTTTCAGCGTACTTGATTTTTTTGTTTTTTTGTTTTTTTGTTTTGAGACAGTTTCTCTGTAGCCCCAGCTGGTCTGAAACTTGCTATGTAGAGTAGGCTGGACTTGATCTCACAGAGAGGCACCTGTTTCTAGCCCCTGGGGGCTGGGATTAAAGGCGTGCGTCAACCTGCCCAATCTTGATCTTTTTTTTTTCTTTTCAAGTTTAGGTGTTTGAACAAATTTCACTTTATCATCAACCTAGCTATGTGCTGACTACTACTATTAACCCAGAAACTCCTTTGCTTACGTAATCTGATATTGTTCTGAAGGAAGTTCATTTATTTCTCTTTACAGATGCCCAGCAATATTCCTGAAGGAAGTTCATTTATTTCTCTTTACAGATGCCCAGCAATATTCCTCAGGGCACACAATTGCTAAGTCACGGAGCTGGGATTCATGTTCAGAGTTCTATCAGATGCAATAGAGTAGAATGGAATACAATAGAATGCAACATATTGTGACCAAAAAAGCAATATATGGCCTGTGAAAAGATTCCGTTGAATGTGACAAGATCTCATAGAATAGAGTACAATTCCATCTTAACTGATTATATCTACAGCAACTAGATGTCCATAAAGGTACATTCTAATGTTCTAGGAAATCATCAATTTCAAGAGACACTATTCAACTCAGTCCGTAATCCCTGTAAAAGAGAGAAATGAAATCCACTTTTTCACATCTCCCTTTCCCACTTCACTGCACGGGCCCATGACCACTCTTGTTGGGACCACCTATACTCACTACAGTAAGCCACATCATTAGCACCCGTGGCAGTTCATACTGTTGGTAGGGTCCTCCCACTGTTCCAGTGATCCTGCTGTGGACGTCCTTCTACTTGGCAATGCCTCTCTAATAAAAGGTTATCCATAACAGAAAAGTCTTTTCCATACATGGACAAACACAGGATACTATGAACTCTAAATTCTGCTACTAACCACTAGAATTATAGTTAGAACATGGAACAAGGGCAGAAAAAATTCTATAGTATTCAGAGACTTGGGTCATGGGTCTAACTCTGTCTTTAACACTGTGGAAAAGAAGTTAACCAAAGTATTTGCCTCTTAACCTTTAGAAACAAGAATACTTGGCCAAACCTGTTTGACTGTGATGTTGTAAGGATAAATATCTGATGGGTACAAAAGACTTAGATAAAAATCTCTAGATAAACATGGGCAGGAAGAATGTAGAATGGTTATATACCTAAGACACTACAGAGTTTAACCTTGTTTTATAACATAGGGTCCTCTGATGATCTAATAAAGTCTATAGCCTTTGTAGGAGATGCACACGTACCTACGCTTCTAAATACTGGGGGAGTTAAATTGCTCTGGAGTATAGACAATGACTTCTCTATATTCTCCGATTATCAAGTGACTTTTAGCTGAGTGTGATGTCATACACTTGTAATCCCAGTGCCGGAGAGACAGAAGCAAGGTTGCCACAAGTTTGAGGCCAGGCTTATCAACAGAGTGAGTTCTAAACTGGCTAGTCAGGAATACATAGTGAGATCCTGTCTCAAAAACAAAACAAGACAGCAACCACAAAACAGCACTTTAACTGGGATCAGAAATCTACACCTGTAGTCTCAGCTACTCCGGAATCCAAGGCAGCAGGAAGGAGATTATTTGATTCCAGAGTTTGAACTATCTGGGTAGGCAGCCTAAAGACCCCTTCTCAAATACCAAACTGTCTTCTGAGCCTGACACTCAGTATAAACATATCATGTAGCACTGGGTCTAGATTTACAAGTGGCTGTTCCACTTTAGATCTGAGGTAACTGAGTCAGTCCAGGATGTGTGGCATAGCACGTGTGCCTCACTGGGCTGGGACAGAAGTTGTTTTGGATCAAACTGAATGGCTGTGGTCAATCTGGCCAACTCTTTACTATAGAAGAAAACATAGCAGGCCTTCAGTGTTCATCCTGACTTTCCACAGTTTCCTTTCTTTTACTATCCCTATTTCAGCAGAAATTCATTCATTCCTCTCTCTCTGGATGAAATGGATTCGTTCAAGTAATCCTCAGTCTTGTATTAGAAAGTAGAGGTTGAGGATCATCCCTTCTGAGTCGGCTTTAGGAAACTTCACTACAGTCGGGAGATCAAGGTTAAATAAACACATGACTACATAATGATGGAATGCATG
The DNA here is from genome assembly GCA_035773235.1 of Eospalax fontanierii. NCBI lineage: Eukaryota > Metazoa > Chordata > Mammalia > Rodentia > Spalacidae > Eospalax > Eospalax fontanierii. The sequence goes on from CM069527.1 coordinate 84,915,449, forward strand.
GTATTGGTGGTGGAAATAATTTGAGATTAAGACACCTTTCCAGTAAAAATGTGGGTTTTGCACATTTTTTATTATTTACTTCATTTTATCATTTCAGAGTCTTTTCATGAACCCATGATTTCCTGGCTTCTCCTCAAAAGTTAGATTGGGATCAGGAGATAGGGCAACACCCATTTTACAGGCAAAGAAACCAAGTCCTTGAGAAGTCGGTGACTTGCAGTCTCACAGCTGGAAAGGTATAGAGCCAGGACTTTGCCCCAGACCGGATGCCAGATCCCACCTTCCCTTGGTGATATCATGAAACCCATCATGCATCTGACATAGTTCCGATTTGAAATGGTTGCTTTGAGGCCAAAACACAGTATAACTTCAGGGAGAGTAACCCTAAGAAATAGAAGTCCTTTAACTGTTCTGTTTTCTGAGTAGCTTTACATTGTGAGCAAGGTAGAGTTGACGACTGCTTCCATCTGCTCTAACAGAGGGGAACAAACCCCTCCCTGGGCTTCTGAACTGTGGGCTGTGCCTGCCATCCCATAGCAAGCAGCAGGGCTAAAAACACAAGAACATGAGTTTATGTCAATGCAAAAGTCGAGTGAGTGTCAGCTTCCTTGAAAAGATGCTTAGACAGGTAAGCGGGCAGGGAAGGAAATCACCACCAGGGTCAGGACTTTGTCTGAGGCTTTGAAGAGCTGAAAGGAGAGATGAGGCTTGCTGTCAATGGTGGACAACACCTGCTTCTCAGTCATGGGATTATGATTGTGCAGAAATCTCCCTCTCTTTCCCTCACTGCATTGTTCTCATCCCACACAAAATAACAAAGTAAGTTTCCTTGTGGTCTCAGAAGAAATGTAGTGTTTTTCAAAGTGTTGTCCCCAGCACTGCAGCATCAGAAACACCCAAGGTGTTGTTGAATCAACAGATCCCAGTACTTCACATGACACATGAAACTTCCATAAAGTTCCCTCAGCCCAGACCCAGAAATTAGCCTCCGGAGCAGCTCTCAAGATGACTAGTATGACTTAAAAGTTTGAGAACTAGGAACAGTAATGAACACGTGTGTGTGTGTGTGTGTGTGTGTGTGTGTGTGTGTGCGCGCGCGGTGTGCAGCCGAGTGTGTGGGTTCACAGACAATGGGAAGACACACAGAACCAGAAACTTGCTGTCTTAACTAGACTGACTGGCCACAGAGATCTTGTGATCTAGCTGCCTGGCTCCGCCCCCGCCCCATGCTGAGGTTACAGGCTGAAGGGGCCATGCTCTGCTTTTTCCATGGGTGCTGGAGATTTGAATTCAGGTCCTTAAGCACTGTTACCTACTAAGTCATTTCCCCACCCTCAATACTAACTTTTGAAAAGTCTAAAAGCGTACTTTGATGAGGGCATTCAGGAATATTTCCTTGTATCTCCTTTTTGTTTATTTTAAAATCATACGGTATATTTTTCTGAATTGCACAAACCTGCATTTAACAGATACCTATAGGTGTTGATTTTTTTGTTTATTCTTTGGTCTCTCTATGTAGCTGGGACTGGCCTGGAATTCGTTATGTAGACCAAACTGACCTGTCTCTGCTTCCTGAGTGCTGGGATTAAAGGTGTGTACCACCATGGTAGGCAACGTGCTGCTTTTTGTCTTGCTAAAATAAAAATATTTAAAATGCCTTTTTCAATTTGCTCTGTTAAATGGTTACATATGATTCCACAGTGTGTTGAATCAAAGCTTAATCATTTCCCGTGAATGGACATACTTGGTTCCCAGGTCCCTATTACTATGAACAATGCAGCAATTAACATTTTTGTATAGGTGTTTTATTCCTAGCACGTAGGTTATTATTCATAAAACAGAGAACTCTGGAAGTGTTTGCTATGATAACAACATCCGTATTTCTTATGCAAGTATATGGATTATTTGCAATGTTAGCTATATTTTCATTTTTGTTACCTCATATCATCTTGTTTCCTAAATAAAACAATATTTATTTGACTTTTTTTTCAAGGTAGGATTTTACTCTGTAGCTCTGGCTGGCCTGGAACTCCCTATGTAGACCATGCTGAGTTTGAACTTGCGAAGATCCACCTGCTCCTACCTCCCAAGTACTAGAATTAAATGTGCATGCCACCATGCTTGCTGTTTGAGTGATAATTCATTCTAAAGCACTCCTCCGCCGTCACTTGCTTTTATATGAATTTATATAGGTAGCAAAGTGTATCTGGTTGTATAAATGTATAATATCAGATTTATTTATTTATTTATTTATTATTTTTTTTGTCTTTTTGAAACAGGGTCTTCTTGTAGCCTCAGCTGGCTTGGAACTCACTATATAGACCAGGCTAGCCTCCACCTTGCAGAGATACACCTGTCTCTGCCTCCTGAGAATTTGGATTAAAGGCATGTACCGCCATGTCCTTTTTATCGAATTTTATTCTATTTTACTTTTCATTTATTTATTTAGTGCATGTCTACATTTATGTGTCTGTGTGTATGTGTTATGGCACACATGAGGAAATCAGAGGACAGTTTGCTGGAGTACGTTCTCTCCTTCCAGCATGTGAGCCCTGGGGATGGAATTCAGAATGTCAGGTTTGGTGGCAAGTACCTACCACTGTCATCTTAGTGGCCCAATATCGAATTTTAAATGCCCTTCATTTCATAGTCTTTCAATTTTACCAAGTTTCCAAGTGTTCAGCCATCAGAATTTCACTATTTTTACATATCACAAGCAAAAAATAAATTGAATTCTGGGTCATTATAAGGAGTGTAAGAACAAAAACAGATAAAAACAATAAAAAAACAAACAAAAGAAAAAAGCAAACAGAAACAACCCTCCTTCCAAATTCTTGGCAAATATTATCTTTGAGAGAGGAGATGGATGGGGGAAGGGAGGAACTTCCAATATTTGTACTTCCCCGTCAGCAGAATCTGATAGGGTCAGTTTTTCTGCAATATTAAATTCACAGGATCAGTCAGGGTTAAAGGACATTTTCTGGATATGCTTTTTTTTTTCTTCCTTCCTTTCTCCTCCTCCTCCTCCTCCTTCTCCTCCTCCTCCTCCTCCTTCTCCTCCTCCTCCTCCTCCTCCTCCTCCTCCTCCTCTTCTTCTTCTTCTTCTTCTTTTTTGAACAACCTTCGTTTTATAAAATGATATGGGGGGGTGCTTTTGCCAAATGAATCTCAACCAATCTTTTTTGTTCTCTTGAACTCATTTCCTCCTGCCTCAACCTCCAGAGTAGAGGCATCTACTACTTGCACAGCTTCATTTGTTTGGTTTGAACATTTTCAGGTGTTCAACAAGCATCAAAGTACACAGTTTCCCTTGTCGATGATTCCAGAGTGCCATTTAAGGTTCATAGAAAATGACAGGATTCGAATGGGCAGTGTAAGGAAGGTGTGAGCAACAGAAAAGAGGATAGAAGTGATGTGGAGAAGGAATGAAATGACCAGGCTTGTGAGCTACAAAGAAAACAGTTTAATCATGGAAGAAAAGATATACATAGGATAGCCTGCACGGGCAGAGTTGCTGTGGAAGCACATTCCAGGAAAATCTTAAGAGATTACTTTAATAATAAACCATGCATTCTTCAGCAAGCTGTCATGGGATTAACTACCCCTTTCTAGGCTGGGAGCACAGTCCAGATTTCTCTCTGTCTCTTTCTGTTTCTCTCCGTGTCTCTCTCTGTCTGTCTCTGTCTTTCTGTCTGTCTGTCTGTCTGTCTGTATCTCTCTCTCTCTCTCTGTATCTCTTTCTCTCTCTCTCTCTCTCTTCCTCTGTGTCCCTCCCTCCCCTCTCTGGGAGGTTTTGTATGAACAACAGTTGTTAGTGGAGACCATACTTTTAAAAACATTGAATTTTTAAAATTTTAATTTTCTAAACATAAATATTGATGGAAAAAAAAAAAAAACGAACACATGACCCATGCTTTCTGCAGTTGAACATCTGGGTAGGTTTTAGTGTGATTCTCCAGAAGCAAGGATGTTCATTTTAGACCTACTAAAAACTGAGTAACTTAAATATGACAGCTGCTGGGGTAAAAAGAGTTAAATTTACTTTCACCCCTCCCTTCCTACATAATGTGAACAGGACACTGAATTACTGCCAGGATCAATATCAGCACCCTAGAGATATAAAAATACACTTCAAACCAGAATTCTCCACTGTTGATTCTTTAGATTTCTGTGTCAAACAAGAGGTGTCCATCTCAGGCTGCATGTGTGAGCCCACTGCTTGCACCCAAATCTTCTCTTCAGATTGCAGTTCACAGAAGATGAAATAAGTTTGTTTCTCTGGCTTCTTGGGCAAAGCTTTCCATTTGGTGCTAGGAAGCATAAATTAGCATTTCTTGGTAAGAGTCTCTGGACTAAAAAAAAAAAAAAGGTGAGGTAGGCATTCGTTTGTCATTGTTTCATTTGAGATGGGGTCTTCTCTAGCCCCAGCTGGCCTACAACTAGCTGTGGAGACCCTTCTGGCCAAGATCTCAGAGATCCACCTGCCTCTGCTGGGATTAAAGGCTGTGTGGCAAGGCCAGGCCAGGTGGGTATTTTTGAGTTAAGACAATAATACAAGTTTCTTTTGAGATTTGTATCTTCTGCATTGTCACAGAGCCAGCCCATTGCCTGAATCAACTGCCATTTTTTCCAGCTATCCAGACATTCGAACCCCAGAGCTTAGAAATAAAGCACTGTGTTCTCAGAGGTAGCACAGTGTAAGTTCTCACCTAAATATTATGTCTTCATAGAACAAAAATTTATATACCTCTTGTCATTCACAGGAAGTCATTTTTTTCCCAATCATAGCAAATTATCTCTGAGGAATATTGCAAGCTGTCACCACCCCCACTCTACTCCACACACCCAGGTGCGGAGGGAATGCCAAGGTCAGAGGAGCAGCATTCCTGGCCAGCTGTGCTGTTCTGCGTCCCTTGTTCTCCCTGCACATCGGCTGTTCCTAGCCTGACCTACTTGCAAGTAGAGACTGCCACTCACATTGACCTACCCCAAATTACACAGCGGCTTTGCAGCTGGGGCTAGGCATGGACCACTAAATACATCCTTGGTGTGCCATAAGCCCGATTTGAACCCTCAGTCTCCAGCGATAAGATGCAAATCCATTGTGCTGCTTACTCCAGAAAATCAGTAGTCCCCTCCCATTCAAGTCACCATTTCTCATTTTCAGAGTCAGTACCTCCTGCTTCCAACAGAAGGAAGAGGAAGGAGGGAGAAGCAGAAAGAGCAGGAGGGAGGAGGGAGAGGAAGAGGAAGAAGAAAAAGGTGAGAGAAAAGGCACAAGAGAGAGGAGAAGGAGGGAGAAGGGGACGGCAGGAAAAGCAGAGAAGACTTCGTAAGAATAAACTGAGAACTCTTAAAAAGCACCAGTGTTTTGGTGGCTGTTTTATAATTATTCCTGACTTTATAATGTGGAGAAAATGAATTACTAGCTTCTAAATGTTCACTAAGGTATGCCGTCGGGCAGGACCTTCTACTGCTGAGCATTGATACTGACAGTTTGAAATATTTTTCTTCTAGCTCATGTTTTTCATGAAGGGCTAAAACTTGCTGTAGTAATCAGTGCAGATCAAGTCAGATTATGCACTATCACATAGGTGCATATACACTGTTAGGAAATCCAGCACGTAACTTTTGTTTGTCTCAGAAATGCGCATCCTTTAATTAGATTATATAGATGCGAATGTATTTTGTTTAGATCCATCTCATAGGATGTTGCTTTACATCAAATCTGTACGCATAGAAATCACATTCCATAGACAACTGTATCTTTTTAAACTAAGCACATGTAGGCTTCCCCCCTGATTTAAGCCCGTCCACGTATGCAATTAAAAACAGTGATTTCTTTAAAGATGACAAACTAATCACACTCTCGACTTTAGAAAGGGCAGATGCGTCCAGGGAAAGTCAGGACTGACGTTTCTTTGTTCATAGGGCCCCAGCGGGTTAGACTGAGTTCGCGTGCCACATCACTCGAAGTGGCAATCCAGGGAACAGATTTGTGAAACGCAGCTCCGTGGACCCACCCCTTTCCTGTAGAGTTTCCCTTTCCTGTCCTTATTTGCACCCTCCGGGGGCCCCGCGTCCGCGTGGAGCTTGGGCTTGGCGGGGACTCTTCTTCTCGGTCTCCGCGATCGCCCCCAGCTGGCGGGGCACGCGGCGCAGGAGCCCTGGCTCTGCCGGGCGGCAGCGAGTTAATAAACAGTTAAGTTTGGAAGACTCTGCAGACACGTTGAGGGGGAGTTACCGAGCCCAGGCAGCAAAAACATCCCGCGACACATTCCTGGGCAGTCCTCAGCTGCCAGCATCTGATTAGAACCATATCTCTCGCCGGGAGTGGCCGTGCTGCGAGGCTCGGCCGCCGGCTATTTAAGCGGGGCCCGCCGAGCTGCTGCGCTGCCGCCGGGAGGCTCCGGGCGCGGGCAAGTCATGCTGGCTTCGCAGTGGCGCTAGGAGCCAGCGGGTGAGTACCCTGCCGCCTTTCTTCCCCGCGGCCCCATTTTTTGGGGGCGACCTCCTTCTCTCCTTTGCTCTCTCCGCTCTTCCCATCCGCGCCTGGAGTGCGGACCCGGGGGCTGCGGGGTTCTTTACAAATGAGACACTGTACTCCGGGGAAACCAGCGTTTTTGTGGCCTGACATCTGTGGAATGCTTCCAAAGAATGCATTTTACCTTTGGGGGTCTCACTCCAGACGCCCATGCTGTTCCACTTGACAAGCGCCTGTGTGTGTGTGTGTGTGTGTGTGTACAAGCAATCGCTCCTGTATTTAAGGGGGGGGGGGGCAGGAAGAACGCTGGTGTGACTGCTGACCACCTAATTAACTCCTGAAGGGTGTTTATTTTGCCGTGTGACAAAGGCTGGATGCCTGATTAGAGCCTTTGAGGAGCTTTTTTCTGGTGACTGACAGCATGGTGCATTAAAAATGTGAACTTTGTCTCACATCAGCATTCCTAGGACAGTATCTATCCCGGAGACCTAACAAACTTGTTTTAAATCCCCGGAGAGTTTGATGGCGTTTTCTTGACTGCTGTGAACTGGTTGGAAGGATTAAGTAAGAAGTTGAGAAAGGGAACGAAAAATGAATGTGTTAAAACCTTGGAGTCCCAGTCAACATAGCGGTTTTTTTTTTTTTTTTTTTCTCAGCATAGAGCTGACTCTGTTATTTGTCCTATCCTCTCTCCTTCTTGACTACATCTCGAGCCTGGAATTCAGGTCCACAGTCAGTTTCAGCAGGGAGCTGCTGAGTCCAACGGGAAGCTGAACTGGATTAAAAACCCTTAAAGAATCTGGATGTTATCTCCACCCTAGGCACCCCCCCCCACACACACCCTTTCCTCTTTCTTCTTAGTGTTTGGAAGGAAGGGAGCCACTGTAAAAGAAGAGCAAAAACGAACCTCCAGACACATGGAAAGACTTAAAAATTATGGAGGGGCGACTTCATGAATAGTAAACGTTACTGTTGCTCTATAAAGTGACTTAATGAAAAAATTTCGGGCCCCACTCAGGCAAAACAGGAGACTGGAGGGAGAAGGAAGTAAGATACAACTCCAACATAAGTAATGGCAGAAGAAAGCAGGCAGCTGTTAAAGGCTCTGGAGATGCCTGACAAGGCTCCTGGAATAGCTTTGATGGGTGTATAATGAATGGATCTTTCTTACAATCTTGAGGTCGGCTCCCCACACAGAATCCTGTACTGGCTCTCTGGGACCTAGGATCTAGCTGGGATGGGAGACCCTCGGAGCTAAGGGCTTGTCGCTGCTCTCGTTCTTGCTCCTGACTAGACAGACTGTCCCCTAGCCAGGTAGGCTGCCTGCCCCATCTCTACCTGGCCACTCCCTGATTAGAAAATTCAGGAGTGCTGGAGATTTGGGCTGTCCTTAATCCTTGAGGAAAAGGTCTTTAGTGCTTGGAAAAAGCAATGGCCCATGTAAGACAACTTGGAGCACGAGATGCAGAAAGTCTCTTTGATAAAGCACAAAAGACGCTTAGTGGTCTCTTGCAGAGTGTATTTCAGAGACAGAGCACTTCCTAATAAGGCCCGCTGGATTTTTCAAATCTGCTTTTACTGAATATCAAAACCTTTCTCTTTCTACTCCCAATCCTGTCCCTTCTTTGTCCAATCATTATCCTAGATACTGTTTTTATCCGTGGCTAGTACACTTGAATGGTCTCTCTACATACCTCAGTCTTGACTCAAACTCACCATCCTCCTGCCTCAGCCTCCTGAGTGCTGGGATTATAGGTGTGGGCTGCCACACCTGGCTGAGCTATGCCATTTTAATGTATGGCCAGAATAGCTAGATTGTGGAGGAATGGGAAGAATGCCTTCTGCCTTGGCCCTCTAGCGCAGTGTATTTAGGGAGCTTGGGATGCTAACACCTCACACTTCAACTTCAGGCAAGGGTGCGAGGACAGCAGGGAAGACAAGACCAGTCCTGGTTTTAATAAGTGCTTTTGAGCCTTGCCTGACTCGTGAAGGACAAAATCCAGAGGTTAGTTGCTTGATTGCTTATTTATTTATTTATTTATTTATTTATTTATTTATTTATTTATTATGTTGTATTTTGAGACATGATCTTACAGTGTGTGCCACTCCAAGCTGGTCTTAACTTCTGCTTTAATCTTCTGAGTCCTGGGAATATGAGTACACATTACCACATCCAATTCAGAGTAGCTTTTTCTATCTACCAAATGCTATGAATTTTAGAATTAAACAAAAAGTCTAAATTTGTGTGTATTAGACCTATGTGTTTATCTTACTCCAAAGGTAAAATCCATTAAGGATTTCAGTTGCCTTGTTCGGGTTGAGAGGTATTGCTTTTGAAATACTGGTTGGTGCGGCTGGAGAGACTCCGTGCTTAAGAGCACTGGAGGGGACTTGGGTTTGGTTCTGCATATCTTTGCACCTGCATATCTGTAACTCCAGTTCCAGGGCATCTGACACCCTCTTCTGGTTTCTCAGGGTTTGCACTCATGGTTGTACTCACACATGTGCCGGCAAAACACTCATACACATAAAATTTTAAAAGTAAAACAATATTGGTTAGCATGGTGATGGTTCCAGGACCTCTGGAAGCTGCTCACCTAGTCTGGTCTAATAGCTACGTCTTAGTTTCCTGAGTGACCTGTGGTCAGCGGGAAGCTTTGGGAAAGTGCGCTCCTGGTGGTGCAGTGAGGAAGTTGCTGCTTCATTTCTTTCCTATTGTAAGCCTAAGCTTACAATTACTACTTTGATTTGGTTGGTTTGGGAGCACCAAGTGTTTCTCTGCCTTTTTCTCTCCACGTGGGGATTATTTTCTTGAAGACAAAGCTAAGATGCCAAAATCTGTGAGAAGGCTGCTGAAGGCAGTTCTGTAGGGGTTTCAGTTCTTACTGTTCATCAGAACTCAGGTCCCATCTGGAAGCTTTGCAAGGTGACTGTCCTGGGAGGTTAGGTCACTGACCCACCCACCATGTAAGATTTCCTTCCCTAAACAGACCTGCACTGGGAACCATATTGGCAATATGAAACACCAGAGTAACAGGAACTGCTATTTTTCAATTTTCTCTGGAGCTGGAATCATGAAGGCAGCAGTACTGAATTGTGGCTGTTCTGCACACGTTTCATTTAGACAATACAGTTTTAACATCAGATAAATGCATTTAAGGGAAACCTAAATTGTGGCAAGCCCTCCTAATAGATAAATCATATAAATGAGAAGGAAAGCCTGCTGCCAGGTTTTCTATTGCAGATAAAGCTCAGACAAATTCCTGATGAGCGCACAAATGATGCTGGGTACCACAAACAGCTGGATAAATTAGCTGTACTCCTCCCTCTGTTGGCCCAGCACAAATGGGTAGTGGTCAGTTGCATCTACAGAGCTGCTGGGAAAACTACCTTAACCTCTCTGTTAAGGTAGTAAGATTTCTGTCTTCTTACCAGGTAAAGAACAATAGCGCCTTCCATGGTATTTGGGGAAGACAAATTAATCTATATTTGTACAATATTTTGTTCCATCTGATTGAAGACATTTGTCTCTCTGTTCCTCACCCTCTGAATAACTGAATTAAATACCTTTGTGAATTCTGAAAGCAAATGCAGAATTTCTTAATCAAAACTGAATACTACCCACCTACCTGAAGCATGTTAATCATTCAAGTACTCAATAGGAACAAAGCCAGTTTGTTTATTTGTGTTCACGCTAGAACAGACAGGGAGTTACTCTCTGTTCTCAGCCTGGAAGCCTGCCGCCATTCAGTTTGGTCAAAACGACCTCTGGTCTCATTTAAATCTTCCCCACACACTCCTTCAGACTCCCTGTGGAGAAGGACTTATCCTTCTGAAGTCAGCACCCTAGCCAAGGAAGTGGGAAGGGAGGGACCACCCTGCCTAAACTAAGTGACTAGGCCAGGACTTTGGGGCTCCAGTACTATCTTTTTGCCCACAAAGCTGGGCAGGTTGCCATGGTTATTCCTTTCCCGCATCCTTCCACTACCTTGGAAGGAAGCCTGCTTCTCCAGGGCAAGCAGAATCTGAACAAATTGCTTCCTGGTCTAAAAATGGAAGTTACTAAGTGAAGTAAAATCACTCTCTGCTTATATTGCCTTCTCCTACCCTTCAAATTTGTTTTAATCTCAGTACTTAACTTTCTAATCTTTCTTTGCTAGCTCTTACATTATCTAGATAGCAAAACATAAAGGCTTACAAAATTTTAGTTATAAAAAGATAAAAAAATTAAAAGAAGAATTAAACACATTAGTTATTGCTGTAGTTCAGAAGTTGCTTGGCAATTTCTGCGTCTTGTCATAACTTCCACAAACTAGCTGGGGACAAGTGACCTTTAGCTGATGTAAGCTGGTAAGAATTCTGAGTAATAGGACAAGCCAAGTTAAGTTCTAGGGAAGTTAACCAGGAAGCAGAAGGTATTATGATGGTCTCTTAGATTTTCATGAAATCAGAGCAAAGGGAGAAGGTAGAATAGGAAGTAAGAATTCTAGAATTGGCTCTGCAATGCTATTCCAGGGCTGACTGTGTAGTGCCAGAGTAGAGCGCCTGCCTACATACATAATGCCCTGAGTTCAATGCCCAACATTAAAAAAAAAGAAGAAAAGAAAAGAAATTGAAAAAACCTGGGAAACATTTGGATGATAGATATAAGGTTTAAGATGCTTCTCTTGATAAAAGCTACTCTGGTTTTCCTTAGCAATATAATGCAAAGTGTTGGCTGAAATGTATTATGAAAATTACATTTTCATAAGTCTTATGAAGTTGACATGTGTCAGTAAAGTCATTCAAGACTGGATTTCAAGATGGTTGGGATTGGTGTGTATTTCACAACTGGAGATAATTCTTCTTTTGAGACAGTGGTTCTCAGAATGTGGTTTCCATCACAGAGCCACTGAACTGAGCCTTCGGGAGAGCTCAGCCAGCTGTGTTTCCACAGGCCCTCCATGTCAAGTAATAGTAACCTTGAGAAAAGGTCTCAGTGTGAAGCCCTGGGTGGCCTGAAACTCAATGAGTAGACTAGGCTGACTCACACTCACAGAGATCTGCCTGCCTTTGCCTCCCAAGTACCAGAATTAAAGATGCTGTGTGTGTACCACCATGCCTATCTTCCTAAGGGTAACTTTTACAATTGAGTTTTATGATTTAATTAATTGTTCAGTGAAAAGCAAAACACAATTCAAATTCTTTATTTGAATTCCTACCATCCTAGAAATAATAAAGCAAAGATATTTAAATATAATTTAGTTTAACTGAATCTTAGCTTTCAGAAAGATAAAAAAGCACAGATCTAGAACATTTTCCACAACAACCTGTATATTGCTTTCTTGATCCAGGAAAACCAATATAATCTTTTTTTTTTTTTAACCATTATCACCTCACTTATAAATCTTTTCACCTCCCTGAGGTTTTTTTTTTTTTAAAGTATAATTAGTCTCCATTTAGTAGGCGGTCGTCTCAATCAACATACTTTAAAAGACTCCAGTAAACTATATCATGACCCTTAAGCCACATGATTTTCTCTAACCCCGAAAACCTTGACTTTGTTTTCTGTGCCACATCCAGAAGGGCAGATGACAGCTTCCACCATAAATGAAGCTCCGTCACTGCCATTTTTAGAAAGCTTTATGTCTGAGGAAGGATTGTTCCATTCTCCCATTTCACTTTCACTGTAAAAAACTTGTAATTTTTTTTTTTTAAATCTCCATTTCTGGATTAGGGGTGTAACTGAGTCTATAGAGTGCTTACCAAGCACTGGAGAGCCCTAAATTAACTGTGTGTGATAACTCACACCAGTAATCCAGCACTGAGGAAGTGGAGGCAGGAAGATCATCAGCCACTACACAGTGAGCGTGAGGCCGGCACGCTCAAGACACTGGTCAAAGGAAAAGAAAATGATATTCTGTCTCTTAACTCCAGTATGATCAGCTTGTTCCAAAATCAGATCCTGAAAATGAATTGAGTTTCAGTGTTTATCTTGATATTAGGAATGTGTGTGATGCATCCTGCTGGTGTGAAATGGGGGGGAAAAAAGCAATCCTAGTGAGCAGAAATCAAGGGGAAAGTCTAAATGACATGAGGCAGCGAGCACAGGGCCTACAGTGGAATAGCAGCATGGCCGGTTCTCAGAAATGCCACTCAGATTTGGGGGTGTGGCTCAGGTGAATTCTTGCCTAACATGTACAAGGCTCTGGATCTGATTCCTAGAATCCCCAGGACAAAAGAAGTTGCTGAATGTCCCTAACTCTTAATCACCTCACACACCTTGCCAAACTGTCCTAAGGATGATTGGTATGAGGAGAGATGTCACCCAAGACTGAAAGGCACAGGGTGAGATCCCCAAGTAGCAGATTCAGGCTCTGGCAGTGAGGGGATGGCCTAGGTTAGAGCTTAAGAGCTTTGGCTCTGAACAACATACAAATGACCGTGTCTGCAAACCAGTTCTGCTGTAGAAGACTAGAGATGAACATCTGAATTTGATTTTTTCTGTTCAGAAGAATGAGTTGCCTCAAAGTTAAAATTAAAGGAAAATGGGAACTTCCTCAGACAGAACTGCTGCTGACTTAGACGCACACTTGTCTAAAACTATCATTCTCAATGCAGTAGTTAAGGTTTGGGAAATGGTCTTGGTCTCATTGTTGGTGAATTTTAGACAAGCTAAATTCTGAGAATGAACAACACACTGAGGCTAAAAATTAGTGTTGCTTTATACTTTGAAACTATTAAATATAAGGGTGAAGCAGGAGAATGTGGCAATAGTTCATAAACCAGTAGAGACCAGCAGATGTTTTCAAGGTACCAGTCTAATCCAGGCAGGATAATTGAATCTCCTTAAGGTCTTGAGTCAGTCTATTCGCCAGAACGTGAGCATGAAGAAGAATAACTTCTCACCTCCGTACCCGTATTGTGTGTAGCTGCTTTGCCAAATGACCTCATTTTTCCATTTTCCCCTCTCCCTCCTTCTCTCCATCGGTCCCCACTTTCCATCCCTACTCCCTCCCTCCCTCCCTCCCTCCCTCCCTTCCTTCCTTTCTTTCTTACTTTCTTTTATGAGACTCACTCGGTAGCCCAGCCTGGCCTCAAATTCTTCATCCTCCTGTCTCAGCCTCCCTAGGGCTATCCAGTGAGCATCACCACACTCAGATTTATGGTTTTTTTTGTTTGTTTGTTTAACTATTATATTTGGAACTAAAATCTGTTCTAATCTTCTGTAACATGTAATTTCAATGTTAATATGCTTTCCTCTTTATCTTTTAGTGCAGTAAAAATTAGCCAAACATGCTTAAACATATGTCAGAAGCCTGAGATTTCTTGCATGAAAAACCTAGACCCATTTGACTTTAGGTTGCAATCATAATCTATCAGGGAATTTTAACTGTCCTTCGAGTCAGAGGATCAAAATCACAGTGCTTATACATAGCAGGTACTCAAATATCTGTGCTTTAAAGGAAAGTCTTAGCTATGCTGTAATCACATCACCACTGGTTTTGTTGCTGTTGTTGTTTTTGTTTGTTTACCCCCTCCAGTTCCCTCTAAAATTAAATATTACAATGGAATCTCATCTTTGAAGTAGGAAACATCCAAAGATGATAATAAAGGCTCTTTCATCGATTGCTAATAATGATGGGGCTCAACATTGATTTCTGCCAGGGAGAAGGTTGAACTTTTATAGGTAAGGTTCTTCAGAAAACATCTCTAGGTAGGTAGGTAGGTAGATAGATAGATAGATAAATGATAGAGATAGTAGAGAAAAAGCTAGTTTTACTTAAGGTCCAAGTTGCCTTCTGAAGTTTACCTTGATGTGGAGCTGTTTAACTGCCTGATAACCTTCTAGTGGGAATGTAATTCTGATTTATGTATTTAGTTAGTTATTCCAATAACTAAACATTGGTTTTAATGTTTAGTTATACATGAAGGTATTACCTTAAACTTGCTAGTGGGAATGTAATTCTGATTTATTTATTTAGTTAGTTATTCCAATAACTAAACATTGGTTTTAATGTTTAGTTATACATGCAGATATTATCTTAAACTTGCTTGGAGATAAATATTAATTACCATCTGCAAGAAATTTAGACAAAATGCCCAGGCAGTAGTACATGGCTATGGTCTCAGCACTCAGGAGGTAGAGGTTAGAAGATACTGAATTCTAGGGCAGCCTGGGCCTCATAATGAGACCCTGTCTTGACCAAAGAAAAGAAATTTATACAAAATGACATTCAACTGACATAGAATTTCATTTTAATGAGTGTCTGAGGTATTTACCTGATTCCAGAGGTGGAGAAAATCACTGCTGTGATAATGATGGCGTTGACCTTTAATGGAATAAAAAAAGTCAAATATGCAAAAGTGAAACAAGAAAACACACTGTAGGAAAGAAGAGATAAGGAAATCAGGTAGGTGGGCAAGTACAGGGTGTGCCGGAAGAACACTGGCCTGTGTGACTAAGCCAGTTCACGTGACAGAGCTAAGAGACAGTAATGCATGGTAGGAAAAACTGGATTACAGCTAGTCATGAATATCAGGCTGAGAACCTAGGTCTTTACTAGCTAGACAACCTTCTTCACTTAAGCAGGAAAACATGTTGACTCATAAGTTCACCTGTCTATCTAAGCTAGTGGGTATGAGAGGAGATTGCTTTCCAATTGAAGAAAATCCCACATGCCAGCAAAGAACTGAGAAGATTGCCTGATCTAATATTAGCGAACAAAAAGGAAATGTGTACTACTTTTGTATATTTATTTTGATTTGTTTGAGACAGGTTTTTACTCTGTAGCTCAGGCTGACCTCCAGTTTACTACTTAAGCCAAGCTGGCTTTGAATTCATAGATCCTCCTGCCATTTCTCTCATGACTTTCTAGTGCTAGAATTACAAGCATTTGCCTCCACCTCCCATCTGTGCATTACTTTTAATGTTCAAAAGCACAGTGCTGTCTATGAGACTGTATAAAGCTTAGAAAAGTAAGGTAACTAATTCCTTGACCTTCGAGGCTAGAGAGATGATTCAGCAGTTAAGATCACTGGCTGCTCTTGTAGAGAACCCATGTTCAGTTCTCAGAACCCACATGGCAGCTGACAGTTGCCTGTAACTCCAGTTCCAGGGAACTCGACATCCTCTTTTGGCCTCTTTGAGCATTGCACCACACAGGCAACACTCATACATGTAAAATAATAAATAAAATATTTTGGAGAATAATTCCTTGACCTTAAAATCTTTTTTGAGTTGAGGGAAGAGTTCTGCATGCGTCAGAGAGGTAGGACATGGTCAGTGTGGAAAAATGGTCCAGTAGAGACTTCCCCAAGACCGTACATTGCAAGTGGAAAAGGAATTTGAATAGGGGAAGGTGGTCGGCGTTACAAACTAGGGCAGCAGCATCAGAAGGCACAACTATATCTCTGTTAGGGGAAACAGAAGAGAATAGCCTCTCTGGAAAGCAGGTGGCGATGAATTCGTATGTCTGCAGAAGGGTTTTAACCTCAGCTCAAGTACAAATGCAGGTGTTCAGCACTGTTACCTAATTAACACAAAGTCAGGAAAGCTAATCGGGCATAATACATATATATATATATATGTATAATATATATATATATATGTATTACTATATAATACCTGTATCTACATAATACTTCCATAAAAGTTGACTAGATACAGCTAGAATCTCATTGATTTTTATTAGAATTTGAATTTTCATTGGAACTCTTTGAAAAGACAGAGGTAATTCATCCCACACGTTTTTTAACTTCAAGCATTTTAAATATATTGAGTAGCGTGCTATTTATGTAGAAAAGATGAAGTGCGATGTCTTTGTAGCCAGATAAATATGAGAAGTAATGTATATGCAACAAGGTTAGAAGGAGTGCTGGAACTGAATAATGAGTAGCAAACACAGGGGAGAAAGAGAAGTATGACAATAAAGGACAACTGGGAAGAGCAGTGAGGCAGATCGCCGGATTCTGGAGAAAACAGTCCAGCAGAAAATCAGCTTCATTCAAGCTACAGCCAGTACTCTTGGTGGACTTTGTAGGCATAGCTGGATAAGAATCAGTTCTGTTACGTTTGTTCCCAGCTCATGCACAGCAATACTAACACTCGGCTTCCAACATGAGAACTCTTCTATAGACATAATGAATATAACCATCCTCTTGAGAGTCTAGATGCCTAAGTTCTGTGCTGTCAGCATTTGTGGAAGCTCACTATGAGGTGTTCATGTAGACTAGAGTCTTGATAAAGGCTGGCAGAGCAAGGTGCTAGTGCTTTTCTGTCTAGGTGGCATCCTCCAGCCAATCCAGTTTAAGGGGGTGGGAGGAAGATGTGGTGACATTTTCTACATTTTCATTATAACTGTTTCATTTAAATCAGAGTTCAGTGGTCTGCCTGATAAGAAAGTGACTCTCTGGAGACTTCAAAATCTGATAAAATATTTGGTTCTAGCACGTACACATCAGCATCAAGTCTGAGTGGCTCACGCTTCACACTTTTGCAGTGGTAAAACTGACTATCAGGTGGACACAGTTTTCCTTCTGTTGTTTATGAAGATAGTGATGATTCAAAACTTTGGATTTTAAGAGAAATCATCACTGGTACTCCTTTTTTTTTTTTCTTTTTGAGACAGGGTCTCCCTGTAGCCCCAGCAGACCTGGAACTGGCTTCAATCTCACAGAGAAATGCCAGCTGCTTCCCAAGTGCTGGGATTAAAGGCATGCACCACCATGTCCAGCTTCGCTTATATTCCTTAATGACCTGTGTCGTACATAATTCTTCATTCCAGAGACTACTGTCACAAAGATGTTCCTTGAGATGGCAATATAGTTACCCAAGACTCCACAAATATTAAATGTAAATATTTCTTACACAGTTAACATTTTAAGTAGATTTCATAATTTTAAAACTTTCAGAGAGAGAGAGAGAGAGTGTTTTATATTAAGGAGGTTTCTCTCCATGGTTCATATCAATAAAAAAGCAATTTATACATCTCAAAGTAGTTCTGATTTTTTTTTTCTTATTGTTAATAGCAAAGCAGCATTTTATCTTAACTGGAAACATTATCTACGTGTAAATCACTTAGAATCAGTTCTAACTAGCATTGATTCATTCTCTGTAATAGGACCCATAAGAGTAAGGACAATGCCTTTGTTGTCAATGTATACCTACATTATACATGCTTGGCACAGCGTAGGTATTCAATAAAATGACCAGATGGCCAGATACATAAGTAACTCAAGTCACTCTCAGTTATGATTTACTTTATTATTATTTATTTATTTACTTGCTTATTTATTTATTACAGACTGAGCAAAAAAAAAAAAGGAAAACTTCAGCTTTTTCTATTAATTGTTATAAGCAAAATAGTTCTGACCCCTGTTTTGACTTGAAGGCTATTTATAATGAGCAATATCCATATGTTTCTCTAGTTTATATCTGCTCAGGGCCTGAGAAAGGCAGACAAGCTGTTACAGAAATTCTCCAGATGGTGTGGTCTTTCCAAGCCATTGATTTAACTTCTGTCAATGGACTATTCATCACCACTCAGAGGTCTGTGTTACCTGGTGGATATAACCACTCGGCTAATAATAATTGCACTGAATGGTTTCCAAGCTTACATTTCATCCAGGATAATGTTTTATTCTTCCTTTGTTTCAACATTTAAATTTCTGCACCAAAGTGCTTATTAAATAGCTAATAAAGGTTGAGAATACAGATAAAATCTTGAGTTTAGGGCTGAATAAATGATTTTACATATGTGAACTCTGACTTAACATAACTTCTGCCAAAAATCAAAGAAACTTGATTTTTAGTTTTGCTTTGCATTTAATTTTTGAAGTAGGATCTTACTATGACTCAGACTCACCCAAGCTGACCTTCTCCTGCCTCAGCATGCTCCTGGCCTTAGCCACCATACCATTTAGAAACTTAACTTCAAAAATGTTGCTTGTGTGGCTGTATTGTGGGTTAAGATATAATAATATCCATTAGGCTTTTTAAAATTCTAGCATTGGTGCTGGAGAGATTGCTCAGCATCAGCAGCTGCTTTTTCAGAGGATTTGGGTTCAATTCCCAGCACCCACATGGCTGCTTACAGCCATCTGTAACTCCAGTTCCAAGGGATCCAACACAACACCCTCTTCTGACCTCCGCAGGCATTGCATGATATGGGTGCACCTACCTACATGCAAGCAATACATTTATACATGTAAAATGAAAATGATAAAATATTTTTAAATGCTAACATTAAAACCGGACATAGTGGTGCACATCTTTATTCCCAGCACTTGGGAGGCAAAGGTAGGTGGATCTCTGTGAGATCCCAGGCCAGTCTGGTCTACATAGCAAATTTCAGGAAATGAACAAATAAAACGCTAGCATTAGATTTTCAACTGCATTTTTATCTATGTAATTGCCAGTGTGCCCAAGAATTTAGGCTGGAAACCAATGACAAGTCATATACCTTCACCAGCTTCAAGAGCATACCATCAAAGAGATTTTTCAGTGTAATTATTTGATTCAAAACTTACCACTGGGGCTGGAGAGATGACTCAGCAGTTAAGAGTGCTTGCTTATCTTATATGAGTTCAGATCCCAGAAGCCACAATGAGTGACTCACTAACATCTGTGAGGGATCTGATAGGTCTTCTGGCCTTCATGGGTATTACTGTGTGCACACGCTCAAACAGACATATACACACATAAATAAAAGTAAAATCGTAAAAAGCTTCACTGTTGAGTTTCTAATTTCTCAGGAGATTATTCTCAACAATTTCAGATAGGTATTTGTTAATGATGTCCACAATGATAGTGTTGCAGGCTGGCCTGGGAAGTGCCCTAGACACTTTCAGAGGTTCTTTGCAGATGTTAACTAATCCTAGAATACACACTATAGACTTGCTTACCTTTCTTTTAGGGTGCTAGAGATCAAACCAAGCCCCTTATGAATGCTAGCACACTAGGCAAATATTCTACCATAGTGTCACATTCAAGTCCTATCTGCACTTTGAATATTGTTGTCTGGCAAATGAGAACATCTCTAGGAAATTTAATTTTAAAAATAAAAGCAGCATGTCATCTTGGTGTCACAGTCTTATTATGTAAGAAGAAATCTCCTGTCCTTCCTAACCAGCATTTCCTGAGCACTGATGTTTCTAGATTTTTTTTCAGTAGTGATATAAGAAACACAATATGGGAAAAATGCTATTCTGCTTCAAACCAAAAGATATAGTGACATGGTTATTTTAGTCAATAGATATTTTTTAGAAAAGATGTTCTGGTTTTGTTTCCTACGTTCACACTTCTAAATATAATTTCACTTACAAAACTGGTATTAAAAGGATTCCTTTTTGGGATAAGGTGGATCATAGAATAAAGGATGTAATATATAATGACCTTTGACATTTATGAAAGCCACATTTAGGGCAGTTTATTTGAAGTTTGAGGGTCACTGGCATCATTGCTTGTCTAGAAGGGATAACCTTGAATCTGATATCTGAGATTGTTAGGCCTTAACCTTTTGATTAAAAGGTTTTATTTCCAGAAGATTAGCCAAGTATTTAAAGAAAAGAAGCTGGCAGTGTTGAATCACTCAAAGTGGCAAGTCCACGCAGCTCTCATTCTACAAAGCTCTCTGACTCTTTGATGCTTGCCTGTGTGTGCTCAGATTTGTCACTACCCCAACCTCCATGCTATCGCTCAACCTCAAAGCCCCCGCAGGATGTCTAGACAAAATAGAGTGCCTTAAGCTCCCCCTGATCCAGCTTGACCCAACTTTCAACCTTTCCCCTGGCATCACCAGCACTCTCCCTGTACCCTTGCTCAGTTGATAAAGAACACCCTTTGCACTTACTGTGTGTGAATTTCTCTTTCCCAAGTTGATTTTCTCAACACTGCAAATTGTACCTGTCTTTGAAAAACTAGCTCGATTTCATTTTTGTCTGCATTGCTCTAAAGCAAAAGTTAAAGACATCAGAAACAAATGCCTTCAGAAGGCTGTTAACCTCTTGCAATTTAGCTTTTCATGTCGAAAAGGATTGACAAACCTTCTCCAGAGAATTAAATGAGACCACCCTAGCACATAGTATGTTCAATAATTTTTAACTTTTGAAAATACCATATTCTTTTTCATTTCTAATGAGGCCATCCAAGCCATCCTAGGCTCTGCAATGCAGTTATCTTGCTCTTTTCTCCCTTTCTTTTCCAGATCATTTATCATCTTCAGAAAGCCTATCTGTCATCTTTTCATGTTTTTTTTTCCTCTGATGAAGTGTAGACCTGTCAGGAAAGAGATCTCTATTTTGCCCATGAGTGTATACAAGCTCTAGGACAATGTCTGGAATATAGCAAGAGCGCAGGTTCATTTTACCAATTGTATACCCGTTATACCATTAACTTGCTGGTATGTATCATAGGCATTCAAGGTAAAACTTTTCTAGTCTCTAAATCATAATGGCTTTGAGATGGGATCAATTCCTAGACAACCTCCTGATGATGTTCTTAGAAAAAAAGAGACTATTTTTGAGGGCCTTTAAATTTTACTTACTAATGGCATCAAAGCAAAGTTCAGAGTAGCTGACAATTTCACCTTTGCCTAGTCAGTGTGGCTCAGCACAGTGTGAAATCCATGGCACACTCTTAAGAATCAAAAGGATGGAATTTGTCCCTACTCCCAGGCCCTTTTATAGACAGGGTCTCTCATGTAGCCGAGGCTGGCCTTGATGTAGCTGAGGAGGATGCTGAATTTTTGACCTCAAGTTTCTGATCCTCCTGCTTCCATCTGCAAAGTGCTGCTGTTACAGGTGTGTACCACCACCTCCAATTTTTGTGGTACTAAGGGTCAAACCCAGGGTCTTGTGCATGCTAGACAAGTACTCTTCTAACGGTTTTTCTGCCTTAGGAGAATTTCTTAGATACAGTAGCCGATATAGAATGGGATTTAGGGTAGAGATCCTCAACACCAGAGGGACTGAATCTGAGAAAGACCCTTCATTCATATCCATGTCTAGTAATTACCTCTGAAATTAGAATTTTGCTTGCTTTAGAAGGACTAGCATATTTGGTACTGCTTCTCTCACCGTCTCCCGTGTTAGAACTAATTATGTACGCACTTCTGCAATATGATAGTTAAGAAAGACATCACAGGTCAACACTACAACTGTAAACATTTACCTAATTTCAGATTTCACCGCACTCAAGGCTTCCATGAACTAACTTTGCAAGAGTTTCATCACTGCCATTTCAGGCTCTTTCTTAACTTCCTTGTCTACAATTTCGAGCCTTTTAAATAAGGGTTTCATAAGGAATAATGGCTTTCAGAGAAGACTTGTCTTTGCATAGGGCTATAGAGTTCAGTTAAGAGAACAACACAATTACTTTCTTTGATATTTAAAATGACTACAAAGTAGGAGTTAAAAAATAAATACTACCATGGAGAGAGAATCTACCTAAAGTTTTCAGAATCAACTTCTTGCTTCATTTAATGAGCTTAACAGGGACTATGAAGAAAGACTACAGATGGACTATAATGGAATCCTTGAAATGTCTCTTCTAAGTTTTTCATAAGTATGGAAGTGTCTTTTGCTTAGTAGGTACAGATTCTTGCAACAGGTCACTAGTGATTCAGAGAGCAGAGGAGACTGTTATGAAAGAAAATACTAGCTAATGAACATCTTGTTTAAATGCTGCATTTTTATGAACCAAGGAAAGTTTCATTGTAGTGATTCATTGATGTTGAAATTCCTGTGTATTCTAACCAGAAGTCCTTTTTACTTCAATATAAACAGGAATATCTCACCAATGACCAAAAGGTCTCAGTTAAAGCCCAACAAAGTAGCCTTCGATAAACAACCATTCCTATCAATTTATCTTGTGTGAGAGCAATATAAAACTGGCACTCTTTGGTTAGTCTCTGGTACCTTAAGAAGACAAGGGACCTGGTGAAAATGGAAAGCATTCTGCAGCCTGAAGAAATAAATGTCTTGTCCCATTTGCTTATTCTGGAAAGGCTTTCAGGGGCAAGTTAGATTTTTGACCATTCTTTTGCACTAAAATCAAGTCTTCACCATTTAAATGATTTTGTCTTAGGTAGGCTTATAAATAATAGCTTAATATAAAGGAAAATGTACAACTCAGTTTATAGCTAATCCTTGGTAACTAGAAAATGAAGTATAACTCAGCGCTTTCTTTTCCTGCCCACCTGTTAGTCAGTAAGATTACTATTAACATACATTGAACTCATTCACTGATGAAGGGGCAAAGGTTACTCAGTGCTAGAAATTATCTGCAGTTGACAGTGATTTTGAGTAGCACATTTTAACACTGCACAGGCATAATAAGTCTAGAAAATGAGAAAAACCAGACTTAGTGCACACATAGCATTTCGAGTCAGTTAAACCCTTTGGGAAACAACAATTCATTGATGCTACATGATTTTATGGACTAGCAGTATAATGTTTATAAGAAACCACATGGCTAACTGTTTAAGGGTTATAAGAAATTGTTTTATGGACAAATCTTCATAACAGCAGAAAGTTAAGACATTATTGACTTTGATCTTGTGGAATGCTATCCAGATCAACAGTAAAAATTGTATTTTATTGAACAGGGAAGAAAAGAAATCAGACTATTTTTCCAGGACCTTTAAAATTATTGGTTAATGTCATCTCAAAGACTTATCAAGAAAAACAGTAAATGAAATTAATATTAGTATAATAAATTAATAAGATTAGCCTTGGAAAATATTGACTAATGATATAAGTAAAATGGATATATTATTCTTATGCATGTGGCTAAAACACTGGAAAATTTTTAATGCTAGAAAATATGACAACCTACTGAAAAAAAAATATATATATATATTTTTTTTTTCCTTCAGTATCTTTAAATCCTGGAGCAAACTTTGAAAAAACCTATGCAAAGTAAGATAATTATTAAGGTCCTTAGAGCTTTACAACCAGGAATGAAGGCCAGTGAGCTGTGCCTTCATTTCCTAGGAAATCTTAGTTCTCTGAAACACTACTCTCAATTTCCTTCTTACTTGTAGGGTTATGCAAATAATTTGTCAAAGGTCATATACAAACTGATTTCCTGGAGGATCTTTTAGATGAAGAACATTGGATGATCATTGAGACCACACAGGTTTGGCTCTGTCCTGAAATGCCTTCTACCTACAGAGTTCCTTGAATTATCCTTCCACACTTGGTAATTATATTCTACCACCTTGATTCATCTTGTGCTTACTCTGCAGAAGTGTGCTAAGAGTCTTGTTTTTTTGTTGTTTGTTTTGTCTAAATAGTCAAAAACATCATTTCAAGGCATAGGTTACCTGTTTCCAGACACTTATAAGTCATGTATTCTGTATTTCTAAGACTTAGATAATATTAGTATAATATCTCAAGAAGAAAGAAGCTCTATACAAAAACTTGACATGACTAAGCATCCCTTACCTTTTGATGTATTTAATTTGACCAGAAGCCAAGATGTAAGCAAATGAGTCTTCAAATTCTCACTTCTTCTGAAAGAGTTCTTCTGCCTTTTTAGAAAACATTGTGGACGCCCCCTACACTTCAGTGTGCTCGAACACTGGCATTGGTAGGAGAGGGGACTGGTTCTCAGGCTCGTAGCTCTCTGTGAACCTGAAACTCAACGAATAAATAGAAAGTCCGTTGTTGTTTTATTTTATTGAGATGGGTCTCACTGTGTTGCCCAAGTTTGTCTCCAACTTCTAGATTCTAACAATCCTCTTGTCTTGGCCACCAAAATAGCTGGAATTACAGGTGTGTACCAATATACTCAACTCCTAGATGTTTTTTTTAATGATGACTCATTTATCCTCCATTTTATTTAGAAGCAATTAAGTCTTCTCTAAAAGAAATCAACCAAATCATTAAGAACTATTTTTAAAGCAATATTTTGATATTCTGAGTACATGGGATAACTGAACATTAGATAGATTTCAAATAAAATTATTATTAGTCATTAAGGTTAACACGGTCATCTGTATTCTTAGAGATGAAGCCCTGTTGGCCAAATTTTACCCAGCTGGAATAGATCATATCAGACACGGAAATATGTGCCAATAAGTTCCTCAAGGCAGGTTAATGCCAACCCTAAAGGTAGACTGAACACTAAAACAAAGGGCCTTTTACTAGAAAGGCCACCTAGAATCTAGAGAAAATATGTCAGAATCATAGAACTTAATCCAGACTTTTGTTGCGTCTATAGAACTTTAAGGTTGCTTTTTAGATGTTTGGTCTAGACACAGATATGTAGCACAATGTAAGTTCCACCTGTCTATATACAGTTACTACATTTACCCCAGTCTGACTGATCTGTTCTGATGTGAAAAGGCAGCTGGATTCTTCTTCTTTTAAACTCTTAAAAACCCAGCATGTGTCTGAAACATGATCTACAGAAAGGTAGAGCCACACTCAAGAAATGGCTTTCAGGATTATGTGAATGTGGGGCTCTGCCTGAGGAGGAAAACCACATTGGGATTTTATCATTCAGCCAGAAAGAAACCGAATATCAGGCAGTATTTCTTAACACTGGTTTGTGGAAAAGGAATAGTTTAAGATTACTTGCCTCTTTAAAGTTCCCTGGTGTGGTTATAAGATCATAAAACAAATTATTTCACTAGTATATGTGGCTCTGAGAGTATAACTTGTTCCAAATGTAGATCCTTCTAAATAAAATTGTGTAGACTTTCAAGAGGAAACAAATAACAAGTGAAACATATTTAATAGTTAGTATTATATACACATATCACAAGAGAACTGGGATGAACAATGATCGTACCCTGAGGGCCACATGCTAGAGATGCCCACTCATGTGGATGACATCAGAATTGCTTCCTATAAGAATGGACAATCTCAACTTGAATATCCTTAAAAACAACCTGCTAAGGTTCTTTCATGTGATTTCATTTGAAAACTAGCTTGGTTGCACACATGTGATACGCTTATATACATACAGGCAAAACACACATTAAAACAATAAATACATTTAAAATAATTTCTCAATCTCTTGGTGCTCAGAAAACAGTGAGTTTTGGCAAAAGTATTCTAAGAAATGTTAGCTGTGGTAATGGTAAAACACTTGATATGAGATGGAGGCTTCTTAAAAGAAGTGTAAGTAATCAGTTTATCCCCAGGAATCAAATGGTTGTATGACTGATTCCTTTTCTCTCATCTGACTTTTTAGTCAAAAAAACACTTTGTTAATTTATTTATTCTTATTTTTTGTGTGTGAGATACCAAACGTGAAGTGTGCTTCATAGTCAGTCCACTGTGTTTTTGTATCTTGTCTGTAGGGTTTCTCTTTAAATCACTGCTTAAAAGCCCTGCGATAGAAAGATTCTAGAAAGTACCGCGTCAATAGCTACTTAAAAAAAAAATTTTTTTTTGTTTTTTTGAGACAGGGTCTCTGTCTATGGGCCTGACTGACCTGGAACTCCCTATGTAGACCAGGCTGACCTCAAACTCACAGAGATCTCCCTGCCTCTGCCTCTGCCCAGTTCTGGAATTAAAAGCATTTGTCACCAGGCCTGATAAGATACTACTAACTGCCATAACTTGAATTTGAACCGAGGTTGCTGCAGTCACAAAGCAGGACACACTAACCATGATGTAATCACTGAACACCACAAGGAGGGTGGCTACAATAAAAAATAAAAATAAAATAGAAAAACAATAAAAATTCTAATATAAAGTCTTCATTCTTTAGAATAGTTTTTGCCAGTGGATTTAGGCTGAGGGAAAAACAAACAAACAAACAAAAAACAGAATTAGAATTAGCCTTAGTGTTCTACTTTGTTTGGAGTTTTTCTACATGAGCTTTTTTTTTTTTTTTTTCTGAGATTTTGTTTGTTTGTTTGAGATGGCATTTACTTTATGGCCCAGGCTAGTCTCAGACTCAAAATCCTGCTGCCTCAGTCTCCCAAATTCAGAGATTACAGGCTTTTACTGCAAAATAGAGTTATTCTACATCAATACTTTTTAAATTGATGTATTCAACTTATCCATCCCAATAATGTCTGAATAGCTTTACTTTTTAAAGTCTACCTTTTAGGTCTGCGGGTGCCCTATCTGCCACTGTCCCTGTGGCATGATGTCTCCAGTTTTATCACAGTTGCCGACTAAAAGTGCTGCCACCAGAACTTGCTGCTTTTTATCC
Source organism: Eospalax fontanierii (assembly GCA_035773235.1). Classification (NCBI taxonomy): domain Eukaryota; kingdom Metazoa; phylum Chordata; class Mammalia; order Rodentia; family Spalacidae; genus Eospalax; species Eospalax fontanierii. The sequence goes on from CM069527.1 coordinate 84,942,088, forward strand.
CGGAAGGAGGAAGGCACACAAGGAACAGAGGGGCATACATTCTTATTGGCCCTTCATTGCTTCTCAGTCTTCAGGGTAAGGGCTCAGGAGAGTTCGGATGTGTTGCCTTCTAGTCAAGCAGCACTTTGTTCCGTGCTTGCTACCTAGCAGTGACTATACCAGACGCCCCAAGTACCACAAGTGTCATCATCTCATGGGGTTAGAGGGAAGCCTGCCATTGGAGCCAGGCCATTAGTCCCCACAGTTTACCATCTATCCAACTGGATTCTTTCTCCCCTACCTCTGTCCTGTGTCAGATGACTTTAATCCGTTGTAGCTTTGGCTCAAGCTACAAACTTGCTCTTCAGGTTCCCAGCTACCTTTGAGCTCTAAAATCCAAAGCACATTGGGAAAGGGCAGTCTGTGCTCAACTTTCCTCTCCCAGAAAGCAATGCTGTTCTTTCTCCCTGATTCAGGTTCTCACTACCCATTCCTAGAAATCTGTAAGAATCACTCAGGGCTTGTCCAACAGGTAAGATGGTATTTGTTTAAATAGGAGACAAGTGTCAATAAGGAATGAGGTGGTTCATGATGGTTCTCAGTATCATAACCTTGGGTTCTGGGATATAATCTTTACTTAACCAATCTCTCCTCCTGCACAGCTCAGACAGCACAAAAGAGACAGTCTCATCTAGGAAAATAAATGCTGTGTCCCTGGGAGAATCTCTGCCCAATAACTGTACACACAGAAGTCTCGTAAAGCCCCGTCAGAGCTCACTGTTCACTAGACAGAGATCACCATGCTCTTTTCCCTGTGTAATCACATCAACCTAGCTCACTTGAAATATGTAGAGTTCATGGCCCATAGACTGGATGAGCTACATCTAGGTGGTCCTTGGTGTAAGGGTGACCAAAACAATAGAACCCAAACCAATGCCAGCCACATGAAACAATGGCAGATGTGATTTTTGGAGCTCTCTAGTTGCCATAAGTCACGATCTCAAGGCTGCCCCCTCTTCCACATAGAAATTAATTACAAGAAAAGGCTGGATTCCATTTTTCCTCTTTTGTTTCACCTACGCTGTAGGAGATCATCCTGGGAGTTGTGGGGTCTTTTCCTGCAATGATTGGCTGAGATATTGAAGCTGAGATGCATGTTTTTGTTTTCTTGTTTTGTTTTGTTTAAGACAAGGCCTCAGTATATAGCCCAGATTGGCATCAGACACAAAGTGATTCTGCTGCCTCAGCTGCCTCAGTGCTAGGATTACAGGCAGGACTGCAACACCTGGGTATTGATATACTTTCTAATGCCAACTAACCCACCCTCAAGCCTCATGTTTCCATACTAAAAAAAATACCACATGATCAGAATATCACAGAAGTATTCTACCACCTGCCTCTTTTAGATTCTCAATAAGTGAACCTTGTATGGACTTATTCATAAAAGAGTAGTAAGTTTCATTTAGGTTTTCTGAGGAGCCAGGAAAGACTCAGATTAGTACATTTTTTCTCCTTTTTACATGCCAATGGGCTTATGTATATAAACAATAGTCACTGTACCTAAGCAAATGTACCTAAAAATATGTTTGAAAACTTATCACAAACTTAATACTTCCATTTAAGCAGTGAACTCTTTTCAGACACTATCAGTGAGTAGCAGCATGGCTAGAGAACGGACCTAATATGGGTACACAAAGCTCCTTTCAAATGTAACCCTCCCAAACACCAATTATGATAACTTCCTTAAGCTCTAAAAGGAGATACTACTGATACAAAGTTGTTTAGTTTTTTAAATAAGAGGGCTGGAGGTAGGCACAAAGTCAGGAAAGGTCAAAATGAGTCAAATATTACAGGTGGCCAACTCAAAAATTCAGACTTCCTATCATGCGGAGATGGAGGGAGGGAGGGAAAGATGGAGGGAGAAACAAAGGGCAGAGGGAGGGTAAAAGAGAAAGGCAAAGGGAGAAGAAGGAAGGGGGGAGGAGAAGGGAGGGGCAGAAAGGGGGAGATAGAAAGGACAAGTTCTGCATAGTAGAGAATGTCCTGAACTAAAGAACTAAATTTAAAGTCTTTGATCTGTGAGTTGTGTCTCAGACCTTGCCAAAGCAACCAGATCCAAAGGCCAGCTTGACCAAATATGATTTCTGCTACTTGGGCAGGAAATGGGAAGGATCCAGTGAAAATATAGAATGAGACTCTAAAAAATCCTTAAAACTCTCCTTCTATCTTGATTCAGAGAAGACTATGAAATATTTAGCTGAGATTTTATTTTCTTTTGTTGCTTGGAATGCCTACTAAATGGAAGGTTAGTTTCTTTGGATTGGTTGTGGTACAGGAGATGGATCCCAAGGACATTTATGCTAGAAGCACTCTACCCTTGACTTATATCACACCCCCAGTCCCGGGAGATATGCTTGGTACAGCCTCCATGTAATGAGCTCTGCGCAGTCTGTTTTAAAAACTGACACCATTGCTGTAAGTTCATATGAAGGTCTTTATTTCCATGTGGTTGTATATCTCCTCCCCTGGCTCTTGGATTCTTTCCGTCTTCTCTTTCGAAGTGGTCCTTGAGCCCTAGGTAGGTGAAGTTCAGTATAAGAGTCCTGTTCAAGGACCTACACTCTGCTTTGGCTATCTGTGTCCTTTTGTGTTCATAGACCTCTGTTGTGTGAGGGAGCTTCATTGATGAGTGTTAAGAGATGCATTCATATTCTCTCTACCCCTTGTTGTACTATGTTCTGTCAGCCTTAGGTGTAGAGGTTCCATTGTAGATGTGTCACCTGGGATTGTGCATTTCTCAGACAATGTCTGTGTGTGACCAGTTGTGGAACTCTAAAATAGTCACTATCTGTTGCAAGAGAGGCTTCTTTGATGAGAGATGACTGACATACTTGTCTTTAAATATAATGGTTCATATTTAGCACATAGTAAGAAATTAAAGTTGTCTAGGGATGTGACATTCCTGGGGTTTTCTCTAAGATCTATGACCTGCACAAGACCCATGCAAACCTTAGCAGACAAAAACCCAGCATAGAACTGTGCAAACGGGCAGCAGGCCCCAACCTTAGCTGAAGAACTATTGGCAGCTGATTACTGTTGGGTGAGGAACAACTGTTCTTCTTAAAGGGAGGGACTCTAGTTAGGTTGACGAGATCTCAGTGGATCAACTTGCACTGGGGGAACATCTGGGGACACTAGCTTGATGAGACAGAGCTTAACATCAATGAGAGAATGCATGAAATCCAATGTGGGTGCAATGGGAGGGTGCCAGTGGGGAAGAGGATATAAATTTGATGAAGATGTTCTGTATGAAATATCCATAAATTCAATTTAAAAAATTTTTTTTAAAAACATAAAAGACATAGCCAGGCATGGCGGTACACATCTTTAATCCCAGCACTCGGGAGGCAGTGTTAGGGCTATCTCTGTGAGTTGAAGGCCAACCTGATAAACAAAGCAAGTTCCAGGCCAGTCAGGGCTACAGGAAGACCCTGTCTCAAAGCAAACAAACAAATCAGACATATTATAGACTCTAGGACTAGTACAGCTCTGTCTCAATCTAGAGTCTAGAACCTTCCTGGTACTGGCTCTATCCCAACCAGGTATTAACAATTAAACAAGCCAAAAGTCTTCTATATCATCTAACTGGTCTGGTACTCACTCTGTAGCTCAAGCTGTCCTCAAATTCACAGCAGTCCTCCTGCCTCTATAGGAAAAAGAGCCTTAAACCAAACAGCTAGAAAATAAAACCCCAGGTAGACAAGATTGTCAACCCTAAAATCTAGCTGATATGTTGTCTTTCCTCTACGTTATCAAGTTAACTATCTGAGGAATTCTTTAATTTTTTAATTTTTTTTTTTTTTTGATCTTTTTGAGACAGGGTCTCTCTGTAGCTCCAGCTGAGCTGGAACTCACTAAGTAGACCAGTCTGGCCTTGAATTCACAGAGATTCCCTTGCCTCTGCCCTCCGAGTGGTGAGACTAAGGGTGTACGCCATCATACCCGGAAATTTTTATTTATTTTTATTTTATGTGTAAGAATATTTTGCCTGCATGTATATAAGTGTACCCATGCTTTTGCAATGCCTGCAGAAGACAGAAGAGGGCATTGGGTTCCCCTAGAACTAAAGTTACAGATGATTGTTAGCTGCCATGCAGGTGCTGAGAGCCAAACCCAGGTCCTCTGCAAGAGCAGCCAGTGCTCTTGACTGCTGAGTCATTTCTCTCCAGCCCCATGTCTGAAGGGAACTCTTAACTCTGATCTAACTTGGTTCTTAAAATAGGTGAAAACTTGATTCAGGGCTTTTAATCTGTGTCTTGCAATATCAACTCCCATGGTTGAAAGCAATAGTACGTGCTTACTATAACTGCACAACTTGTGCAGAAACACATAACCTGTGACTTGGCATGAATGTGTGGTCTAGACTTAACTAGTCCTAGTTTCCTAGGACTCTTTTCAAGTACACATTAACATAGTCTAATTTACAAGTAAGCAAGATGCAAACCTCATTGAACTTTATTGTTATTGTGTGCATATGTGTGATATGTGTGTGGGTACAGCATGCCATGGAGCATGTGTGATCATCAAAGAACAATTTTACAGAGTTGTTCTCTCCTTCCACCTTTACATGGGTTTCAGGGGTTGAATTCAGATCATCGGGTTTGCATAGCAAGCACCCTAACCCACTGAGCCATCTTGCTGGCCTGCAAAAATCTGTCTGCCTAATTGGCTTTTGTAGAGTAGTCTACCGTCTTAAAATCATGACTACAGAAGGATCCAAGGGAGGCAGTCTCTGCAGCAAGTAGGAGAAACAACCTAACTTTAGAACTGCATTTCAGTGTGTCTTCTTAGGGGCTGTTTCAAAGATAGTGATGAAGACTGTTGGCCGCCCTTTGGACCTTAGGTCTGTCTTGGAGGTTAATATTTCACACGACCTATTCAGCACTTCAGCTGAGGCAGACATCACATTCTGAAGGACAAGGTAGCACGTTTCCTGTCCGGTACAAAGTGCTTAGCACCCTGAGCCAAGATGTCTACGTTGCTTTCGTCTGTAGTGTCCTTTATTCCCTTCGTGTCTCCTTCAGGTAGCTCTCTCTAAAAATTTTCACTGATATGCTCAAGTCCTCAGGGCTGTGAATGTTTTAAAATACACATTAGAAGTTGGTGGGATTTAAGAAAAAGAAAATATAGGAAAGCAGATTGTATTCAGTTTTGTGCTTACCTCTAGATTATTCATGATACCTAATACAATGTAAATACTAGGCAAATAGTTTTTATACTCTGTTCAGGGAAACAAGGAAAGAATGCCTGTACATATTCAGTATAGTTTTTTTTTTTTTCTGGGTATATTTTGATTGGCAGTTTTTGAATCAACTGATGTAGAACTTTTTCACTTTATTAGGTGCTTATCCTACATTACCCTCAACCTTGAAAGAAGGTTCTCTATCTGCACAAGGAGGCTATACTATCAAGTCCTTAACTTATTACAGTATTTTGAGACTGACTAGCCAAATTCCTGTCTGCTCTGTATAATTAGGGCAAGACAGTAGGTTCAGGGAAGGTTGAGGGACATGCAAACTTGTATCTAAACCCAGATATGGGTTTAGAATCCCGGAATCAGTAAGGAGTGTCATTGAGGAACCAGTGTAGTCATACTGAGGGGAAGGGCAAGCAACTTTAAAAAGGTGTCAGCCAAATTTGTCCTTACAAAGCCTAGACTGATTTATCTACTATGCTGGCCTTTTCAATTGCAAAACGCTATCTTACATCAGTCACTTTAAGGACAAAACAAACTATAGCTGACTTTTAATAGTGCAAAGGACATAACTGTTCCAAGATGACTGACTCATGCAGCCTTCCGGTGTACATCTCCCAGAGCCTTCTCAGAAACCAAGGAAGATGTTGCAAGCTCCAAAATCTCTCCGAGTCATCTGACTTCAGTGCCATGTAAAGGGGACATTTCCACATTCTTTTAGAGAGGTTTGTTTAAAGTCCAAAATCCAAGTTAGCTGTCTTAATCCAAAAGGCAGCTAATATTGGCTCAGCAAAGCTGCCTTCTTATCTCTGTTTCATCTGAGGCCTTAAGGTGTCAAGGATACAGACTAACTTTAGAGTCTCAGTTTGTCATATACGTGTTTTTTCTTCTCTTTTCAGTCTTCTAATGAAGGAAACAGCCTGTCCTCGAAGCTGGAATAACTAACTGTGTTTTGATGATTCCTGTGACCCTTGTGTACAATTTTGAGCTTTAATTTGTGACCCTTGCCTTTTGGTGACCGTCTTGTATGTAGTTCCAGGATTATTTTTCCTCTTCCTTGATCATAAGTGCCAGAGAATCATCCCAGTAAATGAAAGACTGTATGCATGACTAAACGTACACATTCATTTTCTTCCAGGAATTTATGATAAACTTTTCCCTCTGTATTTTTCCCTTATTTCTTACAGTGCTCATGCCTAAAAAAATTAAGGCATATCACACAAGGAAACCAAACATTTTTAAATGATGGCCATATTATCAAACTTTTTTCTTTTCCTGGGCCTGGTGACACAAGTTTGAAATTCCAATACTTGGAAGGCTGAAGCAGGAAAGTCACGATTTCCAGGTCTGCCTCGGCTGGGCCGTGTTTGAAGCCACTCTGAGCAAATAAGTCACAGCACCATGTGAATCATCTGCTACCTAAAGATAACATTGCTCTTGTCATTTCCCAAAACAAACCACTTATATGGATAATAGAGACAAATTTACACATGTGACAAGCACGGAAGGAAATTTGCACTACTCTAGGTATCAGGCGATCATTCAGGTGAACGACTTCCCTCTGCCAGGTGCAGAGAAATGAATCTCTTTTAAGGAGGTTTTGCTCCAGAGGAGTCAAGTGGGAGGTTGATCTGCGGGAAACGTCACGATGATGGTGTGTGTTTAGAGAGGAGAGGTCTTGCTTACCTGCTGTCTTCAGGGACAAATGGGTGACTGGGGAAGCAGGATCTAGGGTAGAGGCAGCTCAGTGAATATGGGGATGTAAGGAGACCAAAACAACTCATTATCAGAGAAACTAGGAACCTGAGGTTTGCAGAGAGCTGTGACAGGAAATGAGAATGATGATGGTCATCAGTAAAATAGTCAAAAGCATTGTGTCTTCAAGAACATTACAGAATGGAAACAGCAAATCTTTGTCTCAAATTTAAACGGGGGCTGCCACAGGGTTTCACAGGAAATTTTCCAACTTTTTTTTTTCAATATTTAAAGGAAATTCTTCATTAAAAAAATACCATTCCTATGACATCCTAATTCATTAAACACAAGCCAGGAACATGAAGTTCAGGTTTGTTACAGGAGCAAAAGGTTGGGAAAGTCTGTGATGCATTCAGTAGGACAGCCCCAAGAGGATGAAGAGCAAAGTAATTGAATGAATGTATCAGCAGATCAACAATAAAGTGACTTTAAGAGGACAATCGAGAAGAACAGTCCTTTGCGGGGGAGGAACAGCACAGGAAAAGACACAGAACGGCAGCCTTTCAGTTTTATAAGTTTAATCCTAAAAGGACGACGAGATAATTAATGACTACTGTGTATTGTCCTTATTTGTGAGATGATGTCTGAGCAATTTATAGAGTTCTCATTAGGGAAAAGGGCAAGATGTGGGAGAATGAATGTCAATACAGCTCCGTAAATAAGAGCACAGTCTCACACCCCAGTGCTATCAGCACGAGCACGTATCTGCTGGATTGGCACTAAATCCTCTGAAGTTAAAAAAAAAAAAAAATAGCTTTGTCTGAGATTAGAACAGTCTAGATCTGACTAAGAGAAGTATTAAATCTGAGAAACACAGAAACCAATGAAGGCAAACAAAACACAGATAGCATAGCCGATAAGTGAGGCTGCTGGATGAATCATTACAAATGGGGTAGGTGATTTAGTGCAAGAGAATGTATTGTCAAAGACTTTCTGGAACCAAGAAGGCTCAAGTTAGGGCGTGACAAGGTTGGTTCCTTCTGAAGCTTGAGGGAGAACCGTTCTGTGTCTTACTCATAGCTTCTGGTGGACACTGGTAGTACTTGGCTTTCCTGGGCTTGTAGAGACATCAAAACAAGCTCTTCTTTTGGCTTCATCCCATCTTCTTTGTGTGTCTTTGTGCCTGAAATCTCTCTTTGTCTTTTAAAAATAGGGGTTGTGTCATTGGTTTGGGGGCCTCCCTAAATCCAGCAAAATTCCATTTTAATATCCTAACTGCAAAGACTTAGAGGACTAGGACTTGGACTTCTTTGGGGGACCACTATGTGTATAACTCAAATATGGTTTCTACAAAGAGATTCTTCAATGGGTTATCAAGGAATTCTGACATCGAGACAGACAGTATGGAACAGAACCCTGGTTCTGACACTTGGCACGTAGTAAAACTTCCGTGCCTCAGTTTCCCTATGGAACACAAATTAATACCACATCATAATACAGGAATTTTAAAGAGTTAAACAAAAAGTCTGGAGACATAGTTTATCTCAGATGTAATGAACAGCACATCCCCATGTGGTAGATTTTCTGTTAAATCTTTCATCAATGGGGTTGGGGGTGTTCCTAGCCCAGAGATAACTTTATACTAAGTTGGGAATGGTTCTTCCTTATCTTTAGTCTACACTCCTCAAATACTCACTCTCTCAATCTAACTCTAGAGCAAGGTAGAAACAAAATACCCATAGGCAAAGGAACCTTTTACTTCTGAACTTGCAATGACTGATTTTCCTCCACTGTAATGCACAGGGAAGCATTATAAGCATGTAACATGACTATTTTGAACATGTGAGTTCTAAATAATAACATAAAAGCATATACTCAATGAATTGTACAAGGGACGCTTATAAATTATCTATTATATTAGCATTTGGATGTCATTTATTTGTTGCTATTTTTTTCAGGTAGCATACACAATAGTGCATTTCATCATGCCATTTTATACATTTATAATGTTGTACTTTGATCATATTTACTCCTTGTATTCTCTCTCACCCAAACTATATATATATATATATATATATATATATATATATATATATATAGAGAGAGAGAGAGAGAGAGAGAGAGAGACAGACAGACAGAGAGACAGAGAGAGAGACAGAAATAGAGACAGAGAGACTACATATGAAAGAAGTGTATAATAATTGTCTTTTCCCTTCTCATTTTCCTCTCATGGTGGTCCCCTTCTTCCCTTCTCCAGAGAGATCTCCATTCTACTTTTATGACACATCCACATATGAGAGAAAGCATGTGATATTTATTTTTCTGAGTCTGGCTTATGTCACTTAACATGATGATCTCTAGTTCCTTTCCCCAACTCCTCAGTGGAGGTATTTGAAGTATAGCACTTGTGTAGCACTGGAGATAATATGTAGAATCCTAAAATATTTCTAATCTATTAGTATGATTAGGATAAAGTTAATAGTTCTACTCTTTTCTATTTCTTAGAGGTGCTGGGAATACAGCTCAGGTTGCAAGTACTCTGTTACTGAGCTACATCCCTAGACTAGAACTGCCTTTCTAAGCAGGTCAGTGAAGAACTGAAACTTGTATAACATCCCCTTTCAGACACCAGTTGCAATCTTATCAGAATTAGCAGTATATTTTTGTTTTGCTATGAAACCTAACCAGTTTTTGATCCCTATCTTTAATACTAGATTTTTATGCCAAAGTTCTAATACAAGTTATTAAACTAGGTAATCATTAAATGCTATTGGAAATCAAGGGCTTAAAGAAAAATTTACTAATCATTTTCCCATTTTCAAAACTTCAAAGGTAAATAGCCCTACTGCTACTTTCAGAAGTCAGTCTGAAAGAGAAGGAAGGACGAGTCCACAGGACAATAAAATTGCCTGCTGTAGATCTGGACGGTGCGAAATTTCATTTTGGGGTATTCTGATCTCATGAAGCCTCTCAACTCTGCCCACAGGTGTGTATCATAGGTTATGTTCATTTGAGACCTGCCCATCAGAGATCGCCTGCTGTCACTGAGTATCTGCTGCTTGCCTTCCTGCCATGTCTAACGAAGTAGAAACAAGTGCCACCAACGGTCAGCCCGACCAACAGGCTGCACCAAAAGTGCCTTCCAAGAAAGAAAAGAAGAAAGGTATGGACAGATTCTCTTGAAACCAGTGAAGTAAGCTAGAGCTGATTACATCTGGAGAGTTGTGAACTTTAGAGTAAAGGAAGAGCTGGCTCTTGCCTGGTTACCACATAAACTTAGTTTCAAGTTTTAAGCAGAAAAAGTCTTTAGCTGAAGAGTTTAGTTCACCTCATATGTAATAAGACATCTCTGATTTAGGTTCACTTGGAAAACTTTAATTAGTATTTCGTTGCATTGGTAATATAGCCATTATTATTATGTAGTGCTCTTCCAGTAATCTATTTTCCACCTGGTTTTACTGACAAAACTATTGGGAGGTATTTTGACACAGGGTCTCCCTGCAGCCCCAACTGACCTAGAACCTGCTATGTAGACGAGGCTGGCCTGATCTCACAGAGATCCATCTGCCTTTGCCTCCTGAGTACTGGGATAAAAGGTGCATGTCACCGCACCAGGCTAATAGCACCACTTCCTTACACTCAAAAGACTTTAATTTTATTAGACACTTTTCTTTTAATCTAAACCACCACTAACCAGTGTCCAAGCCCGTACTTAGTTATTGGAGCTTTAAAGTAGTAGTTGCTTAACTACTACCCTTCAGCTCTAAGAATCAGACTGTAGAAAGGGAACTGCACAGAAGGGACAATTATCCCAACTATAACCACAAAATTCCATTTTGATCTATTGATAAATGAAAATGCTAGAAAATTTTTGGGTAGCTTATTTTTTCTTCTATAAAAAAAAGGTATGCTGTCTTTACACATTCTTTCAGCACTTGAACAAAGCTTTAATTAAGAATATTCTCAGCTCCTAATTCACATGTTTCTATGAATTTCTCATCTTCAATTGTGTATCTTGAGGACATTTTTTCTTTTGTTGTCTTTTTCTTTTTATCTCAACTCCATATTCAATATTGTGGAACATGGTTTTGCTCAAAAGAAGTAAGAATAACACAGTGAAACATTGCATGTATGATCAACCATAATATAATCAAGATTTGTATTTCTGTCCAGTGGATTCTGGGGTACATGTGGTCACACCTAGAGGTGGCATTTAAATATAAACTTCATCCTGCAGTTCTTTCTTTTCTCAGGTTCTGAAAAGACAGATGAGTATCTATTGGCCAGGTTCAAAGGTGATGGGGTAAAATACAAGGCCAAGTTAATTGGTATTGATGATGTGCCTGATGCAAGAGGAGACAAGATGAGCCAAGATTCTATGATGAAACTCAAGGTAAAGAGGAACAGAATTCAGTGATATCTTATTGAATGTCTAAGAGAGAGAGAGAGATCTTTTTCATCCATATCTCTGGTATTGGAAAAGCTTTTCTAATCACATAAATGATCCACTGCTGTCTTGCTTTCAGAGAAGCCATGAGTTACTCTGAGTCAAGTACTAGAAGTTTCATTTAGTAAGGGATAGCAGGATTCCAGGTGCCATTTAATTTTGATAAAACTCAGCACTTGGATGAATAAAACTTATCCCTGAAGTCTCTGCCATTAAATGATCATAAAAGCTGTATGCAGTGTGTGGAATAAGTCTTACTTTGCATGGCAGATGAGGAGTAGGGGCTGGGAAGATGCCTCAGCGGGCAAGGTGCTTGCTGTGCAAGTGTAAGAACCACACTTTGGATCTCCAGCACTCACATAAATGCTGAGTGGTGTGACAGCCATATGTAATTCCAGTACTCCAGAGGCACATATTATACTCCCAGAGTAAGCTGACTAACCAGACTAGCTGAAACAGTGACCTATGGGCTCAAGTGAGAACTTGCCTCCTCAGCATTTAAGGGTGGAAAGCAGTTAAGGAAGACACTTCACACCAACCTCTGGTCTCCACACACATGTGCACACATACCTGCACACACACACACATGAACATACACATACATACACATCTGTAGTCTACACATATACACAGTTCAAAATAACTCTTTAAAAGAAGATACAGAGGTACCCACTGACCTAGAAAGTATTCAGATAAAATTCAGAGCTCAAGTTAGAAACTAGTGTTCCTTAGTGCTAGTGAAAGCCCTGTAGTGTTTTGAATTATCTGTCTATGTGTTTGTGTATGTGTACATTTGTGTGTGTGCAAGGGTTCGTGTGTATATGTACATATATAGGCCTGGATGTGGACAGATGATGGCACTGAGTGTCTTCCTCAATTGCTCTCCACCTTATTTTTTGAGACAGAATTCCTTCCTCTCTTACCCTGAAACTCACCAATTTGGCTAGATGACTGACCAGCAAGTCCCAGGAATCCTCTTGTCTCTACATCCTAATACTAATGTATGTCACTTTATCCAACTTTTTATGTGGGTTCTGAGGAATCAAACCCAGGTCCTCATGTTTGTGAGGCAACTATTTTAATACTTGAGCCATCTCCCTAGTAGTTCAGAATTTTAAAATTTCAGTGCTGTGATACCATGTTAACCTAAGTAAGCAATACAAGGCTTAACTAGAACATCTTTGTGTCTTTGTGTGTATGTGTGTGTGTGTGTGTGTGTGTGTTAGGGAGATCAAATCTCTTACCTTATACAACCAGACAAACACACAGCCATTGAGCTGCATCTCCAGCCCTAAAAGGAAGATCTTTAAAAAATTTCTAGTCCAGTCCCACTAACATTATCAGTGACTATGCTGACATCACAAGAATTCAAGTGTCATGTTCAAGTTCTCATAGTTAACTAAGGAGATGTCCTGCTCAGCGTCTTCTAGTCCATCCTATTATCCTTGATGAAGAATGTTTAATCTTTTCAGTGGAGGCCAACCAAGCTGAAAACAAAGCTGTCTTTCAGATTTTTCACTATCAGAAGCCTTATAGGATACTTTAAATTAGCTTTCTCCTATTTTTTCAACCTCAGGGAATGGCAGCAGCTGGTCGTTCTCAGGGACAGCACAAGCAAAGGATCTGGGTCAACATTTCCCTGTCTGGCATAAAAATAATTGACGAGAAAACTGGGGTAAGAATATGTGCTTATTGACCACCTGAGTCTAACAGTGTGTGAGTTGACTTCCAGAAAAAAAACTGGTTTTCATGCCTCAGAATCTGTAGGGAAAAGAATAGTAACATGCACCACTTGTCCAGAATAGGCAGAAAGACAGATTAGGAAGAGGCAAGGTATTGTATTTGAACTTGATTTCTGATAAGAGATGTGGTAAGCCCATAAATACAGGTCTGCTGCCACTGTCACATGGATATTTGTTTGGGACTTCAGATAGAACCAGGTTAATCTAGTTCCTGGCATACATCAGTGTTTTAATATATTGATTCTGTGTGAACATAGTAGCTAACTCAACGCTCCAGACTGTTCCATAGTCTTTTCCCTGACTTCCATCTGCAGGTGTAATCTTGGCTGTTGTCTTAGTTTTTCTTTTCTTTTCCTTCCTTCTTTCTTCTTCTTTTTTCTTTCTTTCTTATGGTGGCTATTATTCTATCATGTAGGAACATGCATATTTGTTTGTTTGTTTGTTTGTATATGACTGTTATCCAAAAGCTATCACATTTCAAGTCCTCTGAGAATCTCTTTCCTCTACTTAATATAATATAATGAGATCTGCTCACTTAAAGCCTTGTTTGTACCCAGTTTTATTGATGTAAAGTCCTATTCATATCAAGACAACATGAAAGATGTCATGGTTCACTGCTGCCTAGAGGTACCCATTATCTATCTATATGCAAAATTTGTCTGTTGGATTTAGGATCAGAGCATCACGGTAAATACTCGGCCTGCTCATCCTCGGGTCCTCAGGCATCACTGTCTCCATCCCTATCCTTCCACTGTCAGCTCTTTTATATTTTTATCTCAAGCACCTCCCCCTCTGAGAACTACTGCGGCAGGTTTCCCTCACAGGCATTATTTCTCTATCCTCCAAATATACTCTTTTGGAAAATTAATTTTTAGACATACACACAATCTATGATAAATATAGATTCACAACATTTATAATAAATCATATGGCAGTATAATTTTTATTTAAAAAAACATCATTCAACAAGAGTTATATCTTGTATACTATACTTCAGCTATCAGATATATCTCAACAGTTCAGAAGCATCGTTGGAATTACCTACTCCGTGGTCTTAGCCATTTGGAAATAAAATCCAGAATGCATTCTGATACCTTCAGATACCTTTGAAGAGTTAAACACTCTTGCAGGCTTGAAAGGATCATGAAAGATGGGGAAAATCAGAGGAACTAAGCCTATAAGGTTTCTGGCACATATGATTTATGGGGAATGACATGACCTTTCTATAAGAGGTTGACAATTCTTGATGACAGCACTTGGAAGCTTTCAGAATTTACCAGGTTTATTCTATATAGGGTACTTTCTTGGTACTCTTGGCATTTGGTGCCTGTGAATGCTCCTGCAGCTTAGTTAAGCTGTTCATTCAACTTTGTCATTTTCTTGGGAAGGTAGACGTACTTAAGTTTATTGTTTTCATGTTTCATTTCTTAATTGGGGGAAATGACTTTGATCGTGGTGCTTGTTTAAGTGGTCGTTAATTTGGTTGATTGGTTTTGGGGTATTGTCTTGCTTTGTTTCCTGGACTGGTACTGAAGTCATACAATCAAATAATTGTCCTGCCTCAACTTCCCAGGTAGTTGGAACTATAAATGCAATACCACACCCAGATTAACTTGGGTTCATTTAAGGGTTATGTATTCCCCCTTAGTTTAGAAATTCTTAAACTCCAGACTTTTTCAGTCTTTTTTTGCATGTGGCATCATACCTTTGGGGTAGAGAAATAGTCAGGTATCAATTGCTTTAGAAGGGATGTTCTTCTTCCTTTGTCTCCTATTCCTTTCCATGAAGCCCTTTCTAGCAAGAGTAAATATAGCTCTAGCTTTGAACCCGAGACTAAAAGGTCTTCAAAAGCTTTAGCCTCTTTGTACATCCCTTCATATGGGTGTCTGATGCCTCACTGTGCTAGCCTGAAAGTAGATTCTACTTTTCTCAATGCCATTCTTATGTTCCTTTTTCAGGTAATAGAGCATGAACATCCAGTAAATAAGATTTCTTTCATTGCTCGTGATGTGACTGACAACCGCGCATTTGGTTATGTTTGCGGAGGAGAAGGCCAGCATCAATTTTTTGCCATAAAAACAGGGCAACAGGTAAGCTCCAAGACTGAATGCACTTGAAGACCGGTCCTCTGTTGAGTGTAAGAGTGCCTGTCACTCAGTGAGAAAGCTTACTGGAAACAATTCCTTAGGCCGGCCGGCAGTGTTCTTTGGGTCAGTCATGATCCTGAAAATGACTATTGGACTAAAGAATATATTTTAAATGTCACTGATATCCATTCATGTGGCACAAGTATTACGAGAATGACATTTCTAATAATGTTAATACTGAATTTAGAACAATAGTGGATTATTCCCAGAAACCTTGAAACGACTCCAGGAATAGTCTCAGTACTTCCTATTTTATTTGAATACTTGAAAAATTACATTGTGACAGCTGTGTTTTTAACATTAGTATAACATTTATCAACCCTCTGTTCTTTACTTATCTGAGGGGGGGTAATCCTCTGTAAAGCAAGGGAGGGAAAACGTACTAATGAGAGCTGATCATATACTGTTGTTAATGTTTCCTTTTCAGGCTGAGCCATTAGTTGTCGATCTTAAAGACCTTTTCCAAGTTATCTATAATGTAAAGAAAAAGGAAGAAGAAAAGAAAAAGGCAAGTAATGCTTGATAGAAGGCCTGCTGAATTTAAGACCATGTACAGAACCATTTTTCCTCTATCTTGTTATTTTGATTTTTTTAAGACAGAGTCTCCCTGTAGACCCAGCTGGCCTAGAACTCACTATGTAGACCAGGCTGCCCTCAAACTCACAGAGCTCTGCCTGACTATGTCTCCCAAAGACTTGGGTTAAAGGGATGCACCACCTTTATGCATCTTTTTATGCTTTTATTTTTATTTTATGAGTGTTGATTCCTGCATGAACGTAAGAGCGCTCATGCTATGCAGTGCCTAAGGAGGACAGAATAGGGTGTCAGATCTCCTGGAACTGGAGTTGAGATGGTTGTCAGCCATGATGTGGGTGCTGGGATTTGAACCTGGGTCTTCTGCAAGAACAGCCACTGCTCTTAACCACTGAACCATCTCTCCAGCCCCTCAAAACCATTTTTAATATCGTATAAACATATGCCCTGTCTGAAGAGTTGGGCTTCTGTCCTTCAAAGCATAGAATTCTCAGTAAGGCAGTGGATGGATTTTGTGCTTAGGAGTTTCCAACTTGTGTAGACTCTGGCTCCCCACAACCTTCATATTAGTTACAAGACTGGACATAACAACATATCTGAAATCTAGAGAGTGTTCTGATCCATTCTTTATATGAAGTGGGGAGAAGAAAGTAAGCCAAATATCTAAGCCATTTTTTTCCTTTTATCTAAGAACCTCTGAGTACATTTGTTCTTTCATTAACTCTCTTCATAAATGATAAGCTCATTGAATTCGTATCTTTCTTTTTAGGTTGAAGAAGCTAACAGAGCTGTCGAGGTAAAGTCGCCTCTTTACTTCTTCTGATGTGTGATATGTAGAAGCCCTGTTTGCTCCCTGTCTGAGCACTGTCCCCTTCCCCTCCTGGCTTGTCACTCTGTGCTAGTGACCAGACTCATCATGGAAAACACGTAGTTAGATGATCAATACCTAAATTGTAATTGCTCAATTGGCCAGTAGAGAGTGGGCTAGACAATTAAATTCTATAGGGAGAGTTCATCAATAAACCCTTAAATATTTGCCTTTTTTTCAGAATGGGAATGAGACCTTAATGGCCCTTGATGATCAAGCTAACAAATTGAAGTTGGTATGTTTGTCATGTTTTATGATTCTTACGCACCTGAACATGGGTTCTATTTCCTGTAGATGTTGTTTGTACCACATATTGACTCCACATGAAAATCCAATTGGAGCAACTATTTTCCCATTGATGTAATTATCTATGTCAATATACAACATAATCTTTTCATCAGACCATCTGAATCTAATCAAGTGCTTTTTTAAGGGTGTTGACCGGATGGATTTGTTTGGGAACCTGCCTACAATTCCTGACATTAGTAGCGTAATATCAAATCTGTATGAAAGCAACCACAATCCAATTGTGACAACTATTTTCTGTAGTTTAGGACACAAACAATTACAACATTATACAAAGTAATTGTTTATAGTAGACACATCTGAATCTAATCCAAATACTTTTTTAAGGGTATTGACCAGATGGATTTGTTTGGGGACATGTCTACACCTCCTGACCTTAATAGTCCAACAGTAAGTGTTTTGTTTTTAAATTTGCAATGTAATTGAAATAACATCTATAATCCAAATTGACAATTAACCAGAAAGCTTGCTCATGTCATTGAAACTTGGAATGCCTTGATTTTTCCTCATGAAATATAAATGGCTATTAGAAAAATAATTTAAATCTGAAGTCACCATAGGAATCTATCAGTACTAATTCAGATATATTAGCTGAACATATAGGCTAAATCTAAGCTACTGGTCGGGCACCATAATCCCTCTTGGTAATAACTAATAATAGATCTGAAAGATCTATTAATGATTCTCTGCGTCAGTCTTCTTCAGGGGATAATCTTGTTAAATGATGAATCATGAATTTGCTTCGCCTCTTTTTATTCCTAGTCTTTCTTTTGAAATTCAGCAGCATGAGCTTGTCACGAAACAAGAGTTAAATGAAAAGTTCAGTTAATGATAACAATGCTTATCTTTATTAGGAAATTGTTCCATTTTTATACAGCATTGTGGTAACAAGCCCTCTCAGTGTTGATAGATGTGTCAACCATGAGAAAATGCAGCAGAATTTTTCTTCATAGATAAGAAAATGTTGGATCAACAACAGCCTCATTTACCCAAGATAGATGCTCACATTCAAAGCTTAAACCTTGGTCTTCAGAACTTCTGAAAAGCAGGTCCCATAGAGAAATATTTGTGTAATTTTGAATGACTTCTGCCAACTTCTATTGTTTATTTCCAACCTTCTTGGGTACTTATAAGGCATAACAGCAAGACAGGCATGAGTGCCATCATGGGACATACTGTCTCGCAGGGAACATTAAGACTTGTGACAGAGTCGATTAAATAATGTTAATTACGTGACATTCACCTGTTTGGCAGATTCGGATAATGCTTCTAAGGAAGGGAGTTTCTAGACTTGAACGCGAAGGATGAAAAGACAATAACTAGACTGCAGGAACAGTATAAATAGAGTAATGAGGGAGAGGTCTGGCTAGCAGTTTCTTACACCAGGAAATTACCAAGAAATCTACACACACAATGAAGATCTCATGAATTGGAGCAAGTCAGTGTCAGGAAAAGTCTCAGCCTCAGCCCAGCTAAGGATAAATTTTTTGCGTACTAGGTTAGATGACACTGAAAGGACCATTCTAGTTCTGAGCTCTTTTTGGTTCCTAAACAATTCTGTCAATCCTCCATGAGTAGCCCCCTCCTCAGAGGAAATCAGTATCTGGACAGTCTTATTCCCAAGTATTATAATACTCACAGGCATTGCAAGAGAGAGCAAAACTCTGAGGGCATAAGTGGAATTGCAGAGGAAGAAATAACACTGACTGTCCAACCAGCTTTTACATTCTGCCAAAGGAAATGAAAAACAACATGGGCTACCCTGATTTTTATTAGATTTCTTGCATTTTAAGAATTTTTTTATTTGTAGAAATTCAAGTTTTGGATTAACAGTAAATTAAATATGTAAGTACAATCAAAGCAGATGGTATCTGTTACGTTGAAAAGAGCTAGCGGCTGATTACGTGCTGGCTAGACTTTGTCAGCATGCTCTTGTATAGTGTAGTGACTCCATATGTAGAGATCAAAAAACAGATTTATCTCTGGTTGGTAAAACTAGCATGCTTAAAACTAACCCTTACAACAACTGCTTTGGAAAACATGAATGTGGACGAAATCTACATTACTTAGACTTTATCAGTGGTCCCAAGTGGCCTTAGCTTCTCCCAAATTGATACACAAAATTTACACGTACTTCAAATAGTACCTCTTTGAACATGATTTCCTTGTAAAACTACCAGAGCGCAATACTTCATACTATTTAAGAACTAGGAACAGAAAGAGATGGAGAGTGAGAAAAAGGGCTGGAAGAAGGGACAGGCAAAGAGAGAAGGAAGCAGGGTGGGAGGTACATGCTCTTTACCTATAAAAACTTGCTCACTCAAAAGTTATTATGAGAAGAATATATGAAATGAGCCACCACAGTGGATATTAAATTTGTTCTAAAGGATGAGATGAGGGTCCAGAGTTTAAGTAGCCTGCCTCTACACCTGTTTGTACCTCATAAGATGACATGGTAAAACTGAAATAGAAATGTTCAATAAGAAAGTCTTTGCAAAACAATCTGATTTGAACTGGGTCATTGAAGTATATAGGTAAATTGGGTTCTTCCATGGATCATTTTGAAAACTTGTCTGAAGAAACTGATTTCAATGTAAGGAATAACACCAATGGGTTGAGTCTTCATTTGGGAGAGATTTTAGGGACACTAGCTACCCAGAGAAGAAATGTGGAACTCAGTCTTTCTGTAGAATTTTCTCCCATTGCCTGTATACCTCCTTGGATATGCTTAGGAATAAGAAGTATAACTCACCCTCAGATTTCAAAAGCCTCTCTGAAGATGCTCAAGTGGTAGCCAAGCAGATGGCATATTGACAGTCCAACAAGACACCAGTGAAGCTCTGAACATGGGGGCAGATGAGGAGTCTTTATACCTATCCTTTTTAGTCTATTAGCTAGACTCTTCATCTTGAATGAACAATAACCCCAACCTGAGGAGAGCCTTATACATTTTACTTGTAGGGTGATTATTCAGAAGTCTAACATTGTGGCTCCTGTTTGGTGTCCTAAGAACTCCTTCTGAAGTCTTTGCAAAGGAAAATTCTACCAGCTGTGAACACCCAACTGTTCTAACCAGAGGTGGCCCATAACAAATGACTAAATATTGAAATCAAACTTTCATAATACATCTTACCCTGCCTTTGATTGTTTAAATATCTCTTCATTAAGAAGTTTTCCAATTCATTTCTTTGATTAAAACTTTTAAAATTTAAGTTCTTTTGTGAAGAATTCTTCTAGTAATAAAAAGAAAACATGGCTTTCATAAAAATTGTTTTTTATGATTACCAGTAAAGAAAATTAAAAGATATAAACAGTTTTGACTTGAGTTTATTGCCTTTTCTATGGTCATAAAAGAAAATCAGAATTTTTTTTTCTCTAAAATTCAGTGACTTTTGAACCCTTCTTATACTTATTGGTGTGAAAAGTTGTTTCCTTCTTTAAAGTTGTTCTTGTCTCAATGATCAAAATATTTAGGAATCTACCCAGGTTAATGGCAGATATCCACTCTAACTTCTCTTCCACCTGGGCAGTGTTTATTGTTCATTACTTTTGGCTAACATAGTTAGGTGTTTAATGGATCAAGTCAGCCAAAAGGGTCTGTGTCTAGGTGAGCCATAATTAGTTATGTCAGTAACTGGAACAAAGACATGCCAGATTAGTCAGATTTTCTGCATTTATGCTAATTTTTTTTAGAAAACAATGGCAAAACCAAACAATTAGCATCCATCCCTTTTCCCATATTATGGAGAGGGAATAGAATGAGAACACTTAGGCATTTGGCACACCTTTCAAATTAAAATTCTATACCCGCATTTCTTCCTTATGCATAAAAATTCATTATAGATAGCAGAAAGTAGATGAGATCACTACAACACAGGAAATGCAGGCCAGGTATTTTAAAAAGTGTTCAGATATATAAAGCTATTGTGTAATTGACTTAGACAATTGGTATTTTGAGCTTTACTCTCTTATATATAAGAGTATATATATAAAAAACCATGTCTAAGAAGCAAGGAGGACAGTAAGGGTGAGGAGTATGTCTTGGCACCTTCAGTAAGAGCCTTAATTCTTCAAAGAGGCATACCTGCAGACCGTGATGGAGAGAGAATCTTGTTATCCCAGAGGAAGAAAGTAGGCAAATTACAGGGAAATGCACTTGACCTTAAGCTTCACTTACTTCAGCCATAACTATAGCATCTGGGATTTGTGCAATGTAGCTCATTGGTAGAATGTTTGCCTGGCATACATGAAGCCCTGGATTTGACTTCCAGCCCTTCCCCTCCCCTCCCCGCCACACACAAGTATTGTCCAATGAATTTCCTCATTTCTAGTTATATGCTACATGTAGTGATAATGCTAATGACTTTTGGAAGTACAGCATACAGGACTGCAGACTGTATTCCTCAGGCAGGAAGCTGGACCAGGTTTTTGAAGTTCCTATATTCAATGAGAGTCACTCACAGTCAATACCCTTTAAGACTTTCAAAGGCATCAGTTGAAACAATGCCAGTAATGAACGCAGCCCACCTGTACGTATGAACTAAGGAGAACAGAGACATGAAGTATTTCAGTTAATGAAACATGGGCAGCCTAGAGACCTAAAGCTCACAGGCTCCAAGGGAAGAGCTAATCTACACCTAGTAAACACTCTCAGGGAGTTGATGGGAGATGGTAATAGTCCCAAATTCTAATGAGAATTTTGGTAATCCTTGTCATTTTGATGTCGTTTTTGTTTTTTGTTTGTTTTTTTTTTTTTTGTTTTCATTTGAAGTTATAACATGGACTAACACTTTCTTTCTCTCTTTTTTTTCCCCCAAATGTGCTAGGAAAGCAAAGATATCCTGTTAGTGGATCTAAACTCTGAAATCGACACCAATCAGAATTCTTTAAGAGAAAACACATTCTTAACAAATGGCATCACCTCCTGTTCTCTCCCTCGACCAAAGCCTCAGGCATCCTTCTTGCCTGAAAATGCCTTTTCTGCCAATCTCAACTTCTTTCCCACCCCTAATCCTGATCCTTTCCGTGACGATCCTTTTGCACAGCCAGATCAATCGACACCCTCTTCGTGTGATTCTCTCAAATCTTCAGATCAGAAGAAAGAGAATTTGAGTAGCTTGTCTACTCCACAAAGTAATGGGCCCCTGAATGGTGATGCTGATTACTTTGGTCAGCAGTTTGACCAGATCTCTAACCGGACTGGCATTCGGGAAGCTCAGGCAGGCCCGTGGCCCTATCCGAATTTGCAAACCCAGCAAGCAGTGAGAACTCAAAATGGGGTATCTGAAAGAGAACAGAACGACTTCCATGTCAAATCTTCCCCGAACCCCTTTGTGGGAAACCCTTCCAAAGGACTATTGGTACCGAATGGTGTCAAGCAGGACTTGGAAAGCTCTGTCCAGTCCTCAGCACATGATGCCATAGCCATTATCCCACCTCCTCAAAGTACCAAACAAGGAAGAAGAAGGACTGCTAAGGTGAATTGTCTTCTCCACATATCCATTAGCAGAGTGCATGCTCGGTACCAGAGGGTGGTGTGACGCGAGCTCTCTTCCCTGCTGCTCTTTTAGTTTCCTGTGTGGCTGTGACCTAGGAGGTGGGAGGAGCCACGTCAGCTCTCCAGGAATACTGCCCCTCTAGTCGCCATTCTTTCTGAGCTTCTCAGCAGTGTTTGCACACTCTGCCTTCCGTTTGCATGTCTTATCACTTAATACTAAACTAAACACCAGTTTTTCTCCCCTCCATTTTTAATGCTGCTATGCTTCTGTATCTCTGGTAAGTCTGATTGTCATGTTCTGGGATGGGAGGGCAAGGTTTCTTGTGATTCCCTCAGTCTGTCCCCACACTAACACACGTCCTGCACACCCACATCATTTATGTCTGCGGTAGTGGTATAAAATTCTCAAGTCTGTCTCCTCTTGTAAACTTAAACGTTGATTTAATAACCCATTGTCTCAGAAGAAACTTACACAATTACTATTACCTTTGCTATTACCAACTTCATTCAAAAGCAGCTCCAAGTACAATTTTTATAGGCATTTTTTAAAGTTCTCGTGGGACATGCAGATTTTCCTGATGATGAAAGTGATATCATCCCTACTCAGACTGGTTTCGAGCCAATGAAATGAACAAAATTGTTTAAGATTCTCATTGATAGTTGTCCTTTCTCTCTCAGCTTCAAGTGTTAGCCAGCAAGGAGACCAGACTAATACAAATGGATAAATCAGCAAAATAGATTTGACTTTGCAAGTCAAAGGTCCAAGGTCATGCTTATTGGTCCACCATTGCAGCCGTCTCTGACTTTTATTCCCTCGTGCTCCACTTTTGGCCTTTTACTTATTTTTTTATAGAAGTAAATGTTTATCAGTAATAGTAAATGGTTTTCCTTTTTGTGGATGTCAGCTTTGGGATAAAGACTAGGAGACAGATCCGAACTGTGTCTGACTACCGCTGAGTAACTCCTCTTCCTCCTTCCATGTCCTGTCAGCCTTCAGCAAATGATTTGCTTGCGTCCGACAACTTTGGTCCTCCTGTCTCAGAACCTCCAAGTCAGACGTCACCCACGGGACAACCTGCAGCTCTACAAACCAACCCCCTGGATCTCTTCAAAACAAGTGGTCCTGCTCCAGTGGGGCCTCTTGCAGGTCTAGGTAAGTACCTAGAGTTAGAGTTAGATATGGCTCTGAACCTGTCACTCATAAAATGATGACACGTAAGAGAAAGGCGCTTCCTATCCTGATGGGCAAAAGACGAGAGATCCCAGGTAGTGCTTCTCTTCCTCTTACCTATATGCAGGTCGCACGCTCTTGGTATTCCTGCTTATAACTGAAATTTAGCTCCTGGGCTGCCATGTGACAAGGAGTCCGTTTTTAGTATTGCAGGTCCCTGAATGGCTGGCAGTGGCTTCCAGTCAAGACAGATGTAAGGGATTCTGAAGTCAGATTGGCTTCAGTGGTGAAAAGGAGATGAGATGAGAGAGCCTTGTGTTGTCTGTGCTGTAAAAGTAGAACCGTGGATTCCTTCCATGCCATTTACAGTCATAGATGGATATCAGTCCTCTCCCAATGCATAAATCCCTCCTCTCCCCTTTAAAGCATTATGTGCACCAAGAAGGGTGCAGGCTCTGTCTCAAGCAGGACTAAGTCACAGAGTCAAAGTTTCAGTTTTAGATCCAGCTCTGTCCCTAGATGTAAGTGAGTAGGGAACAAGTGTGTATCCTGATCTGTGTCTGAATGCTTGTATCTTAGCAGTTCCTTATCAATATTTTCCTAGCCGAGCATCTTGGTAGAGCTAGAAAGTAAGTATGAGAAAACTGGAGCATAGAACAATAGAAAGACATGGAGTGTTATCAGAAATAGGCATATGTTGGTGTTAAAATGTAGTCCTGGCTTGCGGGGGTCACTGAGTCTGGGCTCAGGATGACCGTGAAGGAGCACTGACAGAAGGCTGGGCCTGCTGCTCTCCCTCCGCAGCTCTAGATCTTTTCAGGTTGCATAGTTCAATGTTTGGAAACTCTAGCAATAGTCTTTGCTGTCCTGCTGGGAGACTCCCTTTGTTTATTTGCTTTTTGGCACCTCTACAAACTCCAGATAGAATCTGGCTTGGGTGGTAAGGGGTTGTATACGAAGAAGACGTCTTCTCTCCCTCTTTGGGAAAAATTGAATGGGGATTGTGGCTTTCTCTGCTTCCTACAGAATCAGTCACCAAGAATGCTTTTTCTTTATTTCTTTTGTTTTCTTTGCTGTTTTCCTGTAAAAAAAAAAATTAATTTCTGACACAGTAAGCCTATCTGATCCTACCTGGTGTAGAGAAAAAGAAAGGAGATGTTACCTACTGTTGTGTGGCTGAAATTCAGGCAAATGTGAGAAGCCAATGTGTTCCAGGTCTCCGCTGAGCATTTATAACACCAAGAGACGCCCCCCAAATACTTTTTGCCCCTTCGGGGAGGGGCTCTTTTTCTGCATTGCTTTTTTTCTGTACCCCCCGCCCAGTGAAGCAGGTGTGTCTTTGCCTCATAGAGAGGCAGAGAACTCGCATGCAAAGCCTGTGACTAGATCACATCACAGAGCTTTGTAGTCTAATATCAATGCCCCGAAGAATTTTACAGCCAATATTTAACAAGTCAGCCTGAAAATACAGCTGGACCCTATAACTGTTAATTTATTCAGACGAAGTGAAGCTTTTTGGCAAGGTGCCCCTGCTGAGGCCTTGGGGTATACAACTGCAGAATACAGATGATTCTTCCAAGTTTGGACATGGAACTCATACTGAGCCCCACAGTGTAGCTCCTGTCCACTGGCAGTGATCCTCAGCCAAGCCATGGAAGGTTGTAGGTCTGGCTTCCGCTAGACCCAGCTGGGGGACTGTCTCCTGGAGATCTGGAGGTTGGGGGGAGGGCATTACAGAAAGCTGAGCCCTCAGCTTTGACTTGTACCCTGTGTTTTGATCTAGCTTCAGAAGGTAGTAAAATCAAGGCTTTATGCCCACATTCCCTTTTTCCTTAGTTCTTGCCCTTACTTTCTCCAGCTGGGCCATAAATGTCTTAGAAACATAATGAGTAGAGTCTGGTGGGTGGGAAGGAAGACTGGCAGAAATGCAGACTTGGAAAGCCCTTCATTCC
The DNA here is from genome assembly GCA_035773235.1 of Eospalax fontanierii. NCBI lineage: Eukaryota > Metazoa > Chordata > Mammalia > Rodentia > Spalacidae > Eospalax > Eospalax fontanierii. The sequence goes on from CM069527.1 coordinate 84,967,680, forward strand.
TGGAAAATAGAATGTTTTCCTCTTTTACCAATACCACTTCCATTAACATGATTTGTGACTAAAGCTATGCATTTTCCCGAGGAAAGGTAAGTAGTTTAAGATGAGAGATGATGAAATTCTGCTTTCATTCTTTGCACACCTAGTTTGCTAAAATTATTAATAAATGACCATTCCTTCAGTTCCTAACACTAATTTATTTTGAAATACTGTCAATAACTTTGTTTAAACTAAACCCATTTTAGGGACTATATTAGAAAATCTAAGCAAACTCATCCTTTGATTTGTTATAAATGTATTCTTTAATTCAAATGAATCTTGTTTTCTGGGTCTGTGAATTGGTATTTGAATTGAACTTGCCATTACAAAACAAACAGTCCTGCTTCTTATGCCTGCACCTATTTGCAAACAGGGCAGAACAGGAGGTCCTGGGTCAGAGCTAAGGTGCTAGAGTTTAATCTCTATGGACTCAGACCATGACCTTCCTGATTTGAGTATTTGATTTTGACTTAGTTCCCTTCCTGTGAAATAGACATGTTGATCAAGTAAGACCGTCACTCTATGGGAATGCCAAATGGCCGGCATTCATGATAATGAAAGAATCAAATTAAGAAGATTCAAGAGAGACAATCTGACTATACCTGTCTCTAAATCTCATTTCAAAGTTCTTCTCATTCTGGAAGATAAACAAAACACTGCTCCTAACCCAAGTTTCGATGCCTTTTCTTGGTTGAATTAGAAAATACATGCTTAATGCTATTTTCCAAACCTCAAAGCAAATAGGTTTCAAGAACAGAATGCCAGCATCACGTATGAATGAATGTGAGGCTGAATTTAGTAGGTGTTTTGGTTTTGGTCAGAGGTAACAGTTTTACTGATTCATCAGTGTACTTGAGAAGAGACAGCAGAGAAAATGTCCTATGTATTAGAACAAGATGCAGGGATGGGCAGAGGTGGAGAGGCCTGGAATTTCGTGAAGTAACCAACCTCTGGAGATGGCAAGGAGGCAGACCATGAAGATCAAGTCCCTGAATCAGTTAGTTATGCAAGAAGGCATTCTGCTTTCTATAGCCTTATCCTGCCCACCCCTCCCCCGCAACACACACACCCTTGTTCTCTTACAAATCCCTAGCCCTAATTTCTGGTGAAGTTTATCGAGTGACACAGGGCAGGAAGCATTTTCATTTGAAGCAGTCCTCCCAGGATAGCAGCCTTCTCTCCGTTTTTACATGTAAAGGTCTAAAACAATCTTGGCTTCTACTACATTTCATCTTTCCTTTATATGACTGTGTCAACTTTGACAGCATTAAAAAGCAAGGAAAGTCTGAAATTCGAAGGAAGCATGGTGAGACTCGACGTGCATTCGTGATAGCTGGTTTCCACAAGACCTCAGCAGGAGCCAGCTGCCAAATGTAAAGACCAAATAATGACCCAGTAATGGATTATCTTAATTAACTATTTCATAATCATTGTGGTTTGTGTAGATAAATTTGTCTACCAGACAAATCAGCTCCTGCTATTGGCAGGCTGTTTATTCAAGGTGTTTGAGGTGCATCAGTATACGTGTGATAAGCATTCATTTATTCACAGTTAGAATGTATGAACCATTTTACCCTTCTAATGAAGGAAGTCAAAAAAGGATGGTAGAATGAATATGAAACAAGCATTTGAAAGCCAGTTATCTTGTATTAATGAGTTAACCCCCAGAGTGATTTAATCTCTCAGAGCATTATTTCTGCACCAGCTTCAAAACCTTCGTAAACCCAGAACTTGGGAGGCAGAGGCAGGTGGATCTCTGTAAGGTCAAGGCTTGCCTGGTCTACAATATCAGGTTCCAGGTCAGCTGGGACTACAGGAAGACCCTGTCTCAAGACAAAAACCAACCAAGAACTTCCATAAAAATCTTTGTTTTGTTAATGTTCTGTAAATACTTCCCCAGAAAGTCATGCTTTGTAAAATTCAGATATCTCTTTGAAAGGGATGAATATGTAGCCAAAGTATATTAGATTCATAAGCGTCACAAATAAACCAATTATTTTGTACAATTAGTATATGCTACTAAAATCCTAAAGACTCTTCTTCAAGCTTGCGTCCCGATCTGTGCTTTCTCCGTCCTCCTTCAGGTGGTATTCCGGTCACAGTCACACCTCCTCAGGCAGGACCTTGGCCATCCATCGTCTTCAGCCCCCCTACTCCCATAGTCCCAGGAGCCATGATAAGCGGTCAACCGTCAGGTTTCGGCCAACCAGTTGTTTTTGGTACAAGCCCCGCTGTTCAAGGTTGGAATCAGCCTTCATCCTTTGCAGCTTCAGCTCCCTCTCCAGCCCCTGTCGTTTGGGGTTCTGCTGCAGCTGTGGCACCCAGTGCATGGTCAACCACAAGCCCTTTGGGGAATCCTTTTCAGAGTAATATTTTTCCACCTCCTGCCATGCCCACCCAGTCCTCTCCTATGCTGTCTTCTGTTCTGACTACTCCTCCTCAGCCACCTCCCAGAAATAGCCCTCCAAAGGAAATTCCCACTGATGCCTTCACTGCTTTAGACCCACTTGGAGATAAAGAAGTCAAGGAAGTGAAAGAAATGTTTAAGGACTTTCAACTGAAGCAGCCACCCATTGTACCCTCAAGGAAGGGAGAGCCGCCTCCCATTGGGACTTCAAGTGCCTTTTCCAGTTATTTCAACAGTAAAGTTGGCATTCCTCAGGAGCATGTGGACCATGATGATTTTGATGCCAATCAACTGTTGAACAAGATCAATGGTAAGCTACTCGCTTCTCTGCCTATTTTTCCAACAAATATTTCCACTGTCATATAGTTCCATAGGGGCCTTCAGAAGAGCTGTCTTCACCAATGATCTTGCTATTGCTTCTTTTGGTATTCAGGTAACAACCTATTTACCTCTTAAGAGCCACTTAACTCAGCCAATTGCAAGGGCTGGCCCAATGCTGCCCTCTAGTGACAATTCTTGAAAGGACCTCTAAGAGCTTCTGAAAGAGGATGGATTGTGTGTGGCATTCCAAGAGTTGAATTATAACATCTTGCTCCATATTCCATGACTACAAACAAAGGAATTCTGAATGTCTCCCATTTCCAATAAAATATATATGGCTTTCTGTTCTGAGATGGATGGATAGATTTCTGGTATATGTGGTGATTTTTTTTTTCACTTGTGTAACTATCAAAGGTAAAGAATTAAATTTCAAAGATTAGCTGATTGGGGAGCATATGCTCTGTGTGAAAAAAAACTTGTCTACTAACTGCTTGGGATTCTTTGCCTTTTAGAACCACCAAAGCCAGCTCCCAGACAAGGTGCCCTATCAGTTACCAAGCCTACTGACAGTGCACTGGAGAACCCCTTCTCTAAAGGATGCTTCAGTTCATCACAGCCCTCTGTAAGTACCAACTCCTAGCTGTTGTTCCAAAACACTTCCCACATAGAGATACTGCTTTCTGAATTAACCTTACATGTGCAACAACTCTTTGATGAGAAAGCCTGCTTGACTAAGATTTTATTCTTGGGACTCTTCAGTCTAAACATTCAGGTGCACAGGGGAAATATTATTTTTCATGGGAACTACCACCTCCTGAACTTGAGAAATAATATAAAAAGTTTCTTTATAGTTCACTTAATCTGGTTTTTGATAGCATTTGGGGAAAACTTAATCAAAATACCATCTGTAAAAAAACCTTTAAAGGCTCAAACTCTTGTACAACTCATAAAAATAATACTTCCCACTTCGGGGAGGCAAATGCAGTTTACCTCAGTCTTACCTTTGAACAAATAATACATACCACTATTTCAAAGCAGGTCAGCATAGATTACTACAGACTTACATGTTTGATTGGTTTATGATCTACGTGATTTCTAAAGGAAACTGAGATCCAGTTATAAGTTTTTTTTTTCTTATGACTATAGTAGTATTTTTTTGACTAGTGTTTTATCTCTTCAGGTGATTTCTCCTCAGCCGGTGTCCTCTGATGTGTATAGGAGTCCTTTTGGAAATCCTTTTGCCTAAGCATCTGTAAGTAGAAGAACTTTCTAAGGATTATTTTGCAGTGGGAGGATGGTGAGAAATTTCCTGCTGATGCTTTTGATATTTCAATTCTACATGGAAGTAAAATTTAGTGTAACACACATTTTGAACTTTCTAGGATTTTTGTTTGTTTTAGTTTTAGGTATGGCAAGGTCTCATATAGCCCAGGTTGGCCTTCAACTCTCTATGTAGCTGAAAATGACCCTGAACTTCTGATCCTCTTGTCTCTCTCTCCTAAGTGCTAGGATTATAGATATGTGCCACTAGCCCCAGATTTATGAGGAGTTAGGACTCAAACCTGGGACTTCGTAAGCATAAGCATTCTACCACCTAAGATATGTCCCCAGACCTACCTCTTGTTTATTCTTATCAAAGAGAAAGCATTTTACTGATAACTTGGTTCCCTGAAAAATGTTCAAGTTGTGAGGACCTTCTGAAACCAGCAAATGAGTCAGATAAACAGATGATAAAACTCACACGTCTACCATTTATTTCTTTGAGAACGATCTCAAATTGGTCTGTGAGGGTGTGATGCTTTAATTCTAGCACCAGTGATAGCTGTAAATATCTCCTTTAGAATGATGAAAGGTCAAAACAAGTCAGAAGTCTGACTTTTCTGTCTGTAGTGTACTCTATTCTAGAACAGCTATTTGGCGGAGCCTCCTTAACTGAATCTCTGTCAGGGTCCCATGTAATCTACTTTTTTCAACAGTGAATGGCACCAACTGTGTTCTGATCTTAAATCACTAAAGTGAGGAGAGGACAGAGGTCAGAGAGGGTACATCTCCATTAGAGGAGATACAACTGGTAGGCATAGAGGGAAAAAAAAAGGACAAAATTAATCCAAGCCATTTTTTTCAATCTTGTTCAATCACCCAAGTAGGACCAATAAACTATGGGTTGATGTTGTTATTATGATAAAATAATTTTAAATAGATAAATGTCTTACATGCGGTATCAACAATAAGGCTTATTCTCCTTTATTCATGGAGGATGCATTCTGAAATCCCCAGAGAATCCTGAAACCATGAATAGTAACTAGAACCAAACTTTTCCTATACATAAATGCCTATGATAATTCAATTGATAAATTAAGCACAGAGATTAACAATGAAAAAATCAATAACAACAACCTGTAAAGTTAATCGGTTGGATGGCATACAGGTCAATTGTCTCGTTGCTGCCAGAAGAAGGTCTGAAAAAATCATTCAAAGAAAGGAAGGGCTTATTTGGGTTCACAGCTCAAGGGTACAGTCCACCATGGTGAGGACATTGTGCCAGCAGGAGGAGTATGTCTCCTTGAGTCTTCAATTAGATAGCAGAGAGTGATGAGTTCTAGTGCTCAGATTGCTTTCTACCTTTTATTCAGTTCAGGACCCCAGCCCAGGGAATGGTGCCACCCATATTTAGGATGTGTCTTCCCACCTTTATTAACCTAAATGATAATCCCTTAGAGACATGTTCAAAGATACTTTTAATTTTTTATTTGAAAATTTCATATGTATACAGTGTATCTTGATCATATCCATACCCCAACATTCCCCTCCCAGTTGCCTCTAGACACCTCCCCCAACATGTTCCCTCCCTCCTTTTATATCTTTTTATCTCTCCATGCTCATAATGATTCTAGATCCTGTCATGTTAGTAATCAATATTAACCATCACAGATGGAGAGAACTACCATAGAAGAAAATAGCTAATCTTCTTTATTACATGTTCTATTTTATATGTGTGTGTGTGTGTGTGTGTGTGTGTGTGTGTGTGTATATCTATCTCCATATATGGGAGAGAGAGAGAGATTTGAGACAAGGCCTTACTATGTCGCTCAGACTGGCCTTGATTCCGCTGTATAGCCTACACCAGCTTTGAACTCAATAATCCTCTTGCCTCAGCCTCCTGAGTGCTGAGATCACAAGCATGTACTATGACACTTGGTTTATATTATTTTGTTCAATCTTCAAATTAGCTCTAGGATATGCTATTACTGACCTCTTAAAGATTTATTTATTATATATGTTTATGTGTGCGCCTGCATGTGTTTCTGTGAACTACATCCATGCAGATGCCTGTGGAGGCCAGAGGGCATCAGATCCTCTGAAAATAGAGTTGCAGACAGTTGTGAGATATCTGATGTGGGTGCTGGGAACCAAACGCAGGTCCTCTGCAAGAGCAGTAAGCACTCTCAATGAGTCAACAACTGAACCTTCTCTCTAACCCCTGTTACTGATATTTTAAATCATGTCTTGATATGTAATACATCAATATTCAGGACAAATATTCTAACCACAGGTTTCTTTTCTTCTTCTTCTTTTCCATATTTTTCTAGGAACTTGCAGTGCTGACTATCCAGAGGAACAAAAAGACTGGCCTTAGTTTTTAAGGATAAATTAATAGCATCAGAGACATGTTGACTTCTGTCCTTGCTCTGGCCTTGACATATTATCTGTTGCCTCATTTCTTGTTGGCTCTTCCACTTGTAAAATGACTTTCACTTTCTGTCTAAGCTAAACCTAAACTGAATCTATGGCTTTACATAAATTAAGATCTTAAACTCTCTAGCTAAAATGTAAATGAAGTAGCATTCCTACTGAATCTTTTCCTATTGTATCCCTAGAAACTTCTAGAATATTTTCCTGTCTACCCTCCAGTTGGGAGGTGCCTCTCCCTTAACCTCTCATACTGTACTACTTTGAGTAAATGTCCAAATCCTTACGGCTCAAAAATCATTTGGGGTTCTCGGAATACAGCATGAAACCTAAAGACTCTGTTAATAACGCAGTAAGTCACCTTCTGTAAGGCTACCTTGCTTCAGACCGTCACTTGGAAAGAATTTTTTAAATAAAATCGAAGCAAGACTAGCTTCTTCTTAGTTTGGAATCTAGTCCACCTGAGGACCTTTTGAAGACGATAGGTTCTCTACTAATTGGATCATTTACCAATCCTACTCCAAGAGATGATTATAGTTAGCTTGAAAGGAAAACTTCTAAGTCAAAAAAAATGGGGTATTATTCAAAACTAATAAAACAATAAATGTCTCTTGGGGGCCACAAAAAATTTGTTTTCATCCAAGTATTTTGCAGATGTTTGACCCTTGTGACCTTGTGGCCTGAATTTTCCTATATGCTCCTAATTGAATTTCATATAATTTTCTCAATAAAGATGATTATTATGCACATAACTAAAAAATACATAGGTATTTTCTCCTCATTCTGAAGATTTCTTTCAAGATCAAGACTGCCCTTTTGTATCTCCTGCAGGCTATCACAAATGAGGGCAAGTGTTATTCTCCTCTCTTTTGTCTTTCCCCTATTTTCTTCTCAGTCTATTTTGCTCCTGGGTTCCTTTAACTTTCGTGGTACAAAAAACATTGAACGGCTTAGAGATCTGGAGCCCTTCTTCCTTCTCAGTAATTGCTAGTCCAATATCTAGACTTGAAGGTAGGCACAACGTTGATCCTCACTGTGGACAGAAGCGCCATCCTCCTGAGCTGAAGTCCTGAAGAGCAATTAACTTGGAAGAGGATTTGGACTCAGCCTAACAATGAAGGACCATATTCTGAAAGTTGTATGTGACTGTGCCAAATATCCTGGGTCTTTTCTAGAGGCCATGCTAGGCCTTTATTAAATAACTGGAAAACTTTCTTGAAGCCACAATCAGTTATTAGAAAATAAATAAGAGGAGAAAAGATGATAGACAAATATTTGAGATTATCATTAAAATCTAATGTCTATAATGTTTTCCTAATAACCTTGGAAGCATTCCCAGTTCATTTTCAGTCCTATAGGTCTGAATGTTTTGTTCTTGCCAAAATGAGTTTTGTTTAGTTTATGTTGGGTTTTTAAATGTTATCTCTTGACCCTTGATGCTCAGGTTCTTGCGGGTGTTAATCAATCACATATAATCTTACCTTTAGGTGGAAGAAGAGTGTGACTACTCAGGATTTAAACATGAAGGTGGCCTTGTGAGCCTCCGTTGATTAACCCCAAGTAGTCCAAGCTGAAGTCCTGTGGGTTTATGTTTAATGCTAATTGTTGATTATCTGTGGCATATTTTTTTCTGTCTTCCAACTCAGTCATCATAAACACAGACTTGAAATAGTACTTTAAAAGTCCAAATACCTAAAGATGCGCTAAACTGGAGGTAACTATTTCTAGTTAGCTGAATTTTTGAACGTGATGATCAGCCACACAACTGTTTTGTACGTACTTGTTTTCTTGTGCACTTTTCTGTATGCAAACAAATAAAGCTATAAATTTACTCGTTTCAATAAACTGGAATGGTGAAAATCTCATGTTACCGTTCACTGTTTTCATATTTGACCTCTGCTATGGGCTGGCTGTTGTCAAGATATGGACATACTATAAGGTGAACAAATGCTACTTACAACATATTTCAAGTCGTGTTGGATGATAAGGGAAAGTGGAAATTCACAAAGTGAATTGTTTGGGGTGCTGCCCTCCTCCAGTATTGGTTACACCCTTTCTTTCAGGGCATTGTAGCTTTAAATGCCCCATTTTGCCACACCTAAAGCAAGCACCAGAACTTCGTCTTTTATTTTGAGTCAATTGGACTACCGCTGTAGCTAAGCCTGCATTGGTCAAGGGACCCCCTAACTCCCTACATACTTTTATCCAGGCTTCTAATCCTTTGTTCTTATAAGGAGTAATGGCTGCTCTGAACTCTTTGGTGCACTGCTCATATACTAATTGTTTAATCAGGGGCATGGCAGTGTCTGGATCGCCAAATACCCTTCCTGCAGCCTCCATCAGACGGGCAACGAAATCTGAAAAAGGCTCCATCGGGCCTTGTAAAATTTTTGTAAGGTTTCCACTCACTTCTCCTTTATTAGGCAAGTATTTCCAGGCTTTTATGGCAATTTGGTTAATTTGTTCAAACACCTGAACTGGATAGCCGGTCTGTTGATTGGCAAATCGACCCTGCCTTAATAACATGTCTCTATCCCAAGCGGGCTGCCCTGCGGCTTGATTAGTGGCAGCTTGTTCATTGGCATACTCAATTAAGAATGATCTCCAATCTAAATACTGCCCAGGGCTTAGGCACGCGCGCGCTAGCCCCGCCCAGTCGCTGGGCATCATGCAATATCTCTGCAGAGCTTCTAACTGAGCCACCATAAAGGAGGCATTAATCCCATATGTTCTCACTGACTCAGCCAGGGATTTAATCACCTTAAAATCTAGCGGTTCCTCATCTCTGTTTCCCTGTGGATCCTGAAACACTGGGTATGCTAGCTGCAGCTCTGTCCGCACTTCTCTCCAGACCCTGGGGCAAAAGGAACGCCCTGAGTGGTCACCCCTCCCTTCCGTGTATAGTGGAGGAGCGGATGGCATTACTTTGTAGGATGAAATCCCACCACAACCTTCCCTTTCAGGCTTTTCCCTTTCTCTTTTCTTTTTTCCTTTTCTTAAAGTTGCCCTTTCCATCTGCTCTATGAGAGCGTGTAGCTCTCCTTCAGAGTCTGTAGACTCTGAATCTTCAAACTCTGTGAGATTGGGATATAGCTTTTGTTTCATTTTGCTATCTTTCCCGCTACTCGCGTGCTCAGATCTCTCCTCTTGTAACATTCCCAAAGCTGCCTGCCCGTTTTCTATCACTCCGCTACACTTTTGGTCCTCAAGGCAGCCCTTTACTAGTTTCCAAATAGGTCGCACTTCTCCTCTCAGAGTTCCCTGATCGGCAGCAAAGTCCAGATCTCTCCCTAGCTTTTCCCATGAAGGGATTGTGAGGCTTCCGGATACCGTGAACCAAGGTGCAATGGTATCACAGTCCTCCAAGAATCTCTCCAAAGTGTTTTTCTTAATCTTTAAATTCTTAGAATGAAGTAGCTCATTTAGAGCCAAAAAAATTGAGTGAGAACTAGTATTTCCCGTAACGTTTTTTTGGGTACCTCTTGTACACTCACAACTAAGGTACCAGAATACAAAACTAATGACCATCCCTATAGCAAGGATCATGTAAAAATCCACTTTTACTTTCGGTTCACTATAATCTCCCAACTCTCCCCGCTCCATCTACAGAGGGAGCAAAGCACCCCGCTTTGTTGCGGCCCCCCAATTTACTTGAGGACTTAGCTAAGTACCCGCTCTTGACGCGGATCCCCAAATTTAATTGAGGACTTTCCCACTTTTGTCGTGGATCCTCATCTTACCTGAGGATTTTTCCAGTGCACTGCCCTGACTGCAAAAAGTTCTGAGTCCCTCGATGAGTTCCCCGCATGGGCCACCACTTTGTCACGACCACCTCGTCCAGCAAGGAAGACGCAACACCAGACTCTTCTTTAAGCAGTGTATTCAGGAACCTTGAACAATCTTCTGACTTCGGCTCTCAGTCAATACTGAGGCCCCGACTCTATTTTGCTCAGTGTATTTATAGGAAAAATACAACCATCGTTTACATATACAGGATTATTCAAAACACCTACATCTACTTAACAAAAGGTGATAAGCCTAGGATTTAAGATAAACTTTCCTCAGGTAATTAAATCAGACCTTCCTACAAGGATTTACAAGATCTTCAGCCTTGGGTTTACAGGATCTTCAGCCTTGGGTTTACAGGATTTTCAGTCTTGGGCCTAAGATAATCTCTCCTTCAGGTTACATTGCAAAATGCCCTAATCCCACAGCACTTCTGGGATCAGCAAGACTGATCCCTGCTTGATCAAAGGTCAAAGCAGTCAAATGGCTCCCAACATCATCCTGTCTCTTTCAATGTCTTATTCTTTTTCAAATTCACATACATTCCCTTCTTGGCAATTTAATGGACTTTGTATGGAACTGCTCCACGTCAGATGATGTTCATTAAGCAGCATGACTCCATACTCTCATAGCAGGTTTGGTACTACTGCCTCCTTTTCCCTTAACCGAAACAATTGACGTTTTTCTGGCAACAGTGAGTGTAGAAAAACAGGCAAGCTTGGAAGCGAGCCACAGATGAGGTGAGCTGAAGGTTGCTGATAAGAGCATGTTGCACAGATGACCTGGTTTGTCCTGGTGTTGTGCAGTGTGTTTGATTTGCTGAGCCTGTGGGCACCTTCCATATGGTTCAGCCTGCAAGCATATGCTGGAGGTTAACCATAGCTTGTATGTAAGAGGACATTCATTATGGTGTAGTCAGAATTTCTGTTGGACAAACAGGCGGGTATTCGTTGAAATAATCCCGAAAACTGGAAACAAATCCATAACATCTCTTTAGTAGTGACGACCTTCAGATCTGTGTGCTAAAACTTCAGCGTTTCATGGGGTCCTTATCCTGGAAAGGGTTTCATTCAGGCATCAAATATACCTAAAACTGAATGGTAACAGCCATCAAGAACTTTGGTTTTTTTTTTTTTACAAAAATTCAACATCCACAGAGAAAACCTTGATATTCTCAAAACTTTGTGTTTGTGAAGTGCTTAATTAACCAGTTATGGAAAATATCTTCATCCCATTGATATCTAATTCTGAGAAATGGGTTTGTTAGTGTTCCATCTTGTGCTAAATTTACATCTAGGCTTTTAGAATGGCCACAGCTACTCTAGCAGCTTAGTGACTCTTTTCCATGGGTGTCCTGTGGCAAAATTGTTGTAGTAGGGACTCCTCCCAGTGATTTCAGATTCCTCCATCAAGCCAAATAGAGAGTCTTTCTATGTCTTTCCTGCCCTGAAAGCAAGGAAGGAAAGAACGGGATATAGCTAACTCAGGAGTTTAGTTGACCAGTGAGGACTCTGACCCATATGCTTGGAATAGTTTCAACATAAAGTCTTCCTCTGAAAGATGGGATTTTCCCAAAAGTTCCTGGTAAATATTTAAGCTATCACCATTTGAGGAGATTGCTCAACAGCAAAACACCTAGTTCTTGCTGGGAAATGGCATGCTTCTAATTAATTCCCTTCAGCTAAAAATAATTAAAACTCGTGTTCTAAGTTTATCTGCCATACATAGATATGAAAAAAAACTATATTGCTGTAGCAAATCTGTTAACGTGTCTTAATCACATTAATGTGGTAGAACAGAGCCAGCTTGTTATCTTGCCTCATGGGGGCCCCAGTCTCTGCTTGTCCTTCCTTTGTTGAAATTATGTACCTAAGCTTCTACCTTACACTGAAATTATACAAATGTTGATCTCCAGAGAGAACAAAATGTGATCTGCTCAGGACCAAAGATGTTTGTTATAGTCAAAAAAAGAAAAAATAATAAGCCCAGCTTAACTATGAAAGTCTTCATGACTATTGTTTTCTTGCAGTGTGGTTTGTGCAGTTGTCTGCTGATTCTTTTTCTTTACAATAGTCAACTTCATTATATTATCTTGTTTTTTTTTAAAAAAAAATAAAAAAGAAAGAAAGAAAGGAGGAATTGGTACTCCTCCAAAGATGACACAACTGGTCCACAGTGAAGTCACAGACATTTTTAGAATATGTCTCCTCTAAGTACCTACCTACTGTGATTGAGCATCACAGAAATTTCGTTTTGAATAAAGAGAGATTATTAGACATAGGAGCTTATGGAAGGAAATGGAAGAGAACTTGGAGGACTGATGTAACACCTGCCTCCTGCTCTTCCTTCACTGGCCCTAGAGATTGATTTGGGACCTTAAGGATAGGAAATTGCAGAGCTAGAAGCTAGAGTATAATTTTTGGTAAAAGAATGGAAGACCCTGGGTTCAAATAAGCAGTTCTCAGTCCACATCTCTATTGGGAATGAACAGACCACAGTAATGGAAAGGCTTATAGAAGTTAAAATTACTACATGTCAGATGTCTTGACCTCAAGACCAGGTTATTAAGCAGGAAAGTGACACCATAGCTCCCCACCCTTCACCCCCCCATGTGAGTGTATGTGCATGCTCAATTACTACTTCTAGAAATTCATCTTCAAAACAAGAACCCAGGAGAATCTGGTAAAAGGGTTCAATAGGTCACTTTCTGAGACCACTGATTCTGAAGGTTGTTCTAATCTTAAGAATATATTTTCTTAAGGGAATAAAGTAATATGGACAGAAATCAAACCACTGAAATCTCAGCAACTGTTTGATGGGCAAGGAAGGCAAGCTAGCAAAAGAGAAGCAGAATGAAATTCTGTGTTCCCGAAGTCATGGGAACCAGATTTTAAGGCATAAAATTCCCTGTGGGTCAACTGTCCTGAAAAGCTGAAAAACAGGACCAAGAGATGCCCACTGAATTTAGCAACTTTTTCTTTGAAGGAATGAAAAGAAGCTGATTGCTACAGATTGAACATGACTTTGCAGGGGAAAAAGCACATACCACACAAGAAGGAACATCTAGGGCAGTTGTGATGAAACAAAATATTAAGTAGAATTCTTCAAAGATGCTAGTGAGTTGAGTATTAAAGGGAGAGATCTAATATGGCGGAGTCCTGGGAAGCTAAGGTATGAGCACACAGCATCAGATTCTCTTCTAAGTGGAAGTAAGCTTCCCCTGAAATTTTTTTCAACTATTTTGTATGTGTAAGTGTATGTATGTGTGTGGATATGCATGCCATAGAACACATTTGGAAGTCAGAGGACAACTTGTAGGTCTCAATTCTTTTCTTCCACTCTGTGGGGTCCAAGGATCAGACTCAGGTTATCAGCCTTGTCAGCAGGTGCCCTTACCCACTCAACCATCCCACAGCCCAATCCTCGGAGATTTCATTGCACTGCAAGGAAGGTGACCCAGAAGGGCTGCACAGGACTTTCAAAGCCTCTTGGTGGAACAGCATCCTAGAGAGCCACTAAACAAGACAGAAGGATGAATCTGGCCAAACATCAAGGACCAGACAGACAAGTGGAAGTGAGCGTTCAACTAGACTGGGCAATGCAGTGGACACTGGAAGGGACCCGACTTGAAAGTCTGTAGATATGGACACCAGGAAAGGAAGAGGTATGAAGAATATGAGCTCCATTAGTGAATGAGAAGCAAGCAGAAAATCCAGACACAGCATGAAAGAAGGTAACAGGAAGGTGTCATGTTAAGAAAAATGGAGAAATCAAAGAGCTGGATATTTCAATAAAGTCAAAGAAAGGATACATTGAGAGTGTGAGCATGGGTTAGCTGGAAGAAACTATCAGCAAGCAGATGTACCCAAGAAAGTCATGGGGCTAGAGAGATGACTGCTCTTGTAGAGGACCCAGCTTCAGTTTCCAGCACTCACATGGTGACTGAAAACCCAGAGGATCCAAGATGCTCTTCTGACATCAACAGGCATGGCATGCATGTGCTGTACTTTCATAAATGCAGGCAAAACACTCATATACACAAAAAATAAATATTTTAAAGAAAGTCACTTGGGGTGTTGGCTTGATGACAGGTATGGCAATGGGCTGAATGAATTATGATGGATGTTGCTAGAGATGAAGAAAAGGAGAAGAGTGGGCAAGCTGGTATCCTCAAGGATACTGGAACGATGAGAGCAAGGCTTGGGATCAGAACAGGAGAGAAATAAGTAGCCAAGAGTGTTGGTTTGCAGTACAGTAGGAGGTGGCATATGCGGACACTAGGATTGAAAAGAGATGGGGATTCTGCTTTCTTCTCTTACCATCAATTATTGCAGTATTTCTGTATGATTGTAGACAGATCTAAGCCACAAGAATCTTTATTACTAGAAAGGAATATCACAAAAGGCACACCTAAAACTTGAAATTGATGGTTCTCCAAGCTCTATCTACTCAGTGATTCTGATTACCTTTCCCAAGGGCATGGGCTGCAAACAAAAGCACTAAGGCTTCACTGCAGTATTGGGAAGACCTATAGGTCTCTGAGGATTCAGGGAGGAGAAGTTATGGAATGGACCAAGGACTCCAAATCAAAGCTATCTAGACGCTCAAGGGAGTGCACTATTGCTAAGACAGAACTTTAAAACTGGCCCATCCCTTTTAAAGGGATTCCATTATCTTGCTATTATAGCTATCTTGCTTTTCATCTGCCTTTGCCTTGCTGATTTTGAGCTTGGGTTTTTATGAGAATCATCCATAAGCTTTTTCCACAAATTATACGTCTCTTCATATTCTTCCAAGGTCTCATTTTGTTCAGACATAGCACTGATCCTAATCTTAGCCAATTTAACATTTATTTTATTGATACTCCTTAATAATGGAAAGTAGGAAGCCAGGAATTACAATAAATGACTCACCTTTAGTTGGACTTTGACATCTATTGACAGAAAAAAAAAAAAAAAGAAGCCTAACCATAGGTAAATAATAACTGTTCCCTGTTCCCTCGTTGCAAAGAAATGCTTTGCAAGACCCCAGGGCTGCCTAGAAAGAGCAACATGTGTGCAGACAGGAGCTTCGTCTTAGCAGTTACACTCTGCATCTTGGAAGTAAGTGTGCTGGCCCCAGGGCCCACTCCAAGGTGAGTCCACAGCTTGGCTATTTGTCTCTGGAATTTCACTACAAAATTGGCTATCTCAGAGTCTTGTTCTTTAACAGGAAAGTAGGAAAAAGGGTTAAGCAAAATACTGAGATGTAAAACCGTAGAACTTAAACTTTCAAAACAAATAACAAAAGGCAGAGGGTGTTTCTGCAAGATTTCTGTGAAAACCTGCTGCTGTCTCTGGGACTTTGTTGTAAAAAGGGTCTCAAATGTTAAGTTTTCTCTTTAAATATTTGGAATTACGGAGTAAAACTGATTGTCACCAGTGTGTGATAAACCTGAGTTGATCAGAATCTGAGTTTAAAATTAGGAAAGTTAAACTTTCCCTCTTTTTATCTCAAAACCTAATACTTTTTTGGGGACTGAGGCGTCTTTTTGAGACAGGGTCTCAGACAGTCTCAAAACAGTCCCAGCTGACTGGAACTCACTAAAATCTAAGACTTTCTCATCTTTGTCTGAATTGTCCTTTGGCCCCCACAGTAAGCAAAGTTTAATAATTGACGTCTCTTCTGGGACATCCCATATTGTGTCCTGAGCTGTGTATTCTGGGGTTTACAGTCTATTTCATCCATCTAAGAATTGTCATGGTATAGATCGATGGTCTCTGCTTGCAGCAAGGCCTCTTTTTCTCCCTTTTATTGGCTCATGGTTACAAAGCCCATAGGCTAAGGTTTGTCTATGGTATGAGAGTATCCCCAAAGCTGAATGCGCTACAAGCTCAGGCCTCAGCATTGCAGCAGACAGCCTTTAGAGAAGCTTCAGACAAGGTAACTAGGTCTTGGAATTCTAGGCTCATGAATAGATTATCACTGTTTCTGAGGAGTAGGTCAAACCTACCCCTAGTAGGTCTAACCTGGCCCTTCCTCCATCTCCTGTTTCCTTCCTTGCATGTGTGTCCCTTCTGAACACAACCCAACCATGAGAGCCCTCTCCGTGTGTCAGAGTCATGTTATTTGAAATTTGTGGCCATCAGAACCAAGAACAAAGTGAATTTCTTTCCTATATATCACCCATATCAGGTATTTTATAACCGCAACACAAAACAGGCATCAAATTAAACACACCTAGCAAATAAATGAAGAGGACAGTAAGAATTTCCTGAACATGACTGCACCTAGGAGTGCTGGCTACTAGGACGACATAAGGCATCCCTCCTGCCTACTGGATAAAGAGGACACAAACCTTTGTGGCTCAGCGCAGCATGGTCTGATCTGAAGAAACACCCCCTGATGCTGATCTCAGCCTGAACACTTTCTCACTATCTAGACTGACTTGACCTGTATCCAGTTCATTGAGTCATTTCAGTCCCAGTTTAACAAGTCTATTTTGACTCTGCTCCCCACCACAAGCCATTTTGCCTGCCTCTCTTCGGAGGCTGCCATTTGGCCTAGGTTCCACCCACCAAACTGAGTTGTGTTCAGAAGAAGAATTTCCAGGAGGGGACTCAGAGGTGCTACCAGACCCACAGGGGCCCTGGGACGAGGGTTCAGTAGAACTTTCCTTCATCCACTACACTATCTAAGCAGAAAATATTTTTACTTTCCCAGCATCAGAGCACAGAAGGAATTTGTACTTGGAAAGATGCTTACTGAAAGTTGAATTAGCTCTCTTGTCCTTAACCTGACCCTTTCTTAGGTTAAGAAAAAAATAATGAAACAACCTACATTCCTGGACTGTGGCTCCTACTGATCAAATTGAGGGGCTGTGGGAAGGCTGTCACTGCTTTGAAGTTTACACCCCCTGGGTCTTGGCCACACTCAGCTGTTACAGGCAGGACCAGGCAGCCCCTTGGCTGGCCTCAGCTCCTGGCAGTTGTACTGCTGAGAATTCTGCTGAGCATCCCACACTCTCCCAGCCATGCCCTTCAGTGTGTGCCAGGATGACCATGACTCTGAACACTCTGTGCTGTGCCCTTTGATAGAGGGCCTGGAGACTTCAATCACAACACAGGTCTGCTTACTTGAATAATAGCAGCAATGCTTCAAATGGTTTCTAAAGAATATATTCTGTCAGCGAGGAGCTAGGTGTCCAGAGCTCATGTCAGGCCACCAAGATTTGTGTGTGTGCACATGTGTGCGTGTGTGTGTGTGTGTGTGTGTGATTACTTTTGTAGTAAATTTATTTAGTGTATGTGTTTACTTCTTAGTACATTTATATCTTGTGTGTATGTGTGTATTGACATTAAGTTGTTACACATGTAAAGTACCTCTAACTTGTATCCCACGCACAAGAAAAGAATTAAATAAGCATCAGGCACTATTGCTGTTCTTTTCATTTTGAGATGCTTCCTTGTCTAAAGGAAAGGTTGGAGTATGTGTCACGTTCCAGGGAAGTCACAGGGTTCAGTGGGGCTATGAACAGTGAACTTGGTGGAGATTTCCAATTCTCACCTTACCCCAGGAGAACAGGTCCTGAGGGGACCATCATCTCCCATGTCTCGGGGTAGAATGGACATTTTTACAGTCACTCTGAGAGGAGAATAATAGCTCAGAGCATAACTTCTGGAGCTAGACTGCCTGGATTCCAGGTCTCCACAAATTCACAGCTATGTGCCCAAGGCAGATTCTGTACAGTCTCTAAACCTGATTCACACCTTGGAAAGGAGCATAAAAGTGAGACTTTGTATGAGGAATACCTGAAATAATAAACACAGTGTGCTCTGCACTGTCTGACAAATTTTCAGTGTGCTCAAGTAGTTATCATCTTTTCTTTTAGAATTGTAAGTATGAAAACATACAAGGTTCAAAGACTGAAAACATAGGAAGATGTATACTGAGAAGTCCTGCTTCCCCCCCTCACAATTTCTCATGACGTCTGTCTTATTTTACGTGTAATAATTAGAACACATTCCTTTCCCATAATCCTCTCCTTCTGGTGGCTTCTTATATACCTTTCTTTATGCCAAGGAAAGAATAGACATTTACAATCTCTTCTTTCTAATTCCTTTTACAGGAAATATATTCTGCACACTGCCTGGAGCTTTGATTATTTTTTGACGTAATATAGCTGAGAGAACCTTTTGAGTCAATATAAAAGGGCTCCCACATTGTCCCCACATTGTGTAGATTTTCAGTTGAGGAAATCTATCTCACATTGGTGAACATCTCGGTAGTTCATGTCTTTTATATAAGAAACATGCTGCAGTGACTATCCTTGTTTACGTAGCGTTTTGTAAGTGGAAAGGTATACCTGCACTTGAATTCTCGGAAGCGATGTATCTGGGTCAATGGTAGTCACCTTTGTGACTTTGCCCGAGTGGCCCCGTTGACCTGCGAAGTTTGTATTACTTTTCATTTACCAGCAGCGTATGGAACGTGTTTCCCTACAGCCCTGCCAATGGAAAGGAAGGAGCCAACCTTTGATATCTGTCAGTATCATAGGTGAAAATAAAAGGGTCTCATGGCAGGGTTTTAATAGGTCTTTCTCTTACTGAGTCAGGTTGCACATTTTTCATATATGGAAGGGCGGCATGTGTACATATGTGAACAGCTTTTGCCCTTTGTCACCACCCCGTCCCTTTGTCTTGAGTCTCCTATCTTTCTCTCATGATTTCCATGCTTAGTTTGTAAATTTGTACTTCATCTCTGATATGAATCACAAATACTTTCCCAAGTTGGTTATTCATCTGTGTTTTTACAGTTATAATTTTCATGTAACTTTAATTTATTCACACAATGTTAAGATAGTCTTCATTTTTCAAATAATCAGGAGTGTTAGTGTGGCAGTCTCAAATGGCCTGAGAACGGCTCAGCATGTGGATTTAGGAGAGAGGATTCTTGGGTTTCCATCTCATCTCTGGCACTATCAGTCACTGCCCCCTCTTCTGAAATGGTCCCTGAGCCCTAGGTGAGTGAAACTTAATACAGTAGTTTTGTCCAGTGACCCACACTCTGCAGACTCCCGATCTCCATTTGCAATCTTTTGTGTTCCTGGCCCTCTGTTGCATGAGGGAGCTTCATTAATGAGAGTTGAGAGAGTCATTAGTGTCCTCTTTACCCCTTGTTCCATGCTGTGTGAACCTTAGGTGTAGAGGTGGAACTTGGACTGAGGAACATTTGAGGACACTAACTTGATACAATAGTTAGTGAAAACAGAGGAAAGAATGTATGAATTCCAGCTGGGGGACTAGGAGGCGTGCCGGTGAGGAAGGGGGTATATGACTAAGAGTGACTGAAATATTCTGTATGAAATGCACAATGATTCAAATTTTTTTAAAATAAGTAAAATAAATGCATAGACTATGAGCACGTTTGCATAAATATAACCTGAAGCTCTGTTAAGACACGTAAAAAGAGGAGAGTGAGAAAGCAGACAGCACTGGTGTGGGAGGGAAGAAGGGTTTTCACATGGGACTGGTGAGGCACTCCTCTCAGAGGAGTGTGAAGCTTTTGACATGTGGCACTCCTTCTATCAGCAACAATGTCTGTCTTCTATCTCTTGAGACGATTAAGTTCTGATGTGTACAGGCTCACAATAGAGATCGTTGTATGCTGGGTCACTGGGAGTGCATAAAATAAAACTTGTAAAATCAGGAAAATGCCTTTAAAATTAACACTGGTCACTATTATTATATTATCTTTTCATCTTCATGAGCTACGTGAATTTAGAATACAGTCCTGATTAACGAACATTTCCCCAACAGATGGATTCCTTCTCACAGTAGACGTTTCCTGCTTCTACCGACCAACCTGTTTTCGAGTGAGCTGCGGTAGTTTTTCTTTTTCTAGAGTTGGAAACTTTTCTTCCTGCCAGGACCAGGACGAGACCTTCCTTTAATGTATTTCTGGCCCAAAGACCCCCTGCCATGCTGATGAACATTGCTTTGATCTAGGAAGTGCCTTTCAAGCTGAGGTCCAAACATTCGGAGACAGGCTGTACTTGATAAGCACATTTCATCTGTGAACCCAGAAAGTGCTTGACAAACACTTCTCTGCTGGACCTAATAGCTCAGCAGGATGATAGGCAGGTGGTGAGTGCTGTACACACATATCTCAAGCTACAAAAGATTATCTGCTGAATGAGTCAGAGGGGCTGACAGAGTGGTTCTGGTCTCAGAGGTGAAAGATAGGAGGAGTTTTTCAAGTTCACTCATCTCCTTTCCTAATATTTATGTAGTGTGTTTATTTCAATAGCACTCTGTTTGCTTAACCTTTTACTCTCCCCTACCAATTCCCAGGAAGTCTGCCTTGTCAGTTGTGCATGAGAATAGTCAGACACCAGGCACAGTGAGGGCAAAACAGCCAAAGACAAACACAGTTTTCAGGATTTTTTTGCTCCATTTGACAGCATTTAGATGTAAGCTTAAAATAAATACAGGCAGGAGTTGAGTTCTGTTATTGGTGTACTTTACCTGCAGTGGCTGTAAAGCATACATCACATTGTTGTTAACTCACTGTATCTAAAAGGGTCTCAAAAATCTTGAGACTGTTACATCCAGAAATTATTGTACAAGCTGTGAGTGTTCAGCTTATTTAAAGATGATTTGTGTCGATGGAGAAAAGAAAGTGACAGGGCCTAAGAACATTGAACAAGGAAGATGGAGATGAAGATTCTAAAATCCAGGAATAGTCTGACTTAGGATAACTAGTGTAAGTCTCTATTTTTATTTCCCATTGGTGAAATGAAACCAATGGTACTTAACAAACTTATCACTCAAAGTCTTAATGAGAATATGAGCTTAAAATTTGTAACTCTCAGGCTGGCAAGGTGGCTCAGCATGTAACAACACTAACCACAAAGCCTGATGACCTGAGATGAATCATCAGAACCCACACACTGGAAGGAGAGAACTCACTCCCGTGGTGTGCACTCTGCCCCTTCCACTAAGTAAATAACATAGAAAAACATTACCAAAATCAGAAAAAAACTGTCAAATACACTTTTTGCTTAATCAAAACCATTTAATGGAGCAGGGCATGGTGATGCATCCTGTAGTACCAGCACTCAGGAAGCAGCGGCAAACTGATCTCTCTGAGATCGAGGTCAGGCTGCTCTACATAGCAAATTAGGCCAGCTGTGGCTACAAGGAGGCTCTGTCTCAAAAGAAAATAATGATTATAGATAGAATTGTGCCCCCAGTTTAACCCTCAGTGCCTGCCAATGCAGCTGCATTAAAATGTGGTGAAGGATGAGACTCTATTTTATATGGCTAGTACCCTAAGAAGAGTAAATTTGAGCACAAACACATATAGAGCGAAGACCACGAGAAGATGCAGGAACAGGAGAGGGTAAGACAAGGACTGAGACCTCAGAAGAGAACAGTCTACCACACCTGGTCTAAGACTTCCTGATTCTAGAATTGTGAGGAAAAAAATGGAATTTCTGTTGTTTAAGTGACCTAAACAAATCAGTACACAGAGCCTAACATCTAGAGAGAGGTCTAAGTACTGGCCCCCTAGGGAAAGCATGTGCTCTGCAAGCTCCTTCCTATGGAGGATAAGGTAGGTTATTCAAAGAATGAATTCACATCACAGTCCAGGAGAGCAATAAAAGATCAAAGGTAAGGATCTGGTGCTTTGTACTATGTCCAAACTGTGAGTCAAACTTTAAAAAGGAAAGTGTCCTTAAGTGAGACATTAAGAAGGAAATGAGTAAGTGCACACAGTCAACGTGGGGCTTTATTACTGCAAAGGGTATTACAGAATGGTTTACAGTCGAGGCCAGGATCACCAAAGCAGGGTTTAGTCACCAATCTGTGGGCAAATAAACAGACCTTCTCCACAGCCCCCATCACTGACTAGGTTCTAACTTTACCCAATAAAGAACTCATTTTGGAATATTTCAGTGGGCTTTGCCTCCCATGGCTCTCCAGGCTGCACTGTACCCTCTGAACAGACAAGTGAGAAAGATGAGGATCTCAGGATTCTGGTCTATAGGGTGAATTCAGAAACCAAGGAAATAATCACCCCTGGAGAGACACTGAAACAAAATGTTAGTATGTTCACCTAAGTAAATGATGCATAGATAAGAACCAGTAATCAAGTCTGAGACAGCAAGAAGATGTTAAAAAGAACCATGGGGTTGTTGTAAGACTCCTGAAACCAGTGAGAGGCCAGTTGGATGACTCACGTACATCAGTGATGCCTCAAGACTCGGCGATGTTAATATAATGAGCACCCCCACCCCTACCTGAATTCCACAATCCAAATTATCATGGATTTCCACCAGATGTTGCCAAACAGTGTTTCTGAATGCTGTTTAAACATAAGAATCATCTAGTCACTTTTCAAAACATGGATATCTGGAGCCCTTCTTTAGATAACCTGATTTACTCAATATAAAATGGAGATAACAACTTTACTGATTGATTGATTGATTGATTGTGGTACTGAGGGTGGGGAAGGTTGAAACCAGAAGCTTGCGCATGCCACTGAAGCACTCCATCATTGAGCTACCTCTCCATCACAAAGTCTTTCCTTTTTTTCTTTCTGATCTTTTTAAGAGAGAGTCTCTTGTATTCGCAGCCAATCTGGCGTTCACTATGTAGACTAGACTGGCCTTCATCTCACAGAGGTCCACCTGCCTCTGCCTCTTGAGAACTGGAATTAAAGGCTTGGGCCACCATGCCCAGTTTCCAAATTCCTATCTTTAATATCTGAAGATTATGAGTCGAAACCAGTATAGAACAAAGGATGCATCAGCCGTTGCTTCTTGAGGCTTCTTGAGGTTTTAGTTTTCTGGAAAACTTCTAGAAGAAAATTTGTCAGTTGTGTGACTTCAAACCTTCACTGATAGTCAAACAGATTCTACCAGGAGTTTTGGCATCTGTGTCATACATTTTTAACCTGTATTTCTATAAAATAAAGGATAATTAATCCTCCTGATACCCTAGATAGTATAAAGGAGGGTCAGGATTACAACACTAGTATCACTAGTCTTGAAGCTTGTTTTATACAAGCCTTGTGTAAAAGCCATGTGGGTGGTTCACTAAGAAATTATACCCTAGATAAATATAGGCCAAGTTCAGTCCAAAGCCATATGACTAATAAACTCACTTACTTCTCTTACACTTAAATATTAGTTGTTCATTGAAACATCGCTTCTCAAAAACCTATTATGTACTCTGTTTTTAAGAACCTACTACATGCCTGGTATTTCACATGCAGATTGAAAAGCACAAAGAAGTTCCTAACATTACTGATACTTGTAGCTAAAATATAAATGTTCTGAGTTTGAGAATCACAACTTGTATTTTGATTTGGTTTCTCATTTTGAACTATATTCTGTGTCTTCAGTGCTTGGTCAATGTAACCAATTAATAAGTATGTGGTGAATTAATCAAATGTTTAATTTAATGAAATATGCCATTCCAAGGTTTTTATAATATAGTGAAGGTGCAATAATATGTACATAAAAAACTGGGCTAGGAGATTAGGGAAGGTTCTCAGGAGAAAAACATTTCTCCTAGATAAGAGCAATATGGTAACTAGGGATGGCCTGGTTAAAGCCTTGGGGACAGGAGACAAGCAGCTCATGTCGAAATTTGTAGGTAAGTGTAGTTAGAGTCCAAAAAGAGAAAGTGAGGTTGGAGAATCGGATAAGAGAGAGTCATGCACTGTTTTGTCAGTCATGTGCGTTATGTTACTATTGCACCTGCAGCAGACAACCAGGATTTAGGGGTCTAAAACATGAGTTTACTGCCTTATAGTTCAGGATGCCAGAAATCTGAAACAGACCTCAGTGACATAAAAGCAGGACACCAGCAAAGCTGAGTTCCTTAATAGAGGTGCAAGGAAAGATCCCATTTCCTCCCTGTTCTTAAAGGCAAGCATTTCTTTTATTTTTATTGAATTTTGGGGATTTTCATACAATATTATTTGATGCTATTTAGATCCCCTCTTCATGCACGCTTCCCCTTCTTTCCCTCCAGTTTAAGGTACTCTGATATATATATATATATATATATATATATATATATATATATATATATATATATATATATCTGCCCTATGGAGTCTAATTTGTACCCGCCACAGTCCTTCTGTGTGGGTCCACCCTCTGGAACCTGGTTAACCTACCAAGAATCCCATACCTGAAAGAGGCTGTCTGCTCCTCTCAGTAACCAGTTATGTCCTTAGGTGGTATTGGAGCTTCTTACCAATTTCTTCATGTCTATACTTGTATTTTATCTGGTTTGAGCATGTATTGGACTTGTGTGCGCTGTCACTGTTGCTGTGAGTTCATATGAGTGACCAGGTGTCTGGAAAACTGTTTCCTTCTGGTATTCAGCATCTCTGGCTCTTACAATCTTTCCACTCCCTCTTCCACAATGATCTCTGAGCCTTGGGAGGCAGAAGATTAATATAAGTGTTCTATTCAAGGAAAAGCATGCTGCAGCCTGTTGTTCTCTGCATGTTGGCTAGTTGTGGGATGCATGTTAATCACCATCTGTTCTATAAGGAAACTTCTCTGGCAATAGTTAAGAGATGCATTAATCTATGGGTATGACAATAAGTCATTAAGAGTCAGTTTAATACGGTAACTATTTGGTAGAAAACTAGTATTAGGTTCTCCCCTACTGAGGTTTCTAAGCCTGATATCAATGTCAGGTATTGGCTCCACCCTAGAAAGCTGACCTTAAAACAAATTAAACAGTGGTTGGCTACCTCCATGATATTTGTTCCACTATTACACTTTTGGGCATATCCTGCAGGCTAGCTGCTATTGTAGTGCATAGGATTCACAGCTGAATAAGGGTGATGATTATTTTTACCTTCTGGTTACAAACATAGCACCTTCCAGCACTATGAACTCTAGCCAGTGGAGATGAGGCTCTGAAGTCATCAGCAATTTGATTTCTGCTTGTTTGTTCTACAGCTCGTGCACATAGTGTCTTCAGCAATAAGATCTTACCATCAAGTTCTGGTAGGTAATCAAGAGCAGAGGCAATGGCCAGTATTGTCTGAGAGTTTATAGTACCCCTGATCATCAGGTTCTAGAGAGGGAGTCCATTTCTGGTATTGAGGTTTGAGGGTTTTTTTATTATTATTATTAGCCTATGATGTTTAAAAAGGGCAATATTCCTCTGTTTAAAATAACATCATTTAATTATTTTTATGATCTATATTTATATACTTTAAGAAGCTTCTATGGTAGGTTTCCACATGGCTTTTTCTAGGGCCTTTCATATTACTTACCTCTCCCATCCCCCCTCTTTTGCCCTCCCATTCCCCCACTCCATTTAATCCTTCCTGATCTAATGTTCCTCTCTTCTCCTTCATATCACTGCACTCTACGCCCCCTTCCAGGAAGCCTCCCACCTACCCATGGATGTTTATTTCCACTTCCATCCATTTACCTACAAATTCTGTAATTTTGGGTTCTTTAAAGAGTTGAATAATACTCCATTGTGCATATGTACCACATCGTATTATCCACTCATCACTCAATGACCATCTAGGTTGTTTCCAATTCTGGCTATTATGCAAAGGGCAGCAACGAACATGAATGAACAGGTATTTCTGTAGTAGGGCAGAGATTCTAGGGCACTCTTACGTATATGTCCAAGGGAAGTATGGCTGGGTCATATGGTAGAACAGTCTCGAGCTCTTTGAGGAGCCTCCACACGGATCTGCACGGCGGCCCCACCGGTTTGCACCCCCCCAGGGGTGGGTAAGAGTCCTCCTTTCTCCACATTCTCGCCATCATTTGTTGTTTGTTCGGTTTTTAGGTCTTTGTCATTCTGAGAGGGGCAAGATAAGTGTCCAAAGTGGTTTTGCTATGCATTTTCCTCATAACTAAAGATGTTGAACATTTTTTAAGTATTCCTCAGCCATTTGTGTTTCGTCCCTAGAGAACCCCCTGTTCAGCTCCAAGTATTTCTTGACTCTTTGCCCCACTCTTCCATCTTTAGACCTGGCAATAGTGGATGAAATCTTTCTTTAGGCCTTGGAATTCTTCCACCTCTTCTGCCTTTGTTCTTCACTGAACCACTCTTCTTTAAGGGGCTCATGTGATTCAAACAGACCCAGCCCCAAAGAATAATCTCCCACTGACCACTTCTGCAAAGTCTTTTTGCTGTGTAAATAAGGTGTTCACAGAATCCAAGGATTTTGAACATTTTGAAAACTAGAGCCTTGTAACACAAGCGGTGGGAAACTATTGGACAGTAGGGGCCGGACAGCATTCAATGAGTACTTCTAAAAAGATCCCTCGGTGTGCCTTATGCAAACTGAGTCAGACAGAACTTACTGAAGTCATCTAGAAGAGATATAATGTTAATGTAGACCAGAAAACATCTGGAAGATGTCAGTAAAGAAGAATGGATTGGAGAGTCATTTACAAGATTGCTAACAACAGGGTTTAGTGCTCAATTAGATGTCAGAGATGAAGAGAGGGAATACAGAATTAGACTAGTAATACCTGGGTCCCTGGCTAGGATAACTCATAAATGAAAGAGCAGCTCTGAAAGTAAAAGAAAATAATGAATTCATTTGGGAAAACACTGAGGTCAATGGGCCATGAAGATGTCTAAGTACAGATGTTGATCTAGGAACTGGATCCAAATATTTAAATTTCAAGAGAAATGTCTGGACAGCAGGTTTATCGCTGTCTGGGGGTCCTTAGCATACACACAGAAAGCAAGGCTCTAGGAAAAGCATGGGGGAGAGAGAATAGAGAGAGAAGGAGAGAGAGAGAGAAGAACAGCATTTGAAGGACTATAGAGGAGAAGGAGTCTATGTAAGAAAGTGGAGAACTGAGCATGAAAGAAAAGAGATGTGGGACAAGGAATCCAGTGCTACTCATCCTATGGAAAGAGATGGTGGAGTGCTCAGACCTAAAACGGACACATGGATCACCCCCTCCAAAGTTCATGGTGCATTCTAGAAGAGGAGTAGAGAGAATGCAAGAATCAGAGGATAGGGAGACGTGCAACAAGAAGATGGACATGACATAGCCATTGCACACATGAACTCACTTAAGCTGTGCTCATCTGCACAAGACCTACACAAGATTAGGCCCTTTAACATTTCATCATGGATGGGGAGGGGCCCTCTGTGAGGATTATTGGCAGTTAATGAGATCTGTGGGAAGGGGTGAAAAGCAACCCATGTTCCAATAAATAACCTCCCTCCACCCGCAACCCAACACACTTGTGCAAGAAACTCTAAGTAAACTCACTGGCTCCTAAACAAAAAGAAGCCATGTAAATAGAAGGGGAACACGTTGGGAAGAAATGTTTCTGCAGAAGGAAGAGGAAAGAGGGGAACAGGGGGATGAACACGAGTGTAGCTCATTATATACATGCAAGAAACTGCTGAAGAATAAAGAGGGGGATTAAAGAAATACTGAATACAAGTTTTCAAAAGTGTGAGTGGTCAACTGCATTAAATGATGGGACGAGGACTTCAGGAAGAATGTGATCCCAAAGGCAGTTAACCACTAATGGGCAAGATCGGTGTTCATGGGACAAGGTTGGACACTGATTGCAAAGTAAGGAGATAGAAGAAACTTGCTAAAACTCATGGAGAATTTAGAAATGGCTAGAGAGGCATGGACAGCTGAAGGTGAGACTTGTTAGGGGTGAGAGGAACATAAAGATATTGATGGCAAATCTTTTTAAAAACATCTTGGTGTGAAAGGTAGGGAGAGATAGAGCAACCAGCAGGATCTGTGGAGTATAGGGAGAGGGATTTATTTGTTTATGCATTGGTTTATTTAATGTAACACATTATGCCACAAATGGAAGGAATTGGCTGTAAGAAAGAGTTTACAATAGAGGAGGTATTCAACTTATCAGTCTCAAATTGGAGCTGAGTTTTAGACATGTCTTAAGAGGGACTGGCCCTAAATGAACCTTCCTCCTGGTGCAAGAGGCTTATAGAAATGACTGGCCAGGGAAGCAGAGGGATGTTTGTAGGATACAAACATACATGCACATGTGCAAACATGAACCAATATATACCACACAGTATGAACGCATGTAAGTATATATAAGCAGTATGATTTAAAAGTAATAAATGCATTAAATTGGCTTCTGAAGGCTTCTTGGAAAGATATGTTATAATGGTCATTATAAACTGATATTTTTAGGACTGGAGAACACTGGCTGCTCTTTCAGAAGACCAGGGTTCGAATCCCAGCACCCACATGGCAGCTAACAACTGTCTGTAACTCCAGCTCCAGGGGATCCAATCCCCTCTTCTGTCTTCTACTGGCACTGCATGACATGGGCACTCTTACGTATATGCAGGCATAACACCCCTACACATAAAAATAAAGTTTAAATTGATATTTTGCATTTTCTTCATTATAGCCAAGAGGCAATGCGAACAAATGAATCTCCGTTCCCCATAGACTGCAGAATGAGCCAATGGAGTGAGTGGTCCCAGTGTGATCCTTGTCTCAAACAAATGGTAAGTGTTCATCACCATTTGCCCGACCTGCCCAAAAGGAAATTGGATTGCTGGCATCTCTGGGGAATTGTCTATAAGGCAAGGGTCCTCCCAAATTCCAACCTAGAAAGAAGCAATCATTGGCATGTCACTAACCTCACCAGAAGATCTGAATCAGATCTGAGTTGACCAGAAGACGAGTTAAGTATCCGTGATAATTCATCTCTGTAAGACATTGCACAACCTGGAGCATCAAGTGTTGCTGTAGGTAGCACGAATGGTGGTTTCTCTCCTTTCTCTCTTAAAACTACGGACCCATTTTGGTATGCTGACTATAACAGTGTAGGTGTTGCTTTAGACCATAATCCATTTTTGTATTAGAAAATTTAATATTTTCAGCTGCTTCCCTCCCCCTCTTTTTTGTTTTGTTTTGTTTTGTTTTGTGTTTTTACAGTTTCGGTCACGAAGCGTTGAGGCCTTTGGACAATTTCATGGAAGAAGCTGTGTTGACACTCTGGGAGATCGACAGCAGTGTGTGCCCACCAAAGCTTGCGAGGAGGTGCCAGTTGACTGCGGAAGAGACTTCCAATGTGGAACAGGTATCTGGGGTTCCAGTTGCTCTCCATGGCCTTCGTGTACCTTTCTGTGAGAAAAGAAATAAACAGCTTTCCAGACACTTATTTCCAACTGCAAGTGTAGAAAGTGAGTGTCTAGCACCTCACTTACGGTGTTAGAGTACCCATAATGACCAGCAAAAGAGAAAGTTCGGCATCACGCACAGCATATTTCCTGGTTTTGATTGCAGGCAGGTGCATAAAGAGGCGACTTCTGTGTAATGGTGACAACGACTGTGGAGACTTTTCAGATGAAGACGATTGTGACAATGATCCACGTCCCCCGTGCCGTGACCGAGTGGTAGAAGAATCTGAGCTGGGACGAACAGCAGGCTACGGGTTTGTGTTTCCCTTAAATCTTTCCAGGTGGAAATGGTGTCCAACTCTCTCACTAAGTCAAAGAGCTCATAGAAGGGTTTGTACAAAGGGCACAGCTGATACAACATTTGGGTCCATATTATTTTGGGGTGACATTTCAGGCCCTCAACATATTCAGTTAGTATGTCAAGACACTGTCTGACTATAGGGTCTATATAACAAGTTACACTTCAGGGATATTGCTTCTCGGCCCAATATGGGTCATCTCATATGATATATTTCTTATATGACCATCAGGAAAACTATAGCAACAAATGACATGTTGACATTTAGAACTGAATGGCCCCTAGCAGGAATGTTGAGCCCATCAAAGCATTTGAATTCCTGAGATGGCTGCCTTCCATTGGAACGTCTTCTGAGCTGTTACTTGATTAAAAAGTCTGAGGAGGTTCCACATTCTGGAGTTGAGCTAAAAGGAATGGGATTAAAATAATCAGTGATTAAGCCAGAGGATGATATATGGAGTTTGGATTCTGGTTCTCATTGTAGACAGATGATAGGCAAAGAGTCTCTAAGCTTTGCGGTCTAAGGGAAGTTTAGGGGTTTAGAACTCAGGAGTATAGAAAGCAGAGTCTGTGCTCTAGGAATTTCAAAGATGACAGCCCTTAGGTTCTATTCTGGTTACAAGGTATTCCTGAAATACGCACTGCTCAGCCTCCATTATTGTCCTGAACTGAGTAATTAAGTCCCTGACAAAGACACAGTTGTCCTCATCCTCAATAATACACCAACAGGGATAAATTGTTCCATTTCACCACCTACAATGTAACGGATTTCTTTATTCTCATAGTTTCAGTCTTGATTCATAATAGATGCTCAATAATTACTTGGTGGGTAGATAAACAGGTGAGTTGCCTAATGAATAAAAACCTATTTGTACGTGCTTTCTGAAACCAGGCCATTGGTAAGATGGAAACTAGGTTCTTGAAATGCAATTCAGGGTCAGAATGGAATGAAAATGGGGAAAGAAAGTAGAGAGAGGAAATGGAAAGAGCAGGACAGGAAGTGGAATGACAGAGGTTCTCGGATGAAGCAAGAAACCGTTAGAGGTGGATAAAGATCATTTCAATTGCCAAAACTTCCAGGGGCAGTGTTGGAAAGTTCTACTGGAATTTACTAGATCGAAGCCAGGAATGGAGCTGACCATACACAGGGTGGCCTGATCCAAACTGCCAGTGATGCTGAAGTTGAAAATTCCTATGCTAAGATCCATTTCCTAAGATAAGCACTTCATGTCAGGTCTGGCTAAAATTGAAACATTATTTTTCACTCTAAGGAAACATCCACTTCTTTAATGAAAATAAGAACAAAATTTAAGGATACCAAAAGTCAGGCCCAAGATAAAGTATTACACATACTCTTTATTCACTTCATAAAACCTTGCCCAGGCAGCATTCAAATATTATCCACAGTGTCCCTGGCCATTAGCCTAAAGGCTGTATTCTTGAATCAAATAGATTTCCTTAGGCCTTGAACTGAGCAGGGAATCTTAGTAAATGGCAGTGAATGGTATAGGATTGTCCAAAAACTTTCTAAGCAGATCACTACACAGGCTCAAATTACCCCCCACCTCCTGCCCATTCCTCTGCTGCTTTCCTCGGGGAGACATTGAGAGTCTGTGGTGAAAGCCCGTTACTATTTTAGTTTGCTTTATCTGGGATCCAAAAAATGGTTTTATCTCTGATCTCAATGAAAGAACTTGAACCAGGGAATCACATATGTTATTTACTCTCACTCAATGCAAATTTATAGTTTGTCTTATAGGAAAAGAATACAGAAATGTTGGCCTGCTTAGCTAAAAAATAAAAAGCAATCATTCATAATCTATTGGTTTTCTTTGTTCAAGGAAAAGAAAAATTTGTTATGTAGCATTTGCCAGCAAGTTTTATAATGAGGCATCCCAGAGAGCTGGCAAGGAACACTTAATACCTCATGCTTTACTACAGTCAAGGGTGCTGTTAGGGAGCATTATGAAGCTGAGCCATCAAGGCTGGGGAAGGGGGCCCAACTTCAGGGAAGGTTAGCTGCAGACATGGAAAATGAGGTAGGTCCTGACAGAATCAGCCCATCAACACTTTTTATTAAATTCCGTATTATTATGAGAGAAAAAAAACCTATACAGAATTCAAGCTTCATAAAACCTGTTGCACCATGCTGCCATTT
This sequence comes from Eospalax fontanierii, assembly GCA_035773235.1. Classification (NCBI taxonomy): domain Eukaryota; kingdom Metazoa; phylum Chordata; class Mammalia; order Rodentia; family Spalacidae; genus Eospalax; species Eospalax fontanierii. The sequence goes on from CM069527.1 coordinate 84,999,564, forward strand.
GCATAATTCCTTGAACTTTTCAGAATCTCTTTGGACATTCCATCACTAGAGACTATGGGAATGGTAACTTTGCTAGAGGAGCTATTATACTCATTTTGTAAATAAGAAACAAATTAAATAATTGAGACCACTTGGGTAGTGTATAGGAGAACTAAAACCCAAGTTTCTCTGGATCATATAAAACAGCGATTTTTTTTCATTATACCACTTTATTCTTCTCCTTCTCCTCGTGTCCACCTCTACTTTCCTTATACCATTTCAAAGACCAAAATTCAACACCTTATCTGCAAACCAAATTAACCTTAAAAAATAAAAGCCCTCTGGCTGGTGGCCAAGAAAGCAAGGGCACTTGCCACCAAGTGTTATGACCTGAGTTGAATTCCTGGAACCCACATGATGGAAGAAGAGAGCCCATTTCCTCAGGTTGTCTTCTGGGACCTCCACACATATGCTGGGGCATGTGTGCACCCACAACACATACTTATACACACACACACACACACACGTAAATATAATAAAATAAAACTTAAGTATTTCTTTCTTACCAAAATATTTGAATTGAGGAGATAGAAAATCAGGTGTAGTACTGACACATCCCTATATCTCGGGGGGAGGCTGAGGCCCAAAGGGTATGTGCTCGAGGTCAGCTAGGCTACACAGAAAGGCTCTGTCCCAAACCAAAAGTTTATAGTAGAACCATTAATATTAAGAAGTTTTAAGATCATATACTTTGTTATATTATCATAATCTTCAATGCCATTAATGTTGCTTAAAAATATTTTATTGGGGCTGGAGAAATGGCTCAGCAGTTAAGAGCACTGGCTGCTTTTGCAGAGGGTCCAGGTTTATTTCCCAGCACCTACATGGCAGCTAACAACCATCTGTAACTCCAGTTCCAGGGGATCCAGTGCCCTCTTCTGACCTCCTTAGGCACTCCATAACACCGGTGAACTTATACACAAGCAAGGCAATACCTTCATACACACAAACTTACCCTGGCTCCTCTGCAAGAATAGTCAGTGCTCTTAACACTGAGCCATTTCTCCAGCCCCCAATGCCATTAACATTTAATACTTATAGGAAGCCTCCATTATTCTTAAATAGAGATATGAACTACATGTGAGGTGATGAGAGTGAACAACCCAGTCAGTGCAACATGTTAGAAACTGCTTCTATACAGTTTGGCTAGGAAAACCCCAATGACTCCTATCTGCAGTTCTATGCATTTAGATTCTTTTACATAGGCAAGTCCCGGGTACTTGATATAATTAATTTATATTTTTTCCACTTGAAGGACATCTTTCAGATACATTACTATGCTGGCAGAATTCTGTGGTAGCACAGTGTTTTAGCCTCTTGTCTTGTAAGCATCTGAGGTCTCCACAAATGTTCAGGGGAGTTCTCCAATCCATCTTGCATTCATTGAAAAAACACAAATCCAAACCAGCTGTAAAAGATGTACAATATGCAAGGAATTTTTTGTGTGATCTAAGCATAACTGTACTTCTGTGAAGGCAGCTTTCTCATCAGTTCGCCTGGTAAACTGGAGCTGCCTGTGGTTCTGGTGCAGCTGTGGAAGCAGCCATCTCTAAGCACAGCCAAAGAACACAAGTTCTTGAAATTTCCCAGGTGATGACTTTCTATTCATGAGAAGTTTTCATGTTTCTTGGCGGAATAATATTGGCTCGTTTTAGACTAGACTGGGTGTCTCTGTAGGAGTGGAATCAAGTCAAAAGGTTTTGAAACATTTCTTCCTTTACACTGTATCAGTTTCACTGTAGCTTTCCAGATGGATCAAGCCAACTGGTTAGTTCACTTCCCATGAAACAATAGGCTATGCATGGCAAGGGACACAGGAGAACCTTCCAAGGGCTATCAAGTAAGTTTTAAATTATTCAAAAAAATAGAAAGAGAGGGAAAACTCCCAAATTCCTTCTATGAAGCCAGCATCACTCTAATACCAAAACCAGGTAAAGATACAACCAAAAAAGAAAACTATAGACCCATATCCTTAATGAACACCGATGCAAAAATTCCCAGCAAAATACTTGCAGACTGCATACAGGCACACATCAAAAATATCATCCACCATGATCAAGTCAGCCTCATCCCAGAGATGCAGAGATGGTTCAATATATGTAAGTCGATAAGTCATAAAGTATATAAATGGACTTAAAGACATCACTGTGTAATTTATATTTACTAGATTTATTTTTCAAAGTAGAAAGTAGTTATATTTTCAGTAAATATTTACAGTCCATTGGGAAATAATTTCCTTTGCAACTATTTAAGCTTAAGATAAAAATATATTAGAATCCACACTAAAAATGTTTAGGAAGGTATAGTTAATCACAATCCCTTTAGAAGACATTCAAGTAAGAACACTGCCCCAAAGAGTACTGTTCTACATGTAGGATCTGCCCACACCGTTCCTCCCACCCTTCCAGCACTTTCTCCATTTTTGACAGCCATCAAAGCCTAGTACACAACCTCTTCTTAAAATCTTTTTATGACTGTCCAAGGATGATCTCTTCCTTATGGAACACTTGCCTTACACAGTATTCTTATGGACTACCTCCTTAGCAAAATTATTTGCTTCTTGGACTATTTTTTTTATAAATGTATTTATTCAATTTTTGTATATTTCATACAGAACATCTTAATCCTCTTTATATCTCCTTCCCCATTGGCACCCACCCATGACTGTCCCCCACTGGAATTCATAAATTATGTCATTTGTGCTAAAGCTTATCAAGTTAAGTTAGTGTCCCCAGATGTTCCTCAGTGCAAGTTCATCCACGGGAGTCTAGTCATCCTATCTAGAGTCCCTCACTTTAAGATCAGCTCTTCCTCACCCAGCAGTAATCAGCCGCCAACAGTTCTTCAACTAACATTGGGGCCTGATGAATTTTTTAAATAGATACTTATATGTTCACTCTCCCCAACATCCAAGTAATTTTCATGGGAGTAAGTTGTGTGTTACTTGTATTCGTATAATTCCCTGTTCATAATAAACACTATGCAACAGATAGATGCATTAATCATCATTAGAAACAAAGGTTATTGGCATGCACTGCAGGACACTGTTCATTATCATTTAAGATCTATTTGAGGTTCTCTTTAAGAAGCAAAACAAAAATGTTGTCAATGCTTTCCAATATTGCATGACTTTGAGATGGAAGAATTGCATCAAACCCTCAGTGAAACAAAGACAAGAAGTGATTGCTTACAGAATTAGACTTGACAGTCAGCTATATCTTTGAGCTGAAGTAGCTGGCTTGGCATTGCTTTCCACTGATCTTTGTTGAGATACTGGGACTGCAAGAGCTGCCAAGTTAAAAAAGAAGAAGGAGGAGGAGGAGGAGGAGGAGGAGGAGGAGGAGGAGGAGGAGGAGGAAGAAGAAGAGGAGGGGGAGGAGGGGGAGGAAGAAGCAGCAGCTACTACCTGGTAAGGCAACTGCACAAATAAAGCAAAGAGAGGCCCACGGGGGGGGGGGGGGGGGGTTGCTCTTCATGTTCAGAGCTGAAAAATGGCTGACTGCTACTTTGAACTACAAGCCACTAGCTTAAGCAAGTCACATGGTTGAGCGTAAAGTCCATCTTGATGCCAGGGGGAGGCTATAGATGTACGTGGAGAATTGGATTTAAAGCAACTCTACAATGTTTGGGCATTTGTCCTTGTCACTTAGTCAAGCCGATAACTCTAATTTTCAACACTGTATTAAAACTCCTGGGTCTTTGTATCTGCTAGAAAGAGCATTTTTTTTAGCCAGTTTGACAGTGAGATAGCTAATTTTATGGTATCTCAGCTTCATGTATCAGTTCCTTAACTGTCCTTCCATTACAATTCAATCACAATGTTTCTTTTTGATGGATCAAATTTAATTAAAATGTGCTATGCATGTTAAGTTTCTTTTTAACCTATCATTGCCAAGACTCACAGCTTCCTTTTTTTTTTTTCATCAGCAACGGACTCATGGTGCACCATCCACACTGTTACAAATTGCTCTTGAAACCAACATCCAGATTTATAATCCTAATCAGAGTTAGGAATGTGATCTAGAACAGTGGACAGAGTTTATGCTTTTAGGTCACAGAGCTGTAAGTGTGAGGGTCAGATTTCCCACTTGTCATCCTGGACTCAGAGTCATTTTGCACACGATACTGCTTACACAGAGCAACTATGTTCCTCAACAGAACAAAGGTTTCATAAATAGCCAGCATCTTCATCTGCAGATACTCTATTTAAACCTGGAAATCAAACTCAATTTTTTTAAGCTAAAGGATATTCCCATTTAGGAATTAAAATTTACCTAATAAAAATATTTTGCCGGGGGGCGGGGACTGAGACTGCCTTGCTCAGATGCTGAATGATTTTATATTCATCTTGGAAAGTGTACTAGGAATACTAGAAGCCTGGGGGGTTGAGGTTCCTGACAAGCAGTGAGACAGCTGGAGGAAAAGGCTTAAGTTGACAGAGATTGGGGAGAGAGATAAAGAGCCCCAGTGTTGATTCATAGATGAAAAATCACATGCATATGTTATACTGCCCCCCAGAGACACAGCGTTCTCAAATAATTTAAATAGTTGGTATTCCAGCATTGGCTCTTGATTCACTAAGGGACATTATGTAAAAGTTACGGCACTGGAGTTCAGACTCCAGGAGCCAGATGGCCCCATGTGTCTTACTGCCGCCTTTCTTTTTTTGTGTTCTAACAGTGCCCTAGTTGCCAAGAGTTTACAAGACTCTCCTAAGGTATGCTTTCTGCCAAGACACTGTGCAGAAAATGAACAGGCCCTTGCTTCTGTTCCCGATTAAACCCCACATGTGTGGGGTGATGGTGACATGAACCGAAGCTCTTACTCTCCGGGCTACAGAGGACTGTCCAGCATCAGTCATGGTATTTCCCCACCTGACCCTATTTTGCTTCTTCTCAGGATCAACATTTTGGGGATGGATCCCCTAAGCACACCTTTTGACAATGAGTTCTACAATGGAGTGTGTGACCGGATACGGGATGGAAACACTTTGACATACTACCGAAAACCTTGGAACGTAGCTTATTTGGCCTATGAAGTAAGTCTCCTCAAGAGAAAACACAATGCTTTGCTTTTGGCTAAAAGCTTTTTTTGATAAATTTAATAGTAGATACAGTGAAAATTCAATATAATAAGAATTTAAGAACCTGGGACTCACTTCAAGAAGAGATGTGGCTTAGACCTCTTTAGAAATATGAAGTAGTCTATCATCCATCCTCAGCTGCATTCACCTGGTGATAAAGATTTGGAAAAAGACAGATTCTGTAGAAAGAACCCAGGATAATGGATTCTCAGAAATGACTCAGGATAAAATTAGTGTTGATTTGACTAGTGATTGAAATGGTCATACCCCCATCTCTCTCTCTCTCCCTCTCTCTCTCTCCCATCTCCATTTTCTCTGTGAAAGCCCATTTTTCTCATTTGTCTCCATTCAGTATCCTCTTAGATAGAGAATGCTTGACTAACATAACTACCTGTTTTCACTCCCCTCAAATACTCAGAGTCCACACTCTCCCCTCCATCCAAAATACAAATATGTATTGCCTTCTTTGATCCAAGGTAAGACACAATAAGGAATAACAGTTAAATTATTCTGAACCAAGCTGGGAACATCTGTTCCCTAGACTGGTCCTTTAGCGAATAAGGCCCATTATGTCCTCTTCATTTAGTTACCACGAAGTTCTTACTGCTGCTGTCAGTTCCAGAAGACTATAAAACACATAGACTCTTAAAAAAGTGTAGACAGTATTGTTTGTGAAAAGACAGTATTCTAAATAAATCCTTACCTACTTCAGCTTCAAGCTATCCTGTTCACCTGTGGATAATGAAGCCCAGAGTGGCCCTATGCTCACAATTTCACCACACTGTCTTATTCCCTGTACCCATAAATCCAGAATAAAGTCATTAATTTCCCCAAAATCTGAGGAAATTTTGAGGCTGTGCTCTCTCTCTACAGTGTCATGTTTATTGCCCTCTCTTTTTAAACTTTTTTTATGTGTATTAGCATATTGGCTGCATGTATGTAAGTGTCAGAAGAAGATCCTGGATCAATTGGAGTTACATGCAGTTGTTAGCCTCCATGTGGGTACTGAGATCTGAACCTGGGTCCTCTGTGAGAGCAGTCAGTGCTCTTAACCACTGAGCCAACTCTCCAATCCCATGTGTGTCTCTTTTGAGAACTAAGTTTTCTGAGAAAAAAACCAACAGTCAATCTAAAAAAAAAAAGTATTTTTCTGAGCCAGCAAAATAGCTCAGCTGGTAAAAACTCTTGTCACCAAACCTATTGTCCTGAGTTCAATCCATGGAAACCACATGGTGGAAGAAGACCACAGACATCCACAAGTTGTCCTCTGACCTCCAACACACACCGAGGCGCACAGTGCCTACATGTACAAACATATAAATAAGTAAAATCTTAAAGTACTTTTCTAAATAGAATATGCTAAACATAGCAATGTTGGCCTTTGCCAACAGGCAAAAGGTGATTGTTATGTTGTTTTATTTTTGTCTGCAACTCTCAAGTCTGCAGTTTATAGTTTCCCTACCTTCACTGCTGTTGAGCTCCAGATGAGAAATATGTGAAATATCCTCCCATAGGCTCATATGTTTGAATCCTTGTGGTACTGTTTTGAGAGATTATGACAGCCTTAGGACATGGAGCCTTGTTGAAGGAAGTGGGGCATTAGGTGGGACCTGAGAAGATACTGCCCAGCCCTACTTGAGCCTAGACCTTTCTGCTTCCTGCCTTTCCTAAGTGAACACACTGCCAGCTCATGCTTCCACCCTCCAGTCAGAGCTGTTATCACTGCCACCCCCTCCATCATTACATACCCACCGCAGCCTCTGAAACCGTGGGCCAAAATAAACATCTTCTCCCCCAAGTTGTCTATGTAAGATATTTTGTCCACAGGGATTAAAAAGTAACTAATACAACTTCTGTGACCAGCCTCATAGCTCCTGGATAGAAGTGATAAATGTATGACAGAGACTAGTGCGGGCTGAGTGGCCAGGACTGAACTTCAACCTACACCAGGACAGTAAACACACTGGTCCCCTTGTTCAAGTCTGGAGAAAGATACAGCTCAACATTTCAGAATGCTTTAGATTTTAGAAGAAAGTCGTGGTGGGTACATGCCCTGTATATTACTTATACTCCCAAGGTTATTTGGAGCAGTATCCCATAATCAAATACCTTAAGCTTTCTATTACAAGACTAGTCTATGTTCACACACAAAGTGGGATAAATGAAAGCTATAAATCACTTTTTATTAGTTCAGGTGTTATTAATGCCTCCAAATGAGTTTTTCCATCAAGCTTATAAAAATTGTAGGCAGGAATGTAGACTTGGGTACTTTTTTGGTACTAATCAAGGAAGAGAGCTATTTGAGCTGAGGAGGGCTTTGCTAAAGTATGGACTCTCCATTGCTGGTGATCCCTTTGTACACCTCTGTCATGGCCTTAGAGAATAAGTAGCCACAGTTTTATTGTCATAATTGTACATAAATGAGCATGAATTTATAGGAGAGAAAATCTCTATTTTAATTTCTTACAGAGGATTTTTTTTCATGTTGGAATGATCAATAAAATAAGTCACCTCCCACATCTTTTGCATGTGTACAAATCCTATTAAGTGTATTTCCTTATTGCCCATTATCAACTACATATATGTGCAGACACTCACAAATTATATCATATGAGCTAAGTTTCATTACATTTATTTATTTATACTTGCCACGGAGTATGAAATTCAGAGGACAAGTGATGGCAAACAGTTCTCTCTTTCTGCCATGTGGGTCCCTGAGATGGAACTTCAGTTGTCAGACTTGACAGCAAACACCTTTATCCACTAATGCATCTTACCAGCCCAGATGAATTAATTTTCAAACCTTGTTTTAGTTATTTATTGGTAATAAATTATCATCTTTTCTTACTTGAAGGACTTATGCAGCCCATTATGACATATTCTTATATTCACATTCCTTCACTTACTATTTCTTACTGTGTGGCAAGGAACCCTGCCTCAGCCCTGAAGCTATGAGATATTAGGTAAATTACTTATCACTGTGATTCAATTTCCTTATGTAGAAAACAGAAATAGTATGGCCTACCTCATGGATATACATGGGCCTAAATATGCAAATTTCTCAGAGACTTACTGGCACATAGCAAACACTCAATCAACACTTGTTATTACCTTAGAACATAATTAGTGAAAGACTTAACCAAAGTTGATAAAATAAAGTTTAGTAGTGTCACATTATAGATCAATATGTACTGACAGTTTTATAAGTCAGAAGTAGTGACCAAAGCCATTGAAGTCTGTGAAAATGGGGAAGATAAAATATGATTGTATTTATAAAATAGACACTTTTCCTTTTCCACTTGTTTTTCTTTGACTCTCCATTTTCTGTTGTTGAAAGCAACAATTTTAAGCCTAAATCAGATTCTAGGGTTTTATTGTACTCCATAAACAGTGATATCCATGAAAAATGTAAGATTCAGGAGGTAAACAAGAGTTGACAAAGTACACTGAGAATTCAGTTGCCCTTTTCACCCTAAATCCTGTGGAGTCCTATTGACAGTCTCTGTTTTCTTGTTCCCAGTCATTTTCCAATCCTTTCCAATATCCAGTCCAGTTTTCTTTAGAGTGCTCTTTGTTCAGGAGAGTCTTTAATTCCTGGAATTAGCAGAATTCCTATTTGCTTCAATCAGCTCTCTCTATATATTCCTCCTTCCCTCTTCTGGCTTCAGTTTTCACCTCTGTTCTAACGGTTCCCAAATGCTGTGTTTCTAGGCCAGATCTCCCTCTAACTAGATATCCATGTCTCCAGCTGCCTGTAGTTGTTACACAGTCAGTGTACCTAACGCTAATACCCAGCATTATTCTCAGTTGGTAAGTGGATCTCTTCCTCATCACTTCAATTCAAATCTGAAATCCCTTTCCAAAGGCCTCCTTTACAGACCCTTTCTCAAAATATACAGTAACTAATCAGTTCTAAATTTCAGGCTTTACTCTTATATTAGCTGGTATTCTGTTCTCTGTTCTCACTATCACTGCCTTTGGCTTTTCTCATGTCTCATCTAAAATACTGTGAAAGTCTTTTCAACTTGAAGCCTCCATTCTTCTCAGTGGAGGAGTGTTGGAGAACAATTGGAAATAGACTATGGAGAGAAAACTGGTGAAGGTTCCACTAAGTTTGTTCATGCAAATGGGTAATAAAACTATAAACTGTAAAGTTACAATTGTTGAAGGCATCTCTCTGAGAGAATGAAGCTAAAAATGGTAGATTGCTATTTTGATGCAGACATTATTAGCCTCAGCATTTCATTCCGCTGCTTAGTTGGCGGATACCTCACCGAAGTCAGCGAATCTGAATCGATCTGTTTGGCAGGTCATTCCTGATCTGATTTTTGATTACCACTTCACATTGAGTTTCTTTTATCCTAAACTTCTGCCTTTATTAGATGACTTTCAAACTAATCCAGTACATTTTGCTTTCCTCTCTACTTTGGAGTTTTTTTGTTGTATCATAAATATTCCTTACTAGCTGATATGCTAGTCCTTTTATTTACCAAAGGATCCTGAGTAACTCACATTGCATACTTTACTAAGGAATGCTCCTTGAAATATGTGTTAGTGTGTTAATATTTTTTAAAAGCTAATGTGCTTAATGAAGGCAAGAAACTTGAATCAAGCAAATACATAGTTGAAATTTCCCTTAAAGTTGACTGTAACGTGTAAAGAGAAGCATAATAAACATTTCAACCTTTCTACTGGCCACTTGAGCCCATTTAGAAAACTTGACAGCTTATAGATAGATTTGGTTCTATTCATGCTTGTTTGTTCTATGTTGATAGTTCCCAATTAATAAATACATAGATTTCCATATAAAAACTCTATCATAAGAACTATGATGCATAAATTAACTCTTAAGGATTTGAGTTTAGAGTCATAGGTAGAGTCAAATCATGAAGGAACTCAATGTGCTTTTGCAAGTGATCAGGCATAATGATGAAGATGATGGGGGAGCCACTTAGGACTGTAAAATGGTCAGAGTATCATTTTTAGATGTTATGCTCTACTATGATGCATTTTAAAGGGGAAAGATAATAGATGATGAGATAGTGAGGATTCAATAAGGGGGTAATAAAAGGCTAATCTGGGTCTTCAGTGTGTAAAGATTATGGAGAGATGAGATGAACCCAGCACATTGAAGCATTAAGACCTAAATAATGAACTGAATGAATGAATGAATGAATGAATGGTACAGCATCGAAAGATTTCTGGGGTTGGATTTCTACAGAATCTGCCATAACAGAAATGAGAGTTCTAAGAGCAGGACAATTGAATTTTGATCATTTTGAGTTTGAGGGTTTATATGACATCTACATAGCTATCCTACAAAGAATAGATTGGATTAATCTGAGGGCAAAGAGAATGATAGAAAGAGGTCTTTGTTTGGATGACTGAAGAGGCCTGAAATCACCCAGGAAATGTAAAGTAATAAGAAGAACACAGAAAAGACTTTAAGAACACACCATTTGCTTTCTAGGTTTAGATACTCTGACTGTGGCCACATTTACATGTCCAATTGATAGTTCTTGTTAATGAATTGATGCTTTTATCATATGATAGCTTCCTTTATCTCTTCTTAGAGTTCTTTACTGAAAGTCTGTTTGTGATTTATTTTGGTTTCTATACATCTTTTCATTTTTCTCTCTTAATCCTTAGAAGTGAAACGAGTGTCTTGTCAGAAGCATGTGGTCAGGACTTCTAATTTTTATCTATTCGGTCACTGGACAATTTAATCCATTTTACTTTTGAGGTAATTATTGATAGGTGAGGACTTAAGGCTACCATTTCATTGTATTTTATTGTTTTGTAAATCCTTTGCTTTACTTCCTCTTTTGATGTCCTCCTTTGGGATTAGATGATTTGATTTTGTGGTATGCTTTGATTATTCACTTTCTATATTTTGTGTTTCTACTATAGTTTTTACTTTGTAATCACTGTGAGTTACTATGAATCTTTCACAAAAGATTTTGTAGTATAACAAGCTATTTTAAGATTTTAACAATTTAATTTCAATCACATAAACAACTATACATTTTCACTGCTCATTTTTTATATTATTGATGTCACAAATTACCTCTTTTTACATAGTTTATAAACCATGACAAATTATTATATCTATTATTTCTAATAGTTTAGCCCTTTAAACTTTTTGCTAAAAATATGCTGACACACATGCACAATAATAAATAAATAGCACATACATGCAATAATAAATAATTAAATTTTCAAAGGAATATTCCAAAAAGTAAAATAGAATAAAATTTCCCTGTGGTAAAGAGAAGCATGGGTCATGGAAAGCAGCAAGTTTGCTTGATGACTGCAGCAGTTAGGAAGAGAAGGTCTTGGAATGAGGATAGCAGAGTTTATTCTGAAGTCAGTTGGAAGACATTGAAAGATTCTGAGAGGGACACAGCAATGATGAACTGTTTTTTCTGTTTGTGCTGAGCATTTAACCAGCAAGACTTGTCTTAAAAATAATCATATATATCTTACTCTCTCCATTAGGCAGTAATAAGTTTATGCTCCCCATGCAGAGTAGCCACCCAGTACAGTCTCAGAACCTAATCAATGCTATTGAAAGAGTCCGGTCTGTTTCCTAGACAGGAGATACACCAATGTCAGGAGTTCTCTGGAAAGGGAGATGAACCACTGTTATGCACAACTCTTTCATTGTATATTAATCCATTTTCTGTTTCCTGCAACACAGTACAGCAGACTGGGTAAGCTATAAACAAGAGGTTCACACTGGCTTGTGGTTCTAGAGGTCGGAGGTAGAAGGTTCACATCACAAGACTCTGTTCTACTGACTTCCCAAATACCCCAAGCCCTAAACACTGTAGGTTAACTTTTTACCCTCTTAATCCTACGTACTACAAGTTAAATTCCATCTTAATTTGGAGAACACACTGAAACATGTATGAACCGTAACAAAACTGACTCGAGACTGGTACCGAGTCGGCAAAGGATGAATTAATGGAAAAATCTAAATGTTTTTCATTTAAATCTATTTATTTATTATTTTATTAAATTTTTTGTATATTTAATACAGAACATCTCAGTCAATCTTAATCACCTTTATATCCCCTTCCTCATTGGCAGCCTCCCACAGACTCACCCCTGGAATTCTTATACACTCTTGTTTGTGTTAATGTGTTATGAAGTTAGTATCCCTGGACATTCCTCAGTGCAAGTTCATCAGTTGAGGTCTGCTCAACCTATCCAGAGTCCCTTGCTTTAGGAAGATTAGCTCTTCCTCACCCAACATTGATCAGTTGCCAATATTTCTTCAGCAAAGATTGGGGGCCTCTGTCCATTTCCCCAGTGCTGGGTTTTTGTCTGCTTGAGTTTGCCGACATCATTGCTATAGATTCATATGAGCAGGGTCCCAGGAGCTTGTAGGATTCTAGTTCCCTATGGTCATGCACCTCCACCATGTCTCTTACATTCTTTCTGCCCCTCTTCCACAATGGTCCCTGAGCCCTGGGTGAGTGAAGCTTAGTATAGGACCCACACTCTGCAGACTCCTGATCTCCACCCTTTGGCCATTTATGACTTTTGTGTTACTAGCCCACTGTTGCCTGTGGGAGCTTCACTATGAGAGTTGAGAGATTCGTTAGTGATCTCTGTACCCCTTGTACTATGCACCATAAGTCTCAGAGGTACAGGTTACCTTGTACATGTGCCCCTTAAGCTTAGGCAATTCACAGACACTGTCTGTGTGTGACCAGTTGTGTATTGTGAAATAATCTCCATCTGGTGCAAAAGAAGGTTCTTTGTGAGTGGTGACTGGGATACTTGGATAGAAGGATACATATTTTTCACTTACTAAGAAGTTACATTAGTCTAAGTATGTGACAGCCTTTGGGATTTCTCTAAGATCTGTGATCTGTTTATAGGCTTAGGAATTTGGCTATGCTTACAGCATGACACATGAGTGTCCTCCCATTGAGTGGGCTTTAAGTCCAATTGGGTAACGATTTATTGCCTCCAAGACAAAGTGCCACTATCACACCAGTGTCATAAATGTTGTGCCAGGCATTGATGTGATTATTTGGTCATGAAACTGATGTTGGATCATCAATTTATGTTCTCTGTTATCAGTTTGTGTAGTACTCTCCAGAGCTATGAGAGCTACCTTCAGGAGAAGTGGCTTCGAGGTCAATTCCAGCTCCATTGCTCCAAATATGGTCTCCAAAATATGTACTGTCTTCAGCAACAGGGTCTTATCTTCAAGTTCTGGGAGACAATCAGAGGCTGTGAAAATAGCCAGTGTAATTTTGGGAGTCTCTTGAACCACCCTGACTCAATGAAGGTTTCTCCTATCTAGTACTTTTTCTTCTTATATAGCTTTCAGCTATGTACATGGGCCCATGTAGAGATATTGTATGTATAATTTGTCATTAGGTTGTTAAGAATAATATGGCTCCCTCTGGTGTTTTACGCTAGCTAGGCATTATTTACCTCTCCTATCTCTCCCTGTCTAATGCTCTCTCACTATCTTACCTGTTTAAAAAGGAGTGGAGATAGTGGAAGCCTTGTCAGGTTCCTGATTTTAAGAATGCTTCCAGTTTTTCTCCATTTAGAATGATGTTGGCTGTAGCTTTGTTGTATATAGCCTTAATTATGTTAAGGTATGCTCCCTCCAGTCCAATTCCCTCCAGAATTTTTAACATAAATGCATGTTGAATTTTATCAAAGGCCTTTTCTGCATCTAGAGATAACCATGTGATTTTTGCCTTTGAGTCCATTTATATGATTTATGACATTTATTAACTTATGTATACTGAACCATCCCTGCATCTCTGTAATAAAGCCAATTTGATCATGGTGGACGATCTTTTTGATAATATGTCTGTATCTAATTTCTATGTATTTTGTGGAGAATTTTTGCCTCTATGCTCATTAAGGATATGGGTCTATAGCTTTTGGTTTTGATTGTATCTTTACCTGGTTTTTGTAAACCTGACTTCATAGAAAGAATCTTGGAGTTCTCCCTTTAGTTTTATCTTTTTGAATAATTTAAGTAATATTAGTTGTAGGTCTTCTTTAAGTGTCTATTAGAATTCTGCTGTAAATCATCTGAACCTTTTTTTTAAGTTGGGAAGTTTTGTATTACTGTTTCAATTTCCTTATATGTGATGAGTCTGTTTAAGCTGTTTATCTCTTCTTCATTTTGCTTTGGTGATTCCTATGATTTTAGATATAGATCCATTTCTTTCAGGTTTTAAAATTTAATAAAGTATATGTTTTTTTCTTTTTGAGCTTTTGTAATTTTTACACACTTCTAAGTCAAGTCCCGACCTAGTTCCCCAGCCATGCCTCCCCACCTCCCCACACCAGACCCCATGCGCTCCACTACACCCCGCAAGTCCTCTAGTCATGCACCTGCCCCCAAAGGTCCCCCAGTATAAACCCATCCACTGGGGTCTAGTCAGCCTAGAACAGTCTTGAACTCACTATGGGGCACAAATTGACCTCAAATTTACCTCCTCCTGCCTCAGTGTTTTGAAATCTAGGCCTATAGGTCTACACCACCAACCACCCCTGCCTGCATTAGGTTATTTAGTTTAGGTTTTACTTTATGTAAAATACATACATGTGTTTTTTTCTTAATCAGGAAATTCAAATAACAATATGATTATGCAAAGAAAAGCAAGCCTGCTGTCCCTCCAGATTCCAGTTTCCTCTTCTCTTTCAAGGTGGCACTATACTGGGTTGCCTACTTACCTAGAAACTTGAATGTACATAAAATATTTCTTTTTCTGGTAAATACTAGTGAATAAAAGTTAAAAGAACAATTTTTGGAGGTCTGACAACTGAAGGTTTTTTTACTTACATTCATTAATATGTATCAAGAACTTTGAAAGGTGACTGATGCACAAGTATTCAGCTAGTATCTGGTTTATCGCTTGATTTTATATAGACTATAAACAGTCTATATAGATCTGTTCTTCAACATGCTTTTAATTATTAATACATTGAGTTTTGAAAACGTGATGTATCATGTCTGCTATGAATTATCTCACTGAATCTCATAACAACATTTGGGGCAGGTATAAAAAGTGTTTCTGTTTTCTAACCTGGAAATCAGACTATGCACAGAGAGACTATTAAGCAATGTGTTCAAGGCCATAGACTGTGACGGTTAGTTTTGTCAGCGTCACACAATCTACACTCACTTCAGAAAAGAGTCTTAATGAGGGACTGTCTAGATCAGGTTAGTTGGTGGTCATGTCTGTCGGGGATTATCTTGACTACACTAATTGATGTGGGACGAGCCACCCTAAGGGTGGGCGGCACCCCTCCCTGGTTTGGTTCCTGAACTGTGTAAGAGGAGAGAAAGCAAACTGAGAAGTGAACATGCATGCATTTACTCTCTGTGTCTTGACCGTGGTTGTGACTAGCTACTTCTGATTCTTTTCTTGACTTCTTCACAATGATGGACTCTAACTCGGAATTGTGAGCTGAATAAACCTTTTCTCCTTTAAAGTTGCTTTTGTCAGAGTACATTATCACATCAACAAAAATGAAATCAGGGCAAAAATTAGTACAGAGGACAGGGAGTCATTCCTCTGATAGACCTATGTGCGTCTTATGCAACTTGATTTGTTTTTTGACTAGAACGTGGAAGAATTTGGAACTTTGTGTTAGAAAAACTGGAAGAGCTTAATAGGCCATTTATAGTGGGAGTTTGGGAGATAGTAATGCTAAGAGAAACAGACAGTGGAGGTCTGGCTCATGAGGTTTCATAGGGGAATAAGACTTTCAGAAACTGGGCTAGAGCCCATTTATATGATATTTTTACCAGGAATCTGGCTTCATTCTACCTGCATCCTGAGAACCTGAGTGAAGTTGAATGTAAAGATAACAGACTTAGTTGTTTGGCAGAGGAAATTTCAAGGCAGAATGGTTATTCAGTTTCAAGCTAAGGAAGTAGCTATAATTGATGGAAAGATAAGTGCCATTGTACACAAAACTCCTACCTACACTGGAACAATAGAAAAGTGTTTCCTCAGGATCATCACACAGAAGCTTGCATAGCTGTGGTCCAAAAGGGCCAGGTTACTTTTGAGGAGCTGATCCAGAACATGGCAGTGTTGTAAACATCATTCACCTGGTATCAGTTTTAAATGGAAAGGATGCAAGGTTGAGGGGGTCCTAGAGAACAGCTGAAGCCAGGCCCTGTGTGGTAGAGTGAAAAGACCTGCAGAGAAACCCTGAGGAGCCATTTCCTGAGTCTGTAAAGGTAACATTTCAGTTGCAAAGGAACACCCAAGACATGCAAGTGCCAGCACCATGGGACACCCACCAAGGAGAGCTGCAAGTATGGAGTGGAGCTGGCCTAAGCCTAAGTGTCCTGCAAGCTGCAGGGCTGGAGGAGTAGGGCTGCCAAGCCCCATTTTGAGGCCCAGATGCTGAACATGGAGCTGTATAATTTAGTGTTTTTAGCCTGTTGGAGTTTGGTTTTGTCTGAGTGTTATTATTTGCACCATTTCTTTTCTCTTCGAATAAGAATGTCTATTCTGTGGCATTATATGTTGGAAGCATATTGTTTGTCTGTTTGGTTTTTATTTCACACGAGCTTGCAGTAAAGAGATTTTGGCCTTTTGTTGTTTTTTGTTTTGACAGGGTCTTACTATATATCCCTAGATGGCCTAAGATAAACTATATTGACAAGGCTGACCTCAAACTCACAAAGATCCACCTGCCTCTGCCTCCTGAGTGCTGGGATTAAAGGTGTTATGAGACTGTAGGGACAAGAGGTAGAAGGTTATGGCTTAATGGTGATGTGTTTGTGTGTCAAGTTAAGATATGGAGTTATGATGATTAGTTTCAATTGTTCACTTGACACAATCTAGAATCACCTGGGAAGAGAGTCTCAGTGAAGGATGTACAGATCAGGTTGGTCTGTCTGTGGATGTATATAAGGGGCCTGTCCTGATTACATTCATTGATATGGGAAGATCTAGCCTAAAGGCACCATTCCTTGGATTTGGGTCTTGAACTGAGTAAAGGTAGAGAAACCAAGCTGAACAGACTCATTCATGTGTTCATTCTCTTCATGCTTTTGATTACTGATGTGACTAGCTGCTTCAAATTCCTAACTTGACTTCCCAACAATGATGGACTCTAACCTGTAATTGAAGGTAAATAAGCCTCTCTTCCTTAAAGTTGCTTTTGTCAGGGTATTTTATCACAGCAACAGAAATGAAGCAAGCCCAGGCTCTATATTTGAACCATGGAAACCTGACTCCAACACCTTTGCTTTAAACACCTTTACTGTTTTCAAGTAATTGCCTGATATCCTGTTTCTTTTTAACAATGCTTTTAGACCAAGGCTGATAAAAACTTCAGAACAGAAAATTATGAAGAACAGACTGTAATGCTCAAAAGAATCTTCCAAGAGAAGATATCAAGTTTTGATGCAAATTTAGCTCTAAAATTCACAGCCACTGAAGCAAATGTAGATGCAGTTGAAGAACTCTCTGGGAAACCGAATTCATCAGATCCAGAAAAATCCTCAGTTAACCTTCGATTTTCATATATCAACAATGAAAACTTTCAACAATTGTTTTCATATTCTTCAAAGAAGGTAAGATCAAGTAATTCATACAGAGATGCTAATAGGATATATAACAAATTAACCGAACGTCTTTTTAAGTTAAACATTTAGAACACATAAAGTTCATAAGGGAGAAAAATAAAACAAGACACAGCAAACCTTCATGGAGTTAGCTAGAATAAGAAGCAATCTGCCAAGGGCAGAAAACGTTGATGAGATGTTCAATAGTAGTCATGAGACAGATGTTTGGTACTTAGTGAGTAGAGAATATCTTTTAGAATTCAGAGCATGATTTTGGGCTAAGGCTGAGGCTGCAGACCATCCGGTCTCACATGTATCTGGTATCACAGTTATTAATACAATGGAAAATGAAACTGAGGAATTATATTAAATATATTTCTTTCTTTTTTTTATTTTTTGGTCTTTTTGAGACAGGGTCTCCCTGTAGCCCCAGCTGGCCTAGAACTCGCTTTATAGACCAAACTGGTCTTGAACTCACAGAGATCTGCCTGTCTCTGCCTCCGGAGTACTGGGATTAAAGGCACATGCCACCACACCTAGCTTAAATGTATTTCTTTTAGGTGTCAATGTGATGCTAATACAGTGTTCATCCGTCCTTTTCTGGTGTCACCACCCCTGTTTAGACACCTTTCTCCCACATTAAAATAGTAACCCACTCTCCATATTTATGTTGCACCTACTTGTGTAGTTTGTATAGTCTGTACATTGCCTTTATAGCCACATACTTACCCATTCAATACTTTAATTCATTCACTGCATATTTAATTGTAGACTTATGTGGCCAGGCATTAGCCTGGTTATTTTGTGAATTAAGCCAACAAAGAATTTTATACGTACATAGCTGAGAGCTCCTTAGAGGAACTCAGTCAAAAACAATAAATATAATAACAAAGGAAAGCAGTTGTTTAGAAATTGGTAAGGGCTTTAGGGAAAAGGAAAGGCAGAGAAACCTATGGAAATTGGGAATGGTTGGCACCTAACAGTGCTAAAAATCCCACCTCAGGGTGGGATCCAGTGAGAAGATGAGACCTAACCAAAAATTTAAATGAGAAGTCGTCCAGCAGCTGAATTTGGGATAGTGTACGTGCAGAAGGAACTATTAATGTCAATTTACAAGGCATGAAGAATCTGATGAGACAGCCCTGTCACACTGAACCAGAAGGAAAACAGATACGAGGGCACATTAATTGGATCATGCAAGGCCTCAAAGCTCACTGTAAAGGGTGGCTTATTCTCCCTGTGATGGGGACATTACCAGAGTCTTGGTTGAATTGTTGGCATTCTTTATTACATTTAACATGGTCAGTCTGGGGGCAGGGGCTGGAGAGATGGCTCAGTGGTTAAGAGCACTGGCTGCTCTTACAGAAGCCCCAGGTTCAATTCCTACCACCTACATGGCAGCTAACAACCATCCATAACTCTAGTTCCAGGTGGTCTGATGCCCTCTTCTGACCTCTGCTGGTATTGCACAGCACGGGTACACTTACACAGATGCAGGCAATACACTAAAACACATAAAATTAAAATTAAAAATATTTTTAAAATTAAAAATAAAGATAAAATTGCCAGTTGAGGTACTCGGTTGAGAAACATTAGAAGTGTTAAGATCAAAAGCAGGGCGGAGAGTTAAAAGCCACTGCAGGAATGAAAGCCAGACATGGTGGCAGTTTAGATAAGATAGTGTCCATCAAACCTGATTCCAAGGCTGGGGTCTAAAACATCTGGAGTATGAAGTTGCAGATGAAGAACCTTTCACATAGGGTAGGCTGGAAGGGAGACTAAAGTTAATAATAGTTAAGTGCAAGTTAGCTTAAGTGTGAAGTGTCTATTAAATGTTCAGTTGGAGATGCCAGTTTGGAAGTGGGCATTATGAATCTGGAGTTTGGAAAAGAAATCTGGGCTAAGCTATAAATTTAAAAATTCTTGACATGTAGGTGATTCTTGAGGTCATTAGGCTTTGTGGGACCAGCAACAGAATTATAATATGCTTGGAAAAAAGAGAAGTCAGCAAAGGAAGACAGGAGGTGGTTGGTGTAAGGTCTGAACCTTGCACTCAGTGTGGTCTGGGAATCAGCAGCACCTACATCCTTGGAAGCTAGAATCTCAGATTCTACCCAGAATTGCTAGGTCAGAATGGCATGTTAACAAGATTCCCCAAATAGTTTGCTCAGTTTCTGTGGTATGAGGAGCACTGCCTTCCAGAATCAGACGCAAAAGTCTACTGAGGAGAGAGGAGATGGGAATTGCACAAAAATGTGCTAAAAAGTCAAAGCTGAGGGTCATAATCACTGGCCTGAGAATTATGAAGATCACTACTGGCCTTGACCAGACAGGGCAAAATCTTTCTGAGAGCAGCAGCATGAATGGATCAGATTGAAGACACTGGATATTGCTCAGTGGCAGAGTGTTTGCATAGCATGTCAAGGCCCTGGGTTCATTTCTTAGCAAACACATTAACACACACACACACACACACGCACACACACACACACACACACACACAAACTCTCTCTCTCCCTCTCTCTCTCTCTCTCCTTCTTTTTCTCTCTCTCTCTCATACAGATAGATTTAAGAGAAACTGGCAAGAGAAGATTGGAAATAGAAAGTACAGAAGTTTTCCAGAGAATTTTGTGTCTAATGAGGGCCAGGAAATGGGTAGCAGCTGGTACAGCAAGTGAGGACAAAAGAATGGTGTTAATTGTTTAAAAATGAAGGAAACAACAGTCTATCATGATGGAAATGATCTAAGACCAACCTTTGAAATAAGCCTAGTCAAAGACATTCGTTTTACTCCAAATCTGAAGATACACCTCTTAGTTTTAACAGTAATAAAAAAAGAATCTTGGTACATTTTGTTCATATTGAGACCCTGATGAGAATTACTATGCAAATCAAAAAATGGAGAACTCATTGCAGTTTATGATACACAAACTGAGTTCCTGTAAGATTCTCGTGAGGGGATATTCACTTAGTTCCTAAATTAAGCTATACAAACAACATGCTTCGAGAACACAAAACCTTGGTGAGATGTACATATACACTAAGATATATCTTTTTAAAAAGACAAGATGTTTTCAATGCCCATATAGTGTGTGTTAACCACAGTGACAGCAGAAGAACCTCGGGAGTTCCATCTACAGAAATCATAGTGTTCATTGCAGTTAGTTCTGCCTGGGACAGGCTAAGGCAACACAAATATGAAGCACATGTTTGAATCACAAACATCACTGTCCCAGTTTTGCTTGGAAATTTAAGCCATCATCTCTGGCCTTGGGAGCTTCTAACTGTTGAGTTGTTTAGGTTGGCCTGACAGTCATGATTTAAAATATTATCTATCCTATCTCTGTCACTGACAAGTGAGAGGGCAAAGTAGAAGGAACAGAGTGAATGTAGACCTGTATCCTCAATAAAGAGGCTGTCACGGTCTGTGATTTGGGGCAAATGACTTGGTGTCCTTTGTTTATGTTTCTCATCTATAAAACTATAAGTTTGAGCCTTATATATGCAATACATTCATTTCTTTTCATTGTCATTATTTTAAACTTAACTCAGTAAAGTATAATTTCCATATGCAAACCTTTTAAATATATAGTTGCATGAATTTCTATTGTTGTATACACATTTTAATTTTTTCATTTTTGAGATTTTCATACAGTATAATTTGATGGTATTTAGATCCTCTCCCCATCCGTACATTCCCCCATTGCCTCACACCCAATTCAGTGTACTCCACTATATATACAATATGGCCTATAAAGCCAGATTTGTATCACCACATGTAGCTCACTGTGAGATCATTCACTAGAACATGGTCAGACTACCAAGAGTTCCATCCCTGTAACAGACTGCCTCTCCCACTCTGAGTAGCCATCAGTTGCCCAGAATTCCTTAGGCTGGCTTGAGATTTCTTGCCCACTTCCCCATATCTGTGATAGGACTTTTGTAATCACAAAGAAGATAGAGAGCATATATCTTCAAACATCAAAAATTATGTCTTCAAAGATGATGTAGAACATGTCTACCACCCCAAAACAATTCCATCATTTTCTTCAATAGTCAATTGCCTACAAACTGAGAGGCAACCACTGACCATATTTCTCTTATTATAGCTTAGTTCTGTCTGTTCCTCTAAGTAGGATCGTGTAGTATATATTCCCTTATGTGGAACTTCTTTCACTAAGCATGGACTTAATATTCTTTGTTGTTGCATGTGTCAGTCATTTGCTCCTCTTGATTGATGAGAATCATTTTGTCTGGCTACTCTGTGATTTCACTCTCAGCTCCTCTGTCGATAGATATATAAGATGCTTCCCACTTGAAGCTATTTTAACTAATGGTACTGTGAAATTCTGAAAGTTTCTTTTGTGAGCACATTTTTTTCTGATTTTTGTAAGTGTTCATGAATAGAATTTCTGTTCATGAGACAGACGTGTTTTTAACTGTATAGGATACTAACAGGCAGTTCTTCAAAGTGGCTTTACCACTTGACACACTGACTAGCCATATACCTCTTCACCAACAATTGGTGGTGATAGTATTATCTTATCATTGTGATACTAGCTCATTGTCACTGCTAAACAACTGTTCCCCTGAATGTTTTAGATTTTATGACTTATGGAATAACAGTGATAAGAGTCTTATTTCTCTTCTTCAATTACTCTGTCACAAAGGAAAAACAGTTTCTATATGTGAAAAGCGAAGTTCATCTGGGCAGATTTGTGATGAGAAATCGGGATGTTGTGCTGACAACAACTTTCCTGGATGATATTAAAGCTCTGCCACCTACCTATGAAAAGGGAGAATATTTTGGATTCTTGGAAACCTATGGAACCCACTACAGTAGATCTGGGTCTCTAGGAGGACTCTATGAACTGATATATGTTTTGGATAAAGCTTCCATGAAAGAGAAAGGTAAGCCTAGAAATAGAATTCCAGTGGCAAATATGGTTCTGCCTAAATAGTGTTCCTTTCACTACACTCTCTCAATAGTTAAACTATTACAATGAAGAATCGAATAATCTGTTCCTTGTTCCTTTAAAATAATTCTCTTCTTCCCTTTGACACCTAACCTCTGATCAAATAGCACATTGAATAAGCTCACTTGCTCCCAAACTACTCAGCAGCATTACTGAGACATATACCAAATCATGTTATGATCTAATGGCTATTAATGGGAATGTGGGTTCTAGTGAAATATTATTTAAAATGTGAAAGAAAGCATAAGAAACAACTTCTAGAACCTATCTCAGTTCATCAGACTTATGTATGGTGACTGTCTTCCAGTGTACCCTTCAGTACCAGTGGGAACAACTTTTAAATTCTCTCTTAGAAGGGAAGTACAAATCATTGTTATCCTATCAATTTAACATGTTAAATCAAAATTGGAAAATTGGCTTTGCCACATATGATGATCAGCGATGGTGAAGCCAAGCTTTTGTCACACTCAAAATCCTAAGGGAAAGGTCTATGGTGGATCATTCAAGTGTTCCCTAGGGACAGAAGAGGTCTTGGGCCATATAGTACTATCTGGCCTAAAGGTTCATTTAATCGTTTCAAGCACAGAGTAGAGTAGCCAGGCACAGTGGCACATGCCTGCAACCCCAGCTACTTAGGAGGCCGAAGTAAGAGGATTGCAAGAGACCAAGAATTTGAGGCCTGGGTGTCACAGAAAGACTCTGTTCCTAAAAACTAAAATTAAATAAGTAATAAAGTAGACTCAAAGTGACTGTGTTGATATGTTAATTTGTGTTGTGAGTGACTGATTTGTTATGACAGTCCTTAAGGATAGATGCCAGTCTATCTCCTCTCCATCCTCACAATAATTGAGTATCTCAGTTAGACAGAGATGTGTTACTAAAAGTACTTCCAGAGCTCCTGAGGGATCAATGTGTCAAGGCATCAAGGTGTACAGAAAGAGTGGAAAGCTATGGTGATCTTAAAGCCTGACACTTTCCCCACGCACAAACACATGACAGGGCCAGAGCCATCCGCTCCTGTTGCCTCTGTCTGGTCTTGAGCAGGCAGAGGTCTCTCCAAGGGTGTGCAGAATGAAGATGTTTGGCTTACTCTGTTGCATAGTACTGTATCCATAGCACAGTGAGGTCTCTATGAACTCCATTTACCACATAGGGAAGAGCACAAGAGACCTCGAACAACTGAAGGAGAAAGTCTCCGTGAAGGTCAAGAAAACACAAAGAACTCATAGGCCCAATGGTTGTGGTGTGAAAGTTCCACAATTGAGAGAGTCACGTCTGGACAACTGAGAGCTATCCACTTAGGTCTACTTACCTCCTGACCTTTGTAGACAGTGCTTACTACATCAAGGCCAGTGCTTCTGAGAAGGAAGCCACCTTTCTTTATCTTGATTTAGGTCACCTGCACACGGAGGGGTGCACTGCTGAGGCAAATAATCTAAGTTCTTTGGAGTCTCCTATTTTTTACCCTGGTCTTCAGAATCATGCTTAGAGTAATCATGCTTCTCAAGGGGAGGAATGAGAATCAGAAGTCTCTCTTTGTGGCGTTGTCTTCCATTTTCTTATCCTCCCTTCCCCTTCTCACAGGAGATAACACCAGATAACCCCTAAGTTGTCACTGTGAGTGCACAAGAAATACTTCTTGAGTGAATAAAACCCTGGATTAAACTTATTTTTCCTTTTGTTTTAAAATAAAACATCTTGGCTTTCCTAACAATAATGTGAGACAAAAAGAGACAGAGATGATCAAAAAAGAGAAACAGGAGCAGAAGCTGAGATGCTCATTCAAGTCTGACCTATATACCATTAAAACAAAGGCATAATTACCTTTTATACACAGGAAAACAGACATATTATAGACTTAGAGGAAATTTGAGGACGTAACTATTTGGATAACCACAATCAATATGTTCACTTCAAGACTTATCTGCTAGTGTTCATAGAACCCAAATAAAGTTGCCTGTCTCAAACAATGAGAGGGCTTGCTACCTTAATGATGAAGTGAGCCTTAGGTGAATGTGTCCTATGGCCAATGCAATTGATATAAAGAAGTACTTAGTAGCCAGGCAGCTCTGGGTTCAAACCCACCTTGGCTCAGAGTAATTAGCCATAGAGAAGTTACTTTGTTGTTCTGCGATTCTGTCCTCTCACCTAAAAAGAGCATGAGAGTCACATTCCATAAGGTCAATGTGAGGATTAAATAAATTAATGCATATAAGATGCTTTGAGTGATGCCAGGCATGTAATAACCATTCAAGGTATGTTAGACATCAATGTCACCCTCTGAGGATTTTATTATAACTACCTTATCTGACCCATACTCTTTCCAAGCAAGTAGTAAATTTGGTATGTCCTTTGCCAATAAATTGATTAGTTAAGTAAACAGAGGCCACTAGAGTCTATCTACTATAAAGTCAAGGTAGGGAAGACATGATATTGCCTTTGAATTTGGTAATGATGTCTAGGAACCTAAGTATATTTATTACAAAATAGTAAGGTTAGAATTTCCTTGTGATGTTGACAGATAATATCAAGTAATTTTCAAATAAATCCATTACACAGGTGTTGAACTGAATGATATAAAGAAGTGCCTTGGGTTTAATCTGGATGTGTCTCTACACTTTGAAAAGCTTGATGGACCTTCACTAACAGGAAAAATTGATTCAAATAATTGCATAAAGAAAGGTGGTGGTAGAGATGGTGAGTATGGGCTAATTTATTAGACTGAGAGAAAGCCAGGACAGATAGCAAAGAGCACTGCGTCTCATGACCAGCACTCTGATGTCTACCCTTTGTAGCTAGAAAAATCGAAGGTACTTAAAGAACAGTTTTGTCTCTCCGATGATTTCTTAATCACTATATGCACAAGTGAATACATACCTCCCAGTGTAACTGTTGTGTGCTAAAGTAGCGTAGCACCATTTGTGTTTATTATGACAACGGGAAAAAAACAAGCCACGAGTAGAAAAGTATCTGGAGGACAAGTTTCCTTTTTCCCATTAATTTTAACAAGGCTTTAAATGAGCTAATTGTCCATTAAGAACTGACAAGGCCCAAATCATCTTCCCAGATCAACTTTCTACTGGACTTGGCAAGTTTAGCCTTTCCTTAACAGCTCACCAGTACATAGCCTTTTCTAAAAGTATAGATGTCTTTGGTTTGAGAAGTTGTCCTCCTAATAATTTTCAGCAAATTTACAAGCATGAAGATGTGATGGAGATTTCAAGAATTCCTCTAATCAAAAAATGCCTTAAGGAATTTTTTAAAAATAAAAATGTTTAAGATTCATTAGTAAAGAACCAACAGACAGCAAAGAGGCTAAAGAGGGAAAGCTGTATTTTTTTAAAGCATGTCTACTTCTAACTTCCACATATGATTAGACGGTACTGAGGAGGGAGCAAACACCTAGACTTGCCATCGAATGCCTTAAGCTAATTGTGTGATCTTGGGTTAGTCTTTCCACCACATTCTTTCAGATTTTTCATCCATAAAAAGTGAGAAAAGATAAATGAAAACATCTTGAGATTCCTTTCATTTCTAAAACTTTATAATTCTGAAGGATTTTAAATGTTTTAGAAATGATTTAAGTTATCTCAGGAGAGAAACAGTGAAAGATGCACAGGATTTGGGGGTGGGAACAATTTTACTTTTTTACATTGCTCTTTTTTAAATTGTGATATTTTTATAATATCAAAATAATTCAAAGCATACAATATAAAATATAATTATGAAGGTAATTTTTAAAAAATATATAATACATCCAATGTTATGCTAAGTACCCCATGAGTACTTGTGTTTATGTGATGAACTGTGAATTATCAATCTGCCATTGTATCAATTATATCATTCTTATCTTTTAAAGGAAAGATGGGTGATCTATAATTGGCTAAGAAAAATTGTCCTTATGGATTTGGAGGGGAAAATTACATAAGTAATATTTACAATTAAAATTCAACAATGAGCCGGGCAAGGTGGTGCACACCTTTAGTCCCAGCACTCAAGGAGCAAAGGCAAGCAGATCTCTGTGAGATCAAGGGTAACCTGGTCTACACAGCAAGTGACAGATAGGCTGGGGTGGGGTTACAGAAAGACCCTGTCTCAAAATGACAAAAAAATTCAACAAATACATGAAACTATACTAAAAAGACTTCATAAAGATTTATGTAATGTTATCTGGATTACTGACCACAGAGGTACAAATGCTTCTCTCTTCAAGTATTCCTTGTTTTTTTCAGTAAATATCACCCGTGATAACCTCATAGATGATGTTATTTCACTCATAAGAGGAGGAACCAGGAGACATGCAATTGAACTGAAGGAAAAACTTCTCAAAGGAACCAAGACAGTTGATGTGACTGACTTTGTAAACTGGGCCTCATCTTTAAATGATGCTCCAGTGCTCCTTAGTCAAAAAGTAAGCAATGTTTCTTTTCAGGTAGAAGATATGTCATTTTCTTATTAAACATCACCATAGGTTCAGATAACAGTTGACTCTATATGACAAAAAAGTCAGCATCCAAATGTCCTCCCAGCACTTCCCTGGAAAGAGGAGTGCCAGACAAGAAAGGCAGGTGAGTGTGATTCAGGTGACCTCGGATGAGTTCCTGCTGCTGCTTTTCACCAAGGATGGGACAATTCTGATCTCTACAACCATAATTCTGTGGATCTCCATGTGCCTTCAAGGATTTAATAAGTTTGTTCATATATAGTATATAGCATACAATGGCACAAAATAGGTACCAAAAATGGTATGTTCTCTTCAGTCTGTCCTTGCTTTTCCTAGGCCTCACGCATCACCTCCAAACCAAGATAATCTCATCTGAGTCTTCATGAGAGAGACAATCATAATATCTCTACAAAAATAAGAACAAAGATGAGTGATTCTTATGGCTAACCTTCCTTCCTTTCTCTTCTCTCTCTCTCTCTCTCTCTCTCTCTCTCTCTCTCTGCCTCTCTCTCTCTCTTCTTTCTCTTTATTTCTTATTGTTCAATCTAGGCTCTAACTCCTGGGTTTCAATGACCTTGACTCAGCTCTTGTGTAGCTAATACTACAGATATAACACTTTTCTTGTTTTCATTTTATGAGACCAGGCTTTGCTGTGTAGCCTAACCTGGTCTTGAACTCTCAGAAATTCTCCTGCCGCAGCCTCCCAAGTATTGGAATTACAGATGTGAGCCACCAGATCATGTCCCTTTTTATATAGTTTTATATAATATTCAACCTACAAATCCTTGACTTGTAACAGTCTTCTGCTGTTTCCTGAGGAGTAAAACATGTTCTAACTGTAAAGATGTAAATACCACTGTTGTTTAAATTCCCCTTTCCTCATACTCGTTGGAAGGGCATATATCTTTTGCTGCTGCTTCTTTAGCCCTGGTATTAATTGAAAGTACTTTTACTTCTTGCCTTTGCAGCTTTCAATTTTCCATCCATGTTTCTTAGTTTCTTCTCTCAAGTCAAGCTTCTCTTTGCTTACTATTCAGTGTGATTAACTTAAGTCATAGAAATTGCTGACCTTTTTTGAGACAATATCTTCCTGTAGTCCCATCTGTAATTCACTAGGTAGACCAGGTTGGCCTCAACCTTACAGAGATCCAACTGCCTCTGTCTCCCAAGTTCTGGGATTAAAGGCATGAGTCACTGCGCCCAGTAAAAATGTTGACATTTTTAATAGTAGTAGTTATTGGGAAATTGTATTTTTTCAATCTATGTTATTGTCTATAAAAGGTGAAGTGAAGCCAAGCACATTATTTCACTTATATAAGGAAAAAATTCAGAAACTGAAAATTGCAATCAGTTCTCCCTTTAGGTTATAGAAAGACAGCCCTTAGCAGATGTGTACACATATTTATGACTTCAAGCCAGATGAGGTAGCTCAGGCTACTTAGGATGTTGAAGTATGAGGATCTCATAGTCAAGGTCAGTCTGGGTGACTTAGAGAAAATCTGTCTCAAAATAAAAACTTCAAAAGAAAAGAAGAATGACAGGCTGATGATGTAGCTCAGGCTGATGATATAGCTCAGGCTGATGATGTAGCTCAGGCTGATGATGTAGCTCATGGTAGAGCATTTGCCTAGCATGAATAAAGCTCTGGTTCAATTCTGACGTACTGAAAGGTACTGAAAAGAAAAAAAATTTTCCAATATTTTTCCCCAAATAGGATACAATGGAATGAACAAAACTGGCTAAATATCTTGCCTGGATAAGAAAATAAAATCAGAGAAAGATCCTTTGTTAAATTTAAATTCTAGAGTCAGTCATACGTGCTTCTGTGTCTTCAGTACCCATGACTGCCATGGACAATGCTGGGGTTTCCCCTAGGCTCATCTGTTCTACTCATCCACCACACACCTGGATGCCATACCTTGCCATCATGATGAAGCTCACAAAGGCAGGTAAAAATAAAAATCTATGTGACTCCAAGAAAATGGCTCCTCCAAAGGAGATAGAAGAGGCTAGTGAAGATGGAGCAATGTCAGAAGATGAAGAAGATGAGAAGAGGCTGTCATTCTTGTGAACCTCAGAAAAAGGTAGCAGGCTGCCACAACTCCCACGAAGCAGGTGGTGGTTTCATAATCATAAAAGGTGTAGCTGCCACATGTGCTAAAAGAGCAGCTGTCACTCCAGGCAAATGGCAGCAGCCACAGCAGCCAAGAAGACAGCTACACCACCCAAAGCAGTTGCAAAACCTGGTAAGAAGACAGCCACACAAGGGAAAGCATTGGTAGCAACCCCTGGTTTAAAAGGAGAGGGGGGAGGGTGAACTGTCAAGCCAGCCAATGGGGCAAAGAACAGAAAGGATGCCAAGAAGGGAGACAGTAGTGAGAAGACAGGGATGAAGATGACTGTAATGAGGAAGATGAAGATGATAAGGAGGAGGAATTTGAGCCAGCAATAGTAAAAGAAGTGAAATTAGGAAAAGCAACAGCCAGTGCTCCTGCCTCAGAGGATAAAGATGAGGAAGATGAAGAGGAGGAGGAAGATAACTGAAGAAGAAGCTGTGGAGACAACAATCCTACCTAAAGGTAAGAAAGCTCCTACAAGAGTTGTTCCTGTGAAAACCAAGGGTACAGCTGGGGATGATAGCAGTCATGATGATGATGGTGATGGTGATGATGAAGAAGATGAGGTTGACTATGAGGAAGAGGAGGAGGAGGAAAATGAATAAAAGTTTATTAAAGAGGCACCTAGAAAATGAAAAAAATTAAATGACCAAAAGGAAAGAAGCTCCTTAAGCCAAGAAACAGAAAGTGGGAAGCTCAGAGTCAGTACCTTTCAGTCTGCTTATTAGAAACTTGAGTCATAGCAGTACTGATGAATTAAAAGTTGCTCTCGGTGAACTTTTTGCTAAAATTGATCTTGCTGTTCTAGATGTCAGAACTCGTACAAACAGGAGATACTGTTATATCAATTTTGAGTCAGCCGAAGACCTACAAAAGGCCTTGGAGGTTCACTGGTTTGAAAGCGTTTGTCAATGAAATTAAACCGGAAAAACCAAAAGAAATGAACAGTTGAAAAGATTGAGCTGTAAGAACATTTGTGGTCAAAAACCTCTCTTTCAGTGACTATGAGGATGAATTAAAAGATCTGTTTAAGATGATAGGGAGATCAGATTGGTCAACCTAGGATAAAAAAGAGCAAAGAGATCATTTATACTGAATGTAAGACAGAAGACAATGCAGAGAAAAGCTTAGAAGGAAAGCAGGGGCAGGATTTATGGGCAATTCATTTTACACAACCATACTGGAAAGAAAGTCAAAGGTAAGTCCACCTGGCAGAATAGCAGTGGTAAATCCAAAACTGTGGTTTTAAGTAACCGTAACCGTTCCTACGGTGCAACAGGAGAAACTCTTCAGGAAATATTTGAGAAGGTAACTTTCATCAAAGTGCCCATAACCTAAATGGCAAATCTAAAGGAGTATGTATTTATAGATTTTCCTTCATTTAAAGATGCTAAATAAGCTTTAAACTCCTATGACAAAACGGAAATTGAGAGCAGAACAATCAGGCTGGAGCCAGGGCATCACCTAAAGCAAGAAGCCATTCATCCAAAAGTCTGCTTGTCAAAGGGCTATCTGATATACCACTGTAGAGACCTTAGAAGAATTGTTTAAGGACTCTGTGCAGTAGTCACTGATGGGGAAATTGGATCCTCTGAAGGGTATGATCTCACAGATTTTAATAATGAGAAAGATGCAAAACCTGCCACAGAGGCCATGAAAGTTGGTAAAATTGATGGAAAGAAAGTTACCTGGACTGGGCCAAGCCTAAGGGTGAAGGTAGTTTTGGTGACAACACTGGAAGCAGAGGACACTTCAGAATTTTATGTGTGGGTAGAGGAGGAAGAGACAGATTTGGTGGTGGAATCTTGGAAGGCTTCTGTGTTGTGGAGAAGGAGAGGAAGACTTCAAGCCACAAGGAAAGAAGACAAAGTTTGAATAGTTTTTTCTGTCCTTGTCTTTCCCTCATCCACTTTTTTAAAAGGACTCGGGTTTTTACTCCTTTAGATGTTCAATGACAGAGCCCGCCTTCTGAGGACATCCCAGTTCTGGGGTCTACTTGGAATCCATAGGATAGCGGTTTGATTGGATCCTCATATAAACTGTGTAAAGAGATGAATGTCAGACCTAACCCTTCCCAGTAGCTTTTGAATTTATACTGTTTCTTCTCATGTTCAAAGTCGTTTTTCCTACAAATAGTTATTTGGATTTTTCATTAGAGACTCTAAAAGAATGTTTCCTCATAATTTTTCTCCAGTGACTTTAGGAAAATTGAAAGTCTTAAACTTACTCTGAAAATAAATAAAGTTAAACTTTATTTAAATCCATTATCTTAGTCTCAGTAAACTAAATGTATCATCGAAGACTTCAAATAAGAAAGAACTGAAGACAGGCAGATGACATCTAAGGTTACTTGCCTTTTCATCTCTATAAAGCAAGTTCAATCTGTCCCTGTTCAGACTGAGCCATGACTGATCTCCTGGGAGGTTTCAGATAGTCCAGTGTGTTCCAGAACTGGCATTTCACATCTCAAGGGAATAAAGTGTCTGGTCAGTCTCACAGCTGTATTTACTATTTCTGTTCAAAGACTTTCATCAACTCAGTTGGCACAGTACTGCTGGATGAACCCAAATGCAATGTTTACCATTTCTTGGGAGAACTATTTACTACTCAGATCTTTAGATAGTAAGTATTCCATCTACAATAGCTGTCGAAGTTTCTTTCTCCATAAACTGAAAGTCTAATCAGTTCACATCAACGTCCTACCTAATGATAAAGCAGCTTTACTGTCCTAAAGACCATTTAAAAGATATATCTTCTTGGGATTGGAGAGATGGCTCAGTACTTAAAAGCACTGGCTGGTTTTGCAGAAGACCTGGGTTCAATCCCAGTATCCACATGGCAGCTAACAACCACCTGTAACTCCAATTCTAGGGGTCCAGTGCTCTGTTTTGGCCTCCATACATGCTGCATGACACAGGTTCCTTTACACACATGTAGGCAATACACTCATACACATAAAATTAAAAATAAATAAAGCTTAAAATACATCCCCTTGTAGAGAAAGTTCAGAAAACAGGAAATTATTGCAATTTTTATAGACTTTCTCTGGCTTTTAAATCTCTGGGGGGAAACGAGATACAGTTTCGTTTGACCTTGGAACCAGGTGTGGTGGCATGCACCCATAACCCTAGCTACTCAGAAGGATGAGGCAGGAAGATGGCAAATTCATGACAATCCTGGGCAACCAAATAACACACTGTCTAGAAAATAAAATTAAAAGGATCTTCAGATATAGCTCAGTGATAAGGCACTTTCCTAGCATAGACAAAACTTGAGTTCACTCTGCCAATGCCACAAAACACACAAATAAAAATATGAAGTTTTGTCTGGAACTTGGTTCCAGGGAATTTTACATTCATACATCTGATAGAAATGGCCCTTGGGTTGACTGGTTACAGTGTGTAATTGCTAGTTCACTTTTTTGTGAGGAGAAGCACTCTACTGTCTGTAGATGACATGTCAAGCTCCAACGACAATCTTAATTCTAAAATAATTGAACCTCCTATTTAATTATGTGAAGTGATAGAATCCCTACCACCCTAAACAATTAATTTTTTGTACTGAATTCTCTGTAGCAAATTAAACCAACAATCTACATATTTACATTGTCAGGTTCATCTTGGAAGAATAATCAGAAAGTTATGCCATGCTATGTAATATAATTCATAACTCTGATAACGATTATCTATAATTTCTATACTAAAGTAACTGTGGCAATGTTATATAAAATAGAACCTGTTGTTTTCAGTTTCCCAGTGTCTTACTTTTGGCCAATAATGTTTTCCTTGGCCTCTCTCCATACACAGGACACAGGTTGACCCATTTTCTCAGTATTTACTTTTGTCAAAGTCTTTGGTTTTCTGAAAAGGATATTAATCCCCCTGCCCGCTTGCCCGAACGCTAACAGAAATGTTCCTCATTTTATCTCAGCAGAGTAGCTGAACTTTGGTTCTTTTCTTATGTCTAGTACTACAAATGAATTATAAAAATGTCAAAGGAGAGAAACAACATTTGTTGCTGATTGTCACAGAGATAAAACCTTACACTTCCTCCAGAATAATAGCAGTAAGATAGTATAGCTGTAATTTAGTATACTGGCTTCCTGTAAAGTTTTGTTAGAGCGTTTTAAGAAACAAGATTCTGTAACTCACTGCTTCATTTTCTGAAAGGAAGTTACCTAATGTACAATGTCCCCGTTATGGAAATTCATGGGAAATACTACTTTTTAATCTAATTTCATTTCTCTTGGAAATGAGGGGGGATTTTCTTATACACTTAGAATTCTTAAATTCAGTTTTGACTTATTGAACGAGTTAGAAGATATAGCCAAACTTGTGGCCCACCTAGTGGAAATTGATGTGTTCCCTGACTTGAATTTTGTTAATTAGTGTCACTTTGCCTCACCTCACATTTTCTGTTCTCAGCTCTTCCCATTTCCCAGTACAACTCTTACATATGTATAGGCAAGTAGTCTACATTCAGTCTTTCTGGAATACCATATAGTGAGTGATAAATAAAAGCACCATTTTGCTCTACTGTGTAATTCTTAGGAGACATGCGCTGGGTATTAAAGAGTTCCAGTACTATTTATTCTATAGAATTTTTATTGAATTTTTGTGTATTTCATACAGAACATCTTAGCCAATCTTGAACACTTTTATGCCCCCCTCTTCATTGGCATCCTCCCGAAGCCCTCCTCTCCAGAATTCATACACTCTGTCATTTGTGTTAAGGCCTATTGTGTCAAGTTAGTGTTCCGGGACAAGCCTCCGTGCAAGTTCATTCACTGAAGTCTGGTCAGCCTACCCAGAGACCCTCACTTTAAGAAGATTAGCTCTTCCTCACCCAACATTAATCAGCCACCAATATTTCTTCAGTTAAGACTGGAGTATGCTGTCCACTTACCCAGTTCCATACTGGGTTTTAGTCTGCTTGAGTTTGCATGGGTTTTGAGCATGCTGACATCATTGCTATAGATTCATATGAGCAGGGTCCCAGGAGCTTGTAGGATTCTATTTCCCTATGGTCATGAACCTGTTCCGTGGTTCTTACAATCTTTCTGCCCCCTCTTCTGTAATGGTCCCTGAACCCTGGGTGAGTGATGCTTAACATAGGAGCCCTGTCCAGGGACCCACACTCTGCAGACTCTTATTCTCCAGTACTTTTAAAGGGCTGTATGCTAGTACTCCATAAACTGCAGCCATAATAACAGAGTTAAAGTCTAACTCTGGTATAGGGATAAAAATTAATTTTCATTCACTCAAGAAATCACATTTGATACAGATAGTTGATTACTTTGGATATCTGGAAGAACTTTGAATGGACTTAATATTAAACTTGGTATTTTAGCAAGATTCATGATAGATTATATCCATTTAAAATATCTCTACAAATGGTGGGAAGACAAGAGCATTGGAAGGTCTAGGAGACAATCAAAAACCATTTTCCTTAATAGGAGAACAAAGGAATGCTCTGCAGAAAGACTTGAAGGGGTGCATTTTACCTGTCCTCTCTCTGCCCGTGTTGACTCTGTTTAGGCTTCTCTGAAACGGCTGTCGATGTGTCCTTCATCTTTATCACTCTGGACACTCTTTCTGTAGTTTTATCTAAGCTGTTTCCTCCATGACCCTCTATTCCTGTATCTTAGATTATCTGGCCTTGACTTTCTTTTGAAGGGCAAAACAAATAGATATCTTTTCTCAAAAGAAATAAAAATAACTCTGCCGCATGCTTACCCCATGTGAGTCATTGTGATGTATTAGGAAGGGGTTTCTTTCTTCTAAATATACAAAACAAAGCTGGAATCTGAATCTTAAGTTCTAGGAAATAAAGAATATATTAGGAGACAGTTGTGCTGGCTTGGTAGAAGTTCTTGGCATGTTTTGGAGGTGAACCTACTCTCCCTTGAAAGTTTTGCAAGTCTTCTTCCACGTTAGACTTCTCATTTGTTTAATGATATTTTTGATGACTCACACCTTTTTTTCATTTTTCCTATTTTGAGATGGAACCGCCATGATGGCAGATCTCATAACTAATTTTGATCACTAGTATGGTCTTGAAAGTGAACATCATATCGGGTAATAAGTGTTTGTTGACCTAATGAAGGAGTGAGCCCATGATTGAGTAGAGTATTATACAAGCTCCTGTAGAAAAAGATGGAAGACTAAGTATTTGCTTTCTTGCAGCTGTCTCCTATCTATAATCTGGTTCCTTTGAAAATACAAGATGCGTATTTAAAGAAACAAAACTTGGAAAGAGCAATTCAAGACTATATTGATGAATTCAGTGTACAAAAATGCCACCCTTGTCAGAATGGAGGTACGGTGATTCTGCTGGATGGACAGTGCTTATGTTCCTGTCCACTCACATTTAAAGGAATCGCCTGTGAAATCAGTAAACAACGACAGTATTAAGGTGAGATCCACTTGTTTTGATGTTGTCAAGGACAAGAATATTAATTTCATCTTTAGTTAATATGAAATGAGCTCTTAATTCGAGGTATGCGTCAATACTTCACAGTCTAAATATATCACTATCCACTGAGTGAGTGAAGATAGACAAATCGGTCTTTATGTGTCATTTAACATCTACCTCCGTATATCACTCAAACAAATATAAAGAAAAAGCAAATTGCAATTACGATACTTCTCTCTTTCGCCTTAACTCCCCCTTTCTTCTGTTTTTACTTTTATCTCTTCCTTTCTTTCACTTTTTTCTTCATTTAACCTATTGGTTATTCTAGTCTATACAGCTATGACAGAGAAGCTCTATCTTGAACACAAAGCAACTAACATCTCCAAAGCAAAGTTCCAATTTTTCCAGTAACTGGTCCTTCCTGATGTTCCCTGCACATCTTCCCCTTACTGCTCCAACACTCATCACGTTCAGTTTCCTCTAGTTTGAAAATGTACCCCAATGCTTGGTCTTAAGCATCGTTCTAGCCCCAGCACCTAGACATGATACAACAGAATGAGAAGGGAACACAAGCTTGGGTACATGGGCCCAAGGCTTGTCTTATTCATCCGTAAGATTTCACACCCTTCTGCTTCGTCTAGGATTGCCAGTCTCCTTCCCCTTTAAGCAAAAGCAGACCTGGGATCACACGGAATAGAAGCAAGACAAAATACCAGGACTTTGCAATGTGGCATTCTATGCTAGAGATAACATTAGCTCCTGAGTGGAAAGCAGCTTGCTTCATGGAAATCCTACCAACCTCCGAAGTCTTCTCTCCTCTGGGTCTACAATGCCTTTTTGCCATCATGGCCCATGTAATACTTCCATTTTTTATTCCCTAATGAAGAGCCAGCAGTGAAATGTGCCAGGACTGCTTTTTCCCACAGGCAATGCCAATCTCTTGCTAATAAAACAAAATTAAATTAAAAGCAGAATGTTGTTCTAAAGGACTTCAAGTAACTGCCAGGCTGCTTTGTGTGATTAATGTATTCCACCAGTTCCATTACCAAGCCTGTACCATGTAATTTAGCTCTTATTTACGTCGTTGTTTCATTTGCTTATTCGTTTCTGCCTGCATACATTCATTTGGCAAGTGCTGAACACCTACCACATGCACAGGACTCTACTCTTAATGGGTTTTGCTGTCCAGCTTAATTTTAATTCTCTGTGTCTAGGAAGAAAGGGTGCATTATTTATATCAAAAAAAATTTAGGTTAAGCTTGTGAAATTGCCTCTATTTTGAAAAAAACTAACAACGATTATGTACAGTTTAGCGTATGAGTTGTTAAGACATATGTTGTGTTTAATCATCTAAGGAGCTGATTAAAATTGGTTACACAGTGCTATCCATTAAATGACAAAATATTTAGGGCCGGAGAACATGTGTGTGCGCGTGTGCGTGTGTGTGCGTGTGTGTGCACATTTGTGTGTGTAAATGCTGGTGCATACATGCTATACATGAATGTGGAGGTCAGGAGACAGAGGGCAGCATCCAGTGTTGGTTCTTACTCCACCTTTAGACAAGGTCACTTTGTTGTTGGGGGAGCTAGATTATTTTTTCTTTTCTGTTGGGTATACCAGGCTAGCTGGCCTCCCATCCCCTTGCGGGATGCTGGGGAACAGAAGCTCATGCTTGCTTGCTTTCTCGCTTTCCTTTCTTTCTCTTTTTCCCCCAGTCCAGCTTGTACCTGGGTTTTGGAGATTCACACTCAGACATATAGCAAGTGCTTTTACTCAATGAGTCTCCCAGTCCTGAGAAGTTTAGCTTTTATAAAAGTCTGAGAGAAAAGAAGAAAGAAAAGAGGGAAGTGAAAGAGAAAGAAGAGAGAAGAAAAGAGGGAAAGAGGGAGAGGAGAAGGAGAGAGGAAGCGAGGAAGGAAGAGCGAGGAAACCAGAATCACAGAAAGGCTCAATGCAGAGGGAAAGGCAAACTCCGAATCAGTGAATGCATAATCTGATGCCAACAAAGTGAGCATGTCAACATTCTTTTTATTATTAAACATTTCATACATCGATGAATTTAGACATTTCAGTTCATAGAAATTCTTAAAATGCATGCAATTACTGCATAAATAAATTACTCATAGGCAAATAATTTCAAAAGTGAAATTTTTAAAAGTAAATTTCAAGTTTTTGGAAATAGCAAATGAAAAGGTTACTGGCAATGAAATGCCTTTTATTATATGTATATTAAGTTTGATGTGGGGGCAGTACTCTAAAAATAAAAGTACTAGGTCCCTTGGGGTTTTAAATTTTCCAGGGAGCTCAAAAGAATCCCTATCCTCTGTCCCCAAACAGAAGGAACTAGGATTTGATGAGTGCATATAAATTCTGGATTCTTGTTTTAGACAATCCCCTATTGAGAGGTTTTGATATGAAAGTCTCTGGATCGGGGGGCTGGGGGACTACTAGAGTAACTTCTAAAAGTTCCTTTAATGCTTATAAGTTACAAATAACAAATGTCAAACAGAAAAGAGCAGAAACTTGACCAGACCCCCTTAGGCCAGCTTCCTGATTCATCAGAATTCAGTATCCAGAAAGGACTAACAATGGGAATGGTCCAGGCTCATTTCCACCCCGAACCCTAGCTTTTTTTTTTTTTTTGATGTGTTGAATACTGAATCCAGAGCTATCTACATACTAGGTAAGTGCCCTATCACTAAGCTACACATCCTGGCCAGGTTCCTTGTTGATGGCAGTCTTCCAGCTTCATACCAAAGGAAAGCACTTTTCCAGCAGGGTGCGCCCTTGAGATGTCAGAAACAACCCCGACTGTGATGAGTGCAAAGCAGAAAGTCTCTAGGTCTAACCTGAGAGGGGACCTCCACAAATTAGAAATGATAAAGGGCCAGTGGGCAAGAGGAATTCTAGACTTCCACCTGTCTGGAAAAAGCCAGTGCATCTTTCTTAGTTCAAGCAATGGAGCCCAATGGTGCTACCCCATCCCATCCCCTGAAGGGATGCAACACCACTCTGGGAAATGGACATGTGAGGACAATAGTTTTCTAAAGCTCACACCCCACATTCAAAACCCTCACACTGAGTCACCATTAAGATGAGCAGTTGCCAAGAGGACACAGAGTAATTAGATGGGTATTCATGTTTCCTAGGGCTTGGTGGGTTACAAAGGAGCCAGAGCCTTGCTGGGTTTTTATACTTTGCCTTTGTTATGCTCAGGCTGTTTACTCATTCTTCTTATTACAGACAGTGAACAGAAACTTGGCTTATCAGTGTTGCAGGTATGGAAGAGCATCCTCACCTTAGCTTTACACCACTGTCTGTTCCCAAGGCCATTTGACTATAGGGATCTCAACAGTTTCTGAGTTTGTCTTCAATAGGTTTTTTTTTTTTTTAATCCCCAATGATGGGTCAAAAATATCTTTAAACTTGGGACTGGAGAGATGACTTAGTGGTTAAGAGCACTGGCTGATTTTGCAGAGAACTGGGGTTTCGTTCCCAGTACCCACGTGGCAGCTAACAATTGTCCCTAACTCCAGTT
This sequence comes from Eospalax fontanierii, assembly GCA_035773235.1. Classification (NCBI taxonomy): domain Eukaryota; kingdom Metazoa; phylum Chordata; class Mammalia; order Rodentia; family Spalacidae; genus Eospalax; species Eospalax fontanierii. The sequence goes on from CM069527.1 coordinate 85,038,752, forward strand.
CTAGGGGATCTGATGTCCTCTTCTGACCTCCATGGGCATTGCACAACAAAGGTACACTTACACATATGCAGGCAATACACTCATATACATAAAATAAAAACAATGAAATGTTTTAAATCTTTAAACTTGTTTTTAAATTAAATTATTTTCACATATGCTCATAAGTTATAGAATAAACATCCACCAGCTTTCCCCAGCTGTCTTTCCTCTATCCTAATCTTATGCATGTTACATACTACAATACTGAGAACAGCAAAATGCACTAACAAAAACGAATCATGTGGCTGCTTAACAATGGACAAGTTACTAAACCCTTAAACCCTAAATCTGCGGGAAGGTAATAATATGTCCCTGAGAGAACCGACATGCTAATTCATTCAGCTCACTCACACAAGATCTTTGCAGCTAACAGAGAGACAACAAATTGTAGCTGCTACTACTGTCATTATTCAAGATCAAAGTCCTTGCAAATGTAATTGTAGCATTAGTGATATTAGTCAAACAAAAAGATTCAGTCTGAAAACTGGGGTTAATGGCAGGTGGCGTAGCATCTTAGTAACTTTCCTGTAAATACTGGACTTAATTGTTTTGTTTTTATGTAGAAGACCATCTTATTCGGTTTTGGCTTCTATAACAGCATGCACTAAACAATAGTTTACAAACATTAAAAATGTGGTTCTTGTCTGTCTAAAGGCTGATAAGTCCAAGGTCAAGATAGCTGTTGAGAGCTAGATGTCTGTTTCAGCGTCTTCCTGCTGTCTCCAGGTCCCCATGGAGGAAGGAGTAAATAATCCCCTCAGTCCCCTTTGTAAGAGCACTGATTCATCTCACAAAGGCTTTGTTCTCGTGACCTGGTCATCTCCCAGAGGCCCCACCTCTTCATACACTCATTGTCGGGATTAGATCTCATTGTTTGAATTTTGAGTAAAAGCATTCAGAGAAAGTAGGTGTTGGATTTTTAGTAGTAGTAGTATTATAGCCAAATATAGATAGCATTCAGGTTTGCTATTTTGGCTACATATGATGACACACATCTATAATCTTAACATTTGGGAACTGAAGAAGAAGGTCACAAGTGCAAGAGCTGCCTAGGTTTTATATATATATATATATATATATATATATATATATATATATATATATATGCATAACCATACATACATACATACATGTATGTATGTTGTCTGAATTAAAAAGATTTTTTCAGATCTCTAGCACCAAAAATAAACAGTCCTATTTTAAGCATTTTAAGTGTGCAGTTCAAGAGCATTAAGCACATTTATACTGCCATGTAACCAGCTCCAGAAGACTTTCTTCATCTCAAACTGAAACCCTATATCTCTTGACTAGCAGCATTCCGTTCTCCACACCACCAGCTCTGGTTACCACTGTTCTATTGTTTGTTTCTAGGAATTTGCCTATAGTAGGCATCTCATCTCATATAAATGGAACCACAGAACATTTGTCCTTATGTGTGTGGCTTATTTCATTTAGCATAATGTGTCAAAGTTCCTTTCTGCTATAGCATGAATCAGAATAACTACTTTTTTGTGATAGTCTCTTGTAGCCAAGGCTCATCTTGAACTTCTCACCCTTCTGCCTTTACCTTCTAAGTTCTGGGATTATGGCCCACACCCAGGCTTGTAATTGCTTTGAGGAGCTAAATAATACTAGGTGTATATTACATTTTACTTTTCCATTCATTCATGATGAACACTTGTACTGCTTTCAGTCTTTGTCCTCTGACATAGTATATAATTATTTCATTGAGTCTCTGCTTTCAGTTTTACTTGTAGGATTGGGATGTAGTTCAGTTGGGAGAGTGCTTGCCTAGGATGAATGAGGCCCTGAGTTAAATTCCCGGCACCTCATAAAACTAGATGAGGTGGCATGCACCTGTAATCCTAGGAGTAGGAAGGTTGAGACAAGATTAGAAGACTAAGGTCAATTTCAGTTAGGTAGTAAATTCAAGGCTAGTCTGGCATACATAAGACCTTGTCTCAAAAATAAACAGGGCCTAGAGAGATGACTCAGCAGTTAAGAACACTGACTGCTCTTGCAGAGGACCCGGGTTCAATTCCCAGAATCCACATGGAACCTAACAACTGTCTGTAACTCCGGTTCCAGGAGATTCACTGCCTTCTTTTATCTTCCACAGGCACTGCACAACATAGGATTACACTCATACACATAAGATAAAAGTAACAAATAAAATGTTTAAGCTAAAAATAATAAATAAAATATAAAAATAAATAAATAAATAAACAAACAAGTCTACTTGTGTATATCCAGAAGCAGTGTTGCTGGGTGACATGTTAGCCTATATCCAGTTTGCTGACGAAAGCAGTGTTTTCCAATGCAGTTGTATCATTTTCACATTCTCAAGAATAATAACCACAAGTTTCAGTTTCTCAATATTGTAATGAACACTTGTCATTTTCTGCTTTTATTTAATAATAGCCATCCTCAGTATGAAATATTATCTCGATGTGGTATTAATTTGAGTTTCCCTGATAATTAGTGATGTTGAACATCTTCTCATATGCTTATTGGTTATTTGTATGATTGGACAAAAACATTTTCATGTCTTTTGACTATTTTGAGGTAAGTAATTTGTTGTGTTGCTTTGTTGTAGGAATTCTTTATACATTATGGTTACTATCCTTTGTCAGATAGTTGATTTGCAAATGTTTTTTCTCATTCGAGATTTTCTATTTTAATCTCTTGATAGTGTCCTTTGATGAATAAAATGCCTTTACTGTCAATGAAGTCAATTTTTATATTTCTTTTTTTGTTAACAGATATTTTATCATATCTAAGAAATCATTAGAACCAATGATAGTGCTATCAAAATTTTTCCCAGAGTTTTCTGCTAAGTGTTGTATAGCTTTCTTAGCTTTGATATTTAAGTATTTGGTCCATTTTAGGTTTCTATCTGATATACTATCAGGCACCAGTTCATTCTTTTGCATGCAGATATCAAATCTTTCCAGTATCATTGACTAATTTAGTGATTTTTTTCCAAGTCATGTGACAGCTTACTGAAGTTAATAAACCAAGAATGAACAAGAGAAAAGAGGATCAAAATAACACTGAATTGTTTAAAAAATTAAGTTCTAATAGATTTGTTTTCAAAGTCCCTTTATAAATTCTCCTAGGAGCACGATTGAGTAAGAGCACCAAGTTCTAAAGTGTACCATACCTTTTAAATATAGAAAATTCTTGCTCAGACCACAAGGAAGATTGATAGTAGATTACACCCATGTGCAGTTAAACTTAGAGTAGATCAGATAATTTTGTATGTAAAGAGGTTTCCTGTCTGATAGATCCTAAATTGAGTAACCTCTCAAATGGAGAAATAGGGTGACTCTAAAAGAGTGGTGTGACAGAGAAAGAAACATTAAGAAGAAGTAAAAACTTAATATTTTAGGACTGGGCCAGGTGGCGCACACCTTTAATCCCAGCACTCAGGAGGCAGAGGCAGTTAGATCTCTGTGAGCTCAAGGCCAGCTATATTGTGAGTTCCAGGCCAGCTAGGGCTATAGAGAGACATGATCTCAATAAATAAATAAGTATTTTAAAATTTACTGTTTCAAACAAGTTTTCAATCATATTCTAAAAGTGCACAGAAGTAAACTCTTAATAATATTTATATTGTATTGAAATATTTAAAATTAAACAAATTTAAAAATAAAAGACTAAGAAAATGGGTGTATTTGCCTCTACAATTAGTTAACAATGATCCAGGGAAGGAACTCAGAAAATGAAACCGTGTTCCCATATCTTCTCTCAGTCTGTAAAACTGCAAGTCGCTTGTTTATTTTCCAACCCTTGTGGCTTATCCTTCCTGTTGGCAAGGAAACTTGGGAAGGAGGAAGAAGGGAGGGAGGGAAAGAGAGAGGGAAGAGAAAGGTGGAAGGTCTTCTGTCCGTTGAAGGGCAGGTAATCATTAACACACTGGCAAAGGTCCGCCCAGCCTCTTGAAGGTACATATCACTTCCTTTCCTTCCTGTAATTGGGTAAAGGACACAGGAAGTAGGACAGAAAGAGTACACTTGAATTGTGCTTCTGAGAGAAATGCGCATAAAGTAAAGAAGTAAGAAAGTGAAGAGAAAATCATAAAGTCCCCCAAAATCCAAAAGGACAAGACATGAAGAACAAAGAGCCAGAACATAGAATCTAGAATTCCTCTCCAAGATGGGTCCTTTGTCTTACTTGGATTAATAAAGGACTCCTTAAGCCTGGATTGTTTTCCATAATCCTAGTTTAGTAAACATTCTAGTTCAGCAAACATTTGACCAGGTTTGCCCTGGAATGACAATTGCTTTTTGCCTTCTTGAGTGTAAACACAACTTTCTAATCCTATTAAAATATATTAGGAACGCTCCTTTAACAGAGGAAAAGTCCATTTTACTCTGAAGTTGATTAATGTTCATTTTTCCAAGGCCTTGGTGTTCTGAAACACAGCTTCCTTTCCTAAAAAAATGGGATGGGGGCAAACCTCGTGTTTTAAGAAGAAAAAGTGAAAGAGAAAGGCCTAACGAAGGACGTGCCTGCTTTCTCCAGCCGGTTCACCTCAACCACACCTCTTCTGGCTTTCTTTCTTCTTAGCCATCCCATATCTAGCAAAGCAGAAGAGCTAGAATTTCCTTGATTCCTGTGAATCTGTTTCCTGAATTTGAGTTGTCCTTTGCTGACACAGTTCAAGTGTAGGTTAACAAAAGCACATAAATTTATAAAATAATGGTTTTAACTGACCTGGCTCTTAGGCTGGAAAATTGTGAGGGTCACTAACCATTTCTGTATTTTAATTTCCTCATCAAAGAGTAGGGCAACCATCTTACAGATCTTACAGTGTTTGGCCCTGTTTTAGCTGAGGGCTCTCCTACAGATCCCAGAAATGATGGGTTTTGCAGGGTGCTGTGCACATGCAACATTAGTATGCAAAACCATACCATGCTTTAACTGGATTACAAAAGAGAACCTAGAATCTAAAACAGGACTTTTTTATGTGTCGGAGTGCTTTGTCTGAATGTATGTAAGTGCATCCATGTTGTGCATTGTCTGCACAGGTCAGAAGACAACATAGGATCCCCTGGGACTCGTGTTACAAACAGTTGTTAACCATCATGTAGGTGCTGAGAACTGAACCCTGGTTCTCTGCAAGAGTAGTCAATACTCCTAACAACTGAGTTATTTCTCCAGTCCCCAAAAAAGACTTTTGTTAAAAAATACTTTATTGAGTTTTTGTGCATTCATATAATAGATCTTAATCAAAGTTAGACCTCCCTTCTCTATCCCTGACCCCCCGTAGTCTCCAACACACGGAATTTCATGCATTCTGTCATATATGTTAAGTCTTATCTGATCAGGCATTTGATGTCCCTCAGTGCAAGTTCATCCACTGGAGTCCAGTCAGCCTATCTAACGTCCCTCCCTTAGAGCAAATCTACTTTCCCTCACCCCGCAGTAATCAGTCACCAATAGTTCCTGACTAGGTTGGGGCCCACTGCCCACCCCCCAGGTCTGTGCTGGGTTTTGTCAGATGGAGTGGGCCTGCTGTCATGCTGTTGCAAGCTCGTGTGAACAAGTTCCTAGTGGCCTGAAAGCCTCCCCAAACAGGCCAGTTTTAAAGCTGTCTTATGATCTGGGGGTGAGGAGGGTGGGATGAACACTGGGCCTCATTGAGGAGATAGAAATCTAGTTGGGGAGCCAAACCCAATTGGGGAGACGACATAATTCAAGAAGTTGAAAATACAAACAGAGTGAAAGAGCAGCACTTGTACGACCTACAAGAGCCCAGGAAAGGGAGAAGGGGTATCTGAGGAGGCTTCCTGGAAGAGGTGACACTCAGCGTCCCTCTCTATTCTCCTCTCTACCATCTTCCATCCAGGTGTATTAGTGTTGGGCACACAGAATATCTGGCCATTTGTTTGTTCCTTAAAATGGTAGTCATTCAGGTGATAAAGACAAAATGCTGTCAGATATTGTAACTCTTTCCAGTGTCAACTACGCTCCTTTGATGGTTGAGAAAACATTAACCATGTTTTAGAAACGTGATCACTCGTATTGCATTTTGCCACCATTCTCTCTTTTATCTACTTGCAATTTGAATCTGACTTTAAACTTCAGCTGGCTTTCTTTCACAGCCCAGGGTCTCTAGACCTCATTGTTTCCACCCAGTTTCTCCTGTGAGCACTGGAGAAGCAGGCTGGTTTCTCTGGTGCCTGAACAAGAACTGTTTTCTCCCATGCAAATGTATGAAAAGAGAGTGTGGCTCTATCTGAAGACTCATCAGCACCTGCATTCCCTCAGAGCTCCTCCCTCCAGGAGCAAGAATAACTTCATACTCTAAACCGGGAAAACACAGCTTCATCTTTTGTGGTTGATAGCGCAATACTGTCTCTCATGTTCAGTGTTTTCCTGTCTCATCTTGCTGCTCAGGGACTCGGTAGGCCACTGATTTCACAGGAAGTGAATACACTTGGAGGTGTAATGGTTTATTTTCTAAAGTTCTGAAAAATGAAAACATTGAATTTTTAATTTGAGTTGGGAAGTACAACACTTTACCTTTCCGGTCATAGTCAAAATATATTTCTCACATGTATCTTAACCTGCATTTAGAAATAAGCAAAAGTTCAAACAAAATTCAGGTGACTGAGTTAGCACTGAAGGCTCTCTTAACAAAACCTTGTCTAATTGGTGGGCCTCCTACCAACTATGGCTATCTAATCGTCGTGTGATTTTTATTCAGTTTTGTTTTGTTTTGAAGGGGTAGGTGGTGGTGGTGGTGGTGGTGGGTTTTGTTGTTGTTGTTGTTGTTACAAAGAGAAAAACAGGACCAAGAATAAGCAGTTCTATAGCACACCGTTCAAATGTCTTCCTAAGTTCAGCAGCGAAGTGTCTGATACCAGGATTGCTCCTCCCTGCAAGGCTGGCTGACTGATCTAGTCCCTGTCTTGCTGACATGTCACCTTCCTCTCCTTTTAGGGCATGGCTTTCAAACTTTGGAATCATCTGGTAGGTTTAAACATACACTGAAGGCCAGATCTCAACCCCAAAGAGTTTGATTTAGTAGCTGAGATGGAATCTATACACTGGTGTGTTTCAAAAGCTTCCCAAGTGAGTTTGGTATGGAGCCTAGCTAAGGACCAGTTTTCAACCATTAGCTGTACCTGCAGGGTGATAAACTCCATTCCAACAAACGGCTTCTAGTTAAGGTAAAGACGGGCTCCACTCCAAGGCAAATGTGTCATATCTAAATGACTGCTCTCCACACTTCTGCTTTGCTCAGAGCAGCCTTTTGCATTCATTCATCATTTACTGTGTGTCAGAAGCCCTGCAATTTCAGTCTCCTGACTACAGCCCTAGATTGCAATCATGCATAAGCTCCACCCCTTTGTAATTAATGAAAGTTCAAGGTGATTAGCAGGTGCTTTTCACTCTCTACATTGCTGCCTTGTCCCAACAATGATGCTGTTTATATTTCTAATCACAACTTGATTAAAAAATAACTTTCATATTAAGAAACAAGTAACAGGGAACATCATTTTTTAAAGTTTTATTTTATATGGACATGATAGTAACTAGTTAGCTCAGCATCAAGTGCAGAAATTTAGTGACCCTATGCTGAATAAACACTGTAGTACTTAAAAATAAGAGCTAGAAACTTGTAGCCCAGAATTAAGGAATCAGCTGTCTTTTTTTTTACAGTGAAACCAAAGATGATCCCTGCCTTTGAACTTACTTTGGGAGCAAACGATATATTCAAAATAAAGGAGCTAAATCCATGTATCAAGATGTATTCAGAAAGGTGCTCTGGCTGAATGGGAAGGGCGACAACTGAAAACGTAATAAAATCCTCTTAACTTTGTCTATTTCAGTGTGTATATAGTTCAGCACTGTGGGAGATGAAACGTATATGTAAGATGCTAACAGATACGATGTCAAGATTAATAAACACATCAACTTTGACATTCTTTACTTTCTGTATAAAATGACTTTCTGTGATAAAGATGAATATTTCCGAGACTTAAATTCTACAACATGAGTTCTACTATATTTAAAGTTGTTGATATCAATTTGAATCCTTTTATTGTTTTTAGTATTATAGTTATTTTGTACTTACTCAAGTGTCATGTCCTCAAAATTGATAGCTTGAAAACCTGAGCATAGTACAAGGCAAGAATTACTTAGAATAATACCTCCAGTCAGCCAAACATTGTTGACAATTTACTGTGGGTCTTTTGTAGATGGATGGATGGATGGATAGACGGATGGATAGATGATAGATGATAAATAGATATGCACATACACATATATCCCTAAGTAGAAATTTTTAAATAAAAACAGGCTAATTAACACAGAGAATTTAATATCCTTGCACATCTTAAACTATTTGTGTCAATCTTTCAAATCCCCAAAATCAAGCTACCCCTGTGTCATGTTATTAAAGCTTAATTAGACAAACCTGGCCAGTTATACAAATGCTCCTGGGCTTAGATAACATTCAAATGCAACCTCACATGTCAATGTGTGAAGGCTGGCTGGTCAGACCACACTGCTCAGAAAAGGAAGTACACTCTTCAGAGTGTACTTGCACATTCACTGCCTGAGTCACAACGTCTACAGGGTCACTGTGTGCCAGGCACATCAGCTCTTTGCAATAAAAATGGTAAGTAATGAATTTTATGACTCTGATCTCCTGTCAAAAATGCTAATCTTCTGTATTGAGGGAAGGGAGGGTCATGGCCAAGTTCTCCCTGCTTTTGGAATGTTCATTTGCCCCTTGTTGTTCTTAAGCTGAGGAAGCTGCTGAGTCTATTATGCCCTTTGAGAGAGAATGTTCATGGGTTCCCTTTTCTGACTGAGCTGTCAGAAGGGAGGAAGAAATATGTCTTACAGAAAGGAAAGCTGAGTTCTTTGTCTTTGCCTCTCAAGAGAGCTGAGGACACATCAGTAGCATAGTCATAGTTCCTGGGATGAGGGATTTGTATCTCAGATGACGATTCCTGTGACATGTATTGGGCAGTATTGCTGTGGAGGTGTGATACTTGATAACATGGGAGATTTTGTAAACAGAGTTCTTTGTTTGTAAAACGAATTTTACTATTTTAATTAAGGAAAGAAAACAAAACTCAAATAGTCCAAACATTAGGAATAGATTGTGTTCCCAAAGTTAATCGAAAGCCATCATTTAGAGAACATTAAAATACTGAGTAGGTTCCCAGGTGTACCACAAAAAACAAGTTTAAGCTATAATGTAGCCAAACTATAGCACTAATATTATGCTTCACAGTTTCTCAGTATTTCCTATAAAAAACTGATGCCCAAAATCTACGCGAGACTTTGTTCTCTTACTTCAGAAAGCAAGCCATTTTTTATAACATGCCATCTCTGCACACCACTCCCACCCACCAAAGACCAGAGATGTGCCACCCTTGTTATAAAGACAACTTTGGTGGTGTCCAGCGAGAAGACGGGGCTGGCTGACAATGATGCCACACTGACTCAGCTGGAATAGGGAAGGCAGAGCACTCACCCAGAAATGTTTGTAATCCCAAAGCTCCTTAAACTAGGATAAAGAAGGGGAGAGGAGACAGAGGCTCAGCTTGCAGTGGGGGAGACAGCGAGAAGGAAGAGAGACCAGAGGACAGTTGCAGAGTCATAGCAGAGGGTGGAGGAGATGGTGGCACGCACCCTACCAGCAGCAGCATCCCAGGAGCCATGGCTTACAGACTCTGCAGTCTCGTCACACTGAATCTTTGGGAAACAGCTTGGCTTAATTACTGACGTCCTCTTCAAAAGTGAACGAGGGCACTATGGTTTACAAAAAGCTATAGCATGTGGATTTTTTTAAAGGGAAACAAGATAACAAGAAGGAAAGAAAAGAAACTTTAACTAAATAGATTCTTATCGTAAAAATAACTCATATTATTCAAAAAACTTCTTACGAAGGTAAAGTCATAGAAATAAAAAATAAAAATTTCTACAGCCCTATTGCCTAAGAGACAACCTTTGAATTTGTACATGTTCTATAATTTAATCATTAAATGTGTATTTCATAAATGTAATTTTCTGTGCTACCATACGTTACAAAACTTTTCCCCATTGCCTTTTTATTTAAACCATCTTTTTAATATTCTGTTTCTGTTCTTTTTATTTATTTTATGTATATGAGTGTATATCAGCATGTATATAAGTGCACCTATGTTGTGCAGTGCCCACAGAGCTCAGAAGAGGGCATGAGATCCCCTAGAACTGGAGTTACAGATGGTTGTTAGCTGCCATGTGGGCTCTGGGAACCAAACCTGGGTCCTCTGCAAGAGCAGCTGGTTCTCTTACAGCTGAGCCGTCTCTCCAGCCCCTCCTTTGCTTATGTTATTTCTGCCTCCCTCTACTTAAGAATAGAGCAGTTGTACATTTCAGATGTTTTTCTTTTAGTTTCCCTTTTTACTTTACAGTAATATAGAAAAGATTATCACAAGCATTGATGGTTTTCTGTTGACAGATCTATTAGAAAACGAGTAAGTAAAAAAATACAATTATTTAAGACTTCTAATACAAGTAATTTTCTTGAGGACACATTTAAATGTACTTCTTAATAGTGGCATAGTAAGTAAATTTCTCCCTGAAATGCTGTGTATACACACCTATCTTTGTATTTGCATGCTTATCTTTCCAGATTAACAAGGTTATACCATATAAGGAAATAATTTTCTCCTTAATTTATCTCTCCCCCAGCACTGAATTTGACATCTTATAACAATTGCAGAAAGAGATTACTTTTTTCTTCTTGAGAGACACCATAGTATAATCCAAAAAAAGAAATCTTCATTTTTCATCCCTTATAGGTTAACTTAGCTTTCTAGTTTTATGCCTTCTCACAAGTCTCTTAAGCTCCAAGTTTGTATCTTCATCCTGTGATGCTGATGTTGCTAGGAGTTTTCCCACTGGACTGATGTAGGCAGTAAGATATAATTATACAGCAATTATTACAGGCACATACCAGATACTGAGGGAAGGTTGGTCCTCTTCCTTCAAACCCCAACTACATAGTTTCTTAAGAAGGTATGGACACTTCTGAGGAACACAAGAAGAGAGTGAGATGGCACTTAACTCTGGTGAGCCTTGAGATACTCTGCCTTGGTTTTTTTTTAACTCATTTTATTTTATTTTATTTTTGTGTGTATGAGTGTTTTGCCTTCATGTATGAGTGTTTGGCCTGCATGCATGTATGTAAGTGCACCTGTTTCATGCAATGCCTATGGAGGCCAGAAGAGGGTGTCAGATCCTCTGGAACTGGAGTTACAGATGGTTGTTAGAGCTACCGTGAGGATGCTGCAAGCTGAACCTGAGTCCTCTGCAAGAGCAGCCAGTATTCTTCACTGCTAAGTCATTTCTCTAGACCTGAGATCACACTGTCTTGTTAAAGCCTATAACCATCCTTATAGACACTGACTGTCTGTATTAGTTTCTTCTTTCATCATTGTAATAAAATACCCGGCAGAATCAATTTTAAGGGAAGTAGGACTTATTTTGACTCATAATTTGAGGGGACACAGTCCTTTATTGTGCAGAAGGCACAGTGATAGACCAGCTGTTGTTCTTGGTAGTGGGAATATGAGGCTGTTTGCTCATAGCTCAGCAGACTGGGAAGCAAAAAGCTCGATTAGAATTGGGGCTGGTGCATAACCAATAAAGCCTACATACTCTGGTAACCAACTTCCACCAGCTAGGCCAGACCTCCTAAAAGCTCCACAACTGCCCGGAACAGTTCCATCAACTAGGAACCAAGTATTCAAACATATTAACTATGGGGGACACTGTGCTCCTAAACTCATATTGCCATTACACATTTTATAACTAAGAAAAAAATTAAGTCTCAGAGAGAGTAGGTAGCTTGCTCACAGCCACATGGCTGCTGAATGTCAGAACTGGGATTATTTCTGTCTATTCTCAGAGCCCAAAGTTTTCTATGTTATACTGCATTTTAGAAAGAAATTCCATAGCAAAGAAAAGCCGAGGACCAGCCTTCAGGAGTAGAAGAGGACTTTCTTCACCTGGCAACCATCCCTATCAGAACTAGGAATCAGCTGCCATAGCTTCTTTTGCCATGACCACCATGAATGTCCCTGTTTTCAGAGTGGTCCCTCAGTGAAGGATTTCAGGTAGCCCAGGGATGGGAGGTTGAAGGGCTATAGCAAGCTTTGTGCTTCTTGATCCTGGAGCTATGAAACAATTTAGGACCCCACCCCACCCCATCCACACTCAGCCCACCATTCCCCCAAGCTCTTCCTCTGTGTTACCACCAAAACCAGTCCCTGCCTCCTCCAGGATCCAGATGAGATGCCATCCACACATAGGACCATATCCTGACCCAAACGGTTAGTGGGAAATCTGCCCTTTTTTGTCCTCTCCCTACAACTTCTTGGCAAGGGAACTGCGGAAACCAAGACTGAAGCACAAAAGTGCTCAGTGCGATGGGAGGAAAAACCCATCAGATTATCAGAAGCTATAGAGACACACAGTACCAGGCTTATCCTCCAACCAGCAAGGAGCACTGGGATCCAGGTTTGGTCTCCTCATTTCTTCCTGAGAGATCTGGACCCAGACACATCAGAAACTCCCTTTCCAGCAGCTCAGTGTTGACCTAAGTGTGCTCTGACTTTCTTCTTAATATGATTCTAGAATTTTAAAAGTGGGAGGACAGAAGCAATGATCCAACATCTGGCTTTAGAGGGAGCAGGTAATTTCACAGTCCTAAAGTAGAAATAATAGAATGATAGCTTTTCAAATGAGAAGTGTTTTCAGGTATATTCCTATTTGTAAAATTTGCAGGAAGAAATGGAGAAGCAGATGTTCTAATAATACACTAAGTTTTTTATGTACTCATAGTTAGCAAGCAGAAAGGGGTTTGATGCATAAACTTTAGAAGATTCTGTAAAATGAAGTGAAACTGGTTTTGGTTCTTGGCTTGTTTTCTCCTTTCACTGAGCCTTCACTCGACATGTGAGCCTCTAACTGAAGAAGTGTGCTATCCTTCCAACAAACTCTCTGAGCCCTCAGTTCATATCTGGGCTCTGTGAGTCAGATATGCTATAGACTGATTCACATTTTGAGTAGGGTTTCTTCTAAAGAAAAGTGTGTCTTCTTTATAAATATCCATGACCATGACTTGAGGCTGAAATATCAACTTTCCCCACATTCCTCAAAATTATGGCCCCCCAAATTTGAATATCACCAAATTAGAGAACAAGTTCTGAGGGGAAATGACTCCTAGGATATTTGAGTAAGTTGAGGGATTGTAATGGAGGCCCGGTTGACCTGGTATCCCAAGGAAATCAGGAGCTAGAAGAGTTCTATGATGACTATACTTCTAAACCCCCTACCTTTTGCAGCAAGCCCATTAAGTAAAAAGTAATGTGTGTGTGTGTGTGTGTGTGTGTGTGCGCACGCACGTGTGTATAGGAGAGAGAGAGAGAGATATTTGGGGGAGAGGGTAACCTTATAGCCTCAACTGGCCTGGAACTTGCTATATAGACCAGGCTGGCCTCTCTCCCTCTGCCTCCCAAGGGCTGGGATTAAAGGCATGGACCACCATGCCCAGCTCCTTCATATATTATATCAGTCATGTGGGAGGGAAAGAAGGCACTTCTCAGGTAACTTCAACAGAACTGCCATAATTCTTGGATGTGCATACCACCTTTCTTGTGTCCTCTTAAATATGGCATCATGAAGTGCAGTGACACAGGCTTGCCATCCCAGTACTAGGGAGGTAGAGATGGGAAAATCCTGAGTTTACAGCCAGCCTGGCTACACAGTAAGACTGTCTAAAAAATAAACAACAAATACTGAGCACATATTGAATTTAATCTTCTCATACCCACCTCCTCCACTTAATGCCTATTAGTACATTGCCACCTATATAAAAAAGAAATAGTTAAAGCCCTCTTTTCTCCCCTTTTTAGTTCTATATCCCTCATCCTCGCTGCAGAGGAACGCCCTCAGAGCCATGGTTTATGTTTTTTAAGTTAAAACATGTTATTGATTCAAGAATTTCATAGAAAGTATCTTGATCATATTCAGACCTGCTCCTCAATCTCCACCCTCGCCTTATGAGCCCCCCCACTTCACCCTACCATCCCTCCGCCCTCCCCACTCCCCCATCCTGTCCACTCTCCCCACTCCCCCAACACCCCAACTCCATGTCCTCTGTCAGCAGATGAAAAACCCCATCCATCTTATACAACACATGTGAGCTGGGTACAAAAGAAACCGTGTCCCATTAGACTGTCAGTGATCTGTAATCCTTACACACAGATGGGCCAAAATAAGGACCCAGTCCCTTTCCTTTGTATGTTGTTTTGGGTCAGAATACCATCAGGTTTCTGGTAGTGGAATTGTCACACTTGTATTCTATTTCTCTTACACACTGTTTAGGATTGTTTAGGAAGGATTTCTCTCTTCCTTGGCCCTTAGAATCATGTGGGTTTCCTCATCAAAGTTGGTTATTTGTAGCCTGAGTACACGCAGGTACTATTACACTCGAGTACATGCAGGTTCTATTTATACTTAAGTACATGCAGGTTTTACTTACACTTCAGTAACTGCACATTACACTTTGGCTCATGTAGGTTACACTTTGGCTGTTTCAGGGCCTCACTCGGCACAGACATCCCACTCTGGAACAAGAAATTCTCCAGCAGGTGGATTCCCCACAGGGTTTTACTGTGGGTGAAAGCAGAAGCTAGATCCTCACAGCAGGCACCAGTCAGCTCATAGGCCTCCAACCCAAGATTCTCTGAGTGGCAATTGGGTGGTTTCACAGTTTCACACAACAGCTTTACACCAGTGACCTCTAGTTGTTCTCTGAAATCTTTAGACTCTCAGTTTCCTACTGCTGTTGAGGTCTGCAGTCAGGTCTTGACCACCACTAGCAGATAATGATGACTGGGCAGACCATGAATGTGCTATGCAGTGGCCACTTACAGATCCAGCCTGGGATAAGAGAGGGGCGCCAGGGTATAAAACCATGGGGTGGTTGCAAAAACCTTCTAGTTTTGCCTAGCACCTGACTCAGCTCTGCAGCCAAGAGACTGACAATTGTGTAACCCAGGGGTGCAGGAGGCCAGACCAAGGCAGCTCTGCCCAACAGGAGCTTGGGCAACCAGGTCAGTGCAAGAAACACGTTCTCATACAGTATTTCATCTATGGGTACTTACCAAAGATCATGTAATAATATCCGTCTCACAGAGATCTGACTGCCTCTGCCTCCTGAGTGCTGGGATTAAAGATATGCACCATCACGCCTGGCTTCGTCTGACTTTTAAAAGAACTTCTTTAAGTCGTTTTCTCTTTCTGTGCATGGGCATATTTTTAAGACATACTCATCAGGATGACTTGAGGTTATGGTTCAAGTTCTACCACAATTCATTCAACCGTTCTCCAGTGCTTAATTTCTATTTTCAATTTCCCCAGTTTAAGGACGCATATTCTTTTACAC
This sequence comes from Eospalax fontanierii, assembly GCA_035773235.1. Taxonomy (NCBI): domain Eukaryota; kingdom Metazoa; phylum Chordata; class Mammalia; order Rodentia; family Spalacidae; genus Eospalax; species Eospalax fontanierii. The sequence goes on from CM069527.1 coordinate 85,054,257, forward strand.
AGAAGGAACTGAAGCCTCAAATGTATTGAATGATGGCAAATTACTCTCTAAGTTGTTCTATCAAATAACCTCCCAGTAGTCTCGCACCTGAGTTACTATTTCTTTATACCAGCTCTCAAACTTGATATTATCAGATTTACTGGTGGAGTTTGACTCATTAAATGAAATGTCACGCTTTGCTCTTGATTTAATTTCTGTGAGTTTATCTGAAATTTAACAGTGTTTTTACTAGTTGGCTGACAAGCCATTTCACAAGCTTGGCTTCCTATAATTGTCTCTTCATGTGTTCTCTCTTATTTTCTTTTTAGGGATAATCTTTTGGGGTTAGTTTGTAGAGATGATAGATAGATAGATAGATAGATAGATAGATAGATAGATAGATAGATAGATAATAGATAGATAATATATATAAACATTTTATTATTTTTATTTTATGTGTATGAGTGATTACTGGCATATGTAAGTACACCCATGTCATTCAGTGTCTGCAGAGGTCAGGAGAGGGCAGGGCATTGAATTCCTTGAACTGGAGTTAAAGACTGTTTTTAGCTGTCATGCAGGTGCTGGGAAACAAACCTGGGTCCTCTTTAAGAGCAGCCAGTGCTCTTAACGTCTGAGCCATTCTCCAGCCCCTCCTTATATGTTTAAACACTACCATCTAGTGTCAACTACATATTTGCAAAGTCTATTCTCTCACTAAATTACTTCATTTTATTTAGGTTTTGTTATCTCATTTCGTATAGAAATATTAAATTTTTTGAAATGTATTTATCTACTTATGGGCATAGGAGGAGTTTGATGGGGTGTTCACATGCCATAGCATGCATGTGGAGGTCAAGGGACAACTTTTGGGGTGTGGTTCTTTCCTTTCACCATGTGGGTCCTGGGGATTTACACATTAAGCCAAGCCTTCTCACCAGCCAGAAATTTCAAATCTTAATGCTGTCAAATTTTAGAATTATAATTTTTATCTTTCCATTTTGATGTTAGAGAAGTTATTGCTTACTCCTAAATATTAAGGTCTTTTTCTTAGTTTTTCCTTCAACTATTTTAAAGATTTGACATGGACATTTAAGTCTCAGATCATCAGAATTTTGTTTATATTTGTGGTGTGAGGGGAGAGCATTTAATATCTTCCCATGTGGATAACTAGTTACTGCAACTTTTTTTTTTTGATACAGGGTCTCCCTATGTAGCTGTGACTGACCTAGAATTCACTATGTAGACTGGGTTGGCCTAGAATTTATAGAGATTCACCAATCTCTGTCTCCTGAGTTTTTATACTAAAAGCATGCATCACCGCAGTGGACTGCGTTATTTGACTGTCGTCTTTCCCATTCTCTTTCCAATGCCTCCATATATATATATATATAATGTCTTCCTCCCACATTATCTGTAATTATACTTCTAGGCTCCTTAGTCTCTATGTTTCATAAAACCCCATGTTTATCACCACTCTTAAAGCTTCTGCTTCTGCTTTGGGTTTCTACATCTTTTTGCACACACACACACACACTCATACACACACACACATACACACATATATATATATATGGTCTAATAATTTTCAAATTATTCAATTATTATCCTCCTAAGCACAAAAAGGTTCTTAACACAGTGGGATTGCTCCTTGACCGCCATCCTCCAACATTATTTCCACCTCTTAAAATGCCTCCCTAGAGAAGATGAACATCACTTCCACTCACAATTAATGGGCCAAAGTAAGTCACATGATGTGCCTCCATTAGACAGGGCAAAGAGAGAGGGGTATGCATTCCCATGCATTCATGGGAAGCAATTGGAAAAAGAGCAGTGCCATATCCTGATGCATGTGATCTTTGCATGATTGCAACATCTTCATTTAGTTTTCACTCCTAAATGATAACTTATCTGAATGTAAATAATCTAAATTAATAGTTTCTTTTTCATTAGGACTTTGCAAACTGAACTTGGATGGCTTTTGACCTCTTTCTCTCTCTCCCCTTGTATATGTGCATGTGTATGTGTATGTATGTTTGTATGTATGTGTTTATGTGTGTGTGTAGGTATGTGCAGATGATGCCTTTGGAGGCCAGAGGTGTTGTATCCTCTGGAGCTGGAGTTACAAGAGGTGGCAATGACCTGCCCGGTGTGGGTGCTGGGAACCAAACTTTGGTCCTCTGCAAGAACTCAGCTTTGTAACTGCTGAGTCATCTCTCCAGTCCCCAGGTTACTATTTTTAATTTAATCTAGTGTAAACTCATGTTTTAGTTGTTGGTTTTGTTATGGTCTATTTCTGATAAATGGTTTTACTCCTGTATCTTGGAATGTTGTGCTGCGGATAAATTTTGAGGAGATTCTGTCAGTTCTGTTTTTGTTGCTATTGGTTTTAAAAAAACTATTTTATCTACTTTATGTATATGAATGTTTCACTTGTATGTATATAGTACACCATGTGTCAGAAATGCCCACAGAGGCAAGAAGAGGACATCAGAGCCCCTGCAACTATTTATAAATGATTGTTGGCCTTCATGTGGGTCCTGCAAGAGCAACCAGTGCCCTTAACCACTGAGACACTGTACCAGCCCCTGTTGTTGCTTTTGGTTTGTTTGCATTCTTCAAAATATTTTATTTATTCTTTTTATTTTATGTTTATGAGTGTTTTGTTTGTGTGCAGTGCCCCTTAGAGTCCAGAAGAGGGTGTCAGATCTCCTGGAACTGGAGTCATAGGCAATTATTAGCGGCCATGTGGGTGTTGGGACTCAAACCTGGGTCCCCTGGAAGAACAGCAAGTGTTCTTAACTGATGAGCCATCTCTCCAGCCCTAGGTTTGTTTGTTTGTCTGTTTGTCTGTCTGTTTTGTCTCCTTGTAGTCCCAGTTGACCTGGAACTTGCTATATAAATCAGGCTGACCTTGAACTCAAAGAGATCCGCCTGCCTCTCCTCCCAAGCACTAGAATCGAGGCTGTGCGCCACGACGCCTGGCCCCCTTGTTTGTATTTTTAATGTGATTTCATGCCACCCTCAAAGGTGCTGTGCTTAGTTCTACTTAATTGTTCAGTAGGACTACATCCCAGAGCCGTATCTATTTTGACAAGAAGATGATCCTGCTTACAATAACACTGAGAATTCGGCATATCTGTTGATAAATTGTCAACCAACATAAAGACTGGCTCCTAGCTATGCATTGTAGGACTTTTAGCAATATCTCTGATCTCTAGCAACTAAATGTCAGGAGTACCTTCCCTACCCCAACCCAAAGCACTTCTAGCTATTCTACAATGGTCCCTAGTGGGAGAAGGCAAAATCCCACCCCTCTGAAAATCACTGGACTATCCCCACCCTCTCAGTGGTAACAGAGCACTTCTCTCTTGGCAGTGAGGAAGAGAAAGTCAGGGCTCTTTCACTTGTCCTTCTTCTAGGGGTGATCTTGCACAGGCATTCAGGCTGCCCTACAAGAGCTGGACAAATGAAGCCTTCCATACCCAGAACGAAACTCCCTCTGTAGTCCTCAGGCTTATGGATTGTGATTCTATACTCTTCCTGATATCAAAAGACTTGTTTCCTTATGAATGTAACTGTCATTTAAACTTCCTCATTTCCTATTCAGTCTATTGCTGACATATGTTAGGTCAGGGAGAGAAACTAAAAACTTTAATTTACTGTCCTGAAGTTGATATATTTTCTCTACCGCTTTTCCTTCCCTTCTCCTTCTCTTGTTTCCCTTCATCTTTGACAAATGTTATTGAGTAAATCAACAAATCACAAGAAATGTGTCCAGCATGAAGGCTGATATGGTACTGGGACAATTAACCCAGTTCCTTGCATATTCCCATCACCACACCTTGCCAACCTATTTAGACAGAATTCTTTGTGCGTGCTCCCTAAACCAGAGGCATCCATGTCACCCAATACCTTAATGGAATCCAGTATTTACTGCATAAGAAACTCTGCAGATGAGATGAGCTAGCTGTAGATTCACAAGTCCTGTAGGTGGTTCTGAGGCACAATAACACTCATGATCCTCTGTACTAAGACTTGGCTAAAGAGGTTCTGGATCAGTGATCTTTAGATTGGCTACACATTTGAGCCATCTGTTAAATTTTAAACGAACAACTCTTTGAGCCCTAGTCTGAGACTCTCAGCATGCTGCCCTGGAGCTCAGGTACTTTTGTGTTTAATTTCCCCAAGCCATAGAAACAACTAAAGTTTATTTTAGTTATTCATTTACTGTTCAGTTCATTTTGAACCTCACTCATGCCTTTTTGTCTAGAATTCTAGGTGGAAACTGGCAAGCTTCTAGTGAAAAAAATTAATGATCCATTCTAAGGCTGGACTTCCTGTATGTGAATCTCAGTTTTATTCACTATCAACTGTGTAACTTTGAACAATGCAGCCTTTTTGTGACTCAGTTTCCTCATATGTAAAAATGATAAGTCACTGTATTTATCCAATAAGACTGTTATAAGAATTGCATGATTTCTGTACAAACGTCTTTAAAATAATGACTGATATACAGAAAACAGTATGCAAAACTATTTTAAAATATTTACTTATAGGTAAAATATGCAAGGAACTTACAAAACACACCTAGGTCAAAGTGTTTAGGAAATGTGAATTTTAAACAGCTTAAAGAATCTTTCCTTGTTTCTTTAACATCATGCTGAGAGATTTTGCTTGGTAAAAGACGTACTCCCCCATCCCCCGCAAAAATGTTATATATTCTTTTAAAAATATTGATGAAAATGAACTTTTTTCATTAAAAAGTAAAAATTTTATCACATCTCTTAAGCCCAGTAGTGAAATTATTAAACCAGAAATTCACTCAGATTTGAGTTACAAAAACTGATAAACCAACAATAAATTCAACCCTTATGTAGATCCTGGCAACGACTACAGAAGCAGAGTTGAAATAAACATCTGCTGAATATGATTTACAACAGGCATTTAGATGAAAGAATGCCGGTGAAATCTACTAGGAACATTTGACAGACATTGAGGAGGTTTAATGTACATGAATGCAGTTTGATTCAGCAACGCATGGAAGGAAGCCAAAAGAACTGCTCCCAGTTTTATACGCTACAGCTTGGAGATTAAAAAAAAAGAAACTAATTTTATCACGTATACCCATAATGGCATGAGAGAGCATTTATGAGCAGAATAGAGCTTTTCTATCCTGGAGCATGGCTATCCTGACATAACAAGACTGAGATGTGCCTATTGTTCAGATTAATCACCTAGGGAGTCGGGGAGGGTGACGCAGGGAGTTTCCAAAGAATTATTAAGGAAATGACTGTGAGGGTGGCTTTGTTCTTAACTTCTAATTTCTAAGCAGAGTTCACCTGAAGCTACTGAGCACGCCTGGTGCAGTGGTTTCAGTACTCAGCAGGAAGAGTTAACTAGCCTGAATAAGTACTATTAAAAGTGATAAGCAGAGCAAGGCAAGAGGGAGTTCCATCACTGTGTTCTCACTATTTTCCCCTTCCACAGGGTAAGTCCCTTTCTGTCATTTGTAAGCCACTTTCTCCTCTTGAAATGGGGTCCTGGCAGGCTCCTAAGCTCATTTAGAAACTGGCTTCTCCTGTCTTTGGCCTCATTGCATGTAAGTAATCAATCTAGACTTAGAATAATGCTTTCTTAGGCAAGAAACTTCAAAAACTGGAAACTCACACTCTTTGCATTTTTAGTCTGTGTTTATTGATGTCATTATTTCATTGTTAAGATCTATATTTAACTAATGGTAATAAATATTGCATTCATAAATACCTGCAATGAAAAATTCTGTTTGATAGTATGCTGTTTGCCATTAAAAAATAAAAATAAAAACTTTAAGAGCACTCAGTCCACAGTGGAGAAACAAGGAGAGATGCTGGATAGAACTGGGCTCCTGGAAGCTAGAGGCTGAATGGAGAGGCCCAGCCTCCATCATCAACTCAGCTTCCCTACGCTAGGTAGCTCTGCTTTCTCCTCACAGTCTCCTTCACACGGAGGCTGAGTCAGTCTCCATCATCAGACTTGACTGAGGATCTTACACAGCTTCGTTCTTTGTATTCCCTGCTTGGTTACTAAAAACACTGGACTTGATGACACGCTCCACCCCGACCCTGAGCAAACAGTTTCCATTGCTGGATTTAATATTCTGAGATGAATGTAGTGCATGGTTTTGGATATATAGAATCAATATAAGGCTTGGTGAACTTTGTCCTCTCAGTAGGTAACTGGTTTTGGACCTGTTTGGAGTGGAAGTAGTCTATGGTGTTCGAAATTAAATATGCCAGTCTCCAGGGAGGTTCTGGACTAGTCTTGAGTTCATGCATGCACAAGAAATTTGGGGGATGCTTAAAATTTGATATCAAAGAGCAAATTGATGTCTGAAACTTAATTTAGGTAGATGGAATAAAATAAAGCCAAGTTTAGCAAAATGTAGATGGAATTAGGACTGAAGAGATGTCTCAGTGGTTAAGAGCACTAGCTGCTCTTGCAGAGGACCTGGGTTCAATTCCCGGGACCCACATAGCAGCTAACAACCATCCATAACTCCAGTTCCAGGGAATCTGACTCCCTCTTCTGACCTCCGCAGACATTGCACAACATGGGTACACTTACATACACATAAAATAAAAAATAATAAAATGTAAAAAATGTGGATGGAGTCTAGGTGGGAGGTGTGTTGATAGCATTTATTTCAACTTCAGTTTTGACTTATGTATACACTTGAAATTTTTTATAATGAAATGTGTGGGAAAATTTAAATATCAAATAGACTGGGCCAAAAGAGCTCTAAATTTAATACTTCATGCCCTGTACTCTTTCTTTCTTTTTTATTAATACTTATTTTATTCAATCATTGTGTGTTTCACACAGAACATCTCAAAGATAATCATCTTTATATTCCCTTTCTCCACTGGCACCCTCCACAGCCCCCCAACTGAAATCCATACATTCTTTCATCTGTATTAAGGTCTTTTGTGTCAAGTTAGTGTCCCCAAATGACCTCAGTGAAAGTTCATCCACTGAGGTCTAGTCAGCCTATCCAGAGTCCCTCGCTTTAGGAAGACTAACTCATCCTCATCCATCAGTAATCAATTTCCAATATTTCCTAAGAAAATGTTGGGTCTGTTACCCATTTCCCCAGTGCCATACTCGGTTTTAGTCTGTTTGAGTCTGCATGTGTCTGGAGCATGCTGACACCATTGCTGTAGGTTCATATGAGCAGGATCCCAGGAGCTTGTGGGATTCTATTTCTATATGGTCACACATCTCTTCACTGGCTCTTACAATCTTTCCACCCTCTCTTCCACAATGGTCTCTGAGTCCTGGGTGAGTGAAACAATATAGGAGTCCCGTTCTGGGACTCACACTCTGTAGTCTTAGTCTCCATGATTTAGTTATTTGTGACTTTTTGTGTCACTGGCCCTCTGTTGCATGCAGGAGCTTCATTAGTAAGAGTTGAGAGATTCATTAGCGACTTCTTTACCCCCTGTTCTATATTGCATGAGCCTTGAGTGTAGAGGTTGCATTGTAAATATGCCATTTACGCATGGGCAGTTCACAGACAATGTCTCTGTGTGACCAACTGTGGTACTCTGTATTAGTCTCTGTCTGGTGTGAAAGAAGCTTCTTTGAGGAGCGGTGACTAGGATACTTGACTATAAATATAAAGATACATAGTTGCTCTCAGTAAGAAGTTACATTAGCCTAGGTATGTGACAGCCTTGGAGTTTTCTCTAAGATCTATGACCTGTTCATCCATGTGTTTTTGACTGTTTCTCCCCTAGTAACACTTGTCTCCTCTTAGGTTCCTTTTTTCCATTTACCTCCCTGGTTCCTTTCCATTTTCCAGGTTACTGCAGTTACATCAGGATACATACTCACATATAAGGGTTGGTGCCAGGATCCACAAATGAGAGAGAGAGCATACGTCATTCGTTTTTCTGATTCTGTGTTACTTCACTTAGCATAACAGTTTCTAGTTCCATCCATTTACCTGCAAATGTCATGATTTTGTCTTTCTTTGCCGCTGCGTAGAGCTCCATTGTGTAAATGCACTCCATTTCCATTATCCACTCATCAGTTGAGGGGCACTTAGGTTGCTTCCACCTCTTAGCTGTTGTGAAAAGAACAGCAATAAACATGGATATACAAGTGTTTCTGCAATAGGATGAGTCCTTTAGCATATGCCAAGGAGTGGTATAACCTGGTCAAATGGTAGATTCATTTTTAGTATTTTAAGAGTTCTCCACACTGCTTTCTATAGGGACTGCACGAGTTTACAGTCCCACCAGCAGTGAATGAGCGTTCCTCTTTCCCCACATCCTCTCCAGCGTTTGGCATCATTTGTTCTCTTGAACTTAGCCAGTCTGACTGGGGTAAGATGAAATCTTAAAGTGATTTTAATTTGCATTTTCCTAATTACTAACGATGTTGAACACTTTTTAAGATGTTTCTTGGCCATCTTTATTTCTTCTTTTGAGAACTCTCTGCTCAGATCCTTAGCCCGTCTTTTAACTGGGTCACATGTTTTCTTGATTCCTGGTTTTTCTTTATGTATTCTAGATGTTAAAAAACCTCTGTCATATGTTTATGTCCTATACTGTTAACCAGTGTATGTCCACAACTGTCAGCCAGCTATCCATTAAGTGAAAAACAATAAGACATCTTTCCCCTCAAATGTAAAAAGCTTTATCATTTTCCTCTTCTATAAAAATGAGATGCACAATGAGAATACAGTTTTTAGAAAGCAAAAGTTCAACCACCTAAATAAAGTATCTATTAACATTTTAGTAAATGTTTCTCTAAACATCACTAGACAGAATGTAATTTCTGTATCTGCCTCTTATACCCCATCGCCACTCTCCTTTCTGCCAAAGCAGGTCTGACAAATGAAAACTTTCACTTTCCACTCAGCTACTCAGATTGTTCTTGACTGATTACATCCTGCCTTTCAGCATTTCCCTTCTCCATCAGTGATCTTCTCATAAAACACCTTGAATATCTGGAATACTGATCTTGCATAGACTGAGATGACAAAATATGTGTTCATTGGCAGCCTCCTAACTTTTCAAAAGCATAATTTGATTAAGACAAAACCATGCTTCTAAGTTAATAAGTAATGAGACCATTTGAAACAAATCCTCCCGCTCCAGATGGAACTGAGGGTATCCATGCCAATTAGTTTATGTGAAATGGTGTAAAACACTAAGATCATAATCATAATCAGGTTTCTTATTAGAGAAAACAAAAGCCATCTTCATCCTTAAGTTTGTATCACCATCATCATCTTCAGGACATAATCTCCTAATGCAACTCAATGTCACCATAGACTAGTGAAGCTTCCTCTTCAGCCCCCACACACAGTTTCGCTTAGATTCACTTACTGATATTTCCCATGGCAAGTAACAGGCAGAATCTCTGAGGACCAAGGAAGGTTCTGGTTCCCCGGGTGGGTATTGGCAGTGGTTACGATTTAAAAAGTGGAAAAGAAATGTTCCTATTCGTGATGGAGAGGGATCTTTGTGCATCTCCTTCAAGGCATTTCTGTCAGTTCACTTTCCTATATTGTCATGTTCTGATTTTCTAGAAATATCTTATTTATTCCCATCATAAACTCCTTCCTGCAAATATCAAAGAACAGATTCACAAATTAGATAATCTGGAAAGTTAAAAGTGCACTTTTCTCTAGTATAGGAAGGTGAATTGTCTATTTGTCCTGTAGGTATAGTATTATCCTGAGATACATCAAGGTTCAAATCACTTCAAACTGTGTTTTAGGAAGTAAGGATTACAATAGTAGAAACAATAGCTAATGGTTTATGAAATGATTCTTTTATGCTAGACACTCATAGTGTGAAAACATCAATGCATTAAATTCTTAGAATATCCCTGTAGAATATTCTGTTTTATTCTATATCAAGGATGTGAAAACTTAGAGTCAGAGACAAAGTGAAAGATAAAGATAGAGAGAGAGAGAAAGAAAGAGAGAGAGAGAGAGAGAGAAAGAAAGAGAGAAAGACAGAGAGATTAACTGTGAACTAGGAGTACCCAAATTCAGACTGGCCGCAGAGGCAATGGCTAGATTCATCTACCCTGTTAGTTCTCCAGGGAAAAAGACAATGCCACTGACGAGGTCCACACAAAGGGAGCATGCTGTTTCATGCTTAGTATGAGTCTTCCTAGGTATGGCCGGCCACATGGGTGTCACTAGACTGGCTAATACAAGGTTATTAATTATTTTTGCTAAATCGATACTATGAGCCTGTTCCTGTTTCCTTCACTATTGTTGTGATAAAAGCATTGACCAAAATCAACTTGGAAGGAAAGAGTTTCTTTTATCTTTGACCTCCCAGGTCACAGTTCATCACTGAGGAGTCAGGACAGTAACTCAGGCAGGAACCTGGAGGGAGAGCTGAAGCACAGCCATGGAGAAACGCTGCTTACTGGCTTGCTCCTCTGGCCTGTACTCTGTCTGCTTTCTTATACAACACAGGACCACCTGCCCAGGGGTGGCACCACTCATAGTCAATAATGAAGTCACCTACATTATTCAATAATCCAGAAAATGCCCCACAGACACAGACACAGGCCAGTTCAACAGAGAAAATTCTTCAATTGAGGTTTCCCTCTACCAGGTGTCAAGTTCACAACTGAAGCTGTTCAGCAAAGAGTCCTTCTCTTAAGATGTATTCTTTGAGGGACTGGAAAGATGGCTAAATGATTAAGAGCAGTGGCTGCTCTTGCAGAGGACCCAGACTCAGTTCCCAGTACCTACATGGTGGCTGACAACCTTCTGTAACTCCAGTTCTATGGGATCTGACTCCCTCTTCTGTCCTCAGCAGGCACCAGACACATATGTGATATGCATACATCCATGCAGCAAAATATTCATACACATAAAATTTAAAAATAAACAAAAAAGTAATTTGAAAATATCCACACCCATAGCTATTTCCCTTATATAACTGTTCAATCTTTGTCCATAACAATATATACATTTTACATAATTATCATTTTATAAATTATGCCAACGTTCACTTAAGGGTAATTCATGAACATTTTCAGCATTGATAGACAATGCTCAGAGTCCTTTTTAATGACTGTAACACATTCAGTGAAGATACAGATAGCTTACTTAAATATTCATGGCTGCTGGAATTCTTCCAATTAGAAAAACTGAACAATCATTTTCATGCATACAGTTGATCATTATTTTCTTACTCCGGGCTGTTTCCTTAGAATAAAATCCCAGGGTGATCAAAGAAACTAAATTTATTAGTTTATGCATATATAGACTGACAGGATGAACTTTCAATTTTTTTCTAGGTTGAATTCTTCATGATAAAGCAATAATAGCCATCAATCAGTTTCCTTTACTTACTATTGGCTGGAACACTTCCAGCTACATCAAATATTACTTGCATCCTTTTTTACAGGATTTAGAGTGGGAGGAGGCTTACATTTTCCAGTTAAGAGGTATTCTCATATATAAATTCTTTTTTGTTGTTATTGGGTTTTTCTGTTTGCTTATTTTTTGTTTTAAGACAGGGTCTCACTTTGTACCCCTGGATAGTCTTGAACTCACTATGTGGACCAGGCTGACCTTGAACTCACAGAGATTCACCTGCTTCTGTCTCCCAAATGCTGGGATGAAAGGCATGCATTAATACCCTGGCAAAATCCTTAATTAATTTAGTATTTTTATATTTGTTAGTGCACATATTAAAAATATATCCCTTTGGGGGATTGCATGGAAGCGTTTTACCTTGATTTGAGTTGGTCTCCTCTGTTTCAATTTTTTAAAAAATCAATTAAGTCAATACCTGTGTAGATAAGTACTGTTATCTTTGCTCTGTTAGTTTTTCTCCCTAACTCTATAATCTATTTGATTTTTTTCTAAATTATGGAAGGAAGGAATTGTGAAAATAAGATAGTATCTATTTGCATATTTTCTTATACTGATTTTGTTATTGTGGGATTATTACATATTATGGATGCTTTAGATGCCTATATTTCACTTTTACACTATTATCATACCTTTTCCATTATCCTAATGTATAGTAATAGAATATAATAATAGTAAATATGTGTTTTATGTCATCTAATATAATGTGCATTAGGAAATGTGTCTACCACCTCTTCCATCATAGCTTCTTTCTCTCTTTTTAGATATTTATTGATGTCTTTTCCACATCGTTTGTTTTAGTAAATTTGACGATAAAATTAATACATTCTTAAAAAGTTCTTTTTGTGATTCTAATTCTATTACCTCAGAACCAAAAACAAGGGAGTAGTCCAGTATTTCAGTATTTCAGTATCGCTTTGTATAGAATCCACTGTCCTTTTCACACTTTGCCCTTTAGAGATCTTGACACCCACTCAAATAGCCCTCTGTATTCTCACAATGACTTTCCAGGTCAGGACCTGATCTGGCCAGGAAGTTCAGAGCAGCCCTAACAGAGAACAAATTCACCTCACAGCAAAACTGCAGTTCAGTTACAAATGTATTCCCAGGGCTCCTAGGGATGTAAGAGGCTCTCAAGAACCATTTCTTACAAACATAAACACATTTTTGTCTATTTTTTCAAGATTAAAAAAATTATAAACAAATCACCCAGCATTTAGTGAGATATGTTCATTCACAAGTCATGTAAAGTATTTTCTACTATAAACCTCTTCAAAGGTGGGTATAAGTTATTTTACGCGTTTACACAAAGAAATGACTACTCCTTTGACCACTGAATGGAACACTCAGTCCCATGATTCTATATTATATCTGATATTAATTATTTTATTAAGCTACCTTCAGAATGAAATGGTTTCATGTATTACCAATGGCTATTACAAGAAAAAAAAATGCCTTCTAGGGTCCCTGGCCGAAATCCCCTATTTTTGTTTCACTTATCTTAAAATATGAATTCTAAGTAGGAGCTTAGAAAGATCCAAGACACTTTTCAACATGCATAACATAAAGTTAACCCACAAAATATATGCAAAGATCATCCAGAATTGGTAGAACTAAATCTCACCTGCCTTCTCATCCACAGAGTGATCACTGGACCACGTTCTTTATGAAATGATATTCAAAGGATGCTGTCATCCTCCTGCCTTCATGTAATCCTAATAACACCAAGGCAGGGAGCACAAGAAGTTGTATTCACCATCTCTCTTAATGCTGTTCCCAACAAGGAGGATCCAGACCCTGGTGGTGACTGTTTTGTCTGAGTAACATTTAAAAATGTTCCTAACTGTCAAACCTAATGGACTCTTCAGTTTTCTCAATACCATTTGAAAGTGCTCTCTTGATTTCAGCAGTTCCACCCTCCCCTAGATTTCTTCCACACATATCTAACTGCTTCTTCAGCTGGGTTGACTGGTACCGTCTCTCTGGTAATGCTCCCAGAACATTTTGGCCTCCTTCACATTCTCCTGGTCTCCCTGAGTTTCTTTGTCTCTCGAGGTTCCAGATGCCAGGCCTCTGCTAATAACTCACATTCCTGGTCCCTCAAATGTCATCTGACTCCAAATGAGGTCATCTTTCCCAAATTTGTTCCTTTTTCTACATTTTATAGCTTGGTGAGTGTAGCCACGATGTTCTTTTGTTTAATAGCTCTTCACTGCCACAGAACCCAGCAGCGTCTTTTCTCCAATCACGTGTAGTAGGCTACATTCAGAATTTGAGTCATGCACTCTTTGGCCAGAATGCTTCTGTCTTGTATCTTACATCTTTAAATCCATCTTCACCCTACTACTAGAATGTACTTTCTAGGCACACAATTATGTAATTTTCAAGTGTTAACACATATACGGCTTCCATTGGCCTAATGTAGGGGTCAATATGTGTATGAATCAGATCCAGCTGATGTCAGTTTTTGTTTGTTTGTTTGTTTGTTTTTCTCAAAGTGCTGCTGGAGTACAGTGCATGCTCACTCATTTATACTGTCTGTGGCCGGTCTTCCACTATGCAATAATGGACGGAGTTGAACTGCTTTTGGCAAAGTCCAGATGGTCCCAAAAGTCAAACATATTTATTATCTGGTGATTCTTAGGAAAGGATTGCCTAATGGGTGAGGTCTAAACTCATGATATAACATGAAAATACTTCTTTGGACAAAACTATTTGTAGGCCCAGATCTTGCTACATGCACTAGTCAGTAGAGATTTCTGCCCCAATGGAGAGGTCATATGTTTATACTACTCAGTACCATAACCACTGCATACATATGGTTATTGAGCATTTAAAATGTCACTAGAAAACAAAGGAACTAAATTTTAATTAACATGAATTTAAACAAATAGCCACATGTGACTGGAGGCTGCCACATTGGGTAGTATTGTACAAGACTGTCACAGAGATAATTCATTTTCATTGTAAACTTGACTGAATTTAGAGTCACCTAGGAGACACACCTCTGGATATGTCTGTGAGAGCATTTGCAAAGAGGCTTAACTAAGGGTGGAGGACCCACCCTAAACATAGGTGGCACCACTGCATGGGATGGAGGTCCAGAAAAAATAAAGGGGAAAAGAAGAAAGTCTAAGGGGGAGCAGGTGCCTTTCCAACCGTGATGGCCTATACTCCTCAAACCATGAACCAGAACAAATCCTTATTCTGCTTGTTGCCAGGTTGTCACAGCAACAAGAAAAGTAACTGATACAATCACCATGATGTCTTTGTTTATAATTACAGTAATAGTTAAGTGGTTTAGCATACCTTTTCTTTCTGGGAAATACATTTCATCAGTTAAAGTTTTCGTTTTGGTTTGATTTGGTTTGGTTTGGTTTCATTCCACTTGGTTTGTTCTTCCATTCTATTTGGTTTGCTTCGCTTTGGTATGTTTGTTTGTGATGCCTTAAGACCCAAGACCTCACACATGCTAAGCAAGTGCTCTATCACCTAACAGAGTCCTTTCTCTAAAGAGGACATACTACAAAGACCTAGTCCTTTTGTACCCTAACTATACCATTATATTATCAGGAAAACTTACGTTACCAGGACAGGCTCTGATCTTTCTCCTCCAACCAGAACAGGCATCCTAGCATGCCCTAATCCAGTTCTAGTTTGTGCTAGAAGCACAATCAGCATTGATTTTGGTGAAATAGACTCATTAATGTTACATTCAACTTTTTCCTAACATATAAGTCTCTTCCTTTAACTCATAATTATCTGACAAATGAAAGCAAAATAAAATAGTCATCCTACTAACAATTCCCCATCCCCCACCCTTCCTCATTAGATGTTTACTATTCCCTTGGAAAAATCCCCTAGACAACCTCATTTCCTTCACACATTGAAAGTTCATTTTCATAATAACATCTTTGAGATATAAAGTTAAAAATACCACTAAAGAATGCCACTAAATTCCTCTAAAGAAGTACTGAGGCACTGCTCAGTCACCCTACTTGCCTGATGTGTTACGTTCTTTTGCTATAATAAAACATCATGACCAAGGCAACTTAATAAAAGGAAGGGTCATTGGGTTTATGGTTCCAGAGAGATAAGAGTCAACAGTCAACATGTCATGTCAGGGAGGTATAGCAGCAGGAGCTGACTAGAGCAGAAAGCTGAGAGTTCACATCTTCACAGTCACAGGAAGCTGAGAGAGACAGACTGAAAGTTGACCAAGGCTACACACTCTCAAAGCCTGCCCAAGAACCCCACCCCCAAGTATTTCCTCCAGCAAGGCCACACCTCCTAAAACCTTCCTAAGCAGCACCAACTGGGGAGAAAGTATTCAACTACTTGTAGCCTACTGGGGACAATCCTCATTCAAACCACCATAATTACCCTCTAGGAAATCTGACACTCGTGTCTTTTATGAAAACATGCTGGTTATTCGTGTTGTGCATGAGCTGTGAACAGCTTTGTATTGTACTAAAAGATAACTTTTAATATTCCCTAGAACAATAACAGACAGGAAAGTACAGGAATGTCCATGTAACCCTTAAAATGGCCAGGCTGCAGAAAGCAATATTCCCTCAGAACAAAGAAATGCTGATGCTACTTTTGAGAAGGTTCAAAAATCTAGTCGAGGTCTGGAGAGATGGTTCAATGATTAAGAGCACTGGTTCCTTTTGCAGAGGACCCAGGTTTGGTTCCCAGAACCCACATGGTAGCTAACTGTCTATAACTCTAATTCCAGGGGATCCAACACCCTCTTCTGACCTCTGTGGGCATTACACAACATGGGTGCCACTTGCATACATGCAAGAAATACATGTGTACACATACGATAAAATAGTAAATAAAATGTATTTTAAAAAGGAATCTAGCCCAGTGATGTAGATTTCAAAGTCAGTTAGAATGGTTAATTACACGTGTTCATTGCAGGTAGAATATTGAAGTAAATCCTCTACTCACTTCTTCTTTGAAGTTCCAGCTTCATAGTGACATTTTTAGGAGTTCTTTTTTCCATACTGAATCAAGAACTCTGTAAAGAAATTTGCTTCATGATGGCTGAACATTTTCTCACCACTGATATTTCTTAAATTATTGAAGTTGATAATCAGATAGTTTTCATGGGGTTTCATTAGGGTTTATAACACCCTAATATTTATTTGTCTTTTAATACCACATCCTTATGGGATTAGGGAGTTCAGGGAAAGGCTGAATAACAATGGGGCCTTGTGTATTCACTGGACCCTGACACCAAGCCTTGGATTGGCTGGGGGCAGCCTCCAGGTCAGGCAGGCTATACAAGCCTAGATTCTGCCTTTTGCTATTTGCTTTATCTTGAACATCCCTAGTTCAACATCTTGGTATCCCTAGTTCTCCCTCTGTAAAAATGGGGTAATAGACTCTGCCTTTGTAGCTATTTACACATATCCAAGAGACGATGTAGCAAGAGAACATTTAGTGCTGTACCCATGTCCTAGAATGTTCGCTACTTCGTTACTTAAATTGCTTCAAAGTTCAGTGCAGATGCTTTTAAAACCTCAGTTTAAAATCACCCTAAAGGATTTTAGTACCTTCAAAATGGTTTAATAGCCAACTTTCTAATAATACTTGGATTTCTTTGGGGCTCTAGGAGAATGAAAGAAACAAATGTCCTCAGTGAGTGCGGTCCAAAGGCTTTGAGACTGGGCAGCTAATAACATCAAGTAGGGCTTCCATTTTATTTCTTCCCCCAGAGTTACTAGAAAGCAGGAAGTCCCTTGGAAAGGACTCCCTTTTTCTCTTGTCACCTGAGAGCCAAAAAGGCTAGCTCTGACTCTTTCAAATCTGCTGAACAAACTTTTAAGGCTTGTAAACATGAAAATCAGGCTTTCTGAAGAACAGAAAAATAGGACTACAAGCCCAAAGCTAAGGAAACAAATTTTTGCCAATGCAGCAAATTTTCAATGTTTATAAGTACAGTGCAAACTTTTCTGAAAGCAAAGCATAGGGCTGGCAGTGTTAGAGGCTGAACAATTTTTGGTAAGTGAAAGTCTGCTGCCATTAAGCCCAGATACATTTACTTCACTATATAATGCATTCAAAATTGATGAAGTATCAGAGTCAAAATATAAAGAAAAATGCCTACACATAGAGGATAGGAAATGTTTAATAAACTGGACATAGTGACACCTGGAAGGCTGAGGTAAAAGTATTGCCATGAATTTAAAAATCAAGCCATCCAGGACTGCATGGTAGGCCCCTATTGAAAACAAGGAGAGAAAGGAAAAGCAGAAAGCCTCAATGTAAGGGATACGTTATATGTCCCATTTCTATTTCTCTACATGGAGAAAACTTTTCTTTTAAAATCATAGTCTTTCCTTGGGCATGGTGTCCACATGTCTTTGATCCTAGCACTTGGGGGGCAGAGGCAGGTGAATCTCTGTGAGTTCAAGTCCAGCTTTGTCTATACGGCTAGTTCCAAGCCAGCTAGGGCCACAGGAGACCCTGTCTCAAAAAAAACAAAAAGAAAAAAAATCAAACCCTTTCTTGGGAGACTTGAACCTAGTTTGTTGAATTGTACCAAAGCTATAATTTTTTTTCATTCACATGTTTAACTAAAACCTAAAGTAAATATAATATCAGACTCCATTTGTAAATAAAAGCATATGTCACATTATACGGGAATCAATGCTCCATATGTAAGCTGTATGTTGAAATACTGGATACTGAAAATACTGTTGGTTGTGCTAAAGAAACGTAAAGAGATTAAAGTAGAAAATAGAAAACTTAGAATCAGAAATCTTTTAGGCAAGTTACCCTTTGCCAATCATCCTTTTGGGGTATATTAAGACAGTCTCTCTCTCTCTCTCTCTCTCTCTGTGTGTGTGTGTGTGTGTGTGTGTGTGTGTGTCCTCAGTGTCTTGAGGACATTGTTACCACCTCATGAGACAGCATTTCCAGCACCAGTCCCATTTTCAGGTAGCAGAAAGAAGTACTGTGCCCTTGATCTCATAAGAGGTCACGTTGGCACCTGGCAGTCTGGCTCCAGTGCCTACACTCTGGGCCTTTGCTTTATGCTGCCTGAAGTGAGATGAGGCTGTTTCTTTCTCAGCATATCTTCTGTCACTTAACTGTGGAACAGGGACTTTTTTGCCTTCACTTCACATGGATCTGCAGTACCCTTCTCATATCTACATGATATTTCTGTGCCTGGGAATGCTAGCAAAGTCTAACCTGTAACCTTACTCCACCATATTGTTGTTACTTTTCTACTATGAATGTGTTACACTTGAAATCCTTGTCCTTGCATGCAAGAGGGGGACAAGTATGCAAACAGCATGTGGTAGTGTATGGTGAATTTAAGGTGGAAAGGAATCACATTTTCACTGCCTCTCAAGGAACTATAGCAGAAGCTCAGCGGAGTTGGAATACTCTCAGGAAAAAAAAAACTAATCAGGCCAAGCTAAGATTGTGATAGAAAGGACTAGTGGGTGGGAGCCCTCAGCTGAATTGTGACCGCACAGAATCATGTTGATGATGCTCCACATGCGCTGGTTAGTATACGAGGGAACAGGTAGTTCTGACACAGGACTTTGAAAAGTTCCGCTTTCCTGTTCAGTGCAGAGCGATGGAGGTTTGGCCTCTCTTTTACACTGAAAGCCTTTTTCTTTTTTCTTTGCTGTTCTTTTTGAGATACTCTTATTTTTCTCCTCAATACTGCCTATTCACCTCATATGAAGGGATATCGATTTACTATGTCTCAATGGATTAGGCATTGTAAAAATGTAAAAAAAGTGAAACAAAAGACAAAGAACCAAATTTTGTCTTTCTCCGTCTGATGTAACAGAGTTGTTGTAAAGTTTCTAAAGAAAACCAGAGCAGAAATAAACAAACATCCTACATTAGCGTATTATAGAAACCCATATTAGCTAATAACACTGTCCACTGACTGTTCAAATGTCTGCTCCTCATCTTCTGTCAGCTAAGAACCTCTTCTCTCAAATTTCCCTCAAGCATGGCTCCCTTCTCTTCAGTCTCACTCAAGAACTATCTTGGCAATGTGGGCAACAGTGAGTCCTCAGCGGGAGCCCATTCCACAACTCATATGATAACCCATGGACCAGCTGTGTCTGTTCTTGCCTCACCCTCAGAATGGTTGACCAATAATATTTTCTGTCTCTTCCACTTCAACTTCCCAAACATGTACACTCATCCACAGGAAGACTGCAGAAAGGAATAGATCATATATATATATATATATATATATATATATATATATATATGATCATATATATATATCACTCAGAGTTAGCAAGTTATAATAACATTGTACACATCATATATTAGAAAATTCTGTGTGTCTTTCACATGCACACACTGGTGCCTTTTTAAAATTGCAGCAGAATGCATGTATTTTATTATGAATTTTGAATTCTAGCATTTCACAAGTTGAAACAAACATTGAAACAGATTAAAAACCTTGAGGCTACCTAAGAAAGTTTGAGATGATTTTAACTGGAGAAACCAGCTATGATGAGGTGGTGGAAGTTTCTGGAATATAAAATAATATATAATGAGCTCTGGGACTTCCTAAAAGCACACCGTCAGGATGAGTGGGAAATGGAGCAGGGGATTTTGACTGAGAGGGAAGGAAAGCAAAGTCTTCAGTCTGATAAAACTCCCTTTGGGGCTTTAATAAAAGCATAAAAGCGATGTGCACGTTAGATAACAAAGTGTCTGAACCAATGGTTATAAATAGACACCCTCTAACAGAGAGAACAGTTTGAACTGTAGCAGGAAGAATTCTGATGACCCAAACTCTTGGATTCCTTTCAATGCACCTGTTCTTCAAGCAAGATGTGTTTCTCACTGTGTCAAAACACTGTCAATGGCCCTTTAGGGTGACATGAGACACATCAACCCAGCCATACCCATTTCTTTGTGTGCGAGAGACATCCTTAGAAATGAAAACTCAGGAAATAGGGTAGAACTACAGCTTCACTGCCAAACTTGACCTCACTTCCCTCCAGTTCCCCACCCATCCTTCACTTCAAATTCTGGGGAACCAGAAAAAGAGGAAGTGGGGAAAACGTAGAGGTGAGGCTAGATGGGAAGGTCGGTGTTCGGGTTCATTGTAACTGTCAACTTGACATAACCTAGAATCCCCTGGGAACAGAGACTCAAAATTATCTATATAGAGTTGGCTTATCTGTGGGATATTTCCTTGGTTATTAACTTTTTGTTAAAATATTAATTTTGTATTCTAGCATTCCATGACTTTAAAAAAATATTGGAATTGATAGAGCTGGAACCTGAACTGTGTGAGAGTGTGAAAAGCTACCTGGGCCAGCAAGCAGGCAGCACACATATATACACATTTCCATCTGCCTGTTCTCACCTATAAATATGACACTTAAAATTTATGCCTTGACTTCCCAATGGAGTCCACAGTATCCATGAACAAACTGAGTGGTCTGCAAGGACCATGGCAGGTGCAGAAATTCTCCTTGAAAAGGAGATTGGCATGCATCAGGAAGAGCAATGGTTCAGTTTAGCCATCAAAGCAAAAGTAAGTAAAATAGATGGCCCTACCCTATGCCCTTCCTATGAGCTTAATACAACTTTCCAGACTATCTTGTCCATCTGAACATTCCTCTAGGCAGACATGGTGCTGATCTAACTGTGTCTGTGTAGAGATGATCCATCTACATGCTGCGGGTCTTAGACTCCGGGTTTTTTTTTTCTCTCTTCCTATATCCCAAGAACAGTTCCCTATTTGACTACAGAGACATCATTGCTCATCTAGAGCTCTTCCCGACACAATACCTGCTCTTTGTTGTCCTCAGGCAGGCAAATGAGTTGTCACACAAAAGTACTGCAAACAAATTGATCTACCTTAATTAAATAGTTTGATCTTACAGCTAGGAGATGATTTCCCCCTAGAGTGAATTCTTAAGGATAGTCCCAAAGGAAGAAACTAAATTTTCATTTAGCAGGACTGGAGATGTGGCTCAGTAGTGTTGTGCTTGACCAGCATGCATGAGGATCTGGATTTAATTCCCAACCTTGCAAAAAAAAAAAAAAAAAATCTAACAAAGTGTAAAGCATTCTACCTCTAAGGTTTCCTTAGTATATAATCCACAGTAATTTATAGACATATACATATATATGTAAACACATAATATTTATGATACATATAATGTACTGTATGAAGGATTTTATAATAAATATTGCTTATTTATTTTTTAGTTATAAAACATAATATAAATTTTCTACCTTAGCCATTTTAAGTATGTGGTTCAGTAACACTAAGTAGCTCTCCATGGTTCTATGCACTGTTCATTTTTATCTTTTTAGTTTAAGGCAAGGAATCATTCTGAATCTGAATTACATCAGCTAAAATAGTAGTTATCCCTCCGATATGCATGATTTGTCAAAGTCAGAATGTTTCTACATCTTTGTCTAAGATAAACATGTAAACAGATGTAAAGTCAGAGGAGATAGAGATGGGTCCATATTAATCCGTTAATCCACCTCCTCTGAGTGGTATTTTACCCAAGCAGAGTTGGCTATATTCCATTGTAGATACAGATGATCTCTATGTCTAAAAATATCCCTCATCTTTGTTGTATTTAAAATATTTTATTTATGATTTTTATTTTATGTGTATGAGTATATTGCTTGGAGGTATGTAAGTGCATCTGTGTCATGCAATGACCACAGAGGTTAGAATAGGGCCTTGGATCCCCTAGAACTGGAGTTATGGATGGTTGTGAGCTGCCTTGTGGGTGTTAGGAACCAAACTAGGGTCCTCTGCAAGCGCAGCCAGTGTTCTTAACCACTGAGCCATCTCTCCAGCCCTATCTTTGTTATTTTTGTTCTGCCTTTATTCTCTGTCTGTTTATTTGCTGAATATTTCATATTCACAGCAAATGACATATTTGAAACAAAATTTGCACTTATATCCTATCAGCAATAGCCAGTGTCTTTCGTTTGTTTGTTTTGTTAGTTTGTTTAGGGTTTGGGGTTTCGCTTCAAAACAGGGTCTCACGGAGTCAACTGAAGCTGGTTGCATACTTGCTCTGTAGTCCAGGTTGGCCTTGGTCTTCTGAGCCTCCCATTTCTACCTTCCAACCACTAGGAATACACTAACCCATCCAGCCTCTATCTTAACTTAAAGATTATAATGCTTTTATTTTTTTCCTCATATTCAGTCTGGCAGTAAGTACCTTAATGGCTGTCAGGCCTTCAAGTGTCACGTAGCATACAGGAAATGATGATATTTGACTGATGAGTCAACCAGCTGTGTCTGTGAGTATTTGCTTCATTGGGAGGAGCCTAAGGCCTGAGGCCTTAGTGTAACATCTCAACTCACCTTTAACACTTAGTCATGTGGGTTAAGAAGCATGAAGGGAATCTACTCTTTCTTCAGTTGCCTCCTGTCTGTCCTTTACTTTTCTCTTGTGTAGCCACTTTCTTAGACTCTGCTGTTCACTTACATGTAGCTCAGCACAACCTCTTTGCCTTTCCCTAGAGTTTACCTTCTGTGCTTCCATGGTCTAAGTTACCTCACTTCTCTTTTTGGCATCAGTCTACAATTGTTTCTATTGCCTATGACAAGTAAACCCAACTATTTCTATTACAATTTCAAGGAAAATAGACTATACGGATCCATCGTTACCTGGTACATTTATTTCCTACTATTTCTTTGGATAACTTCTATTCAAATTAAATTCACTCACTCACTGTCTAGGAACATCATCATATGTTCTTATATTCGTTCTGTTACCTGAAGAGTCTCTGACAATAGTTAATAGTCTCAGTCACTGGGATAGTCTTGCTGTCTTGAGGATGTGCTATGTTAGACCCAGTGTCAGTCTTCTTAACATTAGCTAAGATTATCCCCATGATTCAGGTGGAAAAGTGGACATTCAGGTCAAGTAACTCAGTCAAAGAGAAAAAGAGATTGAGCAGCAGACAGCTTCTGCATCCAGCTTCAGCCTGGCTCCAAACACCATGCTCTTTTCACTGCTCTTATCAGATATGAGCTTAGCTCCCTCTCAACTCCTAACAGTTCTTTCCAATGTTCTAATTTGGCGATTAAAATTGAAATCAAGTGATAATCCTCTGTTTGTTCTTCCCAGTTCTCTGATTCTTCACTGTTACATAGCAGTCTGTATCTGTCTCTTCATCTTTCCAATTGTGCTGGGAATTTTAACTGCAAAACTGTATCCCCTGAAGTTTTTAGATATTGCTTGATCTCTGTCAATATGAGATCTCAGTTTCTGAATTTTTCCCACGGCATTATAGTTCCTTTAATCCACATGTGCCACACCACAATAGTCCCAAGAGATTTGATTGGCATTGTTGTCTTTCTTTTCTGTATTTTCTCTGACCTTTTCTCTAAAGATATTTAATACTTTAAATTTTCAATTATAGTATCAAAAAGCGCAAGTGCTTTCTTTTTATTTTATGTATATGAGTATTTTGCCTGCATGCATGTAAGTGCACCTGAGTCCTGCAGTGCCCATAGAGTACAGAATAGGGCATCAGATCCCCTGGAACTAGACTTAAGCACTGTTTTAGCTGCCATGTGAGTGCTGGGACCCAAGCTCTGGTTCTGTGCAAGGAAAACCAGCTCTTACCCACTGATCCATCTCTCCAGCCCTCAAGTGCTTTCCTTAGTTCTTAAAATCTTATATTTTAGTTTCTCTTCAAAGCACAGAAATATTTTCCTTTTTTGATGTCTAGAATGTCCAGTGGGTTTTTCAAATTCACATTGATCTACTGACTGCTTTCAGTCTATTCCTAGTTTCAGACTAATGGAAGTTTTCTGTGTTACTCTTCTCATCAATCCATATTTAAGCTTTAATTTAAGCTTTCATAATAAGATGCATAATATCACTTAATGTAAAAGAATTTTTTTTAAATCCATTGACATACCTAGATTTCAGGCAGTATCTGAGAGGATTAGTTAAAAAATGGGTCGTATTTGGTCCTCAACCTCTAGAACTGTGCTGTCTAATACTGTAGCAAATAGATGTATGTAGCCATTTGAATTTTGAATCATTAAAAGTAAATGAACTTGTTGTGGTGGCATATACCTATACTATCTGTAATCAAAGGGCAAAGAGGGGATGACTTGAACCCAGGACTTCAAGACAACATAGAAGGATACTATCTCAAAAAAGTTGTTGATTTAATTTAAAATTCAGTTCCTCAGTTGCATTGACCACACGTCAGGTGTTCCACAGTGGGATGTGGTTAGTGTTACTATTCTTAACCATACAGCTGTAGAACATTTCTATTTATTTATTTACTATTTTATGTATATGAGTGCATTGCCTACATTTATGTAAGTGCCCCCAAAAGCCAGAAAAAAACAGCACATCCATGGAACTGGAGTTACCTTGGTTGTCAGCCACCATTTGAGTACTGAAAAGTGAATCCAGGTTCTGTACAAGGGCAGCAAGTCCTCTTACCCACTGAACTATCTCTTCAGCCCAAACATTTCTATTTTTACAAATGGAATGTACAAAGTATTGGACAAAACTGTACCTAAAGTTTATTGAATGATTTGTTGAAAAATAAGTTTGAAGTCATGTGTGTTAGCTGATGATCTGTTAACTACAAGATCTTGTATATTTGATATTTCTATACAAGGATTTTATTCATCATTTATTAATCTCACACACTTAGTGGCTAATATATGCTCAAGAGCTGTTTATCAAATGTTCGTGAAATAAAAACAACAGCTTCTATAATGCTATTCAGGTATATGGCAATAGAATAAAAAAAGGAGTCACAATTAAAACAGCAGAAAGAGAAATGATCTGTGTTTCATGAATTCCTCCAAACATTCAATGTAAATCTGTGGCAAATTGTTGACACCCATTCTGCCCCTGCTTGCACAGCTGTGGATGACATCTGCATCGAATCAGGCAAGGGATATTTACTTTTGAAATGTGCACTAACCCCTTTATAAGCCCAGAGGAGAAAAATGTCACCTTTGTTCATTTCTCAAGAAAAATATTAAGATCCTGCACTAGCTATAAAGGGAAAGTTGTTCCTCAGGGTGTTCACTGGAATTCCCTCTTCATCTCAGGTTTTCTGACCATTTGCATCTTGCCTCCATTCCCAGTTACAAAATGAGCAGGAAATCTAGCACCCTGTAAGCTACGCTGGCCTCCTTTCTTCCAGAGAATTTAAACTGAGTACTAAACTTGTATTATGAACTGTATGATTCTATAAGTGCTTCTTTGTGTCTCAAGGACTGTGAACACCTTGTCACAACTGAATTGTTAGAATCAGTCTTTAAGCTTTATAACCCAGGAAAATATGTCTCCAGATAGAAACAACTGATGGATACTTATTCACACATATAAATTAATCATGATTCACAAATTTGTCTCCCTGCCTAGAGCTAAGTCTTTAAAACATCCATAATATTTTAATTATACTTGGAATTTTTTAAATTAGATTTTCTTATTTATTTGGTCATTTATTGTGTGTGTATGCATACTCATACCACGGTGTACATATAGAGGTCAAAGAGCAACTTGGGGGGAGTTGGTTCTCTCCTTCCACCATGTGGGTCCTAGGAATTGAACCAAGTTCATCAGCCTTGGTAGCAAGCACCTTTAACTTCTAAACCATCTTGTGAGCTCTTCATTGAAGACATCAGTATTGTTAAAAGCAAAATGACCTTTTTGCTTTTCTCAGACCATGCATAATTCTACATGAAATCACATTAGCTGACATGGCATTGTGGTGATGGGCAGTGACTGGAGAATCAAGTGGAATGTGCCAGTGGAATATCTAGATACAAGCCTCTGGATTCCATAATTGGTTCACTTGAAGACCAACCACAGACAGCAGGAAACCTCATATGTCCTGGAAAGCTATCTGGCTCATATAAGCTAGAGAAAGGCCAGAGAAGTATTTCTCAAAGTGTAGTTCCAAGACCCTTGGGAATCATTCCCTCCATCCCTCTTAGGCAGTCCACCAAGTCCAGAATGCTTATGATTAATACTAAGGGATCACTTGCTTTTTGGATTCTTATTCTCATATGAATGCTCAGTGGAATTTTCCAAAGACTACATAACCATCTGAAAAATCAAGTAAGATGTTCTTCCATTTTCCAACAACATTTCTGTGTGAGGCCATATCTTCAAATACATCATCCAAAACAATGTCACAACAGATTAAATGCTGAGCAAACATGAGGACACAGCTGTTTCCTATTACACCAGACATTATGGGCATTTGTAAAACTGTAAAATAAAGCCATGTCTCCCAATAAAGTTTTGGTTTGGGAAAGTATACTTTTCATAAAAGTGTTGTTAGTATCTAATTATTGAATATTAAATTAATTTAAAATAGATGGAAATTCTCTCAGTGATTACCCATCTTATCATTAAGAGTGGGGTCCTCCAGTAAGTTTAAGCATCAATGCCAACTTGAAACCAAAGATTTTAAGATCATGACTCTAGAATGTGATGTGTTTAAACAGAAGATAAATGGGCCCCTTAAACAAATAATCAACTGAAGAAGGAAAAAAGCAGACAGAACCCTATTTCTCAGATGGCCAGACACTATTAGGGATGTTTACCATGGCTTCTCATCCAATCAACTAATTATTCACAGCTTTATTGGAAGCTACATCTAAGACTTGCTTTTTTTTTTCTCATAAACCAAACCATTCATTTGCTCAGCCAAATACTTGCTAGCTCTTTCCAGTCACATCCAAACTGTTTCACAAAATATTTACTTTACTATCCTATGCTTACAACAGTTTTAAATGAGGATTTAATTTTAATTTGAGAAGATCGTTGGGACTATTGGCAGCCTGGGCTGCGGTTGCATTTGTGGTCATAGCACATGAATGTCATTTTTGATACTAGCTCCATGTCGTTTGTGGGTTTGCAAGGAGCAGGGGCAGTCTGCTGCTTGACTTAGTTCTGACTCATCTCCCTGGTAGCTTTTTTTTTTTACCTTCACATGACATATATTTGGACTAATGATACCAGTAAAATTTACATGAAATCAATCTTTTTGATATATAACAATGCAGTGAATTTGGTTTGTTTTTGTTTTTGTTTTAGAGATCTAGGGATGAGAAGCAGGGTTTTGTCTATGTCAAGGAAGACTCTACCACTAAGCTACATCCTTAACCACTAGAGTGTTTATTTTGATCAAGTTGACTACTAAAGGAAATCTGTGTGTGTGTGTATGTGTATGTGTGTGTGTATGCACACATATATGCTTTCAAACAGATATCACTTAGTCTCTTTCTTTTAGAAATTTATATTCTTGTCAAAGAGAAAGGTCACAATTGTTCCTTAGGTTATATTGAACCATTTCTCCAGCCCAGAGCCAGACA
Organism: Eospalax fontanierii; assembly: GCA_035773235.1. Taxonomy (NCBI): domain Eukaryota; kingdom Metazoa; phylum Chordata; class Mammalia; order Rodentia; family Spalacidae; genus Eospalax; species Eospalax fontanierii. The sequence goes on from CM069527.1 coordinate 85,081,988, forward strand.
AACCCTTGGATGATACACTTTTCTTCTGAGTCGCTATAGTTTCTCTTCTATCTGGAGCAGCTTTACAATTATTGCTCCAGTCTCATTACCTGTAAAACTCTGGTCATACTTAGGTGACCCACCTTACCTAGACCCCTCTCAAAGGCATCACACCCAGGCTGCTGGCTCAGTGGTTGGTGAATGAAGCCCATGGTAGATAGAGTGCAGCTGAGATGTGCTGACTCTGTGGGAATATAGACTTCCCTGTCTCAGTTCCCCCATGAAAAGAAAAATACTTTCTGTATCTGTTTTCCTTCCAGCATAGAAGAATCTTAAAAATACTTAGTGCCTGAACACTTATCCACCGCTCACACTGTTCTCCCAGTCTTTCATCCCACCAGATCCTATTTGGCTTTCAAGTAGCATTTCAGGATTCACCATCTGTGAAATTTATCATGGCTCCTCTGAGTACTTGATTCTCACAATACAGTGTCCTATAATAGACACTGTATTATGCATTGTACCAGGAATATATATCATTTGCTTTTCCAAATAATCTTGAGCTTCTTGAGATCAGAGATTTTTGTCCTCTTTTCCTTTCCTATAGCATCTAACAAGAAACTGTGTGACCCAAAATGTGCTTAACACATTCCGAGGTAAAACACAGATAAACCACTTATTCCACATCTGCTGTGTGATGATCACTGTATCAGGTGCTTTTAAAATGTACTTGTTAGTTGAATTCATGATTCAGAATGGTAAGGTGAAGGAGGAATCTGGGAGTCACAGAATCTAGAACTGGCAGCTAAGTACTCTCTGTTTCATCACCGTACATCCCCCCAAAATATACTTATTTAACAGTCATTCTTCCTCAATATCTTTATCTTGTTTTAATCAAGATCAATTAATTTCATGATGTAAAATTTGAATATGGCTTGGAAATGAAAAGATACTTGTTCAAGATTACCGTGTTAGTCATCTTTCTGTCATTGTGACAAAATATCTAAGATAAAAAACTGAAAGCATAAAATGATTATTTTGGTCCAGTTTCAGAACTTTCAGTCCATGGTTCATGCTCCCAGAAGCTAAGAACCACAGAACCAACACCCTAGGCTGCCCTCTGATCTCCGCACTTGTGCTATAGCATGCATGTGCCCTCACACACGGACATGTGCACACACACATACACAAAAATAAATAAGTTTCTTAAAAACAAAGCAAACAAATAACTAATCCTGCATCCTAATGAACTCTGCTTAGGTTGTCTGCAGCCTGGGGTGATGCAGGAGAGTTATTTCTGCTGTCCTTTGGCTCTAGTCAATGGCTAATTTCTCCTTGGGTTTTTTCATTCTGTAGGTACTTGTTCACTCTTCAGAAACTGGGTTTTCAGACAAATGAGCTTGACATTGTGCGAAGGGGATCATTTGTCTTCACCCCCAACACACACATAATCTTCACTGGGGAATTGTGTGCACTCAGCCATATCCTAACCAGCTCATAATCCTTTCTCCTCTGAAATCTATCCTTAGTAATACTAGAAGACTGGGTCTATCATTCCAGGATCCTAAGTCCTAAGATTCTTCTAAGAGCCTCAGCCCCATGCCATTTGATGAGGTTCAATCAGAACTGACCCTGGGCCATGTGCCCTTACCCCTTACACAGAAAGACCTGCAACAGTTAGAGAAAGCCCCTTAAAACATTTCACTTTTATGCATTTTCCAGCAATAAAATAAACAAATGACGAAACTGACTTTACAGAGAAGGCTATATTTAGCTAAAATTACAAAGGAGCCATATATTGTGGTACCAAAATTGTGTTCTTAGATGTTATTATCTCCCAGAATCAAAAAAGAAGGGAAAGCCAAGCATGGTGGTGCACGACTTTAATCCCAGCACCCAGGAGGCAGAGGCAAGCAGATCCCTGTGAGATCGAGGCCATCCTGGTCTATACAATGAGTTCCGGCCAGCTGGGGCTATAGAGAGACTGTGTTTCAAAAATATTTACAGAAAGAAAGGAGAGTATATAGTAAGTGAGAGCAATTGCTTAATTAGCTTCCAGAATGACATCTTCAAAGAAAATGTCATGCTTTTTTGTCTTGTATTTTAAAGATTTATTTTAATAATTTTATACTCTGTGTGTGTGTGTGTGTGTGTGTGTGTGTGTGTGTGTCTACATGTGAGTACAGGTGTCTACTGAGGCCAGAGGTGTCTAATTCCCTGGAGCTGAAGCTACAGGTAGCTGTGAGCTACCCAATGTGGATTCTGGGAACTTGACTTGTGTCCTCTGAGAACTGATCTTGGGTCCTCTGCAGGAGCAGTATGAGCTCTTAACCGCTGAGTCATTTTGCCAGCCCCTAGACCTGAATTTTAATCTGCTCCCCTCTCTGCTGCTGAGGGGAACTAAGAGGAAATCCCATAAACAAAGCACTGAGTCTGGTGATTTAAAATTAAAATGTGTGGTTCTTAGTATTCAGGAGAACCTTGGCGTTAGGATTCTGCTTCTTCTTCCTTCAGTTCTGGGGAGAGGAAAGACTAACAGCACATGGCTGTAGGTGACAGCTTCAAAGTTGGCAAATCCATGGTACAAATATTTCTGGAAATCATTGTTCCATAAGATGTACAAACAACATTTGCTTTGTTGATTTGTGTGAGGAATTTGAACGCAGTAAAAGCATAATATATAACAAACAGCATTGTACACATCACCAAGAATTGGCAAGGCTTTTGTCATGTTTGCTTCAAGTCTTTCTAGTATAGAAGAATAAGCACTATATAGTTGAAATTTAGTCATTTTTCTTTCTGGGGCCTGTTTCCTGTCATAGCTTCCCAAAGACAGTTTGTCACGACTTTACTGGGTTTTTCTCTGGAGTTACTTTGACTATCAACCAAAGTCAACCCTTGCTCATCGTGATTTGTGTGCCCGGGACCCAAGCCCCAGAAGACAAAGATATTATTTTTCCAGGTAAAAGTCATCCTTTGATACTCAGCCTTTAGTTTCTTTATCTGACTGGCCACTGATTTGGGGGAGATGCATTTAAACACATGCCAAGGACAGAGCTCTTAGAGCTTATGCAAGCTTTCTGTTTTCTGGTTCCCACATGGACTTCATAAGGTCAAAATTCAGGTCAGTCACTAGGCTTCAAGAGAAACAATGCTATGAAGAATAAGCCATAAGGAGAATTCCAAAAGGTAGTAACATCATGGTTGGCAAAGCAAATGTCAGCTGGGATCAGGCAGGTGACCTGGGGAACAGTTATGGGAAGCCATGGCATTATGGGATCAAACTCTTGACTGAAAGCCAGATATCTTTCTGAATGTGAAATCACTCCAGTCTACATTTCCTTTTGTGTTTTTGTTTTGTTATTGCAAGTTCAAATCTGCACAGACCCAAACAATAATACACCAAACCCTTCATCTTCAGTACTTAGACTAACCCAAAATTGTTAACATTTGCCTCATATCTGTGTACACAAATTCTTTACCAAACAATTTGAACATAAATTGTGAAAATCAGGATTACTCATTCTTAAATTTTTCATATGAATTTCCTTCAAAACTTTTACCAAACCTGGAAAACATAACAAGTTCATATCATTTAACTGCCCATTTAGACATTTCTTCATTTGAGTCTAAATTATTTTATAATCCTCATTTATTCAAATCAGGGTCTAATCAAGATGAAAATTTTGCATTGATTAAGTATCTTTGATATCTTTCCCTATTGTTTTAAATATGCATTTTTCTTAGTCTTTGAAAATTTCATTCATGCATATAATGTATCTTGACCATATCCACTCTTCAATTGGCCCTCCAAGTCCCCCCCAGGACTCCTCATCACACTTCTCTCCCAACTTTCTGTCCTCTTTTTTAAAATAATTATTTATTTGTTTGTTTTAACCCACTGAGTCCAATTAGTGCTGCCCAGATGTGCGTGGGCCTAGGGAAATCCACAGGAGCATGGGAATCTACCAGTGGCCACATTCCTAAAGAAAAGTGATTTTCCCTGCCCCAGCATCCCTCAACTGCCAATAGCTCTTCAGCTCGAGGTGGAGCCTCAGAAGTCCCTCCCTGCTATGTGCTGGAATTTTTAACTGAAATGATCCTATGAAAATCATGTGTAGATACCACAACTGCTGTTGAGTCCATGTGTCCAACAGCCATGTCATGTCCAGAAGACATTTCACAGGGTTCCTCCTCCTCTTCTGACTCTGATAATCTTTCTGCCTCCGCTCCCGCAATGCTCCCTGGGTCTTGACAAGGCAGGGTGCGGGGAGGTTGATGTAGGTGTCCCGTCTATGGCTGAGCACTCACAGTCACTTGTTCTCGGCACTTTGAACAGTTGGGCAGCTCTGCATTAGCCACGACCCACTTCAGTAAAGAGCTTCTCTGACCAAGGGTGAGAGCAGCACCATGACATAAATATTTAGAAGGCATTTTGTCAACATGGTTGTTTAGAAAAACCACATCAATAGATTCTCCTCTAGGGCCTATGACTTCCCTAGATATGGGTTTTGACTGTACTGACGGTGCCAGGCATGAAATCCCTCCTGTGGAGCAAGCCTCAAATCCAATCAAGAGAGTGACTGACTACCCCCATAACAAGTCTTTCCACGATTGCACAAGTGGGCACATCTTGCTTGTAGCATGTAGGGTCCGGTACTGTATAAGACCATTGATTCTTCTCTTCCCCAGTAGCCTGTATAACCCCTTCCAGCACTATGAAATCTAGCCAGCAGGGAACTTTCTGGTCAGTTCAATAGTTCTCTGGGTCTTGCAAAGTGTGTGGTGTCTTCAGTAACAGGGTCTTACCCTCTAGTTAAGGTGAGCAGCCAAGAATATTGCGACAGCTTGTGTTGTTTTGGGTGTCTCTGCAGTCTCCCTGACCAATAACTCATAGGGAGGTAAACTAACATTGAGATTTTCATTTAATGACCCATGTCTTCTGGAAGCAGCATTGTTTGTTAATGTGGGGTATTTCTTTTCAAATTCTTTTTTTAAATTCTTTTTATTTGGTTCTGTTTATTGAGACACAGTCTACTTGTAGCTCCAGGTGGCCAGAATTCAGGCTGATCTCAATCTCATAGAGACCCACCTGCCTCTACTTCTCAAGTGCTGGGATTAAAGGTATGAATTACCATGCTTAGAAAAAAATTAATTAATTAGCTTGCAAATCTGGTACTACTAGATCTAAAACCATAGATTAATCCCAACACAGTGATAGGAAAGAACTCAATACTCTATTCTCACCAACAGGTAGGTCAACCAAACAAAAACTAAACACAGAAACACTGGAGTTAAATGACATCATAAATCAAATGGACAAAACAGACAGACATCTACAGAGCATTCCACCCAAACACTAAAGAATGCACATTTTTCTCAGCAGCCATGGAACTTTCTCCAAAAGTTACCACATGTTAGGTCACAAAGTAAGTCTCAACAAATACAGGAAAATTGAAATAGCATTCTGTATTCTATCTGACCACAATGGAGTAAAGCTAGATAGATATCAACAGCAATAGAAACTACAAAAACTGCAGAAACTCACAGAGACAAGACAACATACTACTGAATGGATCACTGAAGAAATTAAGAAGGAAAATTTAAAATTCTAGAATTGAATTAAAGTGAAAACACAATATACCAAAATCTGTGGGACACAATGAAGGCAGTCCTAAGAGGGAAGGTTATAGCATCAAGTGCTTACTTCAAAAATGTGAGATCTCAAATTAATAACATAATGATGCATCTGAAGGCTTGGAAAAATAAGATAAAACCAAACCCATCAACAGTAGATGGAAAAGAGATAATCAAATTCTTTGGTGTCTTTTAATCTAGATAAGTCCCCCCAATGCTTTATGCTTCTAAACCATTTTTAATTGTGGTTACAAATGTAATTTTATGAATATATGTGCTTTTAGGAGTGAATATATGCATTTATACATAAACACAGACTGGAGAAGCAGGTTTAAGAGCCAGGTTTATGCTATAGGCTGGTTATATTCTCTGTACCCATTTTATCTCAAAAGTCCCACTAATAGCCACCTTCACCACCATCACCCAGGCATGGTGATGCACACCTGTAATCCCAACTGTCAGGAAGCAGGAGGATCAAGGGTTTGAATTCAGCCTGGGCTACATAGGAAGATCCTGTCTCAGTCAAAACCAAGCCTGGAGTTATAACTTAATGGCAGAGCATTCTGGTATACACAGGACCTGCAATGAAGTCACAGCATCTTTCTCTCTCACACACACAAGCATGAGCCCCATACACCACGTACCACACATATTCCTATTGACAAAAGTGTAGACCATCTTTTATTAGGCATGAGGAGACAGAGTATTCCCTCCTTTGTTGCTATGTATTGAGGACTTGAGGACTTGATGCTTTACTAGATTCCAAGGATGACAAATAAAAATCATTTCTGGGTGAGAAGCTGTTTTCTGGACTCCACCCTAAATCTACTGAAGATGGAATCTGCACATTTTATAATTTAGTTTTCACTTTATGTGTATGAATATTTTAGCCTTCAAGTGTGTACATGCACCAAGCATGCCATGCCCAGAGCTGCCATTTGGGTACTGGGACCCAAACCCAGGACCTCTATAAGTGCAGCCAGTGCTCTTTAACCACTCAGTCACCTCTCCAGCCTCATGGAATCTGCACTTTCCTCCCATTATTATTAGGGACAATGAAGTTTTGTTTTTTGCTTTCTGTTTTTGCTTTTTATTCTGTTTATTTTTATTTTATGTACATGAGTGTATTGCCTGCATGAATGTAAGTACACCCATGTTGTGCAATACCCACAAAGGCCAGAAGAAGGAGGTCAGATCCCCTGGAACTGGAGTTATGAAAGGTTGTTAGCCACCATGTGGATGCTGGAAATTGAACTTGGATCTTTTGCAAGAACAGTCAGTGCTCTTAACTACTAAGCCATCTCTCCAGCCCCAGAAACAATGAAGTTTGACTACTATTCTAAAGACAGACAATTTAAGAATTGGACTCCACTCCTGGCAATTGCTATTGAAACCAAGATGTGAAGATATTGCCATGAGATATAGCAAGTACTTTAAGGAAATCAGAGGAGGTTTTGGTATGAGGGTGAAATGTGAGTTGAGCTTGAAGAAATAAGATGAGTTACCCAGATAAAGATAAGGGAGAAGCACACAAGGGTATGAAGGAAGATGGGAGCAATGCCACTTGTGATTGCAGATGTGGTCAGAACTGATGAAAGAAAGCCTCTTGAGCCATGTCAAAGAATTAGATTTGGGGGCTAGCGATATACTCAATTGTAGGGTGCTTGTCTAGCAAGACTAAGATCACAGCTTTAATCCTAGTACCTCAAGAAATAAAAGAGGGGTTGGGTCTTTTTCTCCCTGAATGGTAGGAGAGTCAATGAAAAGCTTTAAGCAAACATGATAAAGTTGATTACAGGAAGACCTTGATGCCAGCCCTACCAGGAAAAGATTCCTTCCATTAGAGGCAGAGAAATTCCACAAGAAGCTACTGCAATGAAACAGGTAGGACATGAAGAAGGCAGTGCTCAGAAGAGGGGAAGGCAGGATTCCAAAGATACTTGGGAGACAGAGAGGAAGGGATAAGCTGATTGGAGGTGAGCATATGAGTCAGAGAAAGGAGTGTAAGCACATTCCCAGTTCACCTCAGTCCCATGTGAGATGGATGACTGTGGGCCTGTTAGACATTCAGATGAAAATATCCCCGTACACCTGATCATGAGAGCAGTAAAGTCCCCTGGAGGCCATGCAGCTGCCACAGAACAAGGTGAGGAGCTGGAGGGTGGGGACCGCTCTGGTGCACACTTGCATGCTGAAAAAAAGGAACTTGCTAACCAAATCAGAAGGTGGAACCAGTCCCTTAGGGAGCATTGTGGTTTTGTTAAAAACCATTCCTGTGTCCTCTGCTGGCTTCTAGGGTTTCCTCTCTCCACTTTTTAATCTGTGATCTAGACAAGACAATTCTTTAGGTATGGAGAGAAATTGTTATGAATCTTGAATCTTGTATTTTAAATATTTCATTTTTATTTTCTATTTCCTCTATATTTCCTAGTAAATATCATGTCCAGTAGGTAGGATAAATGTATGTTGTGAGAAGAAAAACTCTAGAGAAAACAGACAGTTCATACGGGGGAGGGGAAATCATAAATCAGATAGTAATCAGAACTAGAGGCAGTTCAGAGAGCTCTGCTGCAAACCAAGAAATACCTAGCATCCCAGCTTGTGGGAGGCCAAAGAAGGAAGATAGTGAATTTAAGAGCAGGCTGGTGTATATAACAAGACTGTGCCCAAAATGCAAAATACCCAAAACAAAAGAAAAAAAAAACCAAACAAATGGAAAAAAGAGAGAGAGAGAGAGAGAGGGGAGAGAGAGAGAGGTGAGCTATCAGACTGTGCTAGGAAGGAAGAGGAAAAAAACCAAAACAGCATTGGACTGGTTAGGGTGGTTAGACTGGTTCTGGTCTGAGGTAAGTTGGCAACTAGAAGTCAGTTCTGATTAGTTAGTCTCTAGTTTCTCTTTACCATTTACTATCCTTTGCTTACACAGGAAGCCAGACCTCCAGAGCCATCCCAGTTTAAAGACCTTGTGATTAAAGTTTTTAATTTAGGATTTATTAATAAATTAATGAAATTTGTTCACATATATATTTTAAGGGTACATACTCCTGCATCAGATTTTTCAGTGGCTACTCTTCTGCATGAGGGAAACTTAGGAAAACAGACTTAGAAGAGTTGGGAAGCAGGCTTTATCCCTCACACCTCCAATGCCAATGGCTCTCAGAAGGCTTTTTTGTTGTCTTTGTTTTATTTACTTATTTATTTTTGAGACAGTTTCACACTGTATCTCAGGCTGGCTTGGAATTCATTATGGGGACTAGGTTGTCCTTGTGTGTGTCAGCAGTCCTGTCTCAGCTTTCTGAATGCTGGGATGACATGCATGAACTACTAGAGCTGGCTTTCAGAAGAGTTTGTTAATAAAATTCTGTGTTAAACAGAGCATGGTGGTCCATATGTGTATGCTCAGTATTCAAGAAGCAGAGGATGGAGGACTGCAAGCTTGAGGTCAGCATTGACAACAGAGATATTTAGACCCTTTCTCAAACAATACAAAAGAACCAAAGCTAGGCATGGTGGTACATGCCTCAGATCCTAACACTGGAGATGCAGGAGCAGGAGCTTAAGGCCAGTCCAGGCTATATCAAACCCTGTCTCAAAAAATCCACAAAACAACCACAGTAAGGACATCTTTCTCAAATGCAAATCTATTTCCAGGATCTAAAAACTCAGAAGTGGAAAACTCTTTGATTATCCAGAGAGTTTCCCCATTCTTCTGAGCGGCAGAAGAAAGAGCAGACTAGAAGAATAAAGTGGAGGTCCGAAGAGAAAAGGAGGAAGAGAAAAGCCACCATTAGTCTTTGGGGTTTTCCACACAGTCCTGCATAGTATGGTTGTGATGTTTCTCTGAGTGTGCAGGAGTTTTGAGGTAAGAAAGAGGAAGTGGTCAGGAAAGCCAAAAAAAAATCAGCAGAATCCATTTCTGTTCTCCACTCCCACATAACCCATTTTAGTCTTCCTCACCAGTGGGTCTGGGCATCTAGTAGCCTCACACAGCAGAGCTCACGGGAGGGACACGTGCCTTTGATGAACTGTGACCAGAATGCAGTTGGTTCAAAGACAAAGCTCTTAACCAGCAAGCAGATGTCAGCATGAATTCATCAGATCTTCATCTGCTACGTGTTAATCCTGGTGGTGAAGGGCTGGCTCTGCTGCCAGATCTGTTAGTGGCCCAGTGCTGGCTGTCCTCATACTGCACCTAGACCCTAGCACAAAGAAAGCTATCAGAGCTGTGCTGAAGGCAGACTGTAGGCCAGACCATTTTCATTCCCAATCACATTCATTGAATTTTCTGAGGAAGTCTCTGGAGGCTTAAAATGCACCTTGGAGCTGATGTGGTCACCAGCACCAGATTATTTGCATTTGAAACACGACTGGCTTGACCATTAGTTTTAGGATTAGTTTTAAGACTCAAAACATTAATGATCATTTTTTAATTGAATGGAAATTGATCATTTTTCAAAATAGTACTAATAAGTACGATGTTTAATATGGAAACAGAGAAGCAAGCTTGTCGGCATGCAGCAGCTGAAGCGTGGTCATTTTGTTGCTCATATGGACTGGGGTAAGACCTCAACCTGGAGTGGAGGTGAGAGCGGATGAGACGGGGTAGAAGAGTTTAACTGGGTAATAAGAAAGGAATTCTGATACCATAAACAAGAATTCGATCCTCAGAGCGATAATGTTAAAGGCAAGAACACTTCCTCTTCTCCACTATTCAACCTTCCAGCTCATTAGCTGGCCTGTATTTCTTTGGATTTCACAACAGAGCTGCATAGGATGGGGGAGTAACAACTTAGTGTTCCTGCTCACAAAGAATGTACTATTGATGGAAATGTTCATCATTTGCTTAACATTACTCCTGTGGGGATGGGAGCCCAGAAGTTAATAAAAGTTCCAGAAGCACTGAGGTGTTAGCTATGACTGTATTGCAGATGTAAGACCTAACATTTGATTTGAGAAACCTTTGAATGCTTTTATTTGTACTTAATTGCTCAGGTTTCCCACTAACTTATCAAAGCCTTTCATGGGGAACAGCTACAAAAATGATGAGCACTTTGTATAGTACATCTGTTTCTTTTTTTATTATCTTATGTATGTGTTTGTGTGTATTATGTGTGGTGTGTGTGTATGCACATGTATGTATGTGAGCATGGTTGTGCATATACATCAAACTCACGTGGAGGTCAGAAGGCATCCTCTGGTATTGGTCTTTGCCTTCTTCCTTGTTTGAGATGGCACCTGTTTCTGTTCAGCACAGGATAGCTGGCTTCCAGTTTCCCATCAAATTCCAGGTAGACACATACCACTGCATCTGGCTTTACCTGAGTTCTGAGGACTCCAACTCATGTCCTCACACTTGTATGGCAAGAACTCTACCCACTGCCACATTTCCCCAGACCACCAGTTTCTTTTAAAACATAATTCAAGTAACTCTTTCCAACTCTATCTTCAATCAACACTCTCTCAAGATGAATTATATGCAAATAATATGCTCCTCAGAGTCGGTCTTCTTTCCTCCCAGTGAAGGAAAAAATACTAGTGTCACATGTTATCTTAAAAGACTTTCATCGGCGGCATTCCCACATCTACTGTAAGAATGAAGACCATTCTCAGATTGCTACATCCCTGAAGATGTCAAAACAGCACACTGAAGGGATGCACTGTTAGGGTGAGGTTCCCCAAATGAGCCCTGAGGAAGGCCTTCAGATCTCGCTCTCCTTGGAGAGAAAAAGAAGCTCCAGTTTGACAAGTGATAGGAAATAGACAGCAACTGGCTACTGTTCACACGATCTTCTTTGTTTGTTCTTTTTATAGCCCTTTCAAAATATTAAAAAACTTTCTTGTCCTGAGGGCTATATAAAATAGACCACTGGGCATATGGGCTATTGTTCACTGATCTCTTATGTAGGAAGGGCAAATCTTTCAGGGAGGACAGTGGACATCTCTAACATGACTTCTATAAGTCCATAAGCCTCTAAGAGGAACAGCTTGCTATGTTCATTTTGCCAGTCTCAGGACAGTTCTTGGCTTATTCAATAGGTCTTTAATGTTGTAAATGAAAGGACAAATGGTTAACTGAACAACTAAAATTTGCCAAAATTCTATTTAGCCAAAGGCCCTATAAGTTCTTATCTTTGTATTCAGTGGTGACTGGCAAAACTCTGGTTTTGCTCTCCTTTAATATTTTTATTGAATTTTTCTGCATTTCATAAAATAGACCTTAATCAAATTTAGACTCCCTCCCACATCTGTGTCCCCGGTAGTCCCCCCACTGGATTTCTTGCATTCTGTCTATATGTTAAGTCCTACCCAGTCAAGCTTTTGTACCAGATGTTCCCTGGTGGAAGTTCATCTGCTGGAGTCAAGACAGCCTATCTAGAGTCACTCCCTTAAAGAAGATCTGCTCTCCCTCACCCAGCAGTAAACAGCTGCCAGTAATTCTTGGATGAAGGATGGGGCCTGCTGCCCATTTCCCCAGTTCTATGCTGAGCTTTTTGATGATTGAGTTGGCATGGGTCTTGTGCATGTGTCACCATTGTTGCACGTTCATATGAGCAAGATCCCAGTGGAATGAAAGCCTCTGTTTCCTTATGTTCATGTACCAACCCTGGCTCTTACAGTCTTTCTGCTCCATCTTCTATAATGGTCTCTAAGTCATGAGTGGGTCAGGTTTAATATAGGAACCCTATCCAGAGAGACATACTCTTCTGCCCCTTATTCTCTTAAACTTAGCTAGTTGTGGCCTTCTGTGTGCATCACACTCTGTTGTATCAGGAAGCTTCACTGGTGAAAATTGAAGAATGTATTAGTATTCTCTCTACACCCCGTTCTGCTGTGTTCCATGAGCCTTAGGTGTAGAGGCTGTACTGTAGATATGTTACTTAGGACTGGGCATCTCTTAGACATATATTCTCTATGTGTGACCAGTTGTGGAACTTTATAATGGCCTTCATTTGTTGCAAAAAGAAGCTTTTCTGATGAGTAGTGTATGGGATACTTGTCTGTAAATACAAGGATTCATATTTAGCATATGGTAAGAAATTTCATTTGTCTAGAGATATGACAGATGTAGAGTTTTCTGTAGGATCTAGGACCTCTCCAGCTATGTGTATTTGACTATATAGTGCCACCCATGAATTTCCCTCCCTTTGAGAGGACTTTAAATCCTATTAGGTAGCTGTTGATTACCCCCTAAATGAAAGTGCCACTACTGCATCAATAGAGAAGTTTATTTTGCCAATTGTTATGGTTATTAGGCTTTACATCTGGATTAGACCACTGATTAATTTTCTCCCTTAGCAGCTTGCGTAGTATCCTCTAGAACTTTGCGAGCCAGTCTTCAGGGAGAAAGCTTCCAGGGCAGATCAAGTTACAGTGTTCCAAGTCTTGTATCTGAAGTATGTCCCATCTTTGGCAAAAGGGTCTTACCTTCAAGTTCTGAAAGGTAATTAAGGGCTGTGGCAATAGCCTGTATAATTTGGGGGTATCTCTTGGACTACACTGATCAACAGCTTGAAGAGAGGTTTCTCCTGTCTGGTGCTATGTTCTTCATTATATAGCTGTCAGTGGTTTCGTTCTTTTAGATATCACATGACTGGTGGGAATGTCAGCAGAAGCACACAGGCTGAACAGACACTTTTTAGTTCCCCTCTTTTCCCCCTTCTTACTCAATATCCTGAGGACATGATTGAACTTTCCTGTGTATGTCAGCCTGGAAGGGAAGGGGCCGCTCACCCAACCACTCCTTTAGACAAACCTTTGCCAGGCATCAGGATATGCCACTATTTTTGGAGTCTGCATGCAGGGTAGACACAGCAACTAAAAGAGGGAATCCCAGACCTAGGCCTCGGGAAGTCGCACCTTCTTCTGCAGGAGTCAGGTAACAGCTATGCCCAGTTTTCTTTTTTCATAGAAATGTGCAGATTTTCACAGCAGGGAACAATGCCACCTCCAAATCTGGCAGCACAAACTGTGCTGGCTGAAAGGGAGAAAGAAAGGCATGTTCCGTTGGAAAATAACAGGGGAGATGGACATCAGATACTAAAACTCAGCCTTATAGCCAGAAGGGTGATTGCAGATAAAAATGTGGGTAGGGGTTGGGACTGCGTCTGTTACTTGTTTCATAAGTAGGTGGGGGCCCTCATGCCTTGCAATCTTTGGAGTCACTGGTATTAAGTGGTGTCTTGCAACAAAACCAGAAGCACAGTCCTAACTGCCTGCAGAGCTGGGCATCAATGACCTACCTCATTGAACTCTTAACAGGCTCACCCTGTTGATGAGGAAGAGATACTTTCAGTTTCCTCCAAATTTTAACATACACCAGGACATGGGGGTTTCTGTGAGATTCTCACACTGAGAGAGGGAAAAGTCCATTCCTTTTGCCCCACACTGAGCCTCCTTCTAAGAGGACACCCTGGCAAACAGAATAGGTGATGACTAACAACTATTAAGTCAGCCAAGGAAGACTGTAGGAGTCGCCAGTAACTACAGATTTCAGTTGTAGGCTTTGGCCCGTCTGCTTGTTTGCATGGCTGCTGCTTTGGAAGAATCCATAGGCCTTTTTTCTTTTTTCTAGATTTACAGTGAAAATGTTAAAAGAGAATAGGCCTTAGACTCTGCCTCCTGTCCGTTGTGTGACTCTGAAAGAGCATTTAACTGCTCTGTCTTAAAAAGTATGTGATAATAGAAATGGCCTCAGAGGTTTGTCTTGAGGATAAAATTAGACTTGTTGTGTACTAATAAATAACATGGAATTATTACTTGCAAACTGAAATATATTAGCACTAGATACAGGTTAGTTGGTACAAAGAAATGAAAGAGTGTGTCACCCATAGACAGGCAGTCATTGCCCTTCTCCTCCTGTAAGAAGAGGGACTCAGGAGCTTCATGAAGATCCAGACAAACATATCCAAGATGGACCCAAACTTCAACACGCCTAACACCCCGAGAAATTAGTAACAAGTGACAGGTGATGGGGAGAAGGATGAGGTTGTTCCTTCGGATACAACCACTTCTTTAAAACCTTCCACTGAAGGCAATCATGTGTATCCAAGAATTGCATCATGTTCCAAGTACTTCTTGAAAAGGCCAGTCCTGTGTTTCAAGAAGAAAAAAAAAGGCAGAGGAGGATTCTATGTCCCTGGGTTCAAGTCCACACTACCTGCTTGTCATTCCCACCCCTTTAATTCCCAGTAGCTTCCAAATTCCTCCCTTCTTCCTCCTGGAAACCAGAGAAGTCTTCCCTCCGCTAAGTGGGGAAATGCTAGTTTTCAATTGTCGCTGTCTCACAGAGCAGTCACACTGACATCTAGTGGCCCAAAGACTAAGCGCACATGACCACCCTCACCAGCTTGGAAGCATACACTCTCCATCATCCCACTTGCATCACAAGCTAATGAGAGAGGGAGGTTGAGGTCATGCCAAGAGCTTCCCTGCGGAAGCGACTCTGAGATTGAGAGCATGGGAAGCTTAAACGTTCTTACTAGCAGGTCTGAGCTCTCTGGCTCTTGAGGTTATGGTTAGGACTATGGCTCTAACATGAAGATCTCAGTTTAGTTTTTGTTCAACCTTGCATCAGCTCTGAGCTATGGCTAATGAATGCAATATGTGCGCCTCAGTTTCTTTATCAGGAATGAGTCATGAGTTAGGCATAGATTCGTTAGGTGATGCCTGGAAAACACCTGACCCAGCACCTAGCAAAAAAGCAATCCACAAGGTTATCTGCTCTGGCAACTTTTTTTTTTTTTCTGGAGAGCAGGTTGCTGTAGATGCTTCTCTAACACCACAGTAGGGAATGCAGTGTACAAGCAAGTCAGAGATTAGAGTGCAGATCCAGAGCAGGAGCTGGACAGATCACCTGCCCTACTCCTTTCATGAACAAAAATGAAAGGCTTTGAATTTCCTGGTGGTTAAGATTTCTTTCTTTCTCAGGCACTGTGACTCTAAGCTAGGGATACCAGTTGAAACCAGCCTACCTGTAAGCCCGTTTTTCCCTCACTTCTTGTTACTAAAGCTCAGGGCTAAGCCTACTCTTGCATGTTTACTATACAGCTGCTAAGTACAAGAAGAGGGATTGGAATAGCCTCTGTATCGGTCACCAGAACAAACTGAGCATGCACCCAGGCAGAAATGTCAAGCCAACAGGAAGCTATAGAATCCAAAAGCCTGGGGATTCTCAGAGAAATTTGGAGAACCCAGGGCTTGCCTTGTTTCTATGGCTCTGCAAGCCAACCTAGTTGCACAAACAGGAATCCAGGGAAACCACATGTTGCATAAATTCAATATATACTTGTGTGATGCTTACCCTTATCAACTTGATGGGATTTAGAATCACCCTGAAAGCAAATCTCTGGGCATGTCCGTGAAGGTCTGTCTAGATTGGGTAAATTAGGTGGGGAGATATCCTAAATGTGGATTGGACCATGCAGTGGGCTGGAGTCCTAGAAGGCAAAAAGGGGACACAGTGAGCTGAGTGCAAGTCTTCACCACTCTTTGCTTCTTGACTGTGACCAGCCTCATCCTTCTGCCATCATGACTTCCTCACCATTTTGACCTGTACCTTCAAAAACTGGGAGCCACGATAAACCCTTCCTTCCTTAAGTTGCTCTTCTCAGGTATTTTGTCACAGCAACAAGAGAGCAACTGATTTACTTTGCTAATCACCTTGCTGAGGCCCACATCTTTAGAACAGGCCAGCATGTGGCTTTATTTCCCAGGGCAGGTTCAAGACTCCCCTGACATTTATTACTTTAAACCCAAATGTAACTAGATGCCACCTGTGTGAGGGGAGGCAACAAATGGTGACCCTGTAAAGGTGATAATGAGAGGGACCCTTTCTGTCCTTGTTTCTCAACCTCATCCGTGTAAACACTTTGACACCCATAGATATCTAGCACAAGGAGTTGAGGGTGTATGCTGGAATAGGGGTGCTGGTTTACAGTGATTGCTGTTAGAAAGTACAACAAGCTGGGTGACTTGTAACAACAGAGGTGAGTCTTAAATCAAGGTGTCAGACAGGCTAAAGCTCTTCCAAAGACTCTGGGGAGAATCCATCCATGTCTGCAGTAGCTTCTGGTGACTCCTGGCCGCTCTGGGACTGACTAAGTCACTCTAATCTCTTCCTCTAACTTCAAATGGCCTTGTGCTCCTATGTCCTCTCACATCTTACAGGGACACTTGGTGGATTTAGTGGTAATGGAATGTCACATCCACAGGAGAGTTCTAAGACATGAACGCACATGTTAGGAGATGCTACTGTTCTGACTGCAATCAGTTTAGAAGATAGAAATGTAAAAAGAACTGAAATTAGTAGTTACACCCCAATCCTGTTCATTCATCTGAGTCCCTCCCTAGTGCCCCCCCCAAAGTATCCTAGTTCTGCTTTTGAATTCTGCAGCAAATTTGGCAGGGGGTTGATCCATAAAATTGTGAGGATGGAGGATGACCAGAAAGAGAAATCCAGTGTCCCAATGATTTTTAATCATTTCTGCATCTTAATGCTTCATGGCCTGCACCTCTCCTTCCCACTTACACCCGCATCAACTAACTAACCACTGGGGAGATGATTCTGCAGAAGGAAATCCTAAGACAAACACAGAAGGATGGGTCAGGGCACACAGCAGTGCAACTTGGTTAAAAAAAAATTAAGACTGACTGTGTGGACCAGACTCAGCAGGGGCTGCATAGCTCAACTGCTCAAGCAGTTCCAAGTGGAAGAGAAAATAGCCCACTGAGAAGGTATCAATGGGACCATGGAGGATGGAGTCACATATGAAGATGATCAGAACATGACAGGATGGTTTCTCTTTCCCACCAAGCACTGACCTCAGCACAGTGGTCTAAGCTTCTGGGTTGGAAGGTGATAATTAAGTCTGGCCTAGTTCTTTGACTATAGTAAGATATCCAACTTCTCCAAAGCACAATGCCAGGTCATGCTGGTATTTTGGTTCCTAAATGGCTGAGTTTGTATGATGATATAGACAAATTCCAGTCGCATGAAGGGTGGATCATTCTGGAAGGTGACAGGCTCAGTGAGAATTTTCTGGCTTCTGGGTATGAACATGTTAGTGGAGTGGAGGACTCCGCCCCAAGATGTAGCTGGAGATAATAAGATGCTGGTCCCTATCACATCAACTCACCCAATTTTTGTGATCAGTTTCTCAAAAGGCCCAGTAGCACTATCCTGGCTGGTTCTTATGACCAGAATATGAGGCAGAGGAATTCCAGTGCCTGGAAATAAATGGGGTACAACAAGAGCTATAGGAAGACACCTTTGTGATGTTGGTGGGGGCCAACTTTGAGACCCTGACATTCTCATTTTTTGCAAAAGCTAGGGGCGGATGCTGTCAGTGTGAGAGCACAGTGCTGGATGTTAGAGTAGTCAGACACCGTGAACTAGTCTTTGACATCTCACTCATCACAGGGTCATCATGGATTGTGAACCCCTGAACAAGGCCAATCAGTTGAAGTTCTAGAAACAAGAAACAATCTGTGAGAACAGAAATAGTGTGTCACCTTCTTACTTATAGCTATCTTTCCAGTTCTCCACAATGCCAGTTGTCCAGAGTTGGAGTGGTCCGGCTCTTCCCTAACATCTAAGTACCTCTGCCTACCCTAGTAAGGGTCCCGGGCCTCTGCCCTTGGGTAGTAGCAGAAAGGAAAGAGGGAGCTCTCTGTCCTTCAGTGTTCCCACTTTCTCTCATCAAACCATTCTGGTATTTGGGTCCTTTTGCTCAGTTGCTTTCTACAAGCAGTTGGTTTCAACATCCCATGATTCAGTGTATGGCTCTGAACATCAAACAGTATCATCCGCTGGATTTGTGAGATGATGCTCTCATGTTCCAGGGGCTTAATGCTGCTTCATCTGAAGCACTAGAGACCACACCAATGGCTCGTGGACTTAATATCATAATGTTCTGAGAATAAAAAGAAATGCAGCATACACTGTGCTGCTTCTTATCCTCAGCTCTCCCTGTCTCCCCCTCTAGGAGACCACCCAAGATGCCAGTATTTGCCATATCAGTCAGCAACTTTGGCCACAGAGAGTTATCCTTGTAGCTCCCAAATGGTTTCTTAGTTGTTTTGTTCATTTTAATATTTGATCTTGGCTCATTATGTAATTTTCCATCAAATTTAATCTAATAATTCTCCAAGCATTGATTTTAACTTAACTTATTGAATTGTTGTATGATAGTAAAACATACATATCAAAGTCTGCACATTTTAACTATTTTTTTCCTTTTGTGTATGTGTGTGCTGTGCATACATGTGTGTGCTTTACATGGCTGGGTATACAGGTGTATACACAAGTGCATGCATATACATGTACACACGAGTGTGAGGATCCAATGTTGATGGTAGGAATCAGGGAATCATCCTTGATAGCTTTTCATCTTAGTCACCAAGGCAGGGTCTCTCAGTCAAACCCCACACTCACTTATGGGGGTAGGCTTCTCTACAGCCAGCTTGCTCTGGGGATCTACTCTCTGCCTTTCAAGGTTGGAGTTACAATCATACCACTCAGCATTTACAGGCTCCTATCCTCACGCTTGAACAGCAAGCACTTTAGACACTGAGCCATTTCCAGCCCAATTTTTAAATTATGTTTATGTGTACAATTCTGTATCATATATGTTCACATTGTGGTACAACCATCTCCATCATCCTTCTGAGAAATTTTTTCATCTTTCCCAATTGAAACTCTGTATCAATTAGCATTAATTCCCTGTTGCTCCCCCCCTCAGTCTCTGGTAACCACCCTGCCTATGTGAATTTGAATACTCTAGGTACCTTATATGAAAGGGATCATACAATGTTAGTTCTTTGATGACTGGTTTGGTATACTTCATAGAATGTCTTCCAAGATTAAATTATAACATATGTCAGAATTCCCCTCCTCTTGTATATGAAATTTTGCTGTAAGATGTGATTACTAGCTCTAATAATGGAATTAGTAAGACTGTAAAATACCAAACTGTGGAAATTTTGCTAAATATATGAATATATGGAGATAATTTGCAATAAATGATTTTAATAAAGAACAGATAACACACTAGGGAGTGGTTAAGTGGGACTTACTAGATTTGGTACATAAACAAGGGGTGTCCAGGTCTCTCAAATAGGGTGAGACAATGTCTGGATGGATAGATGGATGGATGGATGGATGGATGGATGGATAGATGGATGGGTGGATGGATGGGTGGATCGATGGGTGGATGGATGGATGGATGGATGGGTGGATGGGTGGGTGGATGGGTAGATGGATGGGTGGGTGGATGGATGGATGGATGGGTGGGTGGATGGATGAATGGATGGGTGGGTGGATGGATGGATGGATGAGTGGGTGGATGGGTAGGTGTGTGGGTGGATGGATGGATGGGTGGGTGGATGGATGAGTGGGTGGATGGGTGGATCAATGGATGGGTGGATGGGTGGATCAATGGATGGGTGGATGGGTGGGTGGATGGATGAGTGCATGGGTGGATGGATGAATGAATGGGTGGGTGGATGGATGGATGGATGGATGAGTGGGTGGATGGGTAGGTGAGTGAGTGGATGGGTAGATGGATGGATAGATGGATGGATGGGTGGATGGGTGGGTGGATGTATGTATGTATGGATGGATGGATGAATGGATGGGTGGATGGATGAGTGGGTGGATGGATGGGTGGGTGGATGGATGGGTGGGTGGATGGATGGATGGATGAATGAATGGATGGATGGATGGATGGGTGGGTGGATGGATGAGTGGGTGGATGGAAGGGTGGGTGGGTGGTTGGGTAGATACATGAGAACCTGAGAAGTTGAAGATTTGGTAAGGTGAGGGAATAAAGGGTCACTAGGCACTAAAAGCAAGATGTGTGCCACAGAAAACTGAAATAAAGAACACCACAATTTTATTGAGAAAGGGTACAACCCAGTGAAAAGTACATAACTCTACAGAGGAAAGAAGCTCTTTTCAGGGGCTTAACACTGTGCAGCTGCAAGAGATAGAAAAAATGAAGTAGGGAGTATCAGGTGATTATATTATTGAACCTGGTTACTAAATACCATGCATGTTTTCTCCAGTGTTCAAAAGAAGAGACAAAAATGGAAATGGATCTGGAAGGGATCATTTATCATAAATCCTTCCACCCTCCTCTCCTCCACTCCAAGCAGACCATATACTTTCAGTTTCTGATTTCTTTTCAGGTGTATAAAATGACTCAGTGCCTAGGAACATGTATCTGTGTTAGTGCCAATACAGAAGCTGAAGGATTAGGGAGTAAATCATCTTTTTTCCATGTCAAACAGCTTTTTTAATCAACAAAAATTTTTATATAAAACTTCATATGTATTTAAGAAGAATTTTTCCTGCCGTTTTTATAGAAGAACCACAAAGTAGCTCAAAGCCGAGTCTCTAAGCCAAGACAGTTAGAGGTACAAGTAGAAATTTTATTGTATTATGACCAAGACCCAAGATCCAAATTAGCCATGAGTAACATATTTATGAAAAATTTTTATAATTATCTATAAGCTTAATAGTCAAAATGTAAATTTTTTTTCAAAAATCTTCTAATTTGGTATATTTAGTTAATGTAGATAAAGAAACTTTAAAAATCCCTAGCAGATGCACATCGGTTGCTGTAACATATATCATTCTATTACAGATAGATGATAGATAGATAGATAGATAGATAGATAGATAGATAGATAGATAGAATAAAAAATAAAACAAGCAATTTTAGGACTGTTTGTTGATCTATACTATCAACATCCTCTATATTCTCTACATCCCATCTCCATTTACTTCAAGAACTCAAAAATTAATGAAATAAAGACATCATCAACACACAGAAAGTCATATTTAACTTCCTCAGTTATTTATCCTTAGGCCATTGGAGGTCATGACAAAATTAAAACTGTGCGTTGAAGCAATCTTATCAGGGAAGAGAGAGTCTGAGGGTTCTAAACTCTGGAATTATGGAGATTTCCAAGTTCTTGGTCTTTAAAGAGAAAGGGTACACAAAAACCCTACTGATGGATTAACCTTGAAAATATGAGACAATCGCATTTGGGAGCTGAGTCATCACTCTCTAAGCTTTATGGCTTGCTAAGACCTCTTGCTTCCTCTCGTCTGTTCACACAGCAGAAGGTTGGGAGTGAGTAGGCACACTGGCTAGCATTAGAGCCAATGCTACTGTAAGACAAGTGATGCCTATAGAGGTTTTCAGTCGATGCACTCAGACCAGCCTCCTAGGGCAAAGCAGCAAAGGACACAGAGCCCCCAGAAAGCCCATGTATGTCATGGGCTTTCTTCAGAAGCCATTTTACCACACAGAGTCAGCCCCTACGGGGACAAGACTTTGCTGGCTACTGAATAATGCAATTGCATCTCCACCTTCGCAAGTCAGAAAGAGTCGTCACATCAGGGTTCTCAGGATGACTTCCGCCACCAGCTCCTCCTACCTATGCCCTTGCCCGCCATCTGCAGCAGCTAGCTCCTGCCCCAGGAACTCGGTTTGTGGTGAGAGACAAGTTCCCACATCCTGTTGAGAGGGGCCTGGTGCTCACTCCAGCTTCACAGGGCAGCTGACTGGAACCCATCACAGACCTCTTGCAAAGGACTAGAGATTCTGTGTGAGATCTCAGAAGGAATTTCTGGCAAAGATTAAAAAAAAAAAAAAAAAAAGGCAGGGGAGCCTGCAGAAGTAATTTCCCAACTATAGTCTGTGTGATGAGTCACAAAGAAATTCATGTAAATTCAGTCCATCAGTCAAGATATTTAATATACATTATGGTAGAAAGGTAGAACGTGCCAGGCCTGAAGGGAGTGTTTGCAGAGTGGGGAGGTTGCTGTTACTGACAAGGGAAGGAACAATAAAGTCAATTTCCTTGCTTATGCATCTCATCAATTAAAAGGTATACACACTAAGTATGCAAATTATAATTAACTAGCTAAATATTTGTGTGGTACTTTTAGGGAGGAAGTAAATCTCATTGAAAGTTCATTATCTATAGTGCAAGTGGCCATCTTCAATATGCGATTAGGATTGTGTCATGAGTATCTTATTTTTCAGCAGTTTCCACTAATCTTAACTTATTGCAATTTCTGACAATAACGAGTTTCAAGATTTAAAAAAATTCCTTTTCCAAGTTTACTAGATAGTTCAAGGTGAAGAGATGGTATTCCATTGTGTACGCGCGCCTGTGCTGACAAGGGGGAAGGTCTTTCGTTAGGTAAACAGATGTCATTTTCTTTCATCTACAGAGTGAATTGCTTGAATCTATTACATTTTCGTGAGTTGCTTCATATTTCAAGATGGAGAGTTTTTTCCAGGTGGGGAAGGGATTTCTGTCTTCCCTGTCTTTTTGTTATGTCTTCTGGTTAGTTTCCAGCAGAGCGAGTCGCAATATCACCACCACCCTGTAGATTCAGAAGTCGGGCCTCTCCTGTGGAGCACGCGGTCCTTACTTCCTCCTACCTGTGTCCTGCTCCTTGAAGTAACATATGAAATCATAACTAATGGCACCCTGACCAGGATGAGGGCTGGTTTCCTGGAACTTTTCTCCTTTACACATGAGCCCTATCCTAGCCTTAGGTTGTCTTGTGATGCCACTGTTTTGTCCTTATATGGGCAACAGTGGCAGTGGTGGGAATAAATGATGTTCAGTGAGACGAATCAGCAATTCAGATCAAATGAGTCATGAATAACAAATAACACTATTTCAGCATAATAAAAAAGCCCACCGCACATGTTAAAATACAGCAGTGGATGTTTAAAGAAACAATTTGGGTAAATGATTGCTATTAATTTATGTCTCTCTCATGATTAAAAGCATTATAGGCAATGGTATGAAGAGAATTTTATTCCTCTTCCTCTAACTGCAGGAATCACCAACACGTCTTAAGAAGGGAAAGATCTAGCTTCCAAGTTATTTTATACTCATTAGTTATCCATGGTTTATGGGTCTCTAATTTCTCTTGTCCTTTAAAATATATACAAGAGTTAGACCATAGCTTAGCTGTAGAGCACTTACCTAACACACACATGTCCCTAGGTTCTATCTCTCATGCTGCAATCTAAATAAATCAACTTTCAAGGGTAGGCAACTTCAAAAGCCATCTCTAGTAATAGTTCTTTTTTATCATTTAGTTTCTATAGAGTTATAGCTTTAACGATGTAGTCAGATACAAAATTAACAGCAGACTTCTAGCAGAGCATTTTAAGTCATTCAAGAACAATCGAACTGTCTCAGTTTCTTGAGCTTAGCACTACTGACATTTTGGAAGGAGCGTTCTCTCTTGCAGGAGGCTGTCTTGTGCACTGTAGGGCAGGAAGTTAGGCAGCAGCCCTGGCCTGTGCTCACTAGATGCCAGTCACACTCCTCCCCAGCACAGGGTCATCTCAATCAAAGCTGCCTCCAGACATTGCCAAGCATGGCAATGGGAAAAACCTTGCTCCCCAGTTGAGAGCCATTGGATGACCTTAGCACTCAGGAGAAATGTAGAAACATAAACTCTGTTTCCAACAACAGTCATAGCACAATTTTAGTTTCCATGTGAAACCACAGAGATACGCTGGCTGCATGTTCGGATGTGTGCGTCTTTTGGAGGCCTTTTCTTCACATCATCTCTACCCTCATTTATGCACTCAACCCACTGCCTTAATATAGACTGTTAAAGGCAAAAAGATTTTCCTGAATTCTGGAATTGTGAACCAGAAATCCAGATGATGTAGCTAAAAGACTTTTGCTCATAGCCATCTTACCAAAGGCTGTGGCAAACAGGTAAGTTTATGCTGGTGAAAACACTTCTGAGCCAGGGCAAATGTATATAGCAGCTAAAGGAAGTGCATTATCCTGAACAGAATTTCTGCAATTATATCAGCATAACTAGAGAGTGAGTAGTTTGGGGTAAGCATTGTGTAATGGTTAATTTTGATTGTTAACTTGATTGAATTAAGTGATGCATAGGGTATTAGTGAGCATCTCTTTTAATGCCTGTAAGAGTGTTTAACTCAAGGTGAGAGACCCAGCCCGAATGTGGGTAGCACAGGACTGGGCTTCAGACTGAATACAAAGAGGGAAAGGAGGAAGGCTGCTGAGCACTGACATTCATCGATCTCCGTTTCCTAACTGCGGATGCCAGTGACCAGGCATGCCATGCTTCTGCCTGCTCCCATGCCTTCCTGGCCAGCATGGATCAAACCATGAGCCAAAATAAATCCTTCTCCTTCAAGTTGCTTCTTGTCTGTCAGTATTTGGTCAAGTGAAAAGTAACCAGTGCACATTGTATAGGTGTGCAACCCATAAAATAAGTTTCAAAGTCACTTGATATAAAATTTTTATTTTACCTAAAATAAGACTCTGAGATCTTCTAGACTGTGAAATCCCTCTGAAGCATAAGCAGGCTGGGAATGTAGCTTAGTGTTAGAGACATGCCTAGCATGTAGAAGGCCCTGAGTTTGATCCCCAGCACCAGGGTGGAGAACGTAGAAGCCCAGCCAACCTTTAAATCATTGAATTTAAATGCCAGCAGTAATGGCACACACCTCTAAGCCCAGCACTCTGGGAGGATCACTGGTCCACAGAGCGAGTTCCAGACAGCCAGGGAGAGATAATGAGACTCTGCTACACACAGAAAGGAGGGGAGCAGAAAGGTCTTGCAAATAATAATCATCGATATGGGCATATCGAAAAGATAAAAATCAGAGCTAATATTGGAAATATTTAACAACCTGAATTGCACAAGTACCTGGCCATCAGAATGGCTGCCAGTCATACATCCAGCTGTACCATTGCACAGCCCAGAATAAAACAAAGTGTGGAGCATGAGCTCCTGTTGATGATAAAGTGGGAGTATATGGCATGTACGTGGGCCAGGAGAGTGACAGTGATTGCCTCTAGAGAAGGGAAATAAGGAAATTTACTTCAAAATTTGTTGTTTAATGTAGGTCATTCTGAGAGCCAAAGAGAGTCTGACTATTCCAGAACAAGAGCCATACGTTTGTGCTGTGCTCATAAATCAGAATATCTGATCACCCTGGCAATGGATTCAAGGGGTTAAAGAAGTGTACTTTCTCTCTAACATGGATTGAGACATCGCTCTTATCTTTCAAAGAATTTATTCTGTGCATGCGTGTACGCATGTGGTATGGATATGTGTGTGTGCGTGCGTGCCACAGTATGTGTGTGAAGGTCAGAGGACAACTTGCAGGACTAGATTCTCTCCTTCCACCATGTGGCTCCTGAGGCTGGAACTCAGGTCGTCCAGCTTGGTGGCAAGCACCTTCACCCACTAAGCCATCTTTATACCTGCCTCCCCCTTTTTAAGTAAAAAAATGTGAACTCAGAATGTAATCACTTTTGCCTTTTCTATCATCATTAAGGGAAAAAAAATCTACCTATTCATGTTAAAATTGAAGCAAGCATTGAAAATCTTATCTAACTCATTAAAATGTCAATTATCAAACAATCCCTACTGCTAAGGGTACTTGTGACTAAGCAGCGGTGGAGTTCGTGTTGTTGACTTGCCAGGTGCATTAGTGAGTCCAGGTGTGCTTTACTCTCCAGGTGGCCCCACAGAGGAACCTGTTGCTCATTCTTCCCCATCTTTCGGCATCCTGGTGAATCAAACTCAAACATCATAACATTCTTAGTAATCTAGGAGTACCACTTATTTAGAGCATAACATTAATGTAGATAATTTCAATTTTTGTCACCTGGTAAAAGATAATGTTAAGTGATAAATTAGCAATGATTATGATGAAAGAAAATCAGTAGATACAGATGACATGCAATTCTTGATCTAAGAGCTTTGTATGCATTAACCCGTTTAATCTTTATCAAAACAAGCCAAGATCCAATAAGAGATGGAATTATAGTTCTAATTTTAGAGACAGAGAAAACTAAGATTCAGAGAAGTTAAAAACTTGCTAGATGCCATGGTAAGTAGTAAAGTTGTTTGAGCCTTAGTGGATAACTTTAGAGACTGTGCCTTTAAGGTGGACACTGAAGGTCTTTTGGGTCTGGACTGGCAGCTGAAACTTACGCTTCCATTCCAAATCCACAACTTCCATGTTTTCTAAACTAAAAATAAGACAGGGTATTTGACAATGGTTTGGGGTATTTCAAGGGTTTTCCCCATGAAATTCAAGATGTGATGCTGCTATAACTGAATAAGATTTCATTTCCCCACCAGAGCAGTGAGAGCGGTGAGAAGAGAGGCTAGAGAAGGTGTATGCCTTCAGTTTCGTAGAAAACAGAAGCTTCCCATGAGCCAGTGCTCACTGGGGTGATTTACACACCATTTTGTACTGTAGAATCTTAATTTCCCTGTGTCCTACGACAGAGTTATGGAGATAAGCAAATACATTGGTATTGCCTGCCACCTGGCTCCCAAGTCCGGGCTCTTTATCACTTTATTATCCCATCTGTGTTATAAAGATTCAAAATATACATTATAAAATATAGAAAAAGTCTAGAATCAAAGAATTCTTCCTCAAAAACAAACTTCCTTCCAAATGGAGAACAAATTTTTGTAATTGTTTTTGTGTGTGCATCTTTCTGTTTGTGTCTGTGTGTGCATGCACACATGGGTTTGTATATGTCTCTGTCTGTGTATATATTTGTGGGTGTGCATGGGTGTATATATGTGTCTGTGTCTCTGTATGTGGGTGTACATGGATGTATATATGTGTCTGTGTGTGTGCCTATGCAAAGCATATGCTCTACCACTGAGCTCCATCTTCTAGTCTAGAACTTGGTCCTTCGTGATCTTTCTCACGCAAAGCTTCCTGTGCAGATGTCCTAGAGGCTCAAACACCGCCTGTCCTGTCCTGTTTCCTCCCCTAGCACCCAAACGCCCCCTGTTCTGCTGGCTTATTGTTATCACCACGAGAAATTTCTTGAGAACTGAAGGAAATCATAAAGATAGAAAAGTGATAAAGGGCGGTTAAGGCGGAAAACAGGGGATCTTATAACTCAGATATGCGGGGGTGGGGGTGGGGTGAAAGAAATAATACTCGAGCTGGAATTGCTGCTAGCTGCTCTCCTCCTGCCTGAATACCCGACCCCATGCTGCAAACATCTATGCACTGCAGTTTGGTATGCAGACTGACTCTTGCCCAGGGTACTATTTCTCACCAAATCAATATGCTGAGTATTCTGCTCAAGGCCAACCTTCTCTCCCCAAATATATATAAAATGCTGATGGGGCCGGGCCCTGATGGAAGTGTTATGGGGACACAAGAGGAATGAGACAATTTCTGGATGTCGGAGCCCTTGATGGACCTGAACTTTCCTTCATGTGGGCCAGGAAATACGCTCCTTTAATAGTTCTAAAAATAAGTTTCCATATAGTTTGAGCCTACGCTGGAGGCCAGGTCAGCACTCTACAAATTCCATCCTTAAAAGTATATGGCAAATGGGATTGTCTCTCCGTTTTATAGATGATGCAACTGAGGTGTCACTGGTAGAGTAAGATGCAAACCAAGGCCCCGTCCTCCTGCAGTGTCTGCCTCATTTTCCTTTCATGTGAAACGAAGTTAGATATTGTGTTAGAACTGCCCCAAGAATGAGCTGGGGCCGTCTAGAATGAAGCACATGCATCGACACACTTTGGGTGGGTGTGAGAGAAGCTAACGTGGAGCCCTGTGAGGTGCTTGAAGAGCCACGTATAAGTATAAGTCGAGGGGAGAGCAGACCTTCCCAGTCAAACGGCCTCTGGCTTTCTGTTGTTTGAGTGGAGCCTTGAGAGGTGACAAGTGCTTGGGTGTTTGCTGACCATTGGTGGAGACTGAGAAGAGGAAAGAGTTTCTATGTGAAATGTAAAGCATGAGAAACAAGATTGTCACAGTCGTGTGTGGATCTTCAGGACTGCTTTTGATAGCCTCACATTTTCCAGTATTTCTAAAACTACTAGATAAACCAGTTCCTTACCTTCTTGTTATTTTTTTTTTTCCACATAATTTTGAGACAAGGTCCCATGGATCCCAACTGGTCTTCAACTTGCTATGTAGCCAGGAATGACTGTTTTATAAACTGCCTAAATTTCTGATCCTCCTCCCTCTACCCTCTAAGTGCTAGATAGCACAACACCTAGTTGATGAAATGTTAGGGATCAGGCCCAAGACTTTGTGGATGTTAGGCAAGCATTCTACCAACTAAGCCACATCCACAGCTCAAACTTGCTTTTGAGAGACAGAGCAAACCGACCATTAATTCTCCCAGTTGAGTTATTATCACAGAGAAAGGTAAACACCTGCGGTCTTTGTTAAGTAATTCCCTCACTCTAGGCGAGGATAGGTTTAGAGGGACCTCAGAGGACTGGTAAAAATCATCATGGAAGAGACAAGACTGGGTGATAGAAGGTCTGGAGATAAGACTTCCAAGCAGTCACCGCTGCAGCCCTATTCCTTTCTATATGGGCCTCTGTACCACCCCAAAGCCTATTCATCTGCATACAGTCCAACAATTAGCACTCAATATTTATCAGAAGACCTTATTCTATTATTTTAAGAAGGGTTAAGATACTCTGCCACATCTCCCTGACAACAAACAGACCTTAAATGCAACAACAAGAACGAGAACACTCTTACCAGCCACAGTGATGTTTAAACATGGCTTTGCTATATAAACGCACACAGCCTAAATTTACAGGAGACTGTACTTTCATTTTTAAGTATAGTTTAACTTAAGAGTCATCATTGTAAAATATGAGAGAATTCATTTGTTAGTGACTTCCATATGTTTTGGAAAGAAGCAAAAGGTAGAGAAATATCAAGTTAGAATAAATCCAACAAGATAGTTAGACAGTGAGAGGACAAGAAAACGTTCTTAAGAAAAACAAGCAAGTCACTGTAAAAAGAACAACAAAGAAGTCTAAGCATAACACCCCCCCCCCCTTTCCAGAAACTCTCACAACTTATTTTTGCCGTAGAGGAACTTAAAATGTTACAACAGCTCACTACCCAATCAACAGCACTGCCGGCCTCAAATCAGGAAGGCCTTGAAAGTGTAGTATTTTAAACTAAGAGTGAGGCTTGTGGCTCTCAGCTGGTTTTTGTTCCTTATGCTTGTAGGATGGGAAAACAGATGTGAAGTCCCTCATGGCGAAGTTTAACAAGGGCAGTAACCCGACAGAAGAGATCTCGGTCAGCAGCAGGCCCTTCAAAACCACAGGACAAAACTCACCTTCAGGAATACAAGCCAGAAAGAACTTATTTGACAATCAAGGAAATGCCACCCCTCCCACAGGACCCAGCAACTTGCCTAAGTTTGGGACACCAAAGCCAGCTGTGGCATTGAAACCCACCTTTGAGGAGAAGAGTGACAAGGAGCCCAAACCCCCGTTTTTAAAGCCTGGTGGAGTAAGCCAAAGATTTGGAACACAGGCAAATTCGGCCACTAGAGACCCTGAAGTCAAAGTGGGATTTCTGAAACCTCTCAGCCCCAAGCCCACCAACCTGCCAAAAGAAGAATCCAGACCTGTGTTTCCGCGACCTCCTGGAAGTAAACCATCACTTCACAATTCCAACCAAGACTCCGACTCAAAGACACCAGGGCCCAAAACGGGGTCTACCCCTCCAGTCCCAGAAAATGATCAGAAGCCAGGGTTCCCAAAGTTGACTGGCGCTAAAGGCAAGTTCATGCCAGCATCACAAGATTCTGACCCCAAAGCACGATTTCCCAGACACAACTTTGGCCAGAAGTCATGCCTGAGTACCGAGGACTCCCAGGAAGATGAGAGCCTCACTAAGAACGTGTCTGCACTGAAAGGACCCCCAATGCCACCAGGAGCCAAGTACAGGAGTGGCCCTTTAAAGCCAGCAAGGGAAGACCTAGAGAGTAAAGACCGAGGAGATGACACAGCAAGTTCACCGTTTGCTGGCGTGGTTCTTAAGCCTGCTTCGAGCAGAGGGAGCCCAGGCCTCTCCAGAAACACTGAAGAAAAGAAAGAAGATAGGAAAACAGATACTGCAAAGAACATCTTCCTGAGCAAAATCAACCAGGAAGAGTCGGCCCGATTCCCTAAGGCACCTTCCAAGCTGACAGTGGGGACAACATGGGGCCAAAATCAGAAAGAAAAAGGAGACAAAAACTCAACCCCAAAGCGGAAGCCACTGCCTCCCCTGTCTATCTTGGGCCCACCTCCCCTCAAACCCAGCAGACCACCCAACGTTGACCTGAGCAGATTCCGAAAAGCTGATTCCACAAACAGTAAGTTCTTTTCTCATTGCTAATCCGTGTGGTTTGCTCCACAGCAGAGTATGTTTTAGCTTCTGGGAGAAACCTTATAGCAAGGAATGATTCCATAACTGGTACTCATGTGTATATAGGGTGGATTTTCCTTTGGCGCTTTTTTTTGTTTTGTTTTGTTTTCCTTTTGTGTAGGCG
Source organism: Eospalax fontanierii (assembly GCA_035773235.1). Classification (NCBI taxonomy): domain Eukaryota; kingdom Metazoa; phylum Chordata; class Mammalia; order Rodentia; family Spalacidae; genus Eospalax; species Eospalax fontanierii. The sequence continues at coordinate 85,112,978 of CM069527.1, forward strand.
GTCTGAGAAAGTAAAAAGTCTGAGTTCTTTGTGAGCATTCATGCTGTGAGAAAATGCCTAGAGGAGCTAAGGTTTTCAGGGGACAAGAGGAAGGAAATACATCCATTTGATTGATAAGTGGTTTTGCTTAATTAGAACTATTTCATGTACTTCCTCAGTTGCAATTCAGTTCTGTTGAATGACAGAGAGATGTGCTAGCCCTGATATCTGCCACAAAGGAGTGAAAGAAGTGGGCAAACTTTTAAGTCAGTAGTTCTGACTTGGGGAGGGGGGAAAATTTAATGAACAGGGCAGGTGTGCAATGTCTGGCATTTTTGGTCATCACAACTGGAAGAGGCTAATGGCATATTGCAAACAGAGCTCCAATGATAGTATCAAACTTCTACAGTGCACAGAACAGTCCTTCACTACAGAGAACCATTCGGGTCAAAATGTCAGTGATGTAAAGTTGAAAATGCTCTTCTAAATCATTCCAAATATTCACATTATCTCTCACGTTCTGTAAGCCCAAGATTCAAGTAGGAGAGGAACATGATACGTTAGGAGATGGTATTCATATTTTATATTTTACCTGTTTTAAATTTCCCAACATAAAAATTAGTGAACTATTCCAATTCATAAAGTAGTACATCGCCAGAATAATAAGGCAAAGGTTCACTCTTCTCCTTCTAGATGAGTAGTCTGGTTTTCTTTTTCTATATTTTCTTTTTTTTATTTTATTATGTGTATGAGTATATTGCCTACATGTAGATAGGTGCACTCCTGTCGTGCAATGCCTGAGGAGGTCAGAAAATGGTATCAGATTCCCTGAAACTGGAGTTACAGACAGTTGCTTGCTGTCTTGTGGGTGCTGGGAATCAAACCCAGGTCCTCTGCAAGAGCAGCCTAGCCTCACTCACTAAGCCATCTCTCCAGCCCCCTGATTTTCTACTAGAGATGCTACTGCAGTATTATGGCATGTGGTAGAATTTGATATGGAGTGACTTACTAAAGACTTCTCACCCTGTGTTGTGAAGAGAAAAGCTCTCTCATGGCTGAGATGATTAATACTGTTAGCAACTGTTGCACAACTGCTGTTTATTGTGAGATGAAAAAAAAAAAAGTACTTACAAGTGACCAGAGCCCTGTTAGTCACGTTCTTCTTATGAAATCATGTTCTAAAACAAGGTGTGGTGGTGCAGGCCTGTAATCCAGCACTTGGGTGGAAGCAGGATCAGAAGTTGAAAGTCATTTGGTTACATTAGTGAGTCTGAGGCCAGCCTAGACTATATGATACTTTGTCTCAAAACATAAAGAAAACTTCTGGTCTAATGAAAGCAGTTCTAGATGTAATTCTTGTTTTTCATTTTTGCCACCAGAAGTCCCTGAACTACTTTCCTTCAGATGTTCCCTGCCTGATAGAAGGCAGAAGATGAGGTCTAGAAGGCCCAAGGCTATAGTGACACCCAGATTGCACTGCCTGCCTGTGACTAAGGCCAAGAAAAGGCATCTGACTCCACCAGAGACAGAGAAAGAGCACAGAGCCTGGCTCCCATAGCTGTTATACCAAAACTGGTCTTATCAAGGGCAGTTTCTCAAGGTTATTGCTGCAGCGAGTATTTTGTCTTCCGAAATTGCCAAAATTTGCTAAATTTGAAATGGAACGTGCAACTTACAGGGCCAGCTTCCAGGGAAAATTCTAGACATGCTGTTACGACCATCAAGATTTTCTGAGTTTGCAGCTTTTGCTCCAGCTCTAATGAATGCAGATGTTAAACACACCTGGGTAGACATGAAGTGTCATGTTGAAAACTTCAGGGTCAGTTATTTGCTGCATGGTATAATTAGAAAATTTATCCAACAAGGTAGGAAAGAAAAGAGATTGTATGCTTTTGGAAAAATATTTACCAATGGTTTATCAATGACAATTTTTTTTAAATCCTCTAACATATAAGATATACTGACTGGAGTAAAATACTTTGCTAAACTCAGGCATTTACTCAAGGTAGGCTATCTTTTGTTGTTGGTAAAAGCAATTACAACAGTGTCTAAATTAACTAAAACTTCATGGAATTATTCTATTGACTTTCAAAACTCTAATACAATTTCATCAGCCGTATGCCTCGTTCCTTCTTTTCTATTTTTATACCCAGATGAATGTTTGTCATTTATTGAAGATGTGTTATATAACATAATATACGACACTAGTTATTTCTCCCAAGCTATGAAATAGACGTCTACCTCAGAGCAATTAGGGAATTTTCTCAAGCTCTAGTTTGTCTAAGCAGGACAGAGACTGGTCCCCATCTCTCCCAGATTCCACAGACTGTGTCTCCGTCTCTATTCCAGCCCTCGGGCTAGCTGCCTCTCTTGAAATATAAGATCTCAAGACAATGAACCAAGCATACAGGGTGTTTAACGAATCTTTATTGTTTCCTCTTGCTCTGGCTTTATAGTATTATAGACACCATTATGACCTCCATGTAAATAGGGATCTGTTTATCATCCTTTCATTTGTAGAACAGAAGCAATATGAATTTCTGTTAGTTTTATAGGTTTGTTCTCCCACAGAGGCATGTTGAATCAGAACTTGGTTGCTCACAACTTGTTCAGCATTAACTTGTAATACTCTCCATAGTTTTGTAATTACTTCAACAGATTGGATAACTCTGATGATAGACATGCATTCAATTAAATGAAGAGTTGACACAAAATGAATTTTACCCAGAGCGTCCATCCTGCAGAGCTCCTTAGCTCATTCACCTGCAAACTATAAGCTTTACTGTATCACATTTCCTCCTGAATGTAGACCTCATAACGTTTTGGGCCACCCTTCCTGCCCCTACCCTAAGAATCATTTAAGATTACAAGAGTCTAAACTTAATTATTTTTTTAAACTGTAATACCAAAATGTACTCTAAATGTATTTTCTTTCGCTTCCTTTTGGGTCCCAGGCTACTTATCAAAAGACTTCTTCCAAGCATCCTGATTCATCATAAAGTCTGGGTCCTTAAAGACCGCTCAGACCCAACTGTTGGTTTATGTGTAGAAGTTAGTGAAAACCTACTGGGAAACTTTGGATTAGGTTCTATTTTCTTGTCTTATTCTTAACACTTGTAAGAAACTAAGACCAGTTGTTCTACATATAAACTGCGAAAACAATCTTTTAAGCACTTTAACAGCTACAGGAATAAAGCTCTAGAGGCCCAGTGAGTATTAACCAAAGGCTAATAGAAGCATGTCCCACTCCTCATTTGTTCATTTCCAGCCTACAGCTGGAACTGATCGATCCCACAGCAAGTTGATATCAAGCAGAGCTTACGCTGGCAGAGAGGTGGAGTTCAGTTCTAGGGCTCCCGTTTAGCACCTCAAGGAGAAATGGGTAAGACTTTCCTTCACAGACCCCAGAGATATCACAACCTTTCTCTGCTCCTTTATTATATGCTTATATATACTTTCTTAATATGACCCTATTGGCTACTTAGGTATTGAAATCGGCTTTTTATTTCAGTATATGGCAGTATTTTCAACAACCGAATTGTTGCCACAGGCCATTACAGTTGCAGGGATTCTAGGTTCGAATGCATTTTAGAGATTTAGGGATAAATGGTCTTCAGTACAGTGGAGTTTCTCGAGAATTAGAAACACCACTGTGCAGTTGAGATCTAAGAACAAGGTTTATAAAGAGTAGATCCTAGGGTGTCTCATTGAAACACCTCCCAGGCTGGATTATTTCAGGAACCTGAAAGCTGGAGGCAAAGCTCACCAGTACACAGATGAATTAGAACTAGTACTCAGATGCATAATTCAACTTAAGAAGGCAACAGGATTGTAGCCACACTGTTTAACATCAATGTCTTATTCTCCAGGTGCCTAGCATATGCTTGAAAATTAAAGTCCGATCTTCACACTAACCCTAACCCCTCCTCCATCCTGGGAAATCAGTTTTCCAAATGGCCTCTAGTTCTTCCTTTTATTTTACATTGCAACCCTTGAGGAACCACTTACAAGTATTCAGGCAGCTTACCTGGGTTAAACCCCTCCTTATGAATGCCTCAGAAAGGGTCCTCTCTCACTGCCCAAGTCCATGAGCAAATCATCCAAGTCAGTCTATTTAGTCTTTCCTCACTGAGTTCTAGACATCACTCTTCTATTCTTCCAAGATAAGCCTACCCCTCAGTCCAAACCCAGTTCTCCTGAACAAACTATTCTGTACACTTTCAGATCCCAACAGCATCTTTTTTTAAAATCTAATCTCCTTATTGCTTTGATAAGTATTTACACAGTCTCTATTTTTAAATTCCATCATTGAATGTTACTATGGAAAAGTTTAGGGAAAAACTGAATTCACTCTTTTGAAAATAACTTGTTTTTCTCAGGGAAACCTTTGTCCTAGAGGTATAGAAACTTGCTAGACACTATATGTCCACCATTGGTCATCATATTTCCTGAGAGATGCTGTTCCTCTGTTTTCAGGTTTCTGGAATCTTCTGTTCCATATACCTAGAGCTTATACCACTACTTTTGGTCTGTCGGAGGGGTAACGAGTGTCACCAGCTCTCATCCAGTGGATAGCTTTGTCTTTCCCTCAAATTGTGATCGAGCTCTGAGTGCTGTATGAATGTGCTTTTCCATGCAGTAACCAAAAGCTGGATAAGGTTAGAAGGCAGCCCTTACTGGGACACAGATTTCTGAGCTCTTGTTCAGTGGTCCATACGAGGCACTGCAAGGCCAGCATTGGCCATTCGTCCTTTTCTCCCTCTGGCTTATGATCCTGTTGTGGAACACTGGGCTTCTTGTTGAGGATTTCCCTTGACCTTCCCTAAGCTGCTCGCTTGGGACCCCTCAGCCTGCTTCTGAAGGGGAACATATTAGAGAGAATTTACAGGTCTTTCTAGAATCACTATCTCCACCCCTTCGCCCACCCCATCCCAACACACATGATGCCTCTGAACCCGGAGAACAGAGAGGTGAGTTTTGCTTGGGGCCTCGGGTATTAGGACCTTCTGTCTCTTCCACACTCCTCTTCTTAAAGTTTATGTGTGAGGTTAGTTTTCCTTCCTTCTAATGTGGCTGACTAGTGAGTTTTGGATGCTTTTCTTACTTTGTTTTTAAGTATTTTTATCAGAGAATTAGAGAACAGCCTGAAAGGCTACTCCCTCATCACAATACCAGTTAAAAACATTCTAGCTAGAGTCTAGTAATCAGCAACATTTCCAAAAGGACCATCCATTCACTCTTTCTTGACACAGGCAGCTGGATGGCAGAAAGGATACCTGGAACCGTGTATCATGCCCTCAGCTCTGTTCTCCCTGGTCAAGGATGCCCAGACAGTGCCCCAGCCCTGACCTCCACTACCCTGCAAACACCTTGGCAAGGATTCTAGTTTTACCGTCCAATCAGCTCATACTTCAAGTAGGAGGCAAGTACAGGAAAAGGAAAGTTGGGAGAGCAAGTCGGAAGGCTCCGGGCCAGCTTGTGGGGAAACAAATTGCTTCTCTTTCCAGTTGTTACCACATTGCCATTGGTATGTTAAGGTTCCTGCTTCTGTGCTTGGCCCTGAATTTGACCTTCAGAATTCTTCCCGCAGAGATCTTAGCTTCTTTTCTAAATGTGTGTTAGCTCAATAGTCATACTATTTGGCTCAAATACATATCCATTAATTTGTAGAGAAATTTTTTCTTACAGTGATATATCCACCTTGTTTGTAAAAGAGACTGAGAGACTGTCAGTTTTGTCATTTATGGGAACAGAAATCTCTTTAAAATTTAGTTTAGCCATGATTTTCTCTGTTGTAAGAACTCTTCCTGTGGTCAAGAGGCTGAAACCAGTGTATTTTGCAAAGCTTCAAAACTGTATGGCAATAATGTTAAAAAAAAACTGACACTCTTTTGATTTTAATAGCATTTGTGAAATGTCAAAGACGTGATAACTTACAACAGGAATGAATGGTTTACAATGGTCAACTTACCTACCCTCCAAGTATGAAATATATTATGAGATGATTTTTAGTCTATACCAGATTCGATCAAGTTTCTGTAATTGCTAAAATTTCAAAAGCATTTAAGTGAAATTTCAGTGCATTCATGAAAGGAAGAAAATTGAAAGCAAGTTTAAGAATCAAATATGAATTCAACCCAGTTTGGTGGTATAACTCTATAATCCAACCATCCTGAAAGGCAGAAGGATTACTAAATTCAAAGCCTGTCTGGGCTACAGAGTGAGCTCAAGGCTATCTTGGACAACTTATTGAGACCCTGATTTAAAATTTTAAGATGTATGAAAATAACTAGAAACATAGTTCAATGGTAGAGCATTAGCATGAATGAGGTCCTAGGTTCAATCCTCAGGAATCCAAAGATATATGTGAATCTAATATACATATGAAATATTTGAGCTCTTCCTAATTTACTTTTGACTGCTTGTACACAAGCCAAGTTTTTAAAAAAAACTAGCTAGAAAGATCAAATGCACACATTATACAATCTCTGGATGCTTTCCGTCATACAACCTGCTAAAATAATTTCTCTGCCAACTCAAACAAAACCCCTTTTAATCGAATTTGAGTTCTAGGTAGAACATGTGTCAATGGTATCAAAGATTCCTTGATTAAACTGTTTCTGATATAATTGGTGGATATACTAAATTCATATCTTTGTACATGTTTTATATTTTAAAAATAAAATAAATTTGACTTCTAAAAATAATGACTAGTTCCAGCTGTTGGAAGAACAAAATTATGCCTCAGAAACAGAAATCCAGCTATCTGTTCTTTTCAAAACTATCTGTACATTTGTCTATCCTTTCATAGAAAGCACAATCATGATAATTATGGTATGTCTCTGAAGCCCAGGGAACCATCGAGAACACTCGATTTATTTTTCCAGTATCTGAGAAGGAAGAGAAAAGGTCCAAAGGTTAGAGAATTTAACTGCTATAACCACTAGTAAACAGATAAGAAACATTTTTTCTCTTCTGTTTTAATTGCCTCCAAAGAAAAAAGCATTATGCTTCTTTCTGTCTGGCATATCAGAGGTGGAAAAACCCATAGAGCACCCAATAGCAGTAGATGCTATCAGCAAAATGTAACTGAAGATGCGACATCTGGTCATACAAAAAAATCTGAACCCAAAACCATATGAGGTTTTCCTTTCCCCAAAGAAAGGGGCTGTGTTGTGGAATCAGCTGCTGTGCTGAAGGCAGCAGCCCTGTCTCTGCAGCTGCGACGCCGCACACAACGACTGCTCAGCGCTATTCCTGGCAACGGAGCACGTTTCTCCGGGGGTGGCATAGGGCTGTGGAAGTGCAGGGGCACACGGCACCATGCTCACCTCTTGACTTGGCTTCCTTTCACTTCTCAGTAGAATGAGGGAGCTCAGTCAACTTCCAAAAATAACCTGACTAGTACTATCATCCCCTCCCCTCCCCCGAAAGAAAACGTGAAAAAGCAACAGCAAAAACAAAAACAAAAACAAGCAAGATGGATATTTACAGAGATCCAAAGCAGATATTTGTTCACATGATTCTGTAATGAAAGGTGCTCATTGCTACACAGAGGGGAAAGAAGCCTGGATTTAGTTCCATAAAGTGCTCCTTCTGAGGTTTGTTTAAGATCCTGCAGTTCTTCCTCATTCTCTTCCAAATTCCCATCTGTACAGAGGTAGGCTACACCATGTGTCTTCAGTATTAAGGATCTAGACTGCTGTTTTTCCAGGAGTTCTGCTTCTCCCTGCTGTCCAGATGTTACCTTCTGATTCATCTTCAGTGACTGAGAAAGCTTATGACTCTCTCTCTCTCTCTCTCTCCCTCTCTCTCTCTCACACACACACATATATACACAAATACACACATCATGTGTCCATACACACAAGCACATACCCATGTATGCATTTGTTTGCACACATAACCATGACTTATTCCTTGGTCATTTCTGAAAGTTTATATGTACGAGTGTTTCACTTGCATGTGTGTGAGTGCACCTGTGTCATGCAATGCCCACAGAGGACAGAAGAGGGCATCAAATCTCCTGCAACTGAAGTTAAGGACGGTTATTAACCACACTGGGATTTGGACCCAGGTCTTCTGCAAGAACAGTCAGGCTCTTAACCACTGAGCCATCTCTCCAAACACCTTTTAAAAAGATTTTATTTATATGTTAATGTATATGTGTGTATACACATATGTGTGCAGGTGCCTTTGGATGCCAGAAAATGGCATAGGACCTGGGTTCAGTTCCCAGAACCCACATGGCAGCTAACAACCATCCATAACTCCAGTTCCAGGAGATTTGACACCCTCTTCTGACCTCCTCAGACATTGCTCAACACAAGTGCACTTATATACATGCAGGCAATACACTCCTATGCATAAAATAAAAATAATAAAATATTTTTTAAGTAGCCTTATTCAAAAGAAGGATAAAGTCTAAAATTCTCCTAATTAAAGAGAATTTTCTAGACCTGACAAGCTGTTTAGCAAGCAGGAAATCTCACCAATTGAAGATGGAGCTGCCTTTTGTTTCTCTGAAGCATTTAGCTCTTAGTCGTCAGAGAGAGAAACTCATCATTCTGTGGTTGAGCAGTATGCAACCAGATCAGGTTTCTGTGTAGCCCAAGTCTCTACTCAGCAGTGGGGAACTGTGCTTTCTTTACCCTGTGTGGCTGCAACGATCCTTGTATTTGGACAGAATGCTACCAGGCAGGGTAGCCTGTGATACTCACCCTAGCAAATAACACCACTCCCAAACATCTGTCTCTCCTCTGTGTTCCTGCTGTCTTCTTTTTCACTTTCTAAACTGTGATTCTTTTTTTCAAAATTTTGTTCTTTTCCACTCTTTCTATCATCACCACAAACCTCCTTTCTTTTGGGTCAGTGAAGCTCACAGAGCATACTGACCTTTATGTGAAGACTAAACAGGTTGCTGAATTCTGTACTAAAAAAAAAGAAGAAGAGAAAAAAAACAGAATTATCAGTGTCACTGTGATCTGCAAATATGAAAGGTAAGGTTTTAGTTGATAAAGTAAACTCCAAACATCAGCTGAAACTTTGTAGAAAATTTTAATATTTTTGTGCCAATAAATGAATCAGCAAGTGGCTCAATTTCTCAACGTCAATTCCAACTTTGTCTCCCACTTCTAATTTGGCTGGGACTAGAGATTGCCTCTTCCCTGCCCTGTGCTGTTCTAACCCAAACAGGGACTCAGGAAGTTTCCTCAGTTTTCACTGCAACCTGATTGCTGCAGGCAATTGCAAGCAGCTCATTGCACTGAAGACTGCACTTGGACTAGAAACAACATAGGAGAGTGGCGAGCTCTGCTCTTCAAGGGCAGCTAAGAGTTTGGGAATGCAGGCTCCTTCCTCATCCTGTGGCTCACTTCTCTTTCCTTTCCCACTTCCTTGACCCAACCTTCTCAACAGCAAAGAAAAAAGAAAAGAGTTCCTCCTATTTTCTTATTCGGAGCAGTTCACCTGCAGGCAGCCCAGACCTTCACACTCATCATTTTCTTCTTTGCATATAAGCAGAAACTTCTTGTTCAAAGGCCCCTTTCCACAGAAGGAGCAGGTGAGACGCCATGGCCAAGATGAAGTGGTTTTATTCTATGTTGTTTTCAGTAGGCATTATTTACTACAAATGAACCTACGAACAGAATCACAATACAAACAGGGCCATGAACTGTCCCAAACTGGTGTGACAACCAGGTTAGTTGTTTTATTACCCAATTTTGGTGCCAAATGACTAGAGTCTTAAAAAAAGAAGAAAGGCAGAAAGCACTTTTTTGCTACCAGACCTGGGATTTGAAATGTTTATCTTTCCTGAGTTAAAATATAACAAGGGCATCCCAGACTAGAAATGTCTCTGCCAGGTCTTCCAGGTCATTATGAATACTAAATGGAGAAGAAATACTAGAAGAAAGATGACCAAGGTGGTTGGAGGGTGTAACCAATGGTGAACACTTTATACATTCAGGAGAGTTAGTCCTTCAAATGCTTTCCAACTTGTGAGTTGTACTAAAAATGTCCCCAAAGCTCCTAGTTCATGATGTCTAGGGTGGACCACAGGAATTGGAGCATCAAGCATCTGGTGATTCTGGTCTCAGCAGGAAGAGGGAGATGAGGAGATGAGGAGAGGAAGAGTTTCTAAGCCTCGGGTATTTTTCTCACACACTCCCCTCCCCAAATATGAAAAAATAACACTGAAACAGGATAGTAGAAATTGGTGATTACATCAAACATGCAAATGAGTGAGTAATCTGTTTGAGCAGACAGGTACTGCCCTGTGCTTGATCTTAAACATTTGCTTAGTTACAGAAACCACAAAGATACTATTCAAATATCTCACATCTAGTGTGGCATAGCTCTGACCACCATGGTGGCAGAGCAACAGTGTCCCAGAAGTCCTTATGCCTTAGCTTCTAGATTGCAAAGGTAGTCAGGCATTCCTGAAAGGGCCTGGAGCCCTTAGAAAGCCATAGCGCATTTGTTACTTAAGCAGTCGGTGGCTGAATTCTCCACTCCCGCCGCTGTCAGCATGGAAGAGTGGGGTGCCATGACTGTCATCATAGCGCCTTGCCACTCTCCCCTCTTTGCTCTCTTCTTTTTCTGCTCTCTATTCCCCTCACCTTCACTGCTTTCCTCCTACCTTGCATTGGCCTTACTATTTGCCTTACACAGTCATTGCTTTCATCAAACGAGCACGTATTTAGCACTACCAGTAGTCTTCAAAGTAAAGAAGAAAACAGACTTTGAAAATAAGAACAACTGCATATCACCCTAAAAGTTGCTGCTATGTCGATAGCTATCCGTCCTGCCCCATGTAACCTCTTCCCTTTGGGAGGTCTCCATGGTTGGGCATTGCTCTTCCATCAGCAAGATGAAGGGCTAGAAGTTTAAAAGCATTGATGGTTGTTATGTCCCCAGTCTGATCCATTCCCAACTGTACTGGCTCAGTTATCTGTATAACTCATCATTTGTTAAACACATTCATCTTATTCTTCAATAACTTTTAGTATATCAAGCATCGAATCTTTAAAACAGACCTCATGTTTATATAATACTTAAAAAATTGAAGCCAAGGCAAAACAATGCCAGATTGTTGCCCTAAAATAAAGGATGCCTTTTCTTTTATGATGCACTTTATTTAGATCTTCAAAGATAAGCAAGTTTGAAGGAATGCATTCTCAGACTTTGATGTTGCAGATAGAGATATCCATGCTTATGAGCCTTATGATAGATGGAGCGAATGAAAATAGCACTTGAACGCATTTCTTTTAAGTTGTCAATGTATTTTTGTAAGCTGGAGATGTCTTTAAGCTGTGGAGTTGATAGATGGCCTTGTAGACAGCTCTACAAACATCTAACTATAAGATGTGAAACATATTATAAAGACAAGAACACGTTTTTGTTTTGAAGATGCAGACTTCAGGGGCATTTTTCCATCCTCACAAGAGAACTGGTGATGTTTTGTTGCTAGGGAGATCAAGATGCCACTTACTATGGGATCCCATTAAAGGCGCTTCACCTCTCTGACCCTCAGTTCTTCTTCATATTAATGGAGAGAAATTTCTACATTTTACAGTTATTATGATGACTAGAGTATGTACAAAAAGCACCTAGTACACTTCCTGGTACCTCATAAAGACTCAAATCCCTGGTGGCAACTTATTATACTGTGTGTGTGTACACGTAAGTGCATGCCTGTACATCTCTGCATGTGTACATGAAGGCTAGAGGTCAGTACTAGGTGTATCTGCAGTCACTCTCCACCTTACTATTACTAATTTTTAATTTATTTTTATCTTATGTGTCTGAATGTTTTGCGGCATGTATGCAAGTGCGCCTATGTCATGCAGTACTGGCAGAGGCCAAAAAAGGGCACCGGATCCCCTGGAACTGACGTTATAGATGATTGTTGGCCTCCATGTGGGTACTGGGAACCAAACCCAGGCCCTCTGCCAGAGCATCCTGTGCTCTTTACTACTGAGCCATCTCTCCAGCCCCCTTACTTGTATTTTTACAGCAGAGAAGCAGAGACAACTCAAATAGAGACCTCAAACAAATAGAGAGAGTGTTAATAACAGATGGGAGTCCTCAAGAGCTACCTCCACTGTCTGTCAATGCAAGTAAAAATGTCATGCAGCTGTTGTAGATGTTAAATAACATTTTGTTTTATTTTATTTAGGTTTTGTAGGATCTGACATAGCCCTGGCTAGCCTCAAAGTCTCTATGTAGCCAAGGATGACTTTGAACTCCTGATCCTCCTGCCTTTACTGTCTATGTGCTCTGTTTTGTTTTTTTTTAGGTCTTTCAGTGTTTATAAACTAAAAACACGTACACATACACACTGTCTATTTTTCTTCTACCTTCAAGTTTCATTTTTATATTCTATTGGGAATGAATATGGATGACCTGTCATAATTTTCACCAGAAAAATCATCTTTCATATTTGTTCTTGATTTTATTAACCCTGGACTTAACATTTCTTCTCTGAATATCTATTGTTTTAGTAAGTACTGATGTCAATTTTGCAAGTTGAGATCACTCTTTTTAACTTTTTTCCTTTTTATTTTTTACTGAGTATTATATATTTCTCACAACAGTTCTTAATCAATTTTAGACTCTCTCCTCCATCCATGCCCCACAACCCCCATCCAGAACTCATGTATTCCACTGTATATGTTAAGTCCTATCCAGTCAAACATTTCTGTCCAGATGTCCTTTGGTAGAGATTCATTCACTGGAGTCTGGTCAGACTATCTAGATATTGTAAGAAAGGCTAAGGGAGAAATAGATGCAATGGGGTATTTAAATGGGAGGAGGAGGGAGGGTTGCAAAGGAACTATGGGGTAAAGGGAAAGAAGGAGCTCAAGAGAAGTGGGGCCTTAGGAGACTGGGATTATGAAGGGGGAAAAGGGGACATTTTAAATGGGGATGGCATGGAGGGAGGGTTAGATGGAGAGAGAGGGAGAGAGAGGGAGAGGAAGAGGGAGAGAGAGAGAGAGAGAGAGAGAAAGAGAGAGAGAGAGAATACATAATGCCTAGCTAGTTTAAAACACCAGAGGGAATCATATCAGTATAACAACCTAATGATAAATTCCACAAACAATATCTCTACATGAGTCCTTGTGAATAGCTGAGTGCTACATAACAAGAAACAGTACCAGCAGGAGAAATCTTCCTTTGAGTTGTTAGCCAGGATGGTCTAAGAGACTCTCCAAATTACACAGGCTATTGCCACAGCCTTTGATTTCCATCCAGAACATGAAGGTAAGACCCTATTGCTGAAAACAGGACATACTTGGAGTAATGGAACTGGAACTGACCTGGAAGCCACTTCCCCTGAAGACTAGCTCTCATAGTTCTAGAGAGCACTATGCCCAACACTATACCCAACATCAGCTTCATGACCAAATAACCATCAAAAACTGGCACAGCATATGATACTGATGCAGTAGTGGCACTTTTATCTTGGGAGCAATCAATAGCTACCTAATTGCTCTTAAAGCACACTCAATGGGAGGAAGCTACTATGTGATATTGTAATCATCGCCACATACACATGGCTGAACAGGTCATAGATCTTAGAGAAATCCCTAAGGCTGACACATCCCTAGGCTAATGTTAACTTCTTACTAAGTGCAAAATATGTATCCTTATATTTGCAGTCAAGTATCCCAGTCACCACTCATCAAAGAAGCTTCTTTTGCACCGTATGGAGACTACTACAGAGTACCACAACTGATCACACACAGACATTGTTTGTGAATTGTCCATACCTAAGCGGCACATATAGAATGCAACCTCTACACCTAAGGCTCACCACAACACAGAACAAGAGGTAAAGAGGACACTAATGAATCTTTCAACTCGCATTAATGAAGCTCCCTCATGCAACAGAAGACCAGTAACACAAAACATAACACTGGCCAAAGCATGGAGATAAGGGCCCCTGGACAGGACTCCTATATTAGTTTCACTCACCCAGGACTCAGGGACCAGTACAGAATAGGGTGTGGAAAGATTGTAAGAGCCAGTGAGGAAGTGAGTGACCATATGGAAATAGAATCTTACAAGCTCCTGGAACCTTGCTCATACCTACACAATGGTATCAGCATGCTCAAGACCCATGCAAAGTCAAGCAGACAAAAACCCAGTATGGAACTGGGGAACTGAGCAACAGACCCCAATCTTTCCTCAAGAAATATAGGCAATTGATTACTGTTGTACGAGAATGAGCTAATCTTCTTAAAGCAAGGAACTCTGGATAGACTGCCTAGACCTCAGTGGATGAACTTGCACTGAGAAATATTTGCGGACACTAACTTGACACACTAGACCTTAAAACAGGTAAAAGAATATATGGATTCTAGCTGGGGGTTTTTGAGGGATGCTGGTGGAGTAGGGAGTGTAAAGACGATTGATTGATGTGTTCTGTATGAAATACACGATGATTCAATTCTAAAAATTAAAAAAAAGAAAGGCATACTTTTCCTCTCCCGGTAGTAACCAGTCTCCAATAGTTCTCAGTCTAGGTCTGACCCGTCACCAATTTCTGTTGCTCCACTCTGGGCCCTTGTCTAACTTGAGTGTGTATATTTTGCTTGATGCCACCATTGCCCCAAGTTCACGTGTGCAAGCTTCTAGTTCCTTACGTTCACGAACCAGCCCTGGCTCTTACAGTCTTTCTGACTCCTTCTACAATGATCTCTGAGCCATGAGTGGGTGAGGTTCAATATAAGAGTCCCATCCAGGGATACACACAGTGCAGTCTCTTATTCTTTAAACTTGGCCAGCTGTGGCCTTCTGTATGCATAACACTATGTTGTTTAAGGAAGCTTCACTGGTGGGAGCTGAGGGATGCAGTAGTTTTCTCTCTACCCCTGATGTCACTATGCTGTATAACTTTAGGCTTGGATGTGTCACCTAGGACTTGGCTTCTCTCAGACATATATTCTCTGTGTCTGATTAGTTGTGGAATTCTGCTGTAGCCTACATCTGTTGAAAAAAGAAGCTTCTTTGATGAGTGGTGTACTGTATGCTTGTCTGTAAATATAAGGATCCATATTTCGTGTATGGTAAGAAATGAAAATGTGGTACATTTACACAATGAAGTTCTACTCAGCAGTAAAAAAGAGATGAAGTAATGAAATTTGCAGGTAAATGGATGGAACTAGAGAGTGTTATACTAAATGAAGTAACAAAAATGCAGAAAAGCAAGCGGTGTATGTTCTCCCTCATGTGTAGATTGTAGCACCAATCCCCTATATGTGAGTCTATCCCAAAGCAATACCAGGATCCAGGAAAAGGGAAAGGATACATGGAGGTGAAGGAAAAGGAAGAAACCAAAAAAGGACGAAAGCAGGCAACAGGACATCAGGGGATGTTGCCAGAGGAGTGTTTGGCAGGAGGAGAGGAGAAAGGGACATGCAGGGGGCCATGGTGTTTGGGGGAAGGAAGTCAGGAGAGGGAGGTTGGAGGGAGGTGGATGTTATTGAGGAGAGGGTCCACATAATGTGGGTGCTGGTACTGGAAAGAGAGGAGGGAGGCCAGATGGAAGGACAAAGAACAGAGATGAATGAATCGTGGAAGGCTCGGGAACCCAGAGGGACTGTCACCGAAACCCCCTGAGAAATGCAGTGTGTAAACATTAGGGCATATGCATACCCAGGGGCTGTTTGTCAAGGAACACAGTGCCAGACAGAAGAGCCCTCTCTTGTATGGTTGGTGAGAGTGACCCAAGAGACCCCCAAAGTAACACAGACTATTGCCAAAGCTCTTGGTTATCTCCCAGAACTAGAAGATAAGACTCTACTGCTGGAGACAGGACATACTTGGGATACAGGACCAGGAGCAGCGGAGCAGGAACTGACCTGGAAGCTTCTCCCTGAAGTTTAGCTCCCATAATGCTAAATGATAGCATGCAAACTGCTAAGGGAGAAAATCAATCAGTGGTCCAACCCAACTCTAAATTCTAATGACTGTAACAACCAGCACAGCACACTACCTCTGTTGGTGTAGTAGCAGCACTGTCATCTGGGGGTGAGCAACAGCTGTCTAATTGGACTTAAGGCCCTCTCAATGGGAGTGAACTCCTGGATGACACTGTAGACTCAGCCAAATACACATGGTTGGAGGGGATATTGATCCTAGAGAAAACTCTATCTTTGTCACTTCTCTAGAGAAATGGTATCTCTTACCATATGTGCTCTGTTTAAAGGCATGCACTGCCTTGTTTTGTTGAACACAAGATTTTCATTATCACATCAACTTGATCCTCTTTTGGGAGTGGTATTATTTTTAATATGTCCTACCACAGAGAATTTCCTTAACTATCAAGTCTGTTTGTTGACTTCAGAATTTTTATTTCTTAGTGTCACCTTTTGATGCTTACAGATTCTTAGTTTTATGTGCAGGCCTGTCGTGGAGAGAACATTAGATTATTCTGGGTTGTGTGGCCAGCTTGAGGGGACAAGTGAGGCTTTACTGAAGTAAGAGAGGCTGTGTTCTGTAGGCGCAGCACTTAATGACTTGTCTCCTCACACTCCACTTTTCTCCTTGACCCTGCAGCCAAGCAGAGCTCTCTTCTTGGCATTGCCACCCAAGGTCTTAGTCAGTGTGCTACATATTTCTGTTCTGTAGATGTCAATGTGCCTGACTGACTATGTAATTCCCTCAAACAGTGGTCATAACATCCTCTTTGAGAATGGAGTGCCCAGGGTAGTCCCATTTTCACAGCCCTCTCTTGGTTCCTCTTTAATCTAATGTCTCTTCAGGTCTGCCTTTTAAGAATTCCTCATAGTTGTAGCTCTCCATGGCTTTGATTTCCAATGTGATAGTGATTCTGTGTGTGTGTGTGTGTGTGTGTGTGTATGTGTGTGTGTGTGTGTGTGTGTTTAAACCAACGACCTTATCCTTTCTAAGAGATTGAGTGCAAGTAGAATAGGCTACAGCATACAGCTCAGCCTGCCATCTTGACTCGAAAGTTTTAATCAGGTAGCTAAAGAGCAAAACATTAGTAAGATGTTTATCTGTTTTAAAATATCAAAGGGGCTGGAGAGATAGCTCAGCAGTTAAGAGTGCTGACTGCTCTTACAGAGGACTCAGGTTCTGTTCCCAGCACCCATAGGGCAACTGACAGCCATCGCTAACTCCAGCTCCAGGGAATTTGAAGCACTTTTCTAACCTCTCTGGGCATTGCATGCATACAATGTACTTACACACATGCAAGCAAAACACTCATACACATAAAATAAAAATAAAATGCATTTTTAAAAATCTAAAATATCAACAGCAGAAAAATACTTCATAGGTTATAAGGAAACAATCAAACAGGGATATGGCTCAGTGGTAGAATATCTGCCTAACAACTGTGAGATCCTGGAGTTTGCTTTTTCACCAGAACAAAAAATCTAAAGTTTGGACTCTTACAATGTGAAAACCATGAAACATCACTGAATGAGTACAGATGACAATGTAAATTTTCACCAAGTAACAAGAAAACATCCTAAGAAGTAAAACAAAATAAGTATTCTAAGAAGTAACAGGAAGATAATCACCCTAAGAAAGTAACCATTTATTTGAAAGTTTCACCCAAACCTTGTCATAGGAAAAATAATTCCCTGGCATAATAAGTGTTCCCACATTAACTTACAATATCTAAACAGTAAGCTGGGAGAAATGTGTCCCATAAAGGCCACAAAAGTAATTATAAGGAATTTTAGAAGTCATATATTTTTACAAGAAGAATTTTGACTTAGATTTCATATTTAAAGTATAATTACAGCATGATCTAAAACAAAAGCCAACTAAAGTGGAGTGAAAATTGTTTTTATTTGAAGTGCTTTGCATTTAGAGGAGAAAAATGAATATATGATATTCAGACATCTACAGTAGAGAGGCAATTAATATTTTATAATAAAAGGGATATAATTCTGTATAAATTCAACAAAGAACAGCTTATTTTTCATCCTTCATTTTTAAAAGGCCTAGCTTTAAAATACACTCAAGTATTTTCTTACATCATTGAAAGAAATTGGGATAAAGGATGAATCATCAAAAAATCCATGGCTTACTGCTGGGCGTGGTGGCACATGCCCTTAATTCCAATACTCAGGAGGCATAGGCAGGTGGATCTTTGTGAGATGGAGGTCAGCCTGGTCTACATAGGGAGTTCCAGGCCAGCTGTGGTTACAAGGAGATCCTGTCTCAGAAAAAAAGGAAGAAAGAAATCCATAATTGGAGAGAATTTTACTGATAGGAATTACTTCAGCATCTTGATTCCGTGAAGAATCTTAGCAGAAAACCCAATTTTCAATATCAGGAATGTACCTGGCATATTCTAGAAATATTAAATTATTGTTTCCTACAAACAGATTATTAAAATCATTTGGGACTTTTCTTGAAAAGTGAAGAAAGTTAGTGTTTCTATAATGGGTGAGTGTTACCTAATAATTACCTAATAGGATTTTCATGTTGAAACTTATCAAAATAAACTGTTCAGCTTTATTTTTAAAAGTTCACATTGTAGTAATTTCAAATGATTTAAAGAGATAGCATTACTGATTTTATGAATCAGTATGCTCTCTTATAAATGAGAATATACCAAACATTGTTTTTGTTAAAGTAACTGAATTGTTTATTGTGTCAAATTTGTGTTATTGTATTCAGAGTACAGCACTGAAGAATACTTTGGTCTTTGTTGGTCAGTTGGGTGGCTTAGAATCCATCTTACAACTGACAGCTGTGTTAATAGTTTTGTATGAAATGTAATTACATTTTCTCTTATGGTTGCCAAATTTGCCTATAAAGTCAGTTAATAATTTACTATTTTTCCTAAAAATATAAAAATGCCTTGCTCAATACGGTTTTGTTTGTCATTAGGTAAAGCTAAAATTTATCACCTCAAAATATAATATCTTGGGGGCCAGAGTGATGACTCAGTGATTAAAAGCACTGGTTTCTATTGAAGAGGACCTGGGTTTGATTTCTAGTACCCAAATGGCAGCTAGTAACTGTCCGTAATTCCAGTTCCAGGGAATCCAACACCCTCTTTTATCCTCCTTAGGCATTTCATCGTGTGGTACACCTGTGTACATACAGGAAAAGAACTCATACATTTTAAATAGAAATAAATAAGAAATTTAATATCTGTATAGATATTACCTACCTAATACCTGTTATAAAATTTCATTTGTATGTATGGCTCTTCAAGGCATTGTGTCTCCCATTGTGGCCCATGGATCATCTCCATCAGAATGGGCTTTGGCACTTTTCAGAAACTGAGACTCCTGCCCTATTCTGTGTGCACAGAGCCCCTTCCTCAGTCTGAGCTTCATGCCTTGGGACATAGGTATCTCCATTTTTAGCAGCTTTCCCAGGAGATGTTTATGCACACTTACTTTTACATTTTTTAAAACTCCAATTAGTTTTTCTTTAAATAGCAACTGACTTTTACCTTTTATAAAATAAAAATAGCTTGTATGAAGCTTTTTTACAGATATATTTTCCTTAGGGATACATTGGGCTAAATAAGAATGACAGTATCCAGAAATTAAGGATAAAGGTGGTTCTATAAACCAAGCGATGGGTATGAACCATTCTAGAACTTCTTGTAGATCCTAGGATGGTTTAAGTGTGGGGAGAGCTGCCATTCAGCAGTCTGCTAGCATGGAACAGAGGACTGCTGGACAGCAATCATTCTTAGAGCTTCACCAGATCCCTACTGAAGGCAAGAACCCTTAGGACAGGTCCAAGAGGTCCAGTGTGAAGACTATGCTTATTTTTGTTGTGACCTAAGGCACTTTGTGTCCAATCACTCCTAGACAAGGGTCTGAGTGTCACTAAAAAGGGCAACGAGATATAAGACAATTCACAACTTCTGAGGATAATAAAATTTCCTTAAAAAATAAAAATAAAAATTAACACACAGAAAATGAAACACCATAAAATTGTGTTCAGTGCCGACTACTATGAGAAAGGTGAGAGACTTTTATCACTGCTCCTCTGCCCCCAGCTGCATATTTTGTTTTAGCAAATATTCAGGCCAGAATTTCTCAGGCTGTGGATCCTTGTTTCCACCACGATAGAATTATAGCAAGCCAGTTTGCAAAGGAAGAGATAGTGCCAAAGAATAAGCTCAGTTTTCCCATCGTGCCTTGCACGGGTTATACTTACCAGCGCATTTAAAAGACAACATGACCTTCTTGAAAAGCACTTATTTAACGAATACTTCATGTTAACCAAAGATAGTCATTGGGCTTAAATGAAATTTAGAATCATCTGCATAGAAGTTCTGGGATCTTTCTCAAATCTTTGTAATCCCAGTACTAGAGATAATGGAGGCAGGAGAATCCTGAGTTCAAGGCCAGCCTGGGATACATAGCAAGTTCAAGGTCAGTTTAGCTTCATAGAGACCCTGGCTCAAGATCAGAGGTTGAAAAGTAGCTCAAGAGCAGAGTAATGCATGCATAGGGCCCCGGGTTTAATCCTCAATACTGGAAACAAACAAAAAATCTTGTACAACAACATGACAATGGTATGTATTTGATCACACACATACACTGCCATCTGTATGTGCCACCTGCACTCCACTCACACCAGCATTATTCGGGAAGCAACATGAATGTGATGTCACAGAAAGAACCAACCTTGAGGGTGCTCTGATCTCAGAAGTCAAACCTCCAGAACTGTAAGGAAAAGGTTTTGCCTATTTAAGTAATTCAGTTAGCAGTACTTTATTACAGTAACCCTAGGAAGTTCTTGTGCTCATTAAATATTTATTAAATGTAATTGAGAAAAAACTTTTAAACAAATTTGTAAAAATACATATAAAACTCAGTATATCTGTATTTATTGATTTTGTAGATCACAATGTTATACCATTAAGAACTTGGTTAACATGGTAATGGCATCCTATAATTAAATTATAGAAAATTAAGGAAAATAAATTACACATTATTCATTTTAAAATAAATAATATTGAGAACTCATAAAATATTAACAATTGTTTTCTTTAGATGATGAAAATATGGACAACTTCTTAAATTGTTAAATTACTTAGAAAGATGAGTTATTTTAATCTAAGGTAAATATTATTAAATAAAAATATGTTCTTCTAAGTGTGCCAAAGTCCTACTGTACGTGCTGTTTTCTCAAATATTTTGTCTAAAAAAATTATTCTTTTCTCATATTATCTAGTTACCAAGAGATTAAAGATCTAAAAAGTTGCTTTTTTCAAATTCAAATGTAATATACGTATGGAATATTAACATATTTATAGAACTCAATCTCTTGAAAAAATGCCTAGGCTAGTATTTTTTAAATTGTAATGAAGAGGTATTTTCTAGTTTTTGCTCAATAAATGTTTGCTTATGCTGAAAAAGTAAGTATAGTTGCAATGAAAAGAAAACAATGGAAAAAAACAAAACACAGAAGATGGTACTGAGTGATCTTCAGGACTTGGGGCTTTTGTCTAAATGTGAAACTGAAGCAGTCAGATTTGCTGTCTGAGTAGAACTGTTTTAGTAAGAGTATAGATAATTAGCAGGCTTTCTGATTCAGTGGTGTGCTGTGTGCCGAGAATGGGAAGCTCCCGAGGACGAGGCCCCCAATTCCGATTTAAGCAATTAGATGGTCACAAGTTCGAAGAGAATTACCAGGATCCCAGGGAAGACCATGGCTTTCCTCTTGAACCAGCTCACTTCCGTGGCTCTTTGCAACTCCTTTAAAGTGTCAAGCAGGCAGGAATGCAGGTCCCAAGCTTCCTTGAGCTTCAGGTCTCTGCATTGTTGCTGCTGTGGCCTCAATAGCAGTTAGATTTCTCTGAGTTCTACATTTCTACCTGTCTAATAAATCTGCACTGTCTAACAGAGTATCTACCAGCTACAGTGACTGAATTTAACTAAACAAAAGTCACTGTTCGGCTCCTGGATTGCACTAGCCACATTTTAGACTTTGGATAGCTACACATGGCACTAATGTACAAACGGTAGGCAGTCCAGACACTAAACCTTTCATCATCTCAAAGCACTCTGCTGGAAATCAGTGATACCATGACCTCCTCTCCCCTCTATTCTGCTAAAACTAGGCCCAAATCTATTGTGAACTCCATGGAAGTTAGAGCCATACCCCACTCATCCCCAAGTTTTTCCTGAGACCTCGCAAGATGTCCTTGGCAGGCACTACATGAACAAATGAGTTTGTGACTGACTGAGTGTGCTAGCATCTAAACTTCAGTTCCATACGTGAATGGGAAAATTATCATCTATCTAGTCTCTTCTATTTATACTGAGAAGTTATTTAGAAAACTGAAATGTGGAACAATAAAGCCTGTGTAAAGCAGCTTCAATGCAAAGGGTTGTTACAAAATTATAGCAGAATAGAAGCGGGAAGGGTAGAAAGCAGACAGTGCCCTCTCCTGCTGTTATCCAGTCAGCTTGGGCTTCACAAGCACTCAGTGGAGAAATCCTTTCAGTACGTATCACCATGCCATGGAGACTGCATCAGCAACGGTGTCTATGGTTGTCACCTTTCTGCTTCCATCTGAGATGCAGTCTGCCCCTAAAAAGCCGAGATAGCTGACCACATAATTATAAGAGTGAGAGTTCTGTCCACATAGTCTGCCTGAGTCTGGTCATTTTTACAACAGGGATTCCCCTGGTAATCCTATACGTACATGCCCACCATGGTTTTGCTTCAAGGAAACTCTGAATAGGATGAAAGGAAAAGAATCAAAATGAAGCTCACAAGGAGCACTGCAGGATGGAGAGCATATGAAAATGGTGCAGGGTCAGGGGCAGAGCTCAAGTAGAAACATCCTCTTCATTTCTTCCAGTAGGATTCAGAGTCTGAGGTCATTCACCTGTTTGTGCACCAGAAAGAAGGAAATTATAGGTGAGGCATAATTATTTGGGACATGGCAAGCCACTGGAGAAAGATGCAGCTGTGACTAGCAATATTTATTAAGCACCACCATATGCCAGGTACTGTGCTAGGTCCTAGGGAGCAATAGAGATAGTATACGTAGGTGGCTACTCTCCTGATGTGACCCTTCTAATAGGAGCCAGAGAGAAATAAATAGGCCTTTCCACTGCCATATGATGAGGGCTAAAGCAAGAAGAGCACAGGTTACTAAGTGTTCAGAGACTCAAACAGTCGGGGGAGAAGCTTTCCTTTTGAAGCTGAAGTCTACAGTAACTATCAAAGACAGAAGACAGGCACAAGCTAGGCAAGCAGAGGAAAGAGAGGAAGGAAGGAGAGAAGCTGGAGGATATACATACGCAGCTACTTGGTGGCGAGGAGGAGGCACAGCTTGGTGATGCAGTGAGGTGGCCTTTGGGGTATTTTAGAGCTGACACAGAAGTAGTGACCTTAAGAGACTGCTCAAAAAATAAGCTCTCTGTACTTACTCCAGGTTCCTGAAAATGGAAAGGAATATCTCACTTTCTGTTCTTCTTCCTACCCTTCTCCCTGCTTCTGTTTGTGTGTTGTTTGTTTGTGAGACAAAGTCTCTCTGTAGCCCCAGCTGGTCTGGATTTTGCTGTTTAGATCAAGCTGGCCTTGATCTCATCAAGATCCGTCTCACTCTGCTGGGATTAAAGGCATGCATCACCACCACCAGCTACCCCATTTCTTGAGCCCAATCCAAACAGAATGTTGTTCAGTTACCCCAAGGGAAGAAGTGCCCAGTGGTCAGATGCCAGACTGGGTTCAGACCCCACCTCTACCCTCGATTCCTGTTAGATTTGAGACAAATTAAGAATTCGCATCTGTTTCTTCACCTAAAATGAAGTACTGACTACTTCATAAGGATTTGGAGAGATTAAATGAGTAACTAGTTCTGTGATCTGGACCCGTACACCAGTGCCTGGCACACAGAAGTGCTCTACAAAAGCTGCCTGTTACTTTGTGCGATTAAAAAATTCATGTGGGAACAGCATTTACCATACATTTACAGTGGAACACTGCATTCCAGCCATTCTGTCTCGTGCCAGAGCCCGTACTAGGAAGATTGAAAACTCCTGACCAATTTTCTGTGTCCTACATGATGGCATGTTTCTCAAAATAAAGGATTTGCTGAAATAATGAGAAAATTGTCAAGTCCTATTTAAAATATCACTACAATGTTTTTTTAATTGAAAAAATAATTAACATCCCCAGTGATAATTTCCCAGATGATATTTCTTTTAAAGTTTTGAAAATGAACTTCAATTGTTATTGGAAATATAATAACAAGACATCTGCCTTTTTTATTGATACAGGTGAAAAGTTTAAATATTGCTCAAATTTTTCCACTTTATTTGGACAATCTATAGCCACCTTTTTCTTCTGTACATACTACATGATACATCAGCTATTCTGATTCTCTTTATTTTCCTTTGTTTGGTTGGTTGTTTGCTTGGTTTTTATTTTTGTTTGTTTTTTTCATTGGTTGGTTGGTTGGTTGGTTGGTTTTTTGAGACAGGGTCATCCTATAGCCCCAGCTGGCCTGGAACTTGCTAAGTAATCCAGGATGTCCTCAGTCTCTCAGAAACCTGTTTGTCTCTGCCTCCCAAGTGCCTGGATTAAAGGCATGTGGAACTATCCCAGTTCTGATTCTAGCCATTTTTGCAACAAAGGTCCTGAGGCTCAGAGATCAAGGGACTTAACCTAAACATATGAACTAGGAAGAAGTAGAACCAAGACCAAGTTCCAGGCCTTTTGACTCTAGGTTTATACTGTTATACCTGAGCTTTTCAAAACCTTGCTCCCCTAAGTTGCCAAGTTACTGTAAGGTGTACAATACATGCTTAGAATTGTTCTTATCTCAGCACTAGGAGCGTTATGGAAATGTCTGCACAAATAAATGTTACAAGAGGAAAAATGATTCATACATATTCAGAAAATCCTGGGATAAGCAAAGGTAATTTATTTATTATTATAGGGCCTTTAAAACACCACTGAGGGGCCTTGTGTGGTGGTACATACCTGTTATCTCAGTACTTGGGAGCCTAAGACAGGAAGATCATGATGAGGTCAGTGCCTGCCTGCTACACAGTAAGTTTGAGGGCAGCCTGGGATATGCAAGGAGACCCAGTCTCAACAAAAACAAATCAAAACAAAAACAACCATGACTGTATTGAGTACTATAAATACCGGAGGGAGAGTACAGTTCACCACAATTTCCAAATCACATTTGACCACAGGTTATTTTTCTCCTCTGTCCCTAAAAATATCTCAACAGGGCGTGTGTCCCAAGGAACTAACCTTAAGGGTAACAGTACATGAGAAAATCACAGCATTATGGATAACGCTTGTCGTTCAAATTCACCAGAGAAAAAAATAGTTTGCTTTTACTAGGAAAGTCCTCTTATCACTCAGAGCATCAAGAACATAAAAAGGAACTTGAAGTCATTGTTCTAAACCTTAAATTTGCTTGAGATGGGGAAGCTGAGAACAACTTTGCAAAAATATGTCACGAGTAAAGTAGGAAGTGGGTATGACAACTTCTGACAGCTCCGTAGTTCAGAGCCGGAGCTGCAAGCCACCTTATCTAGTTAAGCTCACACACACATGCTCTTACAGCCTCAAGGTCATGACACTCACAATGAAGCGTGTTATGGATTTGAAGTTCAAAAGTGAAAATATCACACATTACAAGTTCAAAAACATGAAGTAAAGCAACTGTAAAGTTTATAGATTCATTGAGGGGAAAAACATTTTTCTCTCTAAATGACTCTTCAGTTATGTAAGAACCAGTAATTTGAAAGCTCTCCATCAGTCATATAGACTCTAATCCACCTGCAGCCATCAAGCTGGTTTAGTATCAAGAGATTTGGTTCTACGCCCAATCATGTCAACTTCAGGAGATACTGGACCAAGTAACCTCTT
This sequence comes from Eospalax fontanierii, assembly GCA_035773235.1. Lineage (NCBI taxonomy): Eukaryota > Metazoa > Chordata > Mammalia > Rodentia > Spalacidae > Eospalax > Eospalax fontanierii. Next base: position 85,138,820 of record CM069527.1, read on the forward strand.
CAATCACCTTCTCATTTTCAGAATGAGAGAGCTCACGTAGACCCCCAATGGGTCTCTCTGCAGTAAAACATCAAAAGAACGGGCAGGTCACAGACCTCGGGTTTGTTTGTTTCCCCCAAGGAAATAAAAACCTAGCTGGGTGGCAGGAACAGCATAGTAAGAATGCAAAAACAAAAGCAATTAATTTTGGAGGTTAGCCACAACCCTCAGGAAACCAGACAGGTATCTAGCCTGTAGGCTGCAGGGCTATGAGTAATGCTACCAACTCAAGATGGCCCGAAATTGCAAGTATGTGCCTTGAGTACCTGGAAGTGACAACAGCCATTACAGCAAATAGTCCAAGGATAGGCTGCATCATTCAAATCCTTGGGAGACAGAGATGGGCTTTCTTCCCACACGTGTGTGATGTTTGATCGAGGTTGTATATAACTGCTCATTCTCTAGGAATGAGGCTGGCCCCTTGCCTTTCTGATTCTACTCCTGCCTCTTGTGGTCAAACCTGTTCGTGGTTTTACCTATGTGTTGCCTTCTGCTGCCTACAACTATCTCTATTTAAATGGGCTTGGAAAGTCAAAGCAAAAGACTAGAACTAGAGATGATTTGAATCAGAAAATCAGGAAGCTGTGTTGTTGTTTTTGTCTTACTCTTGACTTTAATGATAAGCCTCATTTTTAAAAAAACTCAACTATCCCAGTTTTTGTTTTCTTCCCCACAATTTATGACTGCTTTTGAGAGGTGAAGAATGTTTATCACTTTAGAAATGGACACTTTTAACAGCCACTCATGATAATTGGTACCAAATTAAGACTGGTTATGTGATTATTCAAAGCTGAAGGTTCTGGAATGTTTAGTTGATCTGGAAGTCTACACTTGCCTGTGATAAAGATGCTGATTAAAGAAGCAGCAGTGGGCCTACGTATGTGCCCTGTTCTTAGGAGAGATGCATGAAGACTTGAGTCTTCACTGACAAGTCCAGAGTTACCACTGTGGGCAGTAGGGTGCGCTCCCGCAGAAGGGATGCTTATTTGAAGCAGGCAGATCTGCCTCCTGTACCTGACCCTGCAGCACTTCATGCCTTTGAACTCATGCATAAAATGAGATGTCCGGTGTTCCAGAAGTCGCTGGCATGGGTACACACACCATATTCCCAACTCTGTCTACTGCAGGAATTTTAGACTCCCTGAACTCTTTCCTTTGGAAGCCAGTAGTGCTCACTATCCCATGGGACATCTAAAGGTAACCTTTCTTCCCTATTCCCACACAAGCTTCTAATACTTACCTGGGGCCTGGGACTGCTCTATCAACATGGGTAGAACCACTCATGAATTCTGAGACTTCTTCCTGGCCAGCATTCTTTAAGGACTGGCCACAAAGAACTGGGAAATTTGAAGCCTGTAGTCTAAAACCTTTTAGAAACATCATAGTCATCAAGGACCTTGCACTTAAGAGGCACAGAGGTGGTTGCGCCTATTACAAAATTAGAGGAGCAATTCCATACACATCACAACATCATTTCTGTGATGAACCACAGACTACAGTGTTTCCCAATGAGATGGAGGAAAGACGCCCCCTCCCCCACCAGATTAAAACCACCATACACCCACACACTCTAACTCACAAGACTCAGAATGATGGCAACTCAAGTTTGATCTGCTCACTACTCATAGCAGGGCCACATTCACCCAGCAAGGGTCTTCTCCAAGCCCTGGATGATAGATGTCTACTCCAGTGTCATATCCCTACACCCACCAACTTGGCCTCTTCTTGCAGTTTTCCTAAATTCATGATAAAGAAGGTCAAACAACATAGTAAATTTCCACACTGCTCTTCCTTCCTAACCCTTTCCCCTAGACCAGAGATTTGACTAGCAATGCTTCTTCTTCCTCCTGGAAAATTAACGATCAATTTTGTTGACCCTTAGAGCCATTCTAGCATTCACATACTCATGCAGCAGTATGGGGAAACAGCAGGGTACACACACACACAAGCTGGTCACGTACAGAAAGAGGTCTATCTGCATATGGTTAGCCTTAGTCTAGTAGTTGTTGATTTTCTTTCTACTTGATCTCTTCCTAGCATCTTCTTTTGCCATTGGGATGCTAAAAACTTATTAAAGGAAATGTTTAACTCTAAAGATATTGAAACAAACTAGAAAGAGAGTAGCTTTGGCTTCATGTCATGGTGAAAGAATTCCAGACTTCAGGAAAACAGAATTGGATCTTGGATCTTGTGATTTTAAACTTAGTGTGAGTGACTCATTACTCTTACCAGACTTTGGGTCTCTTATCTTTGGTAAGGATGAAAGGTATGTTTAAAGATTACCCTGTGTTATATCACCCCTAAATCTAAATTGTTTTCTTCCTCTGGATTTCGAAGTCCTTCCTATAAAGAAGCAGGAAGGTGGCTATAGGAAAAATCAGCAGGGCTGTTTATGCCAAACTCTATGAAAAGCACTAGAACAATCAATTGATAAAGTCTTTCAGTCCTGGGGTGTTATGGTTCTATCATTAGTCATTTATTATACAAATTATATAGAGTATGTGGTCAAAGGGGGCATGAATTCTCTTATTGAATCTATTTGCCTGGTTTTGTTCTGGTGTCTACACTAGAGGAGAACATTCTGTCCTCTTTCTCCATCTTTGAGTCTACCATCTCCTGACTTTCCCCATTGCCTTCATCTCCCTCCGCCCCATTTGTCACTTCCCATCCATCCAGTTGTCAAAAGGATACAGAAAATAATGTTGTGACATCCCTGGAGTTTTCTCACTTTGTAATCCCTGGATTCACTTATTTCAATTACAGATGCACATAGATGCTTTGGCTCTTGCAGAATGGGCAAGTCATAGCCAGAGAAACTCAGAGAATGAAGTACCACTAAAAATATCATCAAATAGTTGATATTTCTTAAGATTTATTTTATTTTTATTCATGACTATGTTTGGATCAGCATATGTGTGTATATGTGTGCATGTGTATATGTGTATGTGTGCGTGTGTGTAGATATGCATACATACATGTGAGTGTCCATGGAGGCCAAAAGAGTGCATCAGACCCCTAGGAACTAGAGTTACAGGCAGCATAAGCTGCCTGATATAGGTGCTGAGAACTGAACTCTGGTCCTCTGCAAGTGCAGTATATACAATTAATTGCTACACCATCTCTCCGATCCCCAAATACAGAGCAAAAAATTTTAAGGATTTGCTGAATAGTTCAGCCAGCAAAATCACTTGCTGCATAAGCCTGATGACCTGAGTTTGATCTCTGGATCCTACAATGGAAGGAGAGAATCTGTTCTGGAAAGTTGTCCTCTGACCTCTGGGCCTGTGAACCCACGCTCTCGTGCACATATCACAGACGTGTCACACATACAAATAATAGTAAATGTATACTGGGGAAAATGATTTAAAAAAGAGTTAAAATGGTATTCTTCAAACAGGAGAAAGGGCAGTGATGACAGTAGCACATTTCGGGCAGCAGGATAATTGAATAAGTAAAGATCCTCTCTGAGAGTCAGAAGGGTCAAACCCCACTGGTGATAGCCACCCTTACTTTGAACAACAAAGGCTGAATGTAATAAATTATTATTAGGTATATTGCTAGAGTTATATCTATGGCAGAGGACAAGCAGAAAAGATGGGGTAGGAACTGAAGAGATGGCTCAGATGGTAGAGTGTCACAAAAGAATGAGGGCCTGTTAGGACCACAGAACTTATGTAAAAGCTTAATGTGGAGGCTTCTGCTTGTAATCCCAGTTCCAGGGAAGTAGAAACAGGCAGCTCCCAGGAGATTTATGACTAGCAAGCTCACTGAATCTGTGAGCTCTGGGATCAGTGAAAGACCCTGTCTCAGAAAATAACATGGAGAATGATTGAGAAATATACTCAGTGCTGACCTCTGGCCTCCATATCGATGAGTATACACAAAGACACACATATACACACACTCACTCCTGAATACATACACACACACATGTATATCACATGCACATACATGAAAAATAAAAGTAAAGAAATAGGAAGATAAAATATTGTCTAGAAGACTGCTGTAGTAGTCCAGATAAGAGATGGCTTGAGTCAGAGTACTAGAGGGGAAAGCAGATGAGGATTTTCTCATTTATTGGACGTAGAGAATAAAAAAGAGAGACCTGAAAGTAGTGGAGCAGGCATATAATCCCAGCACTCAGGATACTGAGGCAAGAGGATTGTGAGTTCAAGGCCAGCCTGAGATAAATAGAAGACTTTGTCTCAAAAAAAAAAAAAAAAAGAAAGGGAGGGAGGGAGGGATGGAGGGAGGGAGGATGAATGTAGGATGGAGGGAAAGAATATTAATATGAATGTTTATTTAATACTTTTAATTTATAATTATGTTTGAACTCCATATAGATGCCCAACAATAAATGTGACTGATAATTTATTTTTTATAGCATAATGACTGATTGTAATTGAAGGGTCTTACTGTATAACCCAGGCTGGCCTGGGACTTCCAATCTTCCCGCCTCAGCCTACTCAGTGCAAAGTTACAGGTGTGAGCCACCACACCTGGCTTGAGCTGGCCATCTCTTTTTATCTTTATTATTTGAAAGTTACCTCCTCACTTCTCATCCCTTTCCAACACTGTGTCCTCTTTTTTTTCCAGTAACCCCAAGTTCAGTTTGTGTCTCCCATACACTCATAAGTGTAGGACCATCCCCTAGAGCATGGCCATCCTCCACATTTTAAAGAAAATTGTCTTTCCCTCTCACAGAAGCCATCAACTGCCAGTAGCTCCTCAGTTAGGGAGGAGGGCTTGTAGTAATTACTTCTCATAACTACTGGGGTTGTAGTTGCTGGGGTAAAATACCATGACCAAAGCAACTTATTAAAGAAGCGATTACCATTCTAGAGGATGAGAGTCCATGATGGCAGGAGAGGCATGGCCACAGGACGCAGCTAGAGCAGAAAGCTGAGAGCTCCAATCTTCAAGCACACACAGGAAGCAGAGGACATAAACTGGAAGTGAGACTAGGCTATGAACTTTCATAGACTGTGAAAAACTTCCTCCAGAAAGGCCCTATCTCCTGCAAACAACACCAACTGGGAACCGAGTATCTAAATACATGAACCTATGGGGGACTTTTTTAAAAATATTTTATTTTTTAAAATTTTATGTGTATGAATGCATTGCCTGCTTGTGTATAAGTTCACCTGTATTGTGCAGTACCAGAGGAGGTAAGAAGAAGGCACCAAATCCACTGGAACTGAAGTTATGGACAGTTGTTGGCTGCTATGTGGGTGCTGGGAACTGAACCTGGGTTCTTAACTGCTGAGCCATCTCTCCAGTCCCTGGGGAATATTTTTTATTCATGTCCAGATGACGCTGTTTTACTCTGGTCCTCCCTGGCCTCTGGCTCTTACAGTCTTTCTGCCCCCCCCCCGAAATAGCCCTGGAACCTTGAGGGTGGGAAGATATAGGTAGGTGAATACTCCACTGGCACATATTCCTGTGCACTTTGATTAGTTGTGGGTTTCTACGATAAAGGTGGCATTTCTTTATGTGCAGTTGATACACCTGACTGAGATGTTTGTAATTTAGGCTGTTTATTTCAACCTGAGATCTTTGAATTTTCTCAGAAATCCCCCAATGTCCTACACAAGTTTTGGACAGGGACAGGGATAAAATGAATTTACAATCAAACCTAGGGCCTTGAACAGACTCAGCAAGCACTTTACCATTGAACTATATCCCCAGCCCTCCTAAATAATCACGTGTGTATGTGTTTCTGTGTGGCAGTGTGGTATGTATATAGTGTATGTACAGAGGCCAGATGATATCTGGTGTTCTGTCACTCTCTGCTTTGTTCTCTTGAGACAGGGCCTCTCACTGACCTCCAACCAGGCTGGTGATCAGCAACCCCAAGCAGTCTAGCAATCGTCCTGTCTCCATCTTCCCATCATGCTGGGGTTATAGGTGCACGCAACTGTGCCAGCCCTTTGCATAGCTGTGGCTTCAAACTCACATCCTCACACTTGCAGAGCAAGTGTTCTCACTAAGCTATATCCTCAACCCTCCCATATAGTTTTTTTTTAACTTCTAAGACCATTCCAGTGAAGGTTTAATAATAAAATTAATGAAAGAATATGTTGTTATTAATTGTCATTAAAGTGTGTCTTTATTTACCTCAGGCTAGTGGGAAAAAAAAGAACAAATGAAAGCTGAATACTGTCATGAACTATAAAGCATAGATTTAAACTGCATGGTGACATGGGCCTGTAGCCCAACAATTAGAAGGTAGAGGAGGCAGGAAGATTATTAATTTGAGCCTAGCCTAGGCTATATAACAAGTCTTGTCTCCAAAAAAAAATGTTTTTTTTCCCACAATAATTGGAAAGGGAAATGTAGTAGAAGAGCTGAGTTATGGTGAAGATGCTAAATCCTAGCTTGTTAGCATCCTAACAAATGAAGCCAGGATCATCCAGTCCAACTAGATTTTCTCCACTGAGAAATCTACAATAAAAAAGGGGAATTAATGCTCATAGAATGTCTACTCTGAGCTTGTGGTAGACATTTCTGTTAACTAATCTTATTGTCACACCATTGTTTAAAAGTAGGATTGTTTTCACTTTACTGTGGCCCAAGAAAGATTAAGTAATTATGTTAGTGAAATTAAAAAGTAATTTTAAATATGCTGTGTGAGAGAGGGTATGAGGAGCCAGGCCTTTGGCAAGCTTGCACTGTGGAAGGCTTGCAGGAGGACATTTTGATAGAGCCTGAATGAATAGAAAATATGCAAAACCCTTCCTTGAAGCAACTCTACGTTACAGCGTATGTTCTAGAAAACTACCTCCATGGTCGTTCAGAGAAGCATGTAAGTACATGTTCCCTGCAGCTTTGTTATTAGTCAGTAGCATGAAGGCTAAACACACTGTGAGCTATCCCTGTTACAAACTACCCCATCAGAGTTACCAAGAACAAGAGAAGCCCAGTATATGCAACAGAATGTTCAGCACGTGGGGCTGTGTAGGTTTTGTTATCAACTAAGTCTACATACATACACAGACTAGAATATACATAGAAAAACTTCTGCAAAGATAAATTGTGGTTGCCCCTGTAAGGAGAAGACAGGAGAACATAAGAGGTCATGTGAGATTCTATTTTGTCTTGTAAAGTACTTTTCTAGGGATGAGTCCTAGATTATTCGTGTAACTGAAAACACTTATTTTGTTTTTTATTAAAGAGAATGGGGGAGACCTGCCCATTGTGGCCTCACATCACTGGATTCCCAAGCATGTGCCCGTCGCTCTACGCCACCCTGCTTCTTGGGCTTTCATATTTTCTTTTGTGTCGTCCTCTCCTTCTGTCACTCTTTTCACTAGGTCTTGACTTACCATTCTAGGCGTTTGTGCTGTCTTTTGACTCGGGGCCCCTCCTTCCACACAGGTAACTGCCTGAAATAGCAATGACAACAACAGTCTTTTTCATAGCAAAAGTAACAAATGCTTATTTCAGCCGAGTATTCTCACTGCATTCAGTCTACTCCCGTAGTCTATCTTGTATCTACACTGGTGTGTTGTCCCTTTGTCTATCTTTCTTTGGAGTTGTTCCCAAAATACATGCTTCTTCCTGGTCTGGAGGAAGGCTCTGCCTTCTTAGCTGACCCTTTTCTGATCCTTTCTCCAATGCCTTAGGCTCTTTACCTGGTCTAATTTACCCCTGTCAAAACCACATGGTTTTAGCTGGAATTGACAGGTTTCCTGGATAAACCTCTGGTCAGGCAATGTCTCTTAATAAATATTTTCTTTATAGAATTCCCTCTTTAGTTCAAATGTGTGTCAAAGTTGAGCTCGTTGAAGTAGAAAATAGAATAATGGTTAGCAGAGGCTATGGGAGGTATGGGCTGGTGCATGATGGGGTGCCAGGACTCAGCCAAATGGGAGACTGAGCTCTCGTGTACTGCGACACAGAAAGGTGTGGTTACGAGCATTGTGTCTGGTACAGCAAAATAACTAAAAGAGATGATCTACGGGTTTCTAATTACAAAGAATTGATAAATGGTAAGATCAAAAATAACCTAGCTATTCTGACTTGATCATTACATGTTGTATATATATATACCAGAATATCACATGCATAGTTATAGCTATAGTTAAAAACATATTCTTTAAAAAGGGTGACTGTCACAATTTATATATATAGAATATCATTAATCTAAAAAGTCCCCAAATCCTAAATGATCCAAACTCTTGAACCCTTCAAATTCCAGCATGGCAACAATGCTTTCACTCAACATCTGACCTTTTTTTAAAACATTATTTATTTAGGGGAGCGGCAAATGCATGCCATAGCCTGCATCTGTGTCAAGATCAAAGGACCACTTTCAGGAGTCCATTCTCTCCGTCTACCGTGTAGGTTCCTGGGATCAAACTCAAGCTGTCAGGCTCCGCAGCAAGCACCTTTACCCACTGAGTCACTTCGCTGGTCCCACCCCATACCTGCTATTTTTAAGTGAACTAACAATGCTATATAAAATTACCATCAGATTCTGTAAATAAGACAAACAATGCAGAAATGATCTTCATGTTCTTTCACATTTAGGTTATATCCCCGAGGTATCTCATTATATGCACATAAATAATCCTAAATCTGAAATGTGAAACCATTCTGGTCCTAAGTATTTATCACCAATAAGGGATGTTCGACAGAATAGCTCCAAGATGTGTGTGTGTGTGTACAGAATTTCTTCTTTATCTGCTTGTCTAATTTGTTTTATTTAGCTTACTAGTTGCCAACACTAAAAAACTGGAAGATTTCACAGAAAAATCCTGATTTATTATTCACAGTTTGTCCCAGTAGTGCCCTCCTCCCCAGGGGACGATGCATGAGTCACAAGCTGCCAGTCTGTGATCAGTCAGGCTCCTCTGGTCTGGCTACCACAGTTAGTCTTAAGTGTCTATTTCTGTCTCGGTTTGCACCCGGCACCCAGCTGATTTACCTCCGCACCATCAGTGTTTATCTCTTCTCTGATCATAGATGCCATAGATGGGTTACAGTAGCATTCTTTTTAAAGTGTTCTCTAAGTATTTCTGTACGTTAATTTCAAACCTTTCATTATTCCCTCAATAAATAAAATAGTTCATCAGAGATTTCTAAACATGAATTCTAGTGCTTTCTCTTCTTTTATGCATATTATAAGGGCACTTTTTAAACATGCGTATGGTATATGTGTGTATATGTGTAGAATGGGCATGTGTATGTTTGGACACACATTTTTGTGTGCTCACACAGAAGCCAGAGGGAGACACTGGGTATTCTATCACTCTCCACCTTTTCCTTTGAGATTGGGTGTCTCCTTGTACCTGGCTGGAGCTGAGCTGGCAGCCAGCAAGCCCCAGCCGTCCTCCTGTCTCTTCTTCCACAGCACACAGCCATGCCCAGCTTTCTAAAGATTTATTTAGTTTTATTCTATATGTATGTGTGAATGTCTGCATGTACATATGTGCACCATGCTCATGGAGGCCAGACAAGGGCATTGCAGTCCTTGGGACTGGAGTTGCAGGTAATAGTAAGACATTCGGTGTGGGTGCTGGCAACCAAACCTGAATCCTTCGAAAAGTCATCAAGTGCTCTGAACCACTAAGTTAGCTCCCTAGTCTTAAAACAACTTTTAACATTAGAAGAAAAGGCATTCTGTGACTGTTTTCTGCCCAGTTATGTTCTTAGAGTAGAAAAGAGATGCCCTAAACTCGAGCATGAGAAAAAGCTTTTCCTATACACGGACTTTTAATATCATAAATATTCAAATATTTAGTATTCTTAAATGTTAATTGTCAGCTAATTAATATTAAACAGCTGTTTAAAAGGGGCAAAATTCAAAATCAGCAATCTTATTGTCAAATTTGACTTTCATGTTATTTTATATACTGAAAATAAAATCACTTGAAAACTAATTTTTATTGCATAGTTACATATAATTAAATAATCAACAAAGATGTTGAGGAAGGGAATTATTTTTTTGAGACAGGGTGTCTCTGTAGCCCTAGCTGGCCTGGAGCTCACTATGAAGACTAGGCTGGCTTTGAATTCACAGAGATCCACCTACCTCTGCCTCCAGAGTGCTGGGATTAAAGGTGTGTACCACCACATCCAGCAAGAAAATGAATTTTTTAAGAGCTGAAAAAAAAAATGGGGCCATTAAGATGGTTCATCAGGTAAAGCACTCACTCACTTGCCACCAAGCCTGATGACCTGAGTTCAATTTCTGGATCTTATGTGTTGAAAGGAGAGAACGGACTCCTGCAAGTTGTCCTCTGACATGTGTACCATGGCACAAGCACACATACACACAAACACACACAAAGTAAATAAATGAAGAATTTTTTTGAGCCAGGGTCTTACTCTATAGCGCTGGCTGGCCTGTAACTAGCTAGTTATGGTGACCAGGCTAGCCTCGTGCTCACAGAGATCTGCCTGCCTCTGTCTCTTGAGTGCTGGGATTAAAGGCATGCACCACCACACTGGGCATAAATGATTTTTTTATTTTTAAAAAAGAATAAAAAGCAGCATTTGAAGACACCGAAAGTTAAATTTATGTCTGCGATGAGGAGTTGAAGATGTGACTGAACACTTCCCTCTCACTGATCATCAGATCCATTTTGATCTTTCCCGCTTCACTTCCATCCTAATTTTGGCTTTGATTATCTGTGTGACACCAAATGTTTCGGTATTGCTTTTCTTCCCATTTTGATAGACTATTCTAAGGTGGCTATCATTTTCTGGGCAGCTTGCTTTCAGATCAAAAACTTTCTTACTAATATAGCTCCTGTGCTTTGTTTTCAACTAAACTGGGTTTGCAAAATTTCCCATCCACCATGCATTACAAATCCTTTGAAGATAAGAACATAAGACACTGAATTCAGGCAAGCACGAATTCTGCAGAACCAGACTTTCTAAGTCTATTACCCAGAGGTTTCAAATCCTTACCCTTGAAGGCTGCTGAGGGTGCTCTGAAATTTCAGAAATTGTTTTCAGATACATAGCTGTAGCTTTTTATATAGCTATACCGGATATGATACTTTATGTTTGAGTAAATACCAATCATAAAAGAGATAATATTCATTTTTCCAGGTACTTATGAAAAGTGTTATACTTCTTTGTAAATTAATATGTAATATTTTTATCAAAGATACATATACTCACAAACAGAACACCTTGTGAGCATGTTAAAATGCAAATTAAATAATATTAATATTAATAGTGGGGTTTCTTTGCAGAATTAAGGAAAATGTTAGTGAGATTATGGCAAAGCAGGCATTTACCTCCTATACTTGAAGACACATGAAGTAGTGGAGCTCTCACCACATAACATTTACCAATAGGATTTGATGCTCACATTTTTTAAGTTAACAGCTCCACTTTCTAGCAGTTTCTTCTACAGATTCATTTTTACTTGTAGTCAAAGACACAAAGACAAGAATAATTTTACAAGTTTAATTGCCAAAACTATCAAAAATATAAAAAACTTGGAGTTCTTCAGGAGAACAAACATGGAGTTGCCTAGCAATGCTTCGCCTGGCATGCACCCGAGATGTGAAAACAGGTCCACATAAAGGTTTGAGCTTGAATGCACAAAGCAGCAGTGTTTATTATAGACAAAAAAAGTGGAAACAATGTAAATGTTCACCAACTTATGAATGGATAAGTAAATTAATAAGTTCACATGATGGAGTAACATTCAGCCATTAAAAGAAAAATACTGTTATCTATTACAAGACTGAAATGCAAAAGCATCTAAGGAAAATGAAAGTGCCAAGACACTACATGATCCTCTGAATAGGAAATATCCATAATAGACAATTGTATAGAGAAATAGGCAAACTAGGGGTTACCTAGGATGGGGGCAAGAGAAGGGCCGGGTAGGAAGTGATGGCCAGTAGGTATGTGAGTTTATTGTCAGAATGATGCAAGGGTTTTAAAATACATTGTGGATGGAGCTTGTTACACAACTATAGCTGTATCAATGCTTTGAGGTTATATATCGGTCAAGTAAGTTACGGTTAATTCATGTAAAAGAAGTCCCCAATTTCATTAAAAGTAAAGCAATCTTTTAAAAACTAAGTTAAAAAGGGTACAGAATAATATAAACACCATGATCCAGCTGTTTCAAAAATACATAGAACGTATTTATTGAGAGATGCCTAAAAGACTGGTGACTGTTGTCTCTTGAGCTTTCCCTGTTTTCTTAAATGCTTTGCTGTGCATACATTTATTTTGCAGTTCGCTTTAAAAAGTTATAAAAATGCCATACCATGCACAATGTATAAAGTGCAATGGGGCACACATGTATACTGATGTGCTAGACCCACCTTTAGAAGCTCAGGGTTGAAGTAGGAAGAAAATGAAAACAAAAAATTCAGTGGAAAGTAATTTTACAGTGATTTTAAAGAAAATGAGACTTGTGTAAGAGATCGTGTACAAATGCTCTGTGAGCAGAGGAGGATTCTCTGAGTAGTGCTAGGGTGTGCACTGTGTGGGCACCAAAGAACAATCATATGACCACACCCCAAAGGGGAGACTGGTTTTCAGAAGTTTGCTTTCTATAAAATGATCAGATTGTGGCAATTTTGTAGTTTGGGACCTAATCGTAAGACTGACTTGGATTTGATGATCCCTGTCTCTCTACACAAATGGAAACAAGTGTATTTTCAGAGGTGTTCTCAAGTTTGCCCCTTAGACCATACCAGGCCCTCGTTCATGAGTAGCGTTGCACCCCTACTAGGTGCTGGCCAGGTGCTCATTTTTTTCAGATTTTCATAGCACTCTTCAAGTTGACAGTTCATAGTCTCATTTTTAAAAAACTATTCATTTATTTATTATTATGTGTAAGTGTTTGCTTGCATTTATTTAAGTGTACCTGTGACATGCAATGCTCACAGAGTTCAGAAGAGGGCATTAGATCCCAAGGAACTGGAGTTACCAAAGGTTGTTAGCCACCATGTCGATTCTAGGAACTGAACCCTGGTCCTGTAAAAGGACAACTGGTGCTCTTAACTGCTGAGCCATCTCTTCAGCCCCAGTTGTTTTGTTTTTACAGAAATGCATAGACTACAAAACAATAAAAACTCAGAGAAGCAAAATATGTTCTCCATTGTTTTATAGCTGTACTAGGTAAGAAAATGTTCATAATAGGCAGATCCAGGTCTCACAACTCCAGCACAAGTATTCTTTCTATTAACCACTCAGATTGTTGTGGGAAACAATGCTGGTGTGTTTAGAAATCAAGAATGTGAAAGTAATATCTGATGCTTCAATACTAATTAGGAGGGATTTACACTTTGATTTTTAGTCTTTTCTCAATTTTTCTACCAGAACAAGGATTAGGCATAATTACTTTGGGGAAATACTTTGAGAGGTGAGGGACAATTAATAATCGTTGTGGGTAGATTGTAGTTTATCAGTAATACAGAGGAGATGCAGCTAAGGGGAGAAGGCCATTTACTAAGATTTGCAATGTGCTTCTGAAAGGTGAATTACATGAACATTCCATAAATGAGAAAATGAAGGTTTGGAGACTTCTCCAAGTCTCCATAACAAGTAAGTTAAAAAATAGAAGGCCAGCATTCAAATAGTAGAGTCTGAATTCAAACCCTGTCCTCCCAACTCCAGGACCTTTCATTCTTCATTCTACAGTGAGCCCACTCAAACACAATGGAGATACACAAGCAGCCAACAGAGACTTAGAAATGAATTTGCTCCTGGCACCCCTCATGCTTGTTCATTTTTTGTGTTTACACAATGCTTTGGGCTGTTTAAGATGTCTTCACGCTTAGTAGCTTATTTAATCTATGAAGTCCTGTGCAGCATTTGATTCGTATCACTACCACTTCACAGTTGGAGAAACTAAATTACATGGAAGATAACCAATTTGCCTAAGAAAAGTTCCGTGGTGATAGAGCTGATAGTAAAATAAAAATATCCTAGCACAACTCTAATGTATCTGTATTATTACTGTTATCGTCACTGTGACCAAAACACCTGACAGAAACAACTTAAGAGGAAGAAGAGGTTTCTGGCTTTCAGTCCGTCCAGGGAAAGCATAGCAGAGTAGCTCCATCTGTGCAGTGGGCTCATGTGGCAGAGCCCTTCACAGAACAGTAGACCAGGAGAGAGTACTCAGACTGGAACCAGAAGCCAGTACGAATGTCAAAGGCCCACTTCAGTGACCACTCCCACCAATCATCCCTACCTCCTAAACATGCCCCAGGTTTAAAAATAGCACCACCAGCTTTGGACTAGGTGTTCAAACCGTGATGACCCTGTGCGGAATATTTCACATTCAAACAGTCGCATATCCCAACAAAATCAGAGTTAAAAATTGCTGGTCTGGGGTCAGGGTTTTGTGACATTTAGGAATAATTAATTTGGCACAGTGTCTTTGCATTGTAAAGGGATCCACAGATTAAACATGAAACTGAAAGTGAATTTCAAGCCACTGCTTAGACCTCTTGAGACACAAAGTCTATAGGTGTTTTCCTTTTTAAATTTTTGTCTTTATTTTTGGAGAATCCCGTACATGAATACTGTTTTTACATCATTTCCACCCTTCCCTTTCCCTGCTCCAACTCTTCGCATGCCCATTGACCTTCTTAGTCAGAAGAGAAACACCAGAGTCGGTAGGATCGACTTCCTGAGTCCGCCTACCTCTGTGTTATACAGCAGGAGTGAAGCAATGTCTGGGACTGGTGTTTCGATTGGCAGAAACAACTACAATGAAAAGTTGGTGAACTGACATGGCTCCGTTTCCTGAGTCGACACTTTCCCCGTTGTGTCTTCTCCGCTCCACCCCACTCTTCTCTTCCTGTTCTTTTTTTTTTCCTTGTCCCTAATTCTGTTTTCCTGTTAATACAGTTTAGAACTTTACAGAGTCTTAGCACTTTAGATATCCTGTGTTGCTGTAGTCTGGGGCCACCATTAAGGGCAGGCCCAGATAATGCTGGGCATCTCTGATTCCTGGCAGGCCTCTCCCATCATTTCCATGTAGCAGAATGACCCTAGTGCTGGAGCAGAAAAGATGGCTTTGCCAAGTCTCTTCTGAATTTCCAAAGTCTAAAGAATGAAAAGTTGGAATGAGAGTATCTAACTTCCTAGATCCTTGCAAGCTATTTTCATGTTCTAGAAACTTCTGTAATTTTTCTTTATCTGCTCTTAATATAGTCAGTTCACCTCTACCTTTGCCATTAGTTCCTAGAGCTCCTATTTAATTTATCAGCAAAATACACATCTTCTCTCTTTTTCAAATATTTTATTTTGTGTGTGTGTGTGTGTGTGTGTGTGTGTGTGTTAGAGTGTATTGACTGTGTGTATATAAGTGTACCTGTGCCATGTGGGTCCACAGAGGTCAGAATTGGGCATCAGATTCCCTTGGAACTGGAGTTACAGACAGCTGTTAGCTGCCATTTGGATGCTGGGAATCGAACCCAGGTCCTTTGAAGGAGAGAGCACCCAGTGCTGTTAGCCACTGAGCCACCAGCCCCACATCATCTCCTCTTGACATCATGAGTTACTATTCCAGTTCCCAAAACATGATTCCTTTATCGGAACCAGAGGAATGAGAATTGGCTGCAATGGACCTTCCCATTTTGTTGGAGACCTGCAGAAGACTAGCCCTGCCTGTTGCCATAGGGTCCTGTAGCTGCACAGTCCTGTCTATGGTGATCTGAATGCAAAATAGCCCCCAGGAGCACAAGTATTTCAACCCTTGGTCAGTGGTAGTACCGTTTGGAAAGGGTCATGGAACCTTAGGAGGTTTGGTCTATCTAGAGGGGTTCTGTCACTGTGGGTGGATTTTGAGAGTTCAGAGCCTCATCCCACATCCAACTCGCTCTCTCTGCTTCCTGGGCATGCTTCAAGATGTGGGTGCCCAGCTTTCTGCTTCTGCCACCTCTGCCACCACACCTCCCCGCCATGGTAAACTCTAATCCCTCTGAAGCTGTAAAACTCTTCCTTGATCTTAGTGCTCAATCACAACAGCAGGAGAGTAGCTACCACTCTGTCCTTCTCAGAGGAAGGCATTCCTGAACTTTTCCATCTTCAGTGTTTTAAAGACCTAGACCATTCAGGCAATTTCCCCAAAGCTTGGGGGACAAGTTCAGTGAGTAGATCAGGATGGTAAGTGTATCTCTCAAACTTTACATTTGTAATTTTTCATGCCACCTAAAGCCTAAACTTCTGTCCTGTTGTTTCACAGCCTTTAAATACTTTCATGACTTTATTTCAAATTTTCTGAGTCAAAATCTTGAGGGTTTTTTTCTCCCTCTCACTGTCAGACAACATCAGCCATCATGTTGGAGAATTTCCACTAGCTTCTGAATAACTACAGTTCCTTCCCTGATGTTTTCCAAAATCAAGTTCTGCAACAGCACAGACATAGCAGTTCAAACACCCGTGTATGTGAACTTTATAGTCTCTAAAGCCAGTTTAGCCCAATATTAAACTGAAAATACTCCCCAAAATGACCCTGAGAGGAAGAGTGAAAAATCAAAAAAGGCTGAATCATACTCAGATCTTAGGAAAATTTGTTAGTATGTCTATTTGTACTTTCTAATAATTTCCATTTCATTACTGTGAAGAGCAGGAGAATGTAACAGAAAGGGTATAAAAATAACAAAAAAAATGACTTAGGGTTCAGCCACACCTCTGTTGCTTATCAAGTTTGAACTTGGATAATTTTCAACATTAAATGGAAATTGAATGATAACATATATCCCAAGTGGTTCTAAAAAGGAATAATATGACATATGTAAAATGTGCATTAGGGTCTCTAGCTAAAGCTAAAGTGATGAACTCATTGACATTTCCTGTCAATGTATTCTTTTCTATTTATCTGTCCTTATTTCAAAATATTTCAATATCTGTATTCCTCTTTACATACAAAAAAATAGTTTTTGAGAATCTCAATATTACTTGTGTTTTATAAAGCTCATAAGACTGAGATATCAGGGGGCTAGAGAGATGGCTCAGTGGTTAAGGACACTGGCTGCTCTTCCAGAGGGCCTGAGTTCAGTTCCCAGCATTCATATGGTGGCTGACAAACGTGTATAGCTCCAGTTCCAGGAGATCTAACCCTCTCTTCTGGCCTCTTCAGGCATTACATGCATGTATTACACTTACATCCATGCATGTAAAATATTAATACACATAAAATAAAAATAAATAAGTAAATAAAGATTGAAATATTAGAGTCAGCCATATTACATTAAAGTTAGTCTGCCTGATCCTTCCCTACAGAAGAACTGAGATGTTTTTCTTTAGAATTGTTTTGCATACGTGCAAATGTCTTCCTTACAGTATTTGAAAGTGACCATAGAATTTTGCAAAACAAACTGTTTCACTTCTACCTACTAGTGTACTACAGGAAGACTTTAACATATGTTCACATCTTGATGAAGAACATGAAACACTGACAGTATAGTGCCTCCTCAAGTCTTGCAGTTTATCTTTAATTATTTCCCAAAGGCTATTTTTATTTCAAATCCAGCCTGTCTCTCTCAGTCTCTGAGTCTTACTCTCTTCTGGTCTTGATGTACTCTTGAGCAAGCTCTGCCCTTTTGGTACACAAGGCTGCCAGCAGTTGAAAAATCACTTCCTTCTGTTCCAAATCCAATGGAAAAAGAAAGCATACCTTTCCTGGGTGGCCCCGGTAGTTATAACGAAAGGAAGGAAAGTACATGATGGACATGGAGAGCAGCAGGTATCTACCAGGTGGTTTCATCAGCAAGTCTCACCAGCCTGGTTACAGGTAGGAAGGCCTAAGTGTTTCTGAGTAAGCTCTTGGTGCTTCCAAGTCAAAGGACTGACACTACCTAACCCTAACTTCTCACCTGCGAGTCTTAGTTCACTTTTATGGTAATGCCTCCTGCTTGCCAAAATCTTTTTATGAAACTTAAGCACAGATTAAAAAATATTTTTCTTCTATGTAGGCAATGCTTTATTAATATGCACTTATTCTTTTTGCCTACAGATCACTCATAAATCTTCCAAATTGTATTATTTGTAAATTAAAATAGCAAAACATCTTTTCATCTGCTGTTTACTAGAATTTTTAATGTTTATGTTCTAAAGAAAGAGGCATTTCAAATCAACAAGCACACTCATATGCCTTTTAATGACATTTCAGTCAACACCAAGCTTCGTGGACCACAGTGGTCCTATAAGATTATTAGTTAGGGTGCAAGTGCCTCATAACATTGATCCATTTGAATCAGTCCCTTATATACTTTTTAACTGACATGATGCTATGTTCGTGTCAGAGTTTGTTAAGATGCCTTTTATTGGTAACAGGTTTTAGGTTTTTAAAATATATAGATAGATAAACAACAGCAAGAACAAAAGTAGCCAAATTATATTCGGTTTCTCCAGGTGAGAAACAAAATGATTAATATTCTTTTTATTAAAAGATTATTTTACTTTTAATTATGTACATATATATATAGAGAGAGGGTATGTGCATACTTGAGTGCAGATCCCCAGAGTCCAAGAAGGTGTTGGATCCCCTGGAGCTAGAGTTACAGGTGTTTGTAAGCTGCCTGATGTGGGTGCTAGGAACTGAACACAGGTCCTCTGCAAGAGCATAATGCATTCTTAACCACTGAGCCATCTCTCCAGCCCCAAGATTAATATTCTTAATAAAGACATCATACAAATGAACAAGAAAAGGTAAGTGCTATGTAAAATATAGGCAAAGAATTGACTAGATTAAGCATTTGAAAGCAAACATTATAAACATGGAAAACTTGCACTAGTGTTCAAGGTCATGTAAAATCAATGTAATTGTTTTCAAAATGGCAGCCCCATGAGTCAGAAAGTGAATGAAGAAACAGCAGACAGGAAAAGGGTCAAAGTGCGTAGGGAAGATAGAGAGGCAAGTAGCCCCACTCACTAGTTAGGCAGTAGAACTAGGAAACTTCTTAGGCACCAGTAGAGATCTGCTGTTATCAGGGAGAACTTAAAACAGTGTGCAGGACCTGTATGTTTACATGCTGTATACATAGGTACCTGTCATAAATGTTATGATATAAAGGAAGACTATCATATAACATATGAGTACTAACAAAATTAATGGTATTCTTTCTTAAAATTCTGTAAAGTCAATTCTTGTATCTCAGCCAATCTGTTGTTGCAGTTAGTGAGTCCAGCTCCAACCTAAATGTTGATTAATGTTTTCAGTTAACCAGTAAGCAAATATAAGGTAATAAAGATGCATGTCAAAATTTCACTCATTTACCAATGAGGTAAATAATTATTTTGGTGAGTTAGATAATAACTGTTGACTACAAATACTTTGCTAAATTCTAGAAAAATATTTCCTCGATTGTATGCTGTTCACAATACGATGACTACAGAAATGACGCATTTAAGCCTAAACTTCTTTATCAGCATTCCCTACATCACTTTCTCAATCTAAAAGGTCAACAAAATAATGAATGAAGCCCAGATGTTTGATGCTTTCAGTGTCTATGAGAAAAATATGCTTATCAGGTCTGATTTCAGCCTGCCATGTCTGGT
This sequence comes from Eospalax fontanierii, assembly GCA_035773235.1. Taxonomy (NCBI): domain Eukaryota; kingdom Metazoa; phylum Chordata; class Mammalia; order Rodentia; family Spalacidae; genus Eospalax; species Eospalax fontanierii. The sequence goes on from CM069527.1 coordinate 85,158,356, forward strand.
TATTTGTCACTGTTCTGTTCCTGGTACCTAGAATAGAACTAACATTCAACAAATATTTATTGATCGAAAAATTAACCATACTGCCATGATGGCAGCACTCAGCATTAATCCCAGCACTGGAAAGGCAGAGGCAGGGGATCTCTGTGAGGTCAAGCTCAGCCTGGTCTACATAATGAGTTCCAGGCCATCTGATCTTCAGGGAGACTGTGTCTCAAAAACAAAACAAAACAAAAAGAGATATTAAACTTACTGTTTTCCAGGCTGTCCTAACTATTTCATATTTGTTAGGCCTTAGAGTCAGAAAGATTATCAAAAACAAAAGTGTGCTACCTGTGACAGATATGAAAATTATATCTCTCTTTGGTCTAAAATAATAGGTCCAATGGAAAAGTAATCTGTAGCTGTAAAATCATGAAGAATGTGGTATAAATTTGTTAGATCATTCACAAAAATTCAAAAAATTTAAAACTAAGGGTTACAAAAGCTCAAGAAAAGTACCATAACTAAAACACCAAACACCTTAAAGCAGCTATGCAATGTGGGGTGCATTGCTAACATTCTTATATCCAAGATTCTTATCTCTGTATGTTTAGAATAGCTAATTCTTATATTTTGAAGATTTGTCTTAATTAACCATGCACTTTACTTTGTTCCTTAGGTACCAGCAAAGGCCAGACGCCATACTCAACAACTTCTCTACCACCACCACCACCATCATCCCATCCAACCAGTCAACCACCATTGCCAGCATCTCACCCAACACAGCCACCCGTCCCAAGCCTACCTCCCAGAAACATTAAGCCTCATCTTGACCTAAAGTAAGCAAAACATAATTTTGTCATTTTTCACCATTGTCTTCCCAGAGATCTTCAAACTATGTATGACTGAGTGCTCAAATTCTATGGAAAACTTCTGGGACGCTTTAGTGGGCAGTTGTCAGGAAGAAGGGCAGGCTGAGCAGGCATCTCTGGTATGCTCAGTCCCTTTGAAGGCTGAGGCATTCTTGTTTATCTGTTTCATATTAAGTTTCCACTTAAGGACTGACTTAAAGAAAATTTTCACTGCTTTTAAATTTTTTTGAAATATTTTTTGAGATTAGAAAACCACCTCCATCTTCTCCACTATCACCATCACCACCATAATAATCATCTCTACCACTACTATGACTGGAATTGTTTCCACCCTTGAACCCGTTATCCGCATCCCCAGGCCCACCACCCTCTACCTCTACCACAAGGTCTCACTAAGTGCTTGTGATTTGCTAGGCATCTGTAAGCAATCACTGTAAGCTTACTAAGTTGGTAGTATTTATTAGCATTTTATGGGTGTGAAAATGAAACTATAGAAAGGAAACTTCTCCATAATCACATGATAGCCTAGAAGAGAGATTTAAACCAATGTCCGTCCAACTTTAAAGTAAATGTGTGCTTTAAGCCACTATACTAAACAGCCTTTAGTAAATTTGAAAAATATAAATTTTATCTTTGAATTATGATTAGTTCAAAGCAATTAGTTCTTAGCAATCTAAGAAACTTTTATTCAAGTGTATTCTTTCTCAAATTTTCTTAGATGTTTATTTATAATGTCAGATCTCTATGGATTGCAATATGAAGGCTATTTATACATGATTTACCAAAATAGCTAGTAGACGATGGTAGTAAAATAAAATATTTTAAGTGACATGGTCCAACAATAACAAGCATAGATTTTTATGGTAAAACATGCTAGATCTTTACATTCCTTTTAGAAAATTTCTGTACGTTATTCTCTTTTCCCACACACAAGTGATATTTGATTGTAATTGTATAATTTGACTCCAACCTTAGTTCCCCTACAATGTTGAGTTTCATAATCCATATAATAGAATCTGTTAATAACAAAAATCACACTGAGCACTTTCCTTAAGTGTTTCATAGTTATAATTTAGAGCAGTAATTGAAGAAATGCTTGTTATGAGAGGTTATGATTATTCTTTACTTCATGATCCTTTCTTAGGGGTTTAAAGTTAGTAACTAAGGATGCACAGACATCTGGGTGCTTCTTTTATATGAGCAGTTTTGTGCCTGCCTCTTTAATGCTGTCCTAGGCATTTGAGTCAATGGATCCTAATTAAAAGACTTAAATACCCTAAGAGATTCTGCCACCAAATAAAAGTATACAGTACCTGCCAGCTAATATATTACAGATAAATAAGTACTAGTTTAACGAAAATAACTAATATATGTTCTATTAAGCACTTAATTTCCATGTAAATTATTTCTTTTTGAATGTAAAATGTTTTTTTATCCTAAGATTTTTTTTCATTATTCTGATAAATTTAACCCATTTAATTTAGATCTCAATGCACTTTTTTTGTTTATTTTTATTTTACTTTTTAGTTTTCTTTTGTTTTGAACCAGAGTCTCATTGCATATCTTTGGCTGACCTAGAACTCACTACATAGCCCTGGCTGGCCTCAGACTTGTAGAGATTTGCTGCCTCTACCCCTGCTTCTGCCTCCCCTTTCTCCTCTGCCTCCTCTGCCTCTGTCTTGAGTACGGAGATTACAGGCAAGCACCACCACAGTGGGCCCAAGGTCCTAGCACTTCTAAACTCTGTTACGTGGCCCAGCCTCGGGACTCCCTTCAGTGTTGCCTCTGAATAGGGTGTAATTTTAGTGCAAGATCTTAGCACTCAACCATCAATCCTGAAAATTGGCACGCTTACTTCGTTAAATTGATGTGGCTTACTCTATTAAAGACCATTTGGCACCACTACTGTTTCAGGAATCTTCCAGAGCACACACATGTCTGACGACTTACTACTGTTTCAGGACGACTTACTACTGTTTCAGGAATCTTCCAGAGCACACACATGTCTGACGACTTACTGAAAGGACTCTCAGGTCTCAGTGAGCAGTAATAAGAATGGATGAGATTCACTAAGGTGATAAAAAGAACAGACAGCAGGCGAAAATAACCAAACACAGGCTTCCACACAATCTCCTCAAGCCTGGGAAAGGTACACAGAGGGAGGGCACAGCTATGAAAATGTAGTACATGTCTCACACTGCTTCCCATGGAAGCCCACTAGTGGCGATGACCCAGGCTTCCATTGGAGGCTATCTCATTGGCTTCTTGGGCCTGGCGTCTGATAGAAGACCAGGAACCTAGAAGGAAAACAAGTGTTCACCTATGTCATATTGCTGATGTAGTCTCCATATAGCAAAGCACTGTCATCAGTTGTAGAGAAAATGAGCTTCCAGATGCAAGCCATAGACCAACTTTAGTAGCACATGCTTCTAAAACATAGCACATCCAGATCCACTATGTTTGATTCTTTCCTGAAAATCTGATCCTAGAATCCACCCAGATAAGTCCAGAGAATAAGTTGTAGACAAAAGAAAGGATTTTACAAGCAGTCCTAGAGCATGGGCTTCCACAGGATGCTGTTCAGTCCCAGCTTTGCAAGGAATTCTTACTAAGAAGGCAAAGTTGAAAGAGTCTGCCAACCAGCCAGGCTCTAATTCTTACTATTTATATCAGATATTACAGAAAGAGTCTACCAGCTGTAGTAAGTTTTGTCTCGTGCCTCTTTCCATTTTATTAAGGTGTGTTCAATATGTTATTCATCTAAGATCTGCCAAGTACATAAACTATAGACTCTTAAAAGGAAAATGGAAAGAAACAAGGGGCTTGGTTCTTGTATTGCCTAGATAATCTATACCCAGAATATCTGAAGGATAATTATTATGTGCAGAAAAGAATGCATGAAAGCTAAGGATATCTGTAAGTTCATTTGTCTTTTCAAAAGAGAAAATGTCAAAATTTTTCAAGTTCCCATTGCTAAATTCAAGTAAACTCCACAATGAGGAAATAGCTAGGTTAGAAATTTTCCCCCAGGAAAAGGAAGCTAGATAAATACACAGAGGAAATGAAAGTAAAGTGGTTCTTTATATTCTGGCTCAAAAGTTTCTATTTCACATGAGAAAGAAATTGATAGGTTGGATTTGGGATAGAAGAGTGGGATTACTCTGAACTTCTTACCACCACCCTTCAGGATGTCTACATGGTCATCCAGAGTGTCACTCAGCAGGCCTGCTCTTCCCCCTCTAATCAAATTTTACTCCCAAGGGAAGATCTGTGAGGTTTTAAAAATGTTCATTTGACAGATATTTGAGTCACCCCTTTGTGTCTTTGTAATTGGAGTTGGAGGAACATCATGAGCAAAACAGATCCCTGTCTTTATGAAACAGGGACAAGAGAAAAGGGAGTAAAGATAGTAAACAGATAAAGACACTGTCTGCCATGGTTAGTAAGTATCAAATGCTGAGAAAGCAAACTTCACAGTTGGCTGAGGGGCTTCTGGAAACAGCATATTGTTGCAAATTTGTAGAGTCAGGGGGTGAAGCTGTAGGGGGAGGGGGAACTGCTCAAAGCTGATAGCAGAAAGAACAGAGGCTACAGGGACGGTCTAGAGGCAGCAAGAGGAGAAATAGAACATTCAGCCAACATGGGGTCTGAGCATCATGACAAAGACTGCAGATTTCACCCAAGTGGGAAGAGACCTCCTGTGAGTGAGAGTGCAGCAGCAACTTTCCTGGCTTGTTTTTCACTGAAATCAGGTCAAGCAGATGAGTGAATGTTGAGGGAGCAGCAGAGCCAATCGGGCACTGCAGAAATGCAGGCAAGGCATGGCAGCCAAGATGGTAGCCACTACTGGAGACGCGGAGAAATGTTTGAACGCTGGATAAATCTTGAGGGAAGAAAGAGTGGACTTCGGATTGGTTATGTAAAACAATGAAGATCATGGATGAATCCAAGGGTTTTGGACTGAGCAACTGAAAAGATAATGCTTTCTTCAAATGACAGAGGGAGGCAGCAGGTTTTGAGATTGAGGAAGATCGGAGGTTATGGCTCTGTTAAGCTTGGTGTATCTCTTAAAGTTCAAGTGGAAAAATCAAGAAGACAACTGGGGATTAAAAAGCAGAGAGTTCAGAGACAGTTCTGGGCTAAAGATACAGACCTGAAAGGCATAGGGACATATCCCTATGAAAGTGATGATGCTGGTTAAGATGACTGAAGAAGGAAGGGGAAGGGAGGGAGGAAGAAAAGGAGGGAGGGAGGCAAGAAAAGACAGAACGTAAATCCTCCAGAAAACCTGGGGAAAGAAGGGGCAAAGGAGAATAAAGGTGAGAAACAATAAGTAAGTGTTCCAGAAGACAAGCAGAAGGACGCTCAGAGAAGGACGCAGTGAGCAAGCGCCTCGTGCTGCCAAAGGTCAAAGGAGAAACCTACGGAGGTCTGTGGGAGTAAAACTGTTAGGAGGGACAGATATGTGTGCCTAAGGACAGAGCTTTAAGAGGTGCTGCAGAGATGGCATTCTAGATTCATTCTGTTTCTGTGATAAAACACTCTGACTAAAAGTAACGTGAGGGATAAAAGAATTTATTTAATCTTCACCTTACACTTTCAGCTCTTTGTCCATCATTGAAGGAAGTCAGGAATGCAAGGATAGGAACCTGGAGGCAGGAACCATGGAGGAACATTGCTTTCTGGCTCACTCACTTATGACTTACGCTTAACTAGCTCTCTAATATAGCCCAGGTCACCTACCTAGGGATGATGCCACCCATGGTGGGCTGGGCCCTCCTCATCAATTAATAACGTAGGTATTAATTAATTAATACCACTATAGACATGTCCATGGGTCAATCTGATCTAGGAAATTTCTGACTGAAGCTTTCCTCTCAGATCACTCCTGGCTGTGTCAGGTTGACAAATAAGCTAACTAGGACAAATGGCTTAGTGTTAAAATGGCTGCTGTATAAGCATGAGGATCTGAATTTGGGTCTCTAGTACCCATGAAAAAGACCTGTACAGCAGCATGCATCTGTAGCCATAGTTTACTGGGAAGGTGGGAGTGGAAGGAATGGGGCTATAGCAGACACAGGTGAACAGGTGGATCCCTGGGGCTCGCTGGCTGACCAGTCTAACCAAATAACAGGCTCTGGGTTCACTGAGAGTTCCTGTCTCAAAAATAAGGTGGATGGTGATAGAAGATGCCCAGTGTCAACCTCTGGCCTACATACCACACACACACACACACAGAGAGAGAGAGAGAGAGAGAGAGAGAGAGAGAGAGAGAGACAGAGAGAGATAGAGAGAGAGAGAGAGGTGAAAGAAGAGGAAAGTCCCAGTATAGACAGTGTTTAAGACAGAGCAGCATCTGGGATGGAAAGAATTTTTGTTTCTATGTCTGTTTTGAGATAGAGTCTCATGTAACCCAGGATGTCCTCTAATATGCTTTGTATCCAAAGATAATCTTGAACTTATATGAAATTGTACAGTGATAAGGAAGAACCAGTGAGGAGGAAAAAGTAATGGTAGATGGAGAAGAACTTTTGGGAGAAGCTGTAGAGCAGCTTTTGTCTAGTGAGGGGTTGGCTAAATGACTAACAAGTTTAAAGTTCTTCCTGGGTGCACAGTGGACGTTCTAGAGGCTTCGACCGCCTGCCACCTGCTGGGCCTATTTCCAAAGATGTTCCAAGAAGTGACTTGTAATCATGCCACTCAGGTCAGGATATTGAGTAGGTGTAAAAGTGTTGAAAGTAGATAGGAACCAGAATCATGAATAACTAACTTCAAGAATTAAGTGGCTGAGGCCAAAGTTGCATGTATTTTAAAATTGTATTGTTTCCCCACCTAGTGGTCAGAATATAGCTCGTTATGTTTTCCTCTGTCTCACTCAGACACTTGAAGAAGTAAAATGGATCAAATGACCAAGTTCATCATTACTAATGTTCAAGTCTATGTCTCAGTGCAGCACCTTTCTTAGGTCCATTTTTTAAAAGGGATTATAAGTTCAACAGCATGACAAATCCTTCAGAATAAAACAGAACGCGTGGCTGACACTTTCAGTATACAAAGCCAATTTCATGGCTATTAATAGTGGTGAGACAGGAAAAGTGAGGTAATGAGAAATAATAAGAAATGGGAAGTGACTAGGTTAGCAAAGGAAAGGCTGAACGGTTCCCCCCAAGTCAGTCCCTCCTAGTTGGTATAAGTGATTGTTTGGAGTAAGAATGTCCCATTACGACTTTGTAATTAACTACAAGTGCTTAAAATTTTCCAGAGCTTGAGACTTGCTGTAGCAATTGGCCACTGCCAGACAGTCTTAGCTGACTCCAGTTGTGAATTTTTGGCATTCACAAGTGATAGTTTTAAAGTTCCTCGTAGGTTAGGTTTAGAAAGGTATACTCCAGAGAAAGGGATCTAGGGACATTCCAGATAAGGGATGGAGACAGCAGAGTTTGTGTGTCATTTGGATCGCCTTTTCCTTCCAAAGAAAAATCCAACAATTAAAAGATTATAAGCTTATGAATAGTAAACAGAGCATAAAGACCAACAATTTTTTTTTAATTTAGGAAATCAAACTCTAACAGGTTTTGTTTGTTGCTTGGTTTGATTAGTTTTTGTTTTTGTTTTTTGTTTTTTTTTAGAGTGATGGAAATTGAACCTAGAACCTCACACATGCTAGGCAAGCACTCTATCACTGAGCTACAGCCCCAGCCTACTCTAATAGTGAGCTACAGCCCAGCCCACTCTGATAGTGAGCTACAGCCTAGCCCAGCCTGATAGTGAGCTACAGCCCAGCCTACCCTTTCTTGAACTTCACTTTTACTATTTAGTTCTTTAAACTAGGGCATAAAAACAAAGAACTATGCTGAAAGGCCAGCCAGAACAGGCTTATCACCACTGATCAGCTTCCTTGTCTTCTGCTTTCCCAAGCCTGCTCCTTTACCTCCTCTGCAGTGATGCTTCCATTGTTTTCCTCAGTCTGTCTGTGAGGCTTTTCTTGGTGCCTGAAACACTGAGCAACTGGTGGCAGTTGGACCTGGGTTTATTCAGGGCATTTGCACCTATTTTTTGTACTCTGTCTTGCACACCTTTTTTGTCCCTTTGGTTCTTCTGTTCCTGTCATTAGGGTCACTACTTCACTGACTATTTTAGTGATAAAATCGGGAGAGAGAGTATAAATTCAGATCTATATAAAATGACATTAAAGTTTATATAAGGTATAATGTTGGGTCTGTGTGTGTGTAGATAAACCTTTCCTGTAAATGCTTCGTATGAATGTGCTGAACAAATGCTCTTCATTTTACAAATAGTACTTATCCAAATGTTTTAGGAAGTAGACTATAAGTCCAGTGGTGGCTTTTTTATTTGATATCCTTTTTAAACAAATGGCAATAATTCGTTTTAGTGACAAATGTTACCTTCGTCTCAGGATCACCGTTGTAGCACCAGTTCATGTAGGCTACAGAGTGAGATACTTTTTCAAAGAAAATTAGAAATGGAAGGAGAAAAGGAAAAGGAGAAAAGAAGGCAATATGAAAAGCAAGGCTATAAAAGAACAGAGCAGCTTATATAATCACATAATCCCCGTGCACGAGAAAAGGACTATGGATTTGATTTAGTAGAATGTCAATGTGTCTGGATTTACATCTTTTAAGTAAAATTTTGTTCATTAAAGCCAAGGTGAAGGATTTCTTTATGATAAATATTCAAATTTCCAGTATAAAACTATTATTCCATTTATTCGTCTAACAATTTTATTTAAATAATTATTTTCAAGAGGATATTTTTTCCTTACTTGCTTTCTTTTGCCTTTGAAATGGTATCTTACTATGTAGCCCAGGCTGGCTTTGAACTCCAGAGCACTGGGATTATAATTATAGGTATACAGCACCAGGCCACATTAGTCTTTGATTAACAATTAGACACCTCAAGTACCTTCAAATCTCTTCAAAGCCAACATCCTATAAAGTGAGTTAAGCGTCCATGGATGTTTTATACTTCGTGTATAAATGTAAGGTAGTGAATTTCATTTTTAAGGATTTCAACACCTGAATGGGCTAAATGAAAGATTTCACTAGACAAAAACCCTCCTACGACTCTAAAACCTGAAATTCTCTTAAGTATTCCAATAGCATTTGCAATGAAATTATTCTTATAGTCTTTTCAGTAGTGTAATTATTATAAAAATACTTAATATATACAAGACAGAAATAATAATATAACAAGCCCCATGACCCTTCATGGACTTCAATAGTTATAAACGCACAGTCCAACTTGTTTCATCTGTACATTCATCATTTCCTTTTCTTATGTTATTCTGAAACTAATGTCAAACATTGGCTTATTTAATCCATAAATATTTCAGTAGATATTCTAAAAAATTAGACCCTGTGTGTTAGTATAACATATCAAATCAGTGTTGAGATTCCAGTCATCAGTGGGCCACAGGCCTCTGATCCCAGTGCTCAGGAAGAGGTAAGAGCAGCAGCATACTCAGGGCAAGGCCACCCTGGGCTAAATAGTAAGATCCTATCGCAAAAGACAAAGCAACAGAATGTCTGGTTTCTATTACATTTTGTTTATGTGTTTTACACTTGAATAAGAACTCAAAGCCTACACATCTTTGCTGATTTATGTTTATAATTTTCTTTAGCATATAGATTTGCCCACCATTTCTATTTTTCTATACTTCTTACAATTTATTTGTTAAGGAAATCAAGTTGTTTGTGGAGATTATGGTTACTCATAGTCTAGATTTTGTTGATTGCTTCTCTGTAATGCAGTTTATACATTCTTCTCTGTACCTCCTGTAGATTGCTAAATGAATGTAGAGGTGAAGTGATTAAACTTAGTTTAAAAATTTTTTAATACCTATATGCATTTGTATTTTTTTTATTTTATGTGTACAAGTCTTTTACCTGCATGTAAGTGCACCCATGTGTACAGTGCAAATGGAGGCCAGAGAGGGTGTTGGATCCCTTGGAACTGGAGTTTGGGACAGTTGTTAGCCTCCACGTGGGTGGTGGGAACCAAATCCAGGTCTACCACAAGAACAGTCAGTGGTCTTAACCACTGAGCCATCTCCCCAGCCCTCAATTCAGTTTTTTTGTATTAGTGTTTCACTTTGTCTTTGATAAGATTTATTCCTAAATTATGGTGTATTCTTTTTTCAGTAACTCATAATATCCACTTGACTCTCCGTGGAAGTGTAGAAACATGCCTCCTTAAGAACAGGACAGACAGATATCAAGGCATGTAAACATATTGTGCCTGTTTTTCTTATACCATTTTTACACCCTGACTTTATATCACCAAAAGGAGAATGAAAACCATAGAAAAAGTTTAAAGAAAAATTCTTCCTAAGCCACAAACATAACCACTGACTCCCTTTTATGAACAAAGTCACAAGAAAACATTTCCAGCACACACTCTTCAAACACATTTAGTTTCACAACCAGTGTTTCTGGAGTACAAGTCACATTCTTTCTTAATTCTTAAAGTGATGTGAGTATTAAGACGGAGAGCGATATGACTGTCATTTTGTTTTAGGAAGATCAAGTTAGCAAAGGTTGGTAGACCATTAGCAAGGGATAAAAAGGAGCATTTCTGATCAAAGACAGGCAAGAGCCTTACCTGAGATGATCTTCTCACATCTAGTACCAGAGAAGGGAGAGTTGGAGGAGGAAAAGGTGCACTAAATATAGAGAACTGACAAGCTGATGACTAATTGATGTGGGGCTAAAGAAGAGAGAGAAACAAAGGCTGACGCTTTGGTAGATTTATACCTTGTGGTGCCATTCAACAGTGTAGGAAAACTATTTGGAATAGGTTTAGGTTGCAGGGAAGAAGGAAAAGTGTCAGTTTCAGAGATGACAATACAGAACTGCTTAAGGGATCCAAGGTAGAGAGCAGGAGTTGAAGGGAATAGAGAGGCAGAGGGAAAGAGAAATGTGAGAAACAGAGTTTCAGACTCTCACTGCTTATATAGCCTGTTGTCTCTGACTATCTGAGATAAATGAGGTATTCCCATGTGTCTCTTAAACTCAGAAGAGAGACCTGGGCTAGATAGATATTCTGACATGGACATCACCAATGTAAAGAAAATACATGGAGCTGTGAGAACCTATGAAACCCATCAGGGACAAATGCAGAGTAGGGCGGCGGGGAGGGGCCATGAAGAAAGCCAAGGCTGGAACACAAAGGCAAAAAGCCTCATCACTTACAGGGGAAGTTAGAACATAAACCTACAAAGGAAATTGTGGACTAGTGGCCAGAGAGACAAGAAATGAGCTGGAGAGATTTCTTATGGAAACAAACAGGGTTCCCAAAAGGGCAAAACTGTCGTTACTATCACGAGCTACGTAGCAAATCCAGTCGATATGGTAAGATTTTTGAAAGTGGTTTTAATGAAAACATGGCAATAGAAAACAGATGATGGTCAGTGAAGAACTGAGGGAGAGAAGCAGAGCCAGTTAATGAGGACCACTTTATCTAGTTTGAGTATGGAAAAGAAGATGGTCTTCTGGCCATGTGGAAGATTCAGGCAGGCAGAGAAAAGCATGTGTTTTGTTGTGAATGACAGTAACTTGAGCTGAAGGAGAAAAAAAGAATGAGATCTTCAGGGATGGGGAAAAGGGAAGAAGAGTGTAGATAACATGAGAAAAGACACAGAGACGTAAACCTGCTGAGAAGAGAGCTGAACTGAGCACATGTGTAGAGAGAACTTCAGGGGGACGGGGAAGGAGGCTGGGCTCCAGACGAGAGTATGGCCAAAGGGATACATTTTCTTAATAGAATTCACTTCCAATTATTTTATCAATGAAATTAAAACCAAGCTCATCTGATTTCTGGGAGAAAAGAGGATTAGCAGATTTTGGGGAAGTGGTGCAGGTTTTGAATGGGTATTATGAAGGATGGCACAGAAGCAGGTAGCCTATAAAAGGAGTAATAACTACCATTGGGGGTAGAGTGAGATTGGGTGATTATATGTAATGTCCTGAGTCAGTAAAACTGATGACTTTCCCCCAGCTATGCTAATCAATCTGAGAATAGGAATGAATAGCAGAGATGGTTATATTGAACCATTAGGGATTTGGGGTCCCATATATTAATACTTCTGTTAAGGACCATTGGAGTTAACCATTTGGGAGAAAGCACTTAGAGTCCAAGAATGTAATGCAAGTAAAGCCAGGTGGGAGCTGTGGAGAGAAGAGGAAGGAGTGAGGGATGAGAGCAAACTCCCTTTTGTGTATATGTCAGAGAACCAATCATGCCTGAAGAATCTCAGCATTGAGCAACAGACTACAGATCTAATGGAAAACACCGCACACCCCTGGAGCAGTGCATCCACTGTGAACACATGGTGCTGTGCTTAGGCTTTTCAATTCTCTGTTTTTGTTCTTGTTTTGTTTTGTTTTGCCACAATAGCAGCGTAAATATAATATTGAAATTTATTCTAATGACATATAACTTTTGTTTTTTTTTTTTTTTTGAGATAGGATGTAACTATGTCATCCTGGATGGCCTGGAACGCATAGATTTGGGAGCCTCTGCCTCCCAGGTACATGAATTAAAGGTGTATACCACCATACCCAGCTCTAGCTATATGCAGATTTTAAGTGATTACAAATATTAATGGTAATTCAATTTTTTTAATCTTAAAATGAACGTTTGTTTATTTTCACTTTTTCTTCCTTCATGTTTTCAGAAATATTGTAACTGAAGAAAATCAAGATGGTGTCATGCACTCTGATGGTAGGGGCAGCTTTTTTAAAATCCTAAGTACATGTTTGAAGTTGTCAATCTCATATCTCATAGTGTCATTAATGGGTTATTACTGTTACTGGTCCATCCAAGACACCTCTCATTTTACTTATTTCCTAGGATTGTCCTGTCTCACTCCTTTCTATCTCACACACCATACACAATGCTCTAGAGTAGCCAATACGCATTTGCACATATTCCCAAATCGTATGTTTGCATATGTGTAATTTACATAAATGATATGTTATAGGTTTGGGGGTTTCCTCCCACATCACTGTGCATAAATTTGGGCTGTTGTCACTAAGTACTACACAGTACCCATCACTGTGTACAAATTTGGCTTGTTGTTGCTAACTACTGCACAGTACCCTGCAGAATGTATACATTCATGATTACTTAGCTCCTATCACTGGTACTATAAGCAATAGTGCCAGACTCCTCCTCATCTTCATCCCATGTGGACTTCAGAGAGACTTCCTCTAAGAGATATGTCAGCAGTGGAACAACTGGTCACTAGCTACAGAATATGTACTTTGCTCAGTAGGACTAGCCTGCTCTTCAGACAAGATGATCTATCTGTGTCTCATCAACAAGATGCTCACCTTTTACCAGCAAGTGTCCTCACAAATGTGTGTGTGTGTGTGTATAGTATATGACTGTGTATATGCAAATTTTTGTCACTGAGCTCTCTGGTGTATCCCATAGTCTTATCTGTCAGTTCTTATTCTAATATCACACTGTTATTTTATTATAATTGCTCTTAATATTCTCAATTTATTGATAATAGCATTAGATTGTGTCTTGATATCTGGTAGAGTGGAGATTACACTAAATTCTTCAGTAGTGATATTTTTTAATCTAATTAACTTGATTTGATTCATTAAAACAAATCCTTTGGAACAAATGAGCGAAGAAGTATGAACTTCTTGTGATTTTTTTTCCATTTCACACATGCCCATACCATCAAATGCACTCTCCCTCTCATAAATTAAAGGTATCATAATTATTTTTAGTTTTTGTATTATTTTATAAAGGTTAATAAAATAATTTTATAAGTAAATGACAAATGTTAAAAAAATATTAAAGATCTAAGATATATAATCTGTTTTGTGCTTCAGAGTATAGGCTGTTATATTATGAACTGGTTTGAATATTATTATGTCCAGTGATTACACATTAATGTGCTTTTTAATTACAGTGTATTGTTCTTTTTTAATCCTTTAGGTACTGGAAACCTAGAAGAGGTCAGATATTTTTTTATTTTTCTTCTTATACTGCTAAACTTAGAATATTTAATAACTATTGTGATTCACTTCCTATTGTTATAATCCAGACAAACAAAAGTTTTATGAATAGTGATGATATTTTTTTTCCATTTCTAATCTTATGTCATCGAAAATGCTTGAAACATTAGACATCAGTCAGTACACTGACTCACAGTAATGTGGTGCTGAGTTTATGCCTGGCTACACATCAAAATGACTAAAGATGGCAGAAAATGAAATTCTCTTGTACTAGTTTTTTGTAGTATATCTCACAATTCAAAAGCAGAAGAAAGAGAAAAAAAATTTCAAGTAAGCCAACTTAGGTTCAAATACATAAACTTACAAATACTTTTAAAAATATTTTATCAATCTTGGGCATCATTGTACATACCTTTAATCCCAGCACCCACCTGGAGGCAGAGGTTGGCAGATATTTATGAGTTTCTGGCCAGCCACAGTCTACTTATCAAGTTCCATGTCAGTTAGAGCTACATAGTGAGACCCTATCTCAAAAAAAAAATTGATTAATGAAATATGTTTATGTGATTTTTTTGAATAATCAAGATTAATGATTATCTATGTTTTTCTTGACAGGAACAAGACAGTGAAGGAGAAACATATGAAGACATGTATGCATTTTACAATAAGACTTTTCTTCTAAGCTGAGTATGATGTTTTGTAGGAGAGAGCATGGGTGTGTAGCAGCAGCATCAGGAATGAAAAGCTTTATTTGTACGGATGACTAGCATGTAATGAAAACCTTATTTCAATACCAAGGACTAATATTGGTTTACTTCTCCAGAGATTCTACAGAGGACTCTGGTCACAACCTGAGATTTGGAGGCTACTAGAGAGACAGGCAGAGAAAGGACTCAGGAGTCTATATATCTCCCTCACAGTGTGTCCTGAGCCAGTGAATTCTTCTATGTGCTGTACTTTCCTCTCTCAGGCACAGAGGTACCGTGAGACCTAGCTTGGTTTCTCACTCAGATGCTGTTCCAGTCTGCTGAACAGATGGGAAAAAAGTGGCTCCACAACAGACTTCTTAATAGACTAAGAAATTTCCTGGAAACTAGATGAAGAAAGGAGTACTTTTTAAAATTGTGTGTGTGTGTGTAAGTGTGTGTGTGTGTATGTGTGTGTGAGTGTGTGTAAGTGTGTGTAAGTGTGTGTGAGTACGCGTGTGTGTGTGTGAGTGTAAGTGTGTGTAAGTGTGTGTATGTGTGAGTGTGTGTTTAAGTGTGTATGTGAATGAGTGTGTGAGTGTGTGTAAGCGTGTGTGACTGTGTAAGTGTGTAAATGTGTGTAAGTGTGTCTAAGTGTGTGTAAGTACATGTGTGTGTAAGTGTGTGTATGTGTGTGAGTGTATGTATGTGTGTGTGAGTGTGTGTGAATGTGTGTGTATGTGTGAGTGTGTGTATGTGTGAGTGTGTGTGAGTGTGTGTGAGTGTGTATATGTGTGTGAGTGTGTATGTGTGTGAGTGTGTGTATGTGTGTAAGTGTGTGTAAGTGTGTGTGTGTGTGTGTAAGTGTATGGCCTGCATACAGGTAGACAGGCTGTGGAGATCGGAAGAGGGCTTTGGAGTCCCTGAAAGTAGAGCTATGGATGGTTGTTAGATGCCATGTGGGTACTGGAAATCAAACCTGGGTCCTCTGCAAGAGCAGTCAGCACTCACACACACATACACACCATCTCTCCAGCCCCAGGAGTACTTTTTAATTAAATGTTGAGCTTAGATGTCTTAATTTTCTCTACCTAGTGCTGTGTGTTTGCTTGCATGCTTCTTGAGTCATGAACTCTCTTTAGCCCCGCCTGTCCTGGAACTTGCTGGCATGGATGTCACAGAGATCCACCTACCTCTGCCTCCCAAATGCTGGGACTAAATAAAGGTGTGCACCACCATGCCCAGCTATCTTGCTCTTATTCAATCAATTCTAACTAGTCTCTGAATCAGAGTTCTTATGGGTACCTGTGAACACATGCCCATGAAAGAAAGAGAGACTTCAGTGTGCACCAAAGACAGGGACTTTCTGAAGAGCCTTCCTCTTTCTGGTGCAAACTGCGAGGGCAAGCAGCTGGGGATGTCTCAGACCATATCCGAGGCTCTGTGACTCTTATTGGCTTTAAAAACAATCTCGCACATCCTGGATTTTACATCCTGACTTTAGCCTCATCTCTTCAGAGTTCATCTTTCACAGTGTATAGAAACCTCTTTGTATAGCGAGTCCTGATACACCAACCCCTGCACATGTGGAAATGACCTAACAATTTGTATTCACAGAGACTCAACCAAAGAACGAGACAAGAAACGGGAAAAGGAGGAAAAGAAGAGATTAGAGCTAGAAAGAAAGGAACAGAAAGAGAAAGAAAAGAAAGAACAAGAATTAAAGAAGAAATTTAAAGTAAGAGCTTGCTTGCTGATGAATTCACATCTTTTTATAACTTTTACAGGAAAGTTTACAGAATTGGAGAACTTCTTGATCATTGTCTTGAAACAATCTTTTTTCTCTAATACGCTACCTTATCTTAGTCATTAAAAATGAAATGGAATAAAAATCAAAATAAAATATAAGTACAGAGCTTATAACTAGTGGGGACCAAGGGATGGTATGTTGATTAAGGAAGTAAGTACTCAAACCCAGATCGGTCCTCCCCAGTACATATTTCTTATTGGCCTGTTGATGCCACGAGTTTGGAAACATACACATAGACGTCCCAGGGGCACATCACAGAATGGTACAAGGGACAGAGTATCTCCTGGATAAACCCCAGTTTCTTTGCACTACACTAGACACTGGTGTCCAGACCTGACCTATACGTTCACCTTTATTTAAGTCTAGGTACATGCTGATTTTTGAGTCCTGCTCTTTCTCATCCTTTTTTATCTACTTCAGTTTCTGGCCCCTATCTCCTCTGATTTCTAGAGTACTCACCTCCCTTCCCTTATTACTGGCTTTACACTTCACTCACAGGCCAAACTCAACTGACTACCCCATCTCTGAGGATACATATCTTTCTGGTATGGGTCTAGTGTCTCAAAACCATCTAAAGTGATTATCTAAATTTTAAAATTATTCTTCACTTTTAAAAGAATTGTATTTTTTCCTTTAAGTATTTATTCCTTTAAGTATTCATTCCTCTACAGGACTTAATATATGGCATTATAAAGATATGATTTATGTCTACCTTCCCAGCACATTTATTATGTGAATGCAAAAGTTCAATATCATGATGTAGGGAAAACCCCCCGCTGGAGTCCGTTGGACAGAGGTGGACTCCAGTTCCAGCTAGACATGCAAGTTATGTGATATTGGATATATGAGTTAGCTTCTCCAAGATCCAGATTCTTATTCTTTAAAATGAGAATGATACTTTTCCATAAAGTTTATTATGGAATATTGTTTAAAAAAATAAACCTACTGTTTCTACTATAGATTTCCATTAAATTTGGAAAATAGGTTCACTATGTATAAGTAAAATAATGACTGAATTATTTATACTAAAATATTTTAATCACACAGGATTCATGACTACCAATATTTCTATCTTTCAAGTAAAAATTAATTTAATACATGAAAATGTATATAGTATGCTTTTCATGAGAGATTTTTCACAGTTTTCAAGGAATTATGTGAGATTGTTTCATTTGGAACGATTTATTTTTTACATTCATTCAAATGATACTGCTTTTTGAATATTCTATTATTTTTACCTTAGGTGCAGTGCACCCACGCCATGCAATGGTGATGGAGATTAGAAGAGGGCGTTGGATCTCTGGAACTGGAGTTACTGACAGTTGTTAGCCAGCATGTGGATGCTGGGATTCGAACCCAGGTCTTCTGCAATACAAGCCAGTGCTCTTAATCTCTGAGCTATCTCTCCAGAAAAGAAAAGCAGATTGAGGGCCAAAAAGATGGTTCAGGAATTAAGAGCACTAGCTGCTCTTGTGGAGTACCTGGGTTTGGTTCCCAGCAACCACATCGCAACTAACAACTGTCTGAAATTCCAGTTCTAGGAAATCCAATGCCCTCCTCTGATCTCCACGGGGCATTGCATGACATAGGTTCATTCACATACATGCAGGCAAAACATCATACATATAAAATAATTTAAAATATTAAATAAATTTTTAAAAAGAAAAGCCGACTATAGAAGTCATATCACTAGATATGAACAAGAGTTTCTCAAGACCAGGACTCAATAGCTATGTTCCACCCACAAGAGGTTCACAGATACTGGGTTTTGTAAATGTGACAATTAAGTACCATCAGCATCACAGCATGCCATAATTGAATTTAAGTTAGGATTTTTTGCTGGACATATAAATATTTATTAAAATACTGGGAAAATCCATTTTATTGAGAAATTCCTTGCAAGAACAGACATGACAATATGTATTTCACTGCTACAGTAAGAAATCTTCAAAATGTCACTGACCTACTACTCTAAACACTGCACAGATTTAAGTCCAAGGCAGCTGCAGAATTTGTAGTACCAATAGTCAGACATTATAGATTGTCTCTTACAAACAGACACCAACTGTAATAAGCCCAGCTCAGCCCAAAAACATTTCTACTTGAGTCTGCTTTTAGTAATAAATGCAATCATTGATAGGGCAGTGGGATGACACATTAAGCTTTTTATGTTTGTTTTTTTGTTGTTTCCGTTTTGAGACAGGGTCCCCTTGTAGCCCCAGCTGACTTGGAACTCACTATGTAGACCAGGCTGGCCTGGATCTTTCAGAGATCCACCTGCCTTTGCCTCCCTAATGTTGGGAGTAAAGGTGTGTGCCACAATGCCTGCTCAATGTAAATATTTGAAAACGTTTTTAATGGTACATAATTAATATGACAAACAATTCATGACAACATAAAGTCAATCAAATACAGTTTCTTAGAAAAATCACAATTCATATTTTTATATCAAAAGATCCAAGAGATTCTGAAGAAGACACCAGTTTAGGAATGGGAAATTAGGAGTTTGGGACTCTTGATCTGAGATAGTTTATTCTCCAGCTATTAATAAATCACCATACTATTCAGAATATTAATTGTGAAAAACTTGCTTAATATTTGTTAATTGGTTTTTGAAACTATTTCTAAAATGCTATCTCGTCTATAGCGGTAATATCTAATACAAATGTTTAGACAAACTGGTGTCACAAAGGAAGGAACAGGGGGAGGGGAGGGGAGGGGAGGAGCTTACCACCACCTTCTCTCTTTGCCATTTTGGGCCTTCAGAGAACAGGAGGATACAATACAATTGCCCACACAGACCCTGGGTTAAATCAACTTTCAGAGAAAGAGACAGAGAGAGGGAGAGAAAGAAAGAGAGAGAGAGAGAGAAACAAAGAGAGACTAGAAGGGGGCTAGGGAAAGAATAACTATACGATTCAAAAGGGGGGAAACGTCACCTACCAAACAGATTACTCACATATCCCACGAAAACACACAGTGCTTAGCATGGTTTGGTGTACGTAGATATCTATTAGGGGTTGTTTTTGTAAGGTTCTCAATTGTCAATAGATCTCTGCCACTCTCTTGTGAACCACAAGCTCATACCCACCTGTTCTTTGAGGTTCTGTTGGACCTCTGATTTTTCCCTAACTCTTTCTATAAGAACATTCACCAGGAATGACATTTACCTTCCATTGCTAGTTAAAACTTTGAAAGGTTGGATGTAGGCTGACTAGCAAGTTGTAAGCATACTATGTTTCAAAATTACGTTCCTTAATAGTTTTCTGTTATGTTTCTCTCCTTCCTTGTAGCTAACAGGCCCCATTCAAGTCATCCATCATGCAAAAGCTTGCTGTGATGTCAAAGGAGGAAAGAACGAACTGAGCGTTAAACAAGGAGATGAAATCGAAATAATCCGCATCACAGACAACCCAGAAGGAAAATGGCTGGGCAGAACTGCAAAGGGGTCATGTGAGTGCACTTTTCCCTGTGGCTTCAACGCTTTTCTTTTTGAGCCAAGAGTAGATGTTCAAATTCTTCCAGAGCTGTACCCCTCAAGTCAGACAGAGAGAAAAATCTAAAATGACAAGACCATTTCCTTTCAGTGAAGCACAATGTAAAATTTCCCAAAGATCATTATGTTCTTCATTTGTATTAGGAGAACATTTTCATATGACTCACTTTAGAATCTTCAAAATAAACTCTTGTTCCTTGAAGTACAACAGAGTAAGTCTCTGACAGAGTACTTAAAACCTGCAGTCGCACTAGAGGTCTATAAACCATGGCTGCAAGCAAATACATAAAGGGTTCTTTTTAAATGGTTTGTTTCGGTTCGGTTTGGGGTTTTTTAATTTTAATTTTTTTTAACATTTTACGTGCATGAGTGTTATACCTGCATGTATGTAATGGTGGCTGTGTCATGCAGTGCCCATGGAAGACAGAAGAGAGCATCAGATACCCTAGAACTGGTGTTATAGACAGTTGCTAGCCACCATATGGTTGCTGAGACTAGGACCCAGGTCTTCTGCAAGAGCAGCCAATGTTCTTAACCACTGAGCCAACTCTCCAGTCCCCTATTAAATTTTTAATAAACTGCCTTTGGGTTTGTACTGGTATGTTCAGCAAACTAAGCTCCATCCTCAGTCTTAAAGAAAAATCTCAAAGAGCAAATGTACAATTTATACCTTATTTATAACATCAAAAGAGTTAAGCTCCCATTGCCTGGACTTCTTTTCCTTTTTGGTAGATGGTTATATTAAAACAACTGCTGTAGAGATTGACTATGATTCTCTGAAGCGGAAAAAGAACTCTCTCAATGCTGTCCCATCGAGACTTGTTGACGATGACCAAGAAGTATATGACGATGTGGCAGAGCAGGATGCTCCTAACAGGTGTGTGATGCACACTCTAAGCCGGTCACTGTCTCCTTACCAGAGATCATATATTTAAAGAGCTCATAATTTTCCATCTTGCCTAATGCAGTCCATCACCAAACTAAATCACCACTTACAAAAACCCAATATGGGTAGAAGGTCATGTGAAACTCCATAGGCTTTTATTTTATTTAGTCATACCTATCAAGTGCTACTTGAAATATAATGGGCTACACTATTGTGTTAAATGTGTTGTCTACTGTAAAACACTGTTTTATAATATTCATCATGATTTATCTTAGGAATATGCCTAAACTGATATGGGAAAAATACAAAGTGTAACATATAAAGTGCAATCTTTTTTACCTTGAAATATTTGAGTCTAAATATATTACCTGTCACTGCTTGAAAATATAGCAGGAAAAAGAATGACTTTCACTAAAACTCCAGTTTACTCTTTAAAAGCAAAATCTCAGTTTTCTATTATCCCTGGGTATTGACCGCAGTGCAACTTTCCAGTGTCCATTTCCTCTACTACTTTACAATGACATTGCCACCTAGAAAAATGAAACACCTGCCTGAGGTAGAGGAAGAGAAATAAGACATTCTGTCTGGAGAAGCCAATCTAGCTGAATCAACCAGCTCCAAGTTCAATAAGAGATCCTGCCTCAAAAACAATAACAGTAATAATAATAATAATGTGGAGAGCAATTAAGGCAGACATCTGGCCTTCACATGCATAAATGGGCAAGTATACCTGCACACACATATATACACCACACATACAAATTAGTAATTCTATTATAAAGCATATGAAGAATTAAGATTTTCGTATGACCTTTGCCTCATATCATCAATTGAATATTTTATGTTACTTTCAGGCAGTTTTAGCTTTCTAAAATGTGGCCATACTATGAATATAAATTATGCAACATACGTCAAGGAATACATTGATACACTGGAGTCTGCCCTTCATTAATTGGCTGTAGCAGACAGTAATGCAGGTATCTGTAATCCCAGCAGGCACTACTGGTGGATGTAAGGTAGAGACAGAGCTTGGTGGCCAGCTAGGCTGGTGTGCACAGTAGTGAACAGCAAGAGAAACCCTGTGTCAAACACAGTGAAAAGCCACACTCAAAATTGTCCTACTCTACATGTACACCATGGTATGAGCACACACACACACACACACACACACACACACTCACCACTTTTTAAAACATGTAGATTTACTTTAGTAATAAGAAGTGCAAGTCAGTAAATACCAGTTTGGGGAAAACTGAAGTTCCCAGTCTTCATATTCTGCAATTTACAGGATTTTCTAGATATGCGTATGTCAAGAGCATTACCAATGTATCGACTTTATTTTTACCTTTTATTTGTTTTTTTAATGTATTTATTTTGGGAGCCTCAAAAACCCATTTAGAGCAGTATGCATACTCAAGAAAAAACATACAAAAGAAATGTTTTCATTGTGTTTTCCTTTCTGTGTTTATCTTTATTTTTGACTTATTAATTTATTTATTTTATGTGAATGAATGTTTGACTTGCATGCATGTAAGTTCAGCACATGTGTGCAATGCACACAGAGGCCAGAAGAGAGCATCAGATCCTCTGGAACTGGAGAAACTGCCATGTGGGTGCTGGGATTTGAACCCAAGTCTTCTGCAGAGAAGCCAGTGCTCTTCACTACTGAGCCAGCTCTTCAGCCCCTATATTTGTTGTTGTTTGTTTTTTTTTCTTCTCTATCTTTTTTTATTGTGCATGACACTGTATTACATGACTTTTTTCTTTGTGTCTGTGTGGTGTATGCACATGTGTGTTCTGGTATTACCTACATATCCATGTGTTAGGTGTTAGGTATCTTCTTCTATTACTTTTTTTTTTTTTTTTTTTTGAGACAGGATCTCTCTGTAGCCCCAGCTGGCCTGGAACTCACTATGTAGAGTAGTTTGGCCTCAAATTCAACGGAGATTCTCCTGCCTCTGCCTTCTAAGTGCTAGGATTAAAGATGTGCACCTCTACACCCAGCTCCACCTTATTTTTTTAACACAAGGTCTCTCACTGATCCTGGAGATCCCTCTTTTGGCTATGGTCTCTTATCAGTGAGCCCTAGGGATCCACCCTCACAGTGCTGAGGTTAACAGCTACCTGGCTTTTATGTGCGTGCTGGGGTTCAAACTGGTTGTCATGCTTGCAGAGCAAGCTTTCTCCCCACTGAGCCAGCTCCAACATTTTCATACAACTACATAATGTACTTTAAGGATATGTCCCTCCCCTCCTTCCCCCATATTCTAATACCTTCTTTTTTCTTAGCTAGGAATGTCTTTAAAGCACCATTTATCCATAATAGGTGGGCATATCCCAAAATTACTACAGTGACTTTGATTTTAGGAAGTCCATACATGCCATAACTCTAAAATATGGGCTCCAGCTGTAAATCTGAGTGGAAGAAGAACTCCATATTAAAGGATGGAGCTGGAGGCAGTGTGTGCTTTCAATGTACAGTGCTTTAGATAAGCACAGTGCTACCATATCTACTCACATCTGCCTCTCTTGTGCCCATATTTAATAAGAAAATATAGGAAGAAACTCTACTTGTTTTATTTTTAAAACTACAGCTGTTACAAGCAGAGCTCTCGTCACAGAACAGGCTTTGTCCTTAGAAACAGCAAAGATGCCAAGACTCAGAGCTGCCAGCAATTTGCCCTGACGAGAGAGTAAAAAAGTTCCCCTGCCTCCCCATCCTGAGTCCTCTCTCTCTTTCTGCCTGCTCTCTCCTGACTCCCCTAGCCTGAGGGAGACAGCCCTGTGCTACCGTTTCTTAAAAGCATAGGCCTCAATAGCTGTTTTCCAACTAAAGCATTTTTGGTAATAACTGGAAGATGTCGAGGGAAAGAGAACTAGAAATGCTGCATTCACTGCACACAGAGCAAATCTTCCGCCTTCCAGGGGTTCACCTCTCCTCACCAGGTCTCTCACTACTGTGCCTTCCTCCATCAAACACATTCCAATCCAGGCAAGCTGCTTAAGGAAATTCACTCTCCAGATGACATGAGCTACGGCTCTGCTCCCCGTGCATGGCTGTTCCTTAGGAGTCAGCCATGAGAATCTCCCAACAGGAAATGTATTTAACCAGGAGCAGCAGCCAACCAGAATGCAACTAGCTCAGAGGGAAGTCGCTTTACAATTTCCTTGTAGAATATGAGGTTTGTAGTATGCTTTTTTACAGAGTTCCACTGGAAAGAGTATGTTTTGATTTCTTCATTAACCAAAGTACTTCATCACGTCAAATCCTTGCACTAGACTGTAACAGGAGTGTTAAAATTGGGTACCAGTATTATAGTTCTCCAGTATGGTAATAGTGTCAAACTGATGCTTGTTGCTTGCAGCTCACCCAAAGGTCAAAACAGGGAAGGGTGGAGGGGAAAGGTTAAAGGGTAGAAGGGGGAGTGGCTAGGTAAAGGAGGGACTGAATTCTTGGAGGCCTGACTTGTTTTCTGCAAAATGACAGAACCGAACAAGTAGATGATTCCTAAGTTTTCCGACACCCACAGTCTACATTTCCTTTGTTCTCACACAAGTCACACAGGAGAGCCACAGCTAAAATAGAAAAAGAGCTGAATGTTAGGGAAGTACACAAGAAAGGGAAGCAACTGGTATTTAGAAAGCCACATCAAAGACATCAGCTTCCAACAATTTTTTACCTGAAAAAACAGTGAAATGATGTTAAACTAAGAGTAAGATACTGTGGTTCTGAGTTGTTAAAAAGAATCTAATTTCATGCAATTATAATTGTTCTACATGATTCCTAGAATAATACTCAGGGTATTTTGAAAGATCATCTATTGAAGAATATAATCATGTATAATTACTGAAAAATGTTTCATGGGAAGATGTTAAAAACGAGCAGTGTCATTGTTGTGAATATCCTAGTAGCTCTTGATTCTCATTGGTTTTTATTGGTTATGTTATATTACCTTGTTACCATGAATCTATTAGAAGGACCATTTTTCTTACTCTTCATATTTTGCATCCTAAATTTTAGATAGAAATTTTTTATGGTCTGGTCAATATTTATACTTCTGTTTTTGAAAACGAATAATTCATACATTAATTTCTTATTTCTTATTTGTTCCTAGCCACAGTCAGCATGGAAGTGGAGGTGAGCCACAAACTCTCTATCATTGCAAGTCTGAACTCTATTTTTTGAGTATGTTGGTGACAAAACACTTCAGTTTACCAATAACAAGGGGAATTTTTAATGTGTTTATACATTAAGGGAGTTAAACTAATGTTATTTGGTGTACATTCATTGTACATGATAGATTTTGAACTGGGATCGTTCCCTGGCCCTCCCCTCTTTCTCCCTCCCTTCCCGTCAGTCTGCTTTCCCCTGGACAGTTTTGCTTCTATTTTCGTATCATACAGACAGACATGATTGTACATATTTTTAAAATCTAGAATCCAGAAATGAAAGAATTAGAGGGATCTTAATGTTGAAAATGAACGTGGGAACCTGTGACCTAGATTCTAGCCCAGTCAACAAGTGACTCTGAGCCATTTCGAGTCTTTCTTCTACGTTCACTGTGAATCCTGGGGTGCCCCAGTTCCTGTGTGCCTGGTCTTGGTTTCCTTGGCTGTCTGAGCACCTTTAATAGTAAGCACCCCCGACTTCACTTCCACAAATATCTCTGTTCTGGTGACAACCTACACGACCACCTTGTCTACGGTTCCTGAAGACCCCTTGATCTTCAAAGAATACAATTAATCCTTGCTAGGTTCACATTCTCAATCTAAAAGTTAAACTTCAAGGTCATTTTCCTCCACATAAAAAGCAGTCAGTAAATATCTGTCATACAATAAAGCTGATGAAGAGGGCAATGTAACATATGAAACAAGAAAGTTTTTCAGCTTAAAATACATGCATTAGGGCCTGGAGAGATGGTTCAGCAGTTAAGAGCACCGGCTGCTTTTGCAGAGGACCTAGGTTCAATTCCCAGCACCCATGTGGCAGCAAACAACTCTCTGTAACTCTAGTTCCAGGGGAATCCGATGCCCTCTTCTGACCTCTGGAGGTCACGTGTACTTAGAAGCCTTCAGGTAATACACTCATACACACGAAAGTATAAATATAATATTATAAAATATCTGTAAGTAAAATAATTTAAAAATAAAATACATGTATTAAAATGCCACTTTTCCTTTCTTAGTTTGTTTCCGCTGCCACTGGTATTCAGTTTCACCTATCATTCCATTCACTTTTATCAGTGCCTAATCAGTTTCTGTCCTCAAATATCTACCCACTGTTACTAATTTTTAATTACTACCTTCTCACTTCGCGTTTTTTTCATGATAAATGAATATCTAGTCCTATCTCTCCTTTTCCATGTTATTCTCTCTCATACTAATTCTTGTCAATTCCTGTATTGTTTTCTTGGATTTCTTTTTTTAAAGCAGGGTTTCCCTGTAGCCCCAGCTGACCTGGAACTCACAGTGTAGGCCAGGCTGGCTTCTTGATCTCACTGAGGCCCTCCTCCCTCTGTCTCTTCAGTGCTGGCATTTCAGGTGTGCGTCACCACCCCAGGTCTGCCATTTCCTTTAAATCTCAAGCAGGATGCCTGTCATCTCTCACTTTTTAAGTATAACTTGAGCCCTAAAAATGCTTTAACATGATCAATAAAGTAACTAATTTGTGAACTAACCATATGAGAGTGGAAAATTTTTAAGTATTCTACTATTTAAGTAGTTAATATGAAAGAGAGATGCTTTCTGCAGTCAAATAGTGGGAAATTATTACCAAAAATGAGAGTGACATGTATATGACCAAATTTCCTTCCTAATCCAAATAAAGGGGGGTTCCCACCACCACCAGATGATGAGATCTATGACGGCATTGAAGAAGAAGAGCCTGATGAGGGGTAAGAAGTCACTGAATAGCTTTTATTTTTTTCAAAGGGTTGAGTATATGGAAATTTTGTTTTCTTTTCCAAAGAGGATAAAAAGTAGAAAATATTGTTTTCATTGCATTCCCAAAATGATGCAAGCATTTAATTAATGGTAATGGTAAATCAAAAAGAAAAATTGCATCTCATGATATACTGAATTGGAAGAACTTCAACTATGGAAAAAGAAATGAAATGAAAAAAATGATGCATTGATCAGTTTGTAGATGTTCACAGAAGTGTTTTCCAGTCATTTATTTATTATTCAATAATTTACTTTTATAGCTATCTCTGGAGTTTATCAGTTACATGGATATTGTAATTATTATAACATAATTATACTGGGTGTAGTGGCTAGCAGCTGTAATTCTAGCACTCCAGAGGCTAAGGCAGGAGGATCATTTGAACCCAGGACTTCAAGGCCAGTCTGAGCTGCATAATAAATTCCAGGCCAGCCTGGTCTACAAAGTGAGACCCTGTCTCAAAATACAATATGTAAAAATTAACATGATTTAAAGCAACTCAAGTAAATTGAGACTATTTGCTCTCTGTGGTAGTTTTGTAGCAGAACTGGACTGAGTATTTAATCTTCTAATTTAAAGATAAATATCTTTATGTTTATAATAACAATTTATTAAGTAATCTTTTACATTAATAATTTTTCCATTTTAAAATAGTGTATTTACAATTGAAGGTCTATCAATTATTTGACTTTAACTCTAAATAATGCTAAATAGACATTTTACATTTAATTCTAATGGACCTACCTAACTTAGGTTTATAGTTTAAGAGCCAAGATGAATCTCACTTGAACAAGAAAAAAAATGGCCAGCCTGGTGAAAGCAATATTGAAACATCAAGACATAATGTTAATGGCACCCTCTTATTGACTACAATGATTTATTTACTAGTCAACAGTATAATTATTTAAAATCTGAATATTCACACAATGTCTTCATGTTCTGATGACTGTTACATTCTGATCAATTCCTGATGCTCCAAAGATCCATGCTGCAGGTTGAAGAGAAGAGTAATACGTGGTCCTGGGGGATTTTGAAGATGTTAAAGGGAAAAGATGACAGAAAGAAAAGTATACGAGAGAAACCTAAAGTCTCTGAGTCAGACAATGATGAAGGTTCATCGTAAGAGTCTGCTGACCACCTTCAGTGCACAATAACGACACTAATACTCATTTAATTGGATGCTACTAATATTCTATAACTAATAATCAAATCCTGATAGTCTTAAATCACTTGGATATTATTTTCCATTAATCATCTTACACTTATCTTGCACTCATTTTAAACCTGTGCATTAATTATATGAGAACCCCAATTATTCTAAAATTAACATGCAGTTCAATGATACATTTTACTTTTCTCATAAACTTGCATAAAGACATATGCCTGCCTGTGTGCACAACTTCCTCTTACCTACTCAAGCACACGCATTCATACATGAGCATACACACCACGTAGTAGGACCTCTCTTCCCTGTATGATCAGATCTAAAAGTTGATTATTCTAATTCTAATGCTGCATTTTACTACATGGTATTTTATACTGATTACTTCTAAAAAAATAAATATATCCTCTAGTAAAAATTAATTTGTCAAAATATAACATAAAATTATTCCCTGAATATAATATTTTTAAAAAAGCTTTATAACTGTTCCATAATAGTGATTATATTAATTATACTATAATTTTATACAGATTTAATCTTAGTATTTTAAGTTTGTCTAAATAAAGACAAAGGCATAAATTTTCTTCCCCATCTAGTCTCCCAAATAGCCCTTTACTCTAATTTATCTTAAATTCCATACATATGAATTTGAAGAATCTTAGTCATGTTCTCTTATATAGAAACACATTTCTGTTTTACATTACTATTGTAGTCATTACATTTAACTGAAATCTTTGTAAGATGTTACTTCCATATAGCATTCCTAATTTTATACTCTTTTTGTAAAGCACCACAACAGTAATCAATAAACAGTACACAATAAATTTTGAGAAAACAAAAAAATCTCCTTTTGAATAACATTACTCAGTTATAACCTTATTTGGGGTTAAAGGAAGAGACTTTTTTCTGCCTTGTTTTCAAACCACCAGCTTCTGATGTAGGGTCATTGGAGTGAATGTCCTCATACTCTAACCAGTCATTTCTGTGCTGTGCAGAAATGCAAAGGTGTATGTGTTTGTGAATGTGTCTATGTAGATGTCATAATTCAGAAAATAATAAAAGTCTCTTTTCTGTTGCAGCTAAACACCAGCTCCTCTTTGGCTCAGCCCACTTCTGTTACTAAGCTCTCACTCTCTGGTTTAGGAATACATTCCTCTCTTATTCACCATTCTCCTGTTTGGCAGTGTATATGACATAAATAGGAATTGTGGCCGGACTCCTATGACCACCTAATTCTGTCTCTATATTTTAAGTCCTCAACTCAAATAAATTTGGACTAGAGATCTAGATGGTGCAAGATTCCAAAAATATTAAGCCAATTTAATTTACTCTGGTAAACTTAGAGCAAGACCGAAAACATTGGTCCAGTGACTGTCAGCAAAATAGATGGTTGTTTTTGGTCAGCACTAGTGTTCAAAACTAGTCTTGCTAAATTACAAATTGAAGGATAGAAAATGAGTGGAAAATGGAGGATAAGAAAGGTATGTTGGGCAACAGATTAATCCATTTTATACTTCTGGGCTATGACCTATTCACACCTCTCTCACGTAAATGAATTAATTTCCAGGTTCACATTACTCTAATTATAACTGTGTTCTCCTTTTTTTTTTTCAGTTTCCCTTCTCCTCCTACACAACTGGGTATGTAAAAAAAATTAAACCTATTTTTTTATCTTTATTTCTTGCACATCAGGTAGTAGGAAGCATTGTACGACATCACAGTACTGGCTTTAGAGTGCAAAAGTAATTTCACCTTGAGTGATTCCAAATGCCCAACAAGAGAATAGCAGAACAAGAAAAGTGAAAGATCGATGGCTTTAAGGTGTACTGTGACTTTAGGGCTCAGTGGGAAGCAATGGACAGCACCCTTGACCATGACCTTACTCCAGTCAAATCCATTCCTGTTGCACAGGACTCTTGCATAAGATGTCTAAAATATGCAGGTGACATGCCATCAGACTCTCCCTTGTCTTTAAAAATAAAAATAAAAAATAAAAAAGTCAACATGACATTTGAACTTTTCTTTGCAATTATCTGTTTGAAAATGTATAAGGAATTATCTCAAACAGATTAATTACCTAAGAATGCATGTGCATTCTAATCTCTAGTTTTCAAAAATATTGAAAAATTAGACCCATGAGTATAGACATAAAATAGAACAAATATAATCAAATGTTATTTTCAAAATGAATGTTGAGGGGCTGATTCATCATTCTCGAGGGTGTTCTGCACTGGCTCAGAATACTGTCTCGTTGTTGCTGTGACAAAATACACCACAGGAACAACTTAAGAAATGAAGAGTATTTTGGCTGACAGCTCAGAGGGTCCAGCCCATGGTGGCAGGGAAGGCATTGCAGGAGCAGGACATGGCTGGTTACATTGTGTCCACAGTCAGGAAACAGAAAGCTATGAGTGCTTATTCAGCTTCTTCCTCCTCTTTGCTGTCTGGTGTACCCACCTGTGGAACAGCACCACTCACATTTAGGATTGTTCTACCTACCGTAATTAACCTAATCTATAAACTCTCTCACAGACATGCCCAGAAGTTTGTCTCCATGGTGATTCTAAATCTCATCAAGTTGAAGAGATTAACCATCACAAGTGGTGACTTTGCCCTTCTGGAAAACAAAGATTTATTCGATTTTTTAAAATAATTATTATGGTTTTTACATATAGCTGAACAAATTTAAACCTATGAAATTCATTAACTAAAATACACAAGAAACATAAATACGGATTTTCTTTTTAAGACAGTCTCTCACTATGGAGCCTTGGGTGGCTTCAAACTCTCTATAGACCAGGCTGTTTGGAATTTACAGCAATTCTCTTGTTACTGCCTCCTGTGAGCTGGAATTATAGACCTGTGCCACCACAACCAGAAACAAGATTTTTCTTTGAAAGGAAACCAGTTCTTTGCAATACTAGGCAACATCTTAACTTCCTGTGATAATTATTCCCTGACATTTCTGCAACATCTTCATTTCATCCCTTCAGCTCAATTTGCTGGTAGCAACTAGGTATAGGCAGAAAGCGTCCCTCCCACGTATTTTTTAATTATTTAATTTTCAAGAATTTCATACAATATATTATGATTATGTTTAGATACCCTCCCATATTTGCCCTTCCAAGCCACCACAAAATTTCTGTACTCTAATGTGTATTATTCCTATAGTGTCAGGTTTGTGTTGTCAGAAGCCCTTTGGTATGCCCTACCAAGTTTAATAGCAAGCAGTCCAAAAGGAAGACAGACAGCTACAGACTGGAAAGGCACCAAACCAGTCAGGGCAACTACTCCACCAGAACTCTCTCATTTCCTGCTGCTGTCTCGTGTATTTCATTCATAGAAATGAGATTCTATTCTGAAGGCAGTGTAACCCTGTAGGGTAAAATTTAATGAGGACAAACCATTAAATAAAGGAAGATGGTGTATGATAGATGATAGATGATTAGATATAGACAGATAGATAGATGATAGATAGATAGATAGATAGATAGATAGATAGATAGATAGAATCTTGATTCCAGTCTCTTCCTACTTCCAGTGTCCTGCTGTTGATCTCTTTATCCTCAGCTTAGAAATCCTGCCATTCATCCACTGATCCCACCTCTGCATATTCAGACAATCATAGCACTATCCCAGGTTTTTTTGTTTTCTGTCCAGTTAGCTGTAATCAGTTTCCCTGGTTTTTTGTTGTTTCTTTGTTTGCCTGCTGTTTATTGAAAGTACATCCAAGAAAGTAAGAACCTAATTCCTTTGAGAAGCAGGCAGTACTTCTAGGAGAAATGTATCCAGTCTCCAGGAAATGTCTTACTGTCCATGAAGCAGTCCTTATTTTATAAAACCATCATTGTTGTTCATATCAAAATTTAAACTAACCATGTTTTAATCTTTGGTGTTCTGTCTTTTGCTAGATTTGGGAGAAGAAGTTTACGATGATGTGGATGCCTCAGATTTTCCCACTCTATCTGCAGAAATGAGGTCATTAAAATGCTTTCATTACGATGAAGTGTTGAAAAGGAGATTGCTTAACAACACTGAACTGGAATAACAGAGATGTGTTGCATGTCTATGTGTGTAGTCATGCTGTATTTGTCCTCCTTTCTAAAGCTGTGCTTATTTCTGATCACAACTCTAACCGTTGCTAAGTTTGTGAGCAAATTACAAACCCTAAACCTCCTGCCTTCACTCCTCCGCATTAGCCACTGTGCCTGTCCCTGCCCCATGACACAGGCCCTGTTCTGTCCCTCGTCTCTGCTGGCAGCTGGTGATGCTGCCGCCTATATTCACTATTTTGTTCATTTACTGGGAACATATATTTGAGAGTCTGTCACAAATAATTTCAATGATTCATTTCCTCTTTTTATTTTTACCCTTTTCCCAAATCTGTTTTTTTTTTTTACAACTCAGTCTTCGTCTTTCCTGCTTTCTGTCCTCCATCAAATGGTTCCTTTATGAAAAAAAAATAGAATTTGTTGTTTAAAAGAATTTTAAGATGTGTCTTTTGTCGTTGTTGTTCACAAAAGCATTGGATTCTCAAGAGTTTTATGCAAACTTATTTTTTAAATTAATAGTGAACAATAACTTTCTTCAGCTTATATGAGGTTACAATTTAATTTTAGGTTAAAATTATATGAAAAGTTGTTAAATTGGTTAATATAAAAGGAGAACCTTTTGAAAATTCTCCTGAGATAGAACATAATAATGTGTCAGGATATTTTGTCATTTTTCCTGTAGCACACTTAGGAAGGAGATGAATAAAAAGACAGTGTACTTGATTATAAAGGGCAAAAGCAACATAAATGATCCACCTAGTGCCTACTGAGCCATACTTAAGTATGCCTTAGAGACAGTACCAAGATCAAAGAACCTGAAGGCAAAATATTCTGCCATTCATATGCAAAGATTAGATTCCACAGGCAAAAGAAGCAAGATGAAAGGAGACTCACTCTCCCTTTTAGCTCTCCAAGAAAGGAAAGGCTGTCCTTCGTAGCATGGTCAAGCTTTAATATTCCTCACCACCAGGACGTCGTGCCAACCTCTGACAGTTTTTAATACATTTTTCTGTTTTCTATTGCTCTCAAAATGCCTTCACATTCCATTAGCTAGCTCTCCAGGAACTCAGAGTCACACACTGGCCCTTTGCTTGGAGCAAAACAAACTCCAGCTGATTAAACTTGATCAGATAGGGCCGCATTCTTATGCATTGCTTATTTTCAGAAATTAAAACAATTTTGTGTTTTTAGACACAGCATTCTATTTTTAAATAAGTTATTTTCAAAAATAGCTTGCGGGGCCTTTTCAGTATTCAAGCATATGCTCTGATTGTCCTGGAGAGCTACACTGGGCCAGCAATTCCACCAACGCCCAGACAGGAGGTCATGAAGAATCTAAGGCAAGTTTCAGCCCTGTCTTTTCACATGGAGCAAGCTAAATAGTAAAAATCAAAACTTTAGAATATACATTTTAAATAAGTCACTTACAAAACTTCATAGATAACCTAACTGAACTTTTGTATCTGTGTTTAAAATATTTCTCTATTCACAAATATTCTAGTGTTTTTTTTTAATTCTCATCTATGAAGATTCACAACTCTTCCCAGTCATCTAAATTGAACTCTCACATTCAAATGAAAAATTTAATAAAGTGATTAAGATAAAAACTGACTATTAAATATCATTCTTAAGCAGCTCCCTCATATAATATCTAAAATATTTGCTTTACCTAAAAATTTTTCATTAACCGGCACTTCCTGTCTCCTGCTCTGCATTCATTTATTTATGTATCTATTTTTGTGCTAGAAATCAAGTCCAGGGCCTCAGGTATGAGAGGTGAGCACTCTACCACTGAGCTGCAGCTCTTGCCTAAGTTTAAATCGATGTGAAAATATTAGCACACAGATAAACTTTTAAAGTTATAAAAATCAGGTTTTTTTAATGTATTCTCTTTTTGTTTTTAGAATTTTGATGAGATTGGCTCTGTCATTTAATTATTTAGAAAAGGGTTTGAAAATACAGAAGGTACTAGTATAGCTTTAATCATGTCAAACCACTGATTTGCAACCATATTCACTGTAAGTGATTTTACTATGGTTCAGTAAAATAGAATCTCTTGCTTCCATTTTAATTCATCTTCATTTTCCTCATGAATCCCTTCTTTATGTTGGATTGCCATCATTAATGATAATGATCAGTACAGGACTTCTCAGACAACATTAAAACAACATTGAACAAAATCTTAACATAAAGAATTAAGTCTCTAGTATGATCTATTCTTTTTGTGTTTCTTAAGCAAAGTTTTATCTATGTTCTGTTACCCTAGTCAAGGAATGAATGTTGGAAAGGCCAAAACAGAAGAAAAAGACCCCAAGAAGCTAAAAAAGCAGGAAAAAGAAGAAAAAGACCTCAGGAAAAAATTTAAAGTATGTAATGTTTAATACCATTCAGGGTTCAAAGCACTAATGAAAAAAATTCAAAAATTTCAAAATGTTAAACACTTTTAAGGCTGGAAGTAGTGGCAAACACCATTGATCCCAACAACCGCAAAGGCAGGCGAATCTCGGTGAGATTGAAGGCAGTCTACATAGCAAGTTCCAGGCCAATTGTGTCTAGAGGGATACCTGGTCTTAGGAAAAACAAGAAAAGATAAAACCTTTTGAAGTATTGTTATTAATATTGTAGTTCTCTATCATAACTGCTTCATCTTCTTCCAAAATGTATTCCAAATTTAAATTTACTCCTACAAAAAATTAGGATTTCTACATGCTTAACATTCATACTATGATAACCATGTATATTTAGATGGCCTTTTGGACCTTGATAAAAAGGTAACCTGTAAATATTTGTTATATGAAGTTGGTGAGGTTATGAGGTTTAGTTTCTTGTTCTGATGCTATGATACAGTAGCAACAAGGACAACTTAAAAGACAGAGGATTTATTTTGGCTAACATTCTGGTTACAGTCCATCATGGAGGGTGAGTCACAGTACAAGGGCTGGAAGAAGCTGGTCGCATTGCATCTGTACTCAAGAAGCGGAGAAGCAAATACTTGCATACTACTGCTCAGCCTGCTTTCTCCATTTTATACAGTCAGGATAAACTGCCCAGGGGACAGTTAAGATGGATGTTCCCACTTCAGTTAACATACTCAAGATAATCCCCCACAGGTTTACCTAGTGCCCCATCTCCCAAGTGATTCTAGATTCTGCAAAGTTAGTAATTATCACTATCACATGAATGATTCTTTTCTGAAATTTTCCAATTTTCTGTAATGGCATAATATTTATTTAAAGCCACTGAGCTATTTATTTAGCAAAAAGCTTTATTAATAAATTTGTTGATGAACTCATTACTATAATAACACATAATGATTTGAGTCTGTTTGTTTTTCTAGTATGATGGTGAAATTAGAGTTCTGTATTCAACCAAAGTTGCACCTTCCTTAACTTG
Source organism: Eospalax fontanierii (assembly GCA_035773235.1). Lineage (NCBI taxonomy): Eukaryota > Metazoa > Chordata > Mammalia > Rodentia > Spalacidae > Eospalax > Eospalax fontanierii. The sequence goes on from CM069527.1 coordinate 85,193,628, forward strand.
TAAAAAGTGGGGGACTAGAGATCTACAGATAAAACCTGGCGAATCTCTCGAAGTTATACAAAACACAGATGACACCAAAGTTCTCTGCAGGAACGAAGAAGGGAGATGTAAGTTGCTACTGACTCTGCATGGATGGTACTGCAGAGTCTAAGCACCAGGCTTCAGTGATCACTTGACGTGGCTAATTCATGTCGCTGTGTGCTCTATGTGTTGTGGGAAATATTAAGAAACTGGAGATTTTGCTATGCTGAAATCGGTGAATTTTATTTTAATGCCTTTTCATTTCTTACCTTTTATTTATACATGGGGTATCAAAGCAAATGCTAAATTAATGCTTCTCAAAACTTGGTCATACTGACCACCAACACAAGAAAACCCCAGAGTCTGTATTAAAATTGCAGTTGCCTGGTCCTATCATAGATTTGTTGAGTAATGAGTTCTGAGAATCAAATGGAATCCACAATCCTGTCTTTAGTTTGTCTTGTTACCCGTATGTAAAAAGCACTGTGCCGAGGTCCTGCATGACTCTTGCTCTGGCTTGGATGTGAAAGTACATAGAATATATCACATCTAGAATTTATGATTTTTCTATTTGACTTGCTTTCACTTCACTTTCAGATACACCTTATGCAATATACGGTTGCAAATAGTACTGTGACACTCCTTATCCTCTTTAACTTTATCAGATATTAACCACACAGATGGAAATATTTTTGTCAAAACTTTAAAAGGAAGCCCATTTAAATTTTAGAAAAGAGTAATTCAAAATTATTTTGCTCTGTATTAGAACTGTATAGCCAACATGGGGTCATAGCAACATGGTTAATCTCCATGGAAACACGGACTCTGGATTCTATTTTGAATTTGTTATTTTCCTCATTGCTGTAATAGAACACCTGTCTCAGAAACTATGTAAAGGAAGAAGCATTTGTTTAGACTTTTCATTTAAGGTCATATAATCAATCCCTCTTGGTAGGGAAGGGATGGCAGTGGACATGGCTGGTTGCTGTGGCAACAGGAGTGTGAGATGTCTTGTTCACATCTCTGCAGATCAGGAAACAGCAGCTCAGCCAGACTCCTGCTATAACCTATAAGGTCTACTCCTTACCCTCAGTGACCCACTTCTTCCAGTCTTCCAAAGATTCTCTGCAACCTCCCAAAACAGCTCCACCAGTTGAGGACCAACAGTTGAAAGATGGAAGCCTATAGTAGATGGTTCACATCAAAACCATAGACATTTTAACAGGAGAAAGGTAACCCAGGGATAGAGGAGATGTGCAGATCCTCAAATGGAGGAGGTATGGTTTGACTTTTCAAAGAAAAAATACAAAATGTAGTTCAAAAGATAAAGGGCAGGAGCAATGTAATACTAAGGTTTGAGAAAAACAAACATTCAGACCAGCATTTTAGAAATCTACCCTAAGAATAAGCCTAAAGGGAGTGACTCTAGATTGGCTGACTAGACGCCAGTGAATGAACTTGCACCGAGGCACATGTGGGTACAAATGCTTGTCTGGATAGGCCTTAACATGTATAACAGAATGCCTACAATCCAGTGCAGATGGGGGAGGTGGTCTAAATTTAATTAAGATCTGTTATATGAAATGCACAGAAACTCAATAAAAATATACATAAATAAAAAAACACACAATACATAACTCTTAAAATAAAAATACAGAAAGAATTGTATTATAAGAAGAATTGCATTATAAGATCATCCAAGCTATGGAGAAGTTCAAAAAAATTAATGATTAAATGTTATGTTGGTTATACCGAATGAATATTTTAAATGTTATAATAATAATTTGGTTAACATCTTGGGACATAATAGGTTGAATAAGGCTACTTACTGTAAGGTAAGCTTTATACCTATGTTAAAAAATTATGCAAATGGAAGAAACTAAACTGTGGGGATATAATGGTGCACACCTGTGACTGCAGCACTCAGAAGACTGAAAGAGGAGGATCATGTATTTGAGGTCAGCCTGGGTTACACAGAGAAATTCTATGGGAGAAGGGGTGGGAGAGGAAGAGAGGAAGAGAAAAGAAACTAAAATAAATTATACTACAGTGCTAAATTGTTGCTTGTTAGAATGATGAGTCTAAATGTTTCCTGTTCTCTGCTTCCCAGATGATTCCATTGTCCTAGTATTTGTCATGTGCACTGTCATCCACTGTACAAGCTTCACACACATCTTGTTTTTGGAATGACAGAAAATCTTTCTATGCTACCCTACAGACTCCTATCCTTAGCAATAAATCCCATCTAAAGCATGTTCTCTAAGCCTCAAAACACATACAGATCAGCAGGGATCCTGCTGAAAATGCAGACTAATCCAGCAGGGAAGGATGAAGTGAGTCTGGAATTCTGCATGTGATTGATGCTGCTGGTCCATGGGAGAGACTGATTAGCAAGGAGGTAGATAAACAGACATGCGTGGGTACCAGAAGGCTGGAGTCAACACAGCGTCAGCAGAAGAGGTGCAAAAAAGAGACTCATCTTCCTGGGACAATGGACTCTGACAATAAGGAAAAGAAAAGTGCATTCAGGGATAATTTTACAATTTACAGACATTTCCTATTTGAACATTGATAATTCTCATACTGTTAGGAATACTGCAAGGTTTATAGTCCTTTTAGAATGTGTCCTCTTTTAAAGAATGACAGTGGAGGCTGAGAGTGCAGCTCAGCAGTAGAACACTGGCTTAAAAATGGCAGGGGAAACACTGCATGCTTCTGGTAGGCTGCAATGAAGAATTTCATGTAAATTTTCTTTTTCATTAATGTCCTTGATAGTTTCTAAGCTCACTGATAGCTACAATTCCTCGATGGTTATGGAAATTTTATCTCAAGCAGAACAGAAAACAGATGACTGTGTAAGTAAACTTACACATCTGGCAGGGTGTTTGGGTTTCTGTTAGGACTTTCTTAAGGGTGTGCTTTGTTTTCATTGGACTTCTTTAGTTCAAAAGTGACCTCAGTGGGTAAAAGTGAGGCAAGCAGAGAGAAGGCAGCCAGGAAAACCTTGTTTTCAAAGACTAGAATATTGGACTGTGATGCTTCTGGGAATTGTGTCAGTGCTAGCCCATGTAGTGGAGAGCAAATTGGCTATTTATTCAATAGTTGGAACAAAAAGTTGAGGCCTACTCCTGGGCAGGTGAAGAGTCATTCAGAATGTTGAACATGTTGACAGAGAAAAGCCCTCCACAAGTAGAAAAAGAAAAGTCAAATGTTAGCTGAAATTCCAACCGATGGGTGCTCAAGTGGGTAGGGTGACGGGGAACATTGGTATTTGCTGCTGACTTTCAGACTGAGCATTATTCCATGATAATTGAATTATTATAGTGTCTGCTTAATTTCACATTGTACTTTTTCAAACTTCTTGCTCGTCTCAGTATTTACAAATGTCCTCCCTTGTTTATTCCTTCCTTGGACTGGATCCTTGGTCATTCTTAATTTTTTTAGTTTCTAGTTCACTCTTCATGCATTGTAGGAGTTGGAAACACAGCCTTACAAATGGTATCAACTTTACCCTCACTCCCAGCCAACCACTCACTACTGTGTTAACCAAACATTTTAAAAAGTACACAGCCTTTAGGCTTGTATATAAAACCCTTCAGGATCTAGCCTCATAGACACAACCATGGTTTGCTCTCTAGAACTGATATCCAGAACCACAAAGTGCATGTTTGTCATTCCCTGAATCAAGTACTCTGGTTCATCCCACTATGCTATTTGACCTTAAATTAGAAGCATCCTCATTCCCCACTGCCAGGTACCCCATCACAATTCATTTCTTCCCAGCTTTACTATGGCACTAACTTGTGGAGTAGATTTTTCACCAGTCTGTTGATCTCAGATCCCCAAACTTAATTAAGTATAACTTCAGTGAAATGTGCTTTGCGCTGGATCGTCAGTACTTTATACAGGGGTTCACACCTTGGGTGAGGCTTGCTAAATTCAAAGAAACACTTTGGAAACTATGGTCCAATGACCACATGAAAGTCTGACATTGAAACACTAACAAAAAGAAGTTGGTTGAGCAGTTTAACTCAGTAGCAGACAGTTCTGTCTCGGCCTGAGGAGCATGGTTAGCCTGCGCAAGGTTAAGGAGCCTCTAAGTCTTTCCCTTCCTTACTTTTATATTTTCTGATGACTACAAAGGCTCCAGAATGACTAATTTTTTCTTACCCCTCATTCTTCTTCATGAAACACAAGAAAGCAACCTAAGGTTTCCACTGATAGAAATTAATAAAGTCTAAATAGTAATCCCTTTGCCACTGAGGGGTGGAACAGGAATCACCTGTACAGGCAACTACAATTCGATCAGGTCTCACCCACTGACTTCTGGACCTGTGGTCTGTGCAGACATTGGCATGTGAAATAGATATTTCTGGCATATTCCTAAAATGTTTGAAACTGCACACATTCCACAATCCAGTGCTCATGAGCTGCGAGTTTTCCTACCTCCTGTCACTAGAGAAAAACTTTCCACAAAAAGTGTGGCGTGGACCACGAGTGGAGTCATCCGCCCGCACCGTGTTCTCCATTTCCCTTGGGCATCAAAGAAAGAGACTTTAAAGGACTGTGCGTCATCTCAAAACCAGCTGACCATTTCTTTTAAGTTAATCTAAAAATATTTTAAACAAAATTTTTCACTTGGAAAATTTAAACTTTAAATTTTAAACTTAAAAAAAAAAAATCACTCAGCCAGGTGTGGTAGTTCACACCTATAATCAAACTACTTGGGAGACTAAAGGAGGCATATCATTTGAACCTAGGAGATCAAGGACAGCCTAGTCAACTTAGTGAGAACACATTTTAGAAATAGTAAGGATAAAATAAATAAATGGGGAGGGGAGGGAAAAATAAATGAATAAATAAATTTTTAAGAAATTTAAATTGAAATATTTTAAAGTCACTCCAATAGGAAGTCTCAGAAACAGTATGGAAAAATGGACAAGGAGGTGATTTCTGATCAAACCAAAATAATAAATTATGCATTGAGTATTATACACCATACATTGTTTTTCTTTTTATCATATTATGAGCATTTTACTTCAAGTTGAACATTGGTCCATTTCCCTGGGTAAGTCTACAGAACATTATTCATTTTTTAATTTTTATTTTTAAGGTTTATTTTCTGTATATGAGTGTTTTACCTGCATTATGAAGTGTGTCCATGTCATACAATGCTCACAGAGGAGTTAGGGATGGTTGTTAGCCACCATATGGGTGCTGGTAACCACACCAGAGTCCTCTTAACCATTGAGCCACCTCTCCAGCCCCCATGATTATAACTTTAAAACTGCATGAGGCCAAATTCAGTGAAGTTAACTTTATTTTCTAAAAATGCAACAAATGAAATGAGTGATACATAGTCATTTTCATTAAGGAAAAAAATTTAAATACAAAATAAAGATAATTTCTGCTCTTCCTTGGTAATTTCATATTCACAATATTCTTTTGGAAGGTGAGTCCTGAGACACATCTACATTGTAGCAAGCAGACATTGCGGGTCGACATTAACTGACACGTATACTGGGGGTGAGGTGACTTTCCTAGCCAGCTCTATGCCAACATATATTTGTTTGAAGCTACCGTGTTCTGCTCTGTGAATATGAGCCTTCTAGGTAACAACTTCATCTGCCATGTGAGAACCTTTGGTATATCACTCATGCTGTAAATCTCAATGTGGCAACCATTCACATTGTACATAACCATTCACGTTGTACGTAACCATTGTTTCATTTTGTGCTTTCTCTTCTTCCCTCTTGACATCTCATACTGGCAAGTGCATATGTGCCTTGACAGTAAGAATATCTTCTTATTTAAAAAAAAAGAATTTCTAGGAATAATAGTGGAAAAATTATATAAAAATTCATGGTAAGTCACTTATTTTGACACTATCATGAATCATGCTTTTAATAGAACAAAGTTTTAGCAGAGTTCTAGAAGGCACTAGACAGCTAAGCCTATGCTACATTAAAAGTCAGTAGTCCTGTAAAAACACTATATGTGATTTTACAGCTAGTGAACCTTAAATTATCACATTATCAAGAAACTAAATTAAAGTAGCACAGTCACACCCCACACCCCATCTCCTTGATATTAATACACTTTTCTTAAATAATATTGACAATCATTGATGACTTTCTCAGAGAATATATCTTTTATAATTAATGCATGAAGTTGAGGTAATTAAGCTGTGTATTGTGAATTATTAACTTCAGTCACGTAAAGGACTGCTTTACTGCTTCTAATGATAGTTTAACCAGGCCTGCAAATCTTTAGCATAATTGAATTTTAAATTAAAAGCAATTTAATTAAAAAGTGAATTACCTTAAAAGCACAGGAAACAAAAAATCTCTAATTTCTAAAAATGGTGGTTACATTTTCTTTTTTGTTGAACTCTATTTATCATCATCTTCCAGAGTTCTTTAAATAAGGAAGAAGAAATATATTTGATGTTAGAAAAATTCTTGTCCCTATCAATAGCTTGTAAACTTTTTTATATATTTGTTTGATTGTCTATCTTTTAATTTTACCTCAGAGAGTAAAGATTCCCAAATTCCATTTCATAATGAAGCTGAATTCAATGTTAAAGGCTTCAGTTCATAGAAGTAATTGTTTCTTAATTTTTTGCCATAAGTATATCATGGAGACATTCACTATTGTATTATTTGTTTGACCTACTGATTGGTTGGGTGAGTAGATGGGTGGGTGGGTGTTTTGACATAGTATCTTGTATATAGCGTAGATTAGCCTTAAACTTAAGGCCCTCCTGCTTCAACCTCCAGAATGCTGTTAATTACAGATAGACATCACCAAGCCTAGCTCTAATTTCTTATAGGTGAAAATCCAAAATGAAAATAGATTCACTGATGGATAAAAATCTGTGGTTTCTATTGCCTGTAGGAAACTGTTCAAATTTTACATAGCCCCCAAATAAATAAAGACTGAGCTTAGTTGTTGGAATCATGACCCAAAAACCAGTTTGAATGATGTCTGGCAGTACATGTCAATATGCTCAGCACTCAGGCCTCTGAGGCAGGAGGAATGACTATTCTAGGAGTCCAAAGTTAGCCTGGCAACAGAACAAGTTTCTAACTCAGAAAAAAACAGCACCAAATAAGCCCTGTGATTTTTTTTCTACAAACTTTTAATCTGCAGAGGTATTTTGTTATGCTTTGGTTCACATACCCACACCCACACACACAAATAATCTAATTTCTTAAACTTGAGCATATCTTCTTTAAAAATCGTTAAACTATGATGTATACTTTAATTTAAAAATATAATCTTTTCATATGATATAAAGCGTTTGCATATAGTTTTCCTTTCAATAATTTTTAACACATTTTCTCTGATGTAGAACCAAATTTTATCTAAACTATCTGGTGTGGTGGTGCATGTCTGTACCCAGCACTTGGGAATCTGCAGCAAGTGGATCAGGAATTTAAGGTCAACCTCAGCTACATAGTGAATTTGAAGCCAGGTTGCGATATATAATACTCTATATTAAAAAAAAAAAAAAAAAAAAAAAAACAGTAGACCAAGCTTGGTAGATTGTTTCCGTGAGAAAAATTATTTAGAAACTATATTAAATGATGCACATCAAATCCTTTAAAAAAAAAACCTGGGCATTGTGGCACATGCCTTTAATCCCAACACTTGGGAGGCAGAGACAAGTGGATCTCTGTGAGATAGAGGCCAATCTGGTCTCTATAGCAAGTTCCAGACCAGGTGGGATGACAGGGAGACATTGTCTCAAAAAAAAGAAAGAAAGGAGGGAGGGAGGGAGGAAGGGAGGGAGGGAGGGAGGAAGAGAGGGAGGGAGGGAAGGAGAGAATAGGCACTCAGGAATTCACTGCAGCTGTGGTTACCTGTTCCAAATTGTGCCAGTCACATTTCATCATGGAAAGGAGCAGGGCTCTTGAGGCCTCACTCCTCATCTAGGACCTATTGATAGTTAATACTGTATCACTTTCTTCGGTAATATAACCACTGATAAATTGCCCACGTACCTGTAAATAACCTCCCATCAATGCTCAGTGAGGCAACCCTGTTTAAGCTCAGTGGGTTACTCACCAGAAGAAGACTTGTAACTGTAAGGTGTGAATGAGACCCCCAACAGTTTCAGACTCTGGAAGAAACCTGGAGCCAGAGCTTATCTAAACCTTGCAAACCACTCCAGATCCCAAATTCTTTGGCAGATAAGCAAGGAACTCATGAACAGCTCTGGAAAAGGACTACTTCCTGGTCAGAAGCTTGCCTTAAGCATCAATCAGATGTCATGGCAACCCCCCTCCCCTAAAAGCCAGGAGGTGGCTAAAGGTTTTTAAAAGGCTTTTGGGAACTTGGACAACATGCTTCTGCTGCTTGTGCTTCTGCTGCTGCTGGCGTGGCTTCTGCTGGTGCTGGTGCTGCTGGTGCTGCTGGTGCTTCGCGGGGCTTTTGAGACTCAGACTTGGCCTGATCACGCCAGCCTGGTTCCCCGGAGCCCCAGCCCCAAGCTGGGGGTGAGGGGGCTAGCCTCCTCCATCTCTTCGGGGAGGCTAGCCCCCAAGTGGGGCTAGCGTTTCTGCACTCGTGGGTGCGGAGGAGCTAGTCCCATCTGGTCTTCTCTCAATAAAGTCGGGTCCTGTTAGCTGCCAGCGGAGTCCGGTCCCTTCTGTCTGCTGCGTCTCTCGAACCCTGAACCTGACAGTAACTTGTTGGGGAGAAGGGTATCAGTATGATTTATTCATTTGATTGGTTGGTTGCTTTTTTTTTTTTTTTTGCAGCAGAATATGCCTGGCACAGGGTAATAGGGTGAAAGGACTAAAATTCAATGTTTACATGAATGAAACTATCAAAGTGTAAAATTCAATTAAAACAAACCAATCCCCAAATTAGCAAAAGGAAAGAAATAATGAAAATTAGAATGGGTTCAGTGTAAGGCCATTTGCCAGAAAGCCTGAAAATCCAAATTTGATTCCTGGAATTCACATGGTGAAGGAGAGAACTCATTCTTTCAAGTTATCCTCTGATCGTCATACATACCTTGTGGCATGCACATTCAGGCACACACATGCACTACACACATACACACAGGAGAATGTGATATTTACCAGAAAATAGATAGAACTACAAATCATTATATTCAGCAAAATAATCCAGATTCAGAAAGACAAATGCCACATGTTTTCTGTCATAGGTAAAACCTAGATTTGGGGGAGGGGGGCTAGGAAGAGGAACAGGAGAAGAAAGGAGAGATCTTAAAGGGTGGGGGTGAGAAATACACATGACATGAAAACAAAAGGAGGAAGTGTGCGGAAGAAGTAGGGAAACCCCCTGTGAGAGAAGATCAGGAGGGACAGGGCGACAGCCAGCTAGGGGAATGAATTAGGAGAAAAAGATAATGACACATATTAAAATGCCAGTGAAACTCATTGCCTTGAATGTTAAAGAACCTAATAGAAAGAAAAGAAGCCAAAAGAATAAGAAGGGGATTAGTGAGAGACAGATTAGTATAGAACCAACTAGAAAGGATTAAGTGTGGATGATGGGGTGATAAAGATGATCAAAATACCTCATAAGCACATTCTCTATGGATATAATTATTCAGTATAACTGGTTATTCATTTGTATGCCGATTTCTGAAATTAAATATTTTTCAAAACTATATCTGTAATTAAAATGTATTTCCTTTTGCTTCACAGATGGCTATGTACTTCGGAGTAACCTGGTGGACAAGTAAGCCCATTTTCTTCTACAACTTTTCCTCTTAAGAAAATCATGTGGTTTTTTTAAAGAAAGACTACTAGTATCATTTAAATAAGGCAATGTATTGAATTATCATAAATTGAAAATAGCCTATTATATTAGTATCAGTATGTAGTACCAATAATTAAGCTTGGATTCTCATAAAGTGCCAGTCTGATCTAGGAAGGAGCTCTGCTCACCCCACAGTAACACTGTTCGTAGTCTTGTATGTTCACTGAGCTCTCCGTTCAGAAGATTCATCTTTTTAATTTCACTCACTAATTAATATAGTGATTGAACTGGATTAATTAGGACCAAAGAGCGTCTTCGTGGTAGGTATTACTATCACCAGCCTATAGTTTAACCCCTAACTGAAGATTTTTCTCCACTCACACCAGACATAGTGCACTGTTATGTTGTTGGAAGTACGCCAAGGGAAAAAATGATAAGTCAATGACTCTTGTATTCTTATGAATAAGATTATATCACAGTCTGGTACTGATAAACCATTGGACTCCTCCAAGACACTTTAAGATTGTACTCTAAGAAACCCAGAGTAAGAAATTGACAACATTTTCAAGTTGGGTCTTACAGCAATACAAAGATTTGTAAAATTTGACATAATGAAAGAATTAAGGAGAAGTCACAAACTATTTACCATAAACAACTCCCATCTGATCAAGACAAATGAATGAGAAGAGCTCTGTCAGAAAACTAGTAGGAAAAACAATCCTAGCATCTTTGTCCTCCCTCTGCATATTTATTACAGTGTTAGTCATGGGGCTTCCAATAAGCCTTGTTCTATGAAAGATACAAATTTTATGGAAAGAATGTATTGCAAATAGGAAAACCTCTTCACCAATGGTTATTGCAAGATGTAGAAAGTGCATGATTGGTTCAGCATCTATTAAAGCAAATCCTTAAAAAATGTTTATGGACTAAGTGAGAGGAAAATCTGTCATTTTTGCATCTGCATCTGGTTTCTATTAGCCAAACCCTCTCTTGAGTTCAGGGAGAGGATCTAAACAGAAGACACGGGGGGCCTGCTGCTGCTGCAGCTGCTGCAGCTGTTATGGTGAAGCTCAGTGATGGGGCAGAAACTAAAGTGAGGCTAGTCTAAGTGACAAAGCCATCTCACATCTCTGAAATTCGGAAGTATATCCTACATCTCAGGACCGTGTTTATATTTATATCCCATGTTATTATTTTCTAGATCATGCTATGACTATACACTTCTTGAAGTCAAAGCTTGTGTCATATTCATATTTAAGTCTCCCAATACATAAGAGGGACTCAGTGTTTGTTCCTAGAAAATTTCACAAAGATTCAGGACCAAGAAAATCCTAAAAATGTAAAATCCTAAAACCAGCCAAAACTGCTGGATATGGATATAACCTTAATGATAAATGTTAAAATATCCATAATAATCATTTTTGCTATTCTGTAATTAATATTTATATACTTTAAACTTGATATTTATAGCAAGAAACACATGAAAATGATATAGCCATTTTCTATGACAAATATTCTACTTCATCCATTTGAAATTTAAAACATTTGAAACTCAAGTAAAGGCATGAATCTAGTACTAATACCTGTTAAAACTGTAATGACAGTTTTGGATTGAGGCAAAAGCAGAGGGTTGTGCCCTGGTAGATGAGTTTGTTTAGTTCAGCAGACAGTTCTTGGGAACCTCAGCTGCTCTATGCCCATGGTAAGGTTCGAAGAGAAAAAGAACAGAGTCTGTTCTCTCAAGGCGTGAGAACATTATTCTGTCTGTAGCTTGAACTGGAATTACATAAAACCAGTGAAAGACGTAGAGATGAATGTGTAAGTTTTGTCCACTTATACATGAGTAATATAACTTTTCACTTCTAAAAGCTTATGATAGATGACAATCATATTATTGCCATTTTCAGCTCTATATTGTTGTTGGGAAGGTATTTCCTATAAAATAAAAATTGTTTTCTTCATTTACAGTGATGGAGAGATCTATGATGATATCGCTGACGGTAAGTCTCATGCAACGCCCAGCAAGGAGGACAGTAACAGTGAACTCACTGTTTCTACAAACATGGAAAAGAGTTTATTGGATTAATTAGAGCTATCTAATCTGATCAAAATTTGAGTTTCTTGCAAATGTTAAGAAAGATAATGATTTGGTATCATTATGGGAAAATCATTTTCATACAAAGTTGGGAATTAAGAAAAACAGATTTCTTTATTCTTCTCAGTATGAGAAATAAGATGAGTGTGGTGATGCAGGCCTGTGATCCTGGCACCTGGAAGGCAGAGGCAGAAGCTCAGGGTTAGTCTTGGCTACATGATAAGTAGGGGGCTAGCCTGAGCTACATGAGACCCTGTCTGAAAATATGAGAGAAAGAGAGAGAGAGTGTGTGCGTGCAAAAGGGAGTGTCCTAGTTTGCTCCAACTGCTTTAAAAAAACACTGGTCAATATCAACTTGAGAAAGAAAGGGTTTATTTCTCTAACATCTCCTGGACCACAGTTCATCACTGGGGTAGCTTAAGGTAAGAACTCAGGGCAGGAACCTGGAGGCAGGAGCTGAAGCTCAGGCCATGGAGGAGTGCTGCTTACTGGCTTGCTTCTCTAGACCATGCTCAGCCCGCTTTCTTATACAATACAGAATAACCAGTCCAGGGGTGGCACCACCCACAATGGGCTGGGCCCTCCCACATCATTCAGCAATCAAGAAAATACCCCATAGACATGGCCACAGGCCAGTCCAATAGAGACTGTTCCCCAATTGAGGCTCCGTTAATCTAGTTGTGCCAGGTTGACAGCTAAGGCTATTCAGCACAGGAGGTGGGGAATTTGGTGAATATTGTATTATAACACGAATCTTAAGAATTTATTTTATTCCAGTGAAAATGTACTCTCAGTCTATAAATAGGTGTTTACTTTAAAGCTAACAGTATTAGTACCGTAACAGCCATAACAACCAAGAAGATAACAATAGATAATTTCTACAACTTCTGAAACATGAAATTTGTAAGTCCTGAATGAACAATACTGAAATGCAACAAACACAAAATTAACAATTACTAAAATGTGACACTAACCAATCTTTGATCAATAAATAGGTACATATTTCATATCTAATAACACTAATGTAAGCATCACATTTTAAATGATTATTTAAAGCATTCATCAGAACGTGTAACACAGTTCTCATGTCACTAACTAGCATGGGGGTGTGCAGGTCAGAGGACAACTTTGGGTGCCACTCCCCTAGCAGGCTCTCTCATTGGTCTAGAACTTACCAATTAGGCTAGGCAGGCAGGCTGGCTAGCAACACCAGGATCTACTTGTTTCTGCCTGCCCAGTGCAGAGATTACGAGTGTATTCCATTATACTCAGATTTTCTTTTATCCTTAATGTCAGTTCTGGAATGGAATCAGGTCTTTTGCTTGTAAGGTAAATGCTTTACTGATGCAGTCCTCTCCAGCTCCCATCCTTTAGTCTTTTAAGTTTATGATACTTGCTGATGCCTAATTAATCTCATTGCCAAATCCAGATGAAATTATCTTCAGTCTCATTGGATAAAGAATAAATCTGTCTGGAAATTTTATTAAAATTGAGTTATCAATGAAAGTTAAATACATTATCTTTCATTTTGCTAGTTTTTCATAAAGAGAGGATGTGCTTTATGTAACTGCACTTAAATTGTAAGGCCCGATGTGGTGGTGCAGAGCCAGCACTTGGATGTGGAGGCAGGAGAATCAGGAGTTGAAGGTCCTGCCCAGCTATATATGCGTTTGGAGGGCAGCCTGGACTATAGAGGACCTGCCTCAATAAACAAGTAAGGAGATGGCTTAGTGGTTAAGAGCACCGACTGCTCGTGCAGAAGACCTGGGTTCAATTCCCAGAACCTACATGGTGGCTCACAACCACCAGTATCTCCAGTTCTAGGGGAATCCAATGTCCTCTTCTCACCTGCGCAGGTATTGCACAACATAGCACACTTACAGACATGCAGGCAATACATTGCAACGCATAAAAACGTTTGTTAAAAAGGGGGAGGGGACAGTGAGATGCATCAGTAAGTAAAGCACTTGCCTAGCAAGCATAAGGACCTGATTTTGATTGTGAGAACCCGTGTGAAAATAGTGAGTATAGTGGCAAGTGCCTTGTAATCCCAGGCTTAGGAAGGTAGAGACAGGAGGATCCCTGAGGCTTGTGAGCCACCACCTCCAGCCTAACTGGTGAGCTGCAGACCAATGCAAGACCCTGTCTTAAGGAAGGTAGGTGGTTCCTGAGCATGACATAGAAGTTGTCCTCCAGCCTCTATATACACACGGACACTGCACATACATGCATATGCACCCATAAGCACACATTTACCTGCACACACATGTGCACACATAAAATAAATGAATGAATGGAGTATTCTTCTCTTTCAGGTTGCATCTATGACAATGACTAGCACCCACCCATGTTCATCTGCTGTTTATTCGTGGCCACCTTGAATTTTAATTAGCATGTTTTGGGTATCATAGAAAAAAATGAATACAGAAAATGGTTTATCAATTTGTGTTACAAAACGTATTACCTTTATAAAGTTTTATAATTTTAAGCTTAGAAAATGATCTCTAATATCTCAAAAGGTTGTTAGGGAGATGTAAAAATTATTAAACATATTATTTCTTTTTTTCTCTCTTTCTTTTTTTGAAATGGGGGTCTCACTCTGTAGCTCAGACTTGCCTGACACAGCAGTTTTCCTGCCTCAGCTTCCCAAGTGCTGTGATTCTGGCAGGAGCCACACCTGCTTAAAGATCCCACTTTGCTTTGACTATGATTATGAAGACTCTTTTCTTAGACCATTAATAGAAAAATCTCCCCTACCACACTCCCTAATAAAAGTAGGGGGAAAAAATGAAAGGTATCCAAGAAGAAATGACTCGTTTTCAACAGAACAGAGGAAGAAAACCAAAATATAAAGAAGGAATTTTTAAATTTTCCACAGGAAAGCAGTCTATAACTTGCGCTTCCATTTATTCTGTGTGTTCAAATTATCTGCGTGAAAAAGATAGCTCTTTCTCCTCTTTTGCTGGTGGATTAAAGTTTTTTGAAAAACCATAGTAGCAGTTTTTCTTTTGCACTAAATTGGTCTCACTTTGTTAACTATGGAATCATATGTTCATTACTTTCATTCAGTGTGTGCATCTAAGATTAACCTGCAAAAGAGTGTTAAAATCTTATTTTTGTGAATTCCCACACTCACAGAGAATTCCATACTCTGTTTAAATCCCACTGTAACTAGAGAGAATATGGAAGACTACAGCTGTGAAGACTTAACCTTGAAACTTGCTCACCTTTTACCTCTTTGCTATGAAGACCCTTTGAAAGGTTCTTATGTTTAATTGCCAATTATTTCTGCAGAACTTGATAACATTTGTAACCACTTTACTAGAAAGTTTCAGTAAAAGGAGCACAGAGCAATACATCCCAGTGCTTTGCCTGGTGTGCTCCCCGTTGAGACCTACTCCTGTCCACACCAACCCCTCCAGACTGTGAAGCACGGCTCTTGAATGCCGAGAACACTAAGCGCCATGATCCAAAACCAAACACCCTAACATCCAAGAAAAGAGCAGACTGGGTAATTTTTTTTTTTAATTAATAAATCCTAATGCTGACTTTCTATTCCTGACCATGATGTGACCTTGGCATCCTTCATTGCCCGTGCCACCTTCCTGTCTGTAAATTACAAGATTAAACTAGGTTTTCCCCAGCATTTTCTACTACCAATTATTTCTACCTTTTATAATTCTCTCCCATTCCAGATGCCTGTTTTGGAAGCTCTTTTTACTATTTTTAAAACTCATTGATTAAATAATAATATATTTTGTCTATATGTAATATAAAGATCCACTGGAGTTTCTGAAGAGTGACCCCAATAATTTTTTTAAAAAATAAAATATTGTAAGGACTGGAATGATAGCTCAGTTAGTAAATTGCCGACCTCCTAAGTTCAATCAACAAACCCGGAGTTAAAATGTCACATGTGCTGGCCAGTGCTTGTAATCCTAGAACTGGGGAAGCAGAGACAGGATGAGCCCTGGAGCTCACTGGCCAACATTCTGTCCTAATCCTTGAGCCCCACACCAATAAGAGACTGTCTCAAGAAAAGTAGATAGCACCTGAGGGGCAAAAACTCATGTTGTCCTTTGAATTCCATGTGTACACGCACGCACACATTGAAAGCAAACACTGAAAAAATAATACCTTGAAAAGTCTAGAATTGGAATTTTTATTAAGTGCTTTGGAATTAAACAAAATCACCGACTTCTTCGAAGTTAATAGGATATGGGGCTCTGAGTCTTCTAGAATAGAAAATACCTCAGATTCTCTCCAATTAAGACATACTTTGATAGCTACTTTTGATAGTATTATCCAGCATGTACCCTTGTGATGAATTTATTTTGATACTAGATACAATTACATGGCTCAAAGGAGATTCTTGTTTGTTAAGTTTCATAGCAAATATAAATCATGCACTGACTGTACATTCTCAGTAAATTTTCCCCTGCTTAAGAACCGAATAAATTCAATGAAATGTCAGTTTTGAAAATGGCAAATTAGATCAAGAGACTCTTTCAGTTGCAATTTGTGTTAGGAAAAATGGACATATACCTTTATTTAAATGTGTTTGAAGTATATTAATTTTAATATAGTAAATGTGATTTTTCTGTGTGGATTTTGTCATATGAGAAGAGCCGTCAATAAAATATCCTTTCAGCAAATAACCTTGCCTCCGATTTCATAAAAGAGCCTTTCTCTCCCTTAACTTGATTCTGTGTCTACAGAAGTCTTTTTCTGCCCTGTCTCACTCTGTGTCATTCAGCCTCCTGTTCATGACTAAACTCTCCACCACTGTCTCCTTATACTTGGCCTCTTTTTTGTCTGAGAAATTGATATAACTAAGTGTAATTCTTGTCAACCCCCTACAACACAAGGCCCTCAAACTTAGCTCATGTCCAGACACTATTCCGAGAATAAGATGCTACACCTCAAATTCAAAGCCATAACCAAGGATCCCATTCCCTCCTAACTTCTCTCTAGGTTTCTCCCGACATAATTCATTTGTCCTCATTATTCTTATTCCTGCCTCCTCTTCCTCTTCCTCTCCTTCCTTTTCCCCTCCCTCTCACTCGCTTTCTCCCTCCCTTCCTTTCTTTCTTCTCTTCCTTCCCCTTCTTTATCTTCAAGTTTTCCTGTTGTGAGTAGTCTCCTCTGCAGATTTAAAGATATACTAAAATATATCTCATCTGTAAGAAGACATGAACTCTTACTTTGAACACAAACAGCCCTCCACCTACAGCCTATTCTAACATTCCTTTTCTCACCTCATTATCTTAAAAATGGTGAAGTTCTTCCAGCAGCTGTTATAACATGCTTCAAAGACCTCCAACTGCAGGGAATTTAATGAACCGAAGGTGCTGCAGCTACTATGTCCTGAAAAGGATCACACGTTTGTGGGAAGACCAGGCTTCCTAGAGGCTTCTACAGGGATAGAAGGCAAAATACAGAGAACTCACAGAGCAAATCTGGCTGAGGCCCTCTCATGGCCCTGAGAAACCTTCCTCACCTTCTTGGAGAGTTCTCCCAACCATCCTGCCACCTGCCTTCACTGGGGCAGTCACTGCAATCACATGATTCTTCCATATTTCTTCACTCTTTTTACTCCTGTTTATATAAACAAATATAGACAAATTCTTGTAATTTCACTTCCTATTGATGTCTGCTTTCTAGAGAACCCAAACTAAGTACAGTACACTTTGAAATGTGTGTGTGTGTTTGTGTGTGTGTATTATACATATGTTTGTCCTGGAATAAACAAATCTGAATCTAGGGAAGTAATTTTGGAACCCATCTTTTTATATTTTATATATCATACTTATTTTATGTGTATGAGTGTATTGTCTGCATGTATATAAGTGCACCTATGTCATGCAATGCCTGTGGAGGTCAGTAAAAGGGTGTCAGATCCCTCTGGAACTGGAGTTACAGATCGTTGTTATCCACCTTGTGGGTGCTGGGAACTGAACCTGGGTCCTCTGCAGAAGCAAGTAGTGTTCTTAATGCTGAGTCATCTCTCCAGTCCCTGGAACCCATTTTTAAGTAACCCTAAATATGAGCTCAAAGACAAGTTAGGATTCCCCCATCCTAGTCATCCTTCCTCATATTCTTAAGATACGCTTAGTCTTCAGCTCATTCCAACTTGATTTCAGCTACTGTCACTTTAAAAGTAATTTCTACATGACATCCTAAAAGCACCTTGTGATAGTTAATCTTCATTGTCAGTTTGACAGGAATTAGAATCACCTAGAATAAGAGAAATACCTCTAGGTATTTCTTTGAAGGTGTTTTCAGAAGTTTAAATGTCAGACTGAACAAAAAGGAGAAAGCAAACTGAGTAGCAGCATTCATCTCTCTCTCTGCTTCCTGATTTTGGACATAACCTGAGTGTTATTTCATGCCTTTCCCATCATGATGGACTGTATCCCCTCAAACTGTGAGCTAACCTTTCCTTCCTAAAACTTCTTTTGTTGGGATTTTTTTTTTCCACAGCCCTGAGAAAAGTAACATATATACATCAAACTCATAAGACTCTAAGCTGAAATCTTCCTCTGCCTTTATTTATACTTCCTCCACATCTACTTCAGTGACTTATTTTTTCCACCTTCAAACATAGAAATTGTACTTTCAACTCTTTCATCTTTTTCGTCTGTCTTATGAATTCTCCTCTTACAGTGAGGCCTGGCGTTCAGCCCCAACCCCCTAGGTTTGAACAGATTGAGTGAACAGAGAATGTTCTCCAATTAGAGAAACCAGTTTTATTTGGGGTTACTTACAAAGGATTCATCCCCAGGGAGAGAGACAGAAATTTCATATGGGAGAGCCAGCACCTTGATCAGAAGTTCAGAGGGCCTCCGGCACACACTCCCAAGATGGAAGCCCGTGGTGCTCCACCAGCATCTCCTATCCAGCTTTTTCTAATTTCCCACTAAACCCTCCCCCTTAAGTCACTGGTTGGTTGGAAAGTAGTTGAGTCTATTGGCTTCATCTGTGTCAATCACATTCTTGGAGGCATGTCCCTCGAGGGAGAGAGAAACGTAAATTTACCCTACATTGTCCAATGAGACATTATTAAACAGAACTCTCAGAAAACAAGAACTCTTGTCTTATTTGCTTTATGTTTATATATAATGGTATCTGAGACCTTTAATAATATATTTGATAATGGAAAAATAAATAGATGATTTGTTTATAAAGAACATGCTAATTCTATAGGCTGCCACTGTTTTTCTTAATTACTATTTCAAATGCTCTAGGAGCTTCAGTGGATTGGCAGCTATGCCATTCTTATTAAATTCACCAAAGCATAGGTGATAGGCCTTTTTACCAGACCCCTTCTGTTCATCACACACACACACACACACACACACACACTCCCAAAAAGGCATGACCTTGTGAAAAATGACTGCTGCTGTGGAAGACCTGGAAGGGACAGAGAAATGGCTTCCTGCAGACCACTTTTCCTCAGCAGCAGCACACCTTTCTTGCAGGGGTTCTGGCAGCCCAAACTCTTGTTTGAGAGTACCAGCTAAGTTTTGCACCCTTCAGCAAGATTCTGAACTTTGCCAAGATTCAAGGTCTTTTATTTATAAAATATGAAAGTCCTACTTAGTGTTAAAATTTTAATTAAAACAATATTCTTTTTCTAAATTATGGAATCATCTTCTTAAATAATTTCATATTGACTCTTGGAAATGTAATTTTCTAACACAAAATTCAAAGACCTGTGAAGGAACGAGACACCATGTGGCTCATGAGTAAAGAAGGCAATGTCTAAAAAAATTTTTTTAAGAAAATCAAAGTGTGCTATTCTGTTTACACATTAAACACAAAGTAATATTTCTCCTATATATTTTTTACTTTGTTTTCTAGAAAAAGTTTGGTTTTCTATCATTCATTGATAGATACGTTGGTAAATTAATGATTTTCTCCCATTCAAATACTATTCTGTTGATGATTATAAAATAACAGTTTGATACTCAAATTTTTATAATAGTTACTTTTCTGTTGCTGTGATAAAACACCATGAGCAAGGCAGATAGTATTAGGAAGAGTTCATTGGGTTGGCTCCAGAAAGATAAGAGTCCATCTTGAACGGAGAAGTGCTCACATCTTCAAGTAAGCACAGGAAACACAGAAAGCATCTGGAAGTGGGAATGAGGCTATGAACTCACAAAGCCTGTTCCAGGAGACTTCTTCCAACAAGACCACACTCTTAAACTTCCAAAAAACCACAACACCAACTGGAAACAAAGTGTTCAAATACTTGGAACCTGTGGGGAACATTACTCATTGAAACCAACACTGTATGGTAGAAAATAGTGGGGCCTGGGGCCAACTAGAACGTAAGCTCTGGGCACAGGAGTGGACTGATATTTTCCATTTGGATCTCTACTTTCCATTTAGATCTCCAGATACCCCTTTCCAAGCTTCTTACTGTTCTGTGCTCCCTCAGTGCCCCCCAGGACTAAACTTCATGGACCACCTCAAGATGATTCTTTGACTTCTAGCTTCCAACTCCCTGTGACCCCTGAGAAAAAGTAGCCATTGATCAGAGTGAAAGGGAGTGATGTTTCTTCAGCACCTTTCTGGAAAGGTCACTGCAGCTGGCTGTGTCTTTGCCCCCAAGGTTCAGCTCCATCAAACAGACTCCTGCGCATGGTGCTGGCTCTCTGATCTCGTTGTCCCTCTATCACCTAGCTCCTTCAGGGTTGCAGTCACTTCAGTGTGTGCCAGCCTGAGAAGATCCCTCTTTTTTCTGTATTTTCTCCATTCACAGTCCACATATCTGAAAGAAATCCTCTTATTCCACTTTCTCAGACTTAGTTTGAGTTAGCCCCTTGTTTTCTACCTACGCCCTATGGATAGATGACTCAGCTCTGATGGCTTGTGTTTTTATGTCACCATATTTCTCCAGAACATAGATTGAAAACAAGACTTGATGTCTCTCAGTCATATTTTTAAAATCATTGAAAAGTCTTATAGAAAAATAAGCATTAAAAGGTAAAATTGTGGGAGCTGGTTCGGTGGTTAGGAACAAGCACTGCAGCTCCTGTGAATCCAACTTCAAGTAGACACCCCAGAACCCTTCCTCCAGGCCACTGGGACTGTGGAACTGTGAGACTAGAGATGGTTCTAGCAACCCTGACTCTAGGTGGATACTCCCAAAGGCCTTCTCTAGTCACTGTCCTTCCTTGCTATCTGGACCTCTTAGCTCCAACCCAATCCCAGGTAAGTATACCCAGAGCCCTTCCTCTAGCTAAATAGGTGTTGTGGGTTTATGTAATTATAAGGCTAGGGATATTGTTGGGTTCATTTTCTTAGTCAATTAGAGAATTAAAAGGCAGGAAAAAATAAATAGAGTTTATGAAGAAAAGTCAAACTCAAATAAAACTTGAAATGAAAACCCCAGTCACTGAAATTTAAAAAAAAAAACACAGTGGAAAGTCACCAATAGAATGGATCAAGTGGAAGAGAGAATATCAAGACTGGAAGACAAAGTCAATGAATTGGATCCCTCAGTTAAACAAAATGTTAAATCTTTTTAAAAACATGAATGGAATGTGATACTTTAAAATGACCAAATTTATGAATCATATGTATAGAGGGAGAAAAAACCCAAGTGAAAAGACAGAAAAATGTTTTCAGGAAAATTATAATAGAAAACTTCCTAAATCTAAGGAACAACTTCCTTATCAAGGTGCAAGAAGCATACAGAATACCAAATAGAACCAAAAAAGAAATTCCTCACACCACATAATAAAATACTAAATTTACAGAACAAAGAAAAGATATTGAAAGCCGCAAGAAAGAAAGACTAAATCACATATAAAGGCAGGTCCCTCAGAATAATACCTGACTTTTCAATGAAGACTTTGGTCAATGTGCAGAAAATAAGAGACCACAGGGTGCTCAACCCTAAATGGGAGCCCTATCACAGCCTTTCCTCCCAGTGTTCAGAGGTCATTACAAAAGAGAGGACTGAAAGATCACAAGAGCACACATAGAGGATATATACAAAGAAACCATGTTTTCCAGATATAATAATGAGTTGCAAATACGACCTTACATCATTTGTGACAGCTTGAACAAAGCCCGTGTTAGCCCACTCCACACAAAATCCCAGCATGGATGGGAAAGCTCTAGCTGAGGATCTACTGACAATTGATAGGTGCTGGGAGAGGGAAAGTCTGTTCTCAGCAAGGATTGTACGTATGCTCCATAAGATGAACCTATATCTGGAAATACCTGGGGATCACAAATTAGACCCAATAGGCCTTAAAAAAATACAGGATATGAAGTGTGGAGAGTAGAGTAAAAATATGGGTGTGAATTTGAGAGATGTGAAAGTGGGGTTGAATATGATCAAAATACATTGCATGTAATTCTCAAAGAATCAATGAAATATTGTTTTATAAAGACAAACATGTACTGCTCTTGTAGAAGACCCAAGTTCGGTTCCTAACAACCACATTGGGTGGCTCACAACCACCTATAACTAAAGCTCCACTTTCCTCTGGTCTCTGTGGGGGCCTACACTCATATGCACATACCCACACAGAAACAAACATGCATTCACATAATTTAAAATATAAATAAATATATGTTTAAAAATTAAGTTATTGTTCTGACACTTTTCAATGTCTTAGGTATTGTAAATACCATGGCTTGAAATTAAATGGAATTCAAACATATAACTGTGGTTTGGGATATATTCAGCTGATATAATACTCAGTAGCTATTGTAGGTTGCTTGTGTCCAGGTTCTTATGAAAAAAAAAAAGGCAAAGAAATGCCTTCTATGGCCACCAATGTCAGGTCTTTCACCTCAGTTCTTAGAAATAGATCTTTGAATGTATGATATTTTCAAAAAGCTTTACATTAAGTTCATGAGTTTTATTTCAGCATAGAAACCACATCTTTTTTGTCAACTCAGTGATCTCAGACATCTGTATCAGACGTGAAAGCTTAACCATCGCATGTCTCTAATAGCATTACTGAAAACAACCCTTTCTAAAGTTAGGTGGAATTTAGTCATTACACTCAAGTTAATACAACGAACTTGTCCAGCTTCATTCTAAATGGTAGGAGCTGTGTTAAGTGAAACACTGAAGCTGTGTTGCCTCCTACATGCCTCAAGGGGTCAGAGTTTTCTTATTATTAGTATGCTTATCTCTAAAAGAAACATGCTAGGCTATGGTGGTCACCTAACATCTAAGATATGCATAAACCATGGAAGGAAGAAAGCCAGAGCACATGGTGTTAAAGGACACATAAAGTTTACTGTACATTCATTTAAAGAGAACCAATAGAATTCTCTTCTATTTGGATTATATCTGGAGTAGACATTAGGAAGGAATCTTAAGCTGTATTGGTTATTTTTCCTGTTACTGTGACAAAAATACCTGAAAACCCTAAGTTAAGAGAGGAAGGGTTTATTTGGGCTCATAGTTTAAGGATATAATCCATCATGGCAGGACAGGCATGACAGCAGGAATTTGGGTGAGCTAGTCACATTGCATGCATAGTCAGGAAGCAGAAAGAGATGAATGTTATCCTGTCCTGAAATTTCCTCTGCCAAACTTAATAGTCTATTCCTTTTTAACTCAGCCTTACTCAGGTTCTGGGGAAACATATAGAGTCAATTCAGATTCTTTGTCAGAATACACTATGAATGCTCCACAGTCCAGTTCCTGATAGAGTCGCTCTGAAGTCTCCTGAGCTGGGCCTCCACTGTCCACATTTCTTTATACAGTCTAGGCCTCAAAACTCGCATTGAAAATGTCCACTAGGCTCTGCTTACAGCACCCTAGGGCTTTTCTAGACCATTGTTTCAAACTCATCCACATTTCTCTTGTGAACTAGTTCCAAAGGCTTAAGAACCTATGGGCAGGGTGATCACAGCAGTGCTCCAGTTCTGGGTATTAACTTTCTGTCTTAGTTACTTTTCTTGTTGCTGCAACAAAATACTCTGACAAAAGCAACTTAAGGAAAGAAAGGTTTATTTTGCTTCACAGTTTGAGGGTACAGTCAGCATGGTGGCATTGCAACAGGCACTGGAGCATGAGTCACTGGTCACACAACACCTGCAGTCAGGAAGCAGAAAGGTGTGAACACCGGTACTCAGCTTGCTTTCTCTCCCTATTGTTCAGCCTGAACCCCAACCTATGGAACGGTGCTACCCACAATTAGGGAAGGCCATCGTACCTTAACCCAATCTAGAAACTCCCTCACAGAGGGATTCTAGATCCTGTCAAGTTCACAATCAAAGATGACCATCAAATAGATCAATATCTTAATTCTGGCTGTGATGGTTAAAGTACCATTGAATGAGTATCTTATAAGGAACAAATATTTTTCATGGTCTGGACACAGGCAATCCAAGATGAGAGTGCTAACATGATTGGGTTCTAGAGAGGCTCTCTTCCAGGTTGCAATGCTGCCAATTTCTCCTGTGTCATCACAGCAGAGACCGAACTGACTCTCTCTGACTTCTTCTTATAAGGCTCCAATCCACCTGTGTATGTTCTACTTTCATGACTTAATCACCTTCCAAAGGCTCCATCTCCAAATACCATCACATTGTGGATTCTCATTCCACATAAAACTTTGGGAGGGACACAGTCTATACCAGTCAGGTTCCTCAGAAGCAGAGGTTGACTCAGAAATTCCATGAAGGATTTGTTGAAGCAGTGCTTTGGGAAAAAATTCTAAGGAGTAGAAAAGTAGGAGAGACTACATCCCCCTATGGGATCAAGATGGACAAAAACATGGGTTCAGATAAAGCCCAATGTCAGCCTAATCCTGGGGCAAGAATGGAACCACTGACTTAAGCCACCCTCAGCTCAGACAGATGGGCCTTGCTGCATCTCAGCCATTGGCTAGTACGGCTCTTCTTCCTAATCTCAGTTCTATGCATCAGGTGGCAGTGTCGCTCCTTTATGGCCCAGTCACATTTGCAGGTGCATTTGCAGCTGCCAGTATACGCAGCCAAATCTTATAACACCTGAGGGATAAGTTTTTCTGCTGCAGATATCAGAGATATGTCATGGATAATTACCAGGGATAAACCAGAAAGAAATGTCTGTAGGGTAGTGAGTCTCTCCCTGAATAAAAAGTGATATAAAAGTGTATATTTTATGGACCAGATCCTAAAGCTGACCTTCTCCACATCATGTGGCTTGACAGGTCCTGTCAGCATCCGGGATCATTTCAGCTGCAACATCACCTAAGTAATAAAACTAATATTGAGTCAGCCGAGGAGTCTGTTTCAACTCTTCGCCCTTACACAGACCCAAAATCTTACGTCTCACAAATTACTTTTAAAACACAAGCTTAGCTGGATGCAGTGGTATGCCAGTGGTAACCTCTAGAACTCAGGAAGTTGTAGTGTCAGCTACTTAGAAGAAAGATCATTTGAGTTTAGAATTCGAGGCCAGCCTAGCCCACATAGCAAGGTCCATATTACAACTAAGAAAAAAAAATCACCATATGAATTGTCATCCTACTTTCCAGCTTGGTCACCTTTTGATCCCTGGGGTTCTACCATCCTCTCCCCCTTGTGAGATTAGCTATACATTTAAATAAAACTTAAGGTCTCTTATTATGAATTACTAGATGTTTTATAGTTCAGGTCTTTTAGATAACTTTCCCACCAAAGTACTGAATTTGGAAGTCCCAATATCCATCTTCTGAGTGTTTATATCACAAACATATAACAATGCAATTTTGGCAGATCTATACAGGTTCATTGTGATATATCTGATCACATAAAATTAATCATTGTCAATTTATCAGGCACATTTAGGAATGAGTTCTAGTCCAGCCTTTTTAGAGTCATTATTTGGATACTTTTACATCTGTTTTCCCTAAATGAATTAATTTTAAGAGTTAATTTTTTAGCAATGTTGCCTCAACAATATTTTAAAAATTGATTTCCATTTTCCACAGAAATCAAATAAAAGGGCCTTTTCAAATAAAGCAATTCACACCAGGAATAAAAGTCATATAGGAAGAAAAAACCTTAATCACTTATCAGAGACATAATGAAGGCAGGATTCAGACAGAAGAACATAGCAAATTACTAACTGTGAGCTTTATATTCAACAAAGAATCTGATATTTATTTATTTAAAGACAAAACACACCTGACAAGTTTTTAAGTAGCCCTCATTTTTACAAGGTAATTCGGCTTATTCCACTAGTATCCTAGA
Organism: Eospalax fontanierii; assembly: GCA_035773235.1. Lineage (NCBI taxonomy): Eukaryota > Metazoa > Chordata > Mammalia > Rodentia > Spalacidae > Eospalax > Eospalax fontanierii. Next base: position 85,219,684 of record CM069527.1, read on the forward strand.
CCAGGTGGGCAAGGAAATAAGTGTAAGGTAACCATGGAAACTGCAGCTGTATCTGGATCCCCGTGTCCCCTGATGATCAGAAAGCCCCTTTGTGGTTCAGTTCCTGGAAGCCCCAGGGAGGTTTTTCCCATTACATCAGAAACTAAGGCACCAAGAAACTTTCCCATCTGCCACACATGCACAGTAATGAAGGGTCTGTGCTCTCAAAAGACCTCAGCTTCATTATAATATCATTTCCATTGTGGTTGTGACTGGCCCTTCCTTCCATGAGCTTTTCAAGAGTATCAATGGGAAGAAATACCTTAAAAGAGATCTGTGTACACATAATTTGGAAGGAGAAAAGGTCAGCTTACATTATGAATATGCCATTCACCTCATAAATATTCATAAAAGTCTCGCCACAGAACACACTGGGCTGCTACCCCCATCCCCCTCAGGTCTGGGTCAGTCTTCTGCAATCTCCCTCTGGAGTAGTATGTACTACCCTTTAATTTGTTAAACAAACTTACGTTTAGCGTCTGAGTCTCTGCTGAGTTCTTCCTTCAAGAAGACAAGAATTTCCAGTTGTACTGGTGTGTACCACCCACTCGGGAGATACAGACTGGTGGATCTCTGAGACTGAGCCCAGCCTGGTCTACATAGCAAGTTCTAGGCCAGCTAGAACTACAGGAAACCCCTATCTCAAAAAACAAAACAAAAGTTTGTGTGGCTGTGCTCATACATACACACAAATGCACGAACAGTAAATAAATAAATAATAAATATCAAAAAAAACAACAACAAAAAAAGGAAAGGAAAAAAAAAAAGAGGCAAGAACCCCAGAGAAATCTTTACCTGGTAACAGTTTTTTGTTGTTGTTGTTGTTTAGAGTCAAGTCATGATTTCTCATAACATTACCAAATCACCAGTGAGCCAGATGTTTTTGAAGTCTAAGCCCCACCCTCTTGTTTGGGATGACAATGTTAAATTCTTTTTTAAAACAAAAACATGCATTTATTATTTTATTTTGTGTGTATGAGTATTATGCCTGCATGCACATAAGTGCACCCATGTCATGCAATGCCTGCAGAGGTCAGAAGAGGGCAGTGGATCCCCTGGAACTGTAGTGATAGATGGTAGTTAGCTGCTATCTAGGTGCTGGGGTTCAAACCCAGGTCCTCTGCAAGATCAGCCAGTGCTCTTAACTGCTGAGCCATCCCTTGGGACGTATACTCTTGGTATGTGTAGTACAAAGATTTGTACTACAAGGATTTTGTAGCATTCACACCACACAGAGTAGAGATGAGTAGGGCAGCAAAAGATCCTGTTGCTTCCACCTTCTCGGGAATAACTCTAAATTCCGTTTCCCAGACAATCAAGCAAGAAGTTATTTATGAGAAAAGTTATCTCATCCTGATATAATATTCAAGAGATAACATGAGACATCTGGCTGATGGTCCAAACTAATGATCACTACTATAAAGATCATTCAGTTTTGGTCCTCTAAGCATCTGTAACGATTAATCTCAACCATCACCTTGATGAGATCTGGAATCACCTGAGAAAGGAGCCTCTACAAGGGATTGTCTAGATTAGGTTGGCCAATGGGCATGCTTGTGATGGATGGACTTTCTAGACTGGGCTCACTGAGGTGGACGATCTACGATAAATGTAGGCAGTACCATGCCATGAACCAAATCGTAGTGGGGAAAAAAAAAGCAAAGCGGGAGCTGAGCACAGAGTTTATTGCTATTTCTTGACTGCAGATGCAGCGACAAGCTGACTTAAGCTCCTGCCTTTGTGACTTCCCCACAGTGATGTACTGTAGCTTCCAACTGTGAGCCAATATGAATCTTTGCTTGCTTCCTAAGTTGCTTTTGTTGAGGTATTTTTATCACATCAACAAGAAAAGTAACTAATAGAGCATCCAAGAACTTTTTTCTTAACATGTCTGCTTTCTGCTTGGCAAAAAAACACCAGTTAGTTAAGGCTGTGTGTAGAAAAGAGTTAAAATCACAGGCCTAAGATCATACAGTCCTGTTGGGAAAGCTGGCTTGGGGCTGGTGCCTGGGGATTTCAATTTAGGGAGAAATTCCACCTTTTCCAGAACAGAAGAGTCACTATACCCAAATTGGTTGTAAAAACAGCATGATTTATGGTGATATTTGCTATTCTTTGAAAGTCTGGAATTTTATTACATACCAGGCACAGGGTACACATGTGGCCAGCCCTTAATAAAAAACCTTGGATGCAAAGGCTGTCACAAGCTTCCCTAGTAAACAATATTTCACATGTGTTGTCACAATCCATTTCTGGGTGTATGACACATGACACCATTTCCAAATTTATTTTGTGATACAGATTCTATTCAGAAGGAAAGTTGAAAGCAGGCATTTGTCCCCACTTCAAAGACATTTTCTGGAAGTTTTAAACAATAACACATCTTATATATTCCAGTGATGAGTTGACCACATTGACTTTCGAGAGGCTAGAAAATAGTATCTGTTGCTAAAGGCAACTGAACCAACAGGCAAAAATCCATTATTGAAAGATGAAAAATTGGCTATTGGACAGTTTGTAATCTATGACCCAGAAGTTATAGTTATATATCCCATTAAGATAATATAATTCGAAGTTCAAATCTGAAATCAATAACTTCAATTCACTAGCATGAATCTTTGTGCAGCATGAAATTGATAGGAAGGCAGGCTCACTGCTTTATTCAGAACAGCTACCGGAGCCACGTATGATGGTACACACTGTAATTCTAGCACTTAGAGGCAGGAAGAAGAGGATCAGGAGTTCAAGACCATCGTAGATACAAAAAAGAATGTAAGGTCAGCCTGATCCTGCCTCAAACAAAAAAGTAAAACAGCAAGATCAAAACAACAATAGCAACAACAACAAAAAAACTAAACAGTAGATCTTGAACCTGAAAAGAGGACCATGAGAAAGAAAGGAGTGATCTTAATGGGGAGGAGGGCAATGAAATACATGTGGCAGGAAAGGGGGGACCAGCAAGATGGCTAGGGAGATGGAGGAAGGCGGTGAGGCAGGAGATAAGAACAAGCTCATATAAAAATACCATAATGAAACCCATTATTTTTGGAGGAGATGGATTGAGTTAGGATCTCATGTAGTTCGGGGTGACCCTGAACTCTGTTCCTGCCACCTCCACCTCTCAAGCATTGAGATTACAGGTTAGTGCCACTGCATCTGGCAATGGAACCCCTTATTTTGTACGCTAGCTTTAAAATGAATAAAGGCACATGTTAGTCAAGGATCTCTAGAGGAACGTAACTGAGAGAGTGAATATATATATCACAAAAGGGATTTACTATAATGGCTTATATGATATGTACCGGATAGTCCAACAATGGCTGTCTGCATATTGGAGAGGCTGAAGCCCCTCATAGCTGCTCAGTCCATGAGACTGGATGAGTCACCAGTTCCAGTCTGTCACTGAAGGCCTGGAGAATTCCTGGAGAGCTGCAGGTCTTCAGTCTGTACTAGAAGGCCAAAGAAGTCGGGTTTCTATGTCAACATGAGCAACAGGTCAGATGCACTCACTCTGGACGAGCAAAGATGGGTAGACAAGAGCAGCCCTGCTTTTCTCTCTCAGACATTTTTTTACATCTGGGCTGCCACCAGAAGGTGCTGCCCCACTATAAGGGCAAGCCTTTCCTTCAGTTAAGCCTTGCAAGGAAACAGCCTCACAAGTCTGCCCAGAATATGGCTTTCAGTTGATTTCTGATCCAACCAAGTTGCCAACCAAGACTGACCATCACAACCATTTTTAGAGAAAAAAAAAAAAGAATAGCAGTTAAATCTTTGTTAGAACATCAATAAAAAATGAAAGTATGAAGCTTCAGTCAATTTGAGCAGACTTTCATATTCATTAAATACTGAGTCACAGAATAAACCGTTTGCTAGTTCTTCACAACCACGTTATTTCCACTGTAGTCACACTAAGGACTGTTTGCTATCTGGCCAGAGAATTTTAAGACTCTGAGCAAGTTTTACAGAAAATTTAATGTGTTCGATAGCATCAAAGCATTAATTAAAAAAGGATCAATGACTTTTTTTTATAATTTCACCCATATTAAAAGAATTAAATGCTATTCATTAGAAATTTCACTAGAAGGAGATAAGAGAAAAAAATGAATTAGAAATTTATGAAGTAATGACAGAATGCATGAAACTGGGCAGGGTGCTGTGGGGGGTGCCGATAGGCGAGAGGGTCTAAATATGATTAAGATGTGCTGTATGAAACTCACAAAATTTCATTTAAAAATAATTTACAAAGTAAAACACATAAATCCAGGATATTCAACACAATTTATGAAAATATAAAGGAGAAAAATATTCTTTTCTTAGAATTTATTTTATTTTTATTTTTATGTATGAGTGTTATGTCGGCATGTGCGCAAGTGCACCCATGTCATGCAGTACCCACAGAGGACAGAAGAGGGCGGAAGAGCCCTTGGAACAGAAGTTAACTGATGGTTGTTAGCCACCATGAATGTGCTGCGATTTGAACACTGGTCTTCTGCAAGAATAGTCAATATTCTTAATGGCTAAGCCATTTCTCTCCAGTCAGAGTAAATTATTCTTAATAAGATAAAAAAAAAACCTAATGTTTCTCTGATTTCATGTTGATCTTAGTTATTAATTTAGTTTTGCAAGTATGTTTGGAAAGAAGGCATTATAGAAAAATGGAAGTAGACACTTTGTAAAGCAATTCAATTTGTAAATATGCTTTCATTTGCACAAGAGTCTCAGGCCTGCAAAATGGCTCAGTGGGTAAAAGCAAGCCTAAGAATTTGAGTTACATTCCCAGAACCCACTTAAAAGAGGAAGGAGAGAACAAACAGGGAAAAGTGCTTTCCTCTTCACACACACACACACACACACACACACACACACACACACACACACACAAATAAATAAATAAATAAATAGAAAAATGTTATGATAAAAGATAATGAGACCTTCAAGAAATTTCCAAAATTATATCTGAAGCCCAGGGACACTAACCTCCTGTCTTACTTTTCTCATTCATGTAACAAAATGACTGACAAAAGCAGCTTAAGAGAAAGGGGTTTATTTTGACTCAGGGTCTGAGGGTACACCGTGTCACATCGGGGAATGCATCGTGGCAGGAACAGGAGGTGGAAAGGCTGGTCACATAGTATACTCAGTTAGCAAGCAGAGAGAAACAGCTAGTACTCTGCTTTTTCTTTTTATTCAGCCTGAGACCACAGCCCACAGAATGGTACCACCTACTTTCTGTCCTCAGATAAATGTCTCTGGAAGCATCCTGATAGAGACACTTAGAGGTGTGTTTCCCAGGTGAGTCTAATCCAGTCAAGCTGATGATGAAGATTGCCATAACACTTTCAAGGATTTTTCCATCTTTCAAAGTGTAGATATAACAGACGGTCATTATTCTCAAAAAGTTAATCGTTCCATGGTCTTAGCCTCCTAGCCTGATTTAAAGGTAACAAGAATGAGCACATCATTCTTTGAAGCTCCTTGCTAGGTAATACTATTTGTGTTTTTTTGTGTGTGTATGTCTGTAAGAAAATCAAGTTTTAATAGTCTTGTTCAGGACCTGTTTCTGCCTGAAACGACAACCATTAAAGAAGTATACTGCACTGGGAATGATAACTCAGTCTTATAGTCCTTGGAAAGAAGAGAGAGGAGTTCAAAGTCTTCATTGGCTACATAGGGAATTTGAGGTTAGCTTGGGCTAATGAGAGACCCTGTGTATAATCCAAGTATAACATAATCATTTAACCACCACTATGAACAAGAATAAGAAGTAGTCCATCCCTCTTAAAATAGACCCTATACCATGTTATAATCAGTTCTTCTACCCAAGCTGAGGTCCTAACAAGTGCTTTTCTTGTCCTCCCACTCCCTAGAATGTCAGATAAATAGAATCATAAATAGATAAAGTCTGGCTTCTTTCACTTAGCAGAAGTGATTCAAAGGTATACTTTCTAATGCTGTATAATTTTCAGTTGAATACCATCCATTCCCCAAAGGACAGTTGGACTGTCTCTAGTTTTTTTGGACAATTACAAATAAAGCCACTGTGAATGTCCACATTCAGTTTTTGTGTGAAGTTAATGTATGATTTCACTTGGGTAAACAGCTACTTCCATAATTGCTGGACTATATGTAAAAAATGTGGAAACTTCAGAAAAAAGTAGCTAACTGCTTCTCATGGTCATCAAATCATTTTACAACCTTACCTATCTAAACAAACAAGCTAATTCCACTTGCTTCATATTCTCGAAATTAGTTAAATCATTCTAGTAAGTGTGTAGTTATAGAATATTTTGGTTTTAATGAGCATTTTCCTGATAACTGATTACATTATATAACTTTTCTGGTGCTTATTCTCCATAAATCTTCTTTCCCTCCTCCCTTTTTGTTTTTTCTTTTAAATAGAGTACTGGTAGTTTTTTTTACAGCTGGTATACAAACACTTTATCAAACATGCGATTGAAATATTTTCACAGATTGGGGATTTAGTTCAGCATGGAGCACTTGTCTAGATTGTGTGATGCCCTACGTTCCATCTCTAGTACCAAAAAAGAGTCAAATAACAATCAAACAATGTCAATATTTTCTGAGAGTTTATGATTAGTCCGTTTACACTAAAAGTGTCCTCCCTAGAGAGAAGTTATTCCTTTGAATGAAATCCAGTGTACCAATTTCTTCTCAAATTGATCGCAGTTCTGATATCAGGTCTCAGAAATGTTTCTGACATTCAACACTATGCAAATTTTCTGCTGTGATTTTTCTAGATATTTCTTCTGGACATGGGTAGCTTTAGGTTTATATTAAGTTTTAGAAATCCAGTTGAGCCAACACTATTTGTTGAAAGGGGTATTATTTTTATAATGGATTGCCTCATTACCTTTATCAAAACTTAACTGCACATATGTTTCTGAGTTCTTTATTATCATGCTGTTAATTTATGTTTTTCTCTTCTTTAAAAATATCCTGTCTTCAGTGTAGCTTTAGAAAAATCTTGAAATCAGATATGGTGGACTCTCCAAATTTGTTTCTGTTTGGTCTTATGATGCCTTATGTCTTTCCATATCAGCTTGAGAACCATATTACATATATACTAAAAAGATTTAAAGTAAGCTTTGATAATTTCTGGATTTCAATGAATTGACTCATTTCAGCTAAGCTGTGAAGTTTATTGGCATAAAGTTGTTAAGATTTCCTCCCTATTATTTTACTATCTATATGTTATAATATCTTGGTTTTCATTCTTGTTGTTTGTAATTCATAACTTCTCTCCTTATTTTCTTGACCAGTGTGACTAGAGATTTATTCATTTTAGCTTTCTTTCAGAGAAACTGAATTTTTCATTTTAATTTTTTAAAATGATGTGTATTCGTGTGTGGTATGTGTTTGTGTATATATATGTGAGTACAGTGCTCGTGGAGCCCAAGAGCAGCAGATTCCCTTGGAGTTGGACTTACAGGTGCTTATGAGCCTCCAACTTAGGTGCTGGGAATCAGACTCAGGTCCTCTAGAAAAGCAGTATGTGCTCTATTGCTGAGACATCTCTCTAGACCCCCAAAAAGCAGAGTTTAATTTCACAGTTTTCCTCCGATTTTCAGTTATCTGTACTTATTTTACCATTGGCTTTCTTCTGATATTTTTTTGATTCAATTTGCCTTTCTTTTCAGGGTTTCCTAAGGTAGAAACTCAAACCATTGATTTTAGACCTTTCTTCTCTGAAATATAAGCACTTAGTGTTATTTAATGCCCGGCCTAGTGCTGTTTCCAACATTTTGGTACATTGTATATTTTTTATTTATATTTAATTCAAAATATGCCCTACCTATTGTTTTGTATTTTATTCTATGAGTTATTTAGGGATGTGCTGTTTTCTGTTTAGTTAAAATAATTTGGAAATTTCCTGGCTTTAAAAATATTTTTGATTACTAATTTAATTTTCTTGTGATGTACTCATTTTCTTGATATGATGTCAATGATTTAAATTTGTTTTAGTTTGTTCCCTTGTAAGTTAATCTCTGCTTTGGTGTCTATGTGTGTTTTAAGGGAAAGAGTGTTCTGTTCTTTGCCAAATTGTCTAGAAATGTCAATTAGATACAGTGGCTGATAACACTGTTCAGGTCTTTGTATCCTAACTGGATTTTATTTTATTATTATTATTTAATATTTTACTATTTTTTATTTTATGTGTATGAGTGTATTGCTTGCCTGTATGTAAATGCACCTGTGTCATGCTATGCCCAAGGAAGTCAGAAGAGGGCATCAAATTCCCCTGGAACTGGAGTTACAGACAGTTGTTAACTCCCTTATGGGTGCTGGGAATCAAAACCAGTCATCTGCAAGAGTAGCCAGTGGTCATAACTGCTGAGCCGTCTCTCCAATCCCCTAAATTGTCACCTTTATAAAGAAAACTATACCATGGATTTTTTTTATGTAGATAACAAATCATTCAATTTACTGAGCCAACTCTCCAGCCACTAACTGATTTTTTAAATTGATTTTTATTGATTACTGAAAGAGAAGCATTAAAGTTTCCAACCTTAGTGGATATTTGTCTCTGCTTTGGCAGTTTTATTAGTTTACTTTATTTTTTTTTGAAACTTTTATTACTGCACATATATTTAGAATGACTGTGTCTCCTTAGTGAATTGATCATCTTGTTATCATATCATTTTGGGGTCCCTTATCACAGTTTTTCTGAATTCTATTTTGTCTGATACTAGTATTAGCCTTCATTTGACTAGTGTTTTCATATATCTATCTTTCTCCATTTATTTCTTATTAACATGTATTAATTATAAATATTAATGGGACTTAGTGTGGTATTTCAACACATGCATTCAACATGAACTCATCATATCTAACCTCTCTTTTTTCATTTATTTTTTATATTTTTTAAAGTTTTAAAAGTTTAGTTTTATTCTGTGTGTATGAGTGTTATGTCTGCATGTACATAGTGCGCCTGTGTTGTTCAATGTGCATGGAAGTCAGAAGAGGGTGTCGGATCCCTGGAACTACAGTTACGGATGGTTATTAGCTGCCATGTGGGTGCTTGGAGTCAAACCTAGGTCTTTTGCAAGCACGCCAGTGCTCTTAACTACTGAGTCATCTCTCAGCCACCTAGATTGTCAACATAAAACCAAAAGCATATCATATATGTTTCATGTCGATAACAAATCATTGAATTTTGTTTTCTTAAAACAAATTCTCCTTTAATCATGGCAATTTATCCTTTTTACCGCAATGTATCAAATACTAGACATTTTTTTAAAAACTTGAAAAACATAGCTATTAATAACTGTGCCAAGAAGCCAAGAGTTATACCCATTGGTTGTTAAACTTTAAGTTGAGGTAAATCAGCAAGACGGTCCATGTTCAGCTGTCTGAAGCTTTTGCTCATAAGAAGTTCCTCATTGCTGGTATTCTTCTAACATAAACGGCCCCGTTATTGAACTTCAGTTATTTTATTCCAACATCCAATGAGAATGCTTGTTTGTTTGGTTTCCACAACTTTGTATTGAGTTCTCAAAACGACCCTGGGCAGAAACACTCACTGTGTTTCTTTTATCCAAGGTCACAGAATCACATTATGTAGATTAGTGATTGGGTATTGTGGGAGGGATAAGTCCGAAACTCACTTTTCCATCAAAGATGGGATCATTATGCAATGGTACTTTGTATTCTGTTTTTGATAGCCGATACCCGAAGTCTTTGGAATACAACTTTGTCCGTTTTGTCTACTGATTCTTACTCATGATGACTTTTCCCTATGATTTTGGTAATGATTTAGTGTGAGTTGTTATTTATTGGATCTTGATATGCTGATGGCAGGCTTTTTCTCCAAAAAGAACTTGTAGTTGCCGATGATGTATGCCAGGGGGCGCTACCAACCCGAGTCCACTTTGGCATACCTCCTGATCCTGAGTCTCAGGTTCTGCTTTTCCACTGTGTGAACTGTGTTCTCATCTCGGCTATGCTAATGGTATTTACCCTCTAGATGATCCATGTTGTACTTTTCCAGTTTCTACTTGCTCACTCTTCATTCTGATTTCCGTGTTTCGTTCCTGCCCCATCCCAGGGCTTTCTGTTTCCTAAGCAAGTAATGTACCACATCCTCTCATCCCCAGTCTCTCTTTTTCCTTTCCTTTTTCCTTCCCTCCTTCCCTTCCCTCCTTCCCTTCCCTTCCCTCCCCTCCCCTTCCCTCCTCTCCCCTTTCCTCCTTTCCTTTCCTTTTCTTTCCTTTCCTTTCCTTTTTCCTTTCCTTTCCTTTCCTTTCCTTTCCTTCTTTTAGTGGAGAATTTTTGAGGGTTTGTTTTTTTTTAGCCTTCTCCCCTCAAAAGAAAGAAAAATTATTGATCTTATGCAGATTCAAAAGTAGCTATTATTTGGCCAGTGGGTTAAATCAGCAGGAGTTCCCTAGGGATGCCCCAGGGAGGGAAGATGAGAGTTCCGCTGAGAACAAGAGCTCCCAGGGGAATGCTATCCACTTTAGCACATGCCCATATCTAAGTTCTGTGACTTTAAGGAGTATAGTATAAACTGTCCTTCAAATGTGCACATGGTTTAAAATGAATCTCAGAGAGCTGGAGGTAGTGGTCCCCTGTAGTCCCTGCAATCCCAGCACTAAGGCGGCTGAGCCAGAAGGACTGCAAGTGCCAAGTCAGTCTGGGCAACATAGAACCTATCAGAAAAACACAACCTTGTAGCATAAATGAAGGCATAAGCACAAAGGTCTTTTTACAGTCTGACAGAACTAACTGTTCTGAGTTTTGCATTTAACAGTGTTCTAACAAGGAAAAAGTAATGATGATACAAGTAGACTTTATGTCGACCAGACTTTCTAAAACTTGAAATTATTACCGTTATGTGAAAGAGGAATTTATATGTATTATCCATTATTAGTCAAATTGAAGCATAAGCTGTTCCATGAAATGTTAGCTAATGCTACTACAAGGCTATCCTTTTAGTAAAATGTTTTCAAAACAGTCAGAATATGAGGATCATTTCTATATACTTTTTAGTGATGTTAGAAGGCATGCACTATTGAACTGACTACTTTCTAAAAGGAGAGAGTTGTTTCTAGTCATTAGACGAAAGGTCACATGATCAGCGGGAACTATGATGGTATTTCCCACTACTTTAAAAAACACAGTGGAAACAAATAAGCACACAAACAAAAAATTTGTTGACAAAGCTGAAATGGAGCTTCATTGGCAAACCAGCAGAGAGAAGCATGAGAAAAGCTGAAGATTTGAATAAAAAGTTCTTTGAATATACTGGAATTATTGTTTTGCTGTGCAGTTGGCTTGTAGTATGGTTGCTTTTAAACTTGTGTCAGCTTATGGTGTATGCTAAATTCAGTACCAAAATATACAAATAATTCCTTTTTTCCCCCTGTGTCTTTATAGTAAAAAAGTACCAAAGAACATGTGTCCAATTCAGCAAATAACTTCCTTAATGAGAGCAACACTGTAAAAGTCGATGAAGTAGTTCCCACATATAACATTATGAGATGTGAGCAGGATGGAGATAGTTTTAAATATGATAGTTTTATAGAAACAAGACCTTACATTCAAGTTTGATTTCTGTTATGTTGAGATGAGAAGTACATTTTTTTTTTGTAATGTACAGATGTTTTCGTTTTTTTTTCAAAGACCCTGACCCCTATGACCAGTGGCTTCCAAAAGCATGTTACCAACCAGATTTTTAAAATGTAATCTTTCTCTTCAGGATAAATATATTAACAATAACTAAGAACATTATTATTTTCAAAAGAAATTTGGGTTAGGACAAGAACATTTAGAAAATAGCTAGAAATGTTTCACAGTGCTATGATTTTTTTCTCTGATAACAATTCAAATACAAATATATCACATAAAATTATAAATTATCACTCTTAAAAAATCATGGAAACTGAGTTTTCTGATCTGCTTAAATATCTTTCAAATGAAAGGTTTTGAAATCATTTTGTAACCTTTCGCTGAAATTTTCTAAATGTTATGCCTTCTAGTTTTCTGGGGAAATTGGTCACTATAAAGGAAGATGGACATTTATTAGTGAAATTACTTAGAACAAATCTTTGTATAGCTGATAGAACTGGAAAACAAGAGTTAGAGTTTAGAAACCGTAGGGAACAGAATAGGTCTCCATTATTGGCTTTGATTTTTGTGAGGTTTTAGCTCTATTAAATTCCGTTTTTATAACTAGACTTTTGAATTACTACAACAAAGGGTTCAACAAGAAATATAGAAAAAATGTATATTTTGGTCTCATTTCTACAATCTGTGCTAATTTTAGCAAAGTAATAACTGTTAGTGATTTTGATTTCATCTTTATCTTTTATGTTTCAACTTAAAATAAAGGTAAATATGTATATATTGGGGTACAAGTGTAAATGTTTTTATTTTTAATGATGACAATACAAAAACAATTTTGGTATGTGCACTGCTTAGCAAATTATTATTTACAAACACATTTGTATATTTTAGTTTACAATAGCAAACAAAATTTCTCTAGCTATCCTTACAAAAGGGTATGCAAGTGAAAATTTTGTTTTAGCATAAAGTGAGAACAATAAAGAAAAGGTATATACACTCAAATTTCTGCCACCCCTTGATGACTACTGAAATCAGACTACACACCTTTCTAGATTATGTTATGAATAAACATAAATTTATTTAAAACTGTTTATGTAGAGGGCCTTTATAGCTTATATAATTGTTTAAAATGAAATTTAAATGATTATTTGGGGACAGAATAAAATAGGAATCCTTAAAATGCTTAAATTATCCTTAAAATTTTAAACTTAAAAATCCAACTCTGTTTTGCTGGGATCGAAGATGGATCTTCACAATCTGTCCTGAGTGGGATTGTAGCATATGGCTCATGGAGTCCACTGTTTGTCATTTTAATGCCCTTTATCTAGATATTAAATGTGTGGCTTGACTACAAAGAGAAGTTACCAAGAAATGGTCTGGCCAAACTTTGTGGTTGAGCTTGTTTTATACTGCCTCTGTAACAAAGCAGACAGATGAAAGGGAACTATGAGTTTGGCAAGGAGGCTTTTGTTTCTGTTCAACATTACAACTATGTCCCAAACTGATAAAATATGGTTTTAGAATTATTCACTGTATGCAACAGGATGGAGAACTGAACCCAGAGTGACTATCAATGAAGTCACCATATCTTCAAAATCAAGCAATTATCATTTAGAGGTGTGGTCCTGGACTCCATCTCCTGTAACATTTTTTATCGATGACTAATACTACCAGAAAAAAAAAATTCATTGACAAAGCAAACGAAAGTTAGCTGGGAAATGAAAACTAAGAAGAGGAAGTCACATTCACAATGACTAGATTAGAATCAAAATAAAACTACAGAAGTAGTAAGAAGTAAACAAAATGAATAAGACATTCTGGAGGGTTAAAATAAACAAGGGGGGGCGAAATAAGTTTAAAAAGGAGGAATACAAGTACCACAGAAAGTAACTGGTTTAAAAAAAAAAGTAACCAGTGTTCTTGGGGTCAAATATGAGTATATTTTTCAAAAAACAAACTTAACATTGCATAATGCATTCTTTATTCACCTAAACTCCTGCGTTCCAGTTATCATTCCCAGGCATTAAGAATGTGGTATTCTGACTAAAGTGCTAACCACTTTAAGAGCAAACATGAAGAACACAGTGAAATGAAATGGTAGAGGAAGGAAAATGTATTATGTTAGATTGAAGAAGAAATGATTTAGTTATTTTTCTCCTGGAAGAGATGGAGTAATTGAATACTGGTCTTTAAATAAGAACATAGTTATGGAAATAAAAGCTTTTGAGTTCAGGCCCAGAAGTCCCTCAAGTAATTTAGGTTGGATAAATTGTACTTACTTTCAGTAAAGACTGAACAAGAAAATGAAGTTAAACCGCGTTAGGAAGTAGTTAGTTTAAAATGGATAAGGATAAGAATAAGCAATAGGATGAAAAGGATTGGTTGAAAACTAGAATCAATGTTAAAATCTGTTAGATTTACACTGATAGATTTCTACTTTTCAAAAATAAGAATGAAATATGGTGATGCATGGAGGGATGAAATATACAACTGTTAATGTCCTGGCAAGACCTCAAGTTGTGTTGTCGTCCCTGGCCGGAAATAGGCTAAGTAACTTTCAGTGAGACTTGAAAGCTATAAAAACGGAAGTAAGTTTGTTGTTATCAAAGCTAATATTGATACTGTCAGGAGTTAGTTCTTTAAAGCACTGTAGTGGTGTTAGATCCTGAGATCTAAGCAGCAGGAGGCATCAGAAAGCAGATTTCACAGGTAAGGACCTGGAATAAACAGCTGGCAGGTATATCCCAAGAAAGCAGTGCCCCTACTTTATGTCCCTGATGATGCTCCTTTTATTTTCTTTTAAAACCTTTTTTCTTTTTCTACAGATGTCCTATGCCAACTACTGTACAGTTACAAGGTTAGATGAGTAGTGAAGAACAGAAAAGGGAGATGTGAACACACTACTGACAGAAAAGCAGTTAACACTGGGATACGTTTCCTGAACTTTTTTTCTGCCTACGTGGACATAAAATAATCTTCTATGCTTTGACTTATATATGTATTTTAAAGATCTAAGAAACCAGGAAATTTGTAATTTCCTGCTTGGTTTAATAGCACACACTATAGCTAAACTAGATCAATCTAGGCATTTTAAATGGCTGCCATATTTGCATAATCTCTACCTTTGATCACTTAGGGGTTTGCAATTGTTGACTATTATTAACAAAGGCAATAAATATCTTTCCAATATTACTTTTTTAAAAAAGCATGAAGAACATTATAACAGAGAAGGAACCAAGGTGTTTACTTCTTCAACCAATATATATCGAATATTTGTTTGTTTTGGACATTTGTAGTAACCAGGAGCTCGGAAAAGAACTGGTTAAGGAAAGATTTCTACTTTAAATCTGGAATAGAGAGTTGATGAAGATGAACTGGAGACAAAATGCACACCCTTATTAAAGCAAAACTAGTTTAAGAGAAACTTGCTGGGTTAGGGGCCAAACGAGCATTTATTAAACCGCTTCCAGAACTGAATCCGTTCAGTTAATAAATGCTAATTTTAGGTATTAAATATATCCATCCGCGATACCTACACTGGTCAGTGATGTAGCTGCCCCAGACAGAAAACCTGGACAGAGAGCACAGCCTCCTCTCTCGGGCTCCAGCCGGAGAGGAAACCCTCTCTCTGGGCCTCCCGGCGCTGGCGCACTAGGGAACAGACCGCCCCGCACGCGGTCTTCTCTGCTCTCCTCGCACGTCCAATGCCAGGCGGACAAAAGGAAACCCTTCACCCTCCCGTCTGCACTCTGAGAAACGTCCGGGCTGAGTGTGGCTTTGCTTCGGATCATGTGCGAGGCTGCTCAGCTCAATGGTCAGAACGTAGGTGGTAAAGAAACTTTGTTACGTGTTCACTTGGAGCCAAGCGAATCTGGGAAGGGATTGAAGGAAGACAGCCATGTGCGCAGCGTGTTTTTTTTTTTTTTCATTAATAAAAATAGCTGCAATTGATGAGTAAGAAAGAGGCTCCAAAGCCGAGCGGGAGTGCGGAGGGCCAGTTTCAGCAGGTGGCCAGCCGCCGCGTCAGGGCCGCCTCCTCTCCCGCGGCGCGCGGACTTCGGGTCCGCACCCTCCACGCTGCGCGCGCTCGCAGCCGTGCGCTCCCCCCACCGTGGGAAACGCGCCTCTCGCCACGCGTGCGCTCGCTCGGCGGGTCCCCGCGTGCCGCATCCCCGGTCGGCGCCGGCTGCTCGGAGGCCGAGTCCCCGCCGCCGAGCCGAGGGGCGGGGGCGCTGCCGCGGGGGGCGGGCGCGGCGCGCGGGGAGGGGAAGGGGTTCTCGCGCGACTGGGCGAGGTTTCCGGTGTTGTGACTGAAACCCGTCAATATGGCGGCGATCGGCCGCGGCCGCTCTCTGAAGAACCTCCGAATACGAGGTAAGCCCGGTGCCGCCCTCGCGGCGCGGCTCCCGGCGCTGGCTGCGCCCCGGGCCCTGGGTGGGGGAAGCGAGCCGGGGCGCTGGCCGCCGCGGGCTGCGAGCGAATCCTAACTGGGGCTGTGTGTCTGTTTCGCGCAGGGCGGAATGACAGCGGCGAGGAGAACGTCCCGCTGGATCTAACCCGAGGTAACGCCGGCCGGGGGCGCCGCCGGGGCGGAGCGGGAGCGGGTCGGGACAGGGGCGGGCCCGGGGCAGGGGCGGCCGGCACGCGACCCCGCGGGCCAGCGAGTCGCCGAGCGAGCCGGGCCGGGAGCCGACCCCGAGCCCATCCCCCGGCCGGCGCCCACTGCCTTGGCCGAGCCCCTCTGGCCTCGGGCCGCTGCGGTGCGCGGGAGCGCGGCCCGGACCTCGGCGCAGCCCCCGACCCCGGGCTCTGCGCGCCCTCGCGGGAGCCGGCTCCCGCCCATCTCGGCTCCGGGGCAGCCGAATCCCGGAGGCGGCCTGGAGCGGGGTAGACGTTGTTATTTAGGTTGCTGGAGGATGTTTGAGGGCAGAGCGACCACATCCTGCCCTCCCCGCCCCCCGGAGCAGACGCCGGACCGTGCTAGCGCGCTGGGTGCTTGCCGACTGCGTGACTGCGTGTCTCTTGACCCGCGCGGCCCCTTGGGGACCCGCAGCACTGATAACTGGGCGTGAAATGCAGAGCCGGTGATGACTGCTGAGGGTCTGGTTTATGCTGTGTTTCCCCCTGCTTCCCTCTCCCGGCCTGCTGGGTCGGTAGTTGGCTACAGACCGCCCCCTCACCCTGCTGCTGGTTCATTGTTTACCTTCTGCAGTGGAGATGGTTTGTTTACACCTTCCGAGCCCGGAAAGCCTGAGCTGTATTTTGAAGAACTGAATCAGGCTAATCGGTATTTCTTCCATTGGTCACCATACTGGTGTTTATTCGACAATATCTCGTTGAAACATTAGTAGTTAGTTACACACAAGAGTCTTTTCTCTTCCTCCATAAACAGGATTTGGTCTACTGATTCCGACCGGCGTGCTTCACAGCTTTGTAGCTTGGAGTGTAACCTAATTGAGCTATGCTGAATCACTTTTTGAGATCCATGAAACGCTTTAGGAAGTTAAAGAAAAAGTCGTAAACATTGTACATGAGATCAGTTTAGTTTTTACACTGGATTGTACTCAGTGTAATGACCATTATAAAATGTGTGTGGTAGATGTTGGTTTGTTGAAGCTTATCTTTGTATCGATAGTATAATGCATTCTCAGTTTTTATTTTCTGTAAGAATCTTTGTCTATATACTAAAAGACTAGTTTTCATTCAGTTGCTTGAGTACATACTTGTCATTTAATATTTGGTTCTTTAGTTCAGGAGCTCAGTTTTAGGTAAACTGGTGCTTTTTAAAGGCAGAGACTGTTCTAAAATACAGTATAATGGAGTCTAAGTCCTGGAAATGGCAATTAATTAGATCACAGATTTGGAATCTTTTCTTCAGTAGATAAGTTTGAGAATTGGTATACAAAGTGGTAGAGCTTTTGACTTTTGTGCAAGTTTGTAAATTTCATACATAGAAAATTAGTAGAAATGAATTTTCCAGCAGACTTTCTAACAAGGGGAACTCACATAGAATTAGCATTTCACTTTTCTAATTGGTGTAATTGGTGTAGTAGATGAGAGATTTAATCTGTATGAACCATTTGTGTGAAAAGAACACTTAAGTAAGTTTGAACGTAGTTTCTACATTAAAAACCTGCTTGGATGTAGTTCTGGAAATCAATTTTAGTTTTTTGCTATGCTCCTTTATATACTGGCTTCTGTGGTTGGTGTCAAAACTTGTGTACAAGCTTGATTTGAAACTTGTAGTTCACTACAGTTTTGATCCAAGAACAAACAACTATTAAAAATGCTACATCCTCTGAGATGTTAGTAAGCCCTTATGTTGCATACTTGTTTGTAGGATTACATAAAAATGCCCAGAAGATGCTATTTCTACTTGTTCTGACAAAATGTACTAGAGTTTGGAATAAAATATACTGGGCCTGGTGAAAATGATTGCAAAAGCAATGCACAAGTAAGAGTGAGTGGTTACATGAGCGCTGTAATTCTACATCATAAGGAAGTTTACTAGAAAAAAGTTAAGAGTTAGTGACACTGTTCTTTAGAGAAACTTAATTTGACAATTGTTTGAACTCTTGGGAATCACACATGAAGAAAAGTTCCTGAGGAATTCAACTTCAGGAATAATTTGAGACCTGTGAGACAGTCTGTGTTGCAGCTGAAGGACAGCTGTTCATGGATTGTATTACAATATGTGAAAAGATAAAGTTTGACAACCATGTGTTTGTCTTGTTTGATGCTGAGGCAGTATTAGCTCTCATTTTCATTGTAATTGTTGAGAAATTAATGGTGCAGACCACTACATTCATTAAACATAGAGGTTATAATCATAGCAGTCCCTAAAAGAGCTGTCAGTGTGTAGTAAAGAGAACCAACTGTAAAGTCAAGTAGTTCTGGGTTGTAATCTCAGGTGTGACACTTAATAGGTGGGTGATTCAGGGCAAGTTAGTTGACTTTGTTAAATGCCTGGTTTCTCCGTCTTCAAAAGGAGAGGTAATTTCCAAGGGTTAGTAAGAATATGAAAAGTAGTTCTTAAAGGTCTCTGCATAAGACCTTATTGTTTGTGAATGACATGTAATGTAATGTTAGTTGCTTTCCTGCATTGTAAAGTTCAGATTCTTTAAATCGCATGAAAAGTAATGTCAACTGGGGCCAAGAGAGAGGGCTTAGCAACTCTTGCAGAGGACCCCAATTCAGTTCTTAGCAGCCACATGCGAGACTAACAACCTCCATAACTCTAGTTCCAGGGGATCAGATGCCCTCTTCTGGCTTCCATGGGCATTGTACAACACAAGTCTAGGTAAGCACAAGCAGGAAAAACACTGATACACATAAAATAATATGATAAAAGTATTTTAAAAGAAAGTGTCAATTGATTGTGTAAATGAGTACATATGTGTGCAAGTATACATGCACTTGTGTGTTTATATGTGTGGAGGTCAGAGAACAAAATCAGTATTGCATGGGCCTCAGGAGCCATTTGTCTTACTGAGACAAGTTTGAACACTAGCCTCTGGAGCTCATGAATTAGGCTGAACTGGGTAACCAGTAAACCCAGACATTGCCTATCTGCCTGTCCAGTGCTGGGATTACATGTGCATGCCTGGCTTTTTTACATGTATTCTGGGGATTGAACTCCGATCCTTATGCTTGCAGTAAGCATTTCTCTTAAGTTATCTCTTCCTAGCCCTAAGTGATTGTCTTGAATATTATATTAATAAGGAATCCTAGAATTCGAGCTTTTGTTTGGAGGTAATCTGTCATATTAATTGGGTGTATGACAGTATATGATGATAACTGTTTTTGGAAAAACTTTTTTTTATTTACAAAAGGATAACCAGGCAGGCATGGTGGCCTATATTACCAGTACTCAGGAAGTTGAGGCATGTTTGTGAATAGGAAGCCAGCCTGGGCTACATGAGAACTGATTAAAAAAGAAAAATCAACAAACTAAGTTTACGTTTAACCAAAAGCATTGTTCTGTGTACTTAAAATGTGACACTGTATGTTATGAGCCTTAGAATATGCCCCTAACTTCAGAAAGTTTTTTAATGACAGTGACTTGACTAGTCTGGCAGATCTCCTCAAGCCCAGGAGAGTTTTGGAGTTCTTTGGTTTTGGTATTAGTATTGTTGCTGTGGCTCCTTCAGAATCCCTGTATTAAAAATTGCTGATGGATTAATCGTGAGCTAGGAACTCATTTAGTACATCTTAAACTTAATTTCTTAGTAATTCTTGCTTTTAGTTTTATTCAGAAACCATTCTTAGTTTAAAAAAGCCCCCAATTTGCTACTGATATCATTGAACACTCCCTGCATTTCATCCTCAGGTGTATTTTAAAGCCACCCCCACAGCCAGATAGCCTGGGGTTTGTTTGTTTGTTTGTTTTTCAAAACCCATTCAATAGTACATCACTGGCACTGAACCAGACTTGAAAAGGCACAGTGTTCTTTTTTCGTAAGACCCTCTTAAGTTAGGATAGTGTTCAAAGTGAATTCCCAGAATATGAATATTTTTGTATGAAATACTATTAGAATATAATTCAAAACTACTATAGAGATTTATAACTTTTGATTATGTAACCCTTTTATTTTCCATTAGTGAGAAAAATGTGTCCAGTGTAGTCTTCTATTTAATTTTTAGAAGAATAGGAGCGTTATCTGAAATAGTGGGAATTTGAAGACTAACTTTTTGTTCTCTAATTTCCCCTAGTTGGGAAGTTACTCATTGTCTAATTGCTCATTTCAGTTAAACCAAACAAATATTGACAGAATTCTGTCAGAAGCTGAATTAAATGCTGGAGAAATAAAAACTAGAAAGGTATTCCCCCTTTTAAGGAGTTGATTGGGACAGACAAAGAACTTTTGGTATGAACAATAAATAATCAAACTGCAGAGGACAGAGTTAGTACGACAGCAGCCAGAGGATAAAGTGATTAACTGTCTGGTTGGTTGGTGATCACAGAGCTCTTAGAGAGAACTGGGCTTCTCATAAAAACAGTAGTTGGGAATAAAGCACACTTTTGGAAAGGGGAGCTAGTAGAAGGCTGCTAACATAACCTGAGAAATGATGAAGACTGGACCAGGATTTTAGCTACAGAAATGGAATTGAGTACATACTGGAATAAGGAATCAACTAATTTGCTTTGTCAGATTGAAAACTGACTTTTTAATCCTGTTGCCCTGTGTTACCTTGTCCCTTTCTGTCCTTCCCTCCCTCCTGTTCATCCATCCATCCATCCATTTTTGTTTTGTTTTGTTTTGTTTTAGAGACAGTCTTGCTATGTATCCCTGGCTGGCCTGGTACTGAGTGTGTGGTCTAGGCTAGCCTTGAACTTGGAGCTATCCTGCTGTGGCCTTCTGAGTGCTGGAATTACGGGAGTGTGCAACCACACCAATTCTTTTATTTATGTACTAGGAAAGTGGAGCCTGTGCAGTATGAATTCCCTAATGTCTTACTTCTGTAGCCTAGAGTTAGACAGTAAAGCTTTATTCTTTTCCAAAGAGTATTCTATACTGATAAGATTTCCTTCCAAGATTCTTTGTAGGACTGTTTACTTTGTTTCTTCCTTCCTGTTGGCTCAGTTTTCTCATGTTGAGTAAGTACTTGCTGTATCCTTCAGGTGGGGGGACTGGTGTGGGCATGGTCTGAGAGTGACAATAGGAAGAGGTAAAGATGAAGACTGGAAAGCAGTTACTTTTCTGTAGAGTGGAGACAGAGTAGTTTATCTTCACTCCACAGCTCCACCACCAAAGCTCTCTCCTTTTAGTCAGATATTTTCTCAATTGAAGAAAAACCTTTTGTGAAACTGAAGTACTTTACTGTTGCTACTGCCACTGTATTAACAGTGTTGTGCCAGTCAGTCATAGTCACCTGTTTAAGGTGCTCATTCCTGTTTCAAGAATATAAGCTTTGGGGGCTGGAGAGATGGCTCAGCAGTTCAGAGCACCAATTGTTCTTGCAGAGGATCTGGGTTTGGTCCTCTGCCCATAAAAGTAAAAATGAAAACGGTAAAAGAATGTAAGTTTTAAAATTTTAAAGCAGGGAGACTTAGAAGGGTGTGTGACTGGTATGTATCCAATAATCATTTAAAGTTAGGATGTGTAAAATTTTGCACCCCAAAGTGTATTTCTTTTCACTTTCTGTGTACCACCAAGTTATACACCAGCAGTTAAATCCATGTAGTCCTGTCACTCAGTTGTTGCAGTTTGTTTCTGAAATATCTGTTGAATAAATTCTGTTTCTGTCGTCATTGATGCTGCTCATTCATGTTCTCCTTATCTCATTGGGGTTACAATAGCATCTTATTTCTGTTTTTACCTTTTTAAATTCCTGATGTACTACTACTATCAGGATTATTTCCTTGTAATTCACATCTGATCTTGACATTCTTTTAAAAAGGAAACAACAACAGTATAAAACAACACCCATACACAGGCACATTTTTGCTTACAGAATAAAATCCAAATTCCTTAGCTTGGCATTCAGGGCCCCATATAATATACTTGTGTATTATTTTCTTCCATATTACTGTAGTGATAAAGTCATAATATATCTGTCTCTTTGCATAGTTCATGTATGTAGCACACTGCATTATACAGAGACTTCTCATAGGAGATTGAAAATAGTTTGCTTGTCTAAAGCACTATCACTCCATTCCTGTTCTTTCCACTTGGAAACTGTGTGCCTAGTTGAGAGTAATTGCTTGAGTCAAAGAAGACTGCTATTCCTTAAATGTGGTTCGCCATTTTATATTGGCTTAGCTGTTTCCTTTATCTAGGAATGCACTCCCAGTACTCTTTGTCAATAAAAATCCTAATTCTTTAAGGTCGGGTAGACCCCCCAGGGACCTGGCACATTCTAGCCAAGAACTCTGTCACTA
The DNA here is from genome assembly GCA_035773235.1 of Eospalax fontanierii. Classification (NCBI taxonomy): domain Eukaryota; kingdom Metazoa; phylum Chordata; class Mammalia; order Rodentia; family Spalacidae; genus Eospalax; species Eospalax fontanierii. The sequence goes on from CM069527.1 coordinate 85,242,191, forward strand.
AGCTCATCTCCACGCCTGAAGCAGTTTTTTAAAATAAAAAAATAGAAAAAGAAATGAGAAAAAGATCAGTCTGGTATTGGAGAGAAGAGCATAAAAGAACACTATAAAGTTTTCACTGCTGTGAGACAGTCACATTGGTGGTGATATAAAACAAGTCATGTGGGAAGGGGTGATAGTGAGCCCAACTCTGCTTTAAATTTCGTGTGATTGATGACACCAGCTACTTGTAAGAAATAGCAGCACATCTTGGGGTAGGTATCTAGTAGTAATTGTTCTGAGTTTCTGATCTGAGTATTTTCTGCATAGGGTGTTGAGAGAAGGAAGATTGTAAATGTTAATGTATTGGGGATTGAGTCTTGGACCTGGTGGACACATCCTAAGCTGTGTTCAGCACGCTGAACAGTATACATCTTTAGCTCCTAAAGAAGAATGTTCCAGGATAAAATTCTAAGGGTGTATGTCAAAGGTATCAGTCAGTAAGAACAAAGGGCAACAAAAGAACATGTTGGAGATTATAGTCTAAGAAGAAAAGAGAAGATTTTTCAGTTAAAAGGGTCGAGAGGTGTAGTGTTAATGTTAAAGCTGAGTTCTAGAACTCAGTTCTGCTCTTAATGCGAGAGTGATTTTTGGCATGCTATTTAACCTCTGAGCTTCAGTTGCCTCACCTTTAAAATGCCTGATACTTCACACTTTAACCTTGCATCTTTATGATTCTCAGATAATCACCTCGAGATATTAAAATGTTAAAAAGAAAGCATTTAGAGTCTTGTTAAATCATGGTGAGAAATACTCCCATAAATAATGAATTCATGTAGGAGTGGTGGTATTTCATAGCACTTTAAATGTACATCATAGTTCCCAATTTCCTTTTAAGTGGTCCATCTGCTGTGACTTGCTGCCTCCCCCTCTTCCCAGGTCTCAGGCTTCTGAAATAGGGCTGTGAAAAGCACAGTGGGTCGAGTGAATGCTTTGCATACCTGTCTCTGTCACTGTCTAATTACAGTGCACTCTCACCTGTACTGTATTATCAGATAGATAATCCTGATCCATTTTTATGTGTACTTTCAGGAGATTTCCCATTCTCTCCCTTTCCCCCCGCCCGTAGGTTATTAGCATAATTTTTTATTTCCTAAGCAAACACTGTTAGAATAGTGGAGGAAGGTAAACCTGTTAAACTGTGTTTTAGGTGACCCATATATGAATAATTGAGAAGGAACCGTTAGGCTTTCGAGTTCATTCAATATTTTTGTATTACTGTGCTAGCATGGACAGGTTAAACTGGACAGCTTCCTGAAAGTTTTTTCTCTTACAATGAATGGAATTATAAAACTACTGCAGGTGCCAGAGTAAATGGGAAATTATTATGTGAAATAGCTAAATATAATATTCACATGTCAAATGTAATGGAATTGACAAGGAATCCGAACTTGTTCATATTCTTCATATTCCTTTTAGTCTTCCATCTAGACCTGTGTACTGTTAGATTCATGTACTATGCCACGTGCTGAGTAATGATGATATTGATACCTGACATACTAAAACTGGGAATATGCTAATGCCACAGGCTTACCTTGTTTAAGGAGCTAGTTAAATGTGATAACAAATACTTTAAAAGGATTTTTTAAATAACTTGGATTATAAAGACTCTGCTTCCTTAAATTACTTTTCCTTTTTTTTGCCACATATCAAAGAATTTGTAGTGGTTTTTCTTAATGTCAGCAAGTATACTTTGATGAGTATGTTGTCATGCCGCTTAGTGCTGTTGTGATTGGGAAAGCATAAATTTTCCTTCAAGGAGTTTATATAACATGGGGCTATACATGTGTCAGTTCACAGTTTAATGTAGTAGCGTATGAAGTATTGGGTATTTATTTCTATAAAGGAGTGAAAAAGCTAGAGGAGTTCAGGAAACAAAAAAATAATATAAGGAATAACCTGGCAGAAAGACCTCATAAAAATTAAATGTCGACACCTGTAGGATGTTTGCATAAAAGGGAAGCATTTAAATAGGTAGAGCTGTGAACTAGCATTTGCTTTGGTTTTGTTTGTTCCTTTGAGACAGGGTTTCATGTAGCCCAGGCTGGCCTGGAACTCACTGTAGCTTAGAGTGACCTTAAACTCCTGATCCTTCTGTCTTTACCTCTGAAGTGCTGGGATTGCAGGCATGTACGATAATATCAGGCTAGAGCCAGAGTTTTAAAAATCACAACATAAACTTGAAAACTGACATGTTACTGACAAGTTACTCAGTATTTTAATATAATAGTAGAGGAAACTTGGTTGTAAGTTTGTTCCCACCCTTTCACTTTTTTCAGTCTTGGGCTCATCTGACCCTTAAAGATAATGTTGGACTGGATTTGAGAGATTTGAAGCATATTGTGAAATAATTGAGTACTTGTGACTATGAATATATAATTGCTTACATTCCAAGCCTATGTATAAATGATTTTCCATCCATTTTTTTGTAGTGCATATGTCCTTCCTCTTCGGTAATATATTATTGACAGGGCACTGTATTTATTTAAGTGGTTTTATAAATTTATCAAGGTTAATTATAATTGTATGCAGCCTGGAAATAAAGACTAAAATTGGAGCATTTTTGTAATTTGTTACATTGAAAGACTATTTTCAGACCTCATAGTGTAATCATGTGACCTATCAATGAGCTAGAATATTTGAATTTATTATTATCCTTTAAGTGCTGGTGAAAAGGCTCCGTGGGTAAAGGCACTTGTTTCCAAGACTGACAAACCTAATACGTGGAACCCAAAAGGGGAAAGGACAGGACTGACTGCAGAAGTTTGACCTCTAGTTTCGACATGTGTGCAATAGCACATGCACTATACCACATACATATATACATACAGAATAAATAAATGTAAAAAAAGATTATCTTGGAGCTGGAGAGATGCTCATTGGTTAAGAGCCCTGACTGCCCTTGTAGAGAGGACCTGGATTTGAATCCTAGAACCCACATGGCTGTTAAAAACCACCTGTAATTCCAGTTCCAGGGCATCTGATGCCTTCTTGTGACCTGTGGACCGCACATGACACGGGTTCACTTGCATACATGCATGCAGTACACGCATATCCATAAAGTGAAAATAAAGCAAAAATTTTTTAAAAAATACCTTGAAAAAGTACAGAATGTCTCATTACTAAATCTAGATATCCTGCTGAGCCCTATTAAGTGGTAAATATTTGGTGAAATGATTGCTGTATTAGAGTAGCAAAACAAGACTCGGATTGTCACTTGCAGAGATTTTAGTAATCTTGTTCTGAATCCAGTGTAATTTCATGTGTTCCTCCTAGTGAATAAAGAGTGAAGAGGCACAGGAGCTGTAAACAAATAAGATTGCCAAGTAATTTAGTTACTAAGAAGGAACCATTTGCCAGAGAAAAGTGTATTTTACTGGTTTAAATGTGGGCACATACATATTTTTTCAGTAGTTACATACTTCTAGAAAATCACGTCTTGAAATAGTAGTGCTAATTATTTCCATGCGTGGTTCATCCCTGGTCTACTAAAACTTGGAACTGCTTTGTTCTTTTCCACTCACAATCCTATAATACACCCCCTAACGTTCATTACCACCCCAGCACCTGCCTCCCACCCAGAGGGAAAGGGGAGAGGAAAAGTCGCAGAGGAGCAGGGAGAGAGACTTCAAGTGTTAGAAACATTTTGTGGTGGTGTGAGCTCTAACATTGAGCCATATGATGGTTTCTGTGTGTGATCAAGGGACAAGTGGAAGATGATGGAACTTTTTTAGCAAATGTGTTATGTGTTTTTAAAATATTTTATCTATTTTTATTTTACGTATGTGAGTGCATTGCCTGCTTGTAGGTAGGTGCACCTGTGTCATGCAGCGCCTGTGAAGATCAGAAGAGGGTGTCAGATCCCCTAGAACTGGAGTTATGGACAGTTGTTAGCCAACATGTAGGTACTGGGAATTGAAGTGGGTCCTCTGCAAGAGTAATTAGACCTATTAACTGCTGAGCCATCTTTCTAGCCCAAGATGTGTTTTTTAAATACTTTATTTTTTATCTTTATATGTGTGTGTGTATTACCTGCATGTATGTAAGTGCACCCATGTCATGCAGTACCGTTGGAGGTCAGAGGAGGGTATTGGTTTCCTTGAAATTGGAGTAATGGATGGTTGTTATCCTCCATGTGGGTGCTGGAATTCAAACCCCAATCCTCTACAAGAACAGCCAGTGCTCTTAACCACTGAGCCATCTCTCCAGCCCCAGTATGTGTTTTTAATCACATCTGATACTAGTTTAAACTCATGATGATGGAATGTTTGAATGATATGGCTGTTTTCCTTGTTTAGAATGACCTGTGAATTTATTGTTGGGCTAAAATGTCTAGAGTTGTTTTTAAATGACACAAGCTGGTACAGAGGAAGTCAGATTAATAGTCACTGCTACTGTATATATTTTAGTAACAACTTTAATATTATCTTCTCCTTTTTTTTTTTTTTGTCTTTTTCCTTTCCTATGGGAGAATTTGGCTTTAGATGTTTATGTTTCAAGCTTGTTTTCTTCCTAGTAAAAGGAGGGAAATTTTTTTTGAAAAACCGCTTCTAGTTTCAGAAGGAAGCAAAACGGGTGGTTGAGAGACTGGGGCTGGAAACTCACAGTTGCTTAACATTATTGTTTCTTTTAATACTTTTGTTTTAGTTTTTAAAAAAAATCTGGGTTTGATTATTGAGAATTTTTTTCACATATATCAAGAATTGCTTTTATATTATAAAAGTACTGCAGAGAAGAAGTGCAATTATCTTTTTCTTTACTCTTTTGAGGAAAAAAAAAACAAACCAACAAATTTATTTTATGGCCCAGGCTGACCTCCAACTCAGAATTCTGTCTCTCTTAAGTGTTTGGAGTATAACTGTGATTCTGGTAGGTATGCTAGTTAGTTTTTCTCAACTTGACATGAACTAGAGTCACCTAAAAGAAGAAATCTCAATTGGGGAATTTTTCTGTATGGGCTTGGTCTTTGGCCCTGTCTGAGGGGCATTTTCTTAATTGATGTAGGAGGGTGCAGCCCACTCTGGAGAGTGCCACCCCTAGCCATATGGGTCTGGAGTCCTATAAGAAAGGTAGCTGAGCAGGCCAGGGGAATAAGCCAGTAAGCAGCGCTCCTCTGTGGTCTCTGCTTTGGGTTCGGCCTCCAGGTTCCTGCTTTGAGTTCCTGCCTTGGCTTCCCTTGTTTATAGTCTGTAACCTGAAAGCCAAATAAACCATTCCTCCCTCAAGTTGGTTTTGGTCAGTATTTGATCACAGCAGCAAAGACCAAACTAGAACAGTAGGCAAGTGCTGCACTTAACAGGTACATGCCTAGACTTTTTTTTTTTTTTTAAACATACATAATTTTAGTGACAGTAGACACATGGTTCATACATATGCTAATTTTACTATACAGTCTCCTAAGTTTTACATTACTTGTAAAATGATGTCTAATCATAATACAAAGGTTAAAAGATAAATCCATTGTATCAAGTCATTATATCAAGTTAGTGTCCCAAAGTGACTTCAGTGCAGGTTCATTCACTGAGGTCTAGTCAGCCTATCCAGAGTACCTCGCTTTAGGAAGACTAACTCATCCTTGCCCAACAATAATCAGTTACCAATATTTCTTAAGCAAAGGTTGGTGTCTGCTACTATTTACCCAGTTCTATGCTGGGTTTTTATATAAAGATGGTTAAGACTGATTGAGATGTTCTATGTGAAATATACAGTGGTTCAATTACAAAAATTTTTTTAAGAAAGATAAATCTATTAACCAATGAGAAGAAATATATCCCCCAAATGAAACATTCACTTGACTTCTTCCATTAACTCTTAATGTCTCCATACTGTGTTCAGTAGAAAAGAAAATATAGACTATTCTAGAATGTTATTTCTCCAGATAGATACATGAGAATGAGTTTTCAGTTTGCAAATCATGAATTCCACGTCTGACTGCTGCTAAATCAGAGCTGGGATTATGCCTGCAATCCAACCACTGAGGAGGCAGAGGCAAGGAGGCCTCAACTATATAGTGAGGTTAAGTCCAATTTGGGCTACATTGAGACCCTGTATTTAAAAAAAAGAAAGAAAATGGAAACCTACTACTATAAAAGCTTCTTAAAGTATGTGTGTATATATTGTAAGAAGAGATTAGAAGGAGTTATCTTATAAGAATGGTACATTGCCTCTATTGAACACTGTAGACTAGCAAAATAAAAACTCAATCCCAGGAATGGACTTCCTCTATAGAAGCTGTTGACTAGGGATCCCATAGACCTTCAGGCAGTACTGGCCAGTGCTCCTGCTCTTGGTATCCCCCAAAACTGGATGGCAAGACCCTATTGCTGAAGATGCAAACAAAGAAAAATCGAGCTGGTGCTGACTTTAGAGCCTCCTCTCTACTGGCTAGTTTTCCTAGTGCTTAAAGGTGCTATGTATGCTACTGGAAGGACAAAAAATAATCATCAATTTACCCAGCTGTGAATCCTGTGAACTACACAAAACTGGCCTGGCAAGATATGTCCCCCAGTGCAATAGTGGCAAACTATTACAGGAGTAACCAACCACTTTCTACTTGGATTTAAGGTCTGCCTCATAGAATGGAGCTCTTATCTGACATTGATATTGGGCTTAGGACCTGAGACTAGAGAGGTCACAAAAAGCCCAATACCAGTTTTTCACTAAATTGTTGCAATATTAAACTGATTCCTAATGCCTTATTGTTACACATAGATTAATGCATCTCTCAGCTCTCACCAAAGAAGTTTCCTTATGCAGCAGATGGTGATGAACATAGAAACCCACTATTGGCCAATGTGCCAACAACAAGAGACTGTAGAGTGCTTGTCTCTGAACAGGACACTTCTGCATCCCAAGGCTCAGGAAGGAATCATTGTGGAAGATTCGGGGGTGGATGGGGTGGGGGTTGTAAAAGCCAGAGGCGGGGAATGACCACTAAGAAGTAGAGTTTTCCAGAGTGTAGGTTAGTTACTCATGAACGTAGGAATGATGACAGCATGCACAAGTTCCATGCAAACTCAAACCAGACAAAATCCCAGCATAGACATAGAGAAGTGGGTAAGAAATTCCAACCCAACCTAAAGGAACTTTTGGCAATTGATGGCTTCTGGGAGGCAGAGAGACAGTCTCTTTCAATGATGGGGTTCTTGGTAGGCTAACCAGGTTCCAGTGGATGGAACCACACTGAAGAACATTTGGTGACACAAATTAGACTCTGTAGGCTTTACTATATATATAATAGAGGACATTAAATTGAGCAGGGGACAGAAAGAAGTGTAGTTAGAGGAGGGAATCTAAATACTATCAAATCGTATCATATGAAAATCACTAAATTTCAATAAAAGTTATTTTATTAGCCCTCGCACTCAGAGCAGGAGTCTGTTCTAAAATGTTACATACTGGTTATCTGTCTCTATGAGAACTTTCCACTGATGGGTAGACTGTTTTGCAGTGTTTATTCCTCTGTTCAGCATCTTAGGTTTGTTCATAAAATTTTCATATAAATTAGCCAGAAACTGAATGGGGGTGATTTTTAGTAAGTAGTCCTAATTCTTTTCTTTAAAGCAATTCTTTCATTCTTTTAAGTATTGCCAGATAAAAAAGAATAGGTGTGATTACATGACAGCCCTTAAAACCTTATACATTATATATTATCCTAATATAATTGGTGGGATGATTACCAAAATCAATTTAGTATTTCTTCAAAGGAAAAGGAAAGATAAAACATTATTTGGGCTTTAATTCAGTGGAATGCTCATGTAGAGATGGTTGTGGACCACACTTGTCATGCTAGCATTGAGGCAGGAGGATTATAAATCCCTAGTCAGCCTGGGTTACATAGAGAGATTCTATCTTCACATTACCCCCCAAAATTGTTCATGTGGAGATTTTACTACCTGCTCGAATGTTAGATTTATACTATGTTGGGTGTAGTTGCTCATCAAAGATGAAAAGTTGTTAGAGTCCAAAATAAAACGCTTCCCCTTGAAAAATCATAACAAGATTACATCTCTTACCTGATTCTTTTTTAAGACCTCTAGGGGGGAACCATTATGGGTATCTTGCCATGTGTCATTATAGGAAGTGCTAAAGTAATGTCATGTCACCCTCCCTTTTTCGTTTCCTTTCTCTCATCTCTCTTCTCAGCTTCCCTCTCCTCTTCCTTCATCCTCCCTTCTCTTTCTCTCATTTGTTTGTTTTGAGGGAGTCTCACCCTGTAGCCTGTGCTGGCCTCAGATGGTCTCATACCTAATCCCTGAGATTCCTAGTAGGATGTTTTTGTTTGTTGGGTTTTGTTTTTTAATGCCATTGATTTCTGATAGACATATTAGAACTTTATGCACTAGAAAATGTCTCCCCTTGTTTGTTATAACCTTTCTGATAACCCTTTATTGATGTATTTGTTTTTATTTTTTCAGTGTCTTTGGTTGGTGTCTGTTTTCCTTTTCCTGCTTTCCAGTCTTCTGGTGTCTCTGATAGAACATTCTATAGTGATGGATTGCATTTTACTTTAGCTATATTTGATAGTATTTATGATCTCTGATTTAAAACAAATTTCACTTGTTAAAGTCGTTTTCAGTTGTTTTTATGTAACTGATCTTTCTTTGATTCTCCTTAAATTCATGATGTGAGAGTTAGTGAGATACCTATCCCCTCAAATTTGAACCAAGTATTTCATAGGCAGTTATTAAATTCTTGAAAGCAACTTGGCAATATGTATTTAGCATAGGGCTCTAGAATAAAGAAATTTTTACTTATTTCAGTGTGCAAAAGCAATAGAGTAAATGTGAAAGTGAAACAAAAACATTGAACTATATTCAGATGAAGAAGTTTCCAACTGAGTATATTTTCTAAATCCTGATAATTAACCCATGCTAGTATTAATTTCATTCTGACTGTCTAAAATGTACTTTCTTGGACTTCCCTGATGATAAAAGCCTTTAATAACCCTGACTAAGCCTTGCTGTTTGTTTCTGTGCTGGTTCATTGTGAAAGTGAAAATGCAGATGGATTATTAACCATGAAGGTAGTTGTTTATAGTGATAAATTTTAAGTGATTGATTCTGTTAAGAATGACACAGTGTACTGAATCTGTTATTGGTCAGCACTGTATTATTTTAAGATTGTATTACTTACTGTCCTGGTATATGCTGCTGTCACTCACCCTCCATTGCTGTAAATGACTTCTTAGAAGACAGCTTACTGTCATAACCTGATCATAACTTGCTCCAAAACATTATTTTAACTAGTAAAACGTTGACAAAAATATGGGACACTCATCAAGAGATAATTTAGACACTCCAGAAATGGCACACTTTTAAGCAGATGTCACTCCTCAGCAGTCATGTTGCCACTGTTCAAACATTTAAAACTTCTGGTTTGGGCTGGGGACCCAGCTTGGAGGTAGAGTGCCTGCTCAGAGTATGCAAGGCCCTGGGTCCCCTCTGGATGACCACTAAGCTAACACAACACTTCGGATCCACTTTTGGTTATCAGCAAAGTGTATTGTTCTTTTAAAAAAAATATGTATTCTATTACTTTTATGTGTAGGAGTGTATTGCCTGCATGTGTATCAGTACACTTACATCTTCTAACTGTTCCTCATATTTGCTGTTTGGCAAAATGACTTCTTTGTTTATCATTTCTAATCAAACTTTCTTTGTGTATTCTGTCTAGATGGTTCTTCCAATGTTTGTATAACTTTCTTCCTCACCTCACTTAGCTTTATTTGCCCTATCATTTTTTGATCATTCTATGCAAAGGAGCTGCTATCTGCATCTCCCTCCCTCCCTCCCTCCCTCCCTCCCTCCCTCCCTCCCTCCCTCCCTCCCTCCCTCCCTCCCTCCCTCCCTCCTTCCTTCCTTCCTTCCTTCCTTCCTTCCTTCCTTCCTTCCTTCCTTCCTTCCTTCCCTTTTTTGGATATTGTTAATTCTCTTCTCTCTTCTCTTTTCTTCCCCTTCTCATTATCTGTCTTTTCCATCATCTCTCTTTTCTCTTTTCTTTTGTTGTGCTGGGGATTGAACCCAGGGCTTTGCATATGGTAGGTAGGTGTTCCACCACTGAGATGTACCCACATCCCTTATTGCTCTTTTTTTGTAGCCCTTGTCATTGGTGACATTGTAGTATGTATGTATTGTCTTCCTACAGTGCAGTTTTGTAAGCACTAGTTCTTTGTTTTATTCTTCACCGTATTGGTGATTCCAGCAGTCCTAGCATGCTGTGAATATTGAATAAAATGGCTTGAATAAGTAGGCATCAGATTTGTATTTCAGTTTTGAGAGCTTTAGACCAGGTTGGCATTGCTTAGTCAATATCTTAACCTTGTAGGCGAGTCCATCAAACTTAGTTTTAAGCTTTCTAATTATCTTGGTCTAAAAATTCATTCATAGTTCCCATCTGGGTTAAGAGTAGTCTTTTAATTGGGCCACATTAGGTACCCTGGAGACATCTTAACCTGGTTTCTTGTCCTTATTTCACACATCAAATCTTCAGTGAGGTGGTAGTGATGATTTGTATTTCTGAAATACATGTAAAACCTGGTTTTTCATTATTGTTGCTGTACCTTTTTTCGGGCCCTTGCTGTTTTTGTTGGATGGATGGATTTGTGATTAGTCTCCCAAATCTAGTTTGAGCTTTTTTTTTTTCAATCTATTCTCTTTTTTGTAGCCAACAAATTTTCTAAGAGGTAAATTTTTAACTTTCCAAACAGGAGGGAGTTCTTGGGCTTCGATAGTATATGTTATCTTATACTATAATTTGTTCACATGTCTGTCTCACTTAGTCAAAATTAGCAAATATATTTTCAACATTTACTGTGTACTGGATACTGATATTTTCCTGAGCCAGTGACTAATGATGACAAAAATTCAGTCCCTTTACTTAAGAAACACTAGACTGTAGATGTGAACATGGAATTTTCCATATTGACAAATGCTGTTAATCCAATAAAATTTTGTATGTGATGGCATGGAGGCAGGTAGGTTCAGAGAAATCTTCTCCAAGGTGTAGTTGTCAGAAGATGCTGTGATAGGATAGAAACTTAAATACATTTCTTCTGAAAGAAATGACTAGTTAAGTGCTAGAGATAGGGAAGAACTGAAATCATGGGTGATAGCAAATGAGAGGAAGAGTAGAGCAATGTGTGGTTAAGTAGAGGTAGACTGGTCATAGCTTGGAGAAAGAAGATGATACAGTTGAGGAAAGTCATGTGATCTGACTTAGATCACTTTTTGAAGAATACACTCGCCTTTGGAACAGACTCTGGCTGACACATATCACTAAATCAGTATTAATCAAATGGATTAATCCTTTCATTTTGCTCATAAGACAGACAAGATTGTTCAGTTTGAATCATTTGAGACTCAGATATGTCTTTAAAGAAGAGAAAGCAATCTTTACATTGTAGAAATAATGATTATATTGTTATTTCTTATAAGCTGTGTATTCATAAACCCTTGTATTTTTAACATTTTTTGAGTTACCAAGGAATCCTGAACAACTATTAATTTCAATGAATTGTTTCCCTTGTAGGTAGAAATGCTACCTATATTTAGTCACTGAAGTAATTACTACATGTATACCACAGGCAGATTATTCTACCAGATTTTGAAGTTTCAAAATTTAGATTATTGAGATAAAGCAGAACACACTTTTAAAGAAGCTTTAATTTTTCTGTCATTTAAAAACAAAGTATTTTGAAAAGATAGTTAAATTGACAAAGCAGGAGTTCTCAAAGGGTGTTGGTTGGCACTCTGTATATACATATACACACATGTGCAAACATACACATACGTATAACTTGTGTAAAAGCGATTCTGTTCATTTCATCCATTTTTCTGTGTTGTTACTAGGTACTTGAGATGTTGAAACTAGCCTTGTAAACATCGTGAAATGTGTAAGAGAAAAAAGAAAAAGAGTGGGTGAAGTTAATGCCTCTTTTCTCTCTTCCTCTTTCTTTTTTTTAAATTAATTTTTTGGTTTTTTGAGACCCGGTCATGCTGTATCCCCAGCCGGCCTGGAGACCAGGCTGGCCATCATGATCTCACAAACACTCACCTGCCTCTGCCTCCTGAGAACTAGGGATTTTTCTCTTCTTCCCTGCACTCTGGCTGTCCTTCAACCCCTGCCCACACTGACCTGTCTTGCACCTACTTGTGTCCTATTGTGTAAAAAGGAAACTCTTTGCTTGGCATTTATGCAAATAGGCAGAATATGGGAGGAAATTCATGTCTTTTATTTCATATCCTTTATTTCTATCCTTTTGTGATAGAATGCAAGATCTAAGTTTGCTAATATCCATTGTATAGACTGTACAGTCTTGACAACCTTGCAAATCTCAAATTGCAGAAAATGAAAATAAAATTATTCAATCAGTAACTTGATCTGATAAAACTTGACCTGACCTAAACTCATTAGTTTAGAACCTGACTGGAATTTGTACCATTAATGTTAATCTCCCTTAGTATGTCGAGTTACATGTTTTGCCTAAAACAGAGCTATAATTTGTGAATTAACAAACCTATCACTATACTCTTTTGGAATATTAATTAATACTTTGCATTTTAAAATAAAACATTGAATTTTTAATCTTGTGTAATCACAGATGAAAGAGCAGGCCTATAGATTGCTACAGAAAATATAGATTGGTATAGAAAACAAATAGGTATCAAAACCACTGTCAGAACACATAAATGTTAAAGTGTTAACTGTGTGTCATTTTCTAACCTATTCTTGCAAGATACGTAGAAATTCATTATATTTGTAATAGTTCAAAGCTTTTGAATTGTTATAAATTTTAGATTTTGATTACCAATTCATGTAGTTATTAGAAATATCCAAGTGAAATGTTGGAAGAAAAAAGTAAATTTAAAATAAGTAGGTCATTTATATTCATACTATATAAATTAATCTTGAGTTAAGCCTTTTTTTTTATTGGCTGAAGACCAACATGGAAAGGTATAATTTGACTTGCTTTCTTTTAATACTTAGGGTTTGAGATAAGCCAATGTATTTTTGTTATGATTTAAGTATGCTGTGTCTTTTTAATGATTATATGTGTCCGTAAAATTTCAGCAGGATACAAAATAGGAAAATATCTACTAATATTGATCAGAACTTAGAATATGAAATTTAATTTTATAATTATATAATTTTAATACAGGCCTACATTCGTAAATAATTAAAATACATATACTGATGAGCTGGAGAGATGGTTTAGTGGTTAAGAGCACTGACTGCTTTTGCAGAGGACCTGGGTTCGACTCCCAACACCCCTACAGTGGCTAACAACTATCCATAACTCCAGTTCCAGGGGATCTGATGCCCTCCTCTGGCCTCTACAGGCTTTGCACGACATGGGTGTACTTAAGTATATGTAGGCGATACATTCATACACATTAAAAATAAATAAATCCCCTAACTTTTTAAAAATAAGTTTAAAGTACATGTTGGTGACAGTAACTACATACAGGTGTGAGTAGATTCACTGAAATAGTAACCTTTTCCAAAGAAAGAAATTTTAGAAAGCTTTTAGGATGAATAATTTTGATTATAAGTTTTTACTAAAATGGACAGATTTCAAAACTTAAAAATCTGAAATGTGTTGCTTTAATTAAAGATGAAGTTTAGTATAGAAGTTTCTAGGGGCTGGAGAGATGGATTGGTGGTTAAGAGCACTGGCTGCCTCTTGGCAGAAGACCTGGATTTGATTCCCAGCACCCATATGGTGGCTGAGTGTAACTCCAGTTTCAAGGGATCTGATGGCTTCTTCTGACCTCCATAGGCACTGCACAACATGCAGACAATGCACTCACACACTTAAAATAAAAATAATAAATAAAAAAAAATTTAAAAAGTTTTAAGCCATTGTTCACCTACAGATTAGAACTGGACTTCTTTTCTTTTAAGTTGATGGAGATAGTAGAAAGAAACTTAAAAGCAAACAGTAGGATTTGAGATCATGTTAACGAACATGGGACATGAAGAGGGAATACAAACCTTTAAGAGAGAAACTTTAGGAGCAGTGAAGAGCTGGTTGTGAAAAGAACTGAGACTTGGTTACAGACCCCCAGGAAGGAACATGAATAAAACTAGCATTGACCGGTACTGAAATGGTAAAGTCAAGGGCTTGAAAAGCTAAGGGGAAATAACAAGCAAACAACCGGTGACTTGCATAAATGAAAATCTTGAGGAGGGCAAGTGTCAGTAGGCTGATTCCTAAATAGCAGACTGAGGAAGTTTAGTGATGAAAAGGAAAGCATCAGTTCACTTAGTGAAGTGTAGAAATGTAGAACAGTGTTTTAAAACCAGGAAATGGGGGGCTGGAGACATGGCTCAGTGGTTAAGGATACTTGCTATTCTTCCAGAGGACCCAGGTTCGATTTCCAGAACCCACATGGTGGCTAACAACCATCTGTAACTCCAGTTCTCGGGGGATCCAACTCCCTCTTCTGACTTCTGCAGGTAGTGCGCAACACTGGTGTAGGTAGTATACTCATACACATTAAAAACAAACAACAAAACAGAAAAGGAAGCATTTAAAAAACAGATTTAAAAAGTCAAAGAAACGGAATGTCCTTGAGAACTAATGAATAATTAATGGGAGAAATATAAGAAGGAAATAAAAAATATGAAATTAAGTGTGCATAGAAACATACTGGAAAATAGCATGGTAATAACATTTCTTCAGATTTCAAGCCATATTCAGATAAAGTATACTGTGTAGCCAAGATGTATTTCTGTCTTTGCTCTGGTATTGTTAGTTTCTTAGAGCAATGCTTTTAATTATAGTTCTAGAAGCCACTTATCATTCAGGTGTTCTAAACTATAGTATTGTTTCATAAGAAAAATATTAAAGAAGCTGTACATGCAAAATGTACAACTAACATCTAAAAAATTCTAGTGGAATTAGAATTAATTTCATTAGTTGTAGAATTAATCTCATTATCAGGGTATATATCATAGTTAATTGTCTGCTTTTAGACACAGATGTTCTATTCTTTCACAGGCTTCATTTAAATAGTGAATTATTTAAAAGGCAAACAGAATTTTTCTCTTATAATAATGGATTCCTAATTAGAGGACTGTGAATGCCTAATGACTTTACAATTATCTTTGTAAATTATAATAAGTTGACATAGAAATAATAGCAGAACATGCAATAATTGTAATCTCTAAGTAAAAATTGCTTCTAGTTACTTTTACTATTTTAGAAAAAGGTTATTCTAAAAGCAGGCTGCATTTTTCATAGTTTTTTTTTTATAAAAATCACATTAAAACAAGTGTGTTACCAAGACTTCTTTGACAGCCATTTCTGGAGCCTAGAGAACGACTTTTGTGAATACTTCATATATATTTATAAAGAAAGTAAAAGTGCTTTGTGAGTTTGGTTCAGTTCACTACTACGAATGTCTTTGTTTTGAGACCAGGTCTCATGTAGCCTAGGATGACCTTGAACTCCTGATGATCCTACTGCCTTCATCTCCCAAGTGCTGGGATTATAGACTTGTGCCACCATGCCTGGGGGCAACTTGTCTTTTTATAGGCATTAGGTACTTAAGGGTACTGTCCTCCATTTAATTTCATTATGAGGAAGGGAAAGTGGTAAATGATAGGAACAGTTCTTTTCCCTCCCATTCAGCAGCTCTTTCTACCTCATCTGTGCCAAAGAATTTTTATATAAATTCACTGATTACTTACAGTGTAAAATAAATACAAAACGATTAGAGGATTAAATAAGGTAAATGGTTTGACTTTATTTCTTTAGTCTCTATAATCTGGGAAAATAATTTCTAGCATGAGGTGTAAATAAATATACTTTCGAGAGACTGATTTATGGAAGAGTCAGAAGTATCATTTGCATGTCGGGGGGTATATGTCTGTGTTTCTATGGTATACAGGTGTCTGCATGTTTGGGGGTTTGCATGCTTGGAGGTGTCTCCAGTGTGTGTGTGAGTACACATATGTGCACACCAGAGGTCAGCACTGGGTGTATTCCTGTCTACCTTATTATTGAGATGGTCTTTCATTGAACCCTGGAGCTCATCTTTGTGCTAGGTTAGCTCATCTATGAGCCCCTGTGTTCCTCCTCAACCCTCCAGCTCTGGGGTTACAAATATACATTATCATGTTCTCATGCCTGGCTTTTATGTGAATACTGGGGATCTGAACTCAGGTCTGCAAGCTTACATGCAGGTACTTTCCCAACAGAGCCATCTCCCCTGCCCCAGTAATACAACATTCTGCTGGTAGATAACAGACAGAAGTTTTGGTCCTTTTCTTTTTGTATTCCTAGGTATTGCCATTAAAACAAAATTATATTTGACACATTTGAGCAGGTAATGTCCAATACATTGTTAATTGTATTAAATAGGTTTACTTTTATCTAAGGAAATAGAACTTCTCAGTGCAATAAAAAGTGCTTAGTTGGGTTTTGGGGGAATTACATTATTCCATGTTTTTTTGGTTCTTAGTTTAGAAATATATGTACTTTGATGCAGACTAATTATTTATTTGTTCCTCTTTTGTGTATGTCCATACTCCAGCTGTCTTATAGCTAATCATAAGATAGCATTTCTGTTGAAAATTCTATTTCAATGTTCACAGTTCTGACCTGGAATCTTTTTTGGTTATAAATACCAGATTGTGAAAAATCAATTTAAAATAGCATATTCTTGTAAACTGGTAAAAGAGAATATTAGTTTCTAACATCAGACAATATAACAAAATGCCCTTTCATTCTTATTTTTAGTTACTTATAAATTATATGTCAAATTTATCATAAGTGTTCAGCTAAATGAATCTTAACACATTCTCACACCTGTGAAATAAGCAGCCAGACCAAGAAACAGCTTGATGCATTTTAAAGTTTTTATGAATTTATGACTAGTACATTCACATTCATTTATGTATTAAAATTCCTGAATGACTAGTGATCCTAACATTGTTACTACCTTTTTTTTAAAAAAAGATAGGCCTTACATTGTATCCTTGACTGCCTGGAACTTGTTATATAGTCCTGGCTGGCCTCAAATTCATAGAGATCTTCCTGCCTCTACCTTCTGAGTACTGGGATTAAAGGGGGCTGCCACCACACCACCATACCAGCTGCTAGTTTTCTTTTGTTCTTGTTTTTTTTTGAGAGGTCTTGGTTTTGTTATCTAGGTTGTTCTTGAACTTCTGGGCTTAGATAATTCTCTTGACCTCAAACTTCGGAATAATTGAGAATATTGGTGTGTGCTGTACCCAGCTCTTTAGGTATTAGGTTGAAGCCATAGTTACTAAGGAAGATTTATAATGTAAGGAGGGTGAATATCAATCATATAAATAAATACAGAATTACAAGCAGACATGGCCATTGAAAGCACACTAGTGTCAGAGACACTACAGAAGTCATCTGTAGTGTGTTGTATGTTGAGAAAGAAATAGTAGACTTTAGAGTCACACTGCTCAGGTTCAAATTTCATGCTGCTTCTGGTGTTTCTGCCTCTTGTGCTCTCTGTAGCCTATCATGGCAGGGAAGGTGTAGCAGCAAGAGTGATACTCACTGTGGCATTGGGGATGGGATGCAGATGATCGAGCCCGTAGTCAGGAAGCAGAGAGATGAATGCTGTCGCTCAGCACAGTTTACCCTTTTCCCCTTTATTCAGTCTCAGACCCTTGCCCTGAGATGGTGCTGCTCACAGTTCAGGGTGTGGGTCTTCCAACTGTTAAACCTCAGTCACTGATTCTAAATACAATTAAGTTGAACTAAGACTATCAGTGTGAATATTTACTAGTAAAGTAGGGAAGATTTCCCAAGTGAAATACCCTTGCTCTGTGAGTAAATAAATATGTGATCATTTCATCATTTCACCACCCAACTCCTGGGGATCATTCATTCTTCTTCTTCTTCTTCTTCTTCTTCTTTTTTTTTTTTTTTTTTTTTGAGATGGTCTCCCTGTAGCCCCAGCTGGCCTGGAACTCACTATGTAGATCAGGCTGGCCTTGAACTCACAGAGATCCAGCTTGAACTCAAGGATATCCGCCTGCCTCAGCCTCCCAAATGCTGGGATTAAAGGCATGCACCACTGCACCCAGCTTTTTGCTTAGATTTTTATAGTCTTTATTTAAACTTGTCTTTTTCTTCCTGGCCCATTCTCTCCACTCATCTCCAGTTGCTTCTGTTCCTTTCTTCTACTACACCAGTCATCTGACTTTATTTATTATTTTTCTGTGGGCCTTGGATATCTCTTTGATTTTTTTTTTTTTCAGTCTTGTTCTTTGTTTTTCAGTTGTTCAGGTTTCTGTTGATGTCCCCAAGTTCAGAGATCTTTTTCTCATCAGTGCCCAGTCTACTGATAAGTCTGTCACAGACTTTTTAGTGCAGTCATAGAATTTCTATTGCTCTCTTTTATTGCCATCTCTTCTTGTATGCTCTTTATTTTACACGTTAGAATCCTTACCATATTACTTATGGTCCTTTTACATTCACAGTCTGATAATTCCCCACCATGTCTAGTTCTGATGCTTGCTGTGTCTCTTAAAATGGTGTTTTTGCCTTTATGCTGTATAAATATTTTTTGGTAGACAAATATGATATAACTGGTAAAAGGAACTGCTATAAAAGCAGCCTTCAGTAATGTGGTTAATAAAGAGTGGAAGATTAGTCCAATGATTAGGTGTCAGTCTTAGTGAGCCTGTGCCAACAAACTGGTAGTTTGAATGAGAAATGCCCTCCATAGGCTCAAGTATTTGAATGCTTGGTATATGGCCCCCTGCTGATGGTGCTACTTGGGGAAGGTGTGTGGCCTTGCTGGAGGAAGCACATCATCAGGACTGGGCTATGAGAGTTCTTAGCTTTCTGTTCCGGCTCCTCTGCCATAATGCCTCCCTGCTATGATGGATGGACCCTTTCCCTGCTGGATCCATAAGCCAAAACAGACTCTTCTTTCATTAAGTTGTCCTGGTCATGGTGTTTTATCAGGGCAACAAAAAAGTAACTGATACACTAACTGAACTTCCCATTGTTTTCCTAGCCCTCCCTTCTCCTCCGACAGTGGATGAGATAGGATGGCCGCAGTGTGATAGAATTGAATGTTTTCTTTTTCTTACATGGAAGTCTAAAGATACCTGTAGTTGGATACCCTCCCCCGCCAGAAGGTCAGTGCTAATCAAAGTCCAATAGATTAAGCTCTAGTTATGTAGTTTTTCCCAAAGACAGGCCTTGCAAAGAATATCATACTTTGGCCTATTCAAAATAGTCCTTTTTTCCCTATGGTGAAAGCACAGCAGGCTGAGAAAGTGGCAGGGAGGTGGCTGGGCTCTTGGAGGTAGAACTCTGAAGAATATATACCAAACTCCTGGGTCTGCCTAGATTTTTTTTTTTTTTTTTTTTTTTTTTTTGTCTGTTTATGTGGTGCTAGGGGTAGAACTCAGAACTTTGTACAAGTTAGACAAGCTTTCTACCACTAAGCCATACCCTCAGCCCTTGGGGTGTTTTGTTGTTGTTATTTATTTGTTTGTTTTAGACAGCATCTTATTGTGTAGCTGTCCTTCAACTCAGTATGTAGCCGAGACTGACCTCCAACTGGCAATCAGTCCTCCTGCCTATCTCTACCAAGAACTGTGATTAAGGTCTTTGCAGTCAAACCTGGCTTCTCATGGTACTGGTAATTCAAACTTGTTTACGTGGAGTCTGGAGCAGTTCATCAATTACATTTCATGTTTTCCCACCAGAACTAGTTCCCACAGTGGTTCCCATTCATTAGAACTGAACTCCAGTTAAGATGTGACTCCCAGTATTCACTGGTCTACCTCTCATCTTGGTGATTTTTTTTAAAAAATTACCTTTATTTTATGTGTATGAGTGTTGTGCCTTTTAAGTATGTAAGTGCGTCTGTGTTGTGCTGTGCCTGTGGTTGTCAGAAGAGGACGCTGGATTCCCTGGAATTGAGATAATGATTGGTTGTTAGCTGCCATATGGGTGCTAGGATTCAAACCCCGGTCTTCTACAAGAACAGCCAGTGCTCTTAACCATTGAACCGTCTCTCTAGTACTGGGGGTGATGACTTGTCTTATGCCCTTACCTCACAAGTGGAGTTTTTGATTTTTTCAGTCTCTCCAGCTTTTACTTAAACAGTGTGGCAACTTGCAGTGTGTATGTGTATGGAAACAACGATGATATCCATGTTTCACTTTTGGTGTGGCAAACCTAGCATGTATATAACTATGCATTTTAAAAAAAATTGGCTCCCAAACCTAATATTTAGAAATGCTGTAACTGAACCAAATGACTTACCTACAGTTATAATTGATAGGGTTTCTTAGCCCTTTCTACCATTATGTTTATAAAATACTAGCAATTAAAAGCTTATTACTACTAGAGGTGCTTGAGGGAAAACATTTTATTCAGTATGTGAAAGGTTATTTTTTTCTGTATTCCAGATATTTATAATAGAATAAATGCATCAAAAGTTTGGCATTAGTATCAGGTTTTAGTGTTAATATGAGAAAAGTTTTTCTACTTTTCTGTCCAAACAGAAATAGGTACTTCCTGTTTGACTTCAGATTTGACTTACCCTGCATAGAGGCATCTGATTATTATAATGTAAATGGCCTTCTGGATTTTATCATTGGGATTGGTCATTTCATTTCTAAGTATAGAACTCTTTGGAATTAATAATTGTTAGAATTTCAGAAAATGTTGGTGAGAGTAGAAACAGTGTCTTCTGAAACTTTGGGCCTGTGGCTAGGAATAAGAATTGCACTCGAGTGTCTTCACTGTTGGGAGAGATAGTTTTGCTTCTGATTTTGACAAAATAGTCCCAACCACAGTGCTTTAGTCATTTATATTTGCCCACAGTATCATAGATAATCCTGAAAATCTAAGTATAAAGCTGTAGCTACAGGGTTAAGGTTAGGTTAGACTTTTCTACCTTTGCCATAACTTATGTATGAGGTAGAACAATTGAAATGTGATGATTGATAGAATAAAAAGAAGAAATGGATATCAGAAAGTTTGGAAAGGGGTAAATAGCTCCATGCTGCTTAGTAGAAGGTAAGAGATCAGGAAAAGGAATAAATGAAAAGTAGGTAAGGTGAAAATTTCCTGTGAGGTACAAAAGGTCTAAATGGGCTAATAATCTCTCAGTTTACATCTGACTCTCTGCCTCTTTGAATCCATTGGAAACAAGCTTGGTCACTAATTAGCTGCAATACTTAATCTTTCTGAACAGTTGCAGATAGAGGAGATAAGTGGAGATAGAATTGTTTCAGGATTCTGGTTAGCATCCAGCCATTCAAGAAAACAACTTACAAATAATTTTAATGAGAAAGAGCTCATGAATCTGTGGAGCTCTGGATGGAGCTTTGGGCAGTAGAGATGCTGGGAGGAACTAGAAAGCTTTCTTAGGTTCTGACTTCCTGGTATAATTAGTATGTTACCCTTCTTTGTGTCCTACTTTAAAAATATTTTATTATTTTCATTTTATATGTATGAATGTATTGCCTGCACATGTGTAAAGTACACCCATGTTATACAATTCCTGTGGTCAGAAGAGAGCGTCAGATTCCCCTGGAACTGGAGTTTTAGACTGTTGTTAGCTGCCATATGGGTACTGGGAATCGAACCCCAGTCCTCCATAAGAGCAGTCAGTGCTCTTAACTGCTGAGGCGTTTCTCCAGCCCTCATGTACAACTTTTGTAGTTGTTTCCTTTTCCACCTTCCTATGTCCTTTCTGCCTTACTTCATAGGGCTCCTGGAAGAGGTAGAATTTAAAGTCCTTAGTAGAATTAATACATGAGCAGATGTATAGGTGGTGTTCAAGAAATATTGGTTAGGTCCCTTTCTTCATTAGTACTATTATCAGCAACAACATAGTTTTCTCAAAAAAAAAAATTAATTTACATTGATATTTCTTTTGTCCTCTCACTCTCTCTCTTCTCCCCCCACACTCTCTCCCACTTTCCTTCTTTCGGCATACTCTGTCTATATAGTCTAAACGTATAGCCTAGGCGTGCCTCAGACCTGCAGCAGTTACCATGCTCAGCTATTTTGTAATCTAGAAAAATAATTGTCAAAAGTCTCTTATGTGGTGGAGACTGTATATGGCCCTTGATATAGTTAAAAACTATAAAACTATTTAAGTTTTGCCATTGTGAAACTTACAGCCTTTTCTAAAATCTTGGCTTCTGTATGAATGCTTACCAAGTTTTTTACTCTCATTTTGGAGGGAAAACATGAGAAGTTACAGGGCTACATAAGGAGAGTACACAAAGATTCGGCTACAATTGTGTAACAGTTCAAGGTGACGAGTTTAACTTAAAAGAATGTTGAGGAATTAAAGACAAAGTAAGCTGTGGGATAGTAGATTAAGAATTGAATCTCGGAAGTGTCCTTGATGTAGAATATATTCAAGGATACACTTAATGACGACACCATGGCCTGTTCAGTTATATCTGGCATCATTAAATTGGTATTAATTTATTATAATTTACTCTTCTAGCAAATAAATTTCTTAAGGAGTTTATTTGAGGTTTTATTACATAATAACTATTTTAGATAGATTTATTCATATAATTATATTCCTATAAGCAAAACAAAACGTTCCTTGCCTACTGAATAATGATTTCAAATCATTGACACTAAATAAGAAAAGGACTATAATTTTCTAATATTTATATAATGTATAAGATTGTGATTTCACTATTCCTGTATGGACTGTATAATCACTCATACAGCTCTGTAAGGTAATTATTTTTACTTTAGAAATGAGCAAATCTTGGATCATGAAGATAATGCATTAAAATTCCTATAATCAAAATTCATTATTTTAAACAGACATAAATAAACATTTGTCAGGGCTAACCATAGTTTTCACACGATTGAGCCATAAAAATTGTTATTGCTAAGCAAATAGCTTTTAATTATAGTTAGTATTTATTGTGTAGCTGTTATTCTTTTCTACTGTAAATATGAGAAAATGTATGCTTATGAAATCAAGTGATTTAGCCAAGACTACATGGTTTGTGAGTGAATAAACTAGATTTAAATATAGTTATTTTTCATTACAAAGTTCTTAAACTAAAATTCATTTAAGTATCTGTTAATGATTCTACAACATCAAAGAGTCTTCCAAGATTCAATTCTTAACGGATATGCATTTATTGACAGATAAAAATATTAACATAGTTAATTGCAGCAAATTATAATGCAGTTATAAAATCGTTTAAAAATTAAATATGTGCATACCAATAGACGGGTGTGTGTTGGGGGAGGGGACATTAATGTACAAATGAGTGAATATGGCTTATTTATTATAATTTTCTCCTGTTATTTTGTGTATCTATGTTAATGTATATAAATCTTATAAAAAGTAAATGATTCATTTATCCTTGGTTTTGTTAGCATAAGTTAAACATTCCTAAATATGAAAATTTGGAATGATCCAGAATCTGAAATTTTTGAGCATCAGTGTTTGCCAGAAATGGAACATTCCACACCTAACCTCACATGATAGTTCACAGTCAGAACACAAGTGGTGATACACTATGATCTTTAGGCTCCGTGAATAAAATGTGTTTGGAGATAGATAAATTTTATATTGATATTCAGCACTGTTCTTCCTAAGAGATTTTATTATGTATATGCAAATATTTCAAAATCTGAAGAAATGAATCCAAGTTACTTTGGGTTCCAAGCATTTCTGATGAGGATACTCAATCTGGGATGTTTTCATGAATACAGAAAGAATTTTATGCCAACTTTTATTGAGCTATAGTTAACACACAATAGCATGTACCAATTTTAAGTATACCCTTAAGTCTGATAGATAGGTGTACCACGAGATAGGACGAATACTTCCCTCCTTTCCCAAAACCTTTCTACCTGGCTTCAGTTGGCTGCTTCATCTCCCATTAGCCCCTATGTCAGTTCAGTATGTACTCTTTTGTCTGGTTTCTTATGAGAATTTTTTTCTGTGTGTCTTTTTGAGACAGAATCTTTCTGTAGCTCTAGTTGGCCTGGAACTTTTTATGGCTGGCCTCAGTCTCACAGAGTTTGCCTGCCTCTTCCTCCCAAGAGCTGTGATTTAAGGCTTATGCCACTGTGAACAGTTTCTTATAAGATTTTGAGACAGATCATTGTTGTATTAAGTGTTTTCTTTGTTATTAATAGTAAAATAGCTGGATCATAATGTAGGTAGTTCTATATTGCCAGTAGCTTTCTAATATGAATGTCACATTTTATACTCCTCCAGCAGGGATAAGAGTTCTGTTTGCCCCCATCCTTTTTTGATTGTAGTCATTTGTCTTTTTGAGACAGGGTCTCACTGTAGCCTCAGCTGGCCTGAAACTTGCAATGTAGACCAGGCTGGCCTCTAACTCACAGAGGTCCACCTGCCTTTGCCTCCAGAATACAGTTGTAGTCATTCTTACAAATAATACCGCTATGGTTTTCATTGTTCATATTTTTGTTCTGTTCCAGTACATCTATCCAGGCAACTGGATAGGGCCTCTCTCTACTGACATATCTTCCCGTTAGTCCACTCACACTCACATGCTAGTCTGTGAAGATGTATACCTCAAAATAATGCCTTACCTGTCCTCTTGGTCTTCTTTAATCTAGTCAAGTTGGCATCTAAAATTAGTCATCACAGCAATTTTTAGTATTTTCTTTAGCTTTTTAAAAATTTTTCCAAATTTTTACCTAAAAAGTTATCTTAGTCAGAAGTACTCTATAAAAACAAACTTCCAACATAAATAAGTACAACTTTTGGTTACAAGAATTTGTGATAGTCTGGTAAAAGCTACATGTATGTATGTCCTATATGATTTGTATGTATCACTGTAAAATATGTAACACATATATTCTGGATAATAATTATTTGAAACTGCTTTTTCTGTTTTTACTTTGAAAAGCAATATTGTCTTTTTGGTTGTGAACCTGAGCCTTTAATAACTGTGCCAGATTTCCAGACCAGAACAAAAGCAATATTGAAGAGTTGGACATGGGAGTAAATGCTTGTAAAACCAGCACTTGGGAGGCTGAGACAGAAGAACTGTGAGTTTGAGGCCAGCTTTGGGCTACATAGACAGTCTGAAAAAAGCAAACAGGAGACAGCACCATGAGTTTAAGGCTATCCAGGGATACCTGACAAGACCCTGTCTCAAAAAACAAAGAAGCAGCAATATTCTGAATGTAAAATTATTTCAATCTGTTTGTAGCCTTGTCAGCTGCGTAGTCTGGATTGTTTTCAGTCATTCCTGTCCTCTTACATTTTTTCTTTATGTGTCTCAGGCAGACTCTGAACTCCTGATCTTGGTGATAGCAGCAATGGGATTTATAGGTGTATATTACCATGACCACAAGCTAAAAAACTGCTTTTACCCTGTCTGTTATCTTGAAATATAGTTCAATGAATGAAATCCACACAAAATTCACATTATTAAATTCTTGTTTCCTGAATGTCACTTTTAGGAGATTGAACCTTTGATAGGTAATTAAATTATGAGGATGGCCCCTAATGAGTAGAAATAGTGAGAAAGTCCTTGTCTTGTCCGCTTCCTCCTCCATAAGAGGAAATAATGAGAAGTTAAAGTAAAAGAGCCCTTACCAGAACTACCAGACTGACTCTGGTTTTAGACTTGAAACTTCCAGAACTGTAAGAATAAATCCCTGCCTATAAGAGACCCAGGCTATGTTATTGCTTCATAGAAGCCTGGACTAGTATGCATACCTATGCTTGTTCATTTACATGCTTACCATAGTTACTCTTCTGGCACAAAGCAGAGTCAAGTAGATACAATAGAGACCTTATAGCCTACAAAGTCTAAAACACTTCAGTTTTTATCCAAGCCCTTTACAGAAAAAGTTTGCTAACCCACAGTCTAGCAAGTAAAGAAGAAACCAGCAATTTCTCATTTCATTACCCAGGGAACTCTAACCCAGTATTTCTAGTTAAAGTTCCCCAATTGCAACATAGTAGCACCTCAGTGTTAGCTAGTATTTCAGTGTCTAAAAAGGCCTAATACTATTTTAATTGACTTGGGAAGTAATGTAGGAGAAATCTGTCTTTCAGCAACTATTTAAAAAGAAACTTTGAAATCTTTCTATAATTTGAGGTCCTTGTGATTGTCACCTTTCCACCTTCTACTTCTGTGGAAAGTAAATTTATGAGAGATCTGTTTTGCCACACTCAGAGTACCCAACAGCAGCTGATAAAAATAAGCATTTAGTTAATACTTGTTGAATGAATGAACTCAGAGTTTCATTTTTTGTAATAAGATTGTAGTTTTAAAATGTGTACAGTTTGTATTACAAACTCTGTGGAGACTATCTCCTCAGAGACATGTAACTGTAAACCCTGTGAGATTATTAGGGAGGAATAAAAGCTTGTAATTTTAGTATCTCTTTGATGCCTAGTTTTTTTTAAATGGTCTTACCTTTGACCAAAAACTGGATAGGCTCTAAATGATCTTAAGGGCTGTTAAAGCATTTTTGTAAACTTTTCAAACATAGTTAAATCATTAACATATAGACATAATTTGTAATTTTTCTCTCAGTCTCCCTAGATACAAATTTACAATAGCAGAAAGGTATTACTCTTCATAGTTCTTTTAATAGGATCTGATCTCCCTTAATGATAGGCTTCATTCTGCCCTTAAGGTAAATCTGAACCCATGCTAACCCACCTAAGGTAAATTAATGTCATTCATACATAACTAAAGTTCACTATGAATGCTGCTAAAAATCAAAGGAATGGTTTCAGCAGGGCTCAGTCTCCAAGTGAAGGAAAATGAGCTGTGCTGAGTGGTGATAGGCTTTGCTGCTTTAATACCAGATTGTCATGGCTGACACCAAGAATAACAGTAAGTAGAATGGAAGGTAGTTGCAAAATAGCTCTCATTTGATAAGTAAAATATAA
Organism: Eospalax fontanierii; assembly: GCA_035773235.1. Lineage (NCBI taxonomy): Eukaryota > Metazoa > Chordata > Mammalia > Rodentia > Spalacidae > Eospalax > Eospalax fontanierii. The sequence continues at coordinate 85,269,127 of CM069527.1, forward strand.
TCTTAAAGCAAATAGTTTCTTGAGGTTTTTAAAAAGCATTTTTACTGATTCTTTGAGAATTTCATACAAAGAAGCTTTAATTATATTCAGACCCCTCCTGACCTTTCTACCTACCTCCAACTTCATGTCCTTTATTATTTTTTAAAGGCCCATTGAATCTAATTTGTATTCCCCAAATGGTCTTGGGTTTGGGTCCAGTTCCTGGAGTCTGGTAACCTGCCTAGAGTCATACCCTTAAAAAAAACTGACTGACACAGCAAGCTCCTTACCTATTTAGCCATCTTGCTGGTCCTCTTTAAGTGAGCAGTTTAATTATGGTGTGTCTTTGTCTAGTTTTTTTTTTTTTTTTTAATGTTCCTGTGCTTGGAATTGATTGAACTTCTTTAATTTATCAGCATATTGTTTTCATAAATTTGAAAATTTTTCATCTTTTATTTCTTCAATTTTTTTCAACCTCTTTTCTGTCATCCACCTCTTTTTCTTTGAAAATCCAATTGCACATAAGTTAAATTGTCTGAAGCCCCACAGATCATTGACACACTGTTTATCTATTTTTTCTTCTTTGTGTTGTATTTTGTATAGTTTCAATTTACTTATCCTCAAGTTAATTTTTTTAACCTTTTATAAAGCTCGTATGATATTACTTCTATACAAAGGACTTTTTATCTGAGACATTGTACTTTTTATCTCCAAAAATTCAATTTGGAGACTCAGAACTTCCATGCCACTGCTTAAGTTTTTGAACACAGGAACTCTTAATTATAAAATTTAAATGTGCTTTGCAGGTGACTCCAACATCTGTCAGTTTAAAGAAATTTAATTGTGATTTTTCTGCTTGTTATGAATTGTGTTTTCCTGCTTCTGTACTTGGCAGGTAGTTCTAAGGTTAATGCTAAAACCTTGTTAAGTTCTCTCTTTGTTAGGTGCTTTATATTTTTTTCTGTTCTCAACAAATCTTGTTGAGCTTTGGTCTGAAACACTGTTTAGTTGCATGGAAACTTTTTTTTTTCTACATTTTTTGTAATATCTGTTATAATCAAAGAAATGTTTACATGTAATTGTTTCTGTTACTTAGTCAAGACGTTTTGACACTCATTTAATGTCCCATAAGGTTTTTACATCTGACTGTGAGGAAGGATACTCTTCCTTTAGTTATTTCCAGTGATTCCCTGTCCTTGGGTCATTTCCTCACATTCCTGTAATGGTCATTGCTCTTCCAAGTGCCCCATGGGCTTCTTTACCAAATCCAGTGTACTTTTCTGTACAGTGTTCTTCTCTAGTAATCTGTGATCTCGTTGGACTCTTAGCTGTCTCTGTAACTCTGAGTTTCCTAGATTTTCTCTCCCAGTTCCAGGGCCTCAAAATGTATTTGAGGCAGTTTTAGCAGTACAGTTGCAGGGCACACGTGTATATTTCTTATTTTTCAAGGGTTATTGTTCCTTCATTATATCTAATGTTTGGAAATTATGGTTTGAAATGTTTTATCTATGTTTTTGGTTAATTATAACAGAACAGTATATTTGGTCTCTTTGCCACGTGACAGCAAGAAATGAAAGCTGTGCTGTTGAGAGTTATGATTTTTTTTGTTTGAGTGATACATGGTGTGGGACTATAGGTATTAGTGGCATAAAAATATGAAGGAAAACTAGGTGTCTTCCCTGTAGATTTTGAAGTCTGCTCAATGGGTGGATTTTAGGATGGAGTGTATGACTTTAAATTGAGAGCCAACGTTAGGAAGGTTTAATATTGCATGTTTTATGTGTTTGATTAGGAGAATACTATTAAAATTGTTACATTGTTTTATATTTTCTTCTAGAACCTTCTGATAACTTAAGGGAGATTCTCCAAAATGTGGCAAAACTACAAGGAGTATCAAATATGAGAAAACTGGGCCATCTGAATAATTTTACAAAGGTAAGCAACTTGAAATTCTGCTATCTAGAATTCTTTTACTACACAGTTTCCTAATGGTTATTAAAATAAATTTTAAAATATTTAATCAGTGTTAGTATTTTTCTCTGATTCTTCTCATGGATTTTCTTACTGTTTTAAGTTTGTGAGGAAACTTGCTCTGTTGTCTAGGCTGGTTGGTGTTAGACCTCTGAGCATGTGTGATCTACCTGAGGAAGTAGACCCACAATCACACCTCATTATGCTTAGCTGTCCAGTGGTTTTAAATTTTAAAATGTATTTAAATAATAGAAGTTTATTCTTACTGTAGAAAATTTGGTGGGCTCAGTAAAGAAAATAAAAGATGCCTGATCACTGAGATGCCCAAAATCCAGTCTTTAATTGACATTTATCTTCATAACATATCAACATTAATTTGTACTTCATTTTATAAACATAGACATAATTCTCAGACGCGTTAGCATTTCCTTTCTCATATCCTGATTCTCTAGTCTCACATTTTATTAAATTGTAAGAACCCTGATCCCAAATAAATTCTGTTTGATCTCGAACAGCAGCTCCAAATTCCCAGTGTGGGTGTGACCCTTACACTGCTAGTCAGCAAATTTATGAAGACACTAAAACATCTTCGATAATACCCTAAAATAGAAAACATAATGGAACTTTTAGATTTCTCCCCTTTTTAGTATACTAAATATAAATTGTTTTTAATGTAGGGAAGTTGTGTATTTTAACTCACTGATGCTGAAAGTCTGATCCACAGAATAGCTGCCCAGGTGTGCCTGGGAATTTATTTGAAAACACATTCTTTTTAGTACTACCTCAGATCTTCTGAATCAAATCAAATCAAAATAAAAATCCTTAGGTGAATTTAAGTATCCGTTTGAAGAGCACTGTTGTAATCCTTCCGAACATTTCTCTGCTAGGTAATTGGTCAGATTTTGATTTGATTTGATTTTGGATTTGATTTTATTTATAGAGGCAGAGGGTTTGAGAATAAATAGCAACTGTGCAACAATAATTGCTTCACAGTAGTATTGTTTAGATTTTTTTTTTCCTGTAGTTACGGCAATAAATATGTGTGTGTGTGTGTTCATTTTTCCTTAGAGGTATTTTAAAATATTCTAACATTTACTTTTACATGAGAAGATGATTTTATTTGAGGGATAGGAAAGTAATATTGGGGGGGGGGGAACCTCCAGCTTTATTATATAGGTGCTGGGATAGGGGTTTTCCAAAATAATGCCTGTATGTGTTTTCATTTTTGTGAATGTATTGAAATCTTTCAATACTATTCTCCAATGTGAGTGTCAGATAGTATCAAATTTTTAAAAGCTAATGTTGTTCTAAGTCACAAAATGTGTTTTCTGGTCTTACTCCCTCGTCTGAATCTCAGTTTTACTTTTCTGGTCTTCATGTAACTCAAACTTCATTTACTCAAATTAAACTGTTAAAAACAATTTCAGTAGACTTGGGATTGCTGTCATAACTGGATTTTGACACTGATATGTATTTGAGCATGTCTTGCCAACCTAACATCTTGGAAGTTGGGGTGGTTGTAATGATGGCCATGACTGCTATTATTGATATTCTGGCATCAGCATGGGTCCTAAGGCAGTCTTAAAAATCTAGAACAGTGCTGACCAGTATTTGTAAACACTACCCTGGGTGTGGTAGGACATACCCTCAGTCCCAGTACTCATGAGGCAGAGGCAGGTGGATCTCTGAGTTCAAGATCAGCCTGGCCTACATAGTGAGTTCTATCTAGGCCAGCTAGGGCTATGGGGAGGCCCTGTCTCAACAAACAAATACACAAAAGAAATGTATGTGAATACTGTAAAAGAAAATACATGAATTGAATTTTAGTATTTTTTACTAGTCTATCAAAAATATTGCTATTTGATATAATAAGCACAAAGCATTTAGTATCATTTAACTTTTTATAGGAAATCTTAAAAATCAAATGGGTATTTTACACTTAAAGTATGTCTCAGTTCAGCTTAGCCACAATCCTGGTGTTCAGAGCCTCCTGTGGCTAGAAGTTGTAGTCAGTGGACAGTGCAGAGAGATGGAAGTTTTTGAGTAGAGCTGGTTTCAATGTACATGTATTGGCAGTTGTGTTTATTCTGTCTCTCCTCTTCATTTGTTCCTGTTTACACCCAGGCTTCTTGGTTGAGGGTCAGTTTCTCTCTTCCCCCTCTTTTCTTTTCTTCTTCATTTTCTTCCCTGCCTATGTCTACATTTTTTTCACACTACATCACTGTGTTTTTGCTCTACTTGATCTGTCCTTCTTGGTTTGTGTTTTCAAATTCTCTTCCGCCCTCTTCCGCCCTTTCCCTCCTCTTTTCTTCTCTCCCTGTCCTCTCTGCTGCTTTGCCCCTTGACTTCCTGTCTCCTTCACCGTTCCCTGTCCTTCCCCTTCTTACCCTCCTTGCCTCCCTTTCCTGATTCCTTCCTTTACATTTCTCTCTTCCCTCCTTGTACTGCAGACTCTGTGTTAATTTCTGGAATGAAGGCCCTCAACTGTGTATTTTGGATTGTTAGCCATATTTAAAAAAAATAATTTTTGATTTTTCCCATGGTTTTGATGCTAGCTTATTGTAGGCATTTTGTTTGCTGTCTTCAGTCATTTATGACTTTAGAAACCAGGCAGCCAGATGTAATAGAATCTGTCTACATTACGAGGGACTAAGTCTCAAGTTGAGGTCTTCCATAAATAAACCCATTATAAAATTTACTTTGCCTGTTTACTGATACAGTGTAAGAAACATGATGCTTTAGCTCAAACAGATGGAGATTTACAGTCCAACCCTAACTAGCAGAGCAGTCTTGGGAAGATTTCTTTACTTCATGGGTAGTACTCTCTTTAGAGGTTGGTTAGTGTCAGGTATATAACATAAGAGTGCATATTAACCCAAATCTTGTTTTATTTTGCTTTTTGAGGCTTTTGTTTTGTTTTGTTTATTTTTAGACAGAATCGTATTACCTCTGGGTTGGCCTTGAACTTGCTATGTAGGCAGGCTGGCCTTGAACTCACAAAGATCCATCTGCCTCTGCCTCCTGAATGCTGGGACTAAAGGTATGAATCACCATTCCAGCTTACTTTTCACTTTTTGCAAATTTGCTAGTTTTTCTCTAACTCTAAAGATAAGCCTGCTTAATAGTTTGAGTCCTAGATGGTGAGCTGTTACTGGAGATCAGGGTTCTTTAGTGTCAGCACTCTTGTCTTAGAGGACCAGATAATGGTTTAGAGAGAAGGCTGCTTGTGAATTGTAGGGTATTAAGCAGTGTCTCTGGTCTCTAACCACTCTATGACAAGACCATTTATGCCAGTTGTGGTAAGCAAAAATAGCTCCAGAAATTGACAAATATGTAACATTGGGAAAAACTTGCCCCTATTTAAGAACATCACTAAGTAAGTAAGTATAGATTTATTTTAAAATTTACTCATTTACTGGGTACGCAAAGCAACTGAATTTAATTGTAGTATTTTGAACTTCTGAATTCCATTTTATTAGAGAGCTGGGTTTAAAAATATTTATTAAACTGGTGTTCTTATAAAATCTGAGTGTACATTTCCTTATTGAGTATAATTTAGAAATTCTCAAAAATCTCTTCAAGAATAACTATTGACTAAGAAAATAAAAGAACTAAAGTGCTAGAAAGCTAGTGAGTTAGTTGGATGGTCTCTTCAGTTTGCTATATATGTTGACTCTTATTTGTTGTAGGTTAATGTGCTTTTAAACTGAGCTTCTCAGACTAAGAATAACTATTGACTAAGAAAATAAAAGAACTAAAGTGCTAGAAAGCTAGTGAGTTAGTTGGACGGTCTCTTCAGTTTGCTATATATGTTGACTCTTATTTGTTGTAGGTTAATGTGCTTTTAAACTGAGCTTCTCAGACTAGGAAGTATGTTCTGTGTTTCAGTTTCCTACTTCACTCAACTTCAAAGCCTGTCCTATACTAGAGCTTTAATTGTATTGTGTTAAAACTGAGAAGATTTTGCATTTTAAATGGGAGTTTTTATTTCCACTAGCATTTGTTTTGCCATTAAGTATAACCCTAACTGTTGATGTTAAATCAGCCTAGTAGGCAAATGATGCTAAAATGTTGTATAGGGTGAGCCTCATTTCTAAAACCTCCTTTTAAGGCATGGAGAGAGGGAGCTAGTGAACTGATCCTTTAATCATGTGAATGTCACGCACCATGCTTGCCTTCTGACATCATTTCACTGAATACAGTAATGTGTATAGCAGACTGTTGATGAATATAATCTTAGTATTCTATTTTTAAGATAGACAACATGTTCACATTCTAAAGACCTATTTTCTAAAGATGAAAATATTTTAGCCTTTTTACATTCTTAAAATTCTCCACTTATATTAAAAGTTCTAAAGGCATCTCTAATGTTAAAGGGAGGTATAAGGTGATTATAAAACATTAAGATGATATAGACTGTTTTGCAGTAAACAGTGAAATCGTTTCCTCATTTGCATGCCCTTCCCACTTTAAAACACTCGGCCATTTCCCAGAGGTTGTGACTAGGTGGTCTTTATCCTTTTAGAGCTATAAACATGAACAGTGTGTCTATGTGGCTATGTGTTTCATAGCGTTAGGAGAATTAGATGAACTAAACGAAGTGTTTTATGTGATCAGTTTTACTGATAATTTATTATGTGTGCACAAAGTATTTTTTGATGAGTTCACAATATATATATAAATATATTTGTATATATGTGTATATTGACTTACAGCTTGTATTTTTTTCACCCTGCAATCAATATACCATAAAATAGAATGTTTTTCCCTTTTTTTTCTTTATTTTCTTTTTCATTTTTTTTTGAGTCTTTTTGAGACAGTGTCTCCCTGTAGCTCCAGCTGGCCTGGAACTTGCTATGTCGACCAGACTGGCCTTGAACTGACAGAGATCTGCCTGCCTCTGCCTCCCAAGTGCTGGGATTAAAAGTGTGCACCACCATGCCCGGCAGAATAGAATATTTTTCTTTTTCTAAGTGCATCATTCTGTTTTTCATAGATGCGTGTGTGTGTGTGTGTGTGTGTGTGTGTGTGTGTGTGTGTGTGTAGTGCCTCCTGATATTTAGGCTTGGTGGTGCAGTGCAGATCTGTAATCTCAACTACTCTGGAGCCTGAGGCAAAAGGATCTCAAGTTTGAGGGCCTGGGGCTGTGAGATAACTCAATGGGCAAGGCAGTGCTGCCACGCCCAGTGATCTGCGTTCAATCCCAGGAACATGGGGAAGGAGAAAATTGATTCCTGCAAGTTGTCCTCTGACTTCCACATACCCCCACACAATGCTCTCTCTATTATGTGTGTGTGTGTGTGTATACATACACATACATACATGTATGTGTATAGATGTACACACAGTTCCAGTTCAGTAATTTAGTAAGAGAGACTTTGCCTCACAGTGTTAACGAGGTGGGGAGGAAGTAACTGCAGATAGATCCAGTGATAGTTTTCTTGTGTAGCATGTGCAGACCCTAGGTTCAGTCTTTCCAGTACTATAAAAACAATAAAATAAAATAATAATTTTAAAAATTAGCCTTGTTAAATTATGCTGTAAGGGCTGGAGAGATGGTTCATTGGTTAACAGCACTGACTGCTCTTACAGAGAACCCAGGTTCAGTTCTCAGCACTCATGTAGTAGCTGACAACTATCTATAACTCCAATTCTCAGTGACACTGACTTCTCACTTCCACAAGCATTGCACACATGCGTGCCCCCGTATACATGTAGGCAAAACACTTATACACATGAGATAAAATAATAAATTATGCTTTAGAATTCTAGTGTGCATGGTAATTTATTAAACTTTGGGTTATTTGGTGTTGTCCTAAATGGATAAATACTTATTTAACCCTAATTCTAATTTTAAAATTGACTGTGTTACTAAACATCATAAAAAATTTTTATTTTCTAGAGATGAATTTTAATTCTGTTTTTTAACTCAGGTTTAAACTAGTAGCTACTTGTGAAAGTTCTGGTGATTATATAAGGAAGACATATAGATTAATCACAACAAATAAAAACCAACTGGTATACTGTTGGCCAACATGGATTTTTATAGGTAGATAAATCAATAACTGAATGAAATCTTACTCCATTTAAACTAAGGTGTATGTAATATTTACTTCACATATATAAAAATTAAATTTGGCATATGTTCATGAAATTGGGGCTTCAAATGATATTGTACACTTACCTTGCTTTATAAGTAGGTAGCAAATTTGGCAAACCTGATTCACCTTAGCTAAAGTAAAAAGTTATTTTCTTGTATAATTATGAGGATCAATGTTCAATCCTAATTTCAGGCAAAGCAACCCAAGAGTTTAATACATCAAAGATTTTTTTAAGTTTTTAATGTTAGATTTATTTATATGTATTTTATGTGGAGGAGTATTTGCTGGCACATAGGTATGTATACCATGTGTATTCCTGGAGTCCAGGAGGCCAGAAGAGAGTGTTAGATCCCCTGAAACTAGAGATGGTTGTGAACTGCCATGTAGATGCTAGTCACCAAACCTGGGTACTTTACTAGAACAGCAAGTACAGTTAATTGTTAAATCATCTCTCCATCCCCTTCTCTTTCTTTTACTTACTTTCTCTTGTCTTTCTTTTCCTCTACTCTCCCCTCCTTACTCCCCCTCCTCTTTTTTCCTTTTCTTTTTTGTTCCCTCCTGTATTATCCCCTCTCCTCATTTTTGTTTTTGGGATGGGTGCTGGCTGATCCAACCCAGGGCTCTTCTGCTTAGCTATACTGTGACTCCATTATTAGTTGTGTTCAGCTCTTCTTTCTTGTATGTTGTTGGGTCTTCTCAGATGTTTTCTGTATAATCAAGTTGCATCATCTTTACAATTTTACAGTCTTAAGAGGGAGAGGATAGCCTTGTCTTAGAATTGTGTATATAAAATCTGATCCTATGTCCTACTATAAAAGCACATGATATGGAGAGTATCAGTTCCTGTGAGAAGCATGGTGTCTAATTTATCACATTAGGTAACATATGATGGTAACTTTATTGTAATTTTTTTCCTACCTTTTTATTTTTGTTTTTAGACAGGGTCTTTCTTAGCCTCAACCGGCCTGGAACTTTCTATGTAGACCACTCTGGCCTGGGTCTCACAGAGATCTGCCTGCCTCTGCCTCTCAAGTGCTGGCATTAAAGGTTAGTGTCACCATGTGGGAAGGAAAAGGAAACCTCAATTGAGGAATTTCCCAGTAAGATTGGACTGTGGCCATGTCTGTGAGAGATTGTCTTGATTGATGTTGATGTAGGAGGGCCCAGCACACTGTGGGCCATACCATCCCTAGGCAGATAGGCCTGGAATAAGAAAGCTAACTCAGCATGAGCCAGAGAGCAAACCATAAGCAACATTTCTCTATGGCTTCTGCCTCTGCTCCTGCTTGAGTTCCTGCCTCAGTGATGACTGTGACTTGGAAGTATAAGCTGAAATAAACTGTTTCCTCCCTTAAGTTGCTTTTGTTGCAGTGTTTATCACAGCAACAGAAAACACACTACAACAGAAATATCTGTATTAGGCTTCTCTAAAGGAGCAGAACTAATAGTGTTTCTCTCTCTCTCTCTCTCTCTATATATATATATATAGGCTTATAAAGGTGGGATTTATTAGATTGGCTTACACCATGTGGTCTGGGTAACCCAGCAGTGACTGTCTCAAACTGAAGAAACAGAGAATCTGGTACTTGCTTAGAACCTGTCTCAGCAGTCCCAGTGTAGTGCCAAAGGCCTGCAGGATTTCTGGAGAGCTGCTGTTCCTGAAGAAGCTGCTTCTGTTATCAGGAAGAAATGCAACCAGAGCAGCAACAAGATAGGTGAACTTAGAAAGCAGGCAGGCAAAAAGCAAAAGGCTTCTTTCTTCCATGTCCTTTTATCTGGGCTCCCACCAAAAGGTACTACTCACATTTAGAATGAGTCTTCCCACTTCATATAATCTGATCAAGGAAGTCCCTCACAGGAGTGCCGTGTAGCTTTTAGTTGACTTTAAATACAGTCAAGCTGACAACCAGGATTAACCATCACAAGGTGTGTAGTTGCAAAATATCTCTGAATCTATAGTTTTCTTTAAGGGCAGCTGGTGAGTATGTTGAAGATAATACAATTAGTGAGAAGGGAGCGTATGCTTTATAAACTTCCATTACTGCTGAGGCAGAAAGATGGATAGAATGCACTTTTAGAAACTGAATTAATAGTGGAACTTCCAGTTAGGAAAATAAGATTTTTATCTATTTCAAGAGCACAAAATTTTATGTTGATGTAAGCATATTCTAGACTTCATTTTCCTATAAAGATTATATATTAGTATGTATTATACAGGGTTTAAATAATCATAATAGCTTGGTAAGAAATCTCTTTTTTTAGAAAAAAGACAGTAACAGCGTCTATACATGATAATGTTGAAATAATGTAATACAAAGTACGTGGGCAATATCAAATAAATAGCTTTTTTTCACTTGAGTGTGGGGTTTTATAGTTGATTTTTAATTCTTAGAAATGGGCAGGTTTTTTTTTTTTTTTTTTTTTTTTTTTTACGTTCTACTGTTTTTTTAGCTAGTTATCCTGGAAAAAAAAATAATGAAACTCACTTAATTTTATGTGCATATTGCTACAGTACAGTTCTCTAGACTTGTTTCATGCTTGTGAGGTTAGAGAAATAGTATGTGGTGGTTAATATTTGGTGCTTTTTTGTTTCTGTCTCTACTCAGTGTGCAAATACTTTCACTTCAAATTATAGTAATAGTTTTCATAGTGAGCTTTAGTATTAGAATATTTCTTTGATTTCTGATTTTACTGCCTAGTTTTTTGACCTTAAGAAGTTATATTAATGTCTCTTAGCCTTGATTATATTATTTTACAAAAATACGAACTTTTTTCTTGGATTGAAACTATTAACAATCAGTATCTGTTACTCCTATTTTTATGAATATCTGATAACACCCATATAACATTCCCTACGTGAGATTAAAACCCTTTAAAAAAGGTAACTTTTCTACATTGTTTTGGACTTCTGGGTTCTAGAATCATGAGAAAATAAATTCCTGTTGTTTGAGCCTCCCAATTTCTGCTACTTGTAGTAGCCCTGGCAAACTGGATCTAAGAGCCTTAGTTTTTGATCATCAACATTTGTTGCAGTTTCTTTTTACTCTTTTGAATAGGGTCTCCTGTAGCCCAAGTTGGCCTCTTGAGCTTGCTATGTAGTGTATGTATAGACCTCCTGCCTCCATCTCCCAATTACTAAGATTACAGATTTGCCACCACTATGCTCAGCTTTTGTAAAAATTTTTGATTAATACATTGCTTTATAATTTTCAGTACATAGTTGTTTTTTTAACAATATTTTTTGTCACTCTGGACATGGTGGTATGCACCTTGAGTCAGTGGAAGGTGGATCTCTGTAAAATCGAGGCCACTCTGATTCACATTGTGACTTCCAAATGGGCTTTGACTAGGGAGACCCTGTCCAAAAAAAAAAAAAAAAAAAAAAAAAACCTACAAAAAAAGAATATTTTTGTCTGATTTTAGAACTTAGAAAATCATATCAAGTATATATATATATATATATGTTAAAAATTATTCACTTTTAAATATTTCTAGAATGTATATCAAAACATGAAAAAAGAGAAAAAACATTGATACTCTTCTGAAAATCTTAACTTCCGTCCATCACATTTCTGAGTGAAAGAGTCACATTATTGTAACACCTGAGAAAAGCTATTTTATTCTAGCCCTATCCTCTGCCCTGTTCTATTTGGAACTTTTTTTTCCCCCCTTTCTTGCTCCCTCTGTTCTTGTTTTAAAACAATTTCCCACTTAAAGCTAGTATCCCCCACCCCCTATTCTTTCTTTTTCTTTGCGTTCCTGACTCGAAAGATACTGGGAAAGGAGATTAGCAAGTATTCTACTAAAAGGATAGCAAATGTGCTAGCTTTTTCTTAGGCCTATACTTTTTGCAGTGATAGATGTGGTTTTTTTTTTTTTTTTCTGTTGATATTTATAACTTCATACTAAGGAAGAATAACACTTTGGAGACTCTTCTGAGTTGTTAACTAAAGGATTTACTTTCTTTTTAATCCATTTGAGTTAGCTCCAGTACTTGAAGAATTTTATACAACTTTAAATAGAAGCCAGTTTTCAGATTTCATACCTGAGTTAGAACCATATATAGTTATTCATATAACTTCTGTACCAGTGCTTTCAGTAAAAACAGCCAGAGAAACCTACTTGAACATTACACACTGCTTGGCTAGAAGTGCAGAAACAAAAGATGTAGAGAAGAGAGACTTTTGTACACTTTCTTCTCCAAAGCTTGTACTCAAGAAATATTTGCTGATTTGTAACTGCAGGTTATAATACACAGAGAAGTACTGTAGCTAAAGGACAGAAAAAGCACCACCTCGAGACTCTTTCTGCATATTTATTGAATCCTGGGGTTCACTGGAATGGGAAACTTTACCACTGAGCTAAGCAGAAAATTTGAAAATCCATCATGGAACTTTTTAGTGTCTTTATAAAGCAAAAATTAATATTTTTATCCTTTTGGGACTAGAGCCCTAAACATTCAGAGAACTTTCGTTTGAAGTTTTAGAGGCAAGGCGAACCCAGATGGTTAACTAAGTCTTGATCACTGTACAGTACCGTAACAGAAAGAATTCTGGCTTCACTGAGGAAAAAGATAACATGATCAGCAAAGATAGGAGGAATCACCAAAGGCTAGGGACTGATTATATGGCCAGAGCAAAAGGGAAAAGAAAGCAGTTAAGAAAAAGAAACCCAGAGATGATCCATGCCCATACTAGTGATAAACTAAAAAATATTTTATTATTTTTGTTTTTTTTATGTGTATGAGTGTATTGCCTGCATGTATATAAATCCACCTGTGTCATACAATGCCTGTGGAGGTCAGGAGAGAGTATCGGGTCCCCTGGAACTGGAGTTAGCTGCCATTTGGGTGCTGGGAAACAAACCCTGGCCCTCTGCAAGAACAGCCAGCCCTCTTAACTGCTGAGCCATCTCTCGAGCCCTGGCAAAAAATTTTAATAACCATAATGAATATGTCAAGAAAATGGAGAGAACTATGGAGAAAACAGATGGAAAATTAAGATTTTGATCAGAATATTGGAATATCTAAAAAAAATCAAATGAAAACACATCATCTAAAATTAAAAACTCCTTAGATATGTGTAGATGATTAAGCATATTAGAAGATAGAGTCAATAGAAGATATTCAAGCATTGAAATAAAATGGAAAAAATAGAAAAGAGGAATTAGTAAAGGCCTGACATACATATACTTGGATTTCAGAAGAGCATAGAATTAGATAGAAGTGATTTTGAAGAGGTAATGCATGGAATACACAAATAAAATACATCAACCTCGATATTTGAGAAGTGTTAGTTAGCAAAATGGATACAGAGGAAATCACAGCTGAACAGATCAAATTAAGACGGATGAAGACAATAGATCAAAAAGAGAAAATCCTAAAGAGTGCCTGAGGAAAAAAGACATGCCTTTCAGAAGGGCAGGCACTAAGACTGGTAGTAGACTTAACAGCAAGAGTGGCTTAAAACTTCAGGAAGAAAATAATAGCTGAACCATCAGAATGTACTTCAAAAATGAAAATAATACCATTTCCAGACAAGCACGAACATGGAGAATTGTAACTAGCAGCCTAGGCAAAAGTTAAAATACCAGCAAAATATATCAGAATATTTTGACATAGGAGGAAGAATGCCACATTAAAGAATGAAGAATAATGAAGGGCAAATATGGAAGTAATTATAAAACTGGTATTGGTTAAGTACTGATTGAAGCAAAATCACCAATAATCACCAGGAATAATGTCTTACACATCTTGAAAGATAAATGGAAAAACTTAATGGAGGATGAGGGTCAACAGTAAATGAAATCAGAGCACTATAAATTTTAACACTGAGGACTTGGTAAAGAAATTGCATCTATTAATAAGTAAATTCTGTGGTAACTACTAAGTGGTATTTAAGATAGTTGAATTATTGAGAGAAAATGAAGTAAAAATAATGCAAAAAAATAAAATGATAGAAATTTTATAGTAAAATTATAGATCTTAAAATTTATTGAAGAAAAATACCTTATTCTTTAGCCTAAAATTCATGCTTATAAATACATAAATTTACACTCATATATGCGGGTTTCGTTTTTGTTGTTTTTAACAGCTTCTTTGTGATATTGGCCATAGTGAAGAAAAGCTGGGGTTTAACTATGAAGATATCATAATTTGGTAAGTACAGTTCAGTCGTTTCCTCTATCAGTTGTTTCAGCAATTTCCATTGTAATAATTGTAAATTATAGATACAGTGACACAGCACCTCATGTTTGATTCCTTAGAAACAGTTGTTTGAACATTAGAAAGAATCAGAAGCTTCAATGATTGTGTTGTCTTGTGAACCTTAGTTGATATTTTGTGATTACCAGATACCAAGAATGAAAGTTTTCAGAAATATCTGGACTTCTATGCTTTAAAGGTTTAAATTAAATCTGAAATCTGAAGAAATTCAATTTTTCTATCTTCCCAGGATAAATAGGAACCAATAAATCTGGGTCTTACCTAAGAAAAAATGTAGTTATTGTAAGTTTGTTCTATGCTGATAGAGGTAAAGTGTTATATTAGTTTTATTACTGCTTTCTCCTGTCCTAAGCAGTTAAAATTAGTGATCTGTGTCTGCTACTGTTAAAACGTATTTCATTACTGATTTAAGCTAATCATCCTTTGGGAGGCATGGAAGGACAGAGGCAGATAATGTGAAACTGCACTGTAGAAACATTAAGATCTAGTTTGAAAAGAACATATTGTTCCCGTTTCTTTGTATAAAACATACCAGAACATGAAGAAAAGTCAGCAGCATGAATTTGATTGGTGAAAATAAAAGAGGAAGCACAGAATGAAAACATCTCCACTAAGTGAAGTTTTTTTACTTCGGGGCGTGTCTGTGGATAGAATTAATCGTACATAATTAGAAGTTTGGGCTATCTCAGCTGAGGAAGACTTCGATGTAGGTTGAACACCTCTAAATATGGAACTCTGAGACTTCATTAGTGTCATCTCAAGTGTACTTCTCATCACAAGCATTTTAGCTGTAGGCTGGGTAACCTAAATGGTAACTGTGTGTGTCTTTGAAGCTCGTGCAACAACTTTTTGTTTGTTTCCATGCAGTTTGCGGTTAGCTTTACTAAATGAAGCAAAAGAAGTGAGAGCAGCAGGATTAAGAGCGCTGCGCTATCTCATCCAGGATTCCAGTATTTTGCAGAAGGTGCTGAAATTGAAAGTGGACTATTTAATAGCTAGGTAATTTTTCTGGAGCTGCTCATGTTTTTAGAATTTCATATTGAGTTTTATACTACCAAAAGTACACAGGGTTTTAATGGAAAGCTTGATTAAGTTTTACAAACATATATGATCAAATAAGGCTTAGGGATTTTTAGCATAGCAATAAGGCTGCATTTTACCTTCAAATACTCATAAAATACTTTTCCTTTTCTCATGGTAGATGAGTTTTTCCTTCCACGTTCTTTACATTGACATATGTACTGGTTATCCATTTGTCATTATCTGTATGGTTCTTCTATGCTGTTGTGCTTTGGTTTGTTTTTATTTATTTTTTCTATAGTGTTTGATTTAATTTTTTATATTTTAAGGCAGGGTCTCCCTGTTGCCCCACCTGGCCTGAAACTTGCTGTGTAGACCAGGCTGGCTGGTCTCCATCTCACAGAGATCCACCTGCCTCTGCCTCCCAAGTGCTGGGATTAAAGGCATGAACCATCATACATGGCTAGTGTTTGATTTTATGGTTAGTCTGCAATTTAATCTGTTCATTTCAAGATTGTTACCATTGTTTAGCTATTTCTGGATAAAGCTGTGCTGAACATTCTTATACAAGTCTGTTGGTAGACTTAGGCACTCATTTCTTATAAGTATATATACAATGGAATTGTCAGGACATACTGCATGTGTATTTAGCCTTAGTAGATATTGTGATGTACTTTCTCATTAATGGCAATGATGTACCCTTCAGAGGTTTTAAGCTCTTTGAGGTTTATTTGTATTTATTAGATTTTTTTTAGCTTTTTGTTTTGTGTTGTGTTGTTTTTGAGATAGAGTGTCACTGTATATTGTATATTGTAGGCTGGCTTCAAACTCATGGTTCTCCTGCCTCAACCTTGTCAATGCTAGGGTTACAAGAATACACATCATACTTCGCTCAGATTCTCTAAAGTACTAGGATTAATGATTTATAACATTAATTTTTTTCTTTGTTTTAGCTACTAGTATATAGAAAAATAGCCTTGAGCTCTTAGTAATCTTGCTAAATTTGATTTACAGTTTTACTAATTTATACGTTGACTTTCCTATATATATGAGCATTAGTTGCACATGCAGACCATTTTATTTCTTTTCTAATGTTTCTATCTTTGTTTAATCTTGGTTTATTATACTGCTGAGATTTGAAATGTTCCTGAAGTCAGGTAGAAAGTATTCATTATTTCACTGTTTTTACTTTCTGTAGGGTTTTAGTGAATTTTCTGTATATTGTTGAAATAAATACTTCTTGTTCATTTCTTGCTCTTTTTTTAAAATGAATTTGGCTTACTAGTATTTTTCAGATTTTTTTATGCCTATGTTCATTAGTTTCCCATCCCATTAATATCTTTTCTAGTTTCGGTATCAGGAGCATGTTTTATGAAACAACTAAAGAAGTATTGCACTCTTTTTTATTTTCTGTTTTATTTAAAACATGTTGATATCATCCTTGTATGATTAGAATTGAACAGTGAATTTTTCATAGTATCAGGGCCTTTCTTCTGAGTAGGCTTTACCTGACATAACCTTTCCTATGTTCTTCCTATGTTGTCATTACAGTTAGGTTTCTCTCTTATAAATACTGATTTTTTCTTCTTTTTACATATTTTGTTTGATCATTTTCTAATTGAAATGTTTATGCCTCATCATTGTATGGACTTTCTATTGCCTTACGTTTGTGAGTTTGTCATCTTGTTCTTTGCTTTGTAATAGATTCATATTTGTTACCGTGCTACTTATATTTGTCACATCTGTTCTTTGTATTCTTCCTTTTCTGGTAGCTTTTGTTCTGCTTTGTTTTTGAGACAAGGTCTGATGTAGCCCAGGCTAGACTTGAATTCCTGATTTTACTATTTCTGTCTTTCAAGTGCTGGGATCACAAGTGTGTACCTCCATACTTGGCTTTTTTGTTTGTTTGGTTTTGGTTTTGTCTTTTAAATAACTAAGGTATATTTTTCCCCTTTTGTGTTGGCGTCTTGGTTACAGTCTTCTCTTTTAGTAGTTGTCCTAGAGATTGTTTTATGTTCTTGATATGTATAAGGCTACCATTTTATCTCCCAGAATAATACAATGTACCTGTTAAGGTTTCTGTTTTCCCTTTCTGCTCTTTATTTATTGCTATGATTTAACTTCTTACATAGTTATTAACCCCACAAAGTAGACCTCTTAACTATTTTTCATTTGGGAGAATCTTTGTCTGATTTTGCATTCCATGCTTTCATCTTGCTTTTGCTTTCAATTTGATGAATCTCTTTCACCTTCTTTTTTTCTGGTAGTACAGGCCAACTAAAGATGATTTACTTAATCTTTTATTTGTTTAGCAATATCTCCATTTTGCCTTTGTGTTTGAAGATTATTTTGCCACTAGTTACTTTTTAATTTTTGCTGCGTATACATTAGTGTCTGAGTTTTGTGATTATGTCTCTTTTTGACCCTTTGGCCACTGTAAAGGGTTTCATGTGTTGTTCTGCCATCCCTTTTTGTACTCCGTCTGTTCTCACCTTGGGTTGTCTCAGTATCATTTATTTGGAAGAAGTGTAGCTACTTGGAATCTCAGGTTAAAGTGCAGGTATTCAGAACCATGGCTAGCCTAGAACTCTAGCAGACTCTTTTCTTAGACTGCTATGCATTCACTGACATCTTTGCTCTGTTGTTATGCTTTGCAGAGTATTTTTAAAATTGGCTTCTTGGAGCCTAATCCTGCTTTTGTACAACATAGAACCTGGCAAATGTATTGGATAAAACCTTGTATGCAGATTTTTTTAGCTCAAATTTCTGTCCTTTTTTTTCCCTTTGCAACTTAACTGACCTCTTTCCAGTCCAGCCAGGCTTAGCACTCTTATGTCTGTAAGACTGGGGTTTGCAGATGTCCCCAGTGAAAAAGCCTGGTTGAACACAGAGCGCCTTATGCTTGTCTTTTCAAGGATTATTCTCCATTTGCCCTTTTACTAGTAGTTTTTTAAGTTTTTTCAACCTTTATACCTGCTTCTGGCAGGAGGATAATTTATGATCCAAACCTCTTGGCAATAGCTAAAAATGTAATTCTGTGTGTGTATGTGTGTGTGTTTTCTCTGGGACTTGAACGTCAAGCAAGCAGTTTAATGCCTCCCATATTCTGTCAAGTGTTATAATTCAATATATTTTATAAAAAAATCAGCTGAGTGATATTTGATCAAATGTCAGTTATTGAAGAGCATTCTGATTTCAAGTTATTTAGCAAAATAGAATTCTTAACATTGCATAAGGCAGTCATGATAGATAAAATTTAAACCTTGATTAAAATCACAAACTAAATCAAATTTGAAATATTTCCCTTTGTAATTTATAGATGTTGCTGTGATTTTTATCAGATAAGTGAATTTTTCAGTAGGTCTCTGATACTTTACTCTGTAGGTATATTTAAATCTTTCTTTACAGATGATATATTACCTTTTTTCTTGAGATTTTGAATGATTTCTTGGTAACAAACATTTATTGCTACAGTTATATGAACTAGCTAATATTTCTAGTTACTGGAAAAGCATATATTTGTAAATTAATTTTTTGTTTTAATATACTGTATTGGATTATAAGAAGGTAAGTCTGATGTTACATAAAGTGTGTCATAGGATTTCATCAGTGACTAATATTTTGTATATTATTTAGGTGCATTGATATACAGCAGAGCAACGAGGTAGAGAGGACACAAGCACTTCGTTTAGTCAGAAAGGTATGCATTGTGTAAGATTGCAAACAAATGTATGGTTTCCATGTTCAAGATTTTCTATGTTCAGTGTTTTCTATTTTGATTATTGTGAAATTCTGTCATTAAAATTTAAAGAATGAATTTTTGTTAAACATTTTTGTTACAAATTCCATGAATTAAATAGATCTGTTAAACGTTGATATTTTGTGTGATTAACCTATATTGGGGGTAACTGACAATATTCTTATAAAATAATCATGGTGAAGAATATTTCTTTCTTCAATAGTTACTTACTTCTTTGTTGTTAGAGAAAGAATTATTTGTTCCCCCATCTTAATCTTTCCTTAATTGTATGGTTTTAGCTAATACTACTAAAAGCTGTCACAAGCAGCTACAAGCTTGCAGCTATAAAGATAAGTTTAGATACAACCCATGATCACTGTAATAGACGGTTGAGGCTAATAACTTTAGAGAATAAAATGCCACAATTTAAGCTCCCAAGGAAATGATTTTATTGACGGCTACTCATAAAGCTTCTCCTTAGATGCCTGCCTCCACAGAACTTTTTTTTGTGTTGTTACTGTTGAATACAATGCCTCAATGGCCAACCAAAACAGTGAACTAAAAGTAAATTCGATTAGGATGCATCCTAAGACAGGTATCATATCCCTAAACATTCTTAAGATTCATACAATGTATATGTGTGAATATAAGAGCATCAAATTATTATTATTACTAACGTTTTGAGACAGGGCTGTTGTGTGTGTCTAGCTAGGCTGGAACTCATTATGTAGCATAGGCTGGCTTCATACTCTGGATCCTCCTGCCACAGCCTCCTCAGTGCTAGAACTGCAGGTGTGCTCCATCACATGCAGCTTACAGTTCTTGAATAGTTGGATTTACTAGCTGTGTCTTTTCTCTATCTTTAATTTCAGTGCATGCGCCAAGTGGTAGGCTGTATAGTTAGTGCATTGACTAGGCTTCCTCCTTTTTCTCTTCTTTTCTAGTTATCTACCTTATGGTTAGTAATGGTACCCAAGTTCACCATAATAAGGAACAAGTAACGGGCAAGTTTCTTGAAAGAAGATTGATTTTTCTATTAAAAGTGATATTGGAGATAGGTTTGGAAACATTTATTATAAGTAAGCTGTTATTCTAAACTGTTAATCAGGACTGTGATTTGGCATTCAGTATTTAAATTTTAAGATTATTTATGTATTTTGTTTGTTCATAAATCCCTTCTAATGCTATAAGTACTCAAGACAAGAATATAAAATTCATTTCTGCAGAACTTAGAACAACTTTTGGGGTTTTGGGGGTTATATTTGTCAATATACATCACATTTAAATTAATATATATTAGCACAGTAAAAATAATAAGCCTAGCATCTCTTTGAAAATAATTGTACTTTCCAAAAACGAAAATTAGTGAAAAGAATGCCGTCATTTTACATTTTTGTGAATCTCTAAAATGTAGGTGTTGTTTTTTAAAAAGGCAGTTTCTTCTGTCTGCTTCTTGATTCAGTCTCTTATGCTATCTAATGCAGAGGAACCTCAAGAAAAATTAAATGTATACTGAATAAAGTAAGTAAATACTAAGAGAATAGAAGTAGTAAAAGACAGTCGTTTTTTTGTTTCTAGCGAAATAATTTTAGTTTTACAGAATCTCTGAAAATACTCTTAAGGGCTTTCAGAATTTTCTGGCTTATTCTTTAGAGTTGTCATCTTAAAAGTTGCTTTCAAAAGAAAAGACAGTGCCTAATACATTGCTAGACTTAAAATGATTTAATAGAATCATGATATAGATTGTTGAATTCTGTTCTGAAATGCAGAATCATTAGAGTCGGGTATTTATACAAGAGCCAGAAAGTTGCTTATACTTGGTAGCAGATATAAGCTAAAAGAGGCTATTATGGAAAAGACTACTCCTTTGTTAGAATCAGTTAAAAGTGAGAGCACATTTGATAATAATAAACATTGACTTTATGGGCTGTAGGAATGATTCTTTTTCTCAGTACTTCCAGCATTAAAATACACATTTCTTTTTCCTAGTAACACTTGAGCCACTGAAACAAAAGCCCTTTTTTTTTCTTGGTGTGGATATGTGTGTGTATGTTATATGTATGTGATCTTGTGGGTATGTGGGCATTTTCATGTGGGTGCATCTGGAGAACAGAGGAAAATGTTTGCTGTCTTTCTTAGTTGCTTTCTACTTTGTCTTTTGAGACAGGATCTTTCACTGAACCTGGAGATCATTGATATGGCTAGACTGGCTGGCCAGTGAACTCTAGGGGACTGCCTTTTGCTAATGCCCAGCATTGGAATCTCAGATGAATGCTATTGTACCCAGCATTTAAGTGAGTGCTTAGGAATGCTTACTGAGGGCCTCATGCTTGCACCACAAGTACTTTGCCAGCCGAGCTATCTCCTCAGTCCCTCTAAGTTAATTCTTTAAAAATGTGTGTGTGTGTGTGTGTGTATGTGTGTGTGTGTTTGCGCCATGGTTTGCAAGTGGAGACCAGAAGACTACTTATAGGAATTGTTTCTTTTCTTCCACCATATGGATCTCAGGTCATTAGGAGGCTAACCTGATAAGTCATCTCACTGGTACATTAATTCTTAATATTATAATTACTCAGGGGTTTTGTATGCATTCAAAAATGTTTGAAATTTTTCTATAAAAGTATTATTACAAAGGAAAAGCAGAAACTTGAAAATCACTGTGTGACTAATTAAAGAATACGTTAATTTTAGTTCTCTTTTTACCTATTCTGTTCACTTGAAGGGTTTTCTGTTTTGTTTTTTTTTTCTTTCAGTGTGTCTTTTTTTTCTCCCTTTCAATTCAGTAATCCTTTCTAGTTTTGTCTCATGCATTTTCTATGTAATTTTTCTGTAGTCAACTGTTCCTACATTTTTTTTTCTCATTTAAAGTCTTCAAAGGCTGAGGAAATGATGACTCAGTCAATAAAGCACTTGCTACACATGCCTGAGGACCTGAGTTCAAATTCCAAGCATCCATGTAAAACTTGGATGTGGTGGCTTGTGTCTGTAAACACCAGTGCTGGGGAGAGGGTAGAGATGACGGGGAGTTTCCTGGAGCTCCTTGGCCAGCCAATTTGGCTAAATCAGTGAGCCCTAGACTCAGTGAGAGACCTTTTCTCAAAAAATAAGATGGAGCGTGACTAAGAAAAACACTCAACATTGACTTTTGGTTTCACACACACATCTACATACATACAGTCTACACACACACAAAATAAAATTAACTCTTGTTACCATGCTTATTTAAGTCATAACTAATTCATATGCAGGTTCTTTATTCATATATGAGGAATTAGTGTTACCAGGGCTGTATTGTGTTTTCTTTTATTTGTAGCTGTAAGGATTTCATTTGATGAGATCATATGTCCTAGATACACCACAAGATTGTAGCAAAGCCAGAGCTTGAGCCAAGCTTCCAGATTTCCAGACCCACACTGGCTAATTAGTGATGTGCAGTCCGCTGCCTTGGTCCAGCAAAGCTTTTCTCATACAGCCTTTTACCACCATAGATGTAGGCACAGGTGTGTCCATCTTTCATTTCAGTTTCTCCTTTTTCCACATCAGAGTCACCTTCTAGTCACAGCACAGATTTCAGGTGTTCTTGATCTTCAGTTCAGTACTATATGTCTTAATGCCAGAAAAGGTTATTGCATGACTTTTCCTTCATTGAGTATTCATAGATTGGGAGGAAAGCATTCTTGGATGTTAGCAAACTTAAGAATTTCTCTGTATATATTTCCCTGGAATACAAACCATGATATTGTTTGTAAAAATTTTAATTTTCTCTATTTGTTCCGTAGTATAATCTATTGAATAAACAAGCATATGACTAGTAGACGTATATGAAATTTATAGAGTAAGATTTCGCTACTTGAAAAATTTTTAAACTGTATGGATCTTCATTTTCAAAATAAGCAAAGTGAGACAAAAAGAGAGGATTGATTTGGCTCAGGTAACATACTTTATTTATTAATTAAAAATATATTTCACTGTGAAAGCTAAGTTGTCTCAGCCAACACTTCTTAAAATTTTTTTGGTTTATTTATTATTTATTTTTATTTTATGTGTGTGGGTGTTTTGCCTGCATGTATCCATGTCGTGCAGTGCCCTCAGATGCCAGAAAAGGGCAGCCGATCCCCTGGAACTTGAGTTGAAGATGGTTGTTAGCCACCATGTGGATTCTGGGAACCAAACCCAGGTCCTCTAAGAACAGCCAGTGCTCTTAACCACTGAGCCATCTCTCCAGTCTGTTGGAAAAATTTTCTTGTGAATGTATTCACAGACTAATAAATACTAAAATACAAATTCATGTACTAGGGCGGAACATTTCTTCACCCAGGAATATCACTTCCCTCTACCCTGCCACCTTCCTCTTCCTGTATTTGACTAGTGGAAAGAATTGATTCAAAAGAACTGGATACTCTTTTCTAGATTCTCTAGTGACTGAAAATAAATCTATGATTGCAAAGTTGAGTTCTTTAATTTCAGTTGATCTTTGTAGTATTAGTGAATGATGTTTAAATAACATTAACTGTCTATTATATAACCACTATAGATTCTTTCCTTTGATCATCCATAGGCCTTAACTGCATATCTTTTTTTTAGTTATCTTTTATTCTCTGTTTCAGAGAAAAAATTAATTTTTCAGTAGGTTTTTAAGTCCCATAACATACAACAGAGATTACTTTTCTCCCTATCAAAATAAAACCTTTTCTTTTGCTCTTACTCTAGGAATCTGTTATTTTGAAAAACTATCTACTAAATAGTCTCTACTAAAGAATAATTTGCCATTTAATACCTTTTCTTTCTGTTTTCTAACTCAAAGATAGACATTATTTACCTGTTTTCAGAATTGCAGTTATATTATTGCCAGTTAGATCTTTCATGTGAGAGTCATCCAGAGTTCATCAATATATATACTAATAACATCAGAATTTTTGAAATAGTAAGAAAAATCATGGATTATTCAGTTTATCTTCTGACATAACAAAAAGTAATGACAGCCAAAGATTAGAGAGATTATTAGATATCCTACTAGAAACAGATTTGGGGGCTCAGTTCATTCGTGAAAGTAGCAGGGACATGGTAGTGATTGTATGGAGTGAAAGAATGACCAAGGTAGTAGCATAGTAATGTGTGGATTGCTATTCTTGTCACTCATTGACCTGGCCTTGGTACTGAAAACTGGGTAAGGTGCAGTTCCTATTCTAGAGTAACTTAGAGTCTTAGAAACATTAGATCATGTTGTGACCAACTAGTTTATAGCTTTAAACTATTAGAAATAAATTTAAACATTTTCCATAGTAATTATTGTTCATATTTACTGTTATAGTGATAACAATCCTCATAGTTACAGTAATCCATTGAAACACCCATTGAAAGCAGAATGTTAAAATTTGGTACCCCAGTTTTATAAGTATTCTATGGTCTTAACTAGTTAATCCTAAATAAAATATGTTTAAAAATGTACCACATAGTAAGTCACTTTTTTGCTCTCTTTTTTTTTCCTGTTACAGATGATTACTGTGAATGCTTCCTTGTTTCCTAGTTCTGTGGCCAACTCATTAATTGCAGTTGGAAATGATGGACTTCAGGAAAGGGACAGAATGGTCCGAGCATGCATTGCCATTATCTGTGAACTAGGTCAGAATTTTCTTCATATAAAAAAGTATTTCATAAAGAACATATAATATTTCCTAATGTATTTAAAACATAGATGCTTTAGTTTTTGCTACAAAAATATGAAAATACATTTTGGATAGGAAAATATAAAAATTATTTAACAATTTAAAATTGATATTAAAATTTTACACATTCAGTTTTACTCATTATGAGACTTGATGAATTGTTGATAATCTGATAATAGAAATTATAAACTTTTTAAAGGTCTTATATACTCTGAGATTGATTAGACTGTATCTTACTATGAGTTTAAAATAAGGGTAAGAGATTTGAATGAGAAAAACATGAGGACAGAAACATAAATGCATATTTATTTGATCATTGGGAGAGGAATAAATTTTGAATTGTCAAAGTCATACAGAGATTAATAGCCACAAAATTTATGGAATCAAGAAAATGAATGTTGACAGAGCAAATACATAAAATAATAAATGTAACAGGTAAATTATTTCTGATGAATCAATAGGAAAAACCATCCCCAAGGATCTACTTGGTTAATTAATATAAAAGTCAACCTCATTTATTATCAAAAACATATAATTTTAAATAACAAGAAGATGATTTTTTTTCAAATAAAGTAGGAATTTTGAAAGTCATATTTCCTCTTAGAATGATAAATCAGTTAATAAAGTTTGAGTAACGAAAGAGCCAACCCTACCACTGAGATTTAAAAGGCACTCCATAGTGCTTATTGGTGTAGAAACAAATTCAGAAATATGATTAAGATGATTAGAAAAATAGTAAAAATTTTACTATATGCCAGCGTGTGGGATGCATGGAAAGCTTTGATTAATGTGTAATCATATAGTGTTGTTATAACTGAGCAAAACATAAATGGGTGAACAAAGAGAATAGGAAAGAACAAACCTGAACTTCATGATAAGTGGGAGAAAAGCCGCGACACAATTAAAATTCCTAATTAGCATGCAAGACAGATTTATTTTACTAAATTGTGTTAGTTAGGAGAAGAAAACAAATATGTATTTAAATGTTTGGGAAACTCCAAGTTGAGAAACAAAAGATTAAAAAGGGAGTAGAAGAGTATCATAGGAGTTCATTGATGTTTCTTTGAACCTTACTGAAATAAATGGGTTTTCAAGATAAATACTAATATCCAGTTACTCCAAGATTGGGTGTGTTCAGAAGGGCATGACTGCAGGCAAGCTACAGCATCTGGTGTTACCAGGAAGTCTCCCATCGCAGGTATTAATCAGACTTGACCTTGCTTAGATTCTGAGATCAGTTACTACAAACACAGTACCTCATAGCTCAGAACTATAGAAGTCATTGTAAACACAAGGAAATAATTGGCTCCAGAAAGACATATGAATGTAGTTTTGTTAAAAAAAATAAATAAAAGAACAAGTAATTCTTATGTGCACATAAATATTCCTAGATTTAGACATATTAAAATAATTAGGTTACTTTATTAACTAACAGTGTAGAATGAAAGCAATAAAAATTTGACAAATATCATTTTTACTGCATGTCAGTTCATGGGATGTCTGGAAAACTGATCTCAGATCAATGTGTTGTTTTAAAAGTGCTATCAACATTATAGAAGACCTAAGCCTAAAACTAACCCACAATAATAAACAGGAAAGACAAAACATGAAAACATTTTTGAAAAAGAATAAGTGAGCAGGGTGTGATGGTACGTGTACCCTTTTAATCCCAGCATTAAAAATTATGAACCAAGTTTATTGAGGAAGGAAAGCTAATAAGAACCAAACGTTACAGATCTTTTCTTTTTTTTTTAAAAAAAGACCTTGGAATACCATTAAGTATAAAATTCAAAGCCACACATGGTAACACATGCCTTTAATCAGCCCTTGAGAAACAGCAAGATAAGTTCCAGGCCAACCTGTGAACTTAGTGATCCTGTCTCAATATTTTAAAAAATGTAATCATGCTGGAATAATTAATTAAACATTTGTGAGGTGAAATTGACCTTACCTTTTAATGAAACTTAACTTCATGAGAGATTGACAAAACCATTTAAGTCATGGTTTGTACAGGTCAGGCATAGTGAGTGGTAGATGCTTGTAATCCCACCATTTAGGAGGCAGAGCCAGAATAGTGGTTTTAAGGCCTGTAGGGCTCCATACCAAGTCTGGCCAGCCATCTATGTAGCAAAGCCCTGTTTCAAAAACAAAACCCTACAACAAAAGGCACAGACAGGTTCATGTGTGTACATGCAAATAAAATTCCTAATCTCTGAAGTAAAGGCTTTTCACATTAAAGTTACCAAACTCTGTGTGTGTATGTATGTGCATACATGTTTTTTTATAAATGTGATACACCATTTGAAGCAAAATCTAAAATAACAAATCATAAAAAGACTTGAGGAGGAAATTTTCAGTAAAATATATATAATAGATAGAATGAGACACATCAAAGACATTTTAAACATAAGGTTTGGGAGAAATATATTAAATGACTCTTATTAGCTGTTACTTGTAAATATTTAGAAAGTTTTCAAGTGCAAAAGGAAAGTAAGTTTTAAGTAAAAGAGCAGGTTTTAAATGACTTATGAATATAATATGCTAAGTTTTTCTTTTATTTTAGCACTTCAGAATCCAGAGGTGGTGGCCCTTCGTGGTGGACTAAACACCATCTTGAAAAATGTGATTGATTGCCAATTAAGTCGAATAAATGAGGCCCTCATTACTACAATTTTGCACCTTCTTAATCATCCAAAGACCCGGCAGTATGTACGAGCTGATGTAGAATTAGAGGTAGGAACTTAAAATTTTTTTTCCTCTAATTTAAAAATACAATTTTAAGTACATACTCTTACTTTGCAAGTTTCAAGTAGTAAATGTAGTGCTACAGTAATTAACCAATCTATGTTAACTAAGATTGATTTATTCCATTCTTGTTTTACAGTTACTTGATTTGGATTGATTAAAAATGTTCTAAAGAATATTTCACTAACATGCAAAGTAGTTTATTTTTGTATCAGCTATGAAAATTTTCCTGAGCAAACCAAAGGATGGATAAGGATACATTGATACATTTATATATTTAAGAACTTCAGTATGTTAATACTGTGTATTTCCTGTTAATAATTTTCTGTTTCTTTTTAAAAATATTTTACTTATTATTTTTATTTTTTATTATTTATTTTATGTGTATGAGTATTTTGCTTGCATGTATGTGAGTGCAGTCATGTCATGCAGTTCCCCACCAAGGCTAGAAGAGGGTGTTAGATCCTCTGGAACTGGAGTTACAGAAGATTGTTAGCCGCCATGGGGTAAATTGAACCTGGGTCCTCTTCAAGAGCAGCCAGGCCTCTTAACCACTGAGCCATCCCTTCATCTCAGCCCTTATTTTCTGTTTCTTCATTAAAGCATACTAATATTCTCTAATCTAAGAACTACTTTGGGGGCTAAGGAAATGGCTCAGAGGGTAAAAGCCCTTAATATCCATCCTAACAACCCCAAATTGATCTCTGGAACTCCAATAAAAATGCTAGATGGTGGTGGCTTGCATCTGTGATCCCAGCCCTCCTGGAAAGACAGGAGAACTGACTGGAAGCTTGTGGAGAGCACAGGAGCAGATGCAGTAAGGGAGACTCTGCCTTAGAAACAAGATGGTAGAAGAGAACGAGTGCCCAAGAAGTTGTCCTGTCATCACACATGTGCACATGCACTTATCCACACACAAAACTCATATTAAAAAACTATTTAGCACTGTTTTCTGTAGTTGAAAATTCATATATCTTTTCTAAAAACTTTATATTTCAAATTATTTTTATTTACTTATGTATTATTTTTATACACATGAGTGTTCTGTTTAAATGTTTCTTAAGTACACCAGTGCAAACAATGTTCATGGAGGCCAGAAGCGGACACTGGATCCCCTCAAGCTAGAGTTATAGGCAGTTAGCCACCATGAGGGTGCTGGACACCAAACCTGGATCTTTTTGTAAGAGCAGTCAGTGCTCTTATCTACTGAGCCATCTTGTACTACTTTTAAGAACATTTAAGAGATAAAGTCTTCATCAGGCATTAGCTAACAAATCTAAACACAGTAATTTCTTTGGTGATTTTAAATGTATTACTGGAGTCCTTATGGATATTTCACAGTATGCTTAGATTTAACTTTTTTACCAAAGTAAAAGAAAGTCCTGTATGTGGACTTATTTCTACACACTTTGTAGCAAACTTGTATGTTAATGAAAATAACAAAGACTATCATAGAATTTTAAGTATAGTGCTATGTTTTGTTGGAGTGTGTACTTTAAAGTCATAAATACCATCCTTCCCCCACCAACAAGTGGCCCTTACCATAGTGGCCCTGAGGTTGAGGGAACAGACTTCAGGCTGTGTAGATTGGGTATAGATTGAGTGCAGGTGCTGGGGACGTAGCTCAGTGGGGAGAATCAGTCGAGCATACTAGATTGGACTTCATTTTTTTCTTATAACCTTGCTAGCTTTATGGCTTTAGGCAAGTTGTTTAACTTCTCATCAATCTTATCTTTTCATAGATAAAAGGTCATGACTTTCGACCTTAAAAAATTGTGAAAGTGAAATGCCCTAAATAATAAATCCTAGTCGTATTCACTATAGTAATTGACTTACATTTAGTTATATGTATTTAACCTTTATTCTAGTCTTCAAAAATTTTTTCATAGTTTCTGGCATTTAATAATTATTTAGTAAATAATGGTTTCCTTGATTATTATTGATTCTTCTGTTTTTTTATCATCTTCATTATTCAATCGGTTGTTAAGAGAATATAGTGCTTTGATTATAACATCAATTTTATTTTCATTTTATACATTTAATACTTTTGCTTTTTTACAAAGAGCTATTTGTACTACCATTGTCTATGCTGTTAGGCCATGTCTTCATCCTGTTAAAAATAGATGTGTTATTAACTTAAAATTTGTGTCCCAATTTTCAGTTTACCCTGATAGTCATTTCTAGTGACTCTGTTATTATGCAGCAACTCCTTTTCCTCAAGCTACTTGCTATTCAAGGTATAGCTGGACATGGGAAATACACATAGACTTTTTCTGAGACCAGAAAAATCAGGAGCTTTTGGCCATTTTGTGGTACTAAAATAACAAACTGAATATTTTGTAGCTAATTTCCTGTTCTTGACATTTAATAGATTCTCAAAGTTACTTGAATAGGTAGCTTTAGATTTCACTTTAAAACTATACATAGTATCTTAAGTGTCATCCAAATCACAGTGCAACCCCTGTTTGTTTAACAATCATTAGGATCAAATAATGATTTGATCAAAATGCTTTCATTTGCCTGTCTAGCAAGGAGAAGATCAGCAATATCTGGTGGAGGACAACAGCATGTAATTCCTTTGTAAAATGTACTGTGACTTATATTTAGCCAAAATTTTTTAGTCATGGCCTAGGGAGCTGGATCAGTGGGTAAAGTGCTTGATGCAAGCATGAGGGAGGTCGTGGGTTCAAATCTCCAGTACCCACCTAAAAAAACAACAGGTAGGAAGGCAGAGACAGATGGATCCTGGGGGCTAGCTGACAAATGATGATCTCTTGGTTGGGTGAGAGACCCTGTCAGAAAATAAGGTAGAGGACAATTGAAGAGAACATCCCTATGTCAACCTCAGGCTTCCACATGTGCCTGCACAGGCAAGTAAACCCCTTACACACACACACACACACACACACACACACACACACACACACATTTTCTAGTCATACAAAAACACATGTATGACTTTTTCACATAAGTGAAAAAAACCCAAACTCAAAAGAAAACACCGTTCATAGAAGCATGCTCAGATGTTATCCATATTAAAAAAAAGATACTTTAAAGCGTTTTCTTAATTTGCTTAATTTGTTCTGGAAGAAGAAAAATATAGATGAAAATACAAAAAAATTTAGTATAATTGAACATACAAAAATGAATCAAATGGAATTTATTATACTGAAGAATATGCAGAATTCTATGAAATTAAATTTCATTGTGGACAAAAAGATACAAAAAAATTGAAAGAAAAGGGGCTAGAGAAATGACTCAGTGGTTAAGAGCACTGGCTGTTCTTGCAGAGTGCCTGAGTTTAGTTCCCAACACCCACATGATGGTTAACAACTGTCCATAACTCCAGTTCCAGGGGATCCAACACCTTCTGACCTCTGCAGGCATTGCACAGCACAGGTATACTTACATACATGCAGGTAATACACTCATACACATTAAACAAAAATAAATATTTTTTTAAAAAAAGAAACTGGAAGAAAAGCAAAAGATAACCTGAGTAAATCACCAAGTGTGGCAGGACTGCTGAAACAAGCAGAGTGGAGCCAAAGAACTCAAGTGGTTGCAGTCATTAGAAAGGAGAGAGAAATTAGAAGATGGAAATACCCAAAAGACAATGACTAAAATTTTGTTTTTAGTTTTTTTAAAACTTTATGTTTGCAAAGGTCAAAAACCTCCAAAAAAAAAGCATACAAAGAAAATAAGTTGTAGGCCTATCATAAGACTGCTGAAAACCCAGACCACTAAAACTCATGAGCAGCTTGAGAAGAAAACAACAGAAAAACACATTGCTTTCAAAAAACCAAGCTTTACAGTTGATTTCCCAACAGAAGAAATGGAAAGGAGCGGTAGCTGGTCGTATTGTCCCAAGTGCTGAAGGAGCATAGCTGCTAACCCAAACCAGAGAGTGTACATCTTATACCTCTCGTTGCATTGTTTAGGTGTATGTTACACCTTAATTGGAAATTTCCAAAATTCAGTTTGTAACTTCAAAAAAGAAAACCCACTTACATTTTTGGATGAATTTGAAGAATAAATGTCTGAAACAGTAAACTAAATTACATATGTAGATAAATGACACTAAATTTGGCTATTAGAGAAATAATTTTTTCATAATTAAAAACTTCGTGCTTTTCTTTCTCTTCTCTTAATCAGCGAATTTTAGCACCCTATACTGATTTTCACTACAGACATAGTCCAGATACAGCTGAAGGACAGCTCAAGTAAGTACCATTAGTTCCTGTTAAATTGTGTGTTGCCTTTGTGTTTAGGTTAAAGTTTTTATGTTTACACAGATTCCATGTAGAGCCAGAGCAATGTGAATAGAAGTACATTTTCTGTTTCGTGGACTATGAAAATTAAAAGAAGCTTCAAGATTTAAAGACTTAATTTGTTATTGTCAAGCAATTACATCATTGTGGGTTCATCTGTTATTTAATAGTTGTTTGATAACTATAGATTATTGATCTTTCTGATCAGAGAAGCTGAAATAAGCTTGGGACAAGGTCTTTGAGTTTAAGAGAATGCAGGTGTTAACAGAAGGTTATGTGGTGCCTATGTTGTGTCCATGCAGCACAAATGCTTGTTAAGCAAACTCCTGTGCACTAATGCTCATTTGAAGCACATCTAAGAATAGTTTTCAGAAGGAAAACTAGATCAGGAAACATAGAACCAAATAGAAGAGTAGAATATATAACTTATAAATTGTGCTATGAGTATTATTTTTATTTATTTACTTATTTTAAGACGTAGTCCCCTGAGTTAGTCCTGCATAGCCAGGAAATTACTATGTAGGTCAGGCTGCCTTTGAACTTGCAACAATCCTCCTACCTTTATTCTCTCAAGTGCTAGGGATTACAGACTACTACACCCAGTTTATATTGTCAGTTTCAAATAGAAAGTGAAACCTTTCCTTTTTTTGGAAAGCAACTTTATTACTAGTTGAGTAACTGGCTTTGAAGTAGATCTGGTCTTTAAAAAATTTTTTTCTTTTGATTTCAGGGGTAAATATTTAACGGTATTGATAACTTTTATTCATATTAGTACCAAAAATTCATTGTTTGAGTTTAGCATTCTCTGTGTAACACTACCCTTCTCCACCCTCCTACAGAGAGGACAGAGAAGCACGATTCCTAGCCAGTAAGATGGGTATCATCGCAACATTCCGCTCCTGGGCAGGTACATCACTGCATGTTGGTTTGTAACATTGTAGGAGAAAACCTTACTTGTTTTTTTCAAATGTTAAATTATTGCAGCACATAATTAAATACTAATTTAGTTTTACTTTTATGTTTTTATTAGAGCTAAAGGAATTTATACAAAATTATTCAAACATAGTGAAGAAAATTTGTAATATTAAGTAGCATATAGATAATATTACATACTGTGCTTCATCATTACCATCTGTAAGTCACTGTGCTAATGATCTTTTGGCATTTTAAGAAATACTGAGGGTGGTCTATATTCCCCACCACCTGCCGAAGACTCCTAAATTAAAAGACAAAAACACACTTAAAAATGGTGTGACAGTCATAAATTGTAACCAAATTAGACATGACATTAGTAATCTCAAGCTATGTTATTATTTCTTTTAGTCTATTTTGAACTCGAGTCTTGTGCTTGATAAATACAAGCTGTACTCTCAAGGCTCATCTCTAGCTCACCACATTTCTTGATAGTAGGGGTTATACATGTTTGATATTTTTATGGACAAAAGTGTCTTTTTTTCTTTTTTCATAAAGTAATACCACTGCTGTGTTACACACTGTTAATGATTGCCTTCTTCCTTCTTGGTTTCATAGAATAGTTGCAGAAAGAGCATGGAAAGGAACATAGCTTAGGCAGAACAAGGAAATTTGCTTAAATAATTCTGTGTGCTTAACTAATCTTACCTTACAAATATCTTTTCCGTACAGATTTTTCCTAGCCACTTGTGTTAGCATCTAGCAGTATATTTCCAGGGTCTTCCTCTGTCCTCTTGGCACCTTGGTGAAAGACCCCGCCCTTCTGTGTCTTATTTACCCAGCCCTATGTATTTTGCTTATCTTCACTTACAACTAAAAGATTGTATGGGACCCAAGAGTAACAGACCATCTTTCATACTTGTTTTGATTCACTTTCTGTTGCCACAACAAAATATCTAAGACTGGGTAACTTATTAAAATACAGAGATTTATGTAGTTCCCTGTTCTGGAGGAAGAAATGTCTAAGAACATGGCATCTACGTCCTATGGTGAGGCAGAGCCAGTCTGCTAGCTCAGATCTCCCCCTCTTAGAAAGTTTGCTTGGGGCTCCATCATGACTGCCTCATCTAATCTAATTTCCTCCCAAAGATACCACTTCCAAGTACCATCAACTTGAATTTGGGGTTTAGTTTCTAACACATACATGCATGGTCTTCTGAGGGACACATTGAAACTAGCAGTACGTCACTAACCGCCACATGCTCTCTGAATGTAGAAACCAGGTTAAGTCATCTTGTACTTCAGAATTCAGTATACCTTTTTTTATCTAGTTAAATACCCTGTATCATCCCTCAGCTTAGTTACTATCTCTATTTTACCAAAAAAACTCTGTTCTTCAGTCACCAGTATAGCCCAACTTCTAACTCCTCGTTCCTCTCACCTTTAGACTATTCTCCTTGACACTATGTATTTTGGTCACTCTCTTTCCTTATTCCTCTTACATATTTTTTTTCTACATTGCCATTACATATTAATCTTCCCTTAGAAACTTTAAAAGTTACATATTTTCCACCCCTATTGAACAGAAATAATAACACTTTAAGTTAAAACCTTGAAAATATTTTTAATAAAAATATTTCCCTAGTGTTTAGATTTTGTAGCACGATTTATGACTTAAATAAACTTTTGCAGTATTAATTCTATGACATTTCAAATTCCAGATACCTGATGAAAGATGACTTCTAAGCACAGATTCTCAGGAGTATCAGCAGACCTTTTACCATGTTAGCACAGGGAAGATTTGTACCTCTTTATCATAATCTCTGGTTTTTCAAACTTGTATTAGATACCAGAGTTCAGGAAGTACCATGACAGTATTTAAGAAAGTAATCCTGCTTGTGTTTAATTTGAATTTTGAGTCCAAGTCCAAAGAGAAATAATATTATTCATGAATACATATATATACATGGAGCATCCTTAATATGAAATCCAGAATGCTTCAGAATCCGAAATTATTTGAATACTGATAAAAAATGGAAAATTCTGTACCTAACCTCAGGTGACAAAGTATAAAAACAAAAAATCTGGATTTACTCATCAGGGTTTGTTTGTAAAGTATATATGAAACATAAGTAAGCTCATGTCAACACGTGCTTGCAAGCATTCTGAAGTGTGGGGGAAAAGGTCCTAACTCTAAACTCAAATGATTCGAAGGACTTTTTTATAACAAGTATTTAGCATGTGTGCTTGAGGTGACAGGGAACTTTATAGAGTCCTATGTGATTATCCAAAAAATTTTTCCTGCGCTTGATTCGAAAACATTCTAAAGAAAAAAAATTGTGTAGTGATCAGTATGTATTCCTACTACATACATTTGGTTGTTTTATCATTATCCATCTATCCATCTCTCCTTCTGTGCCTTCATCATTCCACCTAAATTATTCTAATGTACCTTGAAGGTAATTGCAGATATTGGTACTCTTCAATCCTACATAAGTACCCACACACTACAAAATGAAAATCGTGTTTACATGGTCATCATTGTGTATGAGTTCCAGTTGCTCTGCGTCCTTGTCAGTATTTGATGTTGCCAGACTAATATTAACTATTTACTGGGTCTGTGGTGGTATCTCATTGATACATTTTGCATTTCGTGATAATTCATGATATTGAACTCTTGGTGCTTGCTTATTGGCTACTCAGTAGTGTCTTTTGAGACATGATTTTAAGTTGAAAATCATTTGGCTCACTTCTGTAACTTAAACTTCTTGATCCATAAATTTTATTTGAGATCTATTACTTATTGTCATTTATGCATTCAGTAGTTTCTGGAACTAAATTCTTAAAAGTCATGCAGTTTTGACTTGTGTTTGAGAAGTATTCAGTAGGGAATGAGACTGTTGTCTGTTCCCTCTCAAGTGCGTTTTTCCACAGAAGCTTTCATGTATCGCCACCTGGTGTCCGTCAGCTTTTAGACTCGAAACAAATGGCAGACGAAATTTAGGTGATGGGAATTTCTAATTAATAGGGAAATGTTGAGACTTCTTGAAGTGTGCTTTACTTATTTCAATTATGAGGACCAAATAATTTAGCTTGGAAAATATGACAGGTTATATATTATGAAACATTACTATAGAATTTCTTTTTTAGTTGAAGTCTTTGTTTTGAAACTTTTTCCTTAGGTATTATTAACTTATGTAAACCTGGAAATGCTGGAATCCAGTCTCTAATTGGAGTACTTTGCATACCAAATATGGAAATAAGGGTAGGTCAAACTTACTGTAATTCTTATGTTGCTGGGCCTGTATAGAGAAGTAATTCTTTAAAAAGTAACTTTAGGGGTGGGGAGATAGCTCAGCAATTAAGAGTGCATACTGTTTTTACAGAGGACCTTAGTTCAGTTCCCAGCACTCACATTGGGCAGGTCACAATCCCCTGTTAATTAGGCTCCTGGCGATCCTGTGTACCTGGCCTCCATGGGCAGATGTCTTTGCACACACACACACACACACACACACACACACACACACACATAAAATTGTAAAAACAATTTTTAAGTTACTTTAGGTGGTTTCTTTGCTCACTAATTGAGAAAATAGAACATTAAAAAATATATGAATATTTAATATTTAGTAATATATGAATCATACTGCTGTTAATAATTTACTAAAAATTGAGTTAAAATGTAAATATAATTATGCTTTATTATAAAAGCAATGCAGTTAAACAGAAGGACATTCACAAGATTCAAGTGTGATAGAAATAAATTTAGCAAAAAATGAGTTAATTTTGAGTAATTCTTCTCTTTCCCCCTGATGGTTTTGGTTTTAATTTTGTTCCAGTTTGTTTCCTGTTTCTTTAAATGATTCAAACATGTTGTTTTAGAAAATAACCAAGCATGCATGATGCATACCTTAATCCCAGCACTTGGGAGGCAGAGACAGGCAGATCTTTTTGAGTTCAAGTACAACCTGGTCATCTATAAAGACCAGCTAGGACTGCATAGTAAGACCCTGTTTCAAAATAAATAAATAAGTAAATAATGAAAAAGAAGGAAGGAGGAGGGAGGGAGGGAGGAAAAAGAAAGAAAAAAAGAAAGAAAGAAAGTTAGTTGACCAGATATGAAATAAAAGGTATTTTGATCTTGGAAATGGGGGAGGGTATAGTTATAATAAAATGAAAGACCTCAGAGCAGGTAACAAAAAGGATAACTTTGGGTGCTGGGTGTGAATGCTAGGACCTTACTAAGTTAGGCAAGTAGTCTACCACAGACCCATACCCCAACTTATCAGCTGCCTTCTGTCCTTGTAGATGAAAATAGCTGAAATCTGTTTCCAAGGTTGCACAGTGGAGATAATGAAAGTTTCTTAAAACAATTAAATGTTGTATATAATTCTCAGTAATTAGCTATTCCTTCATATAGGATTGGTACAGTGTGAGTTATGCTTTTATTAATTTTGTAAGCCTATGAATATGACCTTTAAAAAGTCTTTAAAGATTTATCACATATAAGTAAGTGAACTGTATTTGCTGTTTTAGCGAGGCCTGCTTGAAGTACTTTATGATATATTTCGTCTTCCTCTACCTGTTGTGACAGAAGAATTCATAGAGGCCCTGCTCAGTGTAGGTATGTACTGGAGTGTATTTGTCAGTGCTCTTAGCCACTGAGTCATCTTTCTAGCTAGCCCCTGAAGTACATTTGTATCTACTGATTATTGTAATTCTTTATTATTTTTGTTATTATTTTACATGTATGAGTGTATTGCCTGTGTGTGTGTAAGTGCATCCATGTTGTGCAGATCCATAAAGGGCATCAAATTCCTTGCACTGAAGTTATAGATGGTTTTTAGCCACCATGTGGGTACTGGGAATCAAAACTGGGTCCTCTGCAAGAGCAGTCAATACTCTTAATTGCTAAGCTACCTCTCCAAATCTTATTGTAATTATTTTTATGGTTTTGATAGTTATTATTTTCATTTTGTGTGTATGAGTGTAATGCCTGCATGTAGGTGCACCCAAGTCATACAATGCCCTCTGAAGTCAGAAGAGGGTGCGGGATCCCTGGAACTCATGCATGAGTGCGTGTGTGCGTGTGTGTGTGTGTGTGTTTTGCATGTGAGTGTGTAGTTATGTTCGTGTGTGCAGGCAAATGTAGAGACCTCAGCAGGCTATCAGGTGTCTTTCCCTGTTGCTCTTTACCTTATTGTTTTGAGACATGGTCTCTTAATGAATATGAAGTTCACTGTTTCAGTTCCTCCTCTGTCTCCTCCCCACCTGTCTCCTCCCCACTCCTACGCATGCTGCAAGCATAGGCATGCACATCCCTCAACATGCAATAGCATTATAGGTGTCCCCTGGTAGACCCAGGGTGTCCACACTCCCAAGTGTATTGTTATTGCCTTTTTAACCCTAGTCATCTTTGAAGTTCTGGATAGGTGAAGTTCCATACTCATCTGTTTCAGTATTACCTAATCATGTAACTATATAATTTTAACTATTAGATCCAGGGAGGTTCCAAGACAGTTGGAGGCTTTCAGATGGCTTTGTAGCAGCTGAGGCAAAAACGATTCTTCCCCATCGTGCCAGATCCAGGTAGAATTTAAATATAAAAATGATTCCAGTTTATTTCCATTGCTGCTTTTATGTCGGTTTGTGGACTATGTGAATAATTTTTAAATTGTTTCTATGGTTGGTTTCCAGGCCAGACCTCATGGACAACTATTTGGCACTGATACTCTCTGCATTCATTCGTAATGGACTTTTAGAGGTAAGGTTCATAAGCCTTATTATATTTTGTATTGTCTGTTTAACAGAATTCTTTTAGAATGAAACACAGATCTGATGCATAGATAATAACATATATACACTATTTAGGTACACATACATACTGTTTTACAGCAGTGTTTTCTTTTTACTTTATAGGGGTTGGTTGAAGTGATAACGAATAGCGATGACCATATCTCTGTTAGAGCTACCATTCTTCTTGGAGAGCTTTTACATATGGTAAGTTAAGTATGTCATATTTTTTGTTTTTTGTATTTTAATTGCTAAAACAGATTATTTGAATAATATTACCTTATGTTAACTCATAAACTTTTGTTTTTATGAATGTTTATCTTTACAAAAAGATAGCAAAAGTCCTTGCTTCCTACTCCTGATAGAGTGATACATACCCATTATCATCGGGTTTTTGCAAATGTAACAAATACAGGAAATACAAAGTACTGAATGTTAATATTTTAACTCACTTTTGATGTAGATGTTTGATCATTTAAATCTTGATTGCTTTGGGGTGGCTGGGGCAGCACCATGATTTTATGACATTAGGGACTTTTAGAAACTAGCTATAAAAGTAATGTTTCTATTCTGTACTATTAATAAATTAAGTAAGGAGGGAATTCTGCATGATAACAAATTTATATTTGTAGGTCACTAGTAGTTGATAAAATATTAAATAAAAGGCACCACTTGAAACTTCTTTTTAGGAAGAAATATTTCTGTGGCAAATCTCTTAGTGTTATATTATGACTTGCTTTTGTTGACAAAGTTGTTTTTCTTTAAGTGTATCTTTTTTCTCCTTTTCTCCCTTACCCGGTGTTTTTTACCTCCACATAGCAGCTAGGCTATGTATACCAGGTAGAGAATTAATCACCCTAATGTAACCTGTCTTTTTATCTATGAGTTATTTAGCCTCTTGCTCTGTTCTTGTGTAGCCTGTCTGGGACAGAACTAAATAGTATTTAGTATTACAGACTCTCAGGTCAGTTTATCTGCATTTTAGTTCTTAAGGTATCATTTCCTTTAGGTATATCAATTTCTTTTATACAAAAGAATACTTTGTCAATTTAATCTTTCCCTTTCTTCAACCCATAATTCTATGAACCTCATTAAATATATAAGCAGACTAAATTTAAGGATAGCAGTATTAGTTCATTACTTATTGTTTGATGTCGTCTTTTCTCTTTTACAGTTCATATAATCACTTACCAGTTGGGTGGTGAAAATTTTGCTGGGAAACCAGGAGATAATGTTTCTTATTTAAAGATTGCTCTATCTATATGAGGCCAACCTGTTCTAAGAACATAATTTTGATGCTGCAGAACTATTAAGAATGATATTTTCCTATAATCTTTTCAGGTCATTTAAGAATGAGTTTGAGTACCATTTAGAAATCATAATTTAATAATGAAGGATATATAAAAGTTAGTTGCTTTATTTATGTTTATATCTTTGTATTTGTTACCTCTCATTCTTTAAAACCATTTTTAATGTTTTTTTTTTTTAATTTCTGTGTGTTTATATGTGGTAGTACTGATGAGCCAAGGTGCACATGTAGAGGTGAAGGGGACCACTTACAGGAATGCATTCTCTTTGTATATGTGAATCCTGAGGAACAAACTTGCCCTTAGGCTTAGTGGCAACTACCTTTACCTGCTGAGCCACCTTCCTGGTTCTAGCCTATCATTTTTATTGAAAGTAGATGAGTTTTAAAATTATAAGCAGTATGTATTAGAAGAAATAATAGAGTTAATTTTATGGGAAAACCTTGAGTTTTTAATAGTCTTGATTTAGGTTTAGTGTTACATCAATATATAAACTCATAAGACATTGTTTCATTGTAGGCAAATACAATCCTTCCTCATTCACATAGCCATCATCTGCACTGCTTGCCAACTCTAATGAATATGGCTGCCTCCTTTGATATTCCCAAGGAAAAGAGACTGTAAGTATTGGAGCGGTAACAAAATGTGTGTTTGATATATCGAGTATCCTCTTGAATATCCTCTTAAATAACCTTCTCTTCTTTAAAAATTAGAGGAAAAAATAGTGTAGATAGGTTATGCTTGGAAATTCCTTTGGAAGCCTCACATAATGAGAAAAAGTTATACTTCTCAAAATATTTGATTAATTGATCTTTTATCTTTTAGGTTTCTTCACAAAGACTATACTGCATGCCTTAATTGATTTTTTAAAAATTTATTTGTTGGTATTAGAATCTGTAAAAATTATATATGTAGACCATCATGTTATGGAATGCACTTCACTAGCCATTTGGAACTATAAAATTTTGTTACTAAATTACATGTTCTTCAGAAGTTTGAATAGGTTTAGTATTATTCATTTTAGTTTTGTCAGTAACACTACTGTTACTTAATAGACTGGAGTTGTATGATAGCACACCATCCTGATTCTGACTTGAGGCTTATATTGTAGTGTCACTTCCAGCTTTTAAGTGAGTAGTTTCGTGATGGCAAAGTATGCTTTATGAAAACCTGGAAGGTCTATGCTGTTAGATTGTGGTTATGGTCACAAAGTTCCGGGATCATGAAGAATTGAAGTTCATGTTTGAAATAGCAGTAATAATAGTACTCTTAAAATGCTTTTTTTTT
Source organism: Eospalax fontanierii (assembly GCA_035773235.1). Classification (NCBI taxonomy): domain Eukaryota; kingdom Metazoa; phylum Chordata; class Mammalia; order Rodentia; family Spalacidae; genus Eospalax; species Eospalax fontanierii. The sequence continues at coordinate 85,310,144 of CM069527.1, forward strand.
TTTCTTTCTGAGCTATCTTTACTGAACGATTAAGTATTTTCCAATATGACTACATCCAAAAGTTGTTAAATTTTGCTTACCAGAAGTTCTGAAGTGGAGACTTAATTGCTGCTAAATTATTGAAAACTTCACTTTTATATACAATAAAGAAGTAATTAAATATTTCTTAAAATTTTAGATGAATGCAGAAAATACTGTTCAGTGGATAGCAGGAACATTGATTATATTGGTGAACAGTGCAATTTTATATAAACAAAAATCAGTTACAAGTAAAATAAAGACATATGTGAAAAACAAAGCTTTGAATCTAGAAAACTAGGTTTTTAACCTTAAATCAGGAAATGCATATGTCCTGTGTGTATACCTGTGTGCATGTGGTAGGGGATGGGGAATATTCTTGGCACATGTGTTTGGAAGCCAGGGTTGACGCTGGGTATCTTCCTCCCTTGCTTTCACCTTAATTTCTGAGACAGGGCCTCTCATTGAACCTGGTGCTCCGCTTTCAAACTAAGCTGACTGGCCAGTCAGCTAGCTGCCAGGATCTGCCTGTCTCCACCCTCATCGCTAAGGGTGAGATGTGCACTTCTTTGCTGGATTTTTAAATGTGTGCTGGGAATCTGAATTCAGATCCTCATGATTGCAAAACATACTTTACACACCAAGCTAGTCCCATTTCAGAAGAAAAGTTTGTGTATGTTTAAATCCAAAATATTCAGTTTTCTTTATATAAATCAGCAGTGTTGTTGATCTTGTATTACTGTGCTTCCATGTTTGACTAAACAGTTCACCTTTCTGGGTAATCTCTGTCTTTGAGTTTATGTAAACCTATGTTACTTAGCAGCCATCTCTAAAATTGTTCTAGTCTTGGGGCAGTGTTGATTTTCTTTCCCCTCCTTAGGCGAGCCAGTGCAGCACTGAACTGTTTAAAACGCTTCCATGAAATGAAGAAACGAGGACCTAAACCTTATAGCCTTCATTTAGATCACATTATTCAGAAAGCAGTTGCAACGCACCAGAAACGGGATCAGTATCTTCGAGTTCAGAAAGATATATTTGTTCTTAAGGTACTGATATGAAATCAAGATTTTTAACTTACAGTTTCCTAATTTCTAACAACTGAATTTTAATATACATGTATTTGTTTGAATTTTTCACTTTTAGTCATGCACATGGATTTTCAAAACTAGTTTTTTCATAACTAGGCAGTTGAAAGCTAGGTTTGTGACTGTGTAGTACGTATGTGGGGGCATACATGTGTGAGCATGGCCACAGGACATACTCATACTGTTCCTCAAGCAATGTCTCCCTTTTACTTTAATACATTCATTCATTCATTCACTTAATTTTGGTTTTTTTGAGACAGGGTTTCCTTCTATCCCCAGCTGGCCTGGAACTTGCTATGTAGATCAGGCTGTCCTCTATCTCACAAAGATCAGCCTGCCCCACTTTTATTTTTTTGAGACTGGGTTTCTCACTCTCTCTTCAGTCACTGGGTAGGTTAGGCTGAGTGGTCAGTGAGCCCCATTGATCCAACTGTCTCTGCCTCCCCAGAACTGGAATTACAAGTGTGTGTATCAGTCCCAGCATGTTTAGGTTCTAAGGATTGAACTCTAGACTTCTTACTTGCAAGGCAAGCAGTTTACTGACTGAGCTGTCTTCCCCAGCCTTAGAGCTTGATTTTTATTACTTTTAAAAGTAAGTAATTATTGATGACCTGTCTGTAAATGAAACATCTTTCTTTTCAATTTTAAAATTCAACTACAGTTTTCTGATGTGAAGACTAATTGTCCTTACTATCTGGTGATTTTAGGATACAGAAGAGGCTCTTTTAATAAACCTTAGAGATAGCCAAGTCCTTCAACATAAAGAGAATCTTGAATGGAATTGGAATCTCATAGGGACCATTCTTAAGGTATGACAAAATACTTCATGGAGATTGCTTGATTGTCTTCATTTTGTTACTAGAATTTATTAAAGTTAGGTGCTTAGGAGTTGACAAATAGACATGTATATAATATAACGTATTATGTTTTTCTAGTGGCCAAATGTAAATCTAAGAAACTATAAAGATGAACAGTTGCACAGGTACGTAAAAGCTATTGTGCATTTAAATCTGAAGAACTTAAGTTTATATTATATTGTGGTTAATGCCTTCTAAAAATAATTGATTTTTTAAAAGATTCATATATCCCAAAATTTTAATAATTAGTGTTTAATAGATACACACATTTTAAATTGTAGTCTTCCAGTCACAGTGTATCAGCTAATTATTTTCTAGTTATTTATATACTGCTTGTAGCATTGTTCTGCCAAAGTAACTAAGATAAGTACTTAAATTGGGGTATATTAACTTAGTAGTTGTCTTAACCCTAACATGAGAATGACTGTAAGAAGGCTAAATGTGGCCTGATGTGGTGGCGCACTTCCTTAATCCCAGCACTGAAGAGACAGAGGCAGGTGGATCTGTGTGAGTTCAAGGCCAGGCTGATCTATGTAGCAAGTTCCTGGCCAGCTGGGGCTACAGGGAGACCCTGTCTCAAAAAGACCCTTCCCCCAAAAAAGGCTGTATATTTTGATTATACAGCTTGTGCTTCACTCATATCCATCTTTCAAGAATTATACATTCTTTGTCTTAGTGCTCTCTGTAGCCACACATCTACAAGCATGCTAATGTAGGTAGGGTATAAAACACTTTGAGGGTCTGTTCTAGTCTCTACCGTACTGTGTATTTTCACTCCTGGGTGTTGACTAACCAGCTATCATTACTGATTTTTTTTGGAAAACTGGATCTTACATGTGTTAGAGAAGTCCACATCATTAACATTTCTTTCATTGTATTCTTATTTCATGATATGTAACATACTGTCTGTATTAAGTTTTGAGAAACATACAGATAATATAAGTTATAATGAAATAGAGAAGTGTGCTGCTCTCTTCATAGTCTTTGAGAACAAAAACTGATATCTTACTAAATTATTTCCCTAACCCTATACCTTGCTGCTTCTCTAAATTTTATTGTAGTGCAAAATATTAAGCTGAACTAAGTCACTAAATTGAGTTATCTAAATTTAGGCTCTCTTATATTTGTCTACCTTTATATTCTAGATATGTTCTCTCTGTTTTTGTTTAGCTTTGTTATTGTTGGGATCAGATGGTTGTTGTCTTTGTTTCTTTGATGCAAGGTCATGCTGTGTAGCCCAGGCTAGGTGGAAACTCATGATGTAACCCAAGCTAGTTTTGAACTAATGTTCCTGCTGCTTTACCTCCTTAATATTGAGGGTTATAAATATGTGCCATCATGCCCAACCACATCAGCGTTTTCCTGTCTGGTGTATTTCTTTTAATCATTTCACTGTAAAATTCTTATTCAGCAAAAATGTTTTTGCAATGATTTTCTTCTTTAAATACTGGTGAAATGTACTAAAGTGCTTAATAAATTTCATGCCCTGAGACCAAGATTCTTTGGTTTCTAGTTTTTTTTTTTTTTTTTTACTGATTTTGTTTTGAATTTAGGTTTGTGAGAAGACTTCTTTACTTTTACAAGCCCAGCAGTAAACTATATGCCAGTCTAGATCTGGATTTTGCCAAGTCCAAGCAGCTTACTGTTGTCGGATGCCAGTTTACAGAATTTCTTCTTGAGTCTGAAGAGGTAAGCCCTCCTAATATTTTCAGAGCAAGTATTTTTGTTGAATTTGACCTGCTTCCTCTGTTACCACCCTCTGATTTACTTTTAATTCCTACTTGGTATAAGTTGCATTTGAAATGTAAGCTTGGATTTGAATCCTTAGTCCCTACCTACTTGTGAGACTTGGGAAAATCATCTGCATTTAGATGACCTGGTGTATGTACTCTTGGGCCAGATGAGAAGATGGAAATAAGACCATCTCCAGATAACATTCTATTGAAAACAACTGAAAAATCACAGGCACTTGGTGGTCAGTATCTGTTACAAGGAACTCTTCATCCTTAAATTTTTGTGGTCAGTTGAAGTTGACTTTTCTAATTACAGGATGGACAGGGATACTTAGAAGATCTAGTGAAAGACATTGTTCAGTGGCTTAATGCCTCATCTGGAATGAAACCTGAAAGAAGTCTTCAGAATAATGGTTTATTGACTACCCTTAGTCAACACTACTTCTTATTTATTGGAACACTTTCTTGTCATCCCCATGGAGTCAAAATGCTGGAGAAATGCAGTGTATTTCAATGGTGAGCATTCTCAAATTTTGTTGCAATGTAAATCTGAACTTTATTTTCAGTATGGCCAGATATACAATATGCTTTTTAGTTTTAAGTAAATGCTTTCTTTCAGAAGTGTTTATATTTATGTAGGCTATTAAAAATACTTGATGCATGTTTTTACATACCCCTCTATACAAAATAGTAATCATATGGAGTAACTGATGTGTTAAGAAATTTATCATCACAGGATATATGTAGTCTAATCAGTTGTGTATCTTAAATATACATTATGTATATACACATAGTTTTTATTTGTCAGTTGTTTTTCAATAAAACTGAAAAAGTATTTATGGAATTAATAAATCATTATGGTAATTTCTCATAACCCTTCTTTTTTGTGTTTTTTTCTTTTAGTCTCCTTAATCTTTGCTCCTTGAAAAACCAAGATCATTTGCTAAAACTTACTGTTTCTAGCTTAGACTATAGCAGAGATGGATTAGCTAGAGTCATTCTTTCAAAGATCCTGACTGCAGCTACTGATGTGAGTATAACATAGACAGTAAAACTGTATTTTTATTCCAGTACTGTATAGGTTATAGGCTAAGTCACTAAAATTTTAGGCTAAGTAAAATGTAAGAATATGAGATCGAATGAGTTTACCTTAAAATTGTGTCTTTATGTTTACCCGGTAGATGACCTAGTATAATCAAAAAGATGATTTTTCCAAGGAGAGATTGATCCATTGCACTTCTGAAGTGCTGACAGTTGGGATTTCTCAAGCACAAGAAACTCAAGCGCATAATTTGTGATAGTTGTATACTGTATGGGCCTATTCCCCATAATAAACATTGAAAAAAATTCTTCTACTCTCAGGTCTGGAGAGTTGGCTCTGTGGTTAAGAGTATTCATTGCTCTTCCAGAAAATCCAGGGTTGGTTCCCGGCACACATATCAACAGCTCACAACTGCCTGTGAGGCTAGTTTCAGGGACATCTGACAGTTCAGGCCTCTATGGGAACTGTACTCAGTCACATGCACAAACTCACACTCAGACAAATGCATATACATAATTAAATTTAAAAAACAGGCTGGAGAAATGGATGGGTCAGTGCTTAAGAGCACTTGCTGCTCTTGTAGAGAAACCAGGCTCAGTTTATAGCACCCACAAAGACTCACAACTATCCATAGCTCCATTTCCAAGGGACCTGATGCTCTCTTCTGCCCTCAGCAGATACTAGGCATGCATGCAGTACACATATATACATGTAGTCAAAACACTCATGCACATAAAAATAAATCGATCTTTGTTAAAAATTAATAAAAATATTAAAATTTAGTCTCTGGAATAAAATTTAGTCTCTTTGGAATGCCCTATGGAACCTTGTTATATTAAAAAGATGAGGCTGCTTGTTGGGTACTATATCAGGAACTTAACTAGTCCTTCTGTCCTTTTCACGTAGTAGGGTTTTTTCTAAACAAAATCAAATAGAATATGATGAATTTTTGTAATATATTTGTTTTTTTCCTTATAGGCCTGCAGACTGTATGCAACAAAACACTTAAGGGTTTTGTTGAGAGCTAATGTTGAATTCTTCAATAATTGGGGAATTGAGTTACTAGTAACTCAACTACATGATAAAAACAAAACCATTTCTTCTGAAGCTCTGGATATCCTTGATGAAGCTTGTGAGGACAAGGTGAGGTTTGGTTTTGTTGTTGCTCATATTTTAAGGAAGTATTTAAACTGAATTTTTATTAAACTACTGTATTTTAATTGACTGATAAGAAAGCCTGCTGTGTATAACCATTTTAGAAAGAAGAATGAGCTGTCTTTGAGTAATTACTAATTTGATGATCATCTTTTTAGGCTAATCTCCATGCTCTCATTCAGATGAAGCCAGCCTTATCCCACCTTGGAGACAAGGGCTTGCTTCTCCTCCTGAGGTGATTTTAAGTACATTTTCTTGTGGATATATTGTTCATTGTGTTTTCTCTGGTCCTGTGTATTAAAGCTAGATCCAAATTTGGTTAGGAAATAACTGATTCTTAAACATCTGAAAAATGCCTATTTTAGAATTTTTCAGTCTTTGAATACTGAAGCTGCTCTTTTTTTTTTTTTTAATGGTGTGTGTGTTTGTGGTTTAGTCTTTATCTTATTGCTTTTCATTAAGTCTTTATTGTAACCAGGTTCTCTTTTTTTTTTTGCAAAGATTGTGAAAATCTTTACAATTAATTTTAATAAAATGTATTTACTTTTTATTTTAGACAAGGGAATATTCCAAACTATTAGCATCTTAATTGCAGTCTGAGTTATTTTAGATCTCTAATATTTTTTGTTGAACTCAGTGTTAAAAACATGACTTGTTTTAATTCACAGATTTCTCTCCATTCCAAAAGGATTTTCTTACCTGAATGAAAGAGGTTATGTAGCAAAACAGTTGGAAAAATGGCACAAGGTAACTTCTTATTAAAGAAGATTTAATTTTGTGTGTTTTTGTCCTAGGAAATAGGTATGTAGATCTGTGAATTTAGAAGATATTTTTTTTATGTCACCAGTGTTTTAAAACTAATAAATTTACTTAATCCCAGCACTTGAGAGACAGAGGCAAGTGGATCTCTGTAAGTTGGATGTCAGCCTGGTCTATATAGTGAGTTCCAGGCCTGCTGGGGTTATAGGGAGACCCCAATTTGTGGCTGGGGATGCAACTTTATTGACAGAAGACTTTCTTAGAATGCACAAAGCCTGGGGTTTAGTTCCTAAACCAGATGTGGTGGCATAACACCCAGAGGCAGGAGTATCAGAAACATGAGGCCAGTCTGGCTGCATAAGACCCTGTCTCAAAAATAAAAAACATCAATTAAAAAGCACTGATAAGTATAATTATCCACTTCTTAACTCTTCAGAACTTCAAAACTCCTAAGAGTTTTGTTTTTTCTTTTTATTGCATTCATTTATGTACTTTGTATTTGTTACATGTGTGCTTTTGGTAGTTTTTTTTTCCACTATATCAGGAAATTAATTTTTATTAGTTTTTTTAATCCATCATGAGATTAAATTTAGGTTGTCAGGCTTGATGGCAAGTGCATTTACATGTTGAGCCAATTTCACTGACTGCATTCTGTCCCAATTTTTAAGCTCTAATAAACCTAAGAGTAGACTTCTTGCTGTCACAGCTAATAAGAAAGCCTAGTAAGAAAGGAGTAGCTTGAAAATATTGGACCATTCTAGCTTTTCCTTAGCTTATATATTCCTGTGGCTTCATTGTTTTGTTTGAAGCATTATAAATTATCAGAGCATCTTAGAAACCATGATCAAAACTATCTCTACCAATATAACTGACTTAGATTTCCACAGTTTCAGATCATTTATTATTTCTCTTTGTTTAAATAGCTATAAATTATTTTTATTAACTACTGACAGACCCATATCACTCAGGAAATTTTATTTAATGTGCTGAAACTTTAAAGCACACAATTTTAGACATGAAGTCTAATAATAATTGATAATTTGGAGACTGAGACAGGGTATGATAGATTATTTCTTACATAGGATATAAGTAAACCAATCGACATGGTAAGATTGGTTGCTTTATTATGCTAATCATAGTAGGAAGGCAGCAAATCTGGTAAGTGCTTTGACTCAGGTATAAAATATGAGTGCTTTGATAAAAGTACATGTAAGTATCTAAGGTAACACAAGTTCCTGGTTCAACCGTAGGGGTCAGCAAAGGAAGTATTGCATAGGCCTCGTGGGGAATGTGGTACTCGAAATGGTCCTGAGGAATAAGTAGGCAAATAAATTGTAAAAAGGAAGAGGGAAGAGAATAAATCTATAGACACCATAACTTTATGGATTTGTGAAGAAAGCCATCTGCCTGTGTAGGGAGTGGTAGAATGAGTAGAGAACTGCAGAATAAGGCAGGAGTGATAAATTTAAGCTAGATTGTGGAATGACTTACAAGCTACATGGATAATTACTGAAAGTCAGAACTGTGTCTTGGAAGCATGGCAGGTTGCAGTGTACAAATAAAAGTTTGATCATCAAAGAATTACTTTGATAGACTTTGATTAGGGCATTAACACTATTTTGTAAACAAAGGAAAAGCAATTTGTTGATTGCTTGCTTTTGAACTTTGTGTTTTTCAAATATTTCACTTCATCTTCACAATAATACTATTGTACATTATTTCTCATTTGTGAAAGAAAATGTTGAGACTGAAAAAAAAAGAGTTATCTTAGATCACAGAGCTTTAAGCCAGCAAAGCAATGGTACTTGCCAAGTTCTTTCTGACCCTGACATGCTTTCTACTGTTTGTTTACTTCAAAGTTGATAGACTGTGTATTTTTATTTATTTTTGGAAAAAAAAGAGTTATCTTAGATCACAGAACTTTAAGCCAGCAAAGCAATGGCACTTGCCAAGTTCTTTCTGACCCTGACATGCTTTCTACTGTTTGTTTACTTCAAAGTTGATAGACTGTGTATTTTTATTTATTTTTGAGACAGGATTTTCCCATGTAGCAGAACTTTCTGTGTAAGCTACCCTACCTGCTGTCTGTCCTCTGCCTCCTGAGTGCTGGGATTTTGGTTGTGAGACAGCATGCCCAGCCTTATTTTACTTTAATTTTTGAGCCTATTTTTGTATAACCTAAGCATGACCACACAAACACATAGTATTTTGTGAGGTAAAAAATATATGACATTTATAGTTGAACTGTTCTCAGAGTTTCTTGAAACATGGGTATGCATTTGGTAACTGCTTTCTCACCAATGCAGAGTTAAAGAGTGATTATGTGTATACCCTGCAAAACCAAAATATTTACTCTCTGGGTCTTTTAAGAAAAAGTTTCTCTGCCTCTTGTAAATTGTGGTTTTTGAAAAGAGAACCATGAATAATTAATACGTAGACCAGTACTTTATGACTCAAATCGTTGTAGATAATTGTTCATGTTATTATTATGACTGGTGGTTATTAACTTTCATGTGTGTCATCAGCTCTCTTCTAATTTATGACTCTCACAATTGTGTTTTGGAAAGCATTCCATTTTATAATTGCTTTTGTATTCCTCTGGTATTTTAGCTCTTACCGGTTTTTAACAGCCTGACTTCTGCAGCATATAGAATTTCTCTAATCTTCACTACTTTTCACCTTGCTTTACCTGAGCATTTCTCCTTCTTCTGAATGAGATGTTGGGCAGATCTTACAGCTTTTCTTGTCTGCTAGTTAACAGTTTATTTGCTTTTTAATGTTATAAAGCATCCAACCCAGCACACTATTAAAATAATACACATTCAGTCCCATACTTCTCTCACTCAGCGCATGCCTGATGTGGACTTAGAAAGGTGTGGTGGAGAAAGGATATAGTTCTTTCCATCACTTAAATTTTTTTGTTTTTACTAATTCCTCAGTTTTTAGACTATAAGTTTTTAGACCTCCAGGTTTGGAGCAGGAGGAAGAAGGGATCATGAACAGTCTTTCATTCTTGGTCCAATCATATGGACTTGTTGTCTCTAAGTGTGTCAGTTCCCAGTGCTGAGTCTTTTCTTGGAGCTGCTTTCATGATCTCTCATTTACAGATCCCTAGACAAGGCCAGTGGTTTCTGTTGTCCAACTGCCTGTTTAAATCACTTTGTGGTCTCTAGAGGACCACACCTGACATGGAGGAGAGTGTCTCCTTGCCCTTTCAGGTCCATCTTTTTGGACAAAATCCTGAAGATAATCTATATCAGAAACCCAACCATTTTGTAGCCATAAGCCAGGGTCCTGATTTTGGCTTTCTAAATGTTAAGAGATTCCCTGAGTATACCACATGGATAATAATTAATCCCTTAAAAAGTTCAAATAGTTGTCTTAATGAGATTTGGAATTTTCATTACAGAGGAGAGCAAAGTAATATTTTATTGAAACCTCGTTACTGTTACAAAGTAAATATAAAACCTGAAGAACAGGAAAGGCTTTTAGTGGGCATAAGTAAGACATTAAGGTAAACTACCAAGCTAAAATAGTGCAAATAATTTAAACTGAAAAATAGGTTTCTCTGCTCCTTTATTCTGTCTCTTCTGAAGATGCTGTTCTTTATCAGTTTCTTTTTTATGCATATAAACGTTTTGTATATCATAAATACACATATATATTATTAATTAAAAATACAAACTGGGGGCTAGAGGGATGGCTCAGGGGTTAAGAGTACCAGCTGCTCTTGCAAAGGACCCAGGTTTGGTTCCTAGCACTCATATGGCAGCTAATAAGCATCTATAACTCCAGTTTCAGGGTGATCTGATACCCTCTTCTGTCTGTATGGGCATTGCATGATCAGGTACATTTGCATAATGTAGGCAATACACATAAAATAAAAATAATTTTTAAAAAATTTTTAAATAAAAATGGATTCATTTATTTTGCACATGTAAATAAAACTGAATTATTTCATTTAATAATTTATCTTAGCTTTTCAGAGCAGTGTATTCATATCAACCTCATTCTTTTTGTAACATTTATTTGTGTGTGTTGTGTATATGCTATGGCACATATGTGGAGGTCAGAGAACAGCCTGGAGGAATCAATTTTCTCCTTCTACCATGTAGGCTCTAGGGATTGAACTCCTAGTTGTCAGGCTTGTTGGCAAGTGCATTTACTTACTGAGCCTTAACGTCATTCTTTTAAATGATGGCATAACATTGTCTATCCTGTATTAATGGGCATTTAGATTGTGCCCAACTTTTTCTATTTTTTAATGGTATTTGTTAGATATTCTTCCCAATAGAACAAATGTGTAAAATTTAATAATTCAATAAAAATTGAATTAAAAATTTAAAAATATGGTTCTTAAGGCATAGAGAATATACTTTCTAATTTAATTTAGAATTTAATTTCTAATAGCTGCTGCCAAATTGCCTTCCGAAGATGCTTTACCAAATTCTGATTACAATTTGAAGTGAAGAACTTTTGTAATAAGGATAGCAGTATAATCAACTCTGCTTAAAACAGTGAACTAGAATTTTTTCACGTGTTTATAGGAAATGTTTTACTTTTTTGACCTAAATAAAATCAGTGGGAGAAAGTATCTTGAAAAGTGCTGAAATGATATAATTTAGTTAATTACCTTTTTGAAATTTCTCATTAATATCTTCAGAGTTTAAATTTGCAAGTTTCAATGGAAGAGAGATTTCAAATATGATAAAAAATATATTTCCTCACTTATTTAGACCCAAAAATACTAATTGAGAAGAAGGTAAAAATAAGCAAAACGCAGTTAGATGTGGTAGAACTTTTGTTTTCACAATGCTCAGGCTTTACCTTTTTAAAAACATTTTAAACTTATTTTTTATTTTTCTCATATTTATGCTTTTAAGATTTGCCAAATATCTGTCAAAAGTTTATTGAAGGTCATTATGATGCCATATGGAATTAAAGCAATGTTACCTTCTAGGAATATAATTCCAAGTATGTTGACTTGATTGAAGAACAACTTAATGAAGCACTCACTACTTATCGGAAGCCGGTTGATGGAGATAACTATGTTCGTCGGAGTAACCAAAGGTACAGTCCAACCAGTGGATCCTCTTAGGTATTGCTTCTCTAATACCAAATTTAAAACCCCAGCTGACCTTGAACTCACTATGTAGACGAAGCTGGCACTAGCCTCAGAGATCCTACTGACTCTGCCTCTCCAGCGCTGGGATTAAAGGCATGCACCACCATACCCAGCCCAAAGCCGGCTTTTAATGTCATTTTAAAAAGTTTTTTGAGGATTCTTATATACTCATACAGGAAAAAACATTTATACATAGCATTGATCACTCCAAATTTCCACGGTTATGTATGCTTTCCATTACACCATTCAGATATACTCCATGTTCTCAATACAGTTTGCTTTTCTAGGCCCAACTTTATTACCAGCATTTTGAGACCAGAAAAACTAATTTTTTTTCAGAGAAATATTCCTGCTTTCCCACTTCAGTGGTTTTATTTGTTGGGAAATATGTCCAATTTTATTTGAATGTGTTTACATAATTACCATGTTTAAGTATACCAGTAACTATCTCAATCATCTTTATCATATCAGATTACAACGACCTCATGTCTATTTGCCTGTGCACCTTTATGGACAACTGGTACATCATAAAACAGGCTGCCATTTGTTGGAAGTACAGGTAAAACATAATTTTCTTTTAAATCCAAAGAGTAAAAAGAAAATCTTAATGATGCTAGAATATTATCTTTGCAAGGATCTCAAAAACCATGAGGTCATTGATATAATTACTTTTAAAGTCATCTGTCTTATAATTGACTTAAACATTCTGTTACTATAATCCTTAGAGTCAAGTAAGCAACTCAGCAGAAGTCTGAGTTCTTTCCTTCATAGTTTGTTGGAGAAATTATAATCTACTTACATTACTGAAAAATCAAGTTCTCTTTCATCCATAAATTAAATTGAACCCAATGCAGATTTCATTATCCTCAATGAGCAACAAAGTGAAAACAGCTTTTGGCGAGCATCTCTCCCATTCTCATGTATTTTACAGATGTAGCAGGCACAGAGAAGTTGTTCTTTTGAGTATACTATGTATACTGCTTTTATGGCTCCGAATATTTCTTACAACTAGGTGCTTCCAATGAATGTAACCTTTCTTTTACTCAAGAACTAATCAGTTGCAGAAATAATTATATATGTGAGAGTTAGTTTGTGTGTGTGAGAGAGAGAGAGGCAGAGACAGAATGAAACCACTATTAATCTTGGAGTTTTGTGTCCACCTGTGTCTCACTTTTTCTGAAGCAGAGTCTCACTGTAATGCCTCAGACTCATAGTCTTCCTTTTCATTCAGCATCCTGAGTGCTAGGTTAATGGGCATGTGCCACCTAGCCTGACTAGTTTTGTGTATCAATATTCATTTAAAAAGCCCAAAGGTCATAGAAGTATACCCCACAATTTAATCCATTTTTATATTATATCTATAAGGACTGTTGGGGTATCTTTATATTAATATTTGTATATAAACTCAGTAAAAAATTAAATGAATTGCTTGGTATTCTGACCTATATAGTACAACTAAAAGCTGACCTCATAAGAGGTTATCCCTTAGGGATTAGAGGATTAAGGCAGAGGGTCATTAAGCAGTTTGAATGGCTGATTTGTTGTGTAGTTAGCATCAACAGAGATCTGAGTTCTTTCCTTTATTATTTACTGGAAAAATTGAAATCTTATATACTAAAAAATAAATGCCCTTCCTTTTTCTAGAAAGTTAACCTGAGTGTAATGCCAATTAATTCTAGAATATGAACTCAGAACCTGTACACTAATGTGGCCTCCTTAAAATTTTCTGTAAAATTCCTTTATTTTTAAATGTGAAAAAAATGACAAACACAATTGACTTGGTGTTAAAGTATAAGGAAATGCTTTAAATTGTGATGCATTGTTACTTACACCATACTTCTTTCCTTCTCCAGAATATTATCACAGAACTCTGTCACAATGTTCGTACACCAGATTTGGATAAATGGGAAGAAATTAAAAAACTGAAAGCTGCTCTTTGGGCTTTGGTTTGTAATTAACATTTCTGTAAGATTTTTGCAATGCTTAGAGACTATTTTTGTTTTTAGTATTTTTCCATTAATATTAAATTAATTAAATGATTTCACCTCAGACTTGTTCTTAGATTAATATTCAAAGGCAAGAATTGTTTCTGCATACTTAAGGATTATTTTTCTGCCAAAGAAAGAAATGATTATTTTTATGCCTTTGGTTTTCTTGCTAAACAAATAGAATATTAGTTTATTTTAGAATAGAATATTATTGCATCCTTTCTTTGGCCCCTTTTGTGCATGGGTTTCTTTTTTCCCCTTTGATAGATAAGTTTAACTTTGTTTTTTGGTAGCTTTCAGAGTGTTAGTCTTATAAATAGATTTTATATATTTTCTTTTAGGGAAATATTGGCTCATCAAATTGGGGTCTCAACTTGCTACAGGAAGAAAATGTGATCCCAGATATCCTAAAACTTGCAAAACAGTGCGAAGTTCTTTCCATCAGAGGGTATGTTAAGTACTTAAGAAATCTTTTGAATTAATATATTCTTATTCATAAATATATGTAAGGCAGAAAAACCTTATGATTCATAATTGCTAATTCACTATAAATCCTAATAATGTAAGATTTTAAAACTTATTTACTCAATGAACTCTGTTGAATATCATTTCTTTTTATTATAATATTTTATAAAACTGTTTACTTTGATATAAACAAGGAAAATTTGGCATGTGTTAAAATAGTCCTGTAATTCAGTAACATATATTCCAAAGTTTATACTAGAGAAACTAATTTAAATATATTTTGCTCGTATCCTACTGAACTTTCATTTTGTTTTGATTATTAGGGAGATTTGCTGATTTTTAAATTATTGTTAATTTATCCCTAGTTAGTTTAAATGCAGTTTCCCACAAACTGAGTGATTTTTCATGTCCTTTTAAGGAAAATTTAGATGTCCATATTGCAGATTATTTTATGATTATTTAAGAAATCTCATCTTGGAATTATAAACTGTTATTACTACATTTTTACATTCAGGACCTGTGTATATGTCCTTGGGCTCATAGCTAAAACCAAGCAAGGATGTGATATTCTAAAATGTCACAACTGGGATGCTGTGCGACATAGTCGAAAGCATCTGTGGCCGGTGGTTCCAGATGATGTGGAACAGCTTTGTAATGAACTTTCATCTGTCCCAAGCACCCTCAGTTTGAACTCAGAATCAACCAGCTCTAGACACAATAGTGAAAGTGAGTCTGCCCCATCAAGTGAGTATTGTTGAGAGATTCACATACAGTTAATTCACGTTGACGTTTTTCTTTTTTATTTCAAAGCTTAAATGTATTTGTTATATTCTTGGTTTACATTTTTCTTTCTTCTTCTTCTCTTCTCCTCCTCCTCCTCTTTTTTTTTCCCCGGATTTGGGGAAATCTTGTATAGCATCTTGTAGAGCCTAGGCTGACCTTGAGTTTGCAGTGTACTCAGAGATAACCTTGAACTAGTAACCTTCTTGCCTTCATCTCCTGATGCTGGGATTCAGGCATGCACCACCATAGTAACTCCAAGTTTGAATTTTTAATGATAATTAATTGACAGTAATTCCCCTCTTGGAGACTGCATATTCTTTACAACATAGCCACCTGCCTAAATTGTTCTTTTTTTTTTTTTTTTTTTTTTGCTTTTTAAACAGCTTTTGGAAAATGTTTGGTCAGAAATATATAGATATACCAAGTTTTCATATATATATATTTTTTAATTTTATTTATTTTTATTTTATGTATGTGAGTGTTTTGCTTGAATGTATGTAAGTGTACCTGTGTCATGCAATGCCCCTGGAGGTCAGAAGAGGGCATCACATACCCTGGAACCACTAGAGTTACAGGTGTTACCACCTTGTGGATGTTGGGAACTGAACCTGGGTTCTCTTTGAGAGCAGCCAGTGCTCTTAACCACTGAGCCATCTCTCACAGCCCCAACATATCAAGTGTTTAATCTACCTTCATTTGTTTATTTTTTTAACCTTTTATATGTATATTGAACTAGAATGTATTTGTCAAGAGATTCATGTCTTCACTAAATGTTGAAATAGTAGAGGGCCACACATGTTGCTCAGTAGTAGAACATTTGCCTATTTTGTATAAAAGTTGAGTTGTTAGGATAGGATGTCAGAAATAAACTGTATGTAAAACAGCTTGTAATTTCAAGACCTGTGCTAAGTGCTACTAGTTATCCTTACTTACATGTAGGCAAAACACTCATACATACAAAATAAAAATAATTATATAAATTTATTTTAAAAAGAAAATACTGCAAACTAGGCTGAATGGCATAGTTCTGTAATTCCACCAGCTACTCAGGAGGCTGAGATAGGAAACCTGCCAAGGCTACAGAGTGAGTTCAGGACCAGCCTGGGCAACTGTGTGAAGTCCTGTGGTCAATCCTTGGTAGGAAACGCAAAAAAAAGATAGTATAAGAAAGCATATCCTGGGAACAAGACTTAGTGGTATAAAATATTTGCCTGGCATGCACAAAAAATCCCCAGGTCCACAAAAAGGAAGAAAGGGAGGGAGGGGAAAATCATCTTGTTAGCTGGATGTGGTGATATAGAGTGATGTGTAGTTGTGTCATCACAACACTTGGAAGCATAAGGATTGTGTTAATAAGTTTGATGCTGTTCTGAGCTATGAGTGAGCTTGAAGACAACTTGGGCTATAGAGTGAAATCTTGCCTTTAAAAAATAACTAGAGATTGTCATAATAACATAATCTTAAATTTTATTTATTTCCATCCAAATTCTGTGTTTCTAGGGAACATTTTTTTCAAGTGATTCAGTAGGTTAGCCCTTTATTTTTTACCTCTAGATGACTACTTAAAAGATGCAGCATCTCTAAGCATTATGGTGAATGTTCATTTTCCTGTGTTTTAACCAGTTGGCTCTTACATTGTAGGTATGTTCGTACTAGAGGATGACAGGTTTGGCAGCAGCTCTACAAGTACATTTTTCCTTGACATCAATGAAGATGCAGAGCCAGCATTTTATGACCAACCTGGACCTATAAAGGATAAAAATTCATTTCCTTTTTTTGCTTCTAGTAAGCTTGTGAAGAATCGTATCTTAAATTCACTTACTTTGCCTAATAAGAAACACCGTAGTAGCAGCGATCCAAAAGGAGGAAAACTGTCGTCTGAAAGTAAGACAAATAACCGGCGAATCAGAACCCTCACAGAGCCCAGTGTTGACTTTAACCATAGTGATGACTTCACACCCGTCTCCACAGCACAAAAAACATTGCAATTAGAAACTTCATTTGTTGGGAATAAGCACCTAGAAGACACTGGTAGTACTCCAAGTATTGGAGAGAACGACTTAAAATTCACCAAGAGTTTTTGTATAGAGAATCACAGAGAAAACACAAGCCGAGAAAGATTAGTTGTAGAAAGCTCAACAAGCGCACATATGAAGATCCGCAGTCAGAGCTTTAATACAGACACTACAACAAGTGGCATAAGTTCAATGAGCTCAAGCCCTTCACGAGAGACAGTAGGTGTAGATGCTACAACTATGGACACAGACTGTGGGAGTATGAGTACTGTGGTAAGTACCAAAACTGTTAAGACAAGCCACTATCTGACACCACAGTCTAACCATCTGTCTCTCTCCAAATCAAACTCAGTGTCCCTGGTACCACCAGGTTCCTCTCATACACTTCCTAGAAGAGCACAGTCCCTTAAAGCACCCTCTATTGCTACAATAAAAAGTCTAGCCGATTGTAACTTTAGTTATACAAGTTCTAGAGATGCCTTTGGCTACGCTACGTTGAAAAGATTACAGCAGCAAAGAATGCATCCATCCTTGTCTCACTCTGAAGCTTTGGCATCTCCAGCAAAAGACGTGCTGTTTACTGATACCATCACCATGAAGGCCAACAGTTTTGAGTCCAGATTAACACCGAGCAGGTGAGCATATACATATTCAGAAATGAATGAAAGTGGTTACATTTTAAGATTGAAATGTAAAACATTAGTTAGGTTGAACACTACATAAACCATCCCTCAGAACTGATCTAAACATCGTAGGTATGAGCTCCTTGTTACCCGATATGATTTGAAATGGATTCTTGCAGCTGCGAGGGGGGGAATAAAACTCCATTAGGCCCTTAAAATAAACATATGCTTTGCAGGATACACAAAGTCACAAGCTTTTTTTTATTTATTTCTCGCTTCTGCAAGGATCGATTTTAAAAAGAAGCATGTCGGGGGAATCAGGAGCTTAAGACCTACAATAACAAACAACCTTTTCAGGTAGGTCAATTTAAAGCTCCAAAAGTTGACCTTATTTTAAAGAAAAAAAAGAAAAGAAAAGAAAAAGAAAAAAATCTGAAAATTTCAGTTAAACTCTTTTTAGTTTGTTTTAAGTACATGTAACTATTAAATAGGAGCCTGATAAACACTAAATGAATCCCTGGGTCCTCAAGACTGCAAGCATTTAATGCCATATTTTGACTGTTTTAAACTTTTCGTAATGAACAATTTAGGGTTGTTGTTTTTTTTTTTAATTAATGTAATTTGAAATTTAATTGTTGAAAAATTCCCTTGTGTTTTTTTTATTGTTGGACCAAGTACTTCAGAACAACTTCTCATAGTTTTAAATTAAGTTGTTTGTTTTTACTATTTTACGTGTGTAAGTGTGGGTTGGTACACACATGTCATACAGTGCTTGTGGAGGTCAGAAGAGGGCATCAGATCCTCTGGAACTGGAGTTACAGATGGTTGTTAGCCATCATGTTGGTACTGGGAATCAAACTCAGGTAGTCTACAAGAGCAGCCAGTGCTTTTAACCACTGAGCCATCTCTCCAGCCCATAGATTAAGTTTTGTTTAAATGAGTTATTTGACGTCAGGTAGTTAGATTGGGTATCTAGTAAAAAGTAAACACTCAGTTAAAGTTAGTAATGTTATCATCTTTATTGGTAATTATTTGATTTAATCCATCTGTCTCTTACATTAAATTCTTTCATTGTGAGCCTGAAACTTGAATGACTGCACCAGCTCTCCAGCCTTCTCACATTAAATTCTTAATAATATTAATGACACTTTTAATAAAGGGGGTCCTGGTAACAGATGATCAATTTTGTCCCATCTTAAAGAATGGTACCATAGTTTAGTCTGTTGTACGTAGAACCACTGCCTCTGACATCCTCATCAGTCCAGAATAAACCAGGCATGCCTGTCAGTAAGCTATGGATGCAGATTTATAGTTCAACAGCATAGTTCATGAATTAGATTTCCTAGGCCTCAATGACCTCATCTAGTAGAGATTTGACTAGGTTGGTGGTTTTAAGCTTTTTAATGTTAACTTTTTTAAAAGAAACACCATTTTTCACTTAGGGTTTTCTGTAGAAATCCAGTAAACACAACAAATTAAAAATGGAGCTACAACTGATTGAATTAAGATAGGAAATCAAAACAGTCCCATAATTCAATGGTCCTTCAAGAATTGTATCATCAGAGGTATAATGGTATAATAATGCCCATTGAAAACCATTGACCTTGTTCATAAAATTCCTAAATTTCAGATAAGTGTGCTTTCTGTTAGGAATGACTTTTGCTTCTGTAATTTTAATAGCTACTGCTTTTTCTGTGTGAAATAGTTCTTTAACTTATTACCAGATTACATTAGTACATTTTATTAGACTTAGTTTTCTAATTAGTAATATGGAACTTAAATGGTTTCTTATATAGTATATAGTAGAGTACATATAAAGTAAGTATTTTAGTATCTCTATTGCATGAATAATAATCTATTTGACAAAAATGTATCTTATGAAGATGTCTCTGTGCCACACAATTCTAAAGTCATTAGTACAATGTTTTAGAAAAATCAATGCTTTGTAATGTATCTCTTGTATTTATAAATGATACCATTTTACTATGTGTGCCTCCTATTATATACAAATGTTACATAGTAACAAAAGAATTAATACACAAGGAATGATAATTCTCATTTTTCATATATATATGTATATATATATTGTTGTTAATAAATTAGCTCATAGCAAGTCCTGCAGTCTCCACTGACTGCAAAGCTTTGAATTATGCCTTCTCAGGGCCAGTTTTCTTTTTTTACTTCTACAGGTTGAAGTTTATCTAATTGCCATCCTGTTCATCTTTACTTAGGAGACCATACCAGTTCTTTTGTTAACATCCAATGTTACCAGTAAACTTTTGTATATTGATCTATGGCAACTAATGTTTTAAAGTGCTAATGTGTTCCTAGCAGACTAGATGAGACTGCTTAGTGTTCAACTAGCCACTTTGATGATAGTAGAAATAATAGTTATTTTTTTATATGCTCCATGGTACAAAATAAAAAGCTAAAACAAGTTTTTTTTTAATATTATAGGTTTATGAAAGCTTTAAGTTACGCATCATTAGATAAAGAAGATTTATTAAGTCCTATTAATCAAAATACCCTGCAGCGATCCTCCTCAGTTAGGTCCATGGTATCCAGTGCTACATACGGAGGCTCTGATGACTACATTGGACTTGCTCTTCCAGTAGACATAAATGACATCTTCCAGGTATCATCTGAAGTTTGTTTTCCTATGAACTGCTCTTTCTTTTTTAATGCTCTATACCTCTTTATTATAATTTACAGGAGATACCAGTTATGGGAAACATAAGGTTTGGGGGGATAGTTTTGTCTAAAGAAATTTTAACATGAAAATTCACTTTTCTCAACTGTTTTATACCCCTAGCCATTCTGTCCTTGTTAGTTTAGTGTCTCCAAGTCTCCAGAACACTATCCTTAATAAATAAGAATCTTGTTTGATTTATTCATATGTTCTGGGTAGAAATTTAGTAAATTTCTAATCTTTTTTAGACTCATTTGTCTAATTTTTTAATCTTTCATCCTTTTGCCCACCTAGAGCAGCTCCATCTGGTGTCTCGTCACGTAAAGTAGCCCTCCTTCCATGAGATAACTCACACATCTCTAGTTAGCCATAGTAGCACTGGAGAATACATATTTTCTTAGAAGTCCAAATATTTTATTGTTTATTTTTTCTCTGTGTGTTGGGAGGTGGAAGTGCATGCCCCTTCAAAAGAGAAGGGTGTCAGCTGCCTGCTCTATCACTCTTTGCCTAATCATAGAGGCTCTTCACTGAACCTGGATCTGGGCTGGCAGCCAGCAGACCCCAACAGTCTTCACAGTCCTAAGTTACAAGTGTATATTCACATGGTCATGCTCAGCTTTTTATATGGGTCCTGGAGATCCAGGCTTAGGTCCTTGTGCTTGTCCAGCAAGCTCTTTTACCTACTACACCATCTCCCCACCTCTAAATATTGTACATAAATACTGAATTATTTGAATACCTATTTAACTCACGAAGAATATGATAAATAAAGTTATTTTGTTAAATTTTAGTAATTTTAACCTTCTTTAGTAAATATTCCTTTGCCAGTTCCAATGCTACAATATTCTACTTCAATTATATTTCATTATATTTTCTTAGCATTTATAAGATGGATTTTTTTAATAATAAAAACTTACCATGATTCATATATATTTTAGGTAAAGGATATTCCTTATTTTCAGACAAAAAACGTGCCTCCACATGATGATCGAGGCCCAAGAGTGTTGGCCCACGATGCAGGAGGTAATGTGTGCTCTGTTCCCATGAGACCTCTCTTTACCTTCTTAGTGCGATGTCACTGCTAATGGGGGAACTTAAATTCTTTGACCATGCCAAAAGAACTGAACCAACTTAAAGTTAAGCTATGGGTTTTCTTTTTGAAGATGTAAGAAAATGTTGGCTTTCTGGTCCCTTAAGATGATAAAATTCCAGGCTAGTTGTCTCTTTCTCTTTTTTTGGATTTGGTTGGTTTGTATTTGTTACTTTCCTTTTCATTTTATTGAATTTTATGAATTTCTTATAATGTATTTTGATCATATTAAGATCCCACTCCCTTCTCTGCACCCATCTTACAGCCCACCACTGCTCCCACCAGATTGCCTGTACTCTGTCATATATGTTAAGGCCTATTTTTTTTTTAAATACAAGAAATTTTTTTAAATTAATTTTCATAGGTCAAAGACAGCTGTTTAGGATGAGGAAGAGGAAAGATGTGAAAATTTTATTATAAATTCAATGTTTTTTCTGTGCTATGACCTGTTTTATTTTAGTGAATATGTGCCACAGATGTAATAGCTTTATAGTTTTGGTTTTGTTTTGTTTTGTTTTCTTTTCTTTTGTTTTTTAGCATATACTTCTTATGTACTGATTTTCCTTAGTCAAATATCAGGTAACATTGATAATTATCTGTTTTCTCTTTTGTACTTTAAAACCTCATTAAAGTAATATAAGCATATGCATTATCTATAGTTATTTTCATAATTTAAAGCAAACTATTTTCTTCCTAGTTAAAAATATTAGACATTGGGTCATAAAGAGTTTTGATTTCTCATCTTAGAAATTCCTTGTTTTAGGCATCTTCAAAAAGATAAAATACTGTTTTTATCAGATTATGTTTTATATTTGCTTGAACACACAGGTCTTCCGTCTGGAACTGGAGGTCTTGTAAAAAACTCTTTTCACTTGCTGCGACAGCAAATGAGTCTCACGGAGATAATGAACTCCATCCATTCAGATGCTTCTCTGTTTTTAGAAAGTACAGAAGACACTGGGCTGCAGGAGCATACTGATGAAAACTGCCTATACTGTGTCTGTATTGAAATTTTGGGTTTCCAGCCCAGTAACCAACTAAGTGCAATATGTAGTCACTCTGGTGAGTGAGAACATCCTTTGATGTGAATCTGCTCTAGTCACAAGTCATCTCCTGACCCTGTTGACCATGACTCTTGCTCTGTCTCACTACCTCAAACTTGGTTCCACCATTTACCATCTTCCTCCTAAAATATTAGTATTTCAGCCTCTGTATTTTATTCCCTCCACTTCATCTTCAGAATATGGTTAGTATTACAGTTCTTTACTGACTCTATGCCCAAAACACAAGACTCTGTGATCTGTCCAGATTTTTTTTCACCATTATCATTTCTTAAAATTCAGAGACTATTACTGACTGACTTGAAATTTTGAACAACTGTTGGGAGTGAAAATTGTGTTTTCTCTCCTTCTCTTTCCTTACCCCATAAACCTCCTTGCACATATGCACTCTCCCACACAGACACACATAGTCTGTAGAGTACACCTCATTCTAAGTGACAGCAGTGTCATGTCTGACGCGCGTCTCTGACCCCGAAGCAGATGTTGATGCTTCTTCCTCTTTGTGCTCATTGTTATTTGAACACTGTGACTGATTGTTAGGACTCTGTTATTTTCTTGCCTTCCATGCTGTAAATTCCTTCAGAACATGATCTGTCATCTCTTGAGCTTTTTGTTTTTGATGATAGCTATTCTGGTTTGTACAGTGGCTCTCATGTATTTAGGGAGTGAAGAGCAGACCTAGCTTGAGCTTTTTTTAATATGAATCAACAGTTTTCATATTTTGACAGTTGCAAATTAGTGTTGAAATATTAGCTATGTACACCTTTTCTTTGTAAATATCACTCAACTATCCTCAGAAATCTAATGGTGACCAGAGTTCTCCCTGGCATTTTAGAACTTCCTAATTTGTAGATTATGCCAACTGCTAGGGGCTGGGGAAGATAGCTCAGTAAAGTACTTGCATGTAACATGCCACAAAAAGAATAAGGTTGTGCTGAAAAATTGAACTATCTTCTCAGTGGTTCCAATTCCTAGCAAGGCCTGGATTTGACATATTCCTAGACTAGGCATTCATTTTTCACCATGAACATTGTCCAGGGCCCTTGCATGCTATAATTGTTTTAACTAGTATTTATTTATGATTAGGTTTTGTGAGTTTGTAAAATGTTAGGTGTACTACCTACAATAGAAAAGATGTCATTTTAAGTCATTTGGTTGGTTATATTATTTATGACTTAGGGCCTGCAAGTTCCTTTCATTTACTCATTCAGCAGTACATATGAGGCACTTACTGTGGAGCTTTGTAGCACTATGTTTTTACTTAGCTATAAAAAGCAAGTAGGAGGACCAGCACCTAATTACCCATCCACAGGCTATCCATCCAGCTCCAGTCCATTTGTAATCTGCGCTAGGAGAGTGAGCAAGCAGAACCTAATGAAGTTTTAGACTACTTTAAGACTGCTGTCATCAGAGAGGTATGCATCTAGATATGCAGTGCCTCTCTACCAGCTTCTAGTAATATGAATATTAGACTGAGGAAGATCAGGGTAGCAATAACTCTTAATTGGGAGAATATTATAGTAATTTACCTACTAATCCCCATTTTAGAGGAGCAAGAGGAGGAAGAATAATTAACCCTTGAAACATTCATGTACCCAAGTATTTTTGTAGTTTCTGTAGTTTTTCTTGTTGGTTTCTGCTTTTATTCTATTGTGATCTGATAGGACACAAGGAATTACCTCATCTTTTTTTTTTCTTTCTGTATTTGTTGAGATTTGATTTGTGACCTATGGCATCATTGGTTTGAGAGAAGGTTCCATGTGCCAGTGAGAAAAATAAGCATTCTCTGTTGAGTGAACTATCCTATATGTATCTGTTAAAACAAGCTTATCCCTAGTGTATTTTAGCTCTGAAATTTCTTTACTAACTTTTAGTTTGCAAGACCAATCTAAATATAAGTGAGTTATTAAAATCCCCCACCATTATTGTGTCAGGACCTGTGTGACCTTCATTATAATGAAGAGTTTTTTTTAATAATAAAAATTCATGTATCCAATACAATATTTATTATTCAGCTACCATTGACTAATGAATGAATCAGATCCAACTTCTCCCCCTCCCCCTGCCCTGCAACAAAAGCACTGTTCCTACAACTCTTTGATCTTTTACCAGTGGCAAAAGAAATGGATTAATTGACTCGTTAGTTGATTGATTAGGTAGGTATTATACTTGGTTTGTAGCAAATGTATGAAGAATAAGATAATGTGATATCTGAACCAAGGTATCTTTATTTATGTAGCTGTGATCTAAAGAATGAACAGAAGCTAAGTGATGACTAGAATAAAGAACATTTTAGACAGAAGCAGCAGTCTAACCAAAGCTTCTCTGGTGAGACCAAGCACAGGGTGGTGAGAGTGAAAATACACCTGTGTGAGTGAAACTTTAAGGACCATGGGAGGAGCGATGCAAGGCCAAGCACAGGATGTGAATGCCAAGCCTTATGGAACCACACTGTCCAAAGCATAGGCAGTGGGCCAATAGTAGTGCCCCCTTGAGAGCATCTCAGAAGTGCACAGATTCAAACTCCTCCCCACATTTAAATAATCCAGTTCTCCATTTTCATAAGACTCCCAACTTGTTCATGTGAGCCATGAAGATGGGAGAAAACTGCTTTAGGCCATATTAAAGATTTTGGGTTTCAGGAAGAGGACATCCTTATTTTCTATGACAGATATCTTAAAAGTAGTTCCTCTTAGTGATTTTTTAAAAAGCAATATCAAGTCCTGAACATGAGGTTTGATTCTCTATTTTTAAATATGGTGATAGAAGTGAGTAAAAAATTGTTAAGCTCACTCTTAACAAAATCAGTCAAGCAATAGAAAGAAAGAAAGGGCATCCAAATTGGAAAAGAGGAAATGAAGTTGTCAGTGTTTGTAGGTACTATGTGGACCCTCCCTCTTAAAAACAAAAAGCAAAACACCTCTATCAAAAACTGTTATAGCAAATGTTACTCTCCAGAGCAGATGAATAATAGAAACAAATGAAATCGCCAATGCTTCAGGATACATACATAAAAGGAAAAAAAAAATCACATTTGATTTGGAAGGATCAGTATTATTAGAATGTCCATACTGCCTAAAATGGTTTACAAACTTGAGTGCAATGTCTATTATAAAGTAACACAGGCATTTTTTAATTGTAGAAAAATAGTCCTAAAATTTGTATGGAACCACCAAAAAAAAACTGAATAACTAGAAAAATTATACACTTCATGAAAAATCTTTATAAAGCTATAGAAATCAAAACACTATGCTACTGACATAAAACAGACTTAAAGACCACTAGAATAGAATTGAGAACTTATAAGTAAATCCATGTGTCTACAATCTTCAACAGAGGTTAGCTAAGAATTCTCACTGGAGAAAGGACAGTATTTTTGATAAATGGAAAATTAGATATTAATTCATGCAGGTAAATGAGACTAGACTCTTATGCCTTGTAAAAAAATCAACTCAAAATGATTTAAAGATTTAAATGTAAGATCTGAAAGTTCTGAAAGAAAACATGAAGGAAATGCTTTAGATTATTCAAATGGGTGAGCATTTCCCACACCCAAAACAGGAAGCTAAAGCAAGAATATCCAAGTGGAGTTATGTTAAACTATAACACAATAAAGGAAGTGAAGCATTAGAGAAATAAAGCATATAAAATTAGAGAAAATAATTTCAAACTACATGTCTGACAAGAAGTTAATATACAGACTATAGGAACTCAATAGTGAAAAAAATCTAATTGATTTAAAAATTGTTCAGTAGACTTAAATATACTTTTAAAGACATAAAAATGGTCAACTGTAAATTTAAACCATATGAAAAATAACATCAGGGTGCCTAGAATGCTTGTCAAAATACCAGATGGTAACAAGTGCAATAAAGATAGGATGAAAAGAGGATCCTTGGACATTGTGGATTAGAATGTGAATTAGTACAGCTTTTTTAAAAAAGCAGAATGGGGTTTCTGAGGAAATTAAGACAAAACCACCCATATGAACAAGCAATCCCATTATTGGATATATTGCCAAGAAACTTTATGAATGGATAGAGAAGATGTGATACATGTACATAGTACTGAATATTCAGCCATACAAAGGATAAAGTCTTGTCATCTATCACAATATGAGTGGAACTGAAGACTGTTAAATTAAATGAAATAGGTCACACACAGAAAGACACATACCATATGATCTTACTGGTATCATAGGTCTAAAACTTGATGACATTGAGATTTAGAGTAGTGGTTTCCTAAGGTTGGGATGAGCAGAGGTGAGTGGAATCAGTAAAGTTTGATCAGTGGATACTAACTTATATTGAAGAAGAGAAATAAGTTCTGGTGTGCTATTTCACAATGGGATAACGCAATGGATATTTGTAATTTACATTTCAAAAATACTAAGATATGAAAAATTCAGTCTATGAATGTCAGTATATCATGATACCTCATTAATATGTATACATTTTATGTCCCAGTTAAGAGTATTTTTATTTTTAAAATACCTTTATTTTATGTATATGAGCATATTGCCTACATGCATGTAAGTGCACTTTTGTCATGCAATACACATGGAGGTCAGAAGAGAGTATTGAGCCCCCTGGAACTGGAGTTATTGATGATTGTTATCTGCCACATGGGTGCTGGGAACCAAACCCAGGTCTTCGATAAGAGCAGCCAGTGCTCTTAACCACTGAGCCATCTCTTCAGCCCCAAGAGTACTTTTATTTTTAAAATGTTAAAGTTCCAAGACTAGTAGTTTATGACACACTTTGTACAGGGTCTTGAGCTTTCTTAGATGTTTATGTGTGCAAATAAAAATGTTAGCCTTTGAAAATTTAATATCATGAGGGTTAGAAAAATGGCTCAAAGATCAAGCACTTGTTGCTCTCACAGAGAACCTGGGTTTGGTTCCCAACACCCTCATGGTGGCTCACAACTATCTGTAACTCCAGTTCCAAGGGATCCAATGCCGTCTCCTGGCCTCTGCAGGCATTGCATGCATGTGTGCACTTACATAAAAGTAGATAAATAAAAATTATTTTGTTAGTATTTTTTATATTTTATTTTATACTCATTTTGGAGGCATCTCTCCCACCCCAGAAATATTTTTAAGAGTTTAGTTTTATGTATTTCTGTTGGATCTGATTAAATATTCTTTTTCCCTAATATAATTAACCAACCTATAGTGGACAACCTTGAGTATTTGGGGCTAAGTACTGTGAAAGAGAATTAGAAAAAAAAAAAAATCAGCCAAGTATGAAAAGTAATGGGAGGAGGCTCAGGATGAATGTGTTAGTTATTAAATTCATCAACTTTGAGGTCTAACTATAGACTATGCCTGGAGGAAGGGGTGCCAAAGAGACACCTCTGGTTTTCAAATTACTTTGATTTCAGAAGTAAATGTTTTAATTGAAATCTGTTCAGAAGGCTAGTGCTATATGAATGAGAGTGTTGAGAAAGGGTGAGGTGGAGCCCAAAGTCATAACCTTTGAAGAAATCCCAGAAATGCAGGACATCCAGCACACAAAAGAGCACAAATGTACAGAAAGCTGAGGACGGAGCTTCAAATGTTCAAAGTCAGGCTAGTCCAGCTAGTTGGTTATTTCATCTTAGGCATTTGCTTAATCTCAGCGTGCTTTAGTTTGGGTTCTAGTCTGAGCCTATGAATAGGAATAATACCATATAGTATTATTGAACCAGACTAGTAATCAGTAAGTATTCAGTAAATGGTAACTAATACCAAATTATTTATGATAGAATATTCTCATAAATTCTGATAGTTTGGTGATAGTAATCTAACTAGTTTCCAAATAATAATTCTTTGTAGTCTTTATTTTACCTTGTCAAGTACCTAACACAATTGGTTATTGAGTGACTATAAAAGATCAGAACTAGAATTTCTTACATGTCAGCATTTCCCATAAACTGTCTTATGACTTACTGTCTTATGGATTCCCACTAGGAAAAATTAGCTAATAATTTATTTTTCCAAGTTAAACCATACAGATGTTTAATTTTATTTTGGCTTTTCTGACAAGTTTGTATTCTTTCCCATATAAAGTTTAGGTGTAGCTAAGAAGGTAGCCAGCCAGTCTACTTTGAGTATAAGCTGGGCTGTGCTTCTTGTTTCCATTTTTAATCAAAAGATACAGCGCAGTTCTACTGTGTTACTAATTGAAGAGAAGAAAACAGTAAGAGAACAACAGTGGTTAACAAGCTAAAGATCAACCTTTCAGATTAACCTACTTATAAAACCCTTTATCCAAAATTAATCTTAATTTTTAAAATATTTTATTATTTTTATTTTATGTACATTAGTATTTTGCCTGAATGTATATATGTGAACCACATGTATACCTGATGCGTTCAGAGGCCAGAAGAGGGCATCAGATTCCCTGGAACTGGAGTTGATTGTGAGCCACTGTATGGATGCTGGGAACTAAACCTGGGTCCTGTGCAAGAGTAACTAAGTGTTCTTTACTACTGAGCCATCTCTCCAGCTCCCAAATTTAATCTTTAAATGTAATGTTTTAGTAAATGTGTCTGTTTAATTGCATGGAATACTTGGTTGATAGAAAAATCAAGGTTCCTAAAGATTAATACCCCCAATCTAGTGTGCAGTCTTATTCATATATGTATCTTCTGTCTGTAAGAAAAGTATATCATCTAGCTGTTCCTTTCCCCAATTCTAAGAACTTTTGATTCCCTTTATCTTTCTGGTTTAAAATTGTGCCCATATTTTACCAACATCTTGTCTGAAGGTTCCATTAACATCTGTCATGATCCTCTTTAGAATGTTACTCCTGTGATTCATCATGTTTCACAAATGAGCTTTAGAAAGTAATGAGTTATTTTTGGATTTGGTTACCTAGCAGGATGGATTTACATTGAAAATTATTGAAAGATTAAAAAATAGGATACAGTTCCAACAAGTTAAGAGTTAGGAGCTGTCACTGGCTGAAGATGAAGCTGAAGTAAACTCCTTTCTCACTTTTCAGAAACTTGTCTGCTGAGGAAAATGTAATTTTCTTAACTGTTATTTACACAGAAATTCTCTGCCTACTGTGACTTGAAAATATTTGTTACTAGGGAAAGCTACATGAACACAGTGTTTTAGAGTTTACCTTCAATTCTGAAATCTTTCCACATAGCTTTATTTAAAAATCAGTGTGCATCCTGAGAAGCATATTTCACTCTTACATGATTAGCAGACATGTAATTTTCCCTAATAATTAAAACTTTTAAACTCTGTTACATTTAGAGACCTTCTCCAAGAAACTGAGGTATTTTCTCTTTTATCTGATACATACAGTTATCTTAGAAGTACTTGGAGGTTAAATAAAGTAGTGTGAAGTTTGGTTTGTGGAAACCAAGGTAAGATGAAGTAGAAGCTCTTTTCTTAAATGCTTTGGTAGAATATTGTGAAGAAAAGGAAACTGGGCCAGCTCTCAGGAGGTCTTAACCTTCTAGCCAAGTTGTATCTGTTCTGTCTGAATTACTTTTCTTTCATGACATGAAAGCATTCTTAGTCTGTGTGTAGTACTAAGATTGTGAGATTTTTCACAGGGTGCCCAGTGTTACTTTCTGAAATGACGACCAGTGATTTCCTGGTTTCCATTTGTTCTAATTATTTAGTTTATTTCCCAGGGAAAATTTTCAAAATAATTGTGTGAGTGTGTGTGTGTTCACCCACACATGTGCACTTATATGAGCCAGGTCACACATGTGGAGGTTAGAGGACAACCTGTTGAAGTCAGTTCTCTTCTACTTTGTAGGTTCTAGGGATCAAATTTAGGTAGTAAGGCTTGATGGAAGTGACTTTACCCACCAAACCATCTTGCCAACCCAGGCAAGGGGAATTTTTTAACCAAAAGAACATTTGAACTTAGATCTTTGGTTGACTTTAACATCCCACCTAGGGGCCCTAAGCAATGATGAAGAGAATAGGAGGTGAAACTGTAGGGCACTGATGAACTGAACTCTAACATAGCTATCAGGTATGATTATCAGATTAAGTTGAGGAGAGGAAAGTTACAGAATAATAAATGCAGCTTAATCCCTAAGAATTACCTAAGAATGAGGGAGAGAAATAGAAAAAGCAGAAAAGATGAGAAACAGTATAATACTTCTAATTGCATTTACTCTAGAGAGAGGTATTTAGGGAAAGGCAGGAAGGATGGAGAGAGAAGAGATAAGAAGGTTCCTTCACTTTAAGCGTCTATATGTATGTGTTTGAATTTTAATCGCATATTCCTCCATTGTTTTGTTATTTAGGAAAATTGAAGTTTCTATCGCTTAAGTACTTATTATCTGAGCAGTCTAGATTTACTTTGAAAATCTCCATCGTGATAAAAAATTGTTGAGTGTCTGCTGCCAGTGCAGAAGTGAAGCTTTAACTGACATGTTTTCTCCTTTAGACCTTCAAGACATCCCGTATTCTGATTGGTGTGAGCAGACGATCCACAATCCTTTAGAAGTGGTTCCCTCCAAGTTTTCGGGGATTTCTGGATGCAGTGATGGCGTATCTCAGGAAGGCTCAGCTAGCAGCACCAAAAGCACAGAACTGTTGCTAGGTGAGTCTTCAGATTCAGTTTTCACATCCATAATAGAATTGTATTTAGTTAGTTTTGTATGTTTTCATGTGTACTATAAATTAAAGTTGTCTCAAAACCATGGCAGGAAATTTCGTACTCTTAAATATTGCACTTATACCAGCCATCCACACACATCTACTCTCTCAGCTGTCTGCTTTTATTAAAACAATTTTTCTTCTAAGTCATTGGTGAACATGTGCAGTTGATCCCAGTTTTAGTTTTTTAGGTAAAGTTGGAAAGCAAATTTGAGAATTATGGTCACTTCACATTATAATAAGATAAGTAACTTTACATTGAAATCTTCCTTTTCAGGTGTTAAAACCATTCCAGATGATACTCCAATGTGCCGTATCCTCCTTCGCAAAGAAGTACTAAGATTAGTCATCAATTTGAGTAGTTCGGTTTCAACCAAATGCCATGAAACAGGGCTTTTAACGTGAGTAAACTTCATAATGGTTACTTGCCTGTTCTACCTTTTAATGTGCAGAAAGATACTTAAAATACCTCAAGTTTGCTTAACAGCAGTGGTCACACATTGGTGTGTTGTCTCTGCAAGGCTGTCTTCCCAGGCATGCATCTGTGTATACTTCAGTGTGTGTAGTACATGGCAGCAGACTGAGGCAAGATGAGTGTGAAACCCAGCCAGGCTGTCAGAGACATCAGCAGAAATGCAAAACTGTATCTCAACAACAGGGCCTTTCTCCTCGCTTTGTTTAGTTTGGACAAATATAGAGGTTTTTTATTAAATTACTTGTTATTTATGTGGACATATAAAGGATTTATTTTTAAATGAATTAACTTAAGAATTACTGGATTTCAGTTTTTGATACAATAATGACTGGTGGCTCTCAATACACATAAAAAGGTAAGCCTTTTAGGATTCTCACGAATTTTTAAGAAAGCACAGAAAACCTAAGACCAAAAAATCTGAGAAAAGCAGACTGAAGACAGATGAAAATTTTTTGATTTAATCATTCCCTCCTTTTCCTTATTTCTCTTAATAAAAAGTAAAGAGCTCTTTTTTTTTCTAAGTCACAGCAGTAGAATAAAATTCTGATGAAATAAGCATCTTTATTTGTTTAGTTTAATGCAATGGTTCTCAGAGGAAGTGCAGCTCAGGGTCTCCTGTGGGGCTTTTTAAGAGAATTGCAGATGGAGCTAGAGAGATGGCTCAGCACTTAGGAGCACTTGTTGTGCTTCCAGAGGACCCAGGTTCAATTCCCAGCACCTACATTGCAGCTAACGACTGTCCATAATTCCACTTCCAGGGGATCTGACACCCTCTTCTGGCAACCACAGGCTTTGCACAACATGGGTATGCATATATACATGCAGGCAATAAAATAAAAATAATAAATTGTGTATAAATAAAAGAACAGTGCAGATGTCAAATGTGTGGGCCAGTCACTGTAGAAATGCAGCCTTGCCTAGGCATCCCACCAACAGCAGATTCTGCGTTGCTGTCCTAGCTAAATGCCGATGTTTGAAGTATTGAAAGATATGGCCAGGTGTCCCAAAGATACTAATAACTCAAAAGTGAACTTCTGTTTTAAAACTTGGTCTTGAATGTATTTGAGTTTGCTTGTGTGATACATACAATTCTCAATTTCCCATGTTAGTGAAAAAGTAATTCTAACTTTACAAGGAACATTCAGATTTTTCCAATTTAGTTTAAAAAGCAGAAACTTGGAATACCTAAAATGTAAGATAGAAATAGTTAAGAGTATGCTGGGTTTTGTGCTACACACCTGGAATTGTGGCACTGGGAAGTAAAGTAGGACGAAGGGTCAAGAGCACTTGGGAGGCAGAGGCAAAATCAGAAGTTCAAGGCCCGTCTAAGCTACATGGAACCCTGCAGCAAAGGACAGGTGGTAGGGGGCTTCATATACTTATGAAGCCATCACTCTAATACTCCGTCTAATCAATAGCTGAAGGAAAACATATTCAACAGTAAGTGACATTTTGAAGGAAAAATGGGTGAATTGTGATTCTAATTTTTATTACGGTTTAGTCTTTCCTTTCATTTCAGGATTAAAGAGAAGTATCCCCAAACATTTGATGACATATGCCTTTACTCGGAAGTTTCTCATTTGCTGTCACACTGCACATTCAGACTTCCATGTCGGAGGTTCATACAAGAATTATTTCAAGATGTACAGTTTTTACAGGTAAGTAAGACTATTTCCGAAATTTGTCTTCCTAGAATTATTCTGTATTTAAAGTAAAAGATTATATATCTACATTATATTATATCCACATTATATGACCCCTCCCCCCTTTTTTTGGTGAAAGCCATTAACAGTTTGCCACTTTTTCCTAGATGCATGAAGAAGCAGAGGCTGTGTTGGCAGTGCCACTGAAGCAACCTGTAGTTGATGCATCTGCTGAATCCTGACCTCATATTTATGATTTGTATAGATAGATACTATATATATTCATATTTGTGGATTTCTTAAAAGCCTCACAAAATGACTGGCTGGGCAGCAAAGACAGGAGTGTCTTCGGCACACTGTTCCAGCAATTACTGGTACACGAACAGTTGGAACTGCTGACTTCCTAAAAACCACATCAACTTCCTTCTCTCCTCTGTTGGGCCCCTTTCAGGGTCCTTGATTCATTATCACCATTCTAAGAATTTGAGTTACCATCATCTGCAAGAGCCAAGCACTGAGTACCACATAGGCTTTCTATTTCTTTCTTTTAAAAGCATAATGGCAGTGGAACAAAACCATAACGTGAAGAAGTACCCTTCACGCGGCCCTTTCAGAATGCTCTTTTAAAGTTAAGGGCAAATAAAAAGATGCCTTGTTTGTTAACCAATTCGTGGAACCCGGGAGTCAGTATCTCAAGCTGTGTCCTGTTAGCCCGTAGGGTGTGCTGTAACTGCTGGTATACGAGGGGAACGTTGGCCCTTCCACATTTCCTTAATGTTTGTAACACTACTTCAGAAGTTATAACCTCAAAGCGAAAGAAGAGCCTCAGCAATCAGGACTTACAAGTTACCTTTATGTTACTATATGGCATAGAGTCTTACTTGTTGTCCATCTTTTGTTGCAATGTCTTACAGCTATTTGTACCAATTTAAGGTTTTTCACTACAGTTCTTGATTGAAATAAACAGAATGCGTGTATTTCCCATGGAGTCCATTCTCATCAACTTCTCACATCAACATTTTAAACAGCAACTGAAAAAGCATTATTACTTAAGACCCAAAGCAAAGGAAAGCATTAAACAGTACATAAGATCTCCTGAAGAAAAGACAAGTTTGTCTGCAATTTACACATTCCATGGAAAAAAGAAGAGCCATATTTCTTTTTAAAAATCATTGAGACTCATTACTAAGATTAAAAATTGTGGTGAAAAGCCTTAAGTAGTAAATTTTAAAGCAGCAGTAATTTAATTTTTATCAGTGTTCTTGCTTTGCACAAACTAAATGCAGCATTGGTGAGTTCAAGAGTACAATTACTGCCTTTATCACATTTGTGAAGTTAAGTTGATGAAGGCAAGCAAGGTTTTATCTTATCTGAATTGTATGTGTGTAAAGATATTTGAAAATCTTTACAGGAATTAAACATATATGCAAATTTGTGTATAAAAATAGCATGGCCATCATCATTAGATTGCTTGTAAATGAAGGGTTATCCTTCTTGAAATTATGTAGAAAAAAAAAAATCCAGTGCAACTGATGAGGACCCCTTTTTAAAATTATTTGTGGAGACCATTTTTACAGTCGCACTTCAGCTTTGACACAGTCACAGAACATTGATTCAGTGTTTTCCTGTGCTGCACATCCTTCCTATACTGGGCTTGTTCAGATCTGTGAAGAACCCTGTAAACTGGTAAATGTAGCTCACAGAAAGTGCTGTTTTGACTTAGGCACTGAAAGTTCCCGTTGGGATGAAGCATTTCATCTCCCTTCCTAACACCTCTTTGACTGCACTTCAGTGAATTGTTCTTATGTGCACTGTGTTGCAACTTACATTATAACAAAGCAGATAAGGGCTCTAAGCTGCTGCTTGTGTTCTGCAGATTTTCTTTCACACAATTCAGTGAAGGTAAAACTTTTTTTTTTTTTTTACACTTTATCACTGAACCCAAGTGTTTATTTAAATGTCAACAGTACTTCTAAAAATGTTGCCTGTCACCTTGGTCTTTGGTCTTGGATAATAAAACTGCCTTTCCGGAGAACCAAATGTCAGAGATAACTAGACCAAATAGTGGTTAAAATTCCAAAGGAAGTAATGTAGTCTTATTCATAATGGAATTAACATTTTAGACATTCATTTTAAACACTACCTCAGTTAATAGAGTATAAAATCTGTGGTTTCATCCCTCAAAGTTAACAATAATTCTTATTTTTGTTTTTCACCACATGAAACTATTCCCATCTTTGTACCCCACCTTACGTCGTCAGCCATCCTGAAATTCTGGCTGAGCCTATTGTCCTGAACAGGTTTTATTTGTGTGTGCGTTTCTCTTTATCTTTTGGTTTTATTTTGACGTCTGACTGTTACTTTAAAAGACATGTATGGATCATCATATCTACCTATAGCACTTACTTTGGGAAGATGCTCAGAGCTTCTTGATTATCAGTATATTAAGAAAATTTGCCTATGCTTAAATTTGTAGTGCTATTTGATTTATCCATGGTTTCACTGACAGGTCTGATACGTTTCCTTTAAATACTTATTTGTATAAAAGTAGTCTTTTATGATGAAAATTACATTCAGTGCCAAGCGATTAACTTAGGTGTTTAAGAATATTAAATTATAGCAGAAAAGATTAGGAATGATGTTGGTGGTAATAGAAATAATTGAGAAAATGATTATAAATAATAGATACTACCAAAATAATGTCAATACTGTAATTTTTCAAGATTTTAGAATTAACCTTAGTCATATAAATTTGTACTACTGGTAATTATTTAATAATTTGGAGGAATTTGAACAGGTAAACTGATTGTAAACTGTGAATTTCTAACTGTAAACTATCATTTCTAATTGAATTTTTCAAGAACAGATTTCAGCTTCACATACTAAGTAAATACTGACAAATAAGAAAACTAAAAATTTAGTATTTATAACCAAATATGCTCTAAAATTTCTTACACTTTTATTTTCTGTTTGCGCTTAGGTATATTTGAGGGGAGAGAGTGTTCTCCCTAACTTAAATTTTTCTAATAAAGAGTCATTGCATAGGGACATCCTGTAAGACAGTGGCATTGAGAGAGGCTTTGAGGAAGTGTGTGCACTATTACCAGAATAATAGACTCAGGTGCCACGGAGTGGTGTCTTCAGTGTTGCTCAGCTCTTTGTCCAGAGCTGATGACTAAAGCTGAGATCTTCAAGGCATGTTGCCTTGGCCAAGTGGTCAGAAGTGAGGTGTCAGCGTTCATTTAAATGTCTACTGCTATTCTTAGAAAGTTTTATTTCATTCCACTCAAAGGATGCCTTTTATCCCCATGTTAAAGCACAGATCATTAAGCAATAAAAAACAAAATTGTCTGTCATTCAAATTATAACTGCAGTTATTTTTGCGTGGTAAGAGTGAGGTGCTAATTGTGTGAGAACTTGTAGCCACTTTGGAAGTGTTCTTTGGAAGTAAGGTTTTGTTCCCCCTTTAGTTGTAGGCTTCCATTTTGTCTCAGATTCACAATCCATGAAAGCATGGAAACATGGACAGATAGACTTGTTTGAGAAGAGCTGCTTGGAGACCACATCTCAGGCTTCCCTAAATAGGTTGGGAAGGTCTCCATTGGATTTGTGGAGAGCGTTTTTCCCACTGGACTTGCCAGAGTGCCCTGTGCTGACAGCTTCCTTCAGAAGTGGGCCAGGGAGACTGCTAACAGTGCTTAGGATCTGTTCCAGGAACGTTTTTTTAGTTCCAGGGCCCCAGGGTAGTGTTCATTTTGAGTAGGTTTCTATGACTCACAGAATGTGGAATTCTTCCCCCTTTGGAGTATTTTTATAATTAGGTGGATAACTCTGCCACAGCATGCGAAAATTGCACATTTTGACTCTTTATAAGATACTTAATATGAAAAATTAATTTATGCCAAAAAAGAAACATATCTTACAATTTTTCCACATAACTAGGTTGATCTAGCACAAAATGCAAAGTCTTAGGGCAGAGTGGAGTTAGTAAAAAATTTTTACAGATGATTGTTGAAAACTGTTCCATTACTGGCCTGTCAGAAACCTGAAAAATATGTTGTAAAAAATTATGTAAATTAGCTTTGAAAAGTGGTAAGGGATGTGAAAAAAATCTCAGACTTAATGCTCTCTAACCACATGATTTTCTTCTTATTTAGTAATACGCTGCTACATTTTTGGAGGTTCTGGTGTTTGTAGGTCACTGAACAGACATTGAAATCTGATTTATATTGTATAACTGTAACATAGAAAGAAAAAGTATTTATATATTTTCCTTAAGAATATTTCATTAAGTTGTGTCTAATTTAATAAGATTTGTCCCCAGATGGTTTTGCTCACCTTGATTTTTTTTCTGTTGTGGTTTTTCTTGTTTTTGTATAATGTGTACAGTTTATGTCAAGGGCATTAAAAGCCTCCTGAAGCATAATCTTATCAAAGGGATACATTGTTAATAAAATGTACTTAAAATTCTTGAACTTGTGATGGTATTGCTTTATTTGAAAACTTAACCTAGGGTCACTTGACCTTGATTTGAATCACGTAATGCTGGTTCTGACAAGTGTGCTTTCCAATAAAAGCGACTTTGTTTTTCTTTTGGTTTTTTTGTTTGAGACAAGGTTTCCTATAGCCTCAGCTGGCCTGGAGCTCACTGTGTAGACCAGGCTGGCCTCGATTTCATAGAGACCTGTCTCCTGAGTGCTGGAATTAAAAGCAACTGCCACCATGCCTGCAAAAGTGACTTTTATGTACTACAAATGGGCCTGGTTTTGTACCATGCCAAATTGCTGTTCCAATTTTTTTAAATAACTAGATTTCTTTAAGCATTCTTCATAATCAGACATTTTTATTTATTTTTTCTTAGAGCCATCATGGCTTTGCCATGGATCGCTTCCTTTTTAAAAAATTTTTATTGAGCTTTTATACATTTCATACAACAGTTTTTAATCAGATTGAAGCCCCTTCCTCGTCCCTTCCATGCCCCCGTACGTCCCTTCCCCCTTTGGACCTGTCCTGTCGATTATTTGTACACATATGTCCTTCAGCAGTAGTTCATCCACTAGAATCTAGTCACCCTATTTAGAGATCATAAGTAAGGTCTATTCTTGAATTACTTCCTTTTTAATTAAAACAATTTTAAGAAAAATTGAAATTGTCTTTGTAACAACCAGATTGTGTGAACACAGCTGTTGGGGTAAGGTCAGTCCCTCTGGGCCTGAAATGACCATTGGCTTTTATGGACCAGAGGTTGTTGTGGTGACCTGCAGAAAAAAAATACTTGGCCCCTAGTCATGGCAATGAAATATGCAGAATAATACAATGAGAGCATGATAATGATAATGGAGTTGACAGTCCCTTGAAGGAGGTGGGAGGGTCACTGCCTCCTTACCTGAGATTCCATCTACCACTCCCTCTTGCCTATCAGTTCCACTTGATCTTAAGGTTGCAAGAATACATGAGGTAGAAGGTTAACTACAGGCAGGACTCTTAAGATTCAGCTTCTCTGAGGTCTTCATTCGTGGTGAGGTGGGACTTGTGAGGTGGTCATTATTATAAAGGACTTAGAAAATGAAAATATTTTTAGATACAGCAGTTATGAAATTTAGGGAAATAATATGTACAATAGTGTGTGAGTGGCAAGGATATGAAGATTATGACTTTCTGTGTGGAAGGTGTCCAATTTCTCATGTACAAATTGGCCTGATCAGATAGGCCGACCTGTAGCTGCCTAGTGGCAAAAGAACATACCACAGCAGAATGGCCAGGCCAGTTGTGGAGAGTGAAATTCAGTGTGAAAGCTAGTGTCTGTTATAACTGATGAAATTTATTGCCTGCCTTAAACTTGTTTTGGGTGGTTTGGCTAATAGGGCTTCTGTGTGCATTGTTCTTATGACCTTACATGATATGTCACTAGAAGCATTGAAAAAGATGACTTCGTTTTAAAATTTTCAAAAGTACTCAAAGTAGGGTCTAGAGAGTGGCTCATCAGTAGAGAGCACTGGCTCTTGCAGGCCCGAGCTTCGTTCCCAGAACCCCCATGGTGGCTGACAACTGTACTTAATTCCAGTTCCAAGGGGTCTGACACCTCCTGTCCTCCATGGACATTGCAAAACACAGGTGCACTTACATACATACAGGCAAAAGTCATAAAATGAAAATAAAAATATTAAAATTTATACTAATATCCCAGTATTAGCTTTTTGTAAAGAAGTTAAAATTATTTCAAAGCTTTTTTTAATGCTTAGAACTAAACCAACTGCACATGCTTAGTCCTTCAAACTGAAGATCATTTGTGTTGTAAATAACCATTTTAACTGATAATTCAGAAGACTTTGTTACTTTTTGTTTCTGTGATAGAATACCATGAGCAAGGCAGCTTATAGAAAAAGTTTATTTGGGTTTACAGTTCCAGAGGGTTGTCCATAATGGTACGGGAGGCATGGTAGCATTCAACCAGAGCAGAAAGCTGAGAGCCCCATCTTCAACCATAAACACAGAGTTGGGGCAGAGAGAGCTGGAAGGGAGGGCGGGCTATGAACTCACAAAGCCTGCCCCAGCAACTTCCTCCAGCAAGGCCACACTTCCTAAACCTCTCAAAATGGTACCACCAACTTGGAAAGATGGGATGACGGAGGGGTGCGGGGGGTTCCCTCAGTCAGCCCACCACATGTGAATCTGAATGCCTGAAAACTGACGGAATATATGGATTCCAGGTCATCTGCTGCCAATATCCTTATTAGATTTGACGGGGTGCCTAGGAATCCACCTTCTCGGTAAGTTCATGAATTGATCAGAATTGCTGTTCTCAGTACTTGATAAGTTTTCAGTCCATTGAGGGAATTACAACTATGTGATTATGTAATGTTTAATTAAGTCTTGTAATTATTGGAGTAGCAAAAACACCTTCAAATTTTTGAGGATAATTTAAAAATCAATGTCACTGACATTTCTGAATTTGAATTTCAAATGAAAAATATACTTAACAAAGGTACATAAATAAGACAAATGACACTACTGACTAAAGTCTTCTCACACCAGACTGTTTAAGATATTGCTTTGTTATATGTAAAGAAAAGACTGAAAACTGTGGCCAGGACTCCATATTCTAAAGCCACATGGGATGTGGGCATTCCAATAGCAGCAATGTTGGCAACAGCCACACATGTGCACAAGCTACTATTCAAGCCACACTGACATCAGCCAACAGGGACTCCTTTGGACTTGTTTGGAAATGTGTCAACCATCAAAAGGAAGAATCATATGCATATACTCCACGTTTGCATACACAGTCATTCCTCTGTGACACCATCAGGGATTAATTAGTTGCAGGACCCATGCTGCAACCCAAATCCATGGGTGCTCAGGTCCTTTATCTAAAAACAGTATGTGCATAGAGTGTGCATAATCTCATGTGCTATGCCCTAATGCCTAATACATGCAATGCTATGGCAAGAGCTGTCAATACTGTATTTAAGGAATATGACAGCAACAACAAAAGACTACACATTCAGTACAGACTTTTTTTCTCTGAACATCTTTGTGGGCTCAGTTGACTCTTGATGTGAAACCCACAGATCAGATCAGGTGTATTGTTTCAAAAGGCAGAGTTGCTCTGGGGCCAACACAGAGCTCCTAACTCCATGGGACATTTTAAAGGTAGAGCCAAATGATATCCAACAGCAAGGCTTTGTTTATTATTTTAGTATGAGAGGAATGTAAAAGAGATAGAATTTTTTTCAACCAAATGTCAGAATCTAACAGGCCATTTAGATAGGAGGAATCATTAAATGTGAAAAAGAATCAATGACTGAATTTTCTCTTTCCTATTCTGAGGTAGTCAAAAATTAAGAAGACAAGCATCCGCTTAACAAATGCTACTCCCTTGACACCAAGTCCAGAGTTCTTTGCCAACCCCGTTTTAATGCAGAAGGCCACACAGCAGAATACTTGTGAGGATCTTACCTTTTTGTTCACACATCTGACCTGTTCAGTTTAGGCGCCAAAAGAGTTTTTACTATCTCAATGCATACAAATTCTAATTTCAAGGTAAGTCTGAAATATGGTTTGGTATCAAAAGCTTGTAACTTTTCCATTAAATGCAATGAATTTACATAACAGTTTGTGCTCCAGTAATAAATCTCTGGTCTTAAAAGCATTCACTCTAACTACTTTACCCTTAAGATATTAAACATGAAGGTAAGTTTTCATGGAGATATTTTCTCACTGAAATCCTAGGACCACAGCTACCCTGTGCAGTCCTGAATGGGCAAGGTCTATGGAGAGGCTGATGTGTATGCTATGTCAAGGTCAGATGTACTGTGATAAGGGTGACT
Organism: Eospalax fontanierii; assembly: GCA_035773235.1. Lineage (NCBI taxonomy): Eukaryota > Metazoa > Chordata > Mammalia > Rodentia > Spalacidae > Eospalax > Eospalax fontanierii. The sequence goes on from CM069527.1 coordinate 85,351,700, forward strand.
TCCCATGCTCTGTGATTCTGCTGTTTCTAGAGGAAGCTCACAGGGTGAAAGTCAAGTTGCGAAGCTCTGCTCCATCCGTCTGTGGTGCTACTTTATAATTCAGTCCAGCAGACAGTGGCAGCTTCTAGAATGAAGGGCCAGGGTCCGTTCCCCTGAAGGCCTGTAGTGTGTGAACTGCTTTCTTGCTGATTAACCCTAGTGTTCACCTCGTCCTAAAAGGATCATTGAGAATAGGCTGCTGTTCTCACTCAGGGAGGGTGAGGTGAGGCGAGGCTAGGGGAAAAGTGACATTTGCATTTTATACTCTGAACAGCACACTGGCGTGGATGGATCTGTGGTGAGATTGTCCCTGTCTCCACACATGGGTGAAGCCAGCTGAGACACATAAATCAAGCTAGTTTCTTCGGGCAGACTTTCAGCTGGGGACTTCATGTTGATATTTCCTAGTACATTTAGTAAATGTTTAGGTGGGTCCAGAGGTCCCAGCTGGCAATGTATGTCATTTAGGGGTCCTGGAACATGGCCATTGAAATCAAAATCAAAAGCTGACTGATCATAAGTAAAGTTCTCAAAAAAGATGCAGGGCACAGAGCCAGAGGAACCTTCCATTGGCTTAGTCACATTTTCTGCATGTAGCTTCCCAGAGCCTGTAGGCAGTGTCTTGGTTCCTTCCACCTTGTTTATAACTTCAAGAACATCTGGAATGCAGTCTTTGATGTTCATGATTGTCAAATGAGGGTTCTGCTGCAAAGGAAGCAAATATATATATGAATACGATGTGTGTATTCTCGTGCACCAGGAGTGAGTGCACTGAAGAGCTTCATGGTCCTTCCTGGTCACAGGTTAACTTGGAAGTGAGGAGGAAGGACAAACAATTTACCAAGACAGAAGAAATCAAAGCTGCAGTCACATTTTTACTTGGCTGGTTGGTGGTCTATGCTGGTGCCATGCGCAGGGCCTCGCTCGTGCCAGGCATGCATTCTGCCCAACCCCTCAGTCACCTGTCTCATGGCTGGATTTGCAAGTGGCTCTAATTACTCCTATTTTCTGAAGAGATCTAGGAAAATGTTATCAACACAACCTCAAACCTGGATTAGCGCTTTTTTTTTTTTTCCTTCCCCCTTTGGACTTTTGAGCCTCAAGATATGGTGCTGGCAGGCCTAGACCTCACTGTGTAGACCAAGCTGGCCTTGAACTCACAGAGATCCACCTGTCTCTGCCTCCCAAATGATGGGCTTTCAGGCAGGTGTCCTTCACAGATATGTGCCATACACACAACTTGCCCACATTTACCACATATCTATCCGGCTGGGACAGGATGCTGCTCTTGTATGGGTTTGGGATGTCAGGATAGCACTTCTCCTTCACCCTGGAACAGTGAAAATGAGATCGAATTCGTGATCCGGTGGAGTGGTTAAGAGTGAGAACTCGAATCTGATGCCCCGTGTTCTACTCCTTGATTTATCCCCCACAAAATAAATTACTTAATCAGCCCTTATTTGAATTCCCTCATTAGTTAAATGGATCGTTGAGGACTTACAGTGTTATTACATGGATTACATGATTCATTCTATATAAAGCACTGAGAATACCGCCATGCACAAGGTAAATAAACATTAGCTATGGCTATCCTGCAGCCCTTGCAAACTTCTATTTGAAATGTAGCTGGCAAAACTGTCAAGTGAGTGACATCTCTCCTCTCCTTCCTTAGACCTTTTCCTTTTCAGCACACTTTTTTTCATATTCTGTGTCTTTTCTATCTTAGGGTTTTCTGTGACTCTTGGATAAAGCCTTCCTCTGTCACTTACCATTGACTTTTCCAGTAGCACACAACAATGATGAGCAAGATGCAGAGTATCATGGGCAACAGAGTCCGCAGCAGCATGTGGGCTGAAGAAGAAAAAAGAAAGGACTCTTTGTGAACACATCTACCTCCTCAAAAGAATAAATGTTTATGAGTGAGAAGTCCATGCATACTACTCCTCGTGTGTGTGTGTGTGTGTGTGTGTGTGTACAAGTTTCAATATGAGTTATTTATTATGAGTTAATTCTGGATAAACATTTCTGCTCACAAATGAATAGGTCTTATTTTTTTTATTGGGTTTATCAAAAATGACCTGCGTAAAGCTTATCGAGGAAATTTAATCAGAATAGGAAGAACAAAGACCAAGTCAAGTGTGGTGGCTAGCGTACACCTGTAATCCCACTGTAATCCCAGCATTCAGCAGGTGGTGGCAGGAGGACCAGGAGTTAAAGGTTATTTTCAACTATATAGTTCAAGTGAGACCCTTCCATGTGAGACCCTGTCTCAAAAATAAATACCAACCAACCATTGCAGGGAGCCCTTTGCCATGTGGCTCAAACTCATTATCTCTGATAGATATCTCTGACTTCCCTGTTCCTCACTTCTAGAAATGGAATTACACTTCCCATCCAAGCTGTGGGTAGATGGGAGTATTCTGTCTCTTGCTTGGGAGCTTGGCCACATGCCTTGGTTCTACCAGCAGGAGAAGCTGTGGCTTGAGTAGGAATTTGCTTGCACAGTCTGTTGCTTCTTAGGTTCCTATCATCCACTGTGGGCAGAATGTGCCTCACGTATGTCTGCTTTTTCACCCTGAGTCCAGGTGACTTTGTATGAAACATTCCTAAGCTAGAACCAAGCCTGGAAATCAGCATGGCACAGACCAGGTCAGCCAAACCATGCTGACCTGGGAATCCCTGGGCAGAAGACAAATAACTGTCTGCCACTGAGATTCTAAAGTTATATATTACACATTAAAAACTGGCGTGGTTCAGGCATGTCCAACCTTTTGACATTGTGACACAGCACAGTTACCTACAAAGTTCGTTCTCAGGAACTATGCAATGGGGTCGCCCCCAATCCTGAACCACAAAAATCTCATAATAGTTTAAGTAAGCTGGGCCATACTCAGAACTGTCCTAGGGTGCAGGTGGTTGGAGGTGAGAGAGGCCTAAGAGCTCAGATTAACTTACCTGAGTACGTCTTAACCTCCGTTAATAATTCCACTTTATTTCTTCTCAGATGTGCCAACCAGAACTGTATTTTTATTCAGTGCTCTTCCTGTTCTAGTTGCTAGCAATGTGACTAATCATTTGCCTGCTTAGGTGAATGAATTCCTATGCAAATGACTTGGGGGCTATGTCTATGGACATTCTACCCTATTCCAGCTGTATATCCTCACTCTTCACCCCAGTACATGCCTGGCCTAGAAAAAGGTAGAGCTTGGTTTGGGGACAGCATGTGGTAGGTGGTGCTAGAGTTTTGGAATAGAGGCCTGCCCTGGGTAGAGGCCTCCATCGGGGAGATACTGCAATACAAAGAGCTGGAGAGAAGGACCAAAGCAAGCACGTCAACAACTGGCCACAGGTGAGCCACAATCTCAGGCAGGGTAAGGATACTCTCTTCCTGACGCTCTTAGAACATTTGCTATCAAAACTAACACTTTGACTGCTACAGTCAGTTTAAAAATTTGTAAAGATTTTAGATTTACAATGTATTTGCTGAACTTTTTGTTGAAGACTAAACACAGAATGAGTATCTGTTATTGAAATGCTTGAGGCCAGGTTTTTATGATTACATCTTGCTTTGAAATTGGGGGATATTCACACATTCATAATGAGACATAGGAGGATAAGACTGTTCTAGTTTGTTTTCAACTGCTGTGACAAAAACTCTCTGACCAATACCAACTTGGGGAGGAAAGGGTTTATTTGGCTTACATCTCCTGGGTCACAGGTCATCACTTAGGGAGTCTTAAGGTAGGAACTCAGAGCAGGAACCTGAGATAGAAGCTGAAGCACAGGCCATGGAGGAATGGTGCTTACTGGCTTGCTCCCCTGGTCTATGCTTGGGCTGCTTTCTTATACAATATGAAACAATCTGCCCAGGGGTGTTCTGCCACAGTGAGCTGGGCCTTCCCCCACCACTCAGTAATCAAGAAAATACTCCAAAGACACAGCCACAGGCCAGTCCAATGGAGGCAATTCCCCAACTGAGGCTCCCTCAACCCGGGTGTGTCAAGTTGACACTAAAGCTATCCAGCACAATTAGTAGCTTGTAAAGTAAGTGTGTGCTCCATTTAAGGCTTAGACTCTCATTACTTGACACATAGCTTAAGGAAATGTTTGTGATGCCCTGAAGAAACACCTAGAAGCAAGGATTGGAATGCCATTAGCTACACAGTTCACCAGAGTCACAAACTGGTAGTGTCCACTATGCATCAAGTAGGAAGAATAAATAATTCTGTTATATTCACACAACGGAATATCACCTAGCAATGAAGACAAGCTTTCTATAATCACAAGGTATCCTTGGTAACAAACTGTGTGACCCAGGAGATGTAAGCCAAATAAACCAGTTCCTCCCCAAGTTGGTATTGGTCAGAGTGTTTTGTCACAGCAATGGAGAGGCAAACTAGAACATGAATACTACCAATTTTCCAAAGGTGCTTTTCCCAACTTTTTTCTACCTACAGAATGTAACAGTTCCATTTTTCTGTATCTTTGCCAACATTTAGTTTCTTCAACGGCTTTATTTCAGCCATTTTCAGGTCAGTCAGTTTTAGAACCAAACTTTCAGAACATAATATATTTCTGTATTCAGGACTGAAAAGTTCAGTTACACCTTGACTTGCAATGAGTTATGTCTTCAAAATAGAGTCACATGTGAAACACTACGTCTCGCATGCCCAGCCTGTCACCAGCAGTCCTTCCCAGTAGTTCCTGCAGACTGCCACTGTTTCCCTTCCTGACAAGCCTGGGAGGGGACCTGGGAAAGGACCTAGATCCCAAGAACAGCTTCTGCTGACGACAAACTGCTTTCACACCCCATTGAGTCAAGGGAATCCTAAGCTGAACCATCATTTGGTGAGGGACCAGTCATCTGAACCCACTGTGCTTGTGAAATTCAGATAGAAACAGTTCTAAATGTCCAAACTCAGAAACAGAAATGACACTGAGGATGGGTCCTCTAAGACTTCCGTCTCTGGGCCTCCTTACCCCTGTCTGTTTTAGTAAGCTGGTCTCCATTCAGAGAAAAAGTTCAAACATTAATTTACAAAGAGAAGAATCTATTCTAGAAAGATACCAATATAATGAGTGAGATTTACACACAACTTGGAATTTCAACATTTTCTATTTTTTAAATTCACTTTGTCTTTTATGTGTATGTGTGGTTTGCTCACATGTATGTAAGTACACCCAGGTCATGAAATGCTTATGAAGGCCAGAAGAGGGTTTGGGATCCCCAGGAAATGGAGTTAGGGCAGGTGTTAGCCACCATGTGGATTCTGGGAACCAAACAAGGGTCCTCTGTGAGAGCAGCCAATGAGCTTAACAGCTGTGCCTCTCTCCAGCCTGACATTGCCTATTTCTTGTATTTCTGTTCATTTATTATTTTATCAAGCCAGCCCCATTTCAGCAATTGCTGGCATTTCTTACTCCCATTTAACTAGGAAGAAGGTGCAGTTAATTGGATGTTAGTCACATAAAATTCGACTTAAAATTGTACACTCTCTGTCAGGGAAGTTGTTAACAACAACCAATATAATCAATAAAGCCATGAACCAAGGGTCATGAGGTTTAGCATAAGGAAGATTAATAAAATCTTGAAAATGTAAAGATCATTGTGAATATGTGTGTGCACGTGTGTAAATTCTAAAAATGGAAGAAAAATAACATGGAGATAAATTTAAAACTCACTTCAAAAGTTGAGCCTAGTGGTACATGCCTATAATTCTAGCTTTGGGGAAGTGAAGGCAGGAGTTGTTCAAGGTCTTCCCTAGCCACATAACCTGGGCTACATAAAACCCTGTCTCAAAAAAAAAAAAATTCATTGTTCCCCACCCCCAATAATTACTTCCAAGTGGCAAGAATGCTCAAATTATGCAAATCATTGACCCAAATCATAATCTAATGTGATTTGTGGACATGGGCTTGGAACCTCAGGCCATACTTTGGTCTAGCAGTGAAGGAGAGGAGCCAGCCTATTACTACGAACTAATACAGCCACTGTGTGCATCCATTCCCCAGTTAGGGTCCTCCAGGGCCTACTGTCCTACCCAGCGTGGCTGCTCCATCCCTAAAGCTCAGCTTTACCTGAGGATGCTGTAGAGAGAAAGGCTGGAAACTTCCAGCATGAGTCTGCTTTATTAAATGAGAGTGTCTTCAAGGCCTTCTCAGCCTGCCCCACCACCCCGACCACTGGTCTTTCATAGAAGACCGCCCCCCACATTCACACTTGTAAAATGCTCCTAATCCTGGAGTCTGTGGTGCATCAGAGACACTACCAGTGCTACCAGCAACCTAGGGCATTCCCTTAATCTTTTACAGAGACCTCTCAAAGCTAGATCTTGATTTCACCTCAGAACAGAGTTTCAGGACAAGCCAGTCGGACGAAGAGCTGGGGTTCACTAAGACATTTTAGTGCATATTTTAAGCATTAGGCTTAAGAGAAAGAAAGGTGTTCAGGAAGAAAGTGAGAAGCAACTAGGAAGATGGATGTGAGCTTCTCAAAGGAGAGGTACCCCAAGAAGTTTCTCCCTGTCCGCTATCAGGGTTGCATTCTCTACCCACCTTCCTGTCAGTGACGTCAGGGTCTGCCATGGAGACGGGTTTCTCCGCCCACTGGTTCTTGCTGTGTTCCTTTCTCTCCTTTATCCATCTCTCAAGCCAAATACATTTTGAAAAGACTGATCCCTTCACCTGATGCTTTCCTCAACAGAATGCCTAACATGGAGCTGCCGGCACATCTGCCTTATCCTGCCACACTGGGCCAAGCTCTAACCGTCCCTATAGACCCAAGCAGAGCAGGAAGCTACCAGTCTGGCCCAGAGAACCCAACCAGAAGGAAGACTGAGGCAGAAAGCAATTCCACCACTATACCATCAGGGCAGGCTGGAGAGAGGTACTTGCAGCTCTTCCCAGGCCAATGCTAAAGTGTGCTTTGATTTTTCAAGTGCTCTGGATGACATTCAGGAAGTCATCAGAGGTCAATGAGAAAGACAAGAGGAAGGTTCCTGACTGTAACTGGTCACATTAGTGCCACTCTTGTTTTTAGAGTGTGATTCTGAATAACATGTGGTGGGTGAGAGAGGAAGAGGTGGGAGGAGGAGCTGTTGAATAATGCTCGTCTAGATGAAGCCTAAGTCCACAGTTCTGTGAGGCCTTCGTTTCCCAGGAACTCGTTGCTAAAGACAAGCTGATGGGAGACACTCACAGTGCTCATCTGGAGTTGTGACCGTCATGAAGGTGGCATTACGGTTCTCCCCAGCGCTGGTATATGAAGTCACAAAGAACTCATAGAGGGATTCTGGTCGCAGGTTTCCCACAGTGAACGTCTTTTGCTTTGGATCTCTGATGTCATATTTGCAGCACATTAAATTATCTGTGATTTTAAAAACAAAGTTGTAAAGGAAAACATTAACAGTGTGATAGTGGGACTGGGTATTGCTCAGTAAAGTTCTTGCCTAGCATGCCCAAACTCCTGGGTCTGATTCCCAGCACTGCATATGTAGTATGTGATGGCACAAGTCTATAATCCTAGCACAGAGATCTGGAGCTCAAGGTTATCTTCAGCTACACAATGAGTTAAGGGCATCTTGGGATACATGAGACCATGCCTAGTTTTAAAGACTACAGTGGAGACCTTGTGAAAGACCTGGATGCTGATACTCCACTGCCTCAGTACCATCAGCATTTGAAAACCAACCTAAAATCAAATTACAATTTTACTACTCTGGGGACTCTGGGAAAAATTTCAAGACATGATGCAATCAACAGAATATCCACTAAATAACGAATGTTGAGGATGCAAGTAGAGCTCTCCCAGACACTGTAAGAACAAACAAGAGAATTGAAAAATAGGGGCTGGAGAGATGGCTCAGTGGTTAAGAGCACTGGCTGCTCTTGCAGAGGACCCAGGTTCAGTTCCCACCACACCCATGGTCACTAACAACCATCCCTAACTGCAGTTCCCAAGGATCCAGTTCCCTCTTCTGGCCCCCTCAGGCACTGCACAATACAAGTGTACTTGCATGCAGGCAAAATACTCATATGCAATAAAAACATTCTTAAAATAAAAATGAAATTAGATAAATTGGCCAAGTGTGGTGGTGCATGTCTTAACTCCCACCACTAGGGAGGCGGGTGGGTCTTTATGAGATCAAGGCCAGTTTGGTCTATATAGTAAGACCCTGTCTCAAAAACAAACAAACAAAAAGATAAATTTGGGGGCTAAGAATGTAGCTTACTGACAGACTACTTGTTTGTCTAATATGTATAAGGCCCGGGGTTTGAACCTCAACACCACAAAAACATAAGTACATCAAAATAAATAATAACATTTGACTAAGTTAAAAAACGGGAGCGGAAGACAAGCAAGTCTCCTAAGTGTTAATATTTCTTAAGGTGCTGATGGGCAGGCCTTCACTGATTTTAAAGTGAATTAAAATGACCCCCCCACCCTTTTTGGTTCTGCCTCTCCTCTTCATTTTTAAAAACACCTTGGACCCTACAGTGACACATGAAGAGTGTCAGTCTGGCCCTGACATGGAGGCAGCATTTTAGGTGCTTTTCCCTTAGTTCTGGGAGGGGGCCCACGCCTCACTCTCCAGTGCCTTTCTCTGAATAGTAAAAGAGAGTGTCACCTGAAATAAACGCCTTTTCCCATCCCAAGTGGCACGGCATCTCCTTGGATTTCAAGTAGACACGATACCCTTCTATGAAACCAGACTGGAACTCGCTGGCATAATCTTGCCAGCTCAGAGTAAAGGAGTGTGAGGTCAAGTTAGTCGCATGCACTTCCGGGTTCTGCAAAGGAGCTAGGAAAAAAGTTCAGATAAGAAAGAAGTCATGATTGGAAATGGTATCAGAACATTTGTATAAATTAAACACAGACCACAACCAGCTTTGGAGACTGTAAGAGCTTGTGCCAAGTTATGTTTCCCCAGAGAATTTATGCCAAGACAGTTTGTAAGCACTGGGAAAGAGTTGAGTAATTATCTTGTTCAAACCTTTCACCCTTTCACCGATGAAGACATGGATGCCCAGAGAGATTAGGTAATTTGTACAAACACTGATTTGGGCTTTGAAGTCTGAACAGTCTTTTTTTGAGCTGGAGAAAAGTGAAGAAGAGGAGGAAGAGGTGAGGTGTGTTCAAAGAGGCAAGAGAATAGAAGACCTCCAGTTCCCAAGACGAGGCAACACAAGTTACTCAAATGTCACTGTGCAACTCTGGAAATGTATCCTGTGAAGCCTTGTGAAGCCTGGATCTGTTTCTCCTAGACATATTTACACACATTTGTCTACACACAGACACAAACAACATGCCTCCTGCCCCTCTCTCAGCCAGCTGTGAACTCCAGATCAGCAACCTCAAATGAAGGCTCTTAGAGTTCACCTAATTAATGTGGGGCAATAAAGTGCCTGACTGCTCAGCTTTCAGAATCCAGAGACCTGAAGGCCAAAGAATGTGACTAAGCACTTCTGTGGGAAGAGTGGACATGCCCACTCTGCTGGGGGAACAGGGTAAAAATTTACAGAGGGCTATTTCATAATACGGCTGAAAAATCTTAACACCTACAAGAAATGAGAAACTTATTTCAGAAGTTAAGACCCTCTGGTACGTATTCTACTTCCAGAACTTTATTTAAAAACTATTAACATGGTTATGAGATGATAGTTTAGTTGCTAAAGTACTTGTCTGACAAGCATGAAGACCTGAGTTTGATCCCCAGAACCCATGCAAAAAGCCGAGTGTAGTAGTGTACTTGTAATCTCAGTGCAGAGGGTAGTAAGGACTTTGCTGACCATCTGCCTAGCCTATTTGTGAACTCCAGGCCAATAAGAGATGCTGTATCAAAAAACATGGCGGATGGCACCTGATGATTGATAGTACTGTCTGCCTCTGGCCTCGACATGTATTTTCACCCACGTGCACCCACATACCTACATCTGCAGGTGCACGTGCACACACACACACACATGCACACACACACACAAATGGACATAGACAAAGTCTTAGCTAAAATCAAGGTAATTCAGACTGCCTAAGAGAGTGGGTAAGAAAAGAGAGATTTAACACTTGAAACTATAAGATACTTAAAGATGAATTGTACAGTTTATCAGTGAAAATCACTGTAATTATTCTAAGTTGCCCAATAGCAGGTTATTTGATATGTGCATACAATGGAATACATTCCAGTCACAGATGTGACATGCTTGACATCAATCAAAAAAGTAGTTTACAAATGACATAGAGTGAAATCCCATTTTTATCAACAAGCATGTATCAGCATAGGAAAAATGGATGTCAGGGTTTAATGAAAGATTAATAGATATTAGCCTCTGGGTTTTAAAATCAGAAGATTTCAGTTTCTTTTGCACAACATTTTATAAATCATGTTTAACGAAAATGTTTTGATTATATGATTAATGCAATTCCTAAAAATAAATGGGACCATAAAATAAAGCAAGGAATGAAATCTTCCTAAAGCTAACTAGAAGTCTACAGATGACTCTGAACAACTCCTGGTGAGGACATGCTAAATGCCTTCCGCTTACCCAGTTCCTGAATGTATCCTGTTTGTTTCTCTACCAAATGAGCAGTCCCTTGCACAGGTATCTCAAAAATTCTGAAGTTGTAACGGACTCCCGGTTTAAAAGCATCTAGAGAAGAAAAATTAAAGGATTTTTAATAACACAGAATAGCACCGGAGTTCTGAAAAAGAAAAGAATAATAATGCGCCTAAGTTCCCTAATAACTTCCTTCTCAAGGTCTAATCACTTCCCTCACACCACGGATCCTCAGAATCTTCTGTGTTATTCACCTGGATCCCACAGTGCTGTCTCCGACAAAGCCTGCAGGACTGTCTTCTGCAGTAGCCTCTGGAGCCAAAATCCTCAGCCTACAGCCAGGTGTAGAGTCAAACCAGACATACCTACCATTTCAACGCTGCTTTCAACTTTGGATCTCCCTACAGTAGTCTGTCTCCCATTGAAGCCCAGAGTCTTGAAAGTCTTGTTTCCACTTCCTTCCTTCCCCTTTGGCCAGAACCTCTACAATCTGCCAGCAAAACAACCAGGCCCCACCAGGGGTTCCATGATCTTCTGGTCCTAGACAATTCCCACATCATTCCTTCAGCACCTACACCTCCTGCTTAAGCCATAAACTCGAGCTCTTGTGACTGCAAAAACAGCAGTCTTCAAGTGTGAAAAGTGAAAGTTCAAGTTCTACAAATTTATTGAAACTGAAGTTGATTTTTGGATCCCATCAACTCTCTGCCCTAAACATCTCCCAAGTCTGTAATGTTTGCTCCATCTGTAAAACTTCTCTCCGTAAAACAGGGCCCTTCTTACAATGCCCTTCTTTTTTAGAGGAGAAATTGTATTCAAATCTGTACTGTGGTTCTATATAGACATACTCTGCAGAAGCAGAGTTAAAGCTCAAAGCTTAGAACACATTCTTTTCAAATCTGAACATCTGGAACCCAAGCTGGATTTACCATTTCAAAATTGTCAGCTTAGCAGAAAGTATCTTAGGGTAAACCAGAAGTCCAAGTTGAGCTTGCTGTAAAGAGGACATGGCAGAATAGACAGTGAAGCTCTTACCTGAACCGATGATGGCACTTGTGGTATTGGGACCTAGCTTCTGCCACTGTAAATCACAGAGCTGGCTCTGGGAATGGGCACACCAATCCACAACATAGCCAATGACATCTCTAGACTTGGGCTCCCAAGAAATAAGGAATCCATCTTTTGTGCCATTGATTCTTCTCTCCTCAACCTCTTCTGTACAGAAATAAATGGAGTAATGCTTCTGATTTATTTGTATGTTTTGACAATTTCTAAGGAAGAAATAAACACTTGCAATATGTATTTATAGTTATGGTCTCAAATGTCCCTTAGGCTTCTGTGCCTAAATCCTTGGTTCCCAGAACATGGAACCATCAGGAGGTGGTCCCTTCAAGATGTTGAGCCTAATGGAAGAAAGTTAGGTTATTGGGCATGCGGCATGCAAAAAAAGACACTGGGACTCAGGCTCTGTCCTCCCTTTGCCTCTTAGGCACCTGATTGCTCTACCACACATGACCCACCATAATATTTTGCTTTCCCACAGGACATAGTACACCAAGCCAACCAACCATGGATTTCGACCTCTGTAAATCATATCCCCTTATGAACTGCTTATCTCAGGAATTTTGTCAGGGAAATGGGAACATTGTATCTCCAGGTAGGAGCCTCTAATGTTTCCTCTAGGTCCATCTTTCAAATCATATTCCTAGCTTCAAAGAAGCAACTTGCTAAGAATTAAAACCTAATTTTGGAATGTCTACTTTAAGAATTCAACGGTCTACTTTCTTTTTTAAATTTTTTATTGAACTTTGGTGATCGTCACACAATATAATTTGACAGTATTTAGAACCCCTACCAACACCGCCCCTTATTATCTCCCACCCAATTTAATGTACTCTTTCATTATGCATATAATAAGGCCTATAGAGTCAAATTTGTGTCCCCAAATGTCCTTCAGTGTGGATCCATCTACTGGAGTCTGGTTAACTTACCATGAGCTCCATCCTCGAAAGAGACTGTCTCTCTCCTTCTCAGGATCTATTGGTTGCCAAAAGTTCCTTAGGTTGGATTGGGGGTTCCTACTACTTCCCCACGTGACACTATGTGGCAGAGGCTGGCTTCAAACTCACAATGCTCCTGCCTCAACCTCCTGAGTGCTGTGGTTGCAGGCATGCTCCATTGTGCCTGGTTGCTTTATAAGATCTTTATAGGTGACAACAGTGGGGACATATACAGCACAACGTTTACAGCACAGTAAATGTTGTCATATCTCATAAACCACAAAGCTCAAGGACGGTGTATTAACTTTCAAGGAGGACTGTTGTGAAACTGTGTGTACTTGAGTGAATTTTAGACCTTTGTTTTGAAACAGGGTTTCCCTGAAGCACCAGCTAGACTTGCTATGAGACCAGGCTGGCCTGGTCTCTGCCAGGTTCACCGGTCACTGCCTCAGACCGCTGAGATTAAAGACCTGTGTCACCACACCCAGCTCTTGTTGGGGTATTTCAGCACAGCAACAGGAAAAGTAATTAAGATGCCTGTTCAGCTCTCAAGCCACATACCTCTCCATACCGAACCGTATAACCTCTCTCCTCACAAATGCCTGGCTTTAGATCATTTTTTAAGTGTGCTGAAGAACACAGGGATAGAAGTGTGCTGGGTCATGGCTAAATCTACTGCCACCATGAGGTCATGGTCTACTGTGACCTGTTCATGGACTTGGTTCCAAAGGAAATGACTAGCAGTATTTGGCTGCCTCAAGCAATTGTTTTCTCAACTTGTTTGTCACTACTTAGAAATGTCATCAACATTTTCCTGGAGAATGAAAAGCAAACTGATCAACTCCAACTCACGGTTTCCAGAACCTCTAGAGAGGACCATTATCGTCTCAGGCGATGTGCCCACACTGTTGTTGGCCGTGATGTGGAGCTCATAAGAAGAGGAGTCAAGTATCAGTTGGGTGTCAGAGGCTGGTGCAGGGATGGAGCAGTGCTTTGACTCAGCTGGCTTGTCTTGGTTTTCTGCAACTATATTATAGAACAGGATCTTGCCATTGGCCTGTGATTTTGATAGTGGCTAAAAAAAAGATAAATCATTTTAAAATGGGCTTTACTTTGAAAGGACTTTGTATACTTACCTTTTCATTTCTTCCATTCCTTAGCTGCCTAACTCACACATGCAGAAGAACACATATGCACACACCCATACAGCCAGCACACCCACGTATCAGCATACACATACGTGCACAAACAAAAACACATGAGGACACATATATGTGCACACATACATTAGCACACAGATCAGCACATTCACAAAGTTCAATAGAGAAATCATCTCAACACCAAGCTTGGCATCAGGTATTCCAATCTAACTGAAGCATGTAGAGAAGATGACCAATTGGGGATGATGTTCAAAGATAGTGTATCCAGACAGCAGAGAACAAGTCAGGAATCGAAAGGAATGTAGACTCCTTGACTTGGAGGTAAATAAGACTTGGGAGGCAGCCGATAGAAGACCCATAAGTAAAACCACCATCCAGAGTCTTTTGTAGGAAGAACCTAGGTCCTGGCCTCCCTTCAGCTAATCATGTTTCCCCAGACCCTGCCACTGATAAGCCCATACTCCCTCTTCTCGAAGATCCTCCTGGGTGCAGAGAGTTCCCTCCCCCCACAGTCCAAGGCCTGTATTCAGCATCTGTTCCTTGGGCCTGCCTTTCCTAGGGTGGGCTGTGCCCTGCTATGTGTACCCCTGGACCTCAGACCAAGAAGAATCTGTCCTCTGGGGTTGGGAGAGACAAAACTCAAGACACAGGCCTGGTAGGTCCATGCATTTGTAGGTAGAGTCCCTGCAGAATGTGCCAAACTCAAAGTGGGAAGAAAAGCGAGGCAGGCTGTGGCCAGGGACCAAGTTCCTCTTATCACCACGTTCTAGTGTGAGACACTGAGGACTGTGAGAACTCGGAACACAAAGCTGGCCTTCCAGGTTGTCATGTGGTATATGAAGTCAGGCAGAAGAGAACATCTATCTTACATTACAGTTTAATAGCTTAATTTGTAACTTTTAAATTTAAGTTTTGTATTGAAATATTCATAATGTAGAAATAGAGTATGTGACTCTCGACATATACCTTTGTCTTGAGCCTTGCAGAAGGTAGGCTTTTGGGATATACAGAGAAGGTTCTAGCAGTTAGAACTGATCATCCATGGTAAGAGATCTCAGGGAAGCTGCAGTGCAAGCACTAGGACATGGATGTGGAGTAGGTCTCTCTGCCTCCTTCCAACGCCATGGGACCGACTCAAGGCCACTCCCAGCTGTGGATGACTCGCTATTTGGTAGCAACAAGTCAGACCTTTCAAAGCTGCATGCCTTACCTTCCAGAATAAGGTCACAATGCGACTTCCGTTCTCTGACTTCACTCTTCTCCAAACATCAAGAGCCACTGAGGGAGCTGAAAGTAATCAGAGAAAAGTATCTGGGTCATGATGTGTGTACTGAACAGAACATACTCCCCACATTCTTCTAAAGCCATGGTGATTGCTCTGTCCTCTCCAGGGCTTGCTTGTCACCTCTCTCTGTGACATCTATCCCTGTCTACAGCCACACTGCTCAGTCCTCACATAGAAAGTGCTTTAAACTGTCATCTTTGTATATAGTCACTGTGCATAACACTATGTTACATAGGGACATTTTCATGTGAACGTATAGTAGGTACATTTAAAAACAGATCAACTGATAAATCGATAATGAAAATGTGGCACATATATACAATGGAATATTATTCAGCTGTAAAGAAAAATGAAATTATGAAATCTGAAGATCAATGGTTGGAACTGGAAATAATCAGGTCCAGAAAGACAAATGCAGCATATTCTCTCTCAAATGCAGGTTATAGATTTGAATCTCTAGATTTGTGTGCTCAAATTGAATAAATTTAATAAACAAGTTAATAATAAAATAAACTAAAACAAATAGAAAGCAGGAAACTATTACACGAGCCTAAAAGGATTTCAAGGGGAAGGAAATAGAAAAAAAGATCATATGAAAGGGACAGGGGACTAGTCTAACAGGGAGGGTTAGGTTGGGGAGATGGGGCAGCAGGATAGAAGATGGAGTGCAGGGAGGGACAGCAAACAGTAAAGACCTCTGAAAATGCCATATAGAAACCTACCACTGTGGAAGCTGTATACGTGCACATATAAAAAAAGGAGTTTAAGTGGGGTTATCCTAAAACAGGAGGACAATGCCCCAGATATCATAGACCATTAAATAAAAAGTCCAGTGCCAAGTGTGAGTTACTCTTCTTAAATTGTTCTTCAATGGGGTCTCATAGACCCCACCAAAATTTGCAGGCTATTGTTATTACTTTTGGTTACACATATAGAACTTGATGGTCAGACCCTATTGCTAAAGAAACCACATACTTGAGTCACAGGAACTGGAGACATCAAGCTGGTACAGACCCTACTGGCTAGGTTTCATGGTGTTAAAAGGGAGCTTTACATGCGATTGACAGAGAAAAGTAATGAATAATCTTATCTAGATGTGAACACCAGGAGCTACGAAAATGACTGTCCTGGCAAAGATATGCCCACTCGTGCAATAGTGTCATGAACGTTATAAGAGTAACCAAACAAATTTTGATTGGATTTTAAAGCCTACTCCACAAGATATAACTCATATCTGATGTTGTTAACTGGGCCACAAACCCATGGCAGGCTAAGTCATAGGCCCTACAGGAGATCCTAATACTATTATTCTACTAAGCAGATAAAGTAATAAATTTCCCCCTAAGTTCTTCACACCCATAGATTGGTGCATCTCTCATCAGAGAAGCTTCTTTTTACAGAAGAGGCCACTAAAACAGAGACCCACTACTGGTCAATGTACAGAGAATATGAGAATATGGATGGAGTGATTAGCTCTAAATGGGGTAGCTATATCACACGCTCTACCCCCAAGACTTAGTTATTATCACTAAAGAGGCAGGCAGAAAGACTGTAAGAGCCAGAGGTAGTGAACACCGACAGCACTACATTTCGGACAAGACGGTGTCACTACACACATGAACTCACAGCAGCTCTGACTGCATCACAAGATCTTCACAAGGTCAAGTCAGCCAAAATCCCAGAGGGATGGGGGACGGGTTCATGAAGTTCTAGCACTAGCTGGAGAGCTACTGGCAATTGATGGCTGCTGGGGGAGAAAAAGTCAGATTTCTACAAAGTCCTGGAGAGGCTACTGACTTTCTAGTACATGGCCTTAGTGGGCTTAAAAAGAAAAGAGCATGTGGGCTGGGTGTGGTGGGCACACCTTCAACCTCAGCATTTCGGAGATGAAGGCAGTCAGCAGGTAGGTTTCTGTGAGTTTAAGGTCAGCCTGGTCCACATAGTGAGTTCCAGACCAACTGGGGCTCTATATAAATAAATATATATATATATTATATATTATATATATTATATATACTATATAATTATACAATATATAATACAATTAAATGTTGCCATTTAATTCCATGTATGCTAATTTACTTATTATTAAAATCCACTTATGGGTTTGGGGATTTTTTTGCTTGTTTGTTTCTTCAGTTTCTTGAGACAGGGTCTCCAATAGCCCCAGTTGGCCTAGAGATCACCATGTAGACCAGGCAGGCCTCAGTGTCACAGAGATCCACATGCCTCTGCCTCCAAGTACTGGAATTAAAGGTATATGCTACTATGCCACACTATTCAAATCTACTTAAATATTGATGTTTCCAGCATTTAGAAAGTGTAGTAGAACAATAAGTATGTACACATTCACTATCAATATAGATTCATCTCGTTTTCTTTTAAAAAACTTTTTATTGCCTTTACCTATTTATGTGTGTGTGCACGTACCAACCCCAGGAGGAAATCTCAAGTTAGTTCTCTTCTTCCACTATGTGGGCCATGGGGATCAAACTCAGGTTTGATCCTGGAGGCAAGAGAAGCTAGGCTTGGAAGCAAGCACCCACTGAGCTATCTCTCCGAATCGCATCTCGTTTTCTTATCATCAAAAGTAAAGAGAAGTCCTTTTAGGTTAGTTATAATATAATCCAAAGATATTCTACTCCTTTGCTCTTTTTCTTCTGCACAAAATTTTAACTGTAATGTTGGGGTAATATTGCAAAAAAAAAAAAAAAAAAAAAACCAAGCAAGGCAGCATAGTCAAAATTCTTTAATAATACACAGCTGAGGTTGCACCCCCAGAAAATGATCAGAACCTTGGGGGATGTGAGGTTGGCAGGAACCCCGGGGAGCAGGGGGTGGGGGCCTGAGTCTAACCATGACAATCTCACGCATAGAATCTGAGCATCTGCCCTTGTTTTCCCTCTTTAAGTGGCCCTCCTGGAATGTCATAGGAAGCTCTATACACAAACAGCAAGAACTGGTAAATTTACACATGTAACCCTTCCTTCGACAGTAACACAGTGAGTGCTTGAATCAGCACAGTCTCAAAGTGCAATGACAATACCAAGAGAGAGTACAGTGTCCAGCTGTAGTGGGGATGGAGCTCCAGAGCCAAGCCACCGGGTATGTCCCAGTTGTTTCACCTGCCTGTGTCTCAGTGGCCTTCTCTATAAAAGGAGAATAAGAACAATTCCTGCACAGGTAGTGAGATGTAAAAAGAAAAGTGCAGTGAAAAGTATGGTGAACAATAATAAACATGAGCTGCTAGTGCTTTACCGTGCTATTCATTAACACTGCAAACAAGGTGAGTCCTTGCCCCTGTGGGGTAAGTGTGACTGTGCTGGAATAAGACACTTACTAACAGAGATCACGGTTCCAAAGGCCATCACATTCCCAAACACAGTCTGGTGTTATGTGCATGAAACCAGTGCTTTCGTTGGCACTGACACGTCTGTTTCTTCCCAGTCCTGAGTTAAAGACACTCCATGCACATGTCCCAAACCCACTGTGACTCCAGTAATAGCTGAGAAAGTGCTTTGGAAAAATGATAGACAAGAGAGAAAATGTACACTAGAAGTTACACTGATGTCAAATGCTTTCACTCCTTAGGCATTTAATCTAATTTTTCAAATGGCATGGTTTTTGTTTCAATACTTCCGTCTTAGTTTTTGGTAGAAGTGAAAGTTCAGAAGGAAGCCAACCTGAGTCATAGATCTGTGAGTTCAATGCCAGGGAGATGAACGTACCGACTTCAGGTGTGTGGAAGTATTTTTCAGCCCAGTTACTCCATTTCCAGACATGGTTGGCATCTGCACAACGCACACAGGCCTTGTACTCTGTGTCAGGATCTAGATCGTTGAAGAGGTAGTCACCACCCACGTGGACAGAAACATTGTGCTTCTGGATCAAGAAAGAGAAGAAGATTAAAAAGAACACAGAAGTATTTGTGGATAGATCTTATTGCAAAGCTAATCAGAAGACAACAAATTCACATTTGGAAAAAGACTAAGTTTTCTTTGAGGGGAAAATAATTCTTAAGGCTTTCTTTTTCGTGCTTAAAGTCTAGATTAAGCTCATACCCCTCTTTTAAAAAATTCAATGGTCCTTTTCTATTTTATATTCTTTTGTAATTTCATACATGAATACAATGTATTTAGATCATACCCACCACTCATCATCCCTCTCCAACTCTTCCAAGATCCCTATATCCTCCTCCCAACATCTTGTCTTCTATTTCTATAAAACAATAAATAAATATCCCATATGAAGCCAGGCATGGTAGTACATGCTTTTAATCTCAGAGGCAGACAGCTCTCTATGAGATCGAGGCCAGCCTGGTCTACATAGTATATTCCAGGCCAGCTGGGGCTACAGAGAGATCCTGAATCAAAAAGACAAAACAAACAAACAAAAACAAAAAAACTCATTGAACACAATTAGTGCTACCTACATGTAAATAATTATAGGGCCATCATCTGGAGTGGACAACCTACCAAGGGGGCCACACCACAGAAGAAAACCGTCCTCCCTTAGAAGTCATCACCTGCCAAAAGCTCTTCAGGGATGGGGGGTGTCTCATGCACCCTAACCCTTGTGACCCTTTTTAAACAGATGATTCACACAGTGGAACTAAGACATAAATAAAGAATTGACTGATTGAAGAATTTTTGTTGTTGGGAGGTTTTGTGTGTGTGTGTGTGTGTGTGTGTGTGTGTGTGTGTGTGTACATGCACGCATGTGCGCTCAAGGATCTACTCTGTAGTCCTGGTTATTATGGAATTTGCTATGTAAATATGGCTGGCCTTCAACTTGAAGTGATTTTCCTACCTCTGCCTCTCAAATACTGGAATTAGAGGTGTGCACCATCATGTCCAGATAGAGTTTTATTACATAGCCAAGGTTGGTTCAAATTTATTCTCTCTGGAGCCAGCCTTCTGAATGCTAGGTAACAGAAGTGTGCCACCAATATAAAACTCTCATTCTACAGTCATGTACATCAAAGGATTTTTAAAACAGGAAAGTAAGGAATGTCCTTACACGTATCACTTCTCTTTCACACTGGAGTTCAATCTGACATAAGAGTGTGTAGTCATTCCCCCGGGAGTGCACCTTCCAGGTCATAGAGGCTTTTGTGGCACTTATAATTTCAAGGCCGACATCATGAGGAGCCTTTAGATAAACTGTCAATCAAAGATAAAGAAAGAAACAAAGAAACAAATAAAAAGATCCAAAGAGCAGGTCCTTTTAGACTTTAGTAAATACATAATTAATTTTTTATTTACTTGTTCACCAGTACTTTCTATTTGTGTTCAAGAAAATGGCAAAAATAAAAACAGACTTTCCAACAAGATGTATTATGACAACTGTACTCAGTAATTGTATTATATATTGGTACTAATTGCATTCGACAGTTTGAAGAAAAATACAAAAAGTAATTACATAAGGAATCTCAAAATGAAACATAATCAGACAGTCTGTGGTGGAGAGCCAAAGCTTGGCACAGGCAGCCCATGGAAGGTTATAATGCAACCTTGAGTCTATCTGAAGTACAATTAACAATGTCAAATAACCCAATATACAAAACACCACAAAATAATATCACCAATTGCCAAAGGCAAAGATCATCAACAGATGCCAGCCTCCAGATGACCCAGGTAAGTACAACTGTTAAACGAAGAATATCTTTCTAAATGGCTTCATGAGACATAGCTAAACACAGTTGAAATGCAAAGAGGGGAAACTATTCTCAGAAGAGAGATGGGAACTGTTAAAGGAAAAAAGAAGCAATTGCAAATCTGGGCACTGAAGAACACAATATCTGTAATCAAACCTTGGATGGGATTTGGCTCTGGAAAAGGTGGAAGAAACACCTTCCGTCCTGTTTATTCCGTTGCGTGCAGTGGATGATTCACTGAGTGCTGCCTGAGGACACTAAAGGGAAGCTGCAAAGGGACCACAAAGCAGAACTGGAAGTGCTACCGAGCTGGCAGTCAATTCATCTCATATTTTTTCCCATGAATCCTCCCAACATTTGGCCTTGGGTAAGGGCACAATGGCAGGCATGATGCCCAAGCAAGCTAATTAAAGCCCCAGATTTCTGGATGGAGAATCAGAAAGGAGTTTCAGGGAATCAGAAAACACAAGGGTAATCACAGGGAGAAAGGCGCTTGAGAGCGACCTCATGAGGTGTCATGAGCCACAGCCTCCTTCCCATTTGTGCATGCCTGGTTCTGATGTGACACAACATGCCGAAGGCTTTGTGGACTGAACTAACAGACCACGCTCCAGTCTCAGATTGGCCAATAGGAGACAAACAAGTGGAAAAAATTTAAAAAGCATCAGAAAGGCTTTGAAAAATAAACTATCATTGGAACCAACATCTATAACAGGCAGGTTGAAACAGTCTAAACCTAACCAGGACAGTTATCAACTAAAACAACATTGTTTTCTCCAGTGGATTCAAACATCCGGAGTTTCACAACAGAATATTAAAAATGTCCAGAATAAATTCCAAAATAATGTATCATAATATGAACTAGGAAAACCCCAGCTCAAATTAGAAAATACAGTTAACCGCTGTCTATTAAAAGGTGACCCAGAGATTGGAATTATCTGTTAAATGCTTTAAACAATGATGATAAAGCTGTCAATGACAGTTACACAAAAAATTCTTAATAGCTCCATGAACCAAAGCTAAACATAGTCAAAATGAATAGAAAGAAAACAGTTCTCAGTAGAAAGATGGAAACTTTTATAAATTATTATAAAATTTTCCTGGTTGCAATAAACAACTAGAAAAATCCTCAAAGCAAATGAAAAAACAATCTCAGTAAAGAAATGAAAAATAAAATAGAAATTTTAGATCAGGAAAACACAACAGAATTAAAAACTGATTTGGGAGTATCAAAAATAGATCAGAGATAACAAACAGATCAGAACCTGAAGGCAAATCAACAGACAAAAATGATTCAGTTGAACACCAAGAGAAAAAGAGCCATTATGGAATGAACAGAATCTCAGGGAAATGTCAGACTGTAGTCACAAAGCTCTACTCCACACTTGAGTCCCAGAATGTGAGGGAAAGAGTACAATGTTAAAGAAAAAAAGATGGAAAATCCCCAGATTTGAGGAAAGAGCCAAATCTACAGATTTAAGAAGCTCAGGATAAACCCCCACATAGGACAAAGCCCAAAATCATCTCCTAACCCTGTAATAATCAAAAGGTTTTGACAATGCATCAAGAGAAAAATTCTAATTTAAAGACCAGGAAAAAAAAAATGACTGAGAAGAAAAGGAGCAAAGCCTCAAAAATACCAGAAATAGCATAAAAACAGATTCAAGGTAAATAACTAAAGAAAGCAATGGCAGACCTTGAATTTGTCAATGTATCAACTGAGGAAGTTCAGAGAATGATCACCTCAGAGAAAACTACATGCAGAGACATATGAAACTACTTCGAACCCAAGATAAAGAACAAAATGTTAAGCAATGGATACACAGGTCTATCTTACGTACCAAGGAATGGCTCAAATGACAATGTGTTTACCCAAAAACCAGGAGGCCAGAGAAAGTAGTGGAACAACTTTAAAGTATCAAAGGAAAAGAAATTTCAACCTAGAAGTCAATGCTCAGCAAGTTATCTTCAGCAAAGAAGGCAAATCGACATTACCAGAGGAAGCAAAATGAAGAATCTCTCACTAGTAGAAAGAACCTCTCCAAAAGAAATGCTAAATGGGACCCTTCATGCCTCAGAGGTTTGGCATGAGGGGGTAAATTCTATTTTCAGAAATGGAGAAAAAGCTACAAAAATAGTGACTATCTGGAGGAACAGGAGACTACTTTATCCTCTTCAGTTCTTTATGGATATATGAAAGCAAAAAACCTAGCACTGCAGAGGGATTTCTGCTGTCTGTACGTGTAACATGGAATAACTACCACACTCCTCAGTGGGAAAGCGGAAAGGCACTGATTTCACTGCCCGGCGTCAGCATTTCACTTGAAGCGATGAAATATTAGCCTCGGACTCGGTCAAGGTCTCATCCCTTTCTAGAGAGCCTTGGGCTGACCTTGTTCACATCCCTTCCTTGTTTATAGTTCCTGAGAATAACTATAGAATGTTCTGGGATGCAGCATCATGAGATAGCAGTCTGGGTTCTGCTCTAGTCCCCTTTAGAAACAAGCCATCCTGAGTCAGTGAGTGCATAAAGACCAGGGCTGGCTGCTTTCTTAGGTCCCTCGGTTGTAGTACAAATGAAGAACTGCTCTGATTGCTTTCTGAGGCCTCGAGACTTGACTAGCAAGGAACTGAGGCTTTTGCTGTGCACGGGTGCCAGTGCAGGTGACCGTCCTCTGCATATACTCTATCTCAATGGACACAAACAAGCTGATAACCAGTGAGAAGGACGGCCAAGGAGGAGAGGCCATGCCCTTCCTCACATCTAACTCAAGCAGACATGTCATCCAGGAAGCATGGAACCTGAGTGTGGCCGGAGGGTTTGCGGGGAAAGACAGTGAGCGGAGCATAAGTCCCCGCCCACACACATGCACACACACATGACACTGTAAATGTGCCAGCTTCATGGATGAGGGTAGAGGGGAAAATGTGGAAACAGAGCCGACAGGCCATCAACAGGCCACAGTGCAGACTTGCTTAGACAGAAACTGGTCATCTAAAGGACAGATAATGGGTGCAAGCTCAAGAAACCTCTTGCAGACTGCCCGGTGTGTCTGTCTGAAAAAACAGCATTGCCCTCCCAAACATCTTTGAGCAGAACAGAGCCATTAGGAATGAGGCTAACGTGTCTGCATTCCTACCAGGCACCAGTGGCTACAGACTACCAGTATCACATGAAAGAAGGAGAAAATTCAGACTTTTCTGTGGTCTGGAATGGTGGAGCCCACAAAATAACATTTCTTGGTTCCTTGTAGAAAAATAAAGCTGATGATATCAAGCAGTTCGGGCACAAAAAGTGGCCCCTGGCACTTACCTGCTTATATGCTTGTGGGTAGGGCCCTTTGGCCACTGTGTACAATCCAGACAGTGGTATTTTGTCTACCTGAGAAGTGAGTCCCTCACAGCTGGACAACGGGCTTACCCACTGTGCCAGCCAGCTGAGCTAATAAGTTTTTCAACAAAAGCAGTCTTGCATAGTGAATAGAGAACAGGATATCACTCTGTTCATACAGGCTTAATATATATAAAATATGTTTCAAACAACCCCATCATCATGTAATGGCCAAGTTTGGCTGTTCCAAAAGGTCCTCTGGTCATGAAGAAGACAAACAACAGACTTCTTATAGTAGGCCAAATGCCAAGACCATATGAGCTGAAAGCCAAAGGAATATCCCAGAGAAAAAAGTTGTTGGCTCTGACTCACCCACAAATAACAAGGAGGCCCAGTATCTGGCAGGTTTCTTTGGATGATGTAGATAGCATATATCCAAACTGTGTCACTTTGGCCCTCTAACTCAAGGTGATGAACAAAGCTACTAAAAGCAGCCCTGTGTAGCACGATGCTTTGGAAGCTAGTTAACAAGTTGTGGTCCAGCCCTTACTTCCAGAACCTTTGGAGTCTGTTAACCTCAGAGAGTCACAGATATCCAGAACTTCCAGAAAACTGCCACAAAGTTACCTGCATCTCAGATTCGGGGCATGGATATTGCCCTCTCTCTGTTCCTCCCTTGCTTCCTCCCTTCTAGTGCCTCACTATGTTATGCTCCAACTCATGATCATCTACCTCAGCATCCCAAGTGGCAGAGACTGTGGGCATTGGCAACTCTTTGCTGGCTCTGGAGCATGATTTCTGGAGACCAAACAAGCATCATATAACCAGACTACTACATGTGACACTATACCACAAACTGTCCATTCTTACTTGGATACATGCAGATTCCATCAATGAAACTGAACAGAATCAACAAGGCTTAACTAATCAATGAAATGGTGTATTTAAGATTAGGGCCAATCACTCTATGAAGAAATGACTAGCCCACTGGTAGAGCCAAGCCATGGATCAGGTAGGCTTAAGCATTTCCTAGGATTATGCAGAGAATTGAAAACCTGCTGACTATTCATTTGGCAAAATTACTGATAGCTTTGTTGAACTAAAAACAGTACAAGAGTTGTGGCTTCCATCTGAATAGTAGATGGCCATCTTTTGACTAATTGGACATGGACATTCTGTCCTTAAGCCAAGTAACATGCAGTGGTGATGGCCATATTGTCTACCCCTGCCACCCTTCCTTGCTACATGAGGGGTGGAGGTAGGAGCTCGGGCTGAAACATGTTTGCTACAGGGAGGATTAATTAATTATGGTTTTCTGGGATCTTTTCATTTCCATCCTTAGCCTTTCCTCACTTTAGATTTTGAGCTGACAAGATTAGGGTTGTTCTGTTAGCCTTTTCCCGATATTTATGGCCAAGTAACACATCAGATACTTGCAGAGGAGTTTAAGCTTATGTGTCAAAGTAATGAGACAGCCCAGCTGTGTAGCTATAGTAACAGAAAGTCAACAAAGTGACTGACAGATTGCAAAGCAATCTGTATTAGAACAAACAGATCCCAGATTTTAAATAATCAAAAGAAACATTATTAAAAAAGATATGTGAAGTCTGACTACTAGCACACAGAATATACAGTAGTTTTAGATATGAAGCTAACTGAAAAGTCCTCAAAATATGTAAAACAAAAATTTATAAAAAAAATAAGAAATATACCAAGAGTCAGCAATTTAGGACTGATCAGCCAACTCCAGGATAAAAAGATCGGAAGGACACAGCTAACACACTGAACTAACAGACACACTACACTGATGGTTCGTCAGTTCAAAGCCTGAGATTCTGCACTCCGAAGCACTAGGTGACAGATGCTCCTGTCCACAGACAAGGTACTGACAGCCAGGTTCAAAGTCCTAAAACCAACCTTGGCAAGTTCAGCAAGCATGTGTAGTGCAGACATCTCTGAATACAATGAAGGTATTTCTATTAGAAACTGGACTGTATATAGCTCATTAAAGTGAGAGCATTACCATATTAAAACTTACTGGATTGTTTGGGATATCCAAATTGACATTTCGAGATTTTTGGCTTTTCATATTGTATTTATGAGATAGCAAGAAAATAAAAGCAGCAGCAGAATAAATTCAAGAAGGTAGAGGCAGACAGGCAATGAAAGAGTGAAAATAAATGAAAATAAAAAGGCATCATAAAAAGGACATTTTAACAGCAAAAATAATGGTTTTAAAAATAACCAAAATATTAGCAATATTGGGTAATGAGAGCAAGGGCACACACAAACAACAATGGGAAAGAGTCACAGGAGCAAATACAGTAGGGGCTGGAGAGGTGGCTCAGCAGTTAAGAGCACTGGCTGTTCTTGCAGAAGACCTGGGTTCAAATCCCAGCACCCACATGGCAGCTAACAACTGTCTGTAACTCCAGTTCCAGGCAATCAGACGACCTCTTCTGACCTCCTCAGGCATTCACTGCATGACACGGATATACTTCCATACATGCAGGCAATACACTCAAACACATGAAATTTAAAAGAAAATTTTAAACCTACAAAAAAAAGTTTCAAGAAAAAATGTCAAATACTGAAGATTGGAAAGAAGATCTAACGTATGGATAATCAGACTTTCTAAAACTGGAAACCGAAGGAAAGAACTGACCAAATGGGTTTAGCCATAATCTTTCCCTGATGTTTACTGTCTGCCAATACGGTAAATTCTTGAATAGCTACCGAATATTAGAATTCAAAAAAACTTTCTGAAAAGTATTTGGAAGTACATATTGAAAGAGCGTACCCTGTTACTGAAAATATCAACCTAAAACAGACAACACAGACAAACTACAATACAAATACTGGATTTTAAAGAACAGAAATCCCATGGCAGAAAGACCAAGTTTGTAATAATGGAGAAATAGGCAGTCAGTACCATTAGAACGTCATCAGCCTTCTTTATGCCACAGGGAGTGGAACAAGGGACTCAAGGGAGAAAATTTATGTTAAATTATTTTATGCCCATTTAAACTGATTTTTAAATTCAAAGACCAGAGCCCAACTTCAATATTCAAAGATTCTGGGGCATATTATTCCATCAGCCCTTTCTGAAGGACAGCCTAGAGAGCAAACTTAAAATAACCAGAATGTGCAGGCAAGTGTTTTCATAAGAACTAATGGTAAATATTAAAAATACAGCTAATAACCAAAAAGATCTAACAGTCTTCAAAAAGGGGATAATATGAGTTATAAAATGAGAGGCAAGAAAAAATATGCTTAAAACATGATAAACTATTTTTCAGAAATTTCTTTAGTGGCTATAGTTCAAAAAACAAAGAAGTATACATGGGAAATTTTTTAAACTTTATGAACAAATGTTAATTAACAAAGACCTAAAGAAATATTAGATGTCCATGTATAGGAAGACTTAGCAACAAAAAAGTATTGATTTATCCAAGTGACATTTTTAGCTTTAATGCAAATCCAAAATACCAGCAGAGGTTTTCATAGATTTTGATAAATCTTTGGCTTTATAGAAGGGTGTGATGCATAGCTAAGAAGCATATACCTGGCAAAGAGTAGGGAGGGGGACTTACTGCAATCAAGAATCTGCAGCTGAAGCTCCTTAAATTAGTGTGCTATTAAGGCAGAAAGACAAACTGCCCAGCGGTATTAAGACTCTATAATTCCATTACATTGTCACGAGAGTGAGAGTCAGCATTTAGCAGGAGGGAAATAGGGCTATTCAATGAATAGAAATGGTTAAAGGGTTATTCTAAGAAAAACTCACTGTCACATCCCTACTTAATTTCATACACACCAGAGAGAACAGGGATTTCCTTTTAAAAAAAATCTTTAAATCTCTGAGTAAAAATTAAAAGGGACCGTGTTTCTGACCTTGATCTTGGAATAGGGAGGCATTTCTCTAAAATATGTTGGTATAGTTATCTGTGTTAAAGCTGAAATCTTTTGTTTGTCAGTAGACAAGTAAGGGATGAAGAGCTACAAACTCGGTGAAGATACGAGCAACAGAGAAACAGATCAGCATGAAGAATGTGCGCAAAACAAACAATATGAACAAGCACGTCATACAAAATAAAATGGATGTGCCAAGAGCACAGGAAGAGGTATTGAGCCTCAGGACCATCACAAATACCATTTTATGACAATTCAATCAGCAAAAAGAAAAGATGAGCATACAAAATTGTGGAGATGAGTAAATCCACAGGTGGGAATCGAATGGGGTAACATCTTCATAAAAGAAACGTTCAGATAGTCTGTGGATCCATCAGTTCCACTCAGATAACTACACAAGACAAATAACTGCAGATATGTATGAACACATCGAAAAGTTCTAATACTAATTGAAACTGTACCCCATGTGAAATGTGATACAACTTGAAATCCATCAAAAGACATGAATGAATAAAATATGTGTGTTTACATGAAGTGCTGTAGTACCATGAAGAGACTACAGCAATGTTCCCTGATATGAGCGCCTTAGCACCCTGATATTACATATGTATTACCAGATTGTTAAATATGTGTTAATGTCCTTAATATACACTAAGTTTCATATATCTTTAAAACTACATAAGAACTGAGAACACATATCCACACACAATTTAAAGTCCTAATAATTTTGGTAGAAGAGGAGTGGGAAGGCTGTGGGATAGAACAAGGGAAGGAAATATCCAAGTCCTAGTTCTGAATTGGTTAGTGAGCTCACTGATCCTTGAGAGATGATCAAAACAATTACATGCATACATCCATGAGGGTGAGTGTGATGAACAGAGGGATAAAGTTTAACTTTTACTTAGGCTTGAATTAGGTCCACTGGATCACTGGATCACACTGTGTAAAATAATCATGTGAATGGCCACCATAGTCTGTGACAACTGTGTCTCACCTCGATCAGTCAAGTGAAAGTTAATGCTGACACTTCTTGTCCTTAAATTATTTTTAGCTGTAAGTGTGAAGTTATACATTTCCTGAGAATCATCCGTGATTTGCCAATCGCATGAGTTTTTGTTACAAAGCTCACTTCTTCCAGAGAACCTTAAAAAAACAAGATAGCAAAGGCAGGGTCTAAACCCTTTCACCAAAACAGATGCATCCCTAACCCTTGGGACTTTCAAACCATGCAATTCATTGATCTGTCACCAACATACCATCAATTAAAATACAATTTCACTGAATTTGCTATACGGGATGCAATGTGTTAGCAATGAATTTCTGACTCCCTCTTGTGGGTGGTAAGAACATCAATTAATCTACTTTGAATATTCTTGAATAATTAAGGAAAGCCACATCATCAGGTAAGACTATTTTAACACAAAGATACATTAACTGTCCTTATTTTTATGGTTTATGTTCTTTTAAAACACACCAGGTAGAAGATACTACACACTTGTAATCACCTCAAGAGTTTCTTTTATACACACTTTCTACAATGTCTAGGTGAAGCTTTCCTTATGTATTTTATTTTAATGAAGCAGAGTTGGAGATTTTTATTAAAGATGGATTTTAATACAGGCCTACCCACAAAGTTAGGAGAAAGAGAGGTACTCAGAAGAAAGTTATATACACCCAAGAGTAGGAGTGTAGCCTTCTCTTAAGAGAGAATTACCTGTCACAAGGATCTTAAGCAAGGAAGAATCGGCTGATGATGTAACCAGAGCTAACTTACGATTCAAATAAAATGTATGTTTGGGAAAGTTGTTGATTCCAAGCCAAAGCAGTATCCACCCCAGGTTCCCATACACAGTTCAAAGTCTTGAAGTCTTGAGTTTCACAAGAAAAGTTCTTGGGTTCTTCAAGTACTTCTGTCCAAAGAACAAAATGAAAAATCTAATTAAGCCCTTCTATTGAATAACAAGTTAAAAGAAAAGCTCTGCTTGTGATCTGAAGTCACAGTCCCCCAAACAATGAAGGGATCATAAGGTAGAAGTCAGCATTCAATAGCCTCAGAAAGGCCCATTTTCAGGGACTTCAACACCTTGCTCCCCCCTCACAGCCCCCACTGCTGTGTTCTCTCATCATTTTCTGGGGTATTTTGGAGATGGGTGGGTAGAGTTGGGCAGGTGTTTGGTATTGTGTCATCTGAAAGGATGTGTATGTGTCCCCAGTAATGGCTGGTGTCCCATTTGGGGTGTTGTGGCTTTTATAGAAAGCCCCAGGATGTCGGCCAGTCAGCCAGACTTTGTGAATGAGTTAAATTCTAGTGAAAGTGGACAGTCCCCAGAAATGACAAAACTCCACTAAAATGCGGAGTCACTTCTCTTCTCAGGGACCACAGTTCAGATAGCCTAAGTTGAAATGACCTCCTCGGCAATAGCAGAAGATGTCTCAGATACTGCCCTACTGTCTACGGGGATAGAAATCTTGAGAACAAACATCAAAGACCATAGCACAGGTACACAGAGACCCACAGAAAAATCAGCGTGCCCCCGACTCCACTGAAACAGGCCAAGGAGCCAGCTTCCACAGTTAATATAGTAACAACCACCACTGTAGAACCTCTGTATGCAGCTGGTACACTGGGGCCAGATGCTGTATCCATGTTCACTGATTTCCCCAAACTCCACCATCCCTATTCACAGGGAGCCAAGAGGATGGGTCCAGTCAAGGGCTAAGGTGAGCCCAGGTCTCTGGGCTTCCACCTGGTTGCCTTTCTGTGGTTGGCTGGCCTACGCTCTCATACTTCTCTCTATGATCCTGAGCAAATACAGCTGAAGCAAAGCAAGATATTTTTCTCAGTGGTTCAGGTCATGACCTGAAATTTCTCTAGTTTAATACTGTTGGTTTCTAAGAATAAAACCATCAGCAAGGACAAGGAAACCACAGGAAATCCTGGCAGTATTGCCTGAGGATATTATTTTCAGAATCTCTATTAGACTTGTGAGACAAAAGGAAATCAAGACTATGTATAAATATGTTTCTTTGTCTTCTGGTAAAGGCAATTCAAGGTACTTCACAGGAAATTAGAATAAAAGGACCATGGCACTCAAATACTTACTTGAGACAAAGAGAACAGTACCATTACCACGTCTGGAAGGATTTGTGCTGTTACAAAAGATGTTTGTCCCCGTGTTTCTAATAAAAATAACATTATTCAAGTTGAATATGGACACATGAGAATCAAGCTGTTCTCCAGGTACTGGAGTTTCTTGCAAATAGCAAGACACATTATGCCGATTCCTTCCACACACGGAACAAATGGTAACACTGGAGCCTTCCTCCACCAGCTGATCTTGAGGAAATACTAGCAATGTATCAGGTTCAAGAGGAGAAACTGGTACTGGAAGACAAAAAGCCTTCATTAGAATCTTATTCAGAATTCAAGACAGCCCCTTCCCACTCCCTGACAGATAAACGTAATTTTCTTCTCTCACCTGGAGAAAACAGCACCTGAAATTTCCACATTATTTCTGCAGCCTTTGGCTGGTGCTGACCAATCCTTTCCACCATTGTTCCTAGTGTCACATGGTACCACTCATCCAGTCAAAGTAGCACCAGTTACCATCTCTGATTATTATGTTGCACTTTATAGAGTCCCTGCTCCCAACCCCCAATCCTCCCCCTGGGAGGCCTTTGTGTCTGTTATCTCCTGTCATCTCAGGACATCCCAAAGTGGGACGAGTAGGTACTCTGAGCATAAGTTTGCTCAGTTTGTCAGTGGCAAGTCCACACTCAGGTCTACCAGGCCTGCTGTGATAGCTAAACTGTCAACCTAATGAGATCTGGAATCGTATGGGAGACAAGCATCTGGGCATGCTGGTGAGGGATCATCTTGATTAGGTTAAAGAAGATGGGAAGATCTTCTCACTGTGGATGGCAATGGTTCCTGGATGGGCTCCTGGACTGTATAAAATGGAGAAAGCTTGTCACTAGTACTTCATCACACTCGGCCTCCTGATTATGAATGGCACATGATCCGGTGCTTCAAGGTACTGCCATCTAAACTTCTCCACAATGATGGACTGTACCCCTGAACTGTGAGCCTGAATAAATCCTTTCTCCCTTAAATTGTCTTTGTCTGTGTATTTGTGTTGTTGATGTTTTATTATTGTTTTGGCCTTTTTGAGTCAAGATCTTTCTGCAGCTCTGGCTGTCCTGGAACTCATTATGTAGACACACCAGGCTGGCCTCAATCTCATGGAGATCCTCCTGCCTGTGTCTCTGGAGTGCTGGGATTAAAGGTATGTGCCATCAAGCTCAGCTTGTTTTGTTTTGTTGAGACAGGTTCTCTCTGTAACCCTAGCTAGCCAGGAACTTACTAATGAGCCCAGGCTGACCTTGATCTCACAGAGTTGAGTGCTGTGATTAAATGCGTGCACCACCACACGCAGCTCTTGTTTTTATTTTAGCACAACGGGAAAAGTGACTGTGGCACCTGTCCAGCTCCCAAGCCATGTCTCTCCATTAAACTGAACCCTCTCTCTTCTCTCCATGAAAAAGCTACTCATTCACCCCTCATCTCCTTTTCTTCTCCTGCATGACCCACTGGCATATCAAAATCCCCAGGGCTCTCCTTTGAAGAGCCCCCCTCCCCTTCTCCAGCCTTCCTTCCCTGTGGCCTCCTTGATACAGCTGCTGCTACCTGCTGCTCAGGTTTCACCACCCCACCCTAATCCTCAGCCTTCTGCAGACTGCTTGGCCACCAACCAGGCCACTAGAGACCACTGGCATCACCTGTGCCCAGTGGTCTGTACACTGCTATTGGGCTTTTAAGATCTCAAGGTGATTCTCTGTGCAATCCTGGTTGAGAACCAGAACCCTATGGGTCGGATTTCCCATTTATTATTGCATTAGTT
Source organism: Eospalax fontanierii (assembly GCA_035773235.1). NCBI lineage: Eukaryota > Metazoa > Chordata > Mammalia > Rodentia > Spalacidae > Eospalax > Eospalax fontanierii. The sequence goes on from CM069527.1 coordinate 85,384,538, forward strand.
TTGAGATTACAGTTTAGAGAAATCTAGTCACTGTACCAGAGTTGTTTATAACACGGCTATTTCTTTCTCCATTAGTATCTTTTCTGTGGTTTGAGATAGGTTCTCACTATTTGGTCTAGGTTGGCCCTGAACTCACTGTATAATTCATCAAGCTGGCCTTGAATCTATGTGAACTCTTGCCTCAGCTTCCCGCATACTGGTATTATAGGCGTATGGCAACATGCTTGTCTTTCTCACTATCTTTTTAATCTCTTTTCCTCTGTATATATGTCCCTCTTACAGCAGTAAGATATAGTGGTTAATAACATGGGTCTGCATGGGCTCTTTATCTTGCCTAGATTTCACTTTCCTCAACTAGGAAGCAGGGCAAAGAATAAAGCCTATTTCATAGGACTGATGTGATGGCTAAATCAGCATCTTGTGTTTACAACAGTAAAATGTAGATTTAATTCTGATATTATTATTAATCTATGCACTAAGCTACTCGAGTTAATAGGCTGCCAGTCTGAATTAGTTAATTTACATAAATACTTGGCAAATAAATGATTGTATTGGCAGAACTTCATATAACATGGAAGGACACATAGTGAGACGCTTTGCTATAGACATGACCTATAGCAAACCAGAGCATGAGAAACTAGAACATGCTCTAGAGTTCACTTACAAAAAACTTTAAAGATCAAAATTAAGAGATATTTAAAGCACATTTGTTCATAATTCCACCACTGGAAGGAAATCTGCTTTCCTTTCCCCATGTTGCTTCCCTTTTTTGGATGAAAGACTGGCAACTACAGTCTATGGACCCATTCAAGCCCATCATGTATTTTTGTAAATAAAGTTTTATTGGAACACAGTCACCACTGTTTCTTTACATATTATCAAATTTGCTTTCTGAAGACAGAATTAAGTGACACAGTCACAACAGGGACTGCCAGATCCTTCACAAGAGAAGTTTCCCAACACCTGCTTCAAATGTATACACATTTTGTACAGTTTTAATGAAAACACATACACAATTGATGTTCTACTCTGTTCATTTGACATTTTAAATAAACACATGTTGCACTTTTGGAAAGTGGATATAAAATTATTTGAATTGTCTAATTATCTCAATAAAGATGTTCACAGGTAAAATCTCAGACATCTAGAGCCCCATGGAGAATTTCAGAACTGTGCTTTTTAGTTCTATTATGACCAAAGGAAAATAATGTCTGTATCAATCCAGGGTCTTTCTAAGGGGGCTTCTTCTAGTTGACTACAGGCACCTGAGTAACAGTAAACCTGTTTATTCTTGGGACCACTACACTTCTTACTATGAGCTTCATGCCAGGAACTCCAGTTGCTCCAGAATCTCTGTGGGAAGAACTTCTCATCGCCCACCATACCCCTTATTCTTAAGAAGTATGTTACACATTCCAAAGGGATGTCAGGTTTCCAGCTCCATTGCACAGTTTGATTCCACTTCACAGTGGTACTGTAATTCTCCTAAAAACAAAGGAAATGTTTGGAAATATACAGACATCGTGTCCTGGAAAATAAGCCCTTCTGAATTATTCCAAAGGACAAGCGCCTATACCAATCAGTTCCACCAAGTTTGTAAGTGAAGTCCATTCTTGAAGAACTGCAGTGTTCTTCAGTCCCCCTTGCTCTGGTATCTTAGCAGTGGACAGCTATGGCCTCTTTTTTTCTTCACTCCTTATTGCTGCTTCATTCCAGGGGCCCACATGGAGAAAATGAAGAGAAAAGAAAAAGGCCCTCAAGTCTTGCAGAAGGATCCTAGACAGGTGCTGGTCACAGATAACCCACTATGAAAATTCTAGAAATCTAGTGAATTGACCCATCCTTAAAAAACAAGCAAGACTCATGGGTATTTTTAAATATTCATTTTAACCAGAGCCAGATCAGGTCAGCCAAACCTACCAGTGCTAACAGGACAGCTCTGTGGCATCCCAGGAATACGGCAATCTCTGGAGTCAATGGATGCTTCTTCCTGTCTCCTTGTTTGTCTAGCTCATCTTGTCAGATGTGGTGGGCAGATGGACCACACCATTCCACTGAGTTCCGTCTGTGGAACCTGAGGCCCTACTGATGTCAATTAAACAGCATTCCTTACAATGCTTTCTGGAGAGCTGTCAGGCTGAGCTTGTTCTTCATCTTTCTAACACCTGCGTTTCCATTTTCAAATGCATTGTCTCCAGTGGTAGCATTACGTCTTACTCTACCTTTCAAGGCCTCTGCAATCTGGCTCCCACTAATCTCTCTTGATGGTATCTTCTCTTTGGACCCAGTGGTTTACCCAACACTTCTGATATTTTTCTGACACTTTAGTATCTTCTCATAAGGTATTCCTGGTTTGGTGTCCCCCACTCTCCCTTAGGAATTAATTGCATTCTTGAGTCCCACATAATGCCCTAAATCCTTCAAGAAGAATTTATTGCTATTATTTCTGTGTTGGAGATTGAACCCAGTGACTCACACAGGCTAAACAAGAGCTCTACTGCAGAACTGTACCAGGCTTCTCAGAAGCCTTCCTTGTTCCTCCTTTGATCTCCTCCATTTCCACCCCCTGCTCAGTGGCTGGAGTTTATCTGTGACTACAGCATGGACTGAGGAAGCAGGGATGGTGTTTTCTCCTTTGAGTCTCCCATAGCTCCAGGAACTCATTCTCGGAAGTGAGCCCCTCCAGAACCGTCCCTTGCCTTCCACACCCACAGCTGGGAGCTGAAGACACCAAGCACTTCGTATTTCCCGGAGAAGCTAGTGTGAGTCTGCCCCCAAGTACCCAGGGCAAATGACAAGTCCTCAGTGATGGCAGCCACGCCACACCTACAGGCAGCAGCTTCAAGGCCTCCCTCACTTATGTCTTTGCCCTGTCCAGGTCACCAACTTTAAATCATGGACACAGCAGAATTCACACAGCCCTGGAATGACAACACCCTGGTTCACTCAGGTATATTTAATTGTAAGCTTCCTTTACTTGATATAGAACTGCAATTTTTAAATAATATTTTATTTCAACTCAACCTTTTAGATCTTAGATCATTCTTAGATCAAAAAACATATTTTTATCTATGCTTTATAAACCGGATCCATGAAACGTCCACTATTTAATGAACAATCTTGAGGCATTTGGTTAAACATTTTTAAATTGAAAGGCAAATACTAAATAAAAGAAAACAAGAAACGGAAGCAGATCAATGATGGCGACCCTTCTCTACCCTCAGCAGGTCAGAGTCTTCAGTTTACCTCCTGCATCTCCATCAGATTCAGCCTCTCTCTCACCCCATCTCTGCCCTGTCCAGCCCTTGCAGCCTAGGTCTTGTTGGCCACTTTGCCCTCGGCCAGTTCTCCCAGCTTCTCTTCACTGCACAATAAATTGAACATTCCTTTAAAAACTACGTCACATCTTACCACTCCCTTCTTACTGCTCTTAAGACAAACAACCCGAGTATTCTCCCCCATGGCCCCAGGTGGTCTTGCTCTGCGCCCGTCTGTCCCAACCTGTCCCAGCCTGTCCACATGCTCTGAGCTGGCTCACTGCATCTTGCCTTCAAACCTGGCAGCTCCCCAGCACCCCTCTCTCAGGGCCTATTGGTTCTTCCCAGAGATCTTATCCTACCTTTCATGCTAAAACAACTTCAACTCCCCTTTCATTTCTTGGTTCAAAGAATCCTTCATCTAAATTGTGAGAGTAAATCTGGCCTAACCCCACCACTCACCAGTGACCTCTGCCCTCCACACACACTGAACAACACTCCATTTGTGCACTCGGCACTGAAATCCCCAGGCCTTACACAACACCTGACAGTCTAACACTGAGCTGAATAATTTAGTCACTTCATTAATATGCAATGGGCCATGCTTCCCCCGGACACTGTGAATTCTATCTAACTTCAATTTATGCTCTGTGGTCTTTACAGCCTTGTCAATGAAGGACTTCAAACTTTGAATGTATCAGTTCAGTGAGTTTATAAAAAATATTGTGAGGAATTATCTTCAGTCTATTTTCATTCATCAGAGTGGCAAGCTGAATTTGGTCCTTGTGGATATTCTTAGGTCATAGAAATTGGCATACACACAGGCACAGACATCTATCTGAGGCCACTGATTCATTGCTGACACATGAGTCCTGTCCTCAATGACTCACACTCCAAGTCTCTGTCCAAGCTTGAGCTTCTATTCTGCCTTCCCCTGCCACAGATAAAAGCGAACAAAAAAATGACTGGAAGAGAAGAGTAGAAAGTTGTCCCCAGGCCGGATCAGTGTACTGCAGCTGTCAGCAAGGGTCTGGGCTGCCAGCACTGTCTGGGAGGTGTCCTAGTCTAGCTATGAGCACCTGGGTCAATGAGCTTTTCCTCTGGCTTGTTGAGAGCACAATGACCTCGGATGCCGAGTCTGGAAGCTTCTCCCTTCAGCATGAGGAGCACTGCAGTACCTGGCTTGCACACAGGGAACTGGCCAAGGGAAGGACAGCACTGTCCAGAAGGAAGTAGCTTCTCTCCTGTCACCGAGGAAGATCTCTGATCACTCCTTAACTTCAGGCACAGAAGATGAGACGAGGGCTTCTCTTGGCCACAGCATGCGGCCATTTTCCCTGTCTGGGCATGGGGTTGAAGAATTATGATACCTCCCTGCCTGCGGCACGCTGAACCACACACAGACGTCTGTGCTCTGGTTTTCTTCATTGTTACAGTGAGGCTGGACTCCCTGTTTTGAGTTCAGTGTAATTAACAGATACGGCAGAACTCTGTCTTTTGGGATCTTGAGCCCTCGTAAATTACAGAAATAACTTCCACGTGCCACTTTCCTTTGTAAAGGGACTATGTTATATGAATCAAGTAGGAAAACAGAGTCCTTCCTCCTGAAAAGGATATAATTAATCTAATTCACTAAAGCATATGCGGAACATGAATGTGTCAATCTTCTTTTATTAAAAAAAAAAGTACAACTAACTTATAACAACCAATTTAGGGAATTTAAGGCATTATGCAAATATTGTTGAAAATATGAAATTTTGTATTTTCACATCATATTTTTGTGTAGAGGTCTGTTTTAATTTCCTAAGTAAAGTAATATCAAACTGTCAAAAAGAAAAAGAAAAAAAATGGGATCCACTTGGTCTATGGCTAGCTCTACTCACTTTTACTGACATGAGAATAAATATGAATTGTCTTTTAGTGAAATACAGGACAGGATGCTCTTATGGTTAATATTTTTGTTATGGCGATACATGAGAATTTTCTAAAATTCTTTCAGCATTTCTCCCAACCTTCTATTTTTGAACCATTCTTAGTCTCAATGAAACCTAGGCTGAATGGTTCTCTAGGCCTAAATCACTAACCAGTCTATCCATCAAAATCATAAAAATCAGGTTTCCTAATGTGAGGTGGGATGGTAAGCGGGTGCATTAATGGTGGGAGGTGGGTAGCTTATTATACACACATTTCTACGGTGACGTCAGCACATTCAACAGTTACCATGGCGGGAAGCTGCTCTGTGAGAAGCTAAGTTATAGACCTAGAATGAGACCTGATGGATGGAGTCAGCATTTTATTTATTTTAGACCACTTGCTCAGACCTCGATGTGATAATGGTTATGGAAAGGAACTGAAGACCTCAAGGTAGTGGCTTAGGCTCCACTGAAGGGACTGACATTCTAGATTCCTATATGCAAAGCATCCCCTGTCTGAGAGAAGGGGCACTTGGATGAGGCTGACACAACTCCTTGGCTCCATCCTCTGTATCCTTTATCTCCTGGAGCTTTCTAAGGGGACTTCAGGGACAAAACATTCTCCTGTCCTTAAACATCTCATGATAATATCTAACCCTTATGACCAATGTGCTCAAAGGAACGTAGATGAGGGTGTCAGACAAAAACACACAGCCATCATTTGAACCAAAATGAGTAAATAAGCAGCGTCCTGTGTGGACCAGGCTGGCCTGAGCTTGCTCTGTAGCAGAGGATGACTTGAACTCCTAATCACTCTGTTTCCACCTCCCAAGAATTTTCTTAATTTTGGTAGAAAGCTTACTTCTGAGGAAAAGAGATACTAAGTTATTTCCAACACAGTACATGGAAAACTTCTTTGTTAGCTGGTCATAAATTGCTGTGGAGCTTGTACTTTTGCATTTCAGAACAGAACAAGAAAAGAAATTCCCAAGAAGCCTCATTGATGAGAAGGTTGGTAAACCATTATCTCTTGTTTAGGAAAATCCCTGGTAGACCAAGAAGAAATGAGGAAGAGGAAAGAGATGATGGGTCTTCATGAACATGTGGACCCGATATTCACAAGGGTAGACCCAATGACTGTCACTTGGGAGAGAACAGACCTGGGAAAATAATCAGTTTTCTTAATGTAGCCATTAAACGGAAGGGGGCATATTACTTTGCCGGGTATATTCTCTCAACTAAGAACACAGGAATGTAATTGTTTAGGAAAACTGTTTTGAGTGGTAGATATTTGCATAATGAGATATCTTGGATATTATAAAAGAAAAATCATGACATGAGAAAAGAATTATTAAATAGTAAGTCAAAAAATACCTACCATCTGTATCACATTGGATGTTTTGGTTCTGCTGATCTCTATCTGAAACACCATTTTTAATTCCTGAGCATGAGCAAGGTTTGGGACAGTCCATTGTAAATTCACTTGCTGAGGTTTAGAAGAGGTGGAAACACCAAGTACCTCAGGAGCCAACTGGAAAGGCTCCTCAAAGACTGAAAGACAAAAAATGGCATAAAATAGCATTCAACAGCAATAAGTCAGAACAGCCACAGATAGAACAGACACTGTTCAATATGCTCCACGATGAGCTTTGGAAAATACTTCTCATTCTGAGAAGCTGGAAAGGAATTTAGAAGTTACATCAGTAGGGGAAGAAGTTAAGACCTTTGTGAGTGAGAGAACTTGCTCAGCAGCTCAGAGCAAGTTAATAAGCTGGTAAACAGTTAAACAAAATTATCTTTTTGAAAAATATTTTATCTCCATTGTAAGGTATCAGTTCCCTGGGTAGAAGCCCAGGAGGGAAATACCCGAGTCTTAGGGTAATTCTATTTTTAATTTTTTTGAGGAACCTCCAAACTTATTTCCTTAATGGCTGTACTAATTTGCACTCCAGCAGCAGTGAATAAGGGTTCCTCTAGCTCAACATCCTCTTGAACGTTTGTTGTCAGATTTCAAGTATTTTTTAAAAAATATTTTATTTATCATTTATATTTTACGTGTATGAGTATATCACCTCCATATATGTAAGTGCACCCATGTCGTGCAGTGCCCAAAGAGCTCAGAAGAGGGCATCAGATCCCATGGAACTGGAGTTATGGACAGTTGTTAGCTGCCATGTGAGTGCTGGGTACTGAACCTAGGTCCTTTGAAAGAGAAGCCAGTGCTCTTAACCACTGAGCCATCTCTCCAGACCCCTGTTGTTGGATTTCTTGAAGATAGCCATTCTGATTAGGGTAAGATGCTACCTCAAAGTAATTTTACTTTGTACTTCCTTGAAAACTAGGGATGTTGAACACGTTTTTTTTGCATTTTTTTACTGAATTTGTGCAATTTTCACACAATATGGTTTCATGCCATTTATATCCACTCTCCTCTCTGCACCTCCCTCCACTGCCCCCTCTGATTGCCTAATTTGATGAACTCTCTTACATACATAACATGGCCTATAGAGTCTAATCCGTCTCCCCCAATGTCCTTCAGTGCAGATACATCTACTGGGCCCATGAAGAGTCTTAACCCTGCAAGACACTTTCTGCCTTCTACTAGCCACCAACTGCAAAAGTTCTCTAGGTTGGGTTGGGATTTCTTACCCACTTCCCAGTGTCTGTGCTGGAACTCTGCTGATTTGAGCTTACATAAGACTTGTGTATGCTGTCACCATTGCTGGGAGTTGATGAGTAAATGGCCAGCTGTCTGGAAGCCTGTTTCCTTGTGGTCATCCAACCCCTCTGGCTCTTACAATCTTTCCACCTCCTCATCCACAATGATCCCTGAGCCTTGGATGGCAGAGGTTTGAAACAGCTGTTCTATTCAGGGATAAGCACTCTGTGACCTCTTATTCTCTGCACATTGGCTAATTGTGGGTCTCTGTGTTAATCACCACCTGCTACACAAGGAAACTTCTCTGGTGGGAATTAAGAGATGCATTCATCCTAAGCATAGAGGTTGCTGAAGATGTGTCACTTGACATTAAGCCTCTCACAGACACCTTTTCTCTGCATTTAACCAGTTCTGGAACTCTGCAATAGTCTCCATCTGTTGCACAAAGAAGCTTCTTTGATGCATATTTAGAATAAAGTAAGAAATTACATTGGTCTAGGGGTGTGGTAAAAGTAAAGCAGTAGTGGCACTTTTGTCTTGAGGGTGATCAACAGCTGTCTAACTGGAATTAAAGCCCCTCAATGGAGGAACTCATATACAGTACAGTAAATAGCCAAATAGACATGGTTTAACACTTTTTAAAAAGTTATTGGCCATTTGTACTTCTTTTTTCTTTTAGACTGTCTGTTCCAATTCATTAGCCTATTTGTTGACTGTTTTCAAAAATATTTATGTATGTATGTGTGTGTGTATGTATGTATGTATGTGTGTGTGTCTTCTATGTAAATGTATCACAGGTGTGCAATGCCCACAGAAGCCAGAAAGGGTGATGGATGCCCTGGAACTGGAGTTATTAATGGTTGTTAGTCACCATGTGGGTTCTGAGAAACAAACCTGGGTCCTCTGCAACAGCAGCCTGTGCTCTTAACTTTCTCTCCAGCCCCTTGATTGGTAGTTTTATTTCCTTGGTATTTAATCTCTGCAGTTCTTTATAAACTTTTTATCCCCTTGTCTGAGGTAAAGATTTTCTCCCATCCTGTGGCAGGCTGTCTATGTGCTCTGCTAATCATTTCCTTTGCCGTGCAGAGACTTTTTAATTAGTTCAGTCCCATCTGTTGATACTTGGGGCTAGGTCCTGTGCTGCAGATGTTTGGTAGAGATGCTGATGTGCCACAGGATATTTGCATCCCCCTGTTTACTGCTGCTCTTTCCCTCCAATGAGGTAATGGAACTAACCCAGTTGACCATCAACAGATGACTGGATCATGAAAATCTCATGCACATTTTAAAGGAATATTATTTAGCTCAAAAGAAAAATGAAAAAATTTTGCAGGAAAATAGATGGACTGGATCTAGAATGTGTAATACTATTTGAGGTCACTTAAGCTCAGAAAAAAAAAAAAATGAATGTTCTTCCTCACTTGTAGATCCTAGTTTATACTAAATCACTACATGTGTGGGTATACTCTAACATTTAGAAAGGAGAACAAGGGAAGGTAATAAAAAGGCATACTAATGAGTTCATATGCAGAGTATATTTCATGAAAGGCCTTTGAATGCTCTCAAGATATAACACGTTTTCAACATAAAATAAGCCTTTAAACATGCAATGTCTACATGTAATTTCACAATAGACTATTAGCTTACTGGCAAATCTCAATTTTAAATTTTTAATTGTTTGAATATTTTTGTACAATGTACTTTCTTGTAAATACTAATAAACAGTATATTATACTATTTAAAAATAAGAAAAGACTTTATTTTTAATTACATGTATATGTGTGGGTATGTGCATGTTAGTACAGGTTCCCTCAATGTCTAGAAGAGGGTGTCTGATTCCCTGGAGCTGGAGTTATAAGCAGCTGTGAATCACCTGACACAGGTGATGGAAACTAAGCTCCAGTCCTCTGCAAAAGCCCAACCATAAAAGAAGTATCTTTACTAACAAACTAACTGGTTTAAATTCATAACAGAGGTAAACTATGGGGATTTTTGCTATAAAGTTCATATTCTAAAATTTAAAAATGAAAATTTGGTTTTGGAAAGTCAAGATTCCATAGCTTGTGAAAAAACTAGAAAGTGGAGGCATATCTCCCTCTAGACATGATCCTTTGAATTTCAATGTATTGAACTTAAACACTTCCTGCAAGAATTTACTAAACGGTTTGAATGAATCCAGCAATAAGTACAGGTGACTAATGTGAAACGAAACACTTGTGACAAGTTTCCCAACTCAATGAAAAAGACTACAAAGTCATAAAAATAATTAGGGATCACTAGTTGAATAGTGAGTGATGCCAGGGAAATCTGTAAAAGAACAGGAACTCAGTTGGCCATGGTGGCACAGTTGGATCTCTGTGCGATGGAGGCCAGCCTGGTCTACACAGTGAGGTCCAGGTCAACTGGGGCTATAGGAAGAACCTGTCTCAAACAAGTAAACAAACAAAAAGAACAGGAATTCAGATATGAACAGATTTGTGCAGATCCTTGACCCCTGAGAAGTCTCGTCTCTCAGACTGTGTCTCTCACACTGTCTTTAAACCATAAATGGCAGCACTACCATGGCCCACACACAGTAGCATCAGCCAGTGCACAGGAGAGGGCAGTCTTACCACTCAGTGCACAGAGAGAGGGCAGTCTTACCACTCAGTGCACAGAGAGAGGGCAGTCTTATCCATTCAGGCCACTGCTGATTCTGGAGAACTAATGACTTTCCACTTCGCAGAGGGAAACACCATAGAGAATGGAGAACAGTGTATTGTCAATTCAACGACTTCAAATGTTGAATTGTAGGGTCTGAAGTAAACTGGGGATGTTACAAAGGTTTTGAAATGATCAAGATTTTCTGAACAAAATCAGCCAGTGTCTGGTGACCTGGTATGACAGGTTGTCAACTGGTTAGCATTGTTCCTCTAGTTCTTTGGGAACTGGTTATAGTGATCTGAACTCCTTTGGTGTCACATTTAAAAATCAAGAGAGGGAGTGGTTTAGTAACCAAATATATACTTAGCATGAGTAAACACCTAGGTTCAATCCCCAGCAGCCTCTCTCTCTTCAAAGGCAAGAGAGTATCTCCTTTGGACAATAAAAGATGGAAGCAGTCTCCAGCACCTAGAGTCCCCAGATTGCCAATGTGCATGTATGGCACTTCTCTTGTAAAGAAGTAACAGTAAAAACTGTTAAGGACTGGAGAGATGGCTCAGGACTGGCTGCTCAAGCAGAGGACCCAGGTTGGGTTCCCAGCACCTACACAGCAGCTAACAACTATCTGTAACTCCATGTCTAGGGGATCTAATGCCCTCTCTTGTCTTCCATGAGCATTGCATGCATGTAGGGCATGCATGTACATGCAGGTAAAACATTCACACACATAAAATAAAGAAATAAAAAGATTAAAGATCACCATGATTGAACACGTGTTATGCACCAGGCCTGGTGATCACCCTTGCCTCACATGATACTGTAAAACTGTGAGACAGTAGTTCTTTATAGACAAGGAAATCAAAGTTCCGTGAGATCAAACAGCTCACAAAAAGCACTTAAATAGTGATCTTTCTAATATCAAAACTTGTGCCCTGCCCCCTGGTTATACTGTTCCTCAGCTGGTAAGACAGGAGCTGTTGTCTAATCGAAGGTCTCATGTGGTGGAACGACCTGAGAAGTATGTTATGTGGCTTCATCAGCATCCAGGATACAGCTGATGGAATGAGGCTCTGGATGGAGCCACACAAGCTGAGCCTCTGAGACAAGAATAAAATGTTTTGTGTACCTGGTTCCCATGGAGGAAGGCTTCGAGTCCTAAAAGAAGATTGCCCTAGGAAGACAGGAGATGTCAGACAATAGATTCTTTGGAAGTGATTCTCATAAGAACGCCCATAAAACGAAAGACAGTGGCCATTCACAGCTTGCCCATCTTGTGTGATGGATTTGCAAATGCAATGTGACAAAAACGAATATGTTCAGTGCGGGCATTCTGACCCTGGACTTGGCAATGAGTCATTTGATAGGACATGAAAGCATAGGAAACAAAAGAAAACCAATAAATTGAACTTCATCAAAATTAAAGTCTGTCCATCAATGAGTGTTTTCAAGAAAGTAGAAAGAAATCTACAGAAATGGAGAAAATTCTTGCAAATTGTGTATTTGATAAGACTGTAGTAGTGAGACTATATAAAGAACTCTTACAAATCAGCAATAGAAAGAAAAAAGACTTGATTTTTATAAATGGACACAAGACTTGGACAAAGAAGATAAACAAAGGTCCAAAAGCCACATGAAAAGATACTTAATATTACTTGTCATTAATAAAATACAAATAAAAACTATGATAAGATTTCAGATAAAATACCATTTCATACCCATGAGGAAGTCTTTAGTAATAAAAACTATGGAGAAAATACATGCTAACAAGAAAGAAAGTTGAAGTTCTTGTACACTGAAAGTGAGAATGTCAATTGCTCATCACTGTGGAAAACATTTTGATAGTTCTTCAGAAAGTTACAACAGAATTATAGTATGGCCCAACAATTCTATTCCTAAGCCTATATCCCGTCCCTCCACCCCAAATTGAAACTATGGTTTCAAACAAGTATTTCTCCACAAATATTTGGAGCATCAACATTTATAATTGTCAAAAGACAGAAACGACTCAAATGTCATCAAGGGTGACATTTACATACAAAGTTGTGATGAGGCATACAAAGACTGCTATTTAGTTATTAAAAGGAATGAGGCAGTGATCCACGCTACCAACCAGATGGAACTCAAAACCATGATAAATAAAAGGAGCCAGATACAAAAATTTAAATACTGTATTACTGTATTTATGTGAAATATCCAGAATAGGTAAATCCATAGAGATAGAAAGCAGTGGCTGGCAGGGATGGGAAGAAGACTCTGTAATTATCACTTAATATAAAAGAAAGGTTTTGTAGCTAGAGAAAGGGAGGCTCCACCATCCATCTTCAATAAGCCAATTAAAGAGACAAGGAATAGTGAAAAGCAGAGGAAGGATATTTATTCAATGTGGCCACATGGGAAGGAGGAACAAAGAAGTCCAGTGACTCCCTAAGTCCATCTTTTGGGGGAGGTGTCTTTAAGCAAGCTTTAGGTTCAAATAGGAGAGTGCATTCAGATGTTCTGGTCATGGTGTGGTCCTGCCATCATTGTCTTCACTCCAGGTTCTCCTGCAAGATGCTCTGACTTGTTAGAACTGTGACATCTCTTGGGGAAACAAGTCCCTTTTCAGACAGCAGCAAGGCTTCAACCCTTTATTTCTCCCAGCCTGAGACTCCTAGGGAAATTCCAGTTCCTTGGGGAGCATTGCTTCAGAAATAATTTGACATTTAAAGGGAGGGGCGTAAGTGTCTGTTTAGAACATCTTCTCTCCAGCCAGCATCGTTACAGCTGTGGTTGCACAATACTATGGTGTATGAAACTAGTATATGTCACTAGTTTCTGCACCCTAATAATAAAAATGGTTCATTTTATGTTATCTGACTGTTACTTCAATGAAAACTTTAACATACATGATCGTGATAAAAGTTGTTTAAATAATACAAAAACTGAGCTTGTACATCCTGTGGACTCCATTCTAACTGCAATGATAAGTTTAAGCCATGTGTGTTTGTCTTAAACTTTTCCATGTTGCTGAGGTTTGACCGTGTTGCATATTGGAAGCTTGGCACCAGGTTGGCAACAGTAAAAGGTGGCAAAACCTTTAAGAGGCAGGGCCTAGTGGGAGGTGGTTAGCCACTGGAAAGACTACCCTTTGATGGGATTAATGTAGCTCTGTGGGACCTTGTTTAATTTCCTCAAGAGTGAATTGTTAAAAAGAGTAAACCTTTCCCCTAGCATCTCTCTGGACTTCTGTCTTACCACATGTGATAGTGAATCTACATTGTCAATTTGATTGGATTCAGAATCACCATGGAGACACACCTTTGGGTATGTCTATGAGTGTTTCCAGAAAGGTTTAAACGAGGGGGAGACCCACCATGAATGTGGGCAGCACCCACCGTTGATGGTGGGAGCTCGGACTGAAGTAAATGGAGAATGCCCGCCAAGCACCAGCACTCGTCTCTCTCCTCTTCCTGATGCAGATGCAATGTGACCGGTCACCCCCCACCCCCACCCCGCCACCATGCCCTCCCCACTACAACCTACGTAGCTTCAAACAGCAAGGCGAACCACACCCTCCCTTCAGCTGCTTTTGCCAGTCACTTGGTCACAGCAACTTGAAAAAAAAATCTCTCTTCCTCCTTTCTTCCCTCCCTCTCTTATTTCCTTCCTTTCTCCACTGTGATACCATGTATTACAAAGCTGAATTGATGGGGCCACTTGCCTGATCTTAGACTTTCAGTGTCCACACTGTGAACTAAACCAATGTCTTTTCTTGATAAAGCATCCAGCCTTGGGTATTTTGTTTTAGCAACAGAACAAATGCACATACTCCTTTTTTAAAAAAAAAAAAATCGAACTATGCAACCCATTTAATAGTTTTTAAGGACATACATTATTTTCTTAATTTACAGAGGAAAGTAAGATTAAAACACTGGTAGTCATTATTTCTGGACGGTAAGGTACAGTGGCTTAAATTTTCTTATACTTCTTTGCATTTGGTAAATGTTCTTTGGAAACATATATTCATTTCAGAATCATATAGTATGGTGTATTTGAAAAGAAATACTCTAAGATATTTGGTTCCCAGTAATGTAAGAGCATATCAGAACATATTATTCTTCCATGGATTTTCTCACCCCTGGCTGGGAGCCCTGATCACAGCAGGCTGAACCAGGCTGTTTATCTCTTGTGGCTATGACATAAACAAGGGTGTGACTAAGTCTTACTAAGCTCAGGGAAATCAAGGCTAATAATACACCCTGAGTGTAGGCATTCCACGATCAGTTGACAAATGAATGAATCAACTACCCATTTAACTGTGTTTCTGGAAGCTCTACCAAGTTGTCATATGCTGCTTCCAACAGAAAAGAAACGATTTAGATTAACATGTTATCAGTGAGTGCTGAATGATGCCAGTACTGGACTGACATCAGTCAAAATGAACACGGCAAGAAGTAATAAAATGCCAAGGCGAAGCCAGAAAAACCACAGGAATCATGGGATTAATAAATCCAATTCCACAGAATTTGCAGAAAAGGGAAATGATTTAAAAGAAGAGGTGGGTGACTAGGTCAAGGCCACATACCAGAGGATGCAGGGCTCCTGGCTCTGAGGCCTGATCCCATGCCATGACCCTGGCAGGTGGCCAAGGAGGCCAGCTGGAGACTCAGGCCTGGGCTTAGTCACAGACGCTTCTCCCACTTTCCCTTCCAAGTTCTCTGACCAGCCCAAATACTGCTGCAGGAAATAATATGTGAGCCATTCCCAGAATGGGATGCTATGCAGCCCATAATACATGACTCTACAGCATTTAACGTCAAAGAGAGACGCTTTTCCTATTTGTATTAATTACTGAAGCTAAAAAAGAACTGGAGATACAGAGTATACTCTGTATATTTACATACATACATACATGTAATTTTTTTCTTTATATAATTACAATTTAACCTTTATTAAAGCATATATCGGGAGCTGGCAAGATAGCTCAGCGGGTAAATGTGCTTGCTGCCAAGTCCGACAACCTGAGTTAAATCTCTAGAATTCACATGGTAGGAGAAAAGAACCAATTTCCATAAGCTGTCTTCTGACTTTCATACATGCACTGTGGAATAAGTGTGACAAAAATGTATACAGAGAGAGAGCAAGTGAATGAGCAAGAGAGAGAGAGAGAAAATATTTAAAACCCCACATATTTCCATCTCTTTGTGCACACACACACACAAACACATGAAAATATGCCAAGATGCCTCAGTCAATATCTCTGGCTGATGGAAATGTGTCCAGGGTTAGCCGAAGGGTCTTGCCTGTATCTTATTGCTCAGAAGTCAAGCAAGTCTCTGACCTGAACCCAGTTGGTTGGGTGGTTAAGTGGTAAGCCCACTAGTTTAAGTAGAGGTTTGGTAGATAATTGGTCAAAGACAGAAGACACTGAAAAAAGTCCCCACAGTGCATGTGAAGAAAAAGACCTACAAGGAAGGCCTCTGGGGAAGGCTGAAAGTGACATGGAACACTGGGTGACAGGAAACTAGGGCAACTCAGGATCGGTCTGAACAAAGGCCGAGAAGGGAGCCGCAGAGTGCTGTATACAAGGAAAGCACACCATGAAGAGTTAGACCAGAGCACAAAACCCCGCTAGGGAAGCCAGCCTGCAAAAGATTGCAGCGAATGCTTGGGAGTGCCTGAGTGCAAGGGCTTGGGCTGGAACTGCTTTTATGTTCAGCCTCTCCACTCAGTTACAGTGCACTTAGATTCCAGCAGGTGAGACACACTGAAGGAGAGCCCCACATGCTCCCAGTGGAAAGCCTAGTCACCTTGCAGCCCCAGATTACGGATGTTTAAAAAGCCATAAAAATAGTATATTTCTAAGCACCCTAGACCCAAAAGAAGCCTGGATTAAAAGATATAAAGCAGAATTGAACTATTAGAACTAAATCTCTTCCTTTTCCTGCATTATCTTTTCTTACAGTTCTAAGAGACGAGAAACTATGCATATTCCTTGCAAACATGTTTTCATGACTCCATGGCCAGGACTAGGGTGGGTAATTCCTAAAGGCACACATTTGTATTCTTTGTTACAAAGTGAGTACAGCGAAGACTAACTAGATGAAGAAGAAAACGGCAAGCTTTGTTTGTAAACTACGGATGAATGCAGGGAAAACTGATAAACTGACAGGAAGTCTTTTTAAATTGAAGAATCTATGTTTAAAAAAACTCAAAGTAGTCAAGTGTCGTACACATCTGATAAATATCTGTCTATAGACATACACATTCACAAAATCCATTTATCCCAAAGTGCCCTCTGTTGGGGAGAGGTAAGTGACAAATCCTGTTTTTCTTACTGTAAATAGCATTTCAGCACTTGGGTTTTACCTTGTACAGACTTAAGGAGTTTCTATTGCTTCAAAGACGTTAATTGCTTGCAGTCTTATTTTACAAGGCTAATAGCTCTTAGTGAAATGTGGCTGAGGGGCATCACATCAAAGCTTCTCCTAATCCAGCAGCCAAAACCAGTTTGTTCCATGTCCTCTCCCAGTTCAGTGTGGAAGGAACTACTCAACAGTCTGGATAAAATACAGCCATCATGATGCTACATGAGCTCTGGTTCATTCATAACCAGGGAGCAGATCACTCATCAGGAAGTCAAGGTTAAGGAGTTGCCTGTTAAGCATACCATTAGGATGAGGGAGGCCACACCCTAGGCAACTCACACATATCATGTGAGCTTTTTGCTAACTCCCAGCAAAAGAGACTTACTTAACTATTCTCCAGAGCACCAGGTGGTTCATCTTCACAAGTTCTTTCCTGCTGTTTCCATTTCTTACCTTCCTTTTGATAAGCCCTCAAAGACAGCACGGCTAAGAGGAATGCTTCTTGAAGGACCACAGAAAAAGCCATAGGTTCTGATTATCTGAAAAAGATAAATTACAAGAGGGAGATTTTATTTAGCTTTAGGTTTCTCGGACAAGCTGTGGTCCATGATGGGACTAAGGGCTCTCTCTCCCCTCTCCTGTGCTATATACCTTTGGAAGAAGAATTTACATTTCCCTGCCCCATGAAATGGTTTCTTAGGTCACTAATGAAACACAACTAATAATGTGCTAATCAGGAGGCTAAGCCTTAAGGGGCGATGGGTGTTTCTTCTCACTCTTTTGTTTTCTATCTGTTACCAGAAGGGAGCAATTCTAGGCTTCTCTGTTAGAACCAGGAGAATGAGAAGCCATGAATGAGGTAGACTCAGTCTGTGTCAGCTTTCATCTTGCGGACCACAGCCAAGAGCCTCTGTCCCCAAGTGTGAGAGCCATGAAGACCTTGCGCTATGTGCTACTGAGGTGGCACTAGATCACTGACAAGCCAATTCATTTAATTCATTCAAACCAAGCAAAGCGAGTAAAGCACAAAAACAAGTTAAAGATGGAAAAAGAGCAAAGATTAGAATGAGAGCAAATATAGTCTCCAAAGAGCTCAGTCTAAGTTAACCACAGGAGCGTCTCTATCTCTTTCCTAGCTCCTTCACTGAAATTCAGCCAGGGAAAGTCAGCCTAGTCGACCAGGAGACAGTCAGATTTTTTCATTGGTCAACACAATTTCCAGGTTTCCTTGCCTTCCAAGAAAGTTGTAAATTGCAAGCCAAGACCTTCACTGATTCATAAGGTCCTTTGATCTCAGAACAATCTGAGGGTAGCAAGGGTACAGCATGATGACCTCAGGAAAGCCACTCCGTTCTTAAGGAAGCCTTGATCTTCACTTCTCTACTTAGGTCTCTGAGTCAGCAGAGAGACTCACAGAACAATTCATAAAAGCCAATTTTCACTTTTGCCCGGTTGCTCAGATTCCATCCAAATTGAGAAACTCGGTGAGCAGTTATCAGTGCCCAGCACTGTGCTCTCTGTTGATTTTCAAATAGCGTTTTACAGGTCAGTTGGAACAAGAGAAACACGGGTAAGCCACACGACTCTGTGGGGGACGATGCTGCCTACACAGGAGACCACTGAGGAAGGAGGCCGGCCTGCCCACCGCCTTTCCTGTCCGCACTGCTTTCTACTACTTCCTACTTTTGGCAAACACCCCATTCCATGCATACCTCCCATCTCTCTACTTAAACCTTCATAGTCCCACTGATCAGCAAAGCCAGAAGAAGAGCTAACTTAACAGGAAAGAGTGCATGCTAAGAACCTGAGAAAGCAAAGGAAGATGCCCAGAAGAAAGTGTCTGGCACTCTGTTTTGAGTGTCCCCTAGAAAGCCACGGCCACGGTGGGAAGGACATTTCACATCACACATTTGAACGCAGAAGATCCAGACACTGCTGGGGACATCACCAAACAGTGATGGAAGAGCTATTTAAAACGTTTCCAAATGCATGGAGTTTCGTCTTGAAGCTAAATATTTTACATGTAATGAAAGTCATAGGCACGGAAATACTCAGTATCAGAACTCAGAAGTCACCTCCCCTGAATGGGAAAGTAGAAATTAGAGATTAAAAGGCATCAGGTAACACAAGTGGAAAATATGAGTGTTCACCAAGGAGCACCATTCGGGCACAACAGGAGAGTGTTTAGGAATCCCAGGACGGCAGCCCTGGGAGTTTGCGGCCTCCGGCTCTCTCATACCTGTTGGGCTGTGAATCCCAGGGAGGGATGTCAGCAGTCCTACTGAATTCCTGAGGTCCTTCTTTGGCACGCTGCTTTATACTTGTCAGGCAGCTTGTGACTCGGCAGTCAGTGGGGGCACTCGGTTCAGGGGCTACAGTAGCCCCTTTCTGTGGTTTCACTTCCCTCAAGTTTGGTTCTTCACAGTCAACAGCAGCCTGAAAATATGACAGGGAAAATTCCAGAAATAAAGAATTAGAAAACTTAAAAATTTTTATATGTATTATTTATTTATGGAGTCTCAGTATCTCTCTCTGTCTCTCTCTGTCTATCTCTCTCTCTCTGTCTGTGTCTGTGTACATGCCATATGTGCATGTGTAGTCCAAAGGGTAGCTTTCTCCATATGGGCTCCAGGATCTAGCTTAGGTTGTTCGACTTGGCAGCAGGTGCCCTTACCTGTGGGTGGGTCTCCACTTACCGCAAAGCCATCTTGCTGGCTCAGTAAGTTTTAAGTAATTTTCACTACAGTTTATTGCTATCAACAGTCTGCATTGTTATTACTGTTGTACATGTCTTACTGTGTGCTATGTGTATAGCACAGGGAAGACAGCACACGGCACACACAAGGTAGCTTTGTCACTGCCTCGGAGCGTCCACTGGTGGTGTCAGATGTGCTCCCTGCAGATGGAGGAAGCTACTGAATTTATTTCCTATGTTTCACTGGACAACCACCACCCTCAAGCTGAGGAACATGAACAACAGGACTCTGAGACCTCCTTGGCATTTGAAATCTTCTGGGCAAAATAAGTAAAGTTCCTCAAAATGTTCAGAATGCATGTTGGCAGCTGGAACATCCCAGAGACTCCATGGAGCTCTCTTTCAGAAACCCCACAGGAAAAACTATCCCGACAGAGAAAGGCTAACATGTGGAGAAGTAGACATCACTGACTCACAAGCCCTGGGGGAGAGTGTTATGCACTGTAACAGATTCTTCTCACGTAACCCTAGTCTGAAGATGTTACCTATTTTTTCTAATATGGAATTTTTTCCTTTTTACTGAATTTTTGAGAATTTCATACAATACATCTTAACCATATTTGGATCCCCTCTGTACCCTCCCTTATTAGCCCCCCCCAATATATATGAATGTCTGTTAAGGTTTGTGTCCCCCCAATGCCCTTTGCTGTGGTTCATTCACTGGAGCCCAATCAAACTATCAAGAGTCTCACCCAAAAAATGAGACTGAATCTCCTAGAAGCTGAAGACTGCTTATCCCTGAATAGAACACATATATCAGATTTCTGCCTCCCAAGGTCATGTGGAAGGGGAGGCTGAAAAATGGTAAGAGCCGGAGGAAGTGGATGGCCACCAGGAAACAGTTTTCCAGACATCTGGGCAGTTACTCATATGAACACTCAGCAATGGTAACAGGATATACAAGTCCCATGTAAGCTCAAGCTAGACAAAACTCAGCCTAGAAGCAGAGAAGCGATTAAGAAACCCCCAACCCATCTGAGGAACTGTGGACAATCCATGGCAGTTGCTACCTAGCTCCTGATGAGATCCCGAGGTGAGGGCATGCCCAGACACTTGAGGACCAACGAGGAGGCAGATGTGCTGGGAGGGGGCAAGGAGGGGAGCCCATGGATAAGATGGAGCATGTGACAAGAGCAGAGTAGAAAGAGCGGCCTGGCATCCGAACAGGTGGAGGGTGTGACGAGAGCAGAACAGAAAGAGCGGCCTGGCATCCGAACAGGTCGGCGACAGTTAGATAGGAAACACTGGAGGATTTTTCAGAGGCATCTCATAGGCTAATGTACACAGAACAGAGCTCTGAGATGAGAAAGAAAAGGAGGGATGGAAGCTGGGGTGTCACACACAGTCAACAGTCAGTGAAAATGGAGGGCTTAAGACAGGGTTTGCATTGTGGAGTAGTGAGGGGAGGTAGGATTGGGGAGATTTTAAAGACAGAGTCCACAAGGTGTGGTGTAATGAGCAAATGAGACATCTAGAATTTTGGTCTAAGCCCTTTGAAGAATAGAATCATCATTTACAGAGCAAAGCAGAAGATGACGAGGGAGGGATTGGTGGATCTCTATCAAAAATTCAGTTTGAAACAGAAGTTTGAGATGCCTATTTGACCTACAAGAGGAAACCTCAAGTTGCCAGCTGAATACACAATTTAGAGAGAATTCCTGTTCCTCAGTAGAAGAAAACCAGGTGCACATGGGACTAGATGATTGCAAAGACAGAAAGGAGACGAAGTTCAAGCTCAAGTCTTTGGGGTTCTCCACAGCCTTCACTGCCTCCTCTCCCCTCACACATACACACCATGCAGATCAAAAAGAAAATTCAGAGTTCAGGTGGGCTCTCCAGCACTCTCAGGGATGAAGGCTGTGTGTGGGTGGGCTGCAAGACCAGTACCCACCTGTTGAGCCAAGATCCCCACTGTTCAGGGCACACCATATACAGACACCTCTGCTGCCATCCGTTGAGTAGGTTCAGAAACTCAACAGCTCTCAGCAAGCAGGACCTCTACTTCAAATTTCCTGTCAGAAAAGGAAATCAGAAAAGTGTGTCTGTCTGTACCACTGAGTCCTGTCTCCAAATCTGTTCTTGCTCAGATCAGTTCCAAATAGACTATGTGCCAATGGAGGATGGGTGAGCATCTTACACTCACTGTCAGTCAGAGGCCCAGGACATGACTGGCACCCTAGAAACACCTGGAAAATGAATGAAAACTGGTACCAATTTTCTCCCACTCTCTCTTTATTTCCAACTTATTTTAATGAAAAAACTAATTGATTCCTTTTCAAGTCTTTTTACTGTCACCAAATATTGCTCAATTCATCTTTGGCACACATGAGGGGAGGGGTGGGGACTAGCTACTCATTTTGTAGAGCTTGTTCAGATGTTATCTTCAAAATCTGATTCCCAGTGAAGAGCTCAGGGACTGCCCTTCAGTCTGAATACTACATGTGAAATAAAACACAGCTCCCGAAGAACATATAGTCTGCGTTCCCTTACCAGCATTTCTTGTTCAGCCATGACTAAAGTATTTATTCCTGGGAAGTTTCGCCACCACAAATAATCCCCATGAGACCCAGCAATGGCAAGAGTCATTTGCTTCCCCAAACTTGGGTGTGTTGCCAAATTCTTCAAAAACTGGCTGGGTGACACATTGACATATGCAAATGTTATTTTAAAGAAGGAAGTCATTCTTGGAAGGCACGTGCCTACGTGTGTAAGTTTATGAGAGTTCTGCTCTTAGAATCAGAACCCTCTCTGGGAGAGATTATAGACCACAGGTCTCAAGATATTTCTAAAAATTGAAATCATACCACGAATTGTTTCCGGCCTCAGCATAGAAAACCTGGAAATCACGAGTCTATGCTGCATACAGAGTGCCACGCCACTTCCAGGAGGCCTTCCACCTTTACGCTCAGTTGTCCACTCTCTTTCCAAAGGCTCTGCCATTCAGATTTGGAAACCCTTGTGAAGGAGGCTTCCTCTTCACTACATAGGATCAATTACTGACAGCTTACAGCTTCCCTCCAATTCTCTTCTTCCCTAAAGTTCCACTACCAGGACATATGCCCATGGAAGGTTCCAGTGTGGCTTCTCCACCTCTACTTTGTATCCCTCCAGTGGATAACAGATAAGCAATTAATACCAATTTTATAAAGTAGAGGGTGAATTAGCTCCTGTACAACTGATTTTATTTTTAAACAATATTCAGTTAAAGATTTCTGGAACATGTGACATCAGCTAGAGTTAAAGCTGAGTCTCACCAGGCATGGTGGTGTACACCTTTATTTCCAGCACTCAGGAGGCAAAGGTAGGTGGAGCTCTGTGACTTCAAGGTCAGCCCAGTCTACATAATGAGTTCCAGGTCAGCTGAGGCTACAGAGAGACCCTGTCTCAAAAAGAAAAAAAAAAGCTGAGTCTCTAGTCACTCTAGTCAGGCATGGTGGTGCACATCTTTAAGTCCAGCATTCCACTCAGGAGGCAGAGGTGGGTGGATCTCTGGGAGTTCCAAGCCAGCTGGGGGTACAGGGAGGCCTTGTCTCAAAAAAACAAAATAAAAGTAAATAAATAAATAAATAAACAAATGCTGAGTCTCTAAGTGGCAGGTAAAGTTCAAAGAAGAGGGAGGAGGAGGAGGAGGAGGAGGAGGAGGAGGAGGAAGAGGAGGAGGAAAAGGAAATGGAAAACCTGAATCCAAGGAATATTCATAATAAAAAATGATACAGTTTCAGATATGCTTATGGTGGTATTTGAATCATTTCAGAAAATTCAAATTCAAAAATGTTATTCCCACACACAGTACTGGAACAATAACCTGGGTGTTTATGGGACAAGGAAGCTCTAATTAAGTATTAGACGGTGATGTAAGACAAATCCTGCTCCAACACTTAGTTGCTGTGTTACCAGGACAAATTATTTAAGCTCTCAAAGGTGAAATTTCCTCTGCTGTAAATGCGTATTTAAAAGCCTATCTTACAGAATGGGCACGAGGATTGAACGGGCTTATGAGAAACCACGTCCAGCAAATCCAGTGAATTTTATCATAACTACCAGGGCCTTACTCACTTCAGCAAAATATATTCCAGATAAACGGATAAAGAAACTACTGAAAGCATTTGAATAAAACAGCTGGATTAGGGGGGATGAAGAGATGTCTTAGCAGTTAAAAGCACTGACTGTTCTTACAGAGGACCCAGGTTCGATTCCCAGCACCCATAGCTAACAACTGTCCTAACTCTAGTTCCAGGGGATCTAACACCCTCTTCTGAAATCACTGGGCATTGCACAACATGGGTGCACTTACATACATGCAAGCAATATATTCATATGCATAAAAAATTTAAAATAATAAAATGGCTTTTAAAAAGTTGTATTTTTTAATAATCTGGAAGGCATCATATGAAACCACAAGCAATAAAGATAAGGTTGCTACCCTGGCTACATACACATTTGTAAATTTTAATACTAACTAGAAATACATGTGGCAGAGTTACTATTCCCACAATACAAAAATCTCCTACAAATAAAATAAAAAGGCAAACAACAATAGAAAACCATGAAAAAGTAAAAGAAGGAAATGCATAAATGAAAAAAGAAAAATAAAAAGTAAACAAGATTGCTATTAATTTTAAAAGTTCAATTCAAAACAGTACTATGGTACATGATGGTAATCCCAGCACTCAAGAGTCAGAGACAGGAGGATCACTACAAATCTGAGGGCAGCTTTATTCTACAGACCAAGTTCCAGAAGAGCCAGGAGTACGTAGTGACACCTTGTCTCGGAACAGAAGCAACAACAACAACAAAACACAAAACAAAGCACTAATTGTAATATCAAACTGGCAGAAATCAAAACAGTCCTAACACTGCTTGTTTTTAGAGTTCATGGAAGCAGCCTCATGTTCATCATTAAAGAGGGCAACTTCATACAGATGAACTTAACTGTATCTATCAAAATTTTAGTGTACATTTCATTTGTTCTAGAACTAATTCTATAATTCTATTGTTGGAGTTTTGCCTTACAGGTAATATAAAGATAATAAATGTCCATCTGAAGGAACTGGAAATGTTAATTACAGTGTATTTCCACAAGAGAAAACTGTACAGCATTTGAGAAGAATAAACTGCACACGTGTAGTTTTACATTTTTCTGAATATTCTTTATTATTTTCCCAATTGCAGAGCCACAACTGTGGTTTATCTTTGAGTAGGCTTCAGATTTTACATGACTTGCTTCTTCTTAAGCCTACAGTTTTACGTAATTCAGAGAGTGAGTGCCTCAATTGTTTCTAATCCAGAAAACGAGCCAGGTGTCATACTTTAGGACTCTCATTAACTTTTCTTTTAGTGAGAGGCGGGGTATGGTGGTTTGGAGAAGGGAAGAACTTGGTGAGGGAGGGAAGAAAGGAGAGAGAAGGGAAGAAAGGGAAACAACTTTAACTTAGTTCTTTGTGTCTGTGTTTGCATGGTTTCATGTGTACATATCTGTGGACATGTGTGCGGAAGTCAGTGGTCAACTTCAGGTATCATTTTTCAGGAGCCGTCCTCCTTGTTTTTCAAAACAGGGTCTCTCACAAAGACCTGGGGCTCGCTGATTAGGCCAGGCTGGCTGCCCGGTAAGTCCAGGGATCCACCTTTCTCTATCTCCCACTGCTGGGATTACAAGCATGTGTCACCATGGCCAGCTTTTAAAATGTGAGTTCTAAGGATCAAACTCAAGAGCTCATGCTTAACCAGCAAGCACTTTATCAATTGAGTTATCTCCCCAGCCTCTACATGTAAGATTAAAAGAAACCAATTTACATATTGTTCCAATCATACATGTTGCAAATAGCAGGAGCATCATAATTTTAAGTAGCAGTGAAAGTTTGTACACTCAAAGTGTAGAAAGGACTGGTAGTATAGATATCAAATGGTAGCTTGTTAGAAAGAGAAAACCTCAGGACACATTTTAGACTTGTCGAATAGAAAAATCTGTAAACAGGCCAGATCCTGGAATGATTTATAAGCACTGATATTTGAGGAGCACTACTATATTGAACATTCATTAAAGATTTTTGTCTCCTAGGATACCATCAATAGGTAAAGTGGTGTTCTGGCTACTTACTTTTACCAGCAAGGCACTCAGAAAAACCCAGAGTAGGATATACAGGGAAACATGAAAATAATCATCTCGACAAGCTAATTAGGAACCTTATGTGAAAAGTAAAATGTACAAGAATCATTCCTAAAAACTGTTTTGAAAAAAGTACAGATATATGTTATCAGATATAAAAACATACTATTGTAGATCCAGTATTTAATAGTATGGCAATGACATCAAAAGGGACCAAAAGATCAACAGAAAGAACAGAGTCTGGAAGCAGCCCTTGAAGTTTATGATTAAAAAAAAAAACAAATTTCATATGGGTGTTATGGTGCACTCCTGTGACCCCAGCACTCAGGACTCTGAGGTAGGAGGATAATACGTTAAAGACTTAGCTTGAGTCACAGAGTGAGGCCCAGTTTCAAAGTCACATGTCCAAACAGCCTAACCTGAATTTGAAACGATGAGCCATTAAACAAATGGGATTGGATCAACTATCTAAAATTTAGAAAAAATTAAGTTGCATCCTTACCTTCACTTAATTTTTCAAAATATGATGTTTAATGATATAATGTAAAAAAGCAAAATAATAACAGTATTAGAAGAAATAAGATAATTAGACAAAGCACAGAAATTATGTGATTGTTGTGTTGATTCCACAAATACCTACGATTTCTGCACAGTGAATGTTAACTCTAACCAGAAGCACTGTGAGGGGACAAGCAAACATGGTATCCAAGTGCAATGGGAATTAGTCTTAAAAACAAAGGAAATGCTAACACCTGCTGCAACACGGGTGAATCTTAAAAACTTCACACTAAGTGCAACAGTTACAGAATGAATCCTGAAGACTCCACTTGCATGAGGGGACGGCATCGATCTAATGAAAAAGGCAGAAAGTAGAGTGGCGCACACCAGGGAGAAGGAGAGGGGAATTGGGCACTTACTGTGTCATACTACAGCTTTCAGTTCTAGTTGGAAAAAATTCCAGAGTGGATGGTGGCGATGGCTGTGCCATAATGAGACCATATTTACCAGTATCAAATGGTACACTTACAATGATGAAGATGGTTACTATTAAGATATGTGTATCTTATCCAGTTTAAAAAAGTCAGCATCATGGTAGAAATACTTGCATTATCTGTAAAAGAGCATTTAGATTCAGAACCTCTGCAATGAATAAGAACAAGGAAAACCCTGGGCTAGAGAGACGGCTTAATGGATAAAGGAACCTGCCACCAAGCCTCACAACCTGAGTTTCAACCTCTGGACCCAGATGGTAGAAAGTACCAACTCTTGGAATTTGTCTTCTCATATCCACATGCACGCCCCCGAAGTAAATAAATAAATGTAATTTGAACTTTTAAAACCATATAAGAAAACCAATAAGAAAAACCACAGAAGAATGAGTGAAGGACATGAATAGACCATAAAAGAAGAATGCAAATGTAAATGATTCATAAATACTTAGATATATTAAATTACAGTGGGAACCTGCAAAATGCAAATTTTAAAATGCTATACTAGATTTCATTCATTTATGAGGTTTGAAAGTTACATATACATATTATATATTCACATATATGTTTTGATATGGCATTAGGCATAGTAAAGGATATCAGATTTTCATCCATTGAGTTTAAATTAATGCAATGCCAAGGGCATGACTGAGCATAGTATCTCTCAAGAAGATTCAAGGCAAGCCTTCTGCCCCAAGAACGGCTCTCCTATCCACTTAGCAACAATACTCACACTGGAGCACAAAGACCAATCAATATACAGTCTTCCCTGGGACATTCTTGCTAATGTCAAATAATTTTTTAAAACACAATACCCAGGGTTGGAGAGCTGGCTCAGTGGTTAAGAGCACTGGCTGCTCTTGCAGAGGACCAGGGTTCGATTCCCAGCACCCACATGTCGGGTAACAAACGTCTACAGCTCTAGTTCTGGGGTATTCAGTGTTCTTTTTGACCTCCTTGGGTCATGGCCGAGTGCACTTATATGCATGCAGGCAATACGCTCATACATATAAAAATTAAAAACTAAAAAATTAAAAAATAAAACACAATATTCATCAATAAGGGAAAGGTTGGATAAATTATATTCTATTTCTTCTTTAGATTAACATGGAGCCTTCAACAAAAGATATATGTACAGATATGGAAAAAGCTCTCCAACTTAGAAGAAGGAAATTATACACTAAAAATAGCAAATTTTCACATTTAAACATGTATATATGTTCCACAAATCTTTTTACAAAAGAAAAATCTTAGAATGACATCATATGTTATGACTTAGAAGTGATAAGTTTGGGTGTCAAGTTGATAATGGGTGAAGTTTACATAGCTAATCATCAATTCTACTTGACTCATAGTTTTGGGGTATTTTGCTGAGGGTGTTTCTAGAAAGTTTTACCTGAAGAGAGAAGACGAAACCTGACTGTGGTAATGTGGGCAGCACCATTCCATGGGCTGAATCAGAGAGAGAGAGAGAGAGAGAGAGAGAGAGAGAGAGAGAGAGAGAGATCGACTGAGCTGAGTAGGAGCATTCCTCTCTCTCTCCCTCCTGACTGCAGACATAATGTTATCAGTTGCCTCAGAACTTTTATCCCCTCAAACCAGGAGCCAAAATAAACTGTTCCTTCCTTCAGATGCATTGTGTGTAGTATGAGAGAAAAACAATACACCACACTGAACTTTCACCCTAGAGTGTTGGCAGGGCTGATGCATTTCACTGTGTAGACTCTTACCATTTGAACGATAATGTGGTCAGTTACTGTGGGTGTTACTTTAGAAAATATACAAATAAAGTGTAAATAGGCACCCAGGAAGCAAGAGAACTCAAACAAGGAAGGAAAGAAACTGGAGCCAAGGACACAGCCATTGGGAAAGAAACCTCAAGTAGCCACCAGGAAGTTAATTTCAGGGAGGGGTTTTCTCTTGTAAGATCTTGACGTGTTTTATTTTGTTTTCCATCACACACAGTATTTTAAAACTAAGAAAGACTTCCTTTCCAGAGAAAGGAGGGTCAAAGCTCACTGTTCCCATAAATGAGCACAATGCTCACTGAGATTTCCTTCTAGAGTCAGCGAATGCCTAGCCCACTTCCCGCAAGAAAAACGCATGCCTTCTTCTTATCAAATGCAGTTATCACCAGCCTGCAGCTCTTTCAGAACTGGAGCAGTGCTCCCTACTTGATTCCTTCCTCAGGACAAATGAGTAAGAAAGCAACAGTGCCCTTGGACCTCCTGTGTACTCTAGTGAAGCACTCTGGTCTGTGCAGAGGGAAGCAGAGAGGGAAAGTCATCCAGGTAACCACGCTCTGTGTGCCTCTTCTGGACACCCAACCCAGTTCTCTCGAAGCTGCCTTTGATATAAGAAGCTTAGACAAGAAGAGCTAGAACTGGGCCCAAGATGCAGCCCCAAAGTGACAAGGGACAGCAAGTAACTCTGTCCAGCAGTGAAAGTCAGTGCGGAGGCACACCCCCTGGAGGCATTCTAGCTAGGAGTGCTGAACTGCAACCACCACAAACACCAGATGTCTACAGGGTTCTGAACAGGTTCTAAAGGCTGAGCCTCAAACACAAATCAGTTGGGGAACTGTTGTGCACTCTTGACTGTTCTGGGATAGGGGTCCTGGGAATGCACTTTAAAGCAGAACAGCACAGATACCCCAGGCCCACCTCCAGCCCCACTCCAAAGAGTGCTAGTATCTGAGGTACAAGATAGGAGTTATGAGCCACGTGAAATCTGAACTCTGTCACCTAACTACTTGACCATCATCAATTCCTTTACCTGCCCCAACCTCGGTTTCTTAGTTGATAAAATGAAGATAATAGCTTACTTATGTGCTGGTGAAATTTAAGTTAGTGGACCTATAGAAAGTACACACTTATTTCCTGATCAAAAGTAACTATGAAGCATTATTTTGTAAACAAGGAAAATGAAACTAAGAGGTAAAAAGTAGGCTGACCCAATCCCAAAGAGCTTCATTTTCTCCACTAGAGTTCCTTCTGGTTCTCCCTAGATTCCACTTCCAATTCTGTTTGCTCTGTTTACCTTCACCCTCGAGTCTTGCCTGAGTTGGAAATAGCTTGAAAGCTCTATCACAAAGTGTTCCAGACAGGTGGGGTATCAAGCGGCAAAGAGCAGCCCCTACCAGGGTTTATCTGGCCAGCGTCGCCGCAGGCCGGACAGATACACACCACGGATGCGACGGTGCAACGGTGGGTGGACTGGACGAGCGGCAGGTTGGGAGCTGTTAAGATGGGAATCGCTGTGTCCTGGCTCAGATTTCAAGGTCCCACTGCTACTTCTACGGTCTAGGAGAACCTAGAAGCCCCTGGTTTCTAGCACCGGTCAGTAAAGAGGACCACTTGCAATCACGTGACTAGCCTAGGGTTTTGGTGAGCGCCACTATCTCCATCAAATCCGGGCCTGGGTGGAGAGGAACGCACCGATTCCTAGGAAAAATGGCTCTGCTGAGTTGAATGGAGTTAAGGAGGGGATCTGGGAGAGGAGAGAGGCTGCGGACAGTCATCAACTCCCACGAGTGTCGGGAGAAAAACCAAAGCGGCCCAAATAGGAATTCTAACTCGGCAAACATTTCCCCCAACCGCTTCCGAAAAAGGCCAGGGGATGAACTCAAACCGAGTCATGACCGGCGAGTCTTTTAGAGCTGCCCACCGGGTAGACGGCGCCCGTCTGCCCTGCCACTTACGAGTCAGAGGCCGGGAACCCTGGGGGCGCAGTGTCTGGACTCGGCCTCCGCGGCTGCGCAGAGCGGGAGCCCGGCGGTCCAGCGGGACCCCGAGGGGGCGGTTCGCGCGTCCGGCAGCGGCCTAGGGAGCGCGGCGGGGCGGCGGGCGCGCGGATCGGCGGGACTCACCCGGCGGGCGCGCGGATCGGCCGGACTCAACCGGCGGGCGCGCGGATCGGCGGGACTCACCCGGCCGGCTGCCTGCTCCGGAGCCCGGCCCGGATCCTCCGCCGCGCAGGGGCCGGGTGCGCACGTCGGTCGGGACATGTGGAGGCGGCCCCGCGCCCTGGCTATGAATCAGCTGCGGGGCGAGCGCCCAGGGGCGGGAGTTACGGGAAGGCGGCGGGGAGGGCCGAGGGGTCAGCGCTTTTGCAACTTCCCGTCTCGGCGCGCACTCTTGGCACTCCTGGGACCCACAGGAATCCTCCGCCTTCTGCTCCCGGGGGGCGCGGCTCCCGGGACCGGCAGGCGGGACCGGTGGGAAAGGAAGTGGGAGAGGCTGGGGAGGGAAAAAGTGCGAACCCGCAGCGGGTGGATGCTGCGCCTTGGCCGCCCCTCTGCTCCCGAGGGACCCGGGAGAAGCCACGACCCCGAGCCAGGGGCAGGTGCCCCGCCACTGAGCCACCGGTGATGCCCGGCGCCGCGCAGAAAGTTTGAGGAAAGGACAAAGTCTTCGGCCAAACTTTGATTGTCTTAATATTCAGTGTTCATAACAATCAAACGTGTCCAAACAAATGCGTAGGAACCGCCCTCTCCGACCAGGTCTTCCGTAGTTACAATTCTGAAACCTTCATTTCAGGGAGAGCAGGTTCGCTTTCCCTCTTAAAAATGCTTCCGATATTCTCTGTAGGGTTGGTTTGGTGGGCATTTAAAATAGTTTTTAACTGTATTTAAATACTTTTATGCCACAGATAAGTGAAACTCCCACTACACATCAAAGAAAGTTATTTTTACCAGCAGGTAGAAGATAGTACAGAGATCCCTCATTGGTCAAACTAGAGACTAGACGACTTGGGTTCCCAGCCCGAACTGATACATCTGCAGTGCAACCGCTACACCTAAGACTCAAGAGAACATCACGGAAGAGGAGGCAGGGGACAGAAAGCTTCTAAGAGTCAAAGAAGCACGATGCCAAACGACAGGGACAAAACCTCAGTTACAGAGATGAAATCTGAACCAAAGCGCTGCCTAAACAAGACCTACAAAATGACAACACCAGTCCAGAATCCAACCTGGATTCCCATCCAGGCAATAGGACTGTTTGGGAAAGGGAGAAATCCGTTTTCTCCGGGAATAAAGCTGAGAGGTTTTCCAATCCCGAGTGTTCAGTCCGTACCTACAAGCAAACCTAAATAGCCTCAGTAGGCTACATACGTATACAGGTGTGTACATATACATATATACATAACAATAGTAGCGAAAGAAGAGGTGATGAATATGAGGGCAGTGGGGGAAACCTGGGAGAAGTTAGAGCCTGGAGAGAGAGGGGTGCAAAAGATATGTGAAATTCTCAAATACATAAACATTCATTTTAAAAAATTGAAAAAAACACTATCCGATCTTTACTGCCTGGGCATTTGAAAGACACTGTTGTCCTCTCTTTACAGTTGTATGGTAGAACATCTGCAGCCAAATTAACTTTGGGAACTGACATGAAACCATTTAGATACCTGTGTCTCACCGCCATTTGGTGGCCAGGCCTAGGGTCAGGTGACCTGTACAGTACACTGTCCATCACTCCTGGCCAGCTAACCCTAATTTGGTTTAGATTTGGGAACCCCACAAAGAATCACAAACGAAAGGGGGTTGAAGGGAATCATGATAGATTAGAAAGTGTGGACCATGAATGATATCATAGACTCACTTATTGAATTGATGGGATGACTCAAAGCAACATCAGAAATATTTGTAATTATAAAACAAAATATTGCCTTCACATTTGTGCAAATACTTTTTGTTTCACTCTGCTGTCATTTCAGGGAAGTTTTGTTTTGTTCTTTGTTGTTTTAAATTCTGATACTCTTAATACCTGATACCTAATGGCACCCTAAAGACTAGGCTCCATAGTAAATATTTGATGAGAATAAGGAAAGGGTACATTTTTCTAGTGAATGAATGTGTGATCCTTTGCCACACCTCTCAGTACTTAGGGTTTTAAAGAGTCCATTAGTGTGGCCTTGTGGACAGCCATAGGAACACTGTCAAACGAAGTCCTTACTAGAAAAACTTTCTGATTCTATTGCATAACTGAGAAAAGAAAGAGTTGAAGGTGGGTGCCAATGTGTTCTTTACAAAAACATTTGGGAGTGTTGTCTTGATAGCAGACGTCATGTTAAATAAAAATCACCGTTCTGGAGTTTTTTTTTTTTTTCATGTTTTTATCATTACGTATGTCCACCATATTCACTCTCAGATCACTCCCCTCCAGTTTCTCATCCATCTTCTGTCCCTTGAGTATCCCTGATCCCTCCTAGCCAATTCTAATGTTAGTTTCATATCATATATGCATACATGCTTTTGTGTGCTATATAAAAATAAGAAAAAACAAATGATATTTATCTTTCTAAGACTGGTTTCATTTACTGAGTATGATTATCTCTAGTTGTGTCCATCTTCCTACAAATGACATTATTTCCTTCTTTGTAGCTAAAAAACTTTCATTATCTATTATACACATGTTCCTTATCCATTCTTCTGTTGTCGGACATTTAAGTTGGTTCCATAACTAAGCTATATTGTTAATGATGCTACAATAAACATTTATGTGCCACTATCTCAGTATACTGACTTGGAGTTCTTTGGGTAAATACTCACTTTGGGATCTTATTACTATAATTGGAAGAGATCAAAATGTCAAAATGTGGTGACTACATAAAATGCATCTACTTTCACATCATTCTAGTTTTTTAAATGTATCCCTTTATTTAGCTTTGTTGCCATAGCATCTGTATATGTGTACTCCTATCCCAAGGTGGGTGTACTGAGTTGAGAATTGTCCTTCCCAAATCCACATATACCAAAAACCTCAGAATCCTACCTTATTTGGAAACAATGGTCTTACAGATTCAATCAAATTAAGATGATGTCATTCTGGATTAATTCTGATGTTTGTGTTTAAAAGAAAAGGGAAATCTGGACACACAGACACCTAAGTTGAACATCATGTGCTTGTGGAAAAGGACAGAATCTGGAGTTATTCTCCCTCATGCAAGGATTGCTGACACCTGCTAGGGGCTGGGAGAAGGGCATTGCATGGATACTGCCTGTGAGTTCCTAGGAAGGAACCAACTCCAACTCCACCTTGATTGCACTCCAGCCTCCAGAACTGTGAAGAAATGAACTTCTATGGTTTGTGGTGCTATACCATATCACTGCAGGAAACCCAAACATAGGTCATATGCCAAAGATTAGGTTTTAAAATTTGCCCAAAAATGATTTCAACAAAAAAAGATGAAAAATACCAGTTGTATTAAGCTGAAACTTGAAATGCCCATCCCTGCTTATCCCTGATAAAACTACTGTAAAAGTACATATTTATTCTTCTCTACTTAGCCTCCTCCTTGGTTCCCTGGCTGCCTCTTGATATCGGTAGGGGAAGTCCACTACCCCCATTTCCCATGAACCTGACTTTCTTCTCTGTAACATTCTTGTTGGGCTTATTTTTCACTCACCTCTCAGAACTTGGTCTGTCCTAGGACCCAATCCTTGATGTTTACCTCTTCATTCCAAGTCTTACAAATGATCACATTCATCTGTGGTTTCAGTGACCACTTGTGTACAGATGATGCTCAGATCTTCCTTTCCACTGCCATTACTTCATACTTCCAATGTATCCGTACTTCAAAATCAGTATATCGAAGTTCAAACTCTTCACTGTTCCTCACCTGATTCTTTTACATTAGGCAAATTCTTTAAACCTCGATCCTTATGTATGTATGTATGTGCATGCATACCAGGATGCCCAAGGAGGTGAGAGAACAACTTTTGGGAATCAGTTCTCTTCGTCTACCAGGTGGGTCCCAAAGATAGAATTCAGGTATTCAGGCTTAGTGACAAGCACTTTTACCCACCAAAACTTCTCACTGAACCCCTCTCAAGTTTATAAAAGTCTGTGTCACACTGTAGGTTTTATGTTGTCCGTAACTGTGTAACATACTTTATAGAATAAAGGATACAGGGTGTGGTCAAATGGATCTATCATGTGAAATGGTACAACACTATCTCAACTAAATAATGAATATAAATAGTGTATATTATAATCCATAGAGAATCACACAAACAATATGCAAAGGGGCATAACAAAAAAGTAAATCAAAACGAAATTCTAAGAAATTCAGATCCAAGGAAAGAAGAGAACAAGGCCTAGGAAAACAAAGCCAGAAAGAACGGCTAAAAAAGGAGAAGACACAGAGTAAACAGTGGGTGAAGCACACGTGTACCAGGTATTTCCTTAAACAGAAGTAGTACAGTCTTCAACCAATTAAACTGCAGGGATTACCAGAGTGAGTTTGTAAAAGTACCAGCCACATGCTGTCTGTAATTAAAGCAGATTAAAAGCTACAGTTATAGACCCATGTTTATCAAATTCCTATTGCTGTTCTCAAGAGCAACAACTCAAAAGGTAGAAAGATTTAGCCCAGGGCCACAGAGATTTTAGTCCTTGATCACTTAACCCTGTTGACCTTGGCAGGCAACCCATGGTGGAAGAGGTCAGCGTATTCCATGGTGACCAAGAAACTGAAAGAGAAAGGCATGGACCAGGGTTCCAAGAATCCAGTGACTTTAGTCCTTTTTACTGGTCTCTACTTCTTAAAGTTTCCACTCCCTCCCAGTAGTGGCACTGGCTGGGAAACAGCCTTCATCACATGGCCTTTGGGGAAAATTAGAGATCCAGATCATAACAAGAATTTTTTAATCAACAATAAGCAAATACCTTTCAAAAGTCCCCAAAGTCCTCATCTAGTCCTCTCCACAGTACCTCTCTCATTGTACTAATGTTCTCTCTTTCAGCATTAACTGATGCACTCAAATTTAGTACGTCCCATCATCACAGGCCAAAAGCATAAAAGCAGCTTTCTAAACAAACACATGTCCAACATTTTTTCCTAAAGCCCATGGGGAAAAAAGGAAAAGCTCCAAAAAGTTCTCCACATTATCTTTTATCCAGTAGTTTCTAAAACAATGTATATACATCATTACAGTATCCAGAGAAGAGTGGAACTTGGATAACAGATCTTTTTAAAAATATATTTTTTATGTGAGTATATTGCCTGCATGTATGTAAGTGTAAGTGTGGTCGAGCTGTGCAATACCCACGGAGGTCAGAAGAACGCATTGGATTCCCCTGGAATTGGAGTTATGGATGGTTGTTAGTGGCCATGTGGATGGTGGTAGTTGAACCCAGGTCCTTTGCAAGAACAGCCAGTGCTCTTAACCGCTGAGCCATCTCTCTGGCCCCCATAATAGATATTTTACTCAATAATATCTGGTTTATGTGGTGAGTTCCTTTAGAATTGCTAAATGACGTTATCCCTCACTTAAATTCACTTCACAGAAGCTGGGCATGATGATGCACACCTTTAACCCCAGAACTCAGGAGGCAGAGGCAAGAGGGTCTTTGTAAGTTTGAGGCCTGGTCTGCATACTGAGTTCCAGGCCAGCTAGGGCTACATAATGAAATCCTGTCTTAACCACTCCTCCCCCCGCAAAAAACCCCAAACAAAAGAAATTCATTTCACGGGTTTTGAAAGAAAGACTAGAAAGTTCCATGTGGCTTCTCACACTCAGCCGTTTGCCTTGTCATTGCTAGCATCCTGGCTGGGACATTCAGAAGGGACAGATATCTCATAGCTAAGTTTTATGATGTGTTTTAGACTTAAAACCAAGAGAAGGCCTACTTAGCTTTATATAACAGAAAAATACTTTGATTAAAAATCATATTTTAAGTTCCACTGTGTGCTATTACAAATAAAGTCAAGATCATCACTGATGAAAATATAGACGCATGCTCCATTTAAAGCCTAAAGGGAATCTGTGAGATGTGAAAATGTGCCAAGAAAATGGAGAATTCTTAGAGATGAAGGTGATTATAAACCATCATCCACTGCTGAATTGCAAATACTTTCTTCAGAAAATTCTCAATTCCTTCATACTCTATCAGTCTGTTAAGTCAATACAGCCCAATATACAATTAGAGATATTTATAGCAGTTGAAAAATTACATCATAGCTGCATTTCAGAATGTACACAGATTTCATCTTATATGTATCTTTATAATATTTATAAAGAAATGCCTAGCTATGTGTGATGTGTGATTGTAGTAGAGCTATTTTTCTGCTGAGAAGTTGGATAGGATGGCCTCCTCTACAACAGCCCCCGTATGTGGCTCTGATAGACATGAAAGATGATGAAGGAAGAATGGGTCAAAGAGAATTCTGAACGTTTTGATTTTGACTATTACCATCCTTTTGGCTCTAGAGGGCACTAAACTAAGGTTGGACTATTACTTTAATAAGGATCGAGGTTTTGTAAAAGAATCAGGTGAGGAACAGAGAAGAGTTTGAACTTGGATATACTGATTTTGAAGTACGGATACATTCGTCTGGAGTCAGACGAAGTAATGGCAGTGGAAAGGAAGATCTGAGCATCATCTGTACACAAGTGGTCACTGAAACCACACATGAATGTGCTCATTTGTAAGACTCGGAATGAAGACTCGAGCCCACATCAAAAAACTGGATGTGGTGGCATGCATCTTTAATCCCAGTGCCCCTACAGTGTGGTGGGAGACAGAAAAAGGAGAATTATCCAGAAACTTAGGTGCCAACTGCCTAACAACTCCAGTACAAAACATAGCAGGAACATAAGAGAGGCCATGCCTCAAAGCAAGATGGAAGGAGAGAACTGACTCCCCAGCAGGTGTCACTGTCATCTGACCTCCGTGTGTGTGTGTGTGTGTGTGTGTGTGTGTGTGTGTGTGTGTGTTATGGCGCGTGTATCTTGGAGCACACACACACACACACACATTCCATGTACTCACACAAATAGCAATAAATAAGGTTTTTAAAAAGACAATGTGCCATATTTTCTCCGCTTTCAACATTTTCTTTGCATTTTTGGTCAGCAATAATTTGTCACTGCTGTACTTAAAGGATTAAATTTATTGTTTTTACTCATCCTGCCTGATTTTTCTAAGCTTCTTAAATGCATGAATTTATGTCTTTTTAAAGGAACTTTGAGAATTTTTCAGTCAGGCTCTCTCCAGATTTTTTTTTTTTTTCTGCCCAATTATCTTTATCTCTTTCTGAGGCTCCAGTACAAATCAGTGCTTGATAAAGACTCAAATGCCCCAGTGAGTTCTATTGTTTTCCATATTTTCCACTGTACTTTTCAGCTTGAATAATTTTTTTCAATATATATTTTTATTGAAATTTTGTGTATTTCATAAAATACATCTTAATTGTACTTAGACCCCTTCCCCATCTGCACTTGCCATAGCCCCCTCTACCGGATTTCATGCATTCTGTCATATATGTTAAGGCCTATCAAGTCAAGTTTGTGTCTCCAGATGTCTCTTGGTGTGAGTTCATCAACTGGAGCCTGGTCAGCTTATCTAGCATCACTCCCTTAAAGAAGACCAACTCTCTCTCACATCAACATGAATAATTTCTATCGAGTTATCTTTAAGTTTATTCATTTCTTCCCTATTATTTCTTCATTCTGTCATTAAATTCATTGAGCAAATCTTGTGTCATAGATACTGTGTATTTCATTTCTAGAATTTCATTTTTTAAAAAATATTCCTTTATGATTTTTATTTTAGGAGTGTATTGTCTTTATGTACGGAAGGGCATCTGGGTGGTGCAATGCCTGAGGAGGTCAGAAGAGGGTGTCGGATCTACAGGAACTGGAGTTATAGGTGGTTGTTAGCCACCATATGGCTGCCAGGAATCAAACCTGAGTTCTCGGCCAAAAACAGCCAGTGCTCTTAACCACTGAACCATCTCTCCAGCCCCTAGAATTTCAATTTTTTAGAAAATGTGCTTTATATTTCCTGACTAGTAGTCTTGTTCTTTCAATCATTATGTCCATGTTTTCCTTGAATTCACTGGACACAGTTATTTTAAAGGATTACTCTGTTATTCCAACATTTAGATCATTTCTAGGTCAGTCTTAATCATTGAGTGTTTTTTTCTCTGAGTATGGGTTACATTTTTCTTATTTATTTATTTATTTATTTTTGGACTGCCAAGTAATTCTGGAGTGCCACTTGAACATTGAATATATTATGCAAATAAAAACTGGATTTTTCTTCTATTCCTCTAGTGACACTGATTTTCTTTCTAGATGGACAGTTCATGTCTGGACTTCTCACTCTCTGCTTCTTTCCTTTCTGTGACTTCCCTTCACATTCTGAAGGGCATTGGGAGAAGGTTGCCCCAAACTCTGACCAAAGTCCTTCACACAAGAACTTTATAACTGTTTTAATGATCCCTACCCAACACAAACTTGGGCTAGCCTTAAGCTAAAGGCAAAAAAGGGAGAAACTTGTTCTGACCTTTCCCGTAGATAAAGTATAGACTTGTGCTAGGCAGTCACTGTTCACTGCCTTTAAAAGTGTTCTTATTTGTTGTAGAAACAGTCCCTAGAGCTTCACGTTGTTTTGGTAGCAGGGTTGGTTTAATGCAGCTGCTCCCCTGTGACTGGAAGAGGCTTGCCTACATTTGTAATTAGATCTATTCCATGCTTGTCAGAAGGAAGTAGTTTGGGTTTTTTCCTCTCCCAGATTGGGTTCTTCTCCAAAACAGTCTTTTAGAAAAGTTTTAGTCAGTCTCCTGTTACTATCATAGAAAAATCTGATAGTCATCATATAAAGAGAAATCTTTTAGATGTTTTAGCCTGTGATCAGTGAGCCTGAGAGGCCTGTTTGAAATTCATACACCATAGTGAGAATGTGTGACTGAGAAGAAATGGATCATGCTCGAGAAACAAGAGAAACGGGATTCCACTACCTTCTTTAATGTAACAACATCCCCAATGACCAAAGGACCTAACACAGTGCCCTACCTATAAAGGTTCCAGCATGCCCAATACTGCCACCCTGGGAATCAAGCCTTTATACCTGGGGTGGGAGGGACATTTGAGAACCAAACTTTAGCAAGATATAATTCTCTTTTTCCCTTTCTCTTTCAAACATTTTCCTTGTACTTAAATATAGAAGTTGATTAGAACAAACAAAACAAAAAGCCATTGAAATCACATAAGGTTAATCTATTTTGATTAAACAACCCTTTGCAATGAAGTTTTATAGCAAATTCTGGTATGCTCTAACTTTAAGCAAAACAAGAGGCGTGGGGGCTGGGAGATGGCTCAGAGATTAAGAGCACTGGCTGCTCTTGCAGAAGACCCAATCCCAGCACCCACATGGCAAATAATAACCATCCATAACTCCAGTTCTGGGGAATCTGATGCTCTCTTCTGGCCTCTGTGGGCACTACACAACATGGACATACTTACATACATGCAGGCAGAGCATTCGTACATATAAAATAAAAATAAATAAAAAAATTTTTTAAAAACCTGGAGGTTCTTGTCTTTCCATTGAACTCTGTGTGGTACTAAATCCTGTGTCTGTGGAATTTACAGTAAGCTATACCTTTATGTTAGTGATTTGTACTGAAATTAATTCTATTTAGTCTAAAATGAAGACTTCCTAAAGTCACTCACCTTTATATTCCATCTTATCAGTCTCTTAAATGTGCCTCTTTTATCTGATTCTAACACAAGAGCAACTCTTCTGTCCATTATAGAATTATCATGTAACGCCTACTCACTTTGGCAAGATTGAGATGTAATTTTCATATTCCCAAGAGAAGTGTGTGGGATCCCTTCTAGGGGGAAGTGTTCATTCAAACTCAGTGTAAAACAAGCTAAACTAAGATAGCACACTTAAGAGAAAGGAGTGTCATGCCAGCAAATTGCTGAGCTCTTGCAAAAAAGTAATCATAATGTTATATATCTAGACAGATATTAGCAGCCATGGAGGCCACGGGAGACAGACCCTTCCCTCAGAATCAGTTTTGTTCCTCCTTGAGATTTAAAATGCCATATGGAAAGCTGGAAGTGTTAGGCCCATTAAGATAAAGCTACTTCCTCCTGCCCCAAAAAATAAACCCAAGTTCTATCTCTGTCCCTGGGTGGAGAAAGGACATTCCAAGCTGTCCAAAACATTACATATCCTTGTTCCCTCTCTTAAGAGTTAATCTGAGGAGCAAGCCAGTAAACAGTGAGCTTCCATAATCTGTACTCCAGGTTCCTATCTTGACTTCCCTTGATGTAGCTGTAGTCAAATGAACCCTTTCCTGGCCAAGTTGATTTTGGTCAGTGTTTCTATCACAGCAATAGAGGGTACCTAGAACAGAAATTGGTATCAGAGAGTGGGCTATTGCCATGACAGACTTGACCCAGTTGTTTGTGGAAGAACTGTGGAAGTTTTCAGAGCTTTAGACTGGTAAAGCAATAAGTGTTTAGAGCTTACTGAGTTGTTCTGTAGGAACTTGGAAAATAATGCTGAAAAAGGTATAGACAATGGAGGCCTGGCTTGTGAAGTTTCAAGGGAAGCAAAGATTATGTGGGCTATTTGTGTGATATTTTGAATTGAGAATCTGTGGTTTCTGGCTGGCTGGGACTGAAAGTTCAGCTGTGATTTAGAAGAGACCAGAACCACTGAAGTGAAACTTTTGCTTTACTGGGACAATTGATGCTGGTCATCTGGGGCTGAAAGATCTGATGTGAGAAGAAGTGACTGACATCACTGAGATGAAATCTTCTGGGAAGTATTTCCTTGGGGTTAGCACACAGAAGCTGAGGTCCACAGCAGGTCCGAGGCTCCAGCCCAAGCTGGAAGCAGAACTTGGTAATGTATAAGAGTATCGGGAGCCATTTGCCTGCCTTGAACTATGCCCTAGTTCTGGGTTAGGCAGAAGTCAATCTTGTGCACAGAAGTGCTGATTGGAAGCAGGAGTTTTCATTATGCAAATGATTTACACCTGAGGAGAAGTTTATTTTACACCCAAGACTGAGGTCACCCGAAGACTTTTGAAGGAAGTCAATCACATCTTAAGTTATTTTGCCTGTGTTAGTATTGTTTTTACTTGAACATCTGACCCATTGTTTTGCTCATTTCACAGTATAAATAGGGGAGACTTAATAAAGGCAAGCTGCTTCAATATGACTGACAGCGCTCTCTAGTCTGTCCTATTTTTTCTCTCTCTCTTTCTCTCTCTACATTTTCTCCTCCTCACTCCTCGCTTCGGGTGCGGTTCAATTTCTGCCGGCGGGCTCCGGCATAAGAGTCTCCTATATTGTACTGGTTTTGAAGGCTTGAAGGAAGTCAGAAAGAGTAGCTCAGGTTTCCATCTTGAGAGGCCAAGAAAGGCCATTAGTGACTCTGCCTAGACTGAAGGGGTCATGGAGAGAATCTGAGACTTTGTACCCCAAGAGGCCAAAAGAACCCATTTCAGTAGTCACCCCAGCTTATTGGAGATGCCAGGATCATGGGAAGACCATTAAGGGCAGCAGGAGGTGTGAACTGGAGTCGGGCTGAGTCTACCAGATAAGCTGTGTGTGCACTGTGGATTGTAGAGCCAGAAAAGGGGAGCTGCTCAAGCCCTTTGGAGTCCAGAAGATCTCAGATGTCCAGCCTTGAGCTACTTTACTGGACTTTGGTCTTGCTTAAGTGTGCCCTATTCACTTTTGAAATAAGACAATACTTGTTTTGAATTTTACAGATGCCCACAGTTAAGTGCCTTTTAGGAAACTGAACATTTAAAGTGTTTGAGTTTTTTAAGATGTGGGAGGCCCAGTCCATTGTGGATGGTGCCATCCCTGGGCAGATGGTCCTGTGGGTATAAGGAAGCAGGCTAGGCATGAGCCAGGGGAACAAGCCAATAAGCAGTGTACCTCCATGGTCTGTCCTGAGTTCTTGCCATGGCTTCCCTCAATGATGAGATGAGACTGTGCTGTAAGTCAAGTAAATCCTTTCCTCCTGCTGTCCCTGCCCGAAAAAGAGTTAACCCAAAGGCTGGCTGTGGTGGCCTGCACATTTAATCCCAGCACTCAAGAGGCAAAGGCAGGCCAACTGGGGATGCTGGGAGACCCTGTGTCAAAAGAAGACCAAAATCAAAAAGGTAATCCAACGGGGCCTCTCAGTCACTTGACCGGGAGACCACTCCTCCGGAAAGCTGAACCACCTGAAGACAAGCTAAGGGGGTGGGAGGAATAATTATCCCCTTAATTAGACAATGGACTTTTACCCCAGAAGTCCATCCTTCAATTCGTTGTGCGCAGGTCTCCAGTTCTAACTCAGCATAACCTCTCCTGGTTCCCCTTTGTATTTCTTCTTTGGCTACCAGCCGGATTCCTAAGCATGCCTGTCCTGACAAGAAAGACTTTCTTTCTTTCCTCTAAACACCGCCCACGTACCTTCCACAGCTACTTGCGGACCTCCATGCCGAGCCTGCACGCTTTCTTGAAACAACTTCAGAACCCAGTAACTTTCTCTCTTCCTCTTTCCCGTCCCGCTCAGCAGCCGCAGAGAATGACAGCTCACCTGGCTTCAAACTCTAACAAAATGCTCCTTGAGCTTCCTTTTTAAAAATCATTTTATCTAGGAGACTAAAGACACTGCTGATTCCCTGGTAACAATAAGAACTTGTCTTCCTAGAAATTACTGGAGCAAAGTGCCTAAAGTTCAAGATGTAAATGTTTCACAAAAGCAGTATTTTCTTTTGAATACTTCCCTTACTCTCAGAAAGAAACAATAAGATAAAGAGTAATTTAGTTGACAGGAAATTCAGGCTTACAAGCATTCATACTTGCAAAATGACAACATTCACATGCACACAGGTGCTTAGCAGAATGACGTTGTTTAGAATGGTGAAAAGCTCAGAACACCCTGAAGATCTACCCATCGAAGGCTGAAAAGAAGATTTTGCATAATAATCTTGAGTATATGTGCTGCTATGGGAATAGATCCAAGATATGCAATTTAGTGGAAAAAAGCAGACTCTGGGAATGTGTGGAGAGTGTGTGCATCCCATCTCAGACTTTCCAGCATTCATTGTGCACATACACAACATTGCCCTGGGAAGGACGGCAGGACATTGGTAATTGGGGTATTCTGTGGAAAGGGAATGAGGTGACTGGCATTTCACCTCTAAGACCTTTCTATGCAGATGGCTTTTAAATTTTTTTAAAATCTTTTTTATGTGTGTGTATGATGCATGTGACTGTGGGTGCATGTGAACCACAGCATGTGTCTGGAAGTCAGAGGACAACTTTGTGGAGTTGGTTCTCACCTTCTACCTCTCTGGAGGCAGGGTCTCTCTTGCTTCTGCCACTCCAGGCTAGCTGGCTTGCTAGGCTCTAGGCAATTCCCCTGTGTCTGCCTCCCATCTCCCTGCAGGAATGCTGGAATTACAGATGCATGGTACAATGTCTGGATTTTCAGGTAAATTCTGGAGATCTGAATTCAGGTCATTGGCTTGCATGGCAATTTCTTTTACTCACTGAGCCATTGCCTCAGCCTTCAGGTGACTTTTTATTGTAGGTACTTACTTTAAAAAATAATTTTAGCGGTCCAAGACTACCTTACTAGGTGCCTCATTTGTTATTTATTTTGGCTGTTACTTGTTTTGTATATATATTTTTATAATCAAGTATTTATGACATACATGCAAGGTATCATGCTAGGTCTTTTGAATAAATCAGAGAACTATTATTATTATTATTATTATTTGGTCTTTTTGAGTCAGGGTCTACTTATAACCCCAGCTGGCCTGAAACTCACTATGTAGACCAGGCTGGCCTTGAACTCAGAGATTCACATGCCTCTGCCTCTGAGTGCTGCACCATGCCCAGAGAATCAGGGAACTTTAAAAAAATTTTACTTATTTTTATTTGATGTGTATGAATGTTTTGCTTGCATGTATTTAAGTACATCATGTATGGACAACTCCATGGAGGCCGCAGGAGGGCCTCAAGACCAGAAGAGTGTGCGGATCCCCTGGAACTGGAGTTACAGATGGTGGTTAGCCATAATGTGTGTGCTGGGAATCCATGTCCTCTGAAAGAACAACCAGTGCTCTTAATCGTTGAGCTATTTCTCTAGCCCCTACATTAAGGAACTATTTGAGCCTTTGTTCCTATCCTCAGAGTGAAACAGGTATAGACTGTGACAGTGAAAGGTCTGTATGGTACATGGAGGTACAGGCATATGATCTATAGGAATTCTGGGAGCAATGACTTTGACAGGGAGGATTGGGCTAAAGCTATAACAAAGGAAAAATAAGCACCTGAGAGACCACAGAAATCACACAAATGGAGCCAGAGAATGTTCCCAAAAGGACTCCCTCCCCTCCCTGAGAACACAGGGCCTGATTTTGCTAAGGAACAGAATGGCATTTGTGGTAAACGGCATCCATTCCATCTTTCCCACTTTGAGGTCTCTTGGGAGAGTAATACCATAAGCACCTTCTGCATGGGTTTCTGAGCTATGCATTCCACAGC
Organism: Eospalax fontanierii; assembly: GCA_035773235.1. Taxonomy (NCBI): domain Eukaryota; kingdom Metazoa; phylum Chordata; class Mammalia; order Rodentia; family Spalacidae; genus Eospalax; species Eospalax fontanierii. The sequence goes on from CM069527.1 coordinate 85,429,514, forward strand.
ATACCAGCACAGACAGAGCCATCTTCCCAAGCCTGAAGGCAGATGATCCTCTCCAGATACTTAAATGGGATGTTGAGACCTAAAGAAAATCCAGAGAAATTTGGCCAACTCTTATGCAGAGGGGCAGCCATTCCAGGCCAGGAGAAAGATCTGAACAGAGGAGAGTTTACAGGGGAGGCAAGTCCAGCCTAGAGCAATGGTGACAGCATGCAAACTCAGACAAAAACCCAGCATAGAACTGGGGCAAAGGGGATCAGGTCCCAATCCTAGAACTATGGAGCAGCTGATTACTACTAGGTGAGGGAGAGTTGATCTTCTTTAAGGGAGTGACTCTAGATAGACTGAAGAGACCCCAGCAGATGAACTTGCACTGAGGGACGTCAAAGAACACTAACTTGACTCAATAGGCTGTAACATAAATGACAGAAGGTATGAAATCAACCAGGGGGGGTCTATGGGAAGGTGCCGATGGGGAAGGGGTTATAAAGATGATTAAGATGCTGTATGTGAAATACACAAATATTACAACACTTTAAATAATGAAAAAAAATTTTTTTTTTCTTTTTGCGACAGCTGGCCTGGAACTTACTCTTGTAGATCAGGCCGGCCTCGATCTCACTGATATCTGCCTGCCTCTGCCTCCCAAGTGTTAGGTGTGCACCCCATTACTGGCAAATGATATACTTCTTTTAAAATTTTGTTAATTTCATGTGTATGAGTATTTTGCCTGCATGTATACATACTGTGCACGACATATAGTACAATGCTCAAGTAGTCCAGAATTCCACAAGCCATTTAAATGCTAATATTTTATTACTTTTTATGTGTATGAGTGTATTGTATGTAAGTATGTAAGTGCATTCGTGTTGTGCAATGCCTGCAGGGGTCAGAAAAAGAGGTCAGATTCCTGGGAACTGGAGTTGCAGGCTGTTGTTAGTCATCAAATGGGTGCTGAGAATTGAATCCAGGCCCTCTGCATGAGCAGTCAGTGCTCTTAATCACTGAACCATTTCTCCAGACACAAGATAAGTCATTATGAGTTTAAAAGGCTTATGGTTATCTTCTCTATTCGTGTACATAAAACTCTGGGCATTTTTATTTGGATTCTGAAGATAGAACTTGAGTCCTCATGCTTGGAAAGCAAACCCTTTACCAACTAAGCCATCTCCCCAGGACCCCTCCTATCTTTTAAAAATTGGGTACAGGTATGGTGGTATACGCCTTTAGCCCCAGCACTTGGGAGGTAAAGGCAGGTGGATCTGTATGAGATCTGTGCCAGCCTAGTCTACATAATGAGTTCCAGGACCGTTGGGGTTACAGAGAGATCCTGTGTCAATAAAACAAAACACGAAAAAATATCAGGTACAGGGAATTAGTTCTCAAGTTTTTATGAGTCTGCCCTCATACCAATATTCAGGAATTAGGTATCTAACTCTCCAACACAACATTCTGGGTGTAGTTACTTTTGCCTTTTTAAGAAACCATTATTTCGTTAATATAAAGGTTAGGATGGACATCGCAAATAACCAGTCATCATAGCTTTCTTTTAGCAGTTCCTTAGAAGTTTGCTTTGTGTTTCATGTAAACACCTCAAAGAACTTTTAAATTATCTTCGAAATATTTTTCTAAGTACTTCCAAGGGATTTTGAGAGCATTCATCTTTTTCAGATTTGCAGAGCCCAGCTTCCACAGACCTGACGAGAAGAGAATGACTTGAAGCAGCTGGTGTCAGGATTGTGCCTACTGCCTCAGCAAAACTGGGCTGTGGGTTGTCTGTGAAGATGTATTGGGGTATCATTTCCCAACCAAGAAGTATCGTATTTGAGCTAGAGAGATGGGTTCAGCAGTTAAGAACACTTGCTGTTCTTCCAGAGGACCTGGGTTCTATTCTCAGCACCCACATGGCAGTTAATAACTAGCTGTAACTCTAGTTCTAGGACTCTAACACCCTTTTCTGGACTACTTGAGCATTGTACTATATGTCGTGCACAGTATGTATACATGCAGGCAAAATACTCATACACATGAAATTAACAAAATTTTAAAAGAAGTATATCATTTGCCAGTAATGGGGTGCACACCTAACACTTGGGAGGCAGAGGCAGGCAGATATCAGTGAGACCGAGGCCGGCCTGATCTACAGAGTAAGTTCCAGGCCAGCTGTGAATACAGGGAGACCCTGTCGCAAAAAAGACAAAGAAAAAAAAAAGTTTCTGTTTAAATTATTTAAGGTGTTGTAATTTTTGCTTTTTCTTTTAAAGAAGATTGGAGCCAGTTATAGTGACAAATATTGAATATTACTTGAAGATATAGCACTAAATTCTGTAGTAAATGGATAAAAAGCTTGGCATTTCAGAAGGCATGCTACTGTTTGGGGAGAAAGAAAAGAAACTGGAAAGAACAAAATATCTCCAAGGATACAGAATAAAGGCTCCTAGTTTCCTATAGAGAGGACAGAAGGGATAGTTTCAATTCTACCTTTTCTAGCTTTTGAATTTTTATTTGTATTATGAATATAGTTTAAAGATTACAACAAGGACTGCAAGTATAGCTCGGCTGGCGCACACACTTGGATTGGAACACCAGCACTACTTAAGGCAGATGTTGTGATACAAACACGAGCCCTCAGCACTCAATACCTCGGAGGTGGAGGCAGGAGAATCTGAAGTTTAAGGTCATCCTTGGCTACATTTCAAGTTTGAGGCAATCCTTAGCTATTCAAATGAGAATCTGAAAAAAAAAAAAAAGATAAAATTAAAAGCTCACTCTGGTCAAATATGATGACACATTCTTATCCTGGCTTCTCGGGAGGCTGAGGTGAGAGGATTGTGAATCTGAGGCCAACCTGGGCTGCATAGCAAGACCATCATCTCAAACCAAAACAAAACCAAAAGCAAACTTTGGTGATTAACAAACGAGGACTCTGACATACACTACTGTATATAGGGACTACATCTATCTGCAGGTGGCTTTCATGTAACACAGATATTGGGTGCCAGAGTCTGAGGTTAGATGTGGGCTATGCAGCAGCTATTTGAGAATGCTGGCCCCCTCTGTGCTGGCCACAGTTGTAGAAATCAGATTCATAGAGGTGGAAGAAAAGCCTTGCACTCCAAGGGACTGAATGGGTCATAAGTCCATTGCTAGAAACTTCAGGAACCAGTCTCCCAGCTCAATGTGTTTTGTCATTAAAGAATAGAACTCTAGGGAAAACTACGAAAAAATTTTTGAAACTGTAAAGAAGAAAATAGTAACTGTTCACCTAAAATAGGAAAAGATAACCCACTCCTTATTTGTTATAACAACATAATTAGAAATAAGAAAGGTGTTTGCCGGAGCCCGCTGGCAGAAATCAGACCATACCCAAAGCGGGGAGTGAGGATGAGAAAATGTAGAGATAGAGAGAGAAAAAACAGGACAGACTCAGGAGAGCTGTCAGTCATACTGAAGCAGCTTGCCTTTATTAAGTCCCCCCTATTTATATTGTAAAGTAAGCAAAATACTAACACAGGCAAAATAACTCAAGATATGATTGGCTTCCTTCAAAGATCTTCATGTGACCTCAGTCTTAGGTGAAAAATAAACTTCTCAGATGTAAATCATTTTGCCTAATGAAAACTCCTGCTTCCAACAGCACTTCTGTGCACGAGATTGACTCCTGCCTAACCCAAAACTGGGGCATAGTTCAAGGCAGGCACATGGCCCCGGACACGTGTTATTTACTATTCACTTACAATAAGGGAAAGTTGAGAACAACTTGCAGGTTTCTCATGAGCTGCATTCACATTACTGAGCTAGGTCAGTAACACAGGCTGAAACCTGAGGCCTCTCTGCCAGTGGGTGACTGACAGATCTAGATTGCTTCTCTGTTGTAGCCACACCATCTGGAACATGTGGCCTACAAGGACCCAGCAGCAGCAGTGGAGGGGGCTGGAGGAGGGCAGGACATGTCCTGAGATTTGGGTCAGTCATTGTCATTCATATTCCATGGGCTGGAGCCCCATCACATTGCTCTAATTGAACTACAGTGGAGTCTGGAAAATAGGAACATTCTGTGTTTCAAAAGAAGAAATAGCAGGCAGAGTGATTGAGCACATTGTCTGGGCAAAGAAGGAACTCTGCTAATAAATTTATATATGTTATATACTTATAAAACATATATTTTTAACATGAAGATCTGCCTGCCTCTGCCCCTTAGTGCTAGGATTAAAGGTGTGGGCCATTAGGCCTGGAAATTTTTGATATATTTTTAATAGCACTATATCATCTAGTTATTAAAAAATTGGGTTTCTGAAGAGGATTTAGTGCCAGGAAAATGCAATGATGAGTGAAAAGAGCAAGAAACAGATTCCTATCATTCTACTTTTGCATATGCATGTTTATTAATAAAGACCAGAAGAGAACATAAAGCATATAACTATGGTCTCAAAATGGTAAGGAGTAAATATGCTGTTTTATGTATTTTATACTTACAAAGGAATTGGTAAATTTTTACCAGTCACCATGCTTCTTTGCAAGAACATCTGAAAACCAAGATATTTTGAAATTATACTGATGTGTGTGTGTGTGTGTGTGTGTGTGTGTGTGTGTGCAGCATGGTATATGTAGAGGTCAGAGGACAACTTGGGGGAGTGGGCTCTCCTTTTCCACCATGTAAGTCCCAGGACTGAACTCGTGTTTGATCCTGGAGAAATGAGAAGTCAGGCCTGGTGGTAAGTTTGTTACTCACTGAACATCTCACCAAGATGCTTAAGTGAAAAAAAGAATTAGCAGCAACTCTGAAAGCAGAGCTAACGCTTCAATGTTGTGAAATAGGCGAGAGTTTAGCCACACTGTGAACGTGAAGAGGAAGACTTGCTGCAAGCTCTTGAATCAGCAGGGGGCAGTGCTTAGTTGCAGTACTCATCCTTCTGCAGAACAGCCACCGATTTATACTTCCAGCTGTGGTCAAAATCACAGATCCGGAAGTTGAAGCCAAGGCCTACACATGTCTGCACCGATGGCTGACTTGTATACAGATTGCTGAGCAAAGCAGACCAAGCAACCAGGTCTGCCATTCAGGATGTTGCAGTTGAAAGCGAACAGAACTAACCCATGTACAGATCCAGCCTCAGAACTATGAAAACAGAACAGTCACAAAACACATGTCTTGGCAAGAAGACAGCCACGTTGTTTGGAGGAGAACTCAGAATGAGGCCAAGGTGATTAGGTACACCAGGTAAAGGAAGGGCCATCCAGAAATCATGATTATTTGCAGAAAGAGACTTCGTATATTAAAACATTATTTAAAATTTCCATATTGGGCAAAGAAATGTGACAGACTCTGAACAGGCAAAATGCAGGAAGCTAATTAAATAAAGCAAGAAAATTTGTTCAAGATGCATATTTAATTTGTATGAGAACAGTTTGTAAAATGGATCATGTCTCATGTTGATTGTTCATTCTCAAAAGTGTTGGTAGGAATGTAAATTAATCTTTATACTTTTAAAATGTGTGTTTACTTTCATGGAGAAATTGTGCATCTCGGAATCTCCTTTGCCCCAAGTCAACTCGCTTAGCAAAATAATGTGGGGAGAGAAGAGTTAGCCTCTGCTGCCTACCTGTGCAATTCACCGTCGTGATGAAACAGTCCGGGAACTCTGTCTAGCCTTCTGCCAGCCTGTGAACATCCAAAGCAGCTAGGAGAAACTCATCTCACAGCAGGGAGGGGAGGAGGAAAGAAGAATCCTCTAGCATTGCCTCTTAGAAAGCAGACCTCTGAAGGAATTTGCTTCGAGCCTAGTCACAGAGAGCATTGATGTTTAGTCACCTATCCAAACTCCCTACCCCCAGGCACAGCCTCTGGCTTGACTTTGCCCAAGAGAAGCATTCCTCCTGGATTATACACCAAATTACTTCCCACTAATTGTGACAGAGATAACTTCTCTTTGACATTTGCTAAAGAATGGTAAGAGACCATCCAGAACCATGGGAGGTATGGGGAGCAGAAGAAAGAGCTTGCCAGGCAGCTCTGAGAGAGGGCTCCACTCCTAACACAGCTTGAACAAGTGAGACCTCAGAGCCAAGATGCAGAGTGCAGTTAGTTAGTGAATGGAGAACTACTAAGAGGAGCTGTCACAGAACTCCGACCAGACAGACCTAACAGTGTTCTTACTGAAGACAAGCCTGGGTGAGCAAACGGCAGAGGACGAGGAGCCTCAGCAGATACCCAGGGAGATCAGGTATCAATGATGGGTTGCTTTGCTGCACTGATTTAGCTAGGTGCTTTGCTCAAACTAAATTTGCAAAGAAAAACATGCATATGCCTAGGAGAAAGTTCAGGAACTTGACTAAAGTTTGGCTAAGCAAAGGATCTTTATCACAATGCACCAATGCAGAGAGTCAAGGACCTTGGGAAAATTCTCACAGATAGCATCTTATATGGACCCTGTCCCCTATGAACAACAGAAGGTATACTGAAAATTACCTTTTAAAATGACCTTGAGTTATAAAAGATTGGGCAGCAGGGAAAGTGTCCCATAGATAAGAAATACCAGGGTCTCCAAAAGGAGCCTGTTCTAGTTACTTTCTATTGTGATAAAAACATTGACCAAAACCAACTTGGGGAGAAAAGGGACTTACAGCTCATAGTCTGTCATCAGGGAAGCCAAGGCAGGAACTCAGGGCAGGAAGCTGGAGCACAGACCCTGGCTTGCTCTCCTGGTCCATTCTCAGCCTGCTTTCCTTTATAACACAGGACCACCTGCCCAGGTGTGGAGCCACCCACAGTGGACTGGGCCTCCTACATCACTCAACAATCGTGAAAATACTCCCATAGACAGAGCCTCAGGCCAATCCATTGGAGGAAATTCCTTACTTGAGCTTCCCTCCATCCTGGTGTGTCAAGTTGACAAGTGAAGCAATCCAGCATTAAGCCTCTGTATTTGTGGAGTGTTTATTGTGTCCTAGGGATGAGGACTACTGCAAGTGGTAAGTTCTGGGTCACTTAATTCCATAGTACCTTCATTCATGTTAGCAACAAGTGGATACAGAAAGCATCTGTCAGCAGAAAGACAGATGCTTCATGTCTGTGAGCTGCATGCTGAGACACTCTATGTACCAACTGGGCATCTTGGTAGAGTGCCACCAGCCACATAGCTGCACCAGCAACTCTGAGCTGTTGGAGCATTTCAAGAACCTAACAAGGAGGATGAATATATATCATCATATATATAGAATATATTATATGTCATATATATCGAATATATTATATATCATATATATAGAATATATTATATATCTACATAAAATCTAGAATCCACAGACGAGATATAATGTGGTATTTTTCTTTCTGAATCTCATTTAATTTGTTTAATAGAATAATCTCCATTTTCTTTTGATTTTAATGAAGAGGAGAGGGGCGGTAGGACACCTTCAGCAGTAGAAGGAAGGAAGGAGTGCGAAGTGAGAGTCCTCTGCTACAATTGGAATGTGTTTTGAATTTGTCCACCATTTGTTTGTGTTGGAAACTTGTTGGTCAGTGAACAGTATTGAGAAGTGGTAGAACCTTGAAGAGGTGGAGCCTAGTACAGGGCAGTTAGGTCATGGGGCTGTTACCCTTAGAAAGGGTTAATGTGATTCTCATCACAACCTGGATCATTCTTGCAAGAGTGGACTGTTATACAAAGAGCAAGCTTGGCCCCAGAATCTCTTTTGAATCGTATCTCGCCATTTGACTGCCCCTTCTTTTCACCTGTCTTCTCCTATGATGTCATATACTGTCCTGTTATGCAGGGAGAAGTCTCTTACCAGAAGCTGGACAGATACATCTGCTGAATTTTCAACTCTCAGCCTTCAAAACTATGAGCTAAGTAAATATCTTCTATGTAGCCTCAGGTATTTTGTTATAGCAATAGAAAACAAACTAATTCAGAAGCCATGGTATTAGTTTCTAAATGGGGGCTCCAGTAAAACCTAGAGGTTCTTTTTCTAAAGGTTAAGAGGAAAGATGGTTGCTAGTAAGCTGGTTTAGTGATAAAGGTGCTTGCCACCAATCCTGATGACCTAGGTTCAATCTCAGGAGCCCATATGGCGGAAGGAGAGAACTGACTCTGGAAAGTCATTCTCTGTCTTCCATATGCATGCCATGGCAAGCCCTCTGTGCTGGATAGCTTTATTGTCAGATTGGCACAACTGGGTTGGGGGAGCCTCAGTTGGGGAGTTGTCTCCACTGGACTGGCCTGTGTCCATGTCTGTGGGGTATTTTATTAATCGCTGAGTGATGTGGGAGGGCCCAGCCCACTATGGGTGGTGCCATCCTTGGGGAGGTTGTTCTGTACTGAATAAGAAAGCAGGCTGAGTATGAACTACAGAAGCAAGCCAGAAAGCAATGTTCCTTTCATGGCCTGTGCTTCAGCTCCTGCCTCTAGGTTCCTGTCCTGAGTTTGCTACATTGGGCTCCCTAAGTGATGAACTGTGACCTGGGAGATGTGAGCCAAATATACCCTTTCCTCCCCAAATTGGTATTGGTCAATGTGTTTTGCCACAGCAATTGAAAGCAAACTAGGACAGTAATTGATATCAGGATGGTGGGTATTGCTATACAGACCTGACCTTGAAGTTTTGGGGAGGATTGTGGAAGTGTTTGGAACTCTGGCCTAGAAAAACCATTGTGTACCTAGAGCTTGTTGCTGTGGAGTTTGGAACAGTTGTGTTGAAATTGTTGTAGACGATGAAGACCTGGCTTGTGAAGATTCAAAGGGAAGCAGAGACTATCAGGGTTGTTTGTATGATAAATTAAATTGAGAATCTGTGGGTTCTGATCAACTGGGGCTGAAGAATCAGCTGTGATTAAGAAGAAACCAGAACCTGACGTGAAACCTTTGCTTTATTGAGACAATTGATGCTGGTTAGCTGGGGCTGAAAAATCAGCTTTAAGTAACAAGAGACCAGCATCATTGTGGCAAAGTCTTCTGGGAAGTATTTCCTCAGGGTCAGCACACAGAAGCCATGGTCCAGAGGAAGCCCGAGCCTCCATCCCAAGCTGGAAGCAGGACTTGGTAATGTGTAAGAGACTCCTGCATGATTCTAATGTTGAAATTGTGAAGGAGTCACAGAGCACAACTGAGTGTTGGCACCCTGAGAGGCCAGGAAAGGCCATTGGAGAAAGTACAGCCTCGGTTGCAGGGAAGACCCCAGGACTGCAGGGTTCATGGACAGAATCTGAGGCTTTGCACCAGGAGAGGTCAGAAGAGTTCATTGGTGAAGATGAAACCTCAGTTTCAGAGCAGACCCCCAGATTTTGGAGATGCCAGAACCATGGGACAATTATCAAGGGCATCGGCAGGTGTGGAATGGAGCCCGCCTGGGAGATGAGCTCTGTGTGCTGTGGACGACAGAGCCAGAGAAGTGGAGCTGCCAAAACCCTCTGGAGACCAGAAGATTGTGAGTAAATCCCAGATGTCCAGCCTTGAGTTCCTTTGCTGGACTTAGGTTTTGCTTATATGTGCCCAATTCTTCCCTTTAAAATAAGACAGTACTTAAATTTGAATTTTATAGGAGCCCCCAGTTAAGAGACTTTCAAAAGGGAGTGTGAATTTTTAAGTGTTTGGATTTTTTTAAAAGACTGGGTTGCATTCAGATTTTTTTTAAGGTTGTAATATCTTATGATGTGATATTAATGTTAAAATCTTATCTTGGGGACAAGAAATGGAAAGATTATGGTTTAATAGTGATGTGTTTTGTGTGTCATGTTGGCAAGGGGTCAATTGTGGTGGATAGCTTTAGTGTCAGCTTGACACACGTGAATTCAGGGAACCTCAGTTGGGGGAACTGTCTCCATTGAACTGGCCTGTGGCCATGTCTGTGGGGTATTTTATTGATTGATGAGTGATGTGGGAGGGTTCAGTCCACTGTGGGTGGTGTCACCCCTGGGGAGGTTGTTCGGTAATTGTATAAGAAACCAGGCTGAACATGGATCAGGGGAGCAAGCCAGGAAGCAGTGTTCCTCCATGGCCTGTGCTTCAGCTCCTGTCCCAAGGTTCCTGCCCTGAGTTCCTACCTTGAGCTCCCTAAATAATGAACTGTGATCTGGTAGATGTAAGCCAAATAAACCCTTTCCTCCCCAAGCTGGTACTGGTTAGAGTGTTTGGTCCCGATGATAGAAAGCAAACTAAAACACCTCTGATAAATGTAAATTTAATTAAAAAAAATATGGACATATTGGGAGATTACTAGCATTGCCTTCCAAATTCATGACACCAAGAATAGCCTGAATTAGAAAAACTTGATAACTGAGAATTAACATGTATGGTAAGACAAAGAAGAACAGAGAGACAGACCTGGCCAGGGTTAATGACATCCACATCACATGGGTCAGGCAGAAAAGTGGAGCACAGACATAGGAGACTCAGCAACTCTCTCATGTGAGTTTTGAAGATGCGAAGAGCATCTGAATCATTTCTGTTGTCTCACAGGAAGATTAAGGAGGCCCAAGAAGACCATTTGTTTCAGGGAATGAGAAGTCGCTGCAAAGAAATGTCAGAGGAGAAAGACTAGAGCTCTGGTCAGTGGAAGTAGGCAGCTCACTAAGGAGTGATTCACCGTCACACGACGGCATGTGGTGGTGACCACATTCCTCCCCTCCTTTCTCAACCAAGGTTCGGGGAAGAGTATTCTACGACTTCACTTCTCCGTTCCAGTGAAGTTTTCCTGCTCTCTCATTTCCAGAGACGACATGGGAGCCCAAGTCAGCAGATACTGTAATTCTTAATGGCATTCATCTGCATCATTTAACCATTTGATGTTTCCTCATATTCTTTTTTGTATCGATGAACTCAGTTTTCTTAATTGTCCTCAGAGTCATCTCATTTTTCTCCCTAAATCCTTCCTCTTCTACATAAGCACTGATATCTTAGAAAGAGCGGATTGGCCCCCTCAAATTGATAACCTTCTCCTGGGTTTCAGAGGCTGAAAAGCTGAAAGGCTGCATGTGCATCTAGGGTTCTGGACTGTTGTTTTGAATTTTATTAGCCTATATTGACCCAGCATGTATGTAACGGGTTTCATTATGATTTCTTCCAGAACATGTATAATGTTCCTTGATCATAGTTGGGGCCCTTTTCTTTTTCCCTCTTTGCTCATGGTTCCCCTTCTACTGCCTTGTGTGTGTGTGTGTGTGTGTGTGTGTGTGTGTGTGTGTCTGTGTGTCTGTGTGTCTGTGTGTGTCTGTGTCTGTGTGTGTGTGTCTGTGTGTATGTGTGTGTGTCTGTGTCTGTGTGTGTGTGTCTGTGTCTGTCTGTGTGTGCGTGTGTGTGTGTCTGTGTCTCTGTGTGTGTGTGTCTGTGTCTGTGTGTAAGCATTAAACCTAAACAAACCCCGAAGTATTCTTCTAAGACAAGAGTTTGGGAAGGGACAGAAAAGGCAAACCATGGCGCCATCTCACCATGCAGTCTGTAGCAACAGGCATTATGATTTTTCTCAGATGTCTGTGCTATTGGGGCACTTCTGCCTTAGGCTACAGGTCACTTGGGCTTGCCTCTAGCTGAAGCCAGGGGGCTGGAGGTGGGGATGTGGGGTGGCCTTAGGTCTGCTCAATGTGGCTTTAGACTCTCCTAAATTGAATGTTACCTACGAGGTGGTAGAGTGACGAAGCTCGAGGGAGAAGCCAAAGCCCAGAGACATTCAAAGCTTCTGTTCTTCTCAGCTCTGCTTACCTTGTGTTGGTCAAAGTGAGCTATCCAGCTAAGTTCAATCAACAGAGTAGGCAAAGTATGGTGCTGGGATGTTGCCCTGTTGGTAGACTGCCTAGTATGCACAAAGCCCTGGGTCGGATCCTCATACACATAAACGAGGTGTGGTGACACCTGGGAAGTGGAGGCAGGAGTATCAAGAGTTCAAGATCATCCTGAGCTACATAATGAGTTTGAAGTCAGACTGGGCTATATGAGACCCTGTCTCAAAAAATAAATATTAATAAAAACACTTCCAACTTTCAGTATAAATGCGAAGCTGAGAATATTTCTGTCCTGTGCGACATAGGCATCTTCCCTGTGCTAATGCTGTTTTGTAGGCCTGACCTGTCTGCAGCGGGTGGTGGTGCACATTATTTAATAACTTCCAGTTCACCAAATAAAGTGGAAGTTGTTAACAAAGAGTGAGCTGGCTTCTGCAGAAAGAGGACATTTTAGGACAGGGCTGAACACCCATCTATGTGGCTGGCTGAGGAGTCTTTTCCTTATAAGAGGAAATGTGCTATTTAAAATTTTTGGTAGGGGCTGGAGAGCTGGAGAGATGACTCAGTGGTTAAGAGCACTGTCTGCTCTTGCAGAGGACCTGGGTTCAGTTCCTAGCACCCACATGAGAACTCACAACCATCCATAACTCCAGATCCAGGAAGTCTGATGGCCTTTTCTAGCCTCCACAGGCTTTGCACAACATGGAACACACATACACACACGCAGGCAAACATACATATAAAAGAAATATAAATTTAAAAACCACAAACTTTTGGGAGTTGGAGTTGGTGGCATATGCCTTTAATCCCAGCACTCAGGAGGCAAGAGGTGGCCAAATCTCTGTGAGATTGAGGCTAGCCTGGTGTACATAGTGAGTTCCAGGTCAACTATGGCTATAGAGAGATCCTTTTTCAAAAAAAAAAAAGCACAAAAAAAACAAAACAAAAAAACTTTCAATGATCGAGCCAGCATTGAATTTTTCAGCATTTTTTTCCTTAGCATTTCCCGCTTTGAACCTTTTGTTCTGCCCTAACCATTAAAAACAAAACCAAACCCCATTAGAAAAAAGGAAAGAAAGGTCTTGTTTGAATACAGACATTTCCTAGGAAGGAAAGATAAGTTTAATATCTTTTGCACTTAAAAGACCACAGCAAGGCCTAGAGAAATGACTCTGGTTGAAAAGTACTTGCTGCTCTTCCAGAGGATCCCATTTCAGTTCCTAGCACCCTTAGACTCACAACTACCTGTAACTCCAGTTCCAGAGGAACTTGATGCCTTCTGGCCACTCTCCATATAGGGCATACACACACACACACACACACACACACACACACATTAATGAAAAAGAAAACAGAAATCAATCTTAAAAAATTACCACATACCCTGAAATGATTTTTTTTTTGTGAAGTTTTAAAAATAATTTGCCAAATTAAATGTCTAAGCACCAATGTTTAGATGAATTTTTCACTAAGAAATTTACCTAATTTTGATCTGGAAATTTACCTAATTAAAGGAAGTTTTTAAAAAGAGCTTCCCACCAACCCAGGACCTGGATTTAGTTCCCAGAACCCACATGGTGGCTGACCACTATCTTTAACCTCACTTCCAGGAGATTTCAGCACCCTCTTCTGTATGCATGGGTGCAATTAATACACGCAGGCAACACATTCATACAAACAAAATACAATTTTTTTAATTAAAAAGAAATCTGTGAGATAAGCTTTTTATTTTATTTTATATATAAGTACACCTGTGCCATACAATGCCTGCAGAGGTCAGAAAAGGACATCAGATTCCCTGGAACTGGAGTTACAGATGTTTGATATCTGCCATGTGGGTAATGGGAACTGAACCTGGGTTACAGTAAAGGATGCATCAGTAGAGTTGAGTGAGAGAAGCACCATCACTTCTAGACTGAATAGGAAGACAGTGTCTGAACCTAGAGTGAGAAATGTGAAACAAACAAAAACAGAGGGTTTTTCTATAAAACAACAGTGAATAGCTCTTGAAAGTGTTGAGGTCAGGGCTGAAGAGATGGCACAGTGGTCAAGAGCACTACTGCTCTTCCAGAGGACCTAAGTTAGATTCCCAGCGTCCACACTGGACAGCTCACAGCTTCCTGTAACTCTACTTCCAAGGGATCCTCTTCTGGCCTTCACTGGCATGTTTGCACTCACGTGCACACACCCAGACACAGACATACATGTAATTTTAAAATGAAAATACCATCTTTAAAAACAGTGTTGAGGTCATGAAGAGCAAAGAAAGGTTAAGAAACTGTTCCACATTCAAAGGGTACTAAATACACAAGTAACAACTGACATCTTTATAAAGGGCACCATTGGGACTCAGTGAAACTTGAGTAGGACCTCAGGACCAGATCGTAGTTCCTGTCAATGTCAATGTCCTAAGTTCAGAAATTGTATTTGATTATGTAGAATGCCCTTGCTTATTGGAAATGCAGGTAAGTAGATTTAAATGTATATACTTTGTAAATTAAACTTCTCATTGGAAATTTAGTCTTAAATGGTTCACAGAAAAGCAAAAACATATTGTTCCTTCTGTACCTGAACGTTTTCTGTTTGTGATTGTTTCAAAATTCTAAATGTCAAGAACATTAGTCCTATCTCACTTTAAAATCATATAGTACATAACTGGTGGCTTGTGGGTCATCACTTGGCAAACACTGGAACTTGATTTCTCCCACTTCCTTGACTCTTTCCATTTCTCCCATTTTAGGAACAGGATTTGGGAGAAAAAGATATGGGAAGAAGGGAGAAATTAAAACAATATATTCCATTTCTATCCAGGATTCTAGTCCCCCAAGACACCCAAATTCAATAGGCAGCGTCACCCCAGGAAACATGTCCTATCCTTTGGATATCTTTGGGGTTAGTTTAGAACACCCTAACAGGATATCTTGGCGGACCTTCTAGAGATCACAGTTCACAAGGGACTCAAATCTTTATAATTCTACAGGGGCAAGAGAGGATATGCGGGTCATACTTGAAAGAGTCACCCAAAAAGAGATGAGCAGTTTCCTGGGGAGGACCAGCCTAGCTGCCACGTGCTGGAACCACAGAGCCAGCTCCTCTTCCTACAGGCAGAGACAAAGAGGAGGGTGGTGGTGGCAGACAAAAAGTGGTAGTACATTTTAAGGTGCAGTTGCCTGAAGAGGTCACATCTGCCTCTCTCCAGGCCCAGTTTGGCTGGTCCCTTTGGCATCACTGACATAGTTTTCCAAAGTGATAGATTCCCACATTTCCCCAGAAAGTAGCCAGAGCACACATGCAGTCTCAGCTGTCAAAAAGCCAGGCGGCAAGTAGCTCTGCTCTCGACAGCAAGCTGGTCTGGAGTACTGCTGGGACTCCAGTGAGTGGCAATTCTGTATTGTGTGTTCTTTGAAGTACCACTTGCACTGTCCCACAATCAGATAAACTACTATAAATGTAGCTTCAGTTTCTTGGAAATGGAAAATGTTGGGTTCAAAACCAGCTTTACTGCTCAGCTCCCAATTTTTCCGTCTTTGAAACAGATAATCTTCAAACTCTTGGTACTTATTCTTGGTTAGATTGCTTTTTTAAAAAAAAAGAATCTACTTTTAAGATATTGATTTTATTTTACAATTACGTACATGTGGGGGTAGAGGGAGATATGTGCACATGGATGTCAGTATCTGGGGAGGCGAGAGGTGTCAGATCCCCTGAAGCTGGAGTTACAAGAGGTTGTGAGTCTCTGGTATAGATGCTGGCAATTGAACTCAGGTCCTCTGCAAGAGTAAGTACTTTGAACCACTGAGCTATCTCTGGTTCAAAAAGAGCAATTTTTGTAACTAAATTTTACAATAAATGCCAATATGTAAGTGTATTAGTCACTTTTCTGTTGCTGTGATAAAACACCATGATCAAGGCAACTCATACAAGGAAGAATTTATTTGGCTATATCCAGAGGGATAAGGCCCATTATGGCAGGGTGGCATGGCAGAAGCTGCCGGAGCAGAAAATTGAGCACACTTCTTCAAACACAGGAAGCACAGAGGGCAACCCGGAAGTGGGCAAGGCTATGAACTCTCAAAGCCCAACCCCAGAGACATGCTTCCTCCAGCAAGACTGTGCTTCCTGAACCTCTCAAAACAGCACCGCTAACTGCAGACAAGTGTTCAAATACTGGAATCTCAGGAGACATTTTTCAAACCATGACAGTGTGACCAGGGAAATTTGCTATTTCTAATAGGAACGTTGAGGCATAGGAAAGGAGCAATCAGGATATTTACTGGGCAGAATGTGGGTATCAAGGAATAAAAGGCTACTGGAGCTTAATAAAGAAAAGTCTCAAAGTTGTGCCTGTTCACTTGCCAGACAAGGGAAAATGTTAATGAAAAAAATCCTCTCGTAGTTTTCAGATCTCCAGAGCGAGCACTGGGTTTCAGACGGAATGACTCCACACATTTGTGTGAAGTTGGTTCAGACAAATCCTGATGTTCATTGGTCAGAAATTGTCTTTACTCAAGACTAGTGAAGTTAATGGTGCCACCTGAGCTTCAGCTGGTTAGAGCTGGCCAAGTTCAAATACAGCTGTCAGTTTTGTTTCTCTTGGATAAGCGGTGCGCTAAATGGAAAAAGTTCCTCTATAATGAATGGGGAGGTTAGAAGCAAACCACACATTCCTATGGAGAGGCCTTGGAAATGATGTAGCAGAGGGGGCTGGAGAGATGGCTCAGCAGTTAAACACACTGGTTGCTCTTTCAGAGGACCCAAGCTTGATTCCCAGCACCCACATGGTTATAACTCCAGTTATAACTCCAGTTCCAGGGGATCCGACACCCTCTTCTAACCTCCATGGGCTTTGCACAACACAGGTGCACCTACCTACCTGTAAGCAATGCCTCATGCACATACAATTTTTAAAAAATAATAAGGAAAGAAAATAATGTAGAAGAAAAGGAAATTTGGTCCAAATCCCTTTAGAATATTTAGTAGGCACAAAGGAGGTGTTCCCTGCCCTGGATTTCAGGGATGTGGATACGGGGAGTTATGTGGGAAGCTGTTTCCCAAGAGTAGGGAGCTCTGCCTGCTGAAGATTCGCCTGAGATACCTTCCGTCACCTCCATTCCTAGACCTGAGGTCAGGAGAGTGATTCCCATACCTCAGGTTAGCAGCATAGACCAGGCTAGCTCAGTGACTTGGTTTTTGCTTTGTTCTAAAGGAAGTAGTCTGGTGGCAATGAATACTCATAAGATTTTGAACCTTTAAAAGAGAAAACTATGCTCCAAACAAAGGTTGACACATAGATTTGCACTGTTACTTTTTTATTGTTTATAATTTTACATGCATTTTATTGTGTCTATTTTATGTTTATGTGAAAAATGCAGAAGCACATTCCCTTTCATGTTCTTAATAACCATACATATTTTTGGTTGCTTTTTCTATTAAACTGATGTTCATTTCCCTATTTCCTTCTTGAGAGCATATTCAAATCTTTCTCATTCTTTTAGGTATCAGATATCCATATAACTAACCGTTATCGAATGCTGGCTATGTGTCAGATATTACGTTAAGCAATTTACATGAAAGTCCCCTCAAAACTCCCTAAGATTTGGCCCCATTACCATTGCCTTTTGCAGATAAATATTGTGAAATCTTTGGCTGTAAGCATTAAGTTTGTGCCAATACTTCTTAAAATACAACAATATGATGAAATATCATGTCTTAGCCATCTGATTAACAAAGACCCAGAAGTTCAATATTGTTTATGTTGTATTGCCTAAGATGTGAGGATATAGGTTACTTTCTGTGACTTGGCTAGGAGTACAGATTGATAAGACCTTCTGGGCGATCTGACAGTACACTCATGCTCATTTCCTCAACAACTGTACTTTGGGGAATTCATCATCCCTGCATAGATGCTAATATTATATATCAAGCAGTATTCACTATGCATCATTTGTAAACACAAAAGACTAGAGAGAAACATAGATGTTTATAAGTAGTCCACTGGTTAAATAAATCATTGTGCAGGCACAGAATGGGAAAAAGAATAAAGAAACTACATATTCACGTGCGACATCTCTAAGACATAAAACGTGAATAAAGCAGTTATAACATGCTGAACATGAGCTGCATGTTACTGTTAGTGAAGAAATGGAGAAAAGGGGGCATTTAAACTCAGCTGATTTTTCTGTTTGCTCCACTGGAGCCCTTTCTTACCATTCTTGGCCAACTGCACATTCTAAGAGGATGAATTCTGTGTACTGTGTAAGACGGCTAATTTTGCCTATCAATGGGGCTAAGTCAAACACCAGTCTAGATGTTGCCATTGCCAAAATATTTTTCAAGATATGATTAACATTTGAATCAGTACACTTAAAAAAAAAGAGTACCTTTCATTATGTAAGTAGGCCTCATCTGATCAGTTAAACGCTTTAAAATTATGCAGAAATAATTCTGTTTCCAGTTGGGTGCAGCAGTGGGCTCTTTTGGAGATATGATGGGTGTTGAGTCTACTGAATCTTCCTCCTGGCCCTGGGTTGGAATTAGTGGCTTTAACTCACGAAGGTTTGTTGCTCTCATTGTCCATGCTAGGCAGCCCTTACTAATGTCTCTCTATCCCTCTGCCTCCCCCCACCCCCAACTCTTTGTCCAAGCCTATTAAAACATTCCTGCCACACAATTTCAAGTCCTTTGTCCTGGCTACAGGACAAGAATTTGTTACACTCCCTTGAAATTGCCAACAGATTTCCTAATAATTGGCTTAATAGGTCTTAAATAGCTTAAAAGAAACACAACAAGGAATCCTTTGACATTTCTTTAACCTATTTGTTTTTATGGGATTACTAAGACCTCTTTATTTCAAGAGGGAATTTAAAATCTTCATTAATATCTGTGTATTGTAGTATATTATCTTTTGAGGACTACAAATGTTTCATATTAAGCATCTAAAACTTAAAGCATGAAATAAAAATGTGCTCAGCTATAAAAAGAAAAAAAAAAAAATAAAAAGCCTGGTCCTTCATGTTACTTATGGTGGTACAGAACTTGACTGTGGTGTGTGAACACTGAGGGCATGGTTAACATGCAAAATCAGGTCTGTATTCAGGGATGTTTTGATTATGGAGACCCAGGGAGATTAAGTGGGAGATGAATGTGCTCAATTTTTGTCAGTTTGGACACAAACTAGAGTCACCTGGGAAGAGGAACCCTCACCTGAGGGATTTCCTTCATCAGGATGGCCTGTGGCTATGTCTGTGAGAGGTGTTCTTAATTGCTAATTCATGTAGGAGGTCCCAACCCACTGATGGGCCGTGATAATCCTGGGCTTGGACTGTGTAAGAGTGGGTAAGCATGCTGCTGGAAACAAGTCAGCAAACAGTTTCCCTGCAGTCTCTGCTTCAGTTTCTGCCTCCAGGTTCCTGCTTTGAGGTCCTGCCTTGGCTTTCCTCAATGATGGATTCTAACAGCTTCCTTCACAACTACTTTTTGGTCATGGTGTTTGTCAGAGCAACTGAAAAGCAAATGAAGACAATTAGATTTCACCAAAAGACATCTGCTCAGAGGAGAAGGGAGCAAACATTTCTACCTTCCTGAGAGAACCAAGGACAAGGTAGAATGTGTTACCTTTCAAAGAGACAAGATCTCAGAAGAGTTACCTCATGTGCACTTTTTCCGAGGAGACTACAGAAAGGTGTGCTTTTAGAAAAGAAAATAAAAAGCAAGAGCTCTAATGCAAGAAAGGTATACAGGAAGTCCTTGAATTAATGGGAAAAGGAGGTTCTCAGCAAACAGGAAACAGACCTAAGAATCAATCCCTTCAAATAATTCCTGTCCCAAGGCTTCTAGAAGAAACATTTCTAAGACGATAAGATCAGTAGAGCACTTAATTTGTCTGACTGTACCCACAGGAGATTTATAGGGAGAGTGTGGAAAGGCAGCCATGATAAATACAAGGAAGATTAAACATATGGAAAAGCAAGACAAATATTCACTTCAAGGAAAGACAATGTGTGAGGAAACAATGATATAGACCACACATGTATGGGCATAATCCCGTGTCTATCAAATGATTCTAAGGCTGCAGGAATGACACGCAGATGGCAGCTGTACTTGTTTGTGTGCAAGACAGCAATATTTTCAGTCTCCATAGATAAGTAGTCAACGGTTGATGCCTAAAAACGAACAACAAAAAGCTGTCACTATAAGCATTTTCCCCAGAAATATGGGAAGAAAATATCCAAGGAGTTGAAACTAATTCCTTTTGGAACACTAAAAATGAGAGAGGAGAAGGTGCTCCCTTTCCCAAGAAGAGTTGCAGAATTCTTTGACTCTGGCCTCAGGATGCGTTCTCTAGAAAAGAGAGGCTCGGGTGGAGGTAGGAAGCTCATTGGGATCAGCACTTGAAGAATCACAGGGACACCATGCCTGGAGGTTCACAGGGAGGTAGAAGGTAGGGGTAGATCTAAAGGTGTACCAATAGAAGCGTATCATATGAGTGTGTTTGTGCTTTGGAATAGGAGTTGTAGATCTATTCCTTTTGCTCTTCTAACTTGGCTTGTTAGAAATGATACACTATAATCCCAAGGAAGCTGTGATTCAGTGATCTTCCCTGGGGACTCCTGCAGAAACAAAAGGAACGTCGACCACATAGAAAACATGAGAACATTCTTGCAGAGGCATGGTTTAAGATTACCTTTGTTAAATTCATTGTTACCCAGATGTATTTACCCAGAGACCCTTTTTGAGCACATGATGCTGCTGTCCTACAAAACATGCTTAATAGGCTCAGTTAATTAAGAGTGGTTGAACTTTCTTCAGGAATGCAACCTCTAATTCTTGCATTGTTCTTAGAAGGAAATACGGTTCCCCTTGTGAGGACGATTCCAAGAAATGATTGACTGTAGCAAAAGCAGGTTCTGCCTATACCTGCCTGGTTGGGCACTGTAAAATGGAAACAAACTGAGTACACCTCATCCAGAGAGAACCAGAGTCGAAATTAAAGCAGGGGAGGGCAAGCAGCAGAGACAGACTGGCTTGAGTTGGCTTTGAGAAGTGGAAAAATCATCAAAGGGATCCTAAGGGCCCACAAAGGAAACTGTTTTGTTTGTTTTTTAGATAAAAAGGCGTGAGGAAGGAAAAGGCTTTACTCCTGGGAGGCTGGAGGAGGAAAGGGAGCTCATTAGAGACCCGAGGAGGTGGGTTCTGGGTGAGGCAGGCACCAAGACTGGGCTTTAGGTGGATTAGATCATTCAGTTTCAAACAAAACTAGCTATAACAAGAACAGCCAGATACCAGGAGCCTGAGATCCACCAGGAATTTTACATGCTCAGGAGCTGACAAGTCCGATGCAGAAGAGGTGAAAAGGGCATGACTTGTGCCAGCCAAGAACAAGTGCCACTCTGTGAGTCTGTCACGTTCCCAGCCATGTCTACTATTTAGATGATCTCCCCATGCTGAGCTACCTGCATCCTCTGAACAGAGTAAATTGCTGCCCTAGGGTCAGTGAGATGGCCCAGGCAGTAAAGGCATTTGTTACCAAGCCTGAAGACCTGCATATATAAGTTCAATCCCCAGAACCCAAAGGTGGGAGGAGAGAACTGACTCTAGCAAACTGTTTTCTGACCTTAACAGACTCATTGTGACATGCACATGCCCCACACAAATACTCTAAATAAATCAATAAATGTTGTTTTTTTCTTAAAGTTAAAAAAAAAGAATTGCTAGATGGGCATGGTGGTGCATGCCTTTAATCCCAGCACTCTGGAGGCAGAGGCAGGTGGATCTCTATGAGATCGAGGCTAACCTGGTCTACATAGTTCCAGACCAGCTGAGGGGTAGAGGTAGACCCTGTTTCAAAAGGACAAAAAGCAAATCAACAATAAAAGTTGAGCTACTGTCCCACTGCAGAGGGTGGATGAAGACTCGGGGTCTCTGAAGGGCTTGTGGATTGGGTTAATCCATTTGGGAAGACCCAGCATGCACGTATGTGCTGTCATTTCATGGGCTGAATGAATAAACAAGGAGAAAGTGAGCTGAGTGTCGCCAGTAAGTCATCTTACTTTGTTTCCTAATTATAGATATAATGTGATCAATCATTCTTCCCATCACCACAATGTCCCCTACATGATGTACTGTAACCCCTGAAACTTTGAGTCAATCAATAGAAGCCCTTCTTTCCTTAAGTTGCTTCTTGTTGAGTATTTGAGTTAATATTTATATTTTATGTGTATGAGTGTATTGCCTTCATGTATGTAAGTGCACCTGTGTCAAACAATGCCCATGGAGATCAGAAGAGGGCATCAGATCCCCTAGAAATGGAATTACAGAAGGTTGTTAGCCACCATGTGGGTGCTGAGAAACCAAACCTGGGTCCTCTGCAAGAGCAGCCAGTGCTCTTAACTGCTGAGCCATCTCTCCAGTCTGTTTTGAGTATTTGAAAAGTAACTAAGACAGGGGCCTTTTCATTCTAAGGTCATAGTATAGGCAGAGGAAGCCCTATACATGTATTTACTTTTGGTTACAAAGGACTGTGAGAAATAGTTTGGGTGAATGTGAAGCACCCAGTAACCAAGCGGGAAGAAGTTTCACTGTATGACTAGGACAGAAGCATCTCTTTCTCTTGTTTGCCCAGTTTGCCCTTCAGAAAATGAGTTATGGCAAAGAAAATAAAATATGTGTAGAAAAATATTCAAATATGTATAAGGGGAAACAGAATTATATGTAATAGTTAGCTTTTGTCAACTTAACACAAATCTAGAAATATCTAGGAAAGAGAGTCTCAGGTAAGGAATTTCTTCCATCAGATTGGCCTCTGGGCATGTCTGTAGGCCATTTTCCTGAGGCAAATGTGATGACCACTACACTATGGAAACCACACTGTGAGGAATTTTCTTAATTATTAATAGATGTAGGAGGGCCCAGCCCACTGTTGACAGTGCCATCCCTGGGC
Source organism: Eospalax fontanierii (assembly GCA_035773235.1). NCBI lineage: Eukaryota > Metazoa > Chordata > Mammalia > Rodentia > Spalacidae > Eospalax > Eospalax fontanierii. The sequence goes on from CM069527.1 coordinate 85,452,166, forward strand.
TGAGGGCTTTGGCTGAGCAAGCCAGGGAAATTGAGCCAGTGAGCATGTTTCTCCATGGTCTCTGCTGCTTCAATTTCTCCTTCCAAGTTCCTGCCCTGACCTCCTTCAGTGCTTGATTGTGACCTGGGAATTGTAAGCTGAAATAAACCCTTTCCTTCCCAGGTTGCTCTGGGCCAGTGTTTTATCAAATCAACAAAAGGCAGAAATGTCAAATGTGCATATATAAGTTACTTTTTGCATTGCTGTGACTGACTGCCTGGCAAAAGCAAGTTAAGAGAAGAAGGATTTACTTTGGCTCCCAGTGTAAGTTCAGACCATCAAGACAGGGAAGGCATGGCAGAGTCCATAGCAGATTGCAACTGTGGCAGTGGGAGTATGCTGCTGCTTACTCACATCCAGGCAGATCAGGAACGAGATCTCAGGCAGAACCAGGGATAAGCTATAACCCATAAGGCCTGACTTCCTCCCCCAGCAACCCACTTTATCCAGCTAGGTAGACCTCACATTCTAAAGATTCTACATACTCCCAAACAGCACAATCAACCAGTGTTGGGGGCAGGGAGACTATTCAAACACATAAATCTAGGTGGAGGCATTTCACATTCATTCAAACTGTAATAGTATTTCACAGAAGTAGAAAAAGCGATGGCCAAACAAGTAGAAAATATTTAATGCTATTAAAAATTAGGAAGTAAACCACAACTACATTCATCGAATACCATTTTATTTACACCATACACACAGAGGTAAGAGAATTCCTAACCATAATCACCCCATTCTGGGAAATAACTCTGTATTACCTAATAAAGTAAAAAATTACTTGAATCTCTGACCAAGTAATCTACCCATAGATATATTCCCTAGAGGAAACTCTCACACTCTGTTTTAGTAGGAGACATGTGAAAGAATGTTTATTCGGTACTGCTTATAATTTTAGAATGTTGATAAACAGTAAAATGGATAGGTAAATTGCAGTGTATTCACAATGAATACATTAATGAAATGAGCACAAAGCCACATACAACAGGAATGGAATTCCAAAAGGAAATGCTGAGTAAAAAAGCAAGATCTGGAATATGCTAGAATGGGGGCTGGGGAGATGGCTCGGTAGGTAGAGTGGATCCCCAGTACCCATGTAAACAGTCAGAAACTGGTGACATGTGTCCATAACCCCAGTGCTGGGGGAACATAGCTGGAGCTCATTGGCCAACGGAATTGAGCTACAAGTTCAGTGAGAGACTCTGTCTGAAAAAAGAAGGCAGAATGTGATCAAGGCCTGAAATCAACCTAGGGCCGTCATATGTACATGCATACATGCGTATGAATGTATGTACATACATACATATCTACAAAGAGTATGTCAGAATGATTTCACTTGCATAGTATTTAAGGTTGTACAAAAACAAACAGTAGATTCTCCAGAGCTACAAACTCTAAAGCAAAGTAAAGGGGATATGAATATCAGAAGGAACTCTGAGTGAGAGGTTGGACAAGGGAGGGCTCACACAAGACACTTCCAAGTTGTCTAAAACAAGGGTAATGTTCTTTTTCTTTGAGGGTAGTTGGTAATAGATGCTGCTCTGTTCTTATTTAAATTCCTTAAGTGTGTTAAATGTTTTCTTTTGAAATAATTTTATACTTATAATTTTTTCCCTGGTACTAAGGGTTAAACTAGGGTTCTCACGTGGTAGGCTAACTCTCTACCACTAAGCTGTATTCCCAACCACCAAGGATCATGACACTCTTAAACTTAGTAAGTTTGGTAGGGATGTACCGGATGGCAGCAGCTCATCTCTGGCTCTAATACGTTACAATCTATTAACAATATCGAAGGAGATTCTGTGCTCAAACAGTCATGAAATTGTTCATTTACAGAGAATTGTTCCTGAAGAGCAAAGCTTGCTACGGTTTTCACACGAGTACATGAATATACACCCATAAAGACTACTTCTGTGTATTCCTAGGACAGATCATCACAACTAGACCTGGAAGCAACTTCTCTATGACAGTAATTTTTTTAAAAATCCTCTGTTTAATATAATTTATATGTGTCTTTCTAAATTTGTAAGAAATTTTAAGAACACTGACTCTTGATCCAATTAAAAATGTGATAATACAAATGTAAGTGAAGGGTGAATATTGAAAAAACAGTTATACAGTCAGCAAAGTGCTTGCCTTCCAAGCATAAGGACCTGAGTTCCAACCTCAGAAAACATGTTTAAAAAAAATTAAAAAGGCTGGACATTGACCTGTGCTTGTAATTCCAGGACTGGGGAGGAGACAGGCAGATCCCTTGGGCTTGGTAGCCAGCCTAGCTTATTGGATGAATTCCAGGCCAGTAAGAGACCTTGTCTCAAAAACAAAGCAAGCAGGCAAGCAAAAGGACACCCAAGATTTTCCTCTGGCTTCCACATGCCTTTGCATACACATGCACACACTCAGAGTGCACGCCCACACAGGAGCACTTACACTCACATACAAAATCATTGGTGTTGTGTGGATTACTCTGTTCTCTGATAAAATGGATCTTCATAAGTTTTGAAGTTTAATTAGGTCTAACTAAAGTTGGCATGTGAAATGTGGTGACATGAGATGGATGAAACTTGTCATTTTTCCACAGCCTGTGCCCAGCACAGCCTCATTTATCTTGGTCAAGGAAGCACTGCACTTGAACTTCAGCTTTAACTGTCTCACATGGTTGTGTGCCTCATGTCTTCTAAAGATAAAGTGAGTTTTCACTGTCATTATTCACAGGGTTGAAGTCTTTCTGGTAAATTCTTTAGGTGCTAGCTTTATGAGAAAAGGCATCAATTTGACATTTTGTAAGAGATGTGTTGTTTCTAATGTTGCATTTTACTTAAATGCTTGTGAAGCATTTATTGAAGACTATAGATCAGTCAATGACAGTGAACAGAGGCAGCCTGCATATTTGCATTAAATGAAGACTGGTTTTCATTGACTGATGAGTCATCTCAACTGACTAATAATAACTGGCTTTTGACCATATTAATAAGCTTTAGAAAAATTTCATCTCTCAAACTAGGTATTAATTCCAAATTGCACAACTTTTTATTATTTTGATTTATTTATTTTTATTTTATGTGTATGAGTATTATGCCTGCATGTGTGTAAGTGTACCCATGTTGTACAATGCCTGTGGAGGACAGAAGAGGGCGTATGATCCGTTGGAACTGGAGATACAGATGGTTGTTAACCACTATGTGAGTGCTGGGATTCGAACTCAGTCTTAACAACTGAGCCATCTCTCTAGCCCTAACATAACTGTTTTTGTTGCTAATGGGTATGGAATGACAGGATCTTTACACTCAAATGGTTATACATCTGATTGCCTTGATTGCCATAGGACCATTCTAGAAAGTTCACAGAATCAACCAGGTATGGTACTGGGGTTTCAAAAATGATTATCATGGAATTAATTTTGACTGTGAATTGGTCAGCTGCCACTGACTGTCAGTCAACTTCATTACCTGAGGATCAGAAACAGGGGTTTCCAAACATTCTTGTGTTTTTTTCTTGTGGTAGACTTTTCGTCACTGTGACAAATACTTTTGTCACTGAGGAAACCAACTTGAAGGGAGGAAGGATTCATTTAGGCTCATGGTTTCAGTCCATTGTTGGCTGCCTTCATTGCTTCTGGACCTGTGGTGAGGCAGATCATCACGTCAGAAGGGGATAGTAGGACAAAATTGCTCACCCCCTGGCAGACAGGGGCCAGAGCAGGGAGAGCATCTTTTCCCCATTTGTTCTAAACAGGCCCTCAGCCATGCACATTCAGTGTAGAGCTTTCAGTGTTAGCTAATCCTCTCGGAAAATCCCCTCACAGACACACCCAGATGTGTGTTTTACTAATCTGTTAAGTATTCCTCAGTCCAGTCAAGCTGACAATCAAGATTAACCATCTCAGGGAGCCTCTGTAAATCTGAGTGGGGAAGAAAAAAAAAAAAAAAAAAAAAAGAAAGGAAAAGGAAAAAAAAGACTTTGTTACTCTCACAGCCTTTAACTTAAGGTAGAATCAAATTCTTTTTAGAGCAAAAACTGCAGAGTCACAGCTGTTACTAGAAATAAGTTTAGAGAAAAACTTGTTCTCCTAAGTTTGGATTAGTGTTGCCTTTGGGCCAGATTCTCTCATTAGGTTCAAATAAATGGTTTCCATTATGTGCAAAAAAAGGTTTTACACAAATTCCATTTCCCAGAACTCTGTGAATGAATTGGAAACTCCCTTTTCTGGTGTTGAAGCAAAACAAATCCCCCCCCAATCCTACCTTCTTCTTATTTTTTAAGTTCCCTTTGGGTTTGCTAGGTGGCGCCATAGGCTAATGCTTGGGTCTCTTGGCTCCCTTGGTGGCCTCCCTGAACAGTGAGTGAATCAAAAGAAGACTCAGCTACTTCTGGTCCCATCCAGAGTTACAAAATCAGGTCAGTGTACAGGAGGGGACATGCTTTTCTAAGGCGTTGGCCTCTGTCCATTTGGGACTTGTTCTCTGTCTTCTCAATGGATTGCAACTGGCAGTGAGGAGGGTTCCTGACCATGTGCTCTGCTATTCTTAGGGAAATTCTGGGGATCTGAAACTTGGTGAGAAATACTATGGTTTTCTCTGTCAGAATCTTCTAAAAGGTTCAAGGACTTTGGGAGGAAGGGCCAAGAATGAAGGGAAGATACAGCAATTCAAAGCTTTGGGGAAAGTCAGGCTGCGCTCGCTCGAAATGACCCCATATTGTGTAAAACAGTGGCTTTCAAGCTGTGTCTTGCTCTAGGAGACTCCATTTTAGCAAGAGCATTTCTGTCCCATTTTGAGTACAAGTGCAGAGGCAGGACAGTTCCGTGTTTCTATGTACACCCCCTGCCACCACACTCCACAGGGCACAGACAAACAAATAACTCATTCTTAAAAATTAAAAGATACCATTTACTTACTAAAGTAGTTTGGTTACATCTGGGCACATAGGTATATTTAGACCATATCAGAAAACTGAGGTCTAAGAACTTATTGAACATATCAGACAACAGAAGCATGCAATACCATCACCTGGACCCAAAAGAGGACACCTAATAATGAGCTGGTGATGGCCCACTGGCATGCCATCTCACACAGTTGGTTTGTAGGGGGGCTAAGAGGCAGAGAATTCCCAGCTGTCTCCAGGTGTTTTAGCTCAGTGCAAGCCCCATTGCACAATGCAGCCTACTTGAGTTGCCATCCAGCCACCCATGCAAATGTCAGTCTGTACCAGGTCCAGTTCCTTGCCTGTAAGGCCTCCATGGTTTCCTACATCTTGACTCAATCCTGTGGTCCAGACTCCAACCTGTGTCAGCTCTATGAGTTTTCTATCTGGACTCTTAAATATCTTTGCTAACTATCTGTGTCAATGCTCTCCTCCAATAGACTCTTTGATCCCCCAACTCTTGTGGTAGCCTCTTTAACCCTTTTGTAGTCATTCTATGATCCACATTTATACATATATAAACAGACATAATTACTTATAATGTGTAATATGTGCTCTGAGAGTTATTATTAGTAATCAAGATTGGAATAAAAGAACCTATGTTTGCTAATGTCAAACCTGTTTGATAGCTTTCAATGCAAATTGTGGTCCATAAACCAACACAACTTGTGAATCTATTGCTATTCCTAACATTGGAAAGCCTCAAATGTGCCCGTCTGTGTTTCTGGCTTAGTGCTCTCATGGTGGTTGTACCAATTCCCAATTTCCTGAATGAGGTCAGTGTGTGAAGAAAATTCCCATTTTGGTTTTTTCCTGGGTGCCTGCTGTTTCCCAGCTGCAGTGGGGCCAGGGGCAGTCTTTCTTGCCCTCTGCAGTTCTCAAAGCCAGCCTGGTGTTGAGGCCTGGTAGAGAACAGTGGCACAGGTCCCAGAAACCCTGTGTGGTCAGCGGGACCACAGAATATCTACTGATAGAAAGGAATCAGTTTCCCACCTTGTTAAGGCCAGGAGCGCTGAGATTACTGACTTCTTTACCTTAAGGGATTAAAGACTCCTTTAAATACAGTTGAGATAGAGAGATTTTAACTAGAGCAACTAGAGAAGGAATCCATTGCAAAATGGCAGTGGTTAGGGAGAAATGCAGGGAGGACCAGGTCAGGGTGGGGCAGGGTAGGTAGGCTGCAGGCCCAAGAGGTGAGAACAAGAAACAGATTTGCCATTTGGGCTGAACCACAGCATCCTCTTCTCTTACCGTATTCAGAACCTGGGAGTCAGAGCCAAGCTGGCTAGTGCCCAGGGGAATATGGACTTCAACAGCTGTTTGTGTGCACATAGCTCTCATGTGTTTGTGTCCAGGTTTGTGTGCAGGCTCCTTGGCACCTTCTCTCACCTTCTCCTGGGAAGCAGCCTGGCCTGGGGGTAACCCTGGGGTCTATGGGTTGGGTTTGAAGATACAAGACTGAATGACAGCCTTGGGCAAGGGGAAGATTATCAGCATACATTCCAGCAAGGAGACTTCCTCGAAAAACAAAGGCAAAGACAGAGTGGGAGCTTGAACACAGTAGGTCAGAGAACACGGTCCAGAGAATAGTTAGAGGGAAGGAAAAAATTATACAACAGTGTACTAAAGGTCAAAGCCTGGAGGAGGCTAAAGTTAGAAAAAAAATTGCAAGGGGAGTGCACACAAGCACACACAAATATATAGTCACGGGAAAGGAAAGAGAAACTAAGGCCCAAAAGAGGAGGGAGAAGAAACTGGGAATAAAAAGGAACATTTATAGCTGATCTGGCAGCCCACGCCTTTAATCCCAGCTCTGGGGAGGTGGGGAGGCAGAGGCAGGAAGTTCTCTGTGAGAGCGAGGGCAGCCTGGTCTACATTATGAATTCCAGGCCAAGCCAGTGGGTGCTATAGGGAAACTCTGTCTCAAAAAAAAAAACAAAACCAAAATAAAACAAAAAGAAAATAAGGAACTTGGACATCTATGGATTTTCATGACATGTTGTGCGTTCCTTTCTTGAGAAACTCCACTAAAGACATTTATTTGAGCAATTGTAGAACCTGGTGTAATGTCATATCCATCCCAATAATCTATCTAGTTCAACCTTGAGGAATCTACTGGCCCTTCCTACATTTATCTCTGTCATGGGAATGACGCTTCTTTTGGCAGTAAACATCAGTAAACATAAGTGCCATGAGTCATATTTTCAATTTTTAATTAAATCATGGTCTAGCTAGAGTTTGATTTATTTCATCCTGAATTCATTTAGACCTGGGTCCACATAAATTTACATCGTTTATGTAATATAGCTCCTGAGTGTACAGACTGTAAAATTCCCTAGATGAATACAGCATATACTGTAAAACCAGTCTTTCTAGCAAGCAAAGTTGATAAAAAATGATGTTCAAAGGTGACATTCACTTTAATCTTAAAGCTGACATCATAAAGGAAATCTGTTGTATTCCTAATAAAGATGGTTTGGGTTGCTGCTAAAGATACTGTCATCCATATGTTTTCACTCTAAAAGTTGTCCTGATACGGGAAAGCCTCATTAAAACCAACAGTGCTGATATGTCCCTTTCCCAGAATGGCTAAAGATCATAATTCATACAGTAAGCATCCAGGAAAAGAAATTCATCTGCCTCACTCAAATATACTAAATCCTATTTTAAATGGCCAAGGTGTGAGTCATACAGCTATCACATTCCTAGAATTCTGATTTTAAAAATCATCACCTTAATTAATGTTCCCAAGAAAGGGTCACAGTTTACAGGAAATGAATTGGCAGGTGACAGAAAGAAAGGGTGGGGACCCAGAGCACTTTAGATAAAGATGTGACTGATAGCAGTCTGCTGTGCATCTGGCTGCATGGAGATGCAGAAGTGGAGAAGGAGGACCGGAGGAAAGGTTAAGGGAGATGCAGGCTGAGGGTGGAGGAGGGCAGAGTGAGGTCAGCAGTGAAGCCCCCTCTGCTGTGGCCTGGGAGTCCAGGTGATTTTGTGGGATTGGGTGTCCTGGAACTTCTGAATGCTAAAGGGATCAAAATAAGCAGAATTGGCAGTGTGGTTGACTCTGTTCACTTGGTAGCCCACAAAGGGTCAACTCCTAACCCACAGAGGAGAGAAAGAATCCAATCCATCTTCAGGAAAGGCACACAAAAATTTTGTCTCCAAGCGTGGGCCAAAGCTTGGATGTTTGCTCTCCGGTCACTTGCAGGGCTCGGGGGAGAATGGGCAGAGGCTACTGCCAGGTCTGCATGCACCTTCAGGCCACTTCGTCCTCTTCCTCTTTCAGGTGATGTCACACTGGGTTACAGTCCCTTTCTATCCACACAAACCAGACACAAGGCAAGGTATAGGATTTTTTTTCCCTCCTTTAGAAAAAGGTTTTTATTATGTTTGTTTATTTGTGTGTGGGAGGGGGCATTCATTCACGCCACAGCAGGCATGTGGGGTTCAGAGGACAACTTGTGGGAGTTGGTTCTCTTTTTCCACCATGTGGGCCCAAGTGTCAAACTCAGGTCTTCAGACTTGGTGACAGGTGTCCTTATTGACTGAACAATCTCCCCTGCTCTCTTCCTCTCTCTTCCCCCATGAATTGTTTGATGAATAGGAAACATTTGCAAAGGTTTAAAAATCAAATAAAATCTTCATTTCACACCCAATGAACTTATTTGTCAGAACGAAATCTTCATTCTTCCAGGAAATCTGGAGTGGGTGTCCTACTTCTAGCAATTCCTGAAAGTCCTTATGTATTATTAATTTTCCTGAGAGTGGAGAGGGCTGTGAGGACCTTTATACCAGAAGCGTAGCTAATTTGTCTCCAGAAAGTATAGCTGATTTCTTTTAAAAGTGATTTTGCTGTGTTTATTGCATTATGGTGGGGCACAAGGGAGGGAAGGGATGACTGGCGAATCATTCAGTCAGATATCAGGAGCAGCAAATCCCTAAAGGTTGAGGCGATATGGGCAGATCCCCCCAGGAACTGGGAAACACTAGCAGACTCCTCTTCCCTGCTCTGTGTCTATGGTGAAGTGAAGTTGGGCTTCAGTGTGGATCTAAGCGGCAGCCGCCAGGCAATAGGCAACACTGGAAAGTCCCCTGTGCATGTGAAACTGTTTTTGCAAAAACGACAGCTTGGCTGAACCCAAATGAGTGCCAAGAAAACTTGAGTAATGCTTACAAGGTATTATCCAGAAAGTCAAGACTTGTGCTCACATCCACAACTAACTAGCTGTAGGGACTTGGATAAATCATGCTAGTGCTGAGTCTCAGTTCTGAAGAAACATTTTTTTAAAAAAATCAGTTTTCAGTCAAGTCTTCTAAGTTTCATTTCTTGTGTTTTAGATCCATCCTAACAAGGAAATAGAGAAGCAAGCAACCTCTCCCCTCCCACCCAAATCTTCCATTACTAGTTATAATTTCTTGGCAGGGAAATTGTTGTAGCTTATTATTTCTATATTTTCTGATAAAGTCCATATTTCTAATGATGTGATCTCTGTCCCTTTTGAGTACATATGGGAAGTTGAAGCCTCCTTGGCCTTGATAGGTAGGAACATAGTAAAGGGTGGACATTGTCACTGAAGTTGTCCCTAAGCTTTCTAAAGATGAGAAAAGAATACACATCCAGCTTAGCTGTATGTAGACGAGCAGTTCTAAGTGGACAGCTAGGTGCAAGGATGCTTGGAGAACGGACAGAGTGAGGTACAGAGCCCTCACAGGAGCCGGTCAGGCCCCGAACTAGGAGGATATGCTCCAGCAGGTTGGTAGGCCAGCATTTCCACAAAACCCCACTGGTGGCCTCTTCTCTCTCTGGGTGAGGAGAGTGAAAAGTCCGTAGAATTTCTCTGCCTGCCTGTCTGTCTCTGTCTCTCTTTCTCTCATAGGTTCTGTCTCTCTGAAGAACTCTCATGAACTTTCCAATTTCATTCCTTTTTCTCTTTATATCCTACACCTGTTTTTAAGTTTTTACCTTTCCTGTTTCTATGGGTTGAATTCTCTGTGACATAGACTCTGAGATAGTTTAGACACTGGATGACTATTAACGGGGACCCTTGTGGTCAACACCTGAAAAGGGATGGAGTAGAAGTAGAATTAAGACACAATGCTAACCACTTGAAGTTACCTAATAGCAATGTCACGCAACACCAAGAGGTGTTCTGTGTGGCCTGCCAGAGTTGCCCTTCATGGGGCTTAAGTCTCTGTGTCCCGTCTCCCTCAGACGTCAGTGCAAAGGCAAGTTCACCAGCCTGGTGGATCTCTGCAGCTGAGCCTGGAGCTGCATACTGTCTACTGCGAGCAGTCCCCACTCCCCTGAGGTGGAAGCTGTTAGTATATGTTCACATCCATTACATACAGAGACTGTTGTCTACTAACAGACATAATACCCTTTAAGTCCTGGATTTTTAGCTAGATGCTTAACTGAAAAGAATGACAGTATTTCCCAGGTCTTCTTGCAGCTAGTCATGGGCATGTGACTCTGTTCTTGAATATGGGATGTTAGGAGCATGTGCGCAACTTCTGCAGTATTATTAAACGGAAAAAGCACGTGCTGGTTTTTCCCTCCTGCTGGCAAAAAGGCAGGTGTAATGAGTTGCATGTAGCTTCCACTTGGACCATGAAGCTTCCTTGGGACCAGCAAAGCAGAACAAAGACAGAGGTCCACTTGTTCTTGGATTATTTGAGCTAGCTACTTCCAGCCTCTTGTACCTGAGGGAGAAATAATCTTTCTTTCTGACGTCACTCCTATTCTGTTTCTTATAGATGAAACTAATTCTGACATATAGTCCTTTTTATTTCTTAAGGTAAAACTACACGTGTCGGAAATCAAGCCCTGCACAGTGAAGTCTCTTGTTCTCTGAAGCTTCGGGACGTCCTCATAGCCAGTATTACTTCCTTCTAAATAAAGCCACCTATGGCGCAGGGCTCGGGACCCAGCCACGGAGATGTAGGTCTCTGTAAGTTTGCTCCCTTTTCTGAATAGAAAAGTGTAATAGCTCCCGTTCTTTATATCTCTTTTCTAAGCACGCTTTCTCTAATGCTTTGGGCTACCTTAGCATCTTGTATTTCTTTACTTTTTCTCTAAAGCTTCCTTCCCCTGCGGTGTGGCTGTCAGGTGTGCCTGTCAGCCAGCCACGTGCCTGCATGATCTCATGACATTTTTCCCTTCTCCCCTCCACTTTCCTCCTCATGGCGGGGGCCGAGACTGCCTGCTTGTCTGCACTGAGGATTTTTCTTTAAATTCTAATAAAAATGCCCTAAATCTTCAAGTAATTAAACAAATAAATAAAGCCACTTGATTAGCAGGAAAAACCTATTTTCCTCCTAGTCACATACATTTGACGATTTCATGCAAATTAGTGTGGGAACCCTTTGAGGGGGATTCAGTCCTTTCTTGTCCTGAGTAATATTGTCAAAGTACTGCCAAACCTTAAAAGCACATGTGAGGGGTAGCCTGTGTCACTTCCCTTTGCAGTTCAAATTCAGGACAACCTGAGCTAAAGTGGATAGAGGAGGTGAAGAAAAAGAGCAGCCAGCAGCAGCGGGACTTTCTCCACCTGCAGGGGCAAACTTTAAGGTGGCCTTATGTATTTTGCTTCCTGGAATTTATGCCCTTGCCCTCTCCCTTGAGTGTGGACAGGCCCTCCTACACTAGAATACAGCAAAGGTCATTCATTATGATTCCTTGTAGCAGATCACAGTTTACACAAGTGCAATTACTCCCTCTTTTATGCCGTTGAAGAAGAAAGTTGTCACATTGCATGCTGCCCACAGAGAATTAATAGAGTATGATAAGACCAAGGTTAGTCTCTGATCAAGAGGAAACCAAAACACTTAGTCCTATCATGTCAAGAAACTGAATGTCACCAGCACCCTGGAGGAGCTGAGTGTGGCTTCTTCCCAGTCAAACTTCAGATGAGACTGGAACACAACGAGCACCTTAATTGTAGCCTTGTGGGATCCTAGACAGAGCATCAGCCAGGTTGTTCTAGGATTCCTAGGAAGGACAGTACAATAAAGGTGTGTTATACTACTAAATTTCTGGTAATATTGTCATCTAGAAATAGGCAGTTAATTATGTATCTTTCATAAGGATGTTGGCTTTTCAAAAAGAAAGAAGAGGCTAATTCTGTTGATGTTGACTTTTGAGACTGAAATGGCTGGTGCATAGAAGGAGATGAGAAGGTGCCTTGCCTTGTACTGTGTGAGTATTTCTAAGGCAAAGAAGACCAGGAGGCTACCGATCTGAAGGGAGCTAGAACCAGGGAGGACACTAGCTGTGCGGTCAGCAAGAAAAAGGCTACAGAAAGTTTTGTGACAGAGAAAGGGGAGGCTGAGGCAAAGACAAACCCTCTATTTAGAAAAAGGAGCAGCACTGAGGATTGGGTCTCTGTGCTGGAAACCGTGGTGGTTATGTGGTGGTAAGATAAAAAGGCAGGTGCTGATCTGAGTGTGGATGGAAGGTGGGAGGCAGGATAACCGGTGGACAGAGCAGTGAGAAGAGTTCACGGTTCAATTCTACAGGCCTGAGTTTGGATCTTAGATCTTGCACACGTTAACTGTGTCACATTGGACAAATGACTTTATTTCTCTGCCCTCAGTTTCCATATCTGCAAAGTGGAACTAATAATAATACTGGCTAATGGTTTTATTGTGTTGAGTCAGTGAGTAATACATGAAAAATATCCAGTCCAGTGCACAATAATACTTAATCAATGACAGCTTAAAAAAATGACTGAAAACCATAAAATTAGATCAAAGCTTTGGTTCACCAAAGTACTTGTAATGATTAAAGGAAAATTGCCTCAATTTTAAAAATTGAAATTGCCTATCAAACTGGGCAATATTGAACTGGTGATGTTAATAGACTGCTTGGCTAGGATACATGAAGCCCTGGGTTTGACCCCTAGAACCCTGTAAAATGAAGTGTGTTGCTACATTCCTATAACCTCAAAACTCTGGGGAGATGGGAGAGAAGAGATTCAGGAGTGTGAGGCTAACCTGGGCTACCTAAGACCCTGTCTTTAAAAAAAAAAGAGTGGGTAATAATGTTCCCCAATGACTTTCTTCTTTAGCTGACAAGAAATTGTCCAGGGAGGCTGAGGATGTACTGCCTCCCTTGCCGAGATGAGCCGTTAGTCTGGGTTAAGGTTTAGTTGCCAGGATTTTGAAAAACCCTCCAGGAGAAGCTAATGTACAGCCCTGCTAGGAAATTCCGTGCTCTGTCCCTTTATTGTTTCTATCCTGATTACTCCTGATTATTTTAGGAGTATTTGTTTTGCTTATCTAGCCAGATAGCAAGTCCTTGGGGCCCAACTATGTGTTATTGTCCTTTGCAGCCTAGAAAAGTGTGAGGCACAGAGAGCCAGAAGCTTCAAGGCTTGAGCTTTCTATCCACTTTTTTCCTGAATGATTTGGATTTCCGGGTCATCCTAAGATTGAGCAGAAGTTATGCACTATTCCAAGTACTTTGCAGGTATTAGTTATTTGATCCCAGCAAGCCCAAGGAGAACATGATTAGCCTCAGAACTAATATCGCAGAGAAACGAAGAAATGGGTCCGAGATCATACCACTGTGCTTCTAGATGAGAACCTAGAAGATCTGAGCATCTACCACTCCACCCTCCAGGCTGGAATGAGTCTAGTCTTAATTTTATCCATCATTAAGTGAGCTCCAGTGGTCTATAGGTCTGCTGTTCCACTTTTTGGCTTCTAGCAGAGATATCACATAATAACTGGTTTCAGTATGAATTTGACTGTGAAAGTTGTGAAGTCAGAAAACAACGTCAACATAGACTAGGTACAACAGGACAACAATGGTAGACAGATGGTAGCCATGACTGAAAAGCGTGACTCTGCTTGCAAAGGTGGCCGTCCCAAAGTGATGATGCAACCCTCACTTCCCTTTTCCCCGTGCTATTAGACCAACCAAATGAGGATAAGGACATACTAAAGTTAGCCAAAAGGTAGCTTAACCTTGGATGTAAGAGCTGAATTCTGCTACATTACATGATCAGAGTCTGGGGGAGAAAAACCTAATGGCTAGACACTTGGTGAAGCTATCCCTTAAATGGCTGTGATCCCAAATCACAAGTAATAATTCCATATTATTAGAATTTCTATGACAGCTAAATTTCAGGATAGTGATGTCTGCTGTTTGACCATAATGGGATGCCTGTGTTGGCCTATAATCCTCAAATCCTAGATTAACACAAAACTACCCATCAAACTCTGTTACATACCCAGACATGAGGTAGATCCTCCCAGAGCACTGGAAGAGGGTGAAAAATAACTTTATGTTGACCACATTTACAAACGAACACATTTCACATTAACAAGAGTCTCAAACCACCGCCTCCCATCCTCCTGGAGCTGGAAGGAAGCCCCCAGAGCCTGGTCCCCAGTGACCCAGTCCTAAGAAGCCCTTGCTTTTCCTTCTTCATCCCAAAAGGTTTTCAGTTACTTTCAGATCAACAGGAAATTAATCAGCAAGTAAAAAATTGAAAGAAGATCATCTTGCTGTAGGAGTTGTTACAATAAAAGTAGGTTTGGCAAAATGACTAGGTTTTAAAATTTTTTTTCTCCTTTCCGCTTCTTAATAAGTTGAAGATTTCAAAGCTAAACGCCCAAGGAACAGAAGTCCCTTGGAGGATTAAGTACACACTATCCTAAGACCTGTACCCCTTCCCTGTCCAAACAGTGCTCCCTTTCCCTCAGTGAAAAGTCCCTAGAAACCCGAGCACACTCTGACAGTCTATTTAAAACTTCCTGAACTCATCCAGGCGACAACTTCTCTGTCTTGTATTGTTTCATTCGGCTCTCTCCTCTGAACTCTTGGGAGAGAGGTGTTTTTTGTTTTGTTTTGCTTTTCCTTATTTTGGCATGATATTATTTATTATTATAAGGTTGGGTGGAGAATGTACTTCCTTATCATGCAATAATGTAGAAATATTAAATAAGAATACCTGGATGTAATAGAGAACATAAAACTCTGCCCATCATGTGACCTTAGACCTGACATCCTGAATGTCTGGGGAAGCAGCTTCTCACCATCTTCCTTATGGAAACCAAAACCTCACACATCCTAAATTCAGCATTATGCTGAATCAGAGTGAGAAATGTTGACTTACTTTGGAGTTAAGCAAGAACCAACACACGTTTACAGTTGGAGAGATAGCTGTGATAAATGGTGGCAAGTGGCACGTGGTAATTTCCAAATGGCAAACTCAGTGGAACTCACTCTATTCCTATAGCATGAAATAGTCTTACAATGCTTTTAAAAATTTTGTTTATTATTTTTATTATATGTTTATGAGTGTATTGCTTGCATGTAGGTAGGTATGCCCATGTCATGCAATGCCTGAGGAGGTCAGAAAAGGGCATCAGATCCCATGGAACTGGAGTTACAGATGGTTGTTAGCTACCATGTGGGTGCTAGGAATTGAACCTAGGTCCTCTGCAAGAGTAGCCAGTGCTCTTAATGTGGAGCCCTCTCTCCAGCCCCCAGTCTTACAATTTGATGACATTTTGTTAGCCAGTCCGACTTTGAACATTTCTAGGAACAAAAACAAGGACTGGCTCTCAAGAGCTGTTTACTGCATTTTTAAAAACATATTGAATTATTCAGAAATCCATACAAGTATTTGTCTTGAATTCAACCTTCATTGGCCTGAGTGCTACCTTGGGAACTAAAGAGAACTGGATTCTCTTCTATATGATAGTCTTTAAAAGCCTGAAGAATGGACTTGGGTTGCCCTGAGTCTTTGTGGTGATGGTGGTGACAATGCTTTAGTGCTGTATTGTAGTATGGTTTCACTGATTCCTCAGAACTAATGATATCAATAAGTTAGTGTGGATGGACAGTGGCTCAGACTCTGTACTCAACAATATTGATCCTCGCCCAAAAGAAAGATTTAATTTGAGTACCCAGGTGTCTTCTTTTTGACAAAAAAAAAAAAGAATAGTCTTTTTAAAATTATTTATTTACTTACTTATTTATTTATTTATTTATTTATTTATTTATTTATTTATTTATTTAGATAGGGTCTTCTGCAGACTGGGATTCCAGATCCTCTTGCATCAGCTTCTTCATTGTTCATTGCTGGGATTCCAGATATGTGCCTCCATGCCAAACTCAGGGTACCTTTTATTACCAGCTTTTACAGATTCTGTCATCTGTATCAGTGGTGACATCTACTACAGTAAATGGCCAAAAGTGCTGAAATGTATCATTTGATTACTCTAGACCAATCAATGAGGTCAAATAGGCAACCTGTGTCTTGTTCTCCACCTAATAGTATATTTATTAAATTCTTCACTCTCTATATCTTCTCGCTTCAAGATTAAATTTTTATTTATTTTGTATTTGTATTTAAAGAACATTTACTTTATATCACTTTTAAACATTTAGAGAGCACTGACTACTTATAAAGAATTGTAACTGTACTAATCGTTGCGATGACAGATGGAGGATGCAGTTTCTACCTTCAAATAATTCATAGTGAACTGTCAGTCACATGAACAGATGAGTGTGACTTAGGAGAGGTGCCATCTGCATACTCAGGAGGAGAAGCGGTCAGTGTGGGGTGTCAAGACGCATGTGGCTCAGTGACTGAGATGGTTCTTGAAGGCTGAGCAGAAATTATGCAGGTGAAGAAGGGTGGAGTCAGGGTGGAACCTGCAGAGGTCTTGCGTTTTTAATCTGTGTTGGATCAATGTATGATTTGTTCACAGCCATGCTGTGAACAACAGAAAGTCAAGATAAGAGACGTTCAAGACGTGTGTGGTGTAACAATGGCCCTTTGCTACAAAACAAACTACCTACAAAACTCAGTAACCTCAGACAGCAGGCCTTTGTTACTGTGCATGAGTCAGTGGGTTACCTGAAGGATCTGCTCAACTGGCCTAGGCCTGTTTGATCACTACTGGGCTTGCTTGTATGTCAGGTGTGGGACAGATGGTCATTGGATAGCCTCACTCACATGCTGACAATTGACTAGCTGGCAACTGGATGTGGAGGCAGTATCTCATCATACAGTGGGCTAGACTGGGCTTGTTCATACAGAGAGGCAGAGAGAGACAGACAGAGACAGACAAAGAGAGGGACAGAGAGATACAGATGGAGGCAGAGACAGAGAAGGAAACACATGCAGCCACATAAGATCAAGTTGTGCAGCTGCCATACTGTCACTCCTGTCATAGAAAATGGTCACAGCAAGTCACAAGACTGTCAGATCTGAAGAACAAAAACATAGACCATCTTGTGATGGGAGACGTTGCTGCAAGGTCTTGTTTCAAAGATGTATGTACAGGAAGAGGCTGATGATTGTAGCTGTTCTTGTACTCAGTCTTGGCAGGAACTTTAGACTATTTTGTCTTGACAAAAATGGGCACAGATAAAAATTACACTGCATTTTTAAAATGCTATTTTTTTAACATATGAAACATTAAAACACAGTCTAAAGTCTCCCCGCAAGCTATGTCCTTGTTGATTAGGATGAGACAAATGAAATTTTCAAGGACATTGCTATTCTGACCTCACGGCAGGCACATGGTGTCCCTATGGGCCCCACTGGTAGAGAGCTACATGAATCTCTGATTCTCAGACCATGTCCTTCACTTCCGCATTAAAAGAAACCTTGTCATCTATGGATCCACATGCATTATTGATCCTGTCCTTAGAAACCCTGTCTGAAAAAAAGAACAAGATTGTGCCAATCCAACTGATTCTTTAAATCTCCCTCTCCCACCACTCACATCGTCTTTAGTAACCCAATCTAGAAACTTCTCCCAGTCCCATGCCCTTGTGACTATTATTTGGGTCACCCACGTTGATTCTCTTTTGAAAACTGGAATCTAGTTTCCTTAAACATAGTGAGCAGCATTTTGACTGTTTCATCCTGGGTCCTTCCTTATCTTCATTCCCTGAGGTAGAAGGTACTCTGGTTTCAAAATAATCTTATTCAGATCTGCAGATGCCCACTCCAGCTCCTCTCTTGACTGGGACCTTCAATTTTTTCAGACTGTGATATTGATACTAGGTGAAAGGGGAGGAGGGAGGGAGGGAGGGCGGGAGGGAGGGAAGGAGAGATCGACTCTCTCTGCAGTTTGTATTGTACCACATACCCTTCTTGACATACCTCTGATTGTACAAAACTCATTTAGCATTTAATTAAATGTAAATTCTTTGAATGTTATTCTGAAAATAATTCTGAGAAATTGTCAGCAGCAACGTCACTAGGAAGAGGGTCTGGGGCAGGCTTGTTAAGGGAGAGTACAGATTTTCCTTTGGAATTTTTCTTCCTGATTGAATTTTATAAGTATGCTAAGGAAATTACCTGAAGGTGAATTTTCACTTTTGTTTTTGTCATTGTCATTGTAACGGTGTGTGTGTGTGTGTGTGTGTGTGTGTGTGTGTGTGTGTCTGTGTATGTGTGTGTTTAGTGGTGGCCTGAACATGTTAGGGAAGCATTCTACTCATAAGCTCTATATCTAAGATAATTCTCCCTTTGTTGTGAATACCCTTTAAAACGTGATGATAACTACCTTTCTGCAATTATTTCTATACCATTAACAAATATTATACATTCATAGAGAACTTATTTTGTGCCAGGCTCCCTAACATGAGGTACATGCATACACTTTTTTCTGTCCACAATAACCTGGGGAAGGAGGACTTCCTATGCTTTCTGTTTGTGTGTGTGTGTGTGTGTGTGCGCGCGCGCGCGCGCACGCACATGCTGCACATGAGCACACACAAGTGCCATGATGCACGTGTGGAGGTCAGTGGACAACCTCGGGTCCTCACCTTCCACCTTGTTTGAGATACGATCTCGATCTCTCGTATTGTTCGTTGCCACACGCACCAGGTTAGCTGGTCTACCAACTTTTGTCAGTTCTCTCGTCTCAACTTCTCACCTCCCTGGAGGAGCTCATGGGATTATAGACACATGTACTGCTGAGTCTGGCTTCACATGGGTTCTAGAGATCAGAACGCAGGTTGCCAGGCTTGCACCGCAGCATTTTACCCACCTAGCGATCTCCTTATCTTCTGCCCCGGCTGTACATTTAGTTTTAAAGATGAGGACATAATGATGCAGGGAAGTTATGCTGCTGGTGTAAAGCTGCCAAGCTGTGGTTTACCGAGGTCTGCCTCCAGTTTTCAGTGCCCCCATGGCCCAGGTTTCTTTCTTTGTGATGTTTTCTCCTATCCTTTAATAGCCCCCCTGTAAAATTTGGAGTCATCATGAAGTATCTTGAATCACCACCTAACTTTTTATGGACACCCCTCCCAGTGTTGGACAAAAAAACCTGGTTGAAAGTCATCCCCAACTGATCTGATGCTCTCAGACATCCTCAGTGACGACGCTTCTAGTGGCTCTTTTCTTCACTAACTAGTTTGTCCTGATTAACAAGCTGGATAACCGGAGTCCTTATCACTTTTTCAAACTTCAAATGTTGTTCTTAGCTGGCTTTATCCCTTTGTTACCACATAATAAAATGCTCTGAGCCCTGCATTCTGCTCGTGACTTTGAGTTTTGTTTGTTTGTTTATTGTTAACCACAACTGAACTCCAAGTCTGGGAATAGTTTCCAAGTTTCTGGAAATAGCAAGCAAGTGGCTCCCCATCTTTCTGTTGTTGCTGTGGATCAATTCAGAAGAAAAAAAGAAAAAAGAACCTCCAAGTCTATGATTTCTCCTTTTTTACTCGCTCCCCTCCCCCATATTCAATTAATGATTTTTCTGCTCAAAATATCTCTTACATCTTATTTCATAACTGATAGTCAAGAAGTTTATGCTTTGAACCTTCTTCTGTCAATTGATTTTTTGTAAATTCCATACGTTTTGATCATATTCAGACCTCTCCCCTATCTGCACGGTCCCGTAACCGTCCTCCAGTTTTCATGCATTCTGTCCTGTATGTTAAGGCCTATTGAGCCAAATTTCTGTCCCCAAATATCCCCAGGGGTGAGTCCCTTTTAGATGACGGATTTTTGTTTTTGTTTTTGAGATGGTATCTCCCTTAAGTCCCGGCTGACCTGGAATTTACTATGTAGACCAGGCTGACCTTGAACTCATAGAGATCTGCTTCCCTAGTGCTGGGATTAAAGGCCTGTGCCACCATGCCTGGCAGGTGGCTGATATTTTTAAAACATAATTTTTAAAGCAGATTGGTCAGTCTCTCTACCTATAAATTTACCATTTACATATCACTGAGGCCTGACTGATCACCCTAAGCATATATATTTTTTTACGTTTCATATTTGTCATCTTTTAGTTCTCTTGAGTGAAAGAAACAGAGAATGAACAGCCAGGAACCATGATAGCAAAAATCAGCATAATTTACTGATCTCCTCATTCTTGATCTTTAAGTTTTTTATTCAATATTTAATAATATTCATTCAAGAAACACTTATTGCCAAGTGTTGTGTTATGCTCTGGATGTACAAGAAGGAAATGCATCAGTCTCACATGAAGGAATTTATTGTCAGTTAGAATGACAGGCACAGGTGCTGCCTTCTCAGCAGATCCCCTCATCTCTGCTATTAACAGATCCTCAGTTTAAAAAGGATTATTTTTTATTTTATATGTGTGAGTGTTTTGCCTGCATGTATCTTAGTGCACTTGTGAATGCAATGTTCGAGGAGGCCAGAAGAGGGTGTTAGAATCCCTGGAATTGAAATTACTGATGGTTGTTAGCTGCCATGTGGGTGCTGGGATTCAAACCCGGGTCTTTTGTAAGAACAGCCAGTGGTCTTAACCACAGAGTCATCTGTCTAGCCCCAAGGCACTATTAGTTTTTCTAACAGAAGCAGCAAGAGAAAACACAAGGTAAATAATACCTGAATGTGATATTGGAGTTGCATATGGGAGGTGTTTGAGGGGGAAGCAACATTCTGTCTTTTACCCTGAGAAGCACCATCCAGGAGAAAGTAAACTTCTGCTGCTGCACTTATTTTTTGAGAATTTCCTTAATTAATTACACAAGAAGATATTGTAGGCTCAGCTACTGGTCTACACAATTAGCCATTCTCCAAGTAACCATCATTTGGTGGAGAATGGTGTACATTTTAAAACGCAGACCCAGGCACTAGCTTTGCTTGTTGCTACTGGGGTATCAGCTTCTAAACCTTCTTGTGGTTGACATACCTACACATTTACACATACATGTCACATATATTTGCATTTCTGTATCTCTGTAGATATAACATCTATATTTATATAGCCATAGACATATAGATATAAAAGTAAATGCATATTTAATTCTGCTTTTCTGTAATAAGAAAATCCAAGTATCTATTAAGTAGTTTTAACAAATCTATTTATGAAGTTGTAGTATTAACCATTAGTTCATGCTGATGCCTCCAATTCAATGCAACATGCCTTTCTTTGACAGTAAGAAATCTGTTCCCATTATCCTCAGTACATTTTATTCATTGAATCTTGGGATACCTACAAATATAATATACTCATAGTTCTGCTCTGTATGACTGTGACAGGTAAGTAAGTAAATTTATATATGTGTGTGTAGTTCTTGCTGTCTTCAGTCTGAGGGTGTACCTTTACTGTGCTGTGCACCAATGACTAGTTCATGGATGCTTCCACACTAGAATAGAAGTGCCTTGAGGGCAAGGATAAATTCTCATTTTTCTTAAATTCCTAAAACCTAGCAATGGGCCTGGCACACATAAGCACTCCATTAGCAAGTGTCGATGAATCAATAAACAAATGAATGAAGCGGCAGATTCCCGTGGACACTGAGACTTTTTTGCTTTCCATCTGCATTGGGGTAAAGGAATAGATATGGTCAGCTCTGTCAACTGGCATCTGCAGTGTATCAACAAGCACTCACGTCCTTGTGTTATTTCTGCATCCCACTAAAAATTTGTTTGCCCTAAATAATTCTCCCTGGACCTGTTTAAAGCTACCTTACCTGGATGGCATTTTAAACATCAAGCAAATGCTACTGATCTTGGGAATAAAGCAGTCAACTCAAGCTCAACATTCAGTTTTACAGGCTTTTTTAGGAAACTCCCTTTGTGAGATAGTGAGCTCCCATGTGAGCTTTTATAGGTTTATCAGAAGTTTCACCTTCAAGGCCAAGCTGCACTACCAAAACATTATAAATTCCAGTCTTGAGATGTGAAGTCAGCACTCCTGGACATCTTTTAGTGTCTCCCGGTGCAAAGACAATGTTTGCTATAAATTTCCCAGGCGGTCAAGCACTCTCTCCCTCAAAGTGCTTTCTCTTTTAAGTTGCCAGTTTTCAGTCTACACTCTAAATGTTCAGTGTACCTGTTTTGTGTAAACTCCTTCTCCTTGAGAGAGAAGGGAATGGCTAGCTCTACATTTACTTCCAGCTCATCCCTCTATCAGCAGAACCAAGCTGTCCCTAGTCTTTTAACAAGAACACAAAGAATATTGCAGAGCACTTGCCCTGCTGAACAATAGTCACTTCATGGCAAAGCGCAGGGGATCTTCATGGGTGCAAGATCCATTTTACAGGAAACTGCAATTTTTGATTGAGGCCAAATGGAGACAGAGATATAAATAAATACTCATCTGTCTATTCACCAGAGAGGAGTATCTCTGTCCTTTACAGAATATTTTCTGCAGCCTGAATGAAACCTCCTTGTATCCTGTGAATCAAACTTGTACCAACCACAGTCCGCAGGACTTTTTTTTCTCTCTCTCAGTCATGACTATCATTCTCCTGTATCCCGTGGAAAAGCAGTTCAGTTGCACCACAAATGATTTTCAGCACAACCTCATATCTTACCAAATTTTCCAGCTGGATGGACAACAAGCCCCATGAGGTTAAGCCATATAACCCTAGGTTAGTGCAGTGAGTCAGTTGCTCAGCTATGTTGTAAAAGATGGGCTCATTCAGGGTCCAGGACTTCACTCTCGGCAGCAGACCACATGGTCCCCCTTCTGCAATAGGATCAGCCTGTCTGCAAAGAAATGGAATTAAGCTATTAGCAAGTGGTTTCTGATTTGTGGAAGCACCAGCTACAATAGCCACTTCTCCATAAAGTTTTAAGAGAGATATTTGTTTTGGCAGGGCTTCACTATATTGCACATTCCTGCCACTTAATTGTCCTTGCAAAGATAAACAGAGGCCTTCTGAAGCAGAGCTGGAAGCTGTATAACAGCCAACCAAATGTTTGGGAAACCGGGAGGGAAGTGGAGATTGTTCTATACATACAGCTGTGCTCTGAAACGACTCCATCTTGTCCATACAGCCAGCTATTTCCTGAACTTTGTGCTTCCCCTACTGCCTTCTGATTTGAAAGAAAGCCAAACGTTTAAAAATAATTCTTGATTTCCTTATTAACAACCTGTGTGTTTTTTTAATCTTCAAAGCTGTTTGGCAAGTTCAAAATCAATATACAACATAAGTTTTGGGGTTTTCTTTAAATATAAAACAACTGACATCATTATAATGATGCTGCAAAGACAGTGAATAAACATCTTCAAGTACCTTATTGATAGAATACCCTCATTACTTAGAAGTTAGAGCATGGGCCTAAACATGGGTCACTTTCTTGGTAAAGGCAAGAAGGAAAACATAACTAGCAGTACATCTTTTTCTCTTGCATTCTAGATGCAGTTTCTGACCCAAAAGCTAGGTCTACATACAAGGGAGATGGAAGTGTCCATTGGTGCCCACAAAGAGTCAACAGTACGTAAATTGGTGACATCCAGCCAGTTTTACCTGGGTCTCTGACAACACGGAAGGTTAAGTTAGTTGCTGAAGGTCATTTTGGGGTTGCAAGTGTGGCATCTGTTCTGGCCATGCTTCAGTTTCCTGTCAGTAAGTGTGTGTGTTTGGCATGTCTGGTATGTCCCATATGTTCAACCTGCTGTTCTCTCTACCTGAAGTACCATCCTCTGTTTTATTCACTCTTACTATCTAAGCAACCTGAAGCTTAAATGTCAACTTCTTGGGGAAGTCAACCTTGGTTCTCTCAAATTCACGGTTTCTGTGTGATCCTGCAGCCTTTTCTGGATTAACTAATCAATAAACTTATATAAAAGTGTTTGCTGTTATTTCATTTGAGAATTCCATACATGTACAGAACGTATTTTAATCAAATCTACCCTCAGTCCTTACCCTTCCCCTCTTCCCAGAGTCACCTAACCAGCTCTCCCACCCAAGCTCATGGAGCCTTTTTTGTAATCACTGAGTCCAGTTGGTTACACCCATATATACATGGGCATATGGCCATCCCTGGGGGCAGTGGCAGCCGCTGTGATTGCACAGTGTATGAAGGGCCTGTCATGTCCAGAAGAAAGACAGTGCTAGCCAGCAGTTCTCTGCTACTTCTTTAACTTAAAAAGAAATATTTTATTTGTATTTTATGTGTATGGGTGTTTTGTCTGCATGTGTGAATGTGCATTGATTCCTGCAATGCCTGTTGAGGCCAGAAGAGGGTCTTGGATCCCCTGAAACTGGAATTACTGATGGTTGTTAGCCACCATGTAGATGCTGGGAATTGAACCTGGGTCCTCTATAGAGCAGCCAGTGCTCTTAACTGTTGAGGCATCTCCCCAACCCCCCATCCTCTGCTGCTTAAAATCTTTTCACCCCCTTTTCTACAGTGCTCCCTGAGTCTTGAAGACAGGGATGTGATATATATGTCCTCCATGGTCTCTTGGTTGTTCTTTTGTCTTGTGTATTAGTTTCCTAGAGCACCATCAAAAATTATGAAAGGGGTCCAGGCATGGTGGTGCATGCTTTTAATCGCAGCACTCAGGAGGCAGAGGCAGGCGGATCTCTGTGAGTTCAAGGTCAGACTGGTCTACTTAGTAAGTTTTAGGCCAGCTGGGGTTACAGGGAGATCCTGTCCCAAAAGACTGAAAAAAAAAAAAATTACAGAAGGGCCAGTGAGATGACTCAGCAGGTAAAGGTGTGGTCATGAAAGCTTGGCCACCTAGGATAGATCCCCGGAACGCACATAGAGGTGGAAGAAGAACTAACTCCATAACATTGTCCCTGGCCTTCACATATGCACCACGGCATGCACAAGTCCACATTCGCATGTACATGTCATTCACACACTCATACACATAAAAATGCAAAGAAAAGTTATACAAACTGGGTAGTTCAAGCCAATAGACATGAATTCTTTTTCCATTTTGGAATGTAGACATAAAATGAGGGTATCAGCAGCTCATGTGTCCCCTAGGGGCGCAAAGAAAAAATTCTTTCTTGCCTCTTCACGTTCCAGTGGCTGCCTGCCATTCTTGATGTTTATTAACTTACAGATGAATTGTTTCAACATCTGCCTCTACAGTTGTTTTAACTTCCTCTCTCTTGATATTTCTGTGTCTCTGTCTATAAATTTCCCTCTTCAAATAAAGATGGTCATTATTGGTGTACCCTAATGCATTGTGACATCTCTTACTTTGACTCTGTCAGCAAAGAAACTATTTCTCAATAAGGTTGCATTCATAGGTACCAGGACCTGGGACTTGGATGTAAGATTTTTGGAGGTCACATTGAACCTGAATCTTGAGATCTATCTTGTTAGTATTTATATAGCCATTTTAGTATTTTTATGTTTTTATTTGTTATATGTAGATATACATTCATTTCATTTGAGCCTATTTATGTCTTCAGATTTAAAGTGTTCTTAGTAATTGTTATATTTCTGATGTTACTATTTCTGAAGTGTCTAACTTTTGGTTTAATCTTTTCTCCTATAGACTAAGGAGGTCGTCTTCATTTCCATGTAGAATCTACTGACACAGAAATCATTTAGTTCTCTTTCATCTACACAGGGTTGACACAGGGCTCTGCCCATGATAGACAAGTGCTCTACCACTGCCCATCCTTCAGCACTATCTTTTATTTGTTTCCTCTACTTTCAAGATTTGTTCTTTATCTTTGACTCAGTCTCTCAACGCTAATGTGTTTTAAGGTCAGTGCCTTTGTGATTATTTTCATTGGTGTTGACAAAGCATATTGAATCTTTAAATTTTTGCCTTTCAACAAATTTGAGAAACTTTTGGCCATTATTTTTCTCCCTCTTCTCTTCCTGGGACCATCTATATGTGAAGCCAGCTGATAGGATCTGACAGTTCCCTTGTTCATTTTTTGAAATCTTTTCCACTTTGTTTATCTTGTTAGAACTTTTATTGGCCTATTTCTTAATTTGTTCTTCTCTTTCTCTGTTTGGATATCCCCATGTGCTAACTAAAATCATCCAATAACTTTTGGGGATATTTCGTTTATCATTTCTAGAATCTCCATTTGCTTCTTTTTACTGTTGAAATACTTCTGCCGAATCTTCTTACATCTTTATCCATCAAGAGCATATTTTGCTTATTTTATCAGACATTGTCAAAACAGCTGCTTTGAGATCCTTGTCTCCTACTTCCAACATCTGGTTCATCTCAGGGTCGGATGTGGAAGACTTTCTTTTCTCTTGAGAATATGCTCCATGGTGTTGATTCTTCATGTATCAACTTGTTTTCAGTTTCTTCTCCCATATTGTGAGTGTGACGTTATGAAGATTCTGCTGTCTGTTAACTTCTTGGCTTTAGCAAGCAATTTGCTTGGATGGACTTGAAGTACAAGCTCTGTTTCTTTGAGCAGCTGCCCTTGTCTCTATTCAAATCATTGCTCAGTTGAGCTGCTTTTCTGTTCTGTGTGTGCAGGATCAGAAGTCAGTCTGAGAAATGGGTGGGCTTCATTTAGAAGTCTTTTCTCTGTCTTTGCTTCTCTTCCAGGATTGCTCTGCTTGCTTCAGTAGAGGTTTCCCAGTTTTACTTTTCTGATTTTGCTGATCAGAGAGATTGTGGATTTTTCCCATTAATGCCCTTGCCCCTGGGTTGTTAAATGCCAAATGAAACTGTGCTGTAGAAAGGGGGACCTTATATTACACGACAGCACTGCCCTGGCCCAAGCAGTCAATCCCCATACTCCAGGGACTTCAGGTAATTGCTGTTGTCTTACGTCTTTTGTCCCTGTTTCCCAGGGTGGGGTGGGGGTGGGAGAAAAGTTTATCTTTTGGGAGGGACTTAGTGCATCACTATCAGAAATTAGAAGTTTGGCTTACAGTATTGTTTATAACATGAAAGTATTAGAAATAACTTGACAATATCTCAAGAAGAACATGATTTTAAAAGGCTGGCATGTCACACTCTGGGCTCCTAAGTAGCAGTTGAGAAAATATGATCATTCTAGACAGTAAATGATATAGATTACCAAGACCTATTTTATTTTTATTTTTTATGATTAAAAATATTCTTTGAGAATGTCACATGGCGTGTTCTGATCACATTCATCCTCCCTACCCCAATTCCTCCCTGATCTCCAGCTTCCCTACCCACCCAATTTGTGTACTCTTTCTTTAAGCCCATTGGTTCCAATTTGTGTGGCCCAAGATACTCACTGGTGGCTGAGGCCTTGTCCTGGAGTGTGGTCAATCTACCAGAAACCATACTCTTAGAGAAAACTGATTGACGTTCCCTCTCCCAGCAGCTACCAGTTTCTAAAAGCTCCTCAGCTAGGGGTGAGACTTTGTGCCCACCCCAACACCCGCCCCATACTGAGATTTTGTCTAGCTTGAGTTGTGTAGGTCTTGTGCATGCTGTCACAACCACAGCAAATTCATCCGTACAACTGTCCTGTTGTATCTGGAAAACACTGCTTCATTACAGTCATTCACCCCATCTCTGACTCTTCAAAAATGTTTTTCTTAAATTTATTTTTATTTTATGTGTGTGACTGTTTTGCCTGCATGTTTATAAGTGCAGAGCATATGTCCAATGACTGCATAGGCCAGAAGAGGGTGTCAGATCCATTGGAACTGGTTACAGATGGTTGTTAGTGACGATGTGGGTGCTGGGTCCTCTCTGTAAGAGGACCTCTGAGCCACCTCTTCAGCCCACTCCTGCAATCTTTCCATTCCCCTCTCTATACTGATCTCTGAGCCATGGGAAGAGGGAGTGGGATATAAATGTCTTATTTAGGGATGTGTATCCCACAGTCTCTTATTCTCTGCACCGTGGCCAGGTGTGTGTCTCTCTGTTAATCACCATCTAATACAAAAAGAAGCTTCTCTGATGAGGTTTGGAAGATGCATTAATCTATAGGTAAAATGCATACATATCATTAGTCATTAGGAGTCAGATTGACACTATGTCCAAAATGAGAGTAGTAAGTTCTCCTGTAGGATCTACGACCTATTTAGCCACAGGGTCTGAGTCTTGATTATGGTGCCTGGTAGGGTTCCATCTAGTGGAGTGGGCCTTAAATCCAATCAGAAAGTGGTTGGTTACCCCTGTGACATTTATGCCACTATTTGCACCAGTGGGCATGTCTTTCTAGGTAGGTCATTATTATAGCTCACAGGGTTCACTGACTTTTCTCTTTCAGTAGCATGTATAGCACCTTCTAGCATTATGAAAGCTACTTAGGACCTATTTTATACTTACATGCAAGTTTCAGAATTCTGTGTCCAGCTAAAGAGGGATGTTGTAGTGAGCCTGCCAGATCCTCCCTTCAGAATTATCATGTTCCTTTCTCCGGCTGCCAGGGAGCATCCAGTACTGAAAGCAGAGTCCTTCTCTAAGGATTGTCCTTGCCTGAAAGGGAGCCACATTGTCTAGAGTATGCCTTTTCCTTCGTTATCTAGAATATGTCACATCCAATGACCGGTTGATGTGAAAACACAATGGTTTATCATTCTTGTGACAATCTGAGTCAACTCTAGAGACTCATTCTAGCTCTAGTGCCCATGAGATTGATTGAGATATTGGCTGTATTTGTGTGGAAACTTAGCTTGTTCTGCTTAACTCTACTTCCCTCCCTCCCTTCTAGGTCTTGTTTCAGAAATTTGCAATCCCCAAATTAAATATCTTGCACATAACTCTCTCTGACTTAGAGTCTGTTTCCTGGGGAATCTGACTAAAGATAGCCCAATACCTTTCAGGTAAACAAGCAAGCAATTCACAAACAAACAAAGCAAGGCTATGTATGTAAAGGAAAAGCTCTGGAAGACGTGTGGGTAAAGATGGTAATAATAGTTACTGTAAGGGAAGAAACAGAAGGTCTGTGTTCATCAGCTGTTGCAAAATACCTGAGGGGAAAAAAATAACCTAAAGGAGAAAACGGTTGTTTGGGCTCATGATTTCAGAGATTTATCCCATAGCCCATGACTCCATTGTTTTTATCTCTATGGCAAGGCAGGAACATCATGGCAGAAGGCCACAGTACTTACCTTGCAAGGAGTAGAAGAGAGGGAGAGAAAAAGAGGTCAGGAACAAGATATAGTTCCCCAGGTCATGCTGCTAAGGATCCATCAATCCACTGATGAGGTCAGAGGCCTCATGATTTCATCCCTTCCCAAAAGTCCCACCTCTGAGCATTGCTGCATTAGAGATCATGGCTTCAATACATGAACTTCAGGGAGACATTTCAGATCCAAGCTACAACAAATGGGGGAAGTTACTCAAGAGCTACGTTCATTTGTACATACTGTTAAAACTTACCAAAACTCACATGTATTTGTATGTCGTTGTGGAGCTGAAAGCAAATTAATCATGAAACTCAAAAGATAACTCCAAATTTCTGTCTTCATTCTAGATCCTTCAGAACCTGAACTCTATTGCATATTGTATTCTTCCACTTGACTGGATATCAGAATCTTTATATTCAAGCAGTCCCCACTCCAATTTAGTATCTACTCCTCCAGGATTTTTCCAGATTTGCTGTCTCAGTGACTGAGAGCATCGTCCACTTAGCTGACTCTACAAACAGGAAACGTGAGAGTCATCCTTCACTTTGCCTTCTCTTCCATTGCTTCACTTCTAACCCAGGCTGAAACCCCACCAGTTCCACCTCCTTATGGTTCTCAGGCTCCTTCAGATTCTTTGCATTCTTTGTTGTGACCTTACTCTAGTTTACCATTTACTTTTGCCTTGTTTATTGTTTAGAATCTTGGCTATTTCCCCCTGATCCCAGGTCTTGCTTCTCTTTAATCTATTCATATTCCAGCCAAGCACTTACTCCAAAACGTTGACCTGCTCAGTCTACTCCTTTTCCTTGGAGATTCATTGTCTTCAGGAGAGTCTGAAGTTCTTAGCATGGCATGTAAGATTCTGCTAATCTGGCATTGTTTATTCCAGCCACATTGTTCCTCTGATTCCTATATTCTTTACTCTTTTTCTTGTATATGTCATACTGACTAGTATCTCTCTAGGTATTCTTTTAACTCTAGAGGTTTCCTTCATTTCTGTCCTCCTTTAAACACTCTGCCCAATTCATTTCCCCACCATTTAACAAGATAACTGTTCTTAAATGTCTAGGATCAATTTGGTATCTGTTCTCTCCATGACCGTATTAGGTGCCCTTCTGTGCCAAGTCAGCTTGTGCCAATCTTACCATGCCATACATGACAGTATACTGTTATTGACCATTTGTCTGTGACCCTCACTAAGCCATGAGCACCTTGCTGTGTCATTCTCTTATCAATCATTTTATTCTTAACATCTAGCATATATGGTTGGCTGCTTTAGTAAATAAAAAATATATACTCCCCAGTTAGATATCAATGTTAGATAAGCAACAAATACTCATCTTTATTACAGGTATGCCAAAATATTGCATGGAATACACTTGTTCTAGCAAATTGTTATTTATCTGAGATTCAGACTTTACTGTTTATTTATGTTTGATCTGCCAGTCCTGATAGCATTTGTCTCTAGAAAGGACCATCTGCTACAGCCTTCTTTTTTTGGCCTTTTTGAGACAGGGTCTCTCTGTAGCCCCAGCTGGTCTGGAACTTGTTATGTAGACCAGGCTGGCCTCGATCTCATGGAGATCCACCTGCCTCTTCTTCCCTAGTGCTGGGATTCTCTAGCATCCTTTTTTCTTAAAGACTTTAGAAATCATATTCAGACATTATGCTGCTTGATCTTCAAATGCCTCAGAATGTGTCACCAACTTCTATACACTTTCAAAAATTTTACATAACCACCGTGACATTAACAAAAGAAAATTAATAGTAACTCCTTAATGACATCTAATAATTAGCCTCAATCCAGATTTCTTTGCTCTTCCCCCATGGCATCTGAGCTCATTAGAAACATCATTACAAACAACAGATGCTCCTCAGATGCAGAGCAGGACTAGGAACGAGGGCCAAAGAAAGGCAGTTATCACCACAAGTAAGACTTAAACAAAACTCAGAATACCTCTAAACTGTTCCTTTCTATTTAGGATGTTCCTAGAGTGGAAAGGAGTCCCTGATAATGCAGGGATGAATCATCCAGGGTACAGTGAGTTGTAGGGGTCAACAAGTGTCTGATTTCTAAGAGCTGGCTGCCTTCGTACTACACTCCTGCCTAAAGAATATGAAGGAAGGAAGCATCTTCAGTTCCCATCCAAATTCAGAAAAACAAAGCAAAAACCACGATGTGGCAGGAACAGGAAGAGCCATGACATGCACAGAGAGCACTGACCTAGACCTTCATCCCGTTCATTCCGTGATTCGAATGCTCCTCTGGCAGAGTGTGATCAACTATTTGTACCCTTCCCCCTGACATAAATCTTCATCACTTTCCCAGGAGGAATGTCGCCACTGCCAAATGGCAGTTTTCATAATGAAAGTCTCAGTGATTTATTTATCCTCCCAAGATTCTCCAAACACAAGAAACTTAATTGGACTTGTCTAAACACTGTCAGTCACCCATAGCCTTGAAGACCTCCTCACTCTGTGTTCAGAACATAATGGAAATTAATGACACAATAAAGATGCCAAAACTCTGGTAGTAGAGGCAGGAAAAAAAGTAATGAAAAGTGATCGTACCACTTTCTCGCTGTGCTTAATTGTAGATTAGTTTGGGGAGAGGACATGGACAGCAGGAAACGTTGATAGCTTTGATCATTTTCTTATGAGCACTTGTGATCTGTTTGAGGCCCCTGAGCCCTCTTGGCACAAAACTGGGACAACTGGGTCAGAAAAAAAGTAAATGGTTCAATGCTGAACCATTAACTACAGTTCTGTATTTGCATATTATTTTATTTCATACATCAAATTAGCAGTTTCTGCCACAGTTTAGCTAAAACGTCACTGGATATTTCTTTTCATCCTGAATTCCAGACTATCCCAGAATGTGTTTCTTGATTATTTTCCATGAATTATGAGTTTCTCAGTATCTATGTATGATTATTAATCTTCATTACAACTTGACTAGATTTGGAGTTATATAGATGACACACCTCTAGGTATGTCTGCTACAGTGTTTCTAGAGAGGTTTAATCAAGGAGAAAAGACACACCCTGAATGTGGGTGACACCATACCGTGAACTGGAGTCACAAACTGAATAAAAAGGGGAAGGAAGTCAGCTGAGTGGCAGCCTTTCCTTCTCTCTGTTTCTCGATCCATTGAGGTATCAAGTTATGAACTGCTTGTTCCTACCAGCATAATATTGGCCATGCCTTCCCTGCCATAAAGAACTATGTCCTCTTAAACAGTGAGCTAAAATAAACTTTCCCTTAAGTTACTTCTTGTCAGATATTTGGGCAGAGTAATAAGAAAAATGACTAACACAGAAAATTAATATCAAGAAGTGGAGTCATGTGACCATCTGGTTCATAGGCCTGTTGAACTAGTTTGCGGGAGGGATATGGAAGAGTTTGGAGATATAGGCTAGAGAAATCCTAGAATGCTATAGTCAGAACTTAATGTACCATTCTGGTGAGAGTGTAGAAGATCAGAATACAAACAGAAAGGTGGACAGAGTGGAGTTCAGGCTCTTCAAACTTTAGAAGGATAAAATAACTCTATTACGAATTGGACTACAGATCATTCATGCTACATTCTGGTAAAATTTCTGCCTGTGTCCTGATCATTTGAGTTAGGATGAGTTCAAAATAATGGATAAGATATTTGGTAGAAGAAATGACAAGACATTATAGCATCCAGACTACGGCATCATTATTACTCACTGCATTTACTGAGGTTAAAATGAGGAAGCTTTTTGTGAGGAAAGGAGCATGAATTGAGTTAAAGACAGAAAAGGTGCTTATAACATGGATATAATCTTTAATGAAACTGCACCACTAAGAAGAAAGCCTGGGGGTTGGAGCGATGGCTCATCAGTTAAAAGTTCTTGCTGTATTTCCAGAGCATGCAAGTTTGGTTCCTAGTATTCAGTCAGGTGGTTCACAACCACCTTGATCTCCCAGGGATCTGTTGCCCTCTTCTAGTCTCTGCAGACACCTGCATACACATGGCATGCATACACATAGACACACATGCATACACATGATTTTTTTATAAAGAAGGAAGCTTGCATTTTGTACAGGGACAATAGGACAAATTCCTTGAGGAAGAGACCCCACCCATCCTAGACTCTAGCTTGTAAAAAAATGCAAATTCATTTGAAAAGTGAAAGCCTAAATCAAGAATGTCCTCCAAGAGGATGCTTAGTAAAATACTGTCCCGGGTTTGGTGGCAAACATACTGAAACTCCATTGTAGCTGTGGCCCAAGGAGGCTAGGTTACATCTTAGTCTGACAGTAGGACTTGGCATCTTTCACATTGTTCTGGTTTTGTAGACATGCTAAATGCAGAAGTTATGAGGTCATGGAGACTTGTATTCAGGTTTCAGAAAGCAGGCAAAGGCAGACAATACGTAGTAGGGCTGTATTTCCTGAATAAGCTCCCGAGAAGGCTGTGAATGAAGGTAAAAAGGAAAGTATACATTCTAGTAGAGATTCTAAGATACTAAAATGACAGAAACATGCTATGTGGGCACTTATTCCAGTGACTTCAGGAGAGAAGCCACATGTGCCACAGGCAACAGAGCTGTACGACAGGACTCTTCCTAAGCTCAGTGGAGCACAGATGATATCATCGTGAGTCCAAGATGCTGGACATGGAGCTGTAGGTTTTAGTGTTTACTGTTATATGCGGGATTGTTTTGGTTCTTGTCGTGTCCCCATTCTTCCCTTGTGAATGGGAATGCTTACTCCATGCCATTGTATTAATACATTGGAAGTATGTAACTTAAAAAAAAGTTAAAAGGGCTAACAGTTAAGAGATTGCTTTGAATCACAGAAGAGGCTTTGGACTTTGGGCTTTTGAACAATGTTAGAATTTTTTAATTTTTTGGACTTCTTACAGATGAACTAAATACATTTTTGCATTATGAGATGGCCATGAAGGCCAGGATGGAATGTTATTATTTAAACTGTTGTGTTTGGGTGGCAAGTTGACAAGGGTGGACTTATAATAATTAATTTTCATTGTCAACTTGACTGGACTTGGAATCACCTAGGAAACATACTTCGGGTTGTGTCTGTGAGGATGTTTCTAGAAGTGTTTAACTTAGGAGGAAAGAGCTTCTGTGAATGTAGGTAGAAGTCCACAGACTAGGGTCGTAAGCTGAATAAAAGGAGGAAAAGGAAGAGCCAGTTGAGCACCAGCATCCATCTGCCTCTGTCTCCTGACCACAGACACAATGTGAGCAGCTGCCTTACTTCCTACTGTCATACCTTTGATACCAGAATGGACCACATTCCCTCAAATTGTTAGTCAAAATAAAGCTCCTCTTAAGTTGCTTATTGAACTCTCACAACAATGAGAAAAGAAATGGAAATACTATTTGAGCCCCAACCTTCAAAGATGATGCTCTGTTCTCCTTAAGCTTACTGTTTTCTCATTATATTCTTGAACCCATCAAAAGTCCCAAAGAGAAGACCAGGATTCTGCCTTTGCTCTGTTGCTTCTAGTGGCCTAAACTTGTTAAATCAACTGCCAGGACTCAGTTTCTTCATCTATAAGGAAATGGACATGAATACTTGCCTTGTTTTGCTTTTAAGGTGTGAGAATCATGAAAGAGTATAAGTGAGGGTCCTTGTAAATATAAACAATTATAATCATATGCCACATCATGAAATTTTGATCAATAGTGATCCAGTAAGATTATAATGGATCTGAGAAATTCCTATAACTTAGTGATATCAGAATGTCCTGACATCATTGCACCATGTTACTTGGGTGTTTGTGGTGATGCTGCCTTACATAAGCCGCCTATACTGTCAGTTAAATAGAAGTTCAGCACATGCAATTAGGTACAGTACACAATCCTTGATAATGACTATATTACTGGTTTATGTATTTGCTCTTCTTCACTTTTTATTATTACGGTGGTAGAGATTCTTTTACTTATAAAATATTTACTGTGAGACAGTATGTGTCAGGCTGGCAGGAGCCTCAGACATCAATTGCATCAAGAAGCCACATGGGGCGACTGACTTATACCATCTAGGCTTGTGTAAATGCACTCTGTAACATTAACCCAATGAGAAAATCAACTAACAGTGCACTTCCCAGAAGATATCCTTACTAATAAGCAACATGTGATTGAATTGGGGAGGTACTTAAGATTATTTAGCAACTTATATAAATCAGTATTCCTTCTGACCTTAGGAAATTCTTTAACTTTGTCTTGTCACAATTTAGCTGAAGAAAAGAATGAGAATTACTAATTCCCTTCCCTGCTTCCTTCTGTATTAACTATATAATTTATAAATATATAATTAATGTGTATATGCATATATTACATGGAAAAGATTATAAGTTATAAATTTTTATGGCACTGTCATCAATTATAATACTGTGAAAGTCTGGTCATAGTCAGAAGTAACTTTATACTATGCAAGGAAGCATAGACCTTTAGCTCTCAGAAATAGTCACTGTTTTCTGAATCTTGTGCCTTCTTAGCTCTCTCTGACATATTGGATACCTAGTAGAGACTGGTGCAGGCAAGTTTACCATTCTCTCACAAGCATTTCTCCTCGCATCTATACTTGCCTCAAGCCCTACTATAGAACTTAAAACTAATTTTGTGTGTGTCTATTCTACAAGAATATCTTCTGTTTATCTGCCTTCCCCTTTCAGTTCCCCATGCAGTGAGTGGGATAAGCAGACTGATGTCTTTTGTTATTTAATTTGGTTTTATTATTTGAAATTCATGCAGATGAATTCTAGGATCTGAATCTTCATGTTATGTGTCCAGGTGTAAAAACTTCAACTTAGCTCTTATTATATTAAATATAGGCTATCTTCTAAAAAAGGCAGTTTTAAAAAGTTCTTAATTTTAATTTTGATGTCCTTGACTGTAAAGTATGTTCTCCAGGAGCAGAACTGAGTTACCATTTCTATAAATGTATTGTCAGAGACTATGAAGTACTCAAAAGCTGGGGGAAAATTGTTCGGTTTCACTCTCCAAATTTTAAGCAAATATATCTGGCTGGTAAATTTTCATTCAAAGTCAAACTGTAGTTTCAAGGGTTTCTGGGAGACGTGAGCTTTTCAGTCTTTCCAAATAGTTCTGTCTTCAATTCCCTTGTCATCAGCAACTTGGCAGAACTCACCACACCTTTCTTAAGGCCCCCTTTCTCTGTGTTCTGAGATATAACACTCTCTTTTGTTTCTGCCTGTCTTTCCTGTCTTTATAGGCCCTTTATTCTCAACTTCTCTCTCTCTCTCATTTATTATTTTTATTTTGTGTGTATGAGGGTTTTGCCTGCATGTATGTAAGTGCACCATGTACATACAATGCCTTTAGAGGTCAGAAGAGGGCATGTGATTCTCTGGAATTAGAGTTACAGATGGTTGTTAGAGCTACAGATGTGGGTGTCGTGAACCAAACTCAATTCCTCTGGAAGAGCAGACAGTGCTTTTTATTTTTATTTTTTCATTTTTGAGAATTTTGTATGTGAGTATTGCTGTTACATTATTTCCATCCCTGCCAGTCCCTCACCAACTCCTCCCGTGTCCCTCTGCTCCCTCTCAATTTCTTATTCTCTTTTGTGATTGTTATAGTTGTATGTACATACATATATGTTTATATATATAGTTATATAGTTTATATATATGGTTATATATGTTTATATATATGTATATATATGGTTATATATGTTTATATATATGTGTGTGTGTGTGTGTATATATATATATATATATATATATATATATATATATATATATATATATTGCACTGTCTGTTTATTGGTGCTCACTGTACCTTTGTTTAGGCAGCCAGTACTCTTAATCACTCAGCCACCTCAGTTTCTTGGTGGCTTCAGTCCTTCTTTGCTTTTCTTTAGATGATGACTTTTCTTGTGTTTATCTTCCTGTAACACGATTTCTCAGCATGTGTGCTTCTCCTACATAATTTCACTTGTGTCTGTGTCTATAATTACTATCAGTTTACTGTTCTAACAGGTCTGCATCTATAATACATACTGCTTTTCTTATTTCTTCTTGACCTTTTGGCTAGTATCAAGTATTTTGATCTTTTGAGTTTTAAAATATGCAAAGTCAACCCTCCAGTCTCCCAACTAAAATTGTATTCTTAATGGCAAAGCAAATTCAACATATTCTGTAACAAATCCTATTCTATTTCCCCTTAAAGCATATTTTTGTATATGTTTTCATGACCTATTCAGTAATCCAACCATAACTTTGACATCTGGTAGTAAAAATTTTGATCTGTTTTTACCTGGTGGCTGGCTACCAAGAGGCAGGAAGCAGGAGTAGCCAGGTCAGTTAAAGGCTATGTCCGTAACTGACATATCATCACGCCTGTGAAATTCTATTAGTCAAATTAATCCCACAGCTCACTTAGACTCAATATTGTAGAGAAATTGGATATCTCTGATAGAGGACTGCCAAGTTCATATTATGAAAGAGAGTACAGAAAGGGACAGATTATGAACACCTTTGGAAATCACAACCTACAATGAAAGCAAATAAAGAATCAAATTCAGATTCAAATAACTCCAGAGCAACAGTACAAACTTCAAAGGGATACAACTTCATATGTGCAGAAGAATACTTCTTCACTTCTGTACAATGATGAAGC
The DNA here is from genome assembly GCA_035773235.1 of Eospalax fontanierii. Taxonomy (NCBI): domain Eukaryota; kingdom Metazoa; phylum Chordata; class Mammalia; order Rodentia; family Spalacidae; genus Eospalax; species Eospalax fontanierii. The sequence goes on from CM069527.1 coordinate 85,490,018, forward strand.
AGAGATGTGGAGCTCCTCAGCCATTACCTATTCTTCCATTTATGCATTCACTGTCTACAGGTGCTGTGGCTTTCCACAGTCACTAAAACAAGCCCAGGTGTTGTTTGTACACAATAAGCCACTGGCCGCCTGGAGTCTATGGTCCATTCTTCCACTTTCATTTTGAATAATGGAATCCGAATCAATTGTCATTAATGGCATAATGACCATAAAGAATGTTGGACTGGAGCTCTTGAGGTCTGCACAGAGTTTAAAATTTGTACTTGACCTAAAGTTTCATCAAATATTTAGCCCTGCTGGTGTGGCATGTATACAAGGAAGACTGTAAATGTTAAATATTTACAGCTAAGTATTATTCATTACATGACAGCTCTTGACACATATAACCATTTACAGGAAAAAAGTCTTGAATTTAGCATTCAAGCCAATTAATTTCACATCCTGTCCTAAGGTCAAACTGTGGCTATGTGACCAACAGTTGGTAGGACAGTGGCCAAAAGAATCAATTGGATCACTGTGCAATTGAATTATCTCATCAAGACAACTAAAACAAAACCAACCAAATCGGATTGACTCAATGGAAATCTAATCAATTGTTTCACAAGCAGATATAACATCTTTCCAATCAAATTCATTTGATTTAGATAAGTGACATAGGCACCTTCGTGCTGACCTGTTATCTCTTCCTATGTAGTGTGCCATGATGCTGGTATTTGACAGCATTTGTCCTTAGAGAACATCGGCTTCTGTGGGACATTGGGAAATAGGAGCAGTGCAGAAAGTCCCGGAGATGTGGTGTGTCGTTTAGCAGTGTTAGCACATCCATTTCAATAGTGCGGAATACATTTTGATTATGTCTGTAAGCACAAACATACCATGGACTCTGTAAGCTCTGGTAAATACACCACCCCTATCTCAGGAACTTCAAGCAAATCTCACTATCAGGGTCACTTAGAGATGAGATTCCAAAGTGTCTTCATTCCAGGACTCAGATTCTTGAAAATCTTTATTTAGAACTTGGCCTGTTGCCTTAGTAGAATAAACCATAGACTAGATCTTAATACACCCACCTGGAGTGGCGCCTGTCGTTTCCACACACAATTCATTGGTCACAGCATGCCATAGAGACCCACTAGTCTTGAAAGATAGCAGCCCTACTATGTGTTCAAAATAAATGGAAGTATTTGTGGAACAGGGTTGACATCCATGATCTTCAGCATGAAAACGAAATCTTTTTGAAACCTATTTGCAGCCACTAAAACGTTAGTTAAAATAGAGGAATCAGAAAATAAAGCATACCTGCCAGCAGTGTTTTACCACGGGCTACTCAGTCACTATCTTTCAGTTCAGAGTGGGGGATTCCGGGGTGGGCGGGGTTATCAGCTGGAGTTCCCTATTGTCTCTCTCGCTTATCACAGCACATTGTCTGTGTAAGAAACTGAAGCCCCGAGAAAACTCACTCACTAGAGTGAAAAGTCCTTCAGGATCTCCCACAATCCTATCTTTATAGAGTTGTTTCACACATTATTGGAAGAAAAATTTAATCACTTATATAAATTAAATATTTGCAAAGCATTTATTTAATTTAGTTTTCAACATCTGCTGTTTACTTAAAAAATCTCTGAAGTACATAGATAATTACCCTTGTATATCAACCTTGTTAGCCACCTTCTCAGCTTAGTTTTATAGAAACAATTGCTGCACTTAATTTTCATACACATACTAGTCACATTTAAATACTTAATTAAATCATATTATTATAATAAGGTACTACAGGTACATACAGGGTTAAGAATAATACAAGTCAAATATCAGGAGCAGAAATGCTGAAAAGTATAGGAGCGATGAGTTCTAGCCACTCTCACGCGTCAGTTTTAAATACAGTGTCTGGTGATAATCTGACAAAGCTATTAAGCTACTTAAAACAACATGTATTAAATTTTGGTGGAATAACTCATGAACACTGATTTCAGTCCAGTGTCTTCATATTTCACATATGCGCTTAAAACTCAGAGCCTGAGAATTGCTTAAATTCGCCCATCATTGACCTATTCATTTATTCACTTATTCATAGATACATTGATAGGCTGTACAGTATAGTGGTTAAGAACATTAGATTCTGTGTTTCTCATAATGGGAAACAGCGAAGGCTGTTCCTGATAAATGTGGCATAGCTTTCAGGAGTGTAGATTCTGTTTGTGCATAGGTGTGTGCCTATTTGTTGAGACAGGCTCTTACTATGTGAACTTGGCTGGCCTTGAACTCATTGTGCAGCTCAGGCTGGCCTGGAACTCAATGTGTAAAACAAGTTACCCTCAAACTCATGATCCTCATATCTCAACCTCCTGAGGACTGTGATTATAGGCATATACTTCATCAACTATTAAGAATGTATATTCTGACGCCAGAACCCGAGTTTGAATCGCAGTCATCCTATGTGACCTGGTATTTCTCAACCCTCTTTTTCCTGTTGCTTCAACTGTAAAATGAGGACCCGGGTTATGTGACTGCTTTGAATGGATGCAAACGTTAACTTTCCGCGTCAGCCTTCTTCCTCTGATGGAGAATTGCCACAAATGACATAGATAGATGAGTAATAAGCATAATCACTTCTCTTGTGACTCTCAGAGACTGGAGTGAAGTTGCAGGTAGCACACAAATAAGTTTTGAAACCATCAATTACAATTTGGTTACATTCTGTAAGGAAATGTAAGGTGGTGGGTGGACCTTACATTGCCCAGAGAGGAACCCTCACTCACCCCATACCGTGGCAAACACATGGGGAGCTTAGGAAGTTTCTTCTTGCCTTGGCTCCCTTCCCCCTCTCCCTTCCACCCCATCTCATTTCATCCCTTTTCTCCCCTTTTTCTTCTTCAGTCTTCTCTCCCTTCTAGCCTCTTCTTTTCCCAGTCAGCAGAAATCTCCACACAGGGCTTTTGATCTCTAGTAGCCCTGCAGCTTACTCACAGGGTTTCCCAAGGTGTGCCTCCTAAGCTCGCCAGCTATTTAGATCTCCAGATCTGGAGATAGAAGAACTGATAAAAAAGAATCAAACACACACCACCAGACAGCCCTTGACAACTTGCAGGAGAGCTTTCCTGCAGAGGACACAGTTAGCAACTCAGAGTGGTGCAGAAGGAGCTTATAAAATTCAAACTAGCCGCTGGAACAGCAGGGCCAAGGGAAAGACAATATGAGAAGATTCGCTGAAACTCGGCAGTATACAAACAGGACACTGGATCTGGGAAGAGTTGATGATAGCTAAACTAAGAATCAGAAAGTGGGTTCAAAACTTCCTGTGGGATCCTGGGCTTGGCCTGTCTTCCCACTCTGTGGACTCCGAGCCAGCAAACACATCTCCTTTTAATTTGTCAGCATTCTGTTTCTTGTTAGAGACTGGGATTCCCGGCAGTGGGAGAGACTAGCAGTTTGATATACAGGGCTGATACTGCATAACCTCTGCAAGCTCCAGAGCTCATACTGATGCTGCAACTTGTGAGATGCTGAGAGGCCTCCCAGCTACCTGGGAGGCAGCTGAATGTGCTGCAGGGCTTGGTGCTACCTAGAGCAAACCTTTGCCCTCTTGCAGACTCACAATGCTCTTTGTCTTGGATCATTTTCTTTCTTCCTGAGCTTGCCTGAGCTACCAAATCATTTGTGTAGCACCAAAGGGTTAAACACTATAGATCCATTGCTTTTATGAGGATTCTAGAGGGACTGACCAGAAAGCAACATGGAGTCCAGTTAGGTTATAGGTATTTGTGTAGATGAAATAAAGCAGGTAAAGTACATGATATAGCTCAGTAACAGAATGCAAGTATCATTATTCTTGTTTGAGAAAATTATCCCTTGTACATAGTCACGAATACAACTTCTTTGATTTAAAATACCTTTTACCATATTGGAGCATGTGGAGACCATCCTTCAAGGCCTTAACTCAAAGGTATGACTAATGGTGGGGATTCCCGGTGGGGAGACAGGCTAGCAGAAGAAAATTAATGAACAAGGGTCTGGTGGGTGATGTTTAAATTACACCAGCCTTGCAGACCCAGTCACCTAGCCCTTGCTTGCAGGCTGGCTTCCTCCATTTTATAGCCATTATAGCCACATTCCTCGAGTCCTGAAGGCAAATTTCTCATGAATTCATTTTTGGCAAGTAAACTCCAGTAGTATGCAAAATGTAAACTCTCAATCTATCTGCTCTAGCATCGGTGCTGAGGAACTCAGCTCTGACTAATGACGTTATCTCAGCTCAGTAGGGAAAAACTGGAGCCTTCCTGATTCCTTTCTACTACTCCTAAATCTTGTTTAACTATGCTGTTTTGATCATCCTTCTGGAAATGGCTGGGCTCCTGATATTTATTACTGACCTCTACTTTACATGGAACTACCTGGAAGCTCATAGAATGTAAAAGCACTATGAGGTCTTGAAGATTAAGCGAAACCTCTCACTTTATAGTTAAAGTAGGAAAGGAAATAACTTGCATAAAGTCCATTCATTGTCTAAAAGTATTATTCAGCAAGTGTGTGCCAAGACTTGTGGTAGACCCAAGATTATGTAACTTGGCATGGGAAACTTCTTCTGACTCTCTCAGAAATCTTAAAAACTGCACAACCACTCTTGAATTAGCACTGCCTGTTATGCATAGACAATTTCAGTAAGTAACTTGAATAGTCATGTAGGCATCAATGAGGGCTGGAGCACAGAGTTAAATAATCAAGGGACAAGCAGGTGCCTTGGGAGTTGCCTCTGCAGGTCTGAAGATTCTGGGGCCCAGACCCAGAGCAGAGCAGAAAGGGTGCGCCTCAGTGCCACCTTCTACTCTCCACTGCGGTGTCCAGCTCTTAGGAATGTCACTTCTGCTTCCGGACTTCCTGGTCCAGAGTATATGGCACAGTCCTTTCATTTTGAATTCAACCTCTTAAGAGTGCTCCAAAGACCAATGGAGTGCACAAATGGCCTAGTCCTAGTCTCCAAAGCCCTTGAACCAGGACATTGAAGGTATTTATTATAGGGCATTAAGTCACATCATTGCACAGAAAAGAAACCTACGCCGGTGAAGGGGATCAGGTAAAAGCACTAAAGAATATCGAGGACAACAGCAACGGGGTTAGCACAGCTGCCAAGGGACAGTAAGTCCTCAGAGGAGCAGGGATTCCCGGATGCACCATGGAACCAGTATGGCCACATCGTCAGATATTTCAGAGAGGCCACATAATCCGAATTTTTAAAAGATTCATTTATTCTTTTTATTGATATGTGTGTGTGCACCTGAGTGAATTTATGTGTAACACATATGTGCAGCTGCCTTCAGAGACCAAAGGACATTGAATCCCCTGGAACTGGAGTTATAGGCAGTTATGAGCTGACTCACATGGGTGCTGGTAACTGAATCTAGGTCCTCTGCAAGAGCAGCAAGTGCTCTTACCCACAGAGCTCTCTCTCCAGTCCCACAATTTGTTTTTTAAAAAAGATGATATGTCCTAGTTTTCTAAATCATCAGTCATTCTGTCATCATTATTATTACTATTATTGTTGAGATAGCATCTTACATATCCCTGGCTGGCTTTGATCTCTCTTTGTAGTTGAAGATGACCTTGAATTACTAATCCTGCTGCTTCCACCTTTCCAGTGCTACGATTACATATGTGTGGAACCATATATTGTATATGTGGTTCTGGGGATCAAACCTAGGGACTTGTATGTGCTAGGGAAGCACTCTACCAATTGATCTACATGCCTAGTCCATGTACATCAAATTAAACACATTTTTGGGTTCCTAGATTGCTTAAAATTTTTCCCTCAACCATTGCTCAAAAGAGTGGCCCATACGTACTGTCTTGGTCTGTTTGGTTGTTTTAACAAAGAACCACAGCCTGGCTGGTTATAAACAACAGTTCTCAGTGCTCACAGAGGGAGCACTGTGGCTAGGTTCGGTTGACGACCTTCTTCCAGCTGCAGATTGCCTCCTCTGTCCTCACATAGCAGAAGAAAGACAGCAAGCTTTCAGGACTTCTGTAGGGGCACCTCTCTCATGACTCATCTAAGCTTAATTACACCTTGAAGCTCCTCATTTCTTATATTGTCACATTTGGGGATAGGGTTTCAGCCAATGAGTTTGTGGAGGAGGGTGGCTGGGGGGGACACAAGTATTTAGCCCCTAAGAGATTCTTTCAAATTCAGTTCACGAACAGAGAAAGAACATGGGCTGCAAACTGTTTGATATTTGAATCTAATTTTTAAAATTATTTTATGTGTATGAATGTTTTCCTTCACAATATGTAAGTGTAAATGTGCCATGCAAAACTTGAAAAGGGCAGAAAACAGCTTGGATTCCCTGGAACTGCAGTTACAGGTGGTGGCTAGCCACCATGTAGGTCCTGGGAACTGAACCCAAGTCCTCTGGAAGAGCAGCCAGTGCCCTTAACTGCTGAGCCATTTCTCCAGCCCCATATCTGAATCTCGAAACTGTTGGCCTAGGAACAACAGGGCGGATAGAACAAGAGGCGCTTTGATGAGACACAGAATTCCAACCTCACTACTCACCACACTCTTTGAAAAGGCCTCATAAGCAATGTGAGCCTCCTGCTTTTCCTTGCATGGGCTTGTGCCATCTCAGAGACTTGCGGTCCAATGAAGAGTGTCACTGAGTTGCTCCATCCATTCATCCTCTTACTCGCTCATTCATTCATTAAAATATTTATTTAAAAGCTACTATGCAGTAAACACCATGTCAAGTGCTTGAAACCTGCAATAAAAAGAATAAACACAGACCTGGCCTCCAAGAGCCCAGGTTGAGAAGGAAAGGCAAACAAGAGAGAAAGCAGGAACCACACAGCATGATAAAGGCCCTGATAGGTTGGCAAGTGCAGTAGCCACTCATGACTGGGCCCCTGGCTGACCTGTATTCCTCACTTCTCTTCTGGTTTGCTGGGCTCCTGCCATGTTGGCCTCTAAGCTACTTCCTGAACGTGCCAGCCAATTTATGCTCTGCACTAATATCTTTGTGTTTGCCGTTCACTACACGTAGACTCATCTTTCCTAGGATATCTGTCCACTTACAGCAGCCTCCAACTGCAATAGCAGCTCCAAGTCGGGCCCATGACTCTGCTTTATGATTATTTTTAACAGTGCTTGCTGCCATCTGACAGTCTGGCATGTTTTTCTTTTCCTTTCGGCAGTGATGAGGACTGAACCCAAGGCCTTGTGTATGCTAGGCAAACCCTGCATCACTGAGCCCAGCCCAGGCCCTTGTCATCGCTCACTCTCTGTCCCCTCCAGTGGCGTGTGGCTTCAAAGAGAGACTAGGCTTTGGTTTGGTTTGTTCATTGCCATGTTTCAGTTCCTACAGAACTGATTGTTACACATATGTGAGAAACACAAAGGAGGAACCTACATAGGTTTGGGGAAACCTTCTGGCAGAGATGTTTAAGCCAATGCATTGGTCAGGTAAAAAGTTTGTCCAGGCAAAGAAGAGGACTGCCTAGGTATTTTTTGGCAAAAGATATGTCAGGGGGAAAGTCCTGGAGATACATAAGAGCTTGTTTATCACGGTGAAAGGAATGGAATGTGTTAGAGTGACAGCGAGAAAGAGTGGACACTGTGCAGGACCTGGAAAAACTAGAGGAGCCTGGACCTCATCCTACCAGGAGAGAGCTATGAGTGATATAGTCACTTTGAAAGTAGTTTGACAGTTTCTCACAAAGATAAATATGCACTCACTAGACAACCTAGAAATACTTCCCCTAGATATTTATTCAATGAAAAGAAACTTATATCCACACAAAAAACTCCCTAAGACTATTTATAATAACCTTCTTCTTAACCACTGAAAAGAATCATTTCATATTTTTCATGTGGTGGTAGTTACATGACTGTATGTACATTTAACATTCAAGACTGATTTTTTTAACTGAATGACTATTACTCTTTCATTAAAATAATTATGAGAAATCACTGGAGAGTTTCCACTGAGGAGTAACTGTCAGGATTGTTTCCAACATATGACCCATATGACAGCAAGAATAAAGATATGATAGCCAGAGAGGACTCTATATATTGGGTCACATAAGTGAGAGGGGCTGAAGCTTGGACCATGCTGTTCAAAGTAAGCCTGGAGTAGAACAAAACACTTGAGAAATATTTGGGAAGTAGAATCAGCAGGACCTAAAAATTGATTAGATATGGGAAATGAGAGGAGTCCAGAGTGAGGTCAAGGGATTTAGCTTAGGGACAGCGGAGGATGGTGGTACCATTTGCTACATATGAATAGAACACGCAGAAAGGCAGACTTTGAGAAGCTCATGTCATGGGGGTAACATGAAGCCGTAGTGGATTGGGACACATCAGGAATGCACATAATGATGTCATCTATTTGATTTTTCTGTTCTATTTAGCTAGGTCATATCTCTGAATCCTGATGTCTAGTGGCTTCTTTGGAGCCATGACCAAAATTCCATCTGTCTTTATGTTGACATGAACCCTTTGGTCTTCTAAACTTTGTGCTTTCCATTTAACTGATTAGGTCACAGTGAATGCTCAGTTTATGTAGGGGCAGCCATAACATTAAGGTAGTTATTCAGTGTAATGGCAAATCCATTCTCCGTGCCCACCATCCTCATTGTAATGTGTGTGTGTGTGTGTGTGTGCATGTTTATGAGGGGCAGAGCACATGTGCTAGTGGAGGCCGGAGGACATCAAGTGTCATTTTGTAAGAGCTATTTACCATTTGCCTGTTTGTTTGGGATGGAACCTCTCATTGGCCTGGCCTGGAACTTGACATTTAGGCCAGGCAGGCTGGACAGCAGGCCTGGGGATCTGCCTGTCTGTACTTTCTTAGCACTGGGATTACAGGTGTGCACCACCATGCCCAATATTTTTTATTTTGGTTCTAGGGAACAAACCCAGATCCTTACACTTGCAAAGCAGACACTTTATCAACTGAGCTATCTCCCCAGGATCCTGCCATCATTTTTAAGGCATGTTAGTCACACGCACACAAATACATGTACACACACACACACAGATTTAAAAGAAAATTCAATACAAATCCCTGAGCAAAGAGAGCTGTCTACCTCCCTGACATCTTCAGGTGCCTTTTGAAGGTGACAAATGATTCTGACGCTGGGCGGGACAGTGAACTCCACCATGCCCCTCTGCTGTGTCAGCTCCTTTCATTCTCTGGCCTACATAAAGCTTGCTGGTGTTTCTCTGGCCAAACCACCTTCTACTATTTTCATGTGGGCCCAGATTCTTGTGGTTTGGCCTGGCAAGAAGGAACCCAAACTCAATGAGTGTAGTTCATGGCCTGGAGATTGCAGGTTTCTTTCAGAACATCGTAAATTCCCAACTAATGTCATAGTATTGATCCCAAAAAGATTCTTGTGAAGTTAATTGGAAACTCTAGCCTATATTTATAAAACAAAGAGATATTCTAGACAAATCAGCTGGCCTCTTAATTGAGAAGAACAGCAAGAGTACTGTTTTCTTACCCTTGTCTCAGAGGCCTGTTGCAACTTCATGGGGTTTTTGAATGTCAAATTCAATGAAATTGCTTTATAATGATTGCCTTTTGCTGGGTGGGATTACAGGATGCTTTTGATGTTCTTTATGATGAGTTTCCTGTAATTTCTATAATAAGCATGTATTACTTTTACAATTAGAAAGGTTAAAAGAGTCGTTAAAAATGGTATATGTTTTGTGAGATTTTTTTCAAAGAAAGAAGGATATGAGCTACCAACAGTCATGTCTCTTTGGGAAAAAGGATGGTTTTTCTTTCATTTTTCATGCTTTCTTTGTTTTTCCAATTTTCTATTCTGAACACAAATTACTTCTGTAAACATAAAAAAAAATAAACAAACCATTCTTTTGAAAATGGCACACGGCATTCCTGCCCTTGAGGTTGGAACCATTCTGGGGGTGAGGAAAGCTGGCTTTCAGACAAGACCTGGAAGGTGACCGACTCTGAATGCAAATCTCATCCAGGGCAAGCACTCATGACCATGACTTTTAGCTAGGTGATGATAGTGGGATCTACCCCTGATCAGTGTCAACCAGTGAGAGCCAGGAGCAAATTCCTGGGAAAGCATTTGAAAGGAAGGTGCTGAGCAAGGTTGCACCACTGACTGTGTAGTTCTGTAAATGTACTGCTAAGTATTATTGAAGGAGCATGTTGTAATTGAAAGGCACATTATTTTTATTTTGAGGAAAAGACTAAATCACAGTCATTAAGCCAATCTCCTGTACTTTGGCACTTTCTGCTGAGTGATGTCATGTGAGAGCGGAAGGGGAAAAGGCTTGTCCTTCCATGACTGGGCATCGTGCCACCATGCCGACTCAAAGGCCGTGGCTCTGGGAGGGCTGAGAGTCCTTGCGGTGCAAGAGACTGGGTAGTGCCAACTCTGGAAAGGGATGTCCCTTTTGTCCAGGCAGAAGCCTGGTTTGAACAAGAGTTCTGCGAAGGCTCCAGCCAGCTGCCCTCCGGGTCTTGTTGGTCTTGTTGGTAACCTGAATACTGAATCCTCCACAAAGACAGACCATCAGACCCTATGGCTGCACACTGACAGAAAATCTATAGCTGAGCAAGTCGGCTCCATCCGAGAGCTGCAGCCATTGTTCACTGCCAGTTAAAAGTTGTGTAATTATCAGTGTTCAGTCATATAGTTTTATAGCTCTGATGATTCACACAGATTCTCTGAGGAGAAAAAAAAAAGAAACAGCACAGAGAGAATGGCTTTAACATAGCTCTCTCTGCTATCCATCAAAGCAAGGGAGAGATTTATATGACTTTGAATTTGAAGTCTCACTGGCATTTAAAAATATATTCTCATGGTATTGCCCTCCCATCCCCTCTTTGGGGTGGAAATGGAAATCATTTAGTGTGGGAATGGAGCTTAATTCATTGTAAGCTTCTTGTGGCTAAGCATTATTGGAGAAAAGGAGGGCTGATTCCCAACACTTATGTTCCGACCACACTTCTGTTCAGACGTCTTCATTGTTCAGTGACCCGGATATTGGTGTGGCAAAGGGTGCCTGAATCACTTTTCTATATGGCACCTGTTTGTTTTACTTTTCCAGAAGCTTAAAAGAAAGAAAAATATTTTTCCTACCTTTAAAGTTATTCAGGAATTGCTTTTAATTGTTGGGAAAAACAAATAGAAGTTACATTTGTGATAATTAAATCCAAACGTTAGGAAAGATTGGGGGTACTTGATTGGTCTTAGTGTGTCTAAGCAAAGCTACACTTAAGCCAGCCTGGAAACATGGCTGCCTCTGACTTCTGTCACAGGATATCCCATAGATCAGGGGCTGGTTTGGATGCAAGTCCCAGAGTTGAGGCCTGCAGGTGTTAGACAAGAAGAACACTTACTATGCAATCAGACTCGCTTCTGTACGCCCCCAGAGCACCTTCAGTTGTACATAAGAGGACAGTAACAGTGCTGATAAATGTTGGTGAGGGAGGACTGCTCTGAACACAGGCTGTTTCTTCCCCTTCTACTCAAATCGCCAGTGTTATGGAGAGGAGAGTGGGAGGGGCATGGAGGTGTTGACCAGAAGAGAAGAAATCCAAGGCTTGCTCCCCTGCCCTTCAACTAGTCACATGTGTCACCTCAGAATCCCTAGACTACCAAGGGGTCAAAGAATCCTCAGCACAGCTTGATAAATGTTCCCCAGCATCGGGAAGGTCCAGAGCTTGCAGAAATTCAGTGGGGAAAGACTGATGGAATTACCTACCAGTAGGGCTCAGAGGCGGAGTTCAAGGGGAAGCAAGTAGCATTTGTGACTGAGATAGGCAATAATGAGTGTCTCCCATGAATCAGAGAGCACTCAGAAGGGAAAGCCAAGCTGACAGGACCCATCTCTGTCAGACTCTGCCCACAGGAACTAGACGAAGGCCTGAGGAGGCCAGGAATGGTCAACTAGCAGCCATCTCTCTTTTGAGGTAGCTGGCCCCTGCATTAATGAGCTCAACCCAAGTTCAGAACATGCCGGAAAAGATCTGCCATCAGTGAGGAAGAAGAGATGGAGGATGAATATCCCAGCTCCTGCGCTTCCTGATAGGTCTATTCCAAAGTGCCTTCTACTTGGACATCTCTTCTCTGTGTAAGTCTGATAGATTCTTTAAAGTCCTACCTTATTCATTGTTTTATATCACTCACAACACATAGGACTGGTGGCAATCACAAGAGCTCAGATACATGCTGATCTTTAAGTCTAGATCTTCTCCATTATTCACTACATCCCCTTGAGCTTATAATCAGAACAGTACTCTCAATACTCAGAGAGATGGACATCTCTTTTTTTCTAAAATATCTCTGTCCAGAGGATTCCCAGGCTCCATACCCTATATTTGATCATGACTATGCTCCTAGAGCCAACCACAGTTTCTGTCATTCATGTTATCCAACCAAACTCTACAGCTTGACCAACTTAAATCATGTTCTTCAAACTATATTAGAGACCAACCTCTACCTCAAATAATGAGAAAGTATCAGAAAATTTCATATGTTACATATTTGTACATACTAAGTGCATCATCCAACAATTATGTTGAGATATACCAGACTTGTGCTGTCCAATATGGTATTAATTAAGCACAGATGATTATTAAGCACTCGAATTGTGGCTGTCCAAACTGTGATATGCATCTAAGTATGGTGTATGCACCAGATTTTAAAGACATAGTACCATATATATATATGTATATATATATATATATACACACACACACACACAAGCTATCTCATTACTCATGTATTTTGCTTTGATATGTTGGGTTAATTAAAATACATCATTAAAATTATGAGAATATTTAAAAGTGTGAATGTGAATCACATTGTATTACCATTGATGATGCTGGTCTGCAGAATGTTCTAACCTATCCCTGCTTAAGGTAATCTTTCCCAATGCTTTTTCTGGGTGGCAGTTTGAATGTTAGAAGATTGGTCTGAGACTGAATATAGGAATGGCTGAGGAAGGGTAACAAATAATGAGGAAGAATCCTTCTAACCAGAGTCTGGAGCCTACCTGCTAACCTTGTGCACATCTTTCTTGGATCCCAGAGATAAGGCTTCAGCATAAGTAACGAATTACCAGAACCCAATCTGTGTTTTTATTGGAGTGTCTCTGCTTTTATTACTCAAATGAGTAAACAGAATTTCGAGTCTGGGAGTGGAGTTTGAGATGTAGTTCAATTGGTAGTGTGCTTGCCTAGCAGGCATGAGGCCCTGGGTTTGATCTTCAGCACTTCATAAACGGGGTGTGGTGGTGCATGCCTATAAATGCTGGCACTCTGGAGGTGGAGGCAAGAGGATAAGAAGTCTAAAGTCATCCTCAGCTACACAGCCACTTGGAAACCCAAAAAGTGGAGGCAAACTTAGAATTCATGAGAACTTGTCTCAACATAAATAACAATCAATCAATCAAACGAACAAAAGACTTAATCTTCCTAACTCTCCATTTCCGACTCTACAGTGGAGAGTGGTACCTGAGCATGTCTTGCACAGAATTACTATCAGAGACTGGGCTCTGTACATATGTGTGACCCAGCCTCTGGGAGTTCTTCAAATGACCCTAGTTCAAGGAGCTCCAGAAACTTGACCCCTGAGTGACTGAAGTATCCCAGAGGGCACTCAGTGGCTGACCAACTCCTCTCCTTCCCTTGGTTGAATATAACAACAGAAAGTCAGAAGAGAAAAAAAGAGATCAGAATATACATTATCATTTAATGAGTTTAAATATATGTCATTATGACATACTGGTTAATATGACAATTATTCCTATGGGTTTGCTTGTTTTCATGGCTTGCACACATTTTATTCTTGAGAACCCCAAGGAACAAAATGTTATTGGCATCCTCTCCAGAAACACAGAACAGCTGCATTTGTTTGGGATACATCCCACGCTGCTCCTTCCTCCATGTGTGAAGGAAGGATGCTGTTTAGTCTCCCAATCCAGCATGGGTGAGGGAGAATGGCCTCTCACCAGTCTCCTTCACATGCAGCCACAGTGCTGGGTGTGCCACATGAAGGCTCTAGGGGGTCTTGTAACCCCATGACAATGACTTTCAGCAAAGGTAGTATGACCTTTCTCCTAAAGTACACCCTGGTGGCCATAGAACCCCAATGGAAGAAAGTTCCGGAATGTCCCTGAGTGGTCTCATTTGGATGATTGCTACCCTTTGCAGGGAGGTCAGGCTATTTCAACCGGAAGTGTCTTGAGCTGAGCGCTGATTAGCATTAGAAATTTTTTTAATGCCCAGTGCCCAGTATTTAATTCTGATGTACTGATTTAAGCAAGTTCAGTCGGGGTCCTGGAACCTGGTAGTCTATAAAAGCTCTCCAGGGTTTTGGTTCTGGTCTGACTTGAGAACTAGAACCTCATCTTTCGATTTCTAATCCAGAAAATTGGTGAGAGTGTGAATACTTGGTGTCATGGGATATTGAATTCTGACTTATTTACTCATTAATTGAGGCCTTGAATGAACTATTGAAATTCTCAATTTCCTTGCTTGCAAAAATGGGAGAAACAACACTTATCTCAGAGCATTTTAGAGAAAAGTAAGTGTCCAGAGTTATTTCCATTTTCTCTACTTTATTGTAAGCAACTCGAGGTTAGAGACCAGCTGGTGATACACACAGCATTGAACTGAGTGTCAGGCACTTTTTTAGACCTAGATGTGCAAGAACATCTGATTTTACAAAGCAATAGCACATGAAGTTCCATGAATTGAAGAAAGTAAGACATAGGTAAGTTGATTAATCGTGTATGTCCAGGAGCTCACAGCCTATGGCAAAGCTAAGGTTTGAACTCAGGTATTTCTAAGTCCAGCATTTTTCTTAATTTTAATTGATGTATAAATTTCATCAATTGCTCTATACCTAAGAACTAGCATGATGGCCACCACACTGAAGTTATTCAACAAATATTTTATGAATAGATGATCTGAATGAATAAAAAGTATCTAGCTTGTGCAGGATAATCAATTGAGGGCAATTCCTTTCTCTTTTGCTCATGTCTCTCCACTGAACTATCAGCTCAAGAGGGCTTATTTTCAACAGAGACAACAAACAGTAAGTAAAATTATAATATATCTACTCTTATTGCAATAGCAAAATGAGAAACTACACCAGATGAATTCTATTCTTTCAATTATTTTAGGCAGGGCATGTTTTTAATTTTGAACCAGTAAAGAGACACTTTCACTTTTATAACTAAATTCAGAGATAAGGCAATTTCAACATTGACTTACTTCTGAGTGGAATTCATTTTGTTGTTTCTTTCTCTCTCTATTGCTTCATCCACAAGCAGAGTTCATCCTATTGACAAAATGGCTCTGATAATTCCCATCTTTACATTAGCGTTCTTGCCTGCTTTGATAGCTCCAGATCAGAAAGGCAAGTATCAGTTCAAGCCAGTTTCAGACTTTTGTTAATCTTCCAAATTACTCTTTGGATATTAGCTGTCAGAATTTTTATGTATTTCCTGCATGTATTCTGAACACAGCTGTGCTAAAGTCCTGAGGGTTTATTTTAACACATTAGAGCAGCTTTGAATTGTTGGAAATGCATTTGTAGATTCAGCAAGTTTGACTCCAGGTTTTGGCCATCCGCTCACCAGCTGGGAAGCTTTATGTCCAAATATCTCCAATGAAGCATTCATACTGTAGAGGTTTAAAACACTCTGCTTCCAGGTCTCAGAGATTCAGAATAAACAAAATGCATTATTTTTTCATTTGTTGCACAAATGTTTATTGAATGCCAGACATTATATTATAAGCAAAATGAATAACAGTTACAGTTTTTGTTAGATTCTTCAAAAAGAGACATATAAGTAAGATATTTCAGATATAGATTAATGTCACTATGATCTTTCCTTTCATTTTTTTTGTGTGCGTGTGTGCTGTATGTGTGTGTGTGTGTACATGTGGGGGGCATACGTGTCCACATGTGCTCATGTGGAAGTCAGAGGTTGATATCAGATGTCCTGTCTCACTTTCCACTTTACTTTTTTTGAGACTAGGTCTCTCACTGGACTTAGGGCTCACTGTTTTGGCTGGCGTCTCCTGGGATATGCCATCTCCACCCCCAGCGCTGGGGTTACAAGTGTGCATCATTACCCCAGCTTTTATGAGGCTCTTAAGGATATGAATGCAAGTCCTTGCTTTACCAGCTGCGCCATTTTCCCAGCCTCCAATGCCATCATTTTATAAAAAGGATATCAAGCTGTTTTTAAAAGCCTGATAGCATAACAGATAATGAATGTCACTAGTCACCAAACAGACTCCACTTTCCCTTTTCAAATAGATTCCCACTGCTCCTGGACACCACTAGTGGGATGACCACAGGTTAGCTTAATCCACGATGGTCAATTTACCATTTATTTACCATGGACAGGTAAGCTAGACAATCCAACCAGAGTCTGGTAATGCAGTGTTTTTATCAGAAGGATTATTTTCTTGCTTTTCCTCTTAAAATTAAGAAATAATGATGAATAATCAGGAACTTTGGAATCATTCTGCCAATGAGATGGGCTGAGTTGTGGAAGAAGCAACATAGAAGAGTGCAACTGAATGACTCCCACTCAGAAGTAAGCAGTCTCTAAGCCTTACCTCATCCCTGACTTCAGTCAGAAGTGAAGCATTTCTATACTGCCTAAACTGATTTGAGCCAGGCTTCTGTTTATTGCTGATACAGAATTTTGTTCCAGGAGTGGGATGTAATCAAATACAAAACCCTAATACATGGACTTGTCTGAACAGAAGTAACCAGGTGAAGAGAAGTAGCTCACTGAATTATAAGAAAATCCTAAAATAAAGTGATGCTGTTAAGGCAGAGTAACCATCTAAAAGCAGGAATAAAGGGAGATCCTTTCTGGGTCTGAATTACATTCCAAAATCACTCCATTCTCAAAGTCAGCAAAGACCAAATTCCCCTTTCCATGGTAAGGTATAGATGTAAAGTCAGAAGTTACAATCTGGGTGGAAGAGAAAACTAACCCTAACACCTCCAACTACTCCTTAGTACTTCATGCTAAAAGTCTACAACGATAAAGCAAACCAGGCAGCTGTGAAGGAACATGAGGACAGGGAGAAACTCACTGTGCTCCAAGTGACTGTCAGAGCCTTCTAGAAACAGAGACCCAGATGAAAATGGTAACCATTACACTGAGGCCTCCTGGGATGGCAATATAACAAAGCCTGCTGTGAGGCAGTAGACATTCTTGGACTCAGCTACAGTGATCAGAGACAGGTTCTCCATCTGTGGCACCTAACCTATAAGAGTGACTAGTCAAATATCCTAATGATAAAAGTCTGTAAAGAAGCTACATTAGTGAATAAATATCAATTCTAGACAACCAGTCTGTGAGTAAGCAAGCCCTAAGAAATCGTCAGTCACACAGAAAAGTAGATGCTAAAATTATATAGGCAACGCGATGGGAAACTTCTTTACAGATGTCTAAGGAAGTCAGTGAACAAGGAAGCATCTTTTGGAGAAGAAAATATGAAACTGCCATTTTGACTGCCAAAGATAACTCTGCACTGGCTCTTTATTAAAGCATGATGCTAAGAGAGAGAGAGAGAGAGAGAGAGAACCAACATTTCCAAGTCAATTTCAGGGTTCACCCTAGTTGGATTTCTTTAAGTCATGCTTTCATTTTGAAGTTACAACCTCTTCCAGGGGAAATGTGTCTTGTAGGATCTATCTGTCTGTCTATCTATCTATCTATCTATCTATCATCTATCTCTCGCTCTGTGTGTGTGTGTGTGTGTGTATTTGTATTTACTGCTCTGAATAACTGAAAATCTTTTTACTACAGTCAACTCTGTTTTTTATCCAGTTTTATACTGGATATGTTGATGATTGATTAAATTTTTTAACCACAGTTTACTCACCCATGAAAAGCTACACAGACACTGAAATATGAAAGTAATAACTGAACAATGATTTGGTTGTCCATTTGTTTGGCCCAGAGTAAATGTAGTTTACACAGGCATGAACATTTTTGAAAATGCATACATGGAGAGATGAGTACATGTAATTTTTAAACACTGATTGACCAGATTTTGATGTCCAAACACTATTCTCTGATAAAAGCTGCCAACATTCCTTCAGGAAAAATGACTTAGAGGGGAAAATATAGATGAACATGGAATGTCTTGGGATGCTAAAAACAAAAAGTACTCAAAGCAAACAAGCAAACAGAATGATGGGGATATGTCAAGAAAGAGGATAGGAGAAGCTGGAATAGTCTAATCTGGGACCATTTGAGCCACAAAACAAATATTGTTCATAATTTACTAGTACCATAGAGTTAAGTAAGAATCTATGATACTATACTGCAATGAAATAAAAAAGCACCCACTCCAAGAAGAAGATAAGAACAGTGCAGTAGAATCCCAACTAATCAATGTAAAAAGAATATGACGATAAAAAATCACCCTTTGGCAAACACCATTTTAGTTGTTCCTGGAAAGATTCACTAGTATGTGATAAAATTAGTGGACAAAAGTATAAGAACAGAATGTCAACAGAATCTCAAAACACCTACCCACTAGTGCACTATTAATAACAAAGGAAAACTAGCCATATTACAATAGAGAAACACTGCAGAATCTGCCCTGATTTAGTAACTAAATTTTCCAAAACTATAGAAGTTAACATTGCCATAACAGTTCCTTGGCTATGAGGCACTGGGATGGATAAAGCATCATCCTGTGTCATTTATCCCTAAAATACATATCTTGGTTTTAAATCATAAAGAACCAGACAAGCTCAGTTTAAGGGCCATTCATGAGTCACAAAGAAAAACTAATCTACATTAAGAGAAATTTAGAAGACAGCAACCAAATGAAGAGGATCCCTGGCTTAGGTCCTGAACAAGGAAAAGGGCAGCAGCAGGACAAAGGGGGATATCTGGGTTCTGTTTGGTTCGGGTTTTCTGTGTAGTACTGGGGATTGAATCTAGGGCTCCAGTATAAGTGCTCTATCAGTTAGTGATGTGTAAGGTCTACCCATTGGATCACACTCTCATGTCAGAGAACATTTCTAGATTTTGATCACTGAATGGAAGTCATGTTAGACATCAGCTTATAAAGACTCTTAGTAGACAGGCACTCTACTCTCTTTTGCATTATGTTTGTTCATATGTGAAATTATCTCAGAATGAAAAGCTTTTTAACTTTAAATTAAATGATCAAAGAAGGCTCTAGGCTTTAAAATGTCCTATGGTTTTCCTGTCTTTAAAATCCTTTCAAGCCCCTTCTCTGTAACTGAGACATTATGTTTAATGTCTCTATTATAATAGTTACTATTGTGACTAGGAAGCTTATGAACTAACCTAGCTGCCGACATTTGTGGGGGATTGGTTGACACAAGGGTCCCCCCTACAATCTGATTTTGTCACAGGTCATGACCATTCCTTATATCTCAAATATCACCCTGCCACTCCTCACTCAGCCACCCAGCTGCTCTTTCCTTTTATTTTTTTTCCTTAAGTAGGTTAAACATTTCTATCAAAACCTCAAAATCTTATGTGACAACTTAAAATATATTTCCCTGGATAACTTGACTGAGGCTCTGTTCGAATGATCATGTTCGCTGATTCATGGGGTCTGAGTTAATGTTCACTTGACTTTTATTACATCATGAAAGTAAGTGCTATTTCATTTTTGACTCAGAAATAGCCATTAGTCACCAAGTCCTAACATGATCTTTGAGGTTAATAGCAGTTTAGATCAATCACTAAATATATGAAAACAAAGACATTCAGAGTTTCTGCATTTATGTCTCATTTCTCAGAAATCTGATGGGTTCTTCGTTTAGGAATTGTATCATCTTTTCCAGAATCCTGCCTACTACATCATTCAGTCCTCTGTGGAGCTTTTGCAGTGCTATTCCCAGAGATTCAGACTTAGTTTTCCCAGGTGATTAGTGGTGTACATGTGTGTATGTGGCGGGGGGAGGGAGGGTGGGTGTATGCCTGTGCCTGTGTACTTGTGTATGCAGGTGCATGTGCACATGGAGACCAGAAGTAAACCTACCATCTCCCCACCTCTCTTTCTTTTTTGAGACAAGGTTCTCTCACTGAACTGGAGCAGCCAAGAAAGCTGAGCTTGGTAGCCAGAGAGCTCCAAGGATTCACCTATCTCTGCCTTCCAGCTTTGGGATTCTAAGAACAGGCCACTTCTATCTGCTTTTTGATAGAGGTTCTGAGGACTGAACCCAAGACCCCATGCTTATAAGGCACACACTTTACAAGCTGGCTATGTCCCCAGCTCTTCACGGGTGATTCTAATATGCACCTAATCTGAGACTCCTGGGTCTTCCTTTGTTATGCTGGGACTCACCTAACAGGTGCTTTAGTTACCTGACAAAGTTTCCAGCAGCACTTAATGTGTAGGGCAGGTCATTGCAAAGAAGGTATACATTAAAATCTTCCAGAGTAGTTTGTTGTCATAGGATCGTGTTCTTACAGATTCTGACTCAAGTTTTCTACTAAGCACCTAGGTAATTAACCATTCACCGCCTCACTAGCAAACGGCGTCTTCCCATTCAGTCATTCCCCCATTTTATCCTCCATCATCCCGTAAACGTCCAAAGGTATTACTCATGCTTTCATTTCCTTCTTTAACTTTTTATTGGACTTGACTTTGATGCTTTCTTCTTCCTGGCTCCCCTCTGAACATAGTAGGGCCTCCCTCTGTGAACTGTTTAACAGGGGGTATTGCCCACATGCCTCGCCAGTCTTCCCAGGTATTTTTCTACCTTGTTCTTACCTCCCTTGCTACACGCACTCTTCTTTGAGCCTTTGGTTAGCTTTTGATGCTACAAAAACCCATCTACAGATGTGGTGACTTAATTCATCTAAATGATTCTACACAATAATTGGCGCTTTCTTCTAGTCTGGGCAGTTGGACTCTTTGGTTGGGCTGTTTTCTTCTGTCTAGAACCACTGGGATCTTTCTACAAATAGTCCATTGTCCTCTAATAGATTCTCCTGGGCTTGTTCTGATGGTGGGTCCTAGGGCTTCATGAAAGCAGCAAGAGAGAATAAACTCCAATGAACAAATGTTTCTTTAAGCCTCTGTTTGCATAACATTTGTTACTGCTCCATTAACCAGAGTCAGTCACATTGTGACTAACCATTGTTTTATGCTTTATTTCTGAATCGTTTGTCCTAACTCATTCTTTTGTTCCCTCATTTTGCTCTTCTTTATTCAATAAACCTCCAAATTTCCAGTGACTGCACTTGTCACTGTGATAAAATACTTGACAGAAACAGCCTATGGAAGAAAGGATTTCTTTGGACTCATGTTTTTAGAAGTCACTTGGCTCCGTGGACTTGGGCAGAGCATCATGGCTGTGAGAATATGTGGCAGAACAATGTTTTCACCTCTGGATAGATAAAAAGCAGTTCATGACAGTTATGATAGGAAGGGGCCAGGGAAAACATACTCCCAGGGAACCACTTCCTCCAGCAGGAACCCCTCCCATAGTTTGTAGAATGTCCCAGATGGAGACCTACCTTTCAATATATGCACTTTGGGGACCTTTCATATCTAAATTAGAGCATGTGGTCAAGTCCATAGTCAAAGTGGGAAGGGGCTACCTAATGTCAGGAGTCACCATTATTGCCAAAGTAGACCACAGCCTTCCCTCTAATTCCCACTGTTCATGGCAGTCAGTTCACATGAGAAATATACTTACTTCCTTCAAGATTCCTGCAGGCTGCATTACACTGTGGCATTGGGCTCGAAGTCTAGGACCCTGTGAGTCACATCATAATGAAGCTCCTTGTTCTGGCTCCTCTGGAATCAGAGACTTGTAAAGTAAAGAAAGAGGTAATATTCTTCACACACACACACACACACATAAAAACAGTGGAGAGTCAGGGGCCGAAGAATGGCAGGAGAGATTCCCATTGTAAAAAGGAGTTAAAGGGTGGTAGTCATCAATTAGATATCCATAAGAATTAAAGGGTGGTAGCCATCAATTAGACATCCATAAGAATTCTGGAATCTTAGAGAGCACATGATGCCCAACTCCCTTCTCTGAGGTGCTGGTATAGTTCTGCTCCCTTGGGTGCCCCCATCCCATTGCCATATGCTCCTCCATCAGGCTCTTGGCCTTGCCACCAGAGAAGGTACCTGACACTGCCTTTCTTTCTGTAAGAAGCAGTTCACCTTGGCAACCGAATAGCTTTCTGAGTCTCTTACTGAAAATTCTTGGGAGCTCCAAAGCCATTTTGCATTTGTGAAATCTCAGACCTTTTAACAATAAGCTGGCTAGGAACGCTTCATTTCTGTTTTTTGTTTGTTTGTTTGCTTGCTTGTTTTTGTTTTTCCATTATGTCTCTTTAAAATAGGATCTTGTATTCAGTTCCCTCGAGCCCACCACATGCTTTCAAGCCACACGTGTAATTCTTTTCTCTGCCTTCAGCATGTCTGGCTATGAAGCATCTTAAGATTCTTAGAAGCTCTTTGGGCTGTCTGAGATGTTCAATGAGGCACTGATTTATAAAACTCAAAATCCCAAATTCAAGAAGCAGCAAAATTTAAAAACAAAACAAAACAGAACAACAGCAAAAAGCAAGGAGATGTGTGTAAGGGAAGCGCGTAGGAAGGAATGCCGACTCTGCAAGGACGGGGATCTGGGGCCCTTTGTTCGCTTGCTCTGAATGTGGCTCAGGTGGGTGAGATGGATTAAAGGCATACCCTGGACAAATAGCTAGAACCTGACAGCCGCAATCCTTCCCCATTCAGCTTCTTGCAACTTTTTTTGACAATACTATTTTACAAGTAACTCTGAAGTTATTTCATAGTATTTGCCATATTCTTTTAAAGGGCTGTGTGATTTCTGTCAATTTAGCACGTCATTGTTTACCACACACCCGTATCATACCTCATTTAGGCAGTTGTGATCTTCTGTTCAAATAACTATAATTTTTACTCTTGAATTCATTGACTATGTTATTTTTAAAATACTGTTGCATGAACTGCATTACTGGTTTTAATACAGATATATGTGAGGTGGGAAAACTAAGTGGCAAGTGTTCTCTACCAGATGTCATTTTATAACAGTACCAGAGGCTCCCTGTTTTCACTGAGACCTTACAGTCAATAATTTTTAAGTTTTATCATTTTTTTCTTCTGCTTTTATAACTTGTGAAGAAATAGTAGCATTTCATCGTTTTTGTTTTTGGCTTTAATTTCTAACTAGCACAATCACTTTTCCTTTGGTTAATTTACTCAAATTAATTTTTCTTTCATGAGGTTGGCTCCAAGCCCGAAGTACAAAGTTATCCAGCTGCAAAAACAAATAATAATAGTAATGGTAATAAAAATAAAGAAAGCCCAAACAACTTAAAAAAATTAGATGTTTTTACTGTTTTGTTTTGTTTTCCAGTCTCACATAAAAAAAATAATTGGGAATAGTCCAGAGCTTCTGGGGCATTTTTTTGTTGTCAGTGACTCCCACTTTATAACTCTTAGGCTCTGTCATCATCCACAGCAGCTTTGATCTCATGATCACCATCTCAGTCAGCAGGCGGGGGCAGGATAAGTCACTTCCAATGAATGACTTTTTATGGACGGTACACACTGCTGGTGTTTATAGCCCAGTGGCCAGCACTTAGTTTTATTTCCAAGATAGAACTGGAGATATCTGTAGGTCATGTGACTAAGCAGTTTCTGTAACAGGCAGCTACTCTCCCATCTTCCATGAGGGCTGAGAAAACATCAGCAACAAGTAAAGTGGGGTGTAATTCAGCAGAGGGAGTAAATGTAAGCGAGAGCCGAGACTCACACAGAGCAGGGAGGGAGGTGTGTGGCCTGGAATAGCATGTTAGAGTGAGGTGAAGCTCTCTCTGGCCTGGACTCTTCTCTAGGCCTAACCCTCAGGGCTCTCTGGTAGACTTTTTTCTCTCCACCTTACCTGTTGTCAGCGTTTTCTAAGACCTGGTCAGCTTTCAAAGCCTCTGCAGCTCTCTATCCAGAACCCAACCAAGCATGCACATGAACTTCCACAATGAGAAGGGTCTTCTGGCAGTCTTGTTAAATTGGACCAAAGAATTTCCAAATTCATTGAGCAGCCATAGTGCCTTATGTTTTTCAGTGGTCAACCTTCTTTGATGACCTAATTTCTTGTATTGTCTTACCTTAACTTGGAAATATCTGATACTCCCAGTTATCCAGGGTTTAAAGGTTCAGTGAGTATATTTTGAAAAAAAAAATTTAAGTGCTTATTTATACCAGGAGCTTTTATGTTTTTCTAATTAGTTAACAAAAGGTATGGTACTAGGATAAGAAGACTTAATAATATTTTTTGTTTGGACTTAATAATATTTTTAGTTTTGATTTCCACAGATTTGTTTTATAGACAACCTTGAATTGTCAAAGAATATGTCCTTGTAAATTATTGCATATGGCTTTAAATTACATATTAGAGAACTCAAAATATATGGAGACTTGGAGAATGATGTTCACTAGTCAAGATGGAATGGTATGTTCTGTATAAGTGGCTATTTGCGCAATTACTCATGAATGTGTCATACATATCAAGTGCCTGCTTCCTATAAAAGACAATGTTAGATCCTGTGGTGAATCCAAAGGTCAGTAAAACTAGATCAGGATGTGGCTCTTAAGAAGTTTTTAGCCCTGCAGATAAGAAACAGAAACAGAAATGTTAGTACATAATCCTTTAATTATCCCTTTAAGTATTAGAATGGCAGAAGGAACTCCTCTGGCAGAAGGAAAACCTTGCCCTGGGTTGATCAAGCACAAACATGCGGCCTAAGTGAGGCTCAAAGCAGCCTTTGAACTTGCCCCAGGATCACTTTTCAGATCTATAGTCTGAATTTGGAGAAAGTGCATATTTCTCATTTGTAAGGGGAGGCTAAGAGCACTGACATCATATCCAATGCGTGTCTTGTAAGTCCACAGAAGTCATTAAAGATTTTTTGTGAAGCATAACCTGCTGTAATATAGCTAATAGCTTTATTTAATAGGCTATAAACTACAACTTGATAAAATTATAAATGAATACATTCCTTTAGAGCTGAAAAATTACTGTAGATCACTCATTCAAATGGGTCATCTGGCTCCAGTTCCAGAAAGTTCTTGGGACTTCTCAAATTGTCAGGTTGAGGCTTGAAGAAGGAGAAAGCCTTGGATTCCTGAGCAGTGGTAACTGTAGGGGATCCAGGTGCTTGGGCGTTTCTCTTTTCTGCTTGCCAGTGGAGGAGATCCCTCAGCTAATATACTGTCACTGGGAAAAAGGGATGAAGCTGTTAGGGGAGAAGAGATGGAAGATGCTTGGAGGAGAGGATAAGAAGGTCCAGCCAGTCTTGTTTTGCTTAGTTATTGCCTTAGCTGTCCTCCCCACCCCTCGCCCCGCTCCGCCTCTCCCTTTGTCATGGGAAGTTAAAGACTTAGAAGTCACCACCTTCTTGTTTCTGCCTTTCCAAGTGTAATTGTTTTTTTTGCTCTGGAAATTCTGCAGTAGCAGGAATGAGTAGGAGGCAAGAATAGGTGCCGGGGATGAGTACCCGCGTTTAGTGGTGCTCTTCCTTCAATTCTTCGCTTTCATCAGGACCACACCTGAGAGACTCCATTCCTTTTCCTGTATTTCACCTTCCCCAAACTGAATCTCCTGAGCTGTGGATTCAGATTAACTCTCAAAAACATAAATAAATAAAAATGTAAACAAAGTTGAATTTGAGATGTGTTTCTGGTTGATGCTGTTAGGCATTGACAGTCCACCGAGTATAGCAACGTTGAGACACAGAAGATATAACCATGATCCTTGCAGGTGAGGATATATTTAAAGAAAGACACTGGTGCCTGTCCTTTAGCTACCAGACTATTGAAACAATGGTCCTCAAAGAATTAGAATTTCCTTAGGAATTCCACACTGGGGAAAAGAAAAGACTAAAGCCCTAGTTCTAGTAAGAGGAGAAACTAGCCTTGGAAGGAAGAGATTTCACACAGCTCCAAAAACTACCCTACAGTCAAATTAGTAGATGCATATTTCTTGGCTTTTTATTTCATCTTCTCTATAAAATTGTGCCACTGACACCAGAAAGGTAGAAAAAATCTAGGAATTTTCTTTTCCCCTGGTTTGGCCAAAATGTAGATTAAATCTATTTTCTTTTGCCCATTTCTATCCCTATCTTCTATTAAAATACAGGGAAACTATGTGAGCAGTTTGAGGATCTAAGTGCCCTGTAACAAAGATCAGGAAGGATGTTGTAGGTTAATAAACAGGAGAGTCTTCCCTTAATTCTCCAAGAAGCAAGGCCCTTAGAAACTGTCTACCTCTCATTCGTAAATTCAGGTGATCTCAGATATTGGCACACACATCTTCTTGTGCGACAATCAGAAAAAATCAGAAGCCCAGTATGGTGCAGGACACTGAAAGTTAGTGAAAGAATTCACCCTTTAGATCAAAGTAGGAAGAAACATTTTTAAAGCACATTGCAACGAAGGCAGTAGGCTCTATAGTAACAGAAGAACCACCATGGGTGATTGACGGGGGAGGAGCGTTCTCCATCTAGGAAGAGTCCTCCTTTGGTTCGGATGAACCACTTCTCAGGACATTTCTCTATCGCAAGGGCAGCTCTATGGCAGTGGGTCATGGCTAATTTTGTTTGACCATGCCATTTTGCTCTTTGGCTCTTTGGGCAGAAGTAGTTGTGGTTTTTCTGTTGGGAGTGAGTGAGTACTTTCTGCATCAGGCTTGCACTGGGGACCCATGCCCTTTCTGTTGTTTTCAATCTGGAATGTGGAGAATGCCCTTTCTAGTTAGCCTACTAGAATGAGGACTGTAGACCTTGGGCATGAAGAAATGGACACTGGGGTGTGGACCATCATGAGACTGGTGATGACCAAGTCTCTGGACAGGAAAACCTATTGCTGGGCTTAGTAGGGATTACCAAAGAAGAGACTAAGCACGAGTGACTTTAAAAGAATTGGATTCCATATCTTATTTCTTCATGTCCCTTTCCTGTGCTCACTCTGGTGAATCGTGGGTATTGTGTTTTTACTTTCTTACTGTTCCCCGTGGGCTCCTTTGTGATAGCCTGGGTAGCACTTTTCAAAAGTAATGTCTACCTGTAGGATGCTGAATAAATGCTTGAAATATTGATGCTATGTCTCAAGTACATATTTGGCATTGATTTCAAGTAGGAAGAGGTTAAAGATTATAGCTTCAAATGAATGCAAGCTATATAAGAGTATTTAATCAAACCCGTAGAGAACAATTTTCTTGAGCTTTTGCCAAAAGATTATTATATATTATGAAGCTATATTCACTTTTTAATTGGGGTACAGTTTCCTTTGCTTCAACTTTTCTGCAGATTCAGTGGCCAGTAGCAGCTCTGCTTTTTGCTGATAACTGTAACAAAATGAAGTCGCCTATTGGCAATAAGGATTCATCCGTGATATGCCAATTAATCTTTTCTAAAAGATTTACTTCATTTTAGATGTTGTTATCTAAAAATTTCATGCTACAATTTCACTTCACCCAATTATGTATTAACATAAAGTACAATAATAAAGCAATCCAGAATATTTAATGACATTCAGAGTCTTATAATGGCTAATAAACTTAATTTCTTCAATTTTTATTAATAATCAACAGAAAAGGCTAATCCAGATAAAATAAAATATGTAAAATTTTCATTAAAGCACATATTTTGCTGATATATGAAAAATTATGAAGCTTAGAAATAAGCTAAGATGAAATCTTGTGGGTAACATGAGATGGAAATATGAGTTCAACAAGGGAGAAATGACGGAGAATTTCTGTTAAAAGAAGCTTGTCCGTGAACTTTCTGAATAGATGAGGGTGGCGTGTTCCTCTGAATTAAGTCAGTCAGACGACCAGAAATTATGTCCTTTTTAGTTATTTAAATATGAAAAAAAGAAAGAAAAAATGCACATGGGGCCGCACGAGGAGATGGCTCAATGATTACGATCACTGGCTGCTCTTGCAGAGGCTGGGTTCAGTTCCCAACACCCACATGGCAACTAACAACCATCTATAACACCAGGTGCAGGGGATCTGACACCCTCTTTCTGGCCTCTGTGGGCATTGTAGGCATAGGTGCACTTAATACAAGCAAAATATTCATACACATAACATAAAAATAAATAAGTAAGTAAATAATTGTAGGTTTATTTAAAACTGTGCAAGGGGAATCCATAATGTTCCTCACAATTTTAAGAGGCCCCAAGAACAAAACATTCTGTAGCTCTTTGCCCTAGGAAGAAGGAGATGGAAGTCTGGAAGGGAAGAGGTAAGAAAGGGGCCTCCAGTGCAGGCTGTGCTATTGCCTGGAAGGGCAGTTGCAACACCTCTGCTCTGTTTTCGCCTTGTTATCAGGGTGTCTTATCTGGCTTTCCAAGAGAATATGAAGCAGATAGCCTCCAAATGCAGATATGCCATTCTGAGTAGGACTGCTCAAACTGTGCTACACTGGACTACACCTTGACTCTGTATCATATCCCACAGTTCATCCGATGACAACAGAGGGATATAAGATAGATAATCACACACGCATCTCATGCTAAAATCTTGGTAAAGTTGTTATTTACATGAAAGATGTAGTGTTATTGAAATGGATGTTGGAATGCGTAGGCCGCATGGACCAGTCCATCATCCCCCATTGTAGCACCCTAGGAGGCGCTGAGCACCAAGTCCAGCTTTTCCAAGCTCCAGGTTCCCAGGCATAGATGGACCTTTTAATCACCATTGCTGGAGACTATTCTCCTTTGCTTTCACCTCATCAACTATCTGCTAGTGCTGCCTGCTGGGCTCAGCTCATCCTCCTCTCCTGTAGCTCCTCACAGTCTGGCCATTTGTGCCGTGTATTTGCCAGCAATGTGTTGGGCAGAAGGCATGCTGAGTTCTCAAGACCAAAGAAAAAGTTTGGCCTTCAGATGTCAGTTTCCCAGCAGCTCCAGAAGTTATTTTTCCAGTTTTTATAAGGACAGGCCGTACCTTGAATGTTGACTTCAGGCCTGGCCTGGCAGAAACTCTGAAGCCCCCTGGAGACATACTATTGGCAACAAACAGGGCATATGGGAATGAAGAGTTCGCAGGCACCCTCATCCATGCGATTCCCAAGGCTCTGAAGGCCCAAAATAAAACATGTGCCAGTGTGATGTGGCATCTTGAAATAAAAATAACTTCTTCACTCTGCCCTTCCCTTAATGAAATCTTGAGACACCTGTGTGATGGGATATATCGGGGCTTTAGATCAGCAGTCTTCAAGGAGTCCAGGATCAGCAAAGTCAAAGCTATTTCCATTTCATACTAAGATGTATCTCAAGTGTATTGTGAAATTTCCAGATTCCATGGCATATGATAGCATCTTTGTCCTGATGGTCTGTGTCTGTTGGCTTCATGTTACCACAACAAAATCCCAGAGATAATGTAAAAAGAGGAAAGATTTATTTGAGCTCATGTCTATTTAGAAATTTCAGTCAATGATGGGTTCACTAGTCCTATTGCTTTGTACCTCTGGTGTATAACGAATTATAACAGGAGCATTTGGTGGAGTAAAACTGCGTACCTTACAGCAACTGAGAAGCCACAATAGAGAAGAAACTGGTGCACCCAATGGTCTAAGACTTCCCACTAGACCCCTCCTTGAAAAGGTTTCCACCACCTTCTACTGGTGTTGACCTGAGGACCAAGCTATTGGCACGTGGGTCTTTGATAGACATTCCAGATCTAAACTATAAGATGGCAAACAGAATTTGTGTTTGTGTGTTCTTATATTCTAAAGATTTCTCAACTTTAATTTCTACTTCAATAAATATCAGTGCAGTGTTCCTCTTATCTGTGGGCTAATGTTAAAGATAGTTGATCCCGAAGTCATGGAGAGTAGTAAGACCTGTACCGGGTTTTCCTTCTATATGTAAATAGCAGTGACAAAATTGAAATTTTAAATTGGGCATTGTAGGGCTGGAGAGATGGCTCTGGGGTTAAGAGCACTTGCTGTTCTTGCAGAGGACTGGGGTTCAGTTTCCAGCATCAACATGGCGGCTAATAACCATCCATAACTCTAGTTCCAAGGGATCTAACATCCTCTCCTGCCTTCCATGGGTATTGCACACACGTGGCACACTTATACACATGCGGGCAATACAGTCATATACATAAAATAAAAACAAAAACACCCTGGGCATGGTGACTTGTACCTTTAATCCAAGCCCTTGGGAGGCAGAGGCCATCCCAGTCCACATTATGACTTCCAGGTGGTTTGGGACTAGGGAGATACTGTCAACAAAGAAAATGAAAAATTAAAGTGGTCATTGTAAGAGAGAGACAATAACAATTAACAAAATTGGCCAGTTATGTTCTATAGGACAAATTATTTAAAACCTACAAAATTGTTTCTGGAATTTTCCATTTATTGTTTTTGGACTATGGGTAACTGAAACCATAGAAATGAAGCTGTTGATGAGAGTGCAGGGGACTGTTGCAGATACAACCCAGTAAATATGATAGCAGCTACTTGGGTTTTTTCCTGTAACTTTGAAGTATATTAGAGAATGCTAAGGCAAAATTTTAAGATCTTCTTTCAGAATATGCTTCTCAAATTGAGAAGAGAGATTGTGCAAAGTCACATAGAACTTGAAAGAAAGTCGAAGCTGAGCTATACACACTGTGTGCCCCACGCCATTTTGCTGGCTAAGCATTAGCCACAGAACTCACCTACTGTGTTACTTCACTGGAGGTGTACAGAGCGGGGGTCATCCGTCGCTTATCAACTTCCCTCCCATGCACCTGCCCTAGGAAGAACTCAACAGGAGTGCTGCAGTGATTCTGCCTGTGAGTGCTGGGCTCCACTCTGACATGTGTCAGGGCTCCCTGGCTGGATACTGGAGCATGGAACTCTTGCACTGATGCAGCTAGAACAGGAGCAGGGAAGTAGGTAGGCCAGGAACAGGCTCACTTTGGGCTTAACAGCAACCACATGGAGTAGTGAGGAGTCACTCGCCTCATCTCTTGGATTCCAACGCTGATCTTAATCTGCTATGACTAAGATTATCTCCTTCTGTCCACGGGCGGCTCCCGCAGGCTTTCAGACTCAGAAGGATACAGCAGCAGACATGCAGGAGCCTTGTAATTACCTAGTGCATGTGCCCATCCAAACCCTAGAGGTGTTTGTAGGGCACTGCAGAGTGACCTATACAGGTACTACCTGGGAATATGACACGTCATCCTCTTCCAGAATGGCCAGACCTCTCCTTTTCAGATGCCAGAGTCTAGAGGGTCAGTGTGACCTAGCCAAAGTCACATGACCAATGGAGAACAGAAGCATCTATTACATGCCTATCCCTGGGGGACACTGCAAAAATAGGTGACACGATGTGTCAGTGAGATTACTGTCTCCTTAAAGAAATGAGATTTATACTGAAGGTAGTAGGATCAGAAATTGGAAGGTAAATTCTCAGTTTCAATACTGAAAGTACAAAACATTTTGTTTCTTTACTATCAAGACAGACAGTGTTTTAAAAATATTCAGTGGGCTTGATTTTACTGCGTGTCCTCATTTATTTTCTTATAATTCAGTTTATCAGAGTCACACATTTAAAACCAGCTATACTTAAGTCTTGGTAAATATTAAGATTCAAATTAGCATTTGCACTAGATGCCTGTTGTTTTCATACCATTGCAAAGTTGCAAAGCTGCAAGAAGAAACAAAGAACTCAGAGACTGTCTATAGAGCTCTTGAAATTCTTTCCACTCAGGAGTACAGGATACCAGCACACTTGTTAGGAATTCAAAGGATGTTTGAAGATTTAAAACAAGAAATAAAAATGAAAGTGGAGACTGAAGTGGAAAAGTCAAGTACAGTTTGGGTCTTTGAAAAAGTTCAACAGCAAAGAAAGTCCAGGCAAAGGTGGTCAGGGCTGAAGGAAGCATTCTAGGTTGATGAGAAGGAGCAAGGATAAGAAACACAGTTATTGACTGCCTGCCAAGTGCTGAGCTCTGGTTAAGGTTCTCTATGTATTAACTAACTTCCTTAATCCTTGCATCATCCCTGCATGAATGGGCGGGGGGGGGGGGGCACAGAGCAGTTAGATCTTTTGCTATTGTTCTGTTCCTGTGATTATTTTACAATACTTCAGTGTAAATTCCAGAGTCACAATGGCTTCACTTCAGCCCTTGAGGCCAGCAGTTAACATGTGAAGTCTTCTCAGCCTGCACGCTCTCCAAGAGGAGCCTTTCCTTGCAATGCCCTTTCTCCACAGTGGTCCCAGGCTGGTTCCATTTTCTCTCCCCTGTGAGGAGCTGAGGTGACTCTTGTCTGCAAGGTACTTGTTGGTATGCTTTGGACAGCAAGATGAAACCAAACTTACAGAGCCAGATTCAGGGGGACAGTTTTGATTCTATTTGTCAGTAAATGTTTGCCTTCAAATAAATTATTATTTTTATTTTATGAGTGTAATCCCTGCATACATGTAAAGGCACCCATGTTATGCAATGCCCGCAGAGGTCAGAGGAGGGCATCAGATCCCCTGGAACTAGAGTTACAGACATTTGTTAGATGCCATGTAGGTGCTGGGAATTGAACCTGGATCCTCTGTGAGAGCAGCCAGTGCTCTTAACTGTTGAGCCATCTCTCCTGACTCATGTTTGCCTTTTTGGCAGACTTTTATTTATAACTGACTGTCATGGTAACATACACATTAGTGATGTTTTGGGGAATCGTGGTACCTCTGATTGACAGAGGCTACCAATATCCAACTGAGGAAGAGCGTGCTCTGCCCCCAAGTTCAGAGAGGTGGAAGAGGTGCTCGTTTCTAGGCCACCAGCTCCCTGATTAGCATGCCAGACTGCCTCTGAAAGACAGCTGAATACAGGTGTGATGATTACTATTGTCAGTTTGGCAAGATCTAGAATCACCTCTGGACTGCCTGTGAAGAAGCTTCTAGATTAGGTCAACTGAGGTAGGGAAGCCCACCCTAAATGCAGGCAACACAATCCCATGATCTGGTATCCTGGAGAGTATAAAGGAGAGAAAGGAAATTGAGCATCAGCTTCATCTTCACTGCTTCCTGACTGTGGATACAGTGTGACCAGCTGCCTCACATGCTTGCTGCCATGCCTTCCCTCACAGGATGGACTGTATCCCTGTGAACTGTAAGCCAAAATAAACCTTTCCTTCCTTCAGTTGCTTTTGTCAGATGTTTTGTTTGTTTGTTTGTTTTTTCAGCAATGAGAAAAGTAAGTAATCCAACAGGTTATTGACACATTTACGAAGGTGTGCAGAGTGGAGGGAGGGGGTGCCCCACTCCAAAGGGAGATCCAGGTCAGAGTTAGAGGTGGCAATATCTTAAGAAGAAAGACTCCATCCAGTCAGGATGGGGGAGGAGGAAGGCCTTGGTGGGAGTCCATGGGTATTCAGAGGCATAGAGGAAGATCGAACTAGCTGGTAAGCTACATTTCCTTGGAGAAGGAGGCTTCCGGGACTTGGATTGAAAGTCAAGGGTGAGGGACTAGAAAAGGCAATGGGGAGAAAGCCATTGTTGTTTCTCCCATTCATGTTCTTATGTGAATCAGGGCTGCCTGGGACCAGGTGTGCGGCACTTGTCAGGAGGGAAGCCATGGAGGCTGGGTGAAGGAGAATTTGTCTTTGCCTTTGGTACCTGCCAGATTATGGAGGTTATCTGCCTGGATATCTGCCTGTCCTTCTGGAGAACAGCAAGAGAAGAACAAAGGACAGCCTGAAAACAAGTAGCTAGAAATGACAGTCCACTCAGCAGGACTTAAGAAGATGATGACACCTTTCCCTGTCCCCTTCCGAAGTGTCTTGGAGAGTTGAGGAGGCTCTGGTGACTTTTCAGATTTCCTGAGGTCACAGACTAGGACAGTGATTTCTGGAGGGACAAAATGACTCTGCTTTTGTTTCTTCACAGGAACTGATGAATAATTCAAGGCAATGCTAAGTAAGCTGGCTCTGCCTGAGGAGCCATCCTGAAACAAGAACATAGGGACATCCCACTGAGTTGCCATTGGACCAAGTTCTCAAAAGAAGGGCCCTATCTCCATTTTCTGTGTTTCTGGCACTGGTCTCACTGGTCTCCCAGGGAGCTGTGCTCCTTCCCAGCCAAGGGGATAAATGCCTGCTATGGACAGGCCCTGAAAGAACTAAGAACTGGAAAACCAGAATGAAAGAAGACGCCATCTGGGCTTTTGCACAGTGCTGAAAGAAAGATGAAGGGCATTGCGCAAAGGACAGAGGAGAAGCAGGAAATGCAGGCTGGCTAGCCGGAGAGTCCCAGGACCTGGCTGAACTGCTGTACTGTCTGTCCTCAGTGCGGCCATGTGGTTTCCTTCCATACCAAGGACAAAATCCTCTTCCCAAAATGTAATAGGGGATCACGGCCAAGAGTTATTGGTTCTCAGAAGTCAATGTCAGGAGCCCTCAGCATGGTCGATGTCCATCTCCAGCATGAACTAGGCTTCTACACCAAAGTACCAGACACCTGGATCGGACAGATAATAATCAAAGTATCATATCTACACTTTGCCTGCAGGTCCAGGTGTCTAGTGTACTATTCCATCACAGGAAGAAAGAGTGGAGCCCTACGCTACTCCTGAAGAAGCAGCTGCTCAAAGTTCCTGGGACCAGTGCCCCAACATTGTCACATAGCCTTCACTAGCAGAAAGCAACTCTGCTCCCCACATCCTGCCCCCCGCCATTGTCTCTCTGCTTTGCTCATCCTGTGGAAAAATGTCCAGTGAGTCACACAGCAGGCTCATGGAAAGGATGCTTGTGTGAATATAAGGGACAACATTCATACTATTTGAGGTACTGATCGAGTTTTCACTATAGTTAGTTCTACAGAAGTAGAATAAGCTAATCTGAAAGATGCCAGCATTTTTGCACAGAATGTTGATCTGCATTAATCTCAAGCAACCTTCTCCAGAGCACAGTCTGAGACACAATTGTGCAAGCAGATGCCGCTCAGTGAGCCAGCCCCTCTGGTGACTTCGACTCATTCCTGAAGGTGTGTCCTGATAGCTGTAGTCACCCAAGGAGACTTAAACGTGTTCATTAAAACAGATATCTTCACTTTTTTTGTAAACAGGTATTTTCTTTTCCCAAAAACATGTACCTAGAAAATCATTGTGTGTGTGTGTGTGTGTGTGTGTTTACATGTGTTGATGCTGTGAGCTGAATGTATCACTACACCTCTGACTTCTATGTTTGAACCTTAAACCCCAATGTGATAGTATCAGAAGCTGGGTACTAGTTAGGTTAGGTCGTGAGGGCAGAGTCCTAGTAAATGGGATTAATGACTTTTAAAGGAGACCCAGAAAACTCTGTCACTCTTTTTCCCACAAGAGGATATAAAGACAGCAATCTGCCACCTATAAAGGTCCTCACCAGACCCCAGCCATACTGGATCCCTAATCGTGGGCCTGTGGCACTACAATAATACCTGTTGCTTAAATCCATCCACTTCATGGTGTTTCATTCCAGCAGTCTGAACAGACTA
Organism: Eospalax fontanierii; assembly: GCA_035773235.1. NCBI lineage: Eukaryota > Metazoa > Chordata > Mammalia > Rodentia > Spalacidae > Eospalax > Eospalax fontanierii. Next base: position 85,525,540 of record CM069527.1, read on the forward strand.
AAACAATTACGGAGTGAAACCCGAAAGAGTTACCGCCTACTAAGTCAGGATACTGAGATAATTACAAAAGCCCACTTGGTTATTTATAGGTTCTCTTGCACCCACAGTGTTTCTAGGACTTAGGAAGGAGATAAACCAAGAGAATAAAAAAAAGAAAAATAGAGCTCATTCTGTGACTAAAATCTATTTCAAGTTTTTGTTTATTTGTTTTTGTTTTTATTTTGGGGAAATGTGCAATCTGAAGAACAACATATCTTACTAATCAAACACAGGATAATGCTGTGGCTAATATGTTTAGAGGAGTGCTAGTGAGTTGGAAATAGGGGGGATCCGTTCTGAGACTGGGGAGGGGAGACGGGAAAGACTTTCTGAACAAGCCTTTTCTTTTCAGCAGCTCCACTGAGCTCAAAGGGAAGGAGCTGGTCCCAGGGTCTCACCCCTCAGCCCCCCTCAGGCTGCCAAGGAACACATTGTATAGTTGGGTATCTCCATGGAGATCTTGGAGAGCTGAAGGCCCCCTTTCAGCAACACTGTAAAGACCTGGTTGGGTCAGGGAGGGGGGAGCACTTGCCTGAGATTTACAAGGCAGGAGGGAGGCGGAAGTGGCCCTCCATGGCTCTGGTGGCCCGTGGTTGAGTGCAGCTGATGTGGGTGTGGTGAGAGCTGCCTCAGTTTCTGATCTGATTCTGTGGGGTGAGACAGTGAAGGTCCCTGAAGGCAATTTCAGCAGCAGGCTCCTGTTCTCTGAATAGGATGGATGATTTGGCCTTGAAAGCTACACTCTGTTGGCAGTCTCCTGACTTCCGCTCCCTCAGCCCTTGCTGCTGGAAATACCTGGAGTCTTTCTGTTTTCTGCTCTGACCTCTGAGAAGTGATGCCTTGGATAACTAATTAAAAACTGTGGATAAATAATACCATAGAGAAATGAGAGGTATCTGGGCCCTGCCACACTCACTGTATCCTACAAATTGGCCTCAGCTCCATTGTGACAGACAAGTCTGTGGGACACAGTGACTCTGTCCTTACTGTCCTGTAGGTGCTTCTCCTTTGACCTGTCAGCTCCTTTTCTGTCCTTAACAAGGTTCTCTTCATATCCACCCTTCTTGTGATGGCTCTGTTTCTGTCTTTTCCTCTGAATTCTCTTGCTTTTCTAGCCTGTGGAACCGTCTACATCACTGGCCCCTCGTCCTCCGGCTTCTGTTTTCCTTCTTTCAGAAAAATATGTTTGCTTGTTTGTTTTTCCTTTTTCTTTTGCCACTTCCTGACTATTAACTATGGACTAGGTGCTAAAAACCAATGTAGAGATGGCAGGCATGGTGCAGGATGGAGGAATTGGCAGCTTGGTATGAGATACAAGCCAGGCAGATTCTGGCACAGTGGTTACATGAAAGGTGCCTCAGCAAAGGGTTTTGAGAACCGGAAGAGGAAAGAGAGGCGGTTCCTGCGGCTTGGGAGATGTGCTGAGAGTGTTAAAGCCTTCTGCATGCCAGCCTGCGTCCCGCCATCCTCCAGCTCCTGACTGTTTACCTCATTAGAAAACTAATCTTTCTTCTCTTTTCTTGGCCCCATTTGTGAGCCAGGAGACAAGCTGCATTAAATCTCATAAACTAAGAATAGTTCTAGAGATTTAACTGCCCAGGGCTTTGGAATGAAATTAGATTAAACAAAGAACCAATGTTGGCATCTTCTGAAGTTTCTGAGAACTTCATGTAAACAGTCCTTTCAGCATCCCGTAGATGTTTCCATGACTTCCTCCTCCTCCCCCAATTAAACCTGTTATTCTTTAAATACCAACCTCTTTCAAATTATATGATCCTTCCAGAAAAACCTCCTCCTTGGAATTATTATTTTAGGTTTAAGTAGTAATACAGAGAAAAAAGTTTCCATAACTCACTCCTTTACAATAAGTAATTGACCAAAAAGGCAACTATGATTTCATCCTTATAATTACTACTTATTGCATTGTTTCTGTACAGAAGCCAACTGGTTTATGATTAAATGGACAGAATGGATTCACAGTGACATGCTTTACACTAACTACCAAATGGCCTGCAGTAGGGATTTGGGGTGTGTACCATGGGAGGTGCATTATGAAAAATATGTACGTTTAAATGACTTGAGCAAAACTGGGAGTTGTGTTGCACAACTGTAATCCCAGCATTCAGGTGGCAGAGGCAGGGGGGTCACTGCAAGTTCAAAGCCAGTCTGGGCTACATAGAGAGACTCCTGTCTAAAAAACCAACCAACCATTAACAACAAACAAATAAGTAAACAGTGAACAAATGTGACCGGAGAGAATGAAGTACAGGAAGCAATTAAGCAGCACCGACTTGTATGTGCTTCGTTGTTGTTCGGACTGAGTTGGATTACTCACCAAATCATGAAAGCATGCCTTCCCCTTCACTGCATACAGCTCTGGCCCAGCACATGCCATGGAAAGAGACATGTAGACTCGATTCTTGTCCCCACTCACTCACTTGGCAGGAACTTGAGTGCACTGTTGCTCTTGTACAACTATATTTGGAGTCATGCTAAGCTATCTGGAAAAGCTGGGTTCATATGGTGCCTTATAAGATACTTGAATCTACATAACTATTAGGCTGTATAATTTGTACGGAAAGAAAGGATACTCTTATTCTAGAGTCAAATTATACCAAAAGAAAATTGGAAATTTTGGAGTAAAGAGTAGGGACTGGACAGATTACTCAGTGGTTAGGAGCACTGGTTTATTTTTCCAGAGGATTCAGGTTCAGTTCCCAGTACTCACATGGCAGCCAGCAATAATCTGCAATGCCAGTTCCATTCTAACACCCTCTTCTGGCCTCCATGGGCACCAAGCACATATGTGGTACACTTACATGCATACAGGGAAAACTCATTCACATAAAAATAAAAATAAATAAGATTAAAAAATAAGTAAAAAGTAGTTACCAAGAACCATAATGGGAGAACCTCATTCAGCATATCCAACAAATCAGTGTCCATTCATATCCAATTCCCACTGCACTCTTGGTCAGTGCAATCAAAAAGGAAGTTCAGCTCTTACAACCACTGTCTGAAAGGGGCAACACTTACTGGACTCTTAGGGAATGCAGAAACGGTTCCTGCTATTTCAACACCCAGAAGGTTGAATATACATATCCACCTGAAAAAAAAGACAAAAACTATTCTCCTTTTCTTTTCAAATTACCATTTTTTGTTCTTTTCTTTTTTATGTGTATGAGTGTTAAGCCTGCATGTATATAAGTGTACCTGTGTCATGCAATACAAAGGACAGAGAAGGCACTGGATTCCCTGAAACTGGAGTTATGGGCCCCGTTGTTAGCCACCATGTGGGTGCTAGGTCTTCTGTAAAACAGTCAGTCCTCTTAACTGCTGAGCTATCTCTCCAGCCTCCCTTTCTTGTTTTTGATTCTAAATATTCCATCGAATCCACCATGCATTTGTTTATATATGTACATGTATACCGTGTAGGCTAACAACTGCATATTAATCTAGAACAAACCCCACAACTCCATTATGATGCAAAAAGGAAAATATACATAATTTGGCAAACAAAGCGAATCTATCCAGGCTGCAGTCCCTAAGGCCAGATCTGCAAACTGCTGCGCACTCTCCAGGGTGCAGCCAGCTTTTAAAAGTTCCATAGCTGAGCAGCTCTGTGGGCTAGTTCAACCTTGGAATTGGTTGGTCCAGAACCTGTCTGTCCCTCAGGGATTATTTGTGTTGGAATGTAGCAAGGTATGGCGAGGTGATTAAAACTTAAGAGGTCTGAGTTTGCTTTGTCCTTACACATATGAGGAAAAAGTACTTCCCCAAGAAACAGTTGAATTAGAGGTAAAAGAGAAAATTCACACAACCCTAAAGATAGAAAAGAAAGAAAAAGGGATTGGATGAAGCAGAAAGAGACAGACCAGAGAGGGGAAGGGAAGAAGGAAGAGAAGAGTAAAAGAAGAATAATTTCTAAAGGTTGAAGTTATTTCAGAAAACAATTACTAACTGCTTCCCGACATTTTTGGAGGATTGTCATGGAGAGACAGATTTGGGTTCTGGCTTAGACTGTTCACACTAGAAAGAAAGGAGCAGAGCAATTGCACAGAGGAAGACACCCACATGTACGCACACATGTACACACATAGAGAAGGCCTTAAATTGAAGCAAGGCATGGGAGTCCCTGCCTCCCAGCCTAGCACAGCTTTCACAGGGGCTGCTGGAGGAGAGAAACGTTAGCAAGTTCTGCAAATCAGTTCACAGGAGGCGGCCTCCTGGGAACTCACCTCTTTCTTTCCTAGCCCACTGCCCTAGGCTGGAGCTGGTGTCTTGGGCCCTGGGGCATCTGTAGCAAAGAAACTATGAAAACATTGATTTTGAGATGAGGTAGACATGAAAGAATGGGCTGGGGCCAGGATTTCAGACATTGCAGTAGTCTGCCTACTGGGAGAGTGTCTGTAGGCTGATGATAATGATGACAGTTGGCCATGAGCCTCTGCAGATGCGTATCCCAAGCATTTCCAGACCTAATGAGTCCACAGAGCCTCCCACAGGCCAGAGCCGTCATGTTAGTACCAAATTACCATAAGGAAATGGGGACATCTGAGGGACTAAGGGAATAATGTGGACATGATGAGGGAAAAATCTCTGAGTTCTTACATGTTTTTTTTTTCCTGCAATGGCTCCTCCAGGTGGGACCAGAGACAGGGTGCCTGTAAGTATGACCGAGGTTTCAGAAAAGGTGGAGGGAAGCTCCAAGAGTGCCTTTAGTCCTCTGTCCTGGTATTTGTTCACAAACATTATCTGAGCCTGTAAAATCTACCTATTGCAGCAGATGCTTACCACACCACGTAGATGTTAGAATCATCCCAAGAGTCTCACTAGGCTTGAAGATTTCCAGAGTTTGGATTTCATGTCCCCAGAAAGAAGCCAGAAGATCACTTCTCCAAATTCTTTTACATCTAGGCATAAGGATATGCTAAGCCTCTTCAGATGTATCACGAAAGACTAACTTTGGAAGCTGGATGTGGTGGTACACGTCTGTAACCCCAGCTCTTGAGAAGAGGAATTCAAGACCAGTCCTGCATAAATAGTGAGTCTGAGATCAGCCCAGTCTACATGAGCCCTGTCTCAAAGAATCAGTCAATAAATAAAACAAAGTAAGACTTTGGAGGGAAGCATGTGAATGAATGCTGAGTAGATTTCTGATGGGGAAGATAGAGCGAGCACTTTGGAAGGGCAGAAGATGTGTTGGTCCCATTGCTGGACTCTAAGAGCGTGGGGTCTCCTGGATCTGTGATTAGCATCCTTCCAGTTATCCTGTGTAATACCCAAACAGACAGAGAACACAATCAGGGTCCCTTCAGTAAATTTTGTTTGTAACCAAGAACTCAGTAATTAAAATAAGCATTTTATTATAACACTTGCAAAGAATGTGTAATTGGGCTTAAGCTTAGTTTTAAATCAAAGCAAGTGACCCCAGATTAAAGCTGGGTCCATGTTTCAGATTCCTGGTTCGGTGTTTTTTGTTTTTATTGTTGTTGTTTTTCTACCACAAAATCATGCCTTTGTGAGAAGAGTTATATTTTCAGTTGGATTCAAATGAGAATGATTAAAGCCATTTTTAAAAAATACAGTCAATGGCCACTCTTAGGCTACACACTTGATTGAGCTGAGCAGCTGCAGACAGGATGAGTAAGGACACACCTGCTTCAAGCACAAAAATTAGAGGTTACTCAAAGTGAAGCTGTCAGGCTAAATAAAATAATTTGGCATGGTGGCTCACATCTATAATCTTCCTACTTGGGAATCTGAGGCAGGAGGATCACTATGTATTCAATGTTAGCCTGGAGTACCATAGAAAGTTCCATGTACGCCTGAGCTATAGAGTAATATTCTGCCAGAAATGATTTTAACACAAAATGCTGTAAATCAAAATTAATATAAAATCTATGATGAATAAAACAGCAAAATGAAAAAAATAAAACCAACCAAAATCCACATTACTGTGTTTTCCTTTTGCCTCTGATATCTAGTTAACCTATCCTGTCCTCAGGGAATGTACACATATTATTTTAAAATAAATTAATAGCACAGATTAAGCTATCTTCATCTCCTGGTGTGAATCTTCTCCAGTAAAATACACAGCAGCATCTCCCTCAGAGCACTCCTTAGTCTGTAGCCTTGGATTAGATCAGCATCTCTATGTCCAAACCTGTCTGGATTTGTAGAAATATTAACTCTGGCTGAATCTCTAAAATAACAGAGGGAAGGGGGCCAAATTAAATACAAAGAGACACCAGATCAAATTTTCACAAACCTCTGGGCGGATGGCCATCCGGTGTCTGTGAATAGAAGCCTTGGCCAGTCACAGTGAGGACAACGGTGATTAACTTCATCTGACACTATGTGCCAGAGGTGGTGTTAGCTCTTGAAACACTTGCTGTTTCTTGTCACAATTCCGATGAGGTAGAGACTCATAGGAGGAAATGATTGAGTGAAGTTTGTCTCTAACAATGGGAGAGCCACACAGTACCTGCCCAGGTCTGAAGTCTTCCTATTACACCAGGTTTCTTTTTGGAGAGCAGACCTGTTTGTACCCAGGAAATCAAGAAGTATGACAACCAGGAAGCATCAGGGCAGGCCCTTCCCAGCAGGCCAAGGGGCACTACTGCCACGAAGGCTGCTGCTTCTGTTGATGAGTGAGAGAAGGTAGTGAACTTCAAGCCTGCAGTCTCTGTACAATGACCCAGAGCCACAGGGTGCTCCCTGCCATGCTGTGAAGTTTGTTCAGTCTCTAAGAACAGTCTTGCATACGTGCCTCTTCATTACATAATCCTGAAAGCTCTGATAGAAGAACTTCATAATGCTTCCCATTACAGATGGAGAAATTGAAGCCCAGGTAAGTCAATTTAATAATAAAACTCAGACAGACTCAATTTACCCAATCTTCAGGTAAGGCTCATTTCTATGATCTATAGTCATTCAATGAAGATTCAGTCCTCAACTGTAAGTATGGTAAAACTTACCTTCATTGTCCGCATTGAGAGACCCTCCTGTGAATGTTTTAGTGGTAAAACCAGTATTTTGACAGTGAGATCTAGTTTTTAGAAATAACCCTGATCCCTTGGTTTATCAAGTGTTTGTAAAATTTGAACTTATCAATGTATTTTTAGACAGGAATTTTCACAGGGAAGTCCAGATTTCTGGCTTCTCTTGAAAACTTAACAGAACACAACCAGAACCATTTTCACACGTGGCAATGATTGGCTATGGAGAGTAGAGTGCTGGCGATCATGCAACACTCCATGATGAAACACACAGACGTGTCATGAGCTCCTCTGTGACACTTAGGAGTTTGAGACCAACCAGGGCAGAATTACTTACACACTGGCAAATACTTCTAATGATTTTTTTATTTTTCCTTCCTCACGGCCTCCCTCCCTCTTTCCCTCCCTCCCTCCTTCCTTTCTCTACTTGTCTCCCTCCCTCTCTTCTTTCCCTCTCTCTGCAGTTCTTTTCCCAGTTTACCAGCATGTCACTTGACTAGAGCTGAGGAAAACCAACCATATTTACCAGCATACTGTCCCAGAGCCATCTTTACTCATTTGTATGAGTGGCTAGGCAGGGAAGGCAGGGAACTGAAATTAGCATCGCCTATTAAGGACTATGGATAGAAATGGTGATCTCAGGGCTGGAGAGATGACTCAGTGGTTAAGAGCACTGACTGCTATTGCAAAGGACTGGGGTTCAATTCCTGGCACCCATATGGTGGCTAATAATCTCCAGTTCCAGGGGATCCATCATCCTTTTCTGACCTCCTTGGGCACTGCACAACATGCATGCACTTGTATACATGCAGACAATATACTCATACACATAAAATAAAAATAGTAAGTAAAATATCTAAAAAATGGCTGTTTCTCTGAAGCAAACTTGTACATAGTATTAAACAAGGTAAACCTTAAATTCATTTAAAAACACATTTTATTCAAGGATAACACAATGACCAAAATTGAAAAGGTCAATTCAAGGAATTATTACAAAGTGAACCTGACTTAACAATATCCTGTTCAACAAATAGAATATTGACAGTATGTTCAAAACCCTTCTATAACCATTCAAAATCACCACCCTCGTCCTCTTCCTCTTCCTAAAGGTGACTACTCCCTTCACTTCTAGCATTATGATTTAGTTTTGACTGGTTGTGAACTTTACATAAATGGATTGTAAAGTATATAGTCTTTTAATATTTGGCTTTAAAATATTTTTTCATTTGTTGAAATGTCATCCATTTTTGCACTGGAGTTTAGTCCTACCCATCCACTACCAACGCCCGAGGAGCTCCCACCACTGGTGGGAACTGATGTGTGAAGCAGCCGTGTTGTATGCAGACATTACCACGGCACAGCTTTTCATCTATCAGTTTGGCTTCTCTGAGTTAACATTATATTTGTAGGTTTACCCATATTTTGAACAGTCAAATTCACATTTCTTTCTATGAATATTCCACAATGTATTTACTCATTCTACTATTGAGCTGTTTCTAAATCTGAGCTTTCTTTCCTTGGATTTTCTTCAAAGGAGAGCCTGAAAGAAAGTTTTTCTTATTGACAGTCTACATGGGAATGTTTTTCCAGAGAACAGGAAAATAGAGCAGAAAGAATAAAAATGGAAGAAGCAAAGCTCAGGTGTGGACTTATGGCTGCCAACACTGTCCAAGGATGCTTAGAAAATGCATTCAGTACAGTTCATAAAGGAGAACAGCAGGTGGAAATGTTTATCCATTGTTGATTGGTTTGTGTCCCCTCCTCATCAAGGACAGTGCCATCAACATAAACTCTCCATGTCTGAGAAACTGCACTTCCAGAAGTCAGCTGCTACAGCAAAAGTGAATCCTGAAGGATTTTGAAGTTGTGCAGGAGAGACATCAACATATTGATTGTCCTTTTTGAATAGCACAACTCTGAGCATTCTTGTGTAGATCTCTTGGTGCACATTTCTATATATTTCAGTTAGATATTATAAGAATGGAATTGATAGGACATAAGATATTCACATATTCAACCTTGGGAGATATTATTAAACAGTTTTTAAACTGATCATAATTTATCTACATTCCCACCAGTCTTATGGGAAAATTTTAGTTGTTTTAACATTTAAAATCGTTACATGCTTATATTTAAAATGATATTTTGGGGAGCCAGAGAAATGGCTCAGCAATTTAGAGTGCTGGATGTTTTTGCAGAAGACCTGGGTTCAAATCCCAGCACCTACATGGCAGCTAACAACCATCCATAACCCCAGTTCCAGGGAATCTGATGTCCTTTTCTGTCCTCCACGGGCATTGTACAACATGGGTACACTTACATACATGTGGCCATAACACTCATACACATTAAATAAATCAATAAATTTTAAATGCTACTTTAAAAAAAATCACCAAATGTTTTATCAACCAAATTAAAAACACAGACTTTCATGAAAAAAAAATCAGTTTCTAATGGCAGAAGATGGTTGCCAGATTGTATGTCTTTAGCTGTTGGGTTCACTTAGCCCTGCATCACACATCTGGTCTTTTGACTGCTGTGTCGCAGCCACAGATGTGCTCTTGGATCCTGGGCTATGGGGGTGAGATCAACAGCTTCACACTTGACCCAAGTGACAGTCCAAAGTAAACAGAGAGGAAGGAGCAAGGCACTAAAAGGAAGTTGCCATAATTGATTACATGTCATTTGTCAGGAGACCATTCCAAGTCTTTGACTAGCTTGATTCCCTGATGTGATGCTGAATGGCTTCCTGTATGGAATGCAATCCTTCCGGTGGCAATGTCCAGGGGCTAACTTTCCTCTGCTCTGCTCAAAATCTTATGGTCCAAGCTGTTTTCAACATGTGACTTCTGCTAGAGAAACAGGAAGCAAGGGGACTACTTTTTAAGGTCTGGTCCTCAATTGCTTTCCTCCTAATTTCTAGCCCAAGATGAACCTCACCTGTCTCCAGTGTGATACTATAAAACTGCCCAGTGATTCATTCTGAGGTGTTCTTTACTTACACCAGCATGAGGATAGTTCCTTGCTGATGGTTATCTCAGCCTCACCCTCAAGGAACAGCTCCTAGAAGATATACCAAATCTAGAAAACCATGCTCAAGCATTTATGTCTTCAAAATATCCCTTCCAAAGACAAGTCAGTGGTTCCAGATGAATAGAAAAGGGAAGCAATTTCTACGCCAGAAGCCCTGCTAGTTCCCTAGGTTTCTCTTACTGTGTGACCGGCAATGCTGTGCTGCTTCCTGGCCACTAGAAGCAGAGGCTTTCCAGTCCTAGCCTGTGCCTTGCGCGGTTCCAGCACCCTTTCCCCCAGCACCTGGGACAGGCAGTCTCTGGCTCACTGTTGGCTCTTCTCCTGTAGCTATGCTAGGCCATCTGTGCCAGGCCTATTTTGTGGTGTCCTGAGAGAAAGTCTTCCTTTCTAGAAAGGCACTTTTAACTATGGGCACAGAGAGGTCAAATGACCTCAGCATCTTGCACTGAAAAGTCTTAAAAGATGTCCATCTTTCCTCTTCTAAGGAGAAGGTCCAAGTCCAAGTCCATTCCTTTAGCTCTTCTCTCTTGCCTAGGGCAAAGATGGCCTGCTCATGAGTACTATTAACTCTTCTACATTTTGTAGATTCTAAATATTCCAACTCACTGTACTTGGGAGCGGTAGACAGTGATAAGGGTGGTGGGAGGGGACATTGGAACTTTATTTCAATTATTCCTCTACTGTAAGAACAGCCAGTATTTACTGGTATGTAGACTTAGCACTTTCCATCTCACTTAATTCATGGGACTTTTTAAAGCAGTTACAAGACTTAGCTCATGTTATACCTGGAGAAACTGTGCTCTTACACTCACAGTTGGGCCATGGTTGAGCTAAGAGCCAAATGTAGATAGTTGGCTTCCAGAGGTCATCCTCCTAAGAGAAGCCACATTGCACTAGGCTTTCATCCCTGGTCAGTCACCTAAATGTGGACCCTTATTTCCCAGCAACATGCTTTCTTTGTGGTTCCAGCTCCAAGGATGTCTTGAAAACAACTCTGAAGAATGTAGTGTGGACCCGTCCCAATCTGTTCCCCAAGGCCTCTACAAACTCTGCCATCAGAGCCCGTGGGACATTTTGAGTTGTCAAATAATGTGGAGTATAGTCCACATGGGCATCTAGGCTCTCCAACTTCCCGCCCAGCTGTATCACTTACCAGATGTGAAATTGTCACATGGTATTTGAATTCCCCAAGGTTTGGTTTCTACATCTGAACTATAGTTTCATGATAATTCTGTTCATGTTTATTTTTAGAGGATTCGGTAAGCTGATAAATGTGAAACAGGAGATCCTAAGGTGTGTTATGGGGCTTTTACTTGTTATAAAAGCCTTGTTTGGGTTTTGAAATATCAAGGTTAGAAAGTATGAAATTGATTTTGTTTTTTCCAAGACCTTACTCCCCGCTCTCCGTTTCATTCTCTGTCTCCATTGTCACAGAGTAAGGATAGAGCCTGCAAGCACACCTAGTGTGAGGACGATCCGGGTCATTCCTCTCACCGTTTCTGTTCATTCATCCTCAAACTGGCTTATCCTTCCCTTCTTATTTTATGTGTACTCTTCCTTTTCAGGTGCTGGGAGGAGTTGAGATACTTAAATGACCCAAGGAGAATGGGTTGGGCAATATCCCTGAGGCTAAGAGCTTACTTACCCAGAACTGAAACCAGACAGACCCTGCTTCTGAGCCTCTGTATCAGCCCTTTTGTGGTTTGTCCACAGTGTGCTGTGAGCCAGCCAGACTCCCCGATAAGGACTTTCTGCCCCAGATGGAGAGTATTAATGTCCACAAAGGGCACAGAGCACCTTATCAAAAGAACATCAGGAAGACATGCCCGAAGTGCTGGCTCCTCTTCCCAGAAGTGCTTCTCCAGTCACAATGATTTTGTCTCATGGAAGCACATAAGACTGAAGCTGAATCTTATACTCTGACTAATATAGTGGTTCTTCATCAGGAAGTGTATCAAAATGGCCTATCTTGGGAGACTTAACATGACTTTCTGTCCCAAAAGTCTAACATAAATTAACCACAGAACCAAGGACATGTGGATCTTGACTCTGACACCATCATCCCTGGTTAGTGCTGCCACCTTCCCAGTCAAAAATCAACCACGGTGATCAGGGTGACTTTTCAGCTAATAGGCATTCATGCAAATGAGTAGCTCTAAAAGACAAGTTTAGAAAACCAAAATAGTCACACAATGCTGGCAAAATCTGTTCTGTTTAATCCTCAGTACTCTATACTTTCAAAACAGCTTTTTTTCTCCCCGGGTTAATACGCTAGTCCCAACTTTCCCGATAGTCATCATGGCTGTGTAAACATCTGCCCCACCACCTCCCACATCTCAGATGTGGCCGGTGAGGTACAGTGATAACTAATACATCCAGCAAATCAAAAGGCAGAATCCACGCTGAAGGCAGGTCTCCCATATCACATCGCATTAGCCAATAGCACTGTCTTTCTCTACAAAGCTTGTGCTTGTATGCACATAAATGGGAATAAGAACATCTCTGCCCTGCCCCTTTCAGCTCTGCAGGATGCAGCCGACCATTCATTTCCCCACAACACTTGCTGTAAATTTGCTTTTAAAAGACATTCTCCTACAATACTGTCAATGGTCCTTGCATTAAAAATGAGAGAAATATGGAAAGATGCATTCAGATCTTCTAGAACAAATGGCTTCTTTATTGCATAAAAGCTCTTCTGTGTCTCGAAGGTACTGAGAATAGAATAATTTATCACAAATGAGATTATTATTGCTGGGAAAAGGTCTATTTTAATGCCAGTTTTCTTGGGGGATTAAACCAAACCCTAACAGTTCACTGGGGGCATTCAGCAATGTATATGTTAAGTGCTTAAAAGCTGTATGTCGGGGATACATGCTGAGACAGCAGTGTTGGGAAAGAAGAACATATTGTTTGTTCTTATCTTTAGGGAGTCAGCTACAGTGTCTGGAAAGGAAAAATGAAGACAATAATTTTTCTGCAACCAAATGAAGATCCTCTGTGTTCTGGGGTTTGACATGCTGTGTTAGGACCTCAGGCTGCTGGGTGGCATCCAGTCTCGGGGAGACATTCTACAAAACAAATATTGTCTTGAGAAAACTTCATCCTGTTGTCCTTTTTGGCACATGTTTTGCAAAGAAATTAATGGAGATCTCAAAGGAAAACTGAAACTCTAGAGTTCAAAAGAGAGCAAATTGTTTTCTGATATAGCCAGAAAATAGGATGTTCTGATTAATGTGCAGGAAAGACTTATGGCCAGCTTTCAGAGACTTGAAACACGGTCCAATGTGTTTCTCATGAACATGATATTGAATACTACTTGATTTTGTTGTTGTTGCCTCAAAGTCATCCTAAAAATATCACAGGAGAGTATCAAAGCAGAGAGTTGGTTATTGGAACGTCATTTCCACCAGCTGTTACAGGATGAAGTTTTAGTGGTCTCAGGTAGAAAAACCCAAATGTGTGCAGCAACCCATGGAGTCTAATATTCTAGGTAAAGGAAGAGAAAAGTGAGAGGGAATTCACTTTTCTTTCTTGTGTGTGTGCATGTGTGTGTATATGAGTATTCAAGTATACACGCATGTGTGCATATGCATAGTGCATATTGAGGCCAGAATCAACCATCAACACTTTTCCAGTCACTCTCCACCCTGTTTTATGAGACAGGGTCTCTTACTTTTATCTGAAGTTTTCCCATTCAGGGCTGGCTGACTGACCAGCAAAGCCCCAAAGATCTGGCTGTCTCTAAAAAGACCAGAATTATAAACTTTTCCACTATGGCGCCCAGATTTTTCACATGGGCTCTGAGGACTAGATTCAGGTCCTCATACTTAAGCAGCAAGTACTCTACCAATGGAACCATCTCCCTAGCCCTGCATTCACTATTCCATGAACTTTGACACAAAATATATACAGTAATTATCTTTCATATTCCCCATAGTTACCGGGATATTTAAAAACATGATCTAGCATTGTGATAACAGATAAAAAGATACTTGTAAACAGCTATCCTTCCTTTTGCATTTTCATTTCTTTATCAGTATCCTTTATCCATGTCTTTTTTTGCAAATTCATTTCCAGTCCACACCCTGTTACTTGGGTGCACAGACCGTGCTTGGAGCTGAGTACTAAAACCATCATATCTGTCTTTTATTTCGGAGGGAGGAGGAGCTGGGCAGCAAAGGGCCCTGGGCTGCATGCAAAGAGTTGGCGGGAGGAAGTCTGGCTTGACAGGCCCCCTCAGGACTGACTTCTTGGCAGTCCGTACACTCATCTATCCTTGGATGTCTGCACTGGAGTTGTAATAATAGCCAGCATTTATTAAGCATCTCATCTGTGCCACGATCTACCCATTATCTCCTTTAGTCCTTATGCAACCCAAGAAGCAAGCACTGTCACCATTTCTGTTTTAAGGAGGTGGCTATTCCCATATGGGGTATACACATAGCCACACACCAGCTAAGTAACTGATCCATGCCTGTCTCATGTCAGAGTTCCAGCTCAGACCTCATTGCCCACAGACCCAGTAACTTCCATTCACCAGCTTCTGGAGATTATAAGACTTCAGGAAATATCCTTCATATCTTCTCTATTCTTTGTAAACTATTAAAGAGCAAAATGAGAACTCTTGTACCACGACTCAAAGGACCCCGAGTCTTCTCTCCCGCGGGAATTCTTCCCCACATATTGCTCTCCCCTCTCCTGCATGTTCCTTCATCTTGCATGGGATCCTGCCATTGTCCCACTGTTATGCAGTCCTCCACAGAAACCCCTGGATGAGGCTGCCTGGTCTTGGACTTTGAGTCTCCAATGGGGACTAAACAGATGTCTTTTCTTTATAAGCTATTTAGCCTCAGATATCTTCTTACAACAATACAAAGTGAATGGCTGGAGAGATGGCTCAGCTGTTAAGAGCATTGGCTATTCTTATAGAAGAGCCGGGTTTGAATTCCAGCACCCACACGGCAGCTAACAACTACTCATTGCTCTAGTTCCAGGGAATCTGACATTCTCTCCTGTCCTCTACAGGCACAGGTGCCCCTACCTACATGCAAGCAATGTACTCATACATATAAAAATAAAATACAAACGCATAGGGCGGTGCACATCAAAACTTTATTATTACCCTAGCTCTCTTTTGCTACCCAGTTCTCGAATGTCTCCTTTGCTCCAACCCCAACAAGCAAAATAAATCTGAGAATGATGTTTTTGTTTTATTCACAGGATTGGGGTGGAGTAGTTGGTTTGCATATTAGTCACAGTTATTTGCATATTGCCTTTTACTAAGTAGTACCAAATCTTCTTTGAAGTCAGATATTCTTTCATAACACTGGCATTCCCCTTCCCAGCAAAGGTGGACCACCCCATAACAAGTGTGTTTTTAACACGTCCTACATTAGGAGAGAGAAAACACAAGTACGTTTGCTATGGTGCGAGGCCTGGCTTGCTTTGACTGCAATGTTGCATATGATTTTTAAAATCTGTTTAATAATCAATGTTTATTGTCCTTCTAGTCTTCCCTTCCCCTCATCTGCTTTCCCCATTTCCTACAGATCTGCGACACCTTCTCAAGAATTAGGACATCTTTGACCATTTACACAATCAGAGTTAATATTAAGCCCAATTTAAGGAGAAAATTACTCAAAAATAAAATAAATCACAACTTAGCAGTTAAGAGCACTGGCTGCTCTTGCAGAAGACCTGGGTTCAAATCCCAGCACCCACATGGCAGCTAACAATCATCCATAGCTCCAGTTCCAGGGGGTCCAATGCCCTCCGCAGGCCTTCACAAGCATTGCATGCACAGGTACATTTATAGACATGCAGGTAGAACATTCATACACGTAAAATAAAAATAAAAATCATTTAAAGAGCCGTGGTAATAAAAGCAGAAATGCTATTTGCCATGGCAGTCTCAAACACATCTGTTAAAAGCTTCTTTGGTGGACTCATGAAAGCAGGGATGATTGGATACAATTTGTAAAGCTGGATGAAGTGAAAGCCTATTGAAAATGACACCAGCCTCTTCTCTAGAAGGAATCTATTGTGCATAGTTATTAAGACAAAACCTCCTCCACATAGTTGATTTGGTTTCTGCTCTTTGTGCCTGTCTGCTTTGCTCTATGTTGTCTCTGTTTTGTAGAATGGATGCCACCAGAGCCGGAGAGTTTTCTAGGGAGATCGTGTTACATCTTGGTACAAGGTAGATCTTGTCCCTGGAACTGAAGTTGCTCAGCTCTCTGCCTCTCCTCCCCTTCAGTGCTTCCCCTGCTCTGACTTGCGCTTGCCTAAATGAAGCAAAGTAAGCCACGACTTCCATAAACCATTATTTCAGAGGGACTGGAATGATGAGAGCCACAGTGTAAACTGGCATCAGTTTTGTATTCCTAAACTACTATGAGCTAGCAGGCTGAGAAAGAGGATGCTGCAGCAGGGGGTGGGGGGGTGCAGTGGTCAGCCTGAGCCACTGGTTCTTGACCTCAGTCAGGGAGCAAATGAAAATGCACACTCTTTGACCACACCTTCAGGAACTCAGATTTGGTCCACATGGAGCAGGTCTCAGATAATTTAATGCAGGCAGATTAGGAGCAGAAACACTGTAAAGGACAATGGGCTACTGGCCAGGAAGGAATTATCCAAGAAGAGAAGCAACAAAAGGCAAGCTATTAGGAGTCAAATTTAGATTTCAGTCCCAGCAACACTTCTACCTAAGGTTTATGAGCATCTTTTCTTCATATTGCAAAGATAATAGCAGCTACTATGTAATGAGTTCTTGCTTAGAACAGAGCTTGACAACTCATAATAACCCTGTAAGGAAGACATATCATTATCCTCATTTAACATATGAGGAAACTAAGGCACAGACTGAGTTATAGATTGCCTAAAAGGCCACACTGCTAACTAATGTTGAAACTGGGATTTGAACCCAGGAATCTGAACTTGTTGAGTTATGGGAATTCAGGAAGTATCTAATCCTTGCCAATACAGAGAGGCTCTGTGTTCTTTCACAGTGTTGCTGAGAAGTGACCAGCCTATCCCGTATGGTCGGCTGCCTGCTGTGGTAGAACTCTACTGTAATTGCTGGAGGCTGGAGTAGTGATGAGAGTAGGAACACTGGATCTGAACATCTTGCCTCAGTTTCCTTACCGCAGTCTCCTGACATCAACATGGTGCAATATTTGAAGGAGAGAATGCTTGCGAGCAGTATTTTGTAAGCTCCTACTTATGTATAAATATCCATTACAATTATGAAGATATATGGATCTAGTCATACCACAGAGCATCCAAGACTGTTTTCTTCTGGCTCCCAATTGTGTTGGGAAACATAAAACTGTGTGCTATTGGTTCTCAAATGGGGGCTTAGTTTTCCTTTCCCAATGGATCTTCTCTTACAGATGAAAAAGTTGCGAGAGCTGGTGACTGTGTTGAGGCTGCTCCTTTGGAACAGAAGGAATCATCCCAAGAGATCAGAAGAGTTGCTAGCCTATGAGACATCACTTGACATTCTAGAATTTTATTCCATGCAGTTCTGAAAGTGAAGGAATTCTCCCTGCAGTAAATATTTGCAGTCAAGATTTGAGATCTCAAAAGAGAGCCTGTAATCTTGACACTTGTCCCTTGCTGTAGTAAACACAACCCCAAAAGGGTAGCCTTTGATTTGTGTTTTGTAGTATCTTTGACTCAGACATGCTAAAAAGGTTATACCAGTCAATAGACATTTACTGAAGCTCTGCTTGCATCATGGTAATGCTTAACTGAGAACTTGTTTGTGGGGAAAACTCACTCAGCCCGGTGGATAGGAGCACAGTAAGACCCCTCAGTTTAAATTAGATGACAAAGCAAACCAAAGAAGGAGTCATCTTTTCCAAGTGTCTCCTCATAATGGTTCTTAGGAAAACCTCAGATCCACCAGAGAGAAATAATAATTTTTCCTATAATGAGAATTTGCCATCACTCACACCAGTCAATATCTTATAAATCAGTACCATCCACCCACATAGAGATAATATATCATTAGAAAGTATACCTGGGAATAAATCAATTTTTTTTTTTTTTTGCCTTAAGGAAAAAACTCTTTCTGTAGCAATATGTAGTAGAACTCACATTTTCCGTCTTCATTTCATCAGGTTTGAGACCCTCGGATTGAGTGTTCCTTTTAGAGTGCGGTAGGAGAAGGGTTGAATTCACGCCTGTGGAATTCAGTTCAGTCCCTCGCCATTCTATTCTGTTCTCTTAGCAGACTGTGAGAGATGCAAGTTGATCAAAGGAACTGTTGTGGGCCTTTGTAAGTGGGGAACTGCTTACATGCTGGGAGGCAGAGCTGGAGGGAGTAGGATTATACTTGAGCTTTTCTGAATCCCAACTGGAAATGGATATCCCTTGGCCATTGGGGAAGGTCTTTGAGGTAGAGAGGGGCAAGAGAAGACCAAAAGACTGAGGAGCCAAGATCAAGACATGAGATTTGACTTTGCTGGTTAGGCAGGGGAAACCAGAGCCAGGAGCATGAAGACGTAAGGCTAGGCAGAATGTCGGCTGCAGTTTCCATGCATAGTATTACATCACTAAGGGAACAGCATTTGAGAGTTTATAATTGACTTTCACCTACCTTATTGTTTCACTTTCTCCTTAAAGCAAACTGCATATTGCCTCCTCTTACAGATAAAGATGCTAAAGCTTAGGAGTACAACTTACCCAAGGTCCTGAGGTACCTACACATACTTGACAGGATCATTTTGCAATGCCAGACTCTGCATTCACAAACCATCTGGTACTGCAGAAAGTATTTTAAATCACATGGTCCTACATTCACGCATTTGTGTGCTGCTTCTGAGGCTTGCCTGGAATAACGTAGCCTTTGGAAACTGGTTTTCATTCTTGTTTTGTTAGGGTTATAAAACAAAATCTTTGTTTCTCCAACCGAAAAGGCTGGAACTGGACTGGCATTGTTTTAATCTCAGCATTCTGTGAAATCTGTTATTATATTAGTTTATGCTACATTTTTTTTCAAGTTCTCCAGTGAGTGATCCCAGTGAGTGTGATCAGTGACATTCATACCACATTCATTAGTTTGAAAATGAAGCTATAATTTAGCTCTTTGGAAGCCAAAAGAGAACTTGATATTTTTTAAAGTGTGAAAAATCTTTCAGCTATGCCAAATTAACTCAAAACATCTGAATGATCTGCCTCCAAGTTATAAAAGGCCTTGAATTTTCTAGAGAGACCCCATTCTCATAGATGTGATAATCACAGTCTGGAAAACTGCAGAGTGGCCTGGTGGAGTGATCTTTTCTGGGTGGGCTGACAGCCAAACTATTGTTCTTTCTGTGTCTCAACAGAGAAAGGAGAAGTGTTTACTAAGAATCCCTGGAATCTGTCAATTAGCCTGGAATTTGAGGGATTTTCCTGCTGA
This sequence comes from Eospalax fontanierii, assembly GCA_035773235.1. NCBI lineage: Eukaryota > Metazoa > Chordata > Mammalia > Rodentia > Spalacidae > Eospalax > Eospalax fontanierii. Next base: position 85,545,019 of record CM069527.1, read on the forward strand.
ACTTTGTGGCTGTCATCTAAGAGTTGAAAGCCCAGGTGAAAAATGTTTAACCCTTCAATGGTAGGCCAGCCCAGAATACCAGTTTGGATGGAGATCTGGCCACCTTCCCCAAGCTCAGTTCCATTTGACATCAAAGGCAACATAAAAGTGGTGTGTCCCCTCTACACAGAGTAACTTGAGGGCAGTAACAGGAGCGCAGGCCCCTGATCTGGATTCCTAGGCTCAACACTACATCAAAGCTTTCAATATGTCTTTGTGGTGATGGGAATCTGTGTTTTAACAGGTCCAGGTGATCCTAATGCAAGAAGAAGCTTAATCCATGTTATATAGTCCTCTAAAGATAAGAGAATGTATATACCCACAGAAAACATTTATCAAAAAATCCTGCATCTTCTGGGGTCGCAAATAGCAAAGCAGTGGTCAGATGCCTGGCTCCTATGGGGCTGCTGGGGAGAGATGGAAAGAAGCGGCCTTAGGATCCTGACACCTGCTAAAACCAAGAACACATGCACCAAAGAGACAAAAAGAAGGTAGGCAGGAAAGTGACATAAGTGCTGGTTGGTGGCGAGGAAAGGTTAGATGCATCAGAACCCAGACTTGGCCTGGAGAGTGAGAAGTGGACAGCTAGCATTTTGTAGAAGAGATACTCAGCCTCTTTAATCTGGTGCCCCCAAAGGCTGTGGCTAATTAGTTAATTAGACATTTTGTAAGTAGCTGCCTTCATGGACCTTGGGGACATAGAGAGTAAACTCTGAAGCAATCATTGTTCTTCTTCAGAAGCAGCAATACTATGAGACTGTATGAGTCTCAAACAAGAGGGAAGCCATTCGGGGCTTCAGGTCTAAGGTGACGGAGACCCACTAGGATGCTGAGACTTGAAGGACGTGAAGGGGAAGCAAAGCTAAATCTTGAAGGCTAGGAGGAAGGCACAAAAATTTACCAGGAAGGAGGATGTACCGAGCGACGTTCTCACAAAGCCAGGCAAAGAAGCGGGGTCCTGGCAGCCCAGCATCTCTTTGCTTTATCCTGGGTTCAGATCCTGAGTTTCTACTGGCCTGCTCACAGAATGTCATCTTCCAAAAACTATAGCCCTCCTGTTTGGGACTTTGTACCTTGAGCAGCACTGTACAGTGTGCAGGGAGAACTAAAAGTAGCACCCAGCCTCAGTTGACAGGCAGTACTGGAAGGAGTGGGTCTGACATGGCAGCTTGATGCCTGCTTGCAAATTTCCCTCCATGGCTTCCAATGACCAATTTCCTGACTTCTGGCTCACAGCTAGCAGAAGAGAGCCAACAAGTTAATGAGCACAGGAGGTTAAGACATTGTTTGACCTTCTGGTTCTGCAGAGGGGAGGAGGAAGGTAAGGAGATCCTAGCTGCCTCTGACTTATAGGAAGTGCCTTCCAGTTCACAGCCTGACTTTAAAAGAGGGAGGGGTGTGGTTATCAGGCTGGCTGTAACTGGGACACACTCACACTGTGGCTGTTGGGTGTAAGATTCTGGGGTTGAGAGATAGAGACTCCTCTGGGAGCTAACAGGACCCAGTTTATTAAGACAAGACCAGATGGGACTAGCTTCTCCATATTCGGGAATGGAGAAATGCTACCTTCCCTGGGGGACTAGCCTCCCCAAAGAGATGGGAGAGACTATCCCCCTCATCTTGGGGCTGGGGCCGGGGCTCCAGGGAACCAGGCTGGCATACCTGGCTCCAGATTGGGGGGGGGGGCGAGAGAGAGAGACCTGCTCAGGACAGGTAGGAACAGCTAACTCTCTGAGAGTCGTTCGTTAGCCCCGCCTATCTGGTCAGTAGGCAGGAAACTTATCTATTCAAAAAGTTGTAAAAGTCAGTCCTTTTTGCAGGTATTGTGAATTCTGGTTGTTTGGCTGGAGTTGCCAAGGTGTTTGCTGGGAGGAGGAAGGGTCCTTCAGTCACATCTTACATTTGGGACTGTGTGGAGTTTGGGTACATTTTTTTTTTTCTTTCACTCTCCCCCGCAACAAAATATTTGGGGATTCAGTGATTCCTCACCTCCAGGCTACACTTTCTCATCTTTGAATATATGTGTGGTGGCATTATTACCTCATTGGCCACAGATAATTTCTCAGGAGCCCCCACTGACCTGGTGGGCTCACTCCTGCTTGCTAGCTGGGCACAAACCAGATGGTGTCCAAACAAGTGGCCTCTTTCTCACACAGACTGAGTTTCCCGCTTTCAGGGAACTGGGGCATGTTGGTTCCTGGAAGCTCATAGAGAGCCCTCTAAGGCGGTGAGATTTGTTTATTTAATTTCATTTTTAAAATATTTTCATTGAAATGAGGATACTGCTTACATTCAGGGCCACACTGACTCTCCCAGGTCAGGAGAGTTCAGCAGGATTGAATCAAATGGCAGCAGACCAGTGGCCTCTGTTCACGTGGGGCTGGGGCCGAAGGGCCTACGGATGTTGCCATATGGACAACCTGACAGGCCTTTCCCTCAGACTTCGAATGGCACTAGAGGTTATTTATGTCAATTCCATTCTCAGGGATGAAAAAGGGAAGCATCCAGCGTCTGTTGTTCAGATTTAGCAAAGATGTGGGTCTGCTCCGCACCAGTTTCCGCCTTGTCACTGAGCTCACAGAGTAGGAGGAACTGCAGCCTTTAGGAGGCACAGTAGCACCTTTCCCCGCGCCATCCCCAGAGCCTGAGCTGTGATTTAAAGCAGCTCATCACCTAGTTCCATAGGATATGCATGGGGCTCCAGATCTCCTGCCTGCTTGCAGGAACATATGCCTGTTTTGAGCACATCACAGCCAGGGTACACGGCTTCAGGACATAACAGTTTGAGTCTCTTCTACTGCTAAGTGGGTCATATAACTAGGCTGTCATGTTGCCTGTGAGACAGATCCATCTTCATGGTGCTTCCTAATCCTTACTTCGCTGCTTGTCTAAGGTCAGTGCACAATTGTGTAATGACCCATTATCAGGTAAGGCACTGAATGCTGATGTGACCCCTTCATTTGCATTTTCACCGTGTCTCACCATCTGTGGTCACCTCTGACTCTTGCTGAGCAGGTAGGTGGCAGTGGCTTCATTGTAAAAAGAGCCAGAGAGGCATCGGATCATATCATAGAAGGAGTGAAAGGCAAGGAGAGATGTGCTCCCAGGGGTTTGGGCTGCAGGGAAACAGCGACATCCACTACATCTAAGCCACTTTGAAGCCCTGAACTGAACTGCCAGGAGAGTCACTGTGTTATGACAGGCCCTGAGGAATCAGCATGCAAGGCTGGGAAGATGTATAGACTGAGTCAGAGCTGCATGTCCAACCACACTCACTACTCCCTGCTCCCCATGTGCCAGGAGGTGACCAGGAGCAGCTAAGTGTAAGGTTCAGAGTCACACTCTGGCTGTGTAACAGGCCACTCGGCATCTCTGTGCTTCAGTTTCTCAACTGCGAATAGGGCTGATAAAAATTTACAGCACAATTATGAGCATTAAATGAATTGGGTATTTGAATTGTTCTAGAGTGTGACGTATTATATATAAGTACTATCTAAATCAGTATAAATCTTTGCTCTCAGTCTGGGCTTAGATGTCTTCGAAGATGAGGGCAGGAGGAGGCTGTAGCTCTACTTTATCAGACACTGACTTGGAGGGCAGCAACCGAATATAAGCAGACAGAGGCGCACACAGCCTTGTCTTGACCACACAGGGCCAGCCATGTTGGAATCAGTATTTTCTGGTGTCAGAATTGTGCATACACGTTGAGAATCAAAAAAGGATTTAACATCTTTGCTGTACTGGAAAACTGAGTGAGGAAGGAAGTCCAGGCCTGTAGGCCCATAGCTGGTCATGGACTAAGAGGAATGATTTATAGATCACAGATTGCCCTTGATGTAAGAAACTTTAATGACCAACTCTTGAAGCATTTTTTCACATTTTTATTTTATGTGTATGAGTGTACTGCCCACATGTGTGTAAGTGCACCCACATGTGCAATGCCTGCGGAGTCAGAAGAAGGTGTCAGATTCCCTTGAAACTGGAGTTACAGATGGTTGTTAGCCACCATGTAGGTCCTGGGAATCAAACCCACATCCTCTACAAGAGTAGCAAGCACTCTTAATGGCTGAGCCATCTCTCCAGCCCCAATAATCAACTCTTAAACCGAGGCTGGTATGCTCATATTACCAACCTTCTCGGATGCTTTCTCCTGTCACCCAGAATCCCAGACTCACACTGCTTGTGCGTTACCCCAGCTTTGAGCTGGTTGAGAGTCAGCTCTGAAGACCATAGTAGGTTCTGGGCTCCTTGGAAGTTAGATCTCTGTTTATTTTAGTGAGTCATTGTACCTCACAGAGGACCAAGGGTTCTGATCCCCCTATCCCACCTGCAATCTTGTTGTTTGGGGACACTAAGGAGTTTGAACACACTCCTTGGGGAGTCCTACTGAACCTGCACAAATTTCAAAGTATCCTGGGGTATACAAGGATTTTAGACAGTTTTAGCTCACCCACTGGTCTGTAGCAAGTAGTCTCAAGACAAGCAATGGAGTACACCATTTTCTTCTTCAACAAGACAGCACCTGCCACAGCTCATCCACTGTCCATACATATAGCTACACTTGTGTCTCACAACTTGTCAAGTTATTCAAATAGCAGGGCAAGACCCCTGTTCTATAATCCTGTGGAGAGCTGGAAGTGTTGGTATGAATTACAGTTAACAGAAATGTTCACTGTAAGGAAAATGCTCCTGTTAACCCTGCCTCACAGAGCACTGGGTCTCAGGGATGGCAAATGACTGTCCCGGGATAATACAAGTAGAAAGAGGCAGCGCATGGGAGCACAGGCTGTTGTGTGCTTATTTCCTCCATTAAAATATTCTCATGGACAGAGTCTCCTTAAAACCAGGGAAGCAAAGGAAGCTTTCAAAACTCAGGAAGTGAACACAACTCACAAGTCTCTCAGGAAGCTCCTGAAATTATAAGATTCACAAGCCTCCTCCCCTAGGTTAAATAAACAGTGACAATCGCTGGGAACAGAGAGTCACCATACCCGTCCCCCAAAGCTGAGATACCTGTAAGTCAAACCAGGAACTCTAGAGATGTGGCTTTTGTGAGCTGTCATCCATGCAGGAACGGGCTTTTGGGTGACGCGGCTGCCTTTGTTCGATTCACCCATGTTCCTGCAAGTGATCCCAGTTAACTCACTGGTTTGCTGGCTTACACTTGGGTGGAATTATTTCTTTGTCTTGCGGTTCATGCCCAGTCTACTGTGCATAGACACTTGTTCACATCTCTCCAGGAAAAGGCGCACACCAGTGGAGGCCTGAGCCAGAGCTCCTGCCCTGCAGATTGCACTCCAGTCACCACAGGCAGCATGACAGTTCACTAACCATAGCAGATCCACGGTGCCCCCACAGCACAGAAGCCTGGGGAAACCACACAGGGGACTGAGCGCTGCAGGGCAGAAGCAACAAAGGGAAACCAAGGCCCCGTGAGAGCCTTCAGGAAGAAGAAGCACAGTGCAGAAGCAAGCTGAAAAACACCACGATGAAAGGAACTCGGGGAAAGCGGGGTCGGGGGACAAAACAGAAAAAGAAAGGAAAACCCTGGGAGGAACGTCCTCTGCACTCTAAACCATCTCTTGAAATACCTCTGGAATCAGCTTTTATCTTTGTAAGTTATAGCTGGCTGCAGCCAACTGTTTGCACAACGTGGGGATTGAACAGTTTATTGCTTTATGGATGCAATAAAACTAATGTGATTAAAGGCTATAGTGACACTTGTGTCTGCTCCAGGCCTTTCCCTGGAGCCAAGATTTTTAATCAGAGAACAGGAATCTGCTTCCTATCCTTATACTGGGAAGACAGAGCAGGAATGGATGGAGAATGTTTAAAGAGTCAAGATCTAAGAAAGATGATGTGTCTGTTGGGTGTAAATGGGCGGCAGAAATGGAGAGGCATGGACAGCTCAAAATGTGAAAATGGAGGATGGAGATGAGGATCTGACAGGTTGAGACAGGTGAGATGGAAGAAATCGTGAACACTCTGCAATGGACGATTCTTCCAAGAGGACTGGGGAGAATGTTTCTTCGCCCGCAGAGGAAAGTTCTTATTGAGGAAACACAAAGAGCTGGGTGTTCAGGCAAAGGGGCCATGAGCACATGGGAGAAAATGAGAAGCCAGAGAAGTTGGAAATGACCACTGACAGTTGGAAGGAATGGTGAATTCTGTGACTGTGGGCAATACCAGAAAAGACACTTCGCTAAGAAAAATGAAAATCCCATCCACCAACACTGACAGTTGAGAGCTGTACTGGATGCTGCAGTCTGAGGGGAGGGGTGGGCAGGATAATGCCACAAAGAAGGATCAGAGGGTGTCTTCCACCTTCATTAAGAATTAATATACTAGTGGGAGAGGAGAAACATCATCCCTCCCACTGTTCTATGGTGCACAGTTGTGAAGATATAAAATGTAGTCACTTTAATATGAGTTCAAATGGAGAAGAGATGGGATTTGACCCTGTGGGAACATGAAAGGTCTAAGGAAGATTTCAGAGCTGAGGTAAGCTTTAAATGAATCTAGATAGGTGAGAATTTCCACGTGAAAGAAAATTCTAGGCTTCACAAAGAGGTTTGTGCAAAGCTGTGCAAGACCCGAGGATGCTGTAGAATGGGCGAAGCTCGGGGTGACTGCGTTAGGAGGGAAACCTGGAGCTTGGAAGGGAAACCCGGTTCTGTGGCCTTCCAGAAGTCATACTGCGGAATCTGATTGATTTTTATGAGTTCATGATCTCAGCCTTCATATCATTGGTTAAGTGCAGGACACAGTCTCAGCTTCCCGCAGTCCCTGTCCTACCAAGCCTCAGATGGGGGTGGGGGAGTCATGGACCTCTAGTGAAGAAAACGGTAGAATGAGAGCCACCAGAGAGAGAGCTAAGTTGGGAAAACAACTATGGAAGTCACTAGTCACGGCCAAGTAGAGAAGGAAGGCCTGAACTCACTAGGGATGCAGAGGTAGAAGCCACTAGGTTGCTTCCATTTTCCCTTCATCGCATACCAACACTATGCTTTTTAATTCCCTGGTTTATTTATTTTCAGTTTATGTATCTTGAGTGTTTTGCTTGCATGTATGCAAGTGCACCGTGTGGGAAATACCTGTGGAGTCCAAAAGAGGGTGTCAGATCCCCTGGAACTGGAACTAAGGATGGGTTTTAGCTGCCTTGTGGCTGCTGGGATCCAAACCTGGGTCCTCTTTAAGAGCAGACAGTGCTCTTAACTGCTGAGCCATCTCCCAAACCATCCTGCACTGTTTGTTACTGGGGCTACAAAAATTAAACCTACCACCCATCACTTCCAGTCTATGATGCACACAAAACAACACTAAAATGAGGCACAACATGAATAATTTGGCATGTGTCACTCCTAAGATCCCTGACAATGGAGGGACCTCAGGAGCACTAAGAAGATGGGTGCATGTATGCTTAACCATGAAAAATAGCCCTAAGCTATGGTTTCACCAAAAAAGAGAAAAGGAAGGAAAGGGAAAGCATAGGAAGAAGTATGGTAGAGCATGTGCAGAACAGCACATACGGTGCCTAAGAGGAAGAGAGAGCAGGTAGGTCAGAAACTGAATGTACTTGTACTGGTCGTCGCATCATATTACCAGCTTAACCTGTGTTATCAGCTGTGATCTTGGAGGTGGGTATATTGTGAGCTAGAGAGACAGAGGCCAAGGATTAAATGAACACTGCTGTATCGAAGAATTTGGACATTCTATGGCAAAATTATGCAATTCAAGTTTGGGTTTTAGAAAGGGTTTTCTAACAGCAGTGTGAAGGAGAAATGGAAGGACACCGTTAGAAAGTGGGAAAACATGTCCTGCAACAATGAGTTAGAAATGGCAAAGGGACCGAGTATGAGAGAGTGAGGGCAGGAGGCAATGAGCGTGAATGATGATTAGTCAGACCTGATGCAGAAGATCCAGGATCTGCTTCTGTTTTGGTGCTGGGTTAATTAAAAGGGATAGAGGAGGGGGTGTGAGGTGAGGGAAGAGGACAGGTGTTGAGTCAGGAGGAGACAGGCCAGAAATAAAAGGCAATGGGCTCTATTCTGTGCCTACTGAAGGACTGCCCGAGAGTAGTTTCTAATAGCTGGATGTGCAATCCTAGAAGCCTTGGACACAGGTCTGGAATTGGGAGTCATCATCCTTTGTTGACAGCTCAAGGGGTCAATGAGAATCATGAACATTAAGGGAAAGGAGGTCATAGACAGACGGGCAACAGTCACATTGTGGGAGTGGGCAGAAGGTGCGGTGACTGTGGAGGATTCCAGCAAGGAGACCCATGAGATAAACCAGAAGAGAGAAGTGCCTAGACAACAGAATGGATCAGGAGATGGTCGGGACTGCAGGGATCAGAGAAGAAGAGGCTAGGGACAGTCAAAAGGGAAAGCTGACCCCAGACTGCTGATCTATGGGGTACTGGGTGTCTGTAGCTAAGAAAGAAATATGTTCAAGTATGTGAATATTGTGCTCAAACAAAATTAAAAATGAGAGAGGAAAAAAGGTCTGGGGCACAGGTGTGTGTGATGCTCTGGGTTTAATCCCAGAACCTGCAAAAACATAGAGAAAGGAAAGGAAGGCAAGTTTAATGGTGTAGAAATGAGGCAGTATGGGGCAGGCCAAAGCATTCCTAAAAGGAAGACGTTAAAATTCCTAGCACATCATCCTGATGTCTGCATCTCTCCTCTGGGGAAATGGGCTAGTGGGAGGCTAGTGGGCTAGGAGCGAGGGTAGGAATCTTAATTGCAGAAGAACTCACACACTAGTATAGTTAATGGGAATTTTTGGAAGTTACTGTGTAAAAACATTATAAACTAATGAGAATAAGAATATGTCAAAACCACATTAAAATTTGGAAATGATTTTGTTATTGTTGCTTATTTGTTTCTTTAAGACAGGATATATGAGTTCAAACTCTCCATGTAGTCAGGGATGACCTTGAACTCCTCATCTTACTGCCTCTGTCTCTCAAGCAATAGGATTATATGCATGTATACCACCATGACTGGTTTTTGCAGTACTAGGGACCAAACATATAACTTGATGTATGCCAGGGAACCAGTCTACCAAATGAGCTATATTCTCAAACTCTAATGAATATCTTGAAATATGTATAAAATTATTTCAGAAAAAGTAAATATAATTTTTAAGAATAAAGATCAGACATGGTGGCATACACTTTTCGATCCTATCACTCAGGAAGCAGAAGCAGGCAGTCTCTGTGAGATGAAGGCCAACCTGGTCTACACGGTGAGTTGCAGGTCAGTTGTGGCTACAGGGAGACCCTGTCTCAACAAACAAACAAAAATAAATAAATAAATGATGGCTGCCAACTCGGGAACATACAATATTGATGTAACATCATGATGAGCACATGATGCTGTCTATAAAGTATATGAACAATGAAAAGGGGCCTGAATTAGAATATGACCTCTAGATCCAGCCTTTCAGCTGACGGGGGAAGGGTCAAAGGAGTGGCATAAACCACAGCATGGAGATGAAATTGTCTGAATCCAATTCCTGAAACTGCAGGAAAACCACACGGACCTGTAAAAGACGGTAAGGATGAAACCTGAGACACAGCCACAAGGGATCCTGGCATCACCAGAGCAGATGTAGAAATAGTTTCAGTGAACTGTTAGGTAATTGGAACAATAACTGAATAGTTTAGGATGTTAAGAAATCATTTCAGATGTTTTAAGATAAAAAAAAAATCCTTTCTAGAAACATGCTGACATATCCACAGATGAAATGATAAAATAGCAGGATTTTCTTCAGAGAATTCAGTGTATGTGATATGTGAGACAGGACTGCTGAGACTTGGCCATTACTGAGACTGGATGTTTGGTACATGAAAAGTCAATGTATTATTTTATATTTTGTGTGTTTGAAAATGATCACAATGAAAACTTTAAAAAAATAATAAATGAGTACATTATGAAGTTCTTTCAGAACTATGCAAGGATTCACATAGAATTTAAGTGTTATATCAAAATTGTCATTTTCCTTTCATGTTGAATGTCTTATGACTTCAAATGTTTCCTAATTAAAGAGTTTCTACTAATTATTTTTCCATTTTCATGTGTGTACATGTATATATGTTTGTTCACGTGTGTGGGGGTTTGTATGTATATACAGGTGCACATGTACCTATGTGTAGGTACCTATGTGCAGGTACATGTGGAAGCCTTAGATTGACCTAAAGAATTATCTTTGGTCACTCTTCCAACTTATTCTTTGAGGCACAGTTTCTCAGTCAGACACAGAGCTCACCCATAGAGCGGGTCTCCACAGCCAACTTGCTGTGAGAACTCCCTGTCTCCACTTTCTGAGGCTATAATTACAGATGAGCCACCATGCCTACCCAGCATTGACGTAGACCCTGGGAATCTGAACTCCAGTCCTCATGCTTGCTTGGCAAGTGCTTTAAACACTGAGCCAGTGCCCCTGCTCCCCACTAACATAAAAGTTAGTTATTGCAACATACGACCTCCAGTGCAGCCGTGGCATAACTATTATGTGAGTAACCAACCGCTTCCTTTTTAATATTATATTTATTATTTTTATTTTATGTGGATGAACGGATTACCTGCATGTCATGCAATGCCTGTGAAGACCAGAAGAGGGCATCAGATTCCCCTGGAACTAGAGTTATGGACAGTTATGAGCTGCCATGTGGGTGCTGGGAAGTGAACCCAGGTCCTCTGTAAGAACAGCCAGTGCTTTTAACCACTGAGCCATCTCTCCAGCTCCCCCAACCACTTTCTGATTGGATTTAAGGTCTGCTTCATAAGATGGAGCCCATATTCAATACTGATATCAGACCTAGGAACATGTGGCTAGACAGGGCACAGGCCATAGAAGAGAACCCAATGTTATTATTACACTAAATGACATAGTATTAAACAACTCCTGATACTATTATACCAATAGATTAATGCATCTCTCAGTTCTCACCAGAGAAGCTTTCTTTTGCCACAGATGGTAATTAACACAGAGACCCACAACTGACCGAAGTGCAGAGAATAAAAAGCTGTAGAGTAAGTATCCCTGGATTGGAAGCATATACCACACCTCCTAAAGCTCAGGGATCATTACAGAAGAGAGGGTGGGAAAATCGGAAGAGCCAGAGGTGGTGGATGACCATGGGACACTGAGTTTTCCAGACTTCTGTGGGGACAGCAGGCACAAGTTTCACATAGGCTCAAACCAGATAAAACCCCAGCATAGACACGGGAACACAGGTAAGAAACCCCAACCCAGCCCTGCTTGAGGAACTACTAGTAACTGACGGCTGCTGAGATGGGAAGAGTCAGTCTTTGTTAAGGGCATAACACATGGGGGGTTAACCAGGGTCCAGTGGGTAGGGCATTTGGGGACACAAATTTGACTTTATAGACTGCTATTATAAATATATATATATATATAAAATAAAATTAGAATACCTGAAATTGTCAGGGAGATAGTAAGGGGTGGTACAGATAAGGGAAGGGATCAAATATGATCAAAATACATTGCATGAAATTTTCAAAAATTCGATTTAAAAAGGGGAAAAAGTAAGCAACAAGGACAGAACAGGATTGTGGTTCGGGGTCTCATTTGGCATCAGAAGTGGCAAGATTGGTGAAGCTTCTCCTAGAACTTTGTAGACAAGTTCAATAGACTACAGTTGGCTGGATACTGATGTTTTAGACCCATAGGCTCTGACTTAGAGCCTCTTAGGATACGTTAGCTCTTTAAAAAATGAGTAAAAAATAGATAATACAAGCTGGGCATGGTGACGCACACCTTGGGAGGCAGAGGCAGGCAGATCTCTGTGAATTTAAGGCTAGCCTGGTCTATACAGTAAGTTCCAGGACAGCTGGAACTGGGAGACAAGGAGACTCTGTCTCAAAAACACCAAAAAAAAAAAAAAAAAAGATAGTACAGTGTGATGGTGCACATCTGTAACCCCAGCATCTCAGGGCAAAGGCATAAAGATCAAAAGTTCAAGGACAGACTAATCTATATAGCACATACCAAGCCAGCCAGGGTTACACAGCAAGGCTATCTCAAAAAAGGGAGGTGGGTGCTGGAGAGATGATGTTCATTGGTTAAGAGCTGCCAGTTTCCAACACCCACATGGTGGCTAACAACCATCCATAACTCCAGGTCCATAGGACGTGACACCCTTTTCTGGCCTCTGTGAACATTGCCCACATGTAATGCACTTATACACATGCAGGAAAAACACTAAAATAATAACTAATTTTTAAATTAAAAAAGAAGCCCAAGCCCCTACACACACACAGAGAGAGAGAGAGAGAAGAGAGAGAGAGAGACAGAGAGAGAGAGAGAGAGAGGAGAGAATGCTGCACAATTATAAGGGAATTTAAGAATGAGCGTCTAGTTACAAGATCAGTTTTCTAAGGTGACCTTGTTTGTGTCGACCTAGCTCCCTTCCATGCACGCTGCCCCGTCCTCCACGCACGCCGCCCCATCCTCGTCTCCATACAGAATTCCGCTCTACATGTCAAAACCCTTTTGTCATGTTCTTCCATGCTGTGTACAAAACTGCCAGGACATGAGTCCTGGGTGACTGGTGTTGCTCCTTTTCTTCCACAAGTTGTCAGCTAGAAGTCTTCTTAACCTTCATATATGGGACTGTTTCCCATTGTGAGAACTTTCTCTTTACTTTCTATTAATGATAGAGCCTTGATGTGCAATTATTGAAGCAGGTTAGTATAGACATTTGTCAAGACTTTCTTACCCTACTTTATGTGAATTACAATGCATTATCCAAGAGGTTTTATTGACTTGTTTGCTTTAAAATATTGAGTACTTTTTTAAAATGTAGATTGATGACATCTTGTCATACATAGTCTACTGAAAGGTTAAAGACAGGATGATTTAGGAAAGGAAGTTTCTCCTGTTCCTTAGACCATCTATTTTCTGACATCTGCAGTCTATCAGAAAGCAATGTTAAATGGCATCAGAGAGCTTAGACTTAGTGCTGCGTGAGGTGCAAGTTACCAGCTAGCAGCGTAATAGCTGTAAGGACAGCTTTTTTGCATTTCTCCTTATCATCCTTTTTTAGCTTAGTGGTAAGATGATTCTAAGTCACTTTAAAAACTTTGGGCCATGCCAGTCTACAGGGACCCACAAACCCCCACACCTAACTGAGGAGCTATGGACAATTGATTGCTTCTGGGAGAGGGAGAGTCAGTTTTCTTCAAGGGTGTGCTCCCTGATAGGTCAACCATGCTCCAGCAGAAGACTCCTTACCCAGGAGTATATAGCACAAATTAGACTCTGAGGGTTATTTTTTAAAAGAAAAAGAACATGAAGTTGGGAAGGGGTGGGTGAGGAGGTGGCTATAGAGAGTTAGGAGGAGTGGGTGGTGAATATGATCAAAATGCATTGTAGTAAAGCCTACAAACCACAACAATGACTGCTGCAGCAAATGTCTCTACTGGTGCAGCAGTAGCACTTTTGTCTTGGGGGTCATTGACAGCTCTCTAATTGGACTTAAGGTCCTCTCAGTGGTAGGGAACTCCTCATGTGTGGTACTATAAACATAGTCAGATGCATATGACTGGAGAGGTCATAGACCCTAGAGAAAAACCTATTTTTGTCTCTCTCCTAGTAGACCAATGCAATTTCTTTTTTCCCATTTTTAATTTTTTTTTGGTCTTTTTGAGACAAGCTCTCCCTGTCTCCCCAGCTGGACTGGAATTCACTATATAGACCAGGCTTGCCTTGAACTCATAGATATCCACATGCCTCTGCCTCTTGAGTGCTGGGATTAAAAGCATGCACAACTATACCCAGATAATTTCTTATTAATTATGTGTATCTAAATGTGTATCCTTACATTTTCAGACAAGTGTACCTCTGTATCTCTCATCAAAGAAGCTTCTTTTTGAAACAGATGGATACTGTTATAAAATTCTGTAACTGGTCAGGGGTGGAGAGATGGTTCAGCAGTGAAGAGCACTGACTGCTTTTGCAGAGGACCCAGGTTCAAATCTCAACATCCACATTGCCGCTAACAACTGTCTGTAACTCCAGTTCCAGGGGATCTGATACCTTCTTCTGACCTCTATGAGCACTGTACAATTTAGGTGCACCTATCTACATGCAAACAATATACTCATACACATAAAATAAAAGTAATACATAAAATATTAAAAAATCCTAAATTCTCTAATTGGTCAAATGTAGAAAATAAGTGACTGTGAGGTGCCCAGTTCTGAGTGACGTTTCTACAAGGAAACCTCTGCTCAGGGAACACTGCGGAAGAAAGGGCGTAGAGAATGTGAGAGTCAGAGCGGCAAAACACTTGCTGCTTGTTAATGCACTCTAGACACGACAGGGAAGTGGCACCAGTGAAATCTCCACAGTGTGGCATTCTAACAAGATCTGCATAATGACAAACCTGGTGGAAATACCAAGATTGACGGGGGAACATCATGAAGACGAGACAGAAAGGATGCAAGTGTCAAAGGAAACACTGTGAAATGCTTTCTTTAGACACGGCATGGCTATTACAGTCATGAACTCACAGCAGCTCTGGATACCTGTACAAGTTCAAGCCAAAGAAAATTCCAGCTTAGGTGGGAGAGGAGCTCATGATACTCTACCTCCAGCTGAGGAGCTGTTGGCAGTTGACAGCTGCTGCGGGTGGGGAAATCATTCTTTGGGGGCATGACTACTGGTAGATGCCTATGCTCCAGTGGATGGCCCCCCACCCATGCACATATGATCTTAGTGAGCTATTTCTTTTACAAAAAGAAGAAAAGACAGGAAGTTTGGAGGTAGATCTGGTGGAATTTGAAGGGAGAAATGAGAGTAGATAATGATCATATTTCATTGTATACATGTAGGAAATTCTCTAAGAATTAAAAAAAGAAGACAATGCAACTGGGCATAGTGGCACAAGCCTCTAATCTCTGTGAGGTGGAGGCCAACCTAGTCTACATAGTGAGCTCCAGGATAGCCAGGCCCTGTCTTAAAAAAATAGAGAGAGAAAAAAAAGACATAATGAACTTCCAAAAATATTTAAATATATATTCCTGCCAGAAGATAAGGAAAAGTGCTATGCAAGCAAATGGAAATCATATTTGTTGTTGTTATTTCCTCTGGGGTAAATTTAGGGAGAAAACTTGCTAAACTTTGCACAGCGGAAGGACTTATCCCAGATACCTAATTGGAGAGACAGACTCTCAAGAGGTGATAGGAAATGGTCCAATAAGTGTCCTATTAGGATCATGTATTATAGACCCCAAATATTCAACTCAGCTTAAATTAATCTGGCCATAAAGTATTTTTCTAAGTTGAATTTTCCCCTGAAATCCGAATATCTAAACTCTAATTTGTTTTCCTTCATTCCTTAATTTTGAAGTTCTGTCCAAAAAGTTAGCAAATTTCTCTGGACTTGTTTTCTCTTCTTAAATCCCTAAAGTAACTTATTTCTTAACTGGCTAAAGTTGCGTTCTGCCTACATATATTGGATCTTTTCAGTCCTTCCCATCAACTCACAAATTGGCACCTGAAAATTTTCGAAGGGTCAGTTACTCTATTTGGAAAACTTCTGACTCCATGAATTTACTTGACAATACCCTAGTGGACTAAAGAGTTAAAAGAAGCTTATCACGCAGAATCATTTCTAAATCATGGAATAATCTGTGTGCTGGGAGACTGTCAAAATCATAGGTTCAGAACAAAATAGCTATTGAACAGAGTAAAAGCGGAATCTGATAGATGGAGGGAATGTACTCAGATAGAGCCAGAATGTCAAAAGCCTGCAAATGAAATGACCCCACGTAACTTTAGCTTCTAGACCCTGTGCAAGTGACTAAATAGGGTTAGCGCCCTGTTACTCCTGCACTGCACCACGTGCTTCCCGTGTTCTCATAGTCACTACTGCAACTTGGAATGATGGTGTCATTTTGCTGAAAATAAAATAAAGAGTTAGAAGATTGATCTTATTTCATCATTCTAATCAATGTCCCTAGATGGTTTGTGAATTGCCCTTTTGTTCTTTGCTTTCTACATGAATAAATAAGCAAAAGCTCACAATTTTCTATCCTGATTAACATATAAAGTATTTGCTAAAGCTGCCTACTTAGTATGAAATGTAGGAATATAAAATAAATTTAAAGCTAAATCTCTCAGAACTGAGGAGCACAAAGGATCACTCTTTCCAGCACGTTCACACTGGGAGGTCACACACCCATGCTAATCGTGTTATTTTTCCTTAAAACATTTGGGACTCTTCTTGTGGAATGAGCCTCAGAGCCTGTGGAGTCCTGTTCTTCCTGAGCCAAGTCTTCATCCTTTGGGTGGAAGGGAAAGGGGGCCAGTAGAGGGAGTGAATTTAATGATTTCTGGAAAGAGCCAAAAGTCATCCAGAGGCCAATCTGGTAAATAATGTGAGTGTATCCATTTGGGGTTAAAAAAAAGTCTGCTGTCAAGTGTGGAGCCTGGCTCTACAGCAGCTCGTAAACCGACTCCTTCAGGGCAGTTCTTCAAGCAGTGCTGGCACCTGGTAGTCTGAATAAAGGTGTCGGACCTTCCAAAGGCACTGCTTGGAGGCAGCACTTCAGAGTCTTCATGTCTTCCAGAAGATGAGGAATGCTGGTTCACAGATGAGAATGAGTATCCACAGAAGGGCTGACCCTTGCCAAGGATGTGGAACCCAAGACCAAGGCAAATGCTTTCTTGATCTCATTGATGCAGAAGACTTTGCTGTGAATAGGTTTCTTATTCTTCCCCCTAGAAACTCACTTGGGACCCAACATTGTTGTTGATCTACTGTAGAAGGCAATGCTAGAGATGAGACACTGCCATTTTCCAGAGAAACACTCCCTGCCCCTCACCTGGAAGTTTAGAAACATAGTAAAAAATCATCATTCATCTCCTTGTAAGTTTTTAATTTAATATAGTTACAAATATTTAAATCATTTTGTAGACTACAAAGTATGTCAACATCAATTTGAATAGGTATATTTTTATATGTCATATACATATCTAATGCCATATCACATACTTTTTTTTAATCATAATTTTATCCCAAGCCACAACATAGCATTATGAAAGTTGTTCTCACTCCCTCTTCCTGAAGTTGCATGTTCTGGATGTCCACTGTGCAAGCACTTACTGTAATACTTGAAAAAGCAATCTTTAAAAGGCTCCCCCACAACACCACCTACCCTGAATGAGAGGCCATTCACTCAGTGAAAGAATAATTAAATATTGATTGAAGTTCAGCAATTCTGCTTGTAAATATCAGAAGCTAGCATTCACTGAGGTTTTGTTTTTCCAGGATAATATCTTTTCCCTGGGAAGAACTTTCTTTTTTGAAAAATATTTTATTTCTTATTTTTATTTTATGTGTATTACTTGCATATATGTTCGTGTACCTGTGTTGTGTAATGACTGCAGAGGTCCAAAGACAAAGTGGAGTTACTGACAGTTGTTAGCTGCCATGTCATGTGGGTGCTGGGAATTGAATCCTGGTTTTCTGCAAGAACAGTCAATGCTCTTAACTGCTGAGCCAGCTCTCCAGCCCCAAAAGAACTTTCTTATGCAAAATAAACAATGCATAAAACATCCCCACTCTAAGAAATAATAAAAATGAAATGATTCCCTCTTTCCAAAGAGCATTTTTAAAAATTCTAACCTGGTGGGTTTTTTTTTTTTCCTTTATAATGTTCTTTAATGTTCTATTCCCTGCTCTTACAAGGTGCATACAGGTCATCCACATTCACATAATATATCTCCACTTACCCAAGCCATGTTCATCTATACAGAGAGACTTTAGATCAACATAGGATCAACATAAACGATGATGATACTGGTTTCAGAAATAACTGCTGAGTCCCTAAATGCTTCAAACTATAATATTCAGAAAATTGTAGTACAAAATTAAAGTGACGGCTTCAGTATGTGTCAGTAAAATTCTTAAAGCTTAATATTATTGAAGCATACTAGTCAATTTGGGAAAATATTTCAATTTCAAGTACAGCTGATGATTTTGAAGAGAGTCACCAGAATTGGCACCTTAAAATGATTTTTAAAGACATGCGTTTGAGTCACTGATCCTCCCAGCACCTAATACTTCTAGCACTAGCTAACCAAGTGCTGATTTGTTTTTATTGTCAACACAATCCAGAGTCACCTGGAACAGGAATCTCAGTTGAAGAATTGACCCAATCACATTGGCCTGTGGACACATCTGTGGGTGATGTCTTGATTCCTCTTGATGTAGGAGGGGCTAGCCCATGGTGGGAAGTATCAGTCCCAGGCAGATGGTCCTGGGTTATATAAGAAAGCTGCCTGAAAAAGAAACCCAGTTAAAAACTGGGGCAAGGAGCTAAAGAGGGAGTTATCAAAAGATGAAATGAAAATGAATGAGAAATACTTTTTTAAACTGTTCAATATATTTAGTCATCAGGGGAATGTAAACTAAAACCACTTTAACATTTCATCTTACCCCACTCGAATGGCTAAGATCCAAAAAAACAATGACAGATGCTGGAAAGGATGTGAGAAAAAGGAACTCATCCACAGTTTACGGGAGTGCAACTGGTACAGTCACTACGGAAATCAGTGTGGATCTCCTCAAAAAGCTAGAAATGGTTCTACCATGTGATCCAGCAACTCTTGAGCATATATTCAAAAGACTCCAGACCCTACTACAGGGATACCTGTTCATCCATGTTCATTAAAGGATTTTTCACAGTAGCCAAAAACTGGAAACAATCTTGTGTTAGTTACTTTTCTGTTACTGTGATAACAGAACAGAACTATAACCAAGGGAACTTATAAAAGAAACAGTTTATTTGAAGTTATGGTTCCAGAGAGGCATGATGAGGTGGCTGGAGCAGGAGCAGCGTGCTAAGTGCTCACATCTTTAAGCAGGCACAGGAGACAGAGAGCTACTGGAAATCTAGCAAGGCTTAAAAACTATCAAAGGCTACACCCAGTGATGTACTTCCTACAGCATGGCCACATCTCCAAAAGCCTCCTAAAACAGCACTACAAACTGCAGACAAATTGGCAAATACTTGGAGCCTCTGGGGGATATTCTCATTCAAACCACCACAAACCTAGATGTCCATCAAATGATGAATAGATAAAGAAAGTATGGTACATTTACATAATGGACTATTAGTCAGCTGTCAAAAATGAAATTCTCAGGTAAATGAATGGAATGCTGAATGAGATAGCCCAGACCTAGAAAGACAAACACAGACACTACATTCTCTGTCATATCTGGATGCTACCTTTGAATTCTTAGATATGTATGTATGTATTAATGAAAATCCAGAGAGGTCAAGAAACTAATAAACAGCCATTGTGCAGGGAGCTTCATGGGAAGGGAGATAGAATGCAGTGATAGCAAAGGGTGAAGGGGAATAATAGAGTAGGAAGGGTTAAATGGGATGCGGATTAGCAGGGCGGGCAGAGAGGGTGTGGGGAGGGTGACTAACACTAAAGGCCTTTAGAAAAAGCTGTATGAAAAACTACCCCTAAAGAAGCTTATTCAAATATGTACACATGCTTTATAAAAAGAGATCAAAAGCAGTTACCTCATAACAGGGCGACACTGGTCCTACTAGTTACCATAAGATAGCAAAGTAAAAGCCCAATGCCAGGCATGGACTCCCTCTTTGGAAGCTGTTTACCAGTGATCCCATAAGCCTTCAAATAATACTGGCCATTGCCCCTGATCTTGATTACCTACCAGAACTTGACAGTAAGACTCTGCTGCTGAAGACACTACATACATGAGCTTTGAACAAACAAGAAGAAGTCAAGCTGAAACTGACTTCAAAGTTTCATCTCTCCTGACTAGCTTTCAGAGTATTGGAAGGTGCTAAACGTGCTACGAGAAGAGAAAATTAATCAACAGCCTTACCCATCCGTGAATCCTACAAGCCACAGCAACAACCAGCCTGGCAAGAGCTGCCCATTGCGCCATAGTGTCAGGAATATTATTGGAGTAACCACCTACTTTCTAATTGAATTTTTAAAAATATTTTATTATTTTTATGTTACGTGTATGAATGTATTGTCTGCATTCATGTAAGTGCGCCCATGTGGTGCAGTGTTCATGAAGGTCAGAAGAGGGCATTGGATCCCCTCAAACTGGAGTTACAGACAGTTGTAAGTCATCATGTAGGTGCTGGGAATCGAACTCAGGTTGTCTGAATGAGAAGCCAGCTGCTGAGTCATCTCTCCAGACCCTCTAATTGGAATTAAGGTTTGCTTCATAAGATGGAGCCCATATATGACAGTGATATCAGGTCTAGGAACATGTAGCTTGACAGATCATGGACCATAGGGGAAAGCCTAATACTTTTATTATTCTAAATATAGTAGTAAACCAATTCCTAATGACTTATTGTTATACCCATAGATTAATGCATCTCTCAACTCTCCCCAGAGGAGCTTTCTTATGTAGCAGATGGTGATTAACACAGAGACCCACAACTGACCAAGATACAAAGAATAAGAGGCTTCAGAGTGATTATCCCTGAACTGGACTTCTATATCAAACGTCTGCCTCCAAAAGCTCAGGGGCCATTGGGGAAGAGAGGGTGGCAAGATTTTAAGTGCCAGAAGTGGTGGATGACCACAGGGAAAGAGTTTTCCAGATAACTAGGCACTTACTTATATGAACTCACAGCAATGATGACAGCATGCAGAAGTCCTATGAAAATGCTCAAGCCAGACAAAATGCCAGCACAGACATGGGAAAGTAGATAAGAAACCCCATCCTTACCCGAGGAAGTACTGACAACTGATGGCTGCTGGTAGGGAGACAGTCTCTGTTAAGGCTGTGGCCCTTTGCATGCTAACCAGACTAGCTCCACTGAATGGAGACACAAATTTGATTCATAGACATTGGGATATATATGTATATATCATACTTGGACATGAAAAGTTTTCATTATTTTTCTGTCCATTTTCATATGTGTGTGTTGTGCATCTGCATGTTACACTTTTGCATATGTGTGAGCACATGTTTGCCAGTATACAAATATATATATGCATGTACATGTGGGGGCTCAAGGCTGATGTCAGGAATCATCCTCAATTGCTTTCCACTATATTCATGGAGGCAGGGTCTCTCAGGAAAACCCAGAGATCACTGATATGACCAGATTTTTTAGCCAGCCTGCTCTGGGGGTCTCCTGTCTCTGCCTTCTGAGACTGGAAGAACAGGCAGGTCACTATGCTTATCCAGTGTTTTACCTGGGTTCTGCATCTGAACTCCAGTCCTTGAGCTTGTATGGCAAGTGTTTTAACCACTGAGATATCTCCCCAGCCCATAAAGAGTTTTAATAATTCAAGTTGACCCATCTGGAGACTGGGATAAATACAAAAAGAAGAGGTGGGTTGAAAGGCTCTTTCAGCTGGCCTCCATCCCTTGGTGTTCAGCATTTTCTGTCTCACTTCTTTAGAAGTTGGCTTATACTATTGACTAGAATCTAATCAAAGGAAGAATGTCTTTCTTGGTGTTGCTTAACTGATTAGTAATAGTCATCACCTTCCATGTGTGATGAGTCAGTTGCTATAAAGTGTGGCTCATACTGTGTACTCAGTGCTTTGTGGACATTTAGCACACTCCAACCTGACAGCCCCAGTGGTGAATGAGTCAACTCCAGGCTGACAAGAGGGATGTGTGCTTAGCTCACAGTGCAGAGATGAGAAGAAGAGATGAATGCATAGCTCCAACTCGTAATTCCATGGCTTTGTCTACTACTGTTCAGTCCTCCTCGGATGGAGTAATGTGTACAAACTTGTTTTACTGGGAATAAAACGAATGTTTATATGGTATGTTTAAATCCATTAGACTGCTGATATTGCTATTATTTCTGGCCAAGAGAACAGTGTGAGAGGAATAAAAAAAGAGAGAGAAAAATAGAAAAGACATCAGCTCTTTTTAGAGGATATAATATTGTGTCCAAATCACGAACATAGTAATCCAAAATGATGAGGGGAAGTGCTTACAGAGTTAGGAAGAGGAAGTCACAAAGCAGATCATTGCATATCAGAGTTTATGTGTCGGTTATGGATGCCCAGACCTATGGGTAAATGTGATTTCTGGGTGGGTCTGTAAGGGTGTTCCCAGAAGAGGGTTACATTGGAGGGGTGGGCTGAGCACAGCAGACATAGGCTCTGTGCTGTAGAGACTGAGTAGCAAAGGAAGACTGGGGTGTTGAACTTGTTCTCTGCCTGACAGTACAACCCACAGGACATCAGTCTTCTACCTGGCCCCTCGTGCCTTCAGATGAGGAATCTACTGGAATCTACTTCATCAGCTCTAAAGCCTTCAAACTCCCTCCTTCACTTTCCCGGGTGTTTGGTTTGCAGACAGCAGACTGTGGGACTTCTCAGCATGCGTAATTTTGTACCAGCACCTGATAAATCTTTTAATATCTTGGTTCTGTGTCTCTGTAGACCTCTAATTCAGTACACTGAGCCAGCTGCAGGCTGTGGATAATTACCTCGAAGGCCATCATTCCTACAAAGTAAAATAGGAAGAGAAATCGAAGAGCAGGGCTCTCCACTCCACCCCCAGAAAAACGTGCTCACTGCTTTGCTTCCAAACTCACAACACGGAGGCCAGTGAGCTGTGTGAGCAGGAGGCAAGCAGTGTGAATGTTGCTGTCTCTGAGGAGTCAACCCTGGAGACCATTCTGAACACTTGAGAACAGCCACCAAGCCTGGGGGTCCAGCAAGAACCAGACCACTCCTTCAGTCACGGTGGCAAGACTGCGAGCATTCCACGGGCTTAGCATCAAAACAGCTTGCAGGAACTTGAGAGCCAAAAGACTGGAAAAGCCAACGCCAAAACATTGACGATGGCCCGGTACAAGTGGCCGCACTATTTACCTAAAAAGATTCTTGCTCTTTCGGCTAACTTCCCTCATCCCTGCCTCCTTCGGCTAGTTTCCTTCTTAGGTTTTTGTTTCACAAACAAAAATGCTGAGCTTTTTAATGCTTGCTTTGTAATCCAGCGTGTGTGTTCCCTTATCTAGGGGCAAACAATCATACTGGGTTTTGTTTTTCTCTGCTGTATGCCAAAAGGAAGCCAAGCATATTCGCTTCTTTGTCCCTCACACAGCTGTCTCTATCGACTTTTTCCCTGTGGACTCTGACTTCTGCTGGAGGTCCATTTGAACTCTTCGATAGGAATGAAAACCCAGAATGGCATTCAGTTTTGTGGATCTGACAGAACAAATCTTGATTCCATGCACAGTTAGATGCCAGATGTGCCACTCTGCTTTCTCTTGCCGTCAAAAGCACTATGACCAAACACGACGCACGGGAGGAAAGGATTTGTTTACACTTCCAGATCATAGTCTATCACTGAGGGAAGCCCGGAAATGCAAGCCGGAAGTGAAACGAAAACCGTGGAGGAGCACTGCTTACTGCCTTGTTCAGCTAGCTAGCTTGCTTTCCTTTTTTTTAAATTAAATTTTTGTAAATTTCGTACAATATATTTTCTTGTATTTCGATTCCAGCCCCTATGTGCACTCCAGTGCTAGCTACCACCTGCCCAATTTCACGTACTCTTTTATGATATATATGTGTGCATATATTAATGTGGACTTTAATGCACAGAGGCCCCTCTGGTTATTTTTGTGCTTTCTCTTTCATTCCCTGTATCACTCTCCTCCTAACTCACCATAGTATATTGTGTCCTTTGCAATCCATCTTCCTCATGTTTAGATATGTGTGCATGAACTTGTGTTGAGGATGTGGTTATTTGCAGATAAACCCATCCTAAGGTAATATTCTAAATCAAAAAAGCATTTAATAGACCTAACCTACCGAACTTCATGACTCAGGCACAGAGCACACCAGTGTCAGTCGTTATGTGCAGTCCCTCTGTAGTGATTACAGGACTGTCTAGAAACTGTGGTATGCTGCCACTCTCCACCATTCTAAAAGATCTCATCTTATAGCAGTAGTCCCCCAAAAGAGCAAAATTCAAACTCCAACGAATGGTTTCCATTGAATGCGTTGTAAAGTTGAAAAATCTGAAGTTCAACCTTTGTACTAGTAAGTCAGGGTATTCTATATCCTTGAAAAACAATGCAGTTTTTGTGTCAGTGTTTTTTGTTTACATAAATGATATCATCTTATTCCCCCATCTTCTTTTCTTCCTCTGCAATGTATTTTGAGATCTTGTTCATGTTGCTATGAAAAATCCTGTTCATTACTTGAGATGGTCTCATAGGATTTCCTTGCATCGTATCACACATTTTCTCTACTGACTTTTCTTGTCAGGTGGCATAGAGCTTGCCTCCAAATGCTTGCTAGCACAAGCAACCTGGGATGTGAGTCCTCTCCCATATCTCTTTGTACCCATGAATACTGAGTTTCTTTATATATAGCTTATATATATACATGCATACATATATATATATGATTATAGTTCATATCAGGTATGGATTCTTTTATAAGATTTTGATTTTAATTATTTGCATATAAATGTGTCTGTGTGAGGTATGTGTACATGATCACAAGTGCCCACAGAGGCCAGAAGAGGGCTCTGGATCCCCCAGAGCTGGACTTACAGGAGGTTATGAGCCACATAAAATGGGTGCTGGGAACTGAACCCTAGTCCTCTGCAAAAGCAGTATGTGATCTTAACCACTGAGCCCTCTCTCCAACCCTGCATGTATGCGATCTTTTAGTTGTTCTGAGTATCTCCAGGTTGCTTTTTAGAAGACTGGGCTTCAAAGTTCCTCCAGTGATGTAGGGAGGTCCTGAGTCCCGTATCCTCACTGGTGCTTGTTATTTCTTGACTTCCTTTTAAAAAATATTTTATTGTTTTTATTTGTGTGTATGAGTATATTGCCTGCATGTATGTAAGTGCACATCTGTGTCTTGCAATGCTCACAGAGATCAGAAGAGGGTGTTGGATTCCTGTGGAAGTGGAATTACCATGTGAATGCTGGGAACCAAACCCAGGGCCCCTGCAAAAGCAACCAATGATCTTAACTGCTGAGCCACCTCTCCAGTCCTATTTCCCAACTTGCCTATCAACAATGTCTACATATTGAACAGTATATGATTTTGCTTGTTATTATCATTATTTTATATTTTTGAGACAGAGTTTCACGCTGCTACCAAGCTGACCTCAGATTCCAGGTGATTCTCCTGCTTCAGGCTCCCGAGTGCTGGGATTTCAGGCATGTACCAGCATTCCTGGCTTTATTTTTATCTGAATTTATATTCATTTGATTGCCAGTGAAATAGAAGATGTTTAAATTATTAATCACTTAGATTATCTTGTGGTTTTTCCCTTCACACTGTTGCCATTTTTCTTCTCCCTTCTTGGCCCATTTATATCCTACTTGACTGGTATTTATTAACTACAGTTTTCTGTTTCTTTTCATTGTCTTATAAGGAGAGTTATCTTGTATTCCTTGCTTTGAACTTCATTTTCAATATTGACTTGCCTGAACCAAAACATTTTTTTTATATATTGTATTTCTGTTTTAGTTGCCGTGAGTATTCCTTCCTAGCTTGCCATGTCTGTTACTTTAATCAGTAAAAGTTTCCTTCATTTATAATCTTACTATCTGCTATATCTTCAGTTGAACTTAAAAAACTGTTTGAGAATATTTTTCCATATAAAATTTTAAATCAAAATTTTCAAGATAAAAAAGTTCTTGTGGGACTTTGGTTGTAATTACACTGAATCTAGAGATTTAACCAAAAAAGTATATGAAGTAAAAGCATGTATTAACATAGTATTTAACAGATTTTACTTGTTTGTTTCTAGTTTTTCTTACTTGTACTTTAATAGTTTTGATTTTTTTCTCGATAATTATCTTAACAGTGTTTTTTATTTTGTTTGTTAATATCCACAAGCATTATAGTTTTGTTGCAACTATGAAAGGTACCTTGTATCACATTTTCTTTTACGTTATGTCTTACTTATAAGAACACTGTTGGGACTAGAGAAATGGTTCAGCTCTTCAGAGTACTTGCTGCTCTGCCAGAAGATCTGAGATTTGGTTCCCAGCACCCATATCAAGGTAACTCACAACCACCCGTAACTCCAGTTCCAGGTAATCTAACACCCTTTCTGGGCCTCTCAGGTACCAACATACAAGTGATGTAGACAGATGCACATACACATGTACCTGTAAATAAAAATAAATGTTAAAAAAAGAACATGTTTGAGTTTTGTAAAATGACTTTATATTCAATAAACCTTCCAACAGTCTTTATTCATTTTAATTTCTTACTGATTGTCCTGGGTTTTTGATGCATTTAGTCATGGCATTATAAATGCAAGCCAGTAATAATTTGCTCTTCTTCCATCCCAATCTTAATGCATTGACCAGGACTTCCTGTTTTTTTGTTGGTGAGTGGAAGCAAATCCAAGGCATACATGTTTTTTTCTAATTTTAAGGGGAACTACATCCAAAGACATAAAATGAAATCTACTGTAGTAGATCACTTCTACCAGTGAGGATTTTCACCTGCATGTTTGTAAATGAAACTAGTTTACAGATAATTTTGTGTGTGTGCTGAATTTGATATTGACATCACACAAGCCTTACAATGTTACTGTAGAAGACAGAGAAATTAACTAGAAAGCAGCTATTCACCCAGATACCCTCACAAGAATAAGTGACCACAGGTTATCAGGCCAAAAGCAGTGATTCTTGTCCTTATTTCACACCCATATCCTATTTCTGAAAATCCTATCAGCTTCACCTTCATGATGTATCTCAAGCTAGCCAAATACATTCCTTCACCACTGTTCCACTCTCTTCCAAGCTATCACCACCTCTGAATGTTGTCACAACGCTATACCTGGCTTTCTGGTTTTCAGTTTTCCCTTGCTCATCTTCAATAGCAGCCAGCATCAACTAAAGCATGTACTGTCTTATGGGGCATACAGCGCTTCCTGTTCAATTCATTGGTGGGAGAGAATTCCCCCAAAGAATCATGAGCATGGCAGATAGTACCAAAGCCAAGTCCCTATGTACACGCATGGCACCCATGACCACATAGACTCTTGGGAACAGGTAAAGCATCATATGCAACAGAAGGTAGGAGTTATAGAATCCAGAGTATACTGTTTGCTATAAGAGGGTGTGAGTGGTTAACTGAAGAAGTCCATGTGTTGTACTCCTCACAGATAAACAGGAACTGCCCCTGATTCATTTCATAAGGGCTAATTGGTTAGGGGTCCTTCTCTGTGGGAGCAAACTGGAGAGAACTTAGAAACAAGCACTTTGAGGCCCTTCTATTTTTCTCCCAGATGTTGAGGCTCAACATTAAATCCACCCTTAGAGTCAGGCATACCATCACAGATGTCCTGATTAAAACCTCTCAGGGTCAAGTACAGGCCTTCATGGTTTGACAATTAGTTGCCTCTCTGGCCCTATGTCCTATGCTCCCCTCCCCCTCACAGCTGACTCCAATCACACCTTCTCATTCAAGGACATCAAATGTGTTTTTCCTGAGGCCTTATACACTAACCCTCTTCTTAACATCTTCATAGCTTATTGTCTTACTATCTTCCGACCTCTGCTTACTCCCTCAATATATATGTGGTAATATTTTGCACATTTACAAACTTTACATAAGCGATATCTTACTATACATTGTTTTTCTTCCTTATTATTTTATTTTTGACATTCATCTAGATTGCTACATTTAGCCTGTTTCTACTAAATGTTTTGCATTCTGAGAATGCAGGAACATTTTATCCATCTCATCTTCTGCAGGACATTTATTTTCAAACAATACTTCAATGTCTAGAATAGCCTTGTCAGGACTGCTTGTAAACAAGAGATTTTTCTCTTGAGTATATTTTAAAATATGCAATCAATGGTCAAAGGGTGATGGAAGCTTTCTGGGAGCTGGGTTCCAGAAGTGCTACTGAAAGAGTCATACTCAGTCTTCCTACTGCTGAACAGTATAGAAACTATTGAAAAAAGATAATACTCTGAGTCAAAAAAAAAAAAAAAAAAAAGACACTGACATAATAAGTGTGAATAGTTGTCCCCATAGTTCCTAGAGGAACTTCTACTGACTGAGAGAAGACTTATTTCTGGATATTTCCACCAGCCACCCTCTGTGAAGCATCTGTCGCCACTGACAAGTAGCAGCTGTGGTGGTAAGCTGCTAGCCTAGGGAATCTTAACCCTTGAAGATGTTGGGTTTTCTTGCTAAGCCCTTCTTGCTAAGTCACTTTTTACCTACAGGGCAGAAAAGAGAGAAATTGGTCTTTGTCAACAGGCCACTGTGTTGCTCATTGTTAGAAGAGTAACAAACTTCCAGTGGGAATCAGTGGTAAGGTTTGGACACTAGAAACTATGAAAAGAGATTCACAACAGCTTCGGAGCTCTGGAATTAGAGCCCAACTCCGAGTCCCAGGGTAGGGTGTGGCCTGGAGACGTTTCTCTGGCTTGCTAGTTTGTTTCCCCATCTCTTGCTCTGGTTTTCTCTCCTCACACATCTCCCCTCTCTCATGGTCTTTCTTTCTCTTTTTCTCTTTCTTGATCTTCTGTATATGTCAGATATCAATAGGTTAATGATCCCACTTTGTGGTGCTCATGTTTTGAAACCAAAAGAAGACAAGAAATGTCTAGTACTTCTAAAACCCATGAGAGTTCAGAGGTTTATACTGAGCCAGCTCTTGCTTTAGACCTTGGCCTTTGGCTTGGCTTTATACAGCAAATTCTTGACGTGCATGTCTACACACATTGTCAGAGATGATTTCCTTCCTTCTACAACATTATCATCTGGGCCGTAAGAACCTCATAAAGACCCAGAGGAGATCATCAGGGTCTAGTTTTGATTCTATAAACAGAGATTGGCTTACCGTTTCTCAATATGCAACATCAAAATACTTGTATACTTGGTTTCCTCAGACACAGGCCAAAGGACATGGAGTAAAGAACAAAACATTAAATTGCAAATAAACAGACTGAGCCTAGCAATACATTATCTAATTGATGATCTTAGGACATTTACTTAAGCTTCTGGACTTTAGCTATTTCCTCAAAAAATGAAGACTTGGGGAATGCAGAGTCATCGTTAGTGAACAGCGCTCTGAGCACCAGCAAACACATTCCCATGTAGATTTTGAGTCTGTACTTTCATGACATTGGAAGTTATCACATGTTTTGTTTCCATTCTAAGGTCACTTGAGCTGCAACCACTTGAGATCCAGAGTGCTTTCATAGCTGCCACTCTGAGACTGAGACTTCTCAGGCCTACACTAAGCCCTGAGCAGATTGGAGGATTCTTGTTGTTTTCTCATCTCTGCAATTATCACATAGTTGTGGGATGGGACCTGTTCTGGGCCTTCTCCTTTGATGTGTCTTCCTATTCCTTGGCTGTCTTCCCAGGCACGTGCTTTGGGGAGCGCAATCCTGGTGGACTGAGATCAGCTGTGTCTTAAGATACTCACTTGTAAGTCATAACCCTCCTGCCAGTGATTCAGGGGACAGTGTCCCAGGCCTACTATTCTGTACCTATGAGAAGGATACAATCTGCCTCCAAGCATAACCATGAAAAGCATTGAGAGGCACTGTTTCAATTAAGTATTTCTATCTAAATAAGGACTACAGAAAATCCCCAAAGGGCATTTTCCATAAAATTGGAAGGAACATTCCGTTAAAAAAGGTTAGCAAAGACCTTCTTTTATTAACCTTTGTGAGAACAGCTTATTTCTTGTCTAGGGCTACAATATTTGTCTTACCAGAACACCAAATTCCTCATACCATTTCCTGCCATCAACCTCTACTGTCTCTCAGCATTCAAGTTTCTTTGCCTACCTCTTTTAGCCTCTTCTGTTCTTTCTCTATCTTACTTTCTTATCCTTATTTCCCAGTGTTCCAGACTCCAAATTTTTTCCTATTCTTTAATAAATCTATATGGGAGAGATAACAGGACAAAACTTAATTGACTGCCTACCTACAATGTGCTAAGTGTCATCTGAGATAGTTTCACATTTGTTATCATATCTTATAGCCGAAGAAATCAAGGTTCTGAGAGATCGTCAACATTGTCAACTCTTAATGGGAAAGCTGGTGTTATTACCAGGTTCTGTTGGGCCACAAGTTCATTAGTGTTGTATATAAACATACAGTCTGGGGGTTTCATACTTAGATCTGTTTACTAACAAGAGTGGTCTGGGCGTCATTCTCAGGAGAGAACCCCATGCTTATTCTTGAAGTCTTCCCATCACCTTTATAAGCAACTATGTTCCTTTATTATGTGAATAACTTCTGAAACATAGTAATGGCCTATGGTAGGGAGTACTTTTATTTAGATGACACTAATATTCAATAATCCCAAGACTTTTACTTTGCTTCTTCAATGAGGAAACTGAAGCCCAGAGCAAGAAAGATAATCATTCGGCATCACGCAGCTAGACTTTGAAAAGTCTAAATCACGTCATTACCCAGAAAAACAGGGATCAACACGACAGACTGAAAGAAGGGTTTTAGAAGAGTACTGTTCTCAACTCAATTTTTAAACATCACTCACTATTACTAGTTTTTGTTGTTGTTGTTTGTTTTTTGAGACAGGGTCTCCCTGTAGTCCCAGCTGGCCTGGAACTCACTATGTAGACCAGGCTGGCTTTGATCTCACAGTGATATGCCTACCTCTGCTGGGATTACAGGTGTGCACCACTATACCCAGCTACACTATTTATATGTTTTTTTTTTGAGAAATCACTTTCCCTTTTTGTCAACTTCTTCATTGACAAAATGAGAGTGATAAGGATCCTTTGTGTCACTGTGGAATACATAGTACATCATATACTTCTTATGTGCTTTCTAAATGCTATTTAAGTGCAATAGTCTTTATTTTATAGAATCATTAAGTACAGTCTTACATTTTGGGAACCAACAAGAAAATGGTCAATACAGATCAATAAAGATCTTCATCCTTTGGCCCTCATTCCAGCCTAACTCTGAGATACTCAACAAGCATTATGAAAGCAAGTCAACTAACCCCACGAATTAAGGTAAAAGAGCACATCTCAGATCTAAATGGTCCTTTTAATTTTGCACACAGCAAAAAAGCTTCTGGTCAAATAAACAGTCCTGAGCATATTGTGCCAAGTTCATGAGGACATAAAAATGCCATATTTAGTTCTTATTCTAAATATTCAGCACTCTCCATATGGTCCTTCAGCAATCATTGTTCTTATGTTAGAGATGGTGAGATAATGAAAATTTTTCTTTGCTGTTCAACTATATATGGGTTAGTAGGTTTTTCTTGATGTGCAGTTACTTTTGAATAGAATACATTGTGAAACTTACAATCACATTAACTTCTCTTTAATGAGGTTTAAAGCTCTAAGTTCAATCCAATGGTCCAAGTCATATGGAGCTGCAGGTGTTTCGGCTTTCCAGACATGCACAGTACTAGGGTGTTTCTCCCTGTTTACTGGATGATGAAGCTGGCTAGTGATCTGGGACTCCTTATGGAGACATGCATGCAAGAGCAGAGAATCCCAAAGAGACATCTCACTAGATAGTATCTCTTACTATATACATTACCATTTAAGGAAACGTGAACAGGTAAAGGCTCTGGGATGAAATCCAAATGTCTTTTCATCAGAAATACTGATAATGAGGATTTTTTACTCAGGTTTTGACAGAAAACAGCATACTCCATGTTGTAACCAAAGAGCATTTTAAAAGGAGCAATTTGCAGAGGTACAGGACCAGAAGAGAATGAGTCACTAAGGGGACTCTATGAGTCACATCTTATGACAATGAGTGGCCATTAGCGCTCTGGAGAACAGGAGGCATCAAGAAGAAATGCAGGAGTTATTAGAAACAGCAAGAGCTGTCATGTGGAAGAAGAGGGCTCTGCTGAGAACACAGGTGGCCAATGGTAGAGGAACAGGGTCATCTCAGCCCAGCAGAGAGAGGGGTCAAAAATACTGACATCCTTCTATCCCACCCTCACCTCTTACTAGTGTCTATCATTGGCTACACCAAAGAAGCTCCTTGATATAACTGACACAAGCTACTTCTCAAAGTTCAGGGCAGAACAAAGAAAAGTAGGAATGAACTTAGAGGGACAAGTGGAAAATAACCCTGTGAGGCCAGTCTGTAAGTCCAGAGAAAGGAACTGTTTGTATTTTATTTCTTTCTTTGTTTTGCCTCAGTTTGTCCTGCATTGTCTTGAACATATGACTAATTCACAACTACTGAGGGGAACTATATCTATTACATTCTTATACTGGATCAGATTAGAAATAACAATCTAAAGGTCAAGTTCAATTCTCTCCAGCAGCTTAATTCTCTTAGCTGACTGGGAGAATTGATCACATTTTTAAATCATGGAAAAATCCCCAAGAATTTGTGTTTTGGTATGTATGTTGAAGTTTTAGGGGGCCCAATAAGTGGTGCTTCTGCTCCTTGCCAACATATAGAAGTTGGTCTGCTGGGGATTAAATACATGTGATATGTAAGTATGTATTATATGTAATATAGGTGAACATTGATAAGGCTGACACTAGAAAACAAGTAGACTAAATTAGTTCATTAAAGCTGAACTACACAAGAATGACAGTCACTCAGACATTAACAAAGCAGGAAATTTGCAAATGTTGGCAGAGGGGCAGGGTCTGTGCTTCTAAGCGGAGGAAAATATGGCCTTTATGCAAGTAGACCTACCCCCCAAAACGATAAGCCAGTCAACAGAAGCTCAAAACTCTACGTTGAATTCTTAGTACATTTGTACAAATCCAGGAATAGTGTATACCTGTAATCCCAGCATTCAGGAAGTGTGTGTAGGCAGAAGGGTGAGAAGTTCAAGGTCATCTCTGGTTACACAGTGAATACAAGGCTAGCCTGGGCTGCCTGAGAGATCCTGTCTCTCACTCAAAAAGAAAAAAGAAAAGAAAAAGGAGGAAGAAACAATAAGTTCTCACTTTGTCTCCTGCTGGAAGAGAAAATTATCTGCTAACATTTAAGGACGATTGAACAGACCAATCAGACAGACTCATGGCCGGTCCACCTACTATTCCCTTCCAGATTACAACACCAGTGAAATAGGACAGGGTCGCCCACTGGTCTTACAGACTTAAGGACTCCCCAGCACCCATTCTTGACTTCCTAGAATACTTGTTGACCCGGTGATCCTGATTGGTGCAGGTTCTTGGGGAAACCAGTGCCTCTGACCATGCTTCTGTCCTCCAGGTGGCAGGAGTACCTTCTGGACTGTTACGCAACCCCAGGGAGTCTCAGGCCAAGCCAAACAACACTAAGAGTGTGCATAAAAACATTGTGTGCTTGTCTTGATTCCCAGGACACCAAATCTCAGTGAAGGTCAATAGTGTTGGTACGCTGTGTGCAACTCAAATTTGGGTATAAAGGACACACATTTGGCCTTGGAACTTCCTGTGGTCAAGGGCTCTTGAGCTGTCTCCTAGGTTCCCCCTTACTCTTGGTAAATGAAGTTTTCAAGCCTCACTATTTATTCAGTGTCAGAAAATTTTGATCAGCTTAACTCAAGTACCTAGAGTAGAAAGCTGTTGTGGTCTCTTTGGAAAGGAACCAATGGTCACAAATGTCCTCATATCCAGACCTACTAACTCTTCTCCAGGCTTCCCGTTCTATCACACAAACTCATCCTGAAAAGGCGGCAACAACATAAGGACTGCTCAGCCTGGATATCAGGAGCAGCCACCATGTCTGCAGTTGCTAACTTGATCTTTCTCCCTGGAGGTCTGAAAGGTACTTCCTACCATCATCTCAAGCCCAGTCCTCCTGCAGTGTTCCTTCTTACTGGTAAGACATCTCACCTAGCCACATGGGCATGCCAAAAACTTAGGATTCAGGCCTATGTTGAACCACTTCCAAATCATTACCAGGTCATTCAGTTATGTCTCCTAGTTTTCTCCACACCTCCCCTGGTCAATGCTACCAGCTTCTTTTGCCCTATTCTACCTGGTTTCATGGCTAACCTGCCAATCCAACTCCATTCTGTAGTAACAATGACCTCTTTCTCCTCCTCCTCCTCCTCCTTCTTTGAGACAGTCTCATTGGGCATCCATGTTTGACCTAGAAATTGATATATAGACCAGGCTACCCTTGAACTCACAGAGCCATGCCTGCCTCTGGCTCCTGAATGCTGGGATTAAAGGTGTGCACCACCATGTCTAGCCTATGATTTCTTTTCAGGATGCAAATCTCTTCATTGCTTCTCGTCTTTAAACTCTTCTATAACTTCCTGTTGCTCCTGGGAGGAAAAAAAAAATGATGTGCCCAAAAAGGCCCCGTAGAGCCTCCCTGACCCTTCCTGTTCCACGAGCCTCTTGCTAGTTGTGGTCTTTTGATTTTTGGCCTCCTAGCCTCCAGATTCAAGCGTCTTTTCCACTAAAGTGACATTGTGTGCAAATGCCTGCTTTGTCTGTCACTCTTTCCCTTTGTGCAGATTGACATTTTGCCTTAAAGCTAGCAAGCACTTCCTCAAGGGACCCTTTCTGACTTTCTGGACTGGATCAAATCTCCCTGTGATACCTTTTCATGGCACTTCTGTACATCCCAATCTGAGAGCACTTGCTATAGCCATAGTTTGACACATGTTAATCATTTATTGATGTCTGCCTTCTTTACTCAAATGCATCCCAACATGGGTAAGGGCAACCCTTGCTTTCACTCATAATGAATTGTATCGGTCATGCCAGGCTTAGAGATGGATAGTTTGTCTGTAGAATGTAGGTTGTTTGTAGAATGGATTGGAAGGCCTCCCCAGACATCCACTGGAGCCCAGCTTCCTCCCTAAGCTAGTACTTCTGTGTTCGATTCTTCTCTTCCAGTGCAGATTGGTGCCCCGGCCCGCGAGAACACTATCTACATGGGCAGTCCTGGAGGGGAACAATGGAATGGAGGGCGGGAGACACAGAGAAATGAGGGCAAGACAACATGGCTTTATTAAGCACACCAGGGATATATATATATATAGGAATGGCGGGCTCAGCAGGAAGGGGTGGGGAAACGGCAGGAAGCTGATGCAAGAATGCCACGGTATTGCATCTGTAAAGTACACGTGCTCATATCAGCCAGGCCTATGGGGACGCAATTCTCATATGAAATGGCTGTGGTTCACAAAATGGCTCCCGGCAATTGGGTCACCAGTGACCCAGCTTCCATCCCAAGGGAGATCTGTCCTTCAGCTCTCTGCTCTGTACCCTCACTCGGAAGGGGAGGCTACTAGAGTAGACCCCAAGATGATCAGGATCCAACACTGAAGCTGCTCCTCTGAGATTCTACCAGCCCCTATCTGCAATCAGAGCCATTTCATCAAGTTAATTACTTTAAATCACTGAAGGAACTTTCGTGCTCCAAACTGCTAACTCTTGCCTCCTGATTGGGGAATTTGTGCCAGCTAGAACTCTGGGGGTTGGGGTGGGGGCTTTCTCTGCCACAGAGGCAGAACTCAGGGCTGCATTACGGATGAGAAACTCTTGGCTATCTCTCTGTAACTCCCAACCAACCATTTTCCTGTCCAGGAAAAATGCAAACCAAACCCTGTACTTGGGAGCTGGCTCTGAGTAGCCAGGTCATCTTGACAGGGCAGTCCCACCTCAGCACACTGCAGGCTGAGGCACCACTGTTCTGAACAGAGATGACTTTACATTCCAGAACATGCAAATCTCCCATAGCCTGCTCCCAGTGTGAGCACACACATGTGTATGCATCCACAGTGTGAATGAGCACATACACACACATCCAGATACATCCATAATATGAATGTGCACATGCACACGTGTGTCCAGTATGAATGCATGTGTGTCTGTAGTGTGAGTGTGAAAGCACACGTGTGCCCACAGTGTGAGTGCACACTTAAATGCGCATAGCCCAGAGTATGAATGTGCATGTGTATCCATAGTGTGTGAAATCATACTTGTGTGTGCTCATAGTGTGAATTCTCATGCACACACGTGTATGTGTGACCACAATGTGTGTGCACATATAATTGTCCGTTCATTCCCTAAAATGTCTGTGTCTGGGCCAGGGCGGGTCTACTCCACAACAGCATCTGTCCCTCCGTGGGCAGCTGACAGAGGTTTCTGAGGAGATCCTGGGGTGATTCTGAGAAAGCACCTCACAGGTATACACCTCGGGAACAAGGGAAGCCCAAGTTGCTGGGACCAGAGGTCCATCTTTTTGTCTGCATTAAGCTCATTCATTGGTAAGCTGTTTCTAGCCAATGACAGTACTGGGATGGCCAGGCAGGCCTGTTACTAAGACAGTTTTCACTGAGAACTCCTCCCTGATGATCTGGATGAACATTTTCAGACCTTGGGGTCATTTCAGACATTTCTCCCTCATCTTTCCAACTTCCTTCAATCCAGATAGGGCTGGCGTTGCAGTTTGGTAAATCTCCTATCATACATTCATTTCATCCTTGCGTGTTTAACCCCAACTGCTTGGAGTGTCAGAATAACACATTTTCTAACTCACATCTCTGGCACAGCAGAGGGTTTCAGTATTAGAGAGGCCTTCCAAAAATGTTACTCTAGACTGTGAGACAGGAAGGAATGGGAACAACATTCAAAGCTATAGATCCAGTGTTACAAGTGTCTGTGGACCACACAGGATACTTGCTTCCTACATAATTAATTATGTACTAGAAGTATTCCTCCAAAGAAATGAAACAATTTAACTATATGCTGGGATATAGGCCATCAGTTCCTGGTCCTGTTGGATTTCTTCTCCTCAGGTTTGAAAAGCACTTCACGCAAATCTTTCAGCAACCTTAGCAAGGGCCAAGCCTTGCATATATGACAGAAGGAAAGGGGAGAGCCACCTCAGCATTTAACCCCAGTTGTAAATACTCATGGGTTTGTGACTTTCTATTCCTTTTTAGGATTAAAAACCAGAAAGGAATGTTTCACAATGCAAACAGAAGGAAGGAAATTATCTGAGAGAATGAATACACGATCAATTTTGAAGTGGGATTGTCAAAGCTGTGCTGTGGAGAAGGAAGAGGAAGCTTGTGGCTTGACCCATGTAACAGGATTAAGAGGCACACCAGAATGGCTCTTTTACCTGCATATGGAAGTTATCATTATTTTGTATTCATACATGGTGTCTAAGTCTGTGTTCTGTCTACAACTGAATGTATCAGAACGAGTAATTTATAATGGCGGATGGACAGCCAAGGTATGGAGCTGGCATTTGCTTGGCATCTGTCCAGGACACTCGTGCTGTAGTATTCCATAGCAGAGGCAGAAGGGAAATAGCATACTCAGCCTAAGAGCAAGAGAGGACTTGTTTTACAATGAATCCAGTCTCTCAATTACTAACCCATTTCTGCAACAATGGGATTAATCCACTCAAGAGGACAAAGTCTTCATGGCCCAGTCAGTTCTCATTAAGCCGCACTTCCCAATCACTGTTGCATGACTGCAGGGTCACATTCAAACTATACTGCATGTCCTTGTGAACAAAGTTCTTTTAATCTAGGAAATGAATGACCAACCATCTGAATCAGAGTGTGTGCAATATTATTAAAAACAACTACAGCCTTTATTGAATAACTGCTATTGCTAAACATCATACTACCCATGTTTATTTCATTTAATTTTGAATTTATGGAAGACAAACATGTGATGTGATAAGATACAACACACTTAAAGATATCAATTTTTCCATCCAGACTTTTTTCAGCTTGAATTGAGTCTATTTAATCTTTGCATCTATTGCCAGATGAGCTAGTCAGGAGAATCCAACAAACCATATGCACACTTCTGAAATAACCATGGTTGGAAGCACTGAAGAACTGGCTCCGGTCACACAGTAAGTAGCTGCAAGAGTGAGACTCAGTTCAAGACTGTCCAACTCCAAAGACTTCTGCACCTCAGAACAGTGATCCTGGACACTAACGATAGAGTTAAACGCTTAACAACAAATAAGTGCACTATTAAAGAGATAGTTACATGGTTTGGAGGCAGAACTAACACCATGGTTCACTTGTTAAATGACCTTGACAAACCAAACTTTCTCTAAGAGAAAGCTCAGAAGGGTCAAGGAGAGCAAACACTTCCTTAAAAGCTCTGATGATGTCCATGCTGTGTGACATAGAATTGCTTATATTAAACTGACAAGTTTTTTTTTTTTCTTTTTTCTTTTTTGACACAGTGTTTCATTATCCAGCTCAGGCTGGCCTCGAACTCACAGTCTTCCTCCCCTGGCCTCCTAGTGCTAGGATTGCAGGCTTGTGCCACCACACCCAGTTGTCAACTGACAACACTTTTTAGCTTTCTTGAGTATAAAAACCACACTGCCGTGGCTGAATTATATCTTCCTCACTTCCTGTATTCACATTGTACTCAATGTCTGTACTCACAGACATTGCCAGTTGCAAAATGAGCTTTTAAAAAAAATCATTTACTTTGAAAATTATTCACTCTTTTCCGCCTGTTTTCTCCTTGAGAAATATTTTTGAACAGTGTTTTTGCTACCTCTATTTATAGCTTTCCAGTTTTGGCAGGTATGAGAAAGTTTATAAGTGGTTTGTTTTCTTTGCTATATTCAGTGTTGATTTAGGTCACTTTTGCCACCAAACAATTGGAAGCACTTTCAAAGAAGGCAAAGTCTGTGGATGACTGATAACATTGTGAAATCCAGATAGCTGAATGAGGATTTATCTGGGGGGCTTAGGATGGGTAGAAATCTTACCAGGGTCATGATTTAAATAATTATATTTAATTTGCGTGTGTGTCTGTCTCTGTGTGTGTGTCTGTTGTGGAGAAAGTCTGTCCTTGACAGAGGTGAGGTAGGACAAGTATCGCCTGAACATTTTCCAAGTCCCTATAATTCTGGGTTTGAACTCAGGCCTGTGAAGATCTTTTCTCTAATGCTTGGCTTTCTTTTAATTCTTTTTATTTATTATTTTTATTTTATGCCTGTAAGTGTGTAAGTGGGTATTCCCCCTGTCATGTAGTACCCACAGAGGTCAGAAAAGGGTGCTAGATTCCCCTGGAAATGGAGTTATAGATGGTTGTTAGCCACTATGTGGGTGCTGGGAATTGAACCCAGGTCCTCTGCAACAGCAGCAAGTGATCTTCACCACTGAGCCATCTCCTCAGCCCTCATGCTTGGGTTTTAACCCAAGCTTTACATCCTGACAAAAAGCAAATGTTAGAGTTTCTTTTATATGGGAGAGATACCTGGAATTTCTGGCATTTGTTTCATAAATGGCTGAACTAAATAAATGCATTTGGAAGCCACTAGAATTATAGGCATCTTCTCCTCCCCTCTGGTATGTTTTTATGGGTGGTTTTTTTTTTTTTTTTTCTGAAATTTTCCACCCCATCCCTCCCTGTGATTTGTGGGCATTGAGGAAAGTCACAGCTTGCCCTGTAAATGTAGAGGGCAGGTTGGTTTGGGGTCATCTCATTTTCTCGTCTCCTGGTTCTTGTCTGCGGTGCTCTAGA
Source organism: Eospalax fontanierii (assembly GCA_035773235.1). Taxonomy (NCBI): domain Eukaryota; kingdom Metazoa; phylum Chordata; class Mammalia; order Rodentia; family Spalacidae; genus Eospalax; species Eospalax fontanierii. Next base: position 85,584,509 of record CM069527.1, read on the forward strand.
GATGAGAACCACAAGGGATACAAAGCCAACGCAGAGAGATGAATTTCCAACTTCAAAGGCATCAGGGAAGACGGCACCATCCCTGAGACTAAGTGGCTCCCAGAAAGCAAACCTCCCAGAAATGGAAGCAGAACGTGAGGGCTGGGACCAGCAAGATGGTTCAGTGGGAAAAGGCCTTTGCCAGATCAAGCCTGATGTCCTGAGCTCCATCTCTGGGACCTGCATAGCGGAAGCAGAGGACCAGCTCTCGAAAGTCGCCCTCTGACCTGCACCTACCCATCCACACATCTACTCACCCACTCAGTCTGTAAAGGAACTTTAAAAAAGGGATGTGGATGCTGCTGCTTAAAGCCTGAGCCATCAGCAGATGAAACAAAACAATACCACCTCTCTATAAACAAAGACCAGGGGCCCTTGGGGCCTCCATTCATCCATGGGGCTGCAGAAAAGTCCACACTTTCAAACACCTGGGAAGACAGGCACTCCCAGTCACTCAGACTAGGTCAGGTCCAGAAGGACATCTGGGGCAGCTCCAGGCACATCCGTAACCCCATCATTCATTTGCTTCCCTATCCTCTAATTTGCTAATCAGTTCATTTCTTTCTTTTTCCATGTTTGTTAGGATTTGTCCCCCGCCCCCCCCCCCACCACCTTTCTCTTTTGATAAGGTCTCGTGGAACCCAAGCCTGAAATTAGCTATGTAACTGGATTCTCTGAACGGGAGTTACCAGTGGTTGCTAGCTGCTGGGTGCTGGGAATTGAATCCTGGTCTTCTGCAAGAGCAGTCAGTGCTCTAAACCACTGAACTCCAGCCGCCCCTCTCCTTTTAATTTTAAATTTTAAATCCTTTTAAATTTTACCTATTTTTGAAAAATTTCCCAACTTTATTAAGGCATAATTGAAAAATAAAAACTGCATATATTTGCAGTATGTGATGTGATATTTTGATGCATGTGTACCTTGCAGAATGATTAAAGAAGGCAAATTATGGGTGTGGGATACATGTCTGTAATCTCAGCACTACTAAAGTAGAGGCAAGGGGATCAGGAATTATAAGCCAGCTTGGAATACATAAAATCCTGTCTCAAATAAACACACATATATACATACATACATACAGCAATTGAACATGCCTATCATCTTACATATACTCTGTTCTTTTTATTTTTAGTTATCTAATTTAGTTATTTTAGGGGAGATAGGAGACAAATGTCACAGTACACATGTGGAAGCCAAGGACATTCTATGGGAATTGGTCCTCTTCCTCCACCATGAGGGTCCCAGGGATTGAACTCGGATCATCAGGGCGGTCAGTCAGGCCTCTACCCACTGAGTCATCTCAACAGCCTCCTCTTTTCATTTTTTATTTTAAAATATTTAACTGATTAATATTATATATGTCCTCCTTTAAAAGATAGCAACTATAATACCTTAACAGTCTTTTAATTATGAAAATATTCAAATATAAAGAACAGTCTACTGAAGTTACCCAGATTCAACAACCAGTAAGTTTTGCCCTAGCTGCTCCATCTCTCCCTCAGTATTCCCTGCCGAGCTTTAAACAAGTCCCAAACTTCATGCCTGTCTTGCCTGACTCTCAAAGGCATCACTGGGCACTGTAGACACTTTCCTGTAGATCCCAGTTATCCCAAAGCCTATTCACTGCTGACTTGACTGACAAGCAGCCCAGGGATCCTCTCTTGCTCTTTTTGCTTTCTCCATCCCTTCTACCTGTTTGTCTCTTTCTTCTTCCCGCCTTAGTTTGTTGGAAAATTCAAGTTAATTGTCTATACATTCGTTTCCCCACAGTTACAGGTGTCATTTGAAGGCTAAGAGCTGAAAAATCTACTGCAACAAAACTCACTTAGCAACCAAGAAGGAACATTAAAAATCAAGGAGGAAGAATGCTACAGAGATGGCTCTGCAGTAATGAGCACTGGCTGCTCTTGCAGAGGACCCAGGTTTGGTTCTCATCACCCAAACCATATGTAACTCCAGCTTTTCTGGCCTCCACAGGCATTGTATGACATGGGTGCAGTTACATATATGCAGGCAAAATGCTCATACTCGTTAAATACTAAATAAAATTTTAGTATTTAGCATGCATGGGTGTGCATTTTCCTGTGTGTACAAGTACAAATATGTGCACATGCTTGTGGAGGTCAGAGGACAAACTAGGATATTGTTCCTCAGGGGCTGTCCACTTTCTTTGTTTCAGATACAATCTGGAACTCGCCAAGTAGATTAGACTCACTGACCATTGATGTCCAGGGTTCCTCCTGTTTCTTCTTCCGCAGTGCCGGGGTTGCACCCAGCTTTGTGTGTACTGTGGTTGTAGGGGATTGAACTCAGTTCCTCATGTTTGCAAGGCATGTGCTTTATGAAGTGAGCTATTAGCCCACCCCAGTATTTATTATTCCCATTGAAAGGATGTGTGGAATATGATGATAGTCCACCAAGATAAAGACTTTGGAATGGTGAAAAGGTTCGTATTATAAAGCACTTGTTGTAGCTTAGCTGTAGTTCTTTCCTAGAGTTACTGAGCAAAACAGCAGGACAGGAAAGGTCTGTGCGGGGGGGGGGGGGCATATCTCTGCGTTAATTATCATCTCTTGCAAGAGGAAACTTCCCTGGTGAGAGTTAAGAGATGCACTAATCAGTCTAAAGAGTGCACCAGAATGCATAACCCATGCTAGACCTGGGAGCTAGAATGGGGGATGGACTGCTGGGGTTTGGGGTTCTAGGCTGTCTGTTTTTCTCCTAGTCTATTCTTCCTAGTCCTGTTGTCTATATTCTTATTTTTTTTCTGTTTCAACTTTTAAAGGTGCCTTTATTAAGATTGAATCAAGGGTGTGTAATTTGCTACAATTAGTAAAATGAACCTATGATTCAATTCAAATACTTTCCTCCTGCCGTATTATAAGCTCTCCCTCCCACCCCTACCAGCACCTGTCTTCCTCCCCAGACACTATTGCTCTGTTTTCTGTCCTTAGAGATTAGTTTGCACTTTCTAGAACTTTATAGAATTAGAGTTGCATAGTATATACTGTTGTATAACTTTATTAAGTATAATGGCTTTGAAATTTGTCAGTTTTGTACTATCAATTTATTGCTGAGTAGTAATTTGCTGCATTCTCGGCTTGATTATCTATGGTAAGGATTTATAAGGAGTATCTTATCTAGACCACATTTAGGCCTTTAATGCCTTCAATGCTGCTAAGACACTGGCCTTTCAATAGCTTGGGGCAAATCATATTTCTCCAAAAGCCTCATCCAAGGAACAAATCCTTTCTCTGATCCTATGTGTTCGTTTAAGCTTCCTTAACTCAGATACATGTCCTTTCTTAACTCGAGTTCAGATTCGTGAAGGTCTGACATCACTCTCCTCTCCCAGCTCTGTCATTCCAGGAGTACACAGGCGGTACTGGTGATCATGGTCGACATGGATAGATAGGGTCAGGGAAGAGGTCCGTTTAATAAGTCACCGTGATCCCAATTTTCTTTTAAAGGCAACCCACAATCCTTTCACCTATCAGTCTGAGTGTTGAAATCACTGTGATGGTGAGAGTGCCTTACTTTGTGTATATAGTATGCAGAGGAGGTTGTTATTTAAGACCTACTGCATGTCCTTCAAAGGATGATTTGTAAGTAGAAGCTAGGAATGTTGATCTATGGCCCTTATCCACAGAGGAGAATTCCAGAAGGGAATCACAGTGAAAGGAGAAAAGAGGCACCAGTTGCCACCTTGCTCTTAGTCCAGATTACAGGATGTGCACGACGTGCCCCTCCCCCATGGTAACTGGCCCACAGGGTACGGGGGTGTCTTGTCACGAAAAAGCTTATCTTTCAACAGAGCAGTTTTGATGGGCTTGGCACACGCTGGTCATGCATTCAGTCCTTTTCCTTAAGGAGCTAAAATGAGAATGTGTAGAGGATGTGGCAGCTGGTCCAGGGTCACAACTGCCATTTTATTTCTTCCTAGAATAACGTATTCTTTGCTGGTTGCCAGAGTGCTTATTTTCATGTAGATTTGACCTTAGTTGCAACCTTGAACAACTAAAATAGAACAAAATCACCATAAGCTACTTTAAAACGTGGCCTTAAAAGTACATAAAAATATAAGACAAAGGCAGGAAAACGAAGTAGGCCACAGTTTTGAGCAAAGAATTGTAGAGCTTCTCAATCTAGTTAAAATACCAGCTTTGTGCATATTAGATTCCATCCTGTGTTTGATTATTTCTGCAGTGAGTGCTGCTTTTATCGATTGTTAGAGTGGAATGTTCAGGAGCATTACATTACAATCTGTCTCTAAATGGCTTTTCAGAAATTTCCTGTAACTCAGAGGCAGAAATTACACAGGGAACTGAAAGCAAAGAGACTAGACAGCTGAATTGCAACAGACTTTTGCATATGGGGAAGTGGTGGGGCATGCCAGAAGGGAGCTTGGATCCTTATTCTTAGCAAAGAGGGTCAGCTTATCATTATCCCATCACCAGAAACTGTGCAGAGTCCTGTAGAAAGGCATGCTGACAAGGATTGTGGCTCTGAGGATATCTGGGCATCCAGAGCCTGTAGGCTCACAAGGACCTCATTGATTTTCTCATCCACCTCTACTGCCTGCTCTGTGTTCTCGCCAAAGTCTCACTTCCTCAACAAGTACCTTATCCTACTTCATTGATCTCTACCTCTTCAAAAGTATTATATTTTATATTATTGAATGTCAGACTGGAGAGATGACTCAGTGGCTAAGAGCAGTGGCTGCTCTTGCAGAGGACCCGGGTTTGATTCCCAGCACTCCAGTTCCAGGTGAATCTGACACCTCCACAGGTTTTGCATGACACAGGTACACGTAAATACATGCAAGCAATATACTCATACACAAAAATTTTAAATAATAAATAAAATATAAAAATTATGTCATTGAATGTCATCTGCATGTTGATTACTAACAATTTCACATGCCCTTATTATACTGTATAATTAGGACAGCAAATTAAGGGTATGCCTTATACACTGCGTGTCTTCCGAAGAGAATTATAATAGTGCATTATGTATCAGCTGAGTTTATGTGTATCCTCTGACCCTGATCATATATTAATGAATCTAAATGAATAATCTTTGCTTTATAACTCAGCTCAGTGTAAACACCAGAAGGAATTTATTGACTAAACACAACCCAAAAATATAGTTGTAGCTCTGATTTAAAATGAAGTTCAGGGGCCAGTGAGATGGTTCAGCGGGTAAAGGCACCTGCTTCAAAGCCTGATAATCTGAGTTTGATGTCCAGGACTCACATGGTAGAAGGAGAAAACTGGTTCCCACAAGTTGTCCTCTGAACTCCATACATGTGGTGGTGCATGCACAACTCCACACACAGACAAAATAAATAAATGTAATGAAAATAAAAAATAATAATGGCATTGTTATTATGTGACCTGTGGCTAGACAGGTCACAGGGCACAGGGAAGCACCAACTACCATTATCCTGTTAAAAAGACATAGTATTAAACTGACTCCTAATGACATATTGTTCTACTCATAGATTAGTGAATCCTTCAACTCTCACTACAGAAGCTTCTTATTGCAAGAGATGACGATTAACACAGAGACCCACAACTGATCAACATGTAGAGAATAAGAGACTACAGAGTGCTCAGCCCTAAATGGGACACCTATATCACATCTTCTCCTCTCAAGTCTCAGGGGTCACTGGGGATGAGGGGGCAGAATGATTCTAAGAGCCAGAGGTTGTGGAGAAATGCAAAGAAACTGTAGTTTCCTGATACCATAGGCAGTTGTATATATGGTCCCACAGGGCTATGATAGCATGCATAAGACCTGTGTAAGCCCAAGTCAAACAGAAGCCCAGCATGGATTGCAGGGAGAAACAGGAACTCCCAGCCTTAGCTGAGGATCTATTGACAGTTGATAGTGCCTGGGAGAGGGAGAGTCAGTTTTCTTTAAGGGTCTGAGGCTGTGTAGGTCGATCAGACTTGGAGGAATGGACCATCCCATACCCAAGAGCGTTGGGGGAACACAAATTACATTCCACAATAGAGGACACGAATTTGGTGAGGTCGTAGGGTGGGGTGTAGATGGGGGATGGGGTCTGAATATGATCAAAATAAATTATATGAAACCCTTAAAGAATCGATAAAAAATGTTTTTTTAAAAAAAATAATAAAGTGAGATTCTATCTCTGTCACCTCAGATGGGGTAATTTATAATGGAAAGACATTTAGTTTCCACCATTCTGGAGGAAAGTCTTCATGCTGTCATATCAGTAGAAGGTTCCTAGGGATGGCGGTTCCTTTCTCTTTGCTATTCATCACCACAATTTGATTTCACACACACACACACACAGACATACATATGCAAACATATACACACACAACACACACATACATACATACACAAGTGCATACACTCATACATACACAAAATACAGAGAAAAGAAGAAACTGAGAAAAGAAAGATGGAAAAAAGGGGGAAGGAAGAGAAGAGAGAAGAAGGGAACGGAAAGGATAAAATGTATCTAGCTACTAAATTAACACAAACTTCCCTGAGATGCTGGATCACATACCAGGGAGACTTCCTCAGCCACGTTTACAAATGACTCACCAGGAATGTAAAATGAAGAGCTAGATGTTTGCTGGATCTCGTTGTAACTGCTAGCTCACTGTCAGATAAGTGCTACATATTTTTGAGTAAGGGGTTGGAATCCTTGAGGTGACATTGCTCTCAAATATGAAGACTTTTAATTTTTGATCTCATTGTTACATTAGCAAGAAAGTCTCTGTTAAAAGAAACCTCTCAGTCAAGAGAAGAAAATTTCTGGCCTGGGTGGTGATATAGCATTCCAGTTGAGCCAAGTCAATCACCTGGTCACAGGGCCACCCTAAAGAATTTAGGTTCATTTTAAGCTATGTTAAAGAGATAGGCAGAGTAGTACTTTGCAAGTTAATGAGGTGGTCAGCTTTTCCCGCCCAGAATTCCCACCCCTAATGCAGGAGCTTACCCATCAGGCTGCCACATACATGTAGCTTTGTAAGTTGCCTGCTTTTCTGAATTCGTCAGAAAAGCATAAGCCCTCCTTTTCTTCTATCTTGTTTCTAGACATGCTTTCCCTAACACCGTGAACCTCCCCAACATTTTGGGTTTCTTTACTCTCTCTTTAAACCTCCACTAGCGTCTGGCCTCCATGCTGACTTTAAAGGGGCACTGGGCCTTTTTCTCTCCTCCATTCTCCTCATCTGGGCAGCTGCTGAGATTCAGAGCTTGCCTTAAGCTTCCTTTTGAATCCATCCTTAAACTATTGAGACTAAGAACCGTAAAACGGTTCTGTTTTTAAAGGAGCCCTGTTTCTCCTCTGTATTATCATTTTCAAACTACTGAGAGACCACATCCCAAAGATTTTATTTCTGTGCTTCTGTCTCCAAGATCTAGGGTTATTTCTGCTCTCTGCAATAAGCCTTTGACCAGTGAAAGAAATAAAATGTGCTTTCAGTCTGTGTGATGGACAAAGCAAAGCCATGGATGGGAGATCTGTCTTCATAAGCCAATGATGAGAGGAAAGACATAGAGAGGATGGTTGTTTCTATGCTGATTGCAGAACAACACCTAATCATATGAAGGGGACAACTATGCATCTGATCCCATTTGGGAAGGAGTGAAAGTGGCAAGTAGAGACGACAGATCTCATTAGGCTAGGGTGCAGGGTAAAAGAAAGAAAAACCTTCACTTCTTTTGGCATAACAGCAATGATTTTTAGTGCAAATGCCAGGCTTAGAACATACAATTATTCTTCACTTTGTCCCTCAGCTATATAAAGATATAATTTACAAAACATCAAAGACACGAGAAGCGATGAGAGAAGAGTGTGAAAAGAACGTCTTTCTTTGCCAAAAAAAGATTTTCGCAGACTCAGGTTGAGGTGATGGCTGAGTCAGAAAAGTGCCTGCTATATAAACATGAGGACTTGAGCTCAGATCCCCCAAACCCACGAAAAGCCAGGCATAGTGGTATGAGGCCATAACTCTAGTGGTAGAGAGTGAGATGATGCGACAGAGGGTCCCTAGAGTTCATTGACTGGCCAGCCCCATGGAATCAACAAGTTCCGGATTCAGTGAAAGATCTTATCTCAAAAAAATAAGATGAAGAGCAATCAAGGAAGATACCCAGCATTCATCTCTGGCCTGTAGGCACGCATGCACACATGTATACATGCACTTGCATGCACATATGCATACACCCATACACATGCATAAATACATTGTATACACATACACAGACATGGACAGACAGACAGACACACACACACACACACACACACACACACAATTTTTTCTGGATTTAAATAACAAAGTTCCCTTGGCCTTTCAAGAGAGCTCAATTCTCCCACATTTCTAGCCTTCCTCGGCCTCGTACAAGTAGATTCAATCTTCAGCAGTTTATTTAAACTTGAATAAAAGTGAGATGTAATTGTGTCAGCATCTCAGAAGAACCCTTGAGGGTGAGGATTTCCAAAGCACACCAATCTGCAGTGCCCCAGTCAAGCCACTGTGTCGAAAGAGAATTGCAAGATAGTAGTATTTGCTTTGTGGAAGGAATCCTATCAGATGAAAGGTGCAGACATTACTAAAACCAAAGACAGAAGGGAGCCACACTGTCTCATCTTCAGGAGAATTTCTCTGGACAGGAATAAGTCACTGTCATTTGGAATAGGTAGGGGCTGCATCTGCTGATCTGGAACCTTTCCCAACCTGTCTTGGAATCTGGTCCCTGGATCAGTCAAGCAACCATCAAGGCTGACCCTAGCAGCAGGTATATTGTTCTTGACAAGTGCCTTCTAGAGATTGTTGGCTCCTGGCATAAAGCAATTTCCACATTCTCAATAGCGTGACCTTTGAAAGCCTGCTAACTGTTTTCTTCCTAAAAATGCTTATATAAGGAACATACTAGAATTGCAAAATCAGAAAAGTCCTTTACATCTCATGTTTAGTCAAGATAAGCTGGAGGTCTGTGTGGTAGCTTGCTACTAAAAGACTTCATAAAATTTCCCCTTCTTTTTCTTCAAGTGTGTTTTGTATTATTTTCATGCAAGGGATTTGAACATAGGTCCTTACATATGTTAGGCAAGTACTTTGCCATTGAGCTACAGCCCCAGCTCTTACTGAAAGATTCTTTAAGAATAGACAATTGTTTCTCAAAGGTTATGGAAAGTTAGAAGTTGTGATGTAGGTCCTGATATGTTTTAAACTCTCAAAAGAATGTTCATGACTAGATACTGACTACACTACTGCATTGCATAGCAAGTGCTGTATTCTCTTTATGTGACTGTTCGTTCACACAGCTCTGGCCTAGTAGAAATCTTGTCAACTAGATACTTCCTCTACTGTGCACCATTCTGGTTATCACATGTTAGTAGAACCCAGAAAGAGTCTTGAAAAAGCCCAAAGGACATCATGAAGTCAAATGCTACGAGTGGAAAATAAGATAAGAAAGGAGCTGATAAAGCTCTGGAATGCCTTAGCTGAGGGAGAAACAAATGTTCTAAGTTGACCACTGCTGACATCGGGAAGTCTTCATCACGCACCATGTGTGTACACATGGGAGGAAAGCGTGTGTTTTAACCTGGAGATCTTCTAACGGTCAAAATAGATTTCCAACAGTGGTTGAGGATTGTTCTTTCTAGTTTGGAATAATACATGAAAATCTATGCCTAATGGGAAAAAGAAAAAAAAAAGATCTCTTAGGTTTCATCTCACAGAACTGTTATTCTTTTCATTGACCTCTTTAAAAAAAATTGCAAATAACTTCCTTTTGAATAATCATGCATCCACCTTGCTAAAACCATTCTGATGTATATTTGTCCTGTGTAATTATTAATAGTGCTCTCTTTCTCTCTCTCTCTCCTCTCTCTCTCTTTCTCTCTCTCAGACAAGGTCTCATTATGTAGTCCTGGCTGGCCCAGAACTCAGATTCACAGAGGTTGAGTTGCCTGCTTCTGCCTCCCAAGAGCTGGGATTAAAAATGTGAGCCATCAGGTGCAGCCATTTAATAGGACTGTTTTTTTGACATTTAAGTATCTCATATGAAATGCAGGGTCTATGGTTAATGTAATAAAAGTCATCTCAATCTGAGTTTAGAAATATAATGGGTCCATAAGCTAAACTTTTAAAAAAAATTTATTTGTTGTGTATGCACTGTACACACATGCATACAGGTAGATACTGGTGCATTCACCCATGCATGCACATTGTAGACACAAGTCAACTTCAGGTTATCTTCCTTTATCACTCTCCAGCTTGCTTTTGGGGACAGGGTATCTGGCTGACTAGTGGGTCTTTGTCTCCTCCCCTCCCAAATGTGCGCTGCCACGCCTGGATCTTTCACAAGTAGGTGCTGGGAATCCACACTCAAGTCCTCTTGCTTGCATTGCTTGCCTAAGAAGCACCTTAGCCACTGAACTTCCTCTCAACTGGCCTTTTAAAATGCATCTCTCAAGTCAGTGAAGCTTCTTCATGCAACAGAGGGCAATGAACACAAAAGACCACAACTGGCCAAAGTGTAAAGAAAAAGAGTCTGCAGAGTGGGGGTCCCTACTATATTAAACTTCACCCACCCAGGACTCAAAGACCACTGCAGAAGAGAAAAAGAAAGACTGTAAGAGGCAGGAGAGGAGGTTCATGACCATAATAAAACAGAGTCTTACAGGTTTCTGTGGCCTTGCTCATATGAATTTTCAGCAATGGCGACAGCATGCACAGGACCCATTCAAACTCAATCAGACAAAATCAGCAGAGAACTGGGGAAACAGGTAGGAGGCCACAACTCTGATGAGGGACAGCTGGTACCTGATCCCTGCTGGGTGAGTTCATCTTCTTTAAGAGAGTGACACTAGACAGACTGAACAGGCTCCAGTGAATGAACTCACACCAAGGGGCATCTGGGTACATAAACTTGACACCATAAGCCTTAACATACATGACAAAAATGCATGAAGACCTGTGGGTCAAGCATAGGGGGTGCAGATAAGGAAGAGAGGCTAAACATTACTAAGATGTATTATATGAAATCCACAAGAATTCAATTAAAATATGTTTTAGAAAAAGAAAGATCCCAGAAAAAATCCTGCATCTTACACTGAAGTTCTTGCAAGGCTAATCAATTGATTAGTACTTCAGTGACTTTGAAGAGTTTGGAATGATTCAGATCCAGAGTCTATTCACAACTTATCTTGGGCCATGTTTAGCCCCTACATAGCCAATCCTTGCCCACCTCTGTTTCTGAATTAACATCTTGTGACTGATAGAATGTATTAACAAAGACAAACTTCCACCAACCAAAAGGCTGAGTGCCATCAGACAGCATCCAAGGCCTACAGCTGAGATTTCTCTTTTGCTGTATCAGCCTACTTAACATTTCCACCAATGTATTTAAAAAGTGTCTTAATTTATGTTCTTTAGTCTTTGTTCTGTTACTATCAAAGCTTCATTGAAGTTCTTCCACGATGGAACATGGAATTTGGGATAAACTGAATCTATATTCCCAGGCCAGTTGGTTCCAGAATAAACTCTTCTCCCCTTAAAAAAAAATGCTTAGGAGCTAGGAGTGGTGGTGTATACTTTTAATCCCAGCACTTGGGAGGCAGAAGCAGGTGGATCTCTGTGAGATCAAGGGCACCCTAGTCTACATAGGGAGTATCAGGCCAGCTGGGACTACAGAAAAACCCTATCTCAAAAAGCCAAAAAAGAAAGGAAAAAACAAAACCCTCAGAAGGCTGGAGTGACGGGCAAAGTGCTTGCCTTGCAAGCATGAGGACTGCAGTTTAATCCCCAAGAATCCACATTGAAAAAAAAAAAACTGGTCCTAGAGAAATGGCTCAGCAGTTAAGAGGACTGGCTACTCTTCCAGAGGACGTGAGTTCCTTTCCCAGCACCATGTGGCAGCTAACCACTGTCTCTCCACTTACAGGAAATCCATGAAGTCCGGAAGAGGACCTCAGATTCCCTAGAACTGGAGGGATAGCTGTTAGTCATCATGTGGTGCTAGGAACTAAACCCAGGTCCTCAACCATTGAACCATCTCTCCAGCTCCCCCTAAAAACCGTTTTTGAAAAAGCTCAGCATAGTGGCGCATGCTTGTAATCACAGCACTGTGCAATGGGGCCAGGTTGGACCCTGAGATTCATTGGCCAGCCAGCCTAGACTAAATACTGAGTTCCAGAACAGTAAGAAGCACTGTCTCAAAAGCACCTGAGGAATGACATCTGAGGTTTTTCTCTGGACTAGAGAGAGAGAGAGAGAGAGAGAGAGAGAGAGAGAGAGAGAGAACTCTGAAGACTATGATTTTGAAAAACTACCCTAGATGCATGCTGTTTGGGCCTGCAAATATGTACTTCTATGATATTATTCACAGCATTCCAAAACACGGAAAGTGACAGGAACAGCCATTCATCACTTACTGCAGCCTCGTCTAGAAGAGGCTGGAGCAGTAAGTAACAAGATCTTGTCTTTATTCAGGAGCCTGAAGGGACAGAGAGCTTCAATCCATCTGAGCCAAACCTCATGAATTTCAGGTGCTCAGAAATCAAGGCCTCAACTGTGATCCTGGGGTATATAGTGTGGCTAGTAATATGTGGGTAAAAGTTTGAAAAATGTTGGCCTCGACTCTAGAATCCAGGTCACCACAAAGAGCAGAGCACAAGGGTGCATTTTCTAACCTGCCCTGGGCTGGAAGGCAGCACCACGACCACCCTGGTGACTGACGATGTCCACCCCAGTCTACCAGCACCCACGAAGCCACGGGATGTGCTCCACTTCCAGTGCTCAGGAGTTGGCTCTAAGTGCAGGAGGAGCGGTGGGTGCAGTCCGCCTGCAGGGGAATGACCCAAATCCAGTCAAAGGGAAGTGCCACTCCCAGTCAGGGATTCTGTGATTTCAAACCCACCAACACCTTTCCCCACAGACCCACAAAGGGCTTTACCCACCCACTGCCAGGCAAATGAGAGGGCAATCCCACAACTTCAGTGACATCCACCCTATCCTTCGTGTGTCTGATCTGTCTTTCCCCAGGGGATCTCAGAAAACGATGCGAGAGGGGTCTGTCCCCCAAGGCAAACAGATGAAGGGTTTTTTATCTTCTGAGAAAATGGCTAGGGCTTCACTCATTTCATCCCAGACCACTGGACAGAGGGAGCAGTGTCCATGACAGGAGGACTGAGAACTTGTTTCTTTAATCGTGAAGAAATTCTGAAAGAGTGGTCAAAATTAAAATCTTAAGAATTATACCATAACGGTGACCATAAATTTCCACAAATGACATGCAAAGTGACAGAAATGTTCTTTGGGCCCCAAAGAAAAATTGAATTTTCAATCTAGATTTTTACAAGCTAGTTATGAGCAACTGGCAGTGCTTCGTCAACAATTAATGGATTCATTGAATGGAGCAGTCTCTTGTGTTCAGATGATGAGTAGTCAATCAAAGCTGTCCCCACATTCTAACCTAGTTTGCTCTACATATTTCCCAAGCTGTGCAGTCATTAAAGCATTTAAATATGTGAAAGTGTACAACAGGCTCTATTTTCATGGACGTAAACTGGACTCTAATTAATATAGCAGAGCTGAGTCACTCTGTTCTTTCAGGAGCATGAGAGGACATGCCATCTCCTGCAGCTGTGACTCTACCAGTCAGCTGATGTATAGTTACTTCTTCTCTGTCTCTGTCTCTGTCTCTCTCTGTCTCTCTCTCTCTCTCTCTCTCTCTCTCTCTCTCTCTCTCTCTCTCTCTGTGTGTGTATTCTGGGAGTAGAAAAAAAACAGTACTGAAAGTTAAAACTGTTAGAATCTGAAAGCAATTCATAAGGAGCAAGACAGCCCCAGAAGTTACCTGCGTTGCCCAGTGTCAAGAATCTAGCTGCCAGACTTTCTCTTTCCTTCTCATTTCTAAGGAGGAGATCCCTCATCTTTATATAAGAATCTTCCTATATTTTCCTGAGCAGTCTCTTCTTCCCTTCCTCCTTCCCTCTCTCCCTCCCTCCGGTCCTTCCTCCCTTTCTCCCGTCTTATTTCAGTATTTTTCACCTGTATCCACGTCTTCAAACCCACCAACACCTTTCCCCACAGGCCCACAAAGGGCTTTACCCACCCACTGCCAGACAAATGAGAGGGCAATCCCACAACTTCAGTGACATCCACCCTATCCTTCGTGTGTCTGATCTGTCTTTCCCCAGGGGATCTCAGAAAACGATGCGAGAGGGGTCTGTCCCCCAATTGCAAGAAAATCCCCCAACATTTTCTAGCGTTCTCATTCCTTTCCACATCTCCAGAAACTTGATCTTTTAATGACCTGTTTCCTGTGTTTTCCACTCGCAAAAGAATGTACTGAAATCTCCCCTATCCTTAAAAAAATTAAAACCAGACTACCCCCAGTGACTATTTTTCTCTAATGAGGTACAGAGTCAGTATTTTATTTGTTATTTGTGTGTGTGTGTTTGTGTGTGCATGCACGTGAGTGTGCAAGTGTGCGTGCACACATATGTGGAGGCCATAGGACAACACCAGCTATCATTTCTCAGACGCTGTCCACTTTGTTTTTTGAGACAAAGCTTCTCATTGGCCTGGGACTTGTCTGTTAGGGCTATGCTGACGGGCCAGTGAGCCCGAGGGCTCCACCTGTCTCTACCTCGGTAGCACTGGAACCACAAGCATGCCCCACCACAGCTGGCTTTTTTTACATGCGTACTAGGGCAGTGAACTCAGGTCCTCATACTTACTACATAAACACTTTATTAACTGAGCTATCTTCCCAGCTCCCAAGCCAGTGTCTTAGAACAGGTGGCACCTGGCAACCTGGTATCTATTCTTCCCAACTCCCGTATCTTCTTTGCTAAAATTTTTCTCAGTAAGGGCCCTGGTTGCCCATCCAATGGGAACATTCTGCCTTGGCCTTTTCTTTTTTTTTTTTTTTTAACTCTCCATGGCTTTGGACACTCTTTTCAAAATTTTATCACCTTTATTCATTTGTTGGGGGAGAGGGGATGTACGTGTGCCACAGCACTTGCGGAGAGATCAGAGAACTTTGAGGAGCTGACTTTCTCCTTCCAGCCTGTGGCTCCCTGGACTGGAACTCAGGTCATCGGGCTCAGCACCTTTATCTGCTGAGCCAGCTTGCCAGCTCGATTTTGGACAATCTTGTCTCCTTTCTTTCTTGAGCTGCTCTCCCAGCCCACACCTGCTTTCTCTCTGGTTTGCTTCCAGTTCTCGGGCTCCCGTCCCAGCCTCACTCTCCTGTCTGTTCCCCTCATAAACGTGGAGTTCCCCTGGGCTCTGTTTTGATCACTTCTTCTCCTTCTTTGCTATTCCTTGAGAGCTGTAGTTTTTTTTTTTTTTAAGCATACTTAATCATGTATCTCTCCTTTAAAATCTTTTAGACTATCTTAACTATCTTCAAAGTAAACCTAGTAAACCTGGGATTGTGCTTCCTCAGCCTGTCCTAACCAGACTCACTTCAGCCTCATCTCTTAATCTTTCCCACCTACTTTCTATAAAAATTCTACTTATCATTGGCAATAACATGAACAAAATCTCATTATTTTTGTTTTCTACATCTTAAAAAAAAACTACTAATTTTGCTTAGAGCATTTTTATTTTTTCTCATTTTATCAATGAAATTCTACAACTTTCTTTTAAAGTTCAATGCATATTTCTTTTTTAAAAATATTGTATTTATTATTTTTATTTTGTGCGTATAAGTGTATTGCTTGAATGTATGTAGGTGCACCTGTGTTGTGCAATGCCCATGGAGATCAGAAGAAGACATCATATTCCCTTGAACTGGCATTATAGACTGGTATTAGCTGCCATGTGGGTTCTGGGAATTGAACCCAGATCCTCTGCAAGAGCTGTCAATGCTCTTAACCACCGAGCCATCTTTCCAGGCCCTCAATGCATATTTCATCACAGGGTTTATCAATTTGTATTTTAATTCTATTTATAAGATTGTTTGAGTACAAGACAAGAATTCTATTTTGTTAAGCTTTGTATTCTCATTGCCCAACATAGTACTGCCGTGTTCAATAAATTCACTTCTTGGAGAATGAGTGAAATGGAAGATCCCATTCCCCTTGTTTCCAGACCTTGCATCTAAGTCAAACTTAGATCATACACACTTTCCTATCAAATCTGAGGGCAATTCTTCTAAGCTAATCATACCTACCTCCACAAAATGAGGCAATCAGTTTTCTAACTTCAAAATAAATGTGGCTCCTCTTGGTAGAAATGTGTTTATTCTGGTCTTGCTCGTAGTCATGGAAACGAATTACAGCCTTGGGTGAAAGGGTATCCCTCAGTCAAGGGGATGTGGTGTGAGCTGGTGGGTAGAGAGAGCGTCCTGTTCCAAGTATCCTATTTATAGCTGGTGTTGACTCCTCCAGGCCACAGAAGTGCTGAACCGTGACTTTGGCCTTGCCTTCTTTCTTATGGTCCTTTGCTGAGAAAAGAAAGATTTGCTCTTCTATTTTCAGATTGTCTTTGTTTTTAGGTTAAGAAAAGCATCTGTTGAGCACCAGAGAGAGCTTTATGAAGGTTTTACTCTCTTGTAAATTTCTGGTTTTGTTGTTACATCTCTGTTGTTCTGTGTTCAAAGGGGACTAGGGTTCCTTCTCTTTCAAAATGGCAATGTCTTTAAGAGTAGAAGCCATAAATGTCTCTGTTTGCAGTCCTTGAGGCCAAGTCTAGCTGTATACTTTCAAAGTGCAGGTTAGCAGATTTTCATAATCATTTAAGAGTATAATTATCAATCATAAACTTTGATAGCTTGCCCCAAATAAGAGTGTGAAATAAAACCACCATTGTAGTGTTCAGCACTCCAAGACGGTGTCATGTAAGAAGACCCAGACCATGGGACACAATGTCAAAGCGTGACCTCTTCAATCACAATGACATGATACTTTTCCAGGTAATTTCTAGGACAAAAAAAATTTTTTTTTAAGATTTAATATAAGGAAAATTCACTATAATCACATGCAAAGAGAGTACTTTTGCAATGATGAATGATTTTCTGGAACTAGTTATTGGACTTAAAACAGTATAATAGGAAGAAAAACCAATTGGAACCACCTCCAATTCTTGGTATGTGTAGCACATTAACCCCCATCCCAGACACTGAGCTGATTATTAAAATAACATGAACATTTGATGGAAGGCTCTTCAGTTTATGTCTTTTAGATCTTTCAAATTTCTCTGAGGTAGCCAGTTTCCATGATGTCCCCAGTGACCTTTGCTTTCTGATGTCTTCATACAATGAACATGTCTGGCATGCATAAGTTGGAAGGTCTTATAGAACTTGTGTATAACTTTCACAATAAAAAATTGTGACTTCCATCTCCCTCCTTGACCATTTGCTTGGGGGTCAACCAGGTGCTCTGTGACATATACTTTCATGGAAGCCCATGGGAAGGCTTGTCAGGCCAGTGATTGAGTATTCTAGCCAACAAGTATGAGCAAACTACTAGTAAGTGACCATTTTGAAAACTGCTTCTAACCAGCCCAGCCCACCCCTCACTCGGTCACAGACTTGTGAAGGATCCCAAGGCAGAAACAACCATTAAACCCAACCAGTTATGTGCTTCTAAACTTATGATCCACAGAATCTAGAGGTAATCAATCCATGTTTAATATTGTTTTAAGCCACCAAGTTTGAGGTAATTTCTCATACAGTAATAGATAAAACTTGAACCTAAATGAGCTGAGCTGAGGTCTGCTATGGTGGGCTGATATAGAAATCGCCCAGCTTCTGAAAATCTTGTTTATTGAGGACTTATAGATATGACCTTTACTAGAAACTGCCTTCAACTGAAGGCATGTTTCATTCAAGATTAATACCCCGAGATGAGTAAGTCTAGCTCCATTCAGTTTTCACCATTTCTGTTTTCCTCTGGTGCTTAAAGAGCTATCCTCTTATGACTAAGGATGATGAATACCTTTTCAAGTGAGTGTTCAATTGATGACTGCAGAGGCAAATGGAGCATTTCAGGAAAGCAGGAAGTGACTGGGGAACGGGGTCTACTTCCCCCATACGGGAGGAACAAAGAATAGAGCACTGGGAGTAGATACACTTCATGTATCTTGGCTGTTCTGAGGTTGGTGAGCCATGTGGAAACACAGTATACCAAGGCTGTGTGTTCACTGTGACCTTGCTCACTTCGTAGTTGCAATCTTTACTGATGCTGTCACCATTCGGTGTTGTGTTGTGTCTGGTTCAAGGATTTGTTGTTTGTCAACTTCCCAATATATTCCTTAATAACTTAGAGTCTTCAAAAAATTGCACAATGGAGATTTGGTATTTTGTTAGAGAAATCAGTGGGAACTAATAGGTCGTGGATTCAGAAGGTAAGGCTGACTGACAGAGTATCCTGAGTATCCTACACTCAACACGAACAGTTGGACCCTTTTGCTTATGAACTGTGCTTTCCTTCTACAGTGCTTTTCTTCTGCCTGACTGCTGTGGCAAGTTGCCCTGCTTCATCCTTCCCTGGGAGGGAGCCATGACCAATGGAAATGACCATAGAGGGACCCCACGTTGATGAGCCCCTGTCTAGGTGTAGGCATGAGATCCAAAGGTGGAGGGAGGCTGGAGAGTTACTTCCCCATTCCCCTCTTATAGGGTAGCCATAGGCTGGCTATGCCTGCTGGGTAGCCCTCCCAGGCTGTTCCCTAGCCCTAGCCTCCTCAACTGGCCCCTCCAGCTGTTACCTGCTCTGAGGTACTTACATCTTGCCCTGACCCAATGGTTTTCCTTCCTTTCTGTTTTATTCACCATCAGGGGACTGAATTCTGGACCAGGCTGTTATAGTAACAAGTGAAGCATCCACATGCAGATTGTTCCCCTTTAGAGCCTGGGAGATCTTGAGATAGCCCACTTGAAGATCTGAACACAACTTTGATCTAAATGAAGAAGGCATTCCCACAGTCTTCCAAGCTGCATATCTTGTGCTGCTTTCTTAAGGAAAGTGACCAGGCAGGAGATGTGGCTGGATGGCTAGATGGTGAGTGAAGGCTCTGAGCTTCTCACAGCAGACCGCTCTCTGAGCCAAAAACTGTACAGAGTCAGGCGAGGTCCCAAACAGGCCAAGGGGTCTGGGTCAGGTAGCCGGTTCTGCCAACCTTGCCTCTGCCTCAGGGTGAAACCTCACTTCCTGAGGAGCCGGTCCACACTGGAGCAAGCTCTGGGAGGCAGGGCCCTGGGACATTGAAAGGTATTTGTCTTCCTGCATTTTCCTCCATGTGTGGGATTGCACTGGGTGAGAAGCATAGGGAAACATTCCTCCTACAGTAAACAGCCCAGACCAATTTGCACCCAGTCGCTGAGCTGTAATCTTTTCATTATGCTTTGCATACTTATAACCAAAATCTCTATTGCTTTGGTACAAACAAGATTGCAATCAGCTTGCCAAAGGAGTTTCTTGAAACATCAGTCTTTAGGAAGAAAAGCCAGTTCTGGATATGGAATGGCCTTTAGCAAACAAGACCCCTCCCTGTTCCCCTTAGCAGGAGGACAGTTTGCAAACTTAGTCCCGAGGAGAGAACTTCTTTCTTGGCTTTCTTCAGTGGTGAGAATAACTTCAGCTCTTACATGTGTTGCCTCATGGGTGCCAGCCTGCTTGAGCTGCTCCTGCAGATGCCAGTTCCATTTTCACGTCCTAAGGACCTCCTTGCACATTTTCTGTTTTTCTTAAGTGAGTAAAAAATAACTAAGGAGCACAGAACACATGACCTTGATTCCAGCACTGAGTCTCTTGCTGCAGATCTGTCTGCTCATGCCCACAAACATTTCTTTATTTATTGGCACATGTTCATGGTGCATATTAGTGGAAGTCACTGTGACATTTCCGCACGAGCGGTGATCACATCCAGCAGCCTTCTCCCACCTGTGCTGTGGTCTCCTCCCAGGACACTTCTTAGGGCCTGCTGGCCACTAGTCCACTTACTTTCAGATCAATTGAAAGAAAAATTGTTTTCACAAAGTAGAAAAGAATATGTAATAGCTGTGTCTTTCTGTGTCTGATTTCTTAAGAAAATAATTTCTTGTTCCAGAGGATTTTTTTTTTCTTTATAAGGTCTCACTAGTGACTGCAATTCCATATATAGACTAGGTGGCCTTAATCTCACAGAGATTCTCCTTCTTCTGACTCTCTAGTGACACCACAGCCAGCCTCAGGTTCCGTTTTTCTTCATGACAGATTAATACTTCGTCCTGTATATGTATTCAGATTTCCTGTGTCGTTCATCTGCTGCTGGGAATCCTGTTCTCCTTTGTTCCACACAGTGATTCCACTTGTTCCACGCAGTGATTCTACTTGTTTCACACAGTGATCAACCGAGAAAAGTATCCAACAGCAAGGGCAGATTACTTATTCCCTTAGTGATTCAGAGCTGAGGGTCTCACCAGGACATGCTCATGTGATTAGAGAGCCACAGCATTATGGGGACATCGTGCCATGTATCCCCCAACTTAGACGTCTCAAATTTTAAACTAGACTTAAAGAATCTAGGTGGGTGGGCTTCATGGGGTCTTTCCTGTGGCAGAACAAACACTGCTTAAAAGTAGAAGCCTGGAGAAACCCCTTATGAGGGCCCTGAAGGAAACCCCTGTGGGGTCCCCACCAGCCCCTACTGGAGTGAGACTGTGCCAAGCCCAGACATGAACACTGTGAGGCTGTCTGTGGTTCTTTGGGGGACGGCTCTGGGGAGAGGCAGAGTCAAGAGAGTGCGTTTCTGCTGCTATTCTTACTCTGTGACCCAGCCAACCCTCGGTGGCCAGTGTTTCTCAAGTCAGTTCAGCTGTGAACACCGAGATTTTCTTCCTGTGCTGACCACAGTAGCGCTGGTGGTCACGCCGCTTTCTGGCATAGCCAGGCAGCAGGCCAGCCGCCTCAGAGCTGCGAGAGGAGGGGAAGAGGAAGGATGCTTTTCCTTCACGACCGAGGAGGGACTGTGGGTACCCACCATCTGGATGCTTAGGCTGAATTGAGCTGAACAAATTACAGGGAGTGATTTAGGGACACGACTGGGGACACAGGTCTCAATCCAGGCCAGTGTTTTCAGAAGCTTCTGTTTTGTAAAGGTGTTGCAGTTAGACGCGCCTTTCTTTGTGCATGGATTCATTTGTGGACATTTCTGGAGGCGGGGGAGGGAGGTTAAAAAGACAAAAAGGAGATTTCACTGCTACTTACTGATTATACTTTCGTGCTTCCAGACCTTCAGCCCCCCCTCCCCAAAGAGCTCTTGTACACTTATTCCCAACATTTTAGCCCCCCATGTTTTTCTCTTTATGATGCCAAGATGACACTCATGAAATTCTTTAGTTTTCTCAGAGCGTTGTTGTGGAAGGAAAAGAATTCACTTGCAGTCACTGGGTGGTGTATACTGAGCAGCCCTGTGCTGGGAACTCTCAAAACTCTGCTCCTCTTGGAAGCAGATTTCCACCTGTGAAACACAGAGATTATCTGAAGGCTGTGACTGGACACAAAACAGAAAAGAAGAGAGACTTTCACTTTCGTCAGAGAGAATTCTGAGATGGAATTTGAGGGAGGAGGCGAATGAAGCAGAGGACTGTGGGAGGTACGGGTGAGGTTGGGGATTCTGAGTGACTGGCCTATAAACCTGGATTATCAGCAATCCCTTGCCTGTCAGTCCTCCTGTTCACACTTGTTCATATTCATTCTGTCTCTCCCAACCCCTCCCATTCACCCGTGCATTACTACTCCAGTGCCCTTCCATCGTTGCTTTTCCTCCAGAAACCTCATGCATCCTCTGTTACCTAGTTGAACCTCTCTCTCTTCTTCACACAGACTCTCTCTGCATCATATCAATTCTTCCTTCTGGAAACTGCTGTCCACATATAGTCATTAAGATGCCCTTAAGTACTTAGCAATTTCTATTGATTTGAAGGTGTTTGTCCCTCTTTCAAATGCTTAAGTCTTTAAGGGAAGGATCCTATCTTCCAGTGGGATCTGGAAAATCACTTTGCAGTCACCTCCTTTGTGTGTGTGCAGTTCATGGATTTATTTCTCCTGTCAAACTGTCACGAGTGTGTTCTGAGCTGGCCAGGCTCAGAATTCAATTCTTAGCCATTTCAGCTGGGTAAGGACTCTTCAGTCGTCTCTTTTCTGCCCAGTGGGTAAGAGTTTGCTCCTTGCAAAATGTTTGAGAAGAAGAGCTGCATTGTTTTTTCAAAAACCAGAAGACCAAGGGCCTGCTTTCTGTACTTTATACATAAACAGTTTTATAAGCTGTGGAGGGAAAATGGACAAACTTGGAAAGTGCCACTGTACCTTCAGAGTGCAGAGGAACGCACAGCGAGGGGTGAGCGTTCCAGCTCATGTGGTCAGCTGCCATTTCAGAAACAGCTGAGGGAGGTTAATCCGTATGTGGGAACCCAAGGCCTTTGCTCTGGCTCACATCCCTTCTACTGTCTCTTTTTAACCTGTTGAGTTTCTAAGATTTCTCTCCCAGGAGGCAAGGAAACAATTAACAAAGGCCACTGTTGTTAGTGGTGATACAGCTTTGCCTAGAGGGTTCAGTAAGGGAGCTGGAGGTTGATGCTGACTGGAGAAGTACTGGGTTAAGGATCATCTCACCACTCAGGAGGTAGTGTTAGCCATGTCCCCGCTTCCCTGGAAATACGCAAAGCAGTGGTCAGATGGCACAGTGGACCCTGTGCAGTTTTTGAAATGTGCCACAAGTAATTTCACCGTTTGCATTTTATTCCAAACAGTCCCCTGCGCTATGGTTTGCTGAGAAACCTCTGAGTGCTGGCTGCTGTGTGTGCAAGATTATCTTGTCCAAGAAAACTGAAGCTCAGAGGAGTTGAGCAAACTTTGTATGTTCAACAAATATTGATTGGAAGTGTTTTACATACCCACACCTCAAACTAGAAAGCGTCAGAACTGAGTTTAGACGCTGCTAAGACTAGATGCAAAGCCTGGATTCTTGCCAGGGAAATGGAAGGAACAATATGTTCAAAGGATAAAAAGTCACCTTCCTCTTCATTTGGAGAAAAATACTGTGGCTTCGGGAAACCCTCTGAGTAACAAGTGAGAGAAGTGAGGACTGATAACTGTTACCAGATTATGGTAAATGTACTGGAGTGTTTGAAGAGAGAGACAGGAGGGAGGCTGAGATGGGAGGATTATCCACAAGTCTGAGGTTAGCCTGAGGTATATAGTAAACTCCAGTCCAGCCAGAGAGAAAGAGAGAGAGAGAGAGAGAGACCGAGAGAGAGAGAAATAGAGAGAGAGTATCTGGGGTTGAAATTCTACCCTTCATTCTGTGTTTTTTAATCGAGGATTGAATTGGGAAAGAAATAGATTAGTCAGTTTTTCCTAAAGTAATATTTTACTACGGGAGCCTCTGCATTCCAGCTGACTGGGGCTGAAAGAATAAGTAGTTTTGAAGGGACTTGGTTTGCCATTTGCTATGGTTTTACCTTGTATAGGTAGTTTCCCCAAAGGTCCTTATGTGGAAGTCTGGTCCCCAGAGTCCTGGGAGATGCTGAGGACCTTTAGGAAGCAGACCTTATGGAAAGTCCATAGTTCATTGGAGCATCCCCTCAAGAGGGGTGACGGACCCTCAGAATCTGTCTCTTCCCTTCTCTGTCTCTCTTTCTTTGTCTCTCTGTCTGTTTCTGTGTGTATCTGCCTCTCTCTCTCTCTCTCTCTCTCTCTCTCTCACACACACACACACACACACACACACACACACACACACACACAGAGGATCTCACTATTTAGCCCTTGCTGTCCTGGAACTCATTATGTAGACCAGGAAGCCCTGGAACTGGCCTGATCTCCCAACCTCTGCCTCTTGAGTGCTGGGATTAAAGGCGTGTATCACCACATCCAGCCAGTAGTACATATAAAGTTCTATTTAAGGGCTGGAGAAATGGCTCATCAACTTAAAATACTGGCCACTCTCTCAGAGGACCCAGGTTTGGTTCTCAACACCCACAAGGCAGCTAACAATCATCCAAAATTCCAGTTCTAGGAGATCCAATACCCTCTTCTGGCCTCTTTGGGCACTGCACACATGTGGTACACTTACAGACATGCAGGCAAAACACTCATACACATAAAAATAAATAAATCCAAAATGAGTTCTCTTTAAAATTTTAGATTGGTATTGTTCCTTGTCACTCTGCAGCTACATATTTCAGGATGTAAATGATTGCTTATTAGGAGTGGGAGTGGCTTCTGGCTGATCTCCTTTCACTCCTATTTTAACATTAACTAATAAATAATCAAATCTGTAGGGAAAAAGACAAACTCCTTTTCTTTCATAGGTTTCCCCCCTCCGGGATTTCATTGCAGGGTGAAATCTGAGCAGTGCAGCATACAGTCTGCATTCTGCTCCTTGTGTTCTAAACTCTTCCAGAAAACCCGTCCCATTCCCCACCCCGAGCAACACGCCCGGCTGCAGCGTGGACACCCTTGCTTACTGAGGGTGCGGGGCTCCTCCATTATGCTGCAATCCCCATTCAGAGCACAATTTTTCTTTCTATATTTCTGCAACTGCTTGAACTCCCCTTCAGATCTTTCCCCCTTTAACCGAGTTCATACATGCTGCCAACACCATCAAGAGAAACTGTTTATGTATATAATTAATGTGCAGGATGCAGATCAGGTCCCATTCCTCCTGCTGTTTCCCATTACCCCAGGATAAAGCTCACTCATTTAACCTCAGCAAATAAGGCCCCTAGAATGTAGCCCAGTGAGCTACAATATGCTATGAAACACCCTTTATTTCAAATTTTGTAGCAACCATATTTAAAAAGAAAAGGAAATGGGGAAAAATAATTTTAATATATTTTTCTTAATCCAATATAAGCAAAGTATTATTATTATTATTTAAAGATGTCATTAATAGTCAAGATAAGTGAGATATTTACAGTCTAATTTTTCTTATATTTCAATATAGTCATCAAAATCTGCATGCAAACTTTTATCACAAAAATTGCTATCAAGGGGCTGGAGAAATGACTCAGCGGTTAAGAGTGCTATGGGTCTTGCAGAGGACCTAGGTTCAATTCCCAGTACAGCTGGGAACAGCTGACAACCATCCTTAACTCCAATTCCAGGGAATTCAACACCCTCTTCTGACCTCTGTGGGCGTTGTACAACATGGGTACACTTACACACATGCAGACAATGCATTCAAATACATAAAAAATAATAGATTTTTTAAAATTATGATCAAAAGATTGGGGAGATGGCTTAGTCAATAGTGCTACTCTTTGAGCATGAGGATTTGAGTTCAATCCCAAACACTTACGTTAAAAAAGAAAGCCAGGCATGGTTGCATATGCCTGTAATCCCAGCATTGGAAAGCAGACATGTAGATTCCAAGAGCTCACAGGCCAATCAGCCTAGGCTAAGGTAAATTTAAAGGTCTGTGAGAGGTACTATCTAAGGAAATAAAGCAGGATCAAGATAGAAACTCATTCCAAATCCTGCTCTGACCTCCTCATCTGCACATCATATGTATGTACCACCCTCACACACACGCGTGCACACACATACAATTATGAACAAATACTGGACTGTGCTTAGACTTCATGAAACTTATCATTGAAAGTGAAAATTCATATTTCCAAATGGATCTAAACATATTTAAAGTATTGTAGTAACTGAATAGAGTATTATTTTAATCTATCATCAATTTTAAAATTAAATAAGCTTAAAAATTTGTTCTTATGTTGCATTAGCCACATTTGAAGTATTTAATAGCTACATATGTCTAGTAGCTGCCATATAGACAGCATAGATTTCTGGCTAAGTCTCTCACTAATAATAATAGCAGCTATCATGAGTGTTTGTCAGGAACTAGTTAAATATTTCTGTTAACTCATTTTAATTATACTGTCCAGGGACAATTCAGAAGCATATATGAAAATTTCTCAGTTTTATAAGAGTGAAGATCAAGGCACAGACAAGTCAATTAATTTGTACAAGTTCATAGATCTAGAAAGCAGTGGATGTGAGGTTTGTACCCAGGTAGTCAGGACCCATGTTGTATGCTCTTAACCAGAGCAGTAACTGCCTTAGATTCCTAAAGCTCCAAGATGCTTCACCTCATGATGATTTCAACTGCTTCTGTCTTCCGGTAGAGGCTTGGGAATTGACTCTGGTTCTTTAGGAGAATTACATTTCCCACACTGTTACATTACTTTTCTGGTAAGTGTTTGGTACTTATCTGTGTAGATTGTGGAAGCACTGTGTTATTAACACAATGTCAGGGTTCATAACAAATTCCAGGGCAGAAAAGAATGTTTAGTCAGACATGCTTATCAATACACTTTCACCCTTCCAGAAAAGCCCAAGCTGTTTTTTTAAATTAATACTCTCCCCTATCCTGCCTGAAGCATTTGATGAACTTTCTGGGTTACATAACTTCGTGTAATCTCCCCTTCTCTCTCTCTGGCCATGAGAGTCATGGTTCTCAGAGTGCTCACATGAACTCTTCCTGTTCTTTCGGATGAATAAAGAATAGTCTTTCCAGGAAACATACACTTTGTAAAGTCTGACATTGAGTGCACTAAGTCAGCCTGAGAATGGGGTGCAGTTAAAAATGATTAAAAGTAGAGGATTAAGAACATCACAAAAATATTACAAAAGGAAATGGAAAAGAATGAAAATTATGAGCAAGGCAGCTCTTGCTGCACTTTGACATCAGAAAGAAGGTGTCTAGTTACATGGGAAGGTGAAGGAATGCTATTACCATAAATCACTATTAAAATTCATATTAACATGATTGCATTAAAAAATTAAATGAGAAGAGGGAAAGCTAATTGGATTCTGGTTCAAACTAATTGGCATTCTTTTCACAGCCAGAAAGTAAGATTTATTCAGAGATGTCATTGACATATTAATGGCCCCCAGTGAACAGTAACAAATGGTTAGGTCTAAGTACCAGAGATGAGTCAGCTTCTTCATTTAACCTCATAGACATGAGCCAAGAAAGATTAGCATCTGAGAAACTAATGCCACAATCTGGCCTTAACTCAATTATGGGCTCTAAGCAAAAGATTTGCGCATGTGTAGGACCTCAAAGCCATGAGTGGATAACCTGTGACAGAAATCCAATGCCAGAGTGAAAGATGATCTTTTAGAGAAATAATATATGGGTGGGGTTGTGAAAATCAGCCTCTCTTTCCCCCTAATGCATCGCCATATACCAAAGGCTCTCTCTCTTTTATCCCTATATACATGAAGAAAGGAAGACTAAACCTTTGGTGTGCTGTATCAGCAGCATGGCTGACATCTGCTCAAAGCATTCTGTCTTGAGATCAACTTCAGCTTTCAGCCAAGATGAAGTGACAAGACCACAATTACCTTCATTCCCAAGACAACCCCAAACCCTAAACACAGTCCAAAGACACTAAACATCAAATAACAAAGGACAGTGTTCCCTGTGACAGGAAAGTAGGTGAGTCTGACAATTATGCCAAGTGAGCCAAAAGGGAGTCCCAGAGGAAAGGAGCTCAGAAGTGGGTAGACTAGGTGGTTAGAGTTCTCAGGAAAGAATACTGGAGTAAGAGAGATTCAGAGAGAAGACTTCAGAAAGAATATCCTTATGACTAAGTAATTCAGTAGAGAAAAACAGGCCTACCGGGAACCTCTGGAATCACACAGAAAAAGAAAGTATTGTACACATCTGGCTAGAAATCTTGCCTGCTTTCACAGAATGTGCTGAAAACACTCAGGATTCACAGGGAATTCCATGGAATACTCAAGATGTATCTTACTTTAATAGTGGAGAATAGTTAGCTTTTTTACTGAACACTGAATACTTCTAATCCCACTTAACAAATATTTTAAAGGGGAGGAATTGGGCTGAGGAGATGGCTCAGTGGGTAAAGTGCTTGCTATGCAAGTATGGGGACCTGAGTTTGGATCCCAAGCACCAATGTAAAAAGGCAGACCTAGTAGTACACATTTGTAACTTTAGGGCTAAGACGGTGGAGGCAGACAGATCCCAGGGCATGGCTGGCCAGGCCATATAACCTGGGAGCTTCAGGTTTAATGAGAGACACTGATTAAAAACAAAACAAAATAAAACGGCAACAGCAAAAAGACGGGTGAAGAAACAATTGAAGAAGACACCCCACTGTCAACATCAAACGTTGGCTTCCATATGCATCTGTATGGGTGACCATACTTACATATACACACACATACATATAGAGACACACCAAGACAGAGATCTTTAAGTTGTATAGAAAAGTCAAATTCTACTACGTTTCTTACAACAAATAGTTAAGAATAAAAGAATCGAAAAGGACATACTTTTTTAACATTGATCACAAAAAATTTAGGATGGATATGTTAATATCAGACAAGGTAGATTTAGAACAAAAATATAATCTCAGACAAAAAGGTTTTAAAATGATAAATGGGACATAACAATTCTAAATTTTATGTGTCTAATAAGAAAGCTTCAATACATATAAATAAGTATAAAACTTCAAATACATAAAGCAAGAATTTCTAGAAATCTTGGGCCTGGAGTGATGGCTCAGTGGTTACGAGCACTGACTGTTCTTGCAGAGAACCTGGGTTTGGTTCCAAGCACCCACATGACAGATAAAAATGATCCATTATTCCAGTTCCAGAGATCCAACACCCTGTGTCTTTCATGGGTACTACATGACTTAGTGCACTTGTATACATGCAGGCATGACACTCACACACATAAAAAATTTTTAGAAATCCAAGAAAAAATAAATTCACAATTAATCAGAGATTTCAGTGTTCCTCTCTCAATAATTGATAGACCAAGCAGTCGGAAGACCTGAAGAAGTTTTAAACAATATATCCACCAATTTGACCTCATTGACATTGATAGAATCTTGCCTCTCAACAGAATACACGTTTTTCATGTATATACAGAATATCTACCTGTTAGACTATGAAATAGTTGTCCACCAAACAAGTCTCAATAAATTGTATCTGTATTTTAATATAATAGAAGTATATTAAAAATAAATGCCAGTGTCTGAATACCATTGTAAAATCCCCCAACTATTGGAAATTATATAACACACATGTAAATAATGAGTCAAAGAAGAAATCAAAGGCATTAGAAAGTATTATCTGTTGAAACCAGGCATGGAAGCTTAATTCTGTAATTCTAGTACTTGGCAGGCTAGGACAGGACCTATAAGTTCAAATCCAACCTGTGCTACAAAGTAAGTTCCAGCGAGGCCCTATAGCCCTTCTTAAATGAAAGGAAAACGAAAGGGACAGGAGGGACAGGAAGGGGGGGGATGGGAGGGGACTGTGTGATAAATAAAAACACTGAAAAAGCTGATCAAATGTGAAGGAAGTGTCAATGTAGTATTTTGGGGGATTGTTCTTGGAAAGGAAAGGTTTAAAATCAATAATCTCAACTTCCATGTGGAGAAACTGCATAAAGAAGAACAAATCAAATCCAAAATCAAAATAACTTTGAAAAAAAGTTGGGAAGTTGACAACTGATTTGAAGATGGATCTGTAGTAATAGAACTTCTGGTGTTGGCATTCAGATGGACAAGTAGACAGAACCAACTAGAAAATCGAAAGTAGGCTGAAAGAACTAGAGCTCACAGTGCTCTTTGGAATGCAAAGTGGTACAACTATTTTGGAATAGAGTATGGCAGTTGCCTAAAGGGTTAAAAATAACCAATGGTATATCCATTCAGAGGAATGCTACATAGCCACAAGAAATAGACTACTGACACAGGGAAGCATAATTAATCTCAAAAGAGTTTCTGACTGAAACAAAAAATGAGTATACATGAAATGAATGTTTACTTAAAATTGTAGAATGTGACAGTGATAGACAGTAGATAAAATGAAGCTTGAAGTAAAGAGTTGGGGACCAATAGGAATGTGCAAGAGAAAAGAGATTACAAAAGGACATGAAAACTTGGGTGTGTGAAGTTTATATTCAGTATATCAATTATTATGAGAGTTTCATGGGTGTGTATCTATGTACATAGGCATATATATGTGTGTACATATACACATATATACACATGTACATATAGTACTATCAAGTATTTTAGTACTATAAATGTCACAAAAGTCTGCTCTTTCCTAGAAACACTGCTATTCTTGATCCTTGAGTGTAGAAGCCATCAGGGAGAAGATTAGTCTGTAAATTTAATTCTTAGATGGATTTGTGGACCATGAACCTGTGTCAAGTATCACATCTGGTTCCTTTAAGAGTCTCATTAGCATCCCTCATGAGATGTAGTCAAAGCAAAACAGACAAGAATGTTAATGAGATTCAGAGTCCTACTGGGTCCTGGAATGATACTGAATGAGGCATCACCCAAGGGCAGCAAGGAGACAAGATAAAAGACAGGAGAAATCCCCACTTGATTCAGCAGGGAATCAAGCCTCTAAGGATATGGATATTGCTCTGCTTTATTCTATGGTACAGTTTAGGTTTAAGATGCCATAGGAAGTGTCTCCACCTGGAAACATCCCTGAACTGGACTAAATCATGGTGCTATTAGAAGGAAGGTGGAAGGAAGGCAACACTGCTACTGGATAGGAACCCAGCAGTGCCTTTGAAGGGTAAGACTCGCATTTACAGACGGGAAAGCTGAGGCTGAGAAAGTAGCATAATTAGAAACTAATGGAGATGAGAACTGAACCAGTCCACCCGCCTTGGAACTCTGTATGCTCCACTATTAAAGCAGAGGTTGTGTTAGTACTATAGCCCTGCCATACTACTGTCATTGGAGGTGACAGTCCACAGAAATAGATACCAGAAGGATATTCTGGCCCATCTTTTGCAAGAACAATAACAATTGTTCTATTGCTTTCTTTCCTGCAGGTAACAGCAAAACTGGCTTATACTATATATCCTAATATGATTGTTCAAGAGTTACCCAAATAATAGGGGCTTTGTTCACAAATTGTGCCATTTGCTGAAGAAATGTTGGGGTTTTCCCTGTCTCTGGGATTAGGAACAAGATTTCAGCTGTAGCTTATTCACAGAGTAGGACAAAGGCTGTGACAATGACTTCAACTCTGAGTTTAGGACTAGGTCTTTGCGTTCACTAACGTGTCATGTATGTTGTTTCTCTATTTACAGGGGACTGCCGCCCAACACAGGGCAGTGTGATCTGCAGACTTTTTGGCTACACATATATGAAGAGAAAGGAATGCAAAGGGGAAGGGAAGAGAGAGAGAGAGAGAAAGACAGAGGGGGAGACTTAAACAGAGGGGGAGAGACAGAAGGGGAGAGAGAGAGTAGGGAGAGGGAGCAAGAGAGAGGAGAGTCAGAGAGAGGGAGGGAGAGACAGAGACCGAGAGAAAGAGTGAAAGGAAAGACACTAGTTACCATTTCCTCTCCTCAGGAGAGATACCAGAACCAGAATCTTGTAGCCTCTCTTCTCAGTGAGTTTCATGTGTACAGATCAAAGCAGACACCAAACCTGTTCCTCCAGTTCCCGGGCCACTGGGCTGGCACAGGCACACTGTGGGCTCAACTCCAGTTTCGTGTCTTGATCTAAGATCCTGTCTCCTTGGTGACCATCAATAATGCCAGAGTCACATGTACTTTCAAAGTCACACTTCTGCCATCGTCTCTGGAACCCAGGGTATTCAGGTCTGCTACAACTCTCATTATTAAGACGTCACATAGGCTCAGAGAGCCAAGATACTTAAAGCCCTTGTACAAGCATGTATGGAGATGTTGCTATTCAAGAACATTATAAAGAACTTCCTTTATTACCAAAGGTTTGTTTTATTTTGTCTTATTAAGACAGGGTCTCATATAGAAAGACCAAGCAGGCCTCAAACTCCTGATCCTCCTGCCTCTACTTCCCAAATGGTGGGATTACAGGCATGTACCCCATACATTGCTTAAGCAGTGCTAAAAATTGAACCAGGGTTTCATGCATGCTAAGAAAGCACTCTAGCAACTGAGTCACAACCCTAGCCCCTCAGAGGATTCTTAGCTATATTTTAAAATGGCATGTAAGCCCATAAACATGAAGGAAATATAATGTTCAAGCGCCTCTAAAGACAACTGGCAAACTTCCAGAAGATTCCAATCCCTCACTAATTTTTTTTTCTTTTTCTCAGTTTGTAATGTTGGTATCCACAGTCACCAAATTAGCCAGGTAAGTGGCAATCTCCTTTGATTCTGTGTCTTGTAGGAAACATTGTTAATGTCGTATGATTGAGTTTGCTCTTGACTTTTAGACTTCCTTCCATCTGTTGAACAGACCATGTGGAGGAACTGGACAGTTGAGATAGTTCTAGTCTCTGGTTTGGTCTGCTTGGACATTTTTGGCAGCAAACACTTGTATTTGTTTGCATGTTTATAAAGAGTACTTTATTTCACCCTGTGTGAACTTGACATTTCACTTCTAATGTAAATAAATTGCAAATAAAGAAGTCTTCATTTAACCGTTTGCCAACCACACTAG
The DNA here is from genome assembly GCA_035773235.1 of Eospalax fontanierii. Classification (NCBI taxonomy): domain Eukaryota; kingdom Metazoa; phylum Chordata; class Mammalia; order Rodentia; family Spalacidae; genus Eospalax; species Eospalax fontanierii. The sequence continues at coordinate 85,616,996 of CM069527.1, forward strand.
CCAGATACAAGAACAGAGTTTAGAAGTTTCCAGATGAGTCTACTTTTGCTGGAATGACAAGCTACCTGCTAGAGCTAACATAGTTCAAGGAAATGGCAAAAGACAAAGACATTCTCCATTTCTTATTCAGTGCCTCAATTGTGGCTCACCATAACAGTAAGGAAACCTTTCTGATGTTTTGGATTTGTTAAATGAGCTTATTGCTAGAAGCCTCATGTTCCTAGTTCTGGCTAGTACTTAGCAATGACTTTTGGTCCCTTCCCTCTACCTTTCCTCTTCTGCCTCCATTTTAGCATAGACAAACACACTACAGCATATCTTAATGTAAACAACCTAACCTTTTGGAGACTTTTTCTCATATGTGAAATGTTGCTGTTTCCTTCACAGAGAACTAGCTGTGAATGTGGTTTACATAGGATATGGAACAGAGTTCATGTCTGTTAAATGTGGGCATCTTTACCTACACTTTCCCCTCTCCTGACTTAGCGTGGATGACTTCAAGAAGCCCTACTGGGATTCCACGCTCTGTTGCCTCAAAATTCTTGACATTGTTTGAACAAAGAGCTCAGATAGCCATTTTGCCCTGGGCCTCCAATGTATGTGATGAGTTGGCTTATCTATTTTCCACTTTCTCAAACTTTGTGTATCAGCAGGATATTATCTGCATTGACTGCATCAGTCCTACCATCCAGTGGCCCACTAGGCATTTGATGGCCAGTCCTCATGAACTATCAGTCCTCGTGGCTGAAGTCCATTTTCTTGGCCTTTACCTAGACCTTACCACCTCCTACACAATGTTGTCACCAAGCTTTTGGTTAAGGAGCATGTAAATTGATTAAAAAGTAATTTTGAACAACAAAGCCTTTCTTAAAAGAGTATGTTTGCCCACAACTTCTAGTCAACGTGAGGCAGAAATGCAAAAGAGTCCCTTTAGCCCTCAAATTACAAATAGCCAGAAAGGCTGTTGCTGATTCTGTTTACATGTTATGCTCTTTAGTTTTTCCCCACAAAGCCAAAGACAGGTTTTTGTGAGGCCCGAGTTCAGATAATTCAGGTTCTTCCTTTTAAAAAGATGTGCAACATTACAAAAATACCACTAACTGAAGTTTGAATGCAGAACTTTACTGTGTTTCTACAAGGGATGTATTTTACATAGGATCTGGAGCTTTTCCCTAGACCTATTAGGAGTGTTACCTGTGATTAGGTCAGGGCTCACCCCCTCTAAAGGTGAACAAAATCTGTTCACCAAACAGATTAAGTGCTAGCAGCTGGTACTTCTGAATAGCAGACATAAATGTGTATATCTCCAACCAAGTGATAAACTTGTCAATAATAAAATCTTTCTTTGACTTCTCCATAGCATTACCCTAATTTCCTTTCAAAGTGCTCAGTAAACTAATGTATCTGTACCGTGTTTCCCATACTGCAGGCCATACATAATACCACGTGGTTCACTTATAGAGGATTGTCAAACTGGTGCCAGCCTGTTAATTCCTAAACAGAAAGGAGCATGTATCTACTATCTGATGCCATCTTCAAACTACTGAAGGAGCAGGTTAGATGAGTTAAATTTTTATAAGTGTTAAAAGTTCATTAAGCATTATTATGGCTAGACTAAAATCCAGGCTGCTCAAATGTGGGTCTAATGATTATTTCACTACAGAAAGCTAAGCGTGTGTGTGTGTGTGTGTGTGTGTATGTGTGCGCACGCACATGTGGGTCTGTGAAGAGAGAGAGGAAGGGACAGAGAGAGGAAATGTAATTTACAGCAGGGAATGAAGAGGTCAATGCCAGATGAATTTTACCTTGTAAAGACTCCATTGTGTAGAAACAGGGAGGCAACATGCAGAATTAGAGTTATTATATTTCACAAAGGCAATCTTTATTGTTCATTATATTATCCCACTATTTTTCATATCATTCACCTCAAAGCTTTAAGATTATTTTATCTTTCTAAAGAAAAGAAAATATTTTTTCCAAAATAAGTAGCAACAGCAAATATCATGGCACACACCTTTAAACCCAGCACGTGGGACACAGAGGCAGGCAGATCTCTGTGACATCCGCACACATGTGTTATGTATTCAGAGCTGCCCTCATTACGTTTCTTGTCTCAGCCTTCCTCTTCTAATTAACTCTTCCCTCCTCCCGGCACTGTTTTCTACTTTCATGCCGTATGTACACACATACATGGATATTCTACTTTCATGCCATATGTACACATACATGGATATATATTCAGATCTAGATTCCTCATATAAGTGAGAAAGGACATAATGGTTGCCGAGTCTGATTTATTTCACTTAATATCACCGTCTCCAGTTCCATGATATTTCTTTTCTCTTTATGGCTGAATAAACTTCCACATTTTCTTTGTGGGTTCATCCGCTGATAGGATGACTCCATTTCCTGACTGTTGTGACTACAGCAGCAGTAAACAGATGTTTTTTGGGTATGCACAGGAGTGATGAAGCTTGGTCATATGGTGGTTCTGTTTTTAGTTTTTTGAAGAACTTCCATATTGATTTCTGATATTTTAGTTTTTTTTTTTTTTTATGTCAAATGTCATGAATCTAATTGGAGCCAGGACTCAGAACCTCCAGCATGAGTGGTTCTTGCACCCAGGTGGACAATATTCTTTTCCACCTTGCCCAATGAAAAGAAGCCTATGTGAGGCAAGGGAGAGCTGTTTCCTCAAGACCCTGCTGGTTTCCTCCAGTCTTGGACTGAGAAATGGGGACGAGAACCAAAGTTTCCAGGTGTGCGCCTGAGGACAGACTGTGTTTTGTTCTCTTCTATTTCTCTTTCTTCCAGAGATGTGGGAAGAGAACAAAGGCCTCCCACTGTCTCCTTGGGCTGGGTACTGCATTGCTGTGGGGGACATGCTGTCCTGTGCATTATATGCTGTTTAGCAGAATGCCTGTCTTCTGCTTGCCAGCGCTAAGACCATCCTCTCTTTACCATGACAACAAAAAAATGTGTCTAGACATTACCAGTGTCTCCCGGGCTGAAGGGCAAGAATTACTCAGGTGAGAACTGTTGTCCTGGAGGGAGCAAAATTCAGGGGTGATAGTGAGGGCCAGAAGAGCTATATTAGGGCAGGAAGTGGTGATTTGGGCCCAGGCAACAAGCATCACTTTGAGGGTAGTTTTGTGCCAGTAGTCCTTGGTGGCAGGGATGACCTAGCTGGTCAGGCGAGGGCTCTGGACAGAGAGGCCATGCCAAGGAGGCCAGCAGATGACAGTAGCATCAGAGATGCCACAGAGAACGAAGATGTCAACTGAACTTTGCCTAATGGGAGGCAGAGGAATGGGAGAGGACTTGACTGACACTTTTGAAGGACTAAGGAATGGAAAGAGAGGGTCCCAACCATTCTGGATAGGATTGTTGAGGGCAGCCGGTAAGAAACGCCCCTGTAGTTAGAACAGTTGGATATTAAATCAATGGGAGGAAATAGGAGCCGGCTCTGCTCTGCTCAAAGAGAAGACCTGTTTAATAGTATAATTAATGCTTCATTAGTTGTAGGTATTAAGATAAGACTTTAGTAGTTATGCTGCATTTCCTTCCACTCTCATAAATCTAGTTGTGTTTACTATCACTCTCTCCATCCTCGATAAAAGAGAAAAAGGAGGTTAGAAAAAACAGCTGGAATAGTTTACAAAGCCTGAGAGATTAGTCACTACTCCACACTCTAAATCACATAATTCCAGTGTTTAAGCTTGGAAGGAGTTACCGTGTTCCACCTGGACTTTTCCATGATGTTCTCCTAAGAAAGACACTGTTCTATCTACATCATTAGGAGTTAGGGCTTTTGGTAAAACAATGGCTAATACGATATTTTCTAACATATGTGTGCCAGATCCTTTGAAAATGAGCCTGAAATACTTTCTAGAATTGGTTCATATAACAGGTTTTCCTTTTCTACAAGATCATAAACTTTATTCATTTATTTTTATTTTATGTGTATGAGTGTATTGCCTACATGTATGTAAGTGCATCCATGTTGTACAATGTCCACGGAGAACAGAAGAAGACACTGGATCTCCTGGAACTAGAGTTGTGGACGGTTGTTAGACATCATGTGGGTGCTGGGATTTGAACTTGGACCATCTGCAAGAGAAGTCAGTGCTCTTAACTAATGAGCCATTTCGCCAGCCCTAAGATCATATTTTTTATTATGTTTTATTTTACTTTTTTGGTCTTTTTGAGATAGGGTCTCCCTGTAGCCCCAGGTGGCCTAGATCTCACTATGTAGACCAGGCTTGCCTTGAACTCACAGACAGAGATCCACCTGCCTCTGCCTCCTGAGTGCTGAGATTAAAAACATTCGCTACCATGCCAGGTTAAGATCATAAACTTTAAAGCAGAAAATTATGTCAGATGTTATCTGGTCCATCAAGCATCTATTTTGATACAATAAAAAAACCCTATGATCCCTGAGAAGGTTACATTATTCAGTTTCACCTTTAAATACATCTGTCTCAATGCAAAGAACTTCGAATGTTAATGTAGCATTAATTGAAAAAACTCTATAAGCCCCCATGTCCCTTCTGAGACAGGCAATGCCCAGCACTCTTAGCTTAGGAAATATACCTCTTACCCAGGATCTCCAAGTGTTTCAGTGGAAAGGAACCAGCTTCCAACTGGAAAATTGTTGAAAGGTGTTCAGAGAACCCTACGCCTCTGTCTAGCTGGTAGTGTTCCAGGTCTATCAGGTTGCAAACAGGCTGCTTTTAGATCAGCGCAGCTCTTGTGTACTTTTTTTTTTTAAGGTCATGGAAGCCAAAGACTGGAAAAGCAAACAGAAAGAAAAACACTCACATTTCTTCAGCTTAGCGATAAGCAGGAAACCAAAAGAACGTGTTCTCAACAATGAGACCTCAGTAATAATATTGAATAGAAATGCAAAAGAGCCACACTGGCAGAAGCCCCAGCAGACATTCAGAATGTTCTGTGGTGAGAATCTCTCTCCGTCTCTCTCCTTTTCCTCATTTGGATACTAGAGAGATAGGCTATGAAGCTTCTCTCACCATGAAAGTATCCTCTCATTTTAATGTATTTTTAGAACATCTACAAATGCACGAACTGTTTCTGAAAGAAGCATCCTTTAAAGATATGATTACTGCACTATCCTATATTTTGAGGTGGGCTGAAAAATAGCATATCGACAGAGTCGCCTCTAACTTGACTCCCAGTTCACTGTCATCTAAACTCCTACGTGTAACCAACCTTGTATACTTGAACTTACCTATCTTCAGACAGTGCTGTTTCTAGCTCTGGCAGGCAGTGAAATTCAGGGAGTTACTGATCCTTTTTGATCAGTGTTTCTTTTGCCTGTCAAATGAACAGGAGCAAGTAGGTCACCTGTGGGGCCTCCTATTAAAACATTTTCAATAGTCAAGATGAATCTACTGTGTGTATTAACCCACTGTCCCATGCCCCTCAAATAAAGTCTTCTATCCCACTAGAAGCAAGAATGTACAGGAATGTTCCATAGGATCAGGGACTGATGGTGAGAATGTATTTGTGTGGGGAGGGGGCAGAAAGAAAGACAGAGAGACAGAAACAGACACACAGAGACAGAGACATACAGAGAATAACAGAGTAAGTAGACTATGGGTAGAAGCTTATGAAACATAGTTTTTGATATATATGTATATATGTGATGTATGTATAGTTGCCCTAGTTTCGAGAGGCAAAACTACTACGTGAAAAAGACAGTAGCAACTCCAGTCATAAGTCTGACTCTGGACCTGTTTCTTATCCTGGAGGTCCAGACTCACAGAGAATGCTGTGGATCCCCTTCTTAGAGGAGGACATGAGGCACAGGGTAGCCATGGGCTCTGCTGTTTAGCCTGGGACTGTATCTGGAAACATAGCACTAGACATCCCCCACTCAGCATCCCTATATGTGCAAGGTAAGTCAATGTTTCTTTGAAAGAACATTTGAATTTAAAATACTTTGTATAAATATCAAATAATCAAAGAAGGGCATCCAAAAGTGTGGAAACCATGATAACATGTCTATATATGTGTTTTAAGAATATATTCACACGTGTACAAATAGCTTTTGAAACTTTTGAAATATTGGCTAATATTTCTGGAAATAGGACTCAGTGTGGAGAGGACAAAGAGGAACAGACTTGCTGTTTACTGCAGTGAAACAGCATCACATGTCAGTTTGACTTTTCTAAGGACACGTGTAGATTCTACACATACAAATTGGATGTGATATGAATTGTGTAATGTGGCATAGAACTACTTCAGATGACATCCAGACACAGTTGCTTCTAAGTCACACTTACCCTGTGAGAGAACATAGCCCTTGATGGGGAGGGATTGGATGTGACAGTGGGCCAGACCTGGATCTGGGGCCTGGCTCCAGACCACAAGTTCAGCTATACAGCACTGAGCATGCTAACCCCAGAGCCCATTTTCTTTTGAAAAGTTGGGATATAGCATCTACTATGAAGTTTTTTAACAGAACAGAAGCAGATAACAGAAGCCATAATGTTCACTGACAGTCACTCAGTCAGAATGGCTACCATGAAGTAAACAAAGAATAACAAATACTGGCCAGGATGCGGGGGGAAAGGAACCTCTAGTCACTGATGATGGAAATATAAACTGGTGTAGCCACTGTGGAAATCCATATGGAGGCTCCTCAGAAAAAGCAGAAATAGAACTACCGCGAGATCTACCTGTTCTACTCCTGTGCGTGTACCTGAAGTACTCTAGTTGTATCACAGAGATATTTTCACATCCATGTTTATTGCTGCTCTATTCACAATAGCTAAGAAATGGAACCAGCCTGCATGTCCATCAAGAGATGAATGATTGAAGAGAATGTCATACATATAAATGGAATTTTATGCCATCATAAAGAAAAATGAAATTATGACATTCGCAGGAAACTGGAAATGTAGCTAAATATTTTTATGTTAAATAAAATAAGCTGGCCTCAGGTAGATGAATACCACATTCTCTCTTATAGTGGGACCTAGGTTTAGCATTTTGTGTGTGTGTGTGTGTGCGTGTGTATGTGTGTGTGTGTGTAAAGGCCACTATGCAGTTGAACTTAAAATACTTTAGATAAATGTTAAATAAACTAGAAAGGGGATCACAAGAGTGGAGGAAGAGGTCTTAAGGGAGGTGGGAAATAGAGACATTAATGCAATACATATATTAAGAAAGCAGAAGTTGGAACTAACTGGGGGAAGAAACGGAGCCGGCTGCTGGGGGACACAGGAGAGGGCAGCGGGGGAGGGGAGAAGTGAGTACAGAATGTAGTGATATATGTGAAGATGCCCAGATGAAACCACTGCTTGCAACCTAATTCAAAAAGTTAGCTTTTGAAAATCAAATATAATAAGAGAAATGGCAGCATTTATTACTATTTTTAAACAGCAGACAGGACCAATTCAGATTTGTTGGATGTGCTGACTGAGATAATATCATTATTGTTTTGGGTAACTAATTTTTATTTTGCTATAAATTTTCAAATGTTCCAATAAAACTTTTAAAAAATACAGATAAGTTGCATATCTGCCATTGTCTATCTTCATATCCTGGCTCTCCCCAACACAGAAACTATAAGGGATCAACTGACTGATTTCCCAAACACTTATATATACTTACCACATGCCAGCTCTCTTTTAAATCCTACAAAAATAGTGATTCCCTTAGTGCTCATAAGAATAATAGGAGATGGGTTTTATGGTCATCACCCCCATTTTATATAGAGATAAAAATAATTTGCCCAGAATCACAAAACTCTAGAAGAGTGAAGCCAGGATCCCAATCCATGCACTGAGGACAGTGACTCTCCATATAGAAGCTGCCTTATCAAAACTAGAAATGCAGCCTAGCGTCTTTAAAACAGTGGGCTCAGAAGCTGCAGAAAAGCTCTACCACATGTCTGCACATAGAATTGTCACCGGGCTCCTGGCAGAGGGCCTACTTTGTGCCCAGTGCTTCTGAAGAACAGAAGAGAAGAGTAACAGGAGTGGACATGTGCACTGGAAAAGAGAGGAGCGTGGGAGCTTCAAGGAGTTATGCAGAAGACCCTATGGGTCAGAATGAAGGAAGAGGAAGGGTGTGAAGGACATGCGCAGGTGCAAAGGCGTGGTTATGACGCAGCTGATCCGTGCAGGAGGAGCCACTGGGTGTAGCTGAAACCTCGGGCAATGTTAGGAAAGAGAGATAACCGGCAACCTAAATCCCGGGGACAGATGGAGAACTGTGAAGAGTTGTGTGTCAAGTGCTACGTTTAAATTGTATCATGGAAAGTGGGGAGACACCGAGCCATGGAGTAAGGTCCTCAACTTGTCACTTGAGAAATAAAATTCTAGAATAGCCTGGAGGGCAAACTGGGAAGCTGTAACATTTGACTTGAGTGGCTGGATAAGAAAGCGCTGGAGTATCCTGGGGAGAGATGATGAAGGATAACAAGAAACAGACAGCTCTGCAGAACAAGTCACCAGAGATTTCAGGGAAAATTGACCTGCACATGGGAAAAAGTACGTGAGGCGGAGAGGAAGCTGAGGTTTGTCTTCAGGTTGGGGTGACAGAGGGAGGACAGTTATCCAGCAGAGAGAGCACCACAGCAGGACTTAGCGTGAAGAGGCTGGCTTCAGTTAGGGTTCTGGTGGGATCTTGAGGAGCTCTTACAGGTATGGAATTAGGTCTGGAGATATGGATGGATTTGGGAGTCATCAGTTTGAGAGTAGCGTCTGAAGCCTAGGGAGTAGATGACATCACCCATGGAAGTGCAATGAGCGTCAGGTGTAGAACCATGGAAAGCAAACAGCAACAGAGCCCAGAGGTCCCCTGGAAGGATCTGGGAAAGCCTCATGCAAGCATAGTCTGGAAATCAGCACATGTTATCATTTCTGACTCCAGGAATGGCTGTACACTGTCCGAACCAGAGTCCAGAGAGAGATCCTGAGCTGCCAGGAGATCTTCCAGCACCTGGCCCCTCTCCTTCACTATCTGACTTCAGTCCTTCAAGACTCTGCTTAACTGGTCCCCTTTCTTAACTCAGGCAGCTAGAACAAAAAGTGACAGGGATTGGGCGTAGAGCTCAACAGTAGATCCTTTGCATAGTAACAAAGTACCGTGGACTGACTGGCTGTGCTGGATAACTTTAGAGTCAACTTGACACACCTGAGTTGAGAAAGCCTCAACTGGGGAATTGCCTCCATTGGACTGACCTGTGGCCATGTCTGTGGGGTCATTTTCTTGATTGTTGAGTGATGTCGGAGGGCCCAACCCACTATGGGCAGTGCCCCCCTGGACAGGTTGTCCTATACTGTATAAGAAAGCAGGTTGAGCACAGACCAGGGGAGCAAGCTAGTAAGCAGCATTCCTTCATGGTCTATGCTCCAGGTTCCTGCCCTGAGTTCCTGCCTTGGCTTCCCTTGATGCTGGACTGTGCTGTAAGCCAGATAAACCCTTTCCTCCCCAAGTTGGCTTTTGTCAAAGTATTTTGTCACAACAATTGAAAGCAAACTAGACACTGGCTAAAACAGCATTTAATTCCTCCTAGTTCTAGAGGGTGGAAGTTCAAGATCAAGGCACTGACAGACCAGCAGATTGCTCATGATGAGTCATAGACAATGGTCTTCAGAGTCCCCACATGGCAGAGAGAGGAAGCAAGCTCTCTCAGAATTCATCAGGGGACACCCCCATGGCTGCATCCAGTCCTAGCAACCTCTTAAGACCTCACTTCCTATATTACATTAAGTGAAATGGTTTTCAAGCATGAATTGGGAAGAGGAGGAGCACAATCCTGTAACTCTCTTTTGAGTTCATTTATTCCACTGGATCCCCAGGCTTCCTCTCCACTCCACACCAACTGATGTTTGCTTCCTGCATCAACCCAGGGTCCTCCGCCACTTTGTCCAAGATTGGCCTGACAGGTTTCCTTCTCCAGTTCCAAAGGACCAGGATTTGAAAGATCAGGAAGGACTTCAGGACATAAGTCTTAGATTTGATGCTATGGTCATAAAAGCCATTGCTGAGACTACAGATAAGATGAAAAAGGAGAGGAATGGGATGAAGAGAAATTTGGGCAAAAATCTATGTGCAGGAGACTAAAAGAGGAAGAGGAGCCAGCAAGGAGCCTGAAAGTCATCTTCAAGAAGGCTGCAAAAGAACTAAGACATGCAGCCACTCACATGGAAACAAGATGAAAGTGTGGATTAAAAGGCAGCTTCTGGTATGCTAGATGTTACAGAAATGTCAGAAGCTGCTAGAACAGACCCAGTAACTGTAGAAGTGTGGACATCTTGGGAAGCTAGCTAAATCAGCATGATGACTGAAGACATCTTCAGGTTACAAGGAAAGGACCTAAGAGCAGTAGAAAATCTCTTTCCAGAATTTGATCGATACAATCAATAACTTTGAATGTAAAGCACTTCCTAGACCCAAAGTACCTAAGATAGATAGATAGATAGATGATAGATAGATAGATAGATAGATAGATAGATAGATAGATAGATAATAGACACGCATGTACAATCTTTTGGAGTAAAGCTACATGTAAAAAGTTAACCCAAAATAGAAGACACTGTGGAATTGTTTACCATTCAATGGTTACCAGCCCTGTGGATTCCTAAACTGAGCTGGTGGACCTTTGGTCTACAGTAGTATGGTGAGGCTGGTGAAATGAGGGGACGGGTCACTTCATCACAAATGTTGACTCTTTCCTGGAGAGCTGAATACTACCTTTGGTTTGGTTTCTAGAGAGCAAAATGGAATGGGGTGTGTGTCTCAAACCCTTACCCTGACACATTTGCTGCCATTGCTCTTTGTTTTGTCCATGATCCATTAAAAATTATGCTCTCCTGGATGCTAAGCTCCTAGGGGATGCTCAAGCATTCTTTCTCATCTGGCCAAAGGTAAAGGTGAGCTTCAGAACCCAGGAGGGGCACGAAAGGAGATCATCCTATTCTTCCTCCTCTGAGGTATTCATATACTTTTGCACATGGCAGGGAGGATCAATAATGGTCTCAGAAGGGTTGGGGGAGGAGCTGTGACTAGGAGTGCAAATTCTCCCGAGCTTTTGGCACATACTTATTTAGGTTCTAGCATGTGCTACGGGTTGTTAGGAATAAATCTCTGCTCCAGAGCTCTCCGGGTGCAAGTGAGTGACTTCCTGAAGCAGAGTGGTAGTTGTGTGCACAGGGAGCAAGCCACATGATACCCCAAGATGGCCCACAGGGGCCAAGTAACCAGGACTGAAGGCGTTGCCCAAGAGTGCTTACAGAGAAGCTGAGGAGAAGCAGTGTTGATCAGCCAGTATCAGGGGAAAGTCTTAGGTGAGGATGGGTGGGAAGCCACAAGTTCACCATGCCTAACACTGAGAACAGCAGGAGGGGCCAGACAAGGGCCATACCCAAACTATGTTTTAGCGTACCAGGGTGTTTATATTTTATCTGAAGTGGTAAGAAGTCAGCTGGGGCCCTGTGATCACTATCCCAGGTTGGTCCTCCAGAAAGGCCCCACTGTGTCAACTGAGGACAGCTGGAGCAGTGAGAGGCTAATCTTAATGCTGAGGAGACCACTACGGGGACTTTGCCTTTGCTTTATGTCACCTTAGGAGACTTCCTGACCACTCTGCCACTCCCCAAGGTTTGCTTTTTATTTTGTTGTTCTGGCAATGCTGGGGTCAACTCTTAGCCTGCATACATGGTAGAGCAGCAGCATGCTACTGCTAATGAGCACATTTCTAGCCTCTCCATGCGATTTCAGTGCCACAAAAATACCATCTGCCCTGGTTTCCTTTCTCTTGATAAAATGCCCTGACAAGAAAGAACTCAGAGAGAAAGGGATTTACTTCAGTTTATGGTTCTAGGTTACAGTTCACCACTGTGGGAACACCAAGGGAGGAACTCAGCTAGTCACATCACGTCCACAGTGGAGAGCAGAGAGAAATGAATACTATGCATCCTCACTTGCTTTCTTACTTCTTCTCAGCTCAGTTTCTCTACTTGTCTATAGTTCAGGAACAGCACTGCCCATCGTTGTCTGGGTGTTCCCACATCAATTAACTTAATTAAGACAATCCCTCGTAGATGAGCCCACAGTCCAACACAATGAAGACAATCCATTATTGAGACGCTTTCCCCAGGTGATTCAAGGTTGTATCAAGTTGATGATTAAAGATAATCACACAATTCATTTCTATATCGTTATAGTTAACACATGAAGTAAAAAAAACAAAAAACAACAAAAAAAAACAGTCTTCATTCCCTTCACCTCAACCTAAGAACCGATTTTTACCTTCTGGGGAGTTGGGACATGGCGACATCCCTCTAGAATGAGCTCCAAGGGTGGCTAGGCAGTTCCCACTCACTGTTTCTGTGCTTGATACCCAGCTTGTCATATACTACTTTCTATCAGGATTCTTTCTTCATTCCTCTGTGTGGAGGCTGGAGAAGTCTGGACAAGGGTGGGCTGGGCTTGGCAGGCTATCAGAAGGTCTCTACTGTCTGCTCTTAAATACCAGCAACTCCCTCCCATCCTGTAGTAACAAAGTATCTGCAGGCTTCACAGCAACCCTAATGGGATGCTTTAGCCCTTGATTCGCCTACTTCTATTAAGCAATACTTGTGACACCTTTTTCATCTTGAGAAGAGATGCTTCTCAGAACTGGAAGGAAGCTAGGCCCCTTGCTTTGTAATCCTTTTGCCCCACAAGCTAATTCTATGTCTTTTCTTTATGCAACACTGAAGTCTCCATCCCCAGCCTCCTGGTCCTGAGTTGATAATCTCATTAGGACTAATCCTGTTTACGGCCATTCTCTTGGCAGAACAATCTTGTCAGAACTGAGCCTCTTTCCTAACCACCCACAGTTCTGGTTGCTCCATTGTTCCTGGGGACCTGCCCTGGCTGTGGGCTAAGCTTTCACTGATAGGGTTTATCCTGTTTACAGGGTCTCTGCAGAAGGGCCTCATCAAATACTTCCATCCCTTCCTTGAATAATTTGTTGCCTTTGATCTGTGCAGGGCAAAATAATGTTTATCAAAAGTTTGGCTTCCTCCAGCTGATGTGGGGACATCCTGTCCCAGAAAGCCTCCCCAAAATAACACTTTCTAAATTTCAGAATATTCATCGGTTCCTCTTTCTTCATAAGCATTCTTTTGCACGCTATCTCTCAGGGCAAGGAAAGGAAGGGGCTGGGTTTAGTTTTTTAAGCTCAAAGTCACATGGCATTGCTGTCTCTGCCAAACATGAGAGAGGACAGGGCTGATATAATATAAACATTTGGAACCAGAACAATATACAAGATTAGCGCTGGCCAGGTGAAATCCTGTTGGGTGTCGTCCATTTAAAAATGGCAGGTTATTTAACAAGGTGAGAGAGAGGTCACAGTGGTTAGTCATTTGAGTAACAGGAGAGTTGAAGCCAGCTCAGTGATGTGCATGATCAAAAAGTAGGACTTTAGACTTAGGGAGCATTCAAGGCATCGATTGCCAGGTAATAAGAAGCATTCTATATCAAGTGGTTCTGGGAAGTGTGGTCCCTGGGTCAATTGCAAGACCTAGGAACTTGTTAAAAAGGAGAATCCTCAGGCCCTGCTCTAGATGCTGAATTGGAAATTCTAGAGTAGAGGACCAGGGTTATGCATATCTGAGGTATGTTCTAGCCTACCCTTGACCCATCATCATCTCCTTTGTAAGATACTCTTAACAATTTGTAAATCTCTTTCTGGGAAAAAAAGATTCCCATCTGATTGGCCCAGGCTGTAGGCTTGCTTTTATCCCAGCATGAGATCCCTGGGGGAATTCCAGTTTCTTGGGTTTCATTGTTTCAGTAGTCTGATAACAGAAATGAGGGACACACATATCTCCAGAAGATCTTCATCTCTGTCAGAGAAGCAGAGCTCAGTAAACCATGTGCATCAAGTCCTCTAGGTGATTCTGATGCCCCTACAACAGAGAAAATGCTCTGAAAGCAGCTGATCTGCCTCCATAGTTCTCAGACTCCAAGGCCCCATTCTGAAGACACAGACTCACTTGGTCTGAGGTGGACCTCAGCAAACTGAGTGGAAAACAAGAACTCCAAAGTGACTCAGAGACAGATGGTCAAAGAAAAAGCTTGGGAAGCACTGGCCTATGCAGAAAGGAGGGTAGAAACTTTCCATGTCGCTTCAGGGCCGTTCTGGAGAGACTCTCTTGCAGGACTGAGAATGAGCCTGTATCACACTTCAGCTCCCTTCCCACTTGCTCTGTAAAGCAGGCTGCTAAGATTACCTATTGTAGCAGGTGGTTCTTTTCAGGACTACTCTAATACTAGAATGCGAGGCTGGCCCCAGTTTCTCTTACAATGACATCTGAAGCATGCTGCTGCTAACTCCTAACCTGGGTTGGGCTGGAGCCGAAGGCCTGGAAGCCAAAGCTCTTTATCCCATGGCTAGTTCCTTGAGCCACAACCCAAGACCCAGCTTGGTTTTCCCAGGAGTTTTGTTTTGCATAGCTGATGCATTCCAGTCATTGCTGTAATGGATGTGTTTCCCTTCTCCTCTTTCCCTCCGAGCCCCCGACTGCCATATATACCGCTTCCCCATGTGCTCTTGCTCTAATTCAAGTCCTCTCCCCAAATCTGCCTGTTTTGAAAGATCCCGGCTCTTCACTGCATAGAGCAAGCTTGCCAAGTCCACCTGCAACCTGGGGTCCCAGCTCAGAGAGCTTAGCTTCGCAGACCAGACCTTCTAGGTACTGTATGGCTCAGTTTTGTTTCTTCCTTTCCTGGTTTTGTGATTCTGTCTCTTTTGGCTTCTTTCCATCTAGACTTTCATGCCAGTTATGGGCATCCTTCCGGGTTCTGACAGGAGCTACCTTGTCCCATAGCACAGTATTCCTCCTGGGTTACATATTCTCAGCCTGGCACTTTCTCTAGTCATTCCTTGGTCCCCCAAAGAGATGGTCTTCCTTTGCCCCTGGTTACTGTAGCAACAGCTTTGGGGTGGAGACCCTCAGCAGTAATGAATGAGATTCTAGCTGGGCCTCTGTAAACATCTGTTCTGGTAGCAAAGAGCATGAAGAAGGGAGTTAAGTAGGAACAAAAATGTAGCATGTGTTCTGCTCACCAGCTCGAATGAGCGTCATATGCTTTGAACACCTGGGTAAAGGTATACTACTTTCGTGTTTTATATGATAAGTATTTCTATAAACATGTGATTGCATTAGGTTATCAGTTAAGGCTGAATTGCTGCATTTTATGGTCATGTTAGTATCTATGTAAAAGTGAAAACTTTGAGAGCCTGAAAATATTTGATGGGAAATAGTTAAGCTAGTTTCATTTTTATTTGTAATTAGTAGACTTTGGTTCTTAGAACAGTTTTAGGTTTATGAAAAGAAATATGATCAGAAAGCACAGAAAGGTCCATATGTCCGTTTGCTCTTCTACCCTACTCCTTGGTCATCTACAGACTACATTATGTGGTACAGTCATTGCAATTGATGAGTACTGATAATAGATTATTAGAATGAATGACCATGGTACACACAGGGGTTCACTCTGTGTGGTACCTTCTGTGGGTGTAGACAAATGTTTGGTGATATGTATGCACTATGACCAGTTCATGTGGAATAATTTCATACCTTGAGATCTCAGGTGTGTGTTCCATTTCATCCCGTCTTTCCTCTTCTCTCCTCCCCAGGCCCTGACAACTCTAGTCTTCTTATTGTCTTCATTGTTAAGGAATGTACTTTTTTTTCAAAAAGGAACATCTAACAGCCCAAACCACAGGGATGCCTCACATCCCTTTTTAAGATTTGCATAGACTTATAGCAACCAACCAAGGCCTCGACAAGATTCAACCCAATGGATCTTTCCATTAACCAATCAAGTGTATCCCAACTCTTCCTTCCCTTTACTTCAGGACAGTGTTCTCTTGATAAATATTTCTGTTTAAGTCAGTGTAACAAAACATATTAGTTAGTATAATAAAAATATCATATTCTAGGTTACTTAAAGAAAGAAAACCTTAGTTTTCACGGTTCTGAAGGCTGGAAACCCCAGATAAGACACCAGGCAGATTCTGCGTCTGGTAAGGACCTGTTTCCAGGTTCATAGTTGTCCCTCCTTTTCCTCTGTCAACTCATGGAAAAGGTGGTAGGGAGGACTTGGCTTTCCCTTATGCTGACATCAGTCTCATTCATGAGCTCCCGTGTCCTCATTTAATCACCTCCCAAAGGTCCTGCCTCCTAACATCCACCCCTTTTGGTGTCAGAGTTTCAACATGAGCTTTGGTGAAGTCACAGATGCCTATGCTCCCCACTCATAGGTCGACCCATCCATGTTCCTCCTTTTCCCTGATGCCTCTTCAAAGTAAACCTCCCTCAGTGTTGACAGTGTTCCAGATTGGTGCAGCCCACTCTAACAGACACGAGTTGTATGGGGCTTGTATAACAGGAAGTGAATTGCTAAATCCTATTTCACTGTGATTATTTGATTACTTGATTATTGCTTATGTGATTATTTGATTAGAGCCCATACGGTAAGCAGCTATTCTATTGAACAATACAACTTAGGGCTTTACCTGTTCTACATCCACTGTGATAGAATTCATAAACTTTACCTCCAGATCTTCCTACTTGACCTCCTCTGCTTCCCCTTAACTATTTTCTGTTTAGTGAATACATGGTTGTTCCTGATCCCGCTGTTAAAGCAGTCAGCTCCCACGTCTCATATTTATTGCCATCAAATGGGCCTACACTACTCTTCCATTCCATGTTATATGTCTTGTAAGACTTCTTTAATTTCTGAAGCCTTCAAAGTGACATGTCTTATGCTTCTGTTGAACATTTTCTGTTTAAAACCCTATACTCCTAGGAAACAGTAGAGTTACATAACTGATCTTTTATTTGGCAATAAATATAAGGCCAAGGTTAAGGAGCTACTGAATGCAATCTCAGATGGTTGGAACACCATGCTAAGGTACAAGAAAGAGAGAAGAAAAGAAACAATAACAGCTATGGATTGTAACTCAGGTGATTACGTGGCTACATGATGGCCATGATGTGAGCCATGTCATTTCCTCTCTCAGGGACTCAGCTTTATCCTTATAGAATGCAAAGTTCTGATCAGATACATCAATTTAATCTTCCAAGTCAAAACCCTCCTTGGGTCAAAGGTAGTTTTAGGAATAACCCGTTAAACAAGACCAGCTAAAATAAACTTTGGTCACACAGACTATTTCACATAATCCCACCCACGCCTGCCATCCCCTTCAACAGCCTAGCAGTGTTTGTGATAAACACACCAACTTTCCCGAGGATAAGACCAAAACAATATTTTAAGAAGCAACAACATTCAGTTTAGAGTGAGTCACTGCTTCTGACTCTGGTGGCTACATTGACCACAGATGGGGAAGAGTCTATAGAGTGCCTTTAAAACATCTGCACAAACCTTTTATTTCCAATGCTTTGAACAGAAATAAACACAGTCGGTAAGCCAAACTCTCCATTCCACAGAGCAAATGAAAAGTTAAAGCATAACTCTGAGTCCACAGCCCAAGTCCACAGCCCCGGCAGGCTGCCTCTGGCCAGCTTGCCCCTGTGAGCAGTCAACTCCCTGCTTGACTTTCTTATATAAGCAGTAGGAAAACTGCAGAGGGAAAGAGCTGAACTAAAGGAAAATTAGAATTCTACAACTTTCAATGGCCTCTGACTGCCACTTAGGCTTCCAAGCTAAATGATTCACTAATGGCAGCTAAAATGTGGCAGGCCAAGGGTGAAATATCTATTCCTAACTTGGTAGGATTTGAGCTGATTATCTTTAGCCAGTTGCCTACAAAGGTTTCCTCTCTCCCCAGACTTGATCCTGCTGTTTCCCATACAGAATGAAGAGTGTTATTGTGAAAATGAAATGGAATTAGGGCAGGTTCCCTCCAGCCCCCAGTCCTACAATCCTTCCTTCAGAGGCCATAGCACCGTGCTAGTGAAGTACTTATTTCTACCTTTTAGTACCTTTTGGCTACTGTCTTTGTAAGGTGGAATTCCACATGGACAGGATCTATGTGAGTATCATATCCCTGTCTCCTCACAGAGGAGAAGGCGGCAATAAACCTTTTGAATGACACAAGTAAGTTGTTTGCAGTCACTGAGTTTGGATCCTGTCCATGCCTAACTTCCTGTTCAGTGGGAGAAGGTAATAATGGTATCCACCTGATTAAAGACGTGTGGAAATTAAGATAATGCATGCAAAGAACTAAAAATGGTATCTGCAAAAGAGAAGGTACTAATGAATGTTAATGGTATGATGATAATGGACACAGAATAAAAACTTCAAAGGTGATATATCATCTTGTTATAGTATTTGGCCCCTTGAAGTCTTCCGTCATCTTTCATAGGAGCATGACTTTATCTTTGGATGTTACATGAGGTCCAGACGACAGAGGCAGTGCTTAAGCATTTTCAATGTTACATGGCTCCCTATGGTATAAGGGAAATTTATTGCTTTTTAAATTAATTTTTAAGTCATGATGTCATGGAATTTCTACATATGCTTGGTTCTAATTCATTCTCCTCCACTACCCTCTCTTGTCCCTCCAGCCTCCCTTGTGCTGGTCCCCTTCTACGTCCCCCAAGAAACCTCTCTTCTGATTTCATATTTATTAACTACACATCCAACAGGTGTTAATATTAGGAATACATGAAAAATTGCAAATTTTAACATCAAAAATGGTCTTCCAATCAGTAAAATGGGCTAATGAAGTAAATAGACTCCTCTAAAAAAAGAGCAGAAATGCTCAATAAATATTTGAAAAAGTGTTCAACATCTTAAGTCATCAAGAAATGCAAATTAGAACTGCTTTGAACTTCCATCTCACTCCAGTTAGAATGGCTGTCATCAAGAAAACAAATAATAACAGACATTGGTTAGGATGTAGAAAAAAAGGAACCCTTTATTCACTGCTGGTAGGAATGTGAAGTAATATAGCCGCGATGCAAACAGTACAGAAGTTCTTCAAAAAACTAGAAATAGAACTGTCATAAGATCCGTCTGTATCACTCCTGGATACCCAAAGGATTCTAAGTCATACCATAGAGATACTTGCACACCCATGTTTATTGCTGCTCTGTTCACAATAGCTTAGAAATGGAACTAGCCTACATGTCCATCAGCAGATGAAGGCATAAGGAAAATGTGGTGCATGTACACAATGAAATGTTATAAAACCATAAAGAAAAATGAAATCTGGACATTTGCAAGAAAATGGATGGGGCTTGAAACCATTGTGTTAAGTGAAATAAGCCAGACTCAGAAAGACAGATACTGCATGTTTTCTCTCATATACAGAACATAAATTGAAGTGTGTGTGTGTGTGTGTGTGTGTGTGCAGGTTATGAAACTAGAAAGGGAACCTTGAAAGCTAAAGACCTTAAATAAGAGGATTGGGAGCAGAGAGCAACGGAACGCATGTGATAATCTGAGCTCTTTTCACCCACCTCCCCACTCTCATCTCTGTTACCTCCTCATACCTCTGCCTCCTGCCTGTATGATTTTCCAGCTCTCTGGCTAATCCTCCATCAACTCCCACAGCTCACAAATCAGCCTTCCCTGCAGGATCCACCTCTGTGTGTCTCAATCTGTTTTCATGTGCAAATAATTCATTAATAGAAAATGAACAACTGAAGCCTATCCTTCTATACTGAGCACAGAAAGGGAAAAATAATTGGAAAGGACTTCAGGCTAATTCTAGACCCTGCATTCACTAGTCACTTCTGATAAATTAATTGATGAATTATGTAATCAAAAATTACCAGTGTCTGTAAAAGCATCTATGCAAGGTCTAACTTCTAGGCTTGTGAGAAATTCAGTAAGATATGAATAGGACCTTGTTCCAATTAAGACACTTTCAAAATGGTGAAAAGTGACGATTTCACCACGCCTACTCTGATGGTTAAACCTCGTTGCTAACTTGACTGGATTTGGAACCACCTAACACTCTTCTGGGTATGTCTGTGAAGGCATTTCCAGAGAGGTTTAACTGAGGAAGGAGGGCTCATATGAATCTGGATGGTATGACCCCAGTGGAGTCCTAGACTGAAGAGAGAGAGAGAGAGAGAGAGAGAGAGAGAGAGAGAGAGAGAGAGAGAGAGAGAGCGCTGAGTACCAGAGCCTCTGGTACCTGCCTGCACATGCAGTGTTGCCAGAGGCCTCATGCCTCCCTGACATGATGGACTGTATTCCTTGAACTATAAGCCAGAATAAACCCTTCCTTTTATAAATTACTCTTGTCACATATCTTGTCACCTGTTCTCACAACTCTGCCATTCCAGGTTTCAAAATTGATCTAAGAGATTTAGTAAAAGGCCTTTTCTTCTCCCTACAGACTCCCTTATTAAATGATGAAGCTACTTCCAGACTTATAACACAAGAAAAAAAGAGAGATTTTTCTCTGTGTGTCTCTGTTTCTGTCTATTGATATGCCTACCCTAATTTGTAAATTAAATTTTAATAGAGCTGTAACTCTACTTCAGTATTTAGTATATATTGTTCTTTAATGGAATAGGTTGTGAAATCTTATCCTCACCCCGGCCTTACTTTTTTTTTGTTGTTTTACTTAATGACACCAGATTGGAATTTTGTAGCATTTCTGGGAACAGATATTTGTCTGTTGAAACTGAATAATTTGTCATTTATTTGAGAACTGACTATTGTAAAGTTGAAATATCTTCAACATGCAGAATTGCTTTGATCCATTTAATTGCCTTTTACAGTTAAGGAACAGCCACTATATTCATAGGTCTTTGAAATATGATGATATGCATTGCTGTTTCTTGTTTAAATATCTAACAAGATTAATCACTAACTTCTAAAAAAATACAAATGAGAGGAAAGGTTAACACTATCCTTGAAGAATCAGTAAACCAAAGAATGTAATTTTAAAAACTGATCTAAGGTCAAGGAGCCCCTTAAGGCTAAAGGACAATGCATATAAAATATAAAGATAAAGATAAAGAAATATGCAAAGAAATAGGTACATAATTTAATTTATTATATCCTGCTGGGTAGACTGTAAAATGTATTACTAAGTGTAGTTAGATTATCTAGAAAGCAAAAAGCTCAGAGCACTTTACAATGCTTTCTAAAGCAAATGTCAGCCTAAAGGGAAATGGTCAAACTCTCCACTGGAGAGCTCAGTGTGCCTATTATCCTACTGTCAGTGACTCCTGTTCTGAGCACTAAATGGACACGATCTGGGCTGGCGAGATTGCTCAGTGGTGTAAAGGTACTTGTTGCTAGTTCTGATGACCTGAGTTCTATCCTTGGATCCCACATAGTTGGTGAGAACAAACTTCTGCAAGTTGTTCTCTGACCTCAACATGCCTTCCCCACAACACACACACACACACACACACAATACATAAATGTAATAATTTTTTTAAAAGGACATGATCTGAGAGGTGCCTCATTTAACCACAGGGATCAAGAGCCTTCTTAGAATTTAGGTCTTCTGAATTTATAGCTCATTTCTGAGGATTATATCTGTCTGAGCAAAATTAGATATCTTAATAACAATTCTAACTGAATGTAGACAACATAAAGAAAAAAGTAGGAGAGAAAAATCTGGTTTAGTTGAACTGAAAATGCATTTCTTTTCTTTGAAGCATTGGCTTTATGGGACTTTTTAATAGTGGGTAGTTACTACTCCTGGGAACACACCCAAGGAAATCTAGGTGAGAGCGCTACAGAGAAAACTAAACATCCATGATCAATGTGCCTTACTCATAGCAGTCAGGCTAGGGAATCGGCCTAGGTGTCCAGCCACAGATGAACATGTAAAGAAATGTGGCGCACACACACACACACACACACACACACATATGCACACACATACACAATTCAGCTGTAAAGAATAAAATCAAGTCATCTACAGGAAAATGATGGAACTGGAGATTCTGTTGAGTGACATAAGCTAGATATAAAAAGACAAATATCACATTTTTCTCATTTTTAGATCTTAGATTTTATATAGATATATAAAATCAGAGAGAAAGAGAGAGGAGAGAGAGGGAGACAGACACACAGAGAGAGAAATTCTCAGTTCTATAACAGCCACTGCAAAGGAGCAGGGTCTTTAGAAAGCCCATCCCTAGATGAGTGCAGGCACATGTGCTTTAGAATTGTCCTTCAGTGCATCTGATAGTGAGAAGGCCAGGTGGGAACAAGGCTAGAAAACCTTGGAAGTTTGTGGGTTAAGAGCAAAAGGTAAGGGCCTGGAGAGATCACTCAGGGGTTAAGAGTAATGGTTGCTCTTACAGAACACCTGGGTTTGGTTCCCAGCACCTACATGGCAGCTAATACCATCCGTAACTCAAGTTCCAGGGAAATGCAATGCCCTCTTCTGACCTCTGAGAACATTGCACAACACAGGTGCACTTACATACATGCAGGCAATACACTCATACACACACACACACACACACACACTCACACACTCACACACTCAGAGTGAGAGAGGGCAGATGGTACGAATCAAGCCCCTAGCTTTCAAATTCCAGCTTTGAGTGACTTTAGATAGAGCTGTTTAATTTTTCACAATCGGAGTTTAACTCCTTATTCCGCCCCCTATGCTTATAACCACCATCAATTACAGTGGTTTTGTATTATCTTTAAAGATAAAGTTTAAGATCTGACCCCAGCTTATCCCCCGAGTCTTATCTTTCATTCATTCCCTTAGCTGCAGACAATAGTAGTGTGTTTTCAGTCCTGAAAGGTATCTGTGACAGCCAATGCCATCTTGTCCTTATGCCTGCAGTGATTTTCACTCTGTGTACCAGTGCCAACTCTCCTTTGCCTTACAACTCTTTGTGTGTGTATCTGTGTGTAGTGTATGTATGTGTTCATATAGGTATGTCCGTGTGTGTAAAGGACAGAAGTTAATGTTGAGTATCTTCCTTGGTCATTCTCCACCTTGCTTTTTTTGAGACAGGGTCTCTAACTGAACTTGGAACTCATTAATTCCCTAGGTTGACTGCCCAATAACCAAGGGCCTGCTTTGTCCCTGCCTGCTGATTCCCAGCACTAGAATAACAGACACCTATTACCACCCAGATTTTTAACATGGGTACAAGGATCCCAACTCAGCTTGTTATACTTGCCCAGCAAGCAGAATATCAGCCAAGTCATCTCCCAAGCCCCTCCTTAATAGCCAAGGTTAACATCATTTCCTCTGGCTTTTCCTTCTATCCCCATCTAGATCAGGGCCCCTTATATGCTCCTAGATTTCCTTTTCTTCCCTCTCACTACATTGCAATCGTGCTTTCTCCATCAGACTCCAAGAGATTTCAGTCTATGCAGAGGATGAGGCTGAGCTGCACTGGAAGACATGAGGTCTAGGGTTTTCATGATTGCATTCCCAGAATCTAGCTCCTGGCTATCTCTAAAACTCACTGAACATTTTTTGCAATTCTCACTATCAGGATCTAATATCCAACCTCATAGACTGGTGAAGACTAACACAGATGGCGCCTGCACATTGCTGACCAATAACTCAGTCAGAGCTGACTGTTGTTAATAAAAGGAATGTTTAAGAAATGAATCTGCTTCTTTCTACATTCTTTGCTGGGCACGTTTCTAAACGAAGAGTGAAAAGATGAGTAAGATGACCTTTACACCCATTCTTCTCAACTGTTTGAGTTTGATGCAAAAGAAGATGAAACAATGTGCCAAGTCTAAAATTGGAGCCAGCGCAGAGAATGGCTTTGATGTGTTATGCCTGGTGTAATTGTATGTTTGCTGGAGCCTGGGGCCTGGCTGTGCTCCAGGTGCAAGCATCCATAACCCATCCATCAGTCAGATGTTACTACTTTGGAGTGTTTTGTTGTTTCTCCCTTTTTAACAGAAATATGAGCTGTGCCTATAGGAACCTACATGTTAGCACTTGGAAAATGCTTACAGTGAATATCATATAAAAGTACAATTTGCAAAGGATAATTATGGAATCCACTTGAAAGTCTTATATTTAAATTTTCTACCTGAGTAATCAAAGGCAAGCAGCAGAATTCTAGGACATGATTCCTTATAATGGGAGCTAGGTTATACAGCTCTCAGTGTAATGAATTATATTTTTTTCATTAATTTTCTGATTACAGATTCTTATTGAATTTTTGTATTTCATGTAATACATCTTAATCATATTTAGACCCCCTTCCCTGCCTACACCCCCGAGAAACTCCCCACCAGATTTCATTAATTTTGTTATGTATCCCAAGGTCTATCAAGTCAAGTTTGTGTCCCCAGATGTCCCTTAGTGTGAATTCATCCACTGGAGTCTTGTCGGCCTACCTACCGTCACTCCCTTAAAGGCAGTCAACTCTCTCTCACCCAGCAGGCATCAGTTGACAATAATACCTCACCTAAGGTTGGAACGTCTTACACATTTTTCCAGTTCTATGTTGGGTTTTTGTCTGGTCTGAGTTTGCATGGGTCTTACGCATGTTATCACATTACATTTTTTACAGTACTAAAAATGAACCTGAGGCTTAACCATGCTTGGTAAGCACTCTACCACTGACCTGTACCCCAGCCCTCGTTAACTTGTTGTTTTGAGACAGGGTTTCATAATTTGACTAGATTGGCCTTGAACTTTCAATAGTCCTGTCACAGCCTCTCAAGCACTTGAGATCACAGGACTGTGCTACAAGGCCCTACAGAGTATTCTAAATCAATGTGAATTTTTTTTTCAAGCTGAACACATCTCTTAAGTTATAATTTTACTAAAAAAATCTAAACAAAGCAAGATAGTTGATAAAAATTCTTAGCGTTGGTTGGAAGAAGTTTCTTGAGTCAAATAAATGAAATTATAATGTTGACAGGTCCTTTGTGAGAGCTTATGTTTTCAAAAAGAAGGTTTGAATTCCATTTTCTGCCAAAATTGCATGAGAAGGGGGTGATGAGGGGATATTTGAAAAATGGTAATAAAGTGTGAATACCTTCTACCTCTTCCAAACTATTATTCCTTTACCCCTGGTTGCCCACAACCGTGGCTTTATTCTGAGTGTCCTTAAATTCATCTTCCATCAGCAGATTTGGTGTGTTTGGGTCACAGAAAAATTCAAACCGCCATGGCTTCAGCAGGTAGGGGGCTGTTTTTTACATGTTACGGAAAGTCAGAGATGGAGACAGTTTCTAGCATTGTTATGATCATGATGACATCTGTCTGCTGTGCTCTCTTCAGTGGCTGATACTTCAACATGCTGCAAGATGTTTGCAGTAGTTTTTACATCACATCTAATAGAAAGCAGAAGATCCCATCTCCTTTCAACGGGAAATCAAAAGCTTGTACCAGAACCACTAGCAAATATCTACATAAGTCACAGTGGCTGAGAGTGAATATTTAGCTGGTCAAGTGTTTATTGAGGCAAAGGGGAAGTAGATATTGGACACGGAGCCAACAGTGATGCTATGCTTGGCTGAGTGCTTCATAATCTCCTGGTTGCAGATGAGGCTTGCAAAGAGGACTCGCTGAGCTGGGGAATCAAACATGCTATCTTGGTGGGGAGTGAATGGCAGAGAAAGATTTGACAGATCATTCCTGGAAACTTCAAACTCAAATTCAGCTAGCAAGAGATCTCATTGACAGGATGTGGCTGTTAACTTACGTTTCAAAAATCATATACTATCTTCAATAAGGAAGATAGCCATTTTAAACCCAGCTAGATGCAGGAAGATGATTGTGGACTTGTTCCCAGTTGTTCCTATATGATTGTGTCCCTGAGCATTACAACTACCCCGGCCTTCCTGATGTCTAGGTTGGCATACAACCTTTCTTCCAAGTTGGAACTGGATCTGAAAATCTCCATTCCATTTGTAGGAACCACCACAGCATTTCTTCTTCTGACCCTAATGGGAAGCACATGGAGATCATTGAATGTTGGGAGCCCTTCTCTGCTCAAATTATGATTTTTAAGCAAGGGCTATGATAAAACAACCTCTAAACATGACCCTGGCAAAAGTCAGTAGCCTTGCTTATTCTGGTCTTGTCCCTGATGTGATCCAGGACTCTGGGAAGAGTTCCTTTAATTGCAACTTCTTTTGCTTCTCTTTCTTTCTGACACTCATGGTCCCTTATATAACATGGAGCATAGTTACCAAAATTTCCCTTCTTGAGCTAATTAAATGGAAGCAATTTTCACTTGGCTTCCTTTATTTTAGAAGTCTGGTTAAATCAGCATGTGGAATAGTTTTCTAAGATACATAACACATTCTCTTTGATTGTTGGATCACCAGTAAAACTTTTGCTTTCCCACAGCAATGGTAATAAAAGGACTTAATGATGTTTTCTAATTTTTCCTTTGCCATACAATCTTTTATGAAATGCTTCTTTCTTGTTGTTGTTGTTGTTGTTATTTTGAGACACAGTTCCATGTAGATCAGGTTGGTTTCTAACTGACTAGTAGCTCAGGATGATCTTGAACACTTGATCTTCCTGCCTCTACCTCCAGAGTTCTAGGACTGCAGACCTGCACTGCCACCTCTGGACTGAAAATGTTTCTGTGAAAGGCATCTGTTTTTCTTTTTAAATGAATTTCATTATATATATATATATGTATATGTATATGTATATATATACACACACATATGTATACACACACACATATATACACACATATATACACACATATACACACACATATATACACACACATATATATACACACATGCATACACACACATGTATACACACATATACACACACATATATATACACACATATGTATACACACATATATATACACACACATATACACACACATATATATACACATATATACACACAAATATATATACACACATATATACACACATATATACACACACATATACACACACATATATACACACACATATATACCCACATGTATACACACAGATATACACACAGATATATACACACACATATACACACATACACATATATACACACATATATACACATATATACACACACATATATACAC
Source organism: Eospalax fontanierii (assembly GCA_035773235.1). Taxonomy (NCBI): domain Eukaryota; kingdom Metazoa; phylum Chordata; class Mammalia; order Rodentia; family Spalacidae; genus Eospalax; species Eospalax fontanierii. The sequence continues at coordinate 85,643,977 of CM069527.1, forward strand.
ACATATGTATACACACACATATACACACACATATATACACACATGTGTATACACACACATATAGACACACATACAGACACACATATACACATATACACACACATATATACACACACACATATGTATACACACACATATGTATGCACACATATATATGTGTATATATATATATGAGATTTGCAACACAGTGCTGTACATGTATATAGAAATGGTAATATGGTTGCTACAGTAAAACAAGTTACAATGTCCATCATCTCATGTAATTATTTTCCAGTGTGAGACAAAAAGCAACTCAACCCTACTTATTTCAGACAAATATATAATACAATATGATTAATTAATTACCATTCTCATGTTGAACATTAGCTCTCAACTTGTTCATCTTGCGTATCTGCTATCCTGTTCCTTTAACATGTATTTCCCCAGTTCTTCCCACCCCCTCCTTAACCCCGTGTTAGTAATGTGCGTGTTATTCTCTATCTCTGTGTATTTGATTTTCACTCCTCAGTTTCCATCTATAGAGGAGAGAATGTGCTATTTTCTTTCTGGTTCTGTCTACTTCAATTCAAATGTTATCCAGACCCATCCATGATAGAGTAAATGACAAGATCTATCTTTAAAGACTAAATAATGTTTTTTTATGTCATTGTTTCTTTATCTGTTTGTCCATTTGTGGACACTTCTGTGGTTCCTGTATCTTAGCTGTTACCAGGAATGCTGTAATAAACATAAGAGTGCAGATTGTTCCATGAGGGGTAACTCCATCTACTTTGGGTTTATACCCACAAGAGGGATTGCTGGGCCATATGGTAGTTCCATTTTTAATTTATTTAGGAATTGCCATACTATTTTATATAATGACTTTGCAATGAACATCTCCATCTACTGTTCACTAGCTTTCTTTTTTCTTCACATTCTTGCCAACATTTGATATTGGCCTTTCTGATAAATGGAAGGTAGTAGCTCATAACGATTTGAATTTGCATTTCCCTGATGATGCTTATGATGTTGCCTATTTTTATATCATCTTTGAAGAAATGTCTTCTATGATCCTTTGCCCATCTTCTAATTGGATATTTTTCTGCTCTTGTGTTATAAGAATTATCAATTTCAAATTTTAACTCATCAGATGTGCAGCATGCATATTTTTCCCCAGTGTACAGATCGCCTCTTCACTGTGTTAATCGTTTTCCTTCACTGTGCATGAGCTTTTTAGTTTAATGCAATCTTGTTGTTTAATTTTGCTTTTGTAGCCTGGACTTTTTGTGTATTTTCCCCCTAAATATTCTAAGTCCTCATGAGAATTAGTTCACTTCCAAAACTTACAGGGAGCTTATATTTGATTGCTAACATTTACATATAGATTAATTGTAGAAGCATTTCATTCTCCAGAACTCACGAAAATATTAGCATACATTAGAATATCAGATGAAAATACACTTGTACCATGGTACTGACTACAAACTTGTCAGATGCAAATTTTGTTTAACAGCAGTTCAACCTAGTGAGCATTTCAGTGCTGGCGGCCAGCTCCAGGTAAAGAGAATTAGATTCCAAAGTACCTAATGTCAAAGGACTCTTGTTCCATTAAGAAGAAGTAGACACGTAAGCAAATACAGATAATCTCCAAAGGGCGATGGGGTTATGTCCTCATAAGTCCATGTTAAGTTGAAATGACACCTAACTCACAAACACCACAGCTTAGCTACACAAGATTCTATAGACTATCTGTCACTGGCCTTTGTGAGTTGGGAGCTGTGGGTCTTTGCCACTGCCCTGCCTTGTGGCAGTATCATCTGGAAAAAGTGAGATGAAAATATGGAGTATGATTACTTCTGAATGTTTATTACTTTTATATCATCATAAGGTAATGGAAAAATAATCATTATCCAAGTCACCATAAGTCTGGGACCATCTGTAACCACAAGGTGATATGATCAAATTCATGCAAGACAAAAACATGTGGGGTGGCACTCCGCTCTGTTGAGGGATCTTGTGGAAAGGTCATAAGAGAGAGAAAGGTGATGCCTAGTGCAAAGCTTTTTTTTAATTAAAGAGAGGTTGAGGATGGGGGAGGAGAACATTCAGAAGAGAGCCAAGTGGAACCCTCAGTGACCGTGTAGTGAGGAGTGACAGAAACTTCAATGGAGACAGTCCCAGTGAGGACCTACTAGGGGTGAATTTGCAGTAGACTGGAGGTAAAAATGAGCACCTTAATAATGTAGTATTTCTAAAAAGATCTCCCCCTCCAGAACACTGGTGGTTCACTGAGATAATTTTGCTGATCCTGTTCCTTTATAAATTCTGATATTTTTTAAATGCTTCTGGCCATTTAAAAATTTTATTTTATGTTCAGTTATGTGTATGTGTTTGTTTGGGTATGAGCGTGTGAGTGTTAGTGCCTGCAGAGACCAGAGGCACTGGATCCCCTGGCTGTAAGAGTGACAGGTAAGTTGTGAGTCACCCAGTGCGGGTGCTGGGAACCTAATTCTGGGGGAGCAGCATGCGCTCTTAACTGCTGAGCCAGCTCTTCAGCCCTAAATCCTTGATTTATAGCAAGTTTTAACAAACATTATAAGGCATCATTTATCTTCATTTGCATAGAATCTACACGGATAGCCCATGGCTATATGCATAAACAGTACCTTTCCAAGGTTTGCTCTTGGTGCATAGCAACAGACTGAGGGCAAAATAAGAACATGACACAAGTGTTTGGTGGTATGGAGAAAAACAAGCAAACCTCCTTCTTACTGGTCTTCACATCAGAGCTGATAGCTCTGACAGGATAAAGAAGTTACCTGGTCACAAACTTCTGCTTATACAGAAAAGTGTTCTCCACCCTGCCTGATAAATGGCCAAGTACCAAACTACTTTATTCATTCACTTTGTCAACATGTTCTGAGATGCTTGGAACTGGGGACAGAGAAACCAAGAAGTGATCCTTGCCCACAAGAGAGATGTAAACAGATATTCTTAATAGAGTGTGATAAGTATTTTATTAGAAGTGGGGCCAGAGCCAAAGCGAAAATGTAGACAAGGGAGGAGACTCAGCCCAAAGGGAACAGGAAAACCCTACAAAGGACTTGATAACAGAGGTTTGATGAATAGATGGAACAGGCCGGAGGAGGGACATGGGATGGCATTTCAAATGCAGGGAAATTTGGGGGATTCTATTGTTATTGCTCGTTGTTTGATCCAACTCTGTGACACAGGTTTAGATTTTCCCGCTCCCAGTCAAGGCCAGGCTTGGACCTGTGACTTGCTTAGAACAATAAAATATTAGAAATATTTTCTGCCATTTCCAAGTAAAACCTTTAAGATGCATCAAGACATTTCAGTGTTAATGTTTCTTCTCTGCTATGAGAGAAATCCATTTCCAGAAAGGGGCGGCTCAATTTGCTATCAGAGTAAAGACTGTGAAATACAGCCGAGGCCAGTCTGTAGCAAAAAAGCTATTAATACAGTGGGAAATAAATCTCTGGAGTTGCAACCCACTGAGATATGGGGGTGTTTGTTACAGCAGCATGCCTTAGGAAAAGCTGACTAAAAATGAAATAAATGCAAAAGCACAAAGCTAGGGCAAGGCACAGAGTGTCTGAAGAACGGTGAGAAGTTGATTGTGATCCAGAACATAGATTCAGACTTTGGTGAGTAGGCAGCCAGAAATAAACCAGAATGGTAGTGTGCAGATAGAAAGTTGAAGGGCCTTAAAGGTCCTGCAGAAATGTTAAGCTTTAGTTTTTAAATAGTAGAAAACCAGCAGAAACTAAGGAGTGAGGTGATAGGGTTTGTTTCTTTGAAAGATGACTTTAATGGAACTGGAGAGAGAACAGTAGAAGCTAAAGCATTATAATATTAGTAACTGCCATGTACTGTATATGATATGCAAAGCATTTTCACATCTATTTACCAAAGTAAATGGTCTCAACAGCCCCATGATGTAGGTATTGTAGTGGTTCTTAATAGGTGAAGAAACTGAGGAAGTTACTAACTTTCTTTTTTTGAGACAGGGTCCCATGCTACAACCTCGAGCCTCATCAAACTTGCCATCGTCCTGCCTCTGCCTGCCAAGTGCTGAAATTGTGGGTGATGCACCACCACACCGGTTGGTAAGGCCTTACCATAGGAAGTGGTAGAGTGATAGAACTAGGTCTCAAACAGACCGGGTGGTACATTCTGTCCTTGTCAGCATTCCATCACATTCAGGACACCAGCAAATGACATCTGCCTCTGAACACAGGAGCATGTGAAGGCAGAGAAGAAGGTGACAGCTCTCATATTTCCAAGGTCATACAGGCTGAGTGTGGATGTGCATTGGTGCTTAGGAGTGACTGAAGCAGAGAGACTGGAGATAATCATCTCATTTCTTTTTTTTTCCACTTGAGAGGCACAGTTGATGATGAAACCATTCGTGGGAACAGAGATGTTCACAAAAACAGGCTGGAGAGTAAAGAGTGACATTAGAATCCACTGAGCTAGAGGCAAGCACAGCTGAAGATGACCTTAGAATGTGGTCCCACAGCTGAGGAGCAATGAGCAGACAGATCCAACCAGGGAAGAAGCCAGAGGGGGTGGATTCACTCACCATGCAGATGCACGAGTGACCTGAGCATGCCAGAGGCTGACAATGGAGGAGCTCACTACTGGAGAAGCAGATTCAGGAGGGAAATTCTGTCTGGGAGGCTAAGGATTTGGAAGATAATATACTGGGAATGGAAAAGCCTTGTATCAGCAAAATAAAGGCTGTGGAAAGGAGAAGGGAGGGTGAGTTTTTATAAAGGTGATCTCTACCAAGAGACTGAAAGTCTTGAAGAACCAGGAGCTGGGGAGATGGCTCAGGGCTTAAGACCCTGTCTCAAAAACATTTTTAAAAAAACAAATAATTTTAAATTGGAAGAATCAGAAGGTGATCACAGCTAGAACAAGACTGAGAAACAGCAGTAAAAATGCCATGTATCCTGAAGTCAGAGGACAAGGTGCCAGGAGGTGCTTGGGTAGAGGGAGAGGAAAGCAGAAAATTAGCTCCAGGGATGACAAGCACAGACTTCAGTATTTTTGTGCCTATTTGCAACCATCGAGATGCTTATGAACTTTTAAAATCAAAGTTCCCATAAATGGAGGATAAAAAGGTACATTGCTTTAATTTACAGGAATCACCTAATTCCAAATAGGGTAATGAAAAAGATTTAAAAATAAAATCTTTTCTGGAACTCTCCTCTACCTGGAAGAACCGGCTTTTAGATTCATCTCTTCCATGCTCTAATTAACACTATTAAATTTCAGCAGCCTGCAACTAGTTAGACTAATGTTAAACAGATTTGCATAGAATTCCCCAGGCTTTTTAGATTACCTATTTCAATACTGGAATTTTTACACATTTGAATCGCTCATAGCTAGTTTGAGATGGGGTGTTTTACTCAGTATTTCCCAGTATACACTCATACAATAGAGGAAAGCGTTATTTTGGTCTGTAACATGATGACTTCCTTGGCTAGGGTGGCTCAGATTGCTGAGGTATGCTGAGATAGTGCTTGAAAGTATCCCATGGAAGCAAACATTGCAGACTTGGAATTGAAACAAACTGAGTTTTCTTTTTGTCCTCTCCACCTGGGAGCTTTTGTGTTAGTTTATACACTACAGCTCTAGAGATAATACAGTATGTAGCACGTCCTAAGCTTATCTGACCATTGAGTCCCTCCTATTTTCAAGAACTCTTGACCTACTTTATCAAATATCTTGTGAAGTAGATTACATTTCTGTTCAAAATATTTGCTGTTCCTCCTGGTGTATCAATGTCTGTAGATACGTTATCTTTCCTACTCCGCTGGAAGGCAGCAATAGAAACCCTGTTTCTTCTGAGTAGACACCTCAAGAGCCAGTCACTGGCCATGTATTCTGTTTTTAGAATTTTATTTTATTTATTATTTTTATGTTTTATATGTATGAGTATATTACCTGCATGTATGTAGTAAGTGCACCTGTGTTATGAAATGCCCACAGAGGTCAAAACTAGATTTGGATCCCTGAAACTAGAATTGCATACAGTTGTTGGGTGGGTGCTGGGAACCAAACCCGGGTCCTCTGCAAAAACAGCCAGTGCTCTTAACTACTGAGCCATCTCTTCAGCAACACCCTCCCACCTATTCTTTGTATCCACTGCTCCAAAACTAGCTGTGTCTAGAAGATTTTTCTTTCTTTTTTTTTTTTGCATTCAAAATTCTGTCATGCCCTATAATGGAAATCACAATGCTTAAGAAATAAATATTTGAGTCAGTTGTTATCACAACTGTATTAGCCAATGCTAGCTAATACATATTAACTCTAAATTATCTGAGTCCTTACACTCTGTCTCAGTCTTTTAAAGGACAAAATAATCTTAGAAATTTTCTTTAGGTTAGAACAGTACCCTGGTTAGCCTTATCTGTTGACATAGTCCAGAGTCATCTGAGAGGAGAAACCTCAACTGAGGAATCACCTAGGTCAAACTGGCTTTGTGAACATGTCTGTGGAGGACTGTGCCGATTATTAATTGATGTAGGAGGATCCAAACCACTGCAGGCAGCACTGTCCCTAGGCTGGTGGTCCTGGGTTATATAAGGAAAATGAACCGAGTACAAGCCAGCCTGTGAGGCAGCTGGCCAGCAGTGTCCTCCTAGTTCCTGCAGTACTTCTTGCTTGTGAAATGAGTTCCTTGGTCAGAGGTAACGCTGTGTGGAATAGCAAGCTGGCTTGCCTCCAAGCTCCTGATTCAGTTCCTGCTGTATCTTCCCTCAGTGATGGACTGCAACATGTAAGCAGAGATAAACCCATCTTCCCCCTGCGTTGCTTTTGGTTGGAGTGTCTTCATCATAGCAACAGAATGAAATTAGAATAGTAACATTTGAAGGTAAACTAGAAGAGTAAACACACACACACACACACACACATACACATGCACACTGACTTAAAGCAATGCTGCTTAAAGTCTTTTGTACCTTAAAGTTACCTGGAATTTTACCAAATGTAGATATTCCAAGGCCCAAACCTTAGACATTATTATTCAGTGGGCCTGGGATAACTTCAAAGAATATGAATTTTATTTACTTATTTTGAGACAGTATCACATGTATCTCAGTCTGACATCAAACTTCCTATGTAGCTGAGAATGATCTTGAACTTCTGATTCTTCGGATCCCACCTCTGGAGTGTTGGAATTGCAGACTTGCAGGACCATACCCAGTTTATGCAGTGCTGGAGATTGAACCCAAGGCTTCATGAATAGTAGGCAACTGAGCTGCACTCTAGGCCCAGAAATATGACTTTTAAACCAGCTATTACTAACCAATGGAGATACTACTACTTTGGGTGGTTTATTGACCATGCCTGGGGAATGTTGCTCTAAAGCCACTCATTTACTTAATAGAACTATGAGAGCACACATTTAAATAAGTGGCATTTGAATATAAGGAGGCCTCATGAAAGGTCCTCTTTTGAATTACCAGAACCATCTATGCATGAAATTACCTTAATCATATTTTAGTTTATATTCAATATATTTCAGTGCAAAATATTTATGTACGACATGGTACATAATGAATGTCTATCTTATTTCAAACAGTATTCCCTAACTCATTCTGGAAAGTCAGTCTGCTTTAAAAAAAGATTTAAGTTCTGCCACCAGTAAAGATCAAGGACTATTTGTTACAAGTGACAAGAACTTAATTCAGACTGCTTTAAGCAAAACTGTGGTGATGAAACTAAAGCATTCACAGTTTGAGAAAATGAAGATGAATTCCTGCCTTTGGAAGATCTGCCCCAGGGGGGTAGGGGATGCTGTCAGTAAGTGACCAGGCAAGGATGGTGTACAAGTCTTCATGGGAGAAAGATGACGTGGAGAGTCTGGGGACAGGTAAATAGACTATGTAGACAAGTGATTTATACAGAAAAGGCTGGAAAGCTATGATCAGTGGAAGTCCTGACAGTTGGGCAGGAAATGGGAGCCGGGAGGTAAAAGGAAAGTTATTCAGGTGAAATCAGGGCTTTACTTATAACTGAATCCAAATAGTCAAGAGATGGCTTCAAGTATCTCTTTCTGTCCATCAATTAGCTCTGCATTCTTCCATGTTATTTCATCTTCTGTAGCCTCTCCCTGAAGAGTAAGATGGCAACCACTAATTTAGTAATCCCAGAACTGGGAAGTCTCACTAGTCTGGCTTGTAATAAGGAAATCTTGACCTAATCACTGAGACCAGAGATGCTCTATATATTGACCAGAACTGGGACCACGAACCCACTATGGGCACAGAGATGTGGTTTCAGTAATATGAATCACAAAGCCAGGGGGCGTGGCACGCCTTTTAGCAGAAAGGTTTTGCTATGGCTTAGATGTGACTACCTCCCAGAATGTGTTAGAAACATACTCTCCAAATTGATGTGGAAGTTGAAGGCAGGGTCTTTGGGAGGTCATTAGAGGAGTTCATGAAGATAGGTCCCCATGTGCTATTAGTGGCTTTGTAACAGAGAGAGAGCTTTGTAAGAGAGAGGTGCAGGTTGCCTCATGTGATGCCTCTGCATCCTGTGATACAGCAAGAAGGTCCTCACCACCGTCAACCCGATGCTCGTACCATGCTCTTGGACTTGCCAATCTCCAAGATGATGAGTCAAATAAACTTCTGTTCTTTGCAAAGTTCTCAGACGTAGATGCTTTGTCACAGCCACAGAAAATGGACTAAGATAGGAGGTGACTGAGCAAAGTGACTATGGTGTTCTTTTATAGACTGGATGACACACTTTCTGTCTGGATCAGCAATGTGACAGAAAAGGGAGCCTTGTGCTATTTTTCCAAAGAAGATTTTCCTTAAGATGAATAAAAACATTTTTTATTCCAAAATATTTGAAGTTAAAATAAATGATCTCCCTTTTTGGGAAAACATCAGAAAGGAATTCAATATTAAAAAGATTCCAGTCAGCCTAACTTAGGCATAGAAACCTGCATTTTCTACTTCAAGGTTGCTAATAATTTTTTTCCAACAGATATGTTGAACATGCATGCCTATTAGCCTTGCTGTAAATTCATAATTATTTGGTTTGCATGAAAGCCAGATTTTCTACGGCTATATAAAGGTTAAGGAGAAAAATTCTGGCAACTTCGTGTCCCTTTAAGCCAATTACTAAAGGTCAGAATGAGAGCCGTTTGCTACCAAGAGTTCTTAAAATACCACTGAGGAAGGCAGGTCCCTTTTTGTGGCGATTTCTGTTGACTCTTGTGCTTTTAAATCAAGATGTTCTGTATCAAGTCTCTTTATAGAAAAGGGACTTTTAAATTTTGTCCTGTCTTTCTATTTATAGTTTGTGCTTTATCATATTTGTCAGCATGGAACAATTTGAGGGTACGGAAGCTTCCAAGTAAACTGGTTCCTCATTGCCTGGTCCTTTTTCACAAAGCAAGCTTCCTGCACTCGTCACCCAGCTGGTGTTAGTCTTTCTTTCTCGAGCCCTGGTTTGTTTGTTGCTTTGATATGGTGTCTTGTACACAGCAAGTGTTCAATAAATGCTCATTAATGAACAGTGCAGTACAGGAGCAACATGTTTTGCATTAGGCTACAAATTACTAAAACACTGTGGAGCCACTCCAGACACAACTTGGTGCTCTGCCAAGATCTAGATATTTGGGGTATTTTATCAGCAACTTGGGAAATTCCACAGAATGAGACTTTTAAAAAAACAGAGGCTTCATTTTAAAAAATGTTTTCAAATTTGATAATTCTATACATGTGTACAGTGTATTCATTTAAAAAAAATGAACAAATGATCTAATAAACATTTATCAGAATAACAAATGTCCAGGTATATGACAAAATGCTCAACACCACTAATCATCAAAGAAATGCAAATTATGGGTTGATGAAATGTTTCAGTGGGTTTAGTGCACAAGTCTGACAACCTGAATTTAAGCCCCTAACCCTACATAAGAAGCTGAATTAGGTCATCTCAGCACTCCCATGACAAGAGAGGAACTATAAACAGAACTGTCCAGAAGTTCATGGGCCAGCCCACTTTGAGTGTGTATTAGCAGAAACCAGAAGAGAGACTCTGCCTCAGCAAGGCAGGAAGAGAGAATGGGCACCTGAGAGTTGTTCTCTGATCTCCAAACCAGTGTCATCACATGCATGCACTTGCACAAATGTGTGTGTGCAAGTATGCGTGTGAATAAATATTTTTTAAAAGGACAAAACAACAAACAAAAAGAAATGTAATTTAAAACCACCATGAGATATCATCTCACCCTTGTTAGAAGGAGGCAACATCAAAAGTTTTTTTTTAATGTATGTATATGTGGATGTAGTTATGCATGCCTGTAATCCCAGCACTTGAGGGGTAGAGACAGGAGAATTGGGATTCTAGGCCAGCCTTAGGTATATAGTAAGTTTGGGACAGCCTGGGCTACATGAGACCCTGCCTAAAATACAGGTAGAGAGGAATCCTTATGCACTCTTGATGGGAACATAAATTAGTACCGTTCTCATGGAAAACAGTGCGAGTTCCCGTTTTTAAATCTAAACATAATAGCTACCTTTGTTGATGCTCAAATGGGAAACTGGAGCACAACTGAGGTTTATTTAGTTATGTAATGAAACTAGTTGTTGTTGAAGGTGAAGTTCAATATCTCAGTGTCCAGCAAAGTATCTCTGATGCGTATAATCCACACACAACTTGTGTGATTGTGCAAATCGCTGTCCTTTCCCCTTCCCAGTTCCCACTCTAGAATTGATATGGCAGCATCATATGTCTCATGGTATGGCCATTGAAAAAAATATTACAGAGCAAATCAGGAAGCCAGACAGTTCTGTCTCACTTGCCTCCAGCCTACTGACTGCATAGTGACAGAAAGCTCTCATCCTGCATAGTGGTAGGGATAGGGGAGGAAAGGATCAGTCAGGGACTCAGCCCTGCTGTGGTAGCATTCAGGGACTGGGAAAGTTTAAGGACATGGAGGACTCATCTTTGCCCGCCTCTCCTTTGTCTGCTGTCGTTTGTTTGGTTTAGTGTGTAGAAAACCTTTGAAGGCAGATTGGGAAGGAAAGAGAGAGAGATGAGGGCGCTGGCTGACTAGCCTGGCCAGATGTTCAGAAACCAAACCACAGTAGTCTTTTCCACTGGTGTTTTTAATCTTTGGAGATATTCATGAAATTCTTATAACCCTGAGTATCTGTTTATAACGTCAGTGTCAGCTCAGATCATCCATGCCCCTGACAACCTGAGGAATGGTCTTTAATTTTACCTCGGGCAAATGCACCGTGGCTCAGTTGGTGGTTTGCTTATAGAAGCACCTTGGGATTGAATGAATGAAAGGTCTATTTCTAGTTAAAAATATAGCTTTCAGAGTATAGTTGTAGTCGGTTTCACAAATTTGTACTTCGGCTACATCTGGATTTTAGTTCAAACCCTTCCCCAATGGGTACACAGGCAAACACCAGGTAGAAGTAGTTAATATACTTGGCTATTTGATCTTTGCTTATCACAGGCAACTAACTACTGTACCCAGACCGTATCATGGTACTTGTCAAAGAAACTGTCTGATGTCACGTTAACGCATTAAAAATGATGGCCAACTGGCATCCCAGCTTCTTTCACTGGAAGCTGTGCTGCATGTTGACTCTTGGTGCTTACACTTGTTTGCTTATTGAACAGTGTCCTGTTTCTATGGCTCCCAGTGGTGGCTCATGTTACAGTCAAGTGGAAGCAAGAAAATCCAAGCAAGCCCTTCATGGAAAGACATGCCCGCTATGATTTCAGGCTTCTTGGTAGGGAGATGCAAGTGCTTCTGCCTTTCCCAAAGGTTTGGCAGATGGCAGTGATGGAATCGAAGGTGTGGACTTGTCTTGCTAGCGCTGGAGATCCTGCCGAACCTTGCCTTGGGAGAGCTGGGTGGAGACACTGCTGGTGGGAGAGGCAGGGGTGGTTTTCAGGCCCAGTGAAGGCGGAGAGAGAGCAGAGTACCACAGAGCTGCATAGTGTGGCATGGGTAAGTGGCATTCCACACATGCAAGCAGCACCAGGAAGTTTAGATAAAGAATGGACCAGTGAATATCCTAGCAGTTGGCTGTGTGACCGTGGAGTGCTGGGAAGGAGTAAGGCAGTCAGATTCATGAGCAAAATAAAATGACATACATGGATGAAAATATCATCGTGAGGGCCAGTTCGATGGCTCCGTAGGTTAAGGCACCTGCTGCCAAGCCTGACAACCAGAGTTTGGCCCCCAGGACTCACATGGTAGAGAGGGAGAACCAACTCCTACAACTGTCCTCTGACCTCCACATATGCACCTTGGCGCATATTCAATGCCACCTGCCTAAATAAATAAATACTTACAAAATTAATGTCATAATGAAACCCATTATATTGTACTCTAAAAGGTTTTTGTTTAATAAACAGAGTATACGGGCGAGAGAGATGGCTCAGCCATTTAGAGTCCTTGCTGCTCTTCCAGGTGACCCAGCACCCATGTTCCCATGTTGGGTAACTCACAACTATCTGTAACTCCCACTCCAAGAGATCTGATGCCCTCTTCTGGCTTCTATGGCACTTCCACATGAGGTATACATTCACACACACACACACACACACACACACACACACACACACACACACACACGGCCATAAAAATAATAAATCTTTAAAAAATAATAAAAATTGGCAGGTGCGGTGGTTTAAACCTTTAATCCTAACACTTAGGAGGCAGAGGCAAGTGAATCTCTGTGAGATTGAGGCCAGCCTGGTTTATATAATTAGTTCCAGGTTAGCTGGGGCTGTAGGAACAAAGAAATAAGTAGGGACAAAAAAGACAATAAATAAATAATCATGATAATTTGAAAAGAGTGTAGTCAATGGTGATCATGACATTATTCGGAATGAAGGGGATCTTGGATGTTGAGCTTGTAAAAAGAACTCTAAGATGGGCTGGAGAAATGGCTCAGTGGTTAAGAGCATTAACTGTTCTTGCAGAGGACCCAGGTTTGATTCCCAGCACCCACATAGTGGCTAACAACTGTCTCTAAATCCAGTTCCAGAGGACTCCACTGCTCTCCTCTGACCTCCATGGGTATTGCACAATGCGGGTGCACTCATACATGCAGGCACTACACTCATGCACACACACACATACAAAAGAACTCTAAGACAGCGATTACTTCCTGAAGCAATCCAGTTACAGCTGTGTTTTGGGCCACAGGAGAAAGGAAAAGGACCCTGTGCTCATCCATTATTACCCTTGCATGCCTGTTAGGCATGATCTAGTATACAGCACTCATCCATTCATTTGCTTTCAGTGAATACTTTTATGTGCCAAACATTCTCCTAAACACTAGAAACACAATAGGAAACGAAACAAAATCCCTGCTCCCTTGGGCCTTACATTCTCATAGGGCAGCAGACAACAAACCAATACACTTTACACTGGATTCGAGGTTCAGACGAGTTACATTAAGTATACTATGGGGCTGGAGAAATACCTCGGTGGTTAAGTACTGGCTGTTCTTTCAAAGACCCAGGTTCAAATCCCAGCACACACACACACATGGTGTATAACAACCATCCATAACTCCAGTTCCAGGGAATCAAACACCTTCTTCTGACCCCCATGCGCATTGCATAACATGTGTGCACTTACATACATGTAGGCAAAACATTTTACACATTTTTTAAAAGTACGGACACTAGAGGAATAGATAGAATAGAGCCTTAAGACACTTCATAGAGTCAAGAAGGGACTTCCTATAAAGGTGGCCCTTGGGAAAATCCTTGGTGAAGGTGATGGAGAGGCTATGAGGGTGTCAGAATGCTGAATATCTCAAGCTTCAGAAACAGGTGCAGGAGTTGTGAGTTGGGAATGTGCCTGGTATGTTCAAAGATCAGCAAGGAGGCCACAGCGACCTGATCCACACATGGAGGTATTGTCTGGGAGGTACAGGAGAAAGCAGATCAAGAATGGAGTAGGGAAATCCATCTAACTTTCCACCTGTACCTCAGGAGGGACAAGTTTGCACTCAGGGGACATTTGACAATGCCTGCAGACATTTTTGGTTGTTGATACTGGAGGCCAGTTGGTGTTCCTAGCATCTAGAGGATATAAGTCAGGAGTATTGCTAAACACCCCACCACACACAGGACAACCCTCTATAACCAAAATTTCTCCAGCCCAGGAGTAAATAGTACTAAGTTTGAGAAACAGGGATTGCTAAGAATTTTGCTTCTTATGTGAGGGAAATAAGAAGGTTCAGTTACACATTAAGAAAAAACAAAACAAAAGACTTTCAGGGTTTGGATGTGTTGATCACACACAGACTGTAGAGCATCCAGGTGGGAGAGGAAGAAGCAGGTAGTAGGTTTTTACAGAAGTCCTTGAAAGCTGATGGTGACTTAGATCAGTAGGAGGCTCTTTGATGGTCTCAGCTTTAAGCTTGGTGTATTATTCCTAAAGTAGAGATGAGGAAGCAGGCTCAGAAAGGAAGTTCACTAAGTAGCACAGCTGATGAAACTGGGTATTAGAACACTGGTATCTGACTTCGAAGCCATACACTTCCCCTTTCACCTTCCTCTGAACCTCTCTGTCCATTGAAGTGAAAACCCACTAACACAGAGATAAAACTAGCTCAGAGAGATGGAAGCACAGACCTAGCCACGTTCCTTTCCAGAACTCCTGTTCTGAATATCTGAGCTAAACTGACACACTGGACCACCTCGGTCATCTAAACCTACCCTTTAACTTTCTCCTAATGACAGGATTGGCTTTAGAATCTGGAATAGAATGAGCCTGTAAGTGGAAGGGGCTGGATCCTGCTTAGAGGACAGAAGATGTTCAGGAGGCATGGAGCATAGCAGGTTTCCTGGATCAATACACTGTGCAAATATTTTGTTCATTTGTGCCCCAAAACACAGCACACGTAGGAGGTTACCCCTGTCCTGAGCAGAGTTACTAGCTGATCCCTGACAGTCCCATGTTCCTTATGCTCATCATAATTGAGATGTTGGACAATTGAGAATGGCCTCTTTACAGATATAGGAACCTCTCATTTGGGCAAATACTGAGTGGCCAGCATATTGAGCAATGAACTTGGATTTCAAAGTGATCTTTGAAAACTGAAGTGCAGCTGGACCTCCCTGTCCGGTAGTCTTCACATTCCTGGAGTCAACTGTACTGACACACCCTCAACTTGACACACCCTCAAGTCACTAGGGAAGAGGGAACTTCAACTAAAGGATTTCCTCAATCAGAGTGGCCTGTGGCTGTGTCTGTGAGAAATTGTTTTGATTGCTAATTGACGTAGGAGGGCCCAGCCCATTGTGAATGCACCAGCCCTAAGCAGGTGAGTCTAGACTGTGAGAAAGCGAGATGAGCATGAGCCAGAGAACAAGCCCACAAGCAGCATTCCTCCATGGTCTCTGCTTACTTCTTGCCTCCAGCTTCCTGTCTTGAGTTCTTCCCTCAGTGATGGGCTGTTACCTAGAAGTGCAAGCTGAAATAAACCCTTTCCTCCCCTAAGTTGTCTTTGGTCATAGTGTTTATCATAACAGCAGAAAAACAAACTAGAACATCAACCAATTGCTGATAAAAATATATTTTATTTATTTATTTTTAAGTTTTTATTAGATTTATTTATGGTATACATAAATATACCAAACAGGATATTTATGACATATATATGTGTGCATGGAGGTCAGAGGACAACTTCCAGGAGCCAGTTCTCTCCTTCCCTCATGTGGGTCCTGGGGTCAGGCTTGGTGGAAGGTGCCTTTGCCCCTGACCTATCTTGTTGGCTTGAAAATATGTTTTTAAATAGTGACATGTATAGACTTCTCTCTATTCTTTATTTCTTAAATAATAATAGCATAATAGCTATTTATATAGCATTTATATTATATTAGGCTTCATAAGCAATTTAGAGATATATTTAAAGCACTTGTACCCAGCAGGTTATATATGTTATATGCAATTCTCTGACATTTTATATAAGGGACCTGAATATCTGCAGGATATTGGAACCAATTCTTCTTAGATCCCAAAGGATGAAGGTCAACATTTTTGTTGGGCATATATATTTAGTCAGAAATGGCAAAAATGTCTTGATAAGATGAAAAATATTTTATTATAATTAACAATAAAATGATGTGGATAGATATGAAGTATTGAATGAGTTCAAGAATAAAAGAAAACCCATAGCTCAGGATAGAAAAACCTACAGCTAAATATACAGATAAGGTCTAGTTTAAGCTAAGTAAAATTTAAGCTAAGGACAATTGCATGAAGGTAGGCATGTAGGTTGTAGGAGCTGATATGGGGTAGTAGAAGGCCTGAACTATGAACCAGAAAGACCTAACTTGAATCTTACTCTGCCAAATGTGACCGTGCAACAGGGGTTGTATTCCCCTGGTAGCTCAAAGCCTTCACTTTCTGTCCCAGGCTGTTAAGCAGGTTAAATCTATTCATTCAACAACTATGGGCTGAAAAACTAGCTATGTGTAGGGCCCTGGGGTGAACAAAAGAGAAAGTCCTTCAGAATGATTTGACTAAGAACACAGTAAACAAGGATCACTTAATTATACATATGGTAAGTACAATGAAGGAATCTTATCAGCTGAGGAATCAGAGGTGTTTCTGAGGTCAGTAAACAGGAGTCAGGTCAAGGAGTGAAGGAGGTAGGGATCAATTCTAGGATATAGGAATGGCCTTTATAAGATGGACAGAATCTGGACTAATGACTTTCAATTAACCATGCTACCAAAAAGCTAATGAAAATGAGCTCACTGAGCCCCGTGCTCTTGTGACCTGAGCACCTGACTCAATTTGCTCTCCACTCAAGGTAGTGAATGAATGTGAGTGTGCTTAAGAATTAGCAAATCAAAGGCAGTGTATCATTGATAGCAATGAAGACTGAGGAGAATGTTTGACATTGTGTGCGTGAGATGTTTTAGGCCTAGGGATGAGAGGGCAAGATTGTTTGATAAAATAAGGATAGATCCAAGCTTGTAGTTCGCAAAATTGATGCTGGAGAAATGGTTTTGAATAAAATTATTGATGAGCCCTGGCTCAGAAGCACATTTTCAGGAGACATATGGAGAAATGTGTGCCCTCGGAGCTCTGACCCACTCTTGAAGACTAATCTTAAGAGTCAGGCTGTTTATTGAGGTGTAACTGCAATGTAGGCATAGTAACGCCATACGAGGAGATGAAACAGCATGAAGAAATCTCTGCAAGGAAAAAGTATGGAATCTGTGAGGAAAGAGACATGGTACATGTGACTGAAACCATGTGAAGGAGAGTGGGGAGCGGCCAGAAGGCAGGCATGGCATAGCCTTGAAGTAATGGATTTCACATTAATTGCGTTTTAAGCATTTCATTGGAAATAAAGGGATGGTTGGAGAATGGATTGGGAATGGTGAGAAAAATCAGGTAAGCATAGAATACAAGTTGATTTGTTAATTTGCATTTCCCTGTCCCTCCGTTCATCTGCAATGAGATGAAGGACTACAAAATGAATCTGGTAAAATCTGAAATATTTTCAATATGAAAAACATTGAACAGATAGATGAAGGCATCAATAGGAACTTACAAAGATAACACATGTTGTTAGAAATAATTATCTGACACTCAGATATTAGGTAATTGTTTAACGGATTTCTATTCTAGGAACCATAGCTAATGTTGCCTGAGGGCTTACTATGCCTGGAATGCCAGTCCAGGAGGTCTATTCCCTGATTTCATCCTCATCACAATGGCTCAGGGAGGTAGAATTTATCATTAGCTTCAGTTTGGTGCTGGGAAAGAGACACTGAAAAGTCCACTGGTCCCCTGGCCTGGGATCACCCAGTTAGTAAGCAGAGTCAAGATTTGTACTCAGGCACAGATTCTATCTCACAAGTTCTCAATGACTACTTTTCTAAAAAGAGGTCACAGACAAGCAACACAAACATCTGGCTGGTTTGAATGAATAAACCAATTGTGCATTACACATTAATCTCTTGTGGGTTGATTTGCATGACTCCATTCTCTAGAGTTCCATTCCCTTTCAGTGAACTAATAAGGCTGAGCTTCCAAACTGCAAACCCAGCTGTGGATCAAGGACCAGACCACACGAGAATGACAGAAGTAGAGATTAGGAAGGAGCAGGAGCTAAATATACAGGTCTTACCCAGCAGGTGAGCATTTTGGATTGCTTCTTAGTGCAAATGGAAGGAATATGAGCTCCTTTCAGACCTTTGTGAAACAAGTAATATTAAGGTATACTTTAATAATAACTATCAAATAAAAATAAGACTTATGTATATGGGGTTGAGTCCTTTATTCTCCATAATAATATAAAATAAGTCGGGCTTAAACTATGGTAATACAATAAAACAATACATTAAAAAAATACACTGAGGAACTGGAGAGATAGCTCAATGGTAAAGAGCACTGACTGCTCTTTCAGAAGACCCAGGTGTGATTCCCAGCACCTGCATAGCAGCTAACAACCACCAATAACTCCAGTTCCAGGGGATCCGGCGCCCTTTTCTGTCCTCCATAGGCAGTGCATGACATGGTTCCATTTAGATATACATTCAGGCATAACACTCATATATATAAAATAAAAATAATAAATAAAAATTTTAAAATGCCTTGTTTATAGTAGACTATAGAGACTTACAGAACTGACTTGGGTCTGGAAGTATTCATGGTCAATGCCCTATAAGCATAGGGTTCATAGTGCAAGTGATTTTGATCCTAACAAATGCCCTATCATTTCTTGGAGATTCATGACACATTTAAGTATGTTAAAAGCTCAAGAAAGGAAGCACAGTAAAAGAAACCTTATCTCAAATTCTCTAAAGCTGTTTGTACATGAATTATTTTTCATCTAACACTTATTAACATGCCATTGAAGCATTCTGACATATACATTAGTATTGTATCATAATGTGATATTATGCTACAAAATTTATGATGCCTCATTTTGTAAAAAAAATTTTGAGATTGGGTCTCCCTGTAGCCCCAGATGACCTGAAATTCACTCTGTAGATCAAGCTGGCCTCTGTCTCACAGAGGTCCACCTGCCTCTGCCTCCTTAATGCTGGGATTAAAGGCATGTGCCACCCTGCCCAGCTTAAATTTTTTTAATTTACATTTTATATGTATGAGTGTTTAACCCACATGTATGTAAGAGTTCCTGGGTCATGCAGTGCCCGTGGAGGCCAGAAGAGGGCGTTGGGCCTCCTGGAACTGGAGTTACAGACGGTGGTTAGCCCCCTTGTGGGTACTGGGAACTGAACCTCTATCCTCTGCAAGATCAGCCAGTGCTCTTAACCATGGAGTCATCTCTCCAGCCCTGATGCCTCATAGTTGATCTTGGGTCTTATATAACTCAATTCCGAAGGCAAGGGAGAGAAGGAAGAGAATACGGCATATTATTATTTGCTTCTTAAGAACTATTCTCATATGTGATAACTGGTTATATATATGGTAAGTATGCTCTGAACCTGATCACTGCCTTGTGACTAACAGTATGCAATAGTTAGCATTTGAAGATGACTTTTTAGCCTGACCCCATGTTCTGAAGTTGCTTGAACTTGGACAGTTCAGTAGACTCACACAGTCTACAGGTGTGGCCATTCATAGGGCTTGTTCATTTAAAGTTTCCAACTCCTAGTCATGACTTGGTACATAAAAGACATCTCATAAATATCTTTTGAGTCAATTAATGATGATATAATCGAATAAATAATTACGACAATTATTTGTTCTCATGAGAAAAAGTAAGCATGAGACCAAGAAGGTGTTATGCCAAATAAGAATAAATTGTAAATAAAACAATAAATCTTAGAAATAAACAAGATTCCTTTTATTGTTCTGACAAGATTTATCGAGATAGATATATTTTTATCTGAATTGTACATACTGAGGAAAATAGCATCTTTTGGCTAAAATGGATAATGTTATTGAGCAATTTTGTCCTTTAAGAACTTGGATGAGTTTGTGTGAATTAGGCAAGTCACTTAATCTCCTTGTTTTCTTGTCCCTTGGACTAAGGAATCTCTAGGGTCGTTTTCAGTTTGCAAGTGTCTGTGAATTCATTCATTTATAAATACGATGCCTTGTGCTTTTCAAAAAATTTCCACATTGGAAAAGTGCATAATCGTCATTATAAAACCAAGTCTCTGTCCAGATTGAAAGGGCCCCAGGAAAGCAAAGAATTCCAGAATGTTTTGCAAGAATATCTTTACTCATTAAAGAATGTTCCTGAGAAGAAAACAAGAGCTCAGTGAATAGATATCCCTGCAGAGCAGCTGTGAAAGAGCCCTTCATTGAGGTCAGGAGACTCAGCAAAAACAGCTCTCTGATGACTGTGTGCCGCCACAGGGGTTGGTGGCGCAGGCAGGCCCTTTAAATGATCTCTAGGTATCATTAAACACCAATGCTTGTGTGTGTGTGTGTGTGTGTGTCTGTATGTATGCGTATGCTTATTAAGGGCCAGCCACCATTTTAAAATGCTCTACTTAGACTAGTTCATTTAAGCCTGACAACAACCCTACGATCTGACTATTATTATAAACGTATCTTAGTGATGGTCGAGTTGAAGCACATGCGTTTAATTTGCTTACAGTTATAGACTTATTAAATAGTGAAACCACATTTGAATCCCAATTGTTTGGGTCCAGAATCCTTCCTCTTGGCCATGCTGCTGTACTGCCTTGTTGACAAAGGCTGAGATAGACAAGACAGCCAGCATCTTGAAAAGGTCCAATTCCATCTGAGGTTAGGGACAAAGGGGGATTAATGGACACGTTGCTGTTCTTACTGAACTAACAAGTCACATGGAGTAGAAAGAAACAGAGATGAGAATAGAAGCTTTGGAAATAGAGGAAGGTGGTGTTTGAGCCAGCCTTAAAGAATGGGATTTTGATAAGAAAAGCAGGAGAAAAGAACTCTGATTTAAGTATGGAAATCAGGATGTGCAAAGAAGCTTGCCTACCCAGATTGTAAGACATGCAGCAGGTAGATGATGTTTGGCTATTGGGAGATCTAAATGCTATGCCAATTTATAGCATTATTCTGTAGGCAACTAGGAACCACTTGCCTTTGAACTTGTGGTATGACTCTGGAGACAGAGCCGTGGACTGAAATCTAAGTGAGTGAAATGAGACATTAAACAGGACAGTTTCAGTGACAAATGCAAAAAGTGGCAACATGGTGGATGTTGTGATATGGTGCTGACACTTCCCCCTCAAGAATAAAGGTCTTACTATCCAGGTCAGAAGGAGGACTGCCAACAGAGATCCCTCGATTGTCAGTCCACTCACACAAGGCCATGCCCTCTTCCTGGGAGGCTGGAACCCAGTGGAGCATGAAGGGTTCTGCCTTTCATCACATCCCAGGACTGATCGAACCAAAGGTCAGCCCAGCTGCAAGATTCTGCATATTGCAGATTAATTCTCTCTGCCCAATCCTACCTCATTCCCCTCTCACTGAAAGATTGTTATCCTGGGAAGATTCTTTAAGAAATCTCCACACAAACTTCTGTCCCAGAGACTGTGTCCTAAATTCTACCTGCCTATGAGAGTTGTAACATGCACTGAGGAAACACAATCCTACATATTGACAAGCATGCAGGCGGGGCTGTAGGAAGTGGAGAAAGACCAGAACAAGTAACAATGATGCCCCTCCAAGAAAGTTAGGAAGATGCTCTCAAAGCCGTCCTGGGCTCTCCTTTGGACAATTGTAATAGGCCCTTCAGTGGCATCTCTTGTTCACTCTTACAATCCACTCTCCATAAAGAGACCAGAGGGATCCATCTCCAAACACTTCCATTATGTACAGAGAGAATCAAACATCCTTTTCATGCCAACAATGTTCCACTTAATCAGGTCTTCAGATAAGTCTCCAATTTTCTCATGCTTGCCAGGCTTGAGCTACCCTAGTCTCACAATTCTAGAGCATGTATACTACGTGCCTGGTTATGCCCCAGATATTCCTGTGTCCTGGTCTCATGTCATTTAGCCTTCTCTACTCAAAACTCCTTCTCAGGGAGACCTTTTAAAACTATACCATTTGAAATAATAAACCATGTCACTATTCTTTAAGCTCCTTTAATCCCCCACAGCCCCCCAGAAAACATTTATTCCAAGTGACCTACTTACATGTTGTCCATTTCTTTCTTTAGAATAGAAGGTCATAAGGGCAATAACCATGTTGTCTTCCTTCTTTCACATCCATGGGCAAGCATACACTGTGTTCATGAGCAAATGAAAAGTAAGGGTATAGGAGAAGTATGTTTTCAACAGAGAATGTGATTCCAATTTTGAACATGTTGAGTCTGAACAGCCTTTATAATGGTCATACTGATGTTCAGAAAAGAATTATGAATTCAGTAAAGATAAAGATAGAGAAGAGGGAGTTCCTCAGAATGTCCTGAAGACTATGTGGCAGAGAATGTGCTGGAAGAGCCATTGTCATATTCTTCTTTGAAAATCTTTTTGAATTTAAAAAGTGATCTTCTTTCAGTAAAACAAAATCCAATTTAGTTAGGTTTAATAAAAGGGAAATTAATGAATAATCAAAGAAACAAAGGGTACTAAGGAAAGAGAAGGGATTCATGAGCATACATTACTGCAAAGTCCGAGGCTCAGGATTCACGAGCATACATTACTGCAGAGTTAGAGGCTCAGGCTGAGTTATAAACAAGGATCTGAATGGTGATCCATAGTTTGGTCTCTCCACCTCACTGCTTTTCCTGGTTGTCAAACACTAGTCACATGACCATTCTGAAGCCAAAGAATGGGGACAGACCTGCCAGAGTTTCAGAGACTAAGGGTGGTAGTGGTGGCTCTAAATCTAAAGGACAATCAGGATATGCTATTAAAAGAAGAGGGAATGAATGTTGGGCACTGGCTTCCCATCTGTTGTGTTATGTTATTTTTCATTATATTGTTATATAACATCATGCTATGTTATAAAAGATCCACCGTGAACTCAGGTTTATAAGAAGGCTTGCAATTTATGGAGCATTATCTGCTCTTTGACTAGTTTTTTTCCATAAACTCTTCCCAATTCCCAAAGGAGTCGACCAGACACACACACAGAGAATATATGTCTGAGAGATACTCAGGCCTAAGTAACACATCTACAGTTGAACCTCTATGCCTAAGGCTCATGGAACATAGCAGAACAGAAGGTAGAGAGAATACTAATACATTCCTCAACTCTCAACAGTGAAGCTTCCTCATACAATAGAGTGTGATGCATACAGAAGGCCACAACTAGCTAACTTTTAGAGAACAAAAGACTGCTGAGTGCGTGTCCCTGAATAGGACTCCTCTATTAAACCTCACCCACCCACAGATCAGGCACCATTGCTGAAGAGGGCATGGAAAGATTGTCAGAGCCCCGTTTGGTGTATGAATATGAGGAAACAGAGGCTTTCAGGCCTCTGGGAACTTGCTCATGTGAACTTGCAACAATGCTGATGTATGCACAAGACCCATGTAGACTCTATCAGAAAAAAAACCCACCTCAGAACAAGGGGAATGGGGAGCAGGCCCCAACCCTAGCTGAGGAACTCCTGGCAATGGATTGCTGCTGGGTGAGGGAGAATAAATATTCTTTAAGGGAGTGACTCTAGATAGGCTGACTAGACCCCAGTGGATAAACCTGCATGAAAAGACATCTGGGTATAAATACTTGACTAGATAGGACTTAACATATATGACAGAACACATGAAATCCAGTGGGGAGGATATTAGGTATGGATGTGCGAGGGGGGTCTAAATTTGGTTAAAATGTATTATATGAAACACACAAAAACTCAATAAAAATGTATTGTTTAAAAAAAAAAAAAAGGAGCCGACCAGAATATAGCCATACAAAACAAGAGAACCAAGGACAAGCTATTAACAGAGACTTATTGCTGTAAGAAGTTAGTTAGGGAGGATTCTTCATGCTTTCTTCTCCCTTGAATAGCAATTTAAAAATATCTACAATGAAGAAAATATTGGATTTTTAGAAGTTTTTTCTTTTTTCATTGATTTATTCATTCTCAGGACCGAGAGGGTGGGGGTAAGTGCCACAGTGCTTGGAGGACTTCTGGGGAGCTAGTTTTCATCTCCACCACATGGGCCCTGGGCTGCAACTTGGTCATCAGCCTTACCCACTGAGCCACCTTGCCTTCCTGAAATTTTGTCTGCAAATTTTATTTTAACTTTTAGCCACTGAAATCAATATGAAAACCCGGTGGTTAGTTCTAGTGTACCTCTCTCAAACTTCCCTGCTGCTCAATCTCTCAGTGTGAAATGAAGATGCAAATCATCAACTCAAAGAACGAGGATGAAATCTAGTGGATTTCACACACACACACACACACACACACACACACACACACACCAATCTGAAACAGAAATGCACAAGAGAAAGCACTAGACTCTTCCCAACAAAGACCAGGGAAAGGAGCAAAATGGACTGTGGAAGGTTTGTATTAATTGATAACTTGTCAAGATCTAGAATCTCCAATACAAATCTCTGGGCAGGCCCATGGATTTGTAGAGTGGGTTATCTGAAATGGGAAGACCCACTACTGAATGTTGGGAAGAGCCACTACTGAATGTAGGTGGCATCATTTCAAGGACTTGGTTCTAGGGCTTCTTGCATAACAAGAAGATAGCAAGCTAAGCACCAGCATTAATGTCCTCTGCTTCCTGACTGCAGGTAAAATGTGACAGCAGTCTCACAATGTTGCTGCCATGACTCCCCCACCTCTATGGGCTGTGTCCTCAAACTGTGAGCTAAAATAAACTCACCCTTCCTTGCAGCCCAGGGCCCATGTGGTAGAGATGAAAACTAACTCCCCAGAAGTCCTCCAAGCACTGTGGCACTTACCCCCATCCTCTCGGTCCTGAGAATGAATAAATCAATGAAAAAAGAAAAATCTTCTAAAAATCCAATATTTTCTTCATTGTAGATATTTTAAACTTGCTATTCAAGGGAGAAGAAAGCATGAAGAATCCTCCCTAACTAACTTCTTACAGCAATAAATCTCTGTTAATAGCTTGTCCTTGGTTCTCTTGTTTTGTATGGCTATATTCTGGTTCTAGGGTTCAAGGACTTCTTGCATAACAAGAAGATAGCAAGCTAAGCACCAGCATTAATGTCCTCTGCTTCCTGACTACAGGTAAAATGTGACAGCAGTCTCACGATGTTGCTGCCATGACTCCCCCACCTCTATGGGCTGTGTCCTCAAACTGTGAGCTAAAATAAACTCACCCTTCCTTAGGCTGCTTTGTCACAGCAATGACCCATAGATGAAGGAGAAATAGAAAGGAATTCTGAGCATATCATTTGGCCATAGCACAGCCAAAACCTGACTGTGTCAAAGCCTTATCTGAAGTCTACAGAAGAGACTGAAGAAGCTCCTGAAGGTAGAAGTTCAGAGCACGTGGCCAGGAAAAAGTGTGGCAGAATCCAGGCAGCATTAGGAGAGTGAGCCTTAGCTCAAATACAGTGATTCCAGTTACACTGTCGTCAATGGTTGACCATGTGGCCTTGGCAAGTTACTTAATCCCTTTGTCATTGTAAAAATGGAGATGACAACCCTTCCTCCAGCACACTCATAGTGTTGTGGTGGGTGGAACGAGCTGGTACCTCACAGTGGTACCTGTAAGTGTTCCATAAATGTTCAATATTGATATCTAGTGGCCTGCTTTCGACTAATGTCTTCTAAATTATCATAGATTAATGACTTTGGGATTAGACTGGTGTGTGCAGATCTTCATTAATTTTGAGCTTTTGACTCTTCATCTACAGGATAGGACTGAAAACTGTTACAAAAAGAAAGTGCCTCAATTAATAAGCGATGAACAGTGACTTCCTACC
Source organism: Eospalax fontanierii (assembly GCA_035773235.1). Taxonomy (NCBI): domain Eukaryota; kingdom Metazoa; phylum Chordata; class Mammalia; order Rodentia; family Spalacidae; genus Eospalax; species Eospalax fontanierii. The sequence continues at coordinate 85,669,850 of CM069527.1, forward strand.
TTAAGGGTCATCTGTGTGGCTGTTTCTCTTTCCTAAATTAAATCCACTGAGGTTAGACTCATGGATTAGAATGGGATCCTGTGTGCACTCAATCTTAGACTGGACAGTACCTTGATTTAATTAGTTCATGGCAAGAACTTTGTCAGCAAATTGAGCATAAGATTTGTCGATTAAACAAATGTATCCACGGTTTCTTAGGCATGTCACAGAAAAGAAATTCCAAGCTGCAAGACTTTTCCTTTGTGAGAAATGACCTTAGTTACCTTTCATTCCAGTGGGGAAACCAGCCATGCAAACGTCCCTGTTTACCAGAGCTGTCATAGTGATGGCCACTTTTGTTTTCCGATAGGGGACCAGGAGGTGTACTAGATTAGGTCCCTGAAGAAAGCCCTGGGGATATTACTGCTCTTTAAATTAATTATTTAATACACTCCTTATTTTCCAGCCACCCAGTGTTTCAGTGACCTTGAGTCATGCCTGCTGGCAAATGTATAACCAGTGAAAATTTTTCAGTCAGAAACAGGAAACAAAAACTCATTCTCTTATGGTTGTTTTTGGTTTTACACAGAATAGTGAAGTCTGTGGATTTAGTGTATTAGTTAAAATAATATATTCAGGGATTTAAGGAATTTAGGTTGGGTTTTATATCACCCCACTACCTCTGGCTGGACCTCAGCTCAGTCCTTTAATCTTCTGGCTTCTTGCTCCATCTGCACGAGATGCCTCTGGCAAGGCACTAAGTGCTGTAGGAATAAATTAAATAATGGGCTTAATATCACCACTGAAAATGGAGCAAATTGCTCTTTTGTGGGATCCATTAGCTTAACTGAGAATATTAGCACCGGATTCTAGGTCTATGATTGAGGTAAGAAATAAGGTAGCATTCGTTTTAATTCTGTGCTTTGACTCTAGACAACAGATGAAGATTGTGAAGGAAGAAAGAGGAAAGCAGGGACAGAGGAGAGTACTTGGTAGATGAAAAGGAGGAAGGAAGAGGGGAAAGGAGGGAAGGCACGAGCTAAGATCGGGGTGTGTGGAAACAGAGGCAGAAAAGAGAAGATGGTAGAGGCGGGCAGGGAAACAGGTTGCTGAGTAAGAAGAACCTGGAGGATGCGAAATAAAGATCCCGAACAAGAGCTCACTGGGATCCTGTTGAGATTTAAAGAGGGGATGGAGGGATGGAGACAGAGGCTCATTCCTCAAAGCTGTCCCTACCTTCCTTTCAAGTGACTGTCTCAGTGTGCTGCTCCCTCCAATGATCATTAATAGCAAAAGGTTCTAGCTCAGGAAGTCAGCTTCAACAGCCTGAGGTGACAAACCTCTCCACAGCATAAGAAGTTTAAGGAACAGACCCTCTGCAGGGTATAAGGAAGACAGTGAGAACCGAGAACATTCTGTAGGTATCTCACATCTACCGACTTCTCACAAGCCCCCAGGCTTTGCCCTCTCGGGATAACTGACTGTTCTAACCATTTTAACGATTACTCCTCTGCCAAAATAGATGCATGTATTTGCTGAGAAGGATCCAAAAGTGGTGGCAGAAAAGAAAATCGTGGTGAGGGTCACAGCAAATATTTATCACTTGCTTTGTGCAGGTGCTTATGTCACTCAATTTCACAAAAAGTATCTGAGGTAGTCTACAGTCAAAGACACTACTAACACGGTAGAGAAAAAAAAATTACATTTACTCAACTACACACAGCAATAAATGGTTTTATAGAAATTAATTCAGTTTAGTGTTTTGACAACCTTCTGGAGTAGGTGCTTTTAGTTACTTCCTTTTTAGAGAAGGAAATTGGGAAAACCAAGATTTGGAATTACACTTTTGGCTTGACTTCAATGGCCAGTATGAGGGGGAAAGAAAAAGGCAAAACAAACAACTCAGTACTTATTTTTAACAACAGCAATTTCAAGACTATTCTCCAGGAAAAAAAAAAAAAAAACTAGCTCTGCTTACTATGAAATGCTGGGTCAGGCCCCTCTTAGCTCAGGCTTTTGAATATCTCCCACCCAGAGACCCTTCTGACAAGATTCCTTGTAGGGCCTGGGCCAGGAAAGACTTTCTCCTAAACGATATTATGATTACTTCTGCTTGCCAAGGAGAGTTATGAAAACTCTCATTTCCCCTATTTCATGGTTATGAGGAAGCTTGGAGTTTAGTTTTGAGCTCATATACTATTGTTTGCCTCTGCCATTATTTTTAACTTTATTTTTTTAATATCTTTCTATATAAACCACCTTACATCCCTTTTGGAAAAAGGCACAGTATAAATAAACAAAAGCAAACAAAATGCCATTCTGTGGGGCCGTCCTAGGGATGTAACAAGTTTTTAAACTATTTTATGTAATACCCCTAGAATCAGAAAGAGGATATTCTAAATAGAACAACCCTGGGCAGATATTTTCTTTCACAGTATTTATCACAGTTTTGGTTTTTGTTTTTTTGTTTTTTTTTTTTTTCATGCTGCTTAAACAGTATGAAACAAACCACTTTGGGTAAAGACTATCAGATCTAGAGAAAATGAGCTGATAATTCTTATGTCTTCTTATTACAGGGTTCTAATTAAAGTTCTGACTCTTGTCCAGAACTGTGCTCTAAAATAAACCAATTTAAATCTACATTTATTAGTCAGACTTGAAAGGAAGAATGGTTTCACCCATTCCAACCATTCATCGGTGAATAACTATGTTTAATTTGTAGATTCTCATCTGGTTCCAAATTTTCTTCCAGGAATGCAGCCATACCTTGTCTTGGTGATTGACAAACACTGTATGTATTAGGTCATTCATCAAGAGAATCTTTCTAAAGGGCCAAGATGTTGTAATTCAATAACAGACCTCCCATCATCTCAAGTTTGCTGTTGTTGTGGGCAACTGATCTACACAAAGAACGAAGCTGTTCAGTCCCAGAACTTTCTGCAAGTGTCATCATGGTTTTATTTTATTTTTTACTTAAACATTATTTCACATTTAAGATTTTCAAATAAAATCCAATTAACAAGGAGGAGAGGAGGAAGAGGAAGAGGAAGAAGAAGAGTGAACAAAATATGGAGACTAGCCAATTGCTGGGCAAAAAAGCATAAATCCTAAACACAAAGTAATTAAATAAGATGGTAATTCAGCAAATATTTACATGTCAATAGTCAGCAACACACTGCCTCATTCACATTCAATTTCAGCTTGTCATATAGCCCACACTTCTAATTATGTGATTTATCTCTACTTCAGTGTCTTTGTTTGATAGACATTCATGAAGATGTGTGTCAGGATGTTTGTATTATACAATTTAAACTCCAAACAAATGCTTGTTCAGTTATTTATCTTACAGTATCTTGTGAAAGTGTAAATACTAAATAGTATACAAAACAGTATTTACAGAATAAACTGGTACATAAAGTACATAAAAATGGTGTCAATCCATGACATTTGCATTTGAGCAGAAAATTCATTTAAGAATCTATATTGATTAACTTATATTTTTATACAATAGATAAAAATAATTCAGTCTTGGCAGCAGCAACTACAGAATCATATCAAGTGCACCAAAGCAGGTTATGGACTGGTCACATCTCAGATACTGTTAATGTATTTTTAAAGCCATTGCTTGACAGAAAATAAAGTCCATTATTTTACATAAATATAGAAGTCATTATTTCTCATGAAGTGCACATACTACAACTCTTCAAATCATTCCTCAGTATAATGCAGGTATCATGGTGTTCCTAACAAGCTTTGACAAATTCTCATGTTATTACCTGTAAAAATGGGTACACATCAGAGGCAGGTTTTCTGAGAAGCACAAGCTTCCATCCAGCTTTTCTTGGCCCCCACACAAGGCTTTGGCAATGTCTATGTGGTCATGTATTTTTGTACAATTTGTTAAAAGTAAGATATTTTAACTACTATCAGCTGAGACAGAGAGAGGTCTCTTTTACAGCTGGGTGACTCCCTTCTCAGTCTGCCCTGGTGTTGAGTGCTGCTGGAGCAAGTTGAGGATGCAGCTTTTTCTTTTTTCTTTTGAGAGGACCACCCAAACTGCATAAATTTCAGGCCCCACAAAACTTGCATCAGTCCCTACATGTGAGAACAGTACCTAATTCACAGGTGTGTTGTGAGGATTAAATGGTAAATACATGTAGACAGAGCAAGGCCACAGAGGTCAGCACTTTAGGCAATGTGAAAATCACAATGGCTGTCCGGCATCTGGAACTGAAAATTTTTTCCATAGAAGGATTTTACTGCCTCCAGTAACAAGGCTGCAGCATGCTTTCCTTGGGCTCTAAAGGTTTAGAGTCTCTTTATTAAAAAGAATGAAAAGTATTTTATTGCATTAGTACAAGATAACTATATTACTATATATAAAAACTCTTTCTTAAATCTATATATTTTTCTTCTGATTTGAAAACAAAATACTTTTGTGGGATGGTACTGTGGGTCATAGGTACTGTGTCTAATGGAAGACAGAGGATTCTCCAATATGAATAATAAAATTTCCAAGCTATGGAAAAGAATGAGGATAAACAGAACACAATATGGTACAACTTAAATGGGGGTTTCAGTACACATAATAGAAACACAGTCTTAGGCATAACAGAAGCATTTAGTTTTAGTTTTCAAAATGTGTACTTTAATGGGAGTTGGCCAGTAGGACACGGGGGGGGGGGCAGACTATGTTTTGCTGTGAAACATTTTTGTTTAAGGAATCTATTTTTTCCCCTCAGTGGACTTTCAAGGTGTTTTGTTGCCCATATTAGAGTTACGTTATTAACAGGGACATTTTATTTTAGCAAATAAGCTTCATTCTGCCAGTTCTCTAGAATTTCATGCAAAGGTCTTCGACAAGACAAACATGCTGGCCTTGGTGTTGGTGCATCAGATAAATCACAGATGAAACAAACAAGCAGCTTCCTATCGAAGGTGTGTCTGCGTGCCAGAGGCTCTAATCTGGCACATTTCTGAACTTTGTAAAATTAATTGTGCTGAAGAGAACGCCATCAAACGCGTCCGGCGTAGAGCATAAACATCTTCAAACCACGATTCTGTACTATAAAACACTCTCCAGCTAATTTCATTTGGTGCATTACTCTGGAAGAACACCGAGGCCAAGTGAAACTGCGGAAATGGGAACAATGCACGGAGGAAAAATCTCACCCCATTAAGGGATCCGTTTCTTCTCTGCACAAATAAGCCCACCACGCCTCGGAGGCACGACTAGATGGCTCCAGGATGTTCTCAGAATGCCCCCGCGGGCCCTGTGGAGCAGAGGGAGCCCTGCACCAAGAAGGAAGGGGACCTGAGTGGCCGCTCCTCCGCCTTCGGGCCAGTTTGGGTAATTCATAAAATCGAAAAAACAATCTAAGCAAGCAGGCCTCCCCGGAGCAGCGTCCGAGTGCATTTTCAGGGCGACCCCTCGGTTCCCCCTCCTCCATGCACTGCTCGCAATGCGCACTGACAGCGCTCCGGGAGTCGCGCCGGTCCCCGCGGGGCCGCCTGGGCTCCGCCGGCCTTTCCCGAAGCTTCGCACCGGCGCCTTCGCCGCGCTCTCCCCGGAGGTTCCATGACCTTGCGAGGCTGGCTGCGCGACCCGAGTCTCGGCAGAGGCACCACCCTGGGCACCCGGCCCGCGCGCGCCCGCGCCGCTCCGACTTTCGGACCGTCTCTCCGGGCACGCGCGCCGCAGGGGCCGGGGACGGCGGGGGCGCGCGGGGCGGGGCCGGGGCGTGTCCGAGGCGGGGCCTGAGCAGCAGCGCCCCCCGCCGAGCGGCGTGCAGGCTCCGCCCCCGCGCGCGCAGTCCGCGCCGGAGCGTCTCGGCGGTGGCAGTTGCCGTTATCGTCGCCTCGCGTCCGCCCGGGCAGCTGCGGCGGCTCGCGGGGCTCCGAGAGGGCGGCGGGCGGCCCCACGTCCGTGGCGTCTGCACCGGCCGGCGCTGGGCTCGCGGCACCGGGACGGCGGTTGGTCCTCGGGCCGCTCCTTCGCTCGGGTCCCCGGGCGGCTGCGGACTCCGGCTGCCCCGGGGCGGCGGCCGAGCAGACGGCGAGGGATGGCGAGATAGCGGCGCGGGAGCGGCGGGTGAGTGCCGGGGGCGCGGCGCGGGAGCCTGGAGCGCGTCTGGGGGGCGCGTCCCCGCCGGCCGGGCCCGTCCTCGCGCTGGGTCGCGTTGTGGGTGAGTGACCCGGGGCACTGCTGCTCTGCTCGCGCGGTCTTGCGAGCCGTAGGTCACCCTGCAGCCTTGAACTTCTGGGCTGTGAGTTCCGAGGCCAGAGCTTACCTCTGGGGTGCGAAGGACATTCACGTCCCTCTTGGAGCTCTGACGTGCCAGATGATTTCGTGCCTCTGCACCTCAGCTCCGCACCAAAGTCGTTCTCGACCTTTCTATATTCGTGGTGCATTGGACCAATCTGTGTTGCTGTGTGTCTTGTGTCTGAAGACGCTGAAGTCATGAAACCCCAAGTTAAAGTGTAGATGAACAAAGTTAGGCTTCGTGATTGATTCCATTCCAGATGGGTTGTCCCACAGCACAAAGCTAGGATCATGAATTCAGACCCACAGAAAACTGCACAGCAAGTGTTCTGAACTTACCCAGAGAGAGCTTGAGTAATGTGTTTCTGGCGCCCACCTCACCACCAAAACACACGAAGTCTTTTATTTGCAGCTGGGTTATCTTTGTGTTCCTTTTTGAATGTGTGTTTAATGCAGTCACATATTGACAGAACATGAGCAGTTACTGAATGACGCTTATATAGATAAAAGTTTTTTTTTTTTGCATTTTCTTTATATGCTCTTTTAAAAATTATTTAAAATATTTAAAAATATTTTCAACAAAACTTTCAATTTGAAGCTTGCCTTCCAGTGTTTCATATTAGCCTTTAATTCAACAAGAAAATTTATATACCGTCCAGTTAGTGTGGCTTGCTATTATTTGGTCAGGGATTCAAAAGTGGTGCCAAAATGATATTTAAACCAAACCTCCCTTCTCCCCCAAAGGAAAAATCAAAGCATCTGTTGATTGCAAATGATGCTTTCTCTTCTTACGTGATGATTGCTGAAGATCTGAAATCTTATTCACCAGGAGCAGAGGCTCCTGGACTAAGCCTGGCAGAAGGACAGGAAACAAGTATAAGTATAGTCTGTGCTTTTAAAAACACGAAGTTGTGCCTTTTGTTTCCTTGACTTCTCTGTCTTATAGCCAGGTGGAAGCTCTTTATTTGGAGGCTTCATTAGGGAACTAACTGTAAACTCAATCTAAATAAGAGGTATGTTTTCAAGGACTTGGACTAGGGCATATTTGCTTTGTAATAGATGAGATCACAAGAGTGCCGCTCTAATTAGTGGAAGCTTGGATTCTCTTCTGGGACATGAGAATTGGGGCCTGTGCCCTTAAACCAAACAAAACTTCTGTGATTTGTTTTTTGAAGAGTTTTGCTTCTGGTCATCCATGAGGTAGATGATGGTAGTAGCATGAATGATTTCTGGAGATGTCAGTGTATGAGTTTGTGGGTCTGGCAGTCTGTCATACTGGAGAAGATTCAATAGGTATAAAAAAGTCCCAAAGTAGAAGTACTCCTCTCCCATCACACGCCACAGCACCCAGTTCTCCCCAAGAACCAGGCTTCTGGCGCTTGGCTGTCTCTCCCAGTGTAGCCCAATGTTCTATAAACATTTTGTTCTTTTGCTCTTCCTACCAATGTATAACCTTTTTCTGCACCAACTGGTCTTCCCCTGTAGAGTCCTAAATTATGACTGTCTCTATCAGTTTCCTCAGAAAGCTGGCTCATTTTCCCACAGTGGCTGAGAACTCCATTAGGGATGAACCATAATTTATTTAAGCTTCTCCTTACTGAGAGGTTTGTAGGTTTGTAGGTTTGTTTCTGATATTTTCCTGTAAAGTGATTGTAAAGCACTCTTGTTGTTCTTGAGGTTTTTAAGTGGATTTCAGTTATTCCTGGGGCCCAAAGGCCACAGTAAGTTGCTACTTCAGATTCCAGGAAATCAGTGCCTGCTCTGCCCAGTGCATACCCTTTGAGTTTATAACTACAGAGACCCATAGAGACTTCTGGCATCTTTGCTGTGAAGTCTGAACTGTGATATGTCAGGACCTAAAGTCATATTCCCCTAATGACAGTATGGCCCATACTTTGAACAACAGAAACAAATGTGCAGTTTAAAAAATAATCTGTGAGTCTGGGTGTGGTTGTACATGCCTTTAATCCCAGCACTCCAGAGGCCGAGGCAGGAGGGTCTTAATGAATTGAAGGCCAGATTGGTTTACGCAGCAAGTTTCAGGGCAGTCAGGGCTACATAGTGATGCGCTGTCTAAAAGACAAGTAATCTGTGAGGAAAAAAGTTGAGTTTAAATGTGTTTGAACAAACAGTGAAGGCTTATATTTTTGATTCTCTTGAAAACAGGGCAGTTTTGTGTTTCATAAAACTGCCGTGCTATTAGGCTAAAATCTGTGCTTTCTGTAAATTATCACCAGTATCATAATGTAACTTGCTTTCTCACCTTTTTAGTTTAGGAGAGTATTACTGCCAACTTGTAGGGGAAGGATACTTTAAAAAAATATATTTGTCCCTGGTGTCTCTTAGAGTGATTTTAAAACAATAAACTGCAGAGGTCATGGCAGTGCCAGCAGTCGAGCCTGCCATATCCTAAAGTCTGACATTACCACATGCAGAAGCTTAGTATTGCTGCTGTGCTTATTTTTTTCTTTGAGCTGTAAGCTGTGATGATCTTAAAAAAATTTTTTTAAAAACCTTTTAGCATTTAGGGTGTTGTCTTTTTTCTTTGTTATTGGGGACCTGACATTGTGAAATTAATACAAAACTGCTACTACTATCTATGTTTGTTCTTCTTAAATCAGTATTTATTAGTCATCTATTAATATTCCAGGTGATGTTCTGGGGACTGAGATCCAGCAGGACGCAGGATAAACAGACTTGGCTATAATGAGTTGCCATTTGAATTGAGGGCTGGGAACAGTAAAGAAGATATCAGATAGTAGTCAGGACTGGGAAAAATAGTAAAACAGAGTGATGGAGCTAGAGAGGGCCAGATGAGGTAGAGGGTAGGGGTAGGGACTGCTGCTTGAGGGTCAGTGGCCAGAGAAGCCTTCCTGGCTTGAAGAGTTTAGCTGAGCACTGAAGCAGCCTGCGATTTGGGGGAACAGGGGCAGAATGGCTCAGCTGGGGTACAATACCAGGGGTCTCGGGGACCAATGGCTGCCATTGTGCTGTGCCAGTGGTGGAGGAAAAGCGGAGGCTGCCAAGATGTGCTGGGATTGGGGTGCTGCATACGTGGAGGTTTACCAGGTGAGGGAGAGGCCGAAGGTGGAGGAATTCCTCAGTGGGCTGGAGACTCCAGGGGGCCAGGACTAGGTTTACCTGTTCCCTGTCAGACATGTAGCACCGACACAACTTCTGTCACACTGTGGGTTCTGCTGTTGTATAACTAAACCAATATAAAGCATTTAGAAATAGTCTTGACCAGTTTTTAGTGAAAATTCGTATACAGGAATCTTTTATCTGAGTATTCCAGTGTGGCTCTGGCCCTTGATCTTATCAGGTTTGTTGAAGTTAACACACCTCAGATGGTTGCTGTAGATCAGTTGCACTTCGTGTGTCTGCCTTAAAAGTCAAGTAGGAAACACACCCCTTTTCAGTAAACTATAGTGATTTCTGAGAGATTGAGTCAGTATTTTCATCTTTGATTTCAGTGGAATAGCGTTTACATAAGTGTAAAAGTTTCAAAGATGCCTTTTTTTTTGTATTGAATGTTTCAGTTCTTCTGGGCTTGTGGCAGACGAATGAGTGAGCAGATCAAATATATGTACTTTATGCAGGTGTATTATTCTCACAGGGAATGTGTGTACGCTCTATTTTAGGAAATATCAGGAACTTGTGGTATTTCCTCTTCCTAACTTCTAACCTGTTTGTCATTCTAAATATATGTTTCTTTATAGTAATTGAAAGCTTGGGAAGTGAATTTATGCCATGCAGTTGCTGTAGATGTCTAGTAAGACTCTGGTGTCTTTCTGTTGACAGACTTTTGGGCTTCTGTTTCAAATGAGTTTTGTGATCTTACTGAATGAGAATTTGAAAATTTTAAACTTTCCTGTTCGGATTGGTTGATAACTGGTAATAGTAACTTCTTCAACAGAAGATAGTGCTGTCTTCCAACCTTCTGGTATGTTCTCTGTGGACTCTGTGTAAACGATGAATTCTCACTAACACCTCAAGCAGAGTAACCCTTGCCATTTTCTCTTTTTCATTTGTAGTTCCAGGGCTTCAGGCAAATAGCAGAAGCTTGGAACCAGTTGTAAGTTTAGAGGCTTAGAAATTCCAGTATTTTCACCAGTTGTATATTCTTCTTACAAGCTGCAGAAATTCAGGAATTCCAGTTTGTCTTACATTGTCTAGACTGTTAACATATGTTTCTTCCAGTCATAAATTAATGCTGATATTTCTCAGGAAAGGGCATATTTACTAGCTACTGCTTTATGACTTAGTGTTGGAAGGTGAAGGAAGCATTGTGGTTAGTTTTTTTCAGTGTATTTTTTCACAGTGGAGGCACTCTTAACTGTTATTCGCTCTTCTGGTTTATAAGACTGATACAGAGAATAAATTGGACTCTGCATGTATACCTGGAGTTGAACATTTATCTGTATTGTTAAGTGGTAGTGCCCTGAAGGCCCACAAGGAGGCACTGTTACTTCTAGAAGGTGTGTATGGCTTGGGTGCCATGGGGAACCAGAGACTCCTGCTGTGCTTATTCTCCAAAGCAAATTTCTCCAAGGAGTCCCTAGGTCTGAGGACAACAAAATGGTGGTGGCAGGAATATGTGGTGGAAAATGACAAGTGCTCCCCACTTGTCATATTGGAAATGGCAGCAGGACAGTGGGTGTAGGTGTTATGGAGACAGAATTGTGTTGACCGATTGAATTGGGTTAGGGTAGGATGAAGTGAGGCAAGAATCTACCCCCAGGATTTAAGTGCTATAACCCAGCATGCTCTTTTTGCCTTTGTATTTACCCCACAAAGGTGAAGGAGGCAAGCGCATTTGAGAAACCTCTTCAAAGGAACAAAGTTGGAAGCATAAATCATCTCACTGGAACTTTATCTTATGTTTATTCCTGATTCCTTGAAGGTACTTCGATCACCAGTTTTGCTATAGGTTTTTTTAAAAAGGTTTTGGTGGGAGAGCCTGTGCAAGAACTAGATAGAGCTTAAAATACAAGCAATGGAAAACCAAGCATCCACACAAATCCCTTGAGAGTCAGGGGTCCTCAGGTCATTTGGTCAACCTCTGAAGGTTACTTGTAAAGAAACTGAGACTCGGGGGTGTTATGACTTGCTAAGGTCCCAGTTAAGGATTGGCATCGTAACCTCACTTTTACTGATTCTTTAACTGTAGGATTCTGAGCACCCTGAGGGGTTTGCCACTGTGGGGTTCATTTGTCCCCAGCACTAGTACAGTGTAGAGCCCACAGCCAGCACCCCATGTGAGTAAATGAGTATCTAAAAGAAGTTTAAGAATATCATATTACCATATAGCTGTGAGAGAGTGCTTATAAAATTTCATGAGTTTCTTTAAAAAAATTAAACACACTGCTATTAAAATTCAAACTCTGCAGCCTAGCATTAGCCAGACTGGCAGATGTGGATACAACGTCTCCTTTGCCAGTTTGGCACCTTTCGGAGCATCATTCCACTGGGTTTTCCCATAGTCATCCTGTTAAGTTCAGCCTGCTGCTATCTGGTGTCACTGAAGTTTTAGTATTTCTATTTGAAAACATACATGGCTTTAAGATTGAGCAGTCATTCTTCAGATTCTTTGTTGCTCTTATAGACGTGTTTTTAACAATGGTTTCACTATTTTAAAAATTTTATGGCTATATAGGAATTCGGTTGTTTGAAATCAAATGTAGCTAGCCCCGCAAGCTCTGGAAATTGTCATTTTGAAATGCTCCTGGCAGATGTGTGAATTGTAACTTTCCAGGAGGGCAATTTTGTGTTACTCATCAAAAGCCTCAGAAATGTGCCCTGTCTCTTAGTCAGTCATTTCCACCACTAGGAATTTAAACCAAGGAGAGAAAAATAAAAGGGTTTGTGTGCAGAAACCAACTTAGAGCAGTGGTCTCGCCTCCATAGAGCATGCGTGGGTACTCCTGTTGTGAGCTTTGTCCTTCCCACAAGGATCACCAACTTGGCAGGAAGTCTACTTAGTGGGATGCATCAGAATCCAAAGGGAATCTGTGAAGTTGAGGGGCACATGAACAACACTGGCTGACAGATGCTCATGACCCTTCCGCCTAAAAAAAATATACCCGTGCATAACTACCACCTACCCCTGTAATTTGTACAAATGATTTTGTAACTTTGTTTATACTAGTTACAATCTAGAAGCAATTTATCCAATTGTAGTGTATTCCTTTATTCCCAGCACTTGGGAGGCAGAGGCAGGTAGATCTCTGTGAGTTCAAGGCCAGCCTGGTCTACATAGCAAGTTCCAGGCCAGCTGGAGCTACAAGGAGACCCTGTCTCAAAAAGACCAAACTCGCACCCCCCGCACCCAATTTAGAAGCAACTTATATCTCAGTAATAGTACTGAATTATGGTATTTACATAATGAAGTATTCAGGTCATGAACAATAGTGCAGTGAGTACAGAGTGTTGCAGACAGATCTTCCACATTTATAATTGGATAAAGCAGATTACAAAACAGCAAGCATAGGTTGATCTGAGTTTGATTTTGGAATGTATGTGAACATGCATACATGTGTGTGGCCAGTTTTATAATACAGTGTAGAAAAATGCCAAGATAGCACTCTGAATGTCAGGCAAGATTTTCTCTGTGTGTTGAAATTATAGTTCCTTTGTTCTTTAAACTTTTCTGAATTTCCACTATCTAAAAGCATGTGGTATGACACAGGGTCTAGATTGAAATCCCATTTCCATGCCTGTCTGGTTTCGTGAACTTGAGTAGTTCTGTCTCTTGCCCTCTATTGAGTAGACTGATAATGTCCACCTCTTGGTGCTTATGGGTAGAGGGTGCTTGCTAAACATACCTTCTGAGGTTTCATCAAATGACTAAGGTATCTCTAAAGAGAATAATTTTGTGTTTTAAATTAATTATATTGCACTGTTGTGAAAAACACATTAAACATTCTGTTACAATATTACTGCTGGCCACTGGGAGGTAAATTGGGATTTAGAAAAATAGATGCTGATTGATTGACTGATTGTAAGTGTTTATCTGTATAGGCACATACCACATTGCATACATGGAGGTCAGAGGACACTTGCAGGAATCTGTTCTCTCCTTCCACATATGGGCTCCAGGGATAGAACTCAGGTTATTAGGCTTGGTAGCAAGTGCCTTTACCTACTGAGCCATCTCACCTGCCTAATTTAATGAGTTTTTATTTGCTTTGAGATGGAGGTGCTCTCCATCACTGGTGCATTGTGTTGATGACATTTTTGTTTTTCTTCTGTAGTTGTCTTGAGTCCTGTGTAGCTTCGTAAAGATCCAGGTCCAGTTTTCCTTTTCATCTTTTGAGGTGGGAGCGCTTTTGTTTTGCCAGGCACTGATAGGCTTTCAGACATGCTGTCGTGTCCAGGACAGACATGCCTTTACCCTTTGAATGACATAGGAGTAACCAAGTACAGTACAGTCAGGAGACCCACTCAATAAATAATAGTTATCCAAGGAAACAAGAAACAAATCCTCTTCTCCTGTCCTTCAGTCTTTAAAGAAATTTTGTTGTGATGTTACTTTTGAGTGAACACAAACATTGCCCTGTACGTGTTCAACCTGCTGCATGAGCAGAACTCAATTATGTCGCCTTGTTGACATTTACGGATGATTTAGTGGTGACTTAATATGAAACTTAGGTTAGAGTGTCTTAGGCTAAGAGGCTGAAAATTGCTACTCTATCTTCTATGAAAGGCAAGCGTCTGTGACTATAGGGAAGATATTATGCCTTTTTAAAATTATCTTTTGTAAAATTAATGAAAAAAATCTAATAGATCTAGGACACTTGGGATTTACAAATATCGTATGTGAGAAATTCCAGCAGTGATTGTCCTAAGAGATACAGAAGTGGTTGCATTTGACAATATGAAAAACTGCATTTGCTTTGTAACTAGCTCTGTGTAGAAACACAGTTTTCAAAGTTGGTATCAGTTGTGAACCACATGCAGTTTGTACATCTCCAGTATGTACAAAGTTGTTTGACAAAAAGAGCCCAGGAACCATGAAAGCTATGTCCCAGAGCCTTCCCAGCAAGTGCTGACCTTGCATTATTTCCCAGTACAGCCAAATGAAAGAAGACAACCCCAGGAGTCGTGGGAGGTTGTAGACACATCATAGGGAGGGGCTACCAGCAAGGTGGACTGTTCCCCTTTATCATAGGTCTCATTTTTGTCTGTACCATTGCTTCCCACAGCATACTTTCCTCCCCATTCCTGCACTGGAACTGGCAGTTAGCTTGCCTCTCTAGGGCGTGAGGTCCCTTACCACTGTTTCTTATAGTGAGGTGCATGGAGTTTGTGATGGCATATAGAGAGCAGCTGAGTTGTGCTGATGTGTGGACCTTGACTATGTGTAGGATGTGGCCAACCCCTTGCTGAAATTACAGAGGCCTCTGTTTTGGAACTTTCTAGCTCTCTTGCAACAGTCAGAATCATGGGTGCTGTTCTCATCCTCGCTACAGGCTATACTGCTGGGGTCAAAGACTCAAATTCTATAGGGCAGTGGAGGTTCTAGAAGTAGCACAAATGGGCAGTGCCTTCTGTCTCATGCTTTCACAGAAGCCATCAAAAGCATAATGTTTTTATTTTGTTTTTTATTTTTATGGATTTTTTTTTTTTTCGTACAAGGCTTTACTCTGGGCCCAGGCTGGCCTTAATCACATAACAATCCTCACGTCTCATCCTTGAGTGCTGGGATTACAGATAGAAGCCACTGTACCTAGTTTTTCATATTCTTCTTAACTCTTCAACAAGAGAGATACCAGTGATAACTTTAAATAGCAAATAGCACCTGAAAATTGTCTATTTTGAAGACTGCTAATATTATTATGCTTTTGAAGGTTGAATGTTCTTCCAGGGTTTGTGTATTAGACCTGGTCTGCAGAGTGGTGCTGTTGGGAGGCTGTGGAACTTTTAAGAGGTAGGGCCTCATGGGAGATCTTCAGGGTATGCCATTGAAAGATCCTGTGAGACCCTCGCCCCCTCCTTCACTTTCTGCCCGGCCTCATGCTCCCACCATAGTATATCGCTCTGCCCACATTTGTGAAGCACAGCAGCGCAGGAATTGTGGACTCAGACCTCCCAAACTGTGGCTCCATATCAACATTTCCTATCTTGTCACAGTCTCAGAAAGCTAAATAGGAACCAGTAAGGAAAGGTGGGAGCTGTGGAAAACTCTAGAGCAGCGTCATAGCTGATTTTTACTCTGTGGGATTTGGGATGAATATTTCCAGAGCTTCTGGATTTTGATTTTTAAGTGCTCTATTTTGGAGTGTAGGCAGATAATTCAACATTATGTTTTTAAATGTTGAAAGACATGGCCTACAAATTACTAGTTTTAAGCTATGTGTATAGTATTTCCTTGCCCATATTTTTCCCTCACTTTCTCTTAGCACATAATTGAGGACATGCTGGATATTCAGTTTTCTTCTCTATTTTGTTACATAGCATTTTATGAAATGTTTTCTCAGATTACTAAAAGTTCTTCGGTATGTACTGATGTCTGTAACGTTCCATGCTATGAATGAACCGTAATTTGAGCATTATATTGCTTACCTTTAAAAATTCATAATGAAAGCCATTTTGGGCACAAGGCTTTTTTCCTTCCTCAGTACACTGTTCGGCCATTTACCACTATAATGGAATAACAACACTTGGGAGGCAGAGGTAGGTGGATTTCTGTTAGTTTGAACCTGGTTTCCATTGCTGGCTTTGCTCCTTACAAGTCATGAGACTTGGGGCAAGTCACATAATCCTCCTTTTTTTTCTCATGTGACATGTGAGAGACTCCAAACCTGGGAGCACTGTAGAGTACGGCCGACCGCTCAGCTGCAGGTTGAGTCTCCACAGTCTCCTGCGGTACCTAGCGCCACTCCCACCAACCTTTTCCAGATGCTGTTTTCACACTTAACTATCCACTTATGTTTCTTAGTATGTGAATTGAGAATTTTTAGTTCTGTTGAAGGTGTCCATCTTGCTTTGTATCCTCTTTCCCTTTTCTGTGTTTTGTGAATATTAAAGCTGTCATATTTTTGCCTGCATTTTTCCTTAAGGGGAAAATCACTGTACTCTGTATGCTGAGCAAGACGGTTGTGTAAGTCATTGTTGTCTCACAGTAATAGGCATAAGCACTATGCTGCAGCAACATGGGGAGGGTTGGGTCTGGGAGATGGTGGTCTGAGATTCAGTGGACAAGTTGGTATTAGTTAGAAGGACAGGGAAAAGTGGAAAGGAAAGGAGAGGACAGGAGGGGAGAAGAGGAGAGGAGAGAGAAGCCACAGGCAGTGGAGGGAGGTAGACAGACATGGGACATGTGTGAGGTTGGCATGAAACAAGGAAGAGCTTTGTGCCCTTTCTGAAGGCTGAGGAGAGCCATAGAAGATTTTCAGCATATAAGGGTGTCGTGTGTGGTAGAAGAATTTACTGGGATCATTGCAGTAAGTACTGGCTGAGAGGAAAGGGCTCCGCCTCCCGATCTGGAAGTTTGTTTCATCTCCCTGGTGTGGTGCTGGCAATGAGGTAGACAATGACTATGATGTCCCTTAAAGTACCTCTCACGCTCGTTCCACCGTGTGTCTTGTTTATAACGCTTCTTGGAACTGCAGTCATAAGGATGCATTCAGCTTATGCTTAGGAAATCATGGAGCTTACCTTGAGCTGCTCCATGCTCAGGTGTCCTTAAGAGTGGATGGGTATTGTGGCTAGCTTTTCCATGTGAAGAGATGGACTGAGAACACTAGAGTAAGTTATGGTGAAGTAAGAATTTGTAATAACTTGGATGTCAGTGCTGTATGTTTTACCTGTTGCTAATTTTTTAAACTAAAAGTAAATCTTCCAATTTTAATGCTCTTGGAGAACAGGATTTTTTTGTTAAATTTTTGAACATTTTATACAATACATCTTAATCAGATTTAACCATCTCCCCATATCCCCTCCCACTGGATTTCATGCATTATAGGGTCAAGTTTGTATACCCCGATGTCCCATGATGCAAGTTCATCCACTGGGGTCTCATCAGTCTCTTCCTTAAAGATCTACTCTCCCTCACTTAGCAGTAATTAGCTGCTAATAGTTCCTCTACTAAGAAGAACTATTGGGGTCTGCTTCTTATTTCCTCACTTCTATGCTGGGTTTTTGTCTGATTGAGTTGGCATGGGTCTTGTGTATGCTGTGACCATTGCTGCAAGTTCATGTGAGCAAATTCACAGAGGCCCAGGAGACTCTTCTATCCTTATAATCATTCATCAGCTCTGACTCTTACAAATTTCTGCCCCCTCTCTTACAACTTTTCTGCTCTCCCTTTGGCAGTGGTCCCTGAGACATGGGTTGGTGCGATTTCATATAAGAGTCCTCTACGGGGACACACATTTTGCAGTCTCTTATTCTCTACATCTTGGTCAGTTGTGGCCCTCTGTGTGCATCACATTCTGTTATATGAGGAAACGTCACTGGTGAGAGTTGAACAATTCTCATTAGTATTCTCTGTACCCTCTCTTCTGCTATGCTTCCTAAGCCTTAGGTGTAGAAATTCCATTGTGTGTCACTTAGAGCTGGGCATCTCTCAGACACTTATTCTCTTGTGTGACTAGTTATGGAACTCTAATAATCTCTTTCTGTTGCAAAAAGAAGTTTCATTGATGAATGGTGATTGGTATACTTGCCTGTAAATATAAGGATCCATATTTAGCATATAGTAAGAAATTACATTTGCCTGGGGGTATGATACAGATAGGGTTTTCTCTAGGATCTATGACCTCTCTAGCTATGTGTATTTGGCCATGTTTACAGTGCCATACATGAGTTCCCTCCCATTGAGAGGGCTTCAAGTCCAATTAGGTAGCTGTTGGTTATCCCAACATAAAAAGTGCCACTACTGCACTGCTAGAGCTTGTCGAGCTAATTTTTGTGGCTACTAGACTTTAAAGCTAGGATTTAACCACTAATTGATTTTTTTTTTTTCTCCCTTAGAAGCTTGCATAGTATCCTGTGGAACTATGAGAGCTGGTCTTCAGGGAGGAGGCTTCCAGGTCAGCTTCTGTTCCAGCTCCATTACTCTGACTCCTGTGTTTGAGGTGTGGAGGAGGGGTTTTTAAACACTGTTTACCCTGTTACTTTGGCAGCTACATTACAACTTCCATTCATTTTTTTCTGATTGTTTTTCACATGTTGCTGCTAAGTTATATTTTCTCTTCCAACCTGTATCTGTTCATGTTTTGTGTGTTATTGCCCTCACTGTTGGCATTTTCTTTTGGTCCCTGAAGTTTTCAGTGTTAAGTTTTAGTTTCTTGAATTAATTTATTGGATTGGTTTGTTAGCATTTTTATTACCCATGCAGTGAATTTGCTATTTTGTACATTTGGAGAATGTGATTCTTTAATCTTTACCCAGCACGTTAATGAAAATGTTCCCCAAACTCTATCACATTTGTCTTTATGTCACTGTTACCCTGTTGACATCATTGAATAGCACTCTGAATAAGGTTGGTCACTTAATTGAAGGAGCTTTTCCCTCTGTTCATACAGCCTGGTTTTCTTCATCTTGTTCATAATCATCTTTGGGGTGCTAGAGATGATCTCATTGGATCCAAGCCATATTGTATCTTTCTCTGTCTCCTAATTTGATTTCCTAGTCCATTGATGAGCTTGTCAGGGAAGGGGTGTAGCTGGCTGTCATGAACTGGTCTGTGGTATTCTTCCACATTCCTTAATAACCTTTTACATGTAGGCTGATCCAGGGTTGATATCAAGCTTGTGAATCTCTGGGGTTTAGACCCATGGTGGTTAATCTTGATTGTCAACTTGATGGGATTTAGAATCACCTAGAAGTTGAACCTTGAGGAGGGGAGACCCAGTCTGAATGGGGACAGTTGTGTCCCAGTGGGAATACAGAAAAGGCAAGTGTAGTCAACAGCATTGGTTCTCTCCCTAACTGCAGACACCCTGTGACCAATCACCTCAGACTCCTGCCACTATGCCTTCCCCGCTGCACTGCAAGTCGGAGTGAGCCCTCCCTCCTTAGATTGCTTCTTGTTAGCTGTTTGGTCACATCAGTGAGAAAAATAACTAATGCAGTCTGCATCTTGAGGAAAGTGTCCCTCTCTGGAACACCGGCCAATGCAGTTCTGTGTGTTTTCTGTGCTGCTGTGCGCTGGGCCAGAGCACAGAGGGGCCGAGGGCCTGTAGTGTCCTCCTCTGCCGCCGCCTCCTCTTCTGCTCGAGAGGCATTTGTAGTTTAAAGTGATGCCTAGGATTTTGAGGACAGGAATTAAAGGGAAAAAATGAGTTCTTTAGGGAGAAACTAAAGATTTTAACTCAAAAAAAAAAAATACTAAAGCATTTAGGTCAGTATCTGAGTATTGAAATGTAAACCTTAGAACAGCTTATATTTTTAAGACAAGAATTTTTTAATGCTGTTTTATTTTGAAGCAGGCTGTTAGCTGGCTCTCTAAGAACTGCTTTTATTTGGCAGATATGTTTTGTTTGGCCTTCATAGTGTTAATTTTTTTTTCTTCTAAATTAGTTACTAACATTTTAAAATAGGAGATTACAAATTTTAAAAAGAAAAATACCACAATCCTTCTTCATGGAATCTCTTGCTTGGAAGGGTGAAAGCCTAGCCACATCTTCAGTGCCTGTAGGTGACAGTGCCCACACTGTCCACAGCAACGCCTCCTCACTTCCCTCTGGGTCTGTTCAAACAAAGCAGCAGCCTGGATTCCACAAAGCTGAAGCTTAGTGGCTCCACTGTGCCCTGCTCTTCTTGATGTAAACGATCACAGCACTTGCCTGGTTTCTTGCACCTACTTCATCTAGCTGGCTTTTAGAGTATGTTTGAGTTTGCACTTGCTGAGTTAAGAGCTTAACCAATCAAAAATGTTCTTAGAGTTGAAGGAGAACAGTAAGGCTGCAGTTATTTTCCATTTTGTTCCCTGAGCGTAGACTGTCTGATCAGGGTATGGTTATTGAATGCTTGCAAAAGTAAGTGACATGTCCCCTAATACAGTATTACCCTGACAGGGTGGGCAGAGATCACATTCTAGCTCATTGCTAGAGGTGACAGACAAGGTGTCCTAAAAGTAAAATGATTGTAGATTTTGTTTTATTTTAGTTTAATGACTTGTAAATTAGAAAAGCTAGTCTTCATAATCCTGTCATCTGAGAGCTAAACCCTGAGATTCTAGATGGTTTGTGTGAGGTCCTGTCTCTGCTGCCACCGTTTCAATGGCAGAATAGGTGCTGGAGCCCAGGGCTTCTGACTTTCTAGCCCTGTGAGTCTTTTGTTCTGTATTTCATAGTTTGCTGAGATTTGTAGCACTGCTGGGTACAGACTCCCCAGCTCTGCCTCTTCCTAGCTATGTGGCCGCTCTATGCCTTAGTTTTTATTGTAAAAGGTGGTGGATAATGGTGCTGACTTTATAGAGCTGTCATGGGAGTTAGAGTCAATAATGTATTCTAAGAACTTAGAAAAATGCCTGCCCCTTAGTAACGTATACAATGCACAGTAGCTGAAGGGTATCTGTGAATTCTGTATTGCATGACAGCATTAACCACAATCAGCATTTGGACTACATAAAATTCTTATGTAATTATCATTTTCCATTAGAATTTATAAAGGACTTTATAAGTAACATTAATCCGTGTATTTAAAAAAGTGTTCCAGCACCTTGAGCCACTGTTGCCATTTCATTTATAAATTTATCTGTACTCTTCTGGATGTGAAGGAACAGAGAACTTTCAAGCTATTTTAAGTCCTCACTAAGAACTTCATTTGAATGAATTTGGTCAAGTTGTCAAGTAAGTCTTGAAAATACAGTGAGTGTGAAGTGCTCTTAAATGCAAAAGTGTCATAAAGGTAGTGCTCTGTTTTTTGAGTCCATAAGGAGGAAAGTAGTGGGAAACATTATTTCCATAAAGTGTCATATAATAAACACCAAAAATGAAAATTTGAGTGTAGGGGGCACCTTAGCTGAGTTCTGGATCCTATGAGGTAGCAGAGTCAGCCCCAGAGCCAAGCAGCAGCCGTGTCCCCAGAAAGGAGAAGGTGGAAGAGTGTTCTCCAGAAGTTCCATTGTGACTTTGGATACAGTTTTCAGTGCGGGTGGAACAGCCTCCTGCTCTTGGTCTTACAGTGTGAAAGAATGGTCAGGGTTGAAGATGCAGGTGCTGGGCAAAGCCCTGTAGCTCTTGAGGGCCCCACAGCTCATGAAGAAGGTGGATTAGTGAGGTTCTTGCTGCAGACATGAGATGAATTAAGTGATAGCTTCACTTTACCTGTTCCTGAAGTGATGGGAACTTGGCCCAGAGAATAACAGTGGAAACAGGAATAGAAGACAGGAAAAAAATAAGGAGTGTTTGGGAGTCAAATTGATAAGCAGGTGGGAGGGATGAAGAGCATGTCGGGAGTAGCTGTCTTGGGTAAGCATGATTTGGGCCTGTTTAGAGGGAAAGTGAGTTTCCTTGTGTGTATGTGGGAACTTTTGAGGACTCTGCGTGAAGTATTTGTTCACTGCTTTGGGAACCAATTTGAATGGATTTGTGTAGATAAGCACACACTTGTCTGGTAAATGGTTAGTCTGTAACTGGGCAGAGGCCAATCCTGCAAAAGAGATTTGAAAGTCATTAGTGTATGAGTGGTGGTTGAAGCCACAGAGTAGATAATACTTAGTGAGGGAATGAAGGGTGAAGAGAGCCAGCAATCACCAAGCAAGCAGAGACAGAATGTTACCTTACTGCCTCTGGGAGGAACGAGGAAAGGAACGGAGTATTCGATAAATGTCGTTGTCGTTGGCATAAGTGTTGTGTAACAATGGTGGGGGTTGACTCTCTGATTCATGCTGTACACCAAAAATAGTTTATGTGCATTAAATCTTGAATTGCTGAAAATCTCAAGTGTACTTGAAGACAAGATAGGTGGCAGTTTGTGTCCTTCGGTCAGAAGAACAAAATTGGGACATCTAGTTTAATGAAAATGACACAGAAGAGACACAGGAAAGAACAACCGAGAAGCTTATTTGTAAGATAAATAGCTATTGCGCAAATTGTGATAATTATTTATCATACAAAAGGAAAAGAATACAGAATTATTTAGAAACAAGCAAAGGGGTAGAGTGAATGATTTACAAATAAAACATTGCAAATTAGCAGTAAATAGTTGAAAAGGTATTTTTACCACATAATCAAGGAGTTGCTACTTTTACAACCTAAGCGTTAGATAAGATTTTAAAGGAGATAATCCTTGGTGTTGGTGGGAGAGTAGAGAAATAGGTATAGGTTGAATATTCCTATCCAAACTTTTAAAGGGTCAGCATGATGCCGCACATGGGGAATCCACACCAGCCTTCCTGTAACAGTCCAGTCATGACAGAGTCACTAAACATTGCATAAAATTACTTTTGAACAATGTGAATGTGGTCAGTATGAAATATAAAAGGATTTTGGGTTTAGACTTGGTCCCCACCCCAAGATAAAACATTATGTATATGAAAATAAATAAAATAAATAAATATCCAGAATGTGAAACAGTTTGGTTCTTAGTTGTTTGGATAAGGAGTATTCACCCTCTTCTGAGAAAGAGAAATGTTCTTGACTCTTTTTGAAGGAAGGGTTTATCATGCTTTCTTGCATATTAAGAATCTCTTGTAGAAATAGTCTTCAGGTTTATGTATTTATTTTAATTTTGTGTGTGTTCCTATATGAAGGTGTGCATGTGAAGACCGGAGCTCAGCCTCTGGCTTTGTTCCTTAGGTGCTGTACAACTTGTTTTTATGAAAAAGTGTCTGTCCCTTAGTAGGACACAGGGCTCATCACTTAGGCTAGGCCAACTGGCCATTCCTGGCACGTGGGGTATCTTGCTGTCTCTGCCTCCCAGGCACGGGATTATAAGCATACACCACCATGCACAACTTTTTACAGGTGCTAGAGACTGAACTCAGGTCTCCTGCTTGCATGACAAGCACTTTGCTGACTGAGTCATCTCCCCAACCCTGGTACATTTCACTTTCGTAACAGACGAAACATGCTCATTTGTTTGACAGACATGTATTAAAATTTATTGAGGTTGTTACATTCTCATCACTCTTCTAGCGTGACTGAGGTGAGTGATGAGTAAACAGTCATTCTCTTGATAGCGTTCCCTCCTCCTGCCCCTCTTCCAGGGTGGGAGGACCTGGAAGTATAGGCAGCACTACAAGGTGCAGTGCATGAGGACGGTGGATTGGGGGCGGCCACTGAGACCAGCAGGTATATGGAGTGTTAGGGAGCTACACTGATTGTGGCTTTGTAAGAATGAAAGAGGAACATCATTTTTCCCTTTGAGTTGCTGCACATGACTTTTTCAATCTGGGTCATAAAGTGCTGGCTCATAAATACCTCTTAAGTTGTTTTGGACCTAACTATCTGAAACTGTTAGGTAATTCTTTTTACAAGGGCACTGTGAAAACATTAATGAAACACTCAGCATGGGAACTAAAACTGTCTGGGAACCCGAGATGGCAGGCATCTTGGGGGCGGGAGGCGGGGAGTCTACTGTATCAGACTTTAATCAGTAGTCAAAGCCAGAACAATACTGAAATTTAACTTTTGCTATATTGTAAGGGCACATCTATCACTGTGAATACTGTAAGATATTTCCCCAAGGAACATTTTGGTCTACAATTCAAATAGAATATTGTTGTTTATGTTTGTTTTAATTTCTCTGCATTTCCTAGAAATATTTTTAATACACTGTCATCAAGATTTTTTGTTTTTCAGGATCCGTCATGTCAAGTTTGCTAACTTTTCATTCCACTGAAGGCTTTTTGTAATTCAAATAGCCTGCCTATTATCAACTCCAGAATGCTGAGACAAGTTTTAATATATGACTCTGTGCTCAAAATCCTTTGAAGGCTTCCCATGACCTTGCCATACAGCTGCAGATAAGGCCCTTCTAGATTGTGGCCTAGGGTCCTTCTTACAAAGCCACAATTAGTGATGTGATGTGTAAACTTACTGGGTACTACTAGTTTCTCAAACTTTGGAAACAGAATGTCAACCACCCTCATTTCCATTGTTACATTGATTTTTGAGGTGGTCCTTGTGGTTTATCCCAGTGACCACCAGTAATCACCAATCCCTTCTAAAGACACACTATCATTGGAAGGAATGATCAATGTGGAACTTGAACTCTAGGGCCAAAGACTCTGAGAAGTGTTGGACAGAATGTAGCGTGTCTCCTGCTTGCTTTGGTGCTGGGAGTGTCTCAGTGCAGTTTGGGAACCATATCTCTCTAACTTTCATTCCTAGTGTGGCCAGCACTTGAGGTAGTGGGTGGCCTAAAGGTAAGAGCACCTGTGTGGACCTGATGTGGTACCCCTAGGCCAGAGATGCACAGCTCTCCAAGAAATGTGATTATGGACTCAGCAGTGACACTGAATGCATCGTTCTTCTGCTAAAAGTTTCGCAGTCAGCATGAGGAGGTTACAGAAGTGAATGCAGAGATAGTCTGAGAGAAACAGGTGCTGTAGTGAGGTGCTGTGGAGAGTACAGTGGCCTGGAGAGCTGTACATATTCTGGTGCAGCTTAAATGAGGTCCAGGCTGTGTATGGGCTGCAGTCTTAGGATTTTGGGTTAATCTCTCTTTGTTATGTATATCTTCCTGCCCTATTTTGATGAATCATATCCACCAGTACCCTACAAAGAGTGAGTAATAGGAAGTTTACCTTTTGTAGTGTGTTGTTGTTGTTTTGTGGGGGTTGTTTTTGAAGCAGATTTTCCTGTTGCCCCAACTGGCCTGGAATTCGCATTGCAGACTAGACTGGCTCCACCTCATGGGGATTCACCTGCCTTTACCTCCTGTGTGCTGGGACTAGAGGTGTGCGCCTCCAGTTCTGGCTTTACGTTTGTAATCTTGCATGTCTTGGCAGTGCATTTTATCTTCACAGGTAACCGTTTGAATGTATGAATCAAGAGGGAAAATAATCTTCATTTATATTGTGAAAGACATTCCTTTAGTTTTCAGTGCTAAGCATAATATGTACACCTCCATCAAAGAATATTGAAAACATGTCCAAGTGTCTCCTCCTGCACTCTATAAGCCCCTGTGGAGATAGTACTGTCAGGATCCCTGTAACACAGGAGAGGGTCTGTCCAGACTCACTTGGCAAGTTCCTCGGAGTCCTGCCTCTGGACAGAGACTGCGTTAGCAGCGTGGGGCTTTCTTTGTGTGGGTGCCTCGTGACATCGCTCTCCAGCTTTCGTGATTGCCTTTTGCTTCTGTTCTGCCTTCTAGTGTGTCAGAAACTCTTCACTCTCAAGCTTCCAGTTCACTGTAGTTTCTTTGTGAGTTATGACAAGGGAGTATCTCCGTGTGGTTGTAAAAAGATACAATTCTGGAACTAGAAGATGCTCTGGGCAGTGAACTCCCTGACTGACCGAGCAGGTGTTCCCGAGGCTTCTCAACACTAGGAGGGCGGGGAGGGTTGGAAGGGTATCTGGGGCTACATGCTCAGAGGCACACTTCATGCCTATAGGATGGGGAGGGCATCCTCTGTCACATTTCCTCTTCCCTCTCTCTAGCACCCCACCACCACCAAAAGCTAGGGAAACAGAAATTAAAGAATGTATATTTGGACCACAGCTTCTGGCTTTAGTTTGACTTTTCTCAGCTCATTTTTCTGATTAGCTTCAGTGGAGAGTTTCCAAACCTCAAGAACACTAGAGCCAGAATTCTCAGTGCTGAGGGAAAAGCAAAACAAAGTATATGTATGAACACACCATTTTCACAGGGGGGGGGACTCAAGCTTGGGGTCACATTGTAGACAGAAGAGTGATGTGCCACCTGGGGCCAGGCTTGGGCTCTGGCCTGGGCCTCAGCACACCTGAGCTTGGTGCCAGAATATGCAAAGTAGACTTAAAGGACAAAAACAGACTTTCTCCTTTCCATGCATATAAGAAATAATCTCGGAGCAAGGTATAGTCTAAAGGTATTATTTGTTTGATGCTTAGAATGCTTAAAACGAGAAATTAGTTGCTCATATAAAAAATTTGAGTGTTTTATAAGAAATCCCAGATTCCTAACCTATCTTGAGAATGTAGGCGGTTTGCCTGCCAGGTACTACAGTTCACACCTTCCTGCTAGTTACAGTCTGCTTTACGGCTGCTTTAAGAGACAGTGCTCTGAAAATTGAAATTCTGTAAAACTTTGTTCTTTAAGGAGTGGGTTAGGGAGGTAATGTGAGCCTCAACTAATAGTGGTTCTGCCAGAAGTGAGGGGAGGAAAGTTTCATAAGCATTATTTTTTTCATCCCAGTAAGTACGTTGGAAAGTTCTGGCCATGTGTTCTTCTGATCTGAGGATAAGTTCATTCGAAAGTCTGGGTTGGGAGGGAAGTTGATGTTAGCACATCATAATACTGTCCACAGGACTTGGTCAGAACGTTCTAAGTAAATGTTACAACAAAGGAAAATCTTAATTATCCTACCCATGTTAGTTGTGCAGGTGCACGTGACATCACACTGATCCCACTATGCTGTATCGCCCCATCCTAATACTTGAGAGCCCCACCATAGGTGGCTTTGCTGCGACTAAGTTTGTGCCAGTCAGCCACCCAACCTTCGCCATGCATGTTCCCTGCTGGTGGGAGTGTAGAGTTGCAGCTTTGCTTTGGGAGTCTGCAATGGCCTGAATCAGAGCTTGCCTCTGGGCTGCAGTGGTGGAAGCTGAAGCCAGCCGGATTAAGTGATTTGCCCTCAGTCATACCGCTAATTAGTAATGGAGCCAAGATTAGAGTCCTAGCCTGGCAGCACCTGGTCCTGAGCTCTTCCTTGGCCGCCTTCCTCCAGCCCCCTCATCACTTTCTTCCTGGCATTACAATGGAACCTGATTCTCCCTTCTAGAATAACCATAAGCTCATAGTGAGGCATTCTTTCAAGATATGTTTAGCCAGTTGGTAAGGTAGTTTGTGATTATTAGAGTTACTCCTGCACAGCTGTATAATTCTGTAACTTCAGCAGCGTGTGCTGTGGACATTCCATGAATACATATTCATTCTAATATGTATGCTTGGTGACATTAGAATTGACAAGGAACTTGTCCACTCATCTAGAAAATAAGCACTGTGTGCTTCTGTGTGTTTTGGATAAAATTAGTAAGGTAACTAGGATTCATTTTTTTGTATATTAATGGTATTTAACAATAGCTAAGATGAGAGTGTTCCATTTGCTTTCAGTGACAAGTATATTTTTAAAATTCTCAACTGGGTATGGTATCCCATGCCGTTAATCCCAGCCCTTAAGGCAGAGGCAGGTGGATCTCTGTGAGCTGCAGGCCAGCTTGTTCTACATATCAAGTTCCAGGCCAGCTTAGGCCTGACTCAAAACAACAACAACAATACAAATAAGCAAAAAAAAAGAAGAAAGAAAAGAATAAAACTGTCTCTTAGTGTGAAGCATCCAACCCTGATGGATATATCTACAACACAGTCCTTACACATAGGGCATAGCGAACCTTGCAGAAAGGGGGCCAGAAAGAGTATAAGAGCCGGAGGACCAGGATGCCATCTTTGGATAGTACCTTCTAAACATGACAGGGATGCCTTACTCATGAAATCTCAGCAGTATGGTTGCTTGTACAAGAACTACACAGTGATCACACCAGTTGCTGTGCTGCTGTAGATGGGGGAGCATTTCACAACATCCCACTTCTAGCTTCTAAGAGTGGGGCAATCAGTTTTCTCCGGGGAAAAGCCTCCATTATGTTAACTAATCCTAAGTGGTCAACCCTAAATGTAGGTACATATATATGGGCAACACTAATTGACTTAGTAGTGTGTATGTGTGTGTGCCCACACATATATGTACATGTGTAATAATTTTAGAAGAGGTCATGAATTCAAAAGGGGCTGGGGCGAAGCTGCATGCTCAGTGAAAAAGGACAGCCTTTTCCGATAAGGACCCGTCCTCCATCACGGGTATCTGAGTAGCTGTGCTCCCTGCTAGAACCTCCAAACACACTCTCGGGAGGCTGGGGCACAGGAAGAATTGGAGAGGGAGGAGGGAAGGGTCAAGATGTATATTCAGTACTCTGTGTATGAAATTCTCAAAAAGATTACAAATTAAGAAAAATTCTCTCTTAGGCCTCAGTTATTAGGATGTGGATATTTTTCCTACCAAGTCTGTTGTTCAACTGTCTTCTTACATTTTCTATATTTGTCAATTGTTTTTTTTTTTTTTAGTGTTTCATTTGGTAAAAAAATTAACAGCACCCAGTGTACTTCTCAGAACTATTTCCATCTCTCACTGTTCCTTTCATTGTGTACTCTTATTGTTCTTATTTATGGCTGAGCCATGTTTGGTTGGGAAGACTAATACTATCCACGCTATTCTACATTATCTTTATTTGTTCTGAGAGCATTTTTTATTGCCCTTTGGTTTTCGAGCTTATCCTGAGTCTCTTTCATTCATTCTTATGGGATATATGTATATTGGTTCATATGTTCTATTGTCCTTGATTTTCTGTGGTGTAAAACTAAGGAGTATTAGTTCTGACAAGATGTCAGTGCAGTGGAAGGACTTGATGGCTATGGGTGAGAACACCATTACTCTGTGGTGTTCCTGAGTGTTCAGTGGTAGACTCACTCATGTCTGTGTCATCTGTCCTGGCTCTCCTATGACAAGTGTTCTGAGTTCTGTAGGAGGCTGCCTTTGTCTGGAGTGTGGATTAGAAGCACATCAAGGTTGATGGCTAGAAATGGAACTTTGAATCCTTTGGTTTCCACCTCTTCTCTCACTGCCCTCTTCTTAATGCACTGTACATAATTTAAATTGCACCATCCGTGCATCTGTCATTTAACTACCAAATCTAGCAGTCCTCCTTTCTTGTTCTCTTCCCCATCCCTCACACACTATATAGTAAACATGTAGCTCTGCACATTCTGTTTTACATGTGTCTAATAACTTGATTCTCATAATGAACTCAGGGAGGAAAATAAAGTTGCATTCCCACTTTGGAGATGAGGGAACCTAGGCACAGATGAGTTAGGGTCCCATTGAGGTCATGTAGTTAATGGCATATCTGGGACTCAACCCCAGTCTGTGTTATAACTTAAGTGTTTTGTTTGGCTTTTCTTTATCTTAGTAGTATTAAGGTAGAGAGTTGGTGTTTATGTATTCAAGTATAATCTGGGATGGGAAGCCTGTTGTTGGACTGTTGAAACCTGAGACAGCATCCGCAAGCAGTAGCGTTTGATGTCTGAGAGCCAGGGTGACAGAGTTCAGTGTCTCAAGTTATGAGTGTACAGAGTGCTTCAGCATCTGTCATGACCACTTGTGGAATTGTGTACCCAGTGTGAGATATGTCTTCAGAGCCATTTGAACAGCATCTGAATACCTCTCTTGTCCTAGGACTGACTACATTACATAGATGATGAATGTTTACTTATGCTGGAGACTGCCATCCAGGGTGGTGGACAATAAAAGAACTAAGATGAGTCCAAGCTTCCGATGGCTCCTGTCAGCACTTATTCTTCTATACCTGATGATGCAAGTAAATAGCCAGAAGAGGGGTATGTACATCAGACTTGCAGAAAACGAGCAAGCCTGTTTTTGTTTTAACTATGAAGTAGTCTTGTTTCTCCCTTAATCTCCTCAGGGTTTTGTTGGTTAAAATGCATTTCTCTGCAATGCTTTTTCTAAATACTTTGGTTTTTTTTTTTAAGGCCCTTAAAGATAGATCAAAATACTCTTCTGCCTTATAAAAACAACAAAGCATAATTTACATACATGAAACTCATTGCTTTAGAATACAGTTCTCTGAGTTTTGACAATGCAGTTGCTTTCCGTAGCACCATCAAGATCTGACTGTCCCAGCACACAGAAGCCGCCCCATGTGCTTAGTTGCCAGCCCTTCCCTCCCTACCTCGCCAGCACTGCTGTTTTCTGTCTCAAATTTTGTCATTTTAGAATGTTTTATAAATAAAACTTAAATGTCTTTCAATGTGTTTTTTGTATCTTATTTAAGAAATAGAAGGATGTTTATGCAGATACTGATTGGCTCATTTTTGTGAAGAACATGATTATCCTGCCTCTCCCTGGCTTCATTTTTATAATGTCTCTGTAATTAAACATCCGTTCCCCCTCAACCACTGTGTAAATAACTTCATTATTATTATAGCTGTTGATTTTCTAATGTTTCTGTTTTCTGTCATATATTTATAATTTATTGCAACAGTTCGTCTCCTGTCCAAATCCATAAAGATAATAAGTTTCTTTGTAGACATTTGTAGTCCGAGGTATTTTCCATCCATCCCTCCCCCCTCCCTCCCTCTCCCTTTCCTCTCCTTCCTTTCTCCCCCTTCTCTTTGTTTTCCACCTTTCCCCTCTTCTCCACCCTCTTCCTTTCTTTTCATTTTCCTTACAGAGTGCTTTTTGCATTGTGTAGTGCTCCTGTATTCCATCACGTAGTGTCCTTGTTTAGATAAGAATAAGAACGTTTAGAATTATGATCTTCCGAGTTGCTTCCTTTCTGTCATTTAAGCCCACACATACAAAAATGTTTTCCGCAGACGGGTGTGTGTTCATTGCTTCTTGAGTAATTGTACTCCACAACTGTCGAAAGGTCGATTATAGGTTCCTGTGGAGGGGTAGTCCAGTCCAGTCAGTGAAGAACATAGACATGTTTGTGGATGTGGGGTGCACCTGTTTTTTCTGGGATTTTTTCCCCATAAATGGAGCGCTTATAAATGGGGCTCTAGGAGATTGAAGAGTGATAGAATTCCTGCATCCCCCTCTCATCTCATCATTGAATCTATATATTCAGTTGCCTAGAAGTGAATTTTTTTCTTGACACGGGTCTCACTATGTAGCCCTAGCTGGCCAACAATGCAGTGTAGACTAGGCTGGCCTTGAACTCAAAGAGATCTGCTTGCTTCTACTCCCAAGTACTGGAATTAAAGGCATGTGTCACCATACCCAGCTGAAAGTGAAATTTTTTATAACAGTCTAAGCCTAAGATACTAGACCAATTAGCTGACTTTCATCACTTACCCTTTAACTTAAACATACCCCAGAGCAAAACAAAAAAAAAAGTCCCAAAGTTACAAAAATTAACTGAAACCAGTAGCAGCCCATGTTTCTTCATGAAGAATGTGACTCTCTGGTACTTAGCACGGAGAGAGTTTGACCCTCACAGGACTGCATGTTCTGTGTTGTGTATGGACATGTGCATATATGTTATTTCTCCTTCAGGGGTGCTTCGAGATTTGAAGTGTACAACTAACAATTTACAAGTATGGGACTGTGCTTGGAAAGCACCTCTTGGAGCCAGCCGTGGAACTGTTAATGAAGTTTGCATTGAAGACAGGTAATGAAATATTAAGATTCATCTGTAGCTGTACCCCAGAGGTTCTTTATTGCTCATTTTAGAATGTGACAGTTTTATTCTTAGATTTTTAAATTACATTTTCGCTCAATTTTCTATTTTTTAAAAATTCCAAGTCTTAAATTAGTCAAGATAGAAACAAACTCTTCTGGCCAAAAGTTTGTTTCCTTTGTTATGGGGGAAGTAAATGTGGAATGGACCTACAATGTGAAAATCTGCTGTGGGAAATATTGCTAGTCTACCCAAAAGTAGTGTCTCCCTATGTCAGATTGAAGTTTGTCTGTGTCTGATCAACAGTGTCAGCCGCTCATATGCAGGCTGGACTCTCACGAAGGTGGTCTGGAACATGGCTATTTGTCATCTTTCACCTGGAATCTCATGGTTCAAGGTGATAGGAGCAATCCTCATGTTTGCATTTGAAGAAGCAAGCTCAGAAGGGAAGAATGCTTTTCTATTTAAAAGAATTATAAGAAGTCCCACAAATCCTAGACTGACAGTGGAAAGATCCAGTCAGATGGCTAAGCCTGGCTCCCTAAAAGGCTGGGAGAGAAGTTCTCCTAGGTGGATGGCGATATGCCCAGTAAGCACTGGGTTCATGTTACTAAGGAAAAGGGTGAAATGTTCCTTGGGAGGCAGGGAAAGCTTTTACTTCACCTTATATCTCAAGTAATCTTGGGTAGACTCAGTTTTTCTGCCTAGTGTAGAGGCTTGAACATTCTCCTGCTTTTTCCTAATCCTAGCAGGACACTGAATTGCTTAGAAAGCCAGATAAGTTTCAGGGACTTTATCCCTAGGTCTCACTATGCTGACAAGTGGTCCTAATATAAATTGTCATAATGGATGTTCAAGTACAATCAAATAGTTTCCCTTCAGCATACATTTATTAAGCATTATAAGCATTGGGGTGATTGTCAGGCAAGAGAAACCAAGTTTAATGTCTTGCTTGTGAAAATAAAGGGCTTTGTCCTGCTTATGTTTGGGTGTCAGCTAAACTTTCTACCCTGAGCTTCTTCCTAAGACTCCAGGTATTATGAGGTTGTAGGAAGGGGAAGAGAAGGAACACAACCTGTGCTGGCTTTTAGAGCTTCCTCTTGAAGTCGATAACTGTGACTTTGACTCTTTGCTCTGGCCACGTAATGTTTGAGCCACATGGCTATACCTTGCTTCAAAAGGACATAGGACAGTCTTATACTGAGTCCAGGAGGGGAGAGTCTGATAATTTTGATTAATGGCATGAATTTCCTCAATGGGAAGGAAAGGTCATTCCAGCTCACCAGGAGTATACAGCAAACAAACAGCAACAGTGCTCCAGATGGCTTGTTGTCATACATGTGGCATGAAGTACAAAGGAGAGGAGACCAAGAGTGTGGCAGTTCGATGGTGTGGAAGGCTGTGTGTGTGGCAGGCCAAGTGTGTGGCTAAAACTAAGAAAATTCGATTTGAAGAATTCTGTTGGTTTCAGGTCATAAGGTTAAAGAAGTGAACCAGAAGGGTCAAATCTGAAGTCCTAAGCAAATGCTGAGAAGCTGTGCTCAGTTCTGGGTGACGGCCGGGGTACAAGAGGCCTGGAAGGTTCCTTTGTGCTAATTAATATTTTCTTGATAAGTTAGATATTAATCAAAAGAATGTAAACATAGCCCATAGCGATAAAAAGAACTGTGACACCAGAAAGCAAAATGCTGTTTGTCTTTCAGAATTTTTTTTTTTTTCTAGAAGAGGAGTAGAAGCATTTCAGATCCAAATTTGTTAAAACAAACCCTGGGTCCAGGCGGAGAAGTAGACAAGATGTAGGTCTGTGCAAAGGGGCCACTGGATCCAGTTCCATCCATAGGCTTCCACTGAACCTAGTATAAGGCATTGTGATGATCCTGAGTGTTGGGTATACAGGGAACAGAGTGTGTAGAAAAGAGGCAGCTCCGAGAAAGGCTGAGGTAGGGTTTGAACCTAGTGCTAAACTCCAGGGTTCTGAACAAATTACCTCTGCTTACTCTTATTTTCTGGTAATCTAGTTATTTTTCCTACCAATTCCCTGATAAAACCGCCATTTACCTCTTTTTATTTTGTCTTGGCAGGTATTGCATCCTAACATACTTCTGCATACAAAAAAGCATAAGATATTTTCCATTATGTATTATGTTAATCAGGTTTTATGAAAATAGCACTGTTTTGTGTGGTAGTTTTTTTTTCTTTTTTTCTTTTTACCTTCAGACCTGTAGTCACAGCTGGCCTAGAGCTCACCATGTAGACCAGGCTGGCCTCAATCTTACAGAGATCCACCTGCCTCTGCCACCTGACTGCTGGGATTAAAGGTGTATTCTGTCATGCCCAGCTTAAAATTTTGTTTCTTTTATTATAGGTTCCATTCATGCTATCGGTTAGAGAAAACCAACTTTAAAATTCCAGCTCTTTCACCTGGTGATCATGAAGTAACAATAAATTATCTACATGGTTTTGAAAGTTCTCTAAGTAAATTCATACTAAATGAAAAAAATGTTTGTAAGTATGTGAAAATAAATTTTTTTATTCATTATCGCTGGTATTTCCTTTTATTTTTTGAGACAGGGTCTTGCTATGTAGCTTAGACAGACCTTGAATTTATGATCTTCCAACTTCAATCTCTGAGGACTGAGATGTGTGTGTCATCATGCCTAGCTAGAAATTAATTTTAAAATTAATAGAACAGTGTCCCTGTTAGTACTTTGGTGTTGTATATTTGCCACAAACCCGTGGTTCTTTGAATTTCATTTATATTAATGCTTTCATTCCCTCAGCATCCTGTTGAAGAAGGATGTAAATGTGTCTTCCAGTCAACCAAAGTAGATGTGCCAGAATTCAAGAACCTTCCCTCACTTGGTCACTCTTGCTCTCTGCCCATTCCATTCCTGCACACTCACCAACATTTCTCAGGTGGACTTTACCCTAGGAATCACCGCCCCAGAGGAGATTCCATCCATTCTTTGCTCACACTAGGACAAGCTGTACTTCTTTGTGACAGTTTCTAAATTGAATTCATAGTCCTGTGTATGTTTGGTGTTTACCATGTATCTTCTACACAGGAAATAGGTTCTCTGAGGGAAGGGACAGAACTTTGTTTTCTGCACAGAGCATCTGGCACAGTGCTGTGCAGGTCACAGGCACTGGCAAGTTTCCAAGTGAATGTTTAGGATATATGCTACCAACATACAGAAAGTGCAGAGTGGCTTGGGCTGACCGAGATGGAATGTGGACTTTCATAGACTTTCAAGCCCAAATCCTCTTGACTCTCATAGTGGCAAGGAGGTTTGTTAGCTTCTGGCCATTGCCATAGGGTGGTGGTGTAATATTATGGTGACTGCCTTAACAGCAAGAAGAGAAGATAAAATTAGCTTGATTTGTTTAGTTCTATTGAATGGTTATGTATTGGGAAGGATTGATACCAACCTAGACATTTGAAAGAAGAACAAATTAGATGTCTAGCAATAGTCCTTGATTTCTGGCTGAAGTGGGTAAAGCATTTGCCATGCAGGCCTGGCGATTCAAGGTCTGTCTTCATAGCCCACATAAAGGTGGAAGGAAAGAATTTATTCCATAGGATTATCCTTTGACATCCACACGTGTGCTGTTAGTATCGTGTGTTTGCGTGTGTGTGTGTGTGTGTGTGTATAAAATATGCGTGTGGGAGCATGCTTTACCCACTAATATTTTTTTTAATTCCTTTCCATCTGGAACTTTCTAAGTTTCTAGAAAGCAAGCTAAAATTATTCTCAGATGTCTCTTAGCTCAAAAGCAAACCAGATGCCAATTCTTAGGGGTTTGGGGGCAACTTCTGTTTCTACTATGAAGAGAAAGAAAGAAAGAATTAAAAAAAAAAACACTTTAAAATCCTTTCATTTGTAATCATGGCTGTGACTGTCTCTTGTTTGTCTGTGACTGTGTTTTGCAGTTGCCCACCTGCTAAAGTGTAAATGCTGCAGACTTTTGAGGGAGTGAGACATTTTAGTGGGTTACCACTGCCATAGTTCTGGATACCCATTCCATCATGTTTAAGTTAGCTGCGCTTTGCAACTTGAATCACACCCTCACCCTTGGAAGACACACTGGCATCTGAACCTCCCTTCTCCTGGCACCAGATCCACTGCCCCTCATTTGTCCATCTGCTTCCTTCCCAAGCAGCGGCTTCCACTTCCATTTTCCTCAGTGAAGCATCCTCCATGCCCTCTGTAGCTGTGTGTAGCCAACTTCGTTATACAGTTCAGACATTAAATCCACTCATTCTAGTCATACACAGCCCTAAACATCTTATGTGTATCCAGTATAGATTATGTTCAGTAAATTTTAGTAAAATCAGTTTTGTGGACTTACTTATGTTCCAAGACAGGCTGGTGAATAATGGTTTGTCTGTCATTTTTCTCATGTTTGACAGCTGGCCAGCCTGCTCCTGAACATTTATTCCTGCAGTTTCTCATTTTCCATGACTTTATTATTGGACCTTGAACTTTATGGGAAATACTAGGAGTGAGAAGAGAGAAGCACATCTCTGGCTTTCTTTGAACGTACCTCATATGCCTCTCATTTGAGGAAGAATCTCGCAAGAGCATCTGAATCTGTCTCTGTCACCAGAGAGCCGGTGTTTTGCAGGAGAGATTATGCTCGTGCTTTGTTTCCCACTGATGAAGTTTTTAGTAATGTGCCCACTCCCTGTGGCAGGGAGACTTGAAGATGGATGCTTTGCTCTTCCTGCTGCCTCTTTTCAGTGTCCAAGTTTCTCTTGGGGCCCAAGTTTTTGGCAGCGTTGTCTCGTGCTTTCTGCAGTTCAGCTTCAGAGCTACAGTCTTCTCAGACCTCCTCCAGCGCTGGCGTTTCCACGTCCTCAGCAGTCTGTGGCTTCTCTCTTTCCTCCTCCCTGAGGTGACTTATTTGGCCCAGATGACAACCTGTTGACTTCATAGCTCCTTGACCCTGCTTTTTCTCTGGTTTCCTTCTAATTGTGGACCATTCCGTCTCTGGATTCTTAGTGCTGTGACTGACTCCTTCAGGGTGCTGTTGTTAATGGTAGCCCATAAAGTGAGATTTTATGCCTGTGTCTGCATTTCCCCCTCCCCCCACTCTGTACCATGCAGCAAGCTCCTCTGGAGTCTGCACCATGGTCCAAGCCCTTTGCTGTTCTCAGAGCTGCCTGCAGAATTCTCCATTCCTTTCCTAGTGCAGCCATCCACAGCCAGCCTCTTGTATCTGTTCATGGCTCCTGATGCCTTTTGCCTTTCTTCCTACTTCTTTGGGGGGAAGCCATGAGAGAAATCTTCAGTATGTCTTTCTCCTCACAGTGAAGCCTTCATTCCTCTGATCGAGTCACTTCTTCAAAGCAGATTTTTGTCCATTTCCTCTTTCAGCATCGTAAGTCACAGCCAGAATTTTTTCCACCACTCTCTTTGCCATCTGCTTATCTGTCTCAGTCCTCTGCAGACTGGGTCGTGTCTACACAGCTGTACTAGCCTTTCTGAGCTCCTGCTGACCTTCCCTTCTTCACCGTTACCCTTTGGCTTGCGCAGCTAATGCCTTAATCATTAGGATAGTCTCCTGCTATTTAATGGCATCCATACTGGGACGAGCTGTTTAGATGGTTGGCATCCCCTCATCTGAAGGGTTCTGCTGCTGCAAGAAGCTATGAGAAGGCACCCAGGACCTTCCCCAGTGGAGGTATAACGTGTTGTCACTGTCTTAGGCTCAGCCTATGGCCACCCTGCAAGCTCTTGCCTTGCTTCTTTGCAGGCCTCTGACCGGTGACACATGACTGTGGCTGTCTTCAGTAGGAAACGTGTGGATCTGAAACAGCCAGCTGACAGTTTCCTCAAGTCTGTCTCATTAGTCACTGGGTGCTGCAGTGATTATATAGATAATCACTGATAAATACCTCTCTCTGTGTTCTTTGTCCAGTAACAGGTTCACAAGTTTGGTTTTCATTCAGAATTATTGACTTTTTGGTACAGAGGAATAGAGTTTAGAAATCACTGATGAATTTAAGTGTAATGTGAAAAAACATTGCATATTTGATAAATTTTTCTTTCCTTTTTAAAGCCTTAATTCCAGACCCTCCTGAGATCTTGAATCTGTCTGCTGATTTCCCGTCGTCCACGTTACACTTGAAGTGGAATGACAAGGGTTCTGCTTTTCCACTCCACTCAAATGCCATCTGGGAAATTAAAGTTCTGAGGAAGCCAAGTATGGAGCTTGTGAAATTAGTAAGTTTGAATATAAATATATTTTTCCTCTATAACATGAACAAAACCAAACATTTGTTTTATAAGTGTCTACAGTGGTATCACCGAACTTGGGAGTAATTAAAAAAGGCAATCACATATCTTTCAGAGTTCATTAAAAAGCATATGCTGTGATTAAAGAATCACTTGTGGGCTGGTGAAGTACCTTAGTAGATAAAAGGTCTTGTCACATAGTCTGACTGCCTGAGTTTCCTCCCTGGAATTCATGGTAGAAGAAGAGAACCGAATCCTGAAAATTGTCCTCCAGTCTTCATGTGCACATTATGGCATGTGTGTGACCACATTCACAGGTAGACACATTCAATAATAATAAAGGTTAAATTAAAATTTTTTAAAAACTCACTTGTGCAACCATTATAGGAAAATCAGGAACTTAAAGGAGAAATAGGCCCTGATTCTACCACTTCAGCTTAGTAAATGTCTAGTCTTTTAAATATATATGCCTTTACATAAAAGCCTACTTTTAGTTTTTTTATCTAATATTGCACATAAAATATTTTAAACATTTATAACCATAATAATTGAGAAATCAGTAAGCTTATCAGTCTGAAATAACATTGTTATGTTTAGTGTCTTTTTCTCTTTCAGTATTTTTTGAGTGGTTTTCTGTGACTTACATTAAGTTTGCTCTTCATCTGAGTTATCATAAGAAATAGCTGTAAAAAGTTTAACAGGTGATGTGTAAATACTAGGATAATATAAATGGTCAATCATCAATGAAAGGAGCTATTATTCTGAAACTACACAACTTGTTGTCACATAAGCTGGTAATGGTAAGGTAGTGATCTGCTTTTAAAAGGAATTTCTATATGAGAAAGTAACAAACTTCAAAGGAAAATGAAGAACAGACTCACAACAAGAAAGGAGAGGGAAAATGCCCCAGATAGTAATTGTGATACTTTAATTTTTAGTGCTGTATTACTAAATGAATATTTTCAGGCAAGAATTATTATAAAATGATAGCATATTTTCAAAACATGAGAGCTGTCATTCAGTAATAACTTAGCAGTCAGGAATGCTAGGCATTAGTGTTTCATTTAAGGCACTTACTGTCATAGCCATGGAAATTGCGACCCATACAGCTGAAGACAGGCAGGCAGGAGGCCCTCGCTTAGTTGCCTTTTTTCCTTAGGTACAAATTTGTTTTGGTTTGTTTCTGTATTTTGAGACAGGTCTCACTGTACCTCGCTTTGTCCTCCCTAGTGCTAGGGTTATGAGTGCACCGCTATGCATGGTGGTTTAATTCTCTCTGATTTTTTCATTTTTCAAAATAGCATATGTATGTTGCTATTTCTTGACTTATAATATTCTTTATAGTTTGGAGCAGTGTTCTGATAACTGCCCTAATGGAGGATGAGAATTCTTTCCTCTCTCCTCTCCCAGCCCTCACATGCTCAGGCTCCGTCTCCGCATTCTCTTCTTCTCCCTCTTTGTTCCCCACCCCAGTTTCCTGTCTGCTTCCAGGACAGTTGCACTAATACATTGTTTGGTAGAGCAGTGCTCTTAGTATTATAGTTATATACATACTGTTCACAGGTTCTTTTGTAGAACTTTTTATATTGTCTTTTACTGAGTTTTGTTTTTCTCTTCCAGTTGTATGAATATCTTTGAAATGTTTCAATTTACTAGGTCTTTTCTCTGTCTTTGTGTTTGAAGCTCTCTTGAGGCCCTCAGGCTGGCCTTTCTCACATACACATGGATGACAGTTGTATTGCACAGAATAGTAAACTGCTGAGACTGGTAACCAGAGGTATTTCAAGGGCTCCAACTGCCTCAGCCTTTCCAAGAACCACCACTAAGTTTGGAGGGATTAGTGTATTGGCAAAACCTATATTTGTTAGTGTCTGTCAGCTCAATTGTCAGGAAACTGTGGTGCAAGGGTCTGTCACCATCCAGAGTACTCTGTGTGCCTTTCCCCCGGTGGATGTTTCTCTGAAGTCTCATCTTCTTCTTATTTCTACATTTTGGTGGAAACATACTGAGAAGCTATTTGCTATTGCAGATACTCTCTGCTATGTGTATTAGCTAGCTTACAGGTACAGTCTATTTTTTAAATTTAATCATCAACAGATTAAAAAGTCTGTTAAGCTGCTGTTACAGAGGAGATGACAATTAGAACTCGTGCATTACTATTGGAGATGTGAAATGCTACCAGTGAGAGCTCTGAGAACTTCGCATCCTGTGTGGAATTGCAAGTTTAACTGGGTGCAGACTTACAAACCTGGTCAGCTTTACCAGGGTTTTGAAGGCAGTGTTCTACTTAGCGTCCTGTGACGTCTATTCTGTTGGAAATTCAGTGGCCCCTTTTAGTCAATCTGTCACCTTAGGAACTTGTTTTATTTCTTTGTTTTCCAATTCTCTATTTTTTCCTTTCTTCTTAGAATTTTCTTTTTGAGAAACTGGACCGTTAGCCTGGTGTTCTAGTTGTGTTATCTTTCCTGTTTTCCATCCACCTTTTGCCCGGTTTTCTGGGTGTGTGGCCCCTCTCTTTAACTTCACTTTTGTGAGATGAAACACACTGGTTGTTTCTTCTCTTTGAGAATATAGAGATCATTTACATAGCAGTGTATTTTCTTAGGCACTTTATTGAATGTGTTGCTGATTATAACATCCTGTTTGGTAGTTCCATAGGGCCTAATGTTGATAAAGGAATATAATTGAATGATTATTATTGTTAGATTGATTATAGTAGTAGTTCAGACTACTTTTACAGCATTACTCGGGGTGATTTTATATATATTCTGTAAGGATTTTTGTTTTCTCCTAGAGACATACAGAGCATATCGCTACTTGGAAGTATAATTCTGCATTTATTTTTAGGTGTCATTCAACACAACTCTAAGTGGTAAAGACACAGTTCACTACTGGAACTGGACATCAGACCTGCCCTTGGAGTGTGCCACCCACTACATGGGGATTAGAAGGTACATCGACTGTCATCATTTCTCTGGTCGTAAAGAGTGGAGTGACTGGAGCGTCCTGAAGAAC
The DNA here is from genome assembly GCA_035773235.1 of Eospalax fontanierii. Taxonomy (NCBI): domain Eukaryota; kingdom Metazoa; phylum Chordata; class Mammalia; order Rodentia; family Spalacidae; genus Eospalax; species Eospalax fontanierii. The sequence continues at coordinate 85,710,694 of CM069527.1, forward strand.
GTTTCTTGTAAGCTTATATTTGAAGACCTTTGTTTCATATGAGTTAGATTGCTTAAGAGGAAAGGTTAATGTATGCTTTCAGTTCTCTGAATCCTGTAGCTACATGAGGGTCACTTGTGGAGCTTCTGAGCTGTCCACCCCAGAAGTACGGATTAAAGAAGTCAGAGATTGGCTCCACGAATCTGTACCTTTTAAAACTTCCTAGGAGATTTCAGACTTGAAAATTCACTATCATAACCATTGAAAAATAATCAAAAATTACATGTTAGGGGCTAGAGAAATGGCTTAGCAGTTAAGAACACTTGCTCTTAACTAGATTCTGTTCCCAGTAACCACATTGCAGCTCAAAATCATCTGTATTTTCAGGTCCAGGGGATCAGATGCCTTCTTCTATCCAGGTACCAGGAATGCTAGACTTGAGTACATGGTACACATATATACATGCACTCGAACACTCAGACACGTGAAATAAAAATAAATATATTTTTTTAATTATATGTTACCAAGGTGTGGTGGTACACTTCTTTAATCCCAACAGTCCGGAGGCAGAGACAGGTGGGTTTCTAGGAGATCAAGACCAGCTTGTTCTACATAGCAAGTTCTAGGCAAACTGGTGCTACAGGGAGAGCCTGTCTCAAAACAAAACAAACAAAAATCCCCCCAAATTGTATGTTAGTAGACATCGGGGGCGGGGCTAAGCGGTTCTCAGTTTCTGGCCCACAGAGTAGAGCTCTGGAGGCTCCATGCTTACTTCACCGAGCGTGAGTCTGTAAGCAAACCAAAAGTCATCTGTCCATTAAATAAAATTCCTACATAGGTAGAATGTAAAATGTTGGCAGCGTGGGAGGAGGTAGTTCAGGACCATGAGTGACAATAAAATGAGGTCCTGAAAATGGCTGGCATCCATTGCAGGAGGACACTAGTGATAGTACAAGAAATAGCAGAGCAAGGAAAGGCTGGAAGCAGGTAGGTGAGTGAGGAGAATTTGTGGCAGTAGAGCAGAACAGTGAAAACGTAATCTAGAACCTGCCGACTTTGAAACGAAAGGAGCAATGAAATGTGAAACATTGGAGGGTGGAATCGGAATTGGAGACCAGATGCTTTTGATGGGAGAGAAGGAAAGCCAAAAATATCTGTTCCTTTGGGTGGCTGGGGAGGCTGTTGATGGGAATAGAAAATACATGAACAAGTTGGGTGGGAAATAACAGTTTCATTTTTCATATGCCAAACTAGAGGCAGTGAGGTTACAGATGTCAGTCTGGCATCCAGGTACAGAAGTGTAGCTGAAGATAACCCTTTGGGAATCACAAATATATAAATATGTGATTTGAAGTGCTTAAAGTCTAAAGGTTAACGTAACTTTGGGAAAGGGACTGGGAACCGTGGACACCCCTTAGAAGCCCTCTTATCTAAGGATAGAACTGAAGGAATCTCAATAGCCTGAGGATTAGGAGTGGCCTAGCAAAGTCCAAGAAAGGAAGATGACCGAAATAGGCCTGTGAATTCAGCACCAGATCACTGAGCCACAGCAGAGGAATGATGGCGGTAGAAGCCAGGTGGCGGTAGAAGCCAGGTGGCAGTATAATGAGGGGCACAGAGTATCGTGACATCATTGCATAAAGATTGGCATTTGGGGAGGAACACAGGGGTGTGGCCTTAACCTGCAAAGTTAGGATTAAAGGAGCAACTGCTTTTGGAATGTGGAGTACTCCCACATATATTTAGGCTGATGGAAAGTAAGAAACTGCTCTAAATACATAGTTTAAAGGAATGAATTTAGTTAATGAGTGGTTTTCTTGATGTGTATATCCTGCGTATATGTATAAACCCACAGTTCAGTTTAGTTCCATCCCCAACATGAGTAAACAAAACTACAGTTTCATTTCTTGTTTGTGTCTTGCTCCTTTGAATACTGAGAGACATGCTTTATATATGTGCCAGCTTATTTCCAAATGCTTAATAATATGTTTTATATATATTGGGCTATTTTAAAATCATCTTAGTAGTCAGGCATGCTGGCTTAGGCCTGTAATCCTAGCTTTCAACTGAGGCAGGAGGATTGCTGCAAGTTTTAGACCAGCCTGGGTTACATAGTAAATTTAAGGCTAACCTGGGCTACAAAATAAAACCTCATTCCATAGCCCAGGTGGTAGTGTCTGCTGTGTAAGCAGCACTAAGAAGCTTAGTACAGACCCTTAGTACTGCTGGGCTTAGTAGTTCACATCTGGAACCCCAGCTCTGCAAGGATGGATCCTTGAAGCTTTTTGGCCCTCCAGTATAGCTGCATTGATGAGTTCCAGATTCACTGAGAGACCCTGTGTCAAAAAATGAAGTGGCAGTGATAGAGAGAGTTAGGAGCACTTACGCTTTTCCAGAGAACCCAGGTTCAGATGCCAGCACCCATATGGTGGCTAACAACTATCTGTAACCACAGTTCCAAAGGATCTGACACCCTCTTTCTGGCCTCTGTGGGGATTGTATGACACAGGTGCACTTATGCACATGCAGGCAAAGCCCTCATACACATAAAATAAAAACTTAAGTAGAGAGCCATGGAGGAAGACACTCTATATGAGCCTTTGTTCTCCAAACACCCACGTGAACACGTACCTGTGCCATACAAACACACACATACACAAATAACTAAGTAGATAAAAATAAATGAAAGTGGAAATCGTTCTAGGAGGATATAACCCGGCTTATTTGGAGACTGTTTTGTGTAAAAAGATGCCTGAAATATTTGCAGTTCTTCTTGTTTCTTTCTAGGGACTCCAAATTCTGAGACCAAGGCCTTTCCTCAAGATAAAGTGATACTTGTCGGCTCAAACATAACATTTTGTTGTGTGAGTCAAACCAAAGTACTATCGGGACAGATTGGCAAAACGTTTTGCCCTCTAATCCATCTTCATGGGGAAAGTGTTGCGATCCACATCCAGAATATTTCGATTTCTGAAAATAGTGGAACAAATGTGGTTTTCACGACAGAAGATAATGTGTATGGAACCGTTGTCTTTGCAGGATGTAAGTATATCATTTTAAAGAGAGCTCCTATGAACTTCAGTTCCTTTTCCACAAGGTGATTCTATTTCTTTGTTCTTTAATATAAATAACATACTTCAGAATTCTAATAGAGGAGTCCTAATCTTGTTTCCTTTATACCTGTGTTTATGTAAATTGTGAGTTTTATAATAGGTTCTGGGACATCAAATTTCTAAGGCTTAATTTAAATTCTTTACTTTGATAAATGGCATTATTCATTCAAAGTCTGGCTAATACTTCTTAATCTAGCATTGTGTAAAAATAATTTAATATAAATTCACCAGGCGTGGTGGTATACGCCTTTAATCTCATCACTCCAGGAGGCAGCAGCAGGCAGATCTCTGTGAGCTCAAGGCCAGCCTGATCTCCATAGTGAGTTCCAGGACAGCTGGGGCTGCTTTCAGTTACCCAAATTTAAAGGTTATAATGATTTTACACAAACTTGATTTTTGGGGGATAGGGTCTCCCTGTAGTCACAGTAAGCCTGGAACTCACCATGTAGAACCGGCTGGCTTTGATCTCATAGAGCTCTGCCCGCCTTGGCTTCCCAAGTTCTGGCATTAAGGGTACCTGATCTTCTTCAACATATTAGAGGGCCACCAAAAGACTAAGGGTAAGAAGTTGTCTCACTCAGTTCATTCTGTCTGTAATGTGTGCCTTCTTACTTAGGGCACCTTTCTCAGTTACACTCCTGTGGGTAATGTTCCCTGTTTGGAAGTGGGGGTGGGTCTGCCCTGCCTCCAAAGCTTGTTCCAAAGGTCCTCAGATAATTATTTGTCCAGGACTTTTTGTTTTGATTTTGAGTTTTTCTGCCTCCTCCTTCATGACCACCTCAGAAATTTGCCTTGTGGCCTGCATTCTGAATTGATAAACTCTGAGCTAAGTTCAGGGTCTCATAAATAAAGGTGTATGAGGTGGTTTGAGTGGGCTCTGTGATGTTTCTTTAGTCTGACCTAGTGATATATCTTTCCTTCTTTTTATGACTCCTGCAATGAATCATTCATATGCTGGTATGTCCTTGGGTGACTTGTGTCAGCGCCCAATTTGAAGCTTGTCCTTACTGCTTTCCCAGTCACATCTGGAATTTGGGATTCAAGGGAGAGATTAGATTGACATTTAAGTTTTAAAAATATTTTGTCCAGGTATGGTAGCACACACATTTAATCCCAGTACTTGGGAGGCAGAGGCATGTGAATTTATGTGAGTTCAAGACCAACCTGGTCTACATAGTGAGTTCCAGGCCAGCAGGAGCTACAATGAGACCCTGTCTCAAAAAACAAAAAATTCCATTTTCTTGACTGATGGGATTTTAGGAAATTACCTGCAACATTTCTCACCAATGATCCTGGGTCTGAAATGAGCGCCAGTGGACATTATGGGTCAAGCTGCTTCAGATGTGACACTGACGTGAGCTGTCCCCTTAAAAATAGAAAAGAAAAAATAAAAACTTAACAAGATGAGACTGTGGAGCTTTGAATGTAGCTCAATGGGTAGAGTGCCAGCCTAGCATGCTGGAGGCCCTGGCTTTGGTTCCCAGCACCTCCTGGACCAGAATGGGGAAGGCATACAGTCCTGTACTATAATCCCAGCCACTCCACAGGTGCATTTGGAGGATCGGGAACTCCAAGCTCATTGTTGGCTTCAGCCACCTCCAAGTCTACTTGGGCTACATTAGACTCTCTCAAAGCTGCAAAAGAAAATTTTAAAATGAGAATATGATTTGTATGTATTGATTCTATTTCTGTTATTTTAGGCAGTATCCAAATATTTCATCATGGCACTGGAGCAAAACTCTTAAATTTATGCTTTAACATCTGTTTAAAATATTGCAAGGTCTGACTATTGCTCAGTGTTTGTCGGTGCAAGGCAGTGGTAGCATTTCCCACAGGGAAGAATTTTAAGAACTCCCAGGGCAGGTTTTGGTGTAAAATGGGACTGAAGATTTGTGTCGTTCTGTTTTTAATATTTTTATTACTTTTATTTTATGTGTATGAATGTATTGCTTTCATATATATAAATGTACCTGTATAGTACAGTACTGGCAGAGGTCAGAAGAGGGTGTCAGATCCCCAGGAACTGGAGCTATAGACAGTTGTTAGCTGCCATGTAGGTCCTGGGAATTGAACCTGGCTTCTCTGTAAGAGCAGTCAGTGCTCTTAACTGCTGAGCCATCTCTCTAGCCCTGTTTTGAGTTTTGTTTTTCCCTTACAGCTGTCTTGTTAGCCCTCTTCAAAAAAAAGACTTTTAGAATCAGTTTTCCTTAAACACATTCACAATTAAAATCTGTTGGAATTTTTATTTTGATTAATTTGTAGATCAGTTTAGAGAATTTCCATTCGCACAGCTTTAAGTGTTCCATCCATGAACATGGTATACCTTCCTCACGGAATTACTTTAGTGATAAGAGGCCTGCTCATATCACTACTCACAATGTAGAATTCATGTAGCTACTTTATGTTTTCTGGTTCTATTCATCACTTTATTTTTTAACTTGTATTTTTGTTTGATGGTTGTATTAAAATAGATTATTTATGTCTAGATTTAGCTAACTTTCATTGATTCTTTTTTGTTGTTTTCTTTGAAAAGAAAATTAGAACATTTCAAACGTTGACCTCTCATTGTTTCTCTTGTCACTTCTTTTTCTTTTTTAATTCATTCCTATTTGGATTTTTAGTATATTTGATGTATATGCCCCACATCCTACAATAATCATCACTACAAGTATATTCCAAATTTTCAGCATATTTTAACAAAATGATTGAAAATTTGACCTCAAATTTAAAATAACTTTCAAAATAGGTATGTCAGCATTTGTTTAATTGTCTCATTGCTAAACTGTCAATAAAACACTCATTAGTCATCCTTAGTATTTTCTAAAATGTCATTAGAGGGGCCAGCAAATGACTCAGCAGGTAAAGGAACTTGCCACACATTCTTAGGACCTGAGCTTGATTCCTGGAACCCTGTAAATGTGGAATGGGAAAACCAATGCCACAAAGTTGTCTTCTGACCCCTTACATGTGCTCCGTGGAATGGATACCCAAACATATCACGTACACAAATACAATAAAAATAAGTAAAAGGTTTTTTTTTGTTTGTTTTGTTTTTTTAAAGAAGTAAGCCAGGCATGGCTCTGCACACCACCCTGGAATCAGAGGCAGGTGGATCTCTGGGGAGGACAAGGCAGACTTGTCTACAAGTCTTCTTCCAGGACCACAGGGTCCAAAAATGTTTTCACATTTCATCCTTCTATGCCAAAATCAACATTTTTCTTTCTTCTAGTCCTGCCCAAAAGCAAAGCCAAAAGAATAGTTTTTATAACCTGACTGGCACTGACTTTTAGTATACTTGTTACTTCTTTCTACATCATGAAATGTATTAAGAGATGACAGAAGCATCAGCCTATAGATGCTTCTAACTTAACCTAGCAAACTATGAAAGAAAATTTTAAGAAAAAAAAGTTTGGTTCATTTCTCCTAAGTTACTCTTGGGAATTTCCAAAGGAGTTGAGAGTCATTTTTTGGTATATTTTAATCTACTGTTTCTCATGTAAGACAAACTCTTGTAAAACTTCTTACAGAAAGAGTGATAATTCCTATGTTATTCAAAAGTGAAATGTAAATAGTAAAGTACTCTTTAAGGAAATTATCCGAGGTCTTATTTACATGTTATAAAACTGTAGTTTCAGGAAAAAATTTTATATCTACTTTGTTTTTCTTTTTCCTATTAGATCCACCTGATGTTCCTCAGAAACTGAATTGTGAGACACATGATTTAAAAGAGATTATATGTAGTTGGAATCCAGGAAGGCCAACAGGATTAGTGGGCCCACGAAATACAAATTACACTTTGTTTGAAAGGTAATAGTAATGACGAAGGATGTCAAGGGGCAAGAACCCCAGAGGACCTATACAGGGAAATGTTTTAGTGTATTACTATTACAAAACTGAACATGCTATGTTAAAATTGTATGTAGTATAAAAACTTCAGCTAATTCCCCTGTAGATTCAATTCCATGCTGCCTCTTTCTGAAGCCCAGTAGGAGGAGCCTCAGATGTCAGGTCTGTTCTGTGGGTAGCTTGTGCCTAGCTTTTTTCTGTATCACATAGTTTTTGAGTATGAGACAGGTCTATAATTAGAAGCAAACTTTTTATAAAGATTAATTATTGGAGATTTTCTCATGATTTTTCTGAAGTATTTCTTACCATCTTGAAATAATTTTCCTTTGAATTAACAGTTTTTCAGGAAAATATGTTATATTTGAAAGATTTGAAACACTTACAAATGAGAGCTATCAGTTATTCTTCCAAATGCTTCCAAGTCAAGAAATGCATAACTTCACTCTGACTGGTCGAAATCCACTTGGACAAGCAGAGTCAACAATATTAGTCAACATAACTGAAAGAGGTAAGTCACTATATCAGCCAGTGTCTGTAAATAGCTGTAAAAAATAATGGGACATTCCTTGGGATTAATGAAAAGTAGTTATAGGAATTAGTTTTTTTCTGATCATTTTCTTTAACATTAACTTCATATTTATTTTACAAATTTTATTCTTGAAGCCTTAAAAACTTCAAATTTCATCACCTGTGGAAATGATTTTTTTTTTGGACTTTTTGAGACAGGGTCTCCCTGTACCCCCAAGCTGGCCTGGAACTCACTATGCAGACCATGCTGGCCTTGAACTCAAGAGACCCACCTGCTTCTGCTTCCTGAGTGCTGGAATTAAAGTTATGTACCATAACACATGGCTTTGAAATAAAATTTTGAGTCATTTAGATGGAAACTATATTGGCTTTGTCTAGTAGTTCTTGATTTCTGAAAACTTTTTTAAGGGGTCAGTCAGGAAGCGTCTTTTTCTTTTTGACATAGTCTCACTGTGCAACACTGACTAACCTGCAGCTCACTATATAGACCAGGCTGCCCTCGAACTGACAGAGTTCTTCTTGCTCTGCCTCCTGACTGCTGGGATTAGAGGTGTACACTCCCATGCCCAGCTGAAAAGTTTTCACTCAATTTTATAAACTTTTATTTTAAATTAGTTATTGACTTACAATTTGTTGCAAAAATAATAAATTACAACTTTGTGAATCCTTCTGGCATTCCCAAATGATGACATGTCAAAAACAAGAAGTTGACACTGGTATAGTACTGATAATGGGGCTCCTGAACTAGACTATTGATCTTGCACAGTTTTTGTGTACATTCATTAGAGAGTGTGTGCAAGTGTGCTGAAGGTTCCTTTGTGTTGTTAGAGCATTTCTGTATCTTAACTGAGATTGTGATTCCTGTACCCTTTACACAGATACATTCCATAGAACTTCTGTGTGTGTGTGTGTGTGTGTATGTGTCTGTCTGTCTGTCTGTCTCTCTGTCTCTGTCTCTCTTTGTCTCTGTGTCTCTCTTTCCTGTGGTAACAACTATCTTCATCTCCGTTTTGTCATTTTGAATATGTTGTATAAATGAAATCACACAATTTGTAACCATTAGAGTTTGGCATTTCTTGGAGTAATTTCCTTGAGACCTATCTAAATTATATCACATTAGTTCTTTCCTTTTTATACTAGTGATTTCTGAATTTTTACCAGTCGTACTAATAGTTCATAATAGAAGTAAGATAGGGCTAATCTTCCTACTGTCAGTCCATGTACACTAACTGTATGCCAGGCTCAGCAGCATCCTGAGACCTTGTAGAGACTCATGGAAGAAAGGACCAGATACAGTGTATGAAATACACAAAGATTTAATTTTAAAAAACAAGTGCATTATCATACAGCCTGGCCAGTGAATGATAGAGGGTTCTGTGGCTTTATTTGTGATCTCAGCCATTTCTATCCTGTCATCTTTATTTCCTGATTCTTCCTAGAGTCAGAAGGCTCCATTTTGTAGGTGAATGGTCATGCTTGCCTTTTCCCTCAGCCTTTCATTTTCGTTTCCCATGTACATGGTTCTTCTGTGGAGCTCCCGTCACAGTCCAGCTCTGTTGTAAGACTCCCTCTCCCATGCTACATTGAATTTTTGTAGCAGCTAGCATCAGTACTACTCATTACCTAGTACAGACGCTGCCTGTCAATTACTTTTTTGTCATTCCTCACATGCATTATAAGTCCCTTAAAGATAACTGTGAACTTCCTGCCTTTTATTATTCACAACACCAAATGAAGGACATTGAGGGTAGCAACAAACAAGAGGTTTCTGGGTTCCACACGGGATCGTATTGTTTTAGCACTAATGAGACCATCTTGGTTCCACCTCTCCCTTTGGTTCTGGTTTGTCTTATTAGGAGAGAGTTTTTCACCTTTAAACACTTCTTTATAGAAATTAATCTATAATTCAATCAACAGTTTCTCCTCGTACTCCGACTTCATTGAAAGTGAAGGACATTAATTCAACAGTTGTTACGCTTTCTTGGCATTTACCAGGAAACTTTGCAAAGATTAATCTTTTATGTCAAATTGAAATTTATGAAGATAATTCCAAACAGGAATTGGTAAGTATAAATCTTTATAAACTTTCCTTTTGGTTATTTTGAATAAAATACCAGTTTCAGAAATAATTAGATTGACTTGGGTAAGTTCTCAAAATGATTATTACGGAGATTTCTTAAACCAGAAAAGCTGTTTCATATGAATGCAATAGCAACATTATATTTTGCATTTGAAATTATTGTAATCCTGGATAGTGCAGCATGTGAGTTCAACCTTGGCTGCTCAGAATGCTCTCAGGTTCTGTGTGCAGTACCTGGCACCTAGCTGGTGCTTGGTAAGTTTGTGAATGAAGAAGTGATTCTTCTCTAGCCTTTAGCATTTGCTAATCGACTAATTGCACTAGAGAATGGAAGAAAATTCTAAATTACAAAGTGCATCAGTGGAAATAGGTTGTAATTGGTAATTATAAGTCCAAACATGACTTTAACACATTTAAAAGAATTAGTTTGACATACTTTAACCTATTGTAATTTGTGGAAGCACTGAAGTAAATGGTACTGTGCTTAAATATTGACTTGGAAATGTATTGATTTCTGGAAAAGCATTCAAAGGTGCACAGTGTCTCCTGAAAAGCTTCTTTGTAACAAGCATGTGGGAATTTAGTGGCTTTCTTGATACATTCGGAACCTCAAATTTGTTTTAATGCTGTTTACATAGCTTAAATATTTGTGGTCTATCTACTACATGTTTGGTATACTGGGTGCCTTAAATGACATAGAAACATGTGTAAACCACATCACCTGCCACCAAGTGGCCTCCAGATATCATCTGAATCTTGTATTTAACCCTCAAGCTCATCTCGGATTACTAAATTGTGATAAAATTTATGGCCACTAGCTTTTCACTGATCATCAAAACTATATCATCTTCTGACCATTATTATTTAGATATGATAATTAAATTTAAAAAGAATCTCGGTATTTTATTATTATAGAACATAATTCAATTATTGACATTTCATAAGATTAAAACAGTGAATTCTGGTAGCTTGTGTGGATACTCATTTTATATCACAATTACAGGTTGATTTTATACCAAAAAATTGGTATAATTTTGAATTATGAATTCATACCCACATAGCATATACACATACATGCTCATATATATTTATTTGTTTTCAAATAGCGGAATGTGACAATTAGAGGAGTCGAAGATTCAAGTTACATTGTTGCTGTGGATAAATTAAATCCATACACTATATATACTTTTCGGATTCGTTGTTCTACAGAAACTTTCTGGAAATGGAGCAAGTGGAGCAATGAAAAACGACATTTAACTACAGAGGCCAGTAAGTTAAGTAGTTTGTGCCTAGTGATTATTAATGAGGAAATGAGAAGATCCGGGGGTGGGGGAAGAGAGAAGGAGAGAGAGACACCCCACGACCCCTACAGTCACATGGCCTTTGAGGGTGATTTAACCCATTTGGGGGCCTTTGTGTTTTGTAGATGTTGAGTTTAGCTTCTCTTTAGCACCTTTCTGTTGTGTGGCTTTCTGAATGGAAGCCACTAAACCATTTCACATCTTACTGAGAATTCCAATCTTAGAGAAAACGTTCCAGCACCCCCATTTCAACTGCTGACACTGTCCACTACATACAGTGTGCCTCTACAGATGCTTACTTTTAAATCTCCTTTCTAGTTCCTTCAAAGGCCCCAGATACTTGGAGAGAGTGGAGTTCTGATGGAAAGAACTTAATAATCTATTGGAAGGTAAATATCTATTGTTTTCTTGGATGTTATTGTGCTCAATTTCTTTAATCTACAAATGGCAATTGGATTATAAGGAGCCAAAACGTCCCCCGCTGGCTAAGTCTGCAGCCTCCCAAGCCTCGTCTTCCTCACCACTCACGATGTCCAGGCTCTGGGTGAGGGTCTGTCTTGGTTCTCAGAACTCTCCTTTGATTTTATGAGACCTGTCAGGTACTTGAGGTGCCATAAATTAATTCCCTGTCTATTACTTTCTTCAGGAACTACAAGGTTCGAATCCCAAGTGGGGGTCACATTTTTCTTTCATGAATGACTGAATCCCACAATGTCATATAAACTGAGGCAGTTGTTTTTAAAAACAGTTTATGTAAATAAAGATGCCTGCAGCTGCATTTCTTTTAATATGTTACGTCCATGTTTGGGAAGTGATGTTAAAGAATTAATCTTAACTGGAAAAGAAAAATATGTGGCACACAACAATCACCAAAATAATATTTTCTGTGGAAAAATTGTGAATAACTTGACTTTGTTTGCCTGTGGAGTATTCTACTGTACTGATGAAATGATACATGGAACACAAAGCCGCTAAAATGTTTGCAGTTAGGGTAGCAAAGCTTCAGGATCTATTATAGGACAGTGAAGAGAGGATGATAGTGTGTGGTATGACTGGAACAGGGCTTTTCTAGTCCACAAGGCAGAGCCACACCTACTTGAGTTACATAGCAGTGAGTCTTGTCTTAATTTACAAAACAGACCAAAAGTCTGTGAAAAGGGCATCAAAATAAGAGTATGTACTGGAGATTTTTGTATGTTTCCTTTGTTTTTCTTTTTTAAATTGTTTTTTTACATTTACTCATGTATTATGTAAGTGTGCACATGTGCATACACCAGCATGCTTGTAGAGGTCACTGAAAACTTGGTTCTCACCTTCCACCATGTTGGTTCTGGGGTATGAACTCAGGGGTCTTGAAGCTTGGCTGCAAGCACCCTTTCTGCTGAGCCATCTTGCCAGCCCTTCTTCCTGTTTTTGTGCATTTTCTAATCTTTTGTAATAGTCATGTGCTACCTAAAATTAGTAAAGGATACCTGTGTAAAAACACAGTGTAATAATGTTTTATAAATCACTTCTTCTGGTCTTGTTTTAATTTTTTCTGGAAATTATGAAGATAAATATTTTGCACTGCATAATTTTTAAATTTCTGTGAACTTTAATACTTAGCAACAAGTGTGGTTCTTTTTCAGTATTTCATTCCTTTTTACCTGTGTCCTAGTAGATTTTAAAATTGACTTTCATACTGTTGACAACTTTGTTAATTTTATTGTAACTTTGTTATTGTGAACTTAGCTCCAGTTTATACTTGATGATCTTGGCTAGCCATAGTTACTTTTTGCAAGTTTTAATGACAGAGCTTATTTTTCTGTTTTTTCATAGCCTTTACCCATTAGTGAAGCTAATGGAAAAATCCTTTCCTATAATGTATCATGTTCATCACATGAGGAAACACAGTCACTTTCTGATATCCTTGATCCACAACACAAAGCAGAAATACAACTTGATAAAAATGACTACATCATCAGTGTGGTGGCAAAAAATTCTGTTGGCTCATCGCCACCTTCTAAAATAGCTAGTATGGAAATCCCAAATGGTGAGTACTTAAGAGACTTAGAACAGGACATTAAAGTGGAAACTCACATGATGTCAGCAAATATTTACTCCATGTACCCTGCTCCACTTGCTGGTTGTTTATTACATATGTGGAAGAACAAGCAGATTAGTCCACTGGTCATTGAGAGATAGTGGTCAGTGCTATTTTTTGTTGCATTTTAAGACAAAGTTTTATGATGTAGCTCAGACTAGCATTGAATCCAGCCAGGCTGGACTAGAACTGGCAATCTTCCTTCCTCAGCCTCCCAGGTGTTGGGAGCAGGAGTGTACCTCCGTAGCAGTAATTACTACTAATATGAAGCATGTAGTCTGATAGGTAATCATTGTATCCAATGGCTTTGTCATATAATTTGAGAAATTATGATTGTAGACTGTACTTAGGAAGAAATATTTTAACTGTTTTATTCAAAGACCATTTAAAAATATCTTTCGAAGACAATGAGAGTTTATGTTATTAGCTAGTCTATTTCTGCCAACTGTCAGGCAGGAGAAAAAGATGCTTGTTTTAATTGGCAGTTTTGTGGATAAATTGACAAATTCTTTGAGGGTCTTGTTGTTGTTGTTGTTGTTGTTGTTGTTTTGGGTTTTACTTGATTGTTTGTAGCCTAAACCCCATTATGTAGCTGAGGATGACCTTGAATTTCTGATCTTCCCAAGTATTGGGATTACAAACACCCCACTCAGCATAGAAATTCTTTATACTAAAAGAAAGTCTTTCTAAAGGCAAAATTAGATTTTTGAAATATAGGCTTTGAAAAAAAAAAAAGCCCACTTGATGTGCTATAATTTTTTAATCGTGTTTTTCTCTAAACTACACAGATATCCAGTGCCTACAGAGTTCGTTCTCAGCTTCTCTGTGGACCTTTTTATTAGCATATGTTAATTGCACAGAGTAATGGTTTCAGCTTGACATTTACATACATATATAATGTACTTAGATCATCTTTACACTTGTATGACCTTCACTTATCCCTCCACCCTCACCTCCTGCTAATCTTCTTCCCTAGTAGCTGGATAACTTTCTGAGTCATGAATTATAAGTGGCCACTTTCAACCTCCTCTTCCAGTTAACTCCTCTTCCGGGTCATTTCCTGTTGGACTTCTGTTGTTCTGTCCCAGTGTGAGAGCAACTTTTTACAAGTTCACTCTGGCAGGAAGAAAAGCAATCCAGTTAGGTTCTCTGAGTATCTTCTCAGCTTTTGCTTGAAACCATTTCTTTATTCTGATCTGGTTCATAGATCTGTTTAAGGTAGTGGCCACAGAGAACTAGGAAGCAGGATGTAGAAAACACAGTTTCAGGGATGTTACATTGACCTAAGCCAAGACTACAGCACAGCCCAGGCGGTGGGCCGTGTGGCAGATATAGGAAGCAGAGGGTCAGAGCCCCTCATTTGGGCCTTGAAAGAGACAGAGAGAGATGTGTGAGGACTTAAGCAAATAAGCTGCTATTTTGAATATCTCATTGACCTCACAAGGGTAGGCAACAGCTGTGTTATCTTTAACTGGAACAGTCTGATCCTACCTATTCTGCATGTCCTTGAGAAGGTGATATACAGAGCTGACTGTGGTCACTGCTCTCACATGACTGCAGCCCCACAAAACTCCAGACTTCTGAAGAAGTTCCAGAGTTGGAGGCTCAGCTCAGGTTTACATTGTGGGTTTGTCATCACATTGAGCCAGAAGGTTGTTTTATGTCCAAAACTTTTTGTATCCTAAACCAGGTACTCTCATCATGTAATCAGGAGTAGCTGCTTTACTAACGCAAATTTGTAGGAATCCTTTCTATGGCTTTTTACCAAACCCTCAGTATAAATTAATTGTGGAGTCATTCTTTCCTCCTGTCCCCGGAGAAATCCCACCTCCCTCGACCATACTGCGTTGCCCCTCCTTCCCCCTGCCCTGGTTCCTCACTTCTCACTTAGGCCCAGGTCTGGCAGAATGGAAAAGCAAACATCCCACAGTCATCACTCTGCCCTCATTCCCAGCCTGCTTGCCCTGTCTCTGGGTATCTCATGTTCTTCCCCTTCCCACACTTCACCTCACACCTTAGCTGTATCATACCATTCTCTACCCTCTACCCTGCTCCTAGACAACACCTCAGCCCAGTGTTTGAATTGGATTTCAGGTCTCCTGGAAAAGAGACAGCCAGCTCCTCTATCCCTGGATGTTCAGTCTGCATGATCCCGGCCAGTCCTCTAGTAGAGATCTGGTCACTGTGGGTGGCAAAATCAAGAGTCAACTGTCCTATGGTGCTTCCCCAGCCTCCTGCCTCCTTCATTCACCTGGAGTGACCATGCTGCACACTCTGGGGTCTTCATCCAGTCCTATTCGTGTTGGCCCTTGATCTTCCTGTGCTAGTCCAAGTACATGTCTCTAACTGATCCTAGGTGGTTTTTTATTCTTTATTCAGCTGTTGTGCTAAAGATCAGTGCTGTAGATCTTCCAGTAGAAGTGACACAGATGTTTCTTATTCATAGAAACTTGACACTTTTAATCTTTGCTAAACATTGATACCTACTTTGAGTACTATTTTTCAGGTTGTGTACAGTGAAATAATTTTTATAATTCCTGTTCATTTTCTTGAGGCTTGCCTCGTGGTATTGTTTTGGTTGCCAGTAAAATACCTTTCTTTTCTTGTTGAAGATGACCTCAAAGTAGAGCAGGCTGTTGGAACAGGAAAGAGAATTCTCCTCACCTGGCATCATGACCCCAACATGACTTGTGACTATGTAATTAAATGGTGTAACTCATCTCGGTCTGAACCCTGCCTCATGGATTGGCAAAAAGTTCCTTCAAACAGCACTGAGACTGTAATAGAATCTGGTAAGATGAATTAATAGCTCTTAGGGTCCTTCAGAAGGATTTTTCAAAAGCAGAACTGATATGGCTGGGTACAGCAAGGTGGTCATTCTCTTTTGCCACTGGGCAAATGTGCCTTACTTTAGCTTTTTCACGTGTGGCACGTACATAAAGGGTACAACCCCTTGGATTTCTGAATTCCTTGTCCAGGTATTTATTCTGATAGATAATCAGAGAACAGGGATAATGTTCTGTTCTCACTATATAGAATAGACTGGCCTCAGCCTCACAGAGATCTGCCTGCCTCTGCTTCTGAGTGCCAGGATTAAAGGTGTGTGCCAGGATTAAAAGTTGTAACACCTGGTTCTGAGAATGTTCTTAACAACTGCATTTGTAATGTGAAAAATTGCAAACAAATAGCAAATAGGGAATGCATAACTGGCGGTGCATCTATAAAGAGGACTTCAGTAGCATTGGACGTTACATCAGAGGTGAAACAACATGGGGAAATGTTCCTGAAAAAAGAAAGTAACACAGTACCCCTTTGCCTTAGTTTTCCCAAGACCTGGGGGTGGGGGTGGTATAGCTTCTTTTTAACGTAGAGATGACACTGTGTGGGAAAGGGAAGGCATTTCTTCACATGCTGTGACCCTGTGGTGGGGTGGTACACTGATTGGGTCCAGAACTGTGCAGAACAAGCTTCAGAAACCATTTTCTTCTTTGAGGAAATGTCATCTTACAATATGAAACTTTTCATTGTAATAGAAGAGAATAGGCTAAATTTTTGTTTAGTACTCAAAGTGTTTACCAATTTTGAAAATACCAATGTGTTTTGTAATAAGAAATCTGTTTACAATTAGCTTTGGAAATTTTAGCATGTTGTAAAGTTTGTATTTCTAAAAAAATTCTCTCAGTTATCTATATATACTTATGCAGTTTACTGATTTATTCATCCTATAGATCAGTTTCAGCCAGGAGTAAGATATAACTTTTTCCTGTATGGGTGTAGAAATCAAGGATATCAGTTACTACGTTCTATAATTGGATATATTGAAGAATTAGGTAAGTTAAATTGATGAGTTTTTTTTAGAGTTTGGGTAACATAAAAAATGCCTAATAGACATATAGCAAGATTCAATTCTCAAAGTATATTAAATTACATTTTTTACTTCAAGGAGAATAAAGTAATTTGTATCACAAACTTAAGTTTCCATTTAGCTGCTTGCTCTTCACCTGTGTTTATTCACAGTTTTACTGTTGTCATTGGGAAAGTTGGATCATGGGTGCCAAAAATATTTGATCTTCATTTACATGGGTTTAGAAACCTGTAAACTATCCAAGAGTAACAGCAAAGAGGGGAATAAACATGAAGTCTGAGTACTCAGAGATCTTGCAGTGGTCATTCTCTACATATGTGTTTGGTGTATAAGTTGTAAATTCTTCCTCAGCTCTGAGTCTGTAGTTGTTAGTATTAGAAGTTGGAAGTTTCTGATTGAACAGGAATTCAGTTTAATTTGAAATTTAGGTGTTTCTGAAGCCAGAAATCCCATAAGCTGTTAACCCCCTGCTCTGTATCAGTAAACTTCCCTTCAGCAATTTTTTCTTTTTTTTATAGCTCCAATTGTTGCACCAAATTTTACTGTTGAAGATACATCTGCAGATTCGATATTAGTGAAGTGGGATGATATCCCTGTGGAAGAGCTTCGAGGCTTTTTAAGAGGGTATTTATTTTACTTTCAGAAAGGAGAGAGAGATACGCCTAAGATGAGGAACTTGGGATCAGGTGAGCAAATTCCAAGTTTGATTATAGTGCTAAAATCAAGAAAGGGCTTTTATTAGCCACAAAATAACAGAAAATGCTACTTCATAGCTAAAAGCAGTTTCCAGGACTGCCTGAAAGATGGTGTGGAATAAATAGCATGTATATTCTTTCAGAAAGTCTTCCTATACCTAGTGACAAAAGAGGAAAAGCTCAAGAACCCAAAGAGTGGCTTCAGAGCCTTTGTTGTAATGTGGCAAAGAGCCATCAGCATGCTTAGCACCTTCCTTAGCTATGGTCCTGACAAATTAGAACACTTAAATTGGTATGAATGTGGATGTGTGCATATGTACAGTCTTTAGAAGTAGAATCAACCCTTGTCAGTTTGTAAGTGTATGTCCAAAGACCTTAGAAAGTTCCCAGATACGGGGCCAATGAGGTGGTTCAGCTTGTGAAAGGGAAGGAAAGAACCAGCTTCATAGGCTCTCCTCTGACCTCCACACACACACACACACGCACACACACACAACAGCGTGCGCGTCCACACTCACACCTCCCCCGCTAGTAGTAGTAGCAGTAGTAATAATAATAAAAGTTTTAAAGAATTTCCAAGTGTTCATAAATGCAAAATTGTTTACATAGATCTCTGACTTTTCCTTAAGCTGTTTTTGTAGGGAGTCAGATACTTGTTATTCACAGACACGATGCTGGATCATCTTTATCATTTTGAGAGCTCTCATTTCAATTAATGGCTTCGCCTTGGAAAGAGACCATTTTAATTATTTAATGCCTGTCTCATGAGCAGCAAACAGAGCTGCCCTGGGATGCTGACTGGCACTGTCTGAATCACTTCTGGGCATGCTACACTTTCTGTGGGCTTTCCCACGTACCTGACTTCTGCAGTTCCCAAGCCTGTGAATGAAGAGAAACACAAAATACTGAGTGTGAACTATCGAGTATACATTCCCTTAAGGGCTTAAAAGTTCATGCTTAGAAGCAGCTAAAATTGTAGCATCTGGATTTGTAATTAAACATGATGGATTGGTCACACAATGAGAGTGAGAGTGAAGAATGGGTGGGAAAGTGGGGTGGGGACATCTCGAAAGCAGAAGAAACAAGAGAATATGAGAGACAAGACAACAGTCAAAAGAGAATGTTAGACATTGGGGGTGAACTCAGGGCAGATGACTTGAGGGGAGGATGGGGATGGTAATCATTGAAAACTACACTGATTGATCCTGGAGGACCAGACATTGATGCCAGTGGTTACAGTCAATCTGGGCTAGATGAACAGACTTGACTGAAGGAACTGTCCTAGAACTGGTGACCCGGTGAGAGTGGGGAAGGATCTGGAAAGTATACAGAAAATACATTAAAAAACAAAACCTGTCAGGTATGTCTGGAATGTTCGGGTTCTGGTGTATGAACAAACATCAAAACAGGTCATGTGCAGGGGACCAGGAATACGGATGGTGGCAGACTTCCCTGTCATACGGACAGCAGAAGATACTACCGCAGTGTCTGTCAGATCCTGAACAGCTTCTCCCCAGCTGAACATGTTGCGCTCTTCAACTCTACCAGTCAGTAGCAGACTAGAATAAAGATTTTTTAGGCACACAAGACTGCAAGTATTTTCTTCCCCTTTATGGCTTTTCTCTGCAAGCTCTTGGAAGGAAGACCGCCTCAAAATGCAGAAAAGATGTGAGGAAGACCTAGAAAGCAATTGAGGCTGTTGGGGGCGGGACACAGAGAGGCAGGGTGGGTTGAGAGGTGGCACAGCCCAAGCTGTCTAGGAAGGCAGCCCCCATGGGGAGGTAATGGAAGGAGTGTGGAACTGGGATTTTGTTGCATTTCACTACACAGAAAATTGCATTGTGTATCTATTAAAGCATGTGGGAAGAATTGGGAAATTCATGCATAGAAAATTTAAGGAAATTAATAGAGGAAGGGTAGAAAACAATAATGGGAAAGCAAAATGGAAATATACCAAGCAGTTTTTCTTAGCAATAACCCATATTTATGTCATAACTACATGAACACCGGACTCCCCAAATGCAGTGATGTTTCTGTATGATTGACGTGGTGGGGAGTGGCTGGGCATAGTCTAAAAGAGCTAAATCCTCACTTGTTCTCCCTAGACACGAGTAGACAGTATCTAACGTGAAAACTAAGAACTGACCATCTGTGTTTGCTATTTCAAAATATGAAAGGAAACACTTAAAGAAACGATGGCAGTTCTCTAAAGTGTTGGTGGGGTGAGAGGAGGGGCTGCTGGGGATTTTGCTGCATTTTGTTATTTACTGTTCACTGTTTCATTTTTGAGACTGTCATCTTGAATTATTTTGATTGAGACTTTTCTGAATAAAATACTTAAAAAGTCTTCAAATTTTATTTTAAGGAGATCCAAAAGCTTGCTCATGGTATCTAATTAAGAATTTGCATCACAGGGTCCTTTCTCTGAGGACTGAGGTCATGGCTGCTGCTTTGCACCTTTGCCCTGTCCAGCCTCTGTGTCTGACCTGGCCAGGGTCTTCCTGAGCACCTTTGGGTTGCAGGGGTTTTCTTGCTCTTAGTCACAGACAGGAAAGTGACTTTATGGGTTGCCTGCTGTGGGCCAGACATTGTTCTTGAGAATATGCATGAAAGCTCTACACAACCCCAGGAGCCCAGCCCTACTGTTCTTCCAAGAAAGAGAACAAGTTGAGAGTAGTTTAGACAGCGTGACTGGCAAGGATAGAACTTGAACTGGGTATTGGCTGGCTGCAGATCCTTGGCTGGGTAGGGACAGCAGCCAGACATGTTTGTAAAAGGGTGGCTAGTATACAAACATGTTTCACAGTGTGTTTAAGATGATGTCAGGGTGAGTTAGAATATTCTTCATTTTAGGTCATTCTGACATCAAGATAAAAAATATTACTGACGTATCCCAGAAGACCTTGAGAATCGCTGATCTTCAGGGTAAAACAAGTTACCATCTGGTCCTGCGAGCCTATACAGATGGGGGACTAGGCCCAGAGAAGAGCATGTTTGTGGTGACAAAGGAAAACTGTAAGTTCAGCACTGCCCTGCAGATGCCATGTCCACTGTGGTGATAGTATTCTAGCACTGGGGGCGGGCAGCACAGGAGCCTCCTCCCGAAAGTTCCATGTTTTGTTTTGTTTCATTTTTATGTCAGATAGAGGACAGTGTTAAAAAGCTGTGAGAGGATGACTTTCTGCTTTTTTTTTTTTGTCAATCATTTCAAGCTATTTCCTGATGGGTACCTAAGAAATTAGCTAAATAAGGGATGTAACCCAGAATCTAGAAGACTAAAAGGTGTGTTGAATTTTTTAAAAATTCAGTTTAAATAATTTCCCCCACATAGTTTATGTTTTTAATGTCTAGGGATATGTGTAAGAAATGTCCTTTAAGCTTTTTAATTAATTACTTTATTTTTATGTGTATGAGTGTTTTGCCTGTATGCATGTCACCTATGTCATGCAATCCCTGTAGAGGGCAGAAGAGGGCATCAGAGCCCTGGGAAGTGGAGTTATAGACAGGTTCTTAGCCACCATGTGGGTGCTGGGAACCGAACCCAGTCCTCTGTAAGAGAAGCTGGTGCTCTTAATTGCTGAGCCATCTCTCCAGCCCCACGAAATGTCCTTCAAATTTTTGTGAAGCACAGCACTTAAGTTGATAGCTGCCTTTGCCATCTTTCACCGTCAGAGAGCTTAGATTTCCTTTAGCTTCCTCTCATCCCTGAGGGGAGTTCACGTTCAACTCTGAGGTAAAGAACCATAACATGAGGCTGTGCTTCACCACAGCAGTATTTTAAAAGCTGAAGGTGATTTTATCCCCTAGGAGAGAGCTTGGCAATGTCTGATGGCGTTTTTGACCATCATAACTGGAGAGCTACTGGCATCTATGGTTAGAGGGTGGGGTGCTGATGGACGTCCTGCAGCACACAGGGTGCCCTCCCACCACCGCCTCACTCCAGAAGCATTGGGCTTCCATGTCACTGGTGGCAGGATCAAGTAACTCTGCTCATTTTATTTTTAAGTATCCTTGGATCAGTTACTTTTCTTTTTTTTCCTTTCTTTTCTCCCTCTTCAAAGAATAACTTAAATGTCTTCTGATTTAAGTTTGTTCTGTACTCAGTACTATATTTGTATTTGTAACTGTATATATTTGTACTATATCCGTATTTGTAACTGTTTTTTCAGCTGTGGGGTTAATTATTGCCATCCTCATCCCTGTGGCTGTGGCTGTCATGGTTGGAGTGGTGACAAGCATCCTTTGCTATCGGAAGCGAGAATGGTAATGGTACTTGTTCGCACTCACTGTTTGTTTTTATGGGCTCATTATTCACTCACCATGCACAAGTTAGTCAAATGAATTTTATACTCAGAATGTTGACTTTAATATCACATAAAAGTATGACATTTTATTGAGATGTTTTAGAGCTCACAGAGTAAAAGTGTATTCCCCTGCTCTCTTTACCAATAATTTATAGTAATGGCAATTTTGCTTCAAAAATTATTTCCATGCATAAATTGACAATAGATGCCTGCAGGGTTGAGGTTGTGAATCTGGAGGTACTGCGTGATGGGTAGGGGCTAGAAAGAAAGCACCGTCCTGAGCTGGGTTGGGACAAAAGGCTGCCTTCAGCACAGAAAGGGCTTCACTTTGTAAAAATGCCATCACTGTGACAGAAGAGAATATGTTCTAGCAATCCTGGCTTCAAACAAACAAAAACCACAGAGTAAAAGGGACTAAAATTTAGAAGCTATAATATTTCAAGCTTATGTTGACAAAGTTACTTTCCTGAAGGAATTACACATAATAAAACTCTTAATAGTTCTAAGTGTAAAAATACTTGTTATTGAGAAAATGTCCTTTTTACTTGCATTGAATTTCTGGTCAAGATTGGCAACAACCCTAACACGCCCAGCCCGGCAGGCAGCGTCCTTGCCCCATGTAGCTGTCACCATTAGTGCTACCTGGAATGGTGACTCATAGTTGTAATCTCTATACTTGAGAGGCTGTGCCAAAAGAAGTGCCACAAGTTCAAGGTCAGCCTGAACTATGTAATGAGACCCTAGCAAATAAAATATGCAAATAAAATTACCTAAAATTATTGCAAACACTGTTTCCCCCCCTTAGCCAAGTATGTCTATAGCACCTCTGCTGTTCTTTTTTAATTTAAAGAAAAATTTTATTTTATATGTACAAGTGTTTGCCTGCATGTATGTAAGTATACCACATGCGTGCAATGACCTGCAAAGCCCAGAAGAGTGTCAGATCTCCTGGAACTGGAGTTCACAGATGGTTATTAGCCACCACATGGGTGCTAAGAATCAAACCCGGGTCCTCTGGAAGAACAGCAAATGTTCTTAACCACCTCTCCAGCACCATCTCTGCTGTTCTTTGCACACTGCAGACCCTGTGTGAGCAGGAAAGAACTGCACAGGCAAACAAGTTCCCTGGGTTGCTAATCCTGCTTAATCTAGTCAGCAGTGAAAATTTGGCTGTGTGAACAATGGCTATCTTTTTTATGTGAGGTTTGGTAGCAGCCTCCATTGTAATTATTTGCTTTCCATTTCCACAAGACCAATAAGGTATTGTAGCTGGAGGATTAGAATGACTGTTTCTTGTTCTCAAACTGGAGGCTGGTTTAGAAAGCTCTAGTGACTGTTCACATGCCAGAGAGCTTCCACTTTCTCCTCCAGTGTTCATGGACTTTTCACACGAAGTAGCAGACTAAGCCAGTTTTTTTACATGATTATAGAATAGCTATTAAATCTACTTATTTACTCTTTATTTAAAGGATTAAAGAAACTTTCTACCCTGATATTCCAAATCCAGAAAATTGTAAAGCACTGCAGTTTGAGAAGAGTATCTGTGAGGTAATCCATCTCTTGTCTTTGTCTTTGAAGTATTGGCCTCTTTCTTTTGTCTTTTGTGGAAAGTTTGTAATGTGTAAATGTCACCGTAAGAAAAAAAGTATTGAATAAATAGCATGCTTGAACATCTGTTGGGTTTACAGGATTGTTCATCCTAACTTGTTTATACCATGCTTTTTTTTTAACTTCTATTAATAGCAAGGAAAATACTGATGTGGAGAAAATGTGGCTTTGCTCCAGTGTGTACTTCAGAGTAGCAGAAGCAAATGTTTATAAACAGATGTGAAAAAATAAATAAAATGCAACTCCTTAATGTAGGTAGGCATTGCAGTAGCATTTGGTGCCATGTTAACCATACTTCCAAATTTATTTCTAGGGAAGCAATGCTCTTAAAACATTGGAAATGAATCCTTGTACCCCAAATAATGTTGAAGTTCTGGAAACTCGATCAATAGTTCCTAAAATAGAAGATACAGAAATAATTTCTCCAGTAGCTGAGCATCCTGAGGAGAGCTCCGAGGCAGACCCCGAAAACCATGTGGCTGTGTCTTACTGCCCGCCGATCATCGAAGAAGAGCTAGCAAATCCTGCAGCAGATGAAGTGGGAGGAACGTCTCAGGTGGTGTACATCGATGTTCAGTCCATGTACCAGCCTCAGGCCAAACCAGAGGAGGAGCCAGACATTGAGCCTGTGGTGGTGATGGCAGGCTATAAGCCACAAATGCGCCTCTCCCTCAACTCTGCTGTGGAAGAGACAGCTTCAGAAGATGACGCAGATAAGACTGCAGGTTACAGACCTCAGGCCAGTGTAAATACTTGGAATTTGATCTCTCCAGACTCCCCAAGGTCCACAGACAGCAACAGTGAAATTGTCTCTTTTGGAAGTCCGTGCTCCATCAATTCCCGACAGTTTTTGATTCCTCCTAAAGATGAAGACTCTCCTAAATCTAATGGAGGAGGGTGGTCCTTTACAAACTTTTTCCAGAACAAACCTAATGATTAGCCAGGACACCTTCCCTGCCTCTTCAGTCTGCATCTCAATAAGCTCTCCCTGCTGTTGTCGCAGCAGCTGTCCATCCCGGCATTCTGGAGGGACCCTGGAAGTGTTGAGAGCCAGGGACCTTCACTCCAGGCAAGTGACAACTAGAAGTGCTAATGTGCTTTTAATGTAGCCTAAAAGCCAAAGTGCAGTGACTCAGAACCCTCAGCCACAGAAACTCAAGATTTGGAACTGTTTGTGATTGAGCCAAAGAATTCTTCCAGAAGCATTTCAAGACTAACTGTGGCTAGTCATATATGCAAAACAAATCCTGCAACTGTTTTCTGTTGTTAATGGTTTTCTCCTCTGTATATGTTAGGGAATTGCAAGTGGATTTACAGGCAAAGGAGAAAAATGTCAAAGTCAAAATAATGTTTATTTGCCTGACATTTATTGCAGTGTAGAGGAAAACCAAACACAGGTTTTAAAACTTTAAAGATGTCTCTTTCCACAGCATTTACAAGCGTTAATATAATTATTAATGTAGCAACAGCTGTTTAGTGTTCTGTTTGATAAAATGTGCTGATCTCGGTGCCTACTGTATAATGGTTATCAAACAGTTGTCTCAGGGGTACAAACTTGGAAAAAAAAAGTGTGACGCTGAGCAGCCCAGACCAGAATCATGTTTTCTCCAGAAGTTCTCTGGAAATTCATTTCATTTTGTGTGTTACAGTGTCACATTATCAGGTAAATTCAATATA
This sequence comes from Eospalax fontanierii, assembly GCA_035773235.1. NCBI lineage: Eukaryota > Metazoa > Chordata > Mammalia > Rodentia > Spalacidae > Eospalax > Eospalax fontanierii. Next base: position 85,735,773 of record CM069527.1, read on the forward strand.
AGTGTAATGGGTTACCATGTAAGATGACTACTAGGCAGTATCTATGGCGTTCACTGGCCCTGTAGCTCTGATTAGTTTCAGTTTTCCCTGAGGAGACATGCTGTTAAGCCTGGCCACCAGCTGCCAGTGATCTCTGGTGCCTCCCAGCAGCTTTCTGTCTGTTCATGAGTCATAACCCCTCTTCCCTCAGGTGATTGGTGGTCCAGACTGTCAAACCAGCCCTCAAATCCACATGCGCATGACTAAAGTGAGATTGCTTCTTGCAGGAGCAGTTACTGAAGGGCGATTTTGTAAGTAGAGGTCATAAAACCCATGGGATTAGTGGGTACTAGACAGCAATGCTCTATCAGCTATGTAGGGCTGAGTCCTGACCACAGCACCCTCTGCCTGCCCTGGTTTCTCATTAATCATGTGTGTAGTGAATCCATGAATTGTCAAAGTACTTGGAAATTTGAGACATCTAAGTAAGAAGCTTGTTTCGTATCATCCGAAGCTCTGAGATAGGTGTGCAAATGGATTGGTATTTTAGTTCTTATTTTACCTTTAAAAAATTTATGTTGTGGTGTGTAGAGAGATGACTTAGCAGTTGAGAGAGCACTGGGTATTCTTGAAGAGGGCCCAGGTTCAATTTCCAGCACCCACATGGTCGTTAATAGCCATCCTTAACACCAGTTCCAGAGGATCTGACACACTCCTCTGGCATCTGTGGATGTTGCAGACATCCACATACTTCATCTTACATACATACCCATAAAATACTTTAAAAAGTTATGTTATGGAAGAAAATCACAGGGTGACAAGGGACAGAAATATCTAATAAGTACTCAGTGTATGATCCTGATTTTAACCATTAGGAATCAGTTACATTTCAGAGCTTCATGATGTTAAAAATGGATATGTGGAATGACTTAAAATTAATTTTGCACATATATAGTATGTTAAAGCCATACAGTAGCTATTAGAAAATGTCAGTAATGAAGAATATTCCTATCAAAGCCGTCTCCAGAGTTTTCTCTCATTTTTCTTTGTTCCCTCTTTGGCTGTTTCCTTAACCTGGCACTCGGTCACTGCCCCTGAGCTGCCTCATCTCCCCTCACTTCTTGCCTTTGCTGTGCTCTGCTTGCCCTCAGCTAATGCTTTGTTCTCCATTGAAGTTAATCCCAAATTCCATCTCTTTGGGCCGAGTGCTGGCTAAAGTAATAGCTTATCATTCTGAACTGCTTTAACCCGAGAACCCAGGAAAGGATCAGAAGAAATGGGCTGATTCTGTTGTCAAAATATGTCCCTTTCACCTGGGTCTCTGGAGTACAGGACTTCCCTGTCTGAAGAGTTCATCTGTTCTGCCTCTAGAGTTCCATGTCCAAAGACCACTGGGGTAATTAGAGTCAGAGTAGCCCTGGATTAGTTTAGCAGAATATGGCTTCAGACTGAGGCCAAAGCAACTTCCCTGTCTTTCCCCATTAAATTAAAGGAGCCACACCCCTGTGCAGTGTTATTTCCTCTCCAGTTCCTCCTCAGTTTGTATGTGTAGGGGTGCCTCAGCAGCAGGAGGACAGGAGTGGAGGAGAAGGGAACACCCTCACCACCTGTCCCAGTCTTCGGGACACTGAGAAATGTGCACTGTTGCATCAGTGCAGGTACTGTGGCCACTGTGTAAGGTGGCCTGATAGTGGATACGCTCTGGAGTCAGGGAGGGTTAAGGAGTAGTGAGAGGAGGCTAAATAGGTTCCCAGCCCTTCTTGACTGGGAAAAAGAAGGGAAATCCTCCTTAAGAAAAGTTCAGTCATTGGCCAGAAAATTACAAATGTCTTAGAATTAGGGTCCATCCTGTCCCACAGACTTTAGACAGGACGTACTTACTGTAAGCCAGTTTCACTCACACTTCCTCATGCTTCCTTGTAAGTGCTGGACATTCTGGAGGGCATTAGAACATTTGTGAGTGGCTATTTTAAATAATATTTCATTTAAAATATTCTTAAATGCTTAATTAGGCTTTTGACATTAGAACTGTGAGTTTTGTACTTTCGTATATGAATTAGCATACATGTACATTCTGAGTCCACTCATTTGTTGAACCTGCAGTCTCCTGGCTTTGAGACAACATGGTCACCCTGCGTATCTGGCTAATCAAGTTGTGTGTTTCTGTGCTCTGTGATAGAGGTGCTTTTGTTCCTGTAGCTGGCAACAGAAGCCGCCATTCATCTACAAGCTTGAGGGAGGAAGTGTCAGCCTCATTTTCCGTCCCAGCCTTACTTTCACAGCTAATGGATCTGAAGGATTGCATTCAGAACATCTAGTACTGTGGCACCCAGCAGCAATGGTGGAAAGTCGCATTCTCAAGACTTCATGCACACTGAATTCTTTCTGAAATCATGCCAGTCATTTCTTCACTGCCTTCATACTGTCTGTATTTAACAAATATTACAGTCCTTTCTGTTTTTGAATAATTAAGTATAATTTGGTGAAAGAGGCTTGAGAACGTTTTCTCCCAAAGGGAATTTGAAATCAACTTCTTAGTGTTTTGAAAGTACCCCTTAATATGTCAATATGCAGAAAGTATTATCGTGAAGTTTTTACTGTGTAGGCACTTAATATGATGAAACTTTTGTTTGCACTAAGGTAATTTTTGCTTTTTTCTGTCTTAAACTATGTTAAAACTTGTGAAATGCCAATTTTTTTTTTCTCATTTTGAAAGTGTAATACCGGGCATCTCAAGTGAAATATTCGGAGGAATCATTAGCTGCTAATGCCAGGCACATAGTGAACCGTATTGTTGGAGTCCCATTCCAGGGTGTCGTAAATTCAATGGAATTGTCTTGAAGGCTGGGAAGTAAAGATTGAGATCTTGCATAGAAACTATTGGTTTGAAGAGCTGAATCTACAGTAGACAGCCCCACAGTTTGAAGGAAAACTTAGAAGACTCTTGCATAGATACCCTTTGTTGTTTTTAACTATGCAGAGTTTGCTTTTAGCTAATGGGTACTCAATTTTGGGACATGTTTGTATCGGTCCAGTACATGCTATGGCAAACAAACAATTGTGAATTTTATTGATAACTCATTCTCTGTATAAGACATTTTGTCAAGACATTTCCTTTTCAATGGCTGTTTTCTGCTGAAACAGTTTTTGTGATGTCATACCTGCCTTGTATTAAATCTGTTGTATTCAGAAGCAAAAAAAAAAAAAAATTTACAGAACATAAAACTTGTGGCAAAACTTACAGGGCATTGCTCTTTTAGACAGAACCCTAGACTATCATTGGAAATCACTTGGCTTGAATTTGGCATACCCATCTTCATGGTTTATGTACCTGGGCTATTAATAATATGTAAGCCTCTTATTCTACAGGGTTGTTAGTGCTTTTGTCTTTTCAATTAGTGCTTGTGTCTTAAGCCTGGCATGATCATATTCATGCTGATTATAATTACAGGTGGATTATTTTTAAATGCCAGTGTGAAAGACCAAGAACAACACTCATTCAGCTGACTAGTACTAATACTAGGTTTTTCTGTATTTTGTAAAATTTCAGAGATTGACATTTGATCTGGAATCATGATGGAATTCCATTGTTTTTAACCAGAGTAGTGCTTGTCTCTCCCTTTATTAAGAGTAATAATTTTTGGAATTATAAGTGTCCAAAGTATAAAAAGAACTTACTTAGGACAAACTACCTGTGCTACATTTCTATAGAAGTAAACTTATATGGACTACATATTAACCAAATACAAATCTGTAATAATATCTTTCTTTGATTCCTGGAACTGAATAACCTAGAAAAAAATTTAATACTAATAAGGAAAAATAAGGAAATTGATTTTTATTATATTCACGCCTTCACATTTGTAGTGTTGAATCATCACTTAAGAAGAAAACAAACTATTATAGACTTTCTGGTGTACTTAAGCCTGAAGTACTTCATATGACTGATTGAATGGCTCACGTAAGTTTATTATGTTCCTTATACATTTAAGATATGTTTTTATTTCTAATTCTTTTGTAAGTGGGCGATTTCAACTTCTGAGCTTAGTTTTTGCAGATATTCCATTAGTACACTATCAAAAATCAAAAGATTTTTTAGGGGGTAGTCCAATTTTCACTAAGTCATGGGCAAGCTAGCTTTTTTTGCAAGAGATCATTAGAAAAGAATATTCAACAATAATTTTCATGAATTTGTTTTCAAATGATATTCCCCCCAGTTTGATGCAAATGCTTTCACCCATTTACGTTCTAATTCATGAGTCCTAAGCTTCTAGTTCCTTCTGCCAAATTTTCCTTTCAGTGTAATATTTAGGAAAAATCTGAATAGCACTGTGAAGAGTTGGAGATTAAACACTGTCAGTTCGCTAGAGTTGGAGATTAAACACTGTCAGTTCGCTGCTGCAGAGGGTAGGTAGAACCTGACACCCTGGGACGTGACTTATTCTTTAGAACATCTCCATCGGAGTTGCTTTAAAGATTGTTCTCGATAGAAAGATAGACATCCTAAAGCTGAGATGGTACCACTTTACAGGCATGTTCAAAGGTAAAAATAAGCCATTTAAAACTGTTCAGTGTTTCTAGTAAGATCTTTTATTTTTACCATTTCTTTCATTAGCTGGCCATAAGTCAACATTCTTATAACACTAAAATATTGTCATTTTTTACTTTCAAATTTGCATTACAGTGCATTACTGTTTACAAAATACACATACTGTGAACAGGTATAAGTTTTTGTCTTTTATAAGGTTTGTAGAATGAATGTTTTTTTAAAGGTGGTGTTATGTTAAATATTTTTAGGTTTTTATAAATACTAGCAACTGTTTGCTAACTTTTGTTGGTCAGGTGTGTGTATATGTAGCTGAAAGAAGAAACTGCAGCTCCAAAACTGTCCCTAGTCCATTTCTTATAAAGTTACCACTCTAGGCAGTTTTCGCTCTAACAAGTCAGTTGTGATGTGCTGTACCTAAAACCGTGTTTCAGCATCATATAAGGAACCTTTTAAGTATGCATATATAGAAAATAAACTAGATTGATGTATGTCTGTGTGATTCACTCTGACTCCCAGAATTCTGATTTTAGTATGCAATGAAACAACTTCACTTACAGAGATGACAACTGAAATACTTCCTGCCTTGTGAAAAATTAGATAAAATGGAAAATTTAAATATTTTGTATCATAATTTAAGAATTTGGTTTCCAAATCTTTTGGAACACACGGTTATCACAAGAACATAGAATATAAGTAACCTGTTACTAAGACATCATAAATATAAAACTAGTATGCTTGGCTGTTAACTCTATAAAGATGTTACTTATGTCTGTTTTTTAAAGTGCATGTATTTAACAGTTTTATCATAGTATTGTCATGGAAAAAAATAAATATATTTTCTTACATCTTACCCTGATGTCTTTGGGCATTATTGATTTTAGGGTTTTTCTTTATGCCTTGGACACAGGAAAAGTGGGTTTTTCTTCTCTTTTAAAAAATTCTATCCCATAAGAGGTACAATGGTCCTAAAACAAAGAAAGCTTTATCTGTATTTTTTGTATTTGAAGACAAATTTGGTATAACCTTCCATCTGCTCCATTAAATTAGTCTTCTCTTTACCAGAGAAATTGGCATAAGACTGATCAAAAAGTGAGAACCCAGCACTTACAAATAAGCACTAACAATTGACCCTTAAGGCAAGGTTTTTAATTTATTACCTCCCAAGATTGCCTAAATATTTCTGGAGCTTCTGGGAATATATCAAAATTTCAATTTACTGAATTCTGAAATATAGTGATTGATTTAGCAAAACTCTAGTCATTTTATAGTATAAAGGACTCTTAAATAGAGCTTCATAAAGGGAGAAATGAAGTTCTTTGTTCTCTGTGGCTCAGACTTAGTGAGAGTAACAACTAAAGCATGAATGGGCCTGGCTTTAGCCTCCAGAAAGTGCAGACCAGTTGTAAATTAGTTGTGAAACACATGCAAGTATTTAAGTGCTAGAAATGCTCTTATATATACTCTGTTCTTTGGGGTTTTTCAATGCATAACTTGTTTTCCAGAGGTGAATTCTGGAGCTAAAATGTATACCACCATCAACCCCAGGAACCTTGGAAAGGTCAAATAGAGAAGAATGATGTGCTTATTAGGAGAAAGAAAAATAAGAGATGAATACTTTTCAACATATGACATCCAGCATCACACTAAAATCTTAGTTTGCAAACTTTGCTTCTTTATAAAATAAAGAATTCATTTTAAGTGACCTATAAATTTGATCCATTTCCCATCATGACGAGCAGTCACTGAGGTAAGGATCTGACTTAAACTGATTGAGGATTGAATTGGAGGTGGTTTTTATCCTTGGATGATCAATCTCAGGTTATGGGGATAGGAAAAGCATTTGAAAATTATTTTGATAAGAAGCTGTTAAATAACGTTAACGTGACTGAAACCCCAGTGTATTGTTAGTCTCTTGGGTCGCTCCATGCTTGAACAGTGAGACACAACGTGAAGCTCCAGTTCAGATTTAAATCATCTGTCCCTTCACGCCCCAAGCCAACCTGTCACTGCTCCAGACAGCCCAGGAAGAAATTCCCCGTTCACCACTATTGCACGACCCCTTACACTTGGCCTCAGAGTGAATGGTGCTCAAGCAGGGAACCTGAGGAAGAAGAGAGTGAATGACCCATCCTTGCCCAGTAACAGTACAGACAGCTTGCACACACACTTCAGCAATAAACCAAGTCTCATTTCCCCAATACCATGGACTTTCCTCTGTTGACTGAGGCCAATTTCTCTATTTCCAAGATTGCTCTGGAAACTGTTGTGATGTACTGAGGCTGTACAGTCCTGATTGGGATCCCAAGCTCATCATCACTGACCACCTGGGCCACACTGGAGGACTCAGCCTCCCCTCACCCCACTCCTCATCTTAAAACATGGGTCTCAATGCCTCTTTCAAGACTGTTGGGATATGGGCAGAGCACATAACACTCTCCCCAGGATAGATGCTTGTTTATGATATGAGAATCTGACCGGCTCCATAAAGGTATACATGCTTATTACATGCCTGTTTAGATACACTCTCCCTTGCGTTGCTCAGTTACAGGGTTCACAGAACAGCCTGGGAAGTAGACCCTGGGGTCTGTTTTCCTAGAGCTCAGCTGAGCTCCCCTTTCCTCAGGTAACTTCTTCCACCCCAGGTCATTCAGACACTAATACCAGTGTCCCTGGGTCCCCAATCCCTTCCTGCATGATCCCTGCACCTTGGTATCAACCTTCCTGAGGCTTCATCTGGAAATCATAGTGTGTAGGAGTATTGTTAAGTTCACAGAGCTTAGTGCAGCATCTGCCACAACATCACAGAAGCTTGATGAATATTTTTTTAAATGTGTTTTGAGAAAAGCGAAAGGGTTTCATGTGTTCTCTGGTTATTTTACGTGTGGTAGTCCCCTCTGGTGGAAAGATGAATCCTCATTAAACTTCTGTACATGGGAAAGGGCTAGGCTCACCCTGTGGTAGCGATAGGCAAATCTGGATTGGACTAAACAAACAATACTAAAGAAAAATTAGAAAAACAGTTAAAAGGAAAAAAATTACATAATCTTGAGCAATATTAGCTCTTTAACAATTCACTTTACCCTTTTAAGACATTTTTCCTGTGTGAATATGTGTGTTCATATACAGGCACATAGATAAAAGAGTGATGGTATATTTTCTGTTTGGGAACTTTATTTAATATACTTGAAAATATTATTAGTGGAATATTTTTAAGGTATTATTTCACGGATATATAAAATGCCAATGAACAGATGAATTATTTCACTGCATATTCCTCACTTTAAATTGCCCAATTTTTTCGCAAAATAGTGACTGAAAGTCAAAAACCTTTGGTGTGGTGGCACATCTTTAATCCCAGCACTCAGGAGGCAGAGGCGGGTGGAGCTCTGTGAGATCTGGGCCAACTTGGTTGATATAGTGAGTTCCAGGGCAGCTGGGGGCTACAAGGAGACCCTGTCCTCAAAAGGAAAAAACAAAACCCAAAACACTTTGGCCTGAGTTTGGTCAGCCTAAGGAATGACACTTGACACTTGAATTTTATACTGGGAGCCATTCACACATCATATGTGAGAACTCCCAAAGCAACTTTGCCATAAAATGTGGTCTTTAACAACTAACTCACTAAGGAAGATTTGGATCTAATTCAGAGTTCCGCTTAATGCCATTTCCTCTAAGATGTGGCCAAGAGTGTCAGGACCCTGGGCTGCCCAGGGCTCATGCTGAGCGACAACTGGAAAGGGCGGTTGCATGACTCAGTTTCCTTAGTCCCCAGGGCACCAGGCACTGTGCTCCATATGCAGCCACAGGCAATAGGTCCTCATACTTAAAAAAAAAGGGGGGGGGGGATGTTCAGGAACTATAAATAGGAGTTCTAAAATAGATTATGCTCTCTGGATATAGACTTCCTCTGTCCTGTGAGTCTTTGATTCGTTGTTAGGGAAGTAGCCAAGATATTCTTAGTACATAAACACAAGAAGCATTTTAAGTAAATGAATGTAGTTGAGGGTGAAGTGTTACCTGCAGGTGGCAGAGACTAGAAGATAGAGTTGGAAACAGTTATCTGCAGACAGGACTCCAGAAGGCCCCAAGATTCTTGCCCCCTGGAGTGAAGGGTTCTGGTCCCCAACTGAAGAGGATGGAACATTATTCCCAAAGTCAGGTTGCTAATGAATGAACTTTAAAGCTAAAAATCAGCAGGCTGACCCCAAGTGTTTGGTTGAATCAGGAAGCTCTTAGAGAGAGTACAACACCCTAAGACCGGTCTCTAAAAGACAGCTTCCCTTGACCTTCAAAGGAGAGAGTGGCAGTGAGCTTGAAGGCGGTGCTGAGCCTCAAGAGACCACTGTCCTGATGCCTTGATTTCTGTTTTATAGTCCCCCCAGCTTCTTGGTAATAATAAGCCTGCTGCAAATGTTTGCAAAACAAGGATGGTTTGGTGAGGGAAGACTCTGGAAGGGTGGGCTACAGCAAGGCTCCTGAGGACCCTACGAACCACTAACCTCAACAACCCAAGGCCTCTGAACAAACTCCCAAGGGCTTTGACTTTCAGGTGGCAAGATGACCAGGTGAGACCTCGGTCTGGGACAAGTGGTTTTTACTCCCCCAACCTGGTCTGTGAGCCACAGCCAATCACCACACAGGCTTTTCTCAGATCTGAAGCTGGGAACGTGGCCCAGTGAGTGGACGCATTTTCTGTGCTGCACTCTGTTCAGCAGGGTCCCCATTTACACCTTCCTCCCGTGGCTGCAGTGTCTGTCACGGGCACTGAGGTCAGCATGCAGGGACCTGCACTCCGTTTGCCTCTCTTCCCACAATTCCCTGGTTCCTGATAAGTTTTCTCTGCCTCTGCTTTCCTTCTGCCAACTTCCTAACAGGGCTTTCCTCCGCTAATCCCCTGGCCTGGTGCCCCTGACTTTTGTTATTAAATGAGTACAAACGGCAAATTCCTTGAGCCCTCCTGGCCTTCCTTCTCAGAGACATTCCAATCCAAGGCCTGTCTTACTAGCCAAGTCAGAGCTGTAGCTCCTTAGTACCAGACTGTCCAAGGGGGCCACGGCCCCAGGCTGGGCCTCCCACTTAGAGGTGGGCAGCTGGGACATCACGGGGGAGGCCACAGAACATGTTGGGAGACGTCTGTGCTTTTGGACACTCTGGATCTTAAGGAAAGCAGAACAAGATAAATGAACAGAAGAAACTTCTTCCAAATGCTAAGGCAGATGTTCCTCTCTCATCTTTCCAGGAAAGGGCAAGTGCTCACAGGAGCCACACACTTTCTAGGACAAAGACGTTTCAGCACGGGAAAGCAGCAGCTGGGGGCAAGGCAGAGGCTTTGTCTGCTGTCTGTCCCTCACTCGCAGCTCATGGCTTGGCTCAGCCAAGGCAGGGATCATGCTGCTTGGCCAGAAATAGTTTAAACAATTCCCCTGAGCTCTGGAGCTTATTTGTGGAGAGAAAAGCAAAAGAGAGAAGGAAAAGTATTGAATCCAGAACTAATTGCTGTGAAGGGGCCTGTCTCCCACTCTGCCGGAGCGGCTCTGGCGGCCACCTTCACACCTGCACTAGAAGGGCCCCCAAAAGAAGTCTCTCTCATTAGCTATGACAACAGACTGGCAAGCCAACCCTTGGGAACCCACTCATGCACATGTCGACATTGTCAGAATAGCAAACTCCAGAAAGCTTCAGATTGCCACTTAGTAATCTTGGGGTCCTGCTCCCCAGTGAAGTATCAGGGTTATGCCAGTGAGACCACAGGCAAGTCACCTCTCTTTCTGCATAGCTTCCGTGTTCCCAAGCCAAACAAGCCCTGCTTACCTGCTCTGGTCTTCTTAGGAGTGCAACTGTTATTAAGATCAAATACATGAACGTTCTTTGTACAGTAGGTTGAAGTTGATTACTCAGAAGGCCTAGCCCAGAAGCCAGTCCATGCCGTCAAATTAGATTAGTCATATGCTGGTCTCCATGAAGCCACCTTTAACCTAGAACTTCCTGAGGACAATCTGTCACCTCCACCAAGGCCAGTCAGTTTCAGGGCCTCCAGACTTGGCATTTTATGACCTCCCAGTGAGTGAGGCAGGGCCTCAGTTAGAGTGTGCTGGGAGTGCATCTAGTTACTGATGAAAGACACCTTCAGCCCGAGAAGCCATTGTGGACTGAGCTGAAGCCACACAGCCTTCATTTGGAACTATGATTGATTTTGATTCCTGCCAGTGTCTCTCACCCCTCTGGGTTCCCTCGGGGACAGAAAACTGCTTATTCCCCCCTCTCAGCAGCCTGGCACAGGCAGGCTGGCCCTCCACCTTCTTGGGCAGCTACTGTGCATTCCTGGGCTGGGCAGAAGCTAGAAAAGGCGGGAAGGAAAGGAGGGAACCGGACGCAGCTACTCCCCTGTCCAGACCCTGTCTTCACTATCCTTTGCCTGGATCTAGTGGTAGCTGGGCGGCCGCATGCTGCAGACTGCTCCCAGGAAGAGCAGCCTGCTGGTGACAGGCCGGTGGTCAGGCTGCTGTGAGGGGCTCTGGCCCCTCCTCCTCACTTTTCTTCCTTTGGGAACTCACAGTGCTAAAAACAAGCTTTCTGAGAACCATATTTTTTCTGGGTTAAAGGTGAAAAATGCAGCATTTCCTCCAAGTGGAAAGCGCTCCCCTGCCAGCTCCGGGCACATTTCCGAGATCCTTCCTCCCACTTGCAGAGGCGGGGAAGGGAGGAGACGGAGACGGAGGAAAGGAGAGGGGGGAAGTCGGAAGGAAAGGCCAGTCACTGCGGACCTGGGGCAGCTGGTGTGTGGAAACCAGCAGGCCTGTTTGTGTTGGAGCAGTGTGGGAGCTGAATGGGACTGGTCAGGAAATGAAAGGCAAATAAGAGGGCAGAGCTCGGGCAGCCATTCAGGCAGTGGCAGACAAGCCAGAGCTTCTGGGGGCAGCGTGGAGGACGAAACCGTAGACCTGCCTGAGGGGGGATCTCAGTGACAGGCCTGCAGGAAATGTACAAGGTTGTTGAAATCTGCTTAAATGGAAAGCACAAGGCTAGTGCCGCCCCTCGCTCTACAGCTCCACCCCTGCCTACAACCTGTGGGAAATTCTAGGGAATTTCCTCAGATTCCAATTACTGACGCTTTTCAGGAACTTATGCCTCACAATACCCTTCCCCACAGATGACATTGCATTAATCCCTCTCCGGCCACTCCCCAAACCTTTCTCCCAGTCAGAAATCCAGCCAGCCTTCTCCAAGTTGCCTCTTACCACAGCAGCTTTACAAAGCCAAGGATCAGATCCTGTCTCCCTGTTGTCCCTCCTCAGAACACCACAGTGACCATGCGTCTTGCTACAGGAAGGGCAGGTGGACGAGGGGAGAAAGAGGCACAGGAGATGGGGGCCAGAGGAAGGGTCGGTGCTACTTGCATTAAGCCTGGTCAGTCACTGAGAGCATCACAGACAGACTCTTCTGTCCCCAGTCCCAAGGACTTCTGCAGAAGTCAGAGGCTCCTTCGCCCTTATTGCCCAACTTTCAGAATGACTTGCTGGGGTAGACTGACTCATTAATGGCCCTGATTTTTCACTCCGCTTGGATCTATGACAAGTGACTTACTTAGTGGGTCCTCTCACTACAAAGAGGAGTCCTCTTGTCACTATGGAGAGGAATTTATCTCTTGAATCTTACTTCTTGAATCTGTCAACTTGAAATAATGGGATGCAAGGGAAGTGCCAGTTCACAGGTCCGCACCTAGGCGGTGAGGGGCCTGGTGCTGTTCTCTGGTGCTCCTGCTCTCCTCCACTGTCATGAGATAAGCATGCTCAGTCTACCCTCCTGGTCCCAGGAGGATGAGAGGCACGTGGAACAGGCCCAAGTCACGTTAACATCCTAGCTAGTGCCGTATACAATTAGCAACCCCTCTGCATGGAAGCAAGTCAGTTGAGACCAGGAGAACCACCCTGTCAAGCCCACCAAGACAGGGAGAGCTGCTAGACTGCCCACTGAAGGCACGAGAGCCATCAGTGAGCATGTACTGCTGTGAAGCACTGACAGGTCCTTATGCAACCTTATTGTGGCAGGAGATAATGGGTACACTTAGGGGAAACAAGGATACCCACAAGACCAGGTTGAGCCCTTCCCAGTTCTCCTGCCCATCAGTACTGAGAACTTATTCCTCAGCTGGAGCCTAAAGACTTCATCCTCATAATCACCCCTACTATAAACTCATTCCACATAATCCGGGTTTTGTTCACAGAGAGGGTGAAAGAGCCGTGATTCTGTCTTATACCCTGTACTCAGACCCTGAACCTCTTTGTCCTCTTAGGTCATTCTAAGCCATTGCCCTTGTACCTGTAGGGCCCTTACTGCCTGGATTCTAGCACCCTGTCACCAGGTCACACCCTCCTCTTAACCCCATCTGCTTCCCATCCACAAAAGTCTTCAGCTTCAACACACACTCCCAGGCTCTCGTCCCTGGGTCACTGCATTTTCTTCTGGATAATGTTTGCATAGAACAGCAACTCATCTGCAGGACAACTTTCTGGCCTCCATTCAGCTGGATATTTTGCTAAAATCACAATGACTGTTTTTTTCTTGGAGGCAGTCCATTCAAAATGAGCTGTGAAAACAATTTCATTTTATCTGGGGAAGCAGTGGCCCCAGTAGCCTTGAAGGAAAAGGTGTTGAGATGAGGGTGACTGAGAGGTAGGAGGTCCACTCTCTGCCTTGTGCCCTTCTCCAGATTTCACTCTGCAGGTGATGAGGGTAGGAGAGGATCATTACAACTGTTGGTACAACCATTAATTCTCTTATAGGACAGACCCCGGCCATCAAAAGCTCTCAAAGACGAGAGGCAGAGGACTGAGACACAAGACAAACCCTCTCTGGTTTTATTTATTCATTTCTTAGAAGTCTTGATATGCCTAAAACTGTGCGTTGTACAAAGCTCGAAGTCTTTGCTGGATGGAAGCTGCACAAACAGGAGTCACTCCTCGGACTAATTATAGGCTCTTGTGGGAGTTGTTGGATCATATTTCCCTTCACTTTGGGGGCAGCATTCATCTCACCTTTCCCTTAGTAAGTCCTGTTATGGGGACCCGCCAGGGAGCCAGCTGTCTGTAGTCATGCGCCTGCATAGCCAAGGGGACAGCTGAAGGTACGGAAGGAAGATGCTCTCTTTCTCTGGTTCTGGTCCAGCTCCTCAGACCCTATGGAGGGCATAGTCCTACCCGCTAGCACAGCCTTGGAAGTCCTGGTTGCTTAGTGTTCCTTATGGATGTGGCCTCTGCAATATCAGTTGCATCTCCAAGAATGAATGGAGTTCTTCCTTCTTCATCCCCTTTATTCAACTTTATTACAGATAACTCCCTCTCTCTTAAAACAAAATGGCAACGATTTATCCCCTTGAACCACCAGCATACACTGGGAGGGTCACCTTTCCCAGTGCCCCACTCTAGGCACTCTCTACCATCCACTGACTCCATAAATGGCCCAATCACAGCTCCTTTGGGAGAAATTTTTTAGGAAGATGTGAAAGAATTAGGTAACTTCCAAAAGCGCACTGTGTGGACAATCTGTGGCTATAAAAATATACACATACAAAGTTACAACTACAAAATCAGGGGGTCCATTTTCTTCAATTTGCATTACAAAAAGGGTTTTGCATTAAAGGTAAACCTGGGGAAGAGGGCCGTATTATTAAGATTCTGTTTAATCTCCCCACAACCTTTATTTTCATGGGCTAGTCAGAACACAGAGTCAGCCAGTAAAGAATGAAAGAGGTTAATCCGAATGCTCCATAGGCCAAGGTGAGAAATTGGAAGTTCAAGGTCACATTGTCATCCTGCTAGTGTCGTAAGTCAGGGAAGGACAGAAGTATTTTCATACTGCTCTGAAGGGTCTCCTCTCTCTCTCTCTTATGCTTTTGCTTTCCCTCTCACTCTCTCTAACAGAACATAGCCATTGAGCTACAGCAGACAGGCTCTGGAATTCTCATTGATGTGTGATCTCTCACAGACTCTACACACTCAATGGACAAAGTCCAAATGCTTACGATGCACAGTATTCCATTAGGTTTGGCCCACAGAGAAGTGGTCTCAGGTCTTGATCCTCAGTTCCCATCAGGGTGTACTTTGTCTTTGATGAGAGGAACTATACCTAGTCCCCTGGGCCTCTGTGTGCAGCATCAGGCAGGGTCTCTGGGCCCTGGGGATCTTGAGGATAGAGGTTCTGTCCCTTGGGCAAGGCCAACTGGTGTTACTTTGCTCCACAAGTGTTGATGTTTTTCCCATCCACAGCATCTTCCACTAGGGAAATGTGGTAATCGGTGGACAGAGTGAAATGAGAGATGCAGCCCACGAGGCCTCGCAGGTATTGTCTGTTGGTGTGCAGAGCAATTTCCTTCATTCCACCTGCAAGGCAGCAAAGGGGGAGGTACGGATGAGTCAGAAGGAGGGGTCATCAGTGGGAGATTCCTTATGAGTATCCCTTGGCCAAGGACAAATTGCCCAGTGTAACACCTGTGTTTAATAATTATTGTTGAAAGAATAAGTTGACCTTGAGCCATCTAATACACACAGAAAGCCTACAAATGCTGACCTCAGGCAGAATTTCAAGTCAACTGGTTATCCAGCCGATTTTGAAATGTTACGTAATGTCATTGTCTTCAACCAAATCCATTGATTTTGGCTGCTTTCAATTCAGTACCCTTAGAAAATACATAAAAGTATCTTTTCATGATGTTTTTGTTCGCATTCGTAGAGTACAAACACACTATTCATTTTTTTCCTTAAGTTTCCTTATTGAATCATTGTCTGTTTCATACAGAACATCTCAGTCTTAATCATTTTTATACCCCCTTCCCACTGGGAAGCCCCCAACTGTAATCCGTACATTCTTTCATCTGTGTTGATGTCTATTGTGTCAAGTTAGAGTCCCTGGACATTCTTCAGTCCAAGTTCATCCATACTGAGGTCTAGTCAGCCTATCCAGAGTCCCTTGCTTGAAGAAGATCAGCTCTTTCTCACCCAACAGTAATCAGTTGTCAATGTTTCTTAAGCAAAGGTAGGGGTCTGCTGCCCATTTCCCCAGTTCCATGCTGGGTTTTTGTCTGCTTGAGTTGGCATAGCTCTTGAACATGCCAACACCATTGCTGTAGGTTCATATGAGCGAAGTCCCAGGAGCGTGTAGGATTCTATTTCCATATGGTCATGTACTTCCTAACGGGCTCTTACAATCTTTCCATCCCCTCTTCTGTAATGGTATCTGAGCCCCGGTGAGTGAAACTTAACAAAGGAAGAGCCCTGTCCAGGGACCCATACTCTATAGATTCCTAATCTCCATGCTTTAGCTATTTGTGACCTTTTGTGTTACTAACCATTTGTCACATGAAAGAGCTTCCTTAACGAAAGTTAAGAGATTCATTAGTGTCTTCTTTACCCATTGTTCTATACAGTGTGAGCCACAGATCTTAGAGAGATCCCCAAAGCTGTCACATCCCTAGGCTAATGTAACTTCTTACTAAATGCAAAATATGTATCGTTATATTTACAGTCAAGTATCGCAATCACAACTCATCAAAGAAGCATCTTTTGCACCAGACAGAGACTACTACAGAGTACCACAGCTGCTCACACACAGACATTGTCTGTGAATTGCCCATGCCTAAGCGGCACATCAACAAAACATACTACTCATTCTATTCTGGGAGAGGGCACAGACAGATCCTCCTTCCTCAGTGAGAATTCATAAAGTTATATTTAGAAGGTTCCTGTTGTATAAACAAGAAAAGCACAGTTTTCCTGGTGGATCGCTCCAAAACACAAAGGCAATGTGAGTGAGTCCCTTCCTGCTGCCTCAGCCATGAGTCAGAAGTTCAGAACATGGGAGAATAGACTACCCGACCGCTTCCTGATTTCCAGGTATCTGACTGACTCAGTGGAGCATGTAGCCCCAGCACAATAAATGAAGACCGAACAAGGAAAAGACCTGGTCACATTTAGTTTTGGCAAAGGTCACTTACCCACGTACAGTGCTCCATTGATGTTGAGTTGCCTCATCAGACCAGGTGATTTGCCTGTTCTGGCTCCATAGTCATCCACAGTAATCTTTCCAGATTGGCCATCCCTATAAAGCAAAGCAAAATGAAACCAACCACCCAACCAACCAATCAAACACAACACTACCATTTTTTTTTGTAGTGAATTCAATAATTTCAGTTCAAAGGTATAAAGGTACCTACTATGTGCCAAGTGATAGAATGACAAAAAAAAAAAAAATCAAAACAGTGACTTCTATAGCATCAGGGAAATGGTCCAACCTAGGTCTCATTTCTTGATACCATTTCTTCTATCGTTGAGTTTTACAGAACCTCTTCCTGCTCTGTTCCCTAGTTTGGAAATGTTTGGAGAACCTCATAGCTAGATGCTGTGATAGGCAATGCTTATCACAACTTGCCTGTTCTGCCCACCCCAATACTCTAAATGTTTGCATCTTCTCTCTTACTCTACTTCAATTGTAAGCATTTTTCATTTTTTTATATTTATAAGCTGAAACTATGTCTTCTAATCAATACATCTTAGATTTTAAAAAAAGCTGGCATCACCTTCTAAAATTCATAGTGTATTTCATCATGCATATTACTCATTGTTGCCTCCCAGTGCAATGCAAGACCACCAAGGCAAGGGAACTGGAGTGTTCTCAATGATGTATCTCAGGGGTCTTTAGCAGTGCATGGCTCATAATAGTAAATGGATGGACAGGTGAATCTGTGAAGCTCATCATCCTTATCTGAAACAGAAATAACTACATTCATCTTCCAGTGCTATTGTGGAAATCATGCAAAGCACAGAGCATAGTACATGATACACATCTTGCTGATGGAGACAGTAAAGGAGCATGATGCGACTGTCCATTGGATGATTATTTTTATCCACAAAACGAAAAAGATATATCTGAAATTTCTGTGAGTATGAACTGTTATAAAGCACTGTATGTAAGGTATCTGGCAAGAGATGTTTGATAAATGAGATACTTCCTTTATTTTGCTACGAATCTTGCCTACAAGGTCAGAATCACCTAGAGCAAGAAAGTATCAAAGCAGTCTCTGTTGGGACTTCTTTGTTTATTTTCTTGTCTCTGACCTAGAGCCTTCTGTAGACAATTATACTATCTACCCAATTCTTGTCATAGATGATAGCCAAAGCCTTGACCCATTTCCCACTAGTCCTGTCTGGTCACAGCTTACAATATCCACCCACCCAAATCCAGGGCTCAACTCCTGTTCAGCCCTCACTGTGACACAAGACACACTAGGAAAGTGATCAATGATGGCAACAGGGAGAATCCTGTCTACCGAGCCATCTACACATGCCAAGTCTGATGTTCTGGTACCTGAAGTTCTTCTAGGAGAGCATTCCACTGCATTATCCCTCCCAAACATCTGAAATCCCCATGTGTGGGTTGCATCATAGAGTGGAACAGAAATGCTTTTGATCTAGGTTCTGCCTACAGCAATTATATAGTCTTGGGAAATGCATTTAACATCTGTTTTGTTAGATGTCTAGGAAGGGCCTGGTGTCCCCACTATTGTCTGTCTTCATATATATATATAACAAACCACAATAATGAAAGTTGAAATTCTTCCACAATGTGTAACTATTCTACCAATCAACCCAAGGAGCACAGGGTGTTCCTTGATGTTCCTAGGGTGGTTGATGGGATTAAATGTGGTTAGAATTGAGAACCAAAGCGTTTCACATTCCTTTGGAGATTCCTGTGCAAACTCTTTCATAAATGCCTGAGAAAGAAATGAGGAACTCAGAAGTGGAATGCTTCGGAGTATTTCAAAGTTAGGTTGGATTCTGCTTTTTGATTTGTTTTCTAGAACAAATTTGAGATTCAAGCCTGCAAATATGCATTATCGGAAATCATTTTTTTTATCAAAAAATTGAATTAGGGCTTCATCAAAATCCCTACATATTTGGGCTTTGTGGGCTACCTGGCAGTAGACAGACCCAAGTCTGTCTCTTCTCAAGCCCTGTGAGGTTCCAAGGCACAAGCTGTGGCTAGGGCAGGGGGCCAAGTAAGACGTCCTCACCACAGCCTATGTGAAAGCAAAAGGACAAGTTGACAATGCTGAATCCCCATGCCTCCCAGGCCTCATCTTGACTCTCACAGCTGACTTTCCCTTCCAGAGAAGTGTAACCAGACTCCCTCCTGCTTCTCTTTACTTTAGACTCATCTAACATTCAGTATTGGCACTGCTAACTTCGATCTGCTCTTTGTTAGGAATGAGGAAACAACTACTATAAAGAGCACAGGAATGATCTGTCCAAAGTTAATTAGAATTCAGGATGACAATTATCATTAGGAGAGTATATATATATATATCATACCCACACATGGTTTCTAATGTTCTAAAAAGTGGAAATTGCCTATGCAAGGGCATAGGGCATTCTTTAAAGTTTTCATGCCCCAAATCTCATCTCATGAGTCTTTAAGACCTCATTCCAATTTACCATTAAGAGGTGGTTTCTGCAAGTAATCACAAATGTTGGCAAGGACGTCGACCAAAAAGATCCTCTATAGACAGCAGGTAGGAATGTGAACTACTATGAAAATCAGTATGGAGGCTTGATAAAAAAACTAAATTTAGATCTATATATGATCCAGCTGTGCCATATCTTGGTAAAACCCAAAGGACTCCAAGTCAGCATGTCACAGAGATACTTGCACATTATTTATTGAAGCACTAGCCACATTAGTTAAGTTATGGAGTCAACTCAAGTATCCAAAAACAGAGCAATGGATAAAAAAACATAATGTATAATAATTTTTGCCATAAAGAAGAACAAAGTTATGCTGCTTACAAGAAAATGTATGCAAGCAGAGATAATTTTATTAACCAAATAAAGCTAATCTCAGAAAGACAAATACCATATTTTTTTAGCATTTGTGGTTCCTAGGTTTTATACAAATACATAAAATCCATATGTGTATATTTGACATGGAAGTAGAAGTAAAACTGTCTAGGGGAACAAAGGGCTAATGGAAAAGGGAGGGAGAACAGGGAGGGTGGGGTAGACAGAGGAAGCACTCGGCACACCTCATACACTTGCATGAAAGTGTTATGTGGCAGAGTATGATGCTAGATGAATATGCACAATGAAGATGTTAAGTGTTTATTTCCAGCGCAGACATAGGGGTTCAGTTATGGCCCATCCATGCCAATGGAGGGCATGAGGGGACTTAGTGGTAGCAGAGGACTGGCAGGCGAAGCTTGGGAAGAGGACAGTAGGGCAGAAGGGAATTGGACACACATCCCACCCTCATGTACCCTGGCTCTGTCTCTCAAGGTGTTGCTTACCTGACTGCCTTGACCCGGTGCCAGCGGCCGTCACTGAAGGAGCTGTTGACCATGATAGAAGCCACACCACTGCCCAGGTTGTAGCTAAGGGCATTGGAAAGGAACAAGGCAGAACACAATGAAACACAGAAGTTCAGGCAGCTGCCCATTCACAAAGAGTCTCACTATAAAGGTTTACCCAGACTGTAATATCATCAACCCAAAGCAAAAGAGTGACATGACACAAAAGGTGGTCGTTTTCTAGGTTAGCCTGTGAATGAACGATTTTTTAAATGTCCAGTTGTGGTAGGATAAGCATCACATTTACCATCTAAGTCATCTGTAAGTGTACAGTTCAATAGTATTAAGTATGCTGAAGTAAAACCAAAGTCCATAATTCTCCCATCATGTAAAATGAAATCTGTATAACCTCAGCTCCTCACCCCTCCAGCCTCTGAGAACTACTCTTCTACTTCATGTCTAGCTTTGACTAACCGAGATACCTCAACTAAGTGGAATCTTAAGATATCATTTTGTGACCAGTTTATTTCCACAATGTAAGGCTGTCAAGGTGATTCTTTCCCACCTATATGTGGAACTGTCAGTAGTTACAATCTCAGAGAACCAAAAAGGGGTTTATCATTCATCCTGGGTTGCACAGTGTTCCCTGAAATCTTTGTACACCCAGAATCTAAGAATGTGACCTTCTTTGGAAACAGTTTGATGCAATAAGTTAAGATGAGGCCATACTGGGTTAGAGAGGCCATCAATCAACCTGACCTGTGTTCTTATAAGAAGAAATTTGTATACATGGACAGAGGCAGATGGGGGAGAAGACCATGTGATGATGAAGGCAGAGCCCAGAATTTTGCATCTGTGAGCTAGAAACAAGGATTACCAGTCAGCATTAGGACCTTAGACAGAAGCACATACAGAAGTTCCCTCAGACACTGTAAAGGAACCAGCTCTGGCAACATGTCACATTTTGAATCTCTAGTCTCCAGAACTGCAGGAATAGATTTTTATTGTTGTAAAATTCATGGCAATTTATTACAGAAACCTAGAAAACTCATATTGTGTGTGTGTTCTCTTAAAACAACAACAACAGCAGTAGCAACAACACAATTGCAGAATAGGCTGAACTTCCAAGAGGTAAAGAGAATTTGCCTAAAATCACAAAGATAATGTGTAGAACTTGAACTTGATGAACTGTCTGCCCCCTCCTCTGCTTTATTCTGATATTAGATCCATTTCCTAGCATCCAGTTTTCTTGATCAATTCCCAGATACCTTGAAACCCTAAAGGGTTCAGAAGAAATATGTTTACCAGGGAGAAATAGCCTTCTTAATACAGTGTTCATTCAGTTATTCTAATTTAATTCAATCCAGCAGATATTTAGTGAGTGGCTACTCTAGCTTTGGCAGGGGGCCAACCACCTAGACCTTCCCTAGATGACATAATCAGCCCATGTGTCAGACCTCCAAAGAGTGGGTTCCAGAGGAACAGCTCTCCCCTCTGTGTGAGAGACAATGTCTGTAGCGGGGAGAGGAATGCTGAGAGGAAAACTTGGTTCCTTCTGGAGCACTTGCAGCCCTTGTTCTGAGAACAGAGTGAGAACAGAAGGCACTTGGCTTTCCCCAGAGAAAGCTGCATAGCTCATTCCTTTCATAAAGGAGTCTCAAAGAAACAACACAGCCAGGACATTGAACCAAGAATAGAATTTGTGATGGCTCGACAAACCATGGGACAAAACTGCCACTCTGACCCTGAGAACTCCATTGCTTCCTAGCCCATTTTCCCACATTAAGAGTCTTCTTGTATAAAACATCCAGAAGGTAGAGTTTTTCACAATTCCTCTGTGATAGCTCTAAAAGCTTACTGAAGAGAAGAATGAACAGTGGTTTGTGAGATGGTTCTGAAGATACAGGCACCTGATGCCAAGTCTGATGACCTGTGTCAATTCCTGGAACCCACATGGTGGAAGGAGAGAGAACAACTGACTTTTGCAAGACGTACTCTGACCTCCATATGTGTATAGTAGCAGACACGCTTGCCCCTCACCTCCATCAATCAATCAATAAATGTAATACAAAGTTATTTTAAAAGAATGAGCATGAGGTAGGGCTAGGAGCTTAGCTAAGCTGCTATCTGTGCTTTTCTGAGACACAGCAGGGGCGACAGAGTGCAGGTTCCACAGATCTGCCCATTCTTTCAGTCTTGTCAATGTATAAGCTCTGTGGCTTTGGGTGATTTACTTCATTTATGTTCCTGAGTCAAAAAGTTCTCTTCTATCAAGTGCAGGTAAGACAGCTTCTGGATCATAGACATTAACTATCGCAGCACAGAGTAAGAGCAAAGGAAATAATGTCACCATAGCAAATACATGTGGTACTGGGTGCAATTTGTATACAGGGTTGACAATGCATCCCAGGAGCTACTTTCAGCGTGGTCTCCTTTTGGAGAGAAGCCATGCGTGGGAGTGAATCCACAATGGTAAAGTGTCAGGAACTCTCAGGTCTCAGCATCAAGGTGATCTGCTTATAACCTCAGGGAGGATGGATAGACCTGAATGTGCTGGTGCGTCTGTGAGTGGAGCCTTTTCCACAGTACCACACCCAGAAGGGACAGGTGTGGGCTTCCTTCTCTTCTGCAGCAAAGAAACAGAACATGGCCAAGGGAGTCAATACAGAGTCGAGCAGACAGAAATTCTGCTGTCATGTAGGTGAAGCAACTCAACCAACCTCTCTGTGACCTGACTTGCCAGCCCTTGGAAGTCCTCCATAAGTCCAGACCCTGCAAATAACTACCTCTTCATAATAAAAAGCTGTCTTTCTGTCAGTCTGCTTGAGACAGGGTCTCATGGACCTGGATGGTCTCAAACTTACTATGTAGCTGAGGCTGGCCTCGAACTTCTGATCCTCCTGCTTCTACCTCCCAAGCACTGAGATGATAGGCATCCCACACCAGGCTCTACATATTTCAAAGTTTATCAAGTTGCCCACTGAGCAAGTATGTAATTCACATAGGTTGAACCTTAACATCAAAATGCAAAAGCAAATGAATGAATGCCTGACTAGTTTCTCTACTTAGGTTCTCTAACTCTTCATACTAGGAACGGATCCACCTGGCTTAGGTGCATCAAAGGCTGAGAGTCTGGCCACCAACATGGACTACCAGGAAGTGGCACTGGGTTGAGGCCCTTGGAAACTACTTGATCACCTTCATGTTTTCAAGTGGTAACACTTAGTACTATCCCTTCAACACTGTGGTATGGAGCACTTTACTGATGTCGCATCTCTGCCTTTTGTCTGTGGCCTGAAAATGTTCCAAGGCCAAAATTAGTGGAAAAGAATACCAGTCACACAATATTCACAAATCTGCCTCATTGATATTAAGCTCCATATACAATGAAATAAAATAAACAAAACCAAAAGCCACACTGATTTTAGATGAGCATTTTGATTTCTTTTTTTCTATTCAACCTTGCATGAAAACTAAGAATGTTTTTGTTTATGAGTTCCATTGCTCGATCATATTATGTGGCTGGATTTTCAGTGACAGGTTAGGAAAAGGACCTGTATTGTGGTGAGTGAAGAGAGTCTAGAAAGTTAAGTGCATCTTGTTATCTCAGGATCCCTCTTCTGTTGGTGCTGGACCTGGCTTGAACACTGCAACCTTAAAAGTTGCTCGCTTTGGAGAAGTTTAGGCTCTAGGCTCCACAGATACAAATTCAAGGCCAGGATCTTGTTTTGTTCTGCTTTTTAATTTTTTTAAAGGTTCTCAATTACCCCACACTGGCTTAGAACTCACTATGTAGCTAAGAATGGCCTTGAACCCCTGTCCCTCTCTTCCTGCCTTCCTGCCACCACCACACACCTCCTGGTTAGGTCAGGATCTTATGAAAAATAGCAACAACAGCAATACCTAAACTTGACAAAGCTGCCACGTGGAGGCTAACTTTCTTGCTTCTGTTCTCTCACTGAAGCAGGGGCTTCTGGAGTTCAGAAAACACTTGATAAAGATAACTTATATTTGCATTATTACTAATAACCAGCTACACCTGACCCTGCACTCAGCCTTGTATATGACTGAATTCTTTTAATCCTTACAACTGTTTCCTTTTACAGGTGAAGGAACAGAAGCTGAGGGAATTTAAGCAACTCGCATGAGAGCACGCAGCCATTGGTGATCAAGCATGTGGGGCCGTGCAGTCACTTTAGAATCTGTTTCAGGTAAGGTTTCTGGAACTACTTGGGGTAGTTGTTGCCAATAAGATCCCAGTGCTTAGCTACACTCCCTCCATTAGAACCTGTGGGGTGGACAGGCCTAGGAATCTAGCTTTGGTACAAGCTCCCCAGTATGATGACATTGCATGCTGAGATTTTTTTTTTACTGTTTTATTTGTCATTTTTACTTTGTGTGTATGTGTATATTGCCTGCATGTATATAAGTGCAATGGAGGCTAGAAGGCAGCATTAGATCCCCTGGAACCAGAGTTACAGACAGTTATTAGCTGCCATGTGGGTGCTGGGATTCAAACCTAGGTCTTCTGCAAGAACAGCCAGTGCTCTTAACCACTGAGCCATCTCTCCAGCCCCTGAGTGCTGAGGTTTTTATACTACCTACCTATACCACAACCCCGTCTGCCCTGAGCCCAGCCTAACCCTTTTATGTATCTGTGCTGGATAAATGGATGAGGTCGGGTAACTTCTCAGACAGAAGTACCCAGTGAGCAGCAATAAGTGACTCCAGGTGTGGGTACCAGTTCCACTTGGTCTGGACTAGGCAATGTGTTTTACATGGAATGCAACCAGAACTCTAGCATTAGAAGAGAGTCAGCTTTCAGGAACTTGATAAAGAAACAGCAACCTAAAACAGGCTCGGATGGAGCAAGCTGTGAAAAGGTAGTAGTAAGGGGAGGCTGGGAGGCGGGTCGGGGGCATTCCTTGAAGGCCTGGAGAAATGAGCTAATGGGAGCCAGTAGCCAGGTTTCTCAGGTATCTCTGCATAGGAGCCAGCTAGCAACTGGGGGGCAACTGGACCACTCCATCCACCAACTGTTTCACTTCCCTTTTCTGGGCACAATCAAGTACTTGAGGCCTGCGTGAGGTAAACCACAGGAAAACCACAGAGAAATGGCTTTGGGGCAACCAGTTTGACACTGGTGGGAAGAGAGCCACATCATCTGACCTTGGGGCCAACAGTAGGGGGCCTTGGTAGAGTCAGAGGCCAGGGGAGAGGTCAGAGCTGGAGGGGAGCTGACCCTTGTCTGTCAGTCTGGTCTTAGGTTGCACACCATTCTAGTCTCCTATTGCAGGACTGAATCATGGAGCAAGCTCTGCTATTTAGGAGAAGGTCCAATGTTAAAGGAGCGACATTTCCTCTCAAAATGCCTTTTCTTGAACATGAATAGATTCCTGTTATCCTCTCCTAGCTGTCACTAATCTCAGTAATCCCAGCACATAACTGACAAAAGCCCCAGAATTAAGTTTTTATCGTACTTCTCCTCTTTTAGTTTAATTCCAATTAATTTCTTATCACTTACTGAATACTTGGAATTGTCATCAGTGTGTGTTGGGGGGGTGGGTTGGGGGTGGTGGTTTAAAAGACGAAAACCTTAACAAATACCTGTCCGGTGGGGTTAATGGCTCAGGAGCCAGAGAAGGGGGTGGGGTCCTCAACCCTTTGCAAGCAATTAAATCACATGGGTGAAATGGTCACAATATAGCTTGCTGGGCTGGGAGGTCTGAGGGAGAGTCTGGGAATTTACATTTCTAAATAGTTCCAAGAGTTGCTGTCGCTGCTGGTGGTCCAGAGCCCACAATTTAAGAATCAACTTTTATTTTCCGTATGTGTGGAGTGAGGATGGAGGGTGGGTGTGTGAGCTTGCCATGGCATGCGTGTGGAGGACACAGGACAGCCTCCAGAGTGGACACTCTCTTTCCACCACATGGATTCTGAAGATTGAACTGTCCTCAGGCTTATTGGTATCTTAGTACCTTCTGCCTGACAAGCCATCTTGTTGGCCTAGTTTTTCATGTTTAACAAGACAATCTTGCTCTTTAGAAATTCAGCTCTCATCCATTTTGGTAAGGAGATGAGTGGGGAGATGGCATTGAGGTAATTCTTAAGTAACACACAACCATCCAATCTAAACTCACTCTAAAAAAGTAAAAGTAAGAACTTATTTTTAGTTTGAGAGTCATATCAGTTTACTCATTACAGTACTTTTTCTTTGTTTTTTTGTCCCTTTCTCTGTTTGTTTGTTTGTTTCAAGTTCCCAGACTGTGATTTTGATCTTTAGAAGTTTAATTAGGGAATAGGTGAAAGCATACTAGGGCTGCAGAAGAGTAATAGAAAAATAATGGAAAACCTACTGATGCCTGGTAATGGGAGAGGGTCCGACATCAAGGCCTGGATACCTAGGACCACATGTGGAGTGAGGACCACAGCTGGGCCTCAAGAGAGGTGGGAAGTTCACTCCAGAGAATCAGTCCTCCCAAGACCACAATCTGTAAGTAACAGAGGCCTCCCCTGTACCTAGCATAAAATATGCAGTTATATCTTAGAATATAAATTTGAAATTCTACATGTCTACCGTAACTTTTGAATATTGCTTACTAACAAAAGTATACTACCAAGTTTCAACAGTAATGTGAAATTTGTCACTGTTCCTGTAATGTGAATTGGCCATTCACTCCCTTTCTAAATTCTCCAACCTACACAAAGTCTTTCCATGTAACCATGTTACTTCTTAAAGAAAGCAATGACAATAATTTTTTTTTTTTTTTTAGTGTAAGAGCTTCCACATGTGGTGGTGAAGTGAATGCCTTTAATCACAGCACTTGGGAAGCAAAGGCAGGCAGATCTCTATGAGTTCTAGGCCAGCGAGGGCTTCATGGTGAGATCCTATCATAAAAAAAAAAATTCATTTATACACACATAAATAAAAATAAATCTTTAAGATAAGAAGGAAGATCTGAGATGGCTTCACTAGTTCTATCCAAGATTTACAGAGATCCCAGTGGTGGTTCATGTCTGTGCAGATATGAAGGAATCTGTGCTTCATTCTCCTTGTAGAGACCATTGCAAAGCAGCATGCTCCCCATGGCTTCTGGTATGCCAGTGGGTCTCATAATAGCATAACACACTAGAACAGGAGATACAGAATTGTTCTGCAAAGGGCCAGAAAGTAGACACCAAAGTTTTATCCTATAGTTCTTTTCAAATCTACTCCAGTGTGCCACAGTTGCTTCAACATTGTCAGAAACAATATACAGATGGATAAGGCTGTTTTCCAATAAAATGTTATCAGGAGAAATAGGGAGTGGGCCATATTTGGCCTGCAGGCATAGCTATCACTGCTGCTAGAAAGAAAGACCAGGAGCCTCAAATGGAACTTCATACTACAGCCAACTCCAGCAGTGTGCTTGGGCTGACTTCTGCATTGCTATTCAGCACAATCCACACCATCTGAGAAAAACTTCAAGATGCTGCTAAGGGCAGCTAAGGAGGGAGTTACCTGAACACCAGGGCTCCATCCCGAAGACCTAGAGAAATGAAGTCACTGTTGGGTCTCATGGGACTATCTCCCCTCCACAGCAACAGGCCATCCTTGGCAGTAGTCTTAAACCTCATAAATGCATTTGATCTTGATCCTGACACTCTAGAGGAAACACACCAACAAATCCATTAAATCATTCAATACCATCTGCTTGAATCATCCCTGCTTGCCAGCCCCAAGCAACCAGGGGTAGAGATAATCTGGTTTCTCTGCACCCTTACACATGCCAGGTGACTACAAGGAGCATCACCCTGACAAGTTGCACCACCCACTGAAAGTCCTAGATACTCATTAGGTATCAATGTCTCCACCGAGGTATGGTTACTCTACAAGGGAACACTTACATCAAGACTGTGGCCAATGTCACAGTTCCAGAGTAGGGGTTTATGCACCCATCTTTCTCAGTTCCTGCTCTATTGCTCAGAAGCTCTTAGGAAGCGGTTTCTCACTCCACAGCAGAAAGTGGGCTTCCTACTTGCCACAACACTCATTGGTAGCTTCTCTGGACTGTGAATATGGCAGTAGAAGGCAAGCACAGGCAGCAGCAACTGTCCTTGGGGAAAGTCTAGACAGAGCAACTGGACAAGGCCTGGGGTTTCAAGGAAGGTGACTTGATGGGCTGGACACTGGGATGGATATCGGGTTGGTGGGGTACTGTGACAGAGCCCCAGTAGAAAAGCGTAGGAAGCGATGAGGACAGCAGGTGTCAGGCAGGATGACTCCATGTTGTGTGCATATCTGGGAAGAGGCTCTCAGTCTCCTGTCAGTTCCTATAAACAGACTAGTTCAGAATTTCACCTGACTAAAGTGACCAGTATTTCATCTGATGTAGGTATGAGAGCAGGAAATATAATTCACAGTTTCCATTAGCATGAGACTATTAAAAAGCTCCTCTTCCTATTCTCCCTTCACTGGTCCCATCCCTCTGTTTCCCTCATACCTGGGTCTGGAGCTGTACAGTGTATTCAACAGTGGATGGTGAAGGGACTTCTGTCTAGACTCATTACAGCCAGATCTAGACAGGAAGGCACCAAGCTTATCTTCCTCATACAGAAATGGTGAGGGAAAGCCAGGCTCACCAGGCTAGGTAGGTAGAGGCAATTCAACCCTGTCCCATTCCCAAGGAATCTGCTAGTGCCTAACTTTGATTCCATGACCCTTCCCCTTTCTTGGCAATATAGATTGTCATAAACCAACTGCCTGTTTCAGTTTCTCTTATCAGTGATTGGTTTAAGAGTAGACACATAACTCATTGTCCAGTTTACCAGAAAGGTTCTGAAGAAAGTTCCTTCTCTTAAATTAGAGTCTTACTTCCACTGGACATTGCCAGTTTTGATAACCATCCCACGAGCACCCTATGGGCAGCTAGGAGATATGCTGAAGATAACACTGCAAACATATGGATGAGATGCAGGACTTTGATGATACAGCTGAGTCTTTGGATTAATAATCCCAATTGAAGTCTGAACTTATTATACTAAATACTCTTCCTGTTTAGGATATTTTAAGACGAGAGTTCTGTTATTTGACCTGCCCTGAAGGCATCAAATGGAAACAGATCATGAACTTCACTTCCATGTATACAGCATCACAGATATGTACATGGACGTACAAATTCATGCAGATGCATGGACCCCAGCAGAGTTGCTCTCTTTGGGGGCCTCTCCATCTCCTATGCTGCCCCACAGCTCTAGCTCTCCTAACTACTGATGGCCTCTGGCTATGCACTAGGTACTGAAGAATCAAATCTCTTCTATAACTCTCAGTTTCCTGGGGACTGAATGAGCTTCTATCTTCGGAAGGAAAAGGCCCAAAGAAGGAAGATGTCTCTTGACTGGAATGCATTTTACCTATGTCCTTATGTCAAGACAATAAACACAGCTGGTTTAGAGAAGTGAAATGGGGTCTGTCTGGTGTGCCTTCAGCTACCGTGGACATTAAGTGCCTCAGAGAATTATCTCTCAATCAGTTTTGCTTCTCAAACCCCAAGTTCTGCCCTAAGAACTGGATGCCTTTAACTTAGAGATTTGCTTTCAATCCTTAAAAGGGAAGGGAACAATTTTTTTTCTAGAACAATTTTGCTCAGGATTCAAAGGAGATGCACATTATAAATGACAAAGGACCAAGGCACGAGGGGCAAACTGAAGGTGCCCATGACTAAATGCTTGGCTGAATAGAGGAGCTCCCCAAGGGCTGACCTCACTCCTTGCCACACATTCTGCTGGTCCAAACTCTAGCTCGCCCTGCCTCCAGGAAGAGAAAACCGTGGCCGTAAGTTGGGCACCTCCTGTGCAGTGCTCTTGTGTCCGCATCAAGAGAGTTAAGGACTCTTCACTGTACTAGCCAGGACCTCAAAATGGTGGGCCTTTGTTGATGGAGATACTGAC
Source organism: Eospalax fontanierii (assembly GCA_035773235.1). Lineage (NCBI taxonomy): Eukaryota > Metazoa > Chordata > Mammalia > Rodentia > Spalacidae > Eospalax > Eospalax fontanierii. Next base: position 85,765,565 of record CM069527.1, read on the forward strand.
TGCTGGTAGGTACTGACTGGCCTGGCAGGAAGTAGCCTACAGCTGTCTGTCTGGTTGGGAGCAGCTGAGCCTTTCTGCAGCTGGCCCTCGGTCAAGCCACAGGCTATGGCACAGAATAGCACAGAGATAAGGGCCTTGCTCAGGGGAATAACACTCAGAACCTCAGGTTTAGGACCATCCAATTCCTTCCGCCTCTCAAAGTGGAACACTGGAAACCCGAGGGACAGGTCACATTATTCTTTCAAGCCCTTTCACCAGAAAGGGTTGGGAGTACTTATAATAGGGTTGAGACTGATGTCCTCGAGTTTAGTTTATTTGTTTTGCTTTGTCCTTGTTTCTATGTTTATTTCATGTTCCCCACCCCCCATGGGAAAATTATCTTCTGGTGTAAAAGATAAGGAAAAACTCTGGGAATGATATTGAAAAACTGACATCCAGGGTTAATCAGCAAGCTGCTGAGCTGACCCATTACCTCTTGAGGATCTCTGGATTATCATAAGTCAGGTAACTGCGGCCAATAAACTGTGGGATCGCGATGGCTTCTGTGACGGCTGAGACAGAAGAGAAAATGGAGGTTATGTGGTACTGGCCCCCTTGACTTCTGCACCCGCACACGTGGCAGGGACATACCAAGAAAGTCATCCATGGAAATGTGACATTTGACAACTTGTCAGCCCCTTCCTCTTGGCTGCTTGTGTACTTGGCCAGGCTCAGGACAGCCTGGCCCAGTGGCCTGGCAGTGGCTTCCCCTCTCCTTTTCCTCCTGAGGGCTGGCGGTCACTGTCACTGGCCTTGGCACTACAGAGAAGGCCGTGCAATGTGCTGAAACTTGAACTGTTCCCAGTGATTCTTGGAAGCCAGAGTAGAGCCTGAGCCATGTGGAGAGCAGCTAGGGATAACCCCAGATGTTTGCCAAAGGAGGCAGAGACAAGAATCTCTAAACAAGGCCCAGTAGGGTTTCTTTATTTAAGGATCATCCATCTGAACCCCTCCAGCTCTGATTTGGAGAGGTTGGGAAGTGCAGTTGATGAGCTTTTGATTCTTTTAGACATCACCATGTGAGATTTCACAAGGCCTTCACTCCAAACTCAGAAAGCAACACCAAGTGTGGAGCAGGCCTGGCTATTTGCATTTCAAGGAAGAGAAAAACAAGACCCAGAAAATGTCAAGGATTTTCCCAAGATCCTTAGCTAGAAGAGCCACAGACCATGAACCAGAATGGTTCTCCTCCATTCTAGCTCCTGCCCACCCACCCCCTTTGCTTTCCAGTCTTTTAGGTACGAATTTCCTTCCTTCTACTTTCTTATCATCTGGCTTTCCTGAGGAACCACCCTTTCATATATATCAAGAGAACAGGTCAAGCAGGCATATGTGCTGCCATAAAGTGGGATGTGATGAGGGGATTTTTGCTAGAGAGATAACAGCACTATCTCCTTCCTCTTTGGAAAGATATAGAAATAACAGTTTAAAGAAATAAAAGTAAAGCCAATCTCATATTAAAAATCATGCACAAAATGAGAGAATAAACCAGGCTTATGAGATCATTACACCTTCAAGGCAGCACATGGTTGATACAAAGAAGACATGGCACAAGAGACTCCACACCCAGGAGAGAAAATATATGAAATCTATGCCTATTTATGCCATGAACAATGGCGAGAATCTAAACTTGACTTTGAAATATAAAAAGAAAACCAGAGGCAGAAACAGAGACAGAAAAACTCATCACACTGGAATGCCAAGTGTAAGTTCCTGTAGGTTAGTGGATAGCAGGTTATTGGACTGACAGCCACTGGACAAATACAGGAGAGGCAGGTAAGCTGGGAAAGGAAAGGAGGAGAATTAGAGAGGGAGGAATGAGCCGGGGGTGGGGGGCAGCAGTGAGAAGGGAAAAGGAAGAGTGCAAGGTTGAGAAAGAGGAGCAAGAAGAAGAAGAGGAAGAGGAGGAGGAGGAGGAGGAAGAGGAGGAGGAAGAGCAAAAGGAAGAGGAGACGGAAGAAGAGCGAGAAGAGGAAGAAGAGGAGAAAGAGCCAGAGGAGCAGGAAGAGGATGAGGAGGGACCTTTGGTAGAGGGCGAGCCCCTCATCTCAGGACCTTTGTGCTGAAAAGAGAGCAGGAAGAGAATGATCAAGCTGACTGGCACAGGAGTCCCACCAGGGGCTAGATATAACTAAGGAGTTCCCAGTGGACTCTGCTGACTCTAGGGTGAGAGAGGTGCAGCCAGGGCCCACCCCTGCTGTTGTTGGCCCTGTCTGCGGGCTTGTGGCCAACAGCCATCACTCTACGGGACTCCTTGAAACAGTCAGGATGTGTTTGTCACACGTCAGTTCTGCAAACAGAGCCTCAGGAGGCATCTGTCTGTGGGAGCCAAGTTCAGCAGCTGGCTAGGCTCCCAGCTCTGCACTCTCTGAGACCCAGCTAGGATACAAGCAACTTGAGGCCTACACTCCAGAGGGCAGGTTCCTAGCACTCTGGTTGGTGTGTTTGATGCCCACTCAAAGTCACCCCAGATTCCCTCTGCTTGTGGTTGGTACCACTGTGCCCCATGGCTTGGCCAGAGCTGGCCTGGGAAGCTCTGGCAGGGGCCCAGATGGTTCAGTCTCTCCCAGGACTTACGTACTTACTATTGAGGCAGTAGTTTCCACACTCTGCCAGGTGCCAGCATGAAAGAAAAAGGGAGAGTCAGCGCTAGAGACGTTTCTACACCCGGATCACTGGGGAGCAGCCCTGACTCCCTCACAAAACCTGTGAGAGGACTGGGAGAGATGGCTCAGTGGTTAAGAGAACTGCTTACTCCTGCAGAGGACTCAGGTTAGGTTTCCGGAACCCACATGGCAGCTAACAACTGTCCATAATTCCAGTTCCAGAAGATCCAGTGCCTTCTTCTGGCTTCCACGGGCGTTGCACGACACAGGTGCATTTATATACATGCAGGCAATACACTCATACACATAAAATAAAAAATAACAACAATAATAAACAAAGCCTTGTGAGGATCCAGAACAGAATGCAATGATAAACTGCAGCAAGAGCCCTGGAACTCCCTTCAGGATCCACTTCCCCACTGGGGTTTATTGGTGTTTACTGGGGTTGAGGGTAGCAGAGGGTAGAGAATATGTTTCTCATACACTCCCAAGGCTCTACTTTCAACTAACAATCCACAGTTCTACTAAATCTGGAGAAATGGCTCCTTTCTAAAGAGTTACTCACTTTTGCTACTTGTAATTTTTATTTATTTACTCTTTTTGGTTCTAGGCTGCATGGATAAAGGAATGATAAGCTAGTCATCTACCTCTTTTAATCTGATAACCCCCTCCCCTACACACCTGTTGCCCCTTGCTAGATTCTGGAGACTGAGCTATCTTGTGGTTAACTAAGCACAAGGCATTCAGTGAGGTAAACAGCTGTTCTATCTAGAAACAAGACCCTTTCCCACTCATCATGGTTTAAGTATTATTGAAAACCTGTTTATATTTTAACCTAACCTTTAGGTCTGGATTTTTCTGCATTCTTTCCTCTGTGGCAATGGTCTGACTAGTGTATTATTCAAATTGTTTTTGCCATTTCCTCACATCTATAGATCAAAGCATGTGCTAATGACTGGTCCAAAAACAGAAAATGAAAAGTAGCACCAGAACCACAAGTTCCACAGCTCCACAAAGAGAACCTCCCACTTGATGGACTTTAAATTTCCAATACAATATTGAAGGGACAGTTGCCTCTTGCAGACACTCACAGGACCTTAGGTAGCAGGGACTCTGAGGGTGTTATGCCTAGCTGTTCTAGCAACCAGGAGGCACTAAATGGCATTGCTCCTGGTTATGCCTCAGGCCAGAGAGGCTGGTCAGATGGCTGACCCTCAGGGCAGAACACGCTTTTGGGAGGTAGTTTACTTGGTTGAGCGCTTCCAATCCCTAAGTCTAAAAGCTGAATGCTGACATGTGGAAAATTCCACACCTGAGACCATGGAACAGGTCACAGCAAAAGGCAGGAACACTGAAAATGGTACAAAAACTGCTTGCCATGCAACTAGCCCTTCAACTAATTAGAGCCAGCATCCAGCCCAAACACCTCCCATTGCTCTGGTATCTGGTGGTGTACCAACATGAGAAAGTAAATTCCAGGGGCTGGAGAGATGGAAAGCTCGGCAGTGAAGAATACTTCCTGTTCTTCCAGCACCCAGGTTCATTGATTCCCAGCACCCACATGGTAGCTAGCAACTGTAATTCCAGTTCCAGGGGATCAGACACCCTCTTCTGGCTTCTGCAGGATTTGCATGCATATGGTACACTTTCGTACATGCAGGCGAAACACTTGTACACATAAAATAAAAATAATAAAACATGTTTTTTAATTAAAAAAGAAAATAAATTCCCTGTAGTCACAGATTTTATTAACTTGTGCTTTTATATTCAGTTTTTAAAAAGTAGGACATATATCTATTGAAGATATTTTCTTTTGTTTTTTTCTTTCTGAGACAGGGTTTCCCTGTAGCCCCAGCTGGCCTGGAACTCGCTTTGTAGACCAAGTTGACCTTGAACTCACAGAGATCCACCTGCCTCTGCCTCCTGAGTGCTGGGATTAAAGGCATGTGTCACCATGCCCAGCTGAAAATATTTTCTTATACATTGGAGTCAAAAAAAATTTTTTTTTAAATCAACCAGATCAGCTCCAGCAATATATGAATCTGCTAAGTACAGCATTAATTGTCCCAACTACAGGGAGTGTGTTACATCAACACTGATCAGGCAAGACTGGATCCTCTGGACTGGGCCTTGCTGAGGAATGCTTGTCCTAAACTCAGGCTTTGTCTCTGTGGCTATTGGCTCTGTGGCAGGCAGAGCAGCCTACCTACTACAGAGAAACACCCCCATCTAGTGGCCTGCCCAATTCTGCTTCACCTGAGTCGAAACTGTTCTCGTGAATGAAAGAGATCACAAATCTCTTTCTTGAGTGATCTGTTCTTTCCTGAGTGATCTGTTTCTAAGGGCTGGGAGAACCTCAGGGAAAAAAACTGTATCTTATACTCGCCTCTGGGAGACTCAGAATATAGCAAAGGCTCTGAGAAGTTTGTACAAACTTCCCAGAAAAAAACCTACTCCTGTGTTAAAAGATTCTACAGGACCAATTGACTGATTATCATTTCGTGGTTGTAGAGAACTGTGATGTTGCAGATCCAGAGACTTGGGTTGGCTTTAGCCTTCTTAGTAGTCACTGCCCTCCTCTGTGTCTGACCTAACACCATTGTGACTATCATGTGAAATCTTTTGGTTTATATTAACAAAGCACTAACCTTTACCAAGCCAAAAGCGAAGAGTGTCATCAGACAGCATCTGAATGGCAGCCTGCTTTCCCACAACCTGCCTGTCTGATGCTCCCACTAATGCATTTGAAAAGTACCATGATTTCTGACCTTTTTTTTTTCTGTAACTATAAAAACTTCATGAAACTGTTACTACATTGGGATATGGTATTTGGGACAAGCTGAATCCATGTCCCCAGAGCATGCCACCCATATGTGGCTCTAGAATAAACTATCTCTTATGTGCTTTGAGATACAAACTGTATTTTGTAACTGTTCAATACAGGGTTACCCAAATTTATTTGCCCATAGACTCCAGCTTCCATTTTATGCATGTGAAAACATGTGTTTGCATGTGTTGGGGAGGCTGGGAAAGGGGTTTGCATGCATCAAGTAGCCATAAATAGACCTCAGAACTCACTTTTTCTTGTGGCTTTGTGAGATTCAGTTTTATGGTATTAGCAACTTACTTAGACATAGGAGCTTGGAGGGACTGGGAGCTTACAGCTAAATGTGGTGAGAGGGCAGAAAGAAATACATGTCTAGTGATGGGAACAATAGTCTGAGGTGTGGCCTTGCTGATGCCTATCTTGAGATGAGAAGGGACCTCACTACTGAGGTATTGCATGAGGTGCTCCATCAAAGAAAATGTCTGCAACTGAGAATCTTCGAATCAGAGGTAAGGCAGGATTTGACCCTGACATCAATCTTTATGGTTTTGTTGATGCCCAAAGTCATGGATCAGAGTCAGAAGGACCTGTGGTTCCTCTTGTCCTCCTGGAGTCTAAGCTTGAGATTGGGAGACTTGATTCTGTACCACTATCAATGTTACAGGGAAACTGTGGCCGTTGGAGCCTCCTGCATGCTGGGCAGGCTCTGATGCCACCCCTTCTGAGGACATGGTGTGTGTGTGTGTGTGTGTGTGTGTGTGTGTGTGTATGTATGTGTGTGTGTGTCTAAACTACCCGTGATCGTCTCTGGGATTTGTCTTTTGCTAGTTCTGCCCTCCTGTGATACCAAGAGGACAAATGTCAGATGTCCTGACTGTAGCCCTGTGGAATATGGAGAAAGCCAGGGTAAAGATCTAGAAAGTCACCTTCCTCCTGGAGGAAGTGCTCTTACTATGGATTGGGTGAGGCCTGGCTCAGGTTATTTCCAGTTTGCTGCTTGTTTAAAAACAAAACACAACACAAAACAAACAACAAAAACCAATCAGGGTGTGGTGAGGCACACCTTTCATCCCAGCTGAGGTAGTAAAACGGTCAAAAGTTCAAGGCCAGCACAGGCTTCTCCATGAGTACCAAGCCAGTCAGGCCTGCATAGCAATACCCTGTCTTAAAACAAACAAAAACAAAACTCTAGACTGGTTTATCTTCTGCGGAGAAAACTTAGAACAGGTTCTTACGTTTGAAATATGATTTGATTATCAAGTAGAAAAGAACTGCAGCTGCCAATTAAAGAAGGATCCCCTCCCGAACCAGACGTGATTCCCCTGAAAACTGAAGACGGCTTCCCACCACTCTCACTCTTGCAAGCTATGAAGCGATCCAAGCTTTCTGTGTTCTCATCCATATCCAGGGAACAGGGTTATTACGTATCTGTCTTCTTTTTCTTTCCAATTCTTCTAGGGGAGAAGATGCCCAGTACTACAGCAGCCTCTACACACAGCTATGTGCTTGCTGGGACCTGAAGAAATGTCACAGAGTCCCTTTAATTCCCAGGTCATTGCCACAAGACAGGATATTATGGGATGTAAGCAACAGTTTCCGTATATGAACCTTCCTAGTATTTGCCAAGTTTCATCTCACTGGCAGTAGTATCTTCATGTCAGAGCCAGGGGTGGGGGACGGGACGGAAGTGACAGGCAAGGCAGCTGACGGTGGTTCATCTGGGTTTACAACTTTGCAGAAAAACAGTCATCTACCTCTTGCCACTGGCTACTCTCTCGGATCCTTCTAGGGGCCTAGGTCTTCACTGAGGTCTGTCCTATCATTCTGGTGACATCTGTTTCTCACTAGAGATATTGTGAGAACACTTTTTATCTGATCCAGTCAAACTGCTGTATCAGGACATAGAGCTAACAAGATTACAACTTATTAAATTTCCTTCTTCCTCTTATTCTCAAAACTAAGTGTCACAAAATTCCAGAACTTATAAATGGCCTATTAGTGACAGAAGCTAGATAGACATATCTATTGTACACAGTAGGCTTAGGAAGCTCTAACATCGAAGGACAAAGCCCAAATCCTAATTTCTTCTCTCTCTCTCTCTCTCTCTCTCTCTCTCTCTCTCTCTCTCTCCTCTCTCTCTCTCTCCATACACACACACCTGCATATATATGTTTGTGCTAGTTCATGCAAACATTTCAGTACTTGTGTACAAAAGACAGAAAACAGAGGTCAACACTGGGTGTTCTCCTCAGCAATTCTCCACCTTACTTTTCTTAAAGCAGAGTCTTTCAGTGAACCTGGAAATCATGGATTCATTGAGACTGACTGGCCAACAAGCCCTAGGGATCTTCCTATTTCCAACTCCCCAGCACTGGGATTACAGGCACAGGCTGCCATTCCAAGCTTCTCCTATGGGCACTGGAGATTCTAATTCAGGTTCTCACGGCACGCAGAATGTGCTTAAATATAAGAAATACTGAGATGGGCATGGTGGCACATGCCTTTGAGCCCAGCACTTGGGAGGCAGAGGAAAGCAAATCTTTGTGAGATTGAGGCCAGCCTGGTCTATATAGCAAGTTTCAGGCTAGCTGCAGCTACATGTACAAAATGTATACCTGTAATTTTTAAGATTCTTTTTGGTAAAAAGTGGGCAACTGTAAACATGTAGAAAAATGATAAAGCAAGCGTATGTTCCTTTACAGGTTGGCAGCCTTCTCTCTCAGGCCTGTTTGCTTTCATAGAATACTAGTTCTTGGGCAGGTGAGCCATTCTGACATTAAAATTAAGATGGTCTGTGTGGCCTAGTATATGGACATATGTGGACATGTGTGCACAAGCTTCTTTTAGATGCCGGAACTGTGGTCTCTGTTTCCCTTGAACAGGTGCAGGAAGGGCCAGTCAAGGTCTGTGGATTGTGTCGCTCTGGAGCTTTCAGACAGGGCTCATGATAGAAGCTCTGAGCGCCTGCTAAAGGGGTTTATTTTTCTCTCCGGTAATAATACTGACTAGTATTAGTAGAGCAATGAATTGGCAGGTGCTCTAACTGCCTCTCTAAGTGCTCTGTGCATTGCCTCGTTAAGCCAGATGAGAATCCCTGGTGGTAGATATTTTTACTCTGCTTGTTCCCAGTTTATGACTCAGACCTATTTGGTAGCATGGAAAATAGTGCTGGTTATGCAAACTTTAGAACAACTAGTACCCCATTCAGTCTTTTCTGTATTTGGGTAACATTTCTCTGTACAGTAGTCCAATATTTATCAGTCAATATGTACAAGCACCATCCTACCAGGATATTCTTCAAATGGCTTAGATACGTTTGTCCTGTAAGTTCTTGTTGTTAATCTTTCAGGAGATAACCTACATGAAGATTCTTAGGGAAGAGTCAGGGCAGGGGGTTGGATGCTGTTTATTTAGTCTTACAGAATTTTTTTCAGCACTGAATTCTTATTAAACAATCACAGCAGCTTATATATCTTGGCCACCTGTTATTGATATGTTATTGAAATCATTGCTCAAAATAATCAGTATAGCCATAACACTACCACCAATTTCCCTTTAGGAGTACTAGTTCCACCAGGGCTGGTGATACGGGCCTATAATCCAAGCTGAGATAGCAGGATAGTAAATTCAAAGACTTCCTGGGCTATGGAGTAAGCTCAAGGCTAGCCTGGGCTACTTAGTGAGAACTGTTTTAAAAATAAAAAAATACAGAAAAGGCTAGGAATGTAATTTGGTAATAGTGCATTTGCCTAGCATATGTGAGGCCATGAGTTCAAGCCCCAATACTGTAGGAAAGGAAAAAACAAAGAGTGGTCTCCCATTATTCTGTCTGTGGTCTCCATGCCCTCTAGGAAGCCATGCTAAGACCCCATGTGTACCTTTCTGACAGTGCAGACCCTCGAAGCCCAAGGGACAGTCACACTCATAACCTTCCTTTCTGGGCCGGCAGCTGCCCCCGTGGGCACAGGGGGTCCCCACGCAGGGGTGGGCTGCATTCTCCACATTTACACCGGATGTGAAGTCATGCTTCACATGAATGGTCCTGTCATTCAGGATGATCTGGGGAGAGAGAAACACAAAGAAATTAAAGACTTGGGAAAACCAACTTGTAGTCTCCTAATATTTTAGCACACCAACCTGAGTGACACATAATGAAGGAATTTAAAAAAGGAAAAAAGTCTGGATCCTGCAAGTGAAGGGGAGTTGAAGGGGTTAGGTCGGCTCCCAGGGGGAGCTGCAGAGAAGAACCCTCCTCCAATTCTAGAAGCCTGCACATCTGGCTTGGGTGGGAACAAGTGGGACCACAGTTTGGGGGGCAGCTGTGAAGCCAGGCCTATACTTCCTCCATAGTTTTCAGGCTCATAGCCATGTGATGTCCCCTAAATCACCAGCTGGACCTCACAAGTCTCCCACTCACTCCGTCCTTCTCCTTCCTCAGCAGTTCTGAATTGCCTCTCTGCACAGCCTCTCCAGCACACCAAAGACAGGTGAGCGAAGTCCACGTCCCTCTCACTGTGCTTGTACTTCCTGGGACTGAAAGGTGTCTCTAGGCAAAGTACTGGGATGGGCACTGGGTGTTCTACACCCCCCCCACCAAATGGGCGACTTTTTAGCCTTGACTCAGATGTGCGTTTACTTTGAGCTGCTGCTGGTTTTGCAGAACTCAGAGATATAGAAACACCCCCAACCCGACCCCCAGGAAGACCCCGTGGCCTGTGGTGTTAGAAGAGGTTAACAATGACACTTCCTGCTACAAATCTACTTCTGTTTCCAAAGGCATACCTCAACCCTGGAGAGTTGTAACAGAGGCAGAAAAAACTTCTCCTGGTCCTGAATCTGAAGCTGCTGGGGAAGAGCCTGAATCCTTCTCTGATCTCCCTTTTGCATACTGCAAGTGAAAACTACAAAACTAAACAGTGTGTGCTAGAGAGAAGACATGTGCAATATGTCTTCTGTTAGATGTGGCACAGCCAGTGTCTTGGTCACAGGGAGGGAAGGGCAGCCTCCCTAGAGGGCAGGGCGAAGCATTGTATGCCCCATGAAATAGGAACAAAGCTTTTTCCCATCTTGGCCTGCCTCATACGTGAAAATGTCTGACACAGTATAACGTGGCCAATCCCAAGGTATGAATTGAAGTGCTGCTGACATTGTGGTTCAGTAACAAAGGGCATGTCCGAGCAAGCAAAGATTGTTCAGGACCAGCACTGAGTTACAATATGAGGACACAGCCCAGGAACCCTTCCCAGGGCCACAATCTGAAAATGATGATAGCACTTTCCTTCAGTGTGCTTCCTTCATCTTTCACTCTAATAACTTGTATCAGGTCAACCATGGTCCACACTCCACCTTTTGACACTGAAAGAACACAAGGTGAAGCTAACCAAGGAGCCAAGCTTGCTCATTTTCAGTGCTGGCAAGTCCTGGCTGAGTCCATCTGCCTGCCTGTGGGAAACAGAGGATGTCTTTATAACCAGAAGGATCTTATCCCTTCAAGAGAAGGAATAAGAGACATAGAGGCGGGCGCTGGCATCTTTCACTAGCTGAGTTGTTCTTTAATCCTTTATCTTCTAGAGAAGGCTGTTCAATCTGAACAACTCTTCAGTCTGAAGAGCTTGGTTACATGATTGATAAAGAACAACTACTCATGTGTGGGTGTGAGAAGGAGGGCTGGCTCTTATAGACAGTAGTTTACAAAGAACCACAGAGCAGCGTGAGCTGAGACTTGGGCCCTGCTTCCACTTGCTTCTCTCCCCATTGTACAAGCATCTGTGATATCCTGATGTCAGTTATCTCTCCTGATAGCCCCAGAATATTTGAGGAACTTATGCTGAAAAAAAAAATCACATTTACTTCATGAAATGTCTGCTGAACACCTAGGAATAGGCATTTGGAAAACTAGTAAGCAATAAAAACAAAAACTAAAACTAAACAATCTTAGAATGTCCCCAAGACTTGTTTCTTAGGGGATTATAGCCCTTAATGCAACATTCAGAATGATATGAAGCATGAGGAAGTGAAGCAGTACCTTCTGGATGCTTCCACTGAATGGATGAAGGATGCCTGAATTTTTCTTGACATCATCATAATTGGGGACTCCGCCAATAAAAATGTCTGTGTTGCATTTAATTTGGGTGAAGCCGCCCTGCCAAGAGATGAAAACAGCAAATCACAGGCTAACTCATAGCAACCTAGCCGTACTTTGACTGGACCCTCACATCATTGTACCTGGTCATTGAACACATATACAAGGAAGTCTCATAGCCTCTCAGAGGATCAGTTTCATCATGTGCATGTGGGATTATAATATCCACATCCTGTATCAGCATCCTACGTTGTTACAATGTATGTACAGACTGTGTCATTGTCCACTTGTGTCGTACTACCTTGGCCATGCCCCCACTTCAGGAAGGCTGTCTCCAACTAGGAGCTCAGGCAGGACCATGGAGTAGAAGAGCAATGAATCCCCTTGAGGCAGAAGTTTTCAGAGCTGGGAAATTTGTCTCCACAGCTTCTCCTCCCTCCCTGTTTCTTCAGTCTGGGTCTTAGGTAAAGCTGAGGCTAGCTATTGGTGGCATGTGGCATGAGAGAGAACTAAACCCTTGTTATAAACTGCTGCTCTTTTGGAGTCATTGGTGAACAGCCCTGATACGGTCTAGACTATCGTGGTGCCCTAGTGAGCACTTTGCCTAGAGTTGGATGCACTATCAGCATTCTAACATGTGTCTTTTGCACTGCTGAGGAATGGTAAAGATAGAACCTTTCTGGTCCAAGAGAAAGGGAAGGCATGGGGTCTTTGTGACCAACCAAATGTAAAGCGCAGAAAAATTCTTCTAGTCTCCCAATTCTTGGGGATCTCCCCAGTGTCCTTCCTGGCCTCTCATGTTTAAATGAGAGTAGGTGAAGCAGGTAGCAAGATGTGTGAAACTGTCTAAACTCACTCAGCATAAGCCATAAGCAAAATGTTAGGTTATCATAAGACAGTACCTAGGGATAAGCCAAAATCTGAGATCACTGGGGATGAACATACTTTACATAACTAAGATGTTATTCTTGGGGCTAGAGAGATGGCTCCATGGCTAAGAGGGCTTGCTGCACAGTCATGAGGACCAGAGTTCAGATCCTATGTAATAAGCCAGGTATCCCACAAATACCTACAACTCCCAAGTCCAAGGGATTTGTCACCCTCTTCTAACCTCCACACATGTATATGTATGTGTACTTGTATACACAGGAACACACACTTATACACAAATACATAAAATAATTATTTTTAAAGATATTACTGTATTTGATTTATGACAAAAATATAAATTGTATCATCAATCATTTAACAAACACTATTAGGTATCTACTTACTATGTCCTGCATTGTGTTAAGGGTAAAACAAACAATAAAACATGAGAAACAGCCAGTCCTGTCCGCCTATGGGTTTATAATCATGGGAAACAGACAATTCTACTGGTAGGTGAGATCAGAACAGGTGAGGACTGTGCAGGTTCCTATATACCTGAGGACAGGAATATCTCTTTCCTTGCCCTAGACATGGGGAGTGGAGAGATGATCAAAGAAGAGTTGGAACTGGAACTGGAAGAAGCCGGTTGGAAGATCTATAAGTATAAAGCAGAGCAAAGAGGACCAGGTCGTGCAGGGCCTCAAAAGCCATGTGACCAGTTTGAACCCATTACTTAAAGGCACTAAGTCTGAAGTGAGAGAAAACTGTGTTTTTGGAAGATCATTGGTGGGGGGTGGATATGGGGGTCACATCAGGAGGAAAGAACAGGAAACAGAGTGATCCTACAGGTACATGCTCCATTTATCTTGAGGAACGCTCACAGAGGCAAGCTTCTGCTGTCTGCGATGCAGGGGATGGAACCCAGGATCTGGTGCATTCTGGGCTAACCCATTACCATTGAGCTAGACCTCCAGCCCCTCTACATTTCAGTTCTTATTTAAAAGCTAGATCATGTGGGAGGGTAGGATTTTGAATTCTTGTGGCCCAACAGAAGATTGATTCAGGCAGGAACTGCCACCTCAAACCTACAAGCATCTCTCCTTTGTCTTTGACTCCAGACTTGAAATAAGCTATAAGAAAGAGGAAAGGAAGAAGGTGAAGGCCAAAGGCTTTCAGCAAGGAAGGCCATTCTGAAAGGACTCTGAGCTCGGCTGCATCCAGAGAATGGGCTGGAGCTGCACCCGTTTGGCTTTTCACCAACCATCCCTCCTGTTGGAGGCAGGGTTTAGCTGCCACACCCATGGGATTAGGGGTGGTGCTGGCAGGACAGGAAGTGAGCCACCAAGTGGGCGGGGCTTCAGGTCAGGATCTGGGACTCAGCTGGTTGGGAGGCAAATCTGGGCCAGGCTTTTCTTAAGTCCCCAGAAACATAGTCCTTCCAGACTTGCATATTTAGACACAACCCTGCTCTTGTGTTCTCCATGCCAGACCCTGAGTAGTCTGGGGCCAGGGTTAGCCTGGTGCAGGTCTCTGGTACCCAAAACTCAGAGTGGTCCCCTCTGACTACCGACCCTGTCCCCATTTCTAGGCTGTAATGCTGCTGCCCACTTGAGCCACACTGGAGTATGGTGTGGACAGCTGGGTGCAGAATGTTTGTGAGGGCAACCTGACTAGGTTTCAGCTAACTGAGACCAAGCATGGCCTTCCACTTTGGGTTTCGCATGACCTTGACACAAGTCCTGTAGTTGAGAAAGCTAAATGCGAGGTTACTCCCTCTACCACACTGGTTTAATTCTCAGTCACTACAATGTATAGCGAGAGTAACACAAACTCTGAAGCATGGTTTGTACCACTATGTTGTCTTTTAGATGCTAGGGGCAAATATTGTGTTCTGAACAGTTTCTTATTTGAAATCAAAGACTTTAACTCCATTATTTATAAACACCCATATTGAACTTTCATACTTGCTTTACAGAAAATAGTAAGAAAAACCTCAAAAGCTACAATGTGTGTGTGAGTGTGTGAGTGTGTGTGTGTGTGTGTGTGTGTGTGTGTGTGTGTGTGTGTGTGGTTTATGTACCTGTGTGGGGGGCAGGATTTGATCCCAAGTATGTGTGCAGAGGCCAGAAGACACTGGAGATCCTTCTCTACATGCTCTACTCTATTCCCTTGAGGCAAGGTATCTCATTAAACACTAAACTTAGAGCTAGGCCGTTGGAGTTCCAGTGACCTTCCTGTCTCCAGCTGCACACTACTGGGGCTATAGGCGTGTTGAGTGAGTGGCCATGCCTGGCTTTTTACATAAGTGCTAGAGACCATGTTCAGTCCTCATGCTTGAATATGCCACCTCCCCAGCCTCTGCGATGTTTAAAAAAAACTCTTTCGGAAGACTAGCCCATCCTCACCCAACAGTAATCAGTTGCCAATATTCCTTAAGCAAAGGTTGTGGTCTGCTACCCATTTACCCAGTGCCATGCTGGGTTTTGTCTGCTTAAACGTGCACTGAGGTCACTTGGGGACACTAACTTTGCACAATAGACCTTCACACAGATGAAAGAATTATGGTGGGGGGGTGTGGGTGAGGAAGGCGGGTAAGATGATGAAGACTGATTAAGGTGTTCTGTATGAAACACACAATGATTCACTAAAAAACTAAGTAAATAATGATAAATAAAATATTTTAAAACCTCTTTATGATTAAGAAACTGTTAGAATCCTCTAATTGTACCCAAAGTGAATTTAGTTCTCCCTTCAGATTTGAAAGAAGGTGAACTGGGAGGAGCCAGACCAGTGGGAGGGGCAGGAAGCGGAGGGAGGGGAGCATGGGAAGAGGACCAACAAAAGTGAAGCACATATGGGGACTCAGTGAAATCCATTTCTTCCTCTGTATGCTAATAAAAAAAAAGCGTTAAAAAAGAACATAAACGTATTTCTTTTCCTTCACCTTCTGCCCTCCCGCATTTTCTTCTCCTTCTCCCTCTCTCCTTTCCTTCTGCCTACAAACACAGAGCACTTCCAGCTGTGAGAGGTGCTTATCTATTGTTGCCCTTGTTTCTGACCAACTCTCCCAATGCCAGGGCCCTGGAGGTTTCTGGATATCTGTATTTTTTCTTCTCCATTTAACCAAACACTTCTTTTCCCAAAAAAGGTCTCTCTTCCTTCTCTTTCTCCATCAATCTATTTGCTCGGCACACCCAAACTTGCCACTGTCCTCTTTAAATCTTTTTCTCATAGAACAAAGATCAACGGAACTAAAATATTAACAAACCCAAGGTCTCTGTTTTTAGGAGGCTGCCATTTTCACATGTGGCAAATTCTAGTAGGCTAGAGTTTCATGCAAATCTCTCTCATCTCCTCTTAAAAACGTTGTTTTTCTTTGGACATGACCTTGGAAATAAAATAATTAAAATAAACTACACTGGAAAATTTGTGCCCTTGAATTCATAATAGTGCAGTATTAACTAATAAGAATAAGTGACCCAGGTACTGCTGTGATTTGCATATGCAGTTCTCATAATTCTCACAGATAGCCCATTAAAATAGGCTGTTATCAGTATTATCTCCTGTGATAATGAGGATAGCCGAAAGATAAGAAAAACCAGCTTGAGCCACAGTGATGAAGCTGGCTTTGGAACCTCAAGTCTGATTTTGCAGTTAGTTCTTGCCTAGCAGGTGACCACTGTACTGCTGGCCCCAGCTTAGCTTTGGTCTTAGTACTGTGTTGTCTAGGTGATAACCACGGGATGAGTGAGGATGAAGGGAGCAGAAGGAAGGCAAGTTCTTTTTTGTTGTTTTTTTAAGACAGGGTCTTCCAACAGCCCCAGCCAGCCTACTCTCTACGTAGACTAGGTTGGCCTTGGTCTCACAGAGATCCACCTCCCTCTGCCTCCAAAGTGCTGGGTGCAAAGGTGCGTGTCACCATGCCCAGCAGAAGTCAACTTCTTAAAAAGTGCTATGGTCACTACGTATTAATTTACTCAATCTTCACAACTCCGTGAAGTCAGCACTATTGCCACCCTTCCCATTTATAAAAGTAATTACCCAGTGGAGAGCTGGAATTTCAACCAGACTAGAATCCACACACGCAAACACTACATCATGCTGCTGAAAAAATGAATAAATAATAATTAATTAATTATGTGTGTGAATGTGTGTATACACACATGCGCTGCAGAGCATGTGTGAACATCAGATTCAGTTTTCTCCTTCTACAATATGGATTCTGGGGATTGAACTCAGGTCATCAGGCTTGGCAGCAAGTGTCTTAACCTGCTGAGCTATACTGCCAGGCCCTTCACACTGCTTTTCTACCAAGATCAGCAGAACACAGTGACCCAGTCCACATTAAGCATTAAGAGAAAAAAGTGTGTCCTTACCTCTGCCATTCCCTCTACTACCTTCTGTTTGTCCACCTGTAAGATTCCATTCCTGGCTGTGCGAGACACACGCAGCTCATGCCATTGGCCTAGACTGATGGGCTCTTCACTCCTGTCAAAGAAAGGTGTGATATTAACATTCTATGTCCACTAGACTGGGCTAAGGGATGCCCGGCTAACTGACAAGGCATTTCTAGGTATGTCTGCAAAGGAGATTCTGGGAGATTAGCTTTTGAATTGGTGGGCTGAGTAAGGAAGACAGCTCTCACCAATGTGGATAAAAATTATGTAGTCCACTGTAGGCCCAAAAAAAACAAAAAAAATGGTATGTTTTCCATGCTCCGGGGGATGGCCGGCCTCGTACCCGTGCAACATGTGGGCAGTACTTATTGGACCTAGTGGGTCATCAAAAAAAAAAAAAAAAAACAATACCCCAAAACCCATGAAGTTGGGAGTGTTGGAGGGGGTACGGGGAGAGGACGAGGTGGGAAACAAAGGTGGATATCATCATATTTAATTGTATGTAAATTTCAAAACTAAAGAAAAAAATTTTTAAAGGAGGGATATAATTTATCATGGGAGGACCATCAAGGCAGCAGGAGACCATTGTTCATGTTGTACCCACACTCAGGAAGCAGAGAGAGACAGGACGTGGGGCTGGGATATAAATTCCCAGAGCCCACCCTAATGACCCACTTCCTTTAGCAAGGCTCCACCTCCTAAAAGTTCTACATCCTCGTGAAAACATGAGCCTCTGGGAGACAGTTCACATTCACACCACAATAGCTCCTTAACAATTCCTGCTGAGTAGCGTTGGCCGTGCTGATGGACAACGCTTGAACTCTTTCATGACAGAGTGCTCCATCTGTCACCTTAGTATTCCTTATAAAAATGTGGGTGTAGTGACACTGGTTTTCTGGATGAGGAGCGGCATGAGTCTAATACAGGATAAGTACTGGGCACACGCTTTGAAGGAAAAGATAAAAATCATGCTATGGGTTATGGGACCAAGAACAGATTCCTTGACACACTGACACTGCAATATCCTTGCATGAAAAATCAGGATGAATGGATATATGATGAAGCAAATATAGCAAAATATTAGTTATAGAACCAGGTGGGTGTAAGGATTTTTAGAATTCAACTTGTCTATATTTTGATAATCTTGGGGGTAGGATTTAAATAATAATAAATTTATTATTATTTGTGTTTATGTGTGTATAATATGCTTGTGGACACACATGCCATGGCATGATGGCATGTGTATGGAGGGCACATTTTGTGAAGTCAATTCTCTCCTTCCACAGTGTAGGTTCCAGGGATCAAACAAGTCATCAGACTAGAATGACAAGTGTGTCTGCCAGCTAAACCATCTTTTTGTGTTTTTGAGGCAGCGTCTCACTATGTACCGGAGACCAGGCTGGCCTTGAACCCGGAGAGGTTCACCTATCTCGGCCTCCCAAGTACTGAGATTATACGTGTGCATCACCACGCCCGGTTTATTTTAAAAGTTTTCATAAAGGAATGTAGAGAAAAATGCTCTGGTTTGAAAGTGGCTCCAAAGTGCATGCATTAAAAATTTAATCCATGAGCCAGGTGTCGTGGCACATACCTTTAAACCCAGCACTCTGGAGGCAGAGGTGTATCTCTGTGAGATCAAGGTCAGCGTGGTCTACACAGTGAGTTCCAGGTCAGCTGAGGCTACGGGAGACCCTGTCTAAGAAACAGCAACAACAACAAAAACAGCTTAATCCCCAATGAAGCAGAGAAATGAAACCTTTAAGAGGTGATTAATTAGGTCATGTGGTCTGTGCTTCAAGAGTGGATCAGTAGATTAATAAAGAACTGGATTTGATTCCCTTCCTTCCCACACACTCACACAGCCCTGTTCTCTTATTGTTCTACTTTACCCATGGGGTGACACACAGCAAGGCCACTGCCAGGATATAGGGCACCTGACACAAGAAGGCCACTGCCAGGACATAGGCCACTTGACACAAGAAAGCTACTGCCAGAATGCAGGCCACTTGACCTTGGACTGCCAGCCTCCAGAAATGTGAACAACAAATTTCTGTTCTTCATAAATTGCCCATATTTCAGATAGTCTGTTTAGCACAGAAAGGACCAAGGCAGGGGCAACGGATTCCCTATTCTCCGATAGTTTGAAAATAATTAAAATTACTTTACAAGGTCAGTTATGAAGTCAAGGTGGAAACACTTGAACCTTAAATGCTATTTGCAGGAGTTTTACATGTTACTTTTTATACTGAGGTGTGCAGAATGAATATAGTTATTGCATTTCTATTTCTAATAGTGTCTAGTTCCTGGCCTTCATCGAACCTCCCAATTACTTTTTGGTCCTGTATCATCTTTAAAAAAGCATGAGGAATACCAATGGAACAATTATTAAAGGGTCGCCACCCCCTCATTTGATTCCTCTGCTCAGGAAAATGCTTTTGTGATTTGTCCTTAGCAATTAGAATTTAATCACCTTGGCTAAATCAATATGCAATAAAGAAACAAGCAGCCCTTTTAAGTGGACTATTTCCATAATGACTAACAGCACACTTGTCATGTTCCTGTCCTGCAGAGGTCACTGGCTGTCAATCCAATACCTTCTGCACAGTTATATTGATCACAGTTATCAAGAGTTCAATGCAATTGTCTTGATTTTTGAATCAAGTCCATAATGATTTTGACCACATTCCCTTTTTCCTAAAATTAAAATGATTTGGCCAATTCCACAACTTCCCACAGCTGAAGCTTTCACTGAATTTTCTTAATTTGGTGGAGAGTCTTTGAAATAGTTTTCAAAGTAAGCAACTTCCAGAGAGGCATGCGAAATACCAACAGTAATTGCTGCTGGCAGGTGCATGGGACTGAGGCAGGATGCGTGCAGGTGATGCATTGGTGCTCCTTAGAAACTGTTGTCTTATTTTCACTCAGGATTCAAGAATTCAGGAATTCTTTTTCTAATAATCTTCCCCAACAGATAGCAAAATAACTTATACTATAAAAAATTAAAATACCCCTTGTTGAAAATAGGCATAGATGTATGAAAAAGAAATGTCGGATGTCTCAAGGTCTGGCTCTCAGTATCCCCACTCCGATAGCTGCTCCTGAAGAAGAGCAGGTGGGGAAGGCAAGTGTCCAGAAAGACTGGGAGGTGTGCTTGCTGGTCACCTTTATCCAAAAGAAGTGATTCAAAGTGCAAGGTGATCTTCAAGGTGTCTTTCTTTCTAAACTTGATGTATAGTGCTAAGTGAATTACTTAGGCTGTTTTGCATAATCATATGTAAATTGAATCAATTAAATACACACCTAAGTTGTCTTGAGATACAGGATGTTTTGCATAACCAGAGGAACAAAAACATTTGTCCATTCCCCAGGGTAGGAGGTGTCACTGATGTGTATAACTTAGCCACAAGGACAAAAACAAACCATCTTATTTAGGAACAGTTGAAACTTAAATGCAGACAGCATTTCCCATCAGCCATGAAGAATGGTCAGCAGTTTAGGGCAATGCCTGGTGGCAGCATCTCACCCACACATGCCTTCCGAAAATGACAGGCTAGCAATATGAATAGTGACCTAGTACAGCCGCAGTTTCCTTTAAAACAACAACAGACTACAAGTCCGTCACAGGACACTATTAAGCAAAGCATCCCAGCAAGTTTTTAAAGAAGAATTCGACAAACATAGGCAGGTAACCTCTGCATTAGGTTAGAGGCCCTCAGGCTTGGGGGTTAAAAATATCCCAGGAGATGCACAGTACGAGATAATGCTGTCAAATTTGCCATCCAAATACTTATTTTATACTCAGAGACCTAGGCAGCTCTCAGCCTTGGTCAGAGAAGCTTCTTTTTCTCAGTGGGCAGTAGGTAATGGAGAGACGCCTAACTGGTCAAAGTGCTGAGTGTAAGAGAGGGAGTGTTCAGTCCTAAGTGGGATACCTATATCACACACATACCCCCACCTAGGCTCAGAAAGCATGGACGTGACAAGGCTATCACCATCATGAACCCACAGCAGCTGTGGTTACCTGCACCAGATCAAGCCAGCCCAAATTCTGACAGATGGGGTAGATGATCTCTAGGCTCCAGTCCTTACTAAGGAGCTACCGATAGTCAATAGCTACTCAGGGAGGGAGACTATGCTTTGGGGAGGGTGTGGCCACTAGTGGGATTTGCTCCAGTGGATGGCCGCACACCCATGCACAAACCGCCAGGACTAACTGGATTATCAAAAAAAGACATGAAGTTGGGAGGGGGACATGTCGGGGGATATGGGAGGAGCTGGAGGGGAGAACGAAGGGTTGATATGATCATATTTCATCGTATACCTGTATACAAGTCTCAGGAATAAGAAAATTTAAAATAAAAATGCATTTATTTTATATCTTTTTGAGATAGGGACTCCATGTAGCCCTACCTGGCCTGGAACTCACTATAGATCACTCATAGAGATCTGCACCTGCCTCTGCTGGGACCAAAGCTGTGTGCTCTGGGACCCAGCTATAGCTTATCTGAGACAAGATCTCACTGAACACTGAACATGGCTGGCCAGTCCACTGAGCTCTGAGGAGCCACTTGTGTCCCCAACCTCCACCCCCACCCCAAGGGCTGGAGTTTCAAATGTATGCTGTTGCACCTGGCTGTTTACATGGGTGCTTGGGATCTGAACTCAGGTCCTCATGCTTAGACCCCAAGCATTTACTGACCCAGCTATCTCTCCATCTAGCCCCTACTAATTCTTTTTTATAGTCAACATTTACTTCTGATGCGCTACATAAGGTAAGGATTGGTTACAACTCTTTCAGAGGTTGTTGCTATCAGGGGTAAATGGAGGCAGGCTGCCCCAGGGAAGCAAGCTCACTTCTATAATCTGAAGCTGGGAATTACTACCTGCTGGAGAGGGGTATGAACCATCTACAGGCAGCCTGCCATCTGTGGGAAGCAGGATGGGCTTTTACAGAAAGACGAGAGGTAGCAATTTGGTATTTTTCCACAGTGGGGCTTTGAAGGGGAGAAAGTTGCAGAAGGTCTCGGCCCTTACCTGAGAACTCCAGTCCCAGAGCCACAGTCAAAGCGGAACTCCACATGGCCCCCTGCCATGTTGATGGACAGGAAGTCCTTGCTGCCTGTGTCATAGCTGTACAGGAGGACACCATCCCCTGAGTCTGGCCGGAAGGTGATCTCAAATTCAGTGAAGGAAAGGTAATGCTGGGGCTCCAGGGGCCAGGGCGTGGCAGCGTAGGACCACAGTGACTCTCTAAACTGAGGGATGGTCAAGGCAAATGCTAAAGAGAACAAGCAGAATGTTAGCGAGCCCGGTGGAGTGAGCCCAGCTACTGGCCTGCATGCTACCATGCTCTTTTCCTCCTGAGCAAAGACACAACTACATGTCTCAACTGCCCTGTGGGTAACAGGATGGCTGGCTGACTTCTGCCAGTGAAATGTGAGTGGGATATCATATGGTACCCCAGGTCTGGCTCCTAAAACTTCTCCCACCACTGTTTTCTCTTTCTGAAATGTAGGCTGAGAACAAGACTCAGAGGAGGAGTCTAAGGTGGTGGCAACTTCACCTCCTTACTGACTATGTGGAGTGGAGCAAACCTGCAGCAATTTGTCATGGGCGCAAGAATTAACCCGATTATGTAAAGCTACCAAAACCCAAGATGGTCCTGGCAGCCCTGGCTCACATGTACTCTTCTGGGGACATGGGGTTTGAGATTATAATAAAGATGTTTTCCCCTGTGCCGTATCTTAGGAGCAAACCTAATCATTTATGGATTAATTTACCTATTTTTGTAATCTTAGTCTTAATTTTATATGTTTTTAATTTTTGAATTTTGGAAAAATTAAAGCATATTCAAGACTTTTTTTTCCAGAATCTTAAAAATATTCAGTTACTATTTGTGAATGTTTTTGTGTATATATTGATTTTTGTGTGTTACATGTATGTGTACCTATATGTGTGCATATATGCATACAGATTTACATAATATATACAATATTAATGGATGAGATAAAACAGCAGAATAGTACAAAGAAGTAAAAACAAGAATACTTTTATCATATAACATTGTTAATTTGAATGTACATTTTCCCAATATTTTCTTGGAAACTGTTAGACATTATAAAGAATATAAGATTCTAATGCTCTGAAGTTGGTCCAGTATAAACCACACCAATCCAGGTATTTTAAGGGTTACTGGGGGACCAGAGGAACTGACCCATGTTTGGCTTCTTAAAAGGAATATATCAGTGACTCATTTAAAACTCTGGTACTCTGAAACACTCCCATCCAGGAAAGCAACCTTTATCGATCCCTTGAGAACATGTAGATCCACAAGAACAAGCACACAGCTAGAGCGAACTGTCAACTTGCTTCTTTCTCACCTTCTTCACAGTGTCGACCTTTGAACCCAAGGGGACAGAGGCAAATGTAGGCATCAGCTTTGATGGCTGCACAGGTGCCCCCGTTGATGCAGGAGGCTTCATCACAGATCCCACTGCTGCACTCCCCTAAACAGAGTAGGGATCACAAAGTCAGTCACCAGATACCCGTTCAGAAGCATGCAGCTGACCCCACAATCAGTTAGGGTCCTCATTACTTCTAGTTTACTCCTGCATGATGGCAGCCCAGCTTTCAGGAGGGAGGAACCTGCTCTTCACTTTCAGTTCATGTTGTCTTGTTCTTAGCCAGAGACTTTTTCAAACATCATGGACACAATAAATCAAAGAATAAACTGTCAGGCAATTTTATGAACACTGATGGGAATGACGGAACTGTTCCTGCTTTAATCCCTCTCTCTGTTGTTCCCGAAAGTGGGGATATCAACCTCTCCTGTACCAACAGTGTTTATGTCAAAAGCATTCTAGCATGTGTGACCCCAATTAGCTTAAGTGTAGATGCCTCTCATTGGTTCAAAGCTCCACAAGCGTAGAAGGATTAGAGCAGTCCCTAAGCTCCTTAATTCTCCTGACCTGTAGCTCCTTCATTGGGAAAAGGAGGGGGAAGGCGCAAGCATGCCTTGCACACTCTCTAGAAGCCATTTTTAGTTTACACAGTCTCAGGAGAGACAAGAGGTGCTTCACAGTGAAAAGAGCTTCATGTCACAGGGAGTGTGTGTGTATATGTGTCTCTGTCTGGTCTGTGTCTGTGTCTTTTTACCAAACAAACCAGATCACCCCTGGAAGAGCTATTTTGTCATTTTTCAAGATCATCAGATGACATGGTAACAAACTGACTCATTCGAGGCTGCCTTTATGCGACTCTCTGGTCAGTCTTCCCCGAACTACTTGGTGAGTGAGTAGAAAACACTTTTTCTAGAGATAAGGGTAAAGAAGCCATGTGAAGGCGTCAGCTTGAGATGTGAAGAGTCTGGTTGTACTGTCCTTCAGTGCCATGCTACCCCTGTCTGAGTGGGCAACCAGTCTCCAGAGCTGAACCACCCTCCTTGGCCTGACTGTACCACCCTAATAGGGCTGGTTTCATTGTTTCCTGATCAGTACCTAGCCGTAAAGACTCTGTGGAGGAAGTGAGTTGGGCTGAGTGCTCAGTGTGCCCAGGGGACAAGAAAACCAGCTTCAGAGCTAAAGAACTTGAAACTCTGGATGCTAACCACCCTGGTGGGTGGGCCTCTGAGAATCCCTGCTGGTAGTTCAGGAAGAGGTAACCACAGCTCCCTTTCAGACACAGCTCTGAGAACATGGTCCCTAGCACTCAGTGCCCAGAGACACCAGTTCTAATCTGGGAGTCCGATTCCCAGGGCCCACCAGGTTCTACATACACCCACAGGAAGAGTTAAGTCCATGGGCTCTTTTGGACCCATGTGGATGGAAGTACCATCCAAATCTTCTGCACTGTAAGTTTTTCAAGAGGAGAGAATGGATGAGGGTCATGAAAGCCAGACAGAAACTTCCTTGAGTAGAGCAGCAGTGTTCCATGGAACTGTTCTAGCAGGGGCAAAGTCCCTGATGAGGGTCAGGGAGTGAGAGGGGAAGAAATCCTATGGGGAGGTAAACACGGACCAGACAGGGTGACAGTAATAGGAACAAACATTATGAGGAACCAGAGAGACAGAAAGGGAATGAGTGGCTTCACTCTGGAGACTGAGGGGCTAAGAAGCGGCCAGCACGATCTCAAGGTG
Organism: Eospalax fontanierii; assembly: GCA_035773235.1. Classification (NCBI taxonomy): domain Eukaryota; kingdom Metazoa; phylum Chordata; class Mammalia; order Rodentia; family Spalacidae; genus Eospalax; species Eospalax fontanierii. Next base: position 85,790,520 of record CM069527.1, read on the forward strand.
CATCCCTGGAAGAGTGGGGGATGAAGCAAGGGGCTGTGAGGAAAGGAGCAGAGGAGTTCCCTCTGGTGTCACTTAAGCACAAGGAGACTGTGGAAATGTCCATTGCTGGAGTTAGACTTAGAGAGAGGAGAGATGTTCCTTGAGTTCCTGAAGCCCTGGATGGCAGGTTGATAACCAGCATGATACTCTTAAGTGAAAGAAGACAGGAATCAGGGAGTTTGGGGACTCCAGCTCGTCTTCAACTGTCCCCTGAAGACCTCTGGCTAGCTATAGATGAAGACTTTTTAAAAAGACACGAACTCATGGCATCCATCCCTCCTTTCCACTTCTGTGGGAGCAAACAGTCTTCTGCCTAGAATGTCCTTTCTTTTTTACCTTTGAACTCCTACTTTTGCTTCATAGTAACTCCCTCAGAAATGCTGTCTCTTTCCCAGGCCACAGAAGACCCATCATAACACAGTCATTGTGCCACCTTTGTGACACCCCAATTATCATTTTCCAGGACTTATGTGGGTATTTGATTAACTTAGTTTCTCCCTGCAGTGGCTACTACTGGTTGTCAACTTGACACACCTGGGAAGAAGGAACCCCAACTGAGGAATTTCCTCCGTCAGACTGTCCTGTGGATGTGTTTATGAGGTATTTTTCTAATTCCTAATTGGTGCAAGAGTGTCAGTCCACTGTGGGCAGTACCATACCTGGGCAGGTAGGTTATATAAAAAAAGGTAGCTGAGTAAGCCAGGGGAAGCAAGCCAGTAAGCAGTGATCCTGAATGATTTTTCTTCTAGGCTCTACCTTGAGTTGATGAGACTGTAAGGAATCAGATGAAATAAACCTTTTCCTCTCTAAGTTGCTTTTAGTCATGGTGTTTATCATAGCAGCAGAAAACAAACTAGGACACTCCCTATGACCACTACCTGAGGGCTAGGTTAGGATCCTAGCTGACTTATTCTTGTTTTATCTCAGGACCTGGTAAAAGAACCCTTAGGCTATGAAGAGGAGCATGTGGCTGTATGGAGACAATTCTTTCTTCCAGACATATAGACTGAAGATCTAACTCTCAAAATGGCCATACTTGAAAATAGGACCCTTAATGTTGCATGAGATCATAAGATCAGAAGCGACTGATATCCTCAGAAGAGTAATTTGGACATACAGAAGAAAGAGATATGCACACACAGAAGAAAACTCTTATGAGGACACAGTGAGAAGACCAAGAAGGACCTGGGAGAAACCAGCCCCACATGTACCTTGAACTTCCAGTGCTCTGTACCATGAGAAATAACTTCTGTTCTTTAACCCACACAATCTGTTATATGTTACATGTCTAATAAACTCAGATAGTCATTGAATTAAAAAATCCATCCCACGTCTTTCAGAGGTTGAATAGATGTCTTTGTTGCTTTTAAAACAATCCTAAAGAAGCTATTTAACTCTACAAACCATTCTTTTTCTATAAAGTGAGTATAACGATAGCTCTCTCCTAGAGCTAGGGTAAAAAGGACACACAAGAAAATACTGGACACCATGGTTAAGAAATAGAATTTTCTTCTAACACAGAGGGCCTGGAAAAGTTCTTCTTACATGAATGAACTGACTTGTCCACCAGGCTGGATGCATCAAGGTAAAAGGTCAAAATGAATGTTGCTCTGTTCAATGAGCCCAGGTCAAGACGGCAGTGCACAACCAAGGGCTTGACACATCCTGTTACCCTGTCTTGGTGTTTGGCCTCAGTTTGGACACATCTGCAGATCACAGACTTGGGCTCATCAATCCCAGAAGGCCTGCTTAACCAGCTGCCCCACGGCTCACCCAGACCAGAAAGGCCGCTTTCCTGTCCAATCGAGTCCCTGGGTACTTACCCACATCAGCCCCACTGAGGGCTTTTCCCAGTGGCCAGGGCCTCATGTCAATTCTCTTCCCATTAACAGTAAGTGATTGCACACAGCCTTGGAAGCCACGATTTGTCCCTGTTGCTCTGACAAGCCAGTAAGCGTTGGGTGTCCCACCGAGATAGAGAGGTGTCCGGAAGGTAATTTTACTGTACTGGCCCTTCAAGAAAAATGAAAACTTTATCTCTCTCTCTCTCTCTCTTTCTCTCTCTCTCTCTCTCTCTGTCTCACCCCCCACCCAACACACTCACAATCCAACAGATTTTGAGGTTGTAAAGAGGACTATGGTTAAGATGTAGGTTACAGCCCCAGGGATTCTTCTATATGGTTTGTCTTTAAGATATGACCCTAATGGACTACAGCAACTCAGTGATCTCTGAGAGGACTGAGAGGGCTGTTTCCAGAAGGGGTGGTTTTGGAATGGCTGGAAAGGAAGAGGGATGTCAGAGTCAAGCCAACCCAGAAGACCCCAGACCAGGCCAGAATACAAAAACAACCATTCTTTTTCCAGTCCTCATACTGATTTTCTGTGCACCTTGATGGGTCATAGGGCTATTCTGTGCCACAGAAGGTGGCCTGTGTGGGCTAACATCTGCCCCTTCACTGTCCTGGCTGCTTTTACACCACATGCTGTAAAAAAACATTATGGGAGTGGGGAAGATTGTCCAACAAATTGTATTGTGAAATATCTTAAAATTTTCTCATGGTTATATGACTTTTTAAAAGGTTTTAAATGTTACTATGATAAGGCAGGGAAACTTCTAACCCCGGACTGAAGCACCAACTAGGTTTGGAGGTTAAAAAATATAGGGCTGAACATGAGGTAGGAGAAAATTAAAACACCTTGATCATTCTTCTTATTACAAAAATATGTCATTCATTTAGATTAAAAGATAAAAATGGGAGTTGGGGAAAGGCACAGTCCCAGAACTTATAAAATGCCCCAAATGAGTACTGACTGTGAGGTGCACCCCTGTGGCACTCGTGTGGAGCAAGCAGGAACCTAGAACTGTTTGATCTTTTCTAAAGAAGATATAAGAAGCATCTGTCAATAGCAGCCTGAACTGCACAGCACTCCCAGAAGGTTTTACAAGGCTGTTCAGTAGTTTGCCTCCACTGGACATATTGTTTCCCTCACAGGAAGAGACTGCTCTTTTGGCTTATTTCATCCAGATTCTCAGAAGTCACTTCTCCTGTGTCCTGCATCCTCAGTGCTCTGATCTTGTACCTCAATCCAGGACCTCAGGCGGAAGTCTAAAGCTCCACACTTTTCCTTGGAGCATTGTGTCATAGGGATAGGTGAGTTTGCCCTTGAGCTTGGCCTTTATTTTCCCAGGTTCCCTGAGAGCCTGCTTTGAGTGTCTATGTACATGAGTGTCCTGGATTTGCATTTCCCCGGGCAGTCTCTAACAGTTTGGGATAACTCTGAGGCCTAATCTATACTCAGAAACTCCCTTGTGGACCCAGTTCAAAACCATACTCCAAAGAACTATGTCTTCTGTAGATCTAAATCTTGATGACTTTTCCTCTTCCTAGTCCCAAGCCTTTGCTACCTCACCAGTCTTCCCATGGGGGTACTTTCTAAATATATCCTAGGTACAGAAATTCACCTCAGGCCTGTTTCTGGGGAACCAACTTAAAATAGAATTACTGTCTCCCAAGACGGTTGATTAAACAGTCCCCAGCTCTGATCCATCTCACTGGCTCAGCAAATCCCAGTAGCATAGAGGCTTCACTCTGAGCACCCATAAAATAACATGCTTTTGTAATTAGTTACTTTATTTATCAAAGTCATGGAACCTTGGGATTGGAAAAAAAATACAAAAATTCATATAACACAAGTTCCCATTGGTTGCAGGGTGGCACACACATCTATCTCAATGGCTTCTATGTGTTACTTTTTGAATACTCCCTGATATAGGCAACCATCCTATGAGACAGTATGTCACACCTTGGTAGATTTTGAGCAGGCTCTATTATCGGTTAACAGCCCTCTTAAAACGTCCTCACATCTCTTTCTGTAGGTGCTATGCCTCCATTAACGCAGACTCATGCTTTCTTTAGCTTGTTGGTGCTACAACATAGCCCTGCTCCCTAATCTTTATTAATCCTTGCCTTCAACCATCCTGTTTTCAAGTTAGTATTCTGAAGCCAAGCTTATAAGTTTATTCTTATCAGACTTCATTTGATCATGTCATACCGTTGTTCTTGGATTGTATAACCCTGTCTTTTTTCCTCTTTAGCAATAGACATAAGCAATCTCCCTGAACTGGAATTCATTAGATGTGAGTTCTTGTTCCTTTTACTCCAAATCCGTAAGATTTACTCTTTTTATTTATATATTTTTAGTGTTTTTATTTTATGTGTATGAGTGTATGGTCTATATGTGTGAGTGCACCTATGTGTCACGCAATGCCCACAGAGGTCAGAAAAGGGCATCAGATCTCCCTGGAGCTATAGTTACAAATGGCTGTTAGCTGCCATGTGGGTGCTGGGAACTGAAGCCAGGTCCTCTGCAAGAGCTGCCTGTGCTCTTAAGTGCTGAGCCGTCTCTCCAGCCCCTTCTTTTTATTTTCAGATTTATTTTTATTTTATGTGTGTGAGTGTTTGCCTGCATGTATGTAAGTGCACCACCTACAGAGGCCAGAAGAGAGTGTTGTGGGATCCCCTGGAGCTGGAGTTATGATGGTTGTTAGCCACCTTGTGGGTGCTAGGAACCAAACCAGGGTCCCTGACAAGTCAGTGCTCTTAACTGCTGAGTTGTCTTTTCAGATCCCTCTTTTTATTTTTCCTTTGGGTCAGCGAGGCATAGCTCCACATACACCTTATGATGTCTTCCTAGCAACTCAGTGAGGGCTGGCGGTAGGGAGGATGCTTTCACACAGGCTCAAAGACTTTCTTGCTATCCTCTCCCTTAGAGAATACAGAGACTATGCTGATTATAATTACAGGTTTAGCTCCTTGGCAAGTACTAATTCAAACTGTTTATTCTAAAACATAATCCTCAAATTACCATGAGCATAACAGATAGTTGAATACCTTGGTGATCTGTGGAGGAGCACTTTGCTGACCTGCAGAGTGACCCAAGAGTTTAATGACTTACCACTTCCCATAATGATGCATCCCTATAGGGATAAATGGATTATTCCTATATATGGAACCAGGTGGCTCTTTTGGGCTATTTACTAAAGCTATTTGATCATAACACTCTCGTCCTAAAAGCAACCTTTGTGTTTGATGCTAATGGCAGGTTCTCTGCTTCCCACGTGGGCTTTTCTTGACCTCTGGATTAGATACCCTTGTGGAAAGAGAAAGCGTCCTTGTACACATGATATGAACCACATCTGTACATCCAGAGAAAAGCTACTCATAGGTTCAAGGCATCTCTCCAGGAAGATGAGTGAAGCTCAGAGAAGCAACGATGTGGAAGACATCCTCAAAGCTCTGCGGTATACTCTAGGAAAAATCAGCCTCCTCAAATCACCCAGGGCCTTGCTCTCTATCAAAGCTCTGTTGGGTACCAGGTGAGGTAGGCAGAGTGGTGGGCTCACACTCACCTGGGACTGGCCAATCACTGGGGTGCCATTATTCAACTGCAGTAGTCCATTCAGCCCATCTCTGTATAGCATCACTGTGTACCAAGCTCCCAGTTTGATTTTAGTCTGACTTATGATGATGGCAACCCCAGTTCCACAATTGAACCTATGGGTAAGGAAGAGAGAAGGAAGATTCTGGAATGAACCAGTATTGTTTTTAGACATCACAGTCATCACTTCCAAAATAACAGCTCCTCTCTTTTGGCCTGTGTGTGTGTGTGTGTGTGTGTGTGTGTGTGTGTGTGCGCGCGCGCGCGTGCATGTACGCACATGTACTGGCCAGCATTTGACTTTGGGTGTCTTTCTCAATTGCTTTCCACCTTATCTTTTGAGACAGGGTCTCTCACTATACCAGAAACTTACCAATTGGTTAGACTGGATGCTCAGTGAGCTCCAGGATCATCTGTCTCTGCAAAACCCCCTGGTTACAGATACTTGAGACCACAATGACTTCTTTACTGACTCAGCCATCTCCTCAGCAACCCCAAAGAAATAAAAGAATGAGTATTGATTGGTATTTACTGAGTGCTCACTCCAGCAGCCCTGTGCAAGTACACAAGCTCATGCAATCTCTTCCACGTTCCTTTTAACGAAATACATCATGTGCCAAAGACTAGGCAGCAGAGAAACAGTGCTGTCAGAAGACTCGCTAGGGCAACATGGACAAAGTCCAGGTAGATGCCCATTATTCATTTACAGACAGGTGCTATGTGTACCTCTCAGCCCCAACTCTGCCTCCCACAAAAGCAGACGGCAATTACAAGTGGCTTCCAAAGTATGTGGGGAGATATGATCAGGGCAGAGGAGGCAAGTCAAAGGGTTCAGCCCAGGCCCGGTAGAGTCAGGGCAGGGGTCAGGTGTCTGGGAACTCTTGGGAGACAACAGCTCCTCTCTGACCTGCTGTCAGCCATCTTGTCACAAGGAAAGTAGGAGAAGGTCCTGCCTTCTTCCCATCCTATATGCTTGAGCTTCGGGAAAGAGTGGAACTAGTCTCTGGCTCCAGAGTGGTGCTCCCCATTGATTTGCTGTTGAATTAATGGATGAAGGGAAACTTGAAGAGTGACCTTGCCATTCGGGCTCTCTAGTTCCTAAGAAGTTGGCTCCCAGTCATCCTCTGCTCACCATCCCTTTAGTGCCTGGATTCCAACTGTGTGTACTGAACTGTGCACACAGTGTGGAATGGCATTTTAAAATCTGTGCAACCCTGAGCAGGAGTTACCTGAAGTGCAGGGCACGTCGGATGAGAGCCAGGGACATGAAGTCACCTCTCCTGTGCTCACTCTCCCCACAGTAGAGCAGCAAGCCGTCCTCTGCCTCTGCCTGTAAGCACACAAGCAAAGGTCACGTGAACCACAGCCACCTCTTCTTCCTCACAGCACCATCTGCAAACCCTCACGGACATGAAACATGAGCGTTCTCCTCTACCACCCTACCATTGTAAGCACAGGGATTCCAGTGCATTCCCATGTATCTGGTCCCGTTCCTTCACATTAAACAAATGGCAGTGATGTGAGCAGTATGCAGGGAATGGCTCTGCGGTGAGAGGAAGGCCCCGCTCTGACCTGCTCTATTCTGGGCTTTGTGGACACACCTGAAGAGCTTTCATCAAAGCATGTATTTACCTAAAATCTCAGTCTCAGCCCACCTCGCTTGTGCTCATCGATTTCACAGTCACCGAAGAGCATTCCATTTTTAATTTGCTCTTCCTACTCTTCTTCCTTCCAGTTGGGAACTGAGTTTGCTTCTTTCCTTCTATCCAGACAGTACCAATGACCCAGTGGATGGCTATGCTGGTTACAGTATCTGAGAACAGGCTATCTCCTAGACACTCAACACTGTGGCCGTAACTTCAAGGGGGTGCTGGTTTCCAGATCCCTCCAAACTTTTTTTTTAATAATTACTCAAAGAATCATATGACATTTAGGTTACTGTCTAAACACGGATTTGCAGATGGTTGGGACCAGAGAGTTCCATGTAAACAGGATTTGGGGATGAGGACTATATTGCTACTCTTGAAATTCTGACTTCAGAGAAGTCACTACTGGATCAACATTCTCCCTGGGAACCTCTGGCCCAATTACTTTCATAGTCTGTAGCATACAGCCCTACCCTTCCCTAGCTGTATATCTGAATGCTCTAACATCGTGACTGGTCTCAGGTCAGGTTCAATGTTTCATACTAATCGTTTTTTGCTCTTCTTCCTCTCTATTTTTCTTTTTGGTATAATCTCGTATTCAATAATCACTCATCAAATGGGCTAGTGCCTCTTACCCTGAATTCCAGAGTAATTTGAAATGCCTGATAGGAGTTCTTCAGAGGCTCAAAGGTCACATAGGAATGGCCAAAGAACTGAGGATACTGAATTAGGATATCTGAAAAGAAAACAGTAGAACAGAATGCCATCACCCCATTCTCCACATGACAAATCAACACACACTATTGCCTGCATATCACCAGGCGAAACCCTTCACTAATCTGTTAAACTCAGCTTCCTTCCCACCTCCTTTTCTCTGCTTTTTATACCTACTACCCTTGGGATGATGGAGCTTCTGGAACGCTTAAGAAGAAACTGGATTTTGAAGACTGGATCTTGCTTTGCCAAAAGAAAATCAATGGCTTGAAGTCTAGCACCACTCACTTGCCAGATGGAGGTCTGTGGTACACAGTCAGCCCATGCATCAGCATCTTTCAACCCTCTGTATGTGTTCTGGCTGTAGTTTTGACAGAGATGTGACAACGGCAGAGCCCACCTCCCTGGTGCTATCAAGATGATTTCATGATGGCTGTTCCAAAGGACTATGTGTTTGACACATATAGAGACAGAGTGATTACCTTGGGGCAGCAGTGGCCACTGCTTCTGTTTTGCCTGGCAGAGCTAATTTACTGACCAATATACAGAGAAAAGGGCCTGTCTTACAAAAAAGACTAGAAGGGACTATGCAGGTATCATACAACTGTCCACAGGGCTCTGCAGGACCAGCCTGCCCTTGTTTGCACCATTTTCCAGAGCCCACCTTCTGAGCAGCCTTCGCCCCCTTTGCCCAGGTTGCAGTGGCATCGTGAGCCCCCCCACGTGTAGTCGTTGACACAGAAGCTGTCAGCCGAGCAGAGGGTTTCATCACAAGACATGTCAAAGAGTCTTGACATCCGGGTCACACTGCTCTTCCCCTTCCGCTGGGCAGGGGTGGGTGGGATAGCCACTGTCATCGTAGGGAGAGATGCTGAGGTAGGGTGCACAGGCCTGGAACCCATCTCTGGATTAGAGAGAGGTGTCATCTTGGGTTCCATCAGGAACTTCTTATTCCCAGCTTTGGTAGCAGGAAGTGGTTTAACCTGAAGTTAGAGAGAGAAAGGGCTCAGCAAGAACACTGAGTATGGTCTCTTTACTGCCATATTTGTGGTTGAACCACATGCTCACTGATAATATTCCCAAAACACCCTCAGGATATCAGTGGGACAAAAGGACTAACCTCAGTTTATGAACGAAGAATTTGAGACTCAAGGAGTTTAAGTGCCTTGCCTGTATTGCACAGAAAATCATTGGTAAAACTGATAGTCTATGACTTATTCTTACTACACTATTCCAAAATGCAGAGTTTTGTCAAGGAATCATTCATTTACATACCACCTCATCTTACAAAATTTGACCGGTGTTAAATCTGCAAAGTTGCAGGCAGAGGCTGTCTATAGCACATCAGCCTAGTGAAACCTCCTTACTACTAATTTATGACCCCTCCTTGAGCCTCACAGTCAGAGGAAACAAAGCCCCACTGAGAGCAAATGGGCCCATTTAAGTCTGAAGTTAAATGTGTGTGGTCCATCCGCTGAGTGGCTGTGGTCAGCAGGGGACAAAGCACTATGGGGTCAACACAGAGATGACGTTACCTCCTCAAAGGAGACATCCAGATCCAGGTCATCTTCAGATCCGTCATCATCCTCACTGATTCCTGAGCTGGTGATGTACTGAGGTCCATAGTGACCACTTCCTGCCTCCTCAGGGCCTTCACAGAGAAAAGTGGCACACATCCTGTCATCTTATGTCTTCTCTGCCCCACCTTTCTTTCTTTTTCATTATTCATTTTTCAAGTTAGCATATACAGTATGTAATTTTCATACATTTATAGCATTATACTTTATTCTCATTCAGTACCCCGCGCTCCCCGTATCTCTAGTCTCCTTCTATCCAAACATCAAGAACATGGAGGAATAAACTGAGGCTGGAAAAATGCATTCAAGGGACCCAAAAAGACAAGTGATCAGCACAGGGCTCCTGGCACGCCAGCCCTTCCACAGCACCCCAGACTCCCAGATGCGCAGTGACACAGGTTAATCACTATTCCCGTATTTGCTAAGGGAACGAAAACAAGGAGAACCAGGCCCCACATGACTCCAAGAAGCATGGGATGGAAGCCCACTGCTCCTCTCTCCTGACAGTGGTGAGAGTCAGTATTGGTACTTCAAATACATATCCATGACTTCCATAAAGTTCCCACCAAGTTTTATTTTCAATAAGTGCAGAGCACACAGTCTATGCCAGTGATAAGAATTCTCCAAGTAGCCTGGGGTTATTGTAATTAAAGCACAAAACTTATCTCTTTCTACTTGGCACTTGGTTAATTAAGAAAAGAGATCTTTTAAAAGGAGACATTTATTAGAAATAGAATAGTCAAACCACATACTGAATGTTAAACAAATGCTGGGGTTCTACTGTATGAAAAAAGTGATAAGAAACAAAATACAAATTTTTGTTGGCAAATGAAAGGATGGTTTTTATTTTGTAAGAGCTGTTTTTATAAGAACATGACTTTTCTGCATATGGTTCTCTGATGTGTCAGATGGGGGAAATCAGTGTCCTGGCTGATAGAAACACCAGAAATAATTAAGATCGCTAAGTGGGCTATCCCAGATTTTGCAAAGGGCAGCACACCTTGACTCTCAGAAGACTTCGTCTTCTAACTCAACCTTTAACGGAAATAAGGATGCTATTGGAGTCTTTGTCTGATAATGTCATTGTCTTACCTTCCAACTGATTTTAAAAGTGGGCAAAAACGGAAAGGGCTGTTGATTGGATCTATTAAAAAATCTCAGTGACCACCAGAAGAAGCACGGTTTGGGAAAAGGGTTCTGTTCTATGCGAGATGGTAAATTATGGACAGAAGCTGGATTATCTCCTCTGTACAAATGCTCAAGGACTCGTTGGTCAGAAAGCATAATGACAGATAAGAATTATGGCCTGAGTCCCTTCAAGGTCACCCTAACACCCTATGTGACTTGATGCTGCTGGTCAGAGCTTCATTTCATACCAATTTATTCCTTCTCAACCTGTTCCACCCCCAGTGGTTCTCCTTTCAGATTTTTGGAAACACTGTGCTTTCTTTAACCTCAGGTCCTTTGCACATGCTGATGGCTCTGGAAATATTATCTGTCATTGCCTTCTCCCTTTTCTTTTTAATTCTTTAATGTCCCTTCTCAAAATTACCTTCTTAGAGATGTCTTCCTTGTATGTATTTCAGTGAGGTCAGTTCCCTTCTGTATGCTTTCATGATTCTCTCCTATAGCACCATGAGCTTGCAATTACAGTGTATTTGTGTGAAGATTTCACAAATGAGGCTTTCTTGCTAGATCATAAAGCTCTTGGAGAAAGTAACAATGTCTATCATGAAACAATCTCTCCAGTCATGGGGTAGGGACACACAAAGTATATGGAAATAAAAAGTGATCTTGTGAGGTGTTTTAAACATATAAAATATGTGACAGTATCTTTCATCCAGGTTCTAGACAGGAAAGTTCCAAAGAATCTGAAGCCTACCCACAATCCTCTCTGGATGTTAAGGAAATCATTCTGTGGCTATTTCAGGACAATCACCTATCCTCAGAGCCCTTCCTGGACTTCCTTGGGTGTCTCCTTTGCACTAAGTCACCTTGGTTTGGCCGCCTGTTTTAAGCGAAGCCAGCCCTATCGTCCTGGTCAAAACATGACTGACACGGAATCCCAGACAACCACAGGCAGAACCACTACCTGTAGGGCCTTGGTGTGAACACCTTGGCTTCACACTGGAGCTTTAGCCGATATTCATTCCAATAGCAACTTCCTGCCTTTGCTGAAGATGCTACAGAGACTAAATACTGGATGTGTGGGCCAGCCACGGGAGTCTGATGGAACTCCCCTTCCCTCCACGGGTTCTTGGGCCGTGAAGGTGGCCGTGAAGGTTGGCACCGCAGCAACTGATGCATGTGAAGTGAGACTGACCAATTCAGTGGGACCCCGTCTGGGGAATTCCTCCAAGCGCAGGCTAAGAAGGCAAGTCATGAGCGCTTGTGGCATTCCCGAGGACCAGTAGGTGAGGCTCTGGCGCTGGTTCTGCTCGAAGGAGAACACAAGCCTCAGCGTCCAGTGCCTGGAAGTCCTGCAAGGATACACGTATCCCTTGCTCCTCTTTCTCCCGCAGGTTGTCTGCCTATATCCTCTCCCTCAGCCTGACTGAAGCGGACTAATTCAAGGCTGCCTGTCTCATGCGGCAGGGGCCAGACCGATGGTCCAGAGCAGCTCTATGTCCCTGCGACAGCCAGGCTTGCTCTTCCTGCCCAGCACACTTCACAAAACTGTCTTACAGAGTTCAAGAACAGCCCCATGGCACCAAGTGACTCCCGGAGCCCTTTGCCCCAACGCTTCTTGATGCCTTTGAACAGTGAGCACAGAGGAAGAGCCGATGGCCTGCAACCCCTGTGGGGCACTGACTTCTGAAGAACACAAGCCATTCAGCCACGCGGAAGCCACCCTGCCTGTCCCTTTAAGCGTAATGGGACTGGGAACAGTAAAGCAGAGTCCAGAGACGGAAGTTGTCTCTACTTCTCTGTTACCTGCTGAGTGCTGGGTCCGTAGACACAGCACAGGGGAGAGGTGACCGTGGACACAGGGGGAAACTTAAGGCCGTATTTTCATCATGGTGTACTGGGAATTATTTTCAACATGTTGTACTGGGAATTTCAGGGTTGGACCTTTGTCAATTTAGAGAGTGCTAAATATGACTCTGTGGGGTCCAGAACCTGGACAAATGGTGTGGTTGTGTATTTCATATGTCTAATACATCTCAATAAATCACTTGGTTTTCTCCCCATACATTTTGCAAGTCCCTACATCATTACCAGAGTGAGTGCTTCATGATAAATAGCATTACTTTCTTCTGTGACAGGACTTCAGGCCTGCAGGTGGGATGGACTGTCAAATTTAGACAAGCAATTTAAACTTTCCTAAATGGCTGACATCCAGAACTCTGGGCTTGCATGTGTTATATATTTATAAAATAGCAAATGAGCTTGGAAGAAAAGGATATTCTCTGTGAGAGCCAGTCTTACTTCAGGCTGCTTTATACAAGACAAACACAAAAGTGTTTGCTGAAAGGGGCCTGGTTTGAATCCTGTAGATGTTCTAAGTACCTAGTAAGTCATTCTCAGCGGGGGTCTGGTGGCAACTGTCAACTACCAATGGCAGAAGAGCACTGTCCGTAGTAGGGGGACAGGGCTTTCTCAGTGCCCACACTCTTTTCCCTGTTCTGTTCCTTCCTCTCCATCTCTCCATTTCTTTCTCCCTCCTTTCCTCTCCCTCTATTTCTTTTTCTCTCTCCCACCCCTCTCTCCCTCCTCTCTCTCCCTGCCCGCCCCCCATTCCTTTCTCTTCCTGTCTCTATGGGATAGTTTAGCCATTTATATCAAATTTTTGTGTTAGTTCATTTTATGAGTCTACTCATCGGAAATGATCTTCAGAAATTATTCAAGGGTGTTAAAATGATCATTTCATTTGAATATTCTTAAAAAAGAATGTGATGTGTGTATAGAGTGATTTTGATATTTGGAAAACACAGAAGACGTTGAAAGACATTGGTGCTCTTCTCATGAGCAGTCTGATGGAAGAAAACTGGAGTGAGCTGAGGAATACATAAAAGGCTTAAGTAAAAAGTGGATTTAATAACTGCAAATGAGCTTGAATAACTGCATTGGATGGAGCTTGGATTTTGAATGCTCCCCCAAAGCAGCTATTTAATAGTAGATATCATGATATTTACAACACACATTATATTTTTGGCTAATGACTAGTCTTTATAAATTTAAATATTAGATATATTTATAATCATGGCCTGTATATATAACGATATATAAGTATATATCAATGAAAATGGACAAAATATATAGTAAATGGATAGGATAACTAATAAAACTATGAAGTTATAACCTTATTAGAAATGGGGAAGGCAAGTCAAAAGGAGAACGCTGTATCCATCATTTCGCACTCTCCAGAATAAACATCTTTAAGGATCTGACAATACCAACAGTAGACAGGGATGTAGAGTTCAGGGCTTTGAAAATACTGCCAGTGGCAGTGAAGACTGCTGCAAACACAGACCAACATTGTAATAGTTAGAGCTGAAATATCTGCGTACTTTAGCCCATCAGTTCCAATTCTAAGCACATGTTCAAGAAAAGCTACTGTATACGTACAAGGAAGCATCTAAAATTGTTCATTGCCACATCATAATGGTAAAAATTGAAAGAATCTGAATGTCCACCATCAAGAAAGTTAACGAATAAACTGTCAAATATTCACATGGTAGGTTATCATACAGCATGAAAACTGAATGACCTGGAATTTCACAGTTCAATACACACAAAAGTCAAAACATAAGGCTGTAAAGAAAGGCTGGCTACAAAACGAGTTTTGCCGTGTCATAGTATTTATTTATAAGAAATACTAAATTATTCAAACAACAGCAGTGTGTACAAATGTATATGTTAGTCCAAGGATTAAATTGCATAGGGAAAGTCATAAATACAAAAGGTGAGACCCTTTCGGGAAGAGGGTTGTAGTGCTGGGAGTTAAACAACAGTGACACAGTCCTGCAGCTCTGGTGTTTCATTCCTATAATGCTGGAGAAGGGGAAGGTGTTAGGATTCAACAAAACTGGGTCATGGACACACAAGTGCTCCTGGTAATTTCTGCAGTTCTTAAACTAACAATTCATAATAAAAAGCAAACAATGTAACAAAACCTATTTTTTTTTCTTAGAAGAATGAAAATTCACACCTAAAAAATAAGGAATGAAATCCATGCTGCCGAAACCCCGAAAGCTGCATCAGCAACAGAGGTGTACATTTGGGGAGTTCTCACAGAATGTGGAGAAAAATGCCAATGAGAGAAAAAGCTGAGAGAAAAATGATAGAACTGTGATCATAGAGGATAAGATTCAAATAAGGGATTACAGGATTTCTTTGATATGTATCTGAAAAAACGGAAACAGAACACCGATCAAAAACATAGATATAAGGTGAAATTCTTATCTACAGATGAACACACTGATTACCGTTAACAGTGTCTGGTTATAAAATGTGTAAAAAGAGTTTGGAGGTGTTGCTCACAAGGAACTACCGAATGTTTAAGGAGGTGGAAATGCTGATTGCTCTGAGTTAGTCTGTATTCACTGTATACATATCTCAAATCATCATACCATACTCCGCCATAACTGTATCTATTGCTCATACATCAACCCAAAGAAAGATATACAACTTAAAAATAAATAAAAATACTTGCTGAGCTGGGAGAAAAAAATCTGAGGATGGGGTAAAAAGAGTAATAGTTCAGTCAAATGTAAGGGCTCTTCACTGACAGGAGAGCTATGGTGTAAAGGAAAGAAAGGCTCAATGTTGAAATGCATAGGCCTAGAAGAGATTATCTAAATTGTAACTGGCATAATACAGACAAGTTAGAAAGCAAAGGAGACCCTACGTTCAGAGAGTGTCTGAAATGAAAAGAATTAAGGTTTTTAGAGATGCTGGGAAGATGGCTAAGACAGTAAAATGTTTACTACACAAACATGTGGACCTAAGCTCCACCTCCAGAACACAGGTGAAAAATACTGGGTCTGTGGCTCAAGTTTGTAATCCCAGCGCTGAGAAGATGGAGAAAGGCAGATCCCTGGAGCTCACAGGCCAGTCAGCCTACTCCATCAATTCTAAGTCTAGTGAAGAGAACCAAGGTGAACACCTGAGGAATGACACCTGAGGTTGTCCTATGGCTTCCATATACCTCTATAAACACATATGCACACACACACACACACACACACACACACACACACACACACGCACACACACGGTGGGGGAGTGGGGAGTTTAGAAATATCACCTTGAATTAAGGTTAAAACAAAAACAAAAACCTCTGGTCTTCAACAAGATTTCACAATGGTCTCTAAAACACACACAATGGGGCTGGAGAGATGGCTCAGTGGTTAAGAGCACAGACTGCCCTTGCAGAGGACCTGGGTTCGATTCCCAGCACCCATGTGGTGGCTAACAGCCATTCATAACTCGGGTTCCAGGGGATCTGACACCCTCTTCTGACCTCCTCAGGCATTACATGACGTGGGTGTACTTATATACACGTAGGTATGCAATATACTCATACACTTAAAAATATTTTTAAAATAAAGTAAAATCCCCATGAGGAATTTTTCTGAGCACTCTAAAGAACAAGTTGCTCTTCAATGCTGCTGATTCTTCAAGGGTTTCCTCTCTGTTGAGTTCAATAATCCCTGTGGAATTCCCATTAGTCAGCTATAATTCAAGTTGATACCTTTAATTTCTAATAAGAATCCATAAAAAATCCAACCATGCAAAATTTAATTCTTTGTGTACTATAAAACTAGTATGAAACTCACTATTCACAGCCATGCTCAAAATTTGGTCATTTCTGGGACGGGAAAGTTGGCTCAGTAGTTAAGAGCACTGGCTGCTCCTGCAGAGGATCCAGCTGGATTCCCAGCACTCACATGGTAGTTAACAACCTCCCATAACTCCAGTTCCCGGGGAATCTGACACCCTCTTCTGACCTCTGTGGGCATTGCACAACACAGGTACATTTACAAACAGTCACTACGTTCCTACACATTAAATAAAAATAATAAAGCATTTTAAAATTTTTGGTCATTTCTTCTTATAAGCTGTCTCCATTAAAAAGCATTTTCTTTATTTCTTTTTGTCTTTGCTAATAGAAAAAGTCCACGTTTAGTGACATCTAGGCCACAGGGTCTTACCTTACAGCTAGACCTGGAGCTAAGTAGCCTAGGATGGCCTCAAATTCATGGCAATCCTGCTTCAACCTCCCAAGTGCTAGAATTTTAGGTGTGAGCCATCATGCTTGGCTGCATATCCAATCTTGGTATTTTTTTGTCCTTTGTATAGGAAATGACTACCCCTGTGATTTGTTATTATTGTATCATATTTCTTTAGTGTGTGTGTTTGTGTATGTATGCATATGAGCATTGCTGTTCTTGCTGGTGCTTATGCATGAGTGTGAGGAGGCCAGAGGTCAGCACTGGGTATTTTCTCCATCTTATTTTCAGAGACAAGGTTGTTTCATTAGAGTTTATCATTTGAGTAGACTGGGTGGCCAGCAAGCTCCTAGTACCCACATTTTTCTGCCCTCTAGTGCCGTGGTTATAATCATGCTGTTGTGCCTGGCTTTTTACATGGATACTGGGAATCTGAACTCAGGTGCAGCAAGCACTTTACCCACTGAACCATCTCCTCAATTCTGACACTGTAAAAAAATGTACATGTATAAACCTCTTCAAGTCATGTATAAACCTCTTAAATATGAGTGACTTTACAATAGAGTAGACCCTCAGGATGCATTATCAACAGATCCCACAGATTTTGGTATCTGTGCATGCCCAGTGAAATTCATTGGTTTACCAAGCCAGTCCTCAGTGGAATCTTTTCTTCTGTCCTCAGTGCCCTATCTCAGGTGAATAGACAATGTGTTCATGTCTCTTGAGGAAAGTCACACACTAGAGAATCATGGCAAGGAAAAGAGGCTTATATATGTTTCTGTTCCCCCCAATTTCCCATCTGCTATTGGTTGAGTCTGTAGATGAAGAATCTATGGATCCTAAGGACTAGCTGTGCATTCAGACACCTCAAGTAATGCCATATTATCCACGTCTTTCTAAAAAACAAGTAGCTTTCTGCTGTTAGAGTAGGTCAGTGGTAAGTAAGACAGGGAGGGTCCCATCCGCAACCCTCACTGATGAAAACCACTCTTCTCTATAAACACCATCAGCAAGTAGAGCCCGTCTTACATCAGTGAAGAAGCTTGGCTTAACGCCTCTCTTTGATCCATAATCATAGTCAATAGTAATTGAAAACTCCACAGACAGTCTGTGAGAGGAGCAAACCAGCTTCTCTCTGGGTCATGAGACTAATCTGTGCCCAAGAAACCTTTTCAAAAGAAATAGAAGGAAGAGTGATTTTCTCTCATGTTCAAACAAGTATTGGCATATTGATTAAAGCTAGAGAAAAAACTCAGGATGCAAATGAGGGCTTCTAAGCGTGAACCATCACAAAACTACCTCCATCAGAGAGAAAATCATGAACTGCTAAGACAGAGAACTCACTGTCTGAATAACAAACAGAATTCACCACAAGCTGCTTTCTGATGAAGAGTTTCTGTAGTGGTTTGAAACTTATATCTTGAGAAAATACCAAGTAGCTGGAATTTACTGAGTGCGGAAAGAAGATATGAAAGAGCATAGACGCCCTCAGGACAACTGGCGTAACTGGTCTACCAACTGCTGGCGGCAGGAAGCCAGGAGCAAATGTGTGCAGAGGGGCCAGCTGATGCTAGAGTGTGGAAGGCAGCAAGTTAGGGGGTGTGGCTTCACACTGGCAGGTGCAGGACTGGTTTCCATCTTCTCCCTCCGAGTTTCATCCCCTTTGGTCTTGGAACACCACCTGTGCTCGTTCAGAACTTCCTCAGTAGTGGACCAAGAAAATCTGTCTGCCTAGATTCTCCTGCTCCTCATCCCTGGCCTTGGGAGAAATCTTACTCCACCTTGACCAGGACCCTCAGTGTCACCTCACTGTAAAACTTTTGCCAAACTCACCTTCTAGTTCCCTGGCCACAGAAGCAGCCACTGCCCTCTTCTGAGCTGCAAAACACTTTATAAACACAGGTAGTCAAGGTGTCACGGATTGTGAACTCTTGGCACAAAGGCTACTTCAGCTTCCTTCAAAAGTCATTTGATAAGTACATACGGCAGTAACAGCTAATCCTTTGGTGACTTACATAGCTAATACTCCCTTCTTTTAAACCATTCAGTGCTAATAAGTAGCCTCCACCAAAGTCTATTCAATTTCTGAATACACTTGGTCCAGTATTATTCAAACTATAGATTTCAATCCCTTAGTGGAATATGAAAACAGTTCAGAGGGCTATAAGCAATATTTTTTAAAAACTGAGCCAAATGGCATAAGAATGATAAACTTCTGTTTCCAGAAAACATGAGAGCTGTTTTGTCAGACATTGTACTCGGGTGTACATACACACACAGTAATATTACATGTCTACAGTATCTCTAGCTGGCCTCTCTACCCATGAGATGCCACTAATATGTCCCCAACCCCAGTCATGACTTCTGTACTATTGTACTCAAAATAATGTTGAACACCCAGACAGACTTTGAGAAACACAGAGGACAGATCTGAAGCAAAAACCCATTGAGAAGTACTGCAACAGAAAAATCCATGGTATGGATTTTCAGATTCATAATTGATTCTCAAGTACCACTACAAAACTGCACAGCTGTCTTACATCTCACCACAGGAATACCACAGGTGGTTGGGGCTCACAGCAGGGCTCAGTGGGTTGAAAGATCAGGAGACGTGCTCACACATACAACGGAAGGAAATGGAATCTCAGCGCTTCTAGTTGAAAGAAGCAACTCTTCGCTAAAGCAGCAGCTCAGAAAACTGATACAGAAAGTTCATACTTGGGATCATAGAAGGGACAGCTCACTGCTCCAAAAAGAACCAGCAGAAGATGGGAGGGAAGTTCAGGGTCAGGTGGTGAGAAGTGACACCACACTTGGAAGAGGAGGTCCAACCATTCATATCAACAGGACTCTCCAGCCGGGAGGAGGCTGGGACACAGGAGGAGCATCACAGTGACTGGGTGACCTAGAGTCCGACACACAATCTTGGTTCGTTATTTGGGGCTTTCCCCTTCCACACTTATCATTGCAGATGTATTACTTATTGAATATAATAGGATATAATTTGATCTTATTTTTCTCTTCCTGACCAAGATAGGATTCTCTCACAAGTAAGCTGACTATCCTATGTGTTGCTAATACCTTGGTACCCAAAAATTGCCTGACATAAACAGGCATCAAAAACATAGCTTTAAAATTGTGTGATTGCATGATTAAAGGAAGAAAACCCTCACAGACTCAGAAACTAGATTCTTTGTTTTCGTGAGTATTATTGAAACAATGTTAGGATGAATTTAACTGATAATGTACAAAGTGGTGATGTACAAAGGCAGGGAGAGGATTGCGTGATAATTTCACTTTCACTTATATATGTGTCCTAATCTTTTATTTTCACTGTGCTTATACTTTCTAAATTCAACAACCTTTAGTGTGCTTTATCTTGAAAAGGAAATTAATATTTGATCAGTTCTATATGGTCTTTAAGACAGAATTGATTTCAAGATGGTGAACTTTTCTTTTGGTTGCAAAAACTAAACTCTAAGTTGGCTGCCCTCTCCTATTGTGGGTGGAACTAGTTAAGCCTGGAAGAAATCCACTGCCAAGGTTATCTGACTAAGCTTTGCAATCTGCCTTCACCCAGTTCCGGCCACTCTCCACGGATGCTGTGCACTTCCTGCTCTGGAAGCCTATGAACTATTGCCACCTGCTGGAAGATTTGCAAACTACCACGATCCACTGGAAGACACCTTCCCTCTGATTCTATGCTTGGGAGTCTGGCTGGCCTTGTGTAATCCTTTGATGACCAAGTGATTAAAACCTTTAATGGGAGAAACACTTGACCAGGTCAAAATGGAGATACTGTCAGAATTTTTTTTTTAATCCTCCTGACCCCACAATCAGAATTTAAAGTGTGGCCGGTGCTAGAGTTAAACCTCAGTGGTGACTGACACTAAATTCATGCGTAAGACAAGCCTTGGGCCTTAGGTCCATAAACCTTCTGCCTCAGTTTCCTTTACTGGGAAAAAGCCCTTTAATTTCATGCAGTACCATTTGTCAATTCTTAGGGTTAGTGGAGTCCTTTCAGAAAGTTCTCGTGCATGTCTCCTTCTTGAACTGCTTTTCATATGCTTTTCTCTAGAAGTATCAACATTTCAGGGCGTAAGGCCTTTGATACATTTTGAATTGATTTGTATGCAGGGTGACACCTGGGTCTAATTTCATTCTTCTGCATTGTGGCCTGTGATATTCAATTTTCCCAGCACCAGTTATTGAAGAAACTTTTCCCAGCACATGTCTTTTACTTCTTCATGAAAATTAGGTGGCTGTAGCTGCATGGGTTTGCTTCTGGGTCCTCTCTTCCACCACTGTGTGTCTCCTTTTGCATCAGTACTGTACTGTCTTTGCCAGTACAGCTTTGTACTATAATTTGAAGTTAAGCATTACAACACCTCTAACATCGTTTTCTCTGCATAGGGTTACTTTGGTTATTCTGGCTTTTTTGTTTTCAAATAAATTTTATGATCTTTTTATTCTAGTCCTGTGAAGAATGTCAGTGGAGTTCTGATGAGGATTACATAGAATCTGTAAGCCACAACAGTAAAACAGTCATTTCACAGTATTAATTCTGCCAATTCATGAGCATCCAAGGCTTTCCGTCATATAGTGTCTTTGTGCTTCCTGGTTAGGTTTATTCCTAGGTTTCGGTTTCTATGTTTCTTTTGAAACTACTAGGAATGATATATTTTTCCTATTTGTTTCTTAGCAAGTTTGTCATTAGAATATAGAAAAGCTACTGGTTTTTCAATGTTGAATTTGGTATACTGTTATGTTGCGAAAAGTATTCATCAGATTTAAGAGTTTTCTGATGACGATATTAGGGTGTTATAAGTATAGGATGATGTCTGCAAATAGGGATAATTAGACCTCTTCCTTTCTTATTTCTATTGCTTTTGTTTCTTTTTCTTGTCTCACTGCTCTACTAAGTCTGCAAGCACTGTATCAAATTAGAGTGAGAAGAATGGGTACCTGTCTCATTCTTTTTAAGGAAATGATCTCAATTTTTTCTCATCTAGTATAATGGTGGCTATAAGTATGTAATACACATCCACATGTATCTTTTATTGTTTTATTCCCCATTTCTTTAGGATTTTATTATGAAGGAATGTTAAATTTTGTCAAAAGTATTTTCTGCATATATTTGAGATGATCATGTGATCTTTGTCCTTAAGTCTCTTAATATGTTGCACTACATTTAGTATTTTGTGTTGAATCAACCTGCATCTTTGGAATGAAACCAACTTGGTATGATGCATGATCTTTTTTAAAGTGTTCTTGACTTTAGGCTGCAAGTATATACATATCTATTTTAATTACATTTTGTCTTTGGTAATTTCATACGTGAATACAATACACTCCAAGTACTCTTACCTCACTCTCTCTTACCCGTACTTAGTCCTCCCTTCTCCCTACAAATCCCTTTCCTACATTCATGTCTTTTTGTTTTGCTTTCTGATTCACTGAGTTTAACCAGGGCCATCTGGTTTAAAACTGTTCCTTGGAGCCTGGTGGACTTACCAGTTGCCAATGACTTTCAGCTCCCAGAATCTATCAGCAGTCAACAGTTCAGCAGGGAGGAGCAGGGACCAACTAATTGCTACCTCATCCACGGTTGATTGCCTATCGACAGGGCCAGTCTTGTGCAGGACACATGCAGGTGACCTCAGCTGTTGTGAGTTTGTGATTGCAATGGCCGTGTCATACCCAGGGGTGTCAAGTCCTTCTCCCTATAGCGCAACACTTACATTCTTTCTGTCCCCTCTTCCATGATGTTCTCTGGGTCTTAATGAGGGTGCTATAAATGTCTTATTCAGGGGTAAGCACTCAGCAGTCGTGTGTGTCTCTGCATTCACTGCTGTTCACTGTAAAGAGAGGCTTCTCTGATTAAAGTTGAGATTAATATTTGTGTATATAATCAGAGATATTTAGAAGGAAGTTACATGTTATGTCAATTTAACAAAACAATAGTAAGTTTCCTCCTACAGCTTATGGCATTCCCCAGTCATGAGTTATTGACTGGGTTTACAGTACCAGGCTCCCGGATGTGGTATGGACCTCAAATCTAGGTATAGAACAGTTGGTTACTCTCATAACAGTCATGCCTTTATTGTATAAGTGGGCACATCTTAAAGTTTCAGTATTAAGGTAATACTGGCTCCATGGAATGGGTCTGGCAGTATTCTTTCCCTTTCTTTGTTGTGGAACAATTTGAGAAATATTAGTGTTAACTCTTCCTTAACATCTTGTCAGAATTCAGCAATGAATCTCTCTGGCCTTGGACTTTTCTTTGTGGGAGACTTTTATTTACTGCTTCAATACTGTTATTTGTTATGGGCTTTTTAAAGTTGTTCATATTTTTCTGATATGATTGCAATACATGTTTAGAAATGTATTTATTCTAGAGTTTCCAGCTTTTGGAATAGAAGATTTGAAATTATTCCCTAATGATCCTCAGCATTTCACTGGATTTCTTGTAACATTTCCTTTTTCATTCCTAACTGTATTAACTTATGGTCTTATTGCCGTTTCCTGTGATTTGTTTATCTAAGGAGTTGTCAATCTTATTTAACTTTCAAGTCTGTGTTTTATTCTTTGTTTCTGTTTCATTCATTTATGCTCTCATTTTTATTATTTCTTGTTATGTACTATATTAGAGTCTTCCTCCCCCCTTCTTGAAATAAGATTTCAGTATGTAGGCCTGACTGGTCTGTAACTTACTATGTAGATCAGGCTGGCCTTCTTCCTCCCGAGTGACCGAGTGACGGGGTTAAGGGCGTGCACCATCACACTCAGCTTGACTCCTCATTCTTAGAGAAACGAGATGTAACAGTAGGTTATTTATTGTACCCTCTGAATTTTGGAATGTAAGCCTTTATATCTATACACTTTCCTTCTTGCTGTATCTCAGAGATTTTGGTAAGTTGTGCTGACATTTTCATTCGATTATAGGAATTTTTAAACTTGTTCTTTGGTTCTTCAGTAATTCACTGTTCATTCAAAAGTGTATTATTCAGTATCCCAGTGCTTTTGTAGTTTGTACAGTCTCTTGCTGTTGATTTCTAGTTTATTCCACTGTGATCTGATAAAAAAAAGGAACTGCTTTTGTATTCCTTTCTATTCATTAAAGCTTGCTTTATTGCCTCTAATGTGGTCAGTTTTAGAGGAGATTTCATAGGTCAGTGAGAAGAATGTTTTCTGTTGGATGGAATGTTTTGTGGCTATCTCTGTTAAATTCAGTTGATCTATGGTATGGTTTAGCTCTGAAGTTTCTTAGTTGGTTTTCAGTTTGAAAGCCCTATTTGAAGGTAGGAGTGGGGAACTGAAACTCCCACTCTTATTGTATCAGCTCCTGGCTTCCATGCTTTTTAGTGTTTGTTTTCTGAAACTGGGAGCACCAATATTTGATGCACAAGTATTTACAATTATTATATCTTCTTGCTGAATTTTTCACTTTACTAACATGTAGTGACCTTCTTTATCTTTTCTGACTAGTTGTGGTTTGAAAACTACTGTATCAAATATCAGAGTAGATACACCAGCCTGCTTTCAGTTTTGGTTGGTCTGGTAAATTGACTTCCATATTTTGACTTTCAGTTTGTGGGTATCTTGGCCAATAAGATGTTTCTTGGAAACAGCAGAACCCAGTCAGCTACTTTGTGTCTTTTAAATGAGTGATTACAAGCCTGCAGCAACAATACATTCAGACACATAAAGAAAAGAGCTAGTAAGAGTGAATGAAACTCCCAAGAACTATGGGTACATGAAGTAGACCAAACCTACGAGTCCGCCATCTTGCTTGGTCTTCTGTGTACTCACTTTATTATTTTCCGCTACACTTGCTTGATTGTCATAAACTGCCCTAGTTTGTTATTGTCTCCAAATATTCTTATTTCCCCATCAATTTTGAAGGTAACTTTGCTGGGTATAGCAATTTTGGTTGGTGGTTATTTACTTCCAGGGCTTGAAACATGTCATTCCATGTTTTCCTGGGTTGAGGGTTGCTGGTGAGAGATCTGACGCTTTTCTAACGTGTTTGCCATTATAAGTAGTTGATGTTCCTCCTTTATAGCTCTTTTTAAATATTTTACTTATCATTTTTAGTTTATGTATCTGAATGTATTACCTGTATGTATTTAAGTGCACCCATGTTGTGTAATGCCCAAGGAGTTCAGAAGAAAGTGTCAAATTCCCCTGGAACTAGAGTTACAGATGGTTGTTACCTGCCATGTGGGTACTGGGAATCAAACCTGGGTCCTCTCAGAAGCAGTCAGTGCTCTTTACTACTGAGCATCTCTCCAGTTCCTCCTTTATAGCTCTTTATATTGTTACTTTTTTTTTGTAGTTTTGACATATTGACTTATGGTATGTCATAAGGAAAGTCTTCCCTGGTTATGAATATTTGGGGTTTTAAATGTTTCTTGTGTTTAGATGTCCCAGGCGTGGGAAATTTTCTGCTTTCATTTCATTGAAAAAAGTACATTTTATTAAAAAGATTTTTTAATTTTTATTTACATGTAGCTGTATGTGTCTATGTGAGCATATGCCATGTGTGTACATGTGACTGCAGATGCTACAAGACAGTGCTGGATCTCCTGGAGCTGGAGTTACAGGTGATTGTGGGCCACCTAGTATGGGTGCTGGAAATTGAACTCAGGTTCTCTGGAAGAGCAGTGAGTGCTCTTATCCTGAGTCATCTCTCTAGCCCCTTCACCAAACAAATTATGAGTGGCTTTAGATTTTATAGATATATTAGCTCTTTCTTCTACCTTGTGGGTTCATAGGTCTGGTTTCTGACATATATCCCTCAGTTCTTCGAAGCTTTAGTCATGCTCATGAAGCCTTCCTTATATATGTCTGAATGCATCCCTGTCTCACTCTGGTCCTCTATCCCTGAAACTTATTCTCCTTCGTTTTGCCCGTTGACAATGCTTTCCATCATGTTTTATCTAAGTCACTGAATCTCTCCTTTCCAATATTTGTTTGCTTGGATTTTTCTTCTCTCAGAATCTCAATTTTCTTGCTGATTTTTTCCTCACTGGTTTTTAATTTTTCCAAATTGCTGAGCGTTCCATCCACTTTGCTAACTTTCTTGTCTGACTCCTGACTCGATTCCCTTACTCCATCTGTCCATTTGAGTCCTCTTTGTAGTTACTGATTTTAAAAAGTATTATTTTTTATTTTCTGTGTATGAGTGCATTTCCCACATGTAACGCACCTGTGTCGCGCGGCGCTTGCAGAGGTAAGAAGAGGCTGTCGTATTCTCCTGGAACTGGAGGCCAGTAGCTGCCATGTGGATGCTGGAAATCGAACCTGGTCCTCTGTAAGAGCAGCACATGCTCTTAACCACTGATTCATCTCTCCAGCCCCAAGGTCACTGATATTTTTAAAGGTAGGACTCCAAAACCTTTTCTTAAATGTCATCTATCTCATTATCTTTGGTGTCCTGTATTGAGAAGTTGAGAGCTTGTGGAAATATCAGAGTTGCTTGTTTTCTCATTTGTTTTGTTTTTTAGCTGTGCTCTGAACATGTGTTGGGACAGATGTGTCCTCCATTTCTTTCATTTTTCTCCTTTTCCCACCCTTTTCATTCAGTCTTCCTGGTGAGTTGTCCTCACCTGGATTTATGTTCTTCACAGTTGTTCAGGGGCAAAGCTGATTGTGGTAACAAATATAATACTTTTCCGGAGTTAACTTGCAGTAGAAGACACATGTGCATTTCATTTGTGTCCCCAGTAAGGTTCAGAGACATCAGCACTGGGGCACTGACTTGGGGTGGGGGGATTGTAGTTGATAGTTATTGTTTTAGAGCTAATGGCACCAGTAACTACGTAGTGCCATTAAGAGGGAATGGGAAAGTGAAAAGCAGGAGTAGAGTGACTGAGAGACATGAGGTAGAGGCAGGAAAAGTAGAGACTCTACTAGAAGACAAGGTGGAGAAAAAGACAGGACAGTCACAAAGGCCTGTTCATGCTGAAGGAAGATCCGCCTGACACATGACTGAACAAACTGATCATCTGCCCACCCTGCCTCCCCACTCTAGGAGGGAGATACCTCTGTTTCAGAACACATGGCCCCTAGCAAAAGACATCTGGTTCCTTATCAAGCCCCTATCAGAACTCCCATCTCTCCTTTGCAGATCCCAGGAAAGAGCTCAACATTACCCAAGAAGGTACAACCCACATTCTGAGATTCTGGGAAGGCACACCCCACCCCTTTCCGGGATTTTCTGGACCCACTTATAAACCCCGGACCTACACATAACCTCCATTCCCATGGGAAGGTGCTTGTCCCTCACAGCTAATAAAGCTATCGGCATCTGTCAAGGTCGGATTCAATTCCTATTCTTTTATTCTCATCCTGAAGGCTAACACAGGTGAGATACAAGCTAAAACAAAACAGGTAAAACCATTAAAGTACAAAAAATGTAAGTAAAAAAATAAAAGCAAAATAAGAAAATAAATAAATAAATTGAAATGTAAGATATAACCTTATTTTTTTTCCCCTAGCTGGCATGATCTAATTTTTTTCCTTCTCCCTCAACTGTCTTTTGTAGTAGTCTCTGCAGGTGGGGAGAGAGATGATAGTCTTCATAATTCAAACACATAAGTCAGTGTATTCTTATACCCTGCTGAAGGGGGATTTCTATTTCTGAGGGAATTCTCAACTGCTATTTATAACTTCACTTCTGGTGTGCTGAGGTTGTTCTTTGCATGTATGGGCCTTTCTGTGAGTGACGTTCTGAGGTTGTGTGGAAGGCCTGCTCATCTGGGTTACTGTTATCTCTCAGTGATCTCTTCCTGGCCTCACTTATTAGTGAAATGGCAGCAAGTTCAGCAGGACATTTGTATTCCTCACAACTCATACAGGGAGTAACAGTGTGGTACCTTCTGAGTCTATTCTTTAAAATCCTGACTATCATCTATCAGGTCACACAGAGGTAGCTTCTAACCTTCCATTTTATCTGAAAGGGAAATCCCCCATTTTTGAAAGACAGAATTTTAGGTATCTTATGGGATATTATGATAATCAACCATTTCTTTTCCAGAAGAGTTCCTCCTTCCTAGGTCTGTTCCTTTGGTAGGTACAGAGTGGAAGTCTTCTGTATGTCAGCTTTGAGCTCAGATTCTTTGATGATGGCTAGTACACTAACTTTTCAAGTAAAAAATAAAAAGCGATAGTCTGATAGCAAAAGGAAAAGACTCTTTAGATTACTTCCTCTCCCAGGGGGGCTATAGCATGAAGTTACAGTGATAGGACCACCACAAAAATGATAACTACAGGCCTGAACTTAAAGACAGATCCTTATGGTAGATGATCTTTCTTTTCCTTTAGAAAAAAAAATCTTATTCAAACATTATGAATTAGTAAGCAGCGCAGTGCACTGCAGTGGAGTCTATTATATTAGTGACCTAGCAGTAAGAGATTTGGGGTTCAAATAGCATTCATTCATTTGCTGACTGGCTGTGTCTGTTAGTCTGTTCATCTATAAACATTACTTGTGCTGGCCTATGCTGCTATGAAGAGCTGTCAGAGGGGGACCATGAACTCTGAGGAAACTTTGGGGAGACTGCTCAGAGGTTAGAGCACCTGCAAGCAAGAGGATGCATGTTTGAACTCCCAGAACCTGTGTAAAATCCCAGGTGACTGTGGCAGGTAGCCTGCAATTCCAGTATGGGAAGGTGGAGCTGGAACCCTGGAAGAAGCTGGTTAGTGCAGCTAGCCATACTGTTGAGGTCTGGGTTGACTGAGAAACTCTGCCTCAAAGAATAAAGTGGAGGGTGGATTGAGGATGATTCCCAACATCAAATCCAGACCTCCACATGCATGCACATGGGCTGCCACACCCATGTAAACATGCACACACACATGCACATAAACACACACACACACACGCGAAAAAAGTGAAGCAAAGGCACTATCAAGCGGTTACACTCATAGACAATGTAAATGTCCATCAACAGGGACCACCTTAGACATACGTGGTTGAACTTCACAATACACTACACTGTGATTATTAAAATCAATGAGGTAGGTCTACATTAATATCTAAAGTAGTATATACAGTATTCTGGTAGCAAAGGAAAAGCATATGTTCTATGATCACTGAGTTCAAACTTCTAAAAGACATCATACCCCCAAATGTTAATGGTGATAGTGTTTAGATGCTGAACTGAGAGGGAATATTTTCATGCTTGTATTTT
The DNA here is from genome assembly GCA_035773235.1 of Eospalax fontanierii. Classification (NCBI taxonomy): domain Eukaryota; kingdom Metazoa; phylum Chordata; class Mammalia; order Rodentia; family Spalacidae; genus Eospalax; species Eospalax fontanierii. The sequence continues at coordinate 85,819,307 of CM069527.1, forward strand.
TTACCTTTTGTTGTGATAAAATACTTCGTGACCAAAAGCAGCTTACAAACAAAAGTGATTATTTGGGCTTATGACTCCAGAGAGGATATGGCAGGGGAGGCATGGCAGCGGGCAGTAGAACAGGAAATGGAGAGATCATTTATCTATCTATATGCAGGAAGTGGGGGGGGCGGGGTTGGAGTGGTTAGGGCCAAGTATTCAAATACCTCAGCCTATGGGGGACATTTCTCATTCAAATCACCACATATAGAGCAAAAAATACTTTTCCACTTAGAGTCCAGAAAGCTGTTTCTTTGGGGGGATTATTGTCTTGCTTTTCTTAGCCTCATACAAACTATTTTTTGAATAAGTAAGGCCTTTAGAGTCTACTAGTCTGGTACCTTCAGTTCTACCAGAATCTTCATGTCTCCCTGAGAAATAGCCAAGTCAGTAGCTTCTAGTAACTTCCATGGCTGAGTCAGCCCTTGCCAACTGCACTCACTCTATTAGGTATTTACACCTTCCTCCAACCTCTTCTTGAGTCATGATTGGTTTTCCTTCCCGAACACTCGGGAGACCAATTTTTATTTATTTATTTACTTATTTTTATTTATTTTTGGTGTGGTTTTTATAAGACATGTTGCCCCAGCTGGAATTCACCATGTAGACCAGGCTGGCTTTGATCTTATAGGGATCTTCTTGCCTCTGCCTCCTGAGTGCTGGAATTAAAAGCATGCACCACCACACCTAAGACCTTGAAGATTCTTAAGAAAAAGAATCCCACAAACTATAGGGCACACCTGTCCCTTGACTCCGAAGTGGGATCTGTATAGGTCATCTGTATACCTGTTTTTCCTATTCATGTTTATCTCTTACAGATCAGCCTTGATGGGAATTCCAGTCCAGCTACTAGCTAGTTTCCTTTACATGCTGATTTTCATCTCACTCTCCACCCCACTGCCCTGACACAGATTAGCACACTCAGGAGGTATATGGGATCAGCTGTCCCCCAGACACACCCACTGTCCATCTCTAGTCTTCCTTCGTAGGCTAGCCTGTCATCTGGAAGCATCATCAGAAGAAAGGAAGAAAGAGGAAAAGTCAGTGCATTTATTCCCCGTAATTTCTACCTGTGAGGTTATCATGGGCTAGCCTCACATGTAGCATCTGAAGGTCATACTCTTGTTAGATGGCTCTTCCTGTCTCAAGATGCTGGTAATTGTTCCTTCATGGATTTCTTACATCTGTCCAAGCTTTTGAAAACAATCTATTCATTAAGTTTGCTTCAAAGTATTCAATTACATGCCTCCCCGTTTCCTGCTTAGTAGATTGGTGACACCTATGGTATGTCTAGCTATCTGTTGAGAATCTGGTTGGATAATCTTGTTAGAGTAGCAAAAACCTCATAAGATCAACTGGTCAAAAACTAAAACCTCTAGTCTGTTGGAAGACCTACCTTTCCAGTTTTACTGGTCAATCACCTGGTCATAGGACCGCCCCTAGGAGGGCAAGCTCACTTTAAGTCATGTTAAAAGGGCATTAAGGAAGCAGTGAACTTTTCCTGCCTAGAATTCTACCTCCTAGGGCAGTGCTTCTGGACCAGGCCATGGACATGTAGCTCTCTGTAAGTCTGCTCGTTTTTCTTCAGAAAAGTGTACTCTCTCTCTCCTTTTCTTCTTTCTTTCCCTTTTCAAAGTATGTTTTCCCTAATGCTTGGGCTGCTCTAGCATCTTATATTTTTTTTACTTTTTCTCTAATGCTTCCTTCTCCCCGCCAGGTGGCTGCCAGTCCGCCACATGTCTGACCTCTATGGCGGCTCTAAACCAGCATGGCTTCCTGACTTTTTTCCTTCTCACCTCCATTCTCCTCCTCAAGGCAGCTGCCAAGATTCCCAGCTTGCCTGCCCTGAGGATTTTTTGTTAAAATTCTAATAAAATTGTCCTAAAGTTTCCATTTGAGTCCATTGCTAAATTCTTTTATGAACAAGACTGCGAATCCTCCCTATATCAATCAGATGAGGTCCGTTAGGCCCAGCCAACACACACTGTGCCTCTCTCACATGTCTGTCGCTGTGTCAAGCTGATCCCATATACCTCCCAAGTGTGCTAAACTGTGTCAGGGCAGTGGGGTGGAGAGTGAGAGGAAAATCAGCATGTGAAGGAAACTAGCTAGTAGCTAGACTGGAATTCCCATCGAGGCTGATCTGTAAGAGATAAACGTGAATAGGAAAAACTTAGGTATACAGATGACCTATAAAAATCCCAATTCTGAGAGTCAAGGGTACCACTGAGCCTTTAATCTTTCTCCTCCCCTAGAGGTTTACTTTTTCTTTATAAATTGCCTCTGCTTCGACCTCTGTCCACGTGTCCCTGCCCTGGAAATCCTGGCAGGTGACCACCCACCAGACTCTGATATATGCTGATGACAAAAGCCCTGTTGTGGTCCTCTTAACTTATCAAAGAACTTAAGTGATTCTAGGATTCAGATGCTAAGACATGACTGATGTGAATAGGAGATAGAAACTGGTTAGATAGGGCAGGGACCCCAAAGTAGCAGTTTTAAGAATGTCCTTGCTGGGCCAAGGAATGCCAGAAGAGAGTTCTGCTTCCTGGTTCCCTGTTATCTCTTTTGAATGAGCATTTCTGCCTGGAATCTCTATGTGAGGAAGTGACTGAACTAGAGGGGAAGCATCTGGATACTTCATGGGTGGGCCAGCTGGACTGGCTAGCTCACTGCCTTCCCCATGTTATAGTTTCCGACACTCTAAGTCCTTTAAAAAAGCCCACAGCAGTGCAATGGTACCCCATTTTCAGGGACCCATTCTTACTATACAGGGCTTGCCTTCTCTCCCAGCTCTGACTCTATAATAAACTTCTAAATTTCATCCTCTTTGGTCCATGAATTTCATCTTTTGAATTTGCAAGATAAGAACCCAGAGACCATTGACTCACTGGGAGATTTTGTGTGATCCTGAGCATCTCTTACCCTAACTCCTGAGTTCAAACCCACCTGAGTTGGGAGGAAAGGCCTCCTTCTAACACAAGACACCTCACATTTCCCATATCACAATGATCCCAATAACAAACTGTGTAAAATCAAAGTGTTCTGAAAGAAAGAACAGAAAAGATTAACCATGAAATGAATAAAAGAAAGAAAATTGGATAGTAATGTCAACTAAAGACAGGAGGAAAGCGTGTATGTCTATGTGTGTCTGTGTGTGTCTGTGTGTGTGTCTGTGTGTCTGTGTGTGTGTGTCTAGGTGTGTGTATGTCTGTGTGTGTGTCTGTGTGTCTGTGTGTATAGGTGTATCACCTCAATATATTAATGTTTTAAAATCCAGCAAATGGAATCAGTAATATATAGTTGCATGTCCTGTGGTCACTGATTGAACAGACATTATGGCTGAAGCCAGAGCATAAAATATGCCTCGGCTTTGGAAAATTATATTTTCATATCATTTCCTTTCGTCTTTCTTTTCTCTCTCACTAGAGCAGTAAAGTACTGGTGTACTGATTATAAGTAAATGTATGGTAACATGCACAAAGGCCTCGAAAGACCGATTAATGGGAAGCAGGTATTTAAACAGCAAAGTGAATCATTCCCTTCAGAGCCAATAAAGTTGTGCAAATGGATGTCACTCAGATTTACATGAAGCCAGGCATTAGCAAATCAATAGCGTGGTTATTACAGAGGGTACCCTGAATGTAAAATCACATTTGCAGTTATGTTTATGCACAGATGCACACTTAAAATGCAGGTTTGTCTATGCTAAGAGTGAAACAAGTGATTTGTTCCTCTTGCAGTTCCCCCTTCCTTCTCACATTCTAAAGACTTACAAATTTCATGGAGCTCTCATTTACAGGCCTATCCTACATCTTGGAGTAAAGCCAGCCAATAACATTCACTCCCTCTTCCGCTGCTGCTGAATTGAGGCTCTTGAGTCTTTTTAAAAACATATTTTATTTATTATTTTTATTTTATTGGTATGAGTGCATTGTCTGTGCCTGTTCTGTGCAAGGCCTGTGGAGGTCAGAAGAGGGTGTGGGGTCCCCTGTAACTGTAGTTATAGATGGTTGTTAGCTCCCATGGGGGTGCTGGGATTCAAACCCAGGTCCTCTGCAAGAGCAGCCAGTGCTCTTAACTGCTGAGCCATCTTTCTAGCTCCAAGGCTCTTGGGTCTCTTATTTAAGAATATTTTGTAAAAATTAAATTGCTGAGATCTGTCGGGGGGAACAATTCCACTTCTAATTGGTTCCTCCCAAATGTAACAAAATTGTTATCAAAGAACTAACTTGCCAGATTTCCTAGAGATTCTAATACTTTAGAGGATAAATTCCATTAGTACAGTACAGAGTTCAACAAAGTAACACCACAGGACAAGGTGAGTTTCACCTGATTTTGATTATAGACTGAAATAATTTAGATATTTTTTGATACTAGGAAGAATCTTTTATAAAGGATAAAACTTTGATGATATATGAATTTACTAAGAAATTCAGATTTCATGTCCATAGATTACCTTCTACTGGAATACACTCATTATATTATTTTATTTATTTTCTATGGCTTTTTTCTCCAACAACTGCAGAATCTGAAAATCCTAAAATATTTACTAACTTGACCTCCACAGAAAAATTTACTGATCTTTGAGTACAAGGTTAACTTTTGGGAGATTAAAAATCAACGAATAAAAACTAGAATCATAAGACTAGAACTCTGTTGGTGTATTAGGTTTTTATTCTCTCTTTCCTCTCTTTCTTTCTCATTCTCACTCTTGCTGTTTTGTTTTTTAATTTTAAAAATTTTACTTTTATTTTATGTGTATGAGTGTTTTACCTGCATGTATGTAAATGAGCAATGCCTGTAGAAGCCAGAGGAGGGAGTTGGATCCTCTGGAACTGGAGTTATAGCCAGTTGTTAGCTGCCACATGGGTGGCGAGGAATAAATGCAGGTCCTCTGCAAGAGCAGCAGCGCTCTTAACCACGGAGCATCTCTCCAGCCCCTTTCTTTCCTTGCTGAGATATGGTTTTTACCCCAGTCTAGCACTGAAAGCCCTATGTAGTCAAAGCTGACCTTCAACTCCTAATCTTCTTGTTACTACCTACCTCCTGAGTGCTGGGATTACAGGCATGTGCCATCATGTTCAGTTTATATGGTATTCAGGATTGAACCCAGGGCTCATGCATGGCAGGCAAGCACTCTACCAACTGCGCTATATCCCCAGCTTAAAGGGTTAGACTAGTCTCCTGCTTCAACCTCTTCAGCATTTGCCCAGGAGCCCGAAGCTATGGTATGCTAAAAGATGAGAAGCATGAGATTTCATTGTCATCAGAGTACACTGTACCTTGTACCCTGATATCTGATATCCTGTGATTAACCAACACACTGGAAGAGGTCAGGAAATGACGCTTCAGATATGCCTATCACTGACTACTTCTACCTGAGGAGTCTTAGGGAATACCAAAAGGAAGGACCACCTTCTCTGAACCCCCACTTTTCCTGAAAGACTCCTTGGCATGCATCGCCCTCCAGGGAATCTCACAACTAATGAAGATTAAACACTCTCATCATCACATGAAGAAAGTATATAGGCTTATCCATGGCATTGGGTTTGGGGGCTTATTTTTGTCTTTGGTGATAGCCTTGTGCAGGTAACAAGTCTGTAGACCATTTCTCCTGATAATGTCATGCTATTGTTTACCTTACAGACTCAGTTATGGAAGCTTTAGAGCACAGAAAGTCTTTGCCTCCTTACCAAACCAAAATTCACCCTGAGGGCTCTGTTGGATCTAACTCATTAGACTTCTGTTCTCTACCTCTTGGTCAGGGAAGATTTGCCCTTGGGCTTGTGTTTCAAATTTTGGCATCCCGATGTTTCCATGCCCCAAGAGAGTCATAAAGGATAGTTGTACCTGACACTTCTATTCTCCATTATTCATGGATGAAACAATCATTTCCTCTTACTTTGAAAAATAAGTAGATGTCATAACCTCTGTTCCACATACATTTCCTCAAAACATATCTGAGAAATCTAGAAAATATTACCTATACTGGGCATTAGTGCATCCATTTTAGAGATGACAAAACTGAGGTCCAGGGAAAGAGCCTTTAAGGTTCTACAAGGTCTCTCAAGTCTAAACTTGTCTACAAGATTTTGTTCTATCAAAAGGAACAGGGACTTGGGGGCAATGAAGAATTCAAGGGCCTCAAGAATGTCTCAGAAGCAGTAGACTCAATCAAAGGTGATGTCATGGAATTTGGAGTACTTCCTGATTGACTCTTACTGATCCACGCCCTCACCTCTGTCACTGCTTAACACTTGTCTGCTCTCTTGCTGTAACTAGTTAAGAGGTACTGTTACCAAAGAGGAAATGCTTACCTCTAGACTGGGGGCAGGGGAGATCTATTTTGTGGTTATATATGTAACATGTTCCTGGGAAGCTTAGCATGCTTGGGTCTCCAAGAACATAGTTAAATAAGTTAAAAAGCAAGGATCCTAATCTCAGAGGTAACCCAGATCCAGAAAGACAAATGAATATTCTCTCTCATACGTGGATGCCAACTTTCTTAGATAGATGTGTTTCAATCAGCAGAAAAACCAGCGTGGAGGATGGTTATTGGGAGGGTAGATGGAATGCAGTGATATAGTGGGAAAAGGGAATAATGGGATGTGGAATGGGAGGACAGGACAGAAGAGGGGCTAAGAGGAAAGATAACAAACGCTGAAGGCCTTTTGAAAGAGCCATATGGAAACCTACCATAAAAGCTTCTTTCAATATATACTTACACAATATAAAGAGGCTTAAATGTAGCTCCCTACAACAGGAGTTCAATGGCCCTGATAGATACCACAGCTAGCAAATGAAAAGATCAACACCAGGAATGAATTCTGTCTTTTGCAGTTGTTGACCAGAGATCTGACAGGCCCTCAAAAATACTGGCTAGTGCCATTGCACTTAGCTACCCACCAGAACTGGATGGTAAGACCCTATTGCTGAAGTCATTACATGTCCGAGTCATAGAACAAAGAAGGAGAAATCAAGCTGATACTGACTGGAAGTTACATCTCTGCTGGTTAACTTTCATAGTACTAGAAGGTGCATGTTACTGGCAGAGAAAGATAATCATCAGCTTTATCAGCTGTGAACCCTGTGAGCTACAATAACGACTGGCTTGACAAAACATGCCCACGGGTGCAATGGTGGCACAAATGTTACGGAAGTAACCACCCACCTTCTCATGTAAGGCCCACCTCATAAGGTGGAGTCCACGCTGGTTTGAATGGGATTTCCTCCCACAGGTGCCAAATATTTGAACACTTGGTCAGTTGGTGGTGCTATCTGTGGAGAGTCATGAAACCTTTTAGTGGTGTGGAGAAAGCACGTCAGTGCTTTTAGCTTTGAGTGGGGTGAGCTTTGAGAGTATATAGCCTTGCCCATTTCAAGTTTCTTTCTCTGCTTCCTGTGCCTGCTTGAAGATGTGAGTGCTTAGCTTTCTGCTCCAGCCACATTTGCCACTGTGCCTCCCCCTCTTGATTATTGCCTCTTATCCCTCTGGAACTATAAGTCAAATAAACTCTTCCTTCTAAAAGTAGTCTTGGTCAGGGTGTTTATCACAGCAACAAAAAGGCAACTAATACAGAGTCCATATCTGATGATGTTATCAGGGCCAAGAACCTGTGACTAGACAGGTCACAGACCATAGGGAGGAACCTATACTATCATTCTGCTAAGTAGACTTAATATTAAACTGAATCCTAATAATTTATTGTTATACCCACAGATTAGTGTTTCTCTCAACTCTTACCAGAGAAGTTTCTTCTTATAGCAGATGGTGATCAACACAGAGATCAAGTGGTCAACATGCAGAGAGCAAGAGACTACAGAGTGCTCCGCCCTAAATGGGACACCTATAACCCATCCTTTCCTCCCAAGCTCAGGGATCATTGTGGAAGAGAGAGGAAGAGTGTAAGAGTCAGACATAGCAGATGAATATAAGGAAACTGTATTGTCTGGGCACCACAGGGCAGTTGCATAAATGAACCTCCAGCATCTATGACAGTATGCACAAGACCTGTACAATCCCAACCAGACAGGAGCCCAGACCAGATGGGGGAGGACAGGAAGGCCCCATCCCAGCTGAAGATCACTGCCAATTGATAGATGTTATGAAAGGGAGAGTCACGTCTCCTTACTAGCATGACACCTGGCAAGTTGACCAGACTCCAAGAGATAGACCCACACTCAGGAGCACTTGGGAAACACAGATCAGATTCCATAGGCCTTTTTTTCTTAAAAAAAAATAAAGACAAATAATAATAGAGGACATGAACTCTGGAGGATAGTGAGCTGGGGGTAGACAGGGGAGGGGCCTGATTATGGTCAAAATACATTGTATGAAATTCTCAAATCAAAAAAAAATTTAAAGAATGTATTGATTCTTTCTCTGGCTATATCATGATGCTGGAGCATTAGAAATGAAATGATTTGGGATGGTAAGAGCACATTCTATTCCTAGGGGAAGTTATGTAATCTCAGAATTGATCATACACATTTTATTTTTTTAATTGAATCTTCTTTGTGCCTTACTTTTGCTCTATCTATTATTTATTTTCTATTCTTTCCTATCTATTACTGACTGTCTGTATCCTTTATTTCCTGACCCTGTGCTTCCTAGCTGAGTTTAGCATGGATCTCAGTGGGTAAGTGATCATCAGATGGAGTACGTGCAAGCCCTACAAAGCTCCCAGCTTTAGAGCCTATTTACAAAATCAAAGGCAAATTTATAACGCTGCTGGTGTTTATTTCTTGGGAGAAAGAAATTATAGCAGGATGAGGACAAGGAATGAGAAGAGGGGATTCTGGTCTTTGTAAAATTTATTTTAATTTTTCCCCATTTTATCATGGAAACAAAGCTGGAACTAAATTGTGAGAAGTATTCCCAGGAGAGAGCTGAAGTAAATTCAGGGAATGTCAATGTTTAGAATGACCAGAGAAGCCCTGTTTCTCATTAGAGGACCAGACACTTAGGTTTCTACTTTTTTTCTTCCCTTTTTGTCTTATGTTTTTAGGGGGCAGAGGCAGATAAAGCACACACCTGTCAACACTCCAGTGAAACCGTCCAAACCATGCTGTCCTCACTTTGGCTCAGCACCAGCTGAGGAAAAAGCGGAGAGGCTGGCCTTCATTAACTACCTGCCAAATCCAAGAACAGCTAAGACCTTCCAGTTATATGTTGTACAACTCTATTTCTATGACTCGCTCAAAATGATAAAACTGAAGAGATGGTCAGATGAATGGTGAACAGATGCGTGGTTATCAGGGGCTAGTCACAGAACAAGGGACATAAATATGACTACAAAGGGGACTAGGAAGAAGTCTTATAACAAGAAAATCTTTCTCTTTTTAAAAAAGGAAAAGGAAAGAAATGCTAACTGTTAAACATTTGATTCTATGCTGCCAGAGCTTCCCTAGTCCACAGTTTCTACACAGACTGCTCCCCTGCCCTTCATTGCACTGTTGGCTTTAACCTGTCATGTGCTACTTTGCATTAGCAGAATGATTCCATCCATCTGAACCTTACTCAGGGAAGTAGCTGTGCAGTCAGCCAGATGCAACTTCAAATCCTGCCTTTATCGTTAACAATCCTGATGACATTTGTAATCTTGTATTTTTTTTTAATACTCTACTTTTTTTTTATATGTATGAGTGTTTTGCCTGTATGCATGTAAGTGAATCCATGTCATGCAATGCCCATGGAGGTCAGAAAAGGACATCAGATCCCCTGGAACTGGAGTTACTGATGGTTGTGAGCTGTCATGTGGGTGCTGGAGACTAAACCCGGTGCAGCCAGTGCTCTTAACCGCTAAGCCATCTCTCCAGCCTCCAAATTTGAAATCTCTTAAGATGCTACTTTTCTCCATCTGTAAGAAGTGGGTGATATCCCTCCTACACAAGGTTTCTGGGAGGACTGAGTGGATTTTGAAGGCAAAGTGCTCAGTACAAAGGCTGGTTCATAGCATGCTTTCCAGTGTGAACTTTAATATTACAAATTCATTGAGCTGTAAATAGTGCTACTTGGTAAGCACATTTGTATGGAAAAATGTGTTTTGGTAGCAAAGGAGTCTAAACCAAAACCGAAAACCTAAGAATAAGAATGTATGCCAGAATAAAGGATTTTCTAAGATAGTAGTATGATCAATAGAAGAACTACAATTGACAAATCACTTATATTCTTATATTTCCCTGCAACAGATAATCTAAAAATTCTACTCTTGTTATGCTAATTTGAGTAAGCATATATGTTTGTGTTTATTTAAGAATATTTATTAATATAATGACCTGGGGATACACTCGGTTGGTGCTTACCTTGCATGGACAAAACCCTGGATTTGATACCCCAGCCCAGCATAAACTGGGCATGGTAGTGTATGTCTACAATTCTAGCACTCAGGAGGTTGAAGGAGGAGAATCAAGGTCATCCTCAGCTACATAAAAAGTTGTATGCCAGCCTGGGCTACAAGAGATCATATCTCAAGCAAACAAAAACTCCACACAATAAAACATAACCAAAAAGAGCATCTCACAAGAAAGGTTTTCACCGAGTTTGTATAGCTTTGTCTTCCTCCTTAGTACACGATTACTATGAAATCACAAAACTGTACTTCTGAGAGTCAAAATACAATACAATGTTTCATGTTTGTGAAGTATGTTTGAATCCTTTATCCTACTTAATTCACAAAACAAGGGTCCAGCAATGGGAAAATAGTGACCAGAAACTCTACAACCACATGAGTGTTTCAGTTAAAAAAAGAAAAAGAATGAAAAAAAGCACAAAAAATGCCCTGCCCTCTTATCTCTTGATTCTAATGTCTACTGTCCCCCACATCCAAAGTCAGGGTCAAGGTCAACATGAACTGTTATATCTTGCATACTGGTTCATTTTTTTTGTCAACTTGACACAAACTAGAGTCACCTGGGACAGGGACCCTCAATTGAGGAACTTCTTTCATTAGACTTGCCAGTGGGCATGTCTGTGGAGAATTTTCTTGATTATTAATTGATGTTGGAGAGCCCTGGCCACCGTGGGCAGTGCCATCTCTGGGTATGTTTGCCTGGGCTGCATAAGAAAAATAACTGAGCAATCCAGGGGAAGAAAGCCAGTAAACAGCATTCTCCATGATCTTGGCTTCTGTTGCTGCCAGGTTCCTACCCTGAAGTCTTGCTCGGACTTCAGATAATGATGGACTGTGACATAAATGGTTAAGACAAATAAATCCTTTCCTCCCCAAAGGTGTTCTTGGTCAGTGTTTTACAGACACATAACTACAATACCTCATCTTTCTTCCTCTCTCTTCACTTTGTGAATTATAGAACACCCTGGACAGATGGAAAGTACTGTTGAGGACTGTGAAGGTACAGGGAGCATACAACACAGAGTGCCAGAGTGCCACCCCAAAACCAAGTTAAGTGTTTTCAAGTACAGTGAGCCCCAGCTCCTGCCACCTCATCTTTTGGACAACTTAAGATAATAGACTAGAACTCACAGAACACAGTGGAATAAGGGGTAGAGAGGATACTAATAATGCATTTCTCAGCTCTCATCAGTGAAACTTCCTCGTGCTACAGAGGATGATGAAGACAAAAGGCCACAATTGGTCAAAGCATAGAAAATAAGAGCATACAGAGCGTGGCTCCCTGGACAGGACTCCCACATTAAACTTCACCCACCCAGGGCTCAGAGACCATTGTGGAAGAGGGTTGGAAAGATTACAAGAGCTAGGGGAGGAGGTGCTCGAATATAAGGAAACAGAGTCTTACAGACTCCTGGGACCTTGCTCATATGAACTTACAGCAATGGTGACTTCATGCACAAGACCCAGGCAAACTCAATCAGACAAAAACCAGCATAGAATTGGGGAAATGGGCAGAAGGCCACAACTTTGGTAAGGAACTACTGGCAGCTGATCACTGCTGGGTAAGGGAGAGTGGATCTTCTCTAAGGGAGTGCCACTAGACCGGCTCAACAGGCTCCAGTGGATGAACTCACAGTGAGAGATCTGGTTCACAAACTTGACTCCCCTGACCTTAACATGTATGACAAAATGCATGAGATTCTGTGGTGGGCTACTGACCGAAGTACAGCTAGGAAGGGAGGAGTTAATACGATCGAGATATATAAAATCCACAACAATAGAATCAAAATTTATTTTAAAAATAAATAAAATTGATAATCTGAAACAAACAAAAGAATGGAAGGAAGCCAGTCTTTGAGGTGGAATTGCTGACATGTCTGGTAGAAAGAAAGTTGCTGACACCCTTAGAGGACACTCGGGCAGCTTCTACATCCCGAAGACTGAGACAGTTACTGTCTCCTGTAGTTAAAAGGTGGTAGGGAGAGGAAGATAGAGACAGGCCTCATCATATACCCCGACAACTCAATCTGAATCTAGAAAAGCCAACGTTACAGGGAGAGGGTTCCGGTCAGAGGAGCCAAATCCCCATAACTTGTGGACCCTGGTAAATTTCTACCTGGAACAGAAGTAGCTTTGAAGTTAGCCATGTGCGTATTTTATAAGAGAGAGGAGAAGCTTATTCAGATCCTAACAACAAAAATATGACTTTGTGTAGGCCAATGGAAAACCTACAACCTGAGCTGGGCTTCCTTTCAGAGCCCCTCTTTTAGACAAAGAGGGCCCGTAGTAGTTTTGGAGCTCTTCTGGAGGAATCCATGGATGAAACTGAAAAGACAGGGGTTTTGAACAGAACCTGCCTGCATTTCCCTTCTCAGATTTCATTCTCCAAGGTTCTGTGTTTAGGTAAATATGGCCCCCACCTCCAAAACACAAAGAAGCCGAACTGGGCTTGGCAAACTTGTCTGAACCCTTCTAATAGAAGTATGGCTCTTAGCATCATGTGACAACTTGTTGAATTCCAGACCAGAGATTTAGTCACTTTTAACAAAATACTTAGTTTATTTGCTAAATATTGGTCCACTTCAGAGACATACATATCAACACAAGAACACATATGAACAGCTAGATTCCCAAGTTACATGTAACCATGCAAGCATCTTCGTTGAGACTTCATGACTAATACTCAAAGGATCTGATGCTGTTTGAGAGTTTTTTTAGTTTTATATATGTATACATGTATGTATGTATGTATGTATGTATGTATGTATGTTAAAACAGACTCTTACTATGTAGCCTAAGCTAGTTTTGAGCTCTTCATTATCCTCTTGCCTCAGCCTCCCAATTGATGGGATTATAGGTGTGTTCCATACCCAGCTGAAAGTCCTTCATCAGCAGGGAAACACTAACCCTGAAGAGACTGGGGAGTGGGGTCCTTAATTTTTTCCCCTAGGTTTCCAAGATTAACTTATCTTCTCAAAAGATGAGAGGCAGGAGAGACTATCCATCTCATTTTGCTATGTGATCTGTCCCATGCTTGCAAAATTCCCCAAGGATGATGCAAAAATAAACCTTCCCTGAATTCAGACACAGAAATAGCCTATGCCCCTGTGAAGAGTCTACAGCCTTCAAAGGTCTGGGAAAACCATAGGAGAAAGCCCAAGGAGAGCCCCATCCTGGGCTGTCCATCTGCAGAGTATTAAGAAACCCCAGGCAAGCAAGGGTCAGAGACACACAAAGCAGTATAGCATCACATGTCCTTTAGGAGAGACACAGCACTCACCCAGTGTTCGGATGGTATCACTGGGCCAGCTTCGTGGGCTGAGGCCATGAGGATTCATGGCCCTCACAGCAAACTGGTAGTTGGTATCTGGATCGAGGCCTTTGATAACCATGGAGTCCATCTGGAGCTGCTCTTGGATTATGGTCCAGCTCTTGTCAAAATCTGGCCTATGATGATTAAGAAAGAAGAAGCAGTAGTTCAGAAATGCCACAGGGAAAGGAAGCTAGCTGGCCACGTAAGCTAATATCCTTTGCACTCTGAGAGCAATGCTTGTAAAAGTGAGTTAACATTTCCTATCTGAAAATGGTCCTGTTTTGAACCATAATGTCCTCAACTATAAGCCTCTGCCAAGGAGAGGAAGTAGATCATCTTTAGGGTCAGTTCTAAGCACTGCTTAGAGGCCATTCGCTTCTGCTTGCTCAGCCGTGACCAAGATGAAAGACCTCACATGGGAGAGTTCATTGGTAAGAGCTCTGTTTTCCAGATGTTTCCTAGACAAACCTCCCCTTGGCCATTCCATCCCTAGAGGTCAAGTGAACAAAAATTCCATCTCTTCCAAATCTGTCCATGAGTAAACAAATACAAGTTTTATAAGGCGATGGCATGAATTGCCATGGGAACACCCAAGATGTCTGTGTTCATGGATATTCATATTCAGGGCAAATTGTGTATCTCTGCCAACTTGCTGACTTTCCGCTGCAGAGAAGGCAGATTATCTTTTAGAGTTTCAATCAGGGTGGCAGCACACAAAGAGCAAGGACCAACTCTGTACTTGGCAGCTGCTCCTTGATATCTTTAAGTCTCACTTTTCCCATCTATAAAATATGAATGATACAGAGTCCCATCTAAGGGTACAGCCACAAACATCAAATGAGATCTGCACCTGGGGCACTCTCTGACCTCATACTATAAACATGTGCTAGCCATTATTAAAGGAATTTATCTACTGATAGAGCTAGTAACCCAAAGCTGTTTGCTTACAGCATGTGCCATACCCATACCATAAATGCCATAGCCCAGTCAGCCTGAGACATGGCTAGTAGGAATTAAAAAGTACTATAAGTATTAAATGCATATTGAGTTTTAAAGAAAAAAATCCCATTTGTAATTTTAAGATTGATCTTATCTTCATACTGGATTCATGTTGAGATGATAGTATTTTGGATATAAGTTAAAATATTTTATTGAAATTTATTGTGCTTGTTTCTTTTGCCATTCATTAAGCCATAATTAGAAAACACAAGCCTTCATATCTTTTTAGATAGCACTGTTCTTTCTAAGGAGGAAGAGAACTGTGGGTAATTAGAAAGGCAAAGGGGAAGTTAGGAATGACAGTGCATACAGCCGAGGACAATGAGAATGGTCTTAACTGCAGGATTTGTGTTAAGAATTAATAATAGCCACCACTTATCATGTACTTTTAAACTACCACACATTATTCTAATACTTTAACTCATTTACTTTCCGTAACTACCCCATGTGATAGGTATCAATATTTAACACCCCAACCTTCTGTTGTTGTTTTAAAGTAGAAGAGGAAAGTACGCCACTCAAAGGGCAAGAAACAACAAAGGTCACATGGCTAAGAATCGGTGATGCCTATGCTGGGGTCGATGGGCCAGGTTACATTAAAAAGACTCCTCTGCCTCCCAGGCTCAGGGATCATTGCATTAGAGGAGACAGAAAGACTGTAAGAGCCAGAGGTAGAAGATGACCACAAGGAAATAGAGTTTTCCAGACAGTTGGTCAGTTACTCAAATGAACTCATAGCAATGGTGACAGCATGCACAAGTACCATACAAGTTCAAACCAGACAAAATCCCACCATAGACATGAGGAACTGGGTAACAGGCTCCAACCCCACCTAAGGAAATTTGGCAACAGATACTTGCTGGGAAGGGGGAGAGACAGTTTCTTTCAGGCATGCGACTCTTGGTAGGTTAACCTGGATCCACACGGAAGGACATTTGGAGTCACAAATCAGATTCTACGGACGGTATTATATAAATAAATATATACATATATATATTCATTAAATTGAAGAAGGTGGGGGGAAGAAGAGGGAGGCGGATGTAAATATCATCAAGCAATATTGTATGAAAAATCACAAAAATTCAATAAAATATTCTTAGTACTGAATTAACACCTTGCGTGGTAAGGGAGGTTCTCCTATCTTCAGTTGGTTCCCTAGCTCCCTCTAGTGTTCAACATCCCTATTCACAGATATTTAAGAAGCAGTGGGAAGCAACAAAGCTTGATGCTCATCCTTTCTGAACCAGTTACCAGTCAAGAACATGAAAGGAGAGACTAGGGTAGATTCTTTACCATGTGCTCATCTAGTTCTTCATTAGCAGGATTTACTGAAAGCCTAGTAAACAGAGACTTCCTCAGACTCACCACACAGAGTAGGTTATGAAGAGCACCTCCTGACAATGCTGCCATGCTGGGAAAAGACAGAGACCACAGGCACACCCACTGGAGGAAGCAGGGTTGAGTCATCTCTACTCATTGTCTTCAGCTAATGGTGGAGATTTTCTCTAAGCTAACTTTATCATCAAAGGGAAAAGTTGAGTGATTTAAAGAAACTCATTTACAAATTCACATTAGAAAAAAAAAAATCACTTCACAGCAGAAAACCAGAAGAGATACTAAAAAGTAAAGTCAGGAGAAATGTGGTCTTTAGATAAAACTCTCCTATTATTCTTTGCTAAGTTTCTCTTGTGATAGTTCGAGGAGAAATAACTCCAATCTCTTCTCGGAGTATGCTGTTGTTTACCCAAGGATACCTGCAAATATCTCAACAATCTTCAGGCTAAAGCTAAGAAAAAACAAAAAAAGAGATTATTTTTTATTTGTTGCTCATTTTATGCAGGAAGGAAACGATTTTCAACAAAAGAAACTGAAATCATTAACATTTAATTTCATTATATAGAGTGAAGGAGGAAGCTTGCTCGTGCCGATTGAATAACAGTTCAAAACCTTTAACATTTTGTCTCTGGTTTTTGTCACGGGCTTTCCATTTGAATGCTTCCAGAGTCTCTTGAGGTACAAAGTGCAAAGGCCGAGAGAGTTAACCAGGCAAGAGCATTGTCTTAAATCATCCGAAACAATAGCGTTATCTTCTTCCACTCAAGGAAATCATTCCATACTAACTACAATGTTGTCAGTCAGATCACGATAGCAACACTATCCTGGCACTTCTCCAACAATGGAAAGGCCAGAATGGAAGCTGACTGAAAGCATGCTGCCTTTTCCGGTAGAGTTGGCCAGTCATCAGCAGAGCTTGCATTGCCAGCACATTTCCAAGCAGTGGCATGGGGTTAGGGCAGGTATCCCATAGCTCAGATCCATGACTGGGCTTTGCCGTTATTAGAAGGGGGTTGAAGTAGTGTATATAAAATATAGTCAGCAATGGATACTCAAAATTCAACTAGTCAACCGAAGTAATCAAGCTACACTCACTGGTTCATTTTAGTGGGAAGAAGCACATACCAACTTATCATTTGCAATGTTAAAATCTATCCTGGTTACCAGGGCTGGGTGGAATGTTAGAGCTCATTTGTACCAAGTGTCCTCCAGAAATTATAGGCAATATTTTCATTTTTCTGAGCAAAACCTCCTTAGCTTCATCATGTTCTCAAAGATAATTATGATCCCCAAAGTTCTAAGCTGTTGACCCAGCTGACTCTCCCATTCTGTCTATGTGAACATGGGCAGAAAATGGTTTACCTAAATCTACAGAAACATATATTTCTGTTTTATCACCTTTCTTATAGGATTTTGACCTTTGACCACCTTGTCCATTGTCAATCGAAACTTTAGTGAATGATTGTTTCTTGATATGATGAAACCAGTAGGCAGCTACCTTGGCAGAATCCATTACAGAAGTTGTATTTTGGGAGGCTTCTAGGATGATATAAAGACAACCCATTCTCTGGGAGTTAATAATCTAATTGGAGAACAATGTATCTGAGGATCAGTACAGAAATGTGACCTCTTAAAATCAGCAGGAAGCCAGTGAAAAAGAGCATATTTCAAGAACTGTATTTGAATATTATGTGTGTGTGTGCAAGCCACATGTATACAGGTGACCACAGAGGCCAGAAGAAGTTAGATTCCCTGGAGTTCGAGTTAGAGATGGTTGTAAGCTTCCCAACATGGGTTCTGGAAACCAAACTTGGGTCTTCTGCAAGGGCAGTAAGCACTCTTAATAGTTGAGCCCCTAAAACTGTATTTGAATGGTTCGATATGAACTGGAATCCCAAGAAAAGCCTGTGAGGACCAGGAAGAGTTTAAGTTAGATTTTGAAAGTAAATGGATTTGATCTTCTGAAAGGGAACTGAGAATCCCTGAATGAGAAGCAATCAGAGCAACATCAGTTATGTGTGATGTGAATATGTTAAGCACTAAGTATGTGTAAAATATCAAATGGAATAACCAAAATGAATAAATCATACAGGTCCCTGATATGAATGTCCATTTGATCTATACTAAAGATGGCTATATCACATGAAAACATTAACTCTGAGTAGATAAAGTTAGTCTATGGCTTCTTTCTACATACATAGGCAAGTCTTTCCATACCTACTTTTACTTACTAATATGTCAAATCAACCAGTTCAGCAACTGGGTTGTCAAAAACTAACTAAGTATATTCCCAAACTTACTTATGATTTATCATTGTTTCTTTGAGACAGAATCTTGCCATGTGGCCCAGGCTGCCCTTAAACTCTAGTGATCATCCTACCTCAGCCTCCAGAGTGCTAGCATTACAGGCATGTACTATCATATCCAGCTTCTATTTATGACATTTGTGTTTATTACAGTCATTAATATTATACAATGCTGTGAGGTGTAAGTATAAAATGAGTGTTAATTATGTTAAGTATTTTTGAAAGACTTGCTGAACCACTAAAAACTTACTTGAACCAGGCAAAAGTAGAATAATTATAAAAGACTGGGAAAACAATTGTAAAATTCGGGAAGGATTCTTTACTCAACTTTACAAGTGACTTATGTTTCTGAATCTCTTGAAGAAACTACGAGTCGAAAGGCAGATGAGACTTTTGAGAAAGGCAAAACTATCAAGGTGACCCATGCTCAAAGTGGGCCCATATTAAAGAAAAGACCTTTGTCTTGCATTAAGAGAGTGGCGACAGCATGCATTTACAGAATTACCTTAACATACAGTGCTGAAGGTATCAGTATCACTTTCAAATACAATTTCTAATTTTAACTGACTTAAAAATCTTAATCTCTCACCAACAATCCCAACACTGTCTAGGAGAGTTTCTAAGGTAAGTGAATGGGTGAGTATAATGGCTAATTTTTATTATGAACCTGACAGAATTTAAAGTTGCCTAGGAGGTGTGTCACTGAGTGTGTTTCCAGAGAGGTTTACTGAAGTGGGAAGAGCTGTCCCGAGGGTGGGTGGTACCCTTCCCTGAGCTGGGGTTCTAAGTTGAAAAAACAGAGGAAGTAGAACACAACCTTTCAGTTCTCTCTGCTTGCTGATTGAGGATCCGATGTGACCATCTGCCTCATGGTCCAACTGCCACTGCTAGAGGTGCTGTCACCACCACACCTTCCCCACCATGATGGACTACACCCTCAAACCATGAACCATTATAAACTTTTCCTTCCTTAAGTTGTTTCTGTCAGGTGTTTTGTTATAGCAATGAGAAAAGGAACTAAGGTGACGAGTGTATACCTATACATCTACTTATACCTGAGACACCTGGGTGTTTGTGTGCTAGTGGGCACACTCCCATTATTTCTCAGGGGCCTTCTCAGGGTGGCATCACACTTACTCAACACAAAATTACAGTGAGAACACCTTGAAAACTCTTACCAAAGATCTCCTGAAAAAATAAGAAAAGCTAATGCCATTTCTTAGATGTTCCATCTTCAAATAAATACCGGAAAATATTTACTGACTATTGTTTTTAATAGGTTTCTAAATTAGTAGCCAGCCTGAAATACCCTCATGCTTCAGAGAAGCTCAAATGGGAAAATAGGTAAAAATAAATAAATAAATAAACGTATGGGGAGAATTTTCCCAGAAAATATTCAGAAGAAAAACTGGGTACAGCTTCCCCTCGCATGTCTAGAATGTATTATCTAGCAGCAGGCATCTTGCTCCTCTGGCTCTTACAATCTTTCCACCCCCTCTTCTACAATGTTCCCTGAGCCTCAGGTATAGAGTTGCATTGTAGCCAAATCATCAGTTAATACTGGACACCCCACGGTCACTTGTTCTCTGCATTTTGACCAGTTATGGAACTTTGCATTAGTCTCCATCTGCTGCGAAAAAGAAGCCTCTTTCATGAGTTGTGAGAGGTGCATATGTCTGTAAGTGTAAGGCTACACACTAAGAATATAGTAAGAAATTACAGTGGTCTGGGAAAGTGACAGTAGTAGGTTATTTACTAGGGTCTGTGACTTCTCCAACGATGTATACTTGACTGTGTTTAGAGTATATATATATGGGTATATATGTATTATTACATAATAATAATAATAATACTCAAAGAAGAAGACAAGACATTGAGAGGGAGTGGAGGAGGGCAAGTTAAAGCTGGGGGAGGCAAGGATCGGTGGACATGCTGCAACTACAATATTCACGTATGACATTCTCAAAAAAATCTTATAAAGGAAGAAGAGATGCTGGTGGGGATGAGAGGAACTCTGGGGGGATGAGGGTGAAGAAGGCAGAGCCTTGCTCCCTGGCCTTTAATTGGAGAATACTATGGAAAATTAGGAAATGTTAAAGAAGATCTTAGTAGCCTAAACTCAAAAGACAAAACAGCCATATTTAAGATAATCAGAATGTGGCCTCCCAAAATATCATCTGTGACAGAATAAAAGTCCAAAATGATCTCAGTGTATCTCAGTGTACACAAACACACGGGCAAAACCAACCAAAATGGAATTTAACAGAATGTTTACAGAATTTCGTGTTAGTTTTTTTTTTTGCAAATCATTTGCACAGACAAGAAAAAACCCTGGTAGACAAAAAGCTACAGCAAGAAAGGCATAAACAGTGGCCACAAGCTCAGTATGAATTCTGAAGATCATGTGATATTGAAAGGGTCTGTTGCTCCAAGCAGGAAGAGGTTGCTTTCTATGTTGATCACTCAACAAATTCCTGACCTCTTCAGGCTGCTGGACTTGAAGGGATAAAATGCACTGAGCAAAGGACAGTCTTTAGGGAAGAGACAAGACTGTGTCCCGTGATGGTGGTGTAAATGCTTCTGGGTTTTCCACACTGGAATAGGAAGTCCAATGACTTCTTACAGAAAAGTCAATGGCAGTTTATTACAAGAAAACCTTCTGGTGGCCATTAGGAATGTTAGAAAAAAAGGCATCTGCCTTAAAAGAAATGAACTCTGTACCAATGGCCAGCCATACAGAAGTTAGTAGTTACTTTTCTGTTACTATGATAAAATGCCATGACCAAGACAATTTATAGAAGAAAGAGCTTATTTGGCTTATGGTTCCAAAGGGAAAAAGAGTCCATCATTGGGAAGAGGAATGGCAGCAGTGGCAGCTGGAGTACAATGCTGAGGCTAGAACCTTCAAACAGGCACAGGAACTGGAGGGAGGGAGGGAAGAAGGGATGGAGGGAGAGATGGGGGCAGAGCTATGAACTGTCAGAGTCTACCCTCGGTGACATACTTCCTCCAGCAAGCCCATACTCCCTGAAGGACCTTCCTGAAACAGTGCCCCTAACTGACCAAGCGTTCAAGTACATTCAAACTACCACAAGAAGCAGAGGAAGGTGGCCATTAATCAGGGGGGCTGAGGTAATAAGTGACTTTTGGAACAGAGTTGGGGGCTGTACTTACTTCAGTGCCTCTGACCTCAGTCATATTGATCCAGAACAATGCTTTTCCATGATCTGCACAAAGACATGTACTGTGATCCAGACACAGACACAGACACACATGCACACACGCACACAGGGGCATGCATATGTATACAACTCCCCCCACTACAGCTGACATAAATTTCATAATTCCTGTGAACTCCTAGTTTCTCACATATTCTGTTCCATTCTATTCTTTATCTCCCTTTTTAAAAATGGTTGGCCAGAGATCTCCCCCCACCCCCCAGTTAATTCATTACCATCTAACCAGTCATCTCTGATGGTTCGAAAACCTGTGTTCTTTGAAGCTGAGGTGGAAAAGTGAAGCTCAGACATCTTACAGACATTAACTAGGAACCTGAGCTCAAGGTGGTTAAGTTGCACTAGGAAAGTATTTTGGGGAATGGAATTTATTGGAGCAGAAAACCATCCTCCAGGGAGCATAGCGACCCATGCAGAATGGCCAGGAAGTGGAGGCCACCCTGTTGGCCTGAGAGAGAATGGACCAAAATCACAGCACCACTAAATATGCACAGTCTCTTTCAACTTCAAACATATTCTTTCCCCAATTTGGTGTTTGCAGAAAGACTTAGATTCTGGATGGTTTCTTTCTTTCATAAATAATTTCCCTCATTTTATTCTTTGTAAGCATTGACTCAGAAGCAAATGTCATAAGGCTTCTCTGAACTCTCCCAAGGACTTGAACCCAATTCTGCTAGTTCACTGATAATCACCTTTGAATGTAATTTCTCTTTTCTGTCTTTTGTATTAGTCTGTGAGGTAATGAATCATTAGAACTTTGTCCTATTTGTCCCTATGTTCCCTGAGAAGTCTGCATGATCTTTCAAAAGTTCAAATACCTGTACTCACATTCCTCCTTAAAACTTTCTGTGGTTCCCTGTTCGCTTAAGGATAAAAAGCTGCTCTTTCATAACACCTTTCTTGGTCTGACCCTTGCTTACTTTTCTCTCACCACGCATAGCTCCAGGCTTTCTAAGCAATTCCAGGAACATTTTCTTCTTGCCTCCAAGCCATTGCTTAAGTGGCTTCCTCTAGCCTAAGCCTTTCATGTCGCTTCCTCTCTCTCCTTGCTGAACATTATCTCCGGTGCCTCTTTCTTAGCTACTGTAAGAAGTCTGCCCAGACACTTGCAAAACTGGGTCACCCACACATATGTGCAACTTTGATGTGTCAATTAAAACTTCTCAAATTAAACATAAGCTCAGATGTCAGTATATGTTTCACAAAGCCTATGTCCCCACCTCAGCCTGTATCACTCATCACTCTGGACTGTGCTTGTCTACATTCCCTAGGACAGTATCCAAGGACTGGGGCTACAGCATATTGACCTCTAAATTTCTTGCACACAATTTGTACACATAAGATGATAATATAATTTGTATGAGTGGATGCTCATAGTAGGCATTTAATAAGGGTTGCTTGAGAGCAATTAACATACCACAGGAATAAAAGGAATAACTTATGTCAATGGTTAGCAAATTTCATCTGGCTGCCAGTATTTGTTGACCTTTATGGGAACACAATTGCTTGGATTTTAAAGTCCATTTCTGCTTTTCTGGCATGATGGCATAGAAGAGATGAGCCAGAGACAGAGCTCACACAGCAGGTGGAGGAAAAAATACTACCTGATCTTTTGGGGAAAGGTCTACCAGTCCCCAACCTAAAATGGCAGTCCTTAACCTTCTTATACTATCGTAGTAGTCTGGGGAAGACCATGTACTACTTATCAGAATGTTTTTATGTGCATAAATTAAAACAAGATCACAGTTAATTAATTATATTGACAAGAATGATTATAATAATAAAAAATATGACATTATCAAATAATACATTAGATAACAGAATCTATGGATTTAAATCACTATAATAATTTCAAAGTTTTAATAAACATAAGTGCTATTTTGAGATATGTGCAACAAATGTAATGTGCCATGAAAAGACCAATGGGTCTAATAGGTGACAAAGCCCCAGGAAGTGCTCATGTCACTGTGGTTTGCTAAAAGTAAGAATGTAGTTATTTTTCAATCAAATGCAGGGACCCCTTGAAACCCCCAATGGGGGATCTACAAACTCCAGATTAAGTACGTAGCTCTAAGAGAAGAGACACAATGCCATAGATAAACTAGGCTGAGTGGGACATGCATGAGACAAAGCCTCATGCTAAGCAGAACTTCCATCATCAACATTAAAGACTGTTTTAATGCAAGATTTGCTCCATGCCAAAATGAATTGCAGAGAGAAATCTAAACCATTAGTTAGTCACATTAAAAATTTCTATCTGACCTTCAGCTTTCAATCTCTTTTTTACATGTTGGTTTAACCCAATCAAATGACAGACGATGGTGAGAAAGGCCATAATAAACTCAGCTGGCACACTGTCCTAGGTGGGCAAGGGGAGAGCACATTTTTTTTTGTTTGTTTGCAGTTTACAAATGGCTCCCAGAGTGACTCCTTCAGAATCCAATTTATGTCAACTCCAATCAGTCTGACCAGGAGTTACACTGGGAATGCTCAACAGTAAGAATTGAAGTTTTAAGGGATCTGACTTCTGCAAAAACATTTAGAACAGCCCTTTCATCTGAGCCTTAGTAAAGGAATTAAATGGCTATCAGAATTTCTGGAACCAGGTGCCAGTCTGGAAGCAGTCTGCCAATCTGCTTCTGAGATTTTTCAATTTTGAAACTAAAGGTAAGAAAAAAAGGAATGCTTGCCTTCACAAGGCATGACTTGTTAATGTGTATTCTCATCTAAATCCAAGCCAGCCATTCTTGATTCTTACTAATTCTGTGTCTGTTGATAAGGGAGGTTCACACCAGAGCAGCACAATCTCCTAAACTTTCTTAGAAAAAAATAGGGAGCATTTTTTATAACTTCGCATTTACCCCAAATAAACAGCATTAGCACAATTCCTCAAGATTGAGAATGCAGCTGAGAGGCAGAGCAACTTGCTCAGCATTCGTGATACCCTCATGCCTGAGAACAGCAAAATAACAAAGAGAAAATATTCTTTCAATGCTTTCAATACTAACCTTTGAGGACTAGAGAACCAACATAGGGCTACATTACTCCATTGTGGTTATTCATCCAGATGTTGCTGTAAATGATACTAAAGTGCTATAAAGAAAGCTGGTGATTCACTTACAAAGTGCTCCAGAGCACAAGCTTGCATCCCATGTGAAATAAGGTCATGGTGAGAACTTTCAGGTTAGTCATAAATACTTAGCTTAGCTGACGCTTGACCACATACTGAACTGATAGCCACTTTTGACATTTATTTGTTCTATTTTGTGTCTGTGTGTCTACATGCAATGACCCACATGCAAAAATCAGAGGATAACTTGCTAGAATCAGTTCACATCTTCTACCCTGTAGGTTTTGGGGTTCAAACTCAGGTTGTCATGCTTGGTGGCAAACTCCTCTGTCTGCTGAGCCATCTCAACAGCCCCTGATAGCCATTTTATGGTTAGAAAACAACCGAAATAAGCATCTTCCAGTGGGGCAGGAGCGGAGGTAGAGCAAAGGGAGTGGGCCATAGAAGGGTAAACGTACAGATGCATGTTGGGTCTTTTCTGGCTTTTATTTTTGAAGTTGGCGAGGCTGGATTTTGGCTACCATTGTGGCCTCTGGTGTTAGTGACAAAGGAGTCCTACCACTTTTGGCTAATGCTTTTTACGTCATCTACTTATAAATGTCTGATTGCTAGTGTGGTTATTTCTAAGTAGCTCAGGGTAAAAGCCCCCCCATGAGTCCCTCTTCTCAGTGCTGGGAGGGCTTCCTTTTCTTGTGCCCCTTCTGAACTTGTCACATTCTCCAGCTAAGGAAAGTCAGAGGCTACTCAGCTCACTTAAAGTTCCAGCTAGTGGTTCAGACCGAAGACTGAAGGCCAGTGTCCAAATGTTCCCCCAGCAACTATGTGACATGTGATAGCTTTGTTCAGGGGTGGGTGCTGGACTCCTCCGGAGGCGGCAAGTTGGGGCTACCCTCATGTGCCAAAGAGGGCAGATCTCAAATAAGTTGTAAACTACAGGTATGCTGAGGGTGGGGATCACTGTCGTGAGTGGGAGAGGACAGGAAGACAGTCCCACCAGGCTTCCTGGAAGAAGGGACGCTAGGGAGGAAGCCTGCAGTTTCCACCCGAGTTGGAAAACTAGGAGACTTATTCAGGGAGTGAATAAAAGCTTAGGACCAGGAAGGAAATGCCTATAAAGGAAAGAGCAAAACCAACCCAGAAAGACGAAAGAGACAGCTCATGCTGTCTGACCCTTGCTCTGTGTTCTATGCAGCCACTGGACTATACATTTCATGTTTGCAACTCATTTCCACAACCACTATGTGGAGGCAAGCACAGTATTATCTCCATTCTATGGGTGCATGTGAAGAAGTTAACTTGTTTAAGATCATATACCTTAAAGGTGCTGGGGGTGTGGCTTGCAATAGTGAGTCTAGTCCAGAGCCGAGCATTAAAGCACCAGTCTGTACTGCCTCAGCTGTGTGAGGCTAGGCGGGGATTTTAGAAGCCATGCAGTTCAGCCCTATTCTACGTCCTCTCCTGTCCCCTCTCTCTTCTCTCAGCTCTTCTCTCTCCCCCTCATCTCCCTCTTTTACTTTGCTCATTTTGAGACAGGGATCTCATTGATGTATCCCAAACTGGTCTAGAACTCACCATACAGCCCAGGCTGGTCTTGAAACTGCAATCCTCCTACCTCAGCCTCCTGAGGGCTAGGATTGTGAGGATGTGCCACCATGACGCAGGTTCCTACTTTACACAAAGGAAACAGGATCAAATTCAAGCAGCTTTGCCAGCATCGGAGGCCGACTTAGCATTATCACTTCTGATTCCATATTTGGACAAACTTAAACCTGATAGTACTGAATCAGGCTATGATACCTAATTATGAATGAAAATCTCCTTTACCATCTGAGATTTTGACCTTACCTTGAGACAAATCACAATTGTTTAGAACTTTATAAAAGAAAATGCAGTATCTCTTCAGTTTCCATTCTGAAGATCAGACCTGATCTTCATTTCAGTAATGGCCTTTGCAGAGTCGCTTCATGTGAAATGACTAACTGTCCCAGTGTTACCAAATTGCTTCAGAGTTTATGATGGAATATGAGAACACGATTCTGTACAGAAACATAGAGTTGCGATGATTGCTTTTAAAGCTTGCCTAGATCAGATGGATGACCTTGAGATTATCAAGTGAAAACAATCTGCAGTCTTTGCAGCCACCCTTCATGAAACAGGCTATACCGAAGTCACCCTGCATGAAGGTGAATCCTGCAAATCTTAGTATGGAAGGCACCTGCAAGGGATTGGAGTTATTTAGGCAGAACTGTGAAAATGGGAGAGGAGAGTGTGCATTGGTCTTTTCTTTGTGAGTTAGAGATCGACAGTTCTTGAATCATGTTCCTAAAACATATAGAGAAATGCTTTGAATGTTTATACACACTCAAAATAAAGGTAGTGGTCAATTTTCATTTTTATCTGTGATTGTTTTTAATTTTCTTTTACTGTTGGATACCTCACAAATTATCTCCCTTATTTTAATCTATCTAATGAGTTTTAAATAGCACTACTACCAATCACACATGTACGGTAGTTTCAGTTTGTGTTTCTAAAGAGGTATTTAAAGACAGTCTTGAATCATAACTTGGTCTTAGATAATAAAGAATAAAAGAGTAAGGTCTAACTTGCTAATATATCAATCATGGCAGTTTTTAAAAGCACCTGAACTTAAGGCCAAGTATAAAATGTGAGAAGTGATAACTATTCTTTATTTGATAGCAGTACACATATATCACAGTAAAATGCCTTTCAGTAGTAAAAAGAAGAATCTTTTGATATAGGGAATTTCAATCAAATTGGCAGCATAAACAACAATATAGACAGTTGCTTCCTCATCTTTAACCACTGCCTTTAACAGGCTGATGAACACAAATTGAAACACAGGCGAGTCTTTGGCTTGGCTCTGAAACCATTTTTTAAAAGATCATATTCACTTAACAAGCCAATTTTACTTAAATTGGGACTGTCCAACAACAACAAAAAATTCTGTGAACATGCACGATCTGAATTCTGGTACATGAATTAAATTACGGTACACATTAAAAGTCACGAGACATTTGCTTTGTAATAAATAATGTCGTGAATATTGCTCATTAGTGGCCTTTTTAAGATAAGATATTAGGTCCACCCTTTCTCCCTTCTTAATTCTGGTGAAGATCATTTTTGTTCCTGGGATGTACTTTCAGGGGTTCCCCAAAGTCTCCATCAGTGTGTCTCCCCAGGTGACGCCTGTGTTCTTGTTGGTGTCTGCGTCAGAGAGTACAGAAGTCTTCCTGACCTTCTCAACATCAAAATCACCCAGTTTGAATTTACTCTCTACTAACTGACACCACAACCACAATAAGCCAAAGCCAGATGTCCCACTCTCCAGAGCTCAACTTTTCGTTGAAAACTTTCATCCGTTTTGGTCAGAGTTGACAATATAAAGTTCTGGAACAGTTTTATTTCATTTTTTTTTTTTGTTTTGTTTTTTGAGACAGTGTCTCACTATGAAGTCCTGGTTGGTCTGGTACTTGCTATGAAGACCAGGCTGGACTTGAACTCAGAGATACACCTGCTTCTGTCTCCTGAGTTTTTAGATTAAAGGCCTATGCCACTATACCTAGTCTCTGATGTAGTTTTATGAACTCATAGAAGAACTGTAGAAAACTTCAGAGAAAATGCTTTGTTTTCTAACTAGCCTGACAGCATGGGGGAATAATATCCCAATCTAAGTATTAAAGATAAGGAACATTTTCCAGGCCCCTGGTTTTCATGGCTATAAGAGGTTTTGTTTTTTTGTTTTCATTTCTTATGAGAAAGGCATTTACCCAGGGGAAATTCTTATGCAGAAAAAGGAAGATTTTTTTAAGATATTTATAACCAAAATATTTCAAAACACAGGTAACTATATTTATGCTTGCTTCTTATTTTAATAACATTTAATCTTACTTCCACAAAGAAATGTTAAGTACTACTTAAGGAATACTCTCTTCCTCAAATGCATGGATTTTCTGCTTTAAATAAAACAGTTGATGGCTTATAAAAACAGTAAAATATGTCATACCCAGCCTCTTCATCTTTCTTGTGATAGCTAAAAAATTAAAAATCTACCCCTGGAAAGGAATCCAGTGAGTCACCCCCAGGTCAGCACTAGGGGTGACTATGAACACTCTTTAATCTAAAAGCTTCATCCCCCGTGAACTTGAGAACACAGTGGTTAAAGCAATTCTTCAGGGTGTTCATGCCAGAGATGTCCTCTGTCTTGAGTAGGGAACAAAATATTGCTTGATCCAAAGATACCATAATAAATGAAGTCCATCTGAACTATCATAGTAACTAGCAAATATGCAGTCAGAGCTTCCATACTGCGGCCTAGTGTCATTTCTCTGGTTCATGTCTTATTAGTCAGCTCAGTGTTTCTTTTCAAATTTTTGTGAAACTAACTGCCACACTGCCTTTAATATCATTGTCCCAACGGAATGCCAAGCAAGTGTAACTGATGTCTAAGTGCCTGTGACTATAGCCTGATCTCCCAGTGAGAGAACACAGATGACTACTCTCCATCAAAGTTTTGAAATCTGAAGATAACTTCTAGAAATAAACTAGTTTCTTCAATTTCCTAGCCTTGGCCTTCCAAAGGTTTGCTTCTTAGAGGTAAAAAGAAACTTTGGCTCATGTGGAGATTCCACATTCATGAATCTAGTCAATGATGATCTAAAACACTGGAGGGGGAAGCATCTCTACTGAACACATATAGACATTTCCTTCTCATTATTCACTAAAAAGAACACTTTAACAACTATTTATAAAGCACTTACATTTTGTTAGGTATTGCCCATAATCTGGAAATGATTTAGAGCACAGGAGAGGATAGATAGATTCTATGCAAATCCTACACCATGTTATAAAAGAGACCTGAATATCAAAGCATTTTGGTAGCTGCAGGTGGTTGGGGAGGCATCTTTATGGATAGATACTGAGGGACAACTGGACCATAAACCAGATAACTTACAGATAACAGAAACTTCTTCCAGGTCTGGAAACCGAGAAGACAAAGATCAAGTGGCAGGAGAATCAGGTTCTGATGAAGCCTGCTTTCTGGTCCATGGATGGTAACTCTTCACATACTAAAGGGATGAGGGAGCCATCTTAGGACTCTCTTACAAGGGCACAAATCTCACTTATGAAAACTTCCCAATGATCTCCCAGAGGCCCCACCTCCTAATACCATGACCTGGGAGGGAGTGGTTAGGATTTCAACATTTAATTGGGGTATGACTGGGAGTCAGGGGAGGCCACAAACATTGCACCCACTAATTGCAGATTCTGATTTGGCACCCAGGAGAGTGCTCTCTAAACACATACTCTCAGCTGCTCACCTGTGATGGGATAGATTCTGAGATGTTTACAAATAGATCTATTTTACAGTCCAATATTAAATACTAGCAAGCTGGGAAGGTTTTATATTGGAGCAGCAGCCTGAAAGCGGTCTTCCCTTTCCTATACCTGGGCAGGCTGAGCCCTGCCTTCATCTTTGAAGACAATCACCGACATGAAAGGACACAGTGCTTCAGAAAAACAGCACTGTTTGGAAGTCAGAACTCAAGTCTAATTTTCCTTCGTCTTAAACCAGTCAAGCAATGGATGCAATTGAGTCTCAGTTTTTCTTTTATGAAAGGGAAATGACCGGAAAGGAAAATGCATAACTCAAATACCAACTGTGTGCGAACAGGAGAAAGCTGCGTAATAACTGCAGGAGGCTCGCTTCTATCCACCTTATGCTGCAGATGAGAAAGTGGAGGTTCTGAGAGAAGTGACAACCACAGTGTCACATTCTGAAAGACACAGGCAGAATTCCTTGGGATGGTTTTCCAGGCTCTACCATGCCCATCAGAACCCCAAGGATGCCAGAAATTATAGGTTTGGAGTTGGGTTTCCAAGACATTGTGAAGGTATTTTGTCAAAATAAATTGGTTTTAAAGAATTAAAAGTTTATTAGAATAGTGTTATAGTTTTGGACCTGATTCCCTCAGATGTTGAAAAATAGTTCTGAATGATAATAGGTAGCATCCTTGAAGTGAATTCCAATGACCAAAAGGCACACCGTGTTTATGTACCGCGTACACTTCTTCAGGTTTTTAATGCCTGTTAATCTTACTCATATACAGTTTCACTTGATCCTCCTAGCTCCCCACGAGAAGGCTCAAAGAAATTACTGCTCATGTTTCGTGGACAGAGAATTTGTGGTTGCTGTCACTTTGTCTCACTGGCGATTTCAGCACTGGCAGTGATGGGGACAGACGGTCAGAGCACAGACTAGCCTCCCACCCCAGCAGCCTGACGCACATGCTGTGCTCAGATCACACCTCCTGGCCTCCCGCTGCTCTCTCTCCCCAGTGTATACACCAGCACAGACTGAAAATGTCCAGGCTCCAGAGTTATCTTTGAACAACAGAGGAGAACAGAGCAGTAGCCAAATGTCCTGTCTTTATGGGCGAATGGAGAGAATTCAGTGTCGAGGTGCCAGGAAGACCTCATTGCCTGTAACCTGTGTTTTTACTAGCACACTCACAAATGTCCCCTTTCCCTGTCTCACTGTCTCCACCCTCTCATCTTGCTACTAAGTAAACTACTTGTATCCAAGTCCTTGTCTCCAGCTCTGCCTCTAGGGGTCTCAAAGTCTGAGATGTGTGGAAACTCAGGAGGGAAAGTGATCTGCCTGGGGCCATGTGACGGAAGAGGAAGAAGCGGCTCTCTGTCCTGGATGCTCTGGTTCTGAATCCAAAGCCTCATTTTCCACTCCACTGTGTGTAAGGTTAAGAAACTGCCATTGATCAAAATCAATACAGAGTAAGCTTGAAAAGTACATGTTTAAGTGTAAAATTAACAACAAATGAGAACTGTTGCCTTTGCCAGGGTTACACAGATGATCTAGCCTACCTTAAGAGATTTGTATTTCTCAGAATTTTAAAGTATTTCATTTTATTCTGTTGGTAGTATCTCATTTATTTGTGGAAGTCATATATGTGTTAAGTTCCACCCCAGGCTTTAGAGATGAGAGAGCTCAAGGTTTAGAACTTGCAGTGTTGCTGATTTAACTCCTATTAGAGCCGGCACCAGAATCTTTTCTATTCCAGGTGTGTTCTAGGCTTTGCCTAGCAAATCTGTTCAAAAGCAGGAGTACGGGCCACCTTCAGGGAAGAGCAGTGGCTTGAGCCTCGCAGTGGTGTTTCTCTATCTGTCCCTCTCCCCCCTCTCTTCTTCCTTCCTCCTTTTCTCTCTCCCCCTTCCCTCCTTTCCTTCTCCCTTCCTTTCTTCCCTTCCTCCTCTTCCTTCTTTCTTCCTTTGTATCTTTCAAATTTTCCCATTATCCATTTGCCACTTCCCAAGATTTGTTCCACAGTTATCCTTTGAGGATCAGTCCTCTTGAACATTCAGCCTACTGGCTCCAGGTCTGAAAACCTTGCCGGTCTTCACTCTCGGGGTTTACAAGATGAGCGGCTTAGAGAATGGAAAGGGTCCTCTACCTGAGCAATCAGCATGCACATCAAAGTTCTGCTGGGTTCGTGGAGAAATACACGCTCTCTTATGGTTAGGAAGCTAAGCTAGAAGACCACAAAGCTTAGGGGTCTAGAAAAGCCTGCTTGACAATGAACCAATGAAGCAGTGGGATGAATGAACAAAGACAGGTGAGGTGACGCGGATCTAGTGCTACCTGAATTTAGATTTGCGGCTGGGCTGTTTAGTCATAGAGGCCAATACATTACTGGTTCAATCGCCTTTCAAGCTTCTGCCACATGAAATGCAGCAAGCCTTGAGTGAAACCACCTGTGAAGATGCAAATGCCTGCTTTCCACAACCTAGGAGTGGGCTAAGGGGTCAAGAACGAAAAACAGAGCTCATCAAATGCTGGCAGGCTCCTTTGCTCCAGCTTCAGAGAGCCTGAGGAATGAGGTCCTGCTGAATCTCTTTATGAATCCACAACAGCAGGGCCTCCGAGGAGACCCTCATCTTTAATGCAAGACAAAACCTACCGTCCATTCAGCTTCCACCCAGAATCAAATGGAATCCAAGTTCAGGCAGAAGACCTTACATTGGGAATTCTTTTTGTTCATCTTTCCTTCCATTTTAAAAAAGAATGAATTTATACAGAAGTATGTGCAACCTCTGGGTTCTATATGAATCCCTACCATCTAGAAAATTGAATAACAAGAATTTAAGATGTAGATAGGAGAGGAAAATTTTGAACTCAATCTCAGAAACTTGCCCCAAGGTAATATGGATCTGGAGGGTGCAGTACACTGCGTTTATTTGTAAAGAGTTCCTCCCTCTGCCCCCTGAGAAAAGGCATCAAATATTTACTCCAGAAGGCCAAGTCTCAAGTCTGGAATGCAGGCAGGCTTGTTAGTGAAGGTCAAGCCTGGAACACAGGCAGGCTTGTTAGTGAAGGTGCCTAAAGAGTTTTCAGAGCTCAAAACAGTGTCTGGCTACAGAGGAGGTGGGGAGGAGGGGACAAAGTCACCGATGACTAGCCGTCAAAAGGAGTAAGGGCAACGTGCCAGCCCAATTGCGAGCATGCTCCTTTTTAAACACACATGTGGCTGAGGCAAGGTAAGGATCTGCTTCTTGTCTTACATCGTCCTTGGAGTAGCTGAGGTCTAAGATTGAACCAGTGACTTACCTGATGAACTCCACAGAGTAATACTGAATTGGGGTGCTTCCTTCATTCTCTCCCGGTTTCCAAGAGAGGGCCACTTCAGAATCAGAGACCACAAGGACGCATGGCTGCTGGGGTGCTGCTGGGGGCAGGCAGGAATCTAGGCAGGGTGACAAACACAGCTAAACTTGGTCTCCGCTGCCGGAGAGGTTGAATACATAAAAACAGGTACATTTTCCACAACCAAAATATCTCTGTTTGGAACAGCTTCAAAACCCAAGTCAAACACCAGAATCACAGCAGCTTTCACCTTGTAACTATGGCTCCAGTCGATGAAAGCTTGTCTTCCTTTTTCTCCCATAACTTCAGACTGGAAGGACAACAAAGTTGGCTTCACTGGCCCTGGGACACATGGTGTGAACCCCAAGACTCTTCCACCACTTCCCCACCTCCTGCTAACCTTTCATGTGTGTTTCTATGTTGGAATTCATATTTACCCCTAAGGAAATTAAATGTCTAACATGGCAATGGTAGGACATGTGGAAAGTCCCCTCATGTGTGGAGAGGATCCTGTCACTTAGTACCTGTTACTGTTTCCATGTCCGGGTTCCTAAGCACTTCTTGTGAGTCAGGGTGGAAATACGTTGACATCACTTCCCTACATAGAGAGCACCATAGTGAGCAGCAACTACAGTCAATACAGCTTTGTACTGCAGTGTTCGCCCCAATGCCACTTGTATTAGCATTTGCTGGATTTTTTTTTTTTCCTATGTAGACATCTCTCATTCCCCTTCCTCACTTTAAGTGACCACTATTCACTGGTCAGCCTCATCCTCACTGTCAGAACTCTGAGTTCTTTCTGCAACCCTACGTGATATGTTCCTGCAGCCTAAGGGCAACACATCTTTCAGTCTGTGACCATATGCTATTTAGATAATGCCTTGGCTCACCCTACTAAATTCTGAGAAGACAGAGGCATGCTTGCTCTGGTCATCAGTGACTTGTTAGAGCATAACACAGTGTCCAGCACATGCTGCTTGCTGAATGAAGACGTGAGTGAACGGGAGTCCATCACGTGCCTATTATTAATTAATCCGAGCCTATTTTTACCTTGAGACAAAGTAGTCACGTGTCGAGGAGAGCTAAGCCGCCCTTTGCCCGTCTGGCTGTAAGCTGCTATGCTCACTCGATATTCAGTGCCTGGTTTCAAATTTCCAATCACTTCCTCCTGTCAATAATCAAGCAAGAAAAGTGCCAACAATTAGAAGTTCTATTTGGGAAAATTGGACAGTTTCCATAAGGTTAACATCCTGAGGCTTCTGGAAAATTGTTTGGGGAAGAGACTGTTTTGATTTATCTAGGTTTGGCCCAGTTATAAAATTTTCAAAAAGGGAAACATCAGGATGCATTTGTCAAGTCTGGAGGGTTTTTCTTAACTGGATTCTATGCACTGCCCCAGAGCTGGAGCTCATACTATCAAATGCTCTTCTCAAGGCTGCTGGAATTCAAGCAATGAACTTTTAGGCCTGAGAGCCCCAGGTCTTTCTTTCCATTTACAAATTGTAACATTCAAGGGCCAGCCACACAGCAAATTGAGGTCTTGATTTATACCCATAAAGTAGGAATGGAAATTTTGATTCTCGATTTTGAAACAGTGGTAGACTCACCAAGAAAGCTTTCTTAAAATAAATTGTGAGGCATGACTCCTAGACTGTCTGATTCAGGGGTCCTGGGGAAGAGTCTAAGAATTTGCCTTTCTGACAAGTTCCTAGGTGATGTTGATACTGATGTTGCTTCCCACTCCCTGCCTGAGAAGAACTGGGACTAATTAGGGATGGATGCATAAACTTCCCTGCAGAACCACACTGGGCAGAAAGAGGATCTGCTCCACCTTGGGCTTCAGAAAAAGTGTCATGTCTGCAAGGCAGCAATGCTGCGTAGGACGGATCTGCATACTGCAACAGAAAAAGCACCAGCTTGGAGCCAACCAGTCCTGGGCTTGAATCTCTGCTCTTCTGTGCGTTACTAGCTGTGACCTTCACACCAAATCTCCTGAGCCGCAACTTACTCTCCTGTAAAATGGACATGGCAATAGCTGTCGTGCATGACTGTAACATTTGAGATAACATGTTTACCGTAGCTTGTATGGAGTGCACGCGTAATGAAGGGGCTGTAAGTGATGACTCTCCTCTGCTTAACTAGGCTCACCGTTCGCTCCAAGACTCAAGCCCTCCTGCCCTTGACACCTTCTTTGACCACTTAATCTAGTGCTCCCACCTACTAAATATTTTATCACTAATTTGGCACTTATGTACACAGGATGAATCTTCCCAATCCAAAATTCCAAAATCCAAAGATTTTTGAACAGTAATATGATATCACAAGTAAAAAGTAGTATATTTGTCTTCATGTGACAAACCAGAAAAAAAAGGTGCATT
This sequence comes from Eospalax fontanierii, assembly GCA_035773235.1. Lineage (NCBI taxonomy): Eukaryota > Metazoa > Chordata > Mammalia > Rodentia > Spalacidae > Eospalax > Eospalax fontanierii. Next base: position 85,855,015 of record CM069527.1, read on the forward strand.
TAAAAATGTTGTATGAAGTTATCTTCAAACCATGTGCATGATGTATCTATGAGGCACGAGGCATGTTTATAGTTCTGTCCTATCGGCAATTTATCTCTACACACGCACGCATGCACACACACACACTCACTCACTCACACAGGGCCAAATCAGAAAATACCTGAAATCTGTAACCCTCGGCCCCAGGCATTTGGTAAGGAACCCTTAAGCTGTACTTTAAATTATCACTATTCCTTTGAGGGGCTTGAAAACCATTTAAGACTAAGGATTCTCTCTTATATTTGTTCATAACATTTTCTTCAGCTGCTTAAACATTCATTGTCATTTAAGAGAAATTAGGAGTTGGAAAAACGTTTTGAAAGAATTCAACAAATAGTGATTAAAACTGAAAACATTAGTTCTTAATCCCCGAGTACATACATATGACCAAATCTCAACTAATTATTCTTTCTCCTAGAAAACCAAAAAGAACACCATCTCCCGTCCCCCTCCCCTAAGCCAAAAATTCGTGATACTTCACATGCTCCCCTTCCTCCTCACTGTCATCCAATCAGTCATCAGTGAAGCTGATGGCACCTTTTTTATTCCACTTGAATCTGTTTATATCATTTCATTCTTACAGTCATTTAAGTTCAAATCCTTATAATTAAGACAATGGGCTGAATTCTGTCTGCCACCAATACTGCACGTACCTCCAACTGAGACTTCACAATGCTGAGCTAGAGTTATCCTCCTAAAGCTCATATCTGATCCTATCGCTTTACACTTTAAAACTCCTTTAGAATAGTGTATGTGTGTCCTCCCTAGTGCATCCTTCTAACAGCATCCATGCCATGTCTTCTTGCATTCGACATTCTAGTCATACCTAAGAACTTGGCAGGGCTCATACTTCAGACATTCAATTCCTTACCTCTGGGCCTTTGAACCTGCTGCTCCTCTCCGTGAAATGCCCTTCTCCCTACTCCTGCGTGGCTCACCCTGCTCATCCTTCATGACTCAGTTCAACTGAGACATTACCTCATTTCTTTACCCCATCTCCCAGTCTGGTTAGATGTCCCTCCTCTGCACTTCCATGGAGTCCTTGGTGGCCCTAAATCTCAGCACTACTCACCTCATATTGCAACTGCCTGTTTGTTACCACCCCACCCAGTTGAAGGCAGGAAGCAAGTTCCTATTTCTCTGGCATCTCAGAGCTTAGCATAGTATTATAAAACACACAGCCAGTGCTCATATAATGCTTTGGATGAATAAGTAAGCTGAAGTGAAAAGAAAGAAAGAAATCAAGAGCCAAGATGTCGCAGAGAAGCAGATTACCTCATCATGAAAAGAGCTTCAATCACTGACCCTCTATCTTGATCAAGAGAATCATCTATGGTTTGAATGTAACACCCTCCCCCCAAGTTCATGTGTTAGGGCTAAATCCTCAGTACAACAACATTAGAGATGGAGCTGAGTGAGAGGTGATTAGATCACGAGGAGAGAGTCCTCAGCAGTGGAGTAATTTTTTTAGTTATTTATTCTGAAGAGTGAGCTAGTTATTGTGGGAATGGGCTAGGTGAGTTCTTGAGAGATAGAAGCAGGAGGCTCAGAAGTTCAAGGTCATCCTTGGCTATACAAGCAGTCTGAGGCCAGTCAGACTCTGTCTCAAAAATAAATAATAATTAATTAAAAGTGTAAATAAAAGTGAATTGGCCCCCTCACTCTCTTGTGTTCTCTTGCTCTCTCACCTTCCTCGATGCAATGATGCCACAAGATGCTCCCACCAGATGCTGAGCAGATGTGCCTATTATGCCCTTGAACACTCAGCCTGCAAAATATGAGGCAAATAAATCTCTCTTCTTTATAAATTACCCATGATGTTTTGTTCTAGCAGCACAAAGCTGGCTAAGACAGCATCCTTGCCTGAGGCTCCAGAGTCAACAATTCCAAAAGACTGGGCTGATTTCTCTTGTCCTCCGCCATGCATGCTCGCAGAGCCTTCCATTTCTGTCATGGAGTCCCATAGCTCCTTGTCTGTCTCCAGTCTTCACCTTTGCCTCCTCTTCCCATCTCCATCTTACACAGACCTTCACATGAGGTGAAGGTCTTCTCATGTTGAACATGAGGCCTGTGTCCACGGCACCCTCTCCGCTTACTCTACTTCCTTGGATACATCATAACTCTGTCTTATTTCCCCATATTTAGGTCAAGTTGAGACCCCTGGAGTGTGGAGGGAGCAGGTGGGCCTAGGAATTGTTCACTCTTCTGCCAGCTGCAACTCCAGGTTTGTCCCATGGAGCAGTAACACTTTCGAACCAACTCAATGTTCTATAGGCTTTTGTTGAAGGATCCTTTCACCTAGGAAGTCATCATCATAAATGAAATGTGGGGAGCTGTGACATGATTTCATAGGTTAGTGTAGATGTTGCCATGAGCCAATACCAAATTCGGTTGCCATTACTTATCATTTATAGATGTGATCTCTGTCCTCAGAATAACTTATCTTTGTACATATGCTCTTATTTAATTCCATTTTCTCAGGAACATATACTCAGTGACAAAGTAGGGATTCAAATCCTACTCAGTTTGGGTCTAAGGACCAAGTCCTAACTGGATAATACCTATAATAAACAAGAAATATTTATACTGAGGACATGATTATTATTTGACTATGAACATGGAAGTGCATGTATCAGAAATGAAAATCCCCCAAATTATATTTTTAGAAATGGCAAATATAGACAAATAAGCACTTAACACTGCTTGTTGGACATGGAAGATTAGCACTACCCTCAGTCTTGGGAGAGGCAGACACCAGCTGTTTCCAGTTGGTCATTTCCTGTGCTGACATGCTAGTAACAGTGAGAAGGAAGAGTCCTGAGAAGTTGGGGCCACAGAGAGAGAGGTAGATTCAGTGATCTGTCACTTCTTCCACTAACATCTCTCCTCCCAAATGGAACTCCTCAGGATGCTGCAATTGTGAAAACTTTCGAATTTTAAAATAAAATGCCACACAATGCTACAAATCTTTATACCTCTGTCCTTATATGTCAGATAACTACCACGTTAGCCTCATATCAAACTGCAGAAAATGTTGAATATGCTCTTCTCCAAATAAAAAAGTGTTCTGTTGTGTTCTGCTGCTTTGTAGAAGTCTGAAAACAGGCCAAGGTGTTTATCTTTCTTGAGTGTCATTTCTATACGAGATGCTGAGAAGTTGCATTTTTGGTGCAGAAACCAGAGTGCATCCCGTAGTCTTCCCCCTCCCCCCACCTTGTCTTCATTTTATTTTTTGGCAAGGTTGAGTGGTGCCAAATAACCATGATTTTTGTCTATTCTTTTCTGAAATACAAAACCCTTTCAAAGCTTTGCATCCTTTGTCTCTCCAACACCAGGAATATCTATCAAAGGATCAGTGATTCTGAAAGACAAGTCATTCATTTCACTGAGCCCAGGAAAAAGCTGAAGTAAGCGAGCTGTTCCTGAGGACGCCTGTCCTCCTCACAGGCTGCCATAGTAGCACGCTTGCATCTGAAGATGGGGTTTGCCAGATACATTTATGAAGCATTTTGAAATTTTAAGGTTTTGGCACACTATTGCCTCTTTTATTTCTTACCACGACTGAAAGGTCAGTACTATTACCCTTATTTTAATATAGATGCTGAAATTAGATCCAGACAGCATGTAGCTGTCCCAAGCAACAGTGGGTCTAGCTTCCATTATAAAACATTTCGTGACTTAATCTTTCCAGTCTCCTGGGCTGCTGGGCATAGCACATCAAGTTCTAAGGCTAGACCCTGCTTGTCCAGAGTTCAGGTGTTTTTGTATCTACTGCCCTAGCACTCCCTCCATTCAGAGTCTGATCTGATGAGCGATCTCCTCTTGTATCCATTCGCTCCTTGCTCATAACAGAATCACTGTTTTCCAGGTGGACCTTGGCCAGCGACACCCAGTGTAGCATGTGGGCAAATTCTTTCCAGTACAACAGGAGTGAAAATATGGAGGCCAACTTCTAAACTACTCTTTAAAAGGAAAGTGTGTACATTCCTATTATTATTATTATTTATTATCATTTATTGGCTACAATGTGGCTGTGGCAGGTAGCCATTTTGGACCATGGGGACAAGGGTACAACGTGTTGGCAGAACAGTGGGGTGGAAAAGTCTAGAGCTCAGAGAAACTACCACATAGCTCTAAACTGGTCATATAGAGAGTCATGGGAGAAAGAAAGCACATCTTGCTAGAATCACTTTAAGTTTCTGGACCAGCTGACTGCTATCCTGGCTAGTATATGACCCAAGCTATAAAACCCACCTGGTGACCATGTAGGAACTGCACCCCTCCACCCCCAAGAAAGGACTAGTCTCTGCTAGACACTTTTGGTGCTACACTGATGAAGCCAGTGTTGGGTGGCTCTTAAATTAGGTCTATGACCCTGACTTTGGATCCTCCCCCATGCCATTATTCTTTTCTACTGCTAGAAATCTGGATCATCAGTTTCAAAAAATGCAGCTAGAGGTTGTCTTATTCACTGTTATGATAAGCACACTGAGAAGAGGCAGGAACTGAGTACTGTGTCAAACAGGAGCCAGGAGACACAACTTCTGCTGCCCAAAGACCGGTGTGGCTGTGGAGTAGCATTGCAATGGTTTCACACCAGTGTCCTTTAAGTCTGCTTAAAGAAACACCCTAGGTAGGTAGTAGGTATGGACTCAACTTTACAGCTCAGCTCTAAGTCATAGTTATGCCTCTTTTGCCTTTGAATCCATTAAAAATACCTAATGTCATCCAATGGAAAATGCTGAAGGTAAACACACACACACAGAAATAAATGAAACAAATCTTTACAAAGATACAAGAACAATGAGATGGATGGGAGCCCAGAGAGACAAGTCCTCCTTGTGTGGATCACTCTTGAGTGGTACAAGACAGTTAGTATCCTCGGTGTTTGCCCACTAAATACTCACACATGTTTCTATATGCCACCTAGTAGCCAAGATATCTCCAGTGAGTAAGCATAGCTAGCCTACCCAGACCTACCTTCATTTACGCCAAGAAATTCTGAAGATTTCAGTGACCTTACCTAAGGTCGCCCTTGCTCAGGTGATAGAGTGGAAACTACATTCAAATCGTCTGATTCCTACATTTTCTCTATCTAACCTTAGATTTGATTCAAACAAAATCACTCATGTGGGTCAGTCAGATCAGTAGGTTCCAAAGATAAGCAACACAATCTACTGAGACAGCAGAGGAAACCAGAACTACTTCTGTTTCTCTCTTCTTCTACGATTCTGTGGGATGTTATAATGTATATAATAAATTAGTACAGTGCTATATGTATAATTTATGAATCCATAAATATACATGCATTGGTGAAAGTTCAAATGTTTTAACTGATGGTACATGACCAAAATGTGTGGAGACCACCAGTCTAAATATTATTTTCTATTTCTAACTCTAAAATAATACTATCAAGTTGTCTTGCCTTATTTTATTGTTTTGTTTTCCAGGATGGAACCTGCAAGTCATCTTTCTGAGGTAAAAATAAAGTGGGTACAAAATGCTAACCAAATCAGAAGCCTCTAGAAAGAAGATGATCAAAGAACACTCAGAATTCCACATTACCAGCCAGGTTATTCTGCTCAAATTATCTTTGTTTTGTTTCCCTTTTCCAATTTATCATTTAAATCAGACTAATCATTTGTCAACCCAGTCTCTTACTTGGCATTCAATCTGGAAAATCAAATGAACTTTTTTTTTTTTTGAGACAGATTATCACTATATAGCCCTAGCTATCCTGGAACTGTTTATGTAGAGCAGGCTGGCCTCCATCTCATAGATATACCTAACTCTACTTCCCTAGTGCTGGAATTGATGCTGGAAATCACCATGCCTGGCAATTCAACCTTCTTTTTGGTGATAGGTCCTATCTTACTGCAAGAAAATTCTGGGACAGTCAGAGAAGTAAGGACAAGAAAGGCTAAAGGGGAAGGACTTCCTCTAGCATGATATTCACTAGTTTAAAAACTTTTGTTCTTTTCCAGTATGTTTCACTTAGTCTTAGAACAAAGTTTAAATGACTTCAAACTTTAAAGATGTTTCTCTTAGCCTTTCTTTGCCATGTTAGACAAAGAAACAGGAACACAGATAAAAGTATTCCTTCCCTAAATGATAAAAAAAATCTACCTGCTAGGTGAAACCTCCCTTAGACTTGGTCAGAGTAGTCCAACAGACTCTCAAAATAACACAGGCTATGGCCACAGCCCTTGTTTGCCTCCCAGAACTTGAAGGGGGGACCCTATTGATGAAGACAGGACAAACTTCAGTCATAGGACCTAGAGCAATCCAGCTGGAACTGACCTGAAAGCCTCTTCCCTGAAGACTAGCTCTGATGGTATCAGGATACTGGGCAAGCTCCCAAGGGGGAAAACCAATCAATGGTCCAACCTAGCTATAAAGCCTAATAAACACAGTAATGGCAGGTCAAGCAACTTATCTGTTCTGCTGCAGTAGCACTCTTATCTTTGGGAAATTAATCAACAGCTGTCTAATGCACATAAAGCCTGTTCAGTGGGAGGGAACTCATATATGGTACTGTATTCATGATTGTAAGAGGTCATAGATCCTAGAGAAAAAGTGACTTTTGTCATATTCCTAGACTAATGCAATTTCTTACTGTACTCCAAATATGTATCTTTATATTCACAAATGAATCTCTCACCACTCATGAAAGAAACTTTTTTTTGCAACAGATGGAGACTATCTCAGAGCTCTATAACTTATTCTCAAAATAAGTGTCTGTGAGAAGCCCAGCCCTAAGTGACACATCTACAATGGACCCTCTGTACCTAAGACTCAGGAAACACATGGAACAGGGGTCAGAAAGAATACTAATGGAGCTTCAGAGTGTGTGTTCCTGGATAGGAGTCCTATATCAAACCTCTGTCACCCAGGGCTCAGGGACCATTGAAGAAAGGGTGGTGGAAAGACTGTAAGAGCTGGTAACTTGCTCATATAAACTTACAGCAATGATGACAGCATACACAAGACCCATGCAAGCTCAAACTAGACAAAAGCCTGGCACAGAAGTGGGGGAACAGGTAAAAAGCTCCAAACTTGGCTGAGGAACTATTAGCAACCCATAAGTACTGGGAGAGGGAGAGTTTGTTTTCTTTAATATTTGACTTCATAGGTTGACTAGGCTCTGGTGGATGGACTCACACAGACATTTGGGAGCACAAACATGGTTTGATAAAAGCCTTAGCATACATGACAAAATGCGTGAAATCTGGTGGGGGTGCTACAAAATGTGTGGGTAGCGGAGAGGAGTCTAAATATGATTATGATGTATTAGATGAAATGTGCAAAAATTCAATTATCTTTTTATAAAAAATACACCTGCCAATTCTACCACTAGGTATCTCCAGTGGCCTTATGTGGAATGGGGAAAATGCAGAAAAAATACTCAATATTTCAGTGACGAGGTTCCTCACTTCCTGGATTCTGGATTGGGGTAGGAGTTTAACTTTCTTAAAACATACCTAAAAAAATTTTTTTAATGATCAGGTGGTCCCTGAAGAGAAAGGAAAAGAAAACAGGAGAGACATCAAGAGTAAAAGAAAATTTGTAGGACCAACCAAAGTCACGAGCACCTGCCTCTGTCCATAGGTGCAGCAGGGGCTAAATGCACTCCTCTGCAAAGTGAAGCACCATTTTAACCACTAGTGCAATCCTTATTCTGTGCAGATGTGCTGAGGGTTGTCAAATCATTGCCTCACTGAATTCTTACAACATCTGTATGCTATACGGTATGATGAACTACAGAGATCTCAAATGTCCTCTGTTTGTGGCACACTTTGTTCATTAGAAACAATTTTATAGCATCTCTAGACCAAAAGAAATGCATAACAGCTCCATTTTATTAAGTAGTATATCCAAACAGCTTCTTAATATTATTTCACAGAGATGTTGCTGTTTTCCTGAAAGTTCACTATTATCATTGTTATTGAGCATGCATTAGAAGACAACTTTGTGAAGTCAATTTTCTCCTTCCACTTTTACATGGCTTCTGGGGATCGAACTCAGGTCACCAGGCTTGTGTAGCTAGTGCCTTTATGCTCTGAGCCATGTGGTCAGCCTGAAAGTTTTAAAATATTACATAGTGACCTTGTGAGTTTGCTGAAGACCCTGACACATGGTTTGGGAACCACAGATATATTATCTATCGATTTGTCCCTCCATTCTGTATATTGGACAAATGTCTCTACACCTCCCCAAACACACATCTGCCACATGTGCACACACACACACTCATTCCTAAAGTTCAAACCATTTCCTCCATTAGGATTTTTCTCCCTTGAATCTGACTCTCTAGAAGTTCTGTGTTTCAATTTCTAACTCCAGGTTTTACCTCTTTACTTGCCTTTCTTCAAATCTATTAAATGGCAAGGTTAATGACATACAATCTCATAGACTTCTCTAATTGTTTATCAGATAAACTAATTGTTTATCTAGTTGTTTATCAGACTGAATATATGTTTTGTTTTGTTTTGTTTTGTGGTGCTGGGATTTGAATGCTGGGCCTCTAATATGCTACACAAGTACTGTACCATTGAGTTTCAGGCTCAACCTCTCTTTTAACTTTTACTTTTTAAATTTGCTTTATTCTTTTCTTTTGAAATAGGGTATCAAAAGTCACTCAGGTTGGTCTTGAATGTACTCTGCCTCACCCCTAGGCAGATTTTAAACTGATATCCTCCTGCCTTAGCCTCCTGTATAGCTGAGATTATAGGCCTGTCACAAAACTAAATGCCATTCTTAAACAGGGATTGTATACTGTGTTATGGTGGACACATAGAACCCACTATGCCAATTGCTGACATCAGCTAGATGATGGAGTACTTGAAATTGACAGGATGTCCCATGCCTAGGTGTAAATAGCAGAGGGAGTATATTCAACATAAGAGTCATCAGGCATGATAACTAATGTCTATTAGTATTTTACATTTATGAAAGGCTCTACAAACATAGTTTTACTTATTTTCACTGCAGCCTGATTATTACATTTCTTCCATGGGACAAAACCAAGGTTTAGACAGTCTAAGTGACTTTGGTCAAAGTTCCAACCTGCAAATAAGAGGGGCAGTTCTGGGAGCCCAGTGTTCTCCTTCCTGACCTCTGCTTCACATCTTCCCAGGATGTGGCTTCACAGAGTCGCATTTGAAGCCCAGGTTCTTTGTGCCAGGCAGGCTCTCGGTTTCAAAGCTCTGTGACTTCCATACCTGAACTGTGTTTTGGGTAGAGCAGTAAGCCTTGTAGGACAGGAGGCTGGGCTGGATGGGGACACTACTGGGCAAAATGCCCACTCCTTGGTCAGGTCAATATGCTTATGGAAAGTTCCAGGGTAGTTTTCTAAATGAAGCCAACCCACGCTCCCAGCTTAGGAAAAAGCAAACCACAGGCTGGGAATAAGGGCCTCAGAGGCTAACAAGAAGTACTTGAACAAATCAAGTTGGGACTCAAGGCTTATAGGAAAATACAAGCAGGTTGAAATGTACTGCCAGCCCTTCCAGGACCTGAGAGTCTGGGTAAAATGAGACAGGGCTGGGGCTTAGACCTTGGCCCTGGGCGTGCGGTTGTTGCTAGCTCTTCCTAATATATGACTTGGAAGACTTACTTCACCTCCCTGTCTCAGCATTCCTGTCAGTAGAATGAGGTCATAGGAGAGTTGTGAAGATTAAATAGAAAAAACAAATATAAAGCAGGAGGGACAGTTCCTGGCCATGACAGACACTTAATAAGGAATAACAGCTTATCGAAGATGAAAAATAGGTTCCGGCTCTGCTGCACCCAGCCGGCACTTATTAAATAGGAGTGACAGCCACTGCCACCACCACCATCATGACAGTGTTGTGGGAGCTGGAGTACTGCTTTATGGAGCCAGTCAGGGACTCCAGCTTGGGGATAAAGGTGTAGAATAGGAAAGGAGGAGAGGAAAAGGGGAGGAGCCAGAAGACGCCTAAAGAAAAACATTCACTCTGAGAGAAACCCTGACAGGAAACAGAAAAGAAGCAGAGGAGCCCACACATGGTGTTGAGCTGGAAAAGAAAAATAAACAACTTGGACCATTTGAAAATACATCATTTTATTGTATCTCTAGGCAGTTGGGAATACACAGATGTGTCATATTTATTTATAAAGTTTTATTGGGCTTTTTAAAAACTGCAAACTTGAACTATATGAAGAAAAGGATGGGGGGGTTAGGGTAAAGCCACCTGAAAGTAGCTGTCATCACTCATGACAGAAGGAAGTGGGTCCAGGCTGGAAACATTCACACCAAGGCCCTTTCATTAAATGTCTGCCTCTCTGCAGATTAAGATAGCATGCCACAAAAGCAGTATACACAGGAAACATTTGGGAATTCTCATCCACTCGCTCAGTATTATTACATATATGGCAGTACATGCGGTAAGTCAGAAATCTATCTTCATCTCCCCAAGTGTCAAATGCCCTGGTGCTAACAAGGAGGTACTCACAGTGATTGGGGTGTCTTGATCGACAGGTACATTATGTGACTGTTCCTGCAGGGACTTATCCGCACCAGCTTCAGAGTAAAATACCTTGAAAAGAAGCGGAGACCCTGGTGAGAACAGAGCCCATACTTCCCTATGAGGAAACTGCACTCAAAGGCTGTGGGATCCGGAGGTGTGACATCTTGCCCCACAGGTGTTAGGACCCTGGCAATAAACATCAGTAGCACCTGATAGGGTCATAGGTGTGAGGACTGCAGAAAAATATTAGTGAGGAGGATGGATAGAGTCAAAAACTCAGCTCTCAGCTCTCATTTTCCACCCCAAATGGGCCTCTCCAGACATTCATTTCCCACATTTGTATGAAGAGTCCCTACACAGATTTCCCTAGTTTATAAAGACCAGAGGACGTTAGCCACAACCAGCAGCTACTGTTCCTCCGTGCAGAAAGGACGGCAGGGAATAACGGACTAGATTCCAACAAGGGGCTCCCATTCCATCTCAAATAAAATTTTCAGCTCCAGGAGGCTTGGTGCCACCTAGGAATGTGGGCTGGGTGTGGCCAGCTCTCCCAATATCCCAGAGATTTTAGAAATCTGAAATGTCCAGACTACTAAAGTTGACTTACTTCTAAAACCACTTTAAAAGAAAAACATTTTGGTGAACTGCAATCAGTTGAATTGATGGGAAGGACGCAGTCTGTTCCTTCCCTTCTTTATCTCTGTACCCCTGGAACTCTGCGCCCCTGGAACTCTGCGCCCCTGGAACTCTGACAACATTCCACAGTGACTTTCCAGGTCTCTGCGTCACTCTCCAAATTTGGCCATATGTAGTTAGATAGCAGAAACCATGAAACTTGCTTTATATTTTCCTTTTGCTGCATGGAGAAAGGACTGTATAGATCCTAAGTAATGGAGATGCAATGACCAGAGCTTATGAATGCCTGTAAAATAGATCTTAAATTTTCACCAAAGGAGAATAAAGCAGATATTATCAAGGACCGACTAATATAAGGAGACCATGCACAGTATCTCTAATCCAAAAATCAAAATCCAAAATCTGAAATGTTTTGTGTATTGATATGATACCAAAAGTTAAAAAAAAATAGTTCCATACCTGACTTCATGTGATGAGGTCGTACTTGTGACTAAATGCACTAAAATCACACAAAATTGTATGTATAAGGTATATATGAACCATCGTTAGATTTTGTGTTTAGACTTGGATTCTAGCCCCTCCCCCAGTACATCTGCTGCAGAATCTCTCGTGCCCCAGTACTCACCGTGTACCCAATGATGGGGCTCCCAGAATGCCTTGGCATTTTCCACTGAATGCTGAAAGCTGTACAGTTCAATGCGCTCAGCTTGATGTCAAGAGGAGGCCCCACCTTACCTGCCAGGCAAAGGAGGGAGTGTTAAAAGCTCCACATATCATCTTGAGTGTATTTACATGCAATTTGAATGTGTATTCACATCTTTAAGATGGAGAGCATACTTAAAGATACACCACTTCTGATACACATTTGTCTATATGACCTCACTAGAAGTTGACTACTGCTTCTCAACCTGTCACTGATACAGAAATTTGCCTAAGTAGAACCGTAGGTCCATTCTACTACATGCTGTCTTCAGGGATCACGAAAGGAAGATTCATGGTTCACAGTGACATAGACCAAACTCCATGGCTTGCCCTTAAGAATTTGGAATGAAATAAGATAATCAATATTTATCTATTCATAACATGTTTTATATGTATATTAAATACATATATTTGCTTAGCTAGTATATTCTTGTCTTGGAATGGTTTGAAATATGGCTTAGTATAAATGAAATTTAAAACTTTGTTTTACTGTCTGTGATAATTAGTTCTAATGTCAATTTGACACAATGTATAACCGGATTACCTGGGAAGGGGTCTCAGTAAGGGACTGTCTAGATCAGGTTGACCTGTGGGTATGTTTGTGGGGGATTATTTCCGTGATGTTAACTGAAGTGGGAAGACTCATCCTCTATGAGTGGCACCGTTCCATGGGTTTAGATGCCCACTGAGGAGAGGAAGGGAGCTGAATCTGAGTAAGGGTGCACTCAGGGCTCTCTGCTTTTTGGTGTAGGTGTAATGTGACTAGCTGTTCAGGTTCCTGCTGCCTTGTCTTCTCAGCAATGACAGACTGCGTTGTGACTGTCAAGGAACTGTGACCAAACATAAACTTCTTTGGTCAGGATATTTTAACATGGCAACTAGCAAAGAAACTAAGACACTATCGTAAGCAAGTTTATGACTGTAAATAATATATTTTGTAATTCTAAAACAACATATATAATATTTAGAGTACATGCACACACAAATTTTATCATTCAGAAATAAGTTCCATTAGCATTTGAGTAGACTTCTTTTTGGTCACATACAATTGAAAAAAAGTATTTTTCACTATGTATGTACATGAATTTTTACAGTTCATTTAAATTCTTTATTGATTCATTTATAATATGTTGTGTGTATGTACATGCTCATAATTTTAAATCTTATTTTACTTAATTTACCGTCATTAAAACCATTACTTTTAATGACTATAAATCTTTCCACATCATGCTTATGCCGTAATAAATAGTATTGGTAATTTCACTATTATTATGTACTTTATTTTCTATAATTTACCATTTTACATAATGTTCTATGAGGGCAGGAACCAGGTCTGTCTTGTCAGTACAGAGACCAGGAAATAATCAGAGTTGAGCAAACATCCCATAGGTGAATGACTGTTCTGAAATTTGATTCCACTTTCTAATGTATGTATGTGCTTTCTTTTTAACTACTGCATAGAATTCTCCAGTCTATCGATTAAAGTACTTTGCAACTTACAGAAATCCAGTGCATCTATTTATTGAAATGGGACTGATTTCTTATTTCTGGGTTATTTATCAATGTTTCTTTTTCCCCACTGAAATATTTTCATTACTTGAATGTACTTTAATGGTTTAGAAAAGCCAAGGAAATTCTCAGTTAACCTTGCGTACAATATTACACTTACTTTATATTACATATATATTTTTGAAAAGTCTAAAGGCATCCCATACCTTTTTATTCTGATTTTTTATTGAGTATTAAATAGTTAAATGCCTCGACAATGCTTCCAATGACAGAACCCAAGGGTTTTTGATGGACTAATAGAGACCTGATTTTATAATTTAGCATGAACTGTGAGGCCAGGCACCAGGTCCTTCATTCCCATAGATACCTGCACCTGTTCTCAGGAATTTAATCTTCAGTGACTCTCTGCTTCTTCCTAGTTCATGACTCCAAGTCCCATCATGACTCTAAGCCCCATCTGATAAGCCAACCTTAGTCCATGTATTTCATCAACAATGGGACTTAAGAGAAGGGATTAGTCCTTTCTAGTTTCCAAACCCGGAAATGCCAGGATATGAGGATACCAAGGCTAGCTACAAAACAGAAGGCATCCAAAAGGAAGGCAGAATCTATAAGAAAAGAGTAGATAGAAATCACATGGTAACAACTCTTCCCTAAAGAGCATTGATCATCAATCTCATTAATGGACATTGAGGTTGTTTCCAAAATTTCACTCAATAAAATGTTGAAAAGAGTATCTATGTGCCTTCTTGCATGCATGAGTAGCACTTCTAGATGGATATCTTTGGGGTAGAATAAGATACAGGTTTTTCAGTTTTTATTAGTTACTGACATTACTATTCCTAAAAGATCAGACAAATGAATTTTTAAGTGCGTTCTACTTTGAGTGAGTTCTTAAAGCAGATAATTTCTCAACATTAGCATTGTTGACATTTGAGTTGGGTAGTTCGTCATGGAGTTGTCCTAAAGCACAATAGAGTATTTAATAGCATTATTGATTCCCCCCCCCACACTAAATAATAGCAGCACTCTCCAATGCAGTTGTGAAACCAAGAGTATCTTGTTTGTGACTAATAAGCCCAGGGGAAAGACTGATCCCCACACAAATTTGCTAAGAACTGCCAATTTACAAGAACGAACATTTTAAAGTCTTTTTAATAAGACAACTTATATAGAGGAATGTAGCCAATTTATTAGTTCATGTCCCAAATAAGTAACATGGGATTACCAAGTCGGAGTGTTATGACTTCAGAGTTTCTACTCCGTAAAACATACAGTCAAGAGAATAAAAGACAAGCCAAAGACTAGTAGAGAATATTTGCAAAAGGCATATCTGTAAAGGGCTATTAACAAAATATACAAATTCTACATACTAAATGTGCCCTGTTGAACCTAAGCCCCAGTGTATGGCTTTGGAGGTTATTAGACTGTGAGGATAGAGCCTCATGAACAGGATTAGTGTCTGCTATGATTTCAGTCTGAAATGTCCCCTGCAGGTACCGATGTTTTAATATCTGGACCCCAGTTGGTGGCACAATTTAGGGAAGTTATGGAACTTCTGGGACCTGGGACTTACCTATAAGATGTAAGTCACTGGGGACAGGCTTTGAAAGTTATGGCTCCCTCTGGTGCCCCCAAACTCTATGCTTCTCAGTCTTCCATGATGTAAACAGCCCACCCATGTGCTCCTGCCGCAATGAACACTTTCATGTCCTTACATGGAAACTTTGGGAACTGTGGGACCAGTACATTTTCCTCTAAAGTTGTTCTGGCAGGTGCTATATCAGTGACAAAAAAGCATGCTTTTAGAAAAGAGACTCTCAACTGCTCCTCCTCCCCTTCTACATATAAGCACACAAGAACAGGGAAAGCCTTTACAGACATGCAATCTCTCAGTGGCATGATCTTAGACTTCCCACATTACACACACCAAACAAGGATATATCCTTCAAGGCTTGCCCTCAACAACTTACATCTTTTAGTTAGGCCCCATGTCCTAAAGTTTCCAAAAATATGAGAAATAAATTTCTGTTATTATGATAATTTGTTACAGCAACTGAACAAACAAAGAGAACAAAGAGTTTTAAAACCCAGTATAAGAAGTCAATTCAGCCAGGTGTGGTTGTGCCTCCCTTTGATCAGCTCTGGGGAGCCAGAGACAGGAAGATCTCTGTGAGTTTGAGGCCAACCTAATCTACATAGTAAGTTCCAGGCCAGCTGGGGCTAAGGAAAACCCTGTGTGAAAAAAAAGAAAAGAAGTAAGAAAAAAATCGATTCAGTTAAAAACTATGATATAGATAGTCCATCAACGATCATCAGATAGCAAATAAGCATATGAAAAGATGGTCAGCACCATATGGATCAAGGAAATGAACATTAAAACAACAATGAAATTGCAATATATACCTGCTACAATGCCCAATATCCAGAATACTTCCAAGAATTTGGAGCAGCAAGACCTTCCACTCAGGCAGGCTCTGGTAGTTTAAGCCTGTAATCCCAGCTACTCTGAAAGCTGAGGCAGGAGAATCAAAAGTTCAGGGTCTTTTTCTGAACTACAGAGTGAATTCTAGGTCAGTCTGGGCAACTTAGTGAGACCCTGTATCAAAATGAAAAAGTAAAACAAGGGCTGGGTATGCAGCTCCATGGTAGAAAGCTTGGCTACCATGGATGAGGCCCTAGGTTCGATTTCCAGAAAGGAGAAAAAATCTCTCCTCATACTGAAAGGAATATAAAATGCTAAGATCCCTTTGGAGAACACTTAGGCAGTTTCTCATAAAAATAATCATGATCTTACAACGGGATCCAGCATTTTATAGCTCTTGGTATTCAAAGATACTCAAAGCATGTGTTCTCACAAAACTCTGTGATGTATATCTATGGCAGCTTTATTTATAATTGTCCAAAGTTAGAAGTAACCAAGATGTCTTTCACTAACTGAGTGGATAAGTAAATTGTGGCACATCCAGGCAATAGATGGGATGTTATATATAAGTAGACATGGAAGAAACTTAAGTGCATATTACTAAGTGAAAGGAGCGAATCTGAAAAAGGCTACATACTGGGTGATTCCAGCTATATGACATTCTGCAGAAAATAAAAGTACTGGTGATTGCCAGGGATTTGGAAGGGGGATGAATAGATGAACATCAGATAATTTCTAAAGAGTGAAACTATACTATATGTACCAAATACCCAAGAGACCCAATTTAAAAGGAGAATGGATTCTGGTCCAAAGTTTCAGAGGCTTTAGTCCATCGTGGCTGGATGAGGGTGACATGGGAACTGAGAAAATACGTATATTAGAAGTGTAGGAATGGCTTTCATTAATGGATATAATCTGGACTATTGACTCTTAATGAACCCCAGCAAAACCACGCTGGTAGCTCTGATGATGGGGGTGCATCTCTTTGGAAACCTCAGTTTAGTACTGTACCCCAAAAGATAATGAATGAATGTGGGTGTGCTTGAAAATTAGCATATCAAAGTGGGTACAGTAAGCACACCCACCCATTGGAGACAGTGGAGGTGGGGAAGGATGCATGACCTTGCATGAGTGACAGAGATGAGAGAAGCTGCATTCCAGAGGCAGTTCACGGGCACAGGCTGAGACCCAGGCAGCCCCATCTGCACTGCTTGAGGTTGGTACAGTTCTGGGAGAGAGATGGCTCTAATAGATAGCTGGGAGAGCTAGTGTCCTCCAAGTTCAGGCCTACTCTTAAAATTTTAAGTGTGGTACTATAAACAGCCAAATACACATGGCTAGAGAGATCATAGATCTTAGAGAAAACCCCAAGGCTGTTACATCTCTAGACAAATGTAATTTCTTCCTATGTGCTAAATATGGAGCCTTATATTTACAGACAAGTATGTCAGTCACTACTCATCAAAGAAGCTTCTCTGGCACCAGATGGAGACTGTTGTAGAATCCCACAACTGGTCACACAAGGGATTAGGTGTCTGTGAAATTCCCAACCCTAAGTGACACATCTACAACAAAACCTCTAAGTGACATATGTACAATGGGACTTCTATACCTAAGGCTCATGGAACATAGCGGAACAAGCAGCAGAGAGAACACTAACGCATCTCTCAACTCTCGTCAATGAAGCTACCTCATGCAGCAGACAGCAATGAATACAAAGGGCCCGAAATGGCCAAAAGCATAGAGATTAAGAGTCTGCAGAGTGTGGGTCCCTGGACAGAACTCCTATATTAAACCCCACCCACCCAGTGCTCAAGAACCATTTCAGAAGAGGGGACAGAAAAATTCTAAGAGTCAGAGGAGGAGGTACACACCCATAGGGAAATACAGCCTCCGGAGACCTTGCTCATATGAACCTACAGCAATGGTGTCAGCATGCACAAGACCCATGCAAACTCAAGCAGACAGAAAAACCAGCATAGAACTGTGGCAATGGAAAGGAAGCCTCAATCTTAGCCGAAGAGGCAGTGGGCAGCTGATTACTACTGGGTGAGGAAGAGCTGATCTTCTTTAAGAGAGTGACTCTAGATAGGCTGACTAGATCCCAGTGAACAAACTTTCTCTGAGGGACATTTGGGGACACTAACTTCACTAGACGGGTCTTAACATAAATTAAAAGAATGCATGAAATCCAGTGGGGGGGTATGGAGGATACTGATGGGGAAGGGAGCACAAAGAAGATTAAGATGTTGTATATGAAAGACACAAAATTCAATTAGAAACAAACAGAAATATAAGAGTCAATCTATTTGTTCAGGTGATTATGATGGTGTAATAACAAATGCCACAAACAAGCAAGCTTTCTCCTTTTCCTATCTGGGACCCCAGCTTTGGGGATGAAGCACTTTCAGGGTGGGCCTTCTCTTCTTAGTTAATCTTCTTGGGAAACACCCTCACAGACACACCCATAGACATGCTTTGCTAATCTCCCAGGCATGTCTCAATCTAATCAAGCTGATAGTCAAAGTTAACCATCACAATATGACAATGCAGTGACGTGTATGTGTCATTACAAAGTTATTCATATCCATGTCATATACAACAGCAAGAATGAACACTAACATACTAATGGACTTTAACAGACAGGCGAATAGAGGTTGGCCAGTTGTAGCAAGTGTATCTCCCTGGTGGGGGCTGTTCATAATAGGAAAGACTGTACTCGTGTAGAGGTAGGAGTGTATACGAAGTCTCTGTGCCTTCTGTTGAAATTTTATATGACTCTAAAAAACTGCTATGAAAAACTCAAGCCTTCTTTCATCTCCTTGGCAGTGTTGAGATCGAACCCAGGACTTTGCATGTGCAAAGCAAGCATGATGCTACTGAGCAACATCCCCAGCCCTAAAAACTTGAATCTTCAAAAACTTGGTGATGGGCATGGTGGTACCTGCCTTTAATCCCAGTACTTGCATGGCAGAGGCAGGCAGATCTCTATGAGTTCTAGGCTAGTCAGGGTACATAGTGAGATCCTGTCTCAACAAACAAACAAACAAAAAACACTTTTTAAATGGGATGAGAAAATAAAGTTAATTTTTTTATACATTTGGGGGCATTTTTCTTTTTCTATTTGTGTATCTTGAATATTTTTTCAGTTGTGTTCTTCCTTTTTTCTCATTGGTTTATAAGAACTCTTGACATGATAAAGATCTGAGTCATTATTTTACCTATATTTTCTCCACAGAGTTTTATGATTGGGTGTGCCTGTGTAATTATCCACTACTAGTCAGCTTTGCTGCTGAGTTAAAAGGTCTATGCTTAGACAACCTCAAAGGCAAGTGGAAATGTGGAGAAAGACAGTGGAAATGGTTTATCACTCCCTCACAGAAATTGAAAATAACCAATAGCACAGTGTATTCATAGTTATAAGAACAGAGCTGCCCCCTAAGCACTGGAGAAAGTTATCATTGATTGTGGCAGGCTTAGTTCAGTAAGAAGGGAGCCAGTCATCATATACTATGTGTATCTGAACAACGGTTCAGTACATAAATTAAAAACATTCTAGGTATTTTAAGTAAAAAAGTAGTTCTGGAAATTGGTAGATTGGCTGGAGGAATGGAGCTCAGGGCTTTCCACTGGCTGTTTTGATAGACAAATGGTTTATAGAAAAGATAAATGGATACATAGGTGGACAGATGGATAAATAAATAGATGATAGATAGATAGATAGATAGATGATAGATAGATAGATAGATAGATGAAAGAGTAAATAAAGAAGGAAAGGAAACAGAGAGGGAGGGATGTTAGAAATCAGGTGTCATTCTACAGCTGAGATTCAGAACCAGGAAGCCTCTGCCTTCACCTTCCCACAGCCAGTGCAGCCTTTAGACATCCAAAATAAGTTGGTGATGGACTCTGGAAAGATGAGTTCTTCTGTTCTCATAGTCTTGGTTGGCTGCAGAAACAGCATAGGAAAGGGTCTTCCACTCCTCTCTAATCTTCATGTCTCCCAAGAATATGTCCGACTAGTAGAACCTAATCTAAGTCCAGAATGCTGGCTGCAAAGGAGTCTGGAAAATGCAGGATTTTCTTTCCAAGTCTTTGCGTTATAGTAACAGTTCCTATAAGGTAAGTGAAATGCATGGGGGAAAAAAATCTCAGCCTGTAGTACCATGACAACTTGGTACCCTAACAGTATAAACTCCAGCAGCTTCTCCTTTTCACTCTCACAGACTCTGGAAAGCATTTAAATCAAACCTTGCCAGGACATTGGCATGACTCATATTTCATTGTCCTTTTCACTCATTTCTTTGCTCTTTCACACATCTGACAAATGCAAATTGAGTTTCTCATATGGACGAGAGGCTGGGTCAGCCAGTGAGGTCACACTATGATGAAGGGATGCAGGGCGTCGAGCAAGTTCACAGGACTCTGCAGTTGGATGTGAGGAGCATTACTGTTGGGCAGCATGTGGCAATTTGGTGGCACACAGCGATATACCTGGCTCTGCTGACAGACTATCAGAAACGGGGCACACAAACTGGGGAAGAAGATGTCCTCGGGAGAAGAAGCTACATCTAGTTTTCCTTAGGGCTGGAAAAGAGTGCCCACCACAAACCACATGCCCCCATCAGGGCTCTGCAGCTGTGTGCACATGGCAGGGAGAGAGAGGACAGCATCAGGATGGCTCTAGGGATTCTGGCTGGGCCATTTAAAGAGTGTGTTTACCATCCAGTGAGCTGGGAATTCATAGATGGATTTTGCTGTCCATAATGGTAGAAAGTTTAGCCCTTCCTCAGGTGGATATGTCAGACATCTGGACCAAATAGCAAACAGATTCCAAATGAACCTGTGGGATGTGGGAAATCGAATTATAGAAAGTAACCGAATTTCAAAATCAGATACTGTTTTTGATAGAGGAATTTTTCTAAGTTTAAACAAGGTTAAAAAAATAAACCCAAGAAGACTGGTGGATTCCAAATCATGAAACTTTCATTATGTACTTCAAAAATTACAAAAAGCAAATTCAGAACAGCAGATTGTGGAGTAAATAATTGCTGCTAAGTGACAGGCCATAGAATATCTTTATTATGAAACTCATAAATATTGTTTTAAAAACATACTGAGACCCTAATAAATAAGACATGAAGAGACAATGCACACAAGACGCATAACCAATAAACACTCACAGGGAAATATTCAAATCTGTGAGTTACTAAAGGAACAATTTTAAAAAACTGAAATGTTCTTTCTGTCTATTAAATTAAGTCAAAATATTTAAGTTAAAGTAACTGATGCTGACAAGAGTACACACATGTACCCCTGTCCAAAAGTCACTTACGACAGTGCAAATGTCCATATGAGCATGCTGGAAGACCACTTGGCAACATGCAATGCCATCCAGAGCTGTAAATCTACTCTTGTCCTTCGGGTCTCGGAAGTGTGACAAACCTGCCTGCACGGAGCATCTTAGAAGAGGAGAAGATGCACACGCGAGAGGCTTTGCATCATATAATCTAAATGCATTGACTGTAATGACCATCTAAATGCACAGAAGCAGAACAACGGCCAGGTCCGTTATGCTGCATCGCCCAGATGAACTCTATGCAAACACTGAGCATGGGGTCTCACCAAGCCTATATGCCAGAAGGAGGACATTAGTGGAGAAATTAGTAAATCTAAATAAAGTATATGGCTTCATTGACAGTATTGTACTAGCAGTAATTCAAGCTTCAGGTTTGACAAGCCATGGAGATAATGTGAGGAAAAGCTTCTTACTGAACGTAGGAAGGAATTCTCTCCACTACTTTTGCAAACCTGAATTAATTTCTACCCAAAATGCTTATGTAGGGAACAAGGTGAGGAGCATTCCTTGCTCATGCCTGCAACCAAATCAGGATATAGTGCTACATTTTAGAAGTGTGCTCAATTGACAATAGTACTGTTATTATGACCATAGGATGTGTTTATTTGAAAAATAACTCGAAGGCAAAAGAAAATGATTAATTGTGACATTCACACAGCTGAGATTTAAGGACAATTTACTGTCCTGTTTTGCTCTATTTGACAAGCTTTATATAATGTTATAGTAATGGTTTCCCACATTTTAAAGACATTCCTTTCAAATGTATTTTTTTGATACAAAGGACAGAACTATGTGGTTATGAGTCAAACAGAGATCCTCAGTTACCTTCCACGAGCAAGCACTGAAGCTTGCACCAACTAGGTTAGAGCAGGCGAAGCTGTTCCATGCTTGTGGTCTTTTTCTCTATTTAATGATAAAACTAAAATACTTTGCAACTAATAAAGCATATATGACCCATAAAAGGTAAAGGTACATCAAATAATGTGCCCATGTCACACACATGTCAACCAACACAGCCAGCTGAAGCTCGTCAGGAAGGAGGCTATTAGAAGTGTAAAAGTGTCACACAGAACTTGCCACGGACAGTGACTAAATGCCCCTAAATGCACAGTAGGGGGCAGCAGATTGAAAAGGACACAGAACTGAGATGAACCCCCAGCTCCTCTCCACGTGGTGGCTGACCACAGCTAGAACAGAACTTTCCACACTATTTCTTTACTCTGTTCTTTAAGGCAGCCTTGATCAGGAATGAAGTTTCACAAGTGTGTCCCCTCGGGCTTCTCATCCCATCAAAGGGATGGCACCACTGGGTCTCACAGGAGACAGGGAAGACAGCAGGGGTGGCGTCAGTAGAGCGAGAGTGCCATAATCAGGACTGTGACTTCACATCACCATGGAGACGCTGAACTAGACTTGATAGGCCCAGTGCTCCTAGTGGGCTGGCTGTACATACCTCACTTGTCCACACATCTATTTGCAAGATATTTCTCTCAGGGGCTGGAGAAATACTCAGTAATTAAGAGCACTTGCTACTCTTACAAAGGACTCAGGTTCAGTTCTCAGCACCCAATTGGATGGCTCAAAACCACCTGTAACTCCAGTTCTAGGGGATCTGATACCTTCTTCTGGCTTCCAAGGCATCTCCACACATGTAGCACACGTACATACAACACTCAGGCACATATACATATAAAATAAAAAAAAATTTTAATTAAATGAAAGATATTTTTCTTTCTCCAAATAACTAACATCCATAACACTACAATTACTATCATCATTATTATTACTATTTTAACTTTTATATCTTTTCAAAAAAGAAATGAAGCTAAACAAATATAGATAAAACCCCCTGTTCCACCTCTGTCCCCTCCCTTCCTCCTTCCTAGGAGAAGGGACTCCGAGCGGTACTGGGTCTCCTTGTGAAAGTTTGTACTCTTGTTTCATATGTGTATTTTCTTAATCTATTTTTTTATACAGGGTCTCTCTGTTACTCCAGCTGGCCTAGAACTTGCTATATAGACCAGAGATCCACAGAGATCCACCTGCCTCTGCCTCCCAAGTGCTAGGATTAAAGGCGTGCACCACCAAGCCTAGATTCTTAATTTATTTCTACTGGAAACAGCCTAATGGTCCATCAGTAAAAGAACAAAAGAACAGATACTTTTTTTGGTATTCGAGGCAATGAACCAGTACTGTACCATGTAAAGATTAATTGAGAGAGAGAGAGAGAGAGAGAGAGAGAGAGAGAGAGAGAGAGAGAGATCTGAGGAAAGGAAGGGACAGGGCGACAGAGCAGGGTAGAGAAATGAAACCTTTGGAAATCTTAAAGCACTTAAGTCACCCAGCTTCTATTTGCTGACTGTTAACTAGAAACCATCTTTTCCTTGGTTTCTAACCCTGTGCTGTTTGCCCATGTGCATTTTCGTTTCCAGTGCTCTCCTACTGCCATCTTCAACTTCTTTTGCCCTGCTGTCTAATGTGTTTTCTCCCAGTTTGCAACATTTGTTGCCATCAAAGGGACCTTCCACCATGCCTGAAGGAAGTCAGTTGATCTCATAACATACTGGGCTGAGGAGGAGATTATTTCTGCTTTTTAGATGAAGAAACAGAGGTGCAGGGTCTGTGGATCCACAACCTTATTAAAGGGACAGGAAGAGGACTGAGTAGGGAGGCTCTTCTCTCTCCCCACCCTTTCAGGCTGTGTGATTGATAATTCTATCTGGCTCCCCTTTTCAGCATTCATGACTCCCTCTCCCTGTCAGTCCCTTTCACGTAAATTCTCATCCTCTAGCCTATCCCTCTGGGTCACAGGAGCAGGCCTCTGGACCCAGAGCCAAGAGGACCCAGAAACCAGGTGGACCGCTTTCTTTTCAATCTGAGCCCCTCCTGTGTTCCTGGTAAATGCTGTCACCATCCACTCTGACTTTCTGGATGTAGACATGTCCCCATCAGTCCTTCTTTGTAGAAGCCTCAGAGTTCCTCTCAATCCTGAGTCTGGGAGAGTACCACTAACTGCCTAAGGCTGGACACTGCCAGGCTTCTCTGCCATCCTCATCCTAAGTGTTTTTTCTCCTCATTGAGACTGTGTTAGCATGGGAAATCTTTTCCCATTTCTGAAAAGCAGCTGAATGCAGTGTGGTAGTTTGGGCCCTGGGACTGGGGCTCTAGAACTTGTATATAGGAAGGATTCATGAAAAGCCACTAGAGGAAAGAACCAAAGACTTCCTAAGCAGCATCTGCATTTTGTAAACCCAGCATTCCTTTCTTTGTGTATTTGTTTGAAGTGTTCTTGAGGGCAGGAGAGACCATCAGCTGGTGATGCTCTTTGAAACTGTATTTCTAGTGTAGGCACATTGCTTACCCTGAGTGAGATTTTATGATTACTGGGTTATAAGATGGGCTACAGGAGGGAGCACTGCAGCCAGTGGTGCCCTCCACCCCACCCCCATGGGCTAGAAATAAACTCTAGTCAGGAAAGCCCAGTGGACCTGGAAGGACCAGAGAAGCCATCAGGGCAAAGTGGAGACACATTCTTGGTATTAACTTCAGAGTCAGAGAGGTAGTGCAAAATGATTTTAGCTGGGATGAGCTGTAACTCTTCCCTAAATCTCCTCCAGTCTCAACAGAGATTCTCTTCCCATCCCTACAATCTGAGTCATCAGAGCAAAGTTCAGACTTTGTATAAAGCATAGTAAAACCAATCTGCACTCTCCAAAAGCTTCCCAGGAAACAAAAGAATTGTGACTCTGGATTCTTCTGGGATCTTATCTATTATAGTAAGAAAACAGACTGGTATGTCCACAATATTAAAAACAACAAGGAAAATCCCTCAAAATAATAAGTCACTCATATGGAACAAGTAAGAATCAAGCAGTTAATAAAAAATAACACTCATAACTCAACAATGATGGTTACAAATGATGAAAATAGGCTGTACAATAGAAAAGTGGTTTTGAAGAATCTTGCCCTTTAAAACTAGTATAATGCGCTTGTAAAACATCCCCTGAAGCTGTGTTCTTGTAAGGTAAGAGCCGAGTCTCTAAAGAGATAACTAAATAAAAACTGGGTTGGTTTTTCTGGGAGTTTTTTTGTTGTTTTTTTGCCATGAGGGAGCTATATTCTTGAGCTTCATTCCTTGGAAGGTTTTTAAAAAACTGTATTAGGGTTTTGTTTTATGAGAAACTTCTAAATAATTAGGTCAATTTCTTATGGTAATTTTATTTCATCAAATATTTCAACTTACTGAGCAAAATTCATCTCTGATTCAATTAGTTTTGTAATCCGATTCATAAAAATACTTCAAAATGCAAACAAAAATACCATTGGTGACAGAGACATAGTGTTAGCTTTTTAGTTATTTGATTTTCATGCATTGACTCAAGTTGTATTCACTGATACAATGAAAGGGACCCAACTAACTAAAAACAGTCAGAAAACTCTGAATAAGGAATCAACGACCACATTTCCATCTTTTTGAAGCATGCTCTATCATTACTAAACTAATATACAATTACTACATTGCTAAAGTAGTATTGTGAAGATATAACCAAAATGCTGTACCCAGAAGATACTTCCAAGTTAATGCCTTCAAGGCAGCAGTGAAAATGTCAGTTTAAGCCAGAATAGTGCTTATTCTATCTAGTCAAGTCAGAATTGAAGAAATGACAAGACATG
Organism: Eospalax fontanierii; assembly: GCA_035773235.1. Taxonomy (NCBI): domain Eukaryota; kingdom Metazoa; phylum Chordata; class Mammalia; order Rodentia; family Spalacidae; genus Eospalax; species Eospalax fontanierii. Next base: position 85,880,849 of record CM069527.1, read on the forward strand.
GAGGAGCAGGAGGCTTTATCTTCCCGAGCCCCATGGGTCTCTCTGTGTGAGGCAGTCTATTTGTGACACAGTCAGGCTTCCCTTTGAAGTCCACCATTGCAAAGTTGGATGTCAGAGTGCACACTACCATTCCAGACTGTGGATAGATTGAGCTAGCACAAGGGCTGAGATATCCATCAGTGCATGTACATGTGTATGTGTGTGTCCTCCAAGCATAGTGGGTGGGAGTCAGGAAGAGGACTTGCATAGAAGCAACATGACCATCCTTCCTCTCAATTCTACAAGGGTAAGTCAACTTACCTCAGATCATTTACCAATTAGGGAAGTCAAAGAAGCACACAGGGTCACAGATGGTGACCCCGCCAATGGCATCAGGTCAGGAATGAAGCATGAAAGCTTCTTCTTGAGTTCTTTCCACTGTGCACACCGTCACACCACACAACACCAATGAATGCACTCAGAAACACAGCTGAGGCCCAAGACTATTATTGTATGTTATAAACTGGAATGTTTCTGCACATACAATAATTTCTTCTTTTATAGAAATATAATGGTTCAATATAGAGAACAAAAACTCAAATATTTTCCAACCTTCATTCCTCAGCATGTATCAAATTAATGTATCTTTTGATTGTAATATGTTAGGATTTTTTACTTTAAAAATTGCTATTTGAGTGGCTGACTTAAATTTCATTTTAAAAATTATCAAATGAATTTTGGGCTGGTATTAAAGCAAAATTTTCAACAGTTTCTGAATGGTACTAAACCTTCTGTCATTTTGTACTATATATTTATGTGAAGTAGTATTCTTAGTATTGACAATTACAAAATCAAAATATCAATCAATTCAGCAAAAATGAAAGATGCCCTGTGGCTTACAGTATCAAATGTTCAACCAAGATTTAATTCTTTATGAAAAAAATAAGCGCATCTCTCTCACTAGTAGGTAAATTTGTTTTGTCTTCCCATATACCTAAGGTCATATAAAAATTTCTTAGGTGAAAAAGAGTTGTAAGAGGAAAAGTTTAAGGAGCCTTGGTCTAGAGAAGGCCTTGTAACAAAGACTCCTGGGAGTTACGGGTCTGGGGTGGGGGTGGGACTCTGAACAGAGCTTACTTTTCCTAAGAACATATGGAGAATACAGGCAAAGACCAAAGTGATATGTACCATCCCATGGGCTGGAAGCCAGAGGCATGAGGGAGTGCCTTGGAAGACCAGGGACCTTATGTCTGTGACCCCTGCCCAATCTCCATCCTCTGATGGCCTCAGGGAAGGTGACTCGCTCCTACAGAAGGCAAAAAGGCTGCCTTCTCTGACTTGCTACTAAGTGAACCATCTTTGGGGCTATTGTGCCCACACGAAGGATCATTTGAAAGAGAGTATTGCCTTTGAAACACCAGAGGTCCTTGCTGCAGGCAAATCCATGGCGAGGCTCACATTCCCTGGGGAGGCCATGAGAAACAGGATGTTTGCACAGCCTCAAAGTATCTCGCCAAAAATGTTTACAAACTGATGTCACGGTTTTTATATTTCCACAAATTCTCCAATACTCTTCCCTCCACAGCACAGAGCCTGCCATAGTCCATCAAAGTAACCATAACAAAATTCCATGAGCTGGGTAACTTAAAAACCATGACAAGATAACATAAGCTGGGCAACTTAAAAGCAACAGAAATATGTTTCTCATAGTTTCATAGGCTGGAGTCTATGATCAAGGTACTGGCAGATTCAGTGTCTCCTGAAGGTTGTTATCTGGTTTATACATGGCTCCTTCTCACTGAGTCCTTATATGGCTGAAGGAGCTCCAACCTCATAACTCAATCACCTTTCAAAGGCCCCATCTTTGGGGATTGATTGTCAAGATATAAACATGGGAAGACACATATTCAGTCCATAGTAGAGCTGAATGCCTCCCCAGAGATGAGCTATATTGAATCATCTAACATGAAGACAGGAAAGGAACATGGCATTTCTATGGTGTCCCTGTCAAAAATGCATAACCTCAGTCTAATCATGACAGAACATATAAGCATGAAGTGACACTAAAATTAAAAAAAAGAAGATTGACCCATACATTTGAAATGTAACAAGGCCATGAAAGGCAAAGAAACAAAACCCCTGAACATCTGCCATACACTAGATATCACTAAGGAGGTAGGACATCAAAATAGAGTGTAGGATCTTGAATGGGATCTGGGATCAATAAAAAGGGTCTAGGCAAAATAAGTAGAAGCTGAATGATAACTTACTTTAGCTAATGGCACTGCATGAATGTTCAATTCTTTGGGGGGTATAATTATTTTTATTTTATGTGTATGAGTATTTTCCCTGCATATATTTAAGTTTATCACATGTATGTGATGTCTATAAGGCTGGAAGACAACATCAAATGCCCTGGAACTGGAGTTAGGATGGTTGTTAGCTGCTCTGTGGGTGCTGGGAACCAAACTCAGATCCTCTGCAAGAGCAGCCAGTGCTCTTAACCACTGAGTCATCTTTCCAGCCCCAAAATATTGATTTTTTTTCATGTTGATAACGATCACCATAGTAATGTAAGACATTTACATCAAATATGCCAAATGAAGGATAAATGGGAACACTAGTACATATATCTGAAATATACTCTTGTGTAAATAAGAAATTACATGAAAGTAAAATGAAGACAAAAAATGAGGGTCCTTCTTTTTGTCATCATAATCTGAGCAAGGGACCTCTATGTCCCAGGCAGGGGCCCTTCCACCAGGCAAGTCTGTCTCCTTGGAGCAGATATCTAAGCCTGGAAAACTGAACATAGAAAGCTGACCGTTTCCCTGAGTGTCTACTTAAAGCAGAGGAACACCATACCAACTCTTTGGTAACTGACTTTCCTTCTTTTTCCTATTCAGAAGCAGATTTCTTTCCTCCTTCCTCCTGCCAGCTCTGGCTCCTGGAAGCATCTGCAGCACTGGATGAAGGGTAGAAGTCTACACTTGCCTTAGGAAGAACCTGCTCCTTACAATCTGTCCAGCCCTCACCTATAGCTCCTTCCTGCAAAGCCCTTTATCTAATCTAAGGAGAACATAAATTGATAAACCTCATAGGCTTATATACAAGTGTAAACTGCTTGGAACTCTCTGTCTTTCAGAAAATAAAGATTAACAGTCGCTTGGAAATGGAAAGGAAACAACCCACTGCTTTCCTTCCCCACAAAGTTAGAGACTTTAAAGACTACTGGTAAATTCTCAGCTGGCACATTAATTTGCTAAGCATGAACTCCTGACTACCACCTCAATCCCTGGCTTGACATTTTATGAAAAGTACACTCTCCCCAAGCCCATAAAAATTAGATTCCCCTTCCTGAAGAATATAAAGCCCTAGCCCAGGGACAGAGTGTGGTAAGAGACCCCTCCACACCTACCCTGACCTGCCTGTTCCCAAGCAGTTTCAGCATCAGCAATGAGTCATTTTATGGGATGACACACTGCTAGACAGCAGCTGTTTGCTCAGCTCCACACAATATAATGTACATTATTCTTTTTAATTCTTCTATCAGCTCTGCAAGGTAGGGGGCTCAATATACCTATTTTTCAAAGAGGAAAACTAAAGAAAACATATCAAGTTCATGATCATAAAAAAGGCAGTCAGAAATTGAGCACAGACCTCTTTGATACCAAAAAGATATTTGAACTACTTCCAGGATCACATGATGGAATGACCATGAGGTTGCTGCAGGGAACAGATTTACTACACAGGTAGCAACTTCCAGCCAAAGTCATACGAAGTGTATATCCTGTTCATTCACCATGGATCAAAGGGACATTTCTTTCCCTGTTCTCGAACAAGAGGGAACGGTTGAATTGGACTTCATGTCTCAAGTGTAATCAGGTGGGTAGAGTCACGTTGAAAGAGTATGGACTTAAGGCCACAGATTGTGATGGAATTGCCTTGTAATATGGAGGGTATGCCTCACCTTCAATCAAAATTGCCAAATCACAATAATGTGGAAGTGAAGACCAGCAACAGCTAAAGTATATTGTCCTCTCAGATTGATATAGCTATCAGCTATAGTTTTAGTGGATTTAGATATGTTCACTTGCCAATCCTCACAGCAGCTCTAAGCATTAGGCATGACTGCTATCTTAGTTAGGTGTAAGAAATCTAAGCAACAGAGAAGTGAGGACACTATTCTAAAGTGATAGACACAGATCATAAGCAGAGACCCAGAGCCTGAGTGCCTGGGAATGAGGCATGGAGCTTAGTGTTTGAGTGTGACAAGGGACAGAGACTAGAGAGACACAGGGAGCAATGGGCCACAAAGACTCAGACTGAAAAGATGTAGAAAGTTGTCAGAGATCTTGAAGTTCCTCTGAGCCTGAGATCAGAGTTCAAGCCAGATGTAACCAACGACCCAAAGAACAGGAACACCTATAGTCTATACTAGTTATAAAAATCAACAGCCACTTTAAGGACCAGATTCTGTGCTTAGGTATTTTATATGCAGTTCCTCAGTCTTTAGAAGAACGCTGTTTCTCAGATGCGGAAGGTAAGGTTGATGAAGATCCAATAACCTGCCCCATAGATCACTCCACCCCACGCCACTCCACTCCCAGAGAGGCTGTAGCTAGGAGCTGAGATTGGTTGGACTCAGAAACTAGCTTCTCAATCTGGGGTCCACAGTTCTCTCTGGCTGGGGAGGTAATCAACTTGTAACACAACTAGTTTCAATGCATCTGTATCACATCTGCCTCATCAAACAATAAATCTTATTATTGAGACAGTGTGATAAGAATATTTCATATATTAACATTTTAAGAACAAAATGCATTTAACATACATTTGTGGGATGGATGGGGCTATTGCCTGTGAAGAGACAGAAGTTGTAGAAACATGGGTTGTGTCTACTGGGACTTATGTTCCCAATGAGAAAAAACCATTAGCATAACTGAAACAATAAGACAGAGGAGCTTTCTATTTTCTGACACAAGTAAATCATGTCATGGTATCATAGAAGGGAACCACAGAGACCTGAATCACTAGGACGATAAAACCTGAGTTAGAAAATCAATACCCAGTAAATGAGGTGTGAGATCTGTAGAGTCACTTTAAAGAGATGTACTTGAATGAATTACAAGGTTAAATCATCTTCTGTGCAGCTCCATGGTATCCTAGCAAGGATCTATTTTAATTAGTCAATACTCAATACAATACAGTACAATACAATACAATACAATACAATATAATGCAATACTAAGTATTCTGATTGTGATTGTATTCGTCACTTTTCTGTTGTCATGATAGAAACACTAACCAAAGGAACTTATAAAGGGAAGAATTTATTTATCTTATGGTTCCAAGGGGGCAAGAGTCCTTTATGGTGGGGAGGCAAGGTGGCAGAAGTGGCTAGAGCAGACACAGAAGCTAAGCATTCACGTCTTCAAGCAAGTACAGAAGCAGAGCACAACTGGAGATCTGGCAAGGCTTAAGAACTCTCTAAGCCCACCCCCAGTGATGTGCTTCCTGCAGCATGACCACATCTTCTAAGACCTCCTAAAACAGTGCCACTAACTGGAGACAAAATGTCCAAATACTTAAAGCCTATGGGGGACATTCTCATTCAAACCACCACACTGATTTACCTTCTGCATCAGTCAAGATAAGCTAAGTGGTGCTGCTATAACAAATGAGCCTCAAACACTATGGCTTACAACAGTAAGGATTTATCTGTCAGATTTTGCAGATCACTGGGGGCTGGCTCCAGCTCTCTTCCCACACTGTCTCTACCCTGAAGTACAGGCCAATGAAGCAGCCTTCATCTGGAGCAAGGGTGAATCATAGGCTTGCTCTTTAATCTGTTTCCAAGTAGTGACATATGTCACTATAACATGTTTCATTAAACAGAGCTAGTCACACGGCCGTAACCTGACTTCAGATGGTCAACAGTATGGATTGATAATAGCATTCTATCAACATTGGGGGGAAAAAAATGTCATTTGAGCAGGTACTAAGACTTCACACAAAACACAGCAAAGTTAGTCAGAGAATCAAACAATAGTTGGGCCTACTTAGGCCCTGTACGGGGGGACCCAATGTTTAGGAGGAGTTCAGGAGTCACCCCTAAATATCTCCTTTCAACAAACAGCAATTGCTCTGCGACTGGCTCAGTCTCAAAGATGGGCAGGGAGAACAACGCCCGGGCATTCGAAAGTATCCATTACCCAAACGCTCACGTTCACACAGTGTGCTGAACCTGCTGGGTCTTCTTGAAATAGTGGACTTAAGATACCCGTCAACTATAATTAAAACACCATGGTATTGGCACAGGAATGGACAGACAGATCAATAAAACAGAACAGATAGTCCTAAAACATATAAAAACTTAATTTATGATAAGAAAGGCATCTTGGATCAATGGGGAATGGAAGAATTATTCCACGGATGGCATTAGGACAGTTGGTTAACAAATTAGAAGAGAAAATCAATTTCAAGCCTTAATTCATACTACTTACTGACATAAACTTTAACTCCAGCCGGATTAAAGAATTTGAGAAATAAACATTTGCTAAGTCATAAAACAGACTTTCTCCCCAGTCACCTCCATTCGCTCCAGTATTACAGAGATGCTTTCTCTCAGACAAAAATCATATACAAAATAAGCAGGTTATGCAACTATTTTTCAAAACATTTCTTATGTGAAAAGAACAGCAAAGTTAAAACACCTCCTAGGGACAAATATTTACAAGCAAACAAAGATTAATATCTTTTAGCATATAAAGAGTTCATGCAAAACCCAATAGAAACATTTTATAGTCCACAGAGGAAAAATGGTCAAAGGGCTTAAATAGACAAATTACTAGAAAGAGAAAATTTAAAGACACACACACTCAAGAAAAGTATTCAAAACACATGAATAATTAAAGAACTATGATTTACTGCAATCCTGAGGCCACTGCTTCCCTATAAATTGAAAGAAGGGGTTAGTGAGTTAGCTCAGCTTATAAAGACACTTGTTGCCAAGCCTGATTAACTAAGTTCAGCTCTTGGTGTCCAGATGGTGGAACTAGCCTTTGCAATTTTAGGATTGCCAACTTTGCTCCAAGGTTGGATTGATAAAGATCTTGGGAGTGAGGGTGTGCAAGAGTTTTTCAATGTAGATGTTGTTGGTTTTGTTCTTGCTGTCATTACTGCCAAAACAGAAAAACAGAACAAAAAAAATCCCTAGAAAAGTTTGTCCATCAATGAATGAACAAATAAAGATAATATGGCATCTACACTCTAGAATACTACTCAGTCTTTAAAAAAGAAGAAAACCTTGTCATTTGAAACAACATAGATGACCATGAAAGACATTGTATGGAGTGAAAAAAGCAAGGCAGAAAGAAAGATAAATGTCACATGCTCTCACTCATGGAAAATCTACACCTGCTGCCCTCAAACATCACATTCTCTCACTCATGAGAAATCTACACATGTTGTCCTCAAAGGAGCAGTGACCAGAGTGGTGATGAATCAGGGACAGGGAATGGGAAAAAAGAGAAGATGGTGGCCAAAAGATATAACATGTTAGTGAGGAGGAACAAGTTCAAGGGTTCTGTGATACAGCACACACACACGCACACACAAACACACCTCTACATGGTCAACAATAAAATAAAAAATACAGGAAGCTACTGCATATTAAAAGACAATGAGCCCATGTTAAAGATAGGTGAGAAAGAGGCTAGAGGCCAGGCATATCAAGGTCAGAGGTCAGGAAGAAAATAAGGAAGGGAGAGATATGCTGACCCCTGCATCTGAGTAACGAAGAGAAGCAGAGTGAGGCTGCATGTGAGGCCAGACCACCACAGTCTGCACTAACACCATGGCACAAACACAGGGCTCTGAATTCAGGGCTTCGGTCACATGTCCCAAATGGTTCCTCAGCATCTGAGTACTCACAACCAATGGCTGTGGATTTGTCAACACCCATTATAAGTAAATCCAAAGAGATCAGCCAAGGTTAGAATAATTCGCACCCAGAACTACTGGAGATGGAGCAAAATCTTCCATCCAATCATCCCTCAGTTTCTCCTCCTACCTGGTATTATTGACTGGCTCAAATGAATCAACACAGAGTAGGATAGAAAAAAAAGTGCAATGTCTTTATTATTAGGAAGAACAGATTTGAGGTGCAAGGAGACAGCTCGGTCAGAAGAGCGCTTGCTGTGCAAACATGAAGACCTGTGTTCAGATCCCCAGCACTCATGTAAAAGGCTGTTGCAGTAACATGAGCCTGTAATTCTAGCTCTGGGGAGGCAGAGACAGGAGGTTCCCTGGCACTTACAGACCAGCTAATCTTCTAATCTTGCTAAATTGATGAACTATAGGTTCAGTGAGAGACTGCCTCAAAAAATTAAGGTAGAGAATGACAGAGGAAGACCCTGAAGTCAACCTCTTGCCTGTGTACACACATACACACATGGAAAAAGCTCAGATTTACAGTGCAATGCCCAGCTTCAAGTTACCCCATGCCTTGTCACTGAGCACTAGGTGGGGAGGAGGGCATTGGCACAGGATTATGCAGTAGATCTATGCTACAAACATGAAATGTACGTGATATCAAGAACACAGATGACAGAAAAGTGAAGTAAAATAATACTATGAACTTCAAGTATTTGACTGTAACTTTATATAATTTTCTTTCTAATAATGCCTATGTTTAACAGCTTCTCACAAAAAAGCCTGAGAACAGACACTGATGCTTATGAGTTGGTGGGAGACACTAATGCCACACAGTAATTAGTCCCATCTAGCTGTCACCACCAGATTTACAATCCCTAGATAGTTAGGACCACTAGACATTGTTGTACAGTTGAAAGAGATGGCACATAACCCTTTCAACCCAATACAGCATCCTTATAGCTGAGAAGCAGGCCAGAACATTATTGTGGTTCATTATTAGAGAGTCTTTCTTTTCCATCCCTCTTTGTCTATCTTGGTGAGGGAAACCTATATAAAGAAGCATTTAAGACCCCTCTGAAATCTATTTCTTCCCCTAGAGTCAAGTCATAGTCTTCCTGATGGCTGCTTTTATTATTTTCTAATGGTGTTGTGTGTTGAATCCAGCACCACACACATGCAAGGAATCAATCTACCACTGAGTAATGTCTCCCAGTACCTGGTGACCCATTTACCAAACAGTCACTTTATGTTCTGAGTCCTTGGTAAAATTTAATTTTAAACTTTGGAGCAACTTCATAATGTAAACATTGAATATTTTAGTTTGGGAATGTGGAAACTTAAGGGAGTATAAGAAACTGGCTTAAAGTCACCAGGCTAGAAAAAGCCAGAGATATTTGATTTCAAAACCAGTGTTCTGCACTACAATACCGAGCTTCGTTGCTCAAGCTACAACTCTGTCCTGAGCATGGAGAGCATCTCATGAAGAGAAGACACCCAGCCACAGCTTCACCCAAAGAGTACTGGGACATGAGTCTGTTGATGGACAGGGCCTCCTGTGCCTGTGAAGAATGTAGGGAAAAGACGACAAGAGCCAAGCGAGTTGATTTTAAAGTGTTAACAAGAGCATCTGGGTTATGAACTTTTTATTTTTTGCTAGTTCTTTAAACTTGTGAGGCTTTTTTGAATTTTTGCAAATTTCTTACAATGTGTTATACTTTTATACTACAAAGGCTCACCTTTCATCTCTCATTTAGCAGCTGTGAGAGGAGAGAGGCTTTGCAAGGGACTACATGAATACAGAGGAAGAAATCTGTTTATTCCTAAGGGATGACTACTTTGTTTCCTGGGAAACTATTTTTTTCCCACACCAAACTATATAGATGGAATAACCAGGCCTCACTGGAAGCTAAAATAAAAATCAAGAACCTGAAGTCACAGCAGGCCAGATTAAGCATCAAGACAGCAGTCAAGGTCAAGTAAGGCCATCAAGGCTAAGCAACAAAATCAGAAGTCAGGGTAACATTGCTGGTCAAAAATGTTAGAACATCCCAGCCAGGTGTGGTGGCATGGCTGTAATCCCATCATTCAAGAGGCTGAGACTTGAGAATCCTGAGTTCAAGGTTAGCTTGAACGACATAGTAAGACCCTGTTTAAAATAAACAAGCAAATTCTGACTGCTGAATTGACCTTCTCTTTCACACATGATCCCATGAATGTCCAGTTTAAAATATTTTTAGAGTTATCTGCAAAGAACAACAGAAAGAACTACAAACAGCAGGGATTTTTTCTATATTAAAAATGGAACCCAAAGCAGATCCCTGAGTTAGTAGATACAGGCAGCAGGAACAATAGAAAACAGCTGTACAGTCATCTGTTACGGACCCCAAAACTTAATGACTGAAAATGACCTGTTTATTTTTTCATGTGGGTTCTTTAAATGGGACTGAACTGGTATAAACAGCCTGTCTGCCTCACACAGCATCTGTTTGAAGGCCCAGCTGAGGCTGGAGAACCCAATCTGGAAGATGGGTTCACTGGCCTGAATGGACAGCTGGGTCTGCTATTGGCTGGAGTTCAGAGTGGGGCCGAGGGGCTTGTTCTTGCTATTAGGAGGCCTCTGAATCCTTCCACTGGTAGAACAGCTGTACTGGGATTCCCCACCCTTGGGTAGACTTCTTGTGGGTAGCTGGTTTCCCTGAGGAGAGGAAAAAGAAAAGCTTCTAGAACTTTTTGAGGCTGAGGCCCCTAACTGGCTCAGCATCATATTTTCCACATTATATTAGTTAACACAAGTTATAAGGCTGGCCCAGATTCCAGGAAAGGTCTAAAAGGGATGTGAATTCTCAAAGGAAGAGTAGTTCCTTCTTTGGGGATCATTGGTGTAGCAGAGTGTGACAAAGGTCATTTTTCTCCCCAGCATGAGGAATGGCTTACTCAGCAACATAGCTATAACACATGCATAAACAGAATAAATAAAACTTGTGCTAGATGAACGCAAAAAGAAGATAAATAATCACAAAACAACAACAGCAGCAACTGCAGTCTGGGAAAGTCACCCTGAGTATGAGATATCTAACTTTAACAGTCAACATATGGGGGAGGACTGTCACTTCCCTGTGAACCTGGTAGCTAGGCTAGTCTACTGCCAGTCAGGGCTTCAGCTTGAGCTAAGCAGGCTTGTGACCAGGCTCCTGGCTCACTTGTTTTAGGGAGGTTGACTAGGTGAGCAAATGCTGAGTGTAGATGTGTGGGTTGACAAATGCTCTGGTGTCCCTTTGAAGTGACACTCTGCTTAAAGACTTTGTGGAACTTCAGATAAGATTTCTGTTCTCTTATCTGCTAGCCTTCCCACTTTCATGGTGCCACTAAATCAGCTGTCTAGGTATCTGAATGCATATTTTATGTGTTTTTTTTTAATCTTTTTTTTTTTTTTCCTTTTTAGAGCCTCTGTTTCCTCTAAGTTATATCTTTATTATGTTTGGGTGTTAGAGACATTCTTTAGATGCCTGAGAATTCTTAATTCTGCCCTTATATTTGTGTGTCTGGACAGCTACCATTCATTGCGAGCTATGTGGGTGTGGGGCTGCTGACTGTGAGCTTGAAGGCAGTGAATGTGAGGGTCTTCATCATCCATAGCAGTGAATATTTCCTCTCAGGCTCGTTAAGTCTCAGGGAAAGTGTTTCCCATTTCCTACCTACCTTGAGAATTTGGCTTTATCTATTCTGTCCCAAAACATATCTCAATTTTTTTCTACCAGTCATAAAGCACTCTGAGTGATGTTCTGCTGACCACAAATACCTTCACTCATATTTCCAGTGAGATGGTCACCTCCTTGTGATATTTTAGCTCTCACTAAGAAACTGCTAAGCTGCCTCTCTCGATAATTCTCCACTGAGTACAGACTATGGAAGGGACTGTGGTGGACTTGGGAAGAGAAGTTAGACTTGGGGAATATATAAAAGAGGATGCTGGGTAAATCATAGGGACCAGGCATATAGTTTCTGCTCTTCTGCTCCCAATTAGAACTTTTAACCTCTGTGAAATGGGAACCTTCCTGATCTTTCCTACAGCAAATCCAGAATAAGCTCATTGTTACATCCAGGCTGTGAAAGTGTGAGGATGGCTGAAAGCAGTGAGGAAGAGAACACTCATGGAATCTCTGAGCAGACAGGGCCTGTCAAGAAAATTACCCTGGAGCTGAAAGGATGAGGGCCCACTCTCTACCAGGCATAAGGGAATCTTTAGAAAAAGTACATATTGTCCATTTTACAGCCACTTGAACAGGAGGAGAAAGGCCTGTTTTCTAGGCATTCATTTTCTGAGTCTTAGACACAAACCTCTCACACAGAGCCTCAAATTTCAAGAGCCTGAGTGAAGAGGTCCTTTTGAACTATTGAAGGACAATTAACCCAAGGGAGATAAATAAAATTAATTTCTGCTTTAGAAAGAAGCAGGAAGCTCGCTTAGTGGAGCTTTGTTTGATGTCAATAATTGCATTTATACTTATTCTCCCGTGGAATTCCTATAATAACCGTATGAGATAGTCATTACTGTTTCTCCTGCCATGCGGTGATGGCTCAGCAGCTTGCCAAACGTAACAGGGCAACACAGTGGCAGAGCCGACATGTGAGCATGAGTTCACGCAACTTCCATGTCTGCGTGGGTCCAGCACTATCATCTCAGGGAAATCGACTTTAGATCTCCAGTCACGCTTATGAGGTCTACAAGTCTAGCTGAGTTTGAACTCCTGTCACAAGACTAGGTGGGACTTCTGGTGCTGACAAAGGGAGGAGGTCTGTATCAGGCCCTGGGCAGTGAACTTCCTGGAACAAGGTGTTGAGTTGACCTAGATGTGGCTGGTCACTAACTCTCTCCAGTTTGACAGAATTCAACCAATTTGAATTCCCAAATACCTCTTTCTTCTTCCCATTCACATGTTTCTCTTGCTCTCGTTTAACCCCACTTTCAAGCTCCATGACCCAAGTATTTTACTGTGTTTTCCTTGTAAACTCTAGCATTGAAATTGTCACAACGCTATGTAAAGGACCTGAGTATGAGGAGTTTTCTTGGTCTTTTTGAGACAGGGTCTCCCTATAACCCCACTGGGCTAAACTCACTATGTAGACTAGGCTGGTCTTGAACTCACAGAGATCTGTCTGCCTGCGTCTACTGGGATTAAAGACAGGTGCCACTATGCCCAGCTGGTTATAAGTTTTTAAAATCTGCTGCTATTTCTCCATTTTATTCCACTAAAGTGAGACATTCTTTGGCCTTTTCTGTCCTGTCAGATACCACCTGTTTCTTTTCTCTGCTTTCCGGCAACAGTTCCCCAGACCGTCATCTGAGTGCTATATTCACTCTCAGTCTCTCTCATCCTCTCCACCCTTCTTCCCACTTTTCTTTCAAGCCTTCTAATCAAGCGTTACCCTCACCATGCCGCAGAAGTGCCTGCCTACACAGACACCAGTGGCCTCTCCCCCACATTCCAGTGGCTATTCTCTTTTTGCCTCACTTGACCTAGTGACAGCATTTGCCAAGTTGACCCTTGCTTCCATAATCTACATCCTTTACTTGGTTTTAGGACCCATGTTCACCCCCATTTCGCCCCCACCCATCAGTTTTACCTTACTCTGAGAAGCAGTGGTTGGTTCCTTCTCCTTAACTTCCTAGGGTTTTTGCCCCCCACTCTCTCCCTTGCTCATCTTGTCCACACCTAAAGCTTGTCCTAGTTTCATTTCCATTGCTGTGATAAAATACTCTGACAAAAGCAACTTAGGAGGAAGTAGTTATTTAGCTTACAATTCCAGGTTATAGGGAGGTCAACTTGATGCCACTAGTCACACCACACCCACAGTTGAGAGCAGAGACAGAACGTATACATGTTTGTGTTCGGTTCACTTCTTCCCTTTGTATAAGTCTATAACCCAAACTCAAGGAATGGTGCCACCCACAGTGGGCTGGCTCATCCACATCAACTGATGTAATCAATGCAATCCTTCATAGACATGGGCACAGGCCAACCTAACTGAAGCAATTTTTCTTTGAGACTCTCTCTTCCCAGGTGATTCTAGGCTATGGCAAGTTGACAATTGAAACTAACCACTGAAAAGCTTTCCAGAGCATTGCTTTGCCCATAGTTGCTTCTCTGAACAGCAGACTCCTAGATTCAGCTGTCACCTTACATAAACATCTCCAATGCCATGCATCCAAGATGGAGCATGGTACCCTGACCGCCACATCTTTACTCACAACCTCTTTCATCTGGATCAACATGAAGTCTCCATCAGGTTGCTCTTGAAGTCATTCTTGGCTCCTCTTTCACTCACACACCATACTTAATGTGTTAGGAAATCCTGTTGGTTTTATCTTCAAAATACAGTCCTAATGCAAGCATTTCTAATTCAGCACCACAGTCTTTCCTTACCATTTTCTCTCCCATTATTACAATTATCTCCTGACTGCTTTCCCAGTTTCTTTTAACTTCTTAAATTCTAGTCTCAAATGAACATAGCCAGAGTTGTGTTATACAAAAGAAAACCCATGAGTTTGGAGGTGTGGCTCAGTGGTAGATCATTTTCTTTTTAGCAAGCATAAAATTTTGTGTTACATTCTCAATATTCTTGCCCCAACCTAAAAAAAAAAAAGAAGCAGAAAAAGGCTGAACAGGTTATTCCTCTGCTCAAAGGCCTGCCATGCCTCTAGCCTGACCCTGATCTGCAGTGTGGTTTTGCTTTCTCTCATGGCCTCCCAGTCAGTCTAGTTCTCAGCTCTCCTTGACACTTCCATAGCCTGCCAGCCACACTCCACTCTGAAGCGTGTTCACTGCCTGTTCTTTTCATTGGTAACATTCTTACCCCCTTTACCTCTTTAGCTTCTCAACAAGACCAGTCTGACCACTGTACCATCTATCCCTGACTATACCTTCAGTTGCCTTTTTAAACCAGTGCTGCTTATTTTCCATAGTACAGCCACATATTTATGCATTTCTTTTTAGGTGTCTTATAGTCTCTTCCCCCAGAGAATATGAGCATCTGCTTTTGTTCAAAGGTACCTAGCATGTCACACATGCTTAATAAGTGCATGTCAGGTCCATCCTGTTGAACACCCTTTTGCGATACTGGTCGGAATTTGCATGTCACAACCAAACATCACTTATCTGGCTTGCCATGGTGTCCTGGATTGAAATTGAGCTTTGGTTTCTTTAAGCGACACAGTACCTACATAGACAACCAAGGATTCCTTATAAGTAGATAATAACAAGCAGTCATGGCATGCTGTAGCAGAACTGAGTTTTGCACAAGAATGAGCACCCAAGGAGGCTGTTTTGTCTGCATTCATCCTTTCTGTGTTGCAGAATCCACGCCACACCGCAGAGGAGCACATGATGACCAGGGTGCAATGCCTCTTCATATGCCCCTCACAAGCTGAAATTCCTAAAGGCAATCTCATATGTTCTGTGTATATTTTCTTAGTTATTAAATGTACAGCATCGCCAAATTTACATCTAATATCATTTTAAAGATTTGTGACTTAGGATTAAATTAGCTAATACAAGGAAGAGGAATTAACTTTTAAAAATGCTTACTATATCATAAGTATTCAGGGACTAGAGAGATGGCTCAGTGGTTAAGACCTTGTACTGAACTCAGAGGACCTGAGTTCAATTCCTAGAACCCATGCTGGGTGGCTCACAACCCTCTGTAACTCTAGCTCCAGGGGATCGGATGCCTCTGGCTTCTGTGGGCATCTGTACTTATGTATATATACCCACACAGATACAGTAAAAATAAAAATCTTAAAAAATAAGCATTATATAATTTTGACAAATAAGTGGTAAAAATTAGTGGGCTGGAGATGTAGTTCGGTTGAGTGCTTGTCTGGCATGCACAAAGCCCTAGGTTGAGTTACCAGTACCCAATAAACAAGGTTAGGAGGCACATGGTTGTAATCTCAGCACTTGGGAGGTGGAGGCAGGAGGATATAGAGTTCAAGTTCTTCTTTGGGGCTCTACTGAGAGTTTGAGGACAGCTTGTACTCCAAAAGAATCTGTCTCAAATGAATGAATGAATATATAGATACAGTAAAAAAACAAATATCTCATGCAAATTTGTTAAAAAAATACAACAGTCACATGTTGCTATTCTCTTCTGGCAACTTAATAGATGTCTTCTAAATCCGCAGGCATACAAGGAATTATGTGATAGAGTACTTATGTAATAGAGTAATATATAATAGTTCTTAACACAACCTCAAAATCCAACACAGGGACTTCCAAAAGTGACTTAAAGTCCAGAGATGGTCTACAGAGAAGGGTTTTTGATGGTGGGAGCTCACCAGGCCTGCGCAAGCAAACTGGCTGTAGAATTTGTTGAAATGAGGAGGAACAGAAAACATTCCAGAAGTTGTAATGTTGTATATCTCTCCTAATGAAAGCACTCTGGAAAGGAGTCCTTGGGAAATGACCTCTATAGATTACTCTGATTGCTCAGATACAGTTGGGGTCATAGTGAGTTAAGACAATTAATGATACTGACTGCTGCTCAGAGGGAAAAGAAGCAAACACCCGAGAGAGAGTCTGCTAGCAAAGGTTCACAGGCCGAGCTGTGAGAAAGCCATTTCCGTCCTCTAAGCAGACACAGATCCTCTCATCCTGGCTGTCAAGTTCAGGGACATCTTCCATCTGGCTCTTCTCAAGTCCTTGAAGACTTATTTTCTCAAAGTCACTCTTCCTGTGGTAGCCTCGACATATATGGTGGCTTTGGGCCAAATGACCTTGGATCCTGTCTGGAAGGCCCTGGAGAGACATTGTCACTGGGACATGGACAGGCAAAAAGTTCCCAGGTGCAGTCCATCTCCTTCTTGGCCAGTTCTCGCTATCAAATGATTTAGGTCCAGGGTCTTGGGACACCTATAAATAGCACTGAAGCTGTGGTGGGAGGTTCCCAGAACCCAGAGAGTACAAACCCCCTTGGTGCTGTCCTTCCACAGTGTACCTTCGAACAGTGGCAGAATCCTCTGGTGCTAATCACACCTACTAATGAAAGACCCAGACTGGCTTTTTGCCTAAGTGTGAGTTTAAGGAGCAAATAATTACCAGAGAGTACAGATTCAGAGAGCCAAGTAAGTTTGAGTAGGGCCGTTCTTAAAAGGTTTCCTTCTATTTTATGATATGTGAACAAAAAGTTTCATATAACCTCATTTTGAGAAAAACTCCAAAATCCACAGGGCAGAACGATAAGAAAATAACTCATAGTTCAATGCTAAACAAAACTCTGTAGTTTGAAATTCATTGCCAAGATGATTCTAGGTGTTTCTATGCTTCTGGAGAAGTAAATAGAAAATAATCTTCATTTGCTCAAAGAATAATTCTCTAGTGGTAAAATAGGGTATTTAGTCTTTATTAATTTAATTTGTATTATTATCATCTTTTAAAACTTTTAATTTTGAAATAATTTTAGATCTAAAAGTTGCAATAGCAATAACAATGACTTAGATATGCCCTTTACTCCGAGATGCTCCTCCTATTAAATCTTACCATAATGCAATAATAAATTGTAAGAAGTTGACATTGGCTCAAATTTTTCCATTTTTCTGCTAACGTCCTTGGTGATGGTGGTGGATGTGGGGAGCGGCTAGATTTTGTCTGTTTTGGCTTTGTTTCAGAACTCAAGCCAGGATCTCATACTACATTGCATTGTCCTGTCTCTTTAATCTCCTCCACTCTATACCAGTTCATAAGTCTTTCCTTGTCTTTTGTGACTTTGACACTTAAAGAACAATTTTTTTTTTTTTTTTTTTGGTCTTTTTGAGTCCGGGTCTCCCTGTATCTCTAGCTGGCCTGGAACTCACTATGTAGACCAGGCTGGCTGTGAACTCAGGAGCTCCACCTGACTCTGCCTCCCAAGTGCTGGGATTAAAAGTGTGCACCATCATGCATGACTTAAAAAATATTCTATTATTTTCATTTTATTACGTGTGTGAGTGCATTGCCTCGATGTATAAGTGCACCTGTGTCATGCAATGCCCACAGATTAGAAGAGGGTGCCAGATCCCATGGAACTGGAGTTAGGAAGGCTGTTAGCCACCGTGTGGGTGCTGGAAACTGAACCCAGGTCCTCTGCAAAAGCAGCCAGTGCACTGAATTGCTGAGTCACCTCTCCAGCCCCAACTTTAACACTTTTGAAGAGTACTGGCTGTTATTTTGTGGAATGTCCCTCAATTTGGTTTTGGGATGTTTTTTCACTGGTGGACTAGAATGAGACATTTGGGGGAGCAATATCACAGAAGAATGTACCCCTCTCAAGGGTATTAAGGGGTATACACTATCACTGTCTTATTACTATACTGTTATCCTTGTTTCTTAGATAAGGTATATATAAATGGCAACTTTTTCACTCTACAGGTACTACCTTTCCCTTTGTAGCTAAGAAGCATCCTTAGGTGGAGGCTATGGGTCATCCTTTTCCTCTCAGGCTTTTGTCCATTAGTTTTAGCATCCATTGATCGATATCACCTACACCAACTACCATTACAGTATTTGCCTAGTGATGATTTTTCTCTTTCTCTCATTCTCTTAATTGAAATTCTTTTTTGTAGAGAAAGCACCATTATTTTGTGAAAGGCAACTGAGTCTGGATGGAAGATTTCAGAGTCAAACTGGCATATTAATTACTTTTGCATCTGTGACCAAGTACCTGACCCTTACACTTAAGAGAAGAAGGATTTGTTTTGACTCCTCATTTCAGAGGCTCCAGTCCATGACCCTGTGTTTACAGGCCCATGATGAGGCAGAAAACCATGCTGCTGGAGCATGTGGCAGAAGCTGCTCACCTCATGACACAGAGAAAGCAAAGAAAGAAAAACATAGGCATGTCCAGGGCAAGATGTGGCCTTTTCCAAAGGCCCTCACTTCTTACTTTTCACCATCTCCCAAAGTGCCATGACACTATGAATCACCAAGGGATTATTTCATCCATTACCTCAGATCCCTCATGATCTAAGTGTCTCTAGAAGTACTGCCACAGACACACGAAGAGACATGCTTCTCCAGTCCCTGAGTAGTTTCTTAATTCAATCAAGATAGCAAATTAACCAGCACAGCTGATCTCTTTGGAATCTGAATTATTTAGTGAGTCAATTCTATCACCATCATCATTATCCTCATTAAAAATTAATGCTTACCTTCTGTAAACTAATTCTACAGCTAGTGTTAGAATGGTTAAAGCAGTTAAGTCAGGAGATACTCTTTCTTTATGCCTAGATTCTTCTTACCAAGAGACTGGATTGAGATCACACTTATTTCTAATTTTTTTTTTGATGTTTTTGAGACAGGGTCCCCATGTGTTCCCAAATGGCCTTCAACTCACAGAAATTTGTCTGTCTCCGCCTTCTGAGTGCTGGATTAATGGCATGCACCACCACACCTAGTTTCCTTCTAATCTTATTACATCAACGTTTCATTTCATTTTTGCCTAAACATTGATTTTAGAATTTTAGCATTTCATGTCCAGGAGAGTTAGTGGCAAGCAACAAACAGACTTTATAATAGCATCAAAATCTCATAATCATACAAGCATTCCCCTACATTTCAGGCTTACAATATGTGCGACTTACGTGGTGATAATTTGCCTTCACAATGTAGTCTATATAAAAAAAAACTATGTTCTTTCAATGCTATACTTATTGAAAAACAAGGTTTGCTAAGTAATGAAATACGCTTTGCTTTACATAAGCACTTTTGTTATGTAAAAATATTTTTATTTTTAATTACATGTTTGTATGTGCATGTGAGTGCAGATGCCCTCAGAGGCCAGAAGCATCAGATCCTACTGGAGCTAGAGTTACAGGTCACTGTGAGTTGCCTAATATTGGTGTTGAGAACTGAATTTTGGGTCTTCTGCAAGAGCAGTACCAATCTTAATTGCTAAGTCACCTCTCCTGCCCCACATAAGCAGTTTTTATTTGGTACCATAATGTAGAAGACAAAATTTATACCTATCACCACAATCATCTTTATTATCGGATGCATTTCAAAATGAAACATAAAAAAATTAAGTTCACATTAAATTTTACTTTTCTACTCCCATTTTAAATTTAAAATTCTAGTCAACTTTCTATTTTCAACCAATGATTTTTTTAATTTTTTTCTATTTAGTGAAATAATATGGAACTCTTCTAACATGCATCAGGGGGAAGAAAAAGGAATGCCCTGTTTAGTCAACCCCTATCTATACTTTATTCATGGGTTGTGTTTTAAAACTTTTAAAAATTAATTTTATCATATATGTATGAGTGCATTGCCTGCATGCATGTAAGTGCACCCATGTTGTACAGTGTCAACGAAGGTCAGAAGAGAATGCCAGATTCCCCTGGAACTGGAGGTAGAGCTGGTTGTTAGTTGCCATGTGGGTTCTGGGAATTAAATACTGGTCTTCTGCAAGAGTAGCCAGTGCTCTTCACTGCTGAGCCATCCCTTCAGTCCCCTAAAACTTTTTAATAGATGCCTTATGCTAAACATCTGCTTAATCAAATGACCTCAGTTGGCCTTGATTACTGCCACAAATATGCTTTTCTTTCCAACTTGCAACCAATTAAAAGCCTTGACCACTACAGTATTCCTCAAGTTTCCTTCTGAAACCACCCATCCAAACAAGGCTAGTTGAAGGCAAATCTGCCTGTACTTCTTACCTGGTGGGCGAGTTTTCTGTAGGCGATTTATAACTAATCTCACCTATTCTTCCAGAGAAAGTGTGATTTGCTTTTGATATCAAATCAAGGTAGATTTTAAACTTTTGTTATTATTTGAATCAAATTCTCATTTGTAGGACATGTTTCTAACTTTGAACATCAAAAGCACACTCTGTGGCTCATCCTTACACAAGGAAATGCAAGTAGGAATTGAGATCTTTTAAGGAACATTAGACGCTTACATTGATGGTTCAGTGGTATAATTTTAAACTGCCATGCAAGAGGTCTGAGTTCAGGTCCCAGCCAATGCACAATGGACTTTTGGGTTGGGTATGGTGGCTTATGCCTGCTAAGTAATGAAATTAAAGGTTTATACCTTTAATCCCAGCACTCTGGTGGCAGAGGAAGGCTGATCTCTGCAAGTTTGAGGCCAGTCCAGTCTACTTAGCGAATTCCAAGCCAGACAAGGCTGCATAGTGAGACTGTTGGTGGGAGGGGGGAAGAAGGAAAGAGAAAGGAACACTAGATTCCTTGAAAAGGAGAGGAATTACGGGTAGAACTAAAACTGTTATCTTCTCTTACATTTTTTCACAGTATAAATATCCCATGAGGCAGCATCACCTGTGAGCATCATTCTTTACTCACTTCAGCACCACTGTTTGAGAAGAGCATGGGCATGCCCAGGATTTCACTGTAGAACTGTCCACTACAGACATATGTGTTCACTAATAGGACCTCAACAATGTGAACTTGGCAAGAGAAGGATAGATATTGACTTGTTGATTAAAAAAATAATAAAACCAAAACACTATTCCTACCTCCAAGCATAGAGATACATTTCTCAACCCCATTGATGTTGGGTTTGGCTATTTAATTTGTTTGGCTTCAGGATATGTATGCTTCCTCAATTCTTGCTTGACAAAAATACTTGCTTTAATCAATGAGATGTAGCGTATGTGATGTAGTAAAAGGGTTGAAATGGTCTCACACCTTTAAGCTTGCCTCTTGTGCTTTTTGCCTTGAGGCCACCAGAAGCTGTTATTCTTTTGGCCTCCATCCCAGAATGTGGAACAGACCTGAGCATAACATCTTAAAAGGAGTAAAGCCCAGGAGAAATTCTTCCCAGCTAGAATGCCTGGTCCCAGCCAACTCTGTGACCTGAGTGAGAAGAGTGATAATTCTTAGAGGCATCAAGTTTGGTGTGGTTTGCTATGATAGCGTAACTTTTAAAAAGAAAGATCAATATACAGGTGTTAGCAGAGAAAGCGAACACCTGGAGAGAATGTAAAATGGGAATCTTGAACCCACTGCTCCTTAATGGTTTCATTTCCCATAGGCATTTCCTAGTACCAGGATCAAACCCAGAGTGCAACTTTAGTGTTTACTGAGAAACGTCCTCCTTACAAATGGCTCCCTAAATGAAACTCATGTGTGGGGCACCAAGCCATCTAGATTATATTTCACAGAACATCCAAATAAAAGAGACTTTCAAGAGTAATATTGGCTTGCTGTATAATTTTTATATAATCACTGGCCTAAGGAAATAACAAAACCTATAAAATCCGCCATTTATATCGGAAGAGCCACATTTGAAAACACTTTGGGGAGCTGATAAAGGGTAACTACTAAGGAAAAATGTTTGTACTGATTTCCTGTGTGGATAACTGTTTCTGACTAAAGAATTTCAGGAATGGAAGAAGACCTTACAGGAGGAATTTCTGACAGCCAACTCTCCACATGATGCCAGCACAATTAGAGCAGTGATCATTTTTTAAAGACCTCTTACATTTATATTATACATGTGACTGAATTTAATCTTTACTCATTCTAAGGGCCAATTGTGCTATTATCTTTATTTTACAAACAGAAAATTGAAGTACAGGAAGGTTGAAGGTTTTGTCTAAAGTCACACCATTAAGAATACAGCTAGTACTCAAACCCAGATCTCCTGATTCAAACCCAACTGTTCTTCACAATTGAAGATAACTATCATATAGTCCAGATTAGGAAGCAAAAGGTCTTCATGGTTTGAAACACCAGATGAATTAAGAGGTTAAAAATAAAGAGATTTTATTAAAAGTCTTCAGTCAAAGAACTAGAGCCATCCAAACTCTTCTAGTTGGAAATGAAAAACATATGAAGTTGGAGGCTCAAAAGCAGAAATAATAGCTGCAATCTAAAAACAAATAAACAGAAAACAGGAAAGGAGATGTCCAATAGCATTGTTCTATAGGACAGCCATGCTGTGTGTTCCACAGATAGCATGACTTCTATTTATTCTTTTTCTGTATATTTTTGAGGCAGGGTCTCAATGCAATCCAATCCAGCCTTAAACTCACTATGTAGCTGAGGGTGACCTTTAACTCCTGACCTTCCCGCTTCAACTTCCCAAGTGCTAGGAATATAGGCACGTACCACCATATCTGGCCTGACGGCATGACTTTAAAAAAATTATTAATGGTTCTTCATAAGAAGTCTGGCATTTCTCTGCTGTCTGGTAATGATAAACGTCTTTACACTTGTGTGTGTGTTCAGGTACATTCATCTTTGCCTTCCTGTGTGGAGGTCAGAGGTCAGCCCTATGTATCTTCCTCAGGCACTTCCCATCACCTTATTTTTTGAGATAGTCTTTCAGTGAACTAGAGCTCTCTGTCTCAGCTAGACTGGATGGCCAGCAGACCCTGGGAATCTGTCCATCTCTATCCCTCACTGCTCTAAGGTTATAGCTACGCACCTTCATCTTATCTGGCTTTTATGTATGTGTTAAGGATTCACATTCATGTCCCTGTGCTTGCTGAGCAAGCACTGTACCTGCTGAGTCATCGCTGTAGCTGGACTCTTTATACTCATGTATCCTTTCCCTCCAACATTTTAAGAAAGTTCTCCTTGATTAGTCACACCATCTCCCACCCCAGCCCCAAAACACACACACACACACACACACACATATATATATATATATAAAACATATATATATGTACAAGATGCCTGTAACATGAGCATGTACCTTTACTTAGTGTGCTTAAATTGCCTATACACATATCTGTTGGAATTATCCCTTTAGTACACCTGCTATCTCTGTATGATTTCAATTTAGGAATAATTATTAGTTCACTGACTGTGGGTACTTTGTTAACATAAGGCAGAAAATAGGGGAATCTACATGCTTTATAGGTTTTCGGCACTGGGAAGATAAAAGGAAATTTCTAGGTTGCCTGCTCTTAGAGACCCACAACTGGGCAGCTGTTGTTCAGCGTTTTCCTTCCAGACTTTCTATGTAAGCACTGGTGACGAACAGGAAACTCAACAAAGCCATTCTTCAAACAAACCCTTCTTCAACCACAAAGGACAGTCAATGAAATCAAAGGGCAACTCGTTTAAACAGATAAAAGAAAATGCATTTTTAAAAAAATCCACGACATAATTAACTTACCAATCGACCCTGCGGGAAATTGTCAAGGCAAGTAATTTGATATGATTTTTAAAGAAAGGATTTGACTAACAATACAATCTGTTTCTGCCGTGGTGGGGAGGAGGATAAGAAGGGACACTTATCTTTGCTTAGAATGAAATCACCATCTGTGTCCAGACTCTCCTCTTTCAGCCCAACATTTCAAAACTGAATGGGGTTATATTAACAAGGGAGAGTTGGGTTAGAAAACCCTGTGGCAAGCAGAACTCAGAACGTGACTCCATGGATGAGGCTAGAGTTATCTAGTCTGCTGCTGTTTCTTGTTGCAGAACTCCAGTGTGCAAAGGAAAGCCAGAATTCTTCAATCACATGAGACTGACTTTGAAAGAGAAAGAACCTTGTGGAATTCCTTCTTCAGTCTATGCCACTTTTGCTAAGTTAATGAATGGCAACTCTGTGTATCAGTTGAAGTCCCCAAAAGTCACATCCTTTCTCCAGTTCTAGCCAAGTGGCCAAAGCCTATTGTCACCTTCTGATTATCAATGATCCTTGTTAGGTAAAGTATTAGTTTCCTGGGCAACTTGCCTGAAGCTTATTGAATTACATCTGTCCTGTCATGACATCTTCATGGAGCAAGCCATGTTCCTTCCACTTATAGTTCTAGTGGGAATGATGGCAGGCATACATTTCCAGATTGCCATGTAGCAGAGGGCCTGTCACATACTCTAGAGACTGCCTGCCCTCACCAGTCAGCACTTAATCCTGTGCCCACTCAGAAGTGAAAACTGCAAGTGGCAACACAGATGCCAGAAGTCAGCCAAGGGGAGAAACTGATGGTGACACAGGATGCAGAGAACCAAAAACTAACTCCTCCTTAAACCCAGATTGCAGTAGGTGCTCAGGTCACCTAATAGGGACTGGAAACAAAATGATTGTGTTTGTGTGTATGTGTCACACATTTATAGTCACACTAGACTTAGTCTACCAAATATTTAGAAAATATGATCTAAATAGATTGATGTATTACATGAAATGCACAAAAATTCAATAAAAAATACACAGTGAAAAAAGAAAATATGGCCTATGCTTACAAAAGGTCTAAAATCTAACCCACATAGACCCTCAAATGCCACATTCCTAAGGATTAACAGAAGCTTCATTGGAGCAGAATTTGAATAGAGGCCACAAAGCAAATGGAAAGAAGAATGACAAGGATGAAGGGACGGAGAAGAAAAAGAACAAAAGAGTTTGGGGAGTGGTTGGTGTTCTACTGTGGTTAGAACACAGTTCTGTTTCCTGTACTCGTGAGAGGACAGTGTAGATGTACAGGAAGCTTTGGAAAGATTGGTGGGGTTCACATCTTATTGCAAACAACTTCACCACTCTGCAGTGGACAGACACCACGCTCTCATTCCCTGGATTTTCAGTACTCTTCCAAAAATCTGAAAGCTTCTTCACCGTTGTTGATTTGTGTACTGTGGCTGGCAGCCTGGGTTTGGCTATGGAACGGGCATGTTAACATGCTTGGTAGTTACCATCTCCAGGACAAACCTCAACCAAGGACGGACAGGAAGAAATTGGTAGAAACTGGCCTGGTTCTTGGATCCACAGCAAAGCACTCTGTTCTGCTGCCTCCCAGGTGACCAGCAGGTGCCAGGGGATGATTCCAGTCATCACCACATTATTATCCTGTCTTCCTTGCTATTTATGCACACAAAATCCCTACTCCTTTCAAGTGGGCTTCCTGGCATCTAATTCTACAGCATGTAGAGTGATTAGGGGATGACTAAACAAAGATACTCTTTAATCTTCAGTTTCTTCATCTGTCAAATGGGAATAGCAATGCCTACATGAATAATTGTTAATTAGCTGGGATGGTGGCACATGCCTCTAATCCCAGCATTCAGGAGGCAGAGGCAGGAGAATTTTTGTGACTTCAAGGCCAGTCTGCCTGGTCTACATAGAAAGCTATAAAGTAAGACCATGTCTGGAAGGAAAGAAGAAAGAGAAGAAGGGAGGGAAGAAGGGAGGAAGGAACGGGAAAAGGAAAAGAAAGAAAAGGTGGATAGTGGGCATGAAGGACATAGAAGAGCACTTAATACAGTGTCATAAATACTAAATACGCAGTGGATGTCAGAGATCTTTGAACTCTAAGCTACCATGATTGAGAAGCACTGAAAGATTTTAGATAATGAGCACTTTGAAGAGAGTGCTCTGGCAGTCTTTGAAGGATTCTGGCTTTCTTTGTAGACTGATCTTCCATGTATGACCTGTGGAATGGAACAGAGGAGTTCTCTTATGCTCCCAACATGGATTTCTTCTCCAATTGGTCCAGGTACATGAGAAGGTTACAGTCTCTGGCCATGTGTCTAGTTTGTCAATTTTAGGACAGAACAATCATCAATGTGAATCTCTCCTGTTCTCATTTCTTCCAGAATTGAGAACCAGCAAAAATTCCATTATGAAGCTTATTTAGGTCAGACAGTGAAAATGCGGCAAACATTGGTCTTTTCCTGTGATATCTAGGTAGAATAAGCTGTTGCTGTTTTTGTTTCAAGCCACTGAGGTTATATGTGTGTTTTTATTACTGTGATATAACCTAACTTATTCTGACCAGTACAGCTTCAGGGATATCAGGAAGATGGAAGGTGAGTAAGTCAGGAATGTATTACAGGGCCTAAATAGTATCAGAAGGAAAACCTGAAAAATGCACATGAAAGGGAGGAATATGAAAGTATTTGCCAAGGAAAAAGAACCAGCAAGGAGAAGAGGAAAGAAAAAGAATTAAAGATCATCCCAAGGGTTCAAGCTTGGAAACTGGAAGGAAGATGGTCTCATAAAAGAAAAAGATGAGTCAGAAGTAGAGTAGGTAGTTTTTGGTAGATTGGAAAGAGTAATTTGGTATGAAACATGGGGTGAGAGAGGTTCTATTTGATACCATGAAGAGAAGGCTTTCTGCTCTCCTTCCCCACCTGGAACAGGATAAGGGATTAACAGTGAGATGAGCTGGAAAATACTTGCCCAGGGTTACTTTCCTTACAGAACATGGTGAGATGGACTCAGGTATGGGACTTGAAAGTGGGGTATTGTGCTTAGGGCTCCTGACTTGTGACACAGTGCTCTGTCTACCATTCATGACTGTTCCAGTATTGAAGAAATAACGCGCATCTGACTTACACAAGAGAGGAAGAGTTGCTCAACAATTTGGTTAATTTAATATTGTCTAGACAGCTGGATTATGTAACTTGTTGCAAGGGGAAAAAGCTAATATTTGTGATCTTTTTTCTTTCTTATAGTCAGAGAGTTTGCCATAAGAAAATTGGGATTTTTCCTCATCTTGATTATGGATCTAAAAGTATCAAGTCTCTGTAAGACTGAGAAAAGTCCTATATCATCTCAACTTGGGAACCAAAGCTTGTGGAACTCAAAACTTCAGTCTTAGGCCTTAAACATGAGCAATTCAATCAGGCTATTTGATATTTCAAAGTTCTATTAAACCATTTGGATTTCCTAGGTAAAGCCCAATTGTGAACTGAGGGTTTGCTATTTGAGCAGAGGATGAGAATGATATTATGCATAATAGGGCATATCAAAATGGAGGCCTCTTCTTTCCCATCAATGTAGTTTTTCCATTTTGCAGTTTTGAAACTGACTGTCTTTCTTTTATATCCCCAAAGTTACAGCTATTTTACTAATTATATTGAAAGTGCTAGATGATGTCAAGAAAATTGGATAGCACAATAAAACAGCCTTACCACATATTTAAGCCCTTTTATCTTTCACAGTTTTGTGGAATCTGTAGACCATCTAACCTGTGCGGTGAATTTTCATTTATACAAAACTACATTAATAAAGATCTATAATGAGAAATTAGACTGAAAAGCAGTTCATAATGTACCTTTCAGCTTTATAATTAGTTCTATAATCTGTAATCAGATGATTTAAATCTAATAGAGTTAAATTACAAACTAAGTAATTTCTATTTCCAAGAGGAATCATTATGTCTTTGGAATTTTCTGAAGCGTTAATGAGTTTTAGAGAAATTATTGTATATCTTATTCACTTTATTCCCAGAAGTTAGTGCAATGCCTGGCATATGGTACATGCTAAGTAAACAACCACTGGACAAATAAATGATTATGTAAACTTGAATAAGTGATTAGCAAAATAGCATTGATTTGCCATTGCCCCCACTCAGGGCCTGAATGATACTCATTTCCACGTTTCCTTGGGGCATGGCTTCATTTCCTTCTGATTGGCTCAGGCTAGATGGTACCACTGCCTCATCAGTCATTAAATAAAGCAGGCCTACCTCCAACATGACAAAGACTACTAGCCAGTGCTGGGAGGTGTAAGCTCCAGTTTGGCCAAGCCTGTTAGCCTTTCCAAA
The DNA here is from genome assembly GCA_035773235.1 of Eospalax fontanierii. NCBI lineage: Eukaryota > Metazoa > Chordata > Mammalia > Rodentia > Spalacidae > Eospalax > Eospalax fontanierii. The sequence goes on from CM069527.1 coordinate 85,909,256, forward strand.
TGTGTCAACATAGGTAAGGGCGATCTGCGTTGAACCTACTGCAAGCCACTTCTATGCAGGCATGTCACAGGTGTTCTACGACTTAACCCATAAAACTCCAAAGGATAAAAAATGTATCCCTATTTGCAAATGAAAAGGGAAACTGAGATTTAGATCAGAAAGATTTAGGTCAGAAATCCAGGAGGTGGGATTGCAAAACAGGTCTGTCTGACTCCAAGACCGTTCATTTTAGCAGCAACGGCAACAAGGGAGACAAAAGTGTTATAAATTCTGAAGCATTTACAAATATAAGCTATCATTGCTACCTTAATCTGCTAATATCCTATCTTCCTGAAATTGCCCTGAACATATCTCTTCCCTGAAGCTAATAAATACCATTTAATATGACCTTTCAGTCCTAGTCCTGCCAGAGCTTTGTGACAGGCTCTTCCTGTTCAGATCCTCGGTCTGCTGATGACTGAGCATGTGCACAATGGTCTAGATTTCATGTGTGCAGAGTCTACAGGAGTGATGTCTGCTCACTATTTTACAATCTATGTCAAGTGCATCAAGACACTCAATCACTGAGGCTGCTTTCCAACCCTCAGCTGTCCATGAATGGTAGCTATGCTGGAGCTTTGGGATGACATGGCTAAGAATTTCAGGGGCTTGGTACAGAACACTGACTCAAGTTCTGTATCCTTCAGAACTTCATTCTGGGCTAGAAGTCTACTATGGTTGACAAGACAAGAAGTCTTTCCTTGATGAACTAGGTAGTGGGAGACTGAGTTCACTTTATCTCTTACATACCTCCCAATGTGCTTTGCAGAGAAACTGCCATTTGTGCTCATTGGGTGAACTTTGAGGTATGAATGCCAAAGTGTTCTCAGTCCTCGCTCTGTAGAGCAACTACAGTCCTAGAGAAAAAGAAAGAAGACAAGGCTTAGAAGAAGAGCTCAAACCAGTCTGCCTGACCTGGCTCTCCATCCCAGTTTCTTCATGATGGTCATGGAGGAATACTTGCTTCAGACGGATGCCAAGAGAAACAAAAGAGTTATTACAGCAAAGTGTGTGAAATATGTTCGGTTATTAAAGCTGCAAAAATGTTTTTATGTTTTTATAAAATCCCAAGTTTACTGATCCCTGTAATTCATATACATGCATTTCATGATAAAAACGCAGGTTTTAGGGGTGTTTGGAAAGTTACTTGTGTGGAGAGGGTTCCATCAATTGAACCTCAACCAGGGCAAAAGTAGCTGACAATTTCATTTAGGGTTTGGCAGAAGCCTCTGCACAGCTGACTCTGAAGAGATTACCTGAGTAAAACATGAGTGTGAACAAGAGGAAGGAAATTGATTTTCTTCAGCAAACCAAACCAAAGCCACACAGCTTTTTATAACACTGGGAGCAAAAGGAAGTCTCCTTATGTTACTCTCTGAATAGATGAGCAGCGTCCCTTCCCTCTGTCAAGCAAACTCGTGCTGACACTGACCTGTGCTAATACCCTCCGGAGACCTAGAGAGACTGGGTGTCCTCCCTGTGCAGCCTTTGTGCTTTGGCTCCCACACACTGTACCTCCAATCATATGAAAGTGGACCCCAAGTCACTCCTAATGGCCTTGGCTGCTGTTGTAATCACATGACCTCTTATAAGCAGATGAAGAACAAATATGATCTCCTCTCCCCAAAATGACTTGTTTCTGTACAAATTAAGACAATTGCTTTAGAATACCATGGAGGTGATTCCTAAAAACAACTGCAGAACTCTAAAAGACAGGAAAGCTAAAATCATTCTGCAGTCAGATAAGAAACTGCGTTTGTAGTTTATGCACAAAGGATGACTAAAGAAATAAAAGCTTGGCTCTCCATCTAAACCTTACCAAATATATATCCTGTTACCATTTTAACTGAAAGTAAAATACAATTAAATCTATATGAAAATCATCCCTTTTTTCAATTAACTAACTGAAGCAAATTGGTCTGGATAAGAGATTCTATTTTAATTATATGAAAATAATTGCTTGAAAACTGAAGCTTGTCCCCCCTTACTTTATAACTGAAATATTTTTACTCCTTTAAAATATAGGAATAGGTGTTCTAGGACAAAATGCAGGTCTATAAAACCGTCTATGTATATGTTGGATACATACATTTACTGACTAGTAGTTCTATCAAATGAGATACTTTTCAGATGATATATTTATCTCTCAAGATCACTTATGTTTGGAGTAAGACCCTCCACAACTAGCTAAGGCTAACGCCACAGAACTTGCTCCAATGTCCAAGGCATACTTCACCCATTGTAACAACGCAGTCTTTATTGATGTTTGAGAATTAGATTAAGCTATTTGTCAGGAACCAAGAGTCTTTCAACAGGAAAAGAGGACATTAATGAGATTACTGATATATAAACTCTTAAAAGAGCAAAGTGGCAGGCTTCCTAAGGGCTCAGGACCAACAGGCTTCCAGCATTCTACAGCACAGTCTGCAAACCACAGCTCAGAGGCCAAATCTGGCACTTGCCCCCTTTTTTAATAAACGTTTATTGAAACAGAAGTTAGGTACATCCATTCACATGTTACCTAGGGCTTCTTCTGCTCTACAATGACAGAAGAATAATTGTGTTGGTGATCCAATAGATAGAAATAATAAATATTTACTGTCTGGTCTTTTATCAAAAAGGTTCTAAAGGTTATGACTGCAACTCTGTTTTTAAAAGCAGTTCTGGGGGCTGAAGAGATGGTTCAGAGGTTAAGAGCACTGGCTACTCTTTTGCAGAGGAGCCCAGTTCAATTCCCAGTACCCACATGGTAGCTAATAACCATCTGTAACTCCAGTTCCAGGAGATTTGATGACCTTTTCTGGTCTCCATGCACATCACACAACCTAGATTCTTGTACATACATGCAGAGAGTACAGTCATACCCATAAAATAAAAAAATAAATCAATAAAAAATTAAATGTTCTGGAAACTTGCCATGATGAACTAATTCTGCCACAAGGTTATCCCCCACAATGAGAAGTAAATCTAGTGACTAACAAAGCTACAAACACCGTCTTATGACACAAATTTCCCCTCAATTTCTCCTTCACAAGTGCCTCACTTCAGAGTATGTTGCAGAGACAATTCCGCAGATAATTCTGCTACTGTGCAATGAACCTCCCATCAAAGCCTGACACACCTGCCTCTCTACCCGCAGTCCTTCGTGGCTTAAAAGCTGCTGCCTCTCACAAACCTAGTTTAGAGCTTACAAGGAGGAGCCAAGAAGGGCGATTTGATAAGACCAGAAGCAGGGACAACCTTTTCACAGACCTTTGGTGGAGCCTGTACCAAGTTTGTTTCCTCTAAATGTAGACATAAAGGCTAACTTCTAAAGCAAAGAACTGGTCAATGAAAGGAGAAAGTACTCATTCAGTCCCCACCACAAAGTTATAGATGTGGTACATCTAGCAGAAAGAGCAGAAGACCAAAGGTCAGACAACTCAGGTCCTAGAGCAGATTCTACCCAAACTAGCATGATAACATTCAGCAAGTGATGCGTCCTTACTAGACCACAATTATCCCCAGTCCTCCCTCCTGGGAAATTCTAGAATTCTGTGAATCTAGTCTAATGAAGCTGTGCTGTATTAGCACTGTCTAGGACACAGCAAGTACCATATAAGTGTTAGTCAGTATTCTGTTGTCATGATGTGCTTTCAAATGCAAAGATAGAGTCTTGTCCTTTATAACAATGACCTAAGAACTAGTCCTGAACAGCAGGGTGTGGCTAGAAACAACTAGAACTGATTTCTACTGACCTTGGAACAAATGAATAAAATATTTTGTTTGTTCTAATGGATGCTAATGGTGGTTCTCAGATCTAAACTTCTAGCAGTTCACCAGGAGAACTGGTAGCTCAGTCAAGTAGCTGTATATTGTACTGTGATATAGATTTTTTTTCCCCATTGAAAATCTTGATTAAGGTTAGGACTGAGAAACAGAATTCAGAATTTGTAGCTCCCAAACATCTTTCGCCTTTTTCCCATAATATAGTCTCCCCTTATCTGAAGAGAGTATATTCTAAGACTCACAGTGGATACCTGAAATTATAGGTACTATCAAAATCTATAGTCTATTTTTTCAAATATATGCATATCTATGATGAAGTTTAACTTATAAATTAGGGACAAAATGGAACAAATATGTTATAATAAAACTGTCAACTACACTTGCATTTGGGGGACCTTATTAAGCAAAATGAGGACTGCTGGAACACAAGCACTGTGGTACTGACGAGATAACATGAGGTAAACTGATGAAGGACTGCTGGGCAGGTAGCTTACACAGCATGGAAACACTGGACAGAGAGATGATTCGTGTTCTGGGCAGCAACCAATTTAAAGTGTAACAACTGTTTGTGTCTAGAGTTCTTTCTTTATTTTTGGACTGAGGCAGACGAACTGAAACAGTAGAAGATAAAACTGCAGAAAAATATTGTGGTACAGGAGAGGGGAGATGTTTTTTATCAAAATGCCTAAGGGATTCTGTCCTGCATTTCCAAACAGAATTAGCCAGTTACAGGTGTGACAGAACAGGTAGCACCTGCAGTTAAGTCCTCAGGCCCCACTGCTTACAGACTTGACTGGCCCACTTCTAGCCCCAGTATCTGTAGCTTTCAGCCTGAGTGATTTTTCAGAAGGCATAGGAGCCTACACTGCCTGTAGGCGTACCGTAAGGGAAAGGCTGAGGAATTAGCACCCATCCTCTCAGTGGCCCTCCTTCAATGCCTAACAGCATTGGTGTTAACAGTCCTGATTCCTTGCCTTTGGGCACGATAACAGTCATGTTCTAGATTTTCTCCCTTGAGACTGAAGTCAGTCATACAACACACAGCTCCCTAGACAAGAAACCCCGTTTATTCCTGCCTCTCTTCCCTGACCTTTTTTTTTTTTTTTCTCTCTGCGTCTCTCAAATCAATTGCTTTCACTCAAATCTTATCTTAAGTTCGGTTTCTGGTGATTTGTGTTTCTAATCAAACACAATGGTGTAAACTAATAAAATTATTTTCTTAGTTTGACCAATAACCATGTTCAATTCTACTAATCTTATAAAGTGAAAAGTATAACAAAAAAAAATCAGAACTTAAAAAAGAGAGATGAAAACATGAAAATCGGCAAAAACTCCAACCTAAGTGGAAGAAGGTACAAGCTTGCTGTGGTCTTTCTCTCTAGGGGCCAGGTCACTGGAGTTAGAAGTTGGTTTGGATTCATAGTGACTTGAAGAGGTAAACATGATCTTTCACATGTGATCAGATACCTTTGGGTGCTTAGAAATTTATTCCAGTTATCTTTACTTGAACAAAGACAGTAATGAAATAACTTTATCTTATTTCACAGTTAGAGTGTATTAAGCAGAGCAAATACAGTCTTGATACCTTTTAGCAAAAAATCTGCAGGTCTTTTGTAGTGAACCCATCTAACATGAGAGACTGGTAAGCGACATAGAGGGCTAGTTTTCTGGTCCTATTTCACCTAGCTGGGAAGTGATGGAATCCAGATTCAAGCGGTCCTCTTCCAAATGTTACGCTTAGGCTCCTCACTCTTGACACTTCCATAAGAAACAGAGCTCCTCCCATCAGGCACAAAAAGCACCAAGTCTGACAGTGTGATGTGATGCTGTCTGTGATTATGCTATGCATCAGTACAAGATTTCACAAATGGAAACAGAGACTGTCAAATTAAATTTCCATATCAGGTAAAACATGACTTTTCCCCCACTTTTGGTGTAAGTGTGACTCACGGAAGATCTGGATACAGCTATGCTAAAAATTATTTATTGGAATCAATTATTTTACAAAAGTATTTGTTGTTTATCTAAAATTCAAATTTAACCCCATAATTTATCTTGTAATATCGGGAAAAAAGTTTATGTTTTAATCTATTTCTACATTCATCAAAACTCAGCATAATGTATGTGATGAGAGCAATTTTCATTGTTTATATTTTGTTCCTATTTATCAGGATAAGAACGCTTAACATAATATCTATCCCTTTAACCAATTTTTAATGGCGAGATATGTACTGTTGTTATACAAGAGTGCTCTAGAACTTATTCGTGGGATTTCCACAGAGTCTTTGAGACTCGTAAAAGATTCTTAGTTCTTTCTTAGCTCCCAACAACCACTAGTATGGGAGTCTCAGCTCTTGTCCAAATGGCCAGCAGATCTTTGCCCAAAGGACAAGCTCTGCCTCTAAAGACCAAGGTTTCCATTTAACTGAGAGTTACTGCATGGATTTACAGCAGGCCTCCTCCAACTAAATCAGACATGTTCTTCAGAGAGCTGTGAATGCAAGCTAAACACAAATCAAAACCTTATGGGTAGACCCTGGAAAGAACATAGTAGAACTAGGACAAATAGTACAAAGCAGCAGCATTAAAGGTATCAATTAGGGTCCCAGTAGGAAGAAGAATTTATTTTTTTAAAAAAGACTTTAATTAAATGACTACTTACAGAGGCATGAGCAGCTTTAAGGATGCTATTGTATGCGGAGGCCACACCAGTAAGATGTTGTTACTACCCACAGGGTTGAACACAGAAGAAAATGGTGTTCCTGGAACCTGTTGTGATTGGGTCATGGAGGGCAGGAGCTGCAGAGAAACCCAGATGCTGCCCATGATGAAGCTCCAAATGCAAGATAAGTGGGGGAGTAATGTCAGGTTCTCTCCTGCTCTCCTCAGATGCAGCCTGGGCAGGCAGCCCCACGGAGTGTGGGGTAGGACAGGAGGGCTGAGGGTGATAGGGAGTGGGGCCCAGCAACAAAGTGGAAAACCTGGGGCAGGGAGACGGCTCAGTGGATATCCCAACTCCTTTCTACTGCTATGACAAGACACTCTGACCAAAGTCAACACTGGGAGAAAAGGGTTATTTGACTCACATGTCCCAATCATGCTTCATCCTTGAGGGAAGCCAGGTTAGGAATTCAGGGCAGGAGCTGAAGCACGGACCATGGAGGAATGCTGCTTACTGGCTTGGTCTCCCCGGCCTGTGCGCAACCTCCTTCTTATACAGCCCAGGAATTACCTATACAGGGGTGGCACCACCCACAGTGGACTGGGGACTGAGCCCTCCCACCCAGCTCAGCAATCAAGAAAATGCCTCACAGGCCTAATAAGAAATTCTGCAATAGAGGGTTCCTCTTCCCAGGTGTGTCAAGTTGACAACTGGAACTATCTAGCACGGGGGATAAAGTGCTTGCCAGAGGAGCATGACGGTTTCTGGAGCCTGCTGTGGTTGGGTCATGGAGGGCAGGAGCTGCAGAGAAACCCAGATGCTGCCCGTGATGAAGCTCCAACTGCAAGATAAACAGGGAAGTGACGTCAGGTTCTCTCCTGCTCTCCTCAGATGCAGCCTGGACAGGCAGCCCCATGGAGTGTGGAGTAAGACAGTTCTGATCTCCAATACTCACGTCAAAAGCTGGGCTTGGGGGCACACATCTTCAATTCCAGCACGGGGAGGCAGAACCCGGAGGGTCTCTGAACTGACTAGCCAGCCTGACTACATCAGTGAGCTGCAGGTTTATGGAAAAACCCTCTAAACAAATAAGGTGGAGATGATTGAAGACACTCAGCATCTGCACACACACACACACACACACACACACACACACACACCACAATGAAGAAAACACACCCATATCTGTACACAGAGCTGAGTTTTGGAACCTCACTCTTTATGTGTAAAAGCTCATGTTCATTTGTTTCATCAATACTTAGTTTATCTTTTCTGTCACCTATCATGAAAATATTCAAATATGTAGAAAAGTAAAAGAATTTTGGAGTGAACATGTGTATACACGCCACTTGGACTCAACATCAGCATTTTACTATACTAGATGTATCATATATCTACCCAACTATCTGTCTGTCTGTCAGGAAATCTAATGATACAGATATTTCATAGTAAATTTCATACATCAGCACACTTGGATCATTTATGTCATTCAACTATAATGCAACTTATTTTTAACTCTCTATTATGTGTTTGTATCATCACATACTTCTTGATGTTAATGAATGGGTCAATCAATTGGCTACTCTCAATCAGTCTGCCTAGAAGCATTCATTTCAGCAGGCTTGCTTGCCCACAGAAAACAAAGAATGAAAAACACCTCTGCAAACATTCCAGCTTTTGGCCATTTCACTTTCCAGGGATTGCAGAATTGATCTTCGGAAGCAAGCCAGGGTCAGCACAATAAAACTAAAGACGAATGTTGGAGAACTGGGGCAGGGTTTTTCTCACAACCTTGCAGTCAGATTTCATCATGGCAGATAGACTGGTTTCAGTCCTTCTGCAGCTTGACCTTTTCATTCAGACCATTCCCACAAAGACCTCATTTTCCTTTGGTCTTAAAGGCAAATAGGTGAGGAAGGATGACTGAGCACGGGGCTCCTTAAACTCCTCGTGACTTACTGTCCTCTGATGTCTGAGTCATGTAGTCCTATCTTTGCTTCTTAGTCTCCAAAGACAGCATGCAAGGCAGGTCTGAGCCTCACAGTTTACTTCAAACCAGACTTGGTCTCAGGGCAGCAGCAGCGATGCAGTTCACAGCTTGAACTCAATCAGGGTCTCCTTAAAGCCCTGCCACTCTGACCGACTGTAGCAGTATGAAGGTGGGACTTAAATTACCTGCTGCTGCAGACAGGCTCCCTGGGGCATTCCCTCTTCTAAATCACACTACGATTTAGGTTTCCAAATGTCTGCACAGGTTGAGCAACAACGTTAGTGCACGGAGGTGACCCCCTTTCTGTATTACACTTGAGGTAGGAAATGAGTTTGGAACCCGTGAGAAGGACCAAATTAATCACACAATGTGAAAACGTACTTGCCGAACGAAAATGAGGCTGTCGTTTCCCATCACATAGCTGTCAGCTGAGGGCCAGCCACAGGTAAGACACTCCCCAGGGCAGCAGAGGGGAGGCAGAAGCAGAGAAGTCAGGGTGCTTTTCTTGATAGAGTTAAGAACAGAAGATGAGCCAGGTACACCAAACCAAAATCTCAGGCAGAATGGGAGAGGAGAAGGCTGGCTTCTGCTGGGGAGAGTATATGAAAACCCAGAGGCCAGGGGCAACCGAGTCAGGCTTCAAAGGGTCATTGCATTTCCTTGGGCGGATGAGGGAGGGATATTCTAAAGGTCAGATCAACAAGCAGACAGCACTCAGTGCTGGGAAAGCAAAGAGAGGGTCTATAAAATAGCTAGAAAATAGGCTGTGAATTCAGTGAGGAACTAGGAGAGTTAAGAGTCATGTTGTCACAGTCCTAAAATACCCTGCTTTAAAGTCTAGAAGGCTGTGCAGCACAAGAAAAGCATGTAAAACACAAGAGTGGCGGGGTCAGAACTGCATTTGGAGAAGGTTTGTCTGGCAGAATATCAATCAAAAAAATGGGGAGAGAAAAAAGAAAAAACCTGGGCCCGGTGGTCCATGCCTGTAATCCCAGCACTGGGAGGGTGGAGGCAGGAGGATCAGAAGATTCTCAGCTACCAAGCAAGTTTGATGCCAGCCTGGACTACATGAGACTGTCTTTGAAAAATAGGGAGACAACAGATGACATAGAAATAGCACTTTGGGGCTGGACAGAGATGGCCCACTGCTTGTGAGGGCTTGCTTCTCTTGCCGAGGACCAGAGTTTGGCTCTCCATACCCACATCCAGTGACTCACAGTCACCTGTAAATCCAGTTCCAGGGGATCTGACACCCTCTTCCGGCCTCTGAAGGCACTGGCGTATAGGTGCATAGACACATGTACACAGTCACAAAAATAAATAATAAAGCAGAATTTAAAAGAAATGGCATGGTTTATATTTATTGTCAATAGCATGATAAAGAGGATAGCTAAGGAACACTTTTTAAAAATATATTTAAACTGCAAATAGCCTCTTAGGGGGTAGGTAGCTATAAAGTATACACATGAAAATCTATTGCTAGATCTTATACAAAGTCCCAAATGAATGTTGCCTATTTTATTAAACTTGACTCTGCCTCCAGGTCTCTCATCAAGGACATGAACTTTATGACTCATCTAGATAGCAACACTCGTCATTTGAGGACATATTCTTCAAAAGTCTGTAAGATGAAATTAAGGCAATGAAATTCTTTCATTTGCATTTTCATGAGCCTAAGCTCAATTATATAGTGATATCAATGTCATCCAAACTGGAGGTTGTATCATATATGGAAAAACTACCATCTCCACTTATATATAAACTCCATAAACCACAATGAACATAATTAATGTGCGCCAAATGTTTAGTTATTCTATAGGCTTATCTAAACTACCTTATTGTAGATGCTATGAAGCTCAAACTTCAGATGAGAAATCTAAAGAATGAAAAGAAGTTCTCATCTAGAATCAGACAACAATAAATGTTCGCGCTAGAATTCAAACTCAGCCTTTTCTCACTGGAATCTTGGTAAAATTTGCCCATTTCTGCATACAGGTTGTGACTGAAACCTATCTATTACCTACCTAATGGTCTATTTATTTCACAACATCAATTAGAAACTCCCAGAACATCAAAGTGAAAACCCTGACACTTGAATTAGATAAGCCTTGATATATTCTGCTTGAATGTCTAGCAAGTATCACTTGCTACCAAAGACAGTGGCTGACGGGAGGAGAGTGAGAAGCTTCAGAGTTGGGCTGAGTTGTCAGGGTGGTCCCTGAGGCAACAAAAATGTCTTCTAGAGGAGACACCTAGAGGATTCAGGACTGTCCTCTGCATACCTCAAACCAGGGGCATGACTCTCAACAGACCCTAGTCACTCTAGCATACCCATCACATGCACACAGCCCCTTCAAGGATGGCTGGGTGAGGAGGAAGTCTTGTTGATGAGATTCATCCAGGAACATGGAGTTATGTTTTACATTTCCTTAGGCAGAAATAAGGGAGGGATATTCCCACGGTCCAATCAATATGCTAACAACATTCAACACTGGAAAGCTAGCAAACCATCCATCAGGGTGAGACTCAGGCCTGCTTCAAGGAGAATACCCATTATCTTATTTATTAGCTGCAGAAACACCTCTGATCAGACACAACAGGGCTAGAGGCTGGTCAGCCCAGGTTCACATCCTGACTAGGCTGTCTCCCTACTTCCTGTCGTCTTCCCTAACTTCCTAGTGGAATGGAGATACAAAGCTCTAGGCAATCATTTCTCTTGAGGCCCTTGGGAAAGTGCAGCAACTCAATCCAGTCTTCCAGTTTATGTTCACTGGGATTCATCCACACCATCTCCATCCTCATTAGAGCAGGCCGTAAAGCCCAAAAGATGATTTTTATATGTTAAGACACATCTATCACTGAATAATTTATTTTACCATGAATAATCCTTTTTATGATGGAACACAATAGAGGAACTTCTAGAAAACTGGTCAGGAGGGAGAGGCTAAAACATTTAGAAATCAAAATAATAAAATAAAACAACTTTGAAAAAGGGGAGCAGGAGGGGGCCACTGGACAGATAGCTCAGCAGTTAAGAGCACTGGCTGCTCTATTAGAGACCCAGGTTTGGTTCCCAAGACACACACAGCAGCTAACAGTCATCCATAACTCCAGTTCCAGGGGACCTGACACCCTCTTCTGACCCCCATTGCATGTCATGGGTACAGTTACATACATGCAGGTAATATACTCACACACAGAAAACAGCAATAACAAAATATTTGCAAATCTACTCATTTTGCTTATTAATTACTTGTGTGTGTACATGTGGGGGCAGTGCATGTACTTATGTGTGCTCATGTATGAAGGCCATAGGTGGACACTCAGAGCCTGGAGTTCACCAGTCTGGCTAGACTGGTTGGCAAGTCCTAGGAATCTTCCTGTCCCCATCTTCCCAGTACTAGGATTCCAAGGACACACCATACTCCACTTCTTCACATGGATTTTGGGGGATCAAACTCAGGTCTTCCTTCATTCTTGTGTGGCAAGTACTTTACCAACTGAGCCATCTCTCCAGTCCCAGGAAGCCATTCTTTTTACTTCACAAGTAGTTGTGTTACTTTTTTTCTGTCTTTTTGAGACAAGGTCTCTCTGTAGCCCCAGCTGGCCTAGAACGCACTATGTACACTAGGCTGGCCTCAGTCTCACAGAGATCCACCTGCCTCTGCCTCCCAAGTGCTGGGATTAAAGGCGTGCACCACCATGCCCAGCATAGCTGTATTACTTTTTAAAAGGGAATTGATTTTCCTTTTTGTAAAATGTAAGAAAATGTAGTCATATGTAGCATCTATTCATTCAGCTTGAAAGGATTCAGGCTTGGGTTCAAGGGGGACTGATGGAGATTATTCTTTTGGGTAAGAGATTAGGAGAGTTGTTAATGCCACAGGCAGACAGGCACAAGGTGGCATGGTGGGGGCTCTGAGGGGAGTTCAGGCCCCAGTGGCAGAGTGGAAAGTTCCACGCCGCGTCACTGATGAGCAGTCCATAGCATGTGCTTGCAGTCAGGCTGTCTCTGAACATTCTATGAGGATGGGGAAACAAGGTCTAGAAAAGCAAGTAACTTTAGTTATAAAAACCAAATTTTTGTGGTTTTAGGAATTTTTGCAGTTCAACCAATCCAAAAAACAGAGGAGAGCTGGTTCTCTACATATTTGGGGGCCATGTTCTGAACTGATCTGAGTCCATTTACTGTTTTTTTAGGTTATTTTATTATATCGCTACCACTTCTGACAAAGGTAGATGGTAACTGTCATGGTTCATGGCCCAACTGTGTCCCCTTAGGGGACATGTACTGAAATTTAATCTCCACTAGGAGACATGAAGAGTGCAGAAACTTAATCTGACTGTAGAGTTTAGAGGTGGGGCCTTTGAAAGGTGATTGGGATTAGATAAAGTCATTAGGGTGGAGTGTTTATGACTGAATACTGATACCTTCATTAAAAAAGAGAAATAGACAAAGTCTCTCTCTGTCTCTCTCCCTCTTCTCTTTGTCCAAGGTCCTCCCTGCACCACCTCAGCTCTTTTATCAACAAAGACATCACCAGATACAGCCCCATGATCTTAGATCAAAACCATGAGCCGAAATAAACCTCTTTTTGTTGTAAGGACCCATTCCCAGGCATTCTATTATGATAATAGCACATGGCTTTCGACATTGACTATTTGCTTTTCAACCAAGTTGTCTATTACAATGAAAGTAAACTCCAGATCACATTCATCCACAGGCAAAAAGACACAAAAACTTCTATACAGCATACTCTCGTAAATTTGCTTATATTCCTTCTTGGTCTTTTAAGGAACTTCAAAATAGTACAGTGGAGACAGTTCCCATCTCTAGTTCCTGTCCTTCCTATGCACACAGCTGAAGTGCATTTGCCAGAATCCCTGCAGTTAGGCTGAGGTGACACCACCATGTTCTTCTTGGACACATAAACTTCTCGCACAAACCTTCCCGCTCTTCCCCCTTCCCTCTTCTGTTTTGAAGATGGTGGCAATACAAGATGGAGAAATTAAAGAAAGGATAGTTCATGTCCCCATGCAGAGGAAACAACCAAACAGAAACAGCATGTTAGACTTCAAATAAATGAAAAATAAATATTGTGTGAAGCCACCAAGTTTGGCAGTTGTTCATCCCAGCAGTTAATGTTAATTGGCCTGATTAACAGAAGCATCTGCTTGTATGTGCTGAGGAAAACACATCACTGTTCTAATGACAGGAGCAGCAACCCATGTAGGGAGCAGACAAATGAGTTTACTGTCAAATGAAGGAAACATGGAGCTGGGCTTCCTGGATTCCTACTCTGTCCATGCAAAATCAAAGGGACATGTATTATCTTACTGGTTAATCACATATTTCACCAATGAAAATATTATATCTAACATAATTTATGACACAACAAATCCTCTAGTATGAATTTTGTTTGGTTTGCTACTTTGTTTGCTAGTTGTTTTGTTTTGTTTTGAGATATCTCAATATGTAGCCCAGGTTGGCCTGGAACTCACAACCTTCCTCTACTTCCATTTCCCAAGTACTAGGATTGTAGGCATGCACCACCACACATAACTGCTACTGTGAATTTCCTTCACATGATGTATGTTTGCAGCCACCTTTGAGAGCAGACATCATAGTAAAGTTGTTCAAATGATAACTAACCAGTACTGGAGTGGGGATGACTGCCGGGGGCAGAGGTAATGTTCCAAATATTTGACCACTGGCATGGCACTGTCACCAAGGATGAAAATAGATGTCAGCTCTCATTCTAGAGTGGGTGCCTTCTTGATTGGATTACTCAAGCATTAACTAAACTCCCCTAAGGTAGAGATTCAAGTAAGCCACATGGCTGCTGTTTATATGGAAGTATTTAAAAGATAAATCACAGACAATGTAAAGAAAATCCAATTCACAACCATCGCTCATCTTATTTATTTCTCTGCTCACTCCAAGAATTATGAGCAAAGGATCATGGGACCTATTCCTAAGTATAACATTAGATCAATAAAATTAGCCATCTGTCCATAGAAGGCTTTAAATGCAGGGTATATTTAAGTATTATGTTTCCAATTACCCAGATGTTACCAAAAGTGCTTGCTGATCCTTCTATACAATATAAACCGTTAAAAAAAACTTATATAAACTTATTGCACCAAGAAAAATAAATAGCATTAGCATTGCATTTAATCTGATTCAGGGTTTGGTAGTGCCCCCATCAGCAACCATGAGTATTAAATTAAATTGCTCAAGATTTGCAGAGTCAGATCAGGAAAGATGACAAGTGTCTTTAGGGGAGTGGAGAAAGGAGACTTAGAAATCAAAACAGAGCAACAAGGATTGCCTGGTCAAGATAACAATAGTTACTGTGATTACCATGTACTAAAACAGGCTGATTTCTTTTATCCAAAGTGTTTAGCAACAGAAGGGTTACACTGTTTTTGTTTTTCAGATTTGGGAATATCTGCATATACATAATGATATTTCCTGGAGATGAGCTCTAAGTCTATACACAAAACACACATTCATGTTTTATACATGTAGCCTAAAGGCAATTTAGATAATTTTCTAAATACTTTTGTGCATGAAACTAAGTTTTACACAAGTCGTCTTGGGATTTTCCACTTGAGGTACAGTATCAGTGACAAAGAGTTTTAGATGGGGTTTCAGATTTGGGGTTATGGATGCTCAGCCAGGAAGACCTGATCCTTACACAGCACTTCAACTCTTTCAAAGCACTAGTTTGCTTTATTGGCTTTAATTCTTAAAATAAATCATCAGTGGGGTCACCTGGGGCAAGTGAGAGCTTCGCTTCCTGTAGCCAAAGAAAGAGAAGAATCATTAACAGAAAGTGCACTGAGCCTAGGCAGTATTTCTATGCCCAGCCCTACTGATCAGTGCTGAAGACCTGAGCTATCTCTTAGCTCTCTGGGCAGCCTTTGCTGACTCCCTGCCACAGATCAAACAGGAGACTTTTATTTCAATAATAGCTGCCTTTCTACAATGTCCTCTAAACTTCACCCAAGATGGTTACCAGGCAAAACTCACCCATCATCCCAAGGGTTACTGGTTTACAACGGTAACTCATTAAAGAAAAATCACATAGTTGACAGTTTCATTTTCTAAGCTTAAAATCACAGAATGTCACTCACTGAAGGGTCATTTTAATTTGTAAATTAATTTATCAAAAATATTTTATAGTTCAAATTCAATCACATGCAACAATATATTAACATATATGGAAAAAAGAAAAGTACAAGAAAACATGAAATCATAAGTGACCCTGTTTATTAGGACACCTGTAAATACATATGCATATATATTCTTTCAGATTAGTTTCTTATTCAGATTGAATAATCCAAGTTTCTTTGATATTACCTTTGAATATCAATAAATCCTTTCCAGTGCTTTGGTATATGTACTGACATATCAGTCCTTTGAGTATATCTATAAGATACTTTCTTTAACCTAATTTTTTTTTCAGAAAAGGAAACTGAAGGAACATTACAGAGTTTATATAACTTGACCAAATAACCAATATAAAAGCATCAGAACTTAGCTCCAAATTTGCTGGATATAGAAGTGTAGACTCCTGCTCAGCCAGGTGGAACTGGCTCTGAAGGTTGAATGAGCCAGCTTTGTGGAGGTTAAGAGGAGAATGGAGGGCATGGACTGGCTATGTAGAAAGTGGTTTGGCTGTTTGTTAATGCAGATGCAGTGTTCCCCTCTGTGTACAGTCATCCTTCAATGAGGAAGTGGAGAAAGAAGATGTAGAAGACCTGACCCAGCAGACATGCTATTCAGGAACCTTAAGAAAACCACAAGTAACTCAGGAGCCTGAAGCAGGAGGATCACCAGTTTCAAGTTAACCTGGACTACCTATCAAACAAGGCTCTGTCTCAAAAAGGTAATAATAACAACAACCCAAGAAGAAAGAAGATCTCAAGTTCCCAAAACAATCCCCAGAAATTCCAATGATAATCTACACATGGTTTCTTGATTAAATTACAGTTGCCAAGTTCCACGTGTTGTTGCTAGCAGGCACAGTTTGATGTAGATGAGGTAGATCCTGGAGGTGTAGCAGAGTACCTGGGGCAGTACAACGGAAGGGAGGCCAAGGAGCCCAAATTCTCCAAGGGTAGACTGTGACTCATCTGTTTTCAAGTCACCCAAAGCTCTTGTTTCAAAGGCAGATGCCTAGGTTGTACTCTAAAAATTCTTGACCCATACAAGTTGAACTCTGGGCTTGCCCAGGGCCTGAGACCTACCCCAGCCAGCTCTGGAAGTGTGCCCTCTGCTGGAAGAACTTAATGTCATTTTTTTTGTATCCAAGACTCTCTCCCCTCTAAGATTAGGGGTTCTGCAAGGAGGCAAATACCTCTCAGACTATTTCAGGAGGTAGAAGTCACACTTTGGGTCCTTCTTCTAAAAGGAGGTCCACAATTGATGGACTAAAAATGAGTCTGAGGTGCTTTTCCTACAGCTGGCACCTTAGGCTCTCCTACGTCTCCCCTGCTTCCCCTCTGGTTTCCAGTGTGTGCAACCTGACGTCAAGAGACAGGAGCTTGGTCAGCTCAGGCACTCTGCTGCCATCCAGGTATCACGATGCCAGGTGTGATGATCCAGGTATCACGATGCCAGGTGTGATGGTATACACCTACAATCACAGAACTTGGGAGGCAGAGGAGGTCTAAGCTGTCTCAAAACACCAAACAAAAGCAAGCAAGCAATCAAACAAACCAGAAAGGCATCATGCTCTTCATTTAGCTGAGACAAACTATAAAAGTACAATCAGACTTGCCCAGCAGGTGAGGTGTCATCTGCAAGATAAACCAAACGGAAGCTGAGGCCCACCACAGCCTCCAACACATTGGACTCTAACTTTCTATAAATCCAGTTTGGAATCATTGAACCACTTCAGGCCATAGCAACCCACAAACAAATTGAAAGGCAGACAACTATTTCCAAAATAATTCTAAGGTTTTTAAAACTCTGAGCTCTGGATAAGAAAACAAAAGCAAAACAAAAAAACAAACAACAACAACAACAAAACCCACGAATTGGTTCTTTTCTCAAAAGAAAGTACTGCCTTGTGTCAAACTACATTTATCCCTGACCTGGATTTCTCTGCCCCTTAATTTCATAAAGATTCCTGGGGAAAGAGAAAAATACAGGGAAGAACAAAGAACAAATAGAGAGGTGTTTCTTCATAGACATTAACGTGACTGGGGACAGGCGTGGAAAGGGAGGAGAACGGGCGGAGTGAAGAGTCGGAGGATTTCTCTGTCATAGTCTCTACAGTGAATGAGAATTACTAGCTAGGTACGTGTATGTGAGCACACACATGTGTGTATATGATACATTCCTGTATGTTGCCTATCTATATCTGGGTCATCTACCTTCCCATCTACACAAACACACACACACACACACACACACACACACACGTGCACCTTGTAGCTGTAGTGTGTTCAGTTTTCCCCAATTAACAGTATAATCTAGCCCATCACTGAAGGAGTAGAGTTGGCTGGCGCATCTAGAAGAGATGTGCTTCCTCCAAAATTATATACCATGGAAAAGGTCTAGGATGAGAATTATAAGTGAAAACATAGCCAATTTCTTGTGAATTCCAGGTCGATCAAGGGTGGCATTCAGGAAGAAGATCACCATGACCTGAGATTTCTGATGCCTTAGGCATTCAGTCTTAGCCAGCAGCTACAGAAAATACCTCTGAGAGCCTGTATTGTTTGCTATTACCAACATGGTTTGTGCCCGTGAGCTAAAACTCTTCTAGGTTTTTCTTCCTTTCTAAATTTCCCTAGATCTTCATTTTAATCTGATTACATGAGTGAAGAAATACTGAGGAAGTAGAAAAGATTAGAGGCTTGTGCCTTGTTAAAAATGATTATGGAGACTTCCATATCCTAAGAGGAAAATCTTGAATTCTGAATCCTGGCCTTACCTTCTCCCACTGACCTTGGGAACACAGGTAAAAAGGAAAAACCAGAAAGAAAGGCAGGACCCATGTGTTTTCGCCTGCCCCTCTATCTGTGCCAGAGTTGTTAGTGCCATGAGTTTGTCTCAATAAAGAACAATTCTAGGACTGGGGATATGGCCCTTTAACCCAGTAGGCCTCAGTCCTCCAATACTCTATGCCCATCCTAATCAGGCCACAGATATGTCATGGCAAGAACATCCCTAAAATCTTCACTGTCAGACACCTCACAGAGCTATCTCCTGTCTGCTTCAGGAGGGTATGAGAAGGCTTCACTGGCACCAGGCAGTGTGGGCAGAAGTACAGCAATCCACTACACCAGAGGCCACTCTATCTCCCACCATCAAACCCAAGCACAAGACTACCTGTCAAATAAAGTCAATATATCCACACACCAGAAAAAGCCTTGACTTATATCTCATACATCAAGCAAAAGTTAACTCAAAATGCGTCATAGACCTACATGGAAACCTAAAACTTTCTACAATTAAACACAGGGGAGCATTTTTGTAACCACAGGTTAAACTGCACTAAGAAGAACTGATCATTTATATCACTGCATTCTATCTCCCATCCCATGAACCAAGTCCCACCAACCCTTACAGTTTCTCGAGCTCTAAGAATTTTTCAATTGATACACACCTATTTAAAGATTGAATGCTAGCATCCACTTACAAGAGAGAATGTGCACATTTGGGAAACAAAATAGACTCAATAGGCCTTTACAAAAAGGCAAATAATAATAATAGAGGATATGAAGTCAGGGTGTGGGAGAGGGAATAGGGAGTCTGCATATAATCAAAACACATCATATGAAATTCTCACATCAATAAAATATTTTTAAATGACCATTAAAAAGGGATGAATTGGATGTGTCAAGATTTAAATTTTCTTCTTTCTGAAAGATACCATTAAGAAAATAAAAGGAAAGAGCTAAAGAGATAGCTCTGTCAGTGGAGCTTCCCTCATAAGAAGGAAGACCTGGGTTCAATTCCTAGAACTCATGGGAAATTCTGGGAATGGTGACACGTGCTTGTAATCCCAATGCTGGAGAGGCAGAAACAAGGGGATTCCTGGGGCTCACTGGCCATCAGCCTGTCCAGCCCAAAGGATGAGCTCTAGGCTTATGTGATGGAAAGAAGTGAATGGTGCTTCTAAGGATAACATTTGAGCTTGTTCTCTGACCTCCACATGCACACACACCCACACACCTGTGCACACATGTAAAACAGGACATACCACACACTGGAATATGATACTTTCAAAGCATGAAGGTGATAAAGGACTGTACCCAAAACGTACAAAGAACACTCAAACTTCAATAAGAGATAAACATCTCAATTTTTTTTTCAACCAAGGAAAAAATATAGGTGGCAAATGTGTACAGGAAAAAAAAAGGTCAATATCCTTAGTCACAGAAGAAACACAAAACTGAGATGAGATATCTACACCTGCCAGGATAGCTAAAAAAAAATAAAAAACAAAACAGAGCATCAACAAAGAAACAACTGTACTATGATAATTACCTTTCATTGTTTAAGCTAGAATCACCGAGAAGAGAGTTTCAGTGAGGATTGTCTACATTGAACTGTGGGCCTGTGTATGGAGGATTGTCTTAAATTGGTTGGTGAAGGAACACTCAGCCCACTGTGGGTGGCACTATTCCCTAGTCAGTCTCTGCTCTTGACTGGATGTGATGTGATGAGCTGCTTCAGCTTCCTGTCACCTTGACTTTCCCACAATAACGGACTAGGGCATATACCAAGTGCTGGAGTGGATTCCAAACAACTAGAACGTTCATATGTTGCTACTCACACCATGAAATGGTCAGCAACTCTGGAAAATGCTTTAGTGTCTCCTTATAAAGTTCAGTACACACCTGAAACAGTGATCTCACTCTGCTCTTTACCAGGAGAAATGAAAGCAGGCACAGATGGACTGAAAACACTTAAAAAAGCCATTCACTAGTGTGGGAACTGTAAAAGAGATATACTTGCTGTCTTTTCTATCCAAGGGTTAAAAATATAAAATTTCATGTAAAAAACTGCAAAGTATCCACTTGGCAGAAATTCAAATTCCTCCAAAGACATCACTTCTTGAAATCAAAATATGTGTTCAAAGTTGCACTAGATGCTGAAAATTGCATTCTGATAATCAGCTGAGTTACTTTGAATCAGTTAATTGCATAAGAATGTGAGGATTAGCTCTGACCACTCCAAGTGAGGCACTGCACCCCTTTATGTTAGGAGTAAAAACCCAGTGGTGCCTCCTCAGGGTGTGACTGCTCACTGCATGTACAGTTGCTATGCACCTTTCAAAGAAGTAAAACTTCTTGTTTTGCCAAAATAGTGTATGGTTAAACAAACTGTGGCCATTTATTATCTACATAAAGAACTATTGCTAAGCAATAGCAAAGGAACAAATACTAATATGTACAGCAAGGTAGATGGATCTTGAAAGTGTTGTACTAAGTGTGAGAAAGCAGGCACAAGACATTCTGGAAGAGGCAAAATTATAGAGACAAAAATCAGATCACAGGTTGCTAGGGGCTGTGAGGGGGCGAATTTTCTACAAAGGATCATAGATTATATTTTTGAGAAAAGAAAATGCTCTGTGTATTTCAAAAACAAAAGCTGAGGAGAGTTAGCTCATGAGTGGGTAACTCCTGGTGATGGTGGAGAGTGCAGACCCCTCTAGGCGTTTTCTGCAGCTGCTGGCTGAAGCTGAATGGCTGAGGATTTCACTACTGGATATGCTTGTTAAAACTCATCAAACTGCACACCTGAAAAAGAAGAACTTTTCTAGATATCTTGCATCTCAAACCTGCCTAAAAATAGTCTTCATAATAAAAATAAGAGATATGGATTTGCCTCTGTGCATATATTGGGTGGCTTCTCATGGGTTTGTTCCCGTAAACTTGTGAATTTCTTCTCCCTGCCTCCTTTACTTCCGGCTGAAAGTTAGGGAGCAGAGAAGCAACAGGCTACAGGCTATTGTGTGTTGAGGGGGTGATAACTGTACCATCCCAGTTCAGCTTTTTATTATTATTTTTATTTTACGTGTACGAGTGTATTGCCTGCATGTGTGTAAGTGCACCCATGACATGCAATGCCCGTGGAGGTCAGAAGAGGGCGTCAGATCCTCTGGAACTGGAGTTACAGATGATTGTTAACCACCATGTGGGTGCTGGGAAATTCAATCCATGTCCTCTGCAAGCACAGCCAGTGCTCTTTAGCACTGAGCTATCTCTCCAGCTCCCCCAGTTCAGCTTTTGATGTTAACTTGGACAGATCACTTAATCCTCCTCAGTCCCACTGCAAAATGTACAGTCCTCACTAGTTTCCCATTTGTATCTGAAAAGGAATGAAGTCTCTCTAACACGTTGTGTTTGCACATTATAATGGTGGAACAGACTTAGGTTAGAGTCCTCAATCCTCCCAGTCTTCTACCCCTAACTCCACTGTACCTCTGGCCCCCACAGGTCTTAATCTCCAGAAATCCAGCTTTCCCTTAGAAGGCCACACTCCATGAATGAGGCCAGGGAACAGTAACTTCCCATGTCCCCAACCTAGGCACTACTTTCTCTAGAGGCCTGGGCATTCCCCACAGATAACACAGGTCCCACATACAAAACAATAGCCCAAGGCTCTCAGTCCAGGCTGCAGGACTCTATGCCTAAGCTACACAGTTCTGCAAATAATCCAAATATAAGAACCTAAACACCCATTCCACCATTTTCTCTTTATGTTTGAGTATAGAAACAGTTCTATATATTTAAAAAACAAGAGCTGAGAAAATATTCTATGTAGTTAAAAAAACAAAGCCAAGAAAAGGGGAGTTAGCTCCTTAGCAGGCACTTCTTGGTGATGGTGGAGAATACAGGCTCCTCTAGGTGGTTTCTGCAGCTAGCTGGCTGAGGCTGAATGGCTGAGGATTTCACTACTGGCTGTGTTAGAACTCATCAAACCATACTCCTGAAAAGGAAGACTTTTCTAGATGCCTTGTATGTCAATAAACCTGCCTAAAAAATGTTCTTCATAATAAAGGCCAGAGATATTGAACCTCTCTAAGCCACAATTATCCCCTCAGTAAAACAAGGTAACTAGTAAGATTCATCTCACAAGACTGCTGGGTTGATTAAAGAAATCTATATATGTCAGTTCTCAGGACAGTGTAGCAAGCACTTAATTGGTGTTAGTTATTATTTAATTGGACTTAATTCAAACACTGTCATTTCTTGTGAGTCTTGACAAACACGCAGGTTTCTTTACTAATGCTTGGTGGCAGAGGTGTTCCTGTCTTGGAATGAAGGGATGGGCACTCCTTATCTTTTTCTAAAAAGGAGGAGGAATTCTCAGGTTAACTGGAATCCAAGACTTCTTCAACAAAACTATACTTATCAAAAGTCAGACTGAGCAGGTTAAAGAGGACAATTCAGACAAAACAGTGCTCTGCATGGTGGCAGCACCACCTTCAAAGTACTGTGCACTGCCCAATTTCTAGGAAGAAAACGAGGTACAAAGTTGTTTCCATATGGATTCGAGCAGGGTTTGCTGGTATTCAGGGAAGATTACAAATAAGCTCCTTGCTGTTTACATCCGATTCAACCAGGACACATTCAGTTTTTAATCTGGACCAATTTTACGGATCAAAAACTAGACTTTCCACAGGATGTAAATGAGCCCACAAGGAAAATTTCCCCCTGGAGTTTATGAAGTAACTGTCATTTTAATCCAAGCAGCTTTCCAGCCTGAAAGCCAGTGTCTGGATAAAATTATAAAGTAATTAAAAAAAAAACTTTTCCCAGGCTGACGCTAGTTTAAACACACCTACCACCTCAAATCTGATGTATTTTGCATTCCAAAAATATTTAAAAGGTAGAGTTTCCAAAACCAAACTCTATCAACACTTAAAGGAAAACCAAGAAGCCAATACAGCATATCGCTGTCACGGATATCTGAGAGAGATTCTGACTGAACCAGGTAGAAAACATTTTTAGGATACGAACGTCAAAAGAAGAAGAAAGAAAAGGAGGAGGAAGAGGAAGAGGAGGAGGAGGAGGAGGAAGAAAAAGGAAGAGGAGGAGGAGGGAACAGAGGAGAAAAAGTAGTAAGGTGAACCATGTGTGCAATTTATACAGCAGGCTTTTGTACAATACCTAAAAATTCTGCTTAAGTGGATTGAAATCAACCCTCCAAAGAACCTTGTATTCACCACTGAGGCTCCGAACTGCAGAGACTCAAAAAATGTGGCTAGATAGGTGATGACATCTGCAGAACGCAATTGATCATAAAGTGGTTTTCTTAAGAAGGAAAGTTCCACAGAAGTCCTTTATCGAAATGCTTGAAGGTGTATGAATGCATTCAAGTAGAGACACAATTTAATCCGATGTATGCAGTTACCTCCCAAATGAACTGAACAGCTCGCAAACATTATTGCTAGTGATACAAGTGTGGTGCTGATTCTGATAATTCTACTTTTCAAGTCAGGTAACAAGATACAGGTGACAACAGATACAGCCTGAAGACAGAGACTGTCTCTCAAGGCTGAAAGGCAACAAGTCCCACTGCTCCAGAAAGATCCTTGAGCAGTAAAAATATTTAAACAGTCAAATGGGAACCTGCCAAGACTTTTTTTCTCTCTCTCTGATAAATTTCTCTGGTTTGCCTCTTTCTTGTAGAAACATTTGTGAAGGCAGACTGCACTTTCTGTGAGATTTTGCAGGCTGAATTCAAACAGTTATATTGTTTTCCATTGTTCAGAAGATATAATTAATCCCATAAGACAACCCCCACTTGCAAAGTAAGCTAAGAAAAAGCAGATTTTTTTTTCTTCACAATTCTAAATATGGTCCTAGCTAACAAAAAATAAAAATCGTTATTTGGAAGCAATGCTGAAAACTTCATTGTTGGAATGTTCTACTTTGAATAATCTCAGAACACAGGCGAAATCAATGTGGATAAAAACATACTGACTTTTTACCCATTGACCTAGAGGAAATGCAAGTTATCGTGCTTTCAAGTTTTCTGCGATCCTTTGTACTAGCTAGCCTACATGCATAACATCTTTGTTTTGAACAGCAGAGCAAAGACAGGAGTTGTAGACAGGATCAGATTAAACCACTTCAAGCTCCACTAACAGCCCCAGGGTGGAAGAGGTTCCTAAAGGCAGAGAGAGCTCGGGTCCCTACAGAGTGCGTGGGCAGGACCGGAGGCGGGCAGAGGGGCTCCAGGCAAACCTTCAGACACTCAACAGGAAATGGCTGGGCTTTAGGCAATATGAATCCAGTAAGATGCTTAGAGAACCAGGAGACGCCTTTGGAGCCCTCTGCGCTCTCTCAACCCTCTGTAATTGAGACAGCTTGATCGCTGCCCCAACTTTTAGCTGTCTGTGGCCCCAAACAGAGCCAGGCACTTCTGCCGGCTCTGGAGCACAGATCATTTCTTTTAACAAACAAATCCCCCTGAATCCGCCTGGGCTGGGGAAGGGCGAGGCTCGCGCCTTTGCTGAGCCCTGCGCGCAGCAGAAGCCGGCTGAGCCGGCGCAGGTCAGCAGAGACCGAGGTGCTGGCTGCCGGCTCTGCGACCTTAGCTGGGGTCGGACCCCGGTGCTCCGGAGCGGGCGTGGTGCCCCGGGGCGCACTGAGCGCAGTACCTGATTTCTGAAGAGCTCTTCGGAGCGACTCAGCGCCGAGTGAGAGGCTGGAAGCCAGGAGCCAGAGCCGGAGCAGGACGCTTGGGATTAAATCCATTTCACCGCGGGTGTCTGCAAAGTTTCTCCAAGTCCGGGGCGCACAGGGAAAGGGCGTCTCCTGGGGGACGTGGGGAACGCCAGTGACGCGCGGGTGAGGAGGCGGGGGCCCTGAAGGCTGGACCACGAGCCTCCCGGGAGTCAGAAGAGGCAGGACCGCAACTGGAGGTCGGCGTGCGGGAGTGGAGCGGACTGGCAGCAGCTGGGCTTTTCGGGGCTGGGGAGGGGACGCTGGAGGCCGAGGGGAGGGACGCACTGGCCGCGGGAGGGAGGGCGGCTCACTCGCTGGGGATGGAATTACAGTCGAGTGAGAGGGAGAGGGGCAGGGTCTGAATCAATTCACTCCTCGTCCTCCTCGGGAGCAGACAGCCCCCAGCTCAGCCCTTCCCGGCTAGTGACCTAGATTGGGGGCCCGGGAGAGACGGGCTTCGACACTAGAGGTGTCTGGGGAGGAGTTAGGGTGATTGTGAGCCCAGGACCCTGGCCCGGTTCCGACCCTGAACTCTAGGGATACCTCCCTTCCTCTGGTTGGACCCTGTTTTCCCCACCCCTTCTGGGTGATTTGCATCCAGTTTAAACCACTTTTCCTTGCACCTCAAAGGTCACTCTAGTCTGGCGTACCAGAGGAAACCTAGGGGATGGGGCTGTCATTTCAAGTGGGGACGAGGGGGCAGGGCCGGCCAGGTCTGGATCTGTAAGAAGATAAATGGGATTTAAGGAGCGCAGATGGAGAGCTGAGGCTAGGCCACTTAGATGCGAAGACCGAGTGAAGATTAGGGCCATGTGCCGGGGAGCAGGAAGTTCCCTCGAAGCGGCGGGTGGCAACTTGAGACCCTCCAGGGAAAGAGATCCAAGTCTGGGATGATCTTGGTAACTGGAGGGCCGAGGAAGCCCACTGAAAACGGGGCGCTCGCCGGTCAAGCTGGGACTGGGGGACTGGAACTAGGCGGGTGTCTGCACTTAGCTCTCGAACTGAAGAAACATTCCTCCCCTCCTTGCTCGCTCTCTTGAAAGGAGTTCTCACTTCTGTCCCAAGAGGGGACACCCTGGGGGGCAAGCTCCAGCACAAACTGGCCTTCTGGTGCTAGGGCCAGCGAGAAAACAGATACAATAAATAAACCAAAAGAACGCGCTAAAAAGAAAACCGAGCTCTTGCCAGACCCCGGGGAAAGATCAAAGGCCCTGGGAGGAGCCCTGCAGAGACTGAGGTCGCTAGCTGAGAGGTCTGCGGGTGATCGCGCCCCACCTGGCAGAGCGGGCTAGGCCCTTCTTGTTAGCTTTCTTTGGGAAAGCGGGAGGGAACATTGTAGACTGGTTTCTACTTTAAGATTTCTACTTTTCAGGGATGAAGTATCCTGGCTAGTGAACATGTAGTAAACCTAATACTACTAGCAAAGTCAGAATGTTTTCTCATATGCTGGCATTATCAAGGCATGCGGTTGTTCGCAAATAAATCCAAAGTCTGATCCAGCTTGAGTGTCTGCAGTCTACCAAGTGACACCACAGTATGTCCTTTTACACAGAAAGTCCAGACTCAACTCTCTTCTTCACTTCCAAGGTGACCCCAGGCAGTGGAATCAGGCGACACAGTGGGACTGCAGAGATGCTGTGTACTGTGTAGGTCACACAGTAGTCGACCCTTAGGGTGGCTATCAGGGCCACTAGAGCTGTCTCCCTGATCCGTGTAGGTTGGAATCTGTTTTCAGCTGCAGAGGAATGACATGCCACCCTGTTAGAATCCTCCAGTACCAGCTCCCATCTGAAGAAACTTTTACATTAGACCTGTAGTACCCAGGACCAAACCAGTGTCCCAGTACAGCCACCTCCTATATTGGGTCTGCTTTTCCTCACATTCCTCCGTGATGCACAAATTTGATGAGATAAAATTATTAGGATTAAGATTACTATGTACACAATCTCTTCTGGGTACAGGTCTATGCTAGTTTGGTTTCTGTTGTTGCAATAAAACACTGACCAAAAGTAACTCGGAAGAGGAGAGGATTTATTTGGTTTGCAGGTTGCACAGCTCATCATAAAGGGAAACCAAGGTAGGAGCTGACGCAGAGACCATGGAGGGGAGGGACGCTGCTTATTGGCATGCTTAGCCTGGCTTGTTCAGCTGCTTTTCCCATACAGCCAGGGCCTCTTGCTCGGAGCTGGCATCACCCACAGTGGGCTGAGCCCTCCTAAGTCATTTAGCAATTAAAATACTTCACAGACATGGCCATAGGCCAATCTGATAGAGGAAGTTCCTCAACTGAGATCCCCTCTTCCCAGGTGTCTTTAGTTGGTGTCAAGTTGACAGAAACTAACCAGTACAAGGCCCTCTTTGAAGTGCTTTTTAAACAACCATACTCAGAAGGTGTGGTTATTAGTATTATCCCCACAGGTGGGGGATCTAAAGCTGGAAAGTAAAGTAACTTGCCCAGATTCATGCACTTTCCCTACCAAATGAGAAGAATGGGACTAAATCAAGCGGCTCTGCCCCAGAGTAGAGTGGGCTTTCAAGAAGACCAGGTGGAGAAAGTGGATGTAGAGAACATCATGACTCCCACCTCAAGATGAAGAGCTACAGGCAATCAGTGGATGCTGAGGGAGGAAGAATCTGCTTCCTCCAGGGATGAGCTCCTGGAGAGGTTATCTAATCTCAGATGGGCAGCCCTAAACACATGTACTCAAAGCAACACTAAATGGACTCAGTGCACTATATATGCATATTTATAAATGTATGCGTATGTGACAATAATAAAGAAGAGTGACAAGAAAGTGAGAGAGTGGGAGTGGTGGGTCATGGGGGGAGTTGATGGGGGACGGGAGGGATGGGAATAATGCAACAATACTCATGTATGAAATGCTCAAAATTAGAAATTCAACTTAAAAAATCCAAAATTGCAATTTTAGCTGGATAAGACTTTTAGTGAATTTTATTTCTTTTTATCTATTTCTTTAGGATTTTAAATTTTAGTGTTAAATAATATAAAATATTCACTAAAATGCAAGAAAGAAAGAAAGAGATCAACAGGAGAAGCAGGAGTTTCATCCTAGCTGTGTCTGGAGCAGGTGTTCCGAAAATGAATGGGGGCCAGGAAACCACTGTTAAATTCCCAGTGAGTTTTGTTGTCACTGTCTTTGTTGTTTGGTTTGGTTTGGTTTGGTTTGTGGCAGGGGGCTTCACAATGTAACCCAGGTTCACCAGCAACTCATTTGCTTAGCCAAAGCTGGCCTTTAGCTTGCAGTTTTCCTCTGGGAAAAACTGTGCTGGGATAATTGCTTGTGCCCCCATGCCTAGTTCCACTTTTAACTTTTTTATTAGTTGATGAAACAGGCCCACTGAATCTCAGCCCTCCCCACCCCAACGTATCTTCTCGAATCCTGTAATAATTGCCTGTTGGAATTGTGCAGACCTGGGTTTTGTCCTTCTACCAGCTCTACCTGCAGCTGCTCTCTCTTCCCAGCCATAAAGCCCCTTTTGCCTGTTTCAGATGGTCACAGTTGATTTGATTTCTTCCAGGGTCCCTCTTGTTTCTTTCTTGCAGGCCTTGTCTTTGATTATGTTGTCATATTTTATTCCTGGGAGCCTCTAAACACTCTGGATCCTGGGGACACAGAGATAAGACTTTACTGGTTGACATTTGCCTGTTACAGATCTAAGATGAGCTTTAAAACAACTGAGTCCCTTCCTTCGAAATTCAAATCACATCCTCTAAGGTTCGCCCTCCTTCCAGTTTGACAACTAACTTTAACTCTGGCCAAAGACAAATGAGACACTTGACTTTCACTCTCTTCCTGCCTTCAGGGGAAGGGAAGGCCGTGGGGTGGGACTAAAGAGGGCAGAAAGACTTTGAATGTTTCATTGTTTAAAAAAATAAAACAGTTCAAATTCTCTTGTGGTTTAAACTCAATTAATAAGGTCACCAGCAGAGGAGTGACCTGCCGACTTTGCCCAATATCACTTTACTTCACGGATAGACGTGAAGAAAAGATAGGCAAATATACCAATTATGGAATGTTTAATAATACCCCAAATGAGAGTGAGGGAAAGACAGCAGCGAAGAATCGTGTTTTGATTTAATTGACTTAAGCCAAGTACAATTTGCAATGTTTATCAGGCAAGATGACTAGTGACAAATAAAATAAGTCTCCTTCACCCTTCCTCGCTCAAAAACAAACATTTTACTGTTTCTCAGGTTTTCTTCCACAGATACTCTGTGAACATGGGGCAAATTATAGATACATGTGTTTATCTCAAACAAGAATGTCTTCTACACAATTATTAATCTGCAGACCCTTCCAAGTCAGCAGATCTGCCTCCTTCCCACTAGCAACTGAATTATATTCTATTGTGTGATTGTGTAATGTATTTGTTCTTTTTTCTATCATTTTCCATTGTGTGATAAACAACCCTTCTGTAAATGACCTTGATGTGAAACCATTTGCACATTTTATAATAGACTGCGGGGTCCATTTCTAGATGCTCAGTCAAAGGTAAATGTCTTCAAATTGGATAATTTGACCAAAGAAAATTGTACTTTAGTAAGTAATATGTGAGTATAACTATTTCTATAAACTCACACCAGCATAATGTCTTATTAGACTCCTATATAAGTATGCATATACATGTTACATGCTTTATTAGCATGCAACATACACATTATGTAAGCAACAGGTGCTCTGCCAGAAGAGCTATATATAGGAAGATGAACATATTATATAATTACTACCCAGATCAAGAAACAGATCATTCCCAGCACCCACCAAGCCCTCCTTTGTCTTCCTCTCTGGTCTATATTTTTGAGGAAAAATTCAAGCTTTCCGTTCACTTTTAATTAAAATACATAAATAAAAGCAATGGCAACACTTCCTCCACCCCAATACAAAACGAACATCTGTTGAAAATAGGTCCCATTTTGTGGAAGGCTCTGTGCTAAGAACATAAACAACATGTTACAGAAAATACAAACAAAATACAACAAAGGTGTGATATGGATGGATCCAGGGGACTCAGTTTTGTCAGGAGAAGGAAAGAAGGAAATAGTTGTACAGACCACTATCCCACACAATAGGACACTGGAAGCCCTAAGAGTGCAAGTATTGTGCCGTGCTATGCTGTGTGGCAGAAATCATAGCACATATAACCCTGTAAAGTGCATGCTCCTCTGCTGTGGAATTGTGTCCTTCCAAATTTAGTATGTTGGTGCCCCATCTCCCCATGTGACTGGAAATGGAGCTTTTAGGAGGCAGTTAAGGTCATAAAGGTAAGTGCTTAATCCAACAGGACTATGGCATTATAAAAAGACATGTCTTCAACAGTGGCACACAGTGGGGCGGGGCAGACCCAGGAGAGTTGCTGCAAGTCTACATAATGAGAGAAAAAAAGAGGAACCTCTCTCTCTCTCTTTTCTTCTCTTCTCTTACTCCCTCTCCCCACCACATTTTTTGTCAGAACATAGCAAAAATGTAGCCATCTGCAAAGCAGAGTCATCCCCAGAACCCAACCATGTGGACACCCTGAATTTGGATTGCCAATCTCTAGAGCGATGAGAAAATACACTTCTGCCATTAAAGCCACTCGGCATATGGAATTTTGTTATGACAGCATGAGGAAACTAACACATAATCAACCTCACTAAACCATGATTATAACAATAATAGGATTTTTCAGAAACAGTACTGAACTTATTCCTGGTAAATTTTCATTCATGACTAGTCTCTTTTATATTTTGTTTAAGAAACATTTACCCCAGGTCATGAAGATATTATTCCATGCTTTCTTCTGAAAGTTTTAAACTTACCTTCCACATTACCTTCCACCTGCAAGAGGTTTTGAACATGAGGCAAGGCCGTGCTCATGGCCTTTTGAACTAGAGGCTCTCTTCAGACTGTGCTGCTGGCAGCCACAGCTCCACAGGCTGAAGATTTGGTATTTTGAACTGATGCTCAAGGCTGAAACTGGAATTTCCCTTCTTGCCTGGGACCAGGCAAGGTGATGAGCATCTTACATTGTGCTTTTGAGGGTACCAGTCCAGCCACCCCCAAATTGAAATCCTTACTGATTATCATCTGGGTATTTTTGAAACTTCTACTGTTTGAAATATACTTTGGGTTAAAGTTATGGATTGTTTAAAAAACATGAAAGAGTAATAGAGGAAGAATGTTTCAAGAACTTTAATCCATGTGGTTCTTCTAAAAATAAGCATTTTCTTCCTGAAAAGGAAGAAAGTTCACCTTAATACACATTAGTATTGTTAACATAACAGTGAGCACTATTTTATTAGTTGTTAACTTAGTTGTCTCCTAGGACAGCAGTGCCCAAATCTATAGCAGTTAGAATATATGTTCTATGTGACATGGGGAAGAGAAAATGTGTAGTGAGTGAGGTTCAGAATGTAGTGTCTGGGTTCTTGGTGACAGCAAAACCCTGGAAGCAAAACACATCCCCATCCCAGATGGAGAGACTGGGAATATACCTTACGGAAAACCATGGAACCTGCCCAGCTATTTTAAAAGCAATGAGCTCTCAGCTTCATATGCTGAAGTGGGACAAAGTGATCAAAGCCATGTTCGAGGAGAAATCAGGTGCTAATGGGTGGGTGAACTGAGACTACAGTGGCTTGAGGAAATTAGTACTGTTATTTTAATTATTTTTTATTTTACACATATGAATGTTTTGTATAACTGCTTTGCATGTATGCAAGCACACCATGTGCATGCAATTCCTGCAGAGACCAGAAGAAGGTGTCTGTAACTGGAGTTACAGATGGTTGTGAACTATCATGTGGGTGCTGGGAACAAACACCCATCCTCTGTAAGAATAACCAGTGCTCTTAACCACAGAGCCATCTCTGCACCCTCTCTGTTCTTTTCTAATGCTTATGATTTTAATGACTGGAATGTGTTTATTTGGGCTAAAAGAAAATAAAAATGAATTTTAAAAGACTAGAAGGCAATTCAGGTGAAGGCCTTGTAGGACAGGAAGAACAATAGTGACTGAAATAGCAAGAGATATAGCAAGATCTGCCAATCTCAGAAGGAAGAAATGAAGCCTGTGAGATGTGCACTCCCAAGGGAGATGTGAGCTGGAAGAACAGGCCCCACAAACTATGTCATTCTGTCCAGAGCTGCCAGATTAGACATGCAAGAAGAGCAATGAGCTGTCATCCTTCTCACAGGGGACCCTGCAGTGTGCACGGGTCAGAGATGTTCAGGACTCTCCAAGGATATCTGGCCTTCAGTAGCTGCTGGCCACACACAATACAGCAAAACAAAGGGACCCCCAACTGGTTGCATACAACTGTGTCCCTTCCTAAAAGGTATCTATTTGGAGAACTGGCATGCAATTACAAACTGCAGGGTTCATTTATGAGTAACACAGGAGTAGGAAATGTCTGTGGACTCGAGGTCAGGAGATCTGCAACCTGCTCCCAGCCCTGTCACTAATTTTCAGCAGGACTTGGGTGATTCTACTGACCTCTTGAGACCCTATTTTTCTCTTCTATACAGTAAGGCATCAGAAAAAAATGATGTCACAGTTCATCCTAGGGGTTGCAGTCTCAGCTTCCACAAAAGAGTTGTTTTGTTTTTCCCAGATCAGACAGATATCACTTGTGAAAAACAAAAGAAGTCCTATACGAGGTTTAGTCTCAGAAAATCCTTAAGGTTGAACTGACAAACCAGTGCCTTGCCAAAAATAAAATAAAATAAAAACAAAGCAAACTGAAATGTAACATTTAACACACACACACACACACACACACACACACACACACACACACACACGCACACACCAATAGCAGGACCAAAGCCATCTCCAGCCTCTACAAAGGGTCTAGGAAGCCAGCTCACATTTTCCAGGCAGCCCAGATCCAGTCCACCCACACAGTGGAAACAGAGAAGGGAAGGTGGGAAGCCCAGTTTTGGAGGTGGGCATAGAAAGTAAGGGAATGCAGAATTCATTTCTGAGTTATTCAGCAGCGATGCTAATAATTCTGGGTTTTCTGATGCCAGGAGAAAACCTGTGAAAAAAATAAAAAATACATTTTACAATTTGGGTTTGATTATATTTGTATGTTTTGTAATCTCATGGGGTTGGAGGGGTAACGGGGCAAGACTTGAAGAATTTTACAGCACATCCAGCCCTCCATAGTCACTGCTTCGAACCTTTGATAGTCAATGAACCATAGATGGAAATACTCCAGTCATCTCACCCCCAAAAGCATATGTTCTTTTTGGAAACCTACAGACTTCTTTGTTCTTTCCTAAACAATATAGTTTAACAACTACTAACATAGAATTTATATTGTATTATATTTTATAAATACTCTAGAGGCCATTTAAAGAATGTGGATATGCATGGATTATGTGTAAGTACTATGTTATTTTAAATAAGGGTCTTGGCCGACTATGGAAAGTCCTTATGGATATGCAGGGATAAGGGACGATCACATGGTCTGACAAGTCAATGTTACTAAGAGAAGGTGTCAAGAAGGTAGAAAACAGATAGATTGAGGGAGACTCAGATTATACACAGTCACAAGGGAAAATGGAATGTGAAAAGAAAAAATTTAAGCAGAGAAGATGGTGTATGGCATGTCCCAAAGGTGGTGCTGGTGGGAGGAAGCAACCACGGGACAGTTTTCAAGGGAATTCCTTATCCAAAGCAGCAGCAGAATATGGCTTTTGTTTATGCTGTTAAATGAAATAACAATATACAGAATGATCAAGGAGAAGGATGGGAGAATTATCTTTAGTTTCCTGCCCTGAATAAAGGGACATAATTCATGCTTTCAAAGATGTACCAGGGGACAACCCAGTGTACTCTACACAACAACACTGGACACTTGTTGAATGTTGGCTTCATTTCATCCCATCATGCCCTGGAGTGACACTTCAGAAGCACTGAGTTGGCAAATAAGACTTGAGGCCAAAGACAAAGATTTGAATCACACGTTTCCTTCATGACTGAAAATAATGTCGAATCAAAGATTGAATCTTGGAGCAATGAAAGACCTTCCATAGGAGTAGTGAGATGTGGGACGTGGTGGCACGCACTTTTAATCCCAGCCCTCAAGAGGAAGAGACAGGCAGATCTCTGTGAGACAGAGGTCAGCCTGGTTCACATAGTGATTGCCAGACTTCCAGGATGGCTGGGACTAGGAAGATCCTGAAAGAAGAAAGAAAGAAAGAAAGGAGAGAGAGAGAGAGAGAGAGAGAGAGAGAGAGAGAAAGAAAGAGAGAGAGAGAGAAATAAAGAAACAAAGAAAGAAAGAAAGAAAGAAAGAAAGAAAGAAAGAAAGAAAGAAAGAAAGAAAGAGAGGAGGAAGGGAGGAAGGAAGGAAGGGTAATGGAATAAGATAACAATAGTAGGGACTCTCCTGGTAGGAATGACAGCTGACCCATTCAAATAAAGAGCAGAGAAGAAACAGAACACGGCTTCCACTCATGAGAGATACTTTAGTCCTAGCTGATCATGGGAACACAAAGCCCATTTGTATTTTCCCACAGCTTCAATACCTCTTAATTCTTCCAGTATGCCTGTTCTTCATGTCCCCCGTTCTTTGGCATTGTTTGTTACTCATTATAGGTCCCTGGATGAATCACATTGCATCTCAGACATCGTTTCCTGGGCTAAACTGGTTCATCTTTTCCAAGTTGGACATTCTTATATTCACATCAGGGCAGGACTCCCTGAGGCACATCCTCCTGAACTGAAGCTGGATTCCAACCATGTATTCCAGGGAAATGTTACTACGGCTTCTGTATCTGAGCTCAAGGAATAGGCAAAGTGGCCCCTAAGTGCAGACCCACCGGGTAAACCCCTGAAGAAGATTTAAAACATGAAGAGGATGGATGTGTGGGATAGGCAGCCCTAAAAGTGTTTGGTGACTAAGAGAGATGGCTTTAATCATTCTCTGGCTCCAAACTCTTTTATATAATGGAATTTCAGTAAACATGTAGACAGACATTCAATTCAAGCTACCCTCTATCATTGGAGTGAAAAGCAGACTGTGTCAATCCAATAGCAATATTTATAATGTATCAGAAAGCATGCACACATGTGTGTGTGCCCTGTGTATATATGTGTGTGTTTCATGTGGGTATATGTATTTGTGCCCACTTTGAACTCATGCATGTAGGTGTACCAGTTACCCCTCTGCTCTCCCAAGCAAAATGGGAAGCACATATAGAAATTAGGACAAAGGAGAGACCCATGGGTCTCTGTCACCTACATTACACAGCATTATTTCACATGTTTGATTGCATGGTTTCAAGTTTTAATGATATAACATTTTAATGACAATGTAGGTAGATAAAGGAAATCACAAGTCCAAGCTGATGAACCTTCGTAAGTGTATCATTCATTTTTGTTTTTAATAATTTGTGAATAAATTTGACTCACACAGAAGAAAAGTTAACTTGAAAGTAGCTAAAAAAGGACAATGTTTGTCTGATGTCAAATGTTCAAGGTGGGATATGATTAAAAATTATCATAGAATTCTTATAGGTATACCCTTCTTTAAGAAATGTGAATTTATACAAAAGATTCATTTGGGGAATTACTAGGAATTTTTCATGTTTAAAAAAAATCATGGTAATTTTCCCAAGTACTTTAGTTTGAAAATAGAAACTTGTACAGACTATTCAAGCTAAGCATTACAATCTGTAATTCAAATATAAATATTATTGAACTGAAAATATAAACCGGTAAAAAAAGCAGAATATGTATATGAAACTGGCATTTAAATAAAATTCAAATATCATATTAATAGAAAATAATTATGCTTATTGAAAAATACATTTTTTATACTGTTCTCCATCTTTCTCTCACATTTTCCTAGGAAACCAAACTGCATGGCCATAATAGAAAACAGAAAAGCTCACTTAGCACTACCGTGTTATTATAGAACATTCACAGCAGACAAGATATGGAAACAATCAGAATTCCACCAGCAGATGGGTGGCTAAGGAAAATGTCCTTGAGTATGTGGCGTAATAAAAAGAAATCTTGTAATCTACAACAGGATGACTGAACTTTGGGGACATTGTGCTAAGTGAAACAAGCCAGTCACAGGATGAACACTGCATGATTCTAATTACATGAGGCACCTAAAATAGCCAAACACAGCATGGCAGAGAGTGGGATGACGGTAGTCACTGGGACCTGAGGAGAGGAGAATTGTGGGGTTACTGATTCCTAGGTATAAAATTTTAGTAGTGCAGCATTATATGTTCTTAGAGACCTGTACAGCCTTGTGCTATCAAAAACAATACTGCACATGTTCCTGGGGCAGGCAGGCAGACCGCAGGTATAGCTCAGCAACCTGGACCCCACCTTCATTGCACTACACAATACAGACCCTTTTCCAAACAAAACAGTAGCTTTCCACCCTAACAACCCCTAATCACTTCCTAGCAACCTGCTAGTAACTCCTTTTGTGGTCAAACACATCCTGGAATATATCCTGGCAATGAGCCAATCCAGCCTGGCCTGCATCCTCAAAATGAACTCTTATTTACCGTCATATGCCTATGCAAGATTAAGTATGTATATGATTAAAATCAGATGCATCATGGGAAAGGACATGCATGGTAAACAAAGGCTTGTATAACCTAAGCCTATCAATTAAAACAGAAAACCACCCCCATCACACCCCTTGCAACCAACTCCTTTTCCTCCAGGACCCCCAAATGACCTCCAGGACCCTCTAAGCTTGGAGAAGTAACTTGGCCTTTTGAACAATCTTGCTTGGAGCCTACTGGTCCCTGTGGTAATGACTTTTGCAAATGGATAGACTTTGGACAAATGACTTTCACCTGTCTTACTTTTCTGTTGTGTTAAAACACAAAAAAGCAACTTGGGGAGGAAAGGGCTTATCTCATCTTACTTTTCCATGTGACGGTTCATCCCTGAGAGAAGCCAAGGCAGGAATTTAAGCAGAACCTGGATGCAGGAGCTGAAGCACAGACTATGGAGGAAAGCTGCTTGCTGGTTCACTCCTCTGGCCTGTGCCCAGCCTGCCTTCTTATAAAACTTGGAACCACCTGCCCAGGGTGGCACTACCCCCAGTGGGATGAGCCTTTCCACATCACTCAACAATCAAGAAAATGCCTCATAGATGTCCCATAGATAAATCCAGTAGAGGAAATTCCCCAACTGAGGTTTCCTCTTCCCACATTTATCTATTTGACAGCTGGAACTACCCAGCATGCTGACCTTGCAATATAATGTAGACAAGCTCACTGAGCTATGTGCTCATAGTGTGACCTGGGCATATGATATTAGTCTCTCATGATCCTTCCTTTCTTTGGACCCCAAATAATGTATGAATGTGTATATTCATGTTTTATATATCAAAGCATTTCCAACAGCACTTATCTCACTGCAAACGAGAGAAATTGTAGTTGTGTGAGTGGTGTTCTAGATCTAGGGATCAAAGAGCAAGATTTTCTCTGACAAGAGTTCAACTTTTACTTTTCCATTTTATTCTGTATATATTGTTTCAAAGAAAGAAATAGAAATACTATTGATTTTTGAGTGTTAATTTTATACCCTGCTAGTTTGCTGAATGCATTTATAATCTCTAGGAGTTTGCTGGTGGAACTTTTAAGACCCTCTATGTGTAAAATCATACTGTCTGCAAATAAAAATACTTTGATTTCTTCCTTTCCAATCTGTGTCTCCTTCATTTGTCTTCTTGCTTTAGCTAAGACTTCAAGTGCTCTGCTGAACAGGAATGTAGAGAATGAGCATCCTCATCTTGTTCCTGAGTTTAAAAGAAATGCTTTCTACTTTCCTCCATTTAGTATGATATTGGTTGTGAACTTGTGGTTTATTGCCTCTA
The DNA here is from genome assembly GCA_035773235.1 of Eospalax fontanierii. Classification (NCBI taxonomy): domain Eukaryota; kingdom Metazoa; phylum Chordata; class Mammalia; order Rodentia; family Spalacidae; genus Eospalax; species Eospalax fontanierii. The sequence goes on from CM069527.1 coordinate 85,947,287, forward strand.
TTATGTTGAGATATGTCCCCTGTATGCCTAGGTTCTCTAAGACTTTTATCATGAATGGATGTTGGATTTTGTCAAAGGCCTTCTCTTCATCTAATGAGATAATTCTGTGGTTTTCATCCTTGTGTCTGTTTATGTAGTGGATTATATTTATTGACTCATCTCTGCATCTGTGGGATGAAGCCAACTTGATTATGTGAATTATCTTTTTGATGTGTTCTTCCATTTGGTTTGCAAGTATTTTATTGAGAATTTTGGCATCTATATTCATTGGAGAGATTGGTCTACAATTTTATTTTTTTGTTAGGTCTTTGTTCTTTATATTAGAGTAATTCTAGTTTCATGATAGGAATTTGTGAGTGTTACTCTCTTTTGTAGAATAATTTGAAGAATATTGGTATTAGTTCTTTATTCAAGGTTTGGTGGAATTCTGTGCTATGTCCATCTAAGTCCTGGGATCTTTTTACTTGGGTGATTTTTAATTACGCTATCTATTTCATTGTTATGGGTCTGTTTAGATTATTTATGTCATTTTGCTTTTGTTTTGGTAGCTCATACGTATCTAGAAAGTTATCCATTTCTTTTAGATTTTCTAACAATGGAATATAGATTTCTAAAGTACGTCCTTATGATTTTCTGAATTTCCTCCTGATCTATTGTAATGCTTCTCTTTTCATCTCTGAGTTTGTTTATTTGGGTCCTCTCTTCTCATTTTGTTAGCATGGCTAAAGATTTGTCAATCTTGTTAATCTTTGAAAAGAACTAACTCTTCATTTCATTGATTCTTTGTATAGTTTTCTTCATTTCCATTTCATTAATTTCAGTCTTCCTTTATTTATCTCTTCCTGTCTACTCTTTTTAGGTGTTGCTATCAGTTTTTTAAGACTTTCAGGTGCAACATTAATTTACTTATATAGCATGTTTCTCATTTTCTGATGTAGGCACTTGAATTTACTATGAATTTTACCATTATGACTGCTTTCATTGTGTTTCAAAGGTTTTGCTATGTTGTGTTTTCATTTTCATTAAATTCTAGGAACTTTTTTTTTATCTCCTTCTTTATTTCTCCCATGATCCAATTCTCATTCAGTGGTGTGTTGTTTCACTTCCATGAATTTGTGTAGTTTTTCTCATTTTTATTGTTGTTGATCTCTAGCTTTATTCCTTTGTGGTTTGATAGGAAAGATGATATTTCAATTTTTGTAAGTTTATAGAGACTTGCTTTGTGTCCTAATATGTGGGCAATTTTAGAGAAAGTTCCATAGGCTGCTGAGATGAAAATGTATTCTTTGTTTGAATGGAATGTTCTGTAGATGTCTATAAAGTCCAATTGATTTATGGTTTAATTTAACTCTAGGGTTTCTTTGTTTAATTTTTGTCTGGTTGGCCTGTCTATTGTTGACAACAGGGTATTTATGTCACCCATTAATACTGTGTTCAAGTCAATATGAGATTTTTAGGACTAATAAACTTAAAAATAATAAAATTGGATGCCCCTATGAGGTACATATATGCTTGGGATTGTAATTTCTTCTTAATGAATTTTTCCTTTAATGAGGATGAAGTGACCTTCCTGCCTCTTCTGACTGGTTTTAGTTTGAAGTCTATTTTGTCAGATATTAGAATAGCTACACCTGCTTGTTTCTTGGTTCTATTTGCTTGAAATATCTTTTTCCATCTTTTCACCCTAAGCTGCTGCTGATCATTGTTGGTGAGGTGCATTTGTTGGAGGCAGCAAATTGATGGATCCTGTTTTCTAATCTGTTCAGTTTGTCAGTGTCTTTCTACTGCAGAGTTGAGAACATGAATACTGAAGGCTACTATTGACCAATGTTTGTTAATTCCTGTGATATTGGTGTTGTAGGGCTGTTTTCTCAGGCCTCTTTTGGTTGACTGTTCCAGAGTAATTTATTTATTCTTTGTGCCTGCTTGAGAGTGTTTCATCTTCTCTTCTGACTGAAGTATTCCACCGAATAGTCTCTGTACAGCTGGTTTTGTAGACATAAATTCCTTAAGTGTGTTTTTCATGGGAAGTTTTTCTTTCTCCTTCCATTACAACTGATACTTTTTCTGGGTCTAGTAATCTGAGCTCAAATCTGTGTTCTTTCATGACTTGTATGACATCAGTCCATGCCTTTCTGGCTTTCATAGTCTCCGCCAAAAAGTCAGCTATTTTTCTGATGGGTCTTCCTTCATATGTGACTTGATCTTTCTCTCTCACGACTTTCAATATCTTTTCTTTGTTCTGTACATTTAGTGTTTTGACTATTACATGACATGTGGACTTCTTTTCTGGTCCTGTCTACTTGGTATTCTGTCTGCCACTTGTATCTTGGTAGGTATCTCCCTAGGTTTGGGATTTTTTTTTTCTATGATTTTATTAAAAACTTTTTCTGTGCCTTTGACCTGGGATTTTTTTCCTTTTTCAATGTCTATGATGTATAGGGTTGTTTTTTTTTTTTTTTTTTCAGTATCCCAGGGATCTGGAATATTCTGTTCCTGAGTGATTTTAGATCTGACATTTTCTTTGAATGAGTAATCCATTTACCCTTGCTTGTCTTCAAGATCTGATATTCTCTGTTTTATTCCCTCAAATTCCATTTGCTTCTTGCCTTTTGTTTGCGTTCCTGAGTTTTTTATTTCAAATTTCATTTCAGATTGTCTTTTCTTCAAATAGTCTTTCTTTACTGAATTCTAGTTTCATGTTTTGAGTTGTTTTAGTCATTTCATTCAACTGTTTGCTTGTTATGCTTTCATAGTCTTCATTCTGTTTTTTATTCATATCCTCTTTGAATTTCTTGAACATCTTTATAATTGCTATTTTGAAATAATTGCCTTACATATTCACTTGATTATCATTCTCAGGAAACACTACAATGGGGTTGTTAATTTCTGTATTAGCCATATTATCTTGGTTATTCATGTTTGTGTTTTTTCACTGAGGCCTGGGCATCTGGACTTGTGTGGTGGTGTGCCTTGGTATGGGTGAGTAATCTTGTCCTTGTTGAATGTTTGTATCTTGTTTGTTGTTTCTCCAACTCATCTGGCTATGGTCCAGCTGAGTAGTACCTGGTGTTCACTTTATGTTGATGTAAAATTTGGGTGAATGAATTGCTCTCAGTTCAGCTAGAGAGAAGTGCAACTTTTGAGTTGTAATTTCAGGATTGACTGCACAGGGTCACAGATCAGTAGGGTGTGACAGAGCTTCTATATGGGCAGGTTGGCTGGTAAGGTAGGGTGGGAGTTTTCAGGTCTGGAGTGAAGAGGGTTCAGATAGTGGGGCTCAGGGAGGTCTCAGGCATGGAGCTCCAAACTGTGAGTCTGGGGCAAGGGCAGATCTCAAAGCCCCATCTGAGGCTGGGCTGAGAGCTGAGATGGTAGGGACTGGCTTACTCTGCGAATCTGGGATTGGATAGGTCCCTGTGACCCAGAGAAGTCTGAGAGCTAAGATGGCAGAACACTAGGGAGTCTCCGAGTTTTCTAAGTTTTGATATGTGAATAATATTCATAGGAATCAAACTGTGCCTCTAAATTTATTCATTATCAAGGACTTATTTTGTGTTATGTTTTTATTACTAGCACTTTAATATAATTGTGGGTAGTAATTTGATTTTACCTTTGAAATCATTCTTTCCCATCTCTCCAACTTTTCACTGATAATATGTTTAGTCTGCTCAGAAGTACTGTTAACATGACTTACACCTTCCAAACAACAATTGTACCTAGCACTGTCTACATAACACTAAATCATTTAAAAGCTAATAGATTTGTTAAACAATAATGGCATAGACCAAAGTGCTTATTATGTTGGAGTCTAGGGGATTATTGAGTGACAAATATAAAGGGCAGCTTTGGAAACCAGCAAGATTGTGGAATGAGCAAAAGTTCTCTTCAGCCTAACTGGATGAGGGATTGCATGTTCTGTTGACAGATACCACAATCCTAGCAGCTATAGACTTCTTGTCTTCCTGTTTCCCTTATCCCACCACGTACACAAGGCAGCAGGAGAAAGGGGTAGAATTCCACAGTGGGCTAACCAAAGAAGAGCTTCAGGTTGTGGCCCAGGCCCAGTTCCCTACCATCCAAGGCAGATTAATGGACCAAGAACAGGTTAGTTGCAGACATGACCTTTGCCCTTCAGGGCCATCTTCCCATGCTACACTTTCCTTTCCTGACTTCTCCACCCCAGAATACTCCTGTGTGAATTGCTAAGCCTACCAGTACATGACATTAGAGAGTTCCCAAAAAATTATTTATGCTAATAAAAAATAATACTTCCAAGCACAGTGTAAATTTTGCCTTTCTGGGGGCATATTTGCATTTTCACTGGAAATCAAAGCAAAGAAAGCAGTAGATAGGATGACATGCAAATAGATGGCTCCAGATCAGGAGTTCAAAGCCATCGGAATCACTGGTGGGACTTCACAAAACTCCAAAGCCTATTCATGAGACAGGTCTCAGCACTGGGATTTTTTTAAGTTCCCCGTGTGATTTCGGTGTACAATCAAAGTTTAGAACCATCATTCTGCAGTAAGAATGCCATTCTATGCAGAAGCTGGACCCTGAGGATGGTGGACCTACTAGAAGGTTCTGCAGGCAGGATCTCCACATCGGCGGGGAGGCTGCTCTGTAGAAACACCTCTTAGACTTTCCTGTGAGCACTTGTCTCTTTGGATCTTGTTGAAACTGATTCTGATTCCGTAGATCAGGACTGGTGGTTTGAACCTATAATCCCAGCACTCTGGAGGTCTCAGACAGATCTCAGAAAGTTCAAGGCCAGCCTGGCCTATATAATGAGTGTCAGACCACCCAAAAGGCTATATAATGAGACTCTGTGAAAGAAAGTTGGAAGAAAGGGAGAGGGAGAAGAAGAGGGCGGGGAGTGGAGAGGAGAGAGAAAGGGAGGGAGAAAGGGAGGGGAGGGGAGAAAAGGAAAGGAGATATTCCGGGGCTCAAAGGATCATAGAACCAATGAGCCTACACAGTTCTCCTGAGCTGTGGATGCTTACTCAGTGTAAGCTAGAAATCTAGTCAAAAGAGTAAGATTTTTTTTTAAGTAGGTAAGTGGGCAAACAAAATGTCTCAGCAGGTAAAGAGTTTGTTGATCAACCCTGTGACCTGAGTTCAAGTCCCAGAACCCACCTAAAAGTAGAAGGAAAGAACAGTCACAAAGTTGTCCCCTAACTCCCTCATAGACACTGTGGCATGTGCACACTTTAAATAAGTAAGTAAATAAATAAATAAATAAAAGTTAAAAATGCATTTAAAAATGGGTAAAGGAAGAGGGTGAATGATATTAAATATAACAAATTATTTCAAATAGTTCATTTTAAAGATGTCTTTAAATTTTTAATTATGTGCATGTGTGTATGTGTGTGTATGTGTGTGTGTATTTGTGTGTATGTGTGTGTATGTGTGTGTGTGTGTGTGTGTGTGTGCCTGTGTGTGCCTGTGTACATGAGTACAGTTACCAGAGGACCCCAGAGGGGTCAGACTTCCTGGAGTTGCAGTTACAGGGAATTGAGAATCACTCGTCACAGGTGCTGGGAGCTGAACTCAGACACTCTGTTAGAGCAGTATATGCTCTTAGCTCCTGAGCCATCCCTCCAACCCTCAGCTCATGTTCTTTATTTTTAAAATTGTACAACTATGTTTGGAGAAATTTGCAAAATCTTTTATGGATTTAGTAAAATATATATGTACACAATTCCACCTGATCTATAGCAAATGCTCCATCTAGAGCGGGTACTCGCTGTGCTAAAGCCATCAGCATGCAAGATCATAACATGAAGATGCAGGCGCGATTTGCTACTGGAAAAAGAAACAGACTCTATAGGCTCAACAGGTAAGGGCACTTGCTGCTCTCCCAGAGGACCCGAGGTCGCTTCTCAGCACCCACATCAGGCAGCTCACAGCTACCAGTAACTCCAGTTCCAGGGGATCTGACACCATCTTCTGGCCCCAGCAGGAACCAACACACACATGAAAATAAGCATTTAAAAATTAAATCTTAAAAAAAAGTGAGAGACGGTTCACAAAGATAATCTCCACAGGATTTTGGAAGTCAGAAATCATCAAAGCTTAACCCCACAACAAATGCAACCATTCTGGGGGATATTCTGGAACTCTGAAAAATAATCTGAAGTTGTGCTTCTCAAAGAGTGGTCTGGGGACACTTTATGAGGTTTCTGAGACTTTACCTATAAGGTTAAACTAATATTATCATATTACAGAGCTACCTGCCCTTTGGGACTGAATTTCCTAAAGAAACTGCGGAGGTCTTGAGATCATACCATAAGAGAGTGAAGAGACAAGCAGATTCAAAAATAGAATTATCTTTTTCTTGGGAAACATTAAAATTATTTGCAAAATTCTGAAACAATGCCACTTTTCTCATTAATTTTTATAAAACACATTTTCACTAAATTGTGTTGTTTATATTAACATATTTAAAATATTTTTCAAATTTTCTAAGTTGTAATTTTATATCAGTAAAATTGGCAGTTATAGTAATGTGAACAAAAACAAAAGGTTATTGGTATATTCAATATCTTAAAATGTGAAAGGAGAGTCACAGATAGCTTACATATGTGTAACTCTATTCCTCAGCAGGTATAGGCAGGTGGATCAGAAGTTCAGGGTCAGCCTTGGCTACAGAACAAGTTTGAGGCCAGCCTAGTCCATATCAGTCCCTGTCCAAAGAATAATAAGAAGGTATTGTGACAGAAAGTCACAAAGTTTTAGACTACTAGTCTAGGGCCTCACATCTTAAAGTGAGGTTGAAGTCCAACAACATTACCTGGGAGCTGGTTAAAAAGGCAGAATTCCGGTGCCATCTTAGACACTAAAAATCAAAATATGCAGTTCTACAGGGTCACTGGGTGACTTTATATGTATTTATGTTGAAAGCACCAACCCGAGGCTTTTATGACGCCAACCATGCTCTGAATGCATTGTGAAAACAAATACTGACACTAGAACTAGAATTCTCAGGTTTGAAGCCCATTTTAACAAGTGTGTACATTTGGGCCTCAGTCTTTTCATCTATAAAATGGGGGAAAATAACAGTATCTGGTCTATAGTGTGGTTATGGAAATAAATGAATTGATATGAAGTGTGGAACAATGCCTCGCTTGTAACAGGCATTCAGGAATACTCATTACAATGTTAGACTATTTCTACTTCCAGGATATACTGATCAATAGAAAAACAAAGATTACAGTAACTTCCATATAATAACGCTGCCACCTAGATTTCCCATCTTTCAAAAAGACAGAAGGAAACCAGAAAGACAGCTCATTAGGTTGCCATGAAGCCTGATAACCTAAGTTTGACCCTGGGATCCACGTGGTAGGAGGAGAGACCTGACTTGAAAGTCATCCTCTGCCTCTACATGTATACCGTGGTTCACATGTGTGCATCCCCACGAGAAATAAATGTGAGAAAAAGGTAGCGGGAACCCAGAGTTGCCAAGGAAGCTGGGAGTTCAATTCTAAAGAACTAAGGGTGGTGGGAGATTGAGAGGGACAAACCTTTAAAGGGCTTGTCCATCAAAAACAGAGCAGCCCATGAGACGGCAAGGGGTTCCCCTACCCAAAGCCTTTGAGTTTCACACATACAGAAATGGAGACACAGGGAGGTAAAGTCACTGACCCTAGGTCATTGAACTAGAAAATGAGTGCTCGAGATCCCAGCAAAGGAAGACAGGCTCCTAAACCTGCAAACCGTCCCATGGCGCTAAATAGCCTCTGTCTGTGACACCAAGATTCGGATTTACTGAAGTGTGTCCTATGGCACATGAGTGTTTGTAAATGTTGCAGGTTCTCTCCTTGCTAGACACCAGGATCCATGTGCATGGCACAAATCAAATGGATCAACTCTGCTCTTCAAGTCTAGGTAGGCTCAGACGGTAGTTAGAGAAGCCTAGACTTCATCCAGTGAACAAACACTGAAGACTTGTGACAAGGAGCCATTGTGATTTCAAGATCAAAACATTTAGCCAGTTGGATGCTGAGACAAATTATATTCATGTGAATGAAGAAGCACCAAGAACACACACATATCAAGAGCATGAGTGCTGACCTGGCTCCTGACATTTAAGAAAAGAGAGGTATGCTCACAGCCACAGATTGAGTATGACTTCTTTAAGCCTGAAGAGGGGCAGGTATCTATCCATATTAAGAGCAATACTAAAAGACAGAAAAACAGATTAGTGGTTGCAGAAGCTGTGTGTGGTAGGAGGTCAGGTAAGGGCAGCATAAACTTTGGGGGAGTAGAGGGTGTGATAGCCCTATTCTGTATCTTGATTATGATTGTTCAATTGTATGTGACTGTCACAATGCATATAGCTGTATGAATTACAAGTTATATGTAAATAATACCTTAGTAAGTCCAATTTTGCTGTTTCATTTTGATTTTTTTTTTTGAATCAGCATCTCCCTGTAAGTCCCAGCTTCCCAGCTGGCCTGGAACTCACTATGTAAACCAGGCTAGCTGGCCTCAATCTCACAGAGATCTGCCTGTCTCCCAAGTGCTGGGATTAAAGGCATCCACCACCACTCCTGGCTTAAACCCAATTTTTGAAAATTGCATATCATGTTCTTTAAATTTTACTTGTTTCTTTGTTTACATATGTGTATACATATGGTGTCTGTGTATAGGCACACCTGTGCCATGATGTTTGTGTGGGGAGATCTGAGGACAACCTTAGGAGAACTAGTTTTCTTCTACCATGTGGGTTTTAGGGATTGAACTCAGGTCATCCCGCTTGAAGGCAAGTACCTTTATCTGATGAGCCATCTCACAGGCCCAATAACATAGATTCTGAGATGGCAGAATGGGGTCCTAGGTGGCTAAGTGATTTCCCTGGTACCACAGCAAGGAGGAAACCAGTTCCAAGGGAATATGTCTAATGGCGAAACCAGTAGGAACACAGAGATTGTCAGAGGAAAGAAAAAGTCCTAAGCACAGGACCAGCCCCTGGAATAATAACATTTGGCATATGAGCACCAAATCTTTTTCTAAGGTTTCAGTGAAAGTTATTCTGATTCTGTTTTTTAATATTGAAGAAAAAGATGTGGACAATCAATAAATACAGTGAAGGCTATAAATGAGGACTTTGTCTAATTTCCGCTTGCCAGGCATTTCGATAATTGAAAAACAGTATAATGCTATGTTAGGCACTAAAAGTTTTAACTTTTACAATCCATCTTCCTTTCTCTTTACTCCCTACCTCTCCATACCGGAGTCCCCTTCACATATTATAAATGACTATTGATAATTATCAGGAACTTCCAATGCAATGGTAGTAAAAATGCTCTTACTTAGAAAAGCCTAGGAATACAGGTATCCGTGTAACTAATCAGCACATTAATTTATTTCAAGGTCCCCTTTATCCCCCACCCCATGAGTCATTGATAATTTGCCAGCTGCAGATGAATTTACTGTCTCAGATATAGAGAGCTTTGCGGAGTTAATTCCTACTGCCAGAGAGCTCAATAAGCCCCCAAGAAGCTTTTGAAAAATCAAAAAGCCCTTAAAAAGGTCTTTAAAAGTAGTTTTTCATGTTTGGCCCAACAGAGTAATAATGCTTCTTTAAAGATAGCTGAAATGTGAGCCAATCAATACACTATTAAGATGCTGACAGCACTGAGATAGGATTACACAGCGATGAAATTGTGAAACCTTTAACTTTTTCATTTTCATCAAGAATTGGAGGAAGTGGCTTTTTAAAATTTATTTTTATCTGAATAGCCTCAGGTAAGACTTTTTTTTTAAATTTTAGATTAGTAAGTTCATCCTCAGTCCACATATAACCAAAAGATAAATTCATATAAATTCAAGTTCATATTCTCTCTCCTTTATAATATGACTATCACCCATGTATGGGCAGGGTTTCTGGTTTGAGGGACAGCTCACCTACTTACTTACAGCCACAAACAGTAGGTTAATGAATTGATAAAACCATGTTTTGATAAAACTTTATTTATAAAACCCAGAAAGGGCTGTGTATAGCCTATGTGCCACAGCTCGCCAACTTTTGGTCTTGTATAGCAAGGAAATGATGTTATCCTAGAATAAACAAGGTTCAAGAATATAAATTCTTGGGGCTGGAGACATGGCTCAGCAGTTAAGAGCACTGGCTGCTCTTACAGAGGACCTGGGTTCAATTAACATAGTAGTAATAACCGTCTATAACTCCAGTTATAGGGGATCTGATGCCTTCTTCCAACCTCTGCCAGCATGCACAACATGGGTGCACTTACACACACAAAAGCAATACACTCATATATATAAAAATAAAGATAATAAATTATTTTTTTAAAGAATGTAAATTCTTCATACAATAAGGTGGATTCCCAAATAGCACGAAGTCAACTGCCAGTATGGAGAATTCCAGATGTGTGATGACTGCTATAGGTTACCTGGTCAGTGCCACTAGGATAGTATTGCCTTTGTTTAACATGTGCCGTTCAAACTGTGAGTGATTGACCCATGTACGGAAGCAGAGATCTGGGCTCATTGGTGTGAACGCTTTTTTATGTCTGCCTGTCAGCAACGTGTGGTGCAGGAGTTTACTACATGCTACTTTATTACCTGTCATGTGGCCATGAAATTTCACAGTTAGAGCATTCCCTTCCCTCCAACAACTGGTGTATACCTGATATTGATAAAGAGAAGCTAGAGACTCAGCGTTGGCAAATTGCTGATGCTAGCTCACAACAGGAGTAGAAAATAGAAAGGAAAGAGCATGTCACCAATTAAAGAAACGAGAACTGACTCTTGGGGGAACAGGAAGCAAAGCAAAAAGACTACAGTGTGGACAGGACCATGCAGGCTCCATGTCACAGGGACCTTGGCCTTCAGAGTGACAGAAGACTTTATCTCTGCATGTCTTTGTGACTGGCAGACCACCCTGATTTAATAGCCCTTTTAATTCAGTGGAAGACTGTTCTTTGATTTGGGGCAGCAGTTACTTGTACAAAGCCCCTGATTGTTGGCAGTTTTGCTGCTTGGAGTCATGGTATGTGCTTAGAGAGATCTCCTCCATTTCAGCTGTGGGACTCTAGGCAGACTTTCCAACAACTCTGTTTAAGAGATTGCAAGGATTAAGCAAAAAGGGCAGGTAAATGTGAAGTGTTTATTATAACCCTCCAAATGTAATGTGGCTTCAGTCCCACAAAGGTCTTGGGCTCTATTATTATAGTTATTATTGTTTTCTGAGACAGGGTCTTTCTATAGCCCCAGTTGGCCTGGAACTCACTGTGTAGATCTGGCTGTCATCGATCTCACGGAGATCTGCCTGCCTCTGCCTCCCAGGTGCTGGGGCTAACGGTGTGTGCCACCACATCAGGGTATTTTATTATTTTTAGAATATTTTAAACTCTACACTTCCCCATGTGCCTTCACTGGCAAAATTCAACAATTTTAGGGAAGAAAAGAGCATTCAAGATCATCTAGCCAGATTCTTTCATTTTATTTAGAAAAGCTCATAGCAGGCCATGCTTGAAGAATTATCACCTGTACATTTCCATATGGAAACGCAAAGTAATTAACAGACTTTAGAACTGGTAGCCAACAATGGACAACATGGGTATTTTTATCTATTCAAACCGAAACATGGATCAAAATGTAATTTAAAATTACAGAGGAATAAAATAAGGGGCAAATTGGTGAACATTCATATTGCCATAAAACTCATATTTCAAAATCAAAATGCCATTTTCTTCCAGTAGAATTTGAAGAGAGCCCATTCACGCCTCAGAATAACTCCTGAAAGTACTTTGAAACACTCATTCATTCTTTTGCTTAGCTAATCAACATATTTCCATAAATACCTACATTGTCAAGGTTTCCTCATAATTATTAAGATTATCATTATAAGCATATAACTCCCCAAATCAGATCACGCGCATCAACCAGCCTCTCTTTGCATTTCCACTTCCTGGTCCAGTTTAGTTGAGGTGACTCGAACTTCATTTGATAACTATTTTCGAGGCATGCATTCAGCAAGGATCACAAACCTCTAAGCTCAGCAGATAGGGCAATGAGCAAGGCAGACTGGCCCACACTTTAAGAGTGTTGATGCTCTCATGAACTTTCAGCAGTTAGTATTCTTTCATACTTAAACAGGTTAGAATCTAATTCTCTCAGAGTCCAATCACATTTTTCAAAGTTCATAATGTTTACCAAGGATTTCTATAGGTACTGTAACTTTATTCCTTGCGATACCCATAATGGTTAATTTGCATTGTCAACTTGACTAGGAAGCACATGTCTGAGCATGTCTGTGAGGTATTTGCAGAGTGGTTTAACTGAGGTGGAAAGACCCACACTGAATGTGAACTCATGGGCTGGGGTCCCAGACTGACTGAAATGGAAAAGAAGAGAAAGTATGCATTGCATAGTCTCTGCTTTTTGCCTCCTGACTCCCAGCAATGTGATATGACCCATCATCTCATGTTTCAGCTGCCACACCTTCCCTGCCGTAGTGGACTGTGTCCCCTAAACTAAGAGCCAAAATAAATCATTCCTCTTTTAAATTGCTTCTTATCAGGAATTGGTCACAGCAATAAGAAAAGTAACTAATACATCAACCTGTGAAGTGTTGTTCTAATGTGTCCACTGCCACACCACTCTAGTAGGTGGTAAATACATGTCTTCTCAAGGTTCTCTTCCCCTACCCCTCATTGCACGGTGATTTTCTCCCAAAAGCCCCCTACCCCAACCTTTGGCCCTAATCCTAAGTGTCCTTCCCCTGTCCCTCCCAGCCCTTCTCACTTCTCTCACCTGCCTACTCTAAGCCCCAAGCCTTTCATCTTGTAAATTTGTTTCTGTTTACTATCTTTAGGTCTAAGCTATTGTTTAACCCTTCAGCTAGGATAAGAGGAGTTGCTGGGGGCCCTTTTATCACTAGGATTCTTTGGGGAAATTCCTTTCTGGTGAAGTCCACTACTGATCATTGCAAAATACATCATTACATAATCATAATACTCCATGGTATATGTGAAATTTAAATTTCTCACCTTCTGCTCCCTGGTATTTGGTTAAAAGATATTCACTCTTGTATGTGTAAAATGACCTTATTGGACAAAAACTAATTGAAACCATGTTATAGTAAGAAATGAGAAACAATCTAAATATCCACTAACAGAAACTGGGGGGCAGAGGAGGCAGAACATGGTACATCCATAGAAATGGAATATATGCAAAGAACAGAGGAAGATATTTACGTACTGACATGGAAAAGACCTTATAGCTGTTTCTATTATGTTTTTAAAAGGTATTAAAGGGTATTTATACCATAATATCTTCTTGTATGGAAAATGAACATATACATTAAAGAATATATAAGTTGATAATAGGTCAACTTTCATAGAGAAAAATTAGGTTTCTAGAACACAGGGAAGAAAACTAGACTTGCTCTGGTCTGGTGTCTCTTATGTTCTTTTACATTATTTGGATATTGCATTCATTCTATTATCTATTAATACAATAAATTACATTTTTAAAAATTAAAAGATGCCTTTAAGATATTCAGACTAGTCACAGACAAAGCAGATTTGATATATGTTGGATGATTCCTTGCAGATTAAGTATTAGAAATTTAGAATACTTGTTACAGTGTTTTGTCGTATGATATAAAATGCTCAGACTCGGATGGGAGAGATAGTTCAGCAGTTAAGAACATTTGTTGCTCTTCCAGAGGACTTGGATTCAATTCCTAGAACCCACATGAGGACTCACAACCATCTGTAACTCTAGTTCCAAAGGATCCAACACCCACTTTCAGCCTCTATGAATACCAGACATGCACATAGTAGGTACATGCAGGCAAAACACTCATAGATATAAAAATAAAAATTTGAAAAAGGTGAAAAATCAAATGGTATTAATTCTTTATGAAAACTGGATTGAAAAAGAAATGGATGAAGAATTGCTTGTGTTGCAGATGTGGTGGCATTGGTTTGACGTTCTTTGATCATCAACCTAATTAAGTCTACAAATCCATTGTTCTCTAAAAGTATACAAGTGGATACTTAGAACATCATCAAGAGTCCATTAAGATACAACCATAGAAATGTTCTGTTAAACAAGTCCGGAAAAGAAAAGAAAAAACGATCTCAGTTAAACTTATAATGAAAGGCACATGTGTGACCCCTGGTAATCACTCTTCCTAACTTATTTAATTACTAAATTTTGATGACCACATGGGACTGCTTGTCTAGTCTTAAAACTAATTTGAAAAATAAGTGCATACTTTTAAAGATGTCATGGATTATGTACTGAGAAAAGCTTTTCTTCAAAGGGAACGAAGTACACTCTGGCAAAGTTGGCTAACTGTCTTTTTAAATGGGCTATGTTGGCAGGTAATGCTCCAAGGTCCTTTCCTGAACAATTAAACATCTTGTCCTTGCACCACACTGGCTTCATTATTTGTGTCCCTTCACAAGATGAACTTTGACCTACTGTAGGAGTACTCAGTTGAAGGAGGTTGGGGAGTGAGGTATGCTCAGGCTGCTGCACCAACAGAGTGACTGAGGACCACAAAGGTGAAAGACCAGCGGTTGAACTCTCTCACCAGTCAGAATTAGACATCTGTGTTTCAGAACATCAACATGAATGCTTCCTCCCTTCTTACCTTCTTATGGGCTTCTATTAGTAGCCAATCAATGCTGAAATAAGGCATTGCAAATAATCTGTTTCTCACTCTTGTCTTAGTTGAAAGCAGACTGGTGGGGGTATAGGAGCTCAAGGAGAGGGAGGAGACAAGGGATTCTCCGAGTGATTGTTCCGGGGACCAAGTTCCTTCCATTTTACAGTCCCACCTTACCCAAGGCAGGGGTTGCAGCTATTTTGTGCTATGGATCCATTTGAAAATCTTGTGGAGTTTAAGAATTATTCTGCCAATAATATATTTAAATGCATAAAATGAACTACATATTGTAAAACTAATACTTATTGAAGCAGAGTCCTCTAAGTATTTACAAAATTGCTATCCACACATATCTTATTATAATATGATCCAGAGGTGGTAAAATATCTATCCAGAAACTGTTGCAGTGATGATGTCCCATTCAATTATTGCAATAATGAACATGATATGAAAACAACTATTATGTTTTCTGGTGACAAAGTCACAGATACTGTGAATTCTGCGCTGGTCTATTGTTTTCTTACATAACTGAAGTAAATTTCAGTTTTCTAGGCAGCATAAAGGTGCAATATTTATCCTCATTTGAGGTCTCAGATCTCCCTGAATTCTATCCATAGACTTCTGAGGCACTTGGATTAAAGTCACTCCCACCCCATTATTCCTGGACTTCTTTGTCCCCCATCCCTCCAGCAACAAGGAAACAAGGGAGCCTGGAGCATGGCCAAGAAGCTTCCAGAAGGAGGCTTAGTAGTGGCAGCAACACACATGACTTCCACTCCGAGTTATAGACCAGAAGTCAGCCTCAAGGTCTCACAGAATGGAAGAGACTGGAAAACGCAACCTAATGATGTGTCCTGGAGGAAAGAGAAATAGCTTGGTGAATGTCTGTACAGTCTCTGTCCTGGGAGACCATGATTAGAGAGAAGAAGACAGTCCTGAAATGAGGCTTACCACATTTTCAAAAGGAAATACTCTTCTATAACCTACAAGTCTCTTTTGTAAATGCTTTGATGTTTTAGAAAGAGAAATTATTTAATATAAATGAACCTAATTTTAAAAAAGGAATTTACTCCGAATTTAGTAATTTAGTACAGTGTTACTATGCTGACATTATAATCCTATATATATAGTTAAAAGTGAGTTAGGCAATTTGTATATATACATGTTTTTATTGAGTTTTTATACCTTTCATATAATCCATCTTAATTATATTTAGATCCCCTCTCCTATCTGAACCCTCACACCCTTCACTGAATTTCATGCATTCTGTCATATATGTTAAGGCCTATCGAATCAAGTTTGTGTCCTTAAATTTAGTTTTAAAGAGTAGGTCTGAACTTGCTCCCCCTAGATATCTCTTAGGACCATCTGTCTCTCTCGTGGAACTGTGCTGACGGAGCTCTCTTGTTGGGACTCTATCCCCTGAAATGGTATCCTTTCCATTAGGACCCACCCATGATTCAAAAAATAATAATTTCACATGCCATTTAGAAAAAAAACATTTTTCTTCTTTTCTTTCTTTCCTTTCTTTCTTTAACTTTGCGGGTTTTTGTGCATTTCATACACTGTATCTTAGTCGTATTTAGACCCTTTCCCCTATCTGCGTCCCCACAGTCCCCTGCCGGATTCCATGCATCCTGTCATATAAGTCAAATATGCCTATCCAGTCAAGTTTGTATCCTCAGGTGTCCCTCAGTGTTAGTTCATCCAATGGAGCCTGGTCAGTCTATTTAGAGTCACTCTTTTAAAGAAGGTCAACTCTCGTTCACTTAATAGTGATCGGCTACCGATAATTTCTTGGCTAAAGTTGGGGCTTCTTAGCCATTTCCCTGTTTCTATGCTGGGTTTTTGTCTGATTTGAGCTTCCTGGTCTTGCATGTTGTTGCCATTGCTGTAAGTTTATAAGAGCAACTTCCCCAATTCCTGAAAAATTCTGTTTCCTTGTGATCATCTACCACCTCTGGCTCTTACAGACTTTTTGTCCCCTCTTTCACAATGGTCCTTGAGCCCCAGGTGACAGAGGTTTAAAATAGGAGTCCTATCCGTGGATGTGCACTTTACCTTCTCTTATTCTCTGCATTTTGTTCAGCTGTGGCTTTCTGTGTTAATGACCATCTGTTGCATGAGGAAGCTTCACTGGTGAGAGTTGAGAGATGTATCAGTATTCTCTCTGCCCCTTGTTTTGCTATGTTTGGTGGCCTTAGAGGTTCCATTGTAGATATGTCACTTAGGGCTGGGTATCTCACAGATCCTTGTTCTCTGTGTTCAACCAGTTGTGGAATTCTGGAATCGTGTCCCTTTGTTGTAAAAAGAAGTTTATTTGATGAGTGGCGACCGGAATACTTATCTGAAAATATTTATATACACTTATATTTACAGATATTAGCATACAGTAAGATTTTATGTTTGTCCAACGGTTTGACAGGCAGACATAGGGTTTTCTATAGGGTCTATCTCCACACATGTGTATTTGGCTATGTTTACAGTACCACACAAGTTCCCTCCCATCGAGTGGGATTTAGGTCTAAATGTGTAACTGTTGATCACCCCCAGGATAGCAATGGTACCACAACTGCATCAACAGAGAGAGGTTGCTGTGCTGGTCATTTTTGTGGTTATTAAACTTTAAAGCTGGGGTTGGACCATTGATTGAGTTTCTTCCTTAGCAGTTTGCATAGTATCCTCTGATACTATCAAAGCTGGTTTCCAGGGAGGAGATTTCCAGATTAGTTTCTGCTCCATTGTCCCAAGTCCATGTGTCCAAAGTACATCCTGTCTTCAGCAATAGGGTCTTAATCTTCAAGTTCTGCTCACTAATGACTTTATTCAAAATAGTTTCTCCAACTTCAATTAGGGAAGTATAAGCTTAGCTACACTCATCCATCCTTTTCATCCTTATTTCTAAAATATTAATTCACCTAAGGTCATGTATCATTCCCAGTCTCCACTGTGTACAATGGAGATGGGTGTGCTTGCTTTCAGTGCTTTGATATGCTAATTCTAGTGCATATCCACATTCATTCATTATCTTTTGGGGTGTAGTATCAAACTGAGGGTCCTAGGAAACAAAATCAGGTACCTAGGTTATAAGACATTATAGCACATAGTTTTGTTGAGTTAATTAAAAGTCATTAGTCCATATTATGTCCATTTACAAAAGTCATTCCCACAATTTAGCACCAAGGAAATTGCTTCTTGGTATCTTAAACCATTTCTTGTAATTCTGAGCTCTGGAACAAAAGTCCAGCCTTTAGCTATGTGGTCTTGGTCATCCTCCACCCACTTGAGCCTAGGTCTTTCTTTGGTTCTTTTATCTATTCTTGCTCTGCAGCAAGACCTGATGATGACAGGTCATAGAATGATGTGAGTCAGAGCAGTGAGCTGTTTGAAGAATGGATCAGAAAGTTTTCCCTTCATGTGTTCACAAAGAAAGGAAGTCTGTGCTTTCAGTCATGGACTCTTCACCTCCACGTATGTGGCAATTTTCATAAACTAATTATAGACAACACATGATCTTAGAGGGATGTGTGAAGAGAGCAGCCGAAGATCTCAGGCCAGGTGTCTGCCTCACCCATCTGGATGCCAGTTTCCACCTAACCTGCAACAAAGCAACAAAAACTTGGTTCCCCTGACCCTCTGGTCCTGTTCCATTCTTATCTGCCTTCCTCCATGTACATTTGGGCCTCTGAACTTCCTGGAACCCCCTAAGCATTCACCTTTTTTTATTTTTATTCTTTATTTTTGGTATTTCTAAGAGTGGTGCCTCTCTTATACTCTGATAAATCATAAATGAAAAAAAAATTACCTGACTGCAATGCAGTAAGGGGCCCGACAAGGGAAGTGGTTTGTGCTCACACGGGCTCTTTAGCCTTAGGCTTCATTTCAGTGCTGGGCATGATTCGAATAACTGACTCCAAGCTGGCCACCAGCTGAATGCAGAGTTCTGGCCTCCTGTGTGGGGTGATGGGGAAGTGTGGTCTGTGGGAAAGCATCCTCCTGTCTACAGCAGACAAAGAGGCCAAGGATCCTCCTGTGATGGGGATGCATGTGATGGTTGCTGGCTCCATTTACTCTCAGGAAGCATTTAATTCTTCTCTTCCGCATGCTGTCTTCAAACACTATCACTATCTGCCTTGCGTTAATGAGCCCCCTGGCAGGCAGTTTTGCTGGAGAGTAAAAGAAATCACAGCTTTTACACCACCAGCATTGATGGATAGGGTTGTTTATTCCTCTGCAGTAGCATCCAGGAACAAAGCAAAAATGGAAGCCTTTCTATTACTTTAGCGATTCTTATGGGAGTCAAATACTAGTTTATTTAGAATTCAGAGTAGCAAAACAAACACACTCCATTAAAACTTAAATAGATTTCACTTAATTATTGTACTATTGCTTGTTCTAAACTCAGAACCTAAAAATCATCCCGCTGACACTTTTCTAGGAACTCTAGTGGAAATGTTTTCTTAATTTTGCTTCAAGTGAGTGATGCTTACAGACAGGTAGCCCCATTTCTTTCCAGTCCTTAGGAGGCATATCTTTTAAACATGGATGAACCAAACATGGACCCTATACTCATCAAAGGTTGCACCACACACAGAGCAGATTGACCTGGGCACCGTGAACTTGAGTTTTAAGAAGTGATGGTCAAATACTGGACTTGTGTTTGGGGTATGGGAGAGCCATATCCATGGCCCAGCTGAGCACCCACTCACTGACTTTGTTTTCACAGAACTGGTGGGCTTACTAACCAGCATGAAACATGAACAACCAATTCATAATTATTCAGAGCCTGATTTGAATTAGCCAAAAGCCCCTTGCTTTATCTTTCTCCCCATTAGGATATCCCTCAAGAAGATGAGAGTGTAATACTTAATGCTTGCTTGCTCCAAAAATTTTGGTGGGGCAGACATGGGTAATCACTGGGAAGAGAAGGGTAAGGAAGGAAAAACAAAACAAAAACACCTGTAATTATTGTTTGTGGTTTCTTTTTTTTTTTTTTTTTGTCTTTTTGAGACAGGGTCTCCCTGTAGACCAAGCTGGTCTGGAACTCACTATATAGTCCAGGCTGGCCTTGAACTCATAGAGATCCACCTCCCTCTACCTCTGCCTCTGCCTCCTGAGTGCTGGGATTAAAGGCACACACCATGATATGTGGCCTTGTTGTGATTTTTCAAATTAAAACAGATTCAACATTATAAACAGAAATCAAATAATTCTTATTAATTATCAAAAACTTCAAGTCCAGTCCTCAAAGCACTTCATTCTCCACCTCTCTGTCTCTGTCTCTGTCTCTGTATTCTCTCTCTCTCTCTCTCCCCCTTCCTTTTAAAACAGAGAGGTACTAAAACTCGACAAATTCAGTGTCTGTTTTTCACTGATGAAGTATAAATGCTCATGTTTTCTAAGATGCTCTTCACAAGCAGGCCAAAATTACTTACTTTACTAGGGAAAGTGAGTATCAGTCAGAGAAATTAAGACAAGTGCTCAAGGACACACACCTAGTTAATAAATAGCAGCCACGAGACCCAATGCAGGTTTGAGACCCAGATTCTGTCTGCTTAAGTGTATCAGAATTGATGTACCTAAAACAGAATATTTTTCAGTGTTGGCTGCTGGCTGTAAGGTTAAGGGACAACTGTAGGTTTATGTTAAATGAGAGCTTTTTTCCATGTAAGCAATTTGGCCTATAAACTAATGGCATTCCACATCATTTACCATCAATAGAAAGACTAGAAAATAATCAGAAATGTGAAATGAAGACAAAAAGGCAAACCTGAGAGTGGTGGGTGGCTTCATCTGGCCGAGCCGAAGGAGGAAAGTGACGTAAGAATCAGTGGGCTGAGCACAGGATTTGGAACTTAGCTAACCTTACTGCTCAAGAGTACTGTGCTTTGGTTTTGCAGTTTGCATGGTCACATTACCTCTGAGCTTCCAGTATTTGCAATTTTTATGGATACTTGTTTAATGAAAATCTGGTCTTTAAAAAAAAAAAGAGTATCCACAAATGAAATGAGAATAATTAAATGGAGTGATATCAATTTCCTACCACTCTAGAGGGCATACAGTAGGTTCTCAGAATAATAATTGCTATTGTTGGCAACTATCATTATCATTATTATTGCTAGAATTATTCTGCTGTTTATCCTGTTATGAAATAGCCAAGTTGTATTCCTGTTCTTTTCCATGGATGTAACATATAGGAATACATTATCTGAAAATTTATACCTTTTTATTCAAGACAAAGGTAAGGACCTGAATAATCACTAACTGAGCTCTCCTCCTATAATCACAATGCATAGACACTCCAGTCAGAGCTGCCACTTAATATGTGAATAGATTATTAGAGAAATTATTGCTAGCCAACTAGAGTCAAGAAATTTGGCCAGAGGGTATGCCTCCTTTCCTCCCTCCCTTCCCTTTCACTGCCCTCCCTGTTCTCCTTCAGAACCTTACTTCTGTAATTGTTCACAACTCGTTCACAACTTGTCAAAGTTAAGAACCTTGGTGAAAGCAGACAACATCTGAGTAGCAATTCAGGTCATATATGGTGTTTTGGATGATTTTTTTCTCAGCCCTGTAATTAATTTATTCTTGTCCCTTTTGTAATCTGAGGTAAGCAGCGTGCTCAAATTCCCTACACTCGAGATTTAAGTGTGCCTCCCCTGTATTCCTCATGCTTGAGTTCCCTGCACTGGACAGGTGCATTTGGGGACTGTCTTCTCTTTTCTCAGGATTTTCTTCGAAAAGGCAGAAAGTCTCAGGAAGGGTAATAAATTAACCTTTATAGTTTGGTGCTAGAAAGTTTATCTGATACTTTTTTTCATCTTTTGCAGTCATGGGGATCAAACCCAGGGCCTTGTGAATGCAGAACAAGTACTATACCAACAAAGATACATCCCCAGCCTCAAGATGCTTTCTTTTTGACTCAAGTTACCAAAGGACTTTGAAAACATGGAGGAAAAAAATGAGAAGGTTGAAGAAATGGCAAAGGGAGTAGAGAAGGGGCATATCTAAAATTAGGAATTATCTACGCAAGGGTCAGCCTAAGGTCTGAGATTACTGAGTCTGGCACGTAAACCTTTAAGGAATATCAGGAAGAACCTGTGACTCCCCAAGGCCCAGCTGAGTTTTAGAACCCGGCTTTCATAAGGGCATAATGACAAACAAGGGGCTTAGAGCAAACCATACTAACCAGACTTTCTCATCTTACCCCCTGGAACCTCTGCCCATGGGTGGCCACCTCCCTCTGGCCACAGAAAACCAGCTCTGCCCCCTGAAAGGCCAGGCCTACTCACAGTTTGGACCTCTCCTCTGTTCCCTGAAGGACTGTGCTTCTCTGACTTTCTTTCCAGTTGTTCTCTCTGCTTGTTTCTTCCCATCAGCTTGCAGATGTGCTGGCTCTCTTTTATCTATGGTCCCTTTCCCAACCTTCTTTTCTTGTGTTGGGCTCAGAGCACCCAGTCCCCAAATTTAACACTTTGAAACTAAGAAAACGACAGACACGGGAAGGCCACTCTGACCTTGCCCCCAGAATTCCTCCATATGACAGCTGCTGCGTCTGGGAAGTGTCTGCACTACTCCCTGAGGAGTTCATAATGCCTTCATGTGATAGGTGTCCTCCACCTGGAAACCATCTGAACAAAGAGGCCTGGCTGGGCTCCCTGCCACCTTGGTTGCCGTCAGTTCACGCATGTATGTCTACTCATCCTTCTCCATAGTTGCCTGTTCTTCATAGAACTTAGGCATACAAGTGTATTTTTTCTATGGGTTTGCAGAGCATGTTACATTTGTGTTAAATGAATGTGTTATTCTTTTCTTTTGTCAACCAGTCTTTTACAGGAATGTTAGTTATCACCCTGCGCATGCATGAGGAAAAGATCAAACTTTTCCTCTCTGACGCTGACTCTGCCTTCTCTGCCATTTCTCTAGACAGAGATTGTCCAGGACTTGCTTTTACTCCCTTCGCTTTTCTAACCACCCTTCTTTCCTGGGCTGCCACCAGCTCCTGACTTTCAGATGCACCCACATGCTGATGGTGTTCACGTTTACATGTGTAACCTTGATTTTTCTCCACAAGTCTACACTTGAGTCCACTTCTTTGGATTTGCTGTCTGCTTGGACCAACAAGCCGTCAAGACAGAGCTATTGCTTCTCCCAACTCTCCAACCCCAGAAAATCCTTTTTCCTTACGACTTTCCATAGCAAATCCACTGGCAAACCCTGTCAGTTATGACACAGCATGGCGCAAATCTATCCACTTTTCTTTATTTGTACTATTTCAACTTTTATCTAAATTATCATTTATTTCCTAAAATATTCCTGCAGGTCTCTCTGATTCCATGTCTGTTATACAAGCAATTCTTCATGAACCAAGTTATCTTCTTAAAACATGAGTAGCATCATGCTTTTCTTTTTCTTAAAACTATCCAATAAACAGATATATTGATTCACATTTGTAATTTCAGCATATAGAAGGCTGAGTTGAAGGTTACTATTGTTGTGCTATGTGGCAAGACCCTGTCCCTTGTATCCCCCCAAAGCAACAAACAAATATCAAAATCCAAATTTCCTATTACACTTAGATGAAACCTAATCTCATTAATGGGCTAGCCAGGTCAACTATGGAAAATTCCCAAATGGACATAAATGAAAAAATCCTAGGCTTTAATGGCACCGGGATAAATAATGAGAGATTTCTTCAAGGCTGGCAAAGCAAAAAATCTCCATCTTACAACCAGCCATTATACCTGGGTGGCAGTTTCCCGAATGGTAGAATGGTTGTTCCATGTCACAGCTGGGGCTCCTGAGTGAGTTCAAGGGCAGCCTTGGCAGCTTAGTGAGGCCCTGTATCAAAATAAAAAGAAGAGGGCTGGGGATGGAGCTCAGGGATAGAGTACCTTCTTAGGATGTATGAGCTTCTAGGTTCAATTGCATTAGCAACAATAAAAGAGAACATGTGGGATGGGATACATAGAGTATGGTTGTCCATGCAAAAACATTGCCGCTCTTATGGTCATTCTGATTTTAAGTTGTTCATTCATGTTTTGTTCTAGGAAAATTGTTCATGGTCCATATTCTAGAAGTAGATGAATTATTCTATATTCTATAGCATTTACAAAGATTCCTTGACACCTGCCTCCCAAGCAAGTTTGCAAATCATTGATCTTGACCTCCTCATTTTGTAATTGATAGACGAAAGCACCAGAGTAATGATTGTGATTTCTGAGAAAATAAAAACTATTCCTAATGTCTCACATTGCCTGATCTAAAAGACCTTTTAGGACAGGTGTAATGAATCATGAAGAGTCACATTTGGAATAATTGGGCAAGTTGTTGACTGCTGTGACATGTGAGGTGGCCCGTGAATACGGAATCCAGGCACCTGGATTTCCTTTGAAGAATTCTGATAGGCAGTTGACTCTGGAGAGAGTGAGGACAAGCAGACCGACACAGAAACTGGAAAAGGATGAGACCAAGCAGAATCTCTCAAGGTACCACACTGGTGGACCAACTATGTCAAATTATTCTTACAGCATTGATCACAAATGCAGGTTCCTGAATCCCATCCCTTCTGAATCAAATTTCTGGGAGTTAGGTCCCACAGTTTAGCAAGTTTTCACTGGGTCCTTATATACTCCAATATTTGAGAATTACCAAGAAACACAATGAAATTCTTGTTTATAAAATAGACTCGAATCAAACATATGAAACTGACAAAGGGGCCTTGTATGTACCCCTTAGATGAGGCTCATCAAATAATTGAAAAGATACTCTAACAATTAATGATAAATGAAGATGTAAGTTTCTCGCAAAGTAAAAGCATAATTTCACAGTGACTAACTGTATCTCCTAGAACAGTTTCTATTACAGACCTGTGTCATCATCTTCTTCAGTAAGTGAAAGGCTTTAGTTTCACTCAAAACATCCTTCTGTGAGTACTCCCTTGAGCTTAATGGGAATGGAGCACATCACTTTCTGTGAAATTCTACTGATTTATACATATGAAAGCCAGGAAGCACACATTTCCATAAGGTTAAAGATGAGAAGTCAGAGCACTGCTTGTACTGGGGGCACTTGATCTCAGCCGTCCACGGTTTCCATTAATATCTTCTTTGCCTCAGCTTTGAAATTCCTCGTCATCAATGGCTTATTGTAAAAAACGTTCTTCCTTAGCTTCAGGCCATTTTTGCCAGATAGTTCTATACACCCCTGCCCCCAACCAAGATTTATTTTTTCTTGACTATTAAAGAATTAACTTCCTGGTGCTAGGCAGTCATTTTAGGATGTTAAGACTCCGACACATTAATAAAACTCTTGGAATTTTATGGGACTGAACATATACCCTCACCTGTACTACAGGCACCCCAAAATGTCAGAGACTCCCAGAGCTTTGCTACTGGTGGCTAGCAGTCTCCCTAGTAACAGTCATCCATCTGGCCTATCTTTTTCAGAATGCAGTCTTAGCTCCCTGAGAAGTGTTAACATTGGAGTCTATCTTATTAGGTCACTCTTTGCATTCTTATCCCAAGTATTTTTAAACAAGGATGCTCTTTAGCTTTGTTTCTGAAGGCAGAGTGTTGCTTTCTACTGGGATGTCTGTGTCTGCCTTCTCGTCTGCCCCTCTCCTATACCCGCCCCCTTGATGTGCTGTACATTGGCAGGCTATTAAACAACTTTAACACAGTTGCACTTTGTTTGGTCCATGTCTGTGTTTTTCACTGTTTGAGAGGAGGTATTGTGCTAGGCGGCACTATTTGATTGGATAGTTGTTTAGACTTTGAAGAAACATGATGAAATATGATGTTTCATGGAGTTGAACAGTCAAAGCAAATTAGAAAGCATCATTAATGCATAAAAAGGAAAAATGAAAACGTTGGCATGGACAAAGAGCTTAGGTCATCCTATAGTGAGACTTAGCTCAGATCTTCATCTCAGCTTCATCACACTGGAATCTTAACTTTGAAATGGAATCCAACCAGTAAACAGTTTAGATCATAAAGAGGAAGATTGTGAAAATGAAAACGTTTCTTGGAAATACTCATGAGCCTAAATTAAAGTTTTCATATCTGGCTTCTTCAAAATCTAGTGTCTTAGTCTCTTCACAACTGTTTCTTGTGGATTTCTTCATGCAGGTTACACCAATGGAATGGAGTTTATTTTTCCCAATGCCCTTTACATAATTTGAAGGGAACAGAAAGAAGTGTGTGCCTATCAAGAATCGTGTCAAGATGGCCCCTAATCTGATGCCCGAGTGAAGCACATCTTAGCAGGAGAGAGGGGTCATATGAGCTCACTCCTTGCTGCAGGCAAAACAAAGCAAGACAGCCTGCTGAAATAAATATTTGGCCGAGAGCTAAGAGACCAGGGTTTTAAGCTTGGCTCTTCCAGAGCCTGAAGGATCTTCAGCCAGTCTTTATCTACATCTCATTTTTAACATCTAAATAAGTTGGAATCAAGTACCCTTTAGGGACCAAATTCAGATCTTACTATCATTTTAAATTTAATATATTTTTCATTTCTGATTCATCTTGTAGAGGAAACTAAATGTATTTTCCTATCTCATGAGTACTACAGGAAATCATTTTCTAATGAATCAAAAAATGTTTTCTCATTTCGTTCTCACTTGTTAAAAGTTTATGCTGTTCTTGCCCCATGCCTTACAATGAGATGGCACAACTGCATGTCTGGCCACTTCTTTTGATGTGCTGTCTTCCCAGCACACCGTAGAAGTACCTTCAGGCACTCCACAGAATTTCTGTACAGAACAGACTTGTAGAACCAAAAATGTGGGAGAAATGAGGATGGAGACTACAAGGGGCAACAAATATACGGAATACAGATTTTTCCACATTTCCTTCTTATGCCTTCTTTTGTACATAAATCTTGTCTTCCATTAGAGAACAACGTGGGCTCAATATCCCACCGTCCATGCTGCATATGTGATAGAACTTTACTATCAGATGGATTATGAGTTCAAAAAACTCAGGTGAAAGCCAATGAATCTGAAATTCTGCATTTTCAGATGGATACATTTAGCATTATGAAGACTTTAAGCTTAAAAACCTGGGTAGTATTTATGTCTCTAAACCTTAAGCCAGAATACTTCAGACTAATGCTGGTGGGTCAGGAAAATGAATTTCTGCAATAAAAACCTGTATCAAATGAGAAGTATGCTGGATATCAAAAGCATGCTTTTGAATTCAGTTAGTAATTACTACAGGATTGGATATACCAAGAACAGATGTTGAGATAACATGGCAAACTCTTGAATACAAGAAGCTTATATCTGATGTTCTGGATCCCAGACAGATCTATCTCAGACACACATTTAGAGAAAGATGACAGTGTTTTGCACTGTGGCTGATGCTCATTAGAGCTCAAGACCATTAATAATTATGTAAATGAGTTTTTGGAGAGTGAATGTCCATATAAGTATGCATGTATGGATAACTGAATGTGCACATGTGTGCATGTGTGTGGAGGTCAGAGGTCAATTTGGGGTATCATTCCTCACAAGCTATCCTCTTGGTTTTTAAAAAATATTTTATTTATTAATTTTATTTCATGTGTATGAGTGTGTTGTCTGCATGTATGTAACCACTACTTTATTCATTAAGATAGGATAGATGATGCTTCAGTAAGTAACAAACATTTCTACATCTTTATGGCTTAAAAAAAGAATATTTACAAAAAATTAAAATAAAATAAAATTTAAAAGACCAGGCATGGTAGTGCACACCTTTAATCTCAGCACTCAGGAGGCAGAGGCAGGCAGATCTCTGTGAGTTCAAGGCCAGCCTGGTCTACATAGTAAGCTCCAGGACAGCTGGGACTACAGGGAGATCCCATCTCAAAAAGACCAAAAAAAAAAAAAAGGAGAGAATATTTACTACATTACTACATATCCTCCATGAGGTTTAATGTTTGTCCAAGCTTTGCTTCTGTTGCTGTGACAAAATATTCTGACAAAAAGGAGCTTAAAGGAGAAAGATTTATCAGGCTTACGGTTCCATATCACATGCACAGACTTCCTGGACTGGGTCTTCCTACAACAATTAACAATCAAGACAATCCCCCACAGACATGCCCACAGGTCAACTTGAACTAGACAATTCTTCAACTGAGGCTGTCTTCCCAGGTGATCTAAGTTGTGGCAAGTTGACATTTAAAACTATCCATCATGGTGCTTACTCATTGTCCATTCTCTCAGGTCAAGCAGAGGGGTAACCCACTTTCTGGACCATTTCTGGTTGCCACAGTTGAGGAAGAAATGAATGAGGAGAATGTGGAATATGTGCACATTTGATTGAAGTCAGGTCAGAAGTTATATATATCCCATCCTCCAAAGTGCATTCACCAAAGTAAACCCCATGACCACAGCTACCTAGAACCATGTGCCTGAAGTGGCAGAATACGAATATTTATGAAAACCTAAAAGATTAACTCAGAGTATCAAACACTATCATTTTATAGTAAAATGTCAAGAAGGGAGCCTGGCATTTAGCAAGAGAAAACATTAGTTTCATTATTACTATTATCATTGTTATGACATTACCTGTGGAGTAACATACCCAAGGTCATTAAATGAAAACCTAAAATCACACAGCTAATTAGTCATAGAACAGAAAAAGAACAATACATACTCCATGTAAGATTGGAGTATTTTTCTCTGTATTCCCCTTAACACACAGGTAAAACATGACCAACCTCAGTTATTCAGCCACTGCTTTCGGCTGGACAACCCCAAGTGGCTTTGCTTTATTTGCATGCTGGGTTACTCTCTCGGCTACACTTCACTACCAATTTAACTGGATTTCTAATCACCTAGGAGACATACCTCTAGGCATGTCTGGGAGGGTGTTTTCAGAAAGGCTTATATGAGGAAAGGAAACCCACTTGGTATGTGAGCAGCACCCTTCTGTGGAGCGGTGTCCCAGACTGAACACAAGGAAAAGGGGAGGAAAGGGGAGCTGAACGCTGACATTCCTCTCTCTCTGCTTCCTGACTACAGATGTCTCGTGACCGGCAGCTTCATGCTTCTCCTCCATGCCTTCCTGCCATGATGGCTTGCATCCTTTCTTAAAATGTGAGTCAGAACAGACCCTTCTTCCTTCAGGCTGCTACTGTCAGATATTATGACACAATAGTAAGAAGAGCAGCTAACACACTCACTTCTAGAAAAGGGAATCAGCAAACTTTCCGTGAAGGGCAGATAGTATTTCCGATTTTATAGAGCCGGGGGTTCCTGTCACAACCACTTAACTCTAGCACCAAAACAAGTACAAAACAAATTTTAAGCAATTTAGTACAGTTGTGTCCACTACAACTTTTGTTACAGAAACATGCAGCAGCCTGGGTTGGATCAGCAACTTGTAGTCAGTTGACCACTCTTCTAAGACATATATTGGAGAAAGATTGGTTAAAAAGAAAAGTCTGAGAAGAACTCAACAAAGATGAACTCAGGTCCTCTTTGACTCAGTTTCCCCTTTAGTAAAAGCCCATCTCATATGGCTATGGTGAGGGAGTATCTAGTCAATGCAGGCAACGTATTTCCAGGAGTGCCCAGCCCACTACAAACCCCGCTTTCCTCTCCGTGGGGCTTTCATTCCCCAACCGCTGTCTTCAGTGCCACAGCTGGGGTTGGCGGTTCAGTCACAAACCACACAGAGCGTTTGCCCCCCGGGCCAGATATTCTGATCCAGTGGATCAGACAACGAAAGAAAGAGATATTAGAGAGTGGTAAGTGCTGCAAAGGAGAAGGAAGCAGGGCTGAGGAGGAGGAGGAGGAGGAGGAGGAGGAGGAGGAGGAGGAGGAGGAGGAGGGGGGAGGAAGTGATGAAGCAGCAAGCAAGCCAGGCAGGTACAGAGGGGGCGGGAGGGCAGGGGCAAGGTCTCTGAGATCAGCTCTGTGGCCGTGAGCGCCATGTCAGGAGGAGGCGCAGGTTGTGAGGGAGATAAAACAGAGTCTAGGGGTATGTGAAAGGCAGGTTTGGGGTCCTAGTAAGGACTTTGCATGCTTTACATGTAATTCTGTACAAGAAGGATGAGAGAGAGAAAGTTTAATTACTTTGTATGTGTTTGTTGTGTGGGTGCTTATGCATGTGTCATGGTACATGTGTAGATGCAGAGGACAACTTGCAGGAGCCTGTTCTCTCCTTCCACCAATGTGGGTTCTGGGGATCAAACTCAAGTCCTCGGGTTTGCGCTTATGGATGGAGCCATCTCTCTGGCCCTTGAATATTATTATCTCTAACTGTAACTATGCCCTAGTTGGTTTTCTATCACTGTGATAAAACACTCTAATCAAGAATAACTTGGGGAGAAAAGGGTTTAATTTCTTCTTGCAACTCCCAGGTCATAATCCAACATTGAGGGATGCCAGGGCAAGAACCTGGAAGCAGGAGCTGAAGCACAAACCATGAAGAACACTGATTACGGCCTTGCTATCTCGGCCTGTGCTCAGCCTCCTGTCTTATACAACCCAGGGCCAGCTGCCCAGGGTGTGGCAGTGCCTGGGCCCTCCCACCTCACTTAAATATCAAGAAAACGCCTCACAGACATGCCCATAGGCCAATCCACAGAGGAACTTCACCAATTGAGGTTCCCTCTTGTGTCAAGCTGACAAGTGACACCAACCATGGCAGGCTGTTATTATTCTGCACCATGAGGATTGCTTTTCTCTTTGGCTTTCCTTTTCTTCACTCTTCCTTCTTCCTCCTCCTTGCTCCTCCTCCTCCCACATATAATTCTATTTTCCTCTTCAGCCACCTCCTTCTTTTATCACCCTCCTTGCTTCATGCAATCCTCCCTGGCTCTGTTGGAGGCACCTGAAGTTCAGGTTGTTCTTCTGACCCTAAGAACAGCTCCAGAGAAAGCTGGCCCAGCTCAGTTTTCCAGGAGGATTTAACCTAATTCTTCAGACACTGAGCATCAGGCAGAAAAGGCTTAGTGAGAACAAGATGAGAATTAAAGCAGAGACCATCAAGGATATTGTGTTATTTATTAAACAAGATCCAGAGGCATTTGAAGACATAGACCAGCTGCCCTGGATTGCTGTGAACATCGTAGGGGAGAGATGGATGTAGGGTCACTTCCTTTCATCCTTTCTGCAGAGTGAGTTTGTGAGTGGCTGTGTGTTTATCTCAAGGTTGGGAATATAACCAACTCCTGATTACCAGGGCTAATGAGTGAGACATAAATATTCTAAGCAGTTGAAAACCAAAAAGTGATTTTCACAGACACATATGTGAGGTAATTTATTATCCTGATTGAGCAAATATTATGTATGTCCATAATGGAGTTTCTATAAGTTCAAACCATATAGAGAGGAGAATAAAGGAACCGAGAGGGAGAAAAAGAATGGAAGAGAAGGAGAGAGAGGGAAAATGTGCACAATGTGCCTGTTGGTCCTCAGGGTCACTGCAGTGTCAGATTAAAACTAATATGCACAGTATGGCCATCAATACTCAGATGTCTGTGAAAAGTACAGATTAACCTCAGCCTTTGGAACAAAGTACTAGAGGCTGCAATTCTCTGGTCAGGAGTTTGTGACGGTATCTGCCTGAAGAAAAGCACTTAACAAATAGTGGTAAGACCACATACTGTGAGGTAGACCCTCTAGGAATGCAGATGTGCCACACATCTATCATTGGCTGTGGGTCCATGTTGCACAGCAGAGATACAAAGTTTATTCATCTTGCTCGATTGAAGCTTTATACTTGGTTACTAACCCCCCAAGTCCCCTCTCCTGTAACTCCTGGGAGCCACCATCTGCTCTTTGGTTCTATGAATGTGACTGTCAGATATCTCATGTAAAAGAAAATGTTTTTAATCACCAGTGCCGCTTCTCAAATTCTATTACAACAGCATTCACCTGGGGTATACAATCCACATGCAGATTCTGGTCCAGTGGGTCAGGAGCTGATCCTGACCCTCTGTATTTCTAATGAACTCCCAAGGCCATGCTTCAATAGCAGAGCACAATTTTCCATGAAACAAAAGCTTTAGTTATATTAAACATTTATTTTATTGCACTGAATGATAAAATTGATAATATTCCTCTTTTTTTTTAAAGAAGGGTTTTATGTAGCCCTGACTGAGTTCCAACTCCCTATGTAGCCAAGGATGACCTTGAACTTCTGATCCTTGTGAGTGCTGGAATCTCAGGCATGATAACACCACACCGGGTTAACTATGCAGTGAGGGCTTCCTAGGCATGTTACACTTGCATAATACCAACTGAGCTCCAACCCCAGCTCATGCATCTTGATCAAATGTGATCAAGAGTGCCATTTCTGGCTTGGAGACACCTGAATTTTCTTGAAACAGAAAAGGACGCAGGCAGTTTTCCAGGTAAATGCACTTCATTTGAAAAAAAGCTGAGAAAAAATTCCAAATATGTCTCTATATGACTTGTATGTCCAGATGGAACACAAATGGATGCTGATCTCTCCCTTTTCCCACTTGGGCCATGGTCTGAGTAAGTGGAAGGCTGATAATCAGAGTATTTGGCTTGAGTCAAGGCTGGACAGAACAGCTTGTTAGAGTTTGTTGACTTTGACCGCCATCTGGTGGTGAAACCGGAAGAACTATTTCTTTTTGTCTTTTTTTTCCGTATGTGTATGCTCAGGCACATACGTATGTATGTGTAGGTACACGTGGGGTTCACACATGTGTGAGGAGGCCAGAGGTCAACTAGGTATCCTTTCTCATGTACATAGTCCACCTCCCTTACTGGCCTGGAGCTCATCGATTAGGTTGACTGGCTGGCCAACAGAGCCCAGGAATCCTCCTGTGTCCACTCCTCAGTGAGATTACAAGTGCAAGTCACCACACCTGGTATTATTGTGCTATGGGACTTTGGGATCAAACTCAGGTCTTCATACTTGTAAAGCAAGCACTTGACTAAGTAAACCATCCCCCTAACATTCTGTGTGTGTGTGTGTGTGTGTGTGTGTGTGTGTGTGTGTGTTACATAAATATAATTGTGTGGGTATATGTGTCCATGTGTGCACATGTGGAGGCCAGAGCAAGACACTGTGTGACTTCCCTTATTGTCCTCCTTACTGCTTTCAGACAGATTTTTCACTGGAGAAGTTTGCCATTTCAGCTAGGCTGGGAGGCCAGCCGCATCTCTGGATCCGCCCATCTACACCCTCCACGCCGGGGTTGCAGGCACATGTAGCCATGCCCATCTTTTTTACGTGGATGCCAGGGATTCCAACTCCGACTCTCAGGTCTTCATGCTTACAGGGCAAGTGTTCTTACCCACAGAGCTGTCTTGTCAGCCCCTTGTTGTTTGCTTTTTAAATGAAAAAAAAAAAAAGTATAGCTCTAACCTGTGCGTGATGCAGTTGTTTTATTCTAGTTAAGAACCAGTGAAGTCAAATGTATGGATTACAATGTGTAGATTGCGATTTAAGAAAAACTCAGTTCTCACTTTCTTTTCCAATTATATATCTCAGTCCAGATCTGGCTTAACTCAGTACTCTTGCTTCAACAGATATCCTGTCTATTACCACTTTTTGCTGTGACAGTGGTAAGGTAGTGCTGGAGATGAACCCTGAACACATCCTCCGCAGTTAGTTTCTGGGTGTCATTATGAAGCCTAGGCTATCATGAGACTTGCTGTGTAGCCTAGAATGACCCTAAATTCATAGTCTTCCCGTTTTAACTACAGCTGTGAACCACCATGTTACCACACTGGGCTTGTCTTCTTTATCTTGCTGTATGACCATAGGCAGATTACTTGATATTGTAAGACCTTGAATTGTAAATCTGTAAACTAAAGATAATTAAGCTACTTTAATAGATTGTAGTGAGAGGATGCCCCAGTACTAGGTGTGTTAGTTAAGGTTCTCCAGAGGAACAGAACTGATAGAACAAATACATCAATACATATACATATATGCTAAAAAAATTCATTAGACTGGCTTACCTAATATGATAGAAATGGTCTAAAAACAGCTGTCTCACACCAAAGAGGCCAAGAATTCTTGGTCCATGAGACTGAGTGCCCCAGCAGTCCCAATCTGATCCCAAAGGTCTGGAGGATTCCTGGAGAGCCACTGATCCTCAGTCCATGGTTAAAGCCCAGAAAAGCTGGTTCTAGTATTGGTGAAGTAATCATATCAGCAACAGCAGCAGTAGCTGTAAATTAATTTGACAGGGAGAAGGAAAGCCAAGCAAGGAAAAGAACTTCCTTCTTCTGTGTCCTTTCATCCTGCCATTATCAGAAAGTGCTACCCACATTGGAGGGGGGATGTTTTCTATGTCAATTAAGGCAATCAAGACAATCCCCCACAGACCTGCCACAGGCCAACCTGATATGGATAATTCAACTGAGGCTCCCTGCTCAGGTGATTCTAGGCTGTGGCAGATAAAACCAACCAGCACACCAGGTAACAGCTTTACAACAGCAAGAAGGTAACAATGATCGCAAGTACCTATCAGAGTTTATTAATTCCAACTTCATAGGGAAGATGAGGTTCAAATGTGAATTTTATCCAGTAGCAAATCTTATGTCAGATTTAGACAGCAAATGTGATCTCCATACTCTAGATTATGAAATTTGAACATTATAGTTGTCTTCATTATATGTAATAGTCCAATAAAACAAAGAAAAAATGTTATAGTTAGCTTTCACTAGATCAAATGCAGTAACAAATAATTCCAGGCATTCAGTGCTATGCCTAACACAAAGGCCTGCTGTCTGCTGCTGTTACTGACCTTTGCAGGTTGTCTACACTGTGGATGCTTCTGTCAGCCATAGGCAGAGCAAATGAAAGAGATGTATGCTGGTCAGTGAAAAATAGAAGATACTTTATTTGGATTGCTTATATACTGTATAAAGCTATGAGTTAGTGAGCTCTAGGCCAGCTTGGGGCATGTAGGAGCCCTGTTTCAAAATCAAAGACATGTAACCGCTTCCTGGTTTGAAGTCACACTACTTACTCCCCGCCTACTCTCAGTCTACAGGAAAATGAAGGCCCAAAGTAGAAAAGTGACCCCAACGTTACGGAAATGATCCCTTATGAGAAATGACGAGTGTTCACCTGATGCCCTGTTACCAAGGGCACCTGGGCTTGCTCTTCGTGGGCTTGCTTTTGCAGCCTAACCTAACGAGGGCGCCTTATACAGTCAGTTTCCCAGGGGAAAGTTTGATCTAAGGATGCTGGCAGGCTGTGTCTTAGTTGCTGAGGCTGTGCTAGGTTAGGATTTCTGTCCCAGTTCTTCATCCCTCCCAGTATTAATATCCTTTCTATGTGACTTTGCATCTCCTACTAGAAATGCCCTTTTCTGACCTGCACTTTGGCTTGGCCGTATGACTTCTTTGCCCAGTGGAATGTAGAAGATGTGACCAGAGGTTTGAATTGTGTTTTTGTCTTCTCTCTGAAAAGAATGTGCTCCAAGGATCCCATCAACAAAGGAGTGAAGAGAGACTCACAGAACAGAATTAGAACCAACTTGCAGCTTAGAGCCAAGCCCAGTCCAACCTGGATCAGCTACCCTTGGGCTGACCCACAACTGTGTGGCCAAAACAAATGACCATGACACTGGGTTTGAAACTATTATGTGCCAACTGCTTGCTACAGAGGAGTATCCTTTCAAAATCCATTAGACTTGCTTTCTTGTCATGTAGCTTTCATCTGAAGATAGAATACCATAACATTTAATCGGTTAATAGATTCTTATCAGAGCTTTGCTAAGGCATGTCTCCATCTCCCACTAAAAGCATGCTGAGTTATAAGAAGAGAAAAATTTGCATACATATATAGTCTAATTTTATTGGAAAATGTTAGAAAGAAGAAATTAACTTTGGGGGAGGGACTGGAGAGATGGCCCAGCAGTTAACAGCACTTACTGCTATTGTCAAAGACCTGAGTTTGATTCCCAGCACCCATATGACAATTCACAACCATCTGTAATTTCACTTCCAGGGTATCTGATACCTTCTTCTTTTCTCCACAGGCTCCTGCACACACATGGTGCACACAAACTCATGCAGGCACATACACATATACATATAAATAAATAAATATTTTTTAAAATTAGCTTTTATCTAGAGTTTTGGTTTATAGTTTTCATTTTCCATGACACGGTAGCTATGAAAGAGGGATAAGATGAAGTGGAGCAGAAAACTGAGAGTGTGAAGAGAGAGAAGGAACGGGGAGAGGAAAGGAGAGAAGGGAGGTCAAGAAGCAGGTGGCAAGAAGGGGAGGGAGAATTGAAAGGATATAAAGGAAGTTCAGGCACAGAAAGGAAAGAACAGAGCTTTCCCACGAGAAAACTCAGGGGGTGTAATGAGCAATGAGCAAGCTGATTTTTCTCTTTAGATCTCTCTCTCTCTCTCTCTCTCTCTCTGTCTGTCTCCTTCCTCCACTCCCTCCAACTGTTTTGACAAACAAATGTCTGATATTACAATAACAACTCAATTTCCTAATTATGTTTCACAATTTATATAGTTGAACTGTGGCCCTCCGTGTTTCATGTGATATGCCCCAGTTACATTCCTGTCTCCTGGGACATTATGTTAGAACGTGATAGGCTGTAACATGGGGGCGGGACTCTTAGTTTCCTCACTACTAACATGATTGACATTGTGAAACACTGTAGAGACAGAAGGAGGTAAGGATAGGAAATGAAGAACAGGAGAACAGGGAGAAAGGAAGAATTGAGAGAGATGGACTAGCGCAGTTATGGGGGTGGAAGGCGGACCCTACCTCCCCACTGTGTCCTCTCCACTGAATCAACCCGCCCATCCCAGTGACTGGGGTGGATCCCCTTCTGCAAGCTATGTCTGAGAACTCAGCTGGGGTTTGTAGAGCAGAGCTGGAGAGCAGGTGAGGATAACCAGCGTGTCTGTACTGCGCTTACATGATCTTGCTTTACTCAGCCAGTCATAACTCTGTCTTTTTTCCTTCAGTTTTGTTTCTCTGTCCAGAAGTCTCCCAACTTGGGACTGGAGAGATGGCTCAGCAGTTAAAAGCACTGGCTTCTCCTGCAGAGGACTCGGGGTTGATTCCTAGCACCCACAGGGCTGTTAACAACTTTCTGGAACGAATCTGATGTTCTCTTCTGATCTCCGTGGGCATTGTGCAACATATGTGCATTTATATACATGCAGGCAATACACTCATACACCCAAAATATTTTTTTTAAAGAAGTCTTCCAATTCCTAAGGTAGAGCCAAATAATCGTGCCCACTGTTTTCCTGAGGGGCACTGGAAAATGGCAGGGTCAAAGATTGCTTCGGAACCTTCTTCAAATGTTTTCACTTTAAGATAGATGTCACTTTCATTGTATCAATTTTCAATGTAGAGAGTAGAGGAGAGTTATTCAGTTCAAGGCTAGGATTATGAAAAGCACACATGAGAGGTGTCTATGAATAATCCTGATGTTACAGGAAAAGTTCAGAACACTATTACTAATGCATCCTCTGCCTCTAAGGCATGCTAGAACCTTCTAGCGATCATGTGCCCCACAAAATCTGAAAATTCTTGGGATAGAGACAGTCCATACTTGTACTGATGGTACAAGCCTTAGAACTTTAATTCTGTCTGACAACTTCCATTTCTGTTGCATGTTTTTAGGTCAATCCCAGCTTCGCCTCCTCATTAAGTCAGATGGCTTGTTTTGTTGGATGCTCATTTCTGCCCTCTCCCCTCGATTCTTCTACTGGTGGGATATTCACTATTGAATTTGGGTTACCACTTTCTAGCTCTTCAGGGTTGGGCATGCTGCCTTGTTTCTCTATCTCCACTTCCTTATCCTTAAAATGAGGCAGAAAAGAGCGCCTATTTCATAGGCAATTGCAATAATTAAGCTACTAATTAAGAGCCTGAAATGATCCGCAGTACAGTACATGTTGGATGATCATTGACTATTATTATTCACTCATGTGACCAGCAAAACAAGTAGTGATCAAATACTCTGCTTGTGTTAGGGATGCAGAATAGGTAGTATTTTAGATGAACTGGTCCTGGAACCAAAACTAATCAAAATGAATGGGAATGAATAAGATAGAAGAGAGATGAACAAGATCAATAAACAGAATCAATGTGTTAAATGTCACATGAACATATATAGTAAGAAAAATTAGACAGGAAAAATGGGAACAATATTTATGCCTGGACTTTTTGAGCAACCTTCAAATAATACCAGATATAGCTAGCCATAGAGCAAATATAAACAAATACAAGAAAAGCGAACTAGGGCTTTATATGCAGACATTTGGGAACAGCACTGAGCAGCGAGAGTGATGAGTCTTCCCCTAAACCAGGGCATATACGTTGCCATTACTCTCCTAGCCTAGAAGGGGAGGGTTCTGCTTCTATAACAGCAGCCTCTGCAATAAAAATCCAAATAATAAACAGGTAGAGAAAAGTCAGAACCCTCGTCTTGCCTGGGTTGAATTCAATTTATGTCTGAAGCATTTCAGTTTTAAGCCACTGACCTTAGTCAGAGTCTCAAGAGAACAAGACAGTACAATTCCGAAAAACAATCAAAAGTGACTGCCAAGCTATTGGGAGGTTCCATGGTGCGTTTCTAAGCCAGTGCTAATCTAATAAATGTACATGCAATGAACTGTGAAATTGAGAACACAATTGTCCACATTCTCTTAGCCAAAGGAATAGAATGGTCATTCTCCGCTTTATCTCATATGAAAAAGAAATCACAGATAATCTGTTATTTCATACCTTTATATAACACATGGAAGTCTGTGTGCCTAATGGTATTTGTTAGCAATGAGAAAAGACTTGGAGAGCCATGATCCTTGGCTAGCCAGAACCCTGGCCTCAAGCAAAATACAAAGAAGAATATTGGGCTTTTGAGCTAGAAGGTCAAGGTGAGAAGCCTAGGCTTTGTCTTTAAGAACTGTGTGAAACTTTTACATTGTTAATGTAGGGTTTAAATGAGGTAATGAAAACATTTTATTACATTGGAAAGCACCATTTTAAATGGGCAAATAAGCATCAAGCTGGAAATGGAGTGTGTAAATATTTTCTTATCACTTTAGAGAATTGCTGCTTAGAATATTTTTGCAATTCACTCTCAATTTTTGTTTTATTTTTCTAAACAAATTTAACCACAGCAGCACAGCAAAAGCAATAGAACTGTTGAAAATCCATAGGGTCATCATTTGAAGAATTCCTTCAAATGAGCCAGCATTTGCTTAGAAGTTCATGGTGCTGGTCTAGTTATGGGAGTAAGATTCAGTGACTGCTTTCAATATGCTTACAATCTCAAGGAAGTTTCATGGGCTAAAGTAAATGACTTTTATACAAAATGAGCTTCAGTGTGTTCACTAGTTGAAAGATTGTCTCTGAGTGGGAGATCAGATATTATTTCATAGAGGAGAAAACATCTAGGACCCCATGAAAAATGGGTCATACTCCATCAGATACCACAGGCTAGCCCAATTTGAGGAATATTCCCTCTTTGGAGTTGGTAACCAGGGAGGTCCCATAGACCCTCAAGCAATAGTTGCCATTGTTCTTGGTTACACATCAAAACTTGACAGTAAGACACTTTTGCTGAAGACATTACATACATGAGTCATATAACAATCACAGAGAAATTAAGCTGATACTGACCTCGAAGCTTCATCTTTACTGGCTAGCTTTCATAATAATAGAAGGTGCTATGCATGTTATTGCAGAAAAAAAGATAATAATCAACCAACCCTGAGAGCTACAAGAACAATTGACCTGAAAAGATATGCCAACTGTGCAATAGTGGCAGGAACGGTATCGCCATAACCAACCACCTTCTAATTGGATTTCAGGCCACTTCACAAAATGGACTCCATGCCTGGCACTGTTATCAGAGCCAAGAACCTGTGGCTAGGCAGGTCACAGGCAGCAGGGGAGAAGTTATAGACTTAGTATTAAGGTGTCTCCTAATGAATTATTTTTATACCCATAGATTAGTTCATTCTCACCAGATAAGCTTCTTCTTGCAGCAGATAATAATTAATACAGAGGCCCATGGCTGGTCAACGTGCAGAGAATAAGAGACTTTGAAGTTCTCACCCTTAAATGGGACACCTGTATCACACCCTCTCCTCCTGAAGTATCAAGACAATTTCTTAAAAATATGCTAAACCTTTGAAGAAGAATTGTAGGAAAAGGTTATGAGGTGGTTCAAAAACTGAAAGAAGAGCATCGAAGTGCATGCTCAGGAAACAGGAATCAAGAAATGACAGACAATCAAAATTACAGCCAGGGTCCTACCGTGGGACCAAGATGGTCCACATGCTACCCTAAGTGTCATAAAGTATACTGCTGGCTACCCTTTCACTCCAGCTAAGAACCTTCAAATGACATCACCCTCCCTCTGCATCTTTGTGGTTTAAAATCCGTAAAGATTCTCCAGAGCTGATCTTAGGACCAGTGCACTTCCTTTTCCAAGAAGTGGTTTCTATAGTGAGAACCAACATCCCAACCTTGTCTCCTAATGGAAAGTTCCATCAGCTCAGATGGCAGCTCCCTGCTGCTTTTTGTTTTTCAATCTAAAAAATAATTGTTTTATGTTAGCCTGTGGTACAGTATGCCAGACACTGGTTTTATTTCATTGTTCTCTACTTGTGAATGTGTCTGAGGTTATTGATTGACCAGAACGCCACAAGTAATTAGCCTTTTGAGTCTTGATGAGCCTATCAGCCTTGCTGCTGATAAGTGTTGCAACACAGTTGACAGTACAACAGGTTCCAGATTCCAATG
Organism: Eospalax fontanierii; assembly: GCA_035773235.1. Lineage (NCBI taxonomy): Eukaryota > Metazoa > Chordata > Mammalia > Rodentia > Spalacidae > Eospalax > Eospalax fontanierii. The sequence goes on from CM069527.1 coordinate 85,987,661, forward strand.
GGATATTGTTCTAATTCCAGAACAATCATTATCCTTAAAAAAACCTGTTGTACAACATTTATGACCTAGAAATATTTAGTTATGTGCATATTTCAATGATGTCAAATCAAGACCGAGGATGAATTTAATTCCTGTGGTCCCAGCATTCAGGAAGCAGGAGCAGGAGGATCAAGAGTTTAAGGCCAGCCCGGGTTATATAGCAAGATCCTGTCTCAAACAGACAAATTATTGATATACATACTGGAAATAGGATATTTTAAAATGAGAAGAACATAATAAATTTCAGTGGTATCCACATATTGGGCAATTCACATATATTTGAGATTCCAATGTTCAAAAACAAACAAACAAAATCCCCCATTTTGTAAAGAGAAGCTCAATGGGAAACCGAGTCTATTGCTTCTGTGTCTGCTTTTAAGCACAGAACACTCATACAAAATGTAGGTTTTCCATTTGACTGTCCACAACTCACATGCTTTCTTCTTCCAACTACTGTGCTAATTTACTGGCCATTCCTTATTCCTATAAAACACTTAAGTGTTAAAATAGCCCTAAAACACTGCTTCTGAATATGTTTTAATATCTATTTCTATGCCCAGGGTCTCTTGGTAATGCTACTTTTTTGGAGGTTAGGGAGGATGTGCTTTTTGTTTGTTTTGAGAAGTAATCTTGTTATATAATTCTGGCTGGACTCCTGCCTCCGCTTAGGGATCACAACCATGCGCTACCACAAGTGTCTCAGTCTATTTTCCTGCTGCTGTGATAAAAAAGCAACTCAGGGAAAGAGGGATTGACTTTGGCCCACAGTTCCAGAGTGCAGTCCATTATGGAGGGAAGTCACGGCAGTGGGAATCTGACGCAGCTGGTCAGTCACATCCAGTTTACAGTCAAGAAGCAGAGGGACGATGCATGCTGCTGCTCACCTCCCTTTCTCCATTAATACAGTCCAGGATCCCATCCACGGAGTGGTGCTAACCACAGTGGGCAGATCTTCCCATCTCAATTAATGTCCTCAAGGTAATCCTCACAAGCATGCTCACAACCAGTCTCCACAGTGATTCTAGATTCTGTCAGTTGAAAATGACACCATCTATCACAATACTCATGTCAATTTTTACTCAGTCTATTTAGTTCTGTCAAAATTTCACCTTGAATCCAGTAATAACAGAATAATACTATTGGATAATTCTTCCATAGAAAACAGCTGTTGAAACTAGACATAACAATTAGTAAAAAGAACCTGCCTGAAGACCCTGGACCAGAAGCATAGGCATACCAAGTATGGGAGGCATTCTGGGAAAGGAGAGGAGGGATATTAACAGAGTGAAGCTCCAACTCCCAAACTTCCATGCCATACCTGGAGCCAGGTAATGCCGGGGTGCCTGAGGTTCAGGTAGGGATGTTGTTAGAGTCTCCTTAGCCAGAGGACTACAGTTTGGGAAACTGAAGACACTGGAAAGGGAAGAACCAGGAATGAAATCCCCAATGGTATCTACTTCAGCTATTTGGTGCAAACCTATATATTTGATATCCAGACTGATCACCATGACCAATAAGAATTCCTCTTTTGCCTGCTTACCCAGTAGATGTGAAGCCAAAAATGCCCAGATGCATATTCAGCATATTCATGCAATGTGGCTGTTGTTGCTTCTCCTTGGGGAAATGCTGTTCCCTTGCTTAATAAAATCCTGTGAGAAAATCAAGGTGATGTGTTTACACAGGGAGAAAAATGTTACAGGTAAGTTATACCTTCAAATCCACTCCTCACTTCTCTAATTTGTGTTGCTGGGCAATGGCACAATGTAATTACTGATCATTGATTGTGAGCACATTCTCCTGCTGAAACAAATCATACCTTCTGGAACTATAACTAAATATATCATAAATCATCTTACTCACTGGGGCACACTGCCTCTTGGTGGCAGGCAAGACAGTAAGAAAGTTCATCAGTCAGCACAGACTAAGTAGGCTAAGTAATGACGCAATAACAAGCAACAAAGGTTTCTTTCCACCATCTCCACACGGTACTGCTACACCCTGCTCGTGGTATCTTCATCCAAGGACTCAAGCAGACAGAGCAGCCTCTGGCTGGAAGGTTGTTGGTCACATGACAGGAAAAGAACAACATGGAAACCATTTGCTTGCTCAAAGGCTTCTGTTGAAATTGACACATACCTCCACTCACATTTATTTTTTACCTTACATGGGCTTAAGGGAGTGGGTCCTCTGACAAAAGAGGACATTGAAAATGGATGGAGAGTAATCTAACGTGCCATAAGCTGCATATCCTTTAAACAGCTGTCATTACTTTACTTTTTCCACTGTGGTATGAATTCCTTTGGGTCAAAAGCACTACAGTGTGGGATATTATGACTCATGAAGTGTGTCCATTCGTGGTAATCATTTGCAGAGGCAGAGACTGAGACACTACCAAGAGAAGCAAATGCAAAATAAGGAAGCATATGTTCTAGCAAGAGCAAGTCTCTAGCCTGTCCATCACAGAAAGGGTTTAGAATTGATAACTTCAGGCTAGACATGCATAGCTCCCATGACTGCTCTGTTTACTGTGATGGTTAATTTCATTGTCCAGTTGAGAGTATTGAGAAACATCTGAGATATTAGTAAAGCATATTTGTGAGTATGTCTGCGGCAGAGTATGTCTGAGGATGGAAGGCTCACACTGAAGGTAGGCCTCACTGTCCCATAGGTATAGAAGCTCAGGTGGCGTAAAAAGAGAGGGAAATCCCACTAGAACCCTCTCTCTCTCTCTCTCTCTCTCTCTCTCTCTCTCTCTCTCTCATATTCTGGGATGTTGTGAATCACTTCGCTCTGCCACACCCTTCCTGCCAAGATGTACTGAAAACTTTGAAACCAAGAGCCCAAATAATCTTTCCTCCTTTTAAGTTGATTTTACTAGATATTTGGTTACAGCCATGGCAAAAGTGATGAATGGACTAGGGAGATGGCTTGGTAGGTAAGAGCATACTGTACAAGCCTGATGACCTGAGTTCAGATTCCCAGAGCCCATATCAAAGTCGGCCACAAATGTGCACTGAAGTGGCTGATCGAACTTGATGACAGGTGTTTTCAGTGAACAATAACATTAGAGAGAGACAGGTATTCTCACATTCTGCATGAAGCCAGAAGATGCACCCCAGCCCCATTGTTAGTAGTCTTCCAGTACTACACTTGAGTCTCAATCCCTTAAATTGTTACCTTATGCTTGTGAGTTGGTGGTTGAGCATCTGCTTATAAATTGTTTCATCATTACAATTCAAGCCATTTTTCTGCCCAGAAAAAAATGAATGACAAGATTTCCTACAGCTTTACGTTTTGTTTCCCAGAAGATTTTACTTCTCTGATGTTTTTTAAGGTCATACCAAGTACAGTTCCAGAGCCTCTGCAATGTGTATGCAATTAGAGTCTATACACCATGCACATAATTTCTAAACCAATACCTCATTCTCTTTCAAGAACCTGGTCTTGGTGAGTCCCACATGACCTCAAAAGAATGAGTTATGGAGAAGCCCAGCAAGCCAGTAGTGTGAGCCACCAACTTCTGACACATCTTTATGCCTCCAGAACCTGTTCAGACCTACACCTCCCACTTGCACATGGTAGTGAAAACCACCTTGGTTGGGTCCACCTGACTTGAGGGGTTAGTTGGGTCAAATAACAGCTAGTTCAGGTAGGTGTCTATGCTGGTTAGTATTAACTGTCAACTTGACACAACCTAAAATCACCTGAAAAGGGACTTTCCATAGAGGAGCTGTCTAAATCAGATTAGGTTGTGGGCATGTCTGTAGGGGATTGTCTTGACTGTTAACTGCAGTGGGAAGACCCACCCTGAATGTAGGCAGCACTGTTTCATGGGTTGGACCCCGAACTATACAAGAATGAAGAAAGGAAGGTGAGCACAGGAGAACAAGCTTGCAAGGATCCAGGCATTTATCCTCTCTCTGCTCCAGACTGTGGATGGGACGCCTTAAGTTCCCACCTTGACTTCCCAGACATAGTGGACTATCACCTGAAATTATAGACCCAATAAATCCTTTCTTCTCTAAGTTGTCTTTTTTGTCAGGATAATTCATCACAGCAACAGAAATGAAACTAGGGTAATAGTCCGTTACTCAGCCACCTAGTATTTCATGGATATGTGTCAACTTTTACCATAAACCTCTATCAGGCTTCAAAAAAGACTAGCTATTTGTTGAAATTTGCGCAGACTCTAAGGCCTGTGTGACCTCCTGTTGGGAGTTGCTATGAGGTTGCTCCTACCATAACTTAAGCTACCATGTGCAAGTCTAAATCAATTGATTGCCTATATTAAAAAGCTAAGTGGTGTTACCATTTACCCTCTAGCTTAGACCAGACACAGAGGAGGTTCTTGCCTGGGAGGGAATGTCTTACATTAAGTTAAATTCAAAGTGATTCTCAACTGCGGAGCCCAGATTTAATTTATAGTATGTCCACAATCTATTGGCTTGCTTACCATTTCGGTTCTTGATAGAGGGTGTAAGGCAAACCCATTTGCCTTTACCCAGAAGGAAAAAAGATGACATGTCCCATATCATTGAACATTCAAAGGAATTTCAAGATAGAAAGTATGATATTTGAAAGAATTGAGTTTTCATTTACCCAAGCTCTAGAATAGCTGCCATTTTCTTCTGTCCAGGTGCTATAATCTTATCACTACCTAAGTAAACTTAAAATATCCAGGAGAACTCTTTAAGATCATTGGTCTTCTGTACTCCTTCATGCTGCGCTAAATGAGGGCTAGTATTTCCCATAAACATATTGACTCATTTAATTGTTACAGTGGTTTTATGAGATACATATTACCATCCTCACTTCCAAAAATCACCATCCCTACATCCTTTAAGTACCAACAATCTATCTTCTCTCTCTCTGTATTTGTTTTGTTTTGTTTTTTTTGGATGGGCATGTTTTGCTAGAGTTCTCCAAATGTCATCCTCGGGTCTTTCCCACCATGAAAAATTATTCTCCAGGTGTCAGAATTCTCCTGACTGTCAAAATAATAATTTTAACTATCTACCTAATGACTTATAAAATAATCAGAATATACCTGGGAATCTTACTAAGTTATATTAAAGATATTTGAGCCAATATCACTCATCCATAGCCCCATAATCTCCCTCTTCAATGTCTAAGAATTTGTTAGTTTAGAGTCACTGATAAAATAATGTCTTTCTCCAGTACGCAGTTACCTTGAAGATCCTGGTAAATGATCTTCCATTATCTTTGGAAAGCTTAGAGTAGGAGCCACCTTGTGTTCTTGAGGGGTTACTGTAAATTCCTGCCTCTGTGGCCCCCAACTTCTTCTAGTACTGTCCCTGGCTCAGTAGCTTGGTTTAAGTTAGACACATGGACTACAAGTTATTATTTAGCCTCATACTGGATGAACTTTATCAATAACTTTCAAATCATAATAGACACCAACACCTAAGTTTTCAATTGATCTGATAAAAAATGCTTGAATCTGGGATTTTTGCTTTAACAATAGATCTCCACAGAATAAATTTTTCTATGTTAACAGCATATAGGAGTACTGAGCCAAGCAGAATACTTCATTTACCACAACTCATAGGCGGGTCATGTATGAGAAAGGACATTTGGATCTCTTCTTTATTGATAGTGAAAAGATCTCAAGGACACTGTAGTTTGAGTTCTATACATACATCACCATAATTCCTTGACCTTTTAAGGATCAAAGCTCAAAGACGCAAGCATTACTCTCCACCAAATAGATAATTGAGACTCAACAGTACATGCTATCACCCCAGTGTCTATAAAGCTAAACTCAATTCTGTCACTGAAATGATGCCCAAGTAAAAAATCAAGAAGAGAAAACTCGGATTTTTTTTTCATGTCAACGATTTAAATTAAGCTTTTCAGTTCTTTGTCATCACATCTGTTCCATCCCTTATGCAGCAACCCCTCCAGCCACCAAGAATTTGAACATCTTTTTGTTTTGTGGGTTTGTTTTTAAAGATAGCATCTTCCTGTAGCCTCAGCTGGTCTCGAAAGTACTATGTAGACCAGGCTAGCCTTGATTTCACAAAATCTGCCTGCCTCTACCCAACCCTCCGCCCCCGAGCCAGTGCTGGGATTAAAGGTATACAGGTATGCGCCACCATACCCAGTTTCCCACCGATAGCTTCAACATGTTGGTTTTGCTGAGGTATAATCTGGGTCCAGGATGGGCAAATACCTCTCTAATGTATAACTACCTTCCTAAGTGAAAGTTATACTCCATTCTATAACCCACAGGCCCCTAAAGTTTCATGGAAACCAGGCTGAGAGGGCAGTGAGTATTTTAATGTTTCTCCTCCCTGCATACGCATCTATATTATGAAATTTTTGGCAAATCCTTAGTGTCTCACTCTGAGTGTTAATTTTAATCATACAAATCAAATAGAACCTTGTTGAAACACTCATCTACCTAGGAATTCCTGGATCTGTGGGCTTCTGTCAAAGATCCTTACTAACTAAATGATTCCCATTACTAAGTCAACACATCCAAGTCAATACATCTCCTCTTGTCTTTCTTGGGTGTTTCTCTTCTGTTTCCTATTTCAACTGCAGTACCATTAGATAGCCATGAAATATCATTGTTCAAAAATGGTTGCTCTTTCTTCCAGTATTATTGCCAAAGATCAGGGTTGAGGGCCTTTCTGGGACTACTCCAGGAACTCAAAGGATGGGTGCTGATCAGGGATGCTGGGTCTACACTAGCATTCCCATCTCTCAAGATCTTCTGACTTCTTGGTCTCTTTCATACTAAGAAGTTTTTCCCATCTAATATCACTTACTGACTTCTGGCTGTTAACCAAGCCAACAACTGGAATTGCTTTCTGATGCTTAACTAAAGTCCCTAGGGGACTTTTATTGATATGTTCTGCCAAGGGTAAAGTTATTCCCATTTCTCCTTGGCCAAATAACCTGGGAATATATTCCTATGAGAGTTACCAGATTTTTGCAGTTAAAATTAGAGCATGCCAGGATTTTTTTTCCTTTGTTTTGATTATGTAAGTATTTTTGTAGATTTGTCTGTATAGGTGACTCACAAGGTACTGCTTGTTTGGAGAAGCACGTTGCAGCACCATTTCTATCCCTGACCCTTTGTGAATAATTGATCCCTTTGAGGTGAGTTGGGGAAACTAAGAGAAAGCAGGGCTTCTTATTTCCCTGCCCACTGTTCTCCCTATGTGATGGTAAGGTTTTTTATCCCCAGTGAAAGAAAACCTATTTCCTTTGGAGTGATACTCTGTTGAGAGTTAGCACTGGGCCGGTGCTTGCCTTACCTGCTGCCAATAATGAACTCTCTCTTGTCTTTTACCTTTATCTGCTTGGCTTCCACCAAGGGTTCACCCCACTGCATTCAGTTACACATTGAACACAGGGCATGGATGAGGAAAAGTAACTCCAGTACAGGATTTGAACATATCCTGATTAATTTAGAAAGCCTTTTACCCCAACCAAGCTATAAATGACCCCAAATGTGCTTTTGCATCTGTTTAGGATGATATTTCTTGTACATCTAGCACTGCATAGCAATTTCCGTGACGATAAACACATAGACTTCTAGGACAGCTGGACACGTACAGATAGATCATGAGGCAGTTCTGGAAGAGGGTCTGCATTTCGAATACCTCACGTCAGCAGTTTTCTTATAATTTCCACATTTATGTAAGTAGTGTTGGCAGGGTGTGAAACATTACACACAAGCTGTGATGGTGAAGGATTTGCTGTGGTGTGATTTATATCCTATACGAACAACTTCCTTTACTTCAGGACGAAGGCTTTAAACACCTATGTTAAGAACTACAAAGGCTGATGATTCTGTTGGGGAAATGAAAGCCTAACAAATTCCAGGGGCCCGGGCTCCTCACCTCACTTACCTGCTATACATGGCTTTGACTGGGAAACCCCATGGACAGCTTCCAAGGTGGAATCTGGTACTGTATTCCTTTCTCCCTTCTTACCCTGCTCCACAGACAGAGGTAACAGGTAAGATCCAACTTGTATGAGGAATCCTTTTGCACAGTGCTTAAGCCCAGGAACCCCTGGCTCCTGAAGTGCTCTTTTTCAGGTCAAGCCACATACAACAGTCAGAGATGGCTACCTTCAGCTTTCTACATCAAAGCAAAAACTAAAACAGAAAAGAAAATGGTATAGCATTTCTATGTGAACACAGATAATTCAAAACGGCTGAACTTTAAGAATCTTTTTTGCATGCAACAGGAAGAATACACACTGATTAATTTAGAGAGCATTTTACCCATACTTAGTTACAAATCACCAAAAATGTGCTTTTGCATCTGTTTAGGATGATATTTCTTGGGCATTTAGCACCGCATAGCAATTTCCGTGACAATAAACACACAGACTTGTTATTTGATAGTTGCATAATTGTGGTTTTCTTCTGCTTGAGGTGAAGAGCTGCCTTGTACTTTCTTTTTCCCCTTCTCACCCTCAGGCGGGGGAAAAAAACCCAAAATGTAAAACACACCAAACCAGAGAGAGACAGAGAGAGTCAATATGCTATCATTTATAAGCAGGGTGTTGGCCAGTTTACTTCTTTGCCTAGGGATGGAGGGTTCATCTCAATGTGCTCTGAGTGGCAATGCTCAGGAATGGCCAGCAGAGGGCAGCCACAGCCTCTTAAAACGGGATCGTTCTCTGGCCATCCATGAACCAAGCACCCACCAATAAATTCACTCCTGAAATCTGTAACTTCAACAGTCTCTCCCAACTACTGAATAAATAACTGCAATGGACAGAGATCTGCATGAGGTCTGCAGTCAGATGATGGGTTAAAGCTCAGCTCTTCCATGCTCAGCTCTAGCTGTGGCCTGGGTGCAATGACTGAACATTAAACAGAGATATTAATAGCTACTTTAGAGGATTATTCTGAATGTGTAATGAGTTAGCATGTGTACAGCCCAGCACATGATGATATGTGTTGTTATTGCTTTGGATATTATATCAGTTCCTTTTGTTTTCATTTCAGAGTCCCAAGCAAGCATCTAATGAGAATCACTACTCAAGAAGCAATGGCCTAGATGAGGCTCAGGCTGTGTCAGGATGGCAATGGTTGTGCTTGGGGAGGAAGAATGACAGGAACTGTCTCTAAGGAGGGATGGAGCATCATTTCTTCCCTGAAGGTAGCATGATAAATCCGAGCTTGGGCCACAGAAAGGTCAACAGATGTCCGGCATAAGCAGGCCCCGGGGCGAGCGGAGAGCTGTTTTTCCTGGCTGCATTGGAGCATGGTACAATTAGCTGCCTCCTGGGGGGGGGGGGGGCATCCTGAACCCTGCCTGGGCACCTTTCCTCTGGGTTTTGGTGAAGGACAGAAGAAGGATATGAAATCTTGGTCACTCTAGGGCAGCGTGGCAGTGGCTGAAGAAACAAATGGTTGCCTCAGGTCCTGAGAAAAGATACGGTATGTAGGAGAAAGTGGTCTCCAGCCAGTAGGATGTCACAGGATTCACAGCAGGAAGTTGGGGGGCGGGTTCTTCTGGAGATGGTTCAGAAGAAACATCTGACTAAGGGTCTGAGCTAAGTTCTGGAAAGTTGCTTATCGGGAGGAACTATGACTTGGCCAGTCTTGCAGGATAGTACAGCCTATCCCTGACTACCCTAATCCCATGGCCACATGGCTTTCTGGCTAATGAAATATAAGCAGAAGCTTTAAAAGCCAATGCACTTGTTATGTTCTTTTCCTCCTCTAACCCAGTAGCTGATGGCTTCTCCATCCTCCTGTGCCATATGTGGTTATGAGTGCAGTGTCCCTAGGCTGGCCTGTAGTAGACATACTACTACATAGTAGTAGACATACTGCATAAGGACAAAGCACTGCTTTAAGCCAGGGAATGTTGGGGCTGGGTTGTTACTGCAGCATAACTCTGCCTACGCTGACTGAAACAACTGCTTACCTCTGTACAGTCTTGTCCTATTCCCAGCATCCTTTTCTACATCTCTCACCTTCATTTGACCCTCTGTAAAGTACTGCCATGAAGATCTATTATGAGACTGTCATTTTCAGATGATGAAGCTGGAATTCCCAAAAGCTTAACTACTCAAAGTCCCAGAGCAAAATGCCAGAGCTGGGACTCAAACTAAAGTCTCTTCAAATCCTGTGCTGGCCTTCCCACGCCCTTTCCTTAGCCTGGTTCAATATGTAACACCCGTTACATTGAAATGATAGATACCTTGGAGGCTGAAATGATGAGCCACAATCAGGAGCAGTATGATGTTCCTCTTTTGAATGAAGGACATGTGTGTAGATGGTTACATTTCATAGGAGCCAAGGTCAGCAAGAAATGGTGTATCTGCTAGCTTGCAGAGCTGACACTGACTGGGGAGCCTCTCTCACTGCAATTCACACGTGAATGTTAATCATATCATGTTTTAATCCAATGTTCTGTCATTGACTTTCCCCATGACTCTGGTTCTCTTGCCATGTCCCTTATAACCATAACTACAGCCATGCTAACCCTGAACTCTCTCTCCCCTTTGCATCTAAACTCTCTTGTCAAATTCTTCTCTTCTCAAGCCTCCGTCACTAAGGACTGCATTTTCAACCTAGGAAGTCAGCCAATTCTATGGCAAGACTGGGATCTGCTGTTGGCCCTATATGTCATGCTTGTATTTTGAATGGGTTTTCTGAAGACTGTCCTAGTGGGGGGACTTCAGAGGGCTCACAGAGTGCAGGGATCTCAGCACTGGTGACTTTGGTTACACCTTCTGTCATGCCCTGCAATTGGCAGCCAGTTCGACCAGCCTAGGATGGCTTTCTGTGTCCACCCATCCTCCCCTGACCACTTTGAAGGGATCAAAGAGTCCCGTGTGTTTTTCTAATCTCCCTAATCCTTGTCACTATTCCTGTGAGGATGCAGGTCTCATCACTACCATTTTTCAGATGAAACGAAGGCCCAGAAAGTTTTGGTGACAGACCCAAGGTCACCCCCGCTGTCTGGTGGCAGAGATGCAAATGGAACTCAGGCGATCCTCCCAGGCCATCAGCCTGCCTTAGACCCTGCTGTCTGCTGAACTGCCCCTGCAGTTTTACTTGAATATCAGGTTCTTCTTCGCTTCCTGCCCGAAACGCAGCAACAGCTGCCGCTTGTCTGCGCCGGCTGGCGGGACTTCAGTGGTGGGCGAGGCCTTTCAGGATAAAAGGGACCATCAGATCGGAAGATATTCGCCAAGGTATAAAAGTGCTGCCTCGACTTGACTGTTTTTCCTGATTTTCAAATGACTTCACGATGAGAGGGAAAGCGGCTTGGGAGGGCGACTGTGGAAGCTGGAAGGGAGTGCGGAGGACAAAGAAAGAAAAGAAAAGCATGCCTGCCACTGGTGAAAACTTCTCGGCAAAGAAAAAAAGGGGACGGGGGACAGTATTATTGGTGAGGGTCCCTTGAGGTGTGACATTGGTGGCCTAGATTGAGAGTCTTTTCTTGAGAAGCTATAAAGTTCCAGAAGGTCTTACAGACCATAGGACTGAGACTCACATCCCCTGCTTCCAGCTGCTGGAGTCCATAGAATGACCTTGGGTACACAGCATAAAGTCATGGTTTCCAAACCTTCCCCTAGAAGACTGGGGCCCAGGGAAATTTGTGATGGACATACAGAGGCCACTCAGGGAAAGTGGCATCGGCCATCCAGGGTCAAGAATTTGTGCACCTGTCCCCAGTTGTACTATGGAAAGGCCTTTTCCTGCACTGGATCTGTGGTCTGGGCCTGGGAGGGAGCAGCCTGTGTGAACAGCAGATAATGGTCCAGCTCTTCTGTGGCCTCTGTGTGACCAGTCCTGAAGCACTTCCTGAGGCCTGTCTGCAGATGGAGTGTGGCTCCAGTCATGATCCAGTGTCCGGAGGAGCTGGGAGAAAGACTCTCTCGCCCTTGGAAATCTGAGCGGTTTAGTCCAGGCCAGGAGGAAATTGAAAAACTTCCCAACCAAAACGTTGACTTCCCGAAGAGATAAAAAGAAGCTCAGGGTCATAAATCTGGGCCAACACCCAGGACCTAGAGGTCAGGCCAGAGGCTCAGAGGGGGGTCAGCACATCCGAGGACAGAAAGGCAAGACCCAGATCCCTGGCTATCAGCTTCCCACACTGCCAGGCCCTAGAAACCAACAGGTACCCAGCAGGTCTTCAGTGCCCAGGGAGGCGTGTTTGTGCCGCCCACACACAGCGGGCTGGAACACTAATTCCCCAACCTCCGGGGCTGCCTATTTGCCTCTCTGGGTTTTTGAGGACCTAAATGGAAGCAGGATGCCCACTGACAGTTCCAAGGCGCTAATGAGAACAATGGCCTGCCCACTTTCCCCCGCCCCCCGCACCCCGGGTGGTACCTGAGGAGGCAGTGGTAATCAGCCTCAGGAACCCACCAAACATTCAGGAAATCATGAATGTGACTGCCCATCAGTGACGGACCCCTTGTACTGTTGCAGTCATTTGAGGGGCTTCTCATTTCAGCCCTGGTGGGTAGTGTTTCCCAGGCTTCCTCATATCCATCACTTTTACATCGTACAGTACACAGAAAGTGTGCCAGACCTGGCGGCTGTGACCTCAGCTACCTGGGCGGTGCAGGCAGGAAGACTGACGCTCAAGATCTGATCGGACTACGGAGAGACGAGAGTCCAAGGCCAGCCTGGGTAACACAGTGAGACTCTGTCTCGAGATACAAAGTAAAAAGGAGACTGGGAATATAGTTCAGCGGTCAAGCCATTCCCTCACATAAGCAAGGCCCTGGCTTCAATCCCCAGCGTGGTCAAAGAAAAAAACGCAGAAAGAAACTGCTTTATCCTTCCCTCATTAAACCCCAGGAATCCAAATAGGGAGGAAACAGGCTAGTAGGGAGGGAAAGATTTCCAGGGATGGAAGGCAGAGCCGCTAGCACAGCTCCAATATTCCTATATTTCTGCATTTAAATCACCTTCCACTGTTCTGGATGAGGAAAATAATTGTCCCACAAAGTGGGGAGAGGCTGGAAGAGTTTTAAATGACTTGAACTCGAAGCTTGCTCCCCTCACAGACACACTGTAATGCTAGACAAGTCCTTTAACCTTTCCAGGCCTCAATTTTTTCTCCCCATAATATACCTGTCATTTCATCTAGTAAGCAAGTCATGAATTTTAACTGCCTCAGAAGAACCTCCAGCCCGGAGTTTGAAAGGCAGCAAAGGCTGAGCGCTCTGTTAATGTGTAATCACTTCCAATAAAATCACAGACTCAGTTTAAAAAACCCAGGGAAGTTTGATGGGTAAGCGGCATAGATATAGGTAAACACATAAAGGAAAGATGTCCCTGGACAACAAAGAATTGATTCTCTTCCAGAGCAGTCATCTCTAAAGGCTTCTCATATTCTAAAATCCTAGGACAAATAAAACAAGCAAGGACAAAAAATGGCCCAGTGGAGGATAGAGCAGGGTGTGCTCTTGGCCAGTTCCCTTTCAGTTCCGTGACCTCGGGTGATGCACCAGTCAATCTGCCTCTTGCTTCTGCTCAAGTTTTTCTTTAAGTTGTGTGTTGTTTGTTTGTTTTAAGCCCCACATAACTTAAATATCCCCTCCATAGTTTTTTAAGTGTAGAAAAGTTAATGCTATATTTATTTATGTTGTGTAAGAGAGTCCTAAAATGTTTTCATTTTGCACGACTGATACCTCTGTCCGATAGATGGTAAATATTCACTTGTTCCTCCACCTGGCCCCTATCAGACTATCAGACACCATCCACCATCCTGTTCCCGTGAGTGAGTCTGTTTACTTTAGGCATCTTTTATCAGTGAAATAAGGATACACTCATCTTTTTGCTGACTTGTTGTGTTGGCTTATTTTACTTAACATAATGTCCTCGAGATTCATTCATGTTGTGGCATATGCTAAGACTGCCTTCCTTTTTCAAACGCCGAATGATATCCTATGGATCTTGGCCACTACGCATAGCACTGCAATGAATCTTGATACGTAGCTGGTTCTTTGAGATCATGTGAGATTGCGATATCATGTGCTAGTTGGCTCTGTAATTTCTTCAAGAACCTCTATTGTTCCCCTCATTCTGCACCCGTTTTACAGTCCCACACATGTTGCCAGGGTTCCAGTGATGGCACACACTCATCAACATTTGTTTTCTGGGTGTTTAGAACAACCATCTTGATAGCATAAGGTGGCATGCCTCACTGCAGTTCTGTTTGCGTCTCCCTGTGGTTTAAGCACTTTTTTCTTTGTTCTGTGGCCAGTTGCATATATTCTTTGGTAAATGACTAGCCAAACACTTGCTCATTTTAATGAGGTTACTTATTTTTTGATTACTGGTTTACGAACATTCTTTCTATTAACCCCTTATTTAACACGTGCCTCGTCAGTATTTTCAGTATGCTGACTACTCCTGCACAAGCGTCATTGCCTACTCTAATTTCATACCATCTTTCTCTTGATTTCTCTTCTAGGAGTTCCATAGTGTCAAGCCTTGTACTTAAACTTTAAATTTGTTTTAAGTTGGTTTAAGAAGAGTCTGTCTTCATTCTTTTGCATGAAGCTATCCCATTTTCTCAACACCATTTGTTGAAGGAACTTTGCTTTCCTCTACTGTTAAAGTTAAAATTTCTTTTTCCCTTTGTTAAAGATTGTTTGACCATATACATGAGAGTTTATTTCTGGGCTATTCAGGCTCATTGGCCCATGTCTATCTTTATTTCAGTGTCATACTGTTTTAATTAGTGTAACTTTTCAATGTACTCTTTAATCAGCTAGTGTTTGTGAACTGTAACTTTGTTATTTCTTAATACTGTTTTAATTATTGAGATTCTTTAAGATCTGTATCAGCTTTTTTTTTTCATTTCTGCACAAAAACAAAATGCCATGAGGATTTTGGTAGGAATTTCATTGAATTTGTACATTACTTTAGTTCCTCTAGAAATTAAACAATGTTGAGCCTTCTAAAAAATAAAGTCCCTAAAAATAAAGGATTTTGTGCCGTTTATTTATGTCCTTTAATTTTATTTATTTATGGTCTTATTTTGTGTGTTAATCCTGTTTGTGTGTCTGTGAATGTGCCACTCTCTATGTGTGCCTCTATGTGTGTTTGTGTGTCTGTCAGTATGTGTGTTTGTTGTATGTGTTTATATGCTTGTGTGTGTGTGTGTGTGTGTGTGTGTGTGTGCCATGGTATGCATGTGGATGTCAGAGTACAAGTTGCAGGAGTCAGCTCTCTCCTTCCACTATGTGGGTTCCAAGTCGTCAGCTCAGGCTGTTGGTGTCATAGCAAATACCTTTAACAGTGAACCACCTCACCAGCCCTTTGTGTGGGGTTTTTAAATGTTTTGTCAGTGTTTTTGTGATTTTCAATGTGCAGTCTTTTGTCTCCTTGGCTAAGTTTATTCCTGAGCATTTGATTCTTATTGATGCTATTGCAAATGGAATTATTTTTCATCTTGGATCATTCATTGTTAGTATATAGAACAGAACTAATTTTATAATACTGATGTTGCATACAGCAGCCTAGCTGAATTTGCTTATTAGTTCCAACACTTTTGAGTGTACACACCCTTTAGGGCTCTCTACATATCAGATTATCTCGTTTTCTGTGACTGAAGTTAGCTTTACTTTTTTTCCAAATTGCATGCTTTTTATTTCTTTTTCTTACCTAATTGATCTGGTCAGGGCTTCTAGTACTGTTGTTCAGCAGTGGCAGGAGTGGATATCCTTGCCTTGCACCCGATCTTACAAGAAAATCGGTTTTTTTTATTAGTCTAGTTTTGACTGTGGGCTTTTCAGATAGGTTGAGGGAGGTTTTTTTTTCTGTTTCCAATTTGCTGCTTTTTTGAATCATAAAAACAAGTTCTGTTTAGTCAAATGCTTTTTCTGCAGCAGCTGAAGTAACCATACCATTCATTCTGTTAGTACATTGCATCTCACATCTTAGTTTTCTGTATTGAACTATCCCTGTCATGTACTTGCTCACAGTGACACTGAATGTGTTATGAATGCAGTTTACTGGGTTTGTGTTGAGATTTTTGAACTAAAATTCATCAGAGGTATAGTTTTAAATTTTTTCTTATAATGTTCTTTCTGATTTTGGTATCAGAGTAATGCTGGACTCAGAAAATGCCTTTGAAAGGGTTCTCTCCACTTCTTTTTTAATTTGAAGAAGACTGACATTAACTTTTCCTTAACTATTCGGAAGAACTCTCCAATTAAACCATGCAGTCCGGGTCTTTTTTTGCCAGAAGGATTTGCTTACTGATTCTGTCTCCCTGCACACTGTAGGTCTCTTCAGATGTTCTAATTCTTTATGATTCAGTCCTTTCTATGTCCAGGAATTTATGCAATTCTTCTAGATTGTCTGGTTTGTTGGTGTATATCTTTTCTAGTAATTTCTTACAATCTTTTGTACCATTACATTTCTCTTTTCAATTCTGATTTTCATTATTATTTATTATGTTTTAGAAGGAAATTGCTGAGCCAGATTATCTCTAAATGTTTTCTCTCTGTGAGCTGCTTTTAACATCTCAAGGAACATTTTTACACCTATTATAAATTTGAGACATACAAAATGTTATAAAGAAGCATACAGTGGATACTCGTGGTGCCCACCTTAAGGAATAAACCTTAGAAGTTTAATACCTTTCTGCTCCATCCCAGAATAATTCACCATCCCAGAGCTTCTGTTTCTCAGAACTTTATATTTCCTTATGCTTTCTTTCTTCCTTTTCTTTTATGTGTCAATTCTGTGAGTGTTCCTCTGAGTGTGTGTGTGTTTATACATGTGGTAACTAGAGGTCATGTAGGTGTCTTCCTCCCTGCTCTCCACCTTATCTTTGAGACAGGGTCTCTCACTTAACTTGGAGATCACCAGTTGCTTACACTGGTTGACCAGCAAGCTCCAGGGAGTCCCCTGTCTCTACTCCCCTAAGCCCTGGAAATCCTCCTGTCTCTGCTTTCCCAAGCTCTAGGAATTCTTCTGCCTCTGCCTTCCCAAGCATTAAGGATCCCCTTGTCTCTGCTTCTCTTGCACTGGGATTATAGGTGCTGGTTGGATTGTCACATAAGTTCTGGTAAGCTGCTAAAAGAGAACACCAGCTTCATGACCAAATAATTACATCAATGACTGGCACAGCATACAACATTGGTTCAGTAGTGGCACTTTTATCTTGGGGCAATCAACAGTTACCTAATTGGATCTAATGTCCATTCAATATGAGGAAACTCATGTGTGGTACTGGAATCATAGCCAAATACACATGGCTGAGAGGTCATAGATCTTAGAGAAATCCCCAAGACTGTCACATCCCTAGACTAATGTAACTTCTTACTAAGTGCAAAATATGTATCCTTATATTTGCAGTCAAGTATCCCAGTCACCACTCATCAAAGAAGCTTCTTTTGCACCAGATGGAGACTACTACAGAGTACCACAACTGATCACATACAGACATTGTGAATTGTCTAAACCTAAGTGGCACATCTTCTATGTAACCTCTATGCCTAAGGTTCACACAATATAGAACAAAGGGTAAAGAGGACACTAATGAATTTCTCAGCTCTCATTAATGAAGCTCTGTCATGCAACAGAGGGCCAAGAACACAAAAGGTCACAAATGACCTAAAAGTGAAGATTAGGAGTCTGCAGATTGTAGGTTCCAGGACAGGACTCCTATATTAAGCTTCACTCACCCAGGGCTCAGGAACCATTGCAGAAGTGGGGAGGGTTTTAAGAGCAAGGGAGGAGGTATGTGACCATATGGAAATAGAATCCTATAAGCTCCTGGGACTCTGCTCATATGAACCTACAGCAATGGTGTCAGCATGCCCAAGACCCATGCACAATCAAGTAGACTAAAACCCAGCATGGAACTGTGGAAATGGGCAGCAGACCCCAAACTTTGATGAAGAAACATTGGCAACTGAATACTGTTGGGTGAAGACGAGCTGATCTCCTTAAAGAAAAGGACTCTGGATAGGCTGACTAGAGCTCAGTGGATGAACTTGCACTGAAGAATGTCTAAGAACACTGACTTAACACAATAGGGTTTAACACAAATGAGAGAGTGTGTGAATTTCAGTGGGGACTGTAGGAGGTGCCAGTGGGGAAGGGGAAATAAAGGTGATTAATATTGATTGAGACATTCTGTATGAAAAGCAAAAATTCAACAAAAAATTTAAATTGAAAAGGAACGCTGAAACGAAAAAGAATAAAATACAACTCAAGTCCTCATGCTTGCATAGTAAATACCTTAATGACTGAGCCATCTCTCTAGCCCACTTCATTATATGCTTTCTGTCTCGCGCACATGCACATACACATACACAAATGGATGAATATATATATATATATATATTTATCTGCCCTTAAACCTTTTATTAGTGCTGCCATTTTGTATCTTATTGTTTACAAATTATTTTTATGACATTTTCCAGTCTTCATTTTTGTTGATGCTTATAGTGCTTGTTCACTTTTATCCATGTATTGTATTGACTATATGACAGTGTCACAATTTATCTATGGGTTGTTGGTAGACACTAGATTCTTTCCTTTGTTTGGCTTTAAGCAATAATCTTCCTCCCACACATGCCACCTGCACTCTAATGGAAAATTACATCGAGCACAGGGAATATACAGTATCATCTTGACTAAGTAATGCCAATTTTTTCGCCTAAGAAATGGAACCAACATGTATTGTCACTATTAGGGCATAAGATTTTCCCCTTTGCAGCAGCCACATCACCATCTGGTAGTATCAGTAAGTCAGTGCCTCACCACATATTCTGGCATAAAGAGAAACAGGTGTCATTTTCATCATTTCCCCAACCAGCACCAGACTGGCTCATCTTATCCTGTAGTTCGTATCTTTTGAAGTGATTACTCATTTTTTTTTGTCTGCATCTGATTGGGTAGACAGTTACCTTCTATCCCACAAAAACCATAGACGGCCTGAATACACCTCACTAATATGAATATCCTTCATGGAGATTTTGTAGCATAACTTCTACTTGTGCTACCAGACTATATGAGTGAGGGCAGTGTGTATTCATATAGTCAGAGGGCCACATTTTCTGGCTACTAGTCAATGCAGGTGACACAACTGTGCATCCTAGGGTAACACACAATTGAGATACAATGTGAGTCTCCCATTAAAGAACTGAATCTCAGTGTCCTCAGAGTAGTTGTTGGAAGCAGATGCTCTTCTATTCAGGTGAGCAGGTGTATCACCAGATGGACAGAGGTCTAAGCGTGCATTGGAGGGAAGCCGTGCACACTAACCCTCCACATTTGGGTCAGAAAGTTAGGACTAATGATCCAATGCTTAAAATTTCCTGGGATTTATAGACAAGTGTAAATTCCCGGTCATTTTAAAGGTGCAAAATAGTAATATTTATTTAGAGATATATCACAAATGAAGCCTAAGGAAACAAGAGCAGGTTGAATCTGAGATTTCTCTAATTGACTAGGAGCAGACTGTTTACCACAGAAGGCTCAGCCATGAAGAGGCAAAGAAGCTCAAAGAAGCTATTGTTTACTGACAGCCAAGTCCATCCACTAGATCAGTGTCTGTGGGACAAGTGCATATCCCTGTGCACAGGTCTGTGTCATTCTAATTTGTGTGAGTTGCTATAGGTTGCCACTGTAGGCTGTCACAACTACAGTCAGGTTTGGTTGATCTGAACTGGTATATCCAAGACAGATGAATCCCCACTGCAGAAATGTCACAACCTAGGATAAAAAGGAAAGCTTTGGCTTTAGAATTGACATAAGGTTCAAGAGGGAGATGGATCTCTTTTCTCTTTCCTAGTTTTCTAAGGGCCTTCAAAAGTGTGTGTGCATATGTACATAAACACACACATGCAAATATGTGTTCAGAAAAGAATATCTATTTACATGAAACCCTCATTTTGCATATTTAGTTTCTACTATTTCTGATTCTAAATAGCAGGGAAAATCAAAAGTTAGGAGATTGAAAAATAAAATAAGAAAAATTCTACCCATCAGATCTGAACTTTAGGGGAAAAATGGATAAATATGTTTACTAGCACATTTTAAGGCAAACAGTACAGTGTGAATGCATTAGTTAATGGGTGTGCAATTACTGAGTACGTGATGGAGTCTGTTCTAGATTGAGGGGCTCTTGGGGCTGTCCAAGAGCCTTCTAGAACTACTATATAAGAACATCCCACACTTACATGGCTGTTTCAATTGTCAATCAGCATCTTAGACACAGGCTATGAAAGAACTATTTAAAAGATATAGCAGTTAATAAACAGGACACAATATGAGGTACTGAATAAATGAGATTTTTGAAATAAAGGAAACTCGACTCCAGCAACCTATAAGTATTTTTTGAAGACCTAGTCTATGTCGCCAATGCCATGGTTCTCTGAACAATATTATAAGATTTTTTTCCTTCTCTACTTCACTTTTCTCAGCTGTAAATTGGAAACAATAGTATCTGACTTGAAGGATTGCTATGAACATTAAATCCTGTAAAGCACTGCCCAACATGTGCCCATTATACAACCAATATTCAGGATGGAGGACAATAATAGGTACATAGACACTGAGCAACAATAGAGACGTCAGTACAAGAGATGTCACAAGGCAGTGTACCATTAATTGCCAAACAAATGCTTGTCACCCCTGAGTGTCAAAACTAGGGCACAGTACTAAGAGAGAGCCAAAAGAATTTAGTTGCTCACATTAGCTAAGTACCTTTTGCACATGTCTGAGAACCTGTAAACCGAGTCCCTCTAGAGACTCCATGGATTGTGATGGGCCCTTGGAAAAGGACCCAGAGCTGCCCCTTAGCCCGGAAGTGATGCAGTGTCTTGGAGAGTGCAGTTGTGACACCAGACTGGCCAAGTTCAAAGCCCAGTGCTGTCACTTTATATTCATAGGCTCATGGGTAAGTTATTTAATGCTTGTGTGCATGTATTGGTTTGAATGTCAAATGCCCTCCCATATTTGGTTCCCAACTCCTGGTGCTATTTTGAGATGTGTTGGAACCTCTGAGACAGTGGCCTGGCAAACAGAAGTGGGTCACTGAAGGTGGGCCTTGAGGACGATACCTACCTCTGGTTCTGACTGAACACTCTCCTTCCTTACTCATCAACACGTGAACAAGCTCTACTGCAAGCTTCTACCGCCAAGGACTAAGCCACCCAGGCACTATACTGCTTTGCTACGGTAGACTGCATCCTCTGAAACTTCCTTCCATTAAGTTGCTTCTGTGAGGCATTTCATCACACTGAAGCATAAAGCTTCAGTTTCTTTATAAAATAGGAATGTTAATATTATTTCATAGGTTGTCATGAGGATGAAATAAGATATCATATTCTAGTAAGAGAGTACCTGGCATATACAAATTAAATTACTCTCACAAACGTGATGTCAAATCAACTGCTTCTTCAAGGTCTTCAAGGAAAAGAATCCAACAATCTGCCCAAATCTTTATCTGCAGGAGGAAAGCTAATACAGTGTACTAGAGAGTGTGCCCTCCACCCACACATATATATGCAGAGCATAGCTTGGCTACACTGACTGGCCAGCGAGTGAGCCCCTGGCATCCCCTTTCTGTCTCCTAGCATCAGGATGACAGAAGTGTGCCATCATGGCTAGTTTTTTACCTAGGTGTCAGGGATCTGAACTCAAGTCCTTATGCATCAAGCTCTTCATACCTTAGCTCCACTCAGGTCTTTTTAATAAGGACATTGTGATGGTTAGTTTTGATTGTTGACTTGAAACAAAGTAGCATTATCTGGGAATTGAGTCTCAATGACTCCTAAAAGGATTAGGTTGGTCTGCAGGCATACCTGTGAGAGATGTCCTCTTTTGTTATTTGATTTTCTGAGCATTTCATACATGAGTATCATGTTTGCATTATTTCCACCCTTCCCAGCCCCCCTCCAGCTCCTCTCATATCCCCCACTCCTCACAATTTCTTGTACTCTTCTTTAATATTGTCCCATATGAGACACATGTTTTATAAACATGCATATGTTTATAAATAAATATACTAAGCTCCCTGTGAGGGATTTTCTTAATTGGCTTGATGGCGATAGGAAGACTGCCCCTAACTTTGGACAGCACTATTTTACTGGCTGAGCCTTGGGCTGAATGAAAACAAGAGAAGGGGTTGAGCTCAGACACGCCTGTCAATTCATTGCACCATGTGCTTGACTGTGAATATAATTAGCTGCTTTATTGCATAAAATAATACAATTTAGCTCCCTTGATTTCCTCACAATGATGCACTCTAACCTGTAACCTAGAATTGTGAGAAAAATAAACCATTTCTCTCTTAAGTTTTGTTTGTCAGAGCATTTTGTCACAGTCATAGGCAATGAAACTAAGACAGTAGTATGACTGTTCACGAGGGTCCTGCTTCCGTCATCTGCTCACATATTAAAGGTTCATCTCTTAATGTCATCACATTAGGTTTCAGCCTATTTAGTTTTGGGATACACAAGTCTTCAAAACACAGTACCCTCTCGTTTCAGGACTCAATCCATTCTGCACAAAGCTCTTTCTCCCTCTTTTCATATATATACCTGATGCCCTGTGGGACAGAGATGGCAACTCCTGCTCTGTGCTGTGCTTAGACTTTCCTCATAGCTCTTTTAAAAAATATTTATTATTTTTACTTCATGTGTATAAGTGTATTGCTTGCATGTACATAAGTGCACTCATGTCATACAGAGCCCTTGGACGTCAGAAGAGGGCTTCAGATTCCCCTGGAACTGGAGTTACTGATTTTTAGCCACCATATGGGTACTGGGAATTGAACCTGGGTCTTCTGCAGGAGAAGCCAGTGCTCCTAACCACTGAGCCAGCTCTCCTTCTGGCTCCTTTATCCTTTAATTTACTTAATTTCTTGAAGCCAGAAGTCACCCATTACTCAAACACAAAACTTTGAATATAGAAGGTCTTCAATAACTTTTTGTTGAATAAGAGATGTTGAGTAATTTTAAAACATACTGTGTAACTTCAAGCCCAGTCCTTGCAACCTGCTTCTAGCAAAGAATTTCAAGTGTAGCATGTGATGTGTGGCACTGATACCACCAAGACGTGAAGCTTGTACCCTCCCCTTTCTAGATTCCTAAAGTCTATTGGAGAGATAAAGTATGTCCGTAAGGATAACGAATGTATGACTACACAGCCAATGCAAATATTCCTCTGTAACCCACAGAACATTTTATAGTTTACAGAGCAAAATCTGTTCTATCTGCCAGTGAGCCATGGTGGGCTCATGAGTCACACTTTGCTCTTGAGGTGACTCATGTAGACATGCCTAGTTGGGAAATGACACAGAAACTTTGCCATTCTGATAGATCCTATGCATATACTGACCTCCTGAATCCCACCTTACCAGGCTCTGTTGAAAAATATGCCAAGAGGTGAAGCTCAGCATCTTCCTGGTGATGTGAGGGTGAAGCTGGAGGGAATTTAAAAGTTGAATACAGAGGTGCCTAGCATGGAATCTTGATATTCCAGTACATCAAACAAACTAGAACTTGAAAGAAATGGAATTGTAGGTACAAGATTTCATTATCTTTTAAATTCTTGATTTCTGGCTCTAAAGTTTCAACTCTGCATTGTGTGGGAATTCTTTGTATCAGAAATGTTTCTTGAAGATTAAACAGAATGGTGTTAGAATGACCAATCGGAAACTTAGTCATCTTCTGGCCAAAAACGGATTACAATGAACAGGCCACAAGATGGAAATCATTCAGATCTGAAGAAGAGCACTATTCCTCTGTTTAAACAGTGACTGCCATTTCCCATCAGGCTGTAGATTTTGTTCAAAGGATACAGGCTTTCCCAGTCTTTTGCCACTCTTGTGGTAATGTCTGTGACTTCTCTTAAAGTACTCCAGTGTGGATGGAACACTGTGTATGTGGAAGGAAATTGACTGTAGCCTACATTAGTGAATGTTAGAAGACAACTAGGAATGTATACCACACATGATGACATGGAAAGTACTTTAGCTATCCAGGTCCAAACCTCTTCCTGAGAGTTGGTTCTCAGCATATAGGAAAGCAAAAGGGCCTTTTATTGGTAGAATAAGTGAGATAAATTTTAGCAGTGGCTAGAGAATTTGTACAGCCATGTCTGCCTTTCATGAAGATATGTGGCATCTGAAGAGCTCAGCAGCCTGCCACCTTTAGAAGTTGCTATAGACCTGGAAAATTCATTCTGCTCTGTACAATGTGGATGCTGATTCTGCTGTTGGAATATTCGGTGCATATGGCTCCAGGTAAATCTTTCCTGCAACATATTTGTCAGATTGCTTTAACTGACCAGGACTGAGGATTATCTGAGTTTATGGGATCAACTTGTATGGTTGTTTAGGGGCCTGACTACTGGACAGTGTCAAAATGGGGTAAATGAGCAGAGTGAACGTTGAGACTTGCTTCATGGTTGCTGAGCACCAAATAGTCAGATTTTGGAGGAAAGATTTATGAGGTTCCACACACACCCCATGGTAGAGGACAATCAATATTTATCGCAAGATTTCATCAAGTGCTAATGGTCAAAGTGTCCATCGTTCCCTTTATAAGAAGTCTTTAATTTCTTCTATTCTTAAACAGATCCCTACATGTTTTTACCCTCTCTTCCTTCTCTATATTATTATTTCCTTTAGTTCTCATTCATAAGAAGGCAGTTATCATAAGTCATTTAGTAAGATCACCTGAAGATAAAAAAAATTCATCCCACCATCTCACAGCTAGTACATGATAAAGCTGAGATTCAAAAGCTTAGAATTAACAAGACACATTCTTTTCTGTAAACAACTTTGCATTCAGTTTTGAAAGGGGCCCTTTCATGCTCTTTCATTCACCAGATGGCTTCGGTTGAGATACTGTGTTAAACTCAAAGACAGTCTCGGTACTCTGTGGCCATATTTTCCTCTCCAGCCTATCTTTCTGATGCAAATAGCAAGAACTCTCAGACTGTGAGTGTGGAGCTTTCCTTGTTCTCTAGAGGCTGTTCAGCAAACATCACCTTTAGTGAGACCATGATGGAATGGCAGTGGTCATGATGGAGGAAAATCTTACGGTATCCACAGCTGAGGACCTTCAAATAGGCTTCATCTGGTCATGATGGATACACTCACCTCTAAAGCATGAGAGGTCTTCTGTTTCTATTGATTCCCCGATCCTGCTTCCACTGATTTCTCTACCGAGCCTCCTTCCTACCTAGAATTTGGTCTGGTTTTACCAGGATCAAGGCACTGTTTATCACTGGCCTGAAGCTTTACTGATGACCCCAGCCCTGTACAGGTTAGGCCTCCTCATAAATTGCTTCTTTGGTGTCTTCCCTTCTAACAGATGCTTCTGCGGAAAGCCATGTGCTGATGGCTTCCTGTTTGTTCTGGGCTCTGCGTCTCTGCAACTGACCTCCACAGCACTCACTGAAGCACTCTTCTTTCCTTGATGGATATCATGGGCTTAATTCTGAGAATAAGCAACCTGGGAAGGAAGCTCAAAAGCTGACATATAAAGTCAATTCAAGAACTACAGAGAAAATGCCACTAAGACAGGGAGGTTTCCGTGTGGAAACCCTTAGCGTACTGAGAATATAACCACGATAACTAAAACAGAATGGAAAAAAGTAAAAGACAGAGTTACGCTTGCTCTAAAGGGAGAAAAGGCATTTCTATGCAATAGAAACTTAGTCGAAAGGTGAAGCAATCTATGGCTGGAAGCCAAATACTATAGCAAAAGAAGTAAACTGGAGTTCAGGTTCTGCACAGCAACAGTGAATTATATAGACAGAACAGCATAAATCAGTATTGGGTAAAGATGGCATCAGTCATAGTCAAAGAAAGAATTTGTGAATTGGAAGATGGTTCTGCTGTACTCATTCAAAACACAGCTCAAAGAAGCAAAGACAAAAGTGCTAGAAGAGACATGGAAGGCAGGCTGAAAGCTTCCAGTCCATGTTTACTCAATGCAACAACAAACCAGAGCTGAAGGAGAACAACAAAGATTTGAAAACATGGCTAAGACTTTCTAAGACCTGAAGAAGGTCTTGGATCCTGAGGTTGAAAAGGGTGCACACATTATTTCCAGGACAGAATTTGAAATAACAAAAGCCTAGGTAGTTTCATAGAGAAGTTGAAGATCACTAAGAAAAAGAAGACCTTCACATGACTGGGTTGGGATTAGAGCATCAGGACGGAGATCCATGAATAGCTGTATCTTCGAAGAAACTTAGTTAGAATGCCTCTGAGTTCCTTGAAGGGTGACCGAGGACTTGGGAGTGGAGGCCACAAATCTTGACTGATTTTAAGGACTTTCCTATGTCAAGAGATTTCCAGAGTGGACAGCCTACCTCATTTTCTGTCACTAGAGTCTAAAGAGAGACAGGCTGAGGAAAGACTACATGGTTTGGGTCACCAGGGTTGGGACCTGGGCTATTTGGGAAGGTTAGACATTGGAAAATGGGCTCTGAAGGTCTGGGAGAAATGCAAAGTAGAGAACAATGTGCGAAGGGAAACTGTGTAGTGACATGTTTGGGTCTGTCCTCGTGCTTTCCATCTTCAAGACGGATCATATACCTTCCTCGGATTCAATCCACAACCTCCCCTGAGGTCAGCAGGTTTCTCCTTCATCTTTCTGTTTCTACCATCCAGAACTTTCATCTGACTGTTAACTGCTCTGAATCAGCTCATCACGCTTCCAGAGGAGAATGGAAGGCTGGCCTAAATACCTACCAGCAGCTTCTGTACCTGAGGGGTTCCTTGGAAATACCAATTTCAGAGCCCTAGCATCTTAGGGTGCTGTCACACAGGGTAGAGTAACACATAAAATCACATCCAAGTCTGGTAAGCCATTTCAGGTTTTACATAGTTTTTTTTTTTTTTTTCACATATACTACCTTCATTTGGTTTTCACAAAAAATAAGTTAATTATCAGCTCCAGGAAGTCAAAGACCAGGAAAGTTACATAACTTGTCCAAGGACAAAATTATAGTCAGCAAAAAAATCAAATACCCGAGGCTCCAAATTGCCTGTAGGAAGATTTTATCTTCTGGGCATTTCATATGCCTGGGCTTCTGTGCTACCCTATGGTGGGGGGGGGGTGCTCTATATACCCCTAGAACTTCCCAGGAGGTACTCAGAGGGCTAGTTCATGGAGCCAGGACTAAGGGCAAGTGAAGGACTGATACTTAAGACTAATCACCGGCATTGATTAGGCACATAACAAATGTTTATTGCTAAATGAGAATTATAGTTTTGACTTTGTGTGAGTTAAACTCACTACCAGTGGGCTAGCAGGAGAAAGCAGACAGCATTTTTAGCCCCCAATGCTCGGCCTGCTAAGGCTCTTCTGGCCATCATGCTCTCTTCACTTTCTCAAGCACCATCTTACCATGAGGGAGGATCTCTGCTCCACTGATCTTTCACCCCTTCAAGTCTCCTTCAATTAAAGCCTGGCCGATGACCCCATTTCCAGTCCAGCGCCTCCAGCAATCCATTGCTTTTCCTTATTTCATCCCCTTCAATGGCATATCAGTTATTTTATTCTCATATTTGTGGCCTGGCTGTCTCTCTGACCAGGAACTGGAAGGCAACCTCAGGTGTCATCCTCAGGAACACCACCCATCTCCTTTGAGATGGGCTTTCTCATTGGCTTGTTGCTCACCAATGATGCTAGACTGGCTAGCTGGCAAGCCCCAGGGATCCTCCTGTCTCTGCCTCCCTATCCCTAGGGTTACAAATTCAAGCTACCACACCCAGCATTTTCATGTGGGTTCTGAGAATGGGAGCCAAGCCCTCTTGCTTACAAGGCAAGCTCTTTACTGATCAAACTGATGTGTGGAGTGGGGGGAGGGGGAGGAATTGAGACAGATGTAGAAAGAAAGACTCTAAAGCCCTGGTAGCCGGCTTGAAGCTCTGCCGGAACAGATGGAAAGTTTTGGAAAGTGCAAGCTGAGACAGGAAGGAAGGTCTGGAGAGAAGAGAATCAATCCATCAGTTGTAGATACTGTAGATCTACTTTAAATCTAAAGCTGTGCTGACCACTGTGGACTAGAAAATAGGATACTAAGAAGCTAAAATTTGGGGGTCCAGTGCCTTGTAGTCCGTTCAGTGGGCTGTGCTTTCAGAGCAGAAGTGCTTTGAAAGAGATGGCCCTGGAGTTGGACTTATGAGTGAGGTGAGGCTTATGACCCGGGAGGAAGGGGGAGAGAGTGTCTATTCCAACGTACACCAGTAAGTAGCGCTGGACCTGCAGAAATCAGCCCGGGTGCCACTCACATATAGCTGTGCTAGCACATCTAAAAATACCGCCCTCTCTCTATTTTTTACTTTCCCTCCTGATCTCTTATTTTTCTTCTCACTCTCCTTCTTAAGTTCTTCCTTCTCTGATGCTTCTTTGTGGCAACCCTTAGACTCCTTCGTGCCTCCAGGGAATAGATGACCAGTCGAGGGGCCCAAAATCTTGCCAAACTCCTTGCTGTTCAGGTACAGGTTGGCAGCAGCTCCAAAGTCCCCCACCTCCCTGAGCTGGGTCCTTTCAAATGCCAATTAACAGGTGTCAGAAGCGCTGGTCCCGACCTCTGTCTACATAACAACCCAACTGTTTTGGCTCTCCACCCTAGAGCATAAATATCGTGGTGTTTGAGCCCTTGGGGCCTGTGGAGTTTACAAGTATGCTGTCAAGATCTCTTCATTGGGCTGGCGCTTGAAGTGCTGCCAAGAAGTGAGGGGACTCCTGCGCTTTTATGTGTTCCCAAGCGCAGGCCGCCCTGGCTCCCGGAGGAGCCTCTGGGGACCGAGAGTCGGTGTGAATCTCAAACAGCAAGCTGACATTCCGGTTGGGAGTGTGACAGTGCATGCCTGGGTGATGATGCCACGGCGGCAGGTGACACGGGTCCACCGCAGAGGGGGAGAGTAACTAGAGTGGCGTCCAGTTACATGTCCCCAGAGCTCTGAAGGATGGAATCAGGGTCGGGGGAACAGTTATAAAATGATGTTACAAAATCCGGATGTCCTGATCAAATTGAGACCACTGCGATGGGACATTCGGTGCACAGATGATACCCCTGTTCCCAAAAATGGCACTGGGCTTGGGCTAATCTGGGATTAAGGATATGGCAAGCCAGAGACATTGACCACAGTCAACCAGCAAAAATGAACGCACACATTTGCATGCAGGCAGCGTTATCACACACAGAGAATGGAGGGGTGGGCACGCATTCCACGTGCTCTCGAAAGTTCTAGAGGAATGTCTCCTTCAGGGTGCTCTCCCTTCCCCTAGCCTCCTATGAGTCTGTCCCCCTCTGGGTAAACATCTGAAAACAGAGAGGCTGCCAGGGAGGAGAAAGAAGAGGAGAGGGTGGAATGGGAAGGGGTGGGGCATGGCGACAGGAAGAGCTCAAGAGATTCTCAAGTTGGGTGACTACCAAGGTTGGCTTGTCCCAGAAGTCAGTTGGGCCTTAGCCTGGCGGGTGGTGGAGAAGCAGGCACAGGCTGGCAGCCACCAGTGGGGGCAGCATTTCCCCACCTTTGCCATCCCCTTGGGCTCTACCCAGAGCCCATGTCTAGGAGGGTCTGCTGGAGTTTGTGAAATTATATCCATACCAGGGAAAACGGTATCACAGGGCTGAAACGTAATTTGCCTCCTCTGCCTTGGGGTGTGCGCTGAGAGCTGGAAAAAATCCACAGCAAGAGGTCTGGTCAAAGGCTTCTCAGACAACCTACTTAAGATCAGATTAGTTCTGCTTTCATGATTTTTACTGTTCTTCAACCCCAACCCTGGTTTCCATTTGTCTTTGTCATTTGTCATGGAAGTCCTGCACAGTCTAGATTTTGCATATGTGGGAAACAAAGGCCTAGAGACAGGCAGTTAAGCATAGGGATTGCATACTTCTTCGATAGCAACGTGGAGCCTTTGGTCTCTAATATTCTTTGCTATGTTATTCCTTGTTCTCTCCATCCTGTCCACATCTGATTAACTTGTGTAGCTGATGATTTATGCTATGTGAAAATGTGCCCTTGGGAATATTCCCTCTGCCTTCAGTTAGATTATGAACTGAAGGAGAAGGGCCTGCCAAGGAGAAGGGCCTTGAATTTTGAGCTCTCTGGCCTGGTTTAACTATCTGGGTCTCTGTATAGTGCCTATACCATGCAGTTCTGGGCACTGTCAACTTAGGGGCAAATGGAGTCCACACAGAGTTGAACTGTCCTAAGAAATGCTCAGATGAACTTAATGCAACTCCTAAAGATGGAGTTGTGTCCCTCAGATGTCAGGATGTGGCAGTCATGCGTCACTATGTGAAAGCTAGACGCCTGTAGAGGTGACATGGGACACTTTCAAAGGATGAAGTCAGGTCCCTCAAAAAGAAATCTTGTCGGGTGGAAACAGAAAACAAATCACTTGCCTCAAATGAAGAAAGTCATTTATTTCTCTGCTGTATGTTGACTTGGGGATCTACAAATGCTGAGGGCGGTCGAGGTCTTAGAAGGTTGTTACAGGGGTCGTTTTAATTCTTTGTACCATGCACAGCCCCACAATGACCAAAAGGGATGTCAGAACCTCAAATCTTTGCCCTTTTTGGGGAGGACACACTGGGTAGACAATTTCGCTGATCATAATCACTTTTATATGTAATCGGACCTTAATTCATCTGGTAGTTCGAGCTACGGAAGGGCGGCACAGATTACAGAGCTATGTCTGTAACTGACGAAATCTATGCCTGGCGTGCATTTGTGGGGAAATTAAAAATAAAATAAAGCTCATGTGAAAAATGCGTGGACTGGAATTAGCTGTCTCCTGACCGGTCACGCATGGAACTTGTCAGAGATGACCAGGACAGAAAAGTGAGACAGGGCAACTCATCAGGCTTTGGTGCCCGCCAGGCCTGGGAGACTGTCATAATTTATAATGGATTACCTTAGGAAATAGATGAGGACGGCTTGTGTTCAGGAGCCAGGAAAGACTGGTCAAAAAAAAAAAAAAAAAAGCATGTTTCAAAACGCATGACCCATTGTTGTTTATTCCACAAGATATTTAAGGCCTTAAGTAGGTCTGAATGAATTTAGCAGAACCATTTCTGTGACTGTGATACTGTGATATTTGATGTTTACCAGAACAGGTAAATGGTAAATGGCAGTGTTTGCTGTGCTGTTGTTGGGGTTCACATTTGCACCTCTCATTGTCGAGGTACATTTCAAATTGTATTGGTATTTTTATATTTTATGCTTTGAATTTCAAAGACTGGGGCTTATACGCATGCACACACATACACCAAGTGTGACACACACAAGTATTTTCCTTTGTGGCTTCTCTTTCTTTCCCAGTACTGCCCTTGATGTCCACTTCAATGTTATATGATCATGTGTTATTTCTTTGGGGCTGGAGAGATGGCTTAGTTGTTAGAAGCACTGGTTGTTCTTGCAGAAGACCTGGGAAGGTCTTGCAGAAGTTCCAGGGAATCTAGTGCCCTCTTCTGTCCTCCGCATGCATTGCATGACATAGGTGCCCTTACATACATGCAGGCAATATACTGTACCATACAATACAATACAATACAATACAATACAATACAATACAATACAATACAATACAATACAATAATGTTGTTGCTCTGGACCAGCTACATTTAGTTGTCTAAAGAGGGGAGAGACATTTAGTTGTCTAAAGAGGGGAGAGAGGTTGCAAATATTGCCTTTCCTTTAGTCAATGTGGTCGTGTGGTCAGGAAGGACATCAGTTCTGTTGTTTGCTCACTCAACTACCCTCTGAGTGACTGTCATTCTATTGACTTTATTAACAAGATAGGGAGCGATGTCAGGGATTGCCAAGCTCTGCCCTCTAGTAAGGTACCTTTCTGGGCTTTGAACCCAAATAGTTATGGTTTTACCTGTGAGCCTATAGGCCCAGTCAATGCCATGTCTGACTGTTGCCCATTACTGGGCATGAATGCCTGAACAGCAGCTGATTCTGAATCCTGAGAATCACCCACCCTAGCTCTCAAATCCAAGCTTCTTTTCCTGACACAATTATGTAAAAAAAATGCACTTCAAACTTTCAACGATAATAGCAATTAAACAACTTAGTTTCCATTGTCAGCCTGGTTTCTCTGCTTCAGTAGGAAGTCTAATGGGATGTTTTACAAGGATGACAAAGACAGATAATGAAAGTCAAACTTGTGCACAAAGCTTCCTTGAAAGCTTCATAATTAACGGTTTGGCATTGTTCTTTAATAACAGTTACCTTTTTAATGCACTGGAAGACAGGCACAAACTCTGAAATATAATTGCATTCCAGCCATGCTTTGTGTGAACACAGTCCCTAGTTCTTCATTCAGGGGATCATTTCAGCCTTTGTAGACAGAAAGCCCAGAAGGAGCTGTTGATTCCAAAATATAAGTAACATCCAAATGTTTAGAGTATCAGAGATCAGCTATTAATCTACACATCTGGGTTTCAGAGATGGATTTGGTGTTATAAGGAAAAGCCTAACAAAAATTCTTAATGCAAAATATAGTCATGAGGGCTGGAGATGTAGCTCAGCTGGTAGACTGCTTAGCTGGCATTCAGGAAACCCTGAGTTCAACTCCCAGCACTGCATAAACCAGGCATAGTTTATACCTGTAATCTCAGCATTAGGAAGATGGAGGCAGGAGGATAAGACGTTCAAGGTTATCCTCTACTACATAATGACTTTCAAGCTAGCCTGGGCTGCCTGAAACCCTGTCTCAAAGGAAAAAGAAGAAAAGAAACATAATCATGACCTTCCTAAATCAAACAA
Organism: Eospalax fontanierii; assembly: GCA_035773235.1. Taxonomy (NCBI): domain Eukaryota; kingdom Metazoa; phylum Chordata; class Mammalia; order Rodentia; family Spalacidae; genus Eospalax; species Eospalax fontanierii. The sequence goes on from CM069527.1 coordinate 86,020,444, forward strand.
CTGTTTAACAGTTTTCTCCACAACAAGGGGTCCTGGAAGCAGAGGAGTTGGGAGAATCACTTACTGGGGGAGAATTCAATGTGTTCCTCAACTATACCTGTGTAGTAGAGGTAACAATAGACCATAAGATGTTGATACATTTCTAATACAATGTGTCCCAAAGAAGTTTTACTCCTGTCTGATACATGGACTGTGCCATGGAAGTGAAAGGAAAAATGACCAAGATTGAACAGTCACCTACTATGTTCCAAGTGCTGTGTTAACCACAGTCTCCATCCTTTTTAATCCTCATCACAACCCTCTGAAGTATTATTCTCTTTTTAGAGATGAGGAAATTGAAGCCAAGAGAGGTTAGGTTACTTGCCAAGTATTACATAACAAGCAGTCTAAGATTCAAATCTATGTGGGCTGGAACTTCCAAGTTGAACTCCTTGTCCCTTGTTAAAATGTAACCGTCTTAAGAAAGGCAGAATAGGAACTCATTCAATCATTCGAGACTACCTATTCAACGGTCGTATGACTTTATCCTCTCTTTTCCAAGAAGTTTTGATTAAAAATCCTGAAAGTCTATATTTCAAGGAAACTACAGAGTGTCAGCCATTCCCCAATTTTACACAAATCTAAGTACCTCCAACCGTCTTAGAGCAAAGTATGTGTGTGTATGTGTGTGTGCGCACGTGTGTGCACACACATGTGTATGCCTCTCACTTTCTGAAAGGAAATTAAAGAATGGAAATGTTAGAGCAGAACAGGAAAAGGAGGGTCATTTTTCACTTATCCTGCCCAGTTTAAGATGCAAGAGCAGCTGACCAGAATTAGACTGTACCCTAACCCTGGGTCTGCAGGGCCCATGCGCTGACTGGGTGGAACCTTTTCCTTGGGCTTATCTGCTGGGTACCACCTTCTTGGCCCCTGGAATGTGGTCATGTGGTCAGAACACAGCTCTGCTACTGCCTGGATATGTGACCTCTAGAGAGCTACTCATTCTGCCTGCTGCATGCTTTAAAAACAAAAACCATCATGCCTACTGCACAGAATAGGGAGGTAGCTCTTGTGAGTGATAACTAATGCTACCATGTAGTCTGGTAGCACAAGAATTGCTTTTGTGTATGTGGATATCACACAAGAGTATAGAATTGCATTACTGTTACCCCTCCCAGTAGCACTCCAACTCCTTTAACGCTCCTACTCCCTCTCAATTTCTTGTCCTCTTCTTTGATTACTATCATTACACACACACACACACACACACACACACACACACACACACACACGATGCACTGAATCCATTTAGTGGTGTTTGTGGGTACCCATGCTTAGTATTGTTTGGAATTAGATAAATACTCAGGGAATTAGTCCCTGAAGAAAACTGATTCTACCTCCCTCAGCGTCCATTGATTATCTGCAACTCTTCCTCTTGAGGTGGTACCCTTGAAATTTCTCCTATCCACTTTGGTATGCGAACTGGCTTGGTGATTATATGTAGGTCTTGTTAGACTACCACACTGTGGAGATTTCATGGGTATAGCTTCCCTGTCATGTCTAGAATGCCTTAAGTAGCAGCAGGTGTCTTGTACCTCTGGCTCTTATTTTCTTTCTGATCGCTCTTCCACAATGCTGCCTAAGTCTTAGATGTAGAGGTTGCATTGTAGATATTGCATTGTTGATGTGTCACTTAGGGTTGGGCACCTCACAGCCACTTATTCTCTATGTGTGATCTAGTTGTCGAACTTTGTAATAATCTCCATCTGTTACAAAAAAGTAGTTTCTTTGATGGATGATGAGAGGTACATTTGTCTGTAGTATAAGGATAGGTGTTTAGAATATAAGAAATCACCTTGGTCTAAAGAAGTGACAGAAGTAGGATTTCCTACTTTCCTACTTCAAGACATCTGCAGCCTTGAATACTTGGCTATGTTTACAGTACTATGCATGAGTTTCACCTCTTGAGTGGGCCTTAAGTCCAATTAGACAGCTGTTGTTTACCCCCAAGGTAAATGTGCCACTACTGCATCAATAGAGATAATTTGCTGGGCTGGTCATTGTTGTGGTTTGTAGGCTTTATATCTGGGTAGGGCCGCTGATTGGTTTCCTCCCTTGGCAGCTTAAACAATACCTTCTGATACTATGGGAGCTAGTCTTGAGGGAGGAGGCTTCCAGGTCAGCTCCAGTTCCATAGTTCCAAGTCCTGTATTCAAAGCATGTCCTGTCTTCAGCAATAGCGTCTTGCCTTCAGGTTCTGGGACTCAATCAAGGACTATGGCAATAGCCTGTATTTGTTTTGTAATCTCTCAGATGACCTTGGCAACTCAAAGGGAGGTTTCCCTTGTCTAGCACCGTGAACTTTGTCTAGCTTTGAGCTGCACACATGTACTCAAATATATGTATGTAGGTATGTATATGTATATATGTGTGTGCATGTATGTATGTATATGTGTGTGTATGTGTGTTTTTCAATAGACTTGTGAATTAATACATTTCCCTTTGGAAACATTGTTATCTCTCTTTCCTCTCTCTCCTGTGTAATCCTCTCTCTTCCTTCCTCAGTTAAATATACCCCGCTTTCCCCATTTTCTACTTGATGACAACAGTCCCCTACTATCCCTATCTCTCAAACTCCTTCTTGTCCTTTACCACCCCCCCCCCCCATTTCTTTCCATTTTCTGGACTCCTGTGGTTATATCACAATATATAATCACATCTAAGGATTTGTAACTAGGATCTGCAAATGAGAGAGAATATGTGTTGCTTGTTTTTCTGAGTCTGTGTTATTTCAGTGTAATAGTTTCTAGTTTCGTCCATTTACCTACAGATTTCACTTTCTTAATTGCTGAGTAGAACTCCGTGGTATAAGTGTACACGTTTTTATTATCCACTTATCAACTGAAGAACATTTAGGTTGTTTTCCATTTCCTAGTTCTTTTGAAAGAGCAGCAACAAACTTGGATGGATATCTTTTGAGTAGTATACTGATTTCTTCAGGTATATGCCAAGGAGTGGTAAAGCTGGATCATATGCTAGCTTTATTTTTAGTTTTGTAAGAATTCTCTACTGATTTCCATAGGGATTGTACCATTTTGTAACTCCACCAGCAGTGAATGAGGGTTCAACTTTCCCCAAATCCTCACCAACATTTTATTATTTTTATTTTATGTGTACTGCTTGCAGCTAGGTAGGTGCATCTGTGTAGTGCAGTGCCCACAGAGGTCAGAAGAGGGCATAGGATCCCCTGGAACTGGAGTTATAGATGGCTGTTAGCCACTATGTGGGTACTGGGAATTAAACCTAGGTCCTCTGCAAGAGCAGAGAGTGCTCTTAACTACTGAGCCATCTCTCCAGCCCAGATGTTGAACACTTTTAAATGTATTTCTCAGATCTTTTTATTTATTCTTTTGAGAACTCTTGTTCATATCTATTTTCTTGGTTCTTTGCTTATCAGTTCTTTGTATATATAATATTTGTATATTATTAGAGGTTCTTTTGCTATTGATTTTAAGTTTTTTTGCATTGTGGTCCAATAGAATACATGGAATTATTTTAATTTTTTGTATTTGTTTTGTGCCCCAATATAAGATCTATTTTAGAGAAACATCCATGGGCTGCTGAGCAGAATGTGTACTCTTTGGTACTTGGGTGAAATATTCTGTAGATATCTGTTAGATCGATTTGATGTATGATATCCCATAATTCAAATGTTTCTCTCTTTCCTTTGTCCAGATGCCTGTCTATTTGGAGAACTTACGTATCGATGACATCTACTATTACTGATTTGGTGTTCATCTGTGTCTTGAAGTCCAGTAGTAGTCTTTTTATGAAATCTGATGCACTAGAAATTAACTCCTTTATTTTTTCAGATTAATTTTAGTTTGAAGCTATTTTTTTACATATTAGAATAACAATATCTGTTTGTTTCTTGATGCCATTTTTAAAAAATATTTTTCCATCCTTTTCTCTAAGGTGTTACCTATCCTTGGAGGTAAGATTTGAAGGTAAGATGAGTTTCTTATAGACAACAAAAAGAGAATTTTGTTTCTCTCTCCTCTCTCTCTCATCTTTGTGAGACCAGGTCTCCCTGTAGCCCCAGAACTTGCAATGTAGACCAGACTAGCCTCGATCACACAGAGCACAGAGATCTGCCTGCCTCTGCATCCTGAGGGGTACTGGGATTAAAGATGTGTGCCACCACACCCAGTCTGGATTTTGTTTCTTAACTCATTCAAGTAGTCTATGTCTTTTGATTGGGGAGTTGAGACCATTGATATTTAAAGTTATTATTGAAAGATGTATATCGGTTTCTTTCATTTTCTAGTTGTGTTCTTAGTCCTATTTTATTTTTCCATAATTATACCTTCATTTCTTTTCTTTCCCTAGTCTTTTGGTGCTGGTCATTCCTTTCTTCAGTCCTTCGCATTGCTTGGAGTAGTCTCTGTAAGGTTGATTTGGTAGCCATGAATTCTATCAGACTGTTTATATCATGGAAGATTTTTTGTTTTCTCCTTTGACTATGATAAACAGTTTTGCTGGGAAAAGTAGTCTAAGTTGGCATCTGTGATCATTTAGAACTTGGAATACATTGTTCCAGGATGTTTTGACTTTTAAAGTTTGCATTGAAAAGACAGCTGTTATACTGAGTTTTCCTTATATGTAACTTGTTTTTTTCTCTTACAGTTTTCAGTACCCTTTCATTGTTCTGTGCATCTAGCATTTTCACTATAATGTGCTGTGGGAACTTTTTATGCTCTTGTCTATTTGAATCTCTGTGTGTGTATTATATGTTTATCTGTTTCCTTAATTTGGGAAGCTTTCTTTTATAATCCTATTGACGATCTGGTCAATGACGTTGACCTGAGGTTTTTCTCCTTTCTCTATGCCTGTACTTTTTAGGTTTTTTTCTCTTCATGGTGTCCCACAGGTCCTGCATGCTCCATTCCTGTGATTTTAAAAAATTCATATTCTTTGCTTGAGCAGTTCTCTTCTCCAACTTTATCTTTGAGTCTTAGCATCCTGTTTTCCATTCGATCCATTCTTAGGATAAGGACTTTGTCTCGTTTCAAATTGACTTATCAAGTTTTTCAAATTCATCTTCATTTCAGCTTGAGTTTTCTTCAAGATTTCTCTCTGTAGTGAATTTTCTTGAGCTTCAGTCAGGAATTTATTCTTATCTTCTTTGTGCTCTTTGAGCTATTTGATCATATGTTCTTTAAAAATCCTTGGATTTTTAAAATCATGTTTATGATTGTTCTTTTAAGTTCTGTGCCCTGTGTTTCTATGAGCAATTCTCACTGTAGAACTCTTCTGTTTGTAATGGGACTGCTGGCATTCGATTGGAACATACTGTCTTCATATTATTTGTGTTTTTGCATTGTGACCTGGACAAATGGACTCCTCTTGCCAATTGTGTGTCTGATACGAAATTTTTGCCTGCCTTTGTTGAGGTGAAGTTTAATTTTGTGGTAGCATGCTTGCTTTCTGCTAAGATATGAATAGTTAGTTGGTCTCTGCTTTAGGTTCTCACTTTCTTTTTTAGGAATGGGCTGGTTCTAGGCTGGTCTAGTGTGCAAGGTGAACAATCACAGCTAGGACTGTGAGTATGAAGATGCTGGTGAGGTGAACTACCTCTAGCTAGCTCACCAGGCTAGTCTGGGCCTGGAGCAGAGCTTTCAAGGCCTAATTAGGAGCTCCCCTGCAGCACGTGCCTGTCCGAGTCCCAGAGTCAAAAGATGGCGATGGAGTGTGGGTATCTGACCAGCTGGCGGAGCACTCCAGAACTCATGAGCAGCAGGTTCTGAGCCTAATTCCAAAGGGGGAAGATGGCATAGGACTGAGAGGTTTCTCACTAGTTTGGCAGAGTGAACAGGTACCCAGAAACAGCAGGTTCTTGATGTAGTCTGAGAATGGTAAGATCTATGATAAGAATTTTGATCAGGAAGCCTTAATCTAATCCATATTGTGATGTGAGAAGTGGTAGAACATTCAGCTCGAAAATATCAATCTATCCCAAACCCATATTAGCTCATATTTTGTGTTCAGGATATATTCCTGGGCTGACCACAAGGTGTCCTTTTATTAATTGCTCTGAAGGGTATATTAAGAAAAGCAATTTAAAGGAGGAGGGGTTTATTTTGGTTCACAGTTTGAGAGTACAGTCCATCGTGATAGGGAAATCAGGACAGCAGAAGCCTGAGGCAGCTAGTCACACTGCATCCACAGTCAAGAAGCAGAGCGAGGTGAATGCTGGTGCTCAGTCTGTTTTTGCCTTTTTATTCAGTCTAGAACTCCAACCCATGGAATGGTGCTGCCTACATTTTAGGTGAGCCTTCCCTCATCATTTAAATCTCTCTGGAAGCACTTTCATGGACATGTCCAGGCATATGTCTCCTGGGTAATTTTAAATCCCATCAAGTTGACAAGACTAGCCATCACAAGGGATCACATGTTATATGTGTGTGGTTCCTTTTTGTTTAGGGACCTTCAGAACAATGTAGATATTTAGGCCTCAGCAGAGAGCTAATGATTTAGAATCTGGAGGAGGAGTCTAGATACCACAGACACATGAAATTTCCAAGTGTTTCTACTGTAGCTACAGCTAAGAACCCCACATCAGTATGTGCCAGGAGGTCATGAAACATGGCATGGTGCCCCAAGCACACCACTGCAATTGGCACAAAAATATTTAACTTACAAACAAGAAAATATTAGTATAAATTCTGCCTTAGTAAAAGCTAGAGATGAGGTGAGGAGGTAAGATGAGTAGTCAAAGGCTAAAGGGTGAGAGGTGAGAGGTGGGAGGTGGGGGCAGAAAGGGAGAAATACGTTCTAACAAGGCATCCTTAGAAGGTTCCGCTGTGTATGACTAATGACATTTCTATAGAGGAGATGTCTTACCAAGAAGGCAGAGATGCACATCAATTCTGAAAAAAGCCATGTACTTCAAGTTTCGAGAAGCAATATGAAACATTTAGTTTTGAAGGCCATTTAGTCTGTCCTTTTAAATGTCAAATGTTGCCGTTTGCTTCTCTACTGACATGATCTACCTGTTTAAAAGTTTTAAAAATTTTCTTTTACACTACTGAACATATTTATGGTCATGGCTTTAAATCACTGTCTGATGATTCCACTATCTGAGTGTCACGCTTTCTCTTAAGACTGGGTCACATTTCCCTGTTTTATTAAATGGCAAGAGTTTGATTTTAATTTTGGATGCACTGTTAAGTTATAGTCACTTGGTATCCTTTTATATCATCCCAAAGACTGTTAATGTGTTTGGTTTAACAGGCAATAATTTTCTTTGGATTCCTGCAAGCTGTAATCTCTTGGGGGAATATCTCAAATCTCAGATTCATCTTCCAGCTTTAGATGGGACTCTGAGCGACTGCCCTTTGTGTGCACAGTTCAGAGGTCAGCCAGAGATCTGAGGAGAGTTTATGTACAGGATTTCTGGCTGCCTCCCTCCAAAGAGCTCTTTATTTTCTCATGTCTGTGGCCACTCCAACATGTCTCTCATTCTGCAACAAATGCATTCAAGACTTCCCTCTGTTTTTGCCATCTTATCAGGATAGACTGAAACTTACTGTCAGAAAAGAAAGGAAAAAAGCTCACCCCACATTGTTACTTCCTTCTAAATGTCAATCCAGAATCTGCTTCCAAAATCTCCATTTCCAGTGCTTAGGGCAGTTGTGTTTTTATTTTGTCTCCAATCCAGGATTTCTCTGATATAAGTTCACATATTCATATTATGAGCAAGGCCAGTCCAAATATTTGTTTTAGTTTTTCAACTTTATTGTGATAGGGGAATTGTCTCATAGTTATTTGAATTTGGTTGATACCTATTTATATCTCTATCCTTATTGCTAACATTTTCATTTTTTCCTTTTATTTATTTTCTTCATGATACTGGAGATCAAGTTCAAGGCTTCAGTTGGTACTGGCAAGTAAGCACTCTACCACTAAGCTACATTTCCAGGCCCTCATTGTTAACTTTTTGCTCCATCTTTTTACTTTAGCTCAGCTCTGTGGAGGAGTTTTTTCTACTTTTTTTCTATTTTGTAAATATTTTCAAAGAACTGTCTTTAGAATTTATTTATTTTTTTCTAATTTTTTTTAAATCCCAACTTACATTTTTGTAGTTCTGGGAAGGAAACAGAAGAAATAGTTGTGGGTTCACATTTAGGCTGGAAGAAAGAGATGTAAAGTAAGTTTCCAAGCTTAAGCCATTGGTGAGCAGGGAGGTGGTGGGTAATGTTCAGACACACCGTGAAGCAGAGGGCCCTAACCCCTCCCACTGCCTCACGGATCTTGGGCAACTTTGTTTTGCGTCTTATAATAATCTCCCTGTTTGGTTTTGTTCTTTGAGGTTTGTGCACATCTTGTTCTAAACAGCATATAGAGCTTGTGGATGACAAGAAATTGGAATAACCCAGCCTCTTTCTGACATCAAAGGACAATAAGGACATGATCAATGAGACTGGAGGGAGAACAATGTTTCTCTAAGATAGAGTCATTAGACTGGAGCACAAGCATCTCTAAATGGAATCATGTCCAAGGAGTTGTCCCTGGGATGATACCTGTAGCAAACGTCTCTCCCTGTGATGGAGTCTTCCTCCAAGCTGATAAAATACTAGCTTCTGTGGTCACTTAGAAATCCTGAATATTGCTACATGGTCACAATGAAGTTTGGCTGTCAGTACTAGTACTGGCTAGCTCCTGAGTACTTCAACCTACCACTGGAAAAGGTAGTAGAGAGAGGAGCAAGAGGCTTCTGACTACGCCATCAGTGTGCCTATGCCAGCTACTCCTGAAGACAACCGACACTTAGGGGGGACCCCACCTGTCTTGATTTAAGGAAGCTATAGGTTCCCTGGGCTCCAACCAAATTGACTTATTCATTGTTTCTGGGACATACCTGTGGCTTCAGGGCACACTGTGAGCAAGGCCCAGAAAAGAGACCAGGATGTGCTCTAGACTAGACCAGATAAATTTGGAGGGCATGCGAAAGTTCATTTGCTCTAGTCAGTGATGGATGAAAGGCAAGCTTCAGTTACCTGATCATGTGTTTTTGTCTCCAAGATTGAAGTTCCTTAGTAAACCTCATGTTTTCTTCACTTTTTTATTGGCCATAAAGTTAAATAGAAAGCATATTTGAAAAATATTTCTTGAAATATAGAACCCTTGCTTTGTATGTGAAAGACCCTGGATTTGATCCCCTATACCAGAAACATATTTTTAAAATTAACTAATTAATATTTACTCAGAGTTCATTTGACTTTTTCTGGTTTCTATATTTCTATTTTTAATCTTTCCATTATTCCATTTTTCTAATGTTTCATATTTATTTCCATTTTCCAGTTTGTTTCCACCACTTACATTCCTGTATATGAAACAAACTAGTTCCATTTTTGCAAACTTCAGAGAGAAAACAAAGTTTGAGATGATGACTGAACTATGTTGTCTAGTATCGCTCACAAATGATGATGACACAGTGGTGACATTTAGAAACCGTGTGAAAGGCAGAACAAGGCCCCTTGAACTCCACATTCTAATTCCTGGAACTCAGGAATTTGTTATGTTACACTTCTAGGGGAAGTTACAAGTGTAAAGACCTCGAGATGAAGAGATAACCTGGGATTGCTAGGTAAGTCCAATGTAACCACAGGGGTGATATTTGTAAGTGTGGAAGACAGGGACAAAGACTAGTGTCAAAGTGATGCATTGTGGCTGATCATTCCTCACTTTAAATATCCACTTGGGCAGGAGTCCAGAAATACAGGCGAATGCTAAGAACTTAGAAGGGAAGGGAACAGGTTCTAGGCTAAAAGCCCCTAAAAGAAATACTGCCTGTCTTCATTTTGCCTCAGACTTCTGACTTGTAGAGCTGTAGGTCTATGAATTTATTTGGTTTCAAGTCACTGAACTGATAGAAATTTGTTATAGCAGCAGTAGGAAATGGATATACACATCTAGATGCTTTTTTCCCCTAAAACTTTTCTAACCAAACTCTCTTGTTGAAAAGAATGATTCATGAGTAAAGGAACTGCTAAATACACCACTCAGTGCTATATTTTAGCTATAATATTTTCCTCCTTGATCTTTTCATTAGTCATTAATAATAATATGTAGATATAAAATCACCATGAAGTTAACAAAGGGCTTATCAGCAAGAAAGTGTTTATACTTAAAGGTTTCAAATAAAATCACCATGAAGTTAACAAAGGGCTTATCAGCAAGAAAGTGTTTATACTTAAAGGTTTCAACTTTTTCAGACAGATAGGTAGAGAGGGGAAATAAATATATAGATGATAGATAGATACATAGATAGATAGATAGATAGATAGATAATAGAAAGAAAGGATAGGTATGTGATAGATGATAGATAGATAGATAGATAGATAGATAGATAGATAGATAGATAATAGAAAGAAAGGATAGGTATGTGATAGATGATAGATGATAGATAGATAGATAGATAGATAGATAGATAGATAGATAATAGAAAGAAAGGATAGGTATGTGATAGATGATAGATAGATAGATGATAGATAGATAGATAGATAGATAGATAGATAGATAGATAGATAGATAAAGCAGGTATCTGATAGAGAGATAATAGGTGATAGATGATGATAGATGATAGGTAATGATGATATTTGCAGACAGACAGATACAGAGATAGCACAAAAGAGTGAAGAAGAGGCTAACTGGCAGGCGGACGGAATTGCTGGGCTCACCATCATTACTGTAGCCAGTAGCACCCTTAGTCTTTGCAACATCTTCTGTTTCCTGCCCCTCAAATAGAATCCATCATATGTAGGGTGGCCTGGCATAAATGCGTTACAGAACTTGACCTGCTGCCAAGAATCTTTGAAGTACAAAATAAAGAGCTAAACATTGTTGCCAGCAATGCATGCATAATTGTAGCTGCCACCATGGCAATAATTCCCCCAAGGAAGCTAAGTCTCATCTGCCATATTGGGATTCCATAAATCAGTGTAGGTGGTGTAAATAATGATCCTAGTGGTTCTGAACATGAAAAAGAGAGGATGTTTTTGAGTGTTGGCTGGCAGCAATTCCGGGAATGCCAGGGACCACTAATAGAAATGGGGACCCCAATCTCAGTGACAGAGCCTGTTAGTGCTTAGGAGAAATCTTGGTACTGGACCAAAGGCTGAACCTGATCAAAATTGCTGTTGGACCTTACTCCAGTCTTTACACTTGCCATGAACTCTTCAGAGGCCCCGGTGTCCTTAGATTAACTTCTTGACATTTAAGGCAGTGCCTTGAAGTGATTTGTACGACCCTACACTTCTGTTTCTTACCTTGTAATGTTTCATCTTTTCTTCTCTAAGTCTTTGAAAATATTAAGCTGTATGGTTAGCTAAGTCCTTTCAAATTTACTAAATATAGAAATGTCCTTTTGCACTGCCAAAATCTATTCTTCTTCCAGTCAATTTACTTCCCTGTCAAAATCAGAACAATTGCCTTAATAACAGATTTGATCCATAGTTACTTCCATCTTCCAACACTTTGAAGGATCCTTTTCGTAATTGTAACTTGTAACTTGTAATAAGCTCCAAACTCCTTCGTCTGGAATTATGTGCCTCTAGGCGTTTCATGGGTTGTCATCATTCGGGTCCAGGGGAAGAGGACCTCTTTGGTGTTTCCATAAGCCCCCTATGCCTCCTTACCTCCTTGCAGAACCATTTTTTTCCGTGTTTTTCCTCTTTCTTGTTGTAGCCTTTCAAGGCCCATTCAACACTACTGTCTCCACCACTGACCTCCTCTCTCTACTTTCAGAAGTTAGAGTTTCTACTTTTGGCTTTCAGGAACCAGCCCTGTATCTATGGAATAATTTTCTGGTTCAGTCTTTGTTCACATAGCTTGCTTGAATTAAAAAGCTTGTCAGAATATGGGATATTGTGATGTATTCATACATCTCCCATAGCACCTAGTATAATACCTTCCTCTTATGAGGTTAAAAATAATGACAAGCAACACATCTACAATGGAATCTCTATACCCAAGGCTCACAGAACATAGTGGAACAGGGAGTAGAGAGAATACTAATGCATCTCTCAGTTCTCACCAGTGAAGTTTCCTCATGCAACGGACGGTGATTAATACAGAAGTCCACAAGTGGCCAAAGCGTAGAGAATAAAAGACGACAGAGTATGTATCCTGGATAGATGTCTTATATTCAACTTCTGTCACCCAGGGCTCAGGGACCATTGCAGAAGAGGGGGCAGAAAGACTGTAAGAGCCAGGGGTCAGGGGAGTAGATGACTATAAGGAAACAGAATTTTCTAGGCTTCTGGGAACTTGCTCATATGAACTTACAGTAATTGTGACAGGATGCGCAAGACCCTTGCAAACTCAAACCAGACAAAACCCAGTTTAGAACTGGGTAAATAGGTAAGAAGTTCCAACCTTAGCTGAGGAAACTATTGGCAGCTGATCACTCTTGGGTGAGGAAGATTTGGCATTCTTTAAGGGAGTGATGCTAGATAGGCTGGTCGGGCTCTAGTGGATAAACTCATACCGAGGACATCTGGGGACATAAACTTGACTCAATAGGCCTTAGAAACTATGATAGAATGAAATCTGGTGTGGGGGATGTGTGGGGTCTGGACCTATTGCAAAAGGTATTGAGCAAGCCAAGCAACCCCGGATACCCTGAAGGGACAGTAGGAGTCTGGCCTGCTCTGCCTGAAGCGATAACCTAGATCCCAGGAAGCCACTGCAGGCACAACATCCTCATTTCTCAGCAGTTGCTTAATCTTCTTTCCCCCCACAAAGATCACCCCAGACCAGAACCAGGTTTTTGGGTTTCATTTCCTCATTCCTTAATTCCACATCAGCCCTAGAACCTCCCCACTCCTAAAAGACCCCCACCTTTAACTTTCTCACCTTCTATAACGGCCAGAAAGGTCTCGCTATATAAGCCCCTGACTTGATTTCAATAAATGAACTGCCCACTGATGCAGTGTCCCAGGAATTCTTCCTGTGCACTCTGAGACACCTGAGGACCTATTCTACTGTTCTCCACTCTCTGGGACCACTGGTGTGCAATGGCTGTCTTTGGGGATGGACCCCCACAGGGATGTTATGGGGAGGTGCAGTTGGAGTCTAAATATGACCAAGATATATTGTTTAAAATGCACAAAAATTCAATGTATGGCCAATGAGTGATCCTTCTCACCTCCAAATTATGTCATTAATAGATCTGCTATGAAATTCACTGTGATGGTTAATATTGATTGCCAGCTTATTTTCCTCTTTTTATTCAGTCCAGGACCGCATCCCATGGAAGGATGCCATGTGCAGTTGGAGATGACTATTTCCATATCAGTTAACCTAATCTAGATAAGAAGCATGCCCAGAGGCTTGCATCCTAGATAATTCTAGATCCTGCCGAGTTGACCATCAATATTAACCATTACTGTGAGCTTTATAGGAGATCTAGTGTTGAGATAATTTGGAGGTGAGAGGGACCACTCATCCGCCATACATTATTGTCCTCTGTTATCTTCATTCACAATAGCACTGACACTACATCCTTATGAAAAACTCCCTCAAGCTCAAGCCTTACTGCTGTGGAAGTGGGATTCCTGGCAATGTGATGAAGCTGACACTGTTGTCTTCCTGTCCATTGGCTATTTTTCCTTTTACTTGGGTCTTCATCCCTCCTTGATAACGTGGGTGATAATCCTGACTAATCTTAAGTAACTTTGCTAGTTTTATTTCTCCTGCCAGTGACTAGCTTCACTGTAGGGGGACTCTGAGAAGGTGATTTTTACAGATAAAAAAGACACATGGGAAAGACAGCCTCTCTTCAGCTGGTATCTTGTGGATGTCTCTTATAGATCCCGTCAACTCCAGAGTACCCATCTGATAAATGTCAACAGTCATAAAACTGCCAAGTCTCATAAATCTAGGATTTATTAGCTTGCTACTTTCAATAAGACAGCAAGCAAACTGAATTTCATCTTTCTTTAAAAGAATCTAGTAAAACCAATCCACAGTGTAAGTAACATTTTAGTGAGCATTGTTTGGAAGAGAGGTTCTAAATGATGTGATGAATACAGTTGAATCAGTGCCATTATATTTTGTTCATTTATTCATTTAACTGTGAACCAATGTTCTCCTTCGTTTGTGTTTTTAAAAACAATTTAGATGTGCATTCATTGCAATACCACTGTATGAAAAGCCATTTGGCTTCTTATTTGTTAGTTTTCATACATTTCTCACTTTTTTGATAAAACAATTCTTTAAATTTTTTTGTGAACATCATACACAAGCATAGACTTCTCACCATTTCTACCCTTCCCGGTCCCCCTCCAACTCTCTATCTATCCCCCCAGTCTCTCAATCGTCTGCCCTTTCTTTGATTATTATTGTTACACATACATGCACACACACACACACACACACACACACACACATATATATATATATGTATATATTACACTGAGTCTAGTCAGTAGTGCTCCTGTGTTGTTTAGGGCTGTCCTCTTGGAGTTAGATAACTCTCATGGAGCTAGTCCCTAAAGAAAATTTATTCTCTCTCTCCTTTTATTGCCTGTAGCTCTTCATCTTGAGGTGAGACCCCACCGACTTTCATATGCTAACTGATATATTTTTATCTTTGAGGAATCATGAGGACACTACAAACAAATCAGGTCAAAATAACTTTATCTGTTGCAATATTCTTTTGCCTGGAATGGTGGAAGAAGGAGGAGCTAAATACTGCAGATCTTACATGAATTAATACCTTAATTTGTCTGTTACGGTAGCATTCCTTTCAATATGATTTATATGAAATGCTTATCCATCCTTAATCTATAAAAATAATTATTACTGAAATTTATGTTCTCCTCAAAACATCAAAATTCACAAAATATAAATGCATCTTATTGTGTAAGTATAGTTAAGTAACTAGCTGTCAATGACAATGGTTGACTTTTATTTCTTGAGGGGTCAGAGGGTATGCAGGAGGAAAAGATTCAAATGATCAGCTTCAGACAAATCATCAGATTTGGTCCATATGTCACAGTAGTTTACTCCCGCTTCCCAGAAATGCTCGTGGTATTCATTTTGGAACATTATAAAACAGTTGAGCTTTGGAAAGTCTGCACATCATTAGTCAGCAGATGCACAGCACAGTAATCACCACATGAGCACAGCCTATCATAGGCTGGCACTCTGAGAAAGTCAAGTAGAGAGAAGGAGAGAGCCCCAGTGATGGGACTCATCCCTTGGACAGCCCTCTTGACAGACACCCAGTTCATCTCAGAAATCTGGGTTCCACCAACTGGCATTTGTTGGTCAGGAGCAATTTCTTCCAATGCTGCTTCCGTGACGCAAGCAAACAGACACTACTTTTGTTCCACTTCACCCCCACGCCCTGCAAAGTCACAAATGCCTTCTTGATGGGCTGGCTCTGGCACTGAGCAGGCCCCACGGCTTACTTTCTCCCTGACCAACTGCCTCTTGTAAACATGCTGGAGTGAGCAAGAGGGTGTGTGGGTACAGAGCACGATATAGGGCTGTGATTATGAGTGTACTTTTGATCATCACCATCTCAAATTGCATATTGTATTGGGGATGCTGGTGATTGTGGGGCAACTTGTTATTTTTCTATTTAGGGAACAGTTAGTCTGAGTTTACCACCTCCTGACCTCTACTATTTTATCTTGGAAATTGGAGAGGGAAAATGTGGACTACAGTCCTCTGTGCCTGGAAAATAAAAAGAAATAGGATTCTATATCTTCATGCCCAAGCTGTATCTTCAGTTCAAATGAAAAGATAGGCATGGTGTTTTATGTTAAGAGACAGTGTTCACAGTGTTTATGAAATGAAGATTGACTTCATCAGGAATTAGAGGAAGATAGATGGTGTGGAGAGAAAAGAAAAGGCCAAAGAGAGTGAAACTTAGGAAAAAATTCTCAGAGACTTTTAAGCCTGATAGCCCCGAACCCTAGAGTGTGAATCTCACTTATGAGTCTGTCCTCACTGAGAAAGTGGATATGAGCTTTCATTCTCTTTTGCCACATAAGGGAAATGTCGACCCTCAGGTCCTCTTGAACCATAAGATTTTGGGCAAAAGGACTCTCAGATTTGATCCTAGGGAAAAATATCACACAGAAGCCAAAGGAATGGCACACTAAGATGGTCACATGGATCAGAGAAGATCTGAGCAGAGCACTGTGTGCTGCATTGCTGGGCAGAGAGGCTGTTCCTTCAGCCAAATGCTGTCTTATAGCTACCCCTGCTTGTCTCTGTGACATTTCTGAATGTGGTTTTGTGAGCATTGTACAGATACTCTATAAAATCTGTACATACGCAGGGTAACTTGTAGTATGTACTTGAAAACCAATCTGGCAAAAGCATCTTAAGGAATCTTGAAAAGCACTAGAATTAGGGGCATTTGATTTTTGTTGCTTCCCTGAATCCTTAGGTCACCAAAGTCAGTGTCCCACTTGCCTTAGCCTCACTCATCCTTTCAATGTCTCAATACATCCCCTTAGGGAGAGACTTCCAGATGCCATGAGGTAGCAATACCAGGAGTTGGTAACACCTTGACTCAGATTCTCATTATTCAGCAGGTGTTTAGCATCTGCCAGATACAATTCATTTTAAAATATATCTTAATTTAAGAAATATTTTGCAATTCCTGAAGCCAGCAATTTTGCCTTATACTGTTTAAGCCCTCCACTTCCAACATTAAGTAAACTCCTTTGCAATCCATTGTAGGACACTTACTGATGGGTGAATTCCCAAAGTGAATGTCCAGGTAGCATTTTGCAATAATCTTCATTAATTTTCTTATGCTCCCTATGATAATGATTGATCAGATGCTAATCAGAAACATATTTCATGGATAACAGACTATTTAAAAAAGGATGTTACACCTTTTTATTGCCTTTCAGTGACCTTTATGTTACCAAAAATTTGATAAAGAATGGGCAGCCCAATTAGACACAGATATAGATGTGGTTCTATACATGGATACAGATACATATATACATTCATAGATATAGACACAGATGTATACATATAAACAATGCATATATACATACATGTACACCAGGCAGGTAAGAAATGGTGCAGAGGCAGAACACTGGAGGAAGTGAGGAGACACCCATCTTCATATCCGGTCTACTCACACACCCCCACCTGAAGTAACTACACCAAATAATCTGTAAAGTCCCACCAACTCCAAAAGATCCATTAGTTTCTTTCATTCCTTGTAAGGGATAACAGTCCAAGAAGATAAGGGAACCCGTGCGTTCTCTCTGCTCTCAGTCAACACACATTCACACTAATGTTATTTCCAGTGTGTGCAACCTGCAATTTGGATTATGTTCCACCCAGCAGGAGAACAAATATGGAAGGATGATTAACAGATAAGAGGAGGAGATAATGGCAGAGCAGAAAGGAAAGTTGCCATTCATTTATTGAGGATGCACTGAAGAACTGAGCTGGAACAGGACAGCTGGAGGAAGCGTCGATGAAAGCCATAGATTCCTTTTTACTCTTTTTCTTTTTGAGGTAGGGTCTCCCTATAACCCCAGCTGACTTGGAACTCGCTATATAAACCAGGCTAGCCTCAGTCTCACAGGGATCCACCTGTCTCTGCTTCCAAAGTGCTGGGGTTAAAGGTATACCTAGCCCCAGATTCCCTTTTTTAACATGTTAGCCAACGAAGGAGAAAATGTTGGAGTTAATATGGGTTTTCGTTGAAGTAGGCCCTACATGAAGTGTCTCATTACCATCTCTTTCTCCATTCATTGTGTGAGCATCCAACTTGCCTTCCTTTTTAGGAGAAAGCGTTCAGCTCTGATACAGTATTCATGGTTTCCAATTTGAGTTCACTTGTAAACTGTCATGACATAACCAACCTGCAAAGCTGGTTCCTCTGATCAAAAAGTATATATCCCCATCTTGCTTTATCAGGTAACTTTTATGAGGGCATAAATATACTGGGTACAAAAGAATGTACATGAACTTGGAAGCAGGGATATGGCTCAGTTGGTAGAGTGCTTAACTAGCATTCACGAAGTCCTGGGTTCGATCTCCAGCACTACAGCATGATAAGAAAGAATGGTGGTGTGCAACTGGAATCTCAAGAATCTGGAGATAGAGGCAGGAGAATCAAGAATATAAGTCATCTTCCTACCAAGTTGGGGTCTAGCTGGGCTACTTGAGACTGTGTCTCACAAAAACTAAAGAGACCGAGAGAGAGAGAGAGAGAGAGAGACAGAGAGATTGAGCTGTATAATATAAGGTGATCAATCAGTAATCATAACATTTATACATTTGGATTTATTTTTTCTCCCTCAAAAGGAAATACTTGAAATTTATTAATGGTTGCATTTTCAAATGGCTTTCTTCCTCTAATATACAGGTTTGTTTTTGAATTTTGAAGAGATAATCAAGCTACCTGTTCATCAAATTGCTATATAACCTTATATTATACCTTTGTATTCCTCTGCTTAAACTTAGAAAATGTGGAAATAGATTTCTATTGAATAAGGAGGGAGCATAGACTCAGCTTCTTTAATAAAAGTTTTCTGAAGCATTTCTCCTCTAGCTCCAAACTTGTACTAGCTTGCAAACCACTAAATCTAAAAGACATATTAGATGCTCAGGGTAACTAAAGATGCTTACTGAATCCAACCTTACCCTAAAAGTCAGGAAAATCAAAAAGACTTAAAGATCCTAAAGTTCTGGCACTTGAAAAATCAAGCTAACAAATTAAGCTGCTGAAGGAGATGAAAGAGACATTTATGATGTCCCCGGCCCCACAGCATTCATCCAATCAGTGCTTCCCTAGAATGTGCCAAGTGCTGCCCTGGGTTTTGAAGAGAATACCAACTTCTGCTCTATGCCCCATCATTGGTGGACTACACCACGCTGACTTCACAGAACACGATACATATTAAAACAGGATAGCACCAAGCTGAACAATGCCAGCTTTGAAAGGCTACCTTTTAACATCAGGTTAGACAGTTCTTTCTATTTGCCATCTGCTAACCTTTAGATTCTTGTCATTGCTGATCAGGCCAGTTGCCCCATGAGTCCCCATTCCTCCTTCCATCACACATAAAGGACATCTTTGTTTTCCTCCAAGTGAACTCAGCACAAGCCCACGGCACAGTGAAACACTCGGGATGGAAATGAGGTGTCTCTGTGACTGCTGACTCCTTCTTTGGCCCCCATTTATCAAGAGCAACTGACTGAGTCACTAGAAGATGAAATCATTGATTGTTTTGCTCTGTGTTCCTCGGGGTCACGCGCTGAGTCAGTGGGTGAACTGGGATTAGAACTCAGTCTAGTCCTCACGGAAGCAAGCCATTCTACTGTATTTACCCAGGATCTCATGATTCTTAGTCCTTTTGCTCTGGCCTCTAATTGCACTGCGTGTCCTGTAATATCTAAGCGGGAAGCTGCCAGCTAAAATGGTCATTATCCGGGAAATCTATTTAAGCATGTTTATAAGGTCAGATAAAGTGGGTGGTGGATAAGCTAGACGGAAAACAACAAAATCTTTGGTTTAGCTTAGCCAGTGAGGCTGAAGTTAAAGAATGAAGTGTTTTAACATGGAACTAGGCCATCATAGGAAAAGGCACATTAATCAAAGTCATAGTTAAAGGCAGGGATGAGCAGTCAAACTACTAAACCAAGCAAATGATTTCCATTTCTGAAGGTGGTTTGGATTTGACTCATTTTAACTCACTGGACTAACTATTCAAGCAGTGTGACAGAAGAACACCAAAGTCAGACTTCAGGAATGTTTTCCAAGCCCTTATCCCATTCCTGTCAAATGGAAGAGCTGGAATAATCCGGAAGGGGAGCCAGCCTTAACCAAACCCCAGCAGTAACATTGTGCATGATCTGAACAGAAGGAAATAAGGATGTTTGGGGGAAAACCCACAATGTCTTTTGGAACCAACCTAGGATTCCTATATATTGATAACCGTGAAGGTCAGCTCCCAGTCCCCCAAAAAGGCTACAGCTTATAGCTTTGAGTCAACCGCAACCTTATATGACCTCTAGGTTCTGCACAACTGCTTTTGAACATCAAAGAAAAAAGAGGAAGAAGACAGGAAAGAAACAACATACTTCTCGGCTTTTGAAAACACAGGGCTGTGAGTTTTGGTGACTTCGGGTGGCCAGGGAGTGTGTAGACTCTGAGAAATGCTTCCCCCGCAGCGGCATGAGCTGGGTGGGATGCTAACTCACAAAAATGGAACAATTAAGCAGATTCTACGCCACTGAAAGAAACTCAGCCTGGTTACTGTTGGGAAATCTGACGCATACGGACAGGGAATAATTAAATCATAGAGAAGAGTTAGGCGTCCCTTTCTTATGAATGAAATTAATGTAATAACCGTTCCATACAAAATGCACATTATTTGCTAAACTCACCGTTTCACTATTATTTCTTCCTGGAGCTTGATTCGGTTTGGACTACAATTGCAGGTCATTTGTCTTTATGTCCCTTCTAGTCTGTCACAATACTCAGCTCTTTTTGTCCCTTGGACCTGACTCTTTTTTTCTCATATCTAATGAGAAAGGCACTGCTATAAGAAAGAATGAAAAGAAGTTAGAGAAATGGGGAAAATGGACAAAAGGAAGGAAGGAAGGAAGGAAGGAAGGAAGGAAGGAAGGAAGGAAGGAAGGAAGGAAAAAAGGAAGAGAGAGGTTGTAGAATGAGGAGAGACAGGGCCTTGGGGAAGACAGAGCAGCTGTGTTTGTGGACACAAAGGACCTTCCTAGTGCTGTGCTGATCAGTACAGTAGCCATTAGCCACATGTGGCTGTGGATACTTGGAAGGTATGAACCAGGCTGAACCACAACATGCTGTAAATATAAAATTATAAAATACACAGCAGATGGTGCACGAAAAAGTTTTGCAAAGTATCTCCTTCATATTTTTATATGAATTACATGTTGAAATGATAATATTTTGGCTATGTAGGGTTAAATAAAATGCACTGCAAAAATTAATTACACCATTGTCTTTCTTAAGAGGGCTACAGGAAAAATTAAAATTACAGATGTGGGTCACATTCTATTTCTATTACACAGTGCTGTTTTCCATCTTGTTGAGAAATGGGATTGAATTTTACTCCTCCTACTGTCTTTACCACTCACAGGCCCCAGCTTCTAGCCCCAAACTCAAACACCTATATCAGTATGGACCTTTCAACAGCAGGGACAATGTCTGAAGTTCTTTTACTGAGGTAGCTTTGATTGCTGGGGATTGAGGTGAGCCTTCAGGGGCCATCAGCAAGGTGGACCCCCTAACCTGCCCTCCAGAGCTTCTGATTAAGGGAAGTGCTCAGGTTTCCCAGCACAGACATCTCCCTGTCTCTCTCCACTCCAGTGTCAGGGGCTCTGGCACTATGAGAGTCCTTTCTGCCCCCATAGTCCCTTAAAACAGTATTGTTCCCTCCAGCCACTTTTTCAACAATAGATTTATTTTAATTGTTAAGAACTTTCAGCATTATTTTGGGCAGGCTATAAAAATAACAAGTCAGAAAATAAAATCCATCAAAGAAAACATGGCTTCCAATTATGTTTAGGCAACTATGCACCTTGGGTGATAGAGCAACAATCATATTAATGGAAGGTTTTGAGAGAAGGAAGAAAGAGATGAGAGTAGGAGTAACAAAGCAAGTACAACCGGAAGACCCTACAAGGAAGGTGGGAACTTCCCATTCAGTACTAAGATGGCGTCAGCACGTTCTATCCTTGCAAAGCCACTATTGGCTAAGGCAGCAGGCTTACAAATGACAGGAAAGTACTTTCTTGCTTTTCTCCTATCATCCACTACCATGTCAACTGACCTTGGGCAACATATGTGATAGGTGAGTTTCAGTAGATGTCAGCATGAAGACTGGTGAGATATTTGAGGCCAGTTTCTCAAAGCTCCATTCAGTGCTGGAAGGCTCTTCCAACTTTAGGTCTAAAGCTACCTCCCGGAGGTCCATGTCCTTTCAGTCCATGACCTGAGGACTTGTCTTCTTTGTAAGAATACAAAGGAGAGCATTATATTTCTGTACTTAAAATTCAGGCTCTGATATCTGGAAGTGAATCAGAAATACAGCATAGTCACATGCCTAAGATTGTTGACCCATTATCTCTGTCTTGCCTTCAGTCGGAGGACCCATTTCCCAGCCACCCCTTCTATAGCTAGAAATGGATATCAAAATATAAGAGACACTTTTCGAATTAGGCATTGAGGAAAACTTTTAAAAGGGAAAACTAACATGTGTCTGTTCTCTCCTTTTCTTCATTCTATATACGTTCTAGTTAGCTTTCTATTGCTGTGATAAACACAATGACCAAAAACCAACTGGAAAGGGAAAAGTTGATTTTGTCTTAAACTTCCAAGCACAGCCCGTTATTGAGGAAAGTAAGGGTCAGAACCCAAGGGAGGAACCTGGTAGCAGGAATAGAAACAGTGAGCGTGAATGTGGAGGAACGCTACTTACTGGCTTGCTTCTCCTGGTGTGCAGGAGAAAAGCTACTTTTCTTGTATATTCCAGACCCATCTGGCCAGGAATGACTTGGGCCCACAGTGGGCTGGGCCCTCCTCCATCAATTAACAATTAAGAAAATGCCTCACAGAAGTGTTCACCTGATAGAGGAAATTCCTTAATTGAGGTTACTTCTTCCCAAGTGATTCTAATTTGTGTCAAGTCGACAAAAACTACATAGCACAGTCCAAAGTCTAGAAGTGATGTCTCGAGCTTTGAAGTCATCTTGAGCCATACAGTGGGTCTGGGTGGGGGCAGGGCTGATCTTTAAGTTGGAAGACAGCTTTAATGATGGTTGAGAAGAAAGGAACATCAGTGATCTTGTGGACACCCCTACAGCACTGGGCTCCCACCTCCTTCTTTTCCAGAAGAGAATATAAGCTTCTAGCTTTAGCCACTCTCATTTCAGGTTTTGTTATAAAATATCCAACTCAATTCTTTATTTTCTTTCTTTAAATGTGTATTTTTATGCATTTCACACGAAACCCCTCATTCATCTTTATACCCTTTTCCCATTTGAAGCTCCCTGTAGCACCCCACCCCCAGATTTCATGCATTCTGTCACATAAGTTAGGGCTTATCAAGTCAAAGTAGATTCAAACCACGTCTATGCCATCTCCAAACTGAGACTTTGTGCTATGACTTGGATACGGTTTGATTCCTAAAGATTCATGTGCTGGAAGTGTGTATTGAAGTCATGAAACCTTTAGGAGGTAGAGCCTGAGGAAGGTAATTAGGTCAAGGGGACTCCACTTCCACAATTAGAGCTATTTCACAGGACTAATTCCAGTCTAGAAGAGGAAGAGTATATCCCTAGAGAGCAGGTGGTTCCAAGAGTGAATCTGGCCCCTCCTCAATCCCTTGAGTCCTGTCTCACCATGTGACTTTTTTTTCTCTACATGGCTGGACATGCATAGGCTTTCATCAGGACATGACACCAAGCTCTTCAGACACTCCAACCCCCATACCTGTGAGCCACATTAGTATTTTGGCGAAGATCCCAAACAGGGAGACTTTTCTAATGTGGCACCAAGGGACTTAACGACAGATACTTGTTCTTCATGTAATGATCAGTTGATACTTAGGAAGGGCTCAAGAAAGCACTCTGTTATACTCATGGTCCTAGATTCAAGGATTGTAGCAGACCAGACAAGGCCATATAGGAAGATACCAGCGTGGTCAGAATGCAGAATACAATGGGGAGTGGAAGGCTGAGCCTCAGCCAGGTTCTGAGCTGTGCAGAGGTCTCTGGTCATCTGGTACTAGGACCTGAGATAATTAAGGTAGAGGAGTTTACCCCCTGGGGTGCACAGGCCAGAAAGAAAGACTTGCTAAATTTGGGTGCATATCAGAGGCATGTGACCATGGAACCCTTTGCTATTGCTAAGACTCAACTTCCTGGGCAGTAGCCTTTGCCCAGTCAAAAAGGATTCTCCTTTTAGGTAGCTACTATAATTAACACATATCATACAAATGAATTTCAGCGAGAATTTCAGTGCATGCATCCATCAGGTCCCCCTGCTCTTCTCTACTCATCTCTCCCTACACAACCCACTGGCACATACAGTGGCCTGATGGGTTTGCTTTGTGTGACTGGTGTGTATGTGAAGGTGTAAGGAACAAGGAAGGAAGGAAATCTCTGGAAACATTTGTGATTCGTTGTTCTCTGGGCAGATCACAATAAAAGGGAGTTTTGCATTTATCTGCGAGTCATGTTCTTCTTTACCTTCCAAGGAAAAGGCTTACTGGAAAATGTCTACTTCTGAGCTGAGCGTGTTTCTAACATTGTCATAAAAAGCAAGCAGACTGAAAATGCGAATGGATTCAGAGAGGTTTTAAACATGCTCAGAAAAATACAGTACCTCCTCATGAAGACTGCAGAGGACACTGTCCTCACTTCTAGGTGAGACTGGATTGCTAGTCACCTGGTCCAGGTTTTAACCAACCTAAACTTTGTAGGGAAGTTCAGTGTGCCCAGGTGAAAGTGCACTGCACTTGCCAGCACTTCCCTGCAGACACACTTTGGCTCATGAGTTCTGAACAGAAGTTTCCTGGGTGGGCCTAAGAGACTTCAGGGAACTATACTAATTACCACCAAAACTGACAAGTCACTTGAATTTTGTTACTTGTAGCTGAAACATTTCCTGATTCAGTTTTCAGAGAGATTTCCCTTGTTTTCCCCTAAACATCTTTGGTGCCATGGCTAGCAATAAAATACAAATGTATATTCCTAGGAATTTTCTAAATCAGAAGAGAATTTAAATTTGCATGTTCAGGAAAAGGCAAAACAAACTGTCTTTGTCTATGACATTCTTTTATGTCTTTACAGTAACTTGTTACTATTTTGCTTTTTTATTTAAAATTTTTTGTTTATCATAAATGATATAGCTAATTTTTAAAAAGTACACACAATTTTTTTTCCTTTTGGTATGGTCTGTTTTTTCTTTTTCTTTCTTTTTTGAGACAGGAGACCCAGCTGACCTGGAACTCACTATGCAGACCAGACTGACCTTGATCTGACAGAGAACCACCTATCTCTGGCTCCTGAGTGCTGGTATTAAAGGCATGCACCATCATACCAGGCTAGAAATTCTTACATACATGCAGACATAGAAAAGCCTTCAGACAGTCTATGGGTTTAGAAAATGCATGGCATATATCCTTGGAAGCTCATTAAATAGGGATTATTTTCTTGTCAATTTAGGATTTCAAATGGGTCATTGCTATTGCTTATTTCAGGGAATATCTCTTGCCAAAGTAACTCTTGTTAAGTTTCCAAGTCCAAAGGTTATGCATAGATACTGTGGAAATTAGCAAAGGCCACCATTTAGTCCATCAAACAACTCAGTTATGAGTATGGATGACCAACTGAGATTGATGAAGCTCACCCATATAAGTTAATCTCAGATAGAATCTATGTTAATCTATGTTAATGTACATAACCCAGTAGATTTCAACCTTTTTCCTTCTTATAGGAAGGTGAGATCATCCTTCTCAGAAAAGCTCAGAGACATTCCAAGACAATTTTGAAAAGATGGCATGCAGACTTCAAGAAGCATGAAATTCTCCCCAGATTTTGAAGAGAGTTTGATTACAGGTTTGACTAAAGAACAGAGCCATCAAACCATCGAATTTTTGCCTGATGCTGTGTCTACAGAACATCTCAGCAGAGAGAACAAATATGCTCTATAGTAAAATTTTCACATGTAGAGAACTCAACCACTGGTTCTTTCCATAAACCATGTCTTCAAGGACCCAACAACCAATTTTTCCTCTCCTAATTGCTATTATATAGCAATAAATCTCTTATATGGAAATAATACAGATATAACTGCATGGCATATGTAGACCATGTGTTGAGCAAACCCATAAAAATGTTTCATTTATGGTTTGATGAAAGGCACAATAACCTTCCAAGAACATTAATCATTAATTTCGGAAATGCAAGTTTTATATGTTACTTATTTCAGTACTAGGGTTGTGCTCAGTAAAGAAATGGCAAAGAAACGTTCACTCATTCAAAGACTTGTTTAGTGAGCAACTCCGATGTTGTAATTTAAGCATGCCCTCCTTGGCTAGAGTAGCATTGGTATGCAATAATGTTAAAGATATTTAAGTGGCAGAAAAAGAATTTGTACCATACCTTGAGATTTTTTTTAAAAGAAATATTCAAGAAAACCCATTTTGAGGTAAAGAAAGATATTTTGTCACCTTTCTAACTAATCTAATATCCCTGAGATTGAGGTAAGACTTGTTAAGATAAAAATAACAGAAGTTCGGGAAAACTAGCTGCAGTGGTTTGAATGAGAATGCCCACCATAGATTTTTAGTATTTGGACATTTTGTCCCTAGTCGGTGGTGCTGTTTTTGGAGGTTTTAGGAGGTGTGGCCTTGCTGGAGGAAGCATACTGGAGGAACCTGGGGGCAGGTTTTTGGAGTTCCCAAGCCTTGCCAGAGTTCCAGTTGCCCTCTGCTTCCTGTGCCTACTTGAAGATGTGAGTGTTCAGCTTTCTGCTCGAGCTACCTCTGCTGCCATGCCTCCTCAGCCATTATGACTCTAATTCCTCTAGAATCGTAAACCAAATACTCTTCCTTCCGTAAGTTGTTCCATAAAACACCTTGTCATGGTGTTTTATCACCACAACAGAAAAGTGACCGATACACCAGCTTAAGCACATTTGTGCATCTCTAGTGAGAAGTGCATCTGGGCCTCATGAAGAATTAGAAGAGAGGGTCTGAGGAGACAGCTCAGTTGACAAACTGATTGTCTTGCATAAGGATCTGAGTTCCAGTGCAAGAACCCACATTAAAGAAACTGGGCATGATATTGCACACCTGTAATCCCAGTAGTGAGTTCAGACAGCTAGATCCCTGAGACCTATTGGTTTGCCTAGTCTGCTTGGAAAATTTCAGGCCAGTGAGAGACTCTGTCTGAAAAGAACGTAGATGGTGACTGAGGAAAAGACACTTGAGATAGCCCTCTGGTCTCCATATATACGTACACACACACACACACACACACACACACACACACACACAACTAGAGGCAAAAGTGTGCAGCTGTCAGAACCAGCTCTTCTTAATTTCTTTGGGGCCATGGAGCTTTTTTGTTTCACCTTGTGCTACACATGGGCATTGTTCTTCCCCTTTCCAAATCTCAACCTTCTCTGCTTCTCCATACATGTAGAGGCCCAAGCCCAAGTTTACATCACAGTCTGAATCCCAAAAGTCAGTAGGATCTGCCCAGTATCTGAGAATCCTAATGCCAGATTCTGGGAAGAAAACGAAGATTCAGTTGTTTCAGCCTGGATGATGTCTCCCAGCAGTCCAATCAGCTTTGCCAAGGAAGGAGAGACAGAGAGACACAGAATAAATATACCTAAGATGCCCACGGCTTCAAACGGGGAAGAAGGTTCTCAGAGATGGAGGGCAAGGGTCAGGCTGCCACCTCCAAGGCTCTTCTTCACTTGAACTGAACAGAAACCATAGTCAAGTCCAGTAGGCAAAATGGTTCAGTGGGTAAAGGTCCTTGCTGCCAAGCCTGACAACCTGAACCATACCCAGAACCCACACGGAAGACAGAAAGAACCAACACCCCCAAGCTGTCTTCTGACCTCCTCTCTCTCAAATGATGGCACAAACACGCTCACACATACATAAAATAAATAAACAAAAAATAACCATAACAGTCCAGTCCCAAGCTTCAGTCAGCTTTACAGGGAAAACAAAAACCACCTATTAATCTCTTGAAGCAGAGTTGTAATTCACGGTGAGCCCTGCTTGGTGCTGTAAGGCAAAGCCACCTCTCTGAGCAAAGTGGAAGCAGGTGACACTTCTTTTTAAAGGTCATATTTTAAGGTGTACGTTCTCACGCAGTCAGCTTAATTCTGCGCACTCTCTACCAGATATTTTGCATTCCCAGGTCTTCTGCGTGACTACCCTTGTGCTGAAACACATTGCTCCCACAGAGTTGTGGATGTCTTTGCTTGGCTTGGAAACCTGTCCTTGCTACCAAAATATCATTTCACCCTAAGGGGCATGAGCTCAATTAGGGTCAGAGCTTAAGTTGCCTAATCATTCACCTTCCCATATAGACCAATATTCGAATCTATTTCTAGTTTTCTGGTATCATTTTCAGGAGCCAACTCTTTGCCTTGCCTGTGCCCCTTTCTTGTGGTTGACTCAAGCTAACTCTGACCCTGCAAAGGCAACAGTTTCTATCAGACTTCTTCCTATTTGGGAAATCATATCAAGCCTTAACCTCACTGCTCCGATTCTTGCAAACCAATCTCAGTGAAAAATTAAGAAACTGATGAATATTCAAATGAAGGGTGTAGACACAATGCATTGATTGCATAGAGCCCTCTCCCACACATGAGCAGCTGATTTCTTTCTTCTGTTCTCATCAGACAGTGTTTTTCAAACTAGGATAATATCTGCATCCTCTAGGGATGTGACCTCACTTAGGGTCTCATATTTTATCAGTGAAGATAATAAAATAAAATTAATTTGAGTTTGCATTAAAGTGTTATTAAGATACTATTTAACTAGAAAATATCTATGAAGTTATTTTCAAAATACATCTACAGAGATAATCATTACTCTTTCAGTGATTCTATGAGAGCAGTAATAATAAAATTATAGTAAAATATAAGGGCTAATAATTATTATACTATTGAAAAAGATTATCCACCCCATCTTAAAGGTGAGCAATCTGAAGTTTGAAAGAATTCGCTTTGTAATAGAGCTGCAGTTTTCCAAACAAAACTAGCCAGCTCTGTAGGATGGATGAAGCTATCAGGTTGAGGATGTAGGTAGAGTCCTTGCCTAGAATGCACAAGGTCCTTAGTCCAAACCCCAGAACTTAAAACAAAACACAGTGACTCACAAGTTCCCTGATATCTCATCTAGCACTGATATTTCACTTCTATTTATTAATTAATGAAATCACTCCAATAAAAGACACAGCTTAGTGACAAGTCTGAGGCTAAGAATTCAAACTCCTTTTCCAGATCCATTGATGAGGAGTGTGGACATGTCATGAGATAGGACAAAACTAATATGTTACAAGGCCAGACAGAGAGCCTGAAGTTGCTGAATTAGAGCTTCCATTTCTCAGGTTATGACGATCTCCAGAGTGAATTACAGAAGACAGTGTAAATATTCTGAAGCTGAAGCTCAGCTTCCATTGGCAGAATCTTAGCAACAAGTGGAATATTTGAAGCAGAGCAAAAAAAAGTTTATCTTTCAAGCTGTAAAATGGTCATGTTGAAAAGTTCCATCCGTTTTCCAGCCAAGTGACCCAAATAGAGTTACAAATGCAGGTGGACCTGGAACAATTTTTCAAAATAGAAAAGCTTTTACATGAGATGTATTTTTCGCAAAGAGCCTCTTTGGATCGTGGCTTGCTGAGTGTGCCAGAGGCGCGCACTGGGACTGCTAAAGCCTGTGCCTGAGCTGCGGCCGGGCCTCCTGCAGGGACACAGGGTCAGGCACTCAGGGACATGGACCTGCTCCGTCAGTAAGATAACTTACTCTTCTAGACCAGCTGTGAATTTGGCATTGCTTGGCTAAATCCTTAATCACATTTAAATGAAAACCGTGAAGAAAACTGCACAGAGTGCCTGGAGCCTCACGTCCACACCAGGCAAACTGTAAGACTTTAAACCATGGTCTCAAAATTGGTTGGGGTGTTTTTTTTCTATCTATTTCTTTGTTTTAGCTTTTGTTTCTGAGACAAGGACTCACTGCCTACCTCAGGCTAATCCGGAACTTGCTATGTAGTCCCCGCCAGCCTCAAACTTGGATTTTCTTGCCTCACCCTCCCTGGTGGTGGGATTTCAGAAATATGTCCAACATCTGAGGTGTCCTAAGAACAAAAATAGCTTTACTGTGAGATCATAAAATTTGCCCATTTAAATATAAAATTCAATGGTTTTGAGTCCCAGACCTGCGTAGCCTCGCCGTACTCTAATGGTAGAACATTTCCATTGCCCTTAGAAGAAACCCATTTTTGGGCTCGGATGTATTTTAGTGTTAGAAATTACTTACCTAACACGTGCAAGTATGAGTTCAAACACATACACTGCAGAGGGACACATCCAAGCCAAGAAAGAAACCCCTTCCCCACCCACACGAACCCCAGCCCTGAGCAACCACTAATCTTTCTGCCTCTGTACTCTTGTCTGCTCTGGATATTTCACATCAATGAAGTCATACAACATAGTATTTTGTCAATGGCTTCTTTAATTATCACCATGTTTTCAAGACTCGCCCATGTTACAATACGTATCATAATTCATTCCTTTTCATTGTCAAATAATGTTCCATGATAGAAATCTACCACACTTTGTTTATCCATTCATCATCTGAAGAGTGTTTGGTTTGTTTTCACCGTAGGGCTATTGTGAATAATGCTACAAAGAACATTCCCACGCACCATGAATGTCCTCCTTTCATTTATCTTGGTTGAGAGCCAGAAGTAGAGCTGTTAGCTTACTTGTACAGTTCTTGTTTTCAGGACTCATCTGTTTTCCCAGCATCCACAACTCTTTACATCTCTATCAGTGACACAAGACTGTTCTAATTTCTTCACAGCCTTGTTCTCACTGGCCACGGCATGTTCACACAAGTGGTCCATCTCTCCCAATTGCTCTTCCATGTAGTTTCAGCAGATCTGGATCCCTTTAATGGTTCCCTCATGGGTGCTTCTGAAGGAGATCCCTGGTGATGACTGAACCATGCCGGGAAAGGGACTTCCATCCACTGACCTCCATCCACTGACAAGCAGGTGAGAGCACAGTGCGTGTTTGTGTATGTGTGTGTGTGTGTGTGTGTGTGTGTGTGAGAGAGAGAGAGAGAGAGAGAGAGAGAGCCAAGAAGTCCATACACACAGGCCTCAGTAGAGCCTTGCTGGGGAAGACAGGCAAGGAAGGCAGGTGCTCTGGACTGAGCTTTTTTCCAGGTTTGATATATTCTCCACAGGGAGGAAGCTAGACCTGTTTGGCTTTCTTTGAAGGAACTGGAAAAAGCACCTGAAAGTCAGGAAAGGCATTCTGATAGCTCTTGATAGCCAGGGTTGTGGGTCAGTAGAAGCATGGGGTTGTGCTCCTGTTTATTTTCTGAATTCTCTGCAAGTGTGACAAGTGTAAAGCTAGGGAGATTATGTGGGAAATTCTCAGACATGTCAGAGACATCTTTGTATATGCGGAACACACACACACACACACACACACATACACACACATCAGTTATCTCAGGGTTTTTCTGAAAAAGAGGTGATCCCTAGCCTGGAATCAGACCTTTGGGGAGATCACTTTTCAGTAACAGACAAAGGCAGGACGGCAGCATCATGCTCAGCTGCACTGGGGAGGGTCAGATACCACACTATCTATGTGGGCTGGCAACCACAGAGCTCAGGTCCTCTGACCAAATCCCAAGCATTTCTGAGGTGAGCTGTCCTTACAAGGCCACAAGTACCCTGCAGCTCCTGGCATTTCGGTATTTTCAACCATTACTGGTATTGGAAAAACCCTTAGGGGAAGGGACTTTATGTGGTGATTTTGCATAGAAAATAAACTCATGTCAGGTGGATGAGCAGGTGAACAAACTTTTTAATATCTTTAACTTTACAGAGAAGTTCAGTTTTATATATTATCTGCTCCGAATCACTGGGTAAGAACAGGATGACGGCCGGTCCTAGCCACAGACCCTTTATCCTCTGTTCATGACATCATTTTGAGCATTCAGACAGAATTAAAATCAAGAGTTGGCAGTCTCCGTGGCAGTTGAGGCTCTGAGTGGCCTATTCCTGGACTGCTGCAAACCCTGCGCTGGGATCATATGCAGTAACAGTGCTGATAACTAGAGAGAAGTGACTTTATGAAGAGAGGTGTTCAACAAAAACAAAACGTGAAGTTCAGCATGGTATAAAGCAGGATTGGCAGTTCAGGTCTGTAATCCCAGCACAGGGAAGCAAAGGCGGGAAGATCAGCTATTCAAGGATATTCTCAGCTGCATAGCCTGAGCTACATGAGAATTTGTCTTTTTTTAAATTTTTTATTTTTATTTTGTGCGTATGAATGTTTTACCTAAGTGTATGCAAGTGTACCACATACAGGCAATGCCCATAGAGGGAGGCCAGAAGATGGTGTCAGATCCCCCAGAATTGGAGTTATTGGCAGTTTTTGCCATCCCTTCCAAAGGCAGAGGCAGACAGGCAGATCTCTGTGGGTTTAAGGCTAACCTAGCCTATGGCTATCCAGGGCCCACAGTGACAGTCTGCCTTTAAAATAACAGTAACAGCACACACAGAGAAAAGTGCACCAACCCAAACAAAAGCGGGAAAGCGGGCACTTTAGAAAGAAAACATTGCCCCAGGGCAATGGACTTAGAGCTTGGAGGTCAGTTTAACCACTCCCCAAACGCTGTCAACCCCCAAGCCACTTGGAAACTTCTGCACTTTTGAGATAGGAGACACACACACACACACACACACACACACACACACACAGCCATGACAGCCCTCTCAGACAGCACTTGGCAGGGAAACTCCCCCTGTAGAGCCCCACCAGAGGTGTGGTATAATTAAAGGGGGATAAAATATTTCCCTGCAGAGTCAAAGTCAATGCCAGTTTCCAGCACCGTGGGAGTTGCTTCTTTGTGCTTCCCATCATCAGGAAGAATATGAAGTGCTAAGGAGGAATAAAATGCCTCAAGTCAACCCACCTGGCTGCTCTTCTTGTAGACAGGATGCTAGAAGCCATGGAAGTGAGGCTATTATTTTAGTCTCTTGGAGTGCTTTTTGCCTCTACTCTTGAGAGGTCAGAGTTTGGGGAAATACTAGCTATGTACCTTACAAATCTCAAGAAGAAACAAAAATACAGGCTTCTTGTTTTAAAAAGACTGGGAGCTAGCAAGATGGCTCAGTAGGTAAAGGTTCTTGCTACCAAGCCCTGCAGCCTGCGTTTGATCTCTGGGGTCCAAGGTGTAGAAGGAGAGAATTGACTCCACAAGTTGTCCTCTGAGCTCCACCCTCTTACCCTCATACACAATAAATAAATAAAATGTAATAAAAACAAAAATCTAAGAACGCTAGAGATAAGGATCTAGCTAGATGGTAAAGCCTTGGCCTAATGTGCACAAGGTTCTGGGTTCAATCCACCAACTCAAAAATACAATAAAATAAAATTAGTAAAGAATTTAAAAAATGACAGCAATTAAAAAAAGAAGTCTGAAGAAGAGCATCAGCCTAGCCCAGGCCCTCCTGAACATGTCCTCTAGCTTTGGGATGGCTTTGTCTCAGGAACAAAGCCTCAGTGGCAGTCAGGACTCTGTATTCTTTCGAAGCAATGCTTCTGGAGGGAACTTTTCCAGTTCTGTCCTCGAGATTAAAGGTAGTTTCTCCTTTTAGCCCTTGTCAATCCAGCCAAGGAAAAACCATGAGAATGTCATTGAAAAATAAGAAGGCAGCCATAGAAGATACTAGGGCATGTGTGTGTGTGTGTGTGTGTGTGTGTGTGTGTGTGTGTGTGTGTGTGTTTGTATTATATGTGTGCATATCTGGGGGGGGTGAGTCAACAGGCATATGCAAATACATAAGTGTGTGTAGAGGTAAAAGTACAACAATGTTCAGTGTCATTTTTCAGTCACTCACTGTTCACCTTTTTTTTGACACACAGTTTCTCATTGATTTTACTTAACATGTAGACTAGGATGATTGTCCAGCAAGAGCCAGGGATCCATCAGTCTCCACCTTCCCAGCACTGGGATTACAAGTGCACACCACCAGACCCAGCTATTTTTACTTGGGCCCTGAGGATGGAAATCAGTCCCTAGACATTGGGGCTTTTATTTTAATTCATTTCTTTATTTTGCAGTTCTGATAATACAACCAGAGCCTCCCACGTGCTAGGTCAGTGCCACATCACTGAGCTATAACCATAGCCCAGCCCCAGGGTACTCAGATCTCAGGACTTAAAGATAACATTTGTTTGTGGGATCTTTTTCAGATTCTGTAAATAAAGCTTGTTTATTGAAGAAATATAAAAAGTACTGGAAAGCATTTGAGATCTTTACCCAAATTACCAGCAACTCAACCACTTGGATGTAGCCACTGGTTACATAGCATTATATGTCTTTAATTCTACATGTGTTTTACATATGTGTGTATATACATATATTTTCTAAATTACTGTTGTATAACCTTTTTAACTTAAGATTTTAATATTTTCATTTGTTCTAGACTATTTTTAATTATGTCAGCTTTGGGGATTGCAAGACAGTCACATATATACATATCAAAATGCATTTAACACATGTATATATATAACTTATATCATATTATGTATGTGTATACACAGAACAAAATATACTTGAAATGAAATATATATATATATATATATATATATATATATAATGTATTGTCATTATTCACAAAAACATCACAGCCCAAGTCTGGCCACAGTGAACAAACTGAAAACAAAATTCTTTTCTGTCTTTGTTACTTTTCAGGGGGCAAGAAGATAGGGTCTTATGTAACCCAGACTGTGCTTGAACTCCCTATGTGGCCAAGAATAACTTTGAACTTCTGATACTCCTGTCCCTACCTTCTAAATACTATGATTACAGGCTTGTCCACTGTGCCTGGTTCATGCAGTTCTGGGGCTCAAACTCAGGACTTTTTTCCTGCTAGATAAGCACTCTACCAGTTGAACTACAGTCCTAACCCCCATTAGAATATTTTAAAATACAGAGTTGAATATCAGCACTGAGGATGTTGAGACAGGAAAGTCCTGAGTTCAAGTCCAGCCTGAACTACATAGTAAAACCCTATCTGAAATAACAAACAGACAAACAGCAACAACAAAGAGAGAGAATGGAGAGATGGCTCACCATTAAGAGCACTGGCTATCTTTCAGAGGATCTGTGTTCAGCTCCCAGGGCCCATATGGCAACAAACAATCATCCATAACTCCAGGTTCAGGGGATCTAACACCCTCTTCTGGCCTCCAAGGACATTGCGTGACAGGGGAGTAATTGCAAACATGCAGGCAAAACACTCGTACTTATAAAATAATAAATACTTTAAAAGATGAAACAAAAGATAATGCAAAGAGTTGAACTAATTTTTTTTTCAGCTAAGATTAAACACCTGTTCTCTGAAACAATTTGACTTGTGCATACTTGGTGTCCATGCCATAATCAGTTCACGGAATGCCATCCTCTTGGGTCGATTAGTAAATTGTATTTCTTGATATTTGCATGTGTGGACTCCTTTGGAATCCACAGTAGTCCACGGAGGAGCTCACTAGCATCATTCCTGCCCATCGGAGAGTGTTTCCTCACTTAGTGACAGTGGCGGGGGTGGTCAAGAGCATCCAGATTAGAAAGAACAACACCAATAACACACCAAAATGTTTCAAAGAGCGAGGGGCTGTTTCAGAAATGGCTTTTCCTTTCAAAATTCTTTCAACGGTTTAGTCAACTTCTCATAAAATTAATAGTAAATACTTTCCTTAAGGAGTGTGTGTGTGTGTGTGTGTGTGTGTGTGTGCTGGTATTCTGGTATGATTTGTTTTGTGTTATTGAAATATGCTACCCTGGAAAGTGCTCAGCTGTAAATGCCGTTCTTTATAAACATGAGCTGGGCAGCTGATACATGGCTTTGCAGTTCACTTTGAACTGAAGTTTTGTCTCTTTCTGCTGCCTTCTTGCCACAGAGCAAGTGTCTTGGAATAAATACTGTAGAGGAGAAGGTCACAGAGCTGTGAGGGAAACAGCATCTCTCCCAGGGGGCAGGCAGGCTACACGCGTGTGCAGTGCCAGGGCGGTCATGTGCCTTCCCTCATTCATTTTCTCCCACAGCCCTTTGAGTATTGCTAACCCAGTAATTAGAGCAGAACACTAACGGACCACTCAAGCTTCTTACCTGAAATCACAACGCCATTATTAGGCCATTCATTAGATGGCAAAATTGCAATGGGAGCTAGAACCCTTCGTTCTACAAGGAACATTGCTTTTCCAACTAAGCTGCCCATATCCTCGGATGGGAGTAGGGTCCCATTCTGTCCCATTTCTCTGCAGTATTCTGAGGGGGGCTCTGGTACATGGTGGAACCTGGTACCTGTCAGGATGGTTTGCAAACCATTCATTATGTAACAGCATTGACCTGTGACCAGCTCTTGCGCAGTCCTCTTAAGCTGGTAAGTAGGGAGAGGGTGTAGCTCCTCACTGCAGGGTATTGTATCAGGTGCCCCTGCGGCAAACCCAGCACCATGCACACACACGCGTGCACACACCCACGCGCACACACACACAATAACTACACTAGGTTTCCTCTGTCCTCTATCACATCTTTCCTTAGAGAGGAGACCAAGGAACTGCACATCTCTTGAGGTCCCACTGCACCGTAAGGAAAAGGCCTGGAAAATTCATCACATAGCTGCTGTGAGCAGAGCCAGGTTGAGAGGGAGCTTACACTCCTCCCGTTATTATGGGTCTCTCTGCAGCCATGCCCAGCACAGTCTAACCTACTGCTGCTTACAAATATTTGTTCAGCAAACACAAATGAGACCACATCGCCT
The DNA here is from genome assembly GCA_035773235.1 of Eospalax fontanierii. NCBI lineage: Eukaryota > Metazoa > Chordata > Mammalia > Rodentia > Spalacidae > Eospalax > Eospalax fontanierii. The sequence goes on from CM069527.1 coordinate 86,057,069, forward strand.
GGATGTTTGTTAGAAATGTGGATTATCAGGCTAGCTTTGGGCTGCTGAAACTGTATGTGAACAAATCCCAGATGACACCTCTAATCCTCAAAGTTCGACTCCAAGCACCAAAGGACAAACTGTCACTCAATTTGCACATTGCAACCACCTGAAGAGATTCTGAGCTAGATGAATATATGGATCTCTCTGTGAGATTTTGACTGAATTTATGTAGGATGTGACCAAGGTAGAGGGATGTCTTAAAAGTTCCCAGGTAGGACTGCCAAATTTAGGAACTGAAAATACAGAATGCTTAGCTAAATGTGAATTTCAAAAAGTCAATTAATCTTTTACTGTATATATAAATACTGTGCATATTCTAAACATATAATGCATTTGAGATTGAAATGTAACATTCTGCTTTTTACTTGGCTATCCAATCCCTGATGATGCTAGTGTGCATCAAAGGCTAAGAACCGCCTCAGAAAGATGCCTATTATTATGGAAATACTTGTCTCATGATGTCCTGAGTGGTCCTCATTTCAAATGTTCTCTCCCTACAGGTGGCACAGTTCACATTCGTCATCATGGTCCTGAGCAGTCGTTAGATCTATAGAGAGCCCAGCAATGTCAAGAGAAGGAGAGAGAGAGGGGGAGAAAGACAGAGAGAGAGAGAGAGAGGGAAGAAGAAGAAGAAGAAGAAGAAGAAGAAGAAGAAGAAGAAGAAGAAGAAGAAGATCATCATCTGTGAAGACAAGATATATTTAAGATTTAATGATTTTGTCCTGTATCATGTATATTTTACAGGGCTCCCCAAGGATCTGTTACTATATCTGGGATAGGGTCTCATGTAGCCCAGACTAACCTCAAACCTGCTATGTAGCCAATGATAACCTACAACTTCTGGTCTTCCTGCCCCCATCTCCTAAGTGCTAGGATTACAGGTGTATACACCATGCCCAGTTTATGCAGTCCAAGGACTGGAACTCAGGGCTCTCTGCACCGTAGGCAAACACTCTATCAACTGACCTACATCCTCAGAACCTTATTGCATTATTTAAAAAATAAACTACAAAGTGGAAGTTTAAAACTATTTCCCAAATTTAATTAGGTGTCCTGTATTTTTATTTGCTGAGTTTGGCAACCTCCATGAAGCAACTACTCTGCTAAGACCCTGGGGAACTCACCCTGGGAAATTTGTCCTCCCAGATTCAATCCTTGTCTCAACCTCTATTTTTCAGTTCAGACCTCTGAACTTCAGCAGGTCAAATCTGTTAGGAAAATGTAGCTACTCACACTAGCCAAGAATTTTAGTTCATATTTTGCTGTTCCTGTATTTAACTTGAATTTAATAGTTTGGCATTTATCTCAGTTATATATCACATATGGGATAAATTAATATTGACACACATTTGTTGCTAATAAAATGACCCCAAACTTCTTTGTGTTTTCTTCCTTGCATTGTTTTGCAAAAAAGAAAATTAAGACAAACAGTGACTGTAAAAATAGAGACGCAGGGCCTACAGAGAAGCCAGCAGGGACGTAAAACGACTATTTGGAGACTGCTGGCTCCACGTGAAGTTCAGGGTTGTTGATGCTATAGAAAAGATGGAGAGCTTGATGTACCTAGTGTGTTCAGCCAAGTAACACAAACTGAGAAACCTTCACGGACTGTCTGGATTGGAACCCAGTTGGCCAAAAGGGTGTGCAGGAAAAGGAGCAAGATGCTGACCTTGTGCTATAAAGAGCCTGGGTTGTGGCTGGAGCCAGGCCTGCCTCCAGAAGAGAACTGATAGTTTTGTCAGTTTCTTTTGCTGGTATCTCCAGGCCTGATTCCTACCCCACCCTTACAGTGGACCAGGAAAAAACAAAGTTTCTATGTATGCCAGCAGGCTGAATGGATACAAAGTCTGAGTTTTGCAAACTGGATATTTGGGTTAAAGGATTATCCCTTTAGGCATCAAGAAATGAGGAAGAAAGCATATTGGTGCACCCCGAAGCCCAACAGTTGAGAGACTGAGATGGAAGGATTCAAGGCCGATGTGGGTTGCAAGTAAGTTCAAAGACAGCCTGGGCCACATAGTCAGGAGAGAGAGAGAGACAGACAGACAGAGAGAGAGAGAGAGAGAGAGAGAGAAAGCTAGGGAAAATGGAAGAAATAGGAATGTCAACATTTTTCTGGAAGGGTTTATTGTGTTACCATAAGAAGGGCTATTATATTATATTAGTCACTTTTCTTGTTACTGTGACAAAAAGCCACTTAAGAGAACAAGGATTAACTGTGGCTCACAGTTCAGAGGAATCCAGTCCCTGGCGGCAGAGAAGGTACGGTGACAGGACCACCTTGGCGCATGGGGTGTCCTGTGAGCAGAGGAGGGAGAAATCCACTCCTTTCCCCCCATTTTTTTTGGTCCCAGCCTATCAGAGGATGTCACCCACTTCAGGGTAGTGCTTCCGTCTTCAGTCAATCCTTTCTAGAAATGCCGCCATAGACATAGACAGAGGTGTGTCACCTAGGTGAATTGTACCTGGTCAAGTTTACAGTAAAGATTAATCATCACAGCCCTCAATTTTCACACTTACATATGAAGTTATAAAAGTTTGACAAGTTCTTGACTGCAAAAAAAAAATATTCAAAATATTTAAACACATCACCATTATTTAGACTAAGTTCTATGACCACAGCACAATAAAATTAGAAATCTATAAAAAAATGAATTTTTAAAACTATTTTCTCTGTCTGGAAACCCAAAATAAGAAGCCACTAAATAACATTCAGTTTCAAGATAAAAATCAGAGAAGTTATGGGGCTGGAGAGATGACTCAGTGGTTAAGAGCATTGGCTGGTCTTGCAGAGGACCCAGGTTGATGCCCAGCACCCACATGGCAGCCAACAACCACCTGTAACTCCACTTCCAGGGGATCTGATGCCCTGTCCAGACCTCCTTGGGAATTGCATGACATGGGTACACTTACATACATGCAGGCAAATATACTCATACACACACAAAAAAATAATAAATAAAATATGTGTTAATGTCATTTTACAAGGAGGGTGGATAAAGGACTGGCATTGCTCTGAATATAATGTGCAAGGTCAGAGCTATAGAGATGTCTGATTTTATGCAAGGTATCATGCAACAGAAAAAGTCGTTTGCCTCCAGTAGGAGGCAGCCAAGCCTCACCCCCTTCAGAGCCTTTGAACTTACCTAGGAGCCTGTTTTGGGTTTGTTTAGCTTTCTGTGATTTGACAAAATTGTATTTGAATGAACTGTAAATGTTCCCAGTGCTGCCTTCACCCATCCCACATCAGGTCTTCTTAGCAGCAGCCCAAGTGAAGGCAAACACCATATGTAGGGTCCTTCCTGTTCTCCTCCCTCCTCCAGTCTGGAGAAGCTGAAGGAGACAACCTCAAGACAGGATACACATGAACTAAGACTACATGCTTCTCCAGACAAAGTCAGCTATTTTACAAGCTTGTTTTGATTCTAGGAACTTGCTATACCACTGGGAATGTTTTGAGACTTCAGACTGAACAAACTAGAATTCTCTTCTGGACTTATCAAACCTGCTGCTTAACAGATATTTGTGATAAGCACCAGGAATTGGAACCATCTGGTCATGAAAACATAGCAGTTAAGTGTGGGGGGAAAAGTGGAAGAGAGTTATCCTGATCTTGGTCATCTTTTCATTTGGATCTTAATGCCCTTTTTTCTGCTTTGCTTTCAACTATAAGGAAATGATTATTAATAGTGAGGTCATATATATATATATATATATATATATATATATATACATATCTCTACTCTCTATATATATCTTCTCCTGATTAATGTGATGATCTCAACTTCTAAGGAGCAAAAACTGCTTTGCTACAAATTAGTGTTTTTCAGGAACATAAAACTGAAGACCTCCCGACTCGACACATCAAGAGTTACTTAATAATAATTAAAATTCCCATAATTTTGATATCTTCCACAATGTGCCCATAAAGGCCCTGACCATGCACTCTGATAGTTAGTCTTTGATAGGTTTATTTCTTTGTCTGCAAGAAGGAAGTGTTTTTCTTTTCCAAGTTGTAAACAACCAGCAGCCAGTAAAAGATAGTGTTTTAACTCCCACAAAAGCCAAAAGAGAATTTTAGTACATCACAAATCAAAATCCTTTAAATAGCTCTAATAATGGGAGGAGTTAAGGTATTTATATGGAGCTTTGGTGTTTTTTCTAAACATTCTTTTGAAATAAGTTTCAAATCTTTGGCAGAGGCATGAGGCTGAGTTGGGTGTAGTATAAACAGAAGCTATTAACATTATTCTAAGAAGCAAATGCCTTTACTTAAGTGGGTGGCTGTTCATACCCGGGCATGGGGTTGGGGTGTGGGGAAGTATAAGGGATGCTTTTAAATCTTTCACATGCCAAGATCTTTTCCATCTATGAAACAGAATCAAAGATTTGGTTGACAGAAGGGCAAATGCAAATGCTGATCAATACTCTTTACACACCCTTGCATTTTTTTCTTTTTAAAGGAAATTAAAATGACAACATGAGACAGTCTTTCATCTATCAAACATCAGAGAAGTGAAATACATATTTAATTACAAATATATTAATTTTATATATCCACCTACACCTTTAATTTTTCTTTTATGTATAATTGTAAAATAACCAGTTTCAGATATAAGGTCAGACCATTGGGAGTCTAAATTGGGACATTTTACCAAGACAATTGATAGTTCTATTAATAACTGTTTTTTAAAAGCCACACTATTGTGACTGTGATGGTTAATCTTGGCCATTAACTTCACTAGATCCGAAATCAACCAAGAGATAAACTGCTGAGCACATCTGTGAGGGATTTTCTTGGTCTGGTTATTTGAAGTGGAACCACCCACCCTAAACTGGAAGATACCTGCTGGTGGCAGCCCAGATGGAATACGGTCCTCCAAGGAGAGCCTTTGCATTTTGCCTAATGGCCTTCATGACTCACTGGTAGGTTCATCTATCCTGCTGAGGCCACCACTGCCATCTCTGATATCAGAACCCATCCTTCTAATGTGGACAGAAGACCAGCAGTTCTCCAGGAATCCTCCAAATGTTTGCCACAAACCTGGGACTGCTGAGGCATGCAGCCTTGTGATCTGATCAGCCACTAAGTTCTCAACCTCTCCAGTGTGAAGACAGTCATTGTTGGACTAACCATGGCACATAATATAAGCCAGTTTAATAAATCCCTTTTCAATATATTTTCATTTTTTTGGTTCTGTTCCTATAGAGAACCCTGACTACTATAGTGACCCAAGAATTCCCTTTCCAGGACTCACACTGAGGTGGATGCTTTGCTAGGGAAACTCCTCAGGGCCCTGCACGTGAAGGTAAGTGATTAGAGATCTGACTTCAGTCAAGCAAACTCTCCTGGAAGCAGTGGACAGGAAGATAAAGCTGCCTAAGCCTGGGCATCTGCCCAATACTGGCTCTCCCCCATATTCTATTTGTGGGGCACTCCCAGCTCCTTCCAGTAGAAGCTCCTCCTGTTTTGATACAATATGGAGTCCTTGGAAGGAGCTAGGAACTAACTGGCCAATGCTGGAAAAATATCTTTAAAATGTTCATCTTCTCTGACCTGGTATTTCACCTTAGGAATCTGGTAGAAGGAATCAATCTAAAATTTGACCACAAAGAATACTAGTACCATTTATAATATGTAAAAAAGAAGTCCACAGTGGCGTGATGCCATGTTATGGCAAGGCCTGAACAAAAACAGCCTGACTCAGCATCCGTTACAACCAAGAATGGGTTTCTCATCTGTTCTGAGAACTTGTTCCTTCAGATTTCACTTGGAACTGTGCTCTCAAACCAAGGTCTTTCTTTCTATTTATTGAAACAGTATATCTAACATAAAATGAGGAGCTGAACCTAGTCTTATCAGAGAAGGATTTTTCTTACCTGACGTCTGCTGATCCAGAATAGCACACACAGCCATAAGCAGATGTTATTAGTTTAATTCTGCCTGTCTTGTTGTTTACAACATAAATGGGATAATTCGTTGCTTCCAATGAATATTGGCCTCTTTCAACACTTTATATATTTACAACATACACATACACATTGTTCTGGGTAAGGCAAGGAAGGGTCATGAGGGAATAAAGCTATATGTTTAGGTTATAAGAGGAGCCCAAGGCCTAGTAAGCTTGTTTATATCATAAACAAGCTGAGATAGTGTTAAATGATCTTAAAACATAAAATTAGGTTTGACTACAAAGTTGGGTAAGATTACGTTTGCCCAGAAAAGTCATTCACACAAAAGTCTAAGTATTGAAAGTTTGAGAAATAGTTGAATAAATTATGTCTGAGCCACAAAAATTAGAATTTGGGAAGCCACTTAAGCTTAAGATTCTAAATGCATTTTGGTGATAGAGGATTTATGCTATAAAATGTCAAACGGTAAGTAAAATTACATAAAATTATAAATATGTCATGCAGTCAACCACATTTTATGCATGAACCTTAAAATAAAGGGAGCAACTCAACAGTATGAGAAAGCTCTCTCTATAGGGTAAGATTTGGAGCCTGCTTTGTTTTCTTTATATTCTTTTTCAGTTGTTTTGTTTTGAGACAGTCTCATGTAGCCAAGGCCAACCTCAAACTCAAAGATATAGGGAAGGATGAACTTAAATTTCTGATCTTCCTGTATCTCCCTTCTAGGGAGTGGGTTTACAGGCGTTCACGGCCACACCCAGTCTGCACTGCGCTGCTGCCAGCCATCGAAACTGTGCTCCACGTCCATTCCCTTTTATCAGTTCTGAATTTTTGCCTGGCTTCTCATTAAAGTTACCTAGAATATGTCTATCTATTTACCTGAGTCTCAGTTTTGGTATGTGTGTGATGCTGATTTGACTATTTTTTAGTTGAAGAGGAACTAAATTGACAAATGTTCATTAAAAAGTGTTAAAGTTCCAGTAGGCTCCCAGCATCATGAACCCATTTCCTCCCGCAAGGGACCTACTACTGCAACTTGCAGCTCGGGCCCGCTTTAATTCTGGGGCCAGTTCTGGCTTCAGAGGCAAGGGTGGAATTCAGCTGTGTTCAGTATTTACGGTCTGAGTAGTAATCTGCTAGTATTTATCAACTCAGATATCACCTTCACACAGCCCCAGTAAAGTGCTTTGCTCCACTTCGTTAAACTTCTAACTCTGTGGCCAGAGGCAAGGTACCAGGTGCGATACCACACCCTTCCAGGAGGTGCCTCTGCTATTTCCTTTTCATTTTCCCCTATCGAAAAGTTTATGACCCGCTGATAAACTTTCCAGGTGCTGCATACCTGTCAGATTGCTAGTTAGGATAATGGGAGCTTTCAAATGACACTCAAGTCCAGGTGACTCTGATTTAATTCACGGTCAGGGAGGGAGAAACCTGGAATGAGCATTTTAAAAACTCCCTGGGTGATTTTAATGTAAAGCCTTAGGTCCCACTACTGTTCTAGGGTTTCCTTGGATTAAGTCTGTGTGAATGAAGTCTGCTGTCTGTGCTGAGCTCTCACTTAATGAACAAACTGATGAAAAAAGCTTTGCGTCTGTGCCATGGACTCAACATTTCCTGTTTGTGTGTCCAGGTCCTGAGTGATTTTGCTCCAATAACCACAGACATTTGGCTAGTTTACCCTAAGCCTCATTTTCTGTTTTCACAAGTCTACTGGCCATCTCCAAGTCAGTCTGACCCTCTCTTTTGTCCCATTCCTCTGCTTTGCTGCATATCAAAAGCCCATGTCCATGCAACACATCACTAACTCATTCTGTTTATTTCTAACATGAAAGCCTTGGAACAGGGGTCATAAATAAACAAGCTGTCAAAAGTCAGGCTTGCAAGAGAAATGCAGATGTCTCTGGGTATGACCTTGGACAAACAGCACATGCAAAAGTAGAATCTGAGCCAGTGATATGAATCAGTGGGCAAAGGCACTCACTGCAAAGTCTAAAGACCTGACCGAGTTCAATCCACCAGTCCACATGGTGGAAGGAGAGAACAGATTCCTCCTAACTGCTCCGTGTGCTGTCTCAAGTGCACATCTGCACACATACGCAGATACACACAATAAATAAATGTAACAAAAATTGTAATAGAATTTTTAACACAGTTCAGGGCAGACTACACCCAAGGCTCTGATTATCACCATTTGTAGTGTCTACCCATGTAGCTGTGTCTCAGCTCCATCTCCTCACCTTTGCCCTTTCTGCCACTGATGCCTGGAGACTTCATCATGTCTCCCACGTCCTGCAGCATGGCCTGTCTACCCTCTGTTCCCCACAGTTGTACCAAGTCATCAGTGGCTCTATCATGGCTAGTCTGAGTACCTCGATACTCTCTCACCTTGGTGCCAGCCTGCCTGGGTTTGACTCTCACTTGACCACTTTATAGTAGCAAGACTATTGACATGCTGCCTGTACTTTCCTGTACTTTGATTTCCTTATCTACAGATGGGAACAATAACTATGGCACTTATGTTATCACGTAGTTGTACAGATGAGTTAGCTAATATATAGGAACTTCTTTGACCATTTCTAGTATAAAACAAACTCCATTTATATTTGCTGTTATTACTTGTCTTCATACCTTTCTGTTACTAAATGTCTAACTCCTTCAAAAGGTCTTCCAGATCAATACACCTTACCTAATCCTTGACTGTCTCACTCCTGGGCAGCAGCACTGGCTTCTCATCTATAGTGAGAATTACTCAACTGTAATTTCCTATCTCCTTGCCTTTGCTTACTCTTTATTCCCTAAAATTCCTTTGTCCCCATTTCTGGCTGTGGGAATTCTGTACATTCTTCAAGTCCAGCTCAAAGGAAAATTTATTAACTCTTTCATTCATTCTCCAACTTGGAATTACTTTCTTCTTCCCATGGGAGCTATTGGACTTCACTGGACAAACACTGGACATTTGGACCTTACATCCCAGGAGAATATGGCTTCCTCTGTTCTCCTAAATCCTCCAGCAGCCCCAGATTCTTCAGGAAGCTATATGTTCCTAAAGAGTGGGTTCTTGTTCATGTTTTAAACACTGAGCTTTCTTTATTAGTTATATTTTATGACCCTGATTCATTAACAGAATGCCTGTGTAACGGAAGTTTTGTCAAGGTTTATTGAAGAGAACTGTTAAACGTGTGTGGATGCTCTCATGTCTATTCCAAGCTGAAACAGACACGGGGTAATTATCTGGGAACTATAAATAGGGTGTGAAATTGGACACTCAGGACAAAATAGTCTCTTTAAGATCCAAGTGGTCTGAGCTCGGTGTCTACACTGAAGAGACTAATGGTAGTCATCTAAGATATTCACTGCTCTGTGTGTATCAACTCAGAACTTTTCAGTCACAATTAGTATAAAATCTGATCCAAACAGATTTAGACAATGGAGGAAATATGGTACACCCGGCAATGAAGTGGAAAGGTTCAGCAAGGTTTGCTCCACTGACTCAACATGTCACGAAAGGTACAGTTCCAGTCTGTACTTCCTCTCTGTTTACATGTTGGTTTTAACACTAAAGCTGATTCCCTTATGGCCATATGATAGCTACCAGGAGCTTCTGGAAAATGCACAATTCTTGGCAAGCCTACCATAATGCATAACTCCAGTGCGCTCCGTTCATTAAACTGAATTGCACATAATGCAAATGGTGGTCCACTGATTTGTGCAAAGCTATGAATCTTTCCACCAGAAAGGCAGTTTCTCTTCCAGTGGTGTCTGTAGAACAGATAGGAACCCTCGGTACCAGTTGTCCCCCAGGAAACAACTTGTGACATGTACATATCCCATCTTCTCTGCTAGTCTGAACTAGAATGGAACCATTGAACCAAATATGTGAGGCTCCATGTTTTGAAGACTCTGAATTACTGTGTAAACCAGAGTGACTCAGATAGTAGAGTGCTCAGAAGATGGAATTTGCTCTGTTGACTTGATCATGTGCACACACATGCAAATTTTTACAAACATACATGTGTCAAACTATAATGTTAACTTATCAGAGTTGCCAGTCACATCATGGTGGACATTATTTAGTCTCTGCCCATAAGTAGCCAATAATCTATGCTTTTTCTTTCTCCCTCTCCTTTATTACCAAGTCCAAGAGGCTTTCTCTTACCCTATGACACAAATTCTACATAATCTGTTTCCAGAAAGCATCAGTGCTTCTCCTTTATGATGGCTTATTGTATTATGTTTAAGCCATCAACACATATTTAGACATGGAGGTTCTGGTAAAGAAGTTATCTCTGCATTCCCAGAGGCATCTTTCTAACAGTGGCTAAGGGCACACAGGTCACAAAAAAAGCATGTCACAGGCTGATCAGAGACTCATGTGGCCACTCTAAATATCCTAGGGGACAGGCAGATTTTCAAAACTTAATTCTCCTGGTGCTGGAAGTTACTTGAGCCTTGCTCATCCAGAAAGACATGTTTGGTCTCTCTATAAATGAGTGATGTATTTATATTGGATTCTAAGAATTTGAAAGAAGAATTTAAAATGATTTTCCCATGTGTGGTGACATCTTTGACCTCACAACAAAATCTGTGTTTCTAGTTTTACTGGAGCTAAAAATTTCAGATGAGACTAAGGAGACCTGAAGTCTGGGCTCTGTCATTTATTAGTTATTTTACTCTGAACAAGTAAGTCCTTTTACCTCCTCGGAGTTCGGCTTCATTAATCAACAACAGGATGCAGACACTACTTATTAGGTTCCAGTCGTAGGCCAGATTTTATGATATAGATGCTCAAGATATAACCATAAAGGGAACTTCCTTGCCAGTAAAGTGAGTGGGAGGCCCAGTTAGTGTGAAGCTTCCTCCTAGGGTTAAGGACAGCAGGTACATGTCCTCAAGCCTATGCAGCAGTTACTTGTCAGCAACAGGTCATGAGAAGCCCAAAGCTCAGCCCCATTGCAAGAATCTCTGTCCTCTTCCACTCAGTGCAGGGACTGCATGATCCAGGACCTGCAGACCTCTGACTTCCAGTAATTCATCACTTAGTTTATAGATTAGTAGGTTATAAATATCCTATCCAAAATAAGTCATATATTCTCCTTTCCCTAAAGTATATACCCAGAAGAACAGGTGTGCTTTATCTCTTTCCATATAAACATCAGAGCCCGACCCTGTAAGTTCATTTAAAAAAAAAAAAGAATCCAGAGGTGGGTGGTAAATTCCTTTTGGATTGTGGCTGTTCTTGGAGTTGTTCTTGGAGTGATCAGTGATCATCTGGACAGGAGTGGGGAAATTAATCATATTGGAGGTTTGTCTGATGCTATAAACTAACTACAGATAATGGTGCCGGTGGTGAGAACTAACAGGGGAAGGAGAGATGGGGTTGCAGCTGGAGGAGTGGAATCAGACTATTAGCTCAGCCAACTTACCAAAATGACTGTGGGTATGTCATTAGCCCCTCTGAACTTTGACTTCCCTATCCAAAAAATAGGCACAACTTCTTAAAGTTTTTAAAGAAATTACAAGAGATAATGTGTAAAATGTGCTCCGCAGATGTTAGCAGGTTTGCATTTCAGGATTTTTAGAATAAGGACAAAAAAGACCTCCAAAACAGTAACTGGATATTAATGGATCTCATTTTAAACCAGCACACACTGCTTCATTGAAACTCAAGACCTACAAGGCTGAGTGACTCACCCAAAGAGCAATGTTGGATGCCATAACCAATAAGCAAAACCCCAAACCACTAAAAATGGCTTTTAAAGCAGAGGTTAACCATCTCAAATAAGAAGTATAGAGGGTGAACTGTTTTAGAAACACAACTTTATGAAGACACAAAGTTTTCCCTCATGTTGGAATGGTTGTTGCTCCCAACCCCAAGAATCCCATCCTCCTAGGATGAATGAAATCCACAGGTGATGGAGGAGTTGAGAGAGAGGGATCCAGAGGCCATCAGCAGATGCCCTCTTCCCATTAGTCTTAATTGAGTCACAGGCCCATCTCTAAACTAACTGGAGAAAGAAAAGAAAGAAGGAAAGAAAAAAAAAAGGAAGAAAGGGAAGAAGGGAGGAAGGGAGGAAGGAAGGAAAAGGAAGGAAGGAAGGGAGGGAGGAAGGAAGAATAAGGAAGGAAGGAAGGAAGGAAGCAAAAAAAGGAAAGAAGGAAGACCCATTATCATTATCTAGTTAGATGATGCACATGTTTTAACCTGGACCACTTTCCCTAATCATGTTGCTGACCCATGTCTAAATAAAACCAGCATTTCTATTACTAAGGAAAAAGTAAGTAGTAGTCACTGAAGTAGGCAGCCAACAGACTCTGCATTCTTTTAAAAACCATGCCTTCTTAGCATGTGATGACACAGAGGGTGAGGAGTGGCTCTGGTCACGTAAGGAAACAAGTTGATGATATCCATGATCCACTTACAGTTCCTTCTGTGCACATATCTATTTCTTCAAAGCCTGTGACCTTTTGCATTACAGATGAATAAATATTTCAGTCTATAGTTCATTCCCTACGTATAAAGGAATGCTAGTTAAACTCAAAATAATTCCCACACAAGAAAATCAGTTGAAGTATGTGTTTGTTAATTCCTTTTGCTCATGGAGCATGCGCTTGTTCATTTGGTCATGGAGCATGCAATGGTTCTATTTGCTTATGGAGTATGACCTGGTTCCATTGGATAGAAAGTAAGCCTAGTACCAGCATTCATCTCACTCTGCTTTCTGACGCAGGTGCTATGTGATTGGCTGCCATAGATTCACACTGCTGTGCCTTTCCCGTCACATAGGAAATAAACCAAATTAAACTCTTCATTCCTTAAGTTGCTTTTGTCAGGTATTTGTCATGGCAATGAGAAAAGTAATTACTTTGTTACTTAAGAAATAACTAGCCAGTAAAGATATCATTTAAAAAAATCAAATTTGTGTTAATGATTGATATATAAGACATCCTTATGACATAAATACCCCAAATAAGGAAGTTTAGTAGTAGCTAGCATCTGGGGAGGGCTCATCAAGCTACTTGGAGTACTCTTGGATGTATTAACTCATTAAATCTTCCCAGCCTCCTATAGGGCAGCAACAGTACCATTATCTCCACTTCACAGATAAGCAGGAAGAGGCTCGGAGAAGTGAATAACCACATCAAGTACACACTATTAATGCACACAGAGCCAGGCTTTGACATTAGACATCGGTACTCCACTGCCTCAGCTGCCTCAGGAGGAATCACTGCCTGCTATGGAAGATAAAGGTGTTTCTAGAAAGCAAAAACAAAACAAAAAACAGGCGTCCACAATACTTCTTAAATACTTCACCAGATGGGAAAAGTTATAAAGAAAGGCTCCAGGATCCAAATCCCCCATGTTGAGGGTCAGGGACCTAACTGCATTTTCAGTACGTTCCCAGATAACAGCTGATTGCTCAGTGTGTCCACATGCCAAGCGCCAAGGTAGATGCTTAACATGCTTCATCTCACTGCATCTTTATGTAAACTCTCTGTGGCAGGCTGGTACTCCGTACATTTTTTTTTTTCTATTTAGAAATAAGGAAACAGACGCTTAAAGGGCTCAGGTGATGTGCCCAAGGTCCTGATATGAAATGTCTAAACCTTGATCTGTCACGGCTAGGCCTGAGCTGCGCTATGTGAGATCAGGGCCTGGGGGAGAAGTACTGCTTGCTTGCTTGCTGACTTTGCCTTAGTTATCCACAAGCCCCAGTTATGAGGTGGCCCATTAGAGTACAGCCCCACCTGCTGTATCACACTATAGGCTTCTCAGGTTGATGGCCAGCTGGGCAGGTACTATCCTAGAGGACAGAAGGAGTGAACTTCCATGAGAGTGGGTGTGCAAAGAAGGATGTGACTGACCTGCACCAAGGCCCTGTCAGAATACAGCATCCCTCAGGAAAGTCCCTGGGACCTAGAACCTTCTCAGGCACACAGAACCTGAGAAGATTTCAGATGGTTTAATTCGTGATGTTCCCTCAACAGTCATGAAATTAAAAATTAAAACAAAACTAGACAACAAATTAGAGGAGACTCACTAAAGCTCCTTTTCATCATGTGACTTTCATGTTATTTTGAAATAAATACTCTGTTCTAGGAGCACTGGCTTTTCTTCACTGCTAATGTCCTGCTGTATCATTGCCATCAGCTAACGTTTCCCTCATGGTAAATTATGGCCAGTGTGTTTATATGGGAAGGGGAAAATTTCCTGCCTCAATTTATACTAAGGTGTCAATATGATAAATACCAGGATAAGAAGGCAGCTACGAGATAGACTCTCTCTCTTTCTCTCTCTCTATCTCTCACCACACACACACATACACACACACACACACACACACACACACACAAATATAACTTGAATAATCTAAGGCATAAAACAGAAAATGGAGAGAAGATTTTTTTGTAAGGAAGTCTTTGTGGAAATCATCGAGTGTCCTGCCTTTACTTTCTCTTTCCTGGACTCCTTTCTTAGAGCCTGATGTGTCCTTATTGCAATAAGGATTGTGGCCCTGATGTCCAGGGAGGTTGTGGAGAGGAATGAGGAAGCCAGGTAGCTTCGGAGGAAGGAGGCTGAGGACCACCTCTTTTTCTGGACCAATGAATGCAACAGATCCAGGTCAGAGTGGAGATATACCCACCCACTGGTTCCAGGGAGCTGAGGGAAAGAGGAGCCACACAGGGAACAGCCATGGATCCCTCAGGCATAAATCCCACTAGCATGTGGACAAAGGAAGCTTTAGTACATGCCAGGCCCCAAGAATCCGATTCAGAAGCATTCTGCCCTTTGTCTCTGTCTGTCTTCCAGCCACTCTACCACCATTACTCTGAAAGGAGAAGAAAAAAAAAATAGCTGGAGAAATAAGGCAGCACTGGCCAGAATACCCACAGCACCATGAGGGGCCTCAGGGTGGAGAGGAGATCTGCTGCTGGATCAAGCACAGACTGTCTATTATTACGTACATAGGCGTGCCATCTTCCAATTCAAGACCATGTGACCTAAAAGACTCAAGCTGCCACTTTAATGAGAATGAGCAAAAAGTCTCAACCGGCCTGATATTTCATCTAGATTAAGGGAACAGGTTCGACTCTCCCTGCACAAGTTCAGAGGTATCATGGGCAGTAAGAGTACAGTTGTGTCTTAAATGCATCACAAGTTTCTCATGTTCCATAATCTGGTCTCCTATGTGTCCAGTACTTTTTGCTAGGGACTTTACTTGAGGATGATTTTGCTATCTTATATAACTGGAATCTTAGATCAAAGACCAGTTGCTCCATCAGATCAGGTCCAGCTACTTGCCCCCAAAGATCCAAACAGCTGAAAATTAAGTAGAAGAGAAAAAAGAAAGAGATTTATTTCAATGTAGCCACTCTGGGAACAAGAGAGGTCTAGGGACCTAAGATCCATCTTTGAGTGCTGGCAATAGCTTCAAGATTCCCCGGGAAAGGACTAGTGCAGTGGGGAGGGGTATGTACCATCAGCCAATGACGGTCAGACTATAGTCTGGATGATAAGTGTCTTGGGACTGATTATGCAGAGTCCTATTGGCACCAGAGGGGTCACTGCTTTGGGGACACATTAGGCTCCTATCATGGGGTAGATGGGCAAGGCAATAGGGGTATCCCTAGAATAAAAGGTATTTGGGAAGAGCCAAGACTTAAAGACAAAACACAATAGAAAAAAATAGAGTGAGTTAAGATAATGATTGGGCCTGCCTTTAAATTCCAAATTTTAAGGAGCCCCTCAAAGTTTCAAACAGTCCTTTTGGGAAGTGGAAGAGGTTGTTCATTAAACAAGGTCTTACTATATAACGCTGGCTGCTCTGAAACCCACAACATAGACCAGGCTGGCCTTGAACTTGCTATGATCCTCCTGCCTCCACCTCCTGAGTACTAGCAAAGCAGTAGAGTAGAATAGAAAATGAAGCTGGAAGACCTCACACAGAAACTATAAAATCAGCACATGAGAAAAACCTGTTGGCAAAGAAGCCTGGGACCCCCACCACACACACACACACACACACACACACACACACACACACATGCACACACAGACACGTGAAGCCAACTAGAACTGGCTGGAACCGCTGCACATACTCAAAGCCACTGAACAGTGTCTGAAGATGACTCATGATTTTTTATAATACAAATTCACATATTAGAGAATTAAGATGCTAATGAAACACATGATATATCAATTTATATGTAGAACTACATGTCACATAACATATTTGGGAAAGTTCTCAGATACATATGACCCCCAAATCCCAGGAAGTATAACACAAAGGCTCCATCCTTTGTACAGTGGCCCTTTGAGGCACTAAGCTATCTTCTCCTTTGTACTTCTTAATAAATGGTCTCTCTGTCTAGTTCGGAGGTATCCACTGAAATCCTATTTCCACCTGCAATACTGGAATGACAGGTGTGAGCCATCCATCCTACCTTGCTGATCTTCCCATTTCTACAGACAAGAAGGCTGAGGTTCAGAGAGGGTGACTAGCTGAGCTGGTATTTGGAATCCAGCTCTCTTGAGCTCCACTGAACTTTTCTTTATACCAAAGGACCTCTTATGGCAGGTCTTCATACAGCTTTCTGTAGAAAATTTCCCTGCTGGTGACGGGACAACCAGCGTGCTGATGTGCTCTGTACTAAAACTGCAAGACTAGGGTTGTCACATGGAGGGAAAGATTAGCACTGCAGTCACCTTGAGAAGGTCATCTTGACTCAGATTTCGTCTCAGGCAGTTGGAATGGACTTGCTAAGAACCTAGCACGCTCTTTTCTGCAGCACACCAGCATGGTGGTATGAAAGTATATCCCCTACCTGGAACGGTGAAGGACAAAGCAGATTCACAAACACTAGTCTTGGCCATATGACACCACTGTTGGACTTGACTGCACAAACTACCAACATCTGGAAGGATAAGAGACCCATCTAACAGGGTGTCTAAACCAACAGACAGCTAAGACCAAAAGGAGAGGAGAGGTAGTTTTGCAAGAAGATGCTTTAAATGCCATGAAGTATGTGCTGTGATAGCAGTAGAGTCTCTAGCAACCAAGGTCAACGTTTGCAACAGAAAAGCCTGTTTTCATCAATCTTTAACTTAATGTGTCAGGAAACTGGATAGGTGACTTAAAAAAAAAAAAAAACACTTTTCATAAAGTTTCAATAAATCAGGTTCCAACTGACTTGTAAATTTCCAGGCAATTCACATATCACTCCCCACTCCCAGCCTTGGCCCTCTGCCCCTTCCACCTCCGGAAACCACATAAACACATCCACAGAAGCAGGTTCCTCTCAAGGACAGGCCGCCGCATTCTTCAGATTACTGACTCTTCATGAAAAGCCACCATTGTCCTGGCCAGGCATTCATGCCACCCAGCTTGACCAAATATCTTACAGAACTGCCCGTTTCAGCCTACAGGGGTCTGGGCCTGCCACCAGGATGTAACAGCTAGTGTGGGGGTGGGGTGGGGGCAGGTCACTAATTCATCTTGGAGGGGTGCTAACTTTGAAGCACATTGAAGCCTACTTAAATGTTAACATTTCCAAGGGGAAAGCACAAACAGCCAGCTTTCAAGCCATCAAATTTTTCTTTTAAGAGATAACCACTTCTGACTCAAAAGACAAATATTAAAAATAAAAATACCCAATCCAAACAAAAACCAGACCAGCTCTCCACCATCCACACGATCTTGGTGGTCTCCAGGTGAAAAGAAAGTAGCCTGTGTCAAAGTATAAGTTTCTACTTTTTTTTTCTTTTAGTTTCATTTTCTCTACCTCTCAAAGGTTAGCTATACAAATTCATTAGACCAGAGCAAATCCTGTTTATGAGTGATGAAACACGGTCTAATGAAAGATAAATCTAAAGATATTTCGTTAACATGAAACACAAAAAGAAAAAGGTCACCTAGTCCTGAAGTCTATAAGAGGGAACTGTCTTAAAATTTTTCAGTACTGAAGTTAAAGTCATGACAAGTTTGAGTGCTTAGAAAGTTATTTTCTGGTTGATTGCTCGGTGCATGTCTCCCTGTTAAAAACTGCAGTAGAATGTTACAAAGAAAGAACAAAATTGATACTGTGTATTCGCATTCAAAGTTAAGATTTTATTGTAAAAGCTAGCATACAGCTTTAAAACAGGAAGTGCCAAGGCCCAGATTTGAGGTTTTTCTCCTACCAATGCCTGTTAGAAACTCCTGTCTGTCATTAATTTGGCTTTCGGCTTTCAGCTTGTGACTCACACACCTGGTAAGCGCTGCACCCAGGCAGCAGCTCCAGCGGGGTTTCCCCATCCGCTAAAGGGATCTCTTTGGTGTCAGTTGCAAAAGAGAAAGAAAAAGCCCCAGTTTCATCTTTCTGTAGCTGCCAGGACAAAGTTTGGGAAAAAATGGACAGACCCAAAGGGTCATTCTAATTTCCCTTCCACAGTAAGTGAGTCAGCTGAACCATCCCTGCTAATGTTCCTTCTTGTTTTGGTCCGTGCCTAACTACTCTATAAGCTGTGCTTGATCAGAAGGACCCTAGGGTCGAAGATAGGTAAAACGCCAATTCCCCAAAGCAGAAAGGCCCAAGACCACCATGTACAAAAAGGGCCATGGGCAAGGGAAGGTCTGTGCCTGCTTTGCCTTTCCCAGCCTCGACCTACACCATCCGCCCCGTTCCCCGCAGGAGGAAGCCCTTTCTGCTCACCACAAGGATGAGCTTTTAAACCATGAGCTCTCTCCTATCCTTTCTTTGGTTGCTGCTTTCTTTTGCTGCACTCGTTTGTTCTATCAACATGAGTGGCTCCTAGGAGAGGCTGGGTTCCAAATCATCCCAGGGAGGTGTGGGTAACAACTCATCCCAGGGGATTCAGACTGTATAGAAACCTTAGAAACTGAGCAGAATACTTAAGAGGGTATATTAATTTAAGGTCCTGAACCTTTCTCAACTCTGGCCTACCACTGCCAACAGGAAAATAGGATGATAGAGATCGCTGCAGAGTGTCTGGTACTATGTGAAAATGGGTTGTGTAGCTCAGAAAATGGGTTGTTGTATGTCCTCCTCACAGACACAATACATATAAATAGATGTTAGAACAAGTGATAGTCTAGCTGCTGTGAAGTGGGGAAATCAGCATTTTAGAACCAAGGCAAAACATTAGTCTCTTTTCTTTTCCTCTCCAGATCTACCTTATCCAGATAAAATTATGCCTTTACTCTTTGCCTTTATGTTATCAGAATTTGGGGGAGTCCCTTCATGGTCATTAGATGAAACAGGAGAAATTGGGGTCCTCTCTTGAGATTCTTAGTCTCATTAGTAAAATAATTTAAGAATGGACTCAAACAAAAGCTTGAGGACAGTTTTATAAGAGTATAAAAGAAAAACTCCAGGGCAGGCAGCTGGAAACCTCAGCAGCTGCTGAGAGCAGGAAAATGGAGAAGAGCAAGGGAAAAGCCACGTCCTTTAACCCTGCATACAGGTGGGACACACAGGAGACATGTAGCCGCACGGCAGGGACGGGGGCTTTAGAGAAAGAGTAAGGAACTCCAAAACATTGGAAGCCCAAAGCATTAGGGAAAGAATGATTGGAAAAGAGATAAAAAGGAGAAAAGGAGCAGTTATGCTTTCTGAGCAATGCAGAAAGGCAGGCAGACTTGCAAAGCTGCAGGGTCCCAGCCCCGTAAGCTACTGAGCTACCAGCAGAGATTCCAGGAAGGAAAGAGGATGTTACTTCATTAAAGGACTACTTTTTAGACCTTTTACAGCACAGTGTAAGGTGAGCCCACTTTCCCTTGACCAGGTGATTGACCTGGCCTATCTACAATGTTGGGTCTCAACCTAGGCCAGAGATTCTATTCTCTTGACCAGGATTTTTTCCCTCAATGGAACTCTATTGCTACCCTAACATTTATATCTCAAGACCATTTAAGAGAGAGAAAAACTTCCAACAAACAAATGAAACTGAACCAACCCTGGGCTCGACATAATTCCAAATGCTCAAGACATGCATCATGGTAGAAAACTTGTTTGCCCGTCTTCTTCCTCAACTGCAACTTGAATCCTCTTCTTCCTGCCATTCTCCACTTTCTTCACTATTTTAGTTTATGAAATAAACTGTGCATTGAAAATATAGAGCCAAATCTGAGGTACTGAGATCAGCTTTAGAGACACAAAAATATTAACTGAAGAAAATTACAAATTGGGAAAAGATCTTGTGATAGATGGTTCTCCAGGAGCAGAATTAACAAAGAAAAATAAAAGGAAAAGACATTGTATTTGTCATATTTCAGAAACACAGTGAACATATGGCATGTATGTAGCAAGGATAAGCTCCAGGCTGGTCCAAAATTCACAATGAACTAAGGAGGCAGGAATAATACAGTAAGTCTCTTCCTAATACATAGGAACTCCATAGATGTCTCTGAACCTTCTGATATTTTTCTTGGAGCATTCTTTTTGGCTTATCCTCATCGTTTCTTGACATTCAGATTTCTAGTTTTGACACAGGGCAGCACAGGCCAGTTGAATGGTTCATGTCACCATTCAAAGCATCTCCACGTCCAGGATGAGGAGAAGCTTGAAGCTGACCTTACGGACCATAACCTCTTCTATCTTCCAACCCTTGATCCTGCCAAGTCCAGTCTCCCCAGTTTATGTCCTTTCCCCTCTACCAATCTTATCGCTAACAAGTCTGCAGCCCACTCATTCATTCTATAGTGCCCTACCGAGCTCGCTAGACTCTTTCAGGGATTTGTCCTAGTTTCTGACTCTGGATTCTCCCCAAGAGTCTCCATTTTCCATGTCCCTTCAAGAGCTGTCAAGTCTCACTGTACAAAATCAATTCCATACAAATGCCTTGTGCTCAGAAACTCTCTTATCCCAGGAATTTTCCAGGGCAACCAAAACTGTTCCTTCTGCGCACAGCTGCTCTGTGCCATCATCTCTGATGCCCAACCTCACCTCTTCTTCCTCTATGAACTGATCTAACAAATGTGCCAGATCCATTAATTTTTTTTATTTCCATAATAATTTTTAAGTCATTCCCTTCCTTTCAGGTTTGGTTCTAACTACCAATGCCCAGATCACTTATCCAATCCCTGCGTGGCCTTCAGCCTGCTGTCCTTTACGTCTAACCCTGCAGCTACTCTAATCACTCAAAGAACGTTTTAGTTTCTTGTTGGCTACCAGTTGATAAATTTCACTGCTTGGCACAAATCCATCTACAAGCCTCATCTCTCACTATTCTTTGTCCAGCCTGGAAAGAAACATGGTTTTCACACTTCTGCACTTTGATGAGCTTCCACTCCCTTCTATGTTGCAAAATTCTGACTTCCTTCTGGGATCTTCTCGGTGCCTTCTCCCATCACTGGCCATCTTTCTTTCTATTGGGCTCCATAGTAAGTTACTTGGCTGGCTGAGAGTGACCTAATCCCACTCTGCCTTGGAAATTTTACTTATATGCTTGTCTTTATTGGAAGGATCCTGAAGAGCCTTATTTTTAGCTCTGTTTTCCCACAGGGATTGTAAAGTGCCTTCCATAATATATCAACTGAATAAATATTTATAGGAGAGAGAGAAAAGGAAATGAAAGAAAGAAAAGAAACCCGTTAGACCCAGCATCTCACTTCCACTCTGTTCCTTTATTGGTGGATCAACTGTTAGAGTAATCTAGTAGGTCTTACACACACACACACACACACACACACACACACAGAGTTAGTTCTCTTAGGAACAGAAGAGCTTTTAACTTGAAAGTCCCCAAACTAATAGTCTAACTGAAACACAATATAATTTCTTCTGCTAGGTAAATAAATTTTGAAAAACACTGACAAGCCTGGTTTACCGTGTCCATAAGAAAAATCTCTCACAAATAGGTAGCTCAGGATCTGCCAGTCACAGCACTGTCACCATCGGGGCTGACTGCATATAATTGTATTTAGTAGAGAAAGGTCTGAGAGCAAGGCTGGGATCCCAGTGCTCTTTGACATCTCCTGACCCACCTGCCTACCCCCAGCATTTTTATGTGCATCTATTTAAATTGCATATTGTTTCCCCCAAATTTAAAATGAATTCCACAGAGTCCTCCTTTCAATGTCTTATTGAGTCTAGTGAGAAATGATGACAGGATCAGGGTTTGCCATTATTTACTTTTTAATTTAATTTCCTGCTTTGGTCTCACCTACACACACACACACACACACACACACACACACACACACACACACACTGTCCAAGGATATTCTGACAGTGGTGTTTCTTTTATTTATTTATTTATTTATTTGGTAGTTCTTATCAAATGGAACACTACAGCCTTGCCACTTTGCTAGGTAAAGAAAATGCCATTTTGTTTTGTCTTTTGGTAAACCACACTGAAACTGAAACAGAGTAAGACATTTTACTCCTAAAATTTAGTTGGGCCATTATAGAATGATAAGAAGTTTATATAACAAATAGTACTATATTAATTATTATTAATGTACACACTATTAGCATATAATATTATCCTGCCAATTCTTATCTGAAAAAGCAGGAAGAGCTTGGCGTTGCGGTACATATCTATAATCCCAACATTTGGACACTGAGGTAAAAGGATCATGATGACCTTGAGGTGCAGTAGGCTACTAATAATAAGTTCCAATTTAGCCTGGGCTACATAGTAAGGCTCTGTTTCAAAGATCCAAAATAGGGCCAGGGATAAAGCTCAGTTAGTAAAGTGCCTAGCATGCAAAAGGTCCTAAGTTTGAGCCTCAGAATCAGGTATGCTGGTGAATGTCTGTAATCCTAGTACTTGGAAGATGGAAACAAGGGGTCAACCTCAGCTACCTATAGAGTTTGAGGTCAGTCTTGCCTATATAAGACTCTGTCTCAAAAAATAAAAATAACAATAGCAGGACTGGAAGAAATCAGGAAATGTAAGACTAGGAAAGTCTCTTGCTCTTGATAACAGCATTTTTAAATGGGGCAGCCCTTATTATTAACCTATATTGTATTTTACTAACCAATGTTTCTATGCATGATTTCCTCTAATTATGATATCCCCCTCCTTCTTGGGTATAATTATCCTCATTGAAGCGGCAACAGGATTGATCAACCCATTTGACGCTTGGCACACTGAGACAAGCCAGAGCTGACACCTAGAGATCTTGGTCCTTTTATCTTGTTATCACATTATACAATCCCTGAAGGGTTCACATGTGACATTAATTCCAAAACCTACCTTCTAGAAATGAGAGAAAAAAGGCACAGACTCTCCCTAAGCCTAACTAATTGGAAGAAAATAGGATTGAGAACCAGGCAGATGACGTTTGAATCAGAACGCTCCCGCTTCATGTTTTGAATGTTTGTTTCCACTGAGAGCATTCCTTAAGGGAGGTTATGGAAACTAGGAAATGCAGCTGACTAAGCCACAAGGGACAGACCTTTGAAGCTTAAACCTGGCCTCTACTTATTGCCGTGGTGTTATGCTTTCTGATCCACCGTGAAGTGAACAACCTATGTCATATGCTCTCACTACCATGAACTCCACCATGCCTTTCTCACCATGATGGACTAAAACCTTGTGAAACCATGAGTCAAAATAAATCTAGCTTCTCTTAAGTTCTAATGTCTGTCAGATACTGTGGTCACAGAGACATAAAAGTATCAATACACGTGTCTTTTGACTTCTGACCAGCAGACTGCTCTTATTCATGAAAAAGAATAAACAGTGTAAGAAAAAACTAATCTGAGGAAATAATAATACTCATGCAAGACTCAGGCATCATGTACTGATAGCAGTAGCCCAAACAAGAGTTTAAACAGGGGAAAAGTGATCTTGATTCCTCAGCCTGTAATAGTGCAGGCTGCTTTGGCAGAGGACTCACATTTGGTTCCCTGCACCCACATGTAGCTAATAACCATCCATAACTCCAGTTCCAAGATATTCAACACTCTGTCCTGGCCTCTGCAGGCTTTGCACACAGGGGCACACTTACATACATGCAGGCAAAATGCTCATAATACTGGCCTGCAAGTCCAATGCAACTACTACATTCTATCCAAACTAGCAATGTAATATGACAGATTTTTATGATTACATGTGCATTTATTTGATAAATATAAATATACAAACAAACTTAGTGACTATTGGTAGTATTTATATGTGCATATAATAATCCAATGATTATATAATCACTAACTCTGATGGAGCAAAATTCATGCTAATATATGAATGCTAATATATGAATGATGTATGTACATACATCTTTGGAGCAGCATGGAAAGTCAGACAAAAAATAGAAATACATCATTTGCACAACTTTATTCAGTGCTATACAGTTGACCTGTAGTTTTTCTCCCTTTTGTCAGTATCCTGTGTGCTTTCTGCCTCAGTGGATCAGTTCACCCTGATATTGTCCTGTTTCATCTGGAATTCTCATATCATTTACTACACAGCATTATGGCTTCCCAACTCTACCACTCCTCTCACTCCTAACATGCACATACACCGACATGCATGTCCAATATTGCTCCCCATATTCCTGTGCTCTTGCTGGTTCTTCCAGTCAGAACCCTTTCCCACCTCTTTTCCTATGATTCTATGTGGTTATGCTTTCATTTACCATGTAGGATTCAGGCTGTGTCTTCACACACCCTTGCTGAACTCCCTCTAACAGTGCCCTTCTATGCCTTTCTGAGTATCTGTCTGTCTCTCCACCTGACCCTTGCAAGCTTCACTCACATTGTCAATCTGCACTCTTTGTGTAATGCGGAGAATTAAAGGTCTCCGCTGGTCCTCAGTGACACAGAGCTGATTAATGCAGCAGCTGAGACCGGGGGCTGTCATTAGTGTTGGTAACATGGAAAAGGCACCTCTGGAGGAAGACAGCTGGCAAGGTGGTGCACTGCGGAACTCTGGGCAGCTCCCTCCTTTGTCATTCCTCTGTCTTGGTAACATTTGTCCCCCTTGTTTAAAGTCTTCACTTCCCCTCTGTTCCCATCACAAATTGTGCCTCCCTCCTCAGCCTCTCAGCAGTACGATCTGATCATCTTTACTAGCATTTAAAGTGTCTTTAATGGCAACTTGGTAAATACAATCTGTTTTTCCTTATAAAAGTGAAAGTCAAGAAGTTGACTCATTAGGCTGAGTTGACATTTTCCTTGAAAATACTCAACAGATTGTGATGCATTGGGTAACTATAACAAAAAGATTCAGGTTGTATCTTCTTTGAGACTTAATATTTTCAGAAAGTACTTTTTGGAGAAAAGTCAGCAAAATGGAAATTGTTAAGCCTTTGATAAACTACTTTAAAGATTGTTAATGGCTTTCTCCATCTGTCCCTGAATAAACTTTTATAAACAAGTTACACATTGTGGATACTTTGCAAAGGCATAAATATTTTTAAAACATTTTTTTTCTTCTACTGCTCTGACCTCACTGTCACCGTCCCTGCCTAGGCTGCTGAGCTGTGTGAGTGGACCTTGCTGCTATCTCCAGTGCCCAAGCACAGGCCCCAACCTTTACACACGATGTCTTCTGAGCGTGGTGGCCTCTCCACCCACCTGGCACCCTGAGAGAGCTATTCCCATTGAAGGTGCTGCCGCAGGTCCCAGTGGATGCTTCCATTTCCTCTGCTCTCACTCTCTCGTGGTTTGGAGGTGGCCAGGTAGGTGGTCAGAAGCACAGCCCTGGCCAATTAAGTGGCTTTGTCCCAAGTTACCCAGAGTTTGTCTCCCAGTCTCCTCTGACCCCAGGCTTAGACACGATTTCATGGAGGCTTGACTGACAGCTGTCACCCCATAAAGGACCAGTCTTGTGTGTGTGTGTTGTGTGTGCATGTGCGTGTGTGTTCGCATGTGTGTTGTGCGCGTGAGTGGACAGAGGTTGACACTGAGTGTCTTCCTCAGCCACTCTGCATCTTACTTTTTGAGACAGCACTGTGACCCTGAACCTGGAGCTCTCAGATTCAGCTGGGTTGTATGGCTATTGAGCCTCAGGGATCCTCCCATCTCTACCTCTCCAGTGCTAGGATTACACAAGTGTGCCATCACACCCAAACTTTAGTCATTCGCCATAACCCCACGAAGGCCAGGCCTCTTAATGGCCATATTTGTACTCCTCTTTCTCTCCCTAGAAAAGTTCTTTCCAGAAAAGATTCCATTCCCTCACACAAGATCCTGCAAAGGCATCATCAGAAACACCATTCTTGTCTGGGACAAAAAATCCTACATCTACTTTTAACCAATACAGTGAAAGATGACCATGAACATTCAGCTAGGTTCTGTAGCTATGGACTTGAACTTATTACATCACAAGCAATCTTAGAATGAGTATTTGGCTCACTTCTGCCAAAATGAGAGTTTTCTCCAAAATGTAATCTTTTTAAAAACCTACAATTCAAATATTTTTAAACCATTGCGCATATGGCTCTGAAGGAAAAGAAACTGGTGTGGAAATCTGTATGCACACAGGATTTGATCCAGATGATCTCAACTATTGAAAGAACTGCTTAACCACCATTCTCCTTTACGGGTTTTGTCACTCTTTATCCAATTTTGATGTGGAGACACAAATTTGGTGCCTCTGATTATAAACAGAGCCCTGCTGGAAGACTGGGAGTTTGAAAAAAATCAGCAATGGTGATTAAGTGAATGGCATCAAAGAGCATTTAAGGAAACATTTGAGGAGATAAATGCCTCTATTTACATGAAATATATTTAGCATAAACTCACATGTGAAATGTTTATATGTGCATATATAGAGAATAGTTACTGATAAACAAATACTTTGCTTTTACATATGACATCTATTATGTTTTGTTCTGCGAAAGACTTGACATCAAGGACTAGGAGGGACCAGGACAAATGGTCTAATCCATTTGCCTCCATTTAGGCAAGTTCTTTTCACTGTACATGAAATCTTAGATGGTTATCTAGCTTGACAAATTGCCAGGATAACCGCACAAGCTGTCAGCTTCATCCATGTTTATTCCTACCCATTAGCATTGCCTTGGCGTTCTGCAGGCAGGCGAAACTGCTGCAAGACAGGATTATATATTGAAATGCCATGTGTGAGCAATAGGATTGCTACTGTGGGGATTTTGAAGAAACTAACAATAACTAAATGTGTTTATTTCATTTACCTACAAATCAGTATACATATATGTGTGTATATGAAAATCTATACCTATGAAGCAACTTCATACATGCTCAGTTAACATGCTAATCTCTTTCATTTCAATGTCAACTAAAACTCAGACAGGTTGAGTGATTTGCTTATTCACCTACAATGGTAAAACTGATCTTGAATCCAGATCTTATGCCCAAGTTTAATAGAGTGTAAGATTGGCTGTATCACAGCTTCTCATACATATTACAGCTTCCCACAACTGTTTCTTTCCATCTCTATGAAGAAGTGATAATCCCAGACAAAGTAAACCAAATACTCAATGATGGAAGGATGATGTGATCCTCATGAAGAATGAGAGTTCAGTAGATGGAGAGTCTGGTTACTTCCAAATCTATTGATTCGGGGGAGTTTATGGAGGAAGTCAAACCGATTTGGATTTTGAAAAACTGGCTAAGATTTGAGAGTTTAAGATGGAAGGAAGGACATTTCATGAAGGCTTTATTGGAGTTTAGAACATTCAAAGAGGGACAATGGAAATTAAGCATCACGTTACAAACCAAGTTTTGATATGAAGGGGTTGGTCATTGAATACCAGTGCAGAGCATTGGTTCCCCCAGAAGGTTTACAAAATAGTTTCATTAGAGTTGTGTGGATCACATTAGAGGGAGATATGGGGTAGAAGAGAAGGCCAGGTAGAGGCCTACCATAGTTACAGATGTTCTAGGGCAATGGCAGTGGAAGCAGAGAGGAGGAAAAATCCACTTGAAGGACGTCATTAACTGAGAGGTCAAGAAAGGAAAGCATGGCTTCAGGCTTTTGTGCCTTGAAAAGTGAAGGGAAACAGATCAGAGGCTCAGTACTCTACAAGGGAGTACTATAGGCTTGCTTTGGGGTGCTTCCAGTTTAAGGTTTTAATATGATTGTCATGCAGGATGATATCCTACAGGAAGTTGAAAATGAGTAGATCAGGTTATAGAAGACAGGCAGAAAACATAAATCTGGGAAATACTTGCCTAGATAATACCAATGGAGCCTGTGAGTGAATCGGAGGGTAACAAAGCACTAAGAGGACAGAGAGGGGGGAAAGGGACCTGGAGGGAGAAGAAGGAGAGACGGATTCCACACGACTTTTGGAAATGGTCTCATTCGGCGGGATATAGACTAAGAAGCATAGAAGAGGGGGTGCTTAGGAAGGACAGTGGGAAACTGTACAATAGCTTTTTAAGGAAGCAAGGGAGAGGACTTGCTGGTTGCCCTAGCAGAATGAAGTCTTTTTAAATGCATCTAGAAATCAATCAGCAAAAAATAATATTTAGCAAATGTGCACCAACATTTTTTGACAAAAGGACACAGCCCTACGCTGTGAACTTCAAAAAAGTGTTGTTTGATGGGGGATAAAGAAAATTCCGCCTTAGTGGCAGAGTTAATCATGCCAAAGCTACTAACTCCACCTCCTCTTCCAGGAGCATCACAGAGCCAGGTAAATCCAGGGACATTAGATTAATGTCCACAATTCAGAGCGCATCTTACTGAGATGCTAACTCTATAAATGCAAAGCCATAGAAAGCACTGGAACAAGGTGGAAATGAACAATCTATCTAATGGTGCTGAGACCTCTAAGACTAAGACTAAGATGAAATTGAAAACACAGATTAAGAATTTGATGGTATCCTGCTAGAAGATGAGACTCTACATCTTCAACTGGGTGAAGAAAATCCTTGCATAATGATCAAAAATTCAACAAACATCACAAGTTGAGCTCGTGACTACCAAAGCCTGCACACCTCTCAGCAAGGCTCTGTCTGCACCATCATGGCCCCAGACTAGAGGAGGAAAACGGAAAGAATGTATAAAACAAGCGGTAAACACAAAAATAAATGTGCTTCAACTGGATATGGGGTCAAGAAGGTACCTACACTGACTTAGCGCAAATGACAGGTCTGGATCAAGAGGATGCATGAGCAAGGTGAAGAGCAGCACCATGGAGACCACACACACCACACACTTACATACCAAACACACCATACATACTATACACACAACACACATATTATGCATACCACAAATAGCAAACATGTATCATACAAACTGTATACACCATATATACCACACATACCACATATACCACACACATCATATATGCCTCACACATACTACATATAATATCACTCACATACCACAGCAGACATATACTATGCATACCCCATACCATATACACCTTGTACACACCATATATAGCACACACACTAAGCACATCACATATGCCACATACAACACAAATGCCACACACCCACCACACACATATCACACATGTGTCATATACACCACACACTAGATAAACCATATACACATCACACAGTATACACCATGCCATACCACATACTATACCATACCATACACTATATAACATTTACCATGCAATATGCGTACCACCTATTCACACACCACATCCCACCACATATACACTATGTCACACACTACACAACTCACCACATACACCACAAACACCACACATAGCACATAACACACCACTCACAAATCACACTCTATTCCACACACTACACACACACCACATACACCATAAATACCACACGTAAACCCTGGACACACAATACAATGTAAATTTAGAATAAAAAGATAAGAAACCAGCTTACATGCTAAACGACTGCAAGTCAAAAGGAAATTCTTCATAAGTGCTCCAAGCTTCAGTAAGAAGATAAATTCGATACAACAGGGGTCCTTAGTCAAGATGATATAATGACAAATTAAATATTTATGAACCAAGTCATAAACTGAGAGAGAAAACATTATCATCCGTGATTAAATCCTAGACTACAAGAAACAAGCTAGATGCATCAAAGAATAAACTTACTAATATATAGGACAATGAGAACAGATTCAAGAAGTAAGAAAATCACAAAGAGGGGTGGAGAGATGGCGCAGAGGACTGGGGTTCAGTTCCAGCACCCAAATAGTACTTAATAACCATCCATAACTCCAGTTCTAGGGGATCAAATGCCCTCTTCTGAAACAGGTGTAATTACAGACATGCAGGCAATATACTCATACACATTAAATAAAAATAATAACTAAATAAAAATTTAAAAGGAAACCACAGAGTGCTGGTTTTGGAAACACATACACTAAGATTCAAATGACAGAAAGATCAGCACGGCTCCCATGCAAGGACGGCATAAGAAGTCACAGAGCATTCCATACTTTAAAACAAGACAGACAAATGCAATCAGAGAAGTTAACTAATATTAATGCAACATAATAATTAGTGTTTCTGGAATAACTCAACAAATGATAAAGAAAAAGTAATAAATGATATAAAGCAAATTTTAAACAACTGTTTAAAAAACAATTCAACCTGCTGATTACCCTGCTCTGTGTTTAAAAAATTAATACAGACTCCTTATAGTGACAATACCTCAAATTTCAATGATAAAGAGTAAAATTGTCGGCAATCTAGACAAAATGGAAAGCAATCACCTCAAGGCAGGATACCCAGTTCACTGTGATTTCCCCAATGATGCTATGTGTTGATGAAAAAGTGTCTATGAGGTTCTGAGAGACTATCAGGACTCACTGTGATTTCCCCAATGATGCTATGTGTTGATGAAAAAGTGTCTATGAGGTTCTGAGAGACTATCAGGACTAGGCAAGACACTGACTATTAGCCAGGCACTCACAGGCAAAATCTATTACAAATATCAAGTTCTACATTTTAAATATATATAAAAATTTTACTTGTCAGTTATATATTAATAAAGCTATTCAAAAAATCTATTACGAGGACCTTTCTGAGTTCTGAATTCTTTGAGTTTTTATGAGAAGAATGTATTGTTGAGATATAATTTATAAGTATAGTCATAAAATTTCATGTTAAATGAACCTTGTTAAAATATATATAGTTCATTTCCCAGCACTTAGAAGGCAGAGGGAGGCAGATCTCTCTGAGATCAAGGCCAGCCTTGTCTACATAGGGATTCCCAGGTCAGCTGGGACTACAATTGATAGCTGCCACATGAGTGCTGAGAACCAAACCCATTTCCTCTACAAGAGCAGCCAGTGCTCTTAACTGCTAAGTTGTATCTCCAGCTCCAGTTACATGAACCTTTATCTGTGTAACCATCACCCTACCAAGATAAAAATATTTCAGTCTCTACCAGTACAATGTTAAAGTATTGAGAGAAAACATTTTTTGCTTTAAAAGAAACATACTCAACAGTTTCTTAACAAGTCTTACATTAAAATAACACCACCTCTATTCTTGCTTGTAATTGTGCAAAGTATGCTGATTGGTTTTTAGGTGTTATATCAACGTTGCATCAGTCTACTTGCTCATGATGTCTAATATACTGATATTTGTTTGTATTTCTTTAGAAAATTTTTACTGATGTTCATTAGAGATGAGGGTCCATTTTTCCTCCTTTTATTCTCTGATACTGTCTTTAATGTATAATTTTAATTTTATGTATATGTGTGATTTGCGTGCA
Organism: Eospalax fontanierii; assembly: GCA_035773235.1. Taxonomy (NCBI): domain Eukaryota; kingdom Metazoa; phylum Chordata; class Mammalia; order Rodentia; family Spalacidae; genus Eospalax; species Eospalax fontanierii. The sequence continues at coordinate 86,088,620 of CM069527.1, forward strand.
TGTGTGAAAGTGCACCCATGTCATACAATGCTCGTGGAGGTCAGAAGAAAGTGTCAGATCCCCTGGAACTGGAGTTACAGTTTTTAGCTGCCATGTGGGTGCTGGAATCCAAATCTAGGTCTTCTGCAAGAACAGTCAGTACTCTTAATTGCTGAACTATCTCTCCAGCCTCTCTGAGAATGTTTTTAATTTCTTTTTTTTCTTAATTTAACTATTTGGTAGTGTTCACAAATGAAGTCATTCTGGATCTCAGATTTCCTTGAAAGAGAGACATTTAAGTATGGATTTGATTTCTTTAACAACCATAGGAATATCTATATTTCGTATTTTTCTTCTACTAATCTCAAAAAGCTACCTTTTTAAGTAAAGTATCACTCTAAGTTTTCAAACATACTGACAGAAAATTGATTGCAACATTCTTGCTATAATACTGTTAATATTGTCAGAACTATATTTATATCACCTAATTTGTGTTTTTCTATGTTGTTTCTCTAGGTGGAGATGATTGATTAGATAGATAGATGATAGATAGATAGATAGATAGATAGATAGATAGATAGACAGACAGACATTTCTGTGAACTCGGTCCTACACTTTTTAAACAAGTATTCTACCACTAAAATATACTTCTAACTTTTCCTTTTAAAAATCAGTCTGTGAGTTTATTAATCTTATTAATATTTAAAAGAGTCGACTGTTGTTCTTATTGATGTTCTCTGATCTTTGCCTGTTTTCTAACCTGTTGAATTTTGTTTCTATATTATTTCCTTCTACGGAAATTTCTCTTTAAGAATGAATCAGGAGGGAAGGAAGAAGATGCTCAGTTGTGTTGAATCTTACTATCTATCAACAGAAAGAATAAGAAAGTCACTAAAACTTGCAAACAGGAGACAGTTGATAACTTTTGAGGGACTTTATTAGGTTTTTTGCCTTTGTTTTAATTATTTTTAATGTATATTTTTATTAATGTTTTGTGTGTTTCACATAAATCTTAATCATATTTAGACCTCCCCCCAATCTACTTCCCCGTAGCTTCCCCACCAGGGTTCATGCATTCTGTCATATTTGTTAAGACCTATCAAATCAAGCTTTTGTTCCCAGATGTCCTTCAGTGTGAGTTCATCCACTGGAGTCTATTCAGTCTATCTAGAGTCATTCTCTTAAAAAAGATAAACTCTCCTCCACCCAGCAGTAATCAGTTGCCAATAGTTCCTCACTAAGGTTGGGGTCTGCTGCTCATTTCTACAGTTCCATGCTGCATTTTTGTCTGATTGAATCTGCGTGGGTCTGGACGCATAAGGAAGTTTCGACGGTGACAGTTGATCTACTCCCTGTTCCATTAGGTTCCATGAGCCTTAGTTATAATAGTTCCACTCAAGATGTGTCACTAGGGCTGGGCATCTCTCAGGCACATTTTCTTGGTGTGGGCCCAGTTGTATAACTCTGTAATAGTCATTATCTGTTTCTTTGATGAAACTTATTAGAAGTTTCTTTGATGAGTGATGAATAGTAGACTTGTCTGTAAATATAAGGGTCCATATTTAGCATACAGTAAGAACTTTCATTTTTCTAGCAACATGATGGATCTATGACTTCTCCTCCAGCCATGTGTATTTGACTATGTACTCAGTGCCACCATGAGTTCTCTCCCGTTGAGCAGGCTCTAACTCCAATTAAATAGTTGTTGATTACTTCCAAGATAAAGGTATGCTGTGCCTGTCATTGTTGTGGTTATTATTTATTAGCTAGAAAGCTGGGGCGGGACCATTGATTGATTTTTCTCCCATAGCAGCTTGCATAGTATGCTCCAAAATTGTGGGAGTTAGTCTTCAGGGAGGAGGCTTCCAGGTCAGTTCCAACTCTATTGCTGGGAGCTTTACTGTATTAAAGATTTGGGGTCACGGAAAGCAAGTTATGGTAACAAGGTGCAGAGTCATGAGCTTGGCCTTGGCAACAAGACACATACCGAATGGCAGGGGACACGGGAGAGTCCATCTGGTAATAGCAGCAGTTGCAGGATCCCCAAGTGTCTCAGGCATGGATGAGAACGGTGCTGGGGAAGGCATTTATCTACCTGGCAGAGTAGGCAGCAAAAAGTCCAAAGCTCAAAGCTGACAGAAGTGGCCTCAGTCACCTCTGGCTGTTTGAGGATTACTCCTAGCTCTATAGCCCTAAATCCACATTCCTGACCTTGGTTGAGATTCTGTGAACTATCAATGTAATCAAGTCATTCTCTGCTGAAATCAGCCAGTCTTAACTCTACCACTTGCAAACAGGTGCCTTGATGTCATAAACCAAATCCAGATGCCACAATACTACATGGGTTAATGGAACTACTGCTCAATAAGTCAGGTTTCTGAATGAAAAATAAGATATGCCCCCTGAAACTTGACTTTGTCTCACTAAAAATTGTTTAAATTCATGTCATGGGCTTAGTTAATAAGAAGCCTCGCTGTGGAGATAAAATATGTAGCCTTCACCTTCAAATTTTTGAGTAAGGCAGCACAGACCTTAGGTCTAGAGGAAGCAATGTTGAGATACAAGTTGTTGTCTTTTTAGGGGTTAAACTTGAGCTTCTTTATAAGATAACAAGTGGGAACTACTAAAGAAAGAGTAATTTGGACAGAGAAAGGCTTCATAGATCTCAAGGTTCTGGATTAGAATTATCTTTGGTTGTAAAAACAAGGAAGACAGTCAGAGAATTTTACACAGCAGTTACCACCAGACATAAAGAATAAGAAGTATTAGGCAGGTGTCGGAAAGTTCCTGTTTAAGTTAAATCCATACATACTCTGTACCTTGTCATCATAAAATTGAATTGTTTATTGAAGAAAGCAAGAAGTTCTCCTGTGATTTTCTGCTTTTAACCACAAAAGTTGTATAGTTATCTCCCCTGGAATGTAAACCTAACTATAAAGCTATGATCACTGCAGATCTTCCTCTACATGGCTGTGGTAAAAATTATATCTGGACACATTATGTTTATTATAAAAACAATTTTCACTAGAGTATGCTTCTTGCTGCAAATGGGGAATTGACTCGTAAATGATGGTGTGTACATCAGTTTGGTGCTGAGGGGGTGTGACAATGAACTGGTTAATCACAATCTCTCACTCACTACTCTGTGCAACAAATCCCTCTGTCTTTGCTCTATAAGTCTGTTTATAAAAGGAAATTTGTGGTTCCAACAGAGTTTCTCCTAAACACAACATGAAGCCTGTTTTCCTCCTTTCTTCCTCTTCTTCTCTTCAAGAGAGCATCCTGGAAGACCAATGGGATGACAGGTCCACTGAAAAGGATGAGGGAAAGCAGAGAGGAAACGGAATCGGGTGATACAGCCTCCACTTCTTAAAATGTAATTTTTGACAATTTCTTATGAATACAATATACTGTGAACTTACTCTCCCTTTGTTAGCCTTTCTTACCCCCTTCTACTCCTGTAGATCCCCTTTGTAACTTCCCAACTAGCCCCTCCCCAGGAGTCATGCCTTAGTTTGTGTGTGTGCAGGTCTGCAGGTGGCCACAATTGTTCCATGTTCATTACTGCTCCGTGCACATCCAGAAGACAGTGTTGTTTAGGACTCCTCTTCATCCTCCAGCTTTTATAAGCTTTCTGTCTCCTTTTCCATGATGTTCCCCAAGTCTTGAGGGGGAGGTGTGATATGGATGTCCCACTGAGGCATGGGCACTCAAGTCATTTCTTCTCAGCATTTTGATCACCTATGAGTCTCTGTATCAGAAATCACCCCCTGTGAAAAGAAGCTTCTCTGGCCAAAGTGAACAGCATCGCTAGTCTAAGGGTATAAATTTAAACATTTAGAAAGGAGTTCGCAGCCTCTACTTCCGAAGGTTAGGGACAGGATGATAGGACAGAGAGATAAGACAACAGCTCTAGAGGGAAAGCATTTTAAAAATACTCTTTTAATGGGGGAAGGCATCTGTTTGTAAATGAGAACCCACAGAGAAATATTGGAAGACCTCAGAGACAGGAAGGAAAGCATAAAACTAAACCTTGGAGAAACTAAGAAAAGGCATCGAAGACACATTGTATGAAGCTTGCATTTGGAAGGATGAAAGACAAGGGACACATCTTCCTCTGAGACTGAAAAGGAGGAGAAGATGGATATGTAGGAACAGGAGTGCTCATGCTCAGACCCTGTGGGAGCAGTGGCAAAGTGACATGCCCAGAGCACTCATACAGGTGAGGAAGAACGCCGGCAGTCTGCTGTGCGCTCACATTGGATACATTACTATGGATGCACCAGCTAACCTCTCAGGCTTAATTTTTCCAGTGGAAAAGCAGGGATAATAAAATCCAACTTAGGGTCTGTTATGGGAATTGTATGCTTACTGATACATGTCAAACAGCTTAGGAGTTGGTCTTCATTAGAAAGCTATCCCATACCAGCGAGTGTTGGCTCTCGTGATTATTGTCAAAACGTGTGGTCAATGAGCAAACCAGAAGCCCCAATCTTACATATTTTCTAGACAGAGCTGTTAGTAGCACGGAATTTGGTGCTTGGGACCAAGAGCATGAATTTCAGCCTCCCATTTACTCGAGTTCACTTGGTAGCTAACCATACCTCTCACAGATTAGATTGGTCATACAAAAGACATCAACTTTAGCTCTATTTAGTTAATTGAATTTGCTGCCTAGAATCTTAGTCACCTCTCTCCATTGAAGGAACCTATGCTGTCCACATGTAAATGGTACTAGGGTTTAAATTGCACACTGTCTTAAAAATATTCATTTCTTATTTTTTTGTCCTATTGACTGGGGGAGTCCTCAGTAGTAAGCCCTGCTTAGCTGTTGCGGGTGGGCTTGAGGGAGGGGGAAGGAGGAGAGCATTCCTTGGGAATTCAACTTTGCCTGCAGGGCCTCTGCTTCCCTGGCAGTCAGGGCAGCAGTCTGAAGCAGAGTGGAGTGAACTCAAGCCAGCGTGGCTATCTGTTTAGTTCTCTGCTTCTGCTAGGGCCAGACAAAGGAGCCAGCAGAGTACTGACCACCCATGTTGGTGCAAGACAAATTTATTGGACCTAACTAACCCTCAGTTAAGAAGATACTGTCTGCATGGTTTTTCAGAACCCAGAATTCACATGCAAATATAAATGCATGTTCATATGCATTCCCAAGTAGATGCTCAAAGAGAAACCTAAAAACTTCCTGAAACACTGAGTGCCTTTGTAAAAGCAGTGTCCTCTCATAATTTCTCTTCTGTTATATCTGCATTATGCAAAATGATGCTGATGACCAAATGAATTGGCTGAAAAATGTTATTTACACAATTAAAAAATAATGATTTATGTAGTATCATGGAAGAGCTTTGCGCAAAATCTTCCTCTATTCCAGGAAAGTTCCCTTTCCAGACTTTCTGCAGCGTTAGAAGTTTCAGTGACTGAGGCAGCCTGCACTGTGGTCCGAAGCAAGGAGCTCACAGGGAAAATCCTGGATGTCACACCTGACTTGGCCACTTAGGAACTATCCAGTCCTCATGCAGTAAAGCCTTGCTGCCATGAAAAGATAGGATGATGATTGGTGATGTCCCATCACCACAATATACATGGAAGTGCAGTCCCTCAGCACAGTATCTCTATGAGCGGAATTTGACATTGTCTCTTACTATGCTTTGTGAGATGTCAGTCTTCAAACTCCTGCTGAAGCTATTTCATTCAATTGGTTTCTAATGGAGCACTCGCTGGTAAAGGAGTTAGGATGAGATGCAGCACAAGACTTGGTGTATAAATGTTAGCATGTCAGAAAAGTCCCAGGTGAGGCTGGCAGCAACATTCCGGACTCCTAACTTCAGGTCTTTTTTTGACAACCCCCTAAGTCCAGTTAATGCTGCCCATGTGTGTACAGGTTTGAGGCTATCCACTGCAGTATAAGAACCCTATTAGTAGACACAGCCCCAAAGAAGAATGATTCTTCCTTCTCTAGCATCTGTCAACTGCCAGTAGCTCCTCAGACAGGGTAAGGCCCTGGAGATCATCCCTCATCTATTTAAGAATTTTGGTTGGCTTGCTCTTATGCAAGTTTTGTGCAAGTAATCACAGCTTATATGAGTTCATGAATGCAACAGCCATGTCTTATCCTGAAGACAGCCTTTCACTGCATGCCTCCCCATCTTCCAGCTCTTACATTCTTTCTGCCTCCTTTTCTCCAGTGTTCCCCAAGCCTTGGCAGGGAGTGTGAAGTTAATAAAGATGTCCCATTTAGGGGTGAGCACTAAGTCTCTTCTCATCACTTTGTCCCATTATGAATCTTTACATTGACTCTGCCCACTGAAAAAGAGAAGCCCCTCTGACTAAGGTTGAGCACATCTCAGGTCTATGGGTATAAATATAAATACTTAGAAGGTAATTTGACAAAATGGCCATTTAGCAAAACAACAATAGAAAGTTTGACCCTAGGCCTATGCCTCCTCTGGACATGGCCTTTTGACCAGGATTATTGTGCTAGGTATGAAATTTCTTCCTGTGGAGATGGCTTCAAATTCAATTAAAGAGCAGTTAGGTACTCCATAACAGTTGTGCCATTATTGCACCAGTGGGTATACTTAGCATGGCAAGTTGGTACTGTAGCATGCAGGGTTCAGGGCTGAGTAAGACCATTAATGTCTTTTTCTCTCTCTCATTAGACTGTATAGCACCTTCTGGCATCATGAAAGCTAGCCAGCTGGAACAAAGTTTTATAGACAGTTTGAGACTGATTTCTCTATATCCTGTAGCCAAAATGGGTGATGTCTTCAGTAATAGGGTCTTACTATGTATAGATGGTGGGTAACCACGGGCAGTGGTACTAAATAGCCTGTGTTGTTTTGGGGACCTCTGGAGTCTCCCTGTCCAGTAATTGACAGGAAAGTATAACAAGCCCTGTACTACAATTTTTCATTAATCCATGTCATCTGATAGCAGTATTGTCTGCCCATCCAGGTATTTCCATTTGAACTCATTGTTGTAAACTTAATTTTAAAAAAGTTTTGTTGAGCTTTTTGTTTTGTACATCTCACACAACAGTTCTTAATAAAATCTAGACCCCTCCTCCAGTCCTTGGACCTCCCTACCCCACATTGGGCCTTATGTATTCTGCCATACAAGTTAAGTTCTATCCAGATGACCATTTGTATCCAGATGTCACTCAGTACAAATTCATCCACTGGAGTCTAGTCAGCCAATCAGTTTACTAACTAGTGGGTTTCCATAAGACTTTTTCATACATCATTAGTCTAGGTTAACCCACCAGTTACCCCTTCTCTCCCCCACTTCCCCAGCCCCAGTTAATTATTAAGCCTCAATATGCTCCACTTTTGCTTCATAGGACATGTATTTTTGTTTGTTTGTTTTTATTTTTTGTGTATGAGTGTATTGACTGCATGTATGTAAGTACACCCATATCATAGTGTCCAAGGAGGTCAGAAGAGGGTATGGACACCCTGGAACTGGAGTTATGGATGGTCGTTAGCCACCATGTGGGTCCTGGGAACCAAACCTGGGTCCTCTGCAAGGTCAGCCAGTGCTCTTGATCTGAGTCATCTAGCCCATACAATTTTATTTTTCTCGTGGAGTTGTGAGGTACAGACTTCCATTTGGCTTTTTCACATACATTTCCTTGGGGTTAGCTCTCCCACATCCAGATTTCTCCCAAACTTGTATGCTTCTCCATGTCCAAGCCTTTCTACTCCCAGTATTCTGCTTCTCTACTTTTGTTTTACTTTTAACGCTGCCATTCCCTATCCCTTAACATAACCCACCACCCACAACCAGCCCTTTCTAAGTCTTCTGACTTCCACTTGTGCTCCAAGTAAAACACACAAAATAAAAGATCTGAAGCTAGAATGCACATTTGAGATACAACATGTAGCATTTGTCTTTCTGGGCCTGAGTTACCCCATTCAGTATAATTTTTTCCAGTCTCATCCATTTACCTGAAATTTTCATTGTTTCATTTTCTTCACAGTTGAGTAATATTCCATTGTATGTATGCATCACATTTTCTTTATCCAGTCAACCATTGATGGACAGCTGGGTTGATTCCATTTCCTAGTCATTGTCAGTGGAGTAGTAATGAACATGGATGTGAAGTGTCTCCATAGCAGGACATAAAGCCCTTCGAGTACATGCCCAGGAGTGGTAGAGCTGGGTCATATAGCAGTTCTAGTTCTAGTTCTCTGAGGAACCTCCAGACTAATGTCCAAAGTAGTAGTTTACACTCCCACAAACAGTGTGTGAGGTTCTCCTTTCCCCACATCCATGCCATTTGTTGTTATTTGTATTCCTGAGGATGGCCATTCTGACTGGGGTGAAACATAGTTTCAACCTGCGTTTCTCTGATGTGGAACATTTTAAATGTTTCCCAGTCATTTATATTTCTTCTTTTGAGAATTCCCTGTTGAGTTCCACAGTGCATTTTTAATTGGGTTTTCATTTATTTTCTTAAATCTCAGGGTTTTTTTGTTGTTTGTTTGTTTAGTTCTTTGTATATTCTAGATGCTAATCCACTATCATATAAGTAGCTGGCAGAGATTTCTCTCCCATTCCCTGGGCTGCCTCTTTACTAGTTTCACAGTTTCCTTTGTTGCAGAGAAGCTTTTAAATTTCATGAGATTCCATCTGTCAGTTGGTCTTATTCCTTGTGCTAACGGAGTCTTATTCAGAAAGTCCTGACGTGTGTCTTTAGGTTGAAATATTCTTCCCATTTTTCCCCCTCATAGCTTGAGCATATCAACTCTGCAATGAAGTTCTTGACCCATCTGGGCAAGTTTAGGGCAGGGTGAGTGATAAGGATCTGGTTTTGTTTTCTGACTGCTGCATGTTATTTGTTGATACTGTCTCTTCTTCAATGTGTATGTCTGACATCGTTTTCACAACTTGGGTAACTACAATTTTGTGGACTTATATTTGGGTCCTTAGTTCTATTCTATTGATCTAGGTGTCTGTTTATGTACTGTCTGTGTACCATGCTGCTTTCCTTACTATGGCTCTATAATATAATTTGAAACAAGGTATGATCTTACCTCCAGTAGTATCCTTTTAGTTGATGATTGCTTTGGCTATCTTTGGTCTTTTGAGCCTTCATAGAAATTTTCGGATTATTTTTTCTATGTTTATAAAGAAATGGCCCAGGAATTTTCATTGGTATTAGACTGAATCTGTGGATTGCTTTTGATATGATGGCCATTTTCACAATATTAATTCTTCAAATTTGTGAACAGGGGATATATTTCCATCTTCTAATTCTTCCTCAGTTTCTTTCCTCAGAGTCTTACAGTTTTCATTGTAGAGGCCTTTCATTTCCTTGGTTAGAATTATTCCAAATTTATTTTTGTGGTATTGTGAATGGGATTGCTTCTCTGATTCTTTTTCAGTATGTTTCTTTGTGACTGAACTTTAAACAAATGCATGAAATCAGATTCTGGGACTAATATTTGTGTGAATGACATAAAGCAATCTCTTTAAGCAGAGGCAGTACACAGTGTAATAAGCAAACTGAGGACTGAGAAGCCCCCAGTGCCCAAAGCCCTGGTGTAGTACACAACCTGTTTAACTATCCTTGGTAGCTTTGCCAGATTCAGGATAATCTATGGTGATCATTTTTCAAATGCGTCTTCTGGAATTGTCTCCAAATCTTATGGAATACTCAGTGACTCTTCCCAATGGCCACAAATCTGGAAATGCTGAATTTGCTATGGAATGCGAATAAATGTGTTTGATCCCAGATGTGGTAGCAGTGGAAATGTGCCACTCAAATCTACTGTCAGGGACATAACTGGCAGATGAATCCCCTCCCCTCCTCACTGCTGTCCCTTTATCACACTTGTACCCTGTTGTTCCATCCTATAACTGATCACAATGGGATAGGAAGGCAGGTCTCCCCTAGAAAACACTTCGCTGGGGGGCGCCCCATGGGCCTGAGTAGAAATTACTGCAGCTCTACTGCAGCCTTGGTCGTCTTGATCAAGCTCCTTTCTTCCTCTGCTCTCTTCCTTTCCTGCTCCCTCTTCACCTTGCACATTCTATCTGGTCTCTTTTTATCAGAACCAGACAACAGCACTAGGTCTGGTGAAAGAGGAGGCTAGCCAATCTGTCTAATTCATATTTAGAGCAAAACCTAAATAAGCAAGATGATAAATATTATGCTTAATAAATATTAGCTAAGTATTAAATGAGTAAAAATGTCCTGAAAGAAAATAATTGCCCTCTAAATGATTTCAAAGTCCACTGGTTTGGGGGTAAAGCCAGGGTTTTAGGGAATATTCCCAAGTTATTCCTGGGAGTGACCAAAGAAGCTTCTGTGCCTGTCTTTTTTCTTGTTCTCTGCCTCCCACTTTTTCCCTGCTACTTTTCTCTCTAGAACTCCATACATGAGTGCAATGCATTTTGACTATGTCTGCTACTCCCTCCCCCACTCCAACTCCTCACGTCTCCCCCATCCTAACTCTCAAATTCATGTCCTTTTTTTCTAGTTGATATTCTGCTAAATCCAGTTAGTGTTACCTGTGTGCACATGGGTTTCTGCTCACTCTTTACCTCGAAAGCTCTGGGAGAAATCCTGTTTCATCCATGTCCATCCAAGGAACACTAGTGCTCTAGTGTGGCACAGGATACCTTCCAGGAGTCTCTTCATCCTCTTACTCCTCCTGGCCAACCAATGTCCTGGGAAGACAGGGGGGATGCTTCTATGTCCTTCCCACTCCATTTGCTTTTACCTGACCTACCTGGAAGCACATGTTGGGACTACAGGGACATGTCATCAGTGCGCCAGTCATCGCTGATTCACACGGAACTCAAAACAAATCCAGGAGCCTGATAAACACACCTGCCTTTTGCCCCTGCCAAGCTTCTCTGTTTCCATCCTCACACAAACTCTCTTGGGCCTCTGCAGCTGGCAAACCTACAGAATGTGAAAGGTCACGCTGACTACACTTTCTAGGTTTTGGTAACCCTTCTGTTTTCTTGTTATCTGAATCCTTGCTGCTCTGGCACTGGGGCCTTGCTAATCCTTGAGAAGCTGTTTCTCCCACAGCCAGTTCCCACAGAGCAAGTAACTCCTCTATGAGGGCACTGTTTGTAAGCAACAACACCAGTCCAGAGCCCCTGTCTACTAACTGCCTCCTCCATGAGGTTTAAAGGTTAAGCCTTCATCCTCCTGTCCCAAGTACCCTGGGCCCAAGCACTAGGCAACTAAGGACCATCTCCAGCAGTCAGCCATAAATCTACCCATGCTCATTACTCTGCCTTGACCATTCCTCCCCAGAGACTGTATAGGTAGGCAAGCAGACAGATAGACACACAGACAGACACATTCACCACAGAAGCTCTTTTCTGTGTTTGCCCCTCATCTTTTCTAGGTGAGGTGCTAGATGGAATGGCACAACCCCCCCCCCCCCCCTTTTTTTTTTGGAATTATAACAAACTGGCAATTGCCTTTTGATCTGCTGGGCTTGCCATACCTGAATAATATTAAAAAACGAATGGATATTGGGGATACTTCCTTCTAGGACTATCTGCTCTAGCAACAGGCAGTCCTAAACTAATTGGTAGGTGTTTGAACAGTCCAGTTTTGTTTACAAGGTACTTAAAAACATTTTATTGATGGTTTTAAAGATTTTTTTTTATTTATGTGTATATATGTGTGTATGTTGGAATGTGCATGCCTGTGTGTGTATGAGTACCCGTGGAGGCCAGAAGAGGGCATCAGATCCATTCCCTGGATCAGGAGTTATAGATAGACCCATCAGACATGGATGCTGAGAACTCTGCTCCTCTGCAGGAGCAGCTCTCAACCACGGAGCCATCTTTCCAGGCCCTCTCAATCATTTTCATTCTACTAGTAACAGTCTTCATTTTAGAGACAAAAATTGGAGATATGTGAGCAATAACATCATTATAAAATAGACATACACTATGAGGCTATCAGTGGAGCTCTGTAGCTAGAGCGAAAAGCAGAAACTCTGTGCTGTCTTAACAGGCCTTTCAGACCACAACCAGTGAACAGCAATCACAGCCTCTGGTTGCTCTTGAGCTCTTTCCATGGATCAGGCACTGGTGTCAGCGATTTTCATACATCAACCCATCTAATCCTCATGTCAGCACTGAGGCTGGAGCCCAAGGAAGTGACAGTTGTCTTCAGTATTTCGCAGACAATCTGAAACTGGTATTGTATCTGTCATACCATATTTGTGGCGCAAATAACCTTAAAGCTCAACGCTCACAACTTCACAGGTGAAGGAAATATCTTTATGTGTCCCTATCCACTTGAAATTTTTGCTGTTTTCTGAGCACATTTTCCAAATAAGGCAAGTTTACCCTGATTTGCTAGTAGTAAGTTCTGACTCTGTGACCTTTACCCCAGCAATGTCATTTAAGGGAAGTGACACCCACTATAATAATCTCAACCTCTGCAATCCATCACACATCCTTCGAAAGCACTAAAAGGAAATGTGTTACAATAACCAAACATACCTAGTGTATATCACAGGGCTTGCCTAAATATTTCCCATTTATGCTATTTTGAGAACTGGCTTCCAGCCCAGTTCCGACAACAGTGTTCAAGACTAAGTGAAAGAGCATGTGAGTATAGTAATTGAAAATAGGATTTTCCCCCAAAGGGATAGTAGCTATGAGCTTACTCTCTTATGTGAGACCTCCTTTTGAGCATTTAAGAAATATGGATTCTGAAATTGTCTCACTTATTGGAAAAAATGTGTGTTCTATTAGGTTTCTAGAGGACAATGGTATGTCGACTCCAATCAGTCTTCTTTCTCAAGATTCTGCAGAAGCTAGGCCCAGGAGCCCTCCAAAGACCACCTCTCCCACAGCCTCACTTCGTGCTTGGCACAGGCACAGACACAGGCTCTACTCAGCCCCTGTTGTATTAATAAGCCAAGGGCCCTAGACAGCAGCAGTCAGCACTGGACTGTCTCAGCGCCAGCTCAAGGGGCACCAGGAGCTTGGTTCTTGGCTAGAGTCCCACTGTGTTCTTGGACTGTAGCCCTTCGTGGCACAGCTCCATCTATGGGCACGGCCTGTCTTGGGACCAAACCCATCGACTGATGACAACCTGATGCAGTCATTTGGCGGGGCTGTTCTGAGCAAAATGATCATTGAATTTCGATGAATAGGATGAATCCATCTTCCCACCCCCGCATGCGGCTGCAGCAAGACAGAAATCTTGAGGGAAGGAGAGCGCTTGGGACCTGAAATTTTCCAAGATCGAACAGCTGGCTTAGATCTATTAAACTGCAGCTTTAAATTAATACATTTTATACTTTACCCATAAATTAAGAAAAACAACAATGTATTGAGGAACTGAAAGGAAGGTTTTGAATTTCTTTTAAATGGTACCCAAAGGTTTTTTAGCTCTAATTTAGAAGATCTTAAACTCACTGAGTGTAAATGCCAAGCAAACTCAGTAGATTCTTAGTCGAATTTGTGCCCTGGATTCTCCCAATTAGAATGATTTCTTCTAATGTTTCAGACGTAGTTATAAGTTTGACTTTAATCTGCACACATTCCAAAATCCCATCAGTGGAGGCATAATATATTTGCCATAATTCAATGAACTCTCATAGTAACTGACTCAGCTCATTCCTATAGGCGTTCACTTCATTATCTCCTCCACTTATTAATTAGGCTAAGAGTGTATTGGCATGCCTTGGTCAGCCCCCAATCTCCTGCCCAAACTTTCATTTATCTCCACAGAGGAGGGTAAGCACAGAAGTCAACACTCAGGATGTTATGCAGGGTCCTCATAAACTTGTATATGAATAGGCCACCATAGTCAAGCCCCTATGGCAGCCGTCTGGCAGAATGGACCAGATCCACATTTTTTTTTTTTTCGACATAAGTTCAGTTATACACTGTGCTCTGAGGTCCACACTGACTGGGAACATTGAAAAAGAGGATCCTGGTCACTTTCTTTGGGAACTTTGTTTGCAGTCTGCTTTGCTTTGTTTATATAAACACAGTCAGAATTTGAACCTGCACTGCCTAGAGCAGACCAAGAGTAGTGAACTATCTTAACTGCAGGGATCTGCCAGACCCCAAGGCCCTCATTCTCTATCTGTATCCACCCCAAGAAGGGAGGTAGGGAGCATCCTCCCAGGGAACAGCCCAATTGATTTGGCAGAGACTTTTTATACATTTTTGGCAGGGACTATGGAAAAGAATATATGTGGAAAATAATGTATTTGTGGTGTGTGTGTGTGTGTGTGTGTGTGTGTGTGTGTGTGTGTAGTGGGAATTTTCTTTTTCCTCAAATGATTTTTCTGCCTTTGAGTTTTCCAAGATAGAGGAGGATAGGATAACAGTAACCATGTTGGCTCTGTGAATTTGCTAGGTCCTAAGATTCCTCTACAGATGGGAATCTCAAGGCCTGTCTTTAACTAACATATGCTTTTAAAAATGCTCTTCCAGCAAGGTTTGCAGCTGTGAAGTGGTCTAACAGCACAGCCTTGCGGAGGACTTGTCCTCTTTCACTTTCAGTGCTATTGTTGTTCGGACACGGGCATGGCGAATGAACATCACAAGGAAAGTCTGTCTTGCCCCCAAATGAGAAGCCAGAGGGAAGGAAATGGAATAGCGGACTGGAGGAAGACAGAGGGTTAGCAGATGACCCAGTCCTTTGATGAAAGGGCTTAACTAACAGCACTAGGAGTTGAGGGTCTGTCCCAGGAGGAGCTTCCTGGCTACTCCTATGATCTGGCAATGTCTTGCCAAAAGGACTTGCCCAGCATGCAGCTCTAAAGACTTTGTCTAGAATGATGTTGCTTTTGTAAATGTGATTGTTGTTGCTGCTGCTGTGTTGCTGCTCATCACAAATTGTAGGAGTTCTAGAAATGTGTGTCTTTTCCTCATTACCCAAATAATACATGCTTATTGTAGAAAAATGGAATACACTGGTAAACAATAAGCAAGAAAATAATACACAGTTGTGGCCCCCAGAGACAGGCACTGTTTATCTCACTGGGCTTAAGCTTTCAGACATTGTTCTCTGGGAGGTTGGGTATGTGAGAATCCAATCTTGTCCAGTCATAAAATGTAGCTACTAAGAACGATAGCATGTGACGCACCAATATTGGGCCTTGGCTTGGGTGTTTGCCCAAAATCTGCTCTTGGGTTCCATCTCTGTCTGTGGCCTTGGCAAGAGAAATCGTTGAAGGACAATTTATCTGTCTGGAAACCTTGACCTTTCTCAGCGATTACTTGGAGTCAATCACCACTACATCAGCTGTAATGTCTTGTACCATGAATAAGATACAGTCAATCTCCAGAGATGTCAGAATAGTTACTGACAAGAGACATAAGCATTTTAGATATATTTTGGAACACAGTTAACTTTGTCTGCTTTATATATTAAATTTTTAATGGGGTACTTGTAAATATATACATGTGAGAGAAAAATGGTACAATAATTAAGAATGATTACAAAAACTACAAATTTTATGTCCTGAAATGCTTTTAGAAATTTTCAAAAAAGTTAAATTATTGAGAGAATAGTTTTCAGTATTAAACTATTAGGTTTCAGCGACAATAAATTAGCTTTCAGACTTACATTCAATTATTTAATTCTACTTGTCCATGAATTAGTAAAGAAAAAGTTGTTTGAGAATTTTTCACCTTTCTTAAAGGTTAAATTATCATATAAACTCTACTTCCTTAAAACTCTCACAAGGAGAAAAATAATTCCCCAATCACAAAGTATGGCATCCTTAATCACCATGTTTTAGCTGGAAATAACAAGAATTATAAAGAATATAAATCACAAAAGGAAATGTTAGAGACAAATGTAGGCACGTAAGACATTGTATTTTCACAAATCTAATTTTTAAAATGCCAACTTCATAAGAAAACTCTCTATAATAATAATCCTTAACATCCTTTGACATTATAGAAGCTAACATTTAAAATAAAAAGCTCATTAAAGTTATCTCCATTGCAACCAGTCAATTTATTGGCAGATAAATGATTTTTTAAGATTTGCTGAAGCTATGAAGTTCCTTTTGGAAAACACACTTAAAAAAAAAACTTTTTTTTGAACTTTTGTACATTACATACAATAGCTCTTAATTATATTTAGATCTCCTCTCCCATCCATGTACCCCACCGCCACCACCACCAGGCCTAATGCACTCTGCCAAGTCTCTTTCAATCAAGCATTTTATCCAGATGTCCTTCGGCTCAAGTTCATCCACTGCAGTCTATTCAGCCTACCTAGAGATCTTAAGGAAGGTCAACGCTCCCTCACCCAGTGGTAATCAGTTTCCAACAGTTCTCCGGCTAGGGCTGGCCCGCCCCATCTCCCTCACACCACCCTTGTCTGGTTGAGTTGGCACAGATCTTATTCTAGATATCACCATTGCCACACATTAACATGGGCAAGCTTCCAGTGGCCTGAAGCCTCTCGCTATATTCATAGACTTAACGATCTTTCTCCCCTCTCTTCCAAAAGGGTCCCTGAGCTATGGGTGGATGAGGTTTAATATAGAAGTTCTATCCAAAGACACACATACACACACACACACACACACACACACACTGCAGTCTCTTGTTCTCTAAAACTTAGCCAGTTGTGACCTTCTGTGTGCATTGCCCTCTATTGCATGAGGGAGCTTTGTTGATGAGAGTTGAAGGATGCACTAGTATTCTCTCCACCCCCTGTTCCACTATGTTCTGTGAGGCTTAGATATAGAGGTTCCACTGTAGATATGCCATGTAGGGTTGGGCATCTCTCAGACGTATATTTTCTATGTGTGACCAGTTGTGGGACTCTGCAGTAACCTAATCTGTTGCAAAAAGAAGTTTTTTTGATGAGTGGTGAAGGTATACTTGTCTATAAATATAATGATCTATATTTAGGATAAGGTAAGAAATTTCATTTGTCTAGAGGTATGACAGTGATAAGAGTTTTCTCTAGGATCTATAACCTCTGCAGCCACATTTATTTGCCAGTGGTTACTGTACCCATCATGAGTTCATTCCCATTCAGAGGGCTATTGATTACCCCCCAAATCACATTGCCGCTACTGTACCAATAGAAGTAGTTTGCTGTGCCAGTCGTTATGGCTAGTTGGCTTTAGGACTGGGTTGAACAGTCCTAAATTGATTTGGTTGATTTATTTTCTCCCTTAGAAGCTTACGTAGTATCTTCTAGAACTATGAGAGCTAGTCTTCAGGAAAAGACTTCCAGGTCAGTTCCCATTCCATTGTTCCAAGTCCTGTGTTTAAATTATGTCCTGTCTTCAGCAGTAGACTCTTACCTTCAAGTTCTTGGGGATAACCAAGGACTCCAGCAATAACCTGTGTTAGTTTGGGGAGTCTCTTGGACTACTATGACCAACAACTCAGAGGGAGGTCTCTCCTGCCTGACACTGTTCCCCTTGCCATAAGCCCGCAGGTCTATACCTGCACTAATGTTCAGACACCGTGTGCATTTCTCAGGGGCTCCGCACTCAGCACATTTCCCTCAGTCGTCCCACAGCACCCATTTTCCATTCAACTCTCCTCTGTCCCCTCCAACCACGCTCCTCACCACCCATTATCCCCCTCCCTATCACACCCACCTAATCGATTCCCCCTCTCTTGATTTCCCTCCTCCTCCTCGACCCCCACGGTCAGTCTCCAGCATGTTCCTCCTTCCCACCTCCCAGCCGAACATCCCCACTGCCCCCGTCCCTGGCAACACCTATCCCTGCTATCCGCCTCTTTCTCTTTTCCTCCTTGTTTCCTTTCCATCTTCCTGGATCCTGCTGCATCATCAGAATATACACTCACATGTAAAGGGCTGGTGTTAGGATCCACAGGTGAAGGGGAACATTGATGCTTTCTTCTTCTGAGTCTGGGTTGCTCCACTTAGTGTAACAGTCTCTAGTTCCATCCATTCACCTGCAAATTTCATAATTTCATCTTTTCTAACTGCTGAGCAGAACTCCTGTGGTGTAAACGTAACACATTTTCATTATCCATTCATCAGTTGAGGGGTTTTTAGGTTGTTGGAAAACACATTTCCTAAAAAAGCTTTTGTTGAATTTTATTCTATTGTACACAAACAGCTGGTGAGATCAACCAGTTGAAATATGCCAGGTGAAAGCGACTCTGCCTTCTACTAAGAAATGTGCAAAGAGTGGCCACAGGAACTGTCTAGCAGTTGACAGAAACTATTGTACTGCTCCTAGACTGCAATAACAGAGGTTTCATTTTCACTTTTAAATGTTAACAATGAGCTGTAATAACCTGAACATTTGCGTGGAACTTCTATGTGCTCTTATGCTCAAGCAGCTTTTTTGATGACTGTAATATTGTGCCATAGACTCTGCTTCAGCAGAATACATGTTTTAATCTTTGGCCATTTACATTTTAGTCAGAACTATATTACGTGTATCCTGAATGTATATGTATTGTATTTAAGACAGAAAGGTGTGTTTGCAGATACTTTCAACTGTTTCAGACAGACCTAAACTGGCTTTAATAAAATACAAAGTTGGGAATGTAATTCTACAGTAGAGCATTGGCCTAGTATTCAGGAAGCCCTAGGTTCAGTCCCCAATACCTCAAAACAAAAATAAACAAGAGCAGAGCCAAAAGGAGATTATTGGCTTGCACACTGAAGACTCTGAGATGGAACATAATAAATGCGTGTTTCAGGCAAGGCTACATGCAGAGCATCCTCAGGAAAGTGAAGAACCTGCTTTCTCTCTGCTTTTTGACTTCACTTCTCAGCAATATTAGCTCCATTTTCAGGCTCCCTTTGTAGGATTCAAGATGGCTGCCAATCACTTCTGGAAACTACTTGCTTTCACATTAGCTTTCAGAAAAGAAGCAAGATAGTTTTTATTACAGAGAATTTCAGCAAAAGTCATAAGGGACCTCATAATAGGTCAATATCATCCTGGAATATCCAGCTCTGAACCGTTCACTGTGAGGAGCAGGATACCATAGATTGCTCAAGTCAGCCAGCTTCCAACCCTGGAGATAGGAAAAGGTTGATGGGACTAACCACAGGCGGAAGTGGTGCTATCTCAAGGGAATCAAGGGAATCAAGGGATGCCATTGCTCAGAACTGTGTAGGTTAATTTGATTCGGGTCACCCAGAACACAGGACTGTGTTTACCATTGATAAATAAAACATGATTATAAAATGACATACAGAATGTGATTCTCATTTTTAAGTGTAGATTTCAATACAAGGATATATATTAATACAAGAATAAAAACAAGTATATATTGATTTAATTTACTTGATCATTCCCTTTTTACTGAAGTTTTTGTTGTTTGTACCATTCAACTGTTGGATGTTATATTTCAATTAGCATAATTACACAGAAATTCTTGTACATAGGGTGATATTAGAATAATCTCCCAAATATCGAACTGTTGAGTCAAAAATATGCACCATTTGAGATTCTGCAGACCTCAAAAAATTATAATACAACTTCTAAGAGTATATATGGCAATGCTAGCTTCCTATAATCTGTCTCATCAACAAATAACATCCTTCACCAGTGTGCAGAAATTAGCTCACTGCATCAATGTGTATTTTACTGAGCACCAGTAAAAAAGAAACAATTCTCACACCAGTTATCTACAGATAATTAATTTATTGGTTAGTATTCAATCATCTGTTAATCATGCGGCTTGCTTCTCAATTGACTATTCACTTTTATATATTAAAGATAATAAAAGTTTATTTCCTTTTGACTATATTTGATCATTTTTCAGCTTAGATGTTATACTTTTTTGAGGTAACTAAATTATAAATTATTTCTTGTTAGAAAGATTACTTTAGTGAAAGACAGAGAAAGAGGGTACATGCATGTCATGGCATGTGTGTGGATATCAGAGGACAACTTTTCAGAAGTCAGTGTTCTCCTTCCAGCTTGTTTTTGAGACAAGGTCTCTCTTTGTTGATTCTGCCACTGTGCTGCACGTGTGAGTTTCTGGCCGATTCTCCTGCCTTAGCCTCCCATCTCACCATAAGAGTACTGGGATTACATATATGAACCATTGTATCTGGCTTTTTATGTAGGTTCCAGGGATCAGATTCAGGTTACCAGGCTTAGATGGCAAGAACTTTTAACCACTGAGCCATCACCCCAGCCCAAGTATTCCTTTTCTAGAAATAACATTCTACTCGCAATAATTTCCATTATTAATTACAGTTTCTTCCAGAATGTTCATTATCTCATATTAAAATTCTAAACCCTTACATTGTCTTGACTTATAAAATATAAGGTCAGACATAACATGAATTTTTTTTCTATGTAGCTAAATAGAATTTCTAATGCAGACATCACTGAGGCTAGAAAATTTCTCAGAAGTTGTACCTACAAAAACTGATTAGAACTTCAATGGTTTTGGAAAGGGTGAAATGTTGTAAGACCAGAGCCTAATTTCAAATTATCTTAGGCTAGCTTTAGTCCCCTTAAATAGTCATTTATTGTCCACCTTTAAATGTGACCTAACATTCTAATGACTATTAAGCAAAGTCTTTGAAATGAATAAACAGATCTCTCCTTCCTCCTCAAAATTCCTTTCATCTGGGCTGCCACTGGGAGGTGTTGCCCATATTTAGGATGGATCCTCCCACTTTAATTAAACTTCCCCAGAAAATCCCTCACAGATTTGCCCAGTATCTTCTCAGCTGATCCAGTCAAGTCAACAACTAAAATTAACCGTCGAATCCATCTACCTAATGTTTCCAGACTGTACTTAAACAGTGTTTCAATCATGACCTTCTTTGTTCTATTCATATAAAAACTTCATGAAATTGTTAACACATTGGAACATAGAATTGGGGTGTCCTAAGTCCATGTTTCCAGCCCATGATCACATGGTTATTCATATTTGGACTTTAGAATTAGCTATCTCTTATCCCCATTTGGGGTCTTTTTGAGATGGCATCTCCCTGTAACCCAAGCTGGCCTGGAATTCACTTCACAGAGATCCACCTGCTTCTGCCTCCAGAGTGTTGAGATAAAAGACATGCACCATCACGCCCAGCATAGAGCTGTGAATTTTCACATCGACACTTGTGGCTAGAATTTAGGCTCCAGAGCAGATTACTGAGTTTGTACCTTTGACACTTAGGTACCTTCATGTCTAGTCAACAAAATAAGGGAGGAACATCAAGGTGCCTACTTCACAGGACAACCTGGAAGATGAAATGCTTTAAGGTACAAAATGAGTTAGAATACTACCCCAAACCCAGCACGTCTCTGGCATAGTTTATACTGTTTACTGATCTATCATTTCTCTTCTTAAGATACAATCTCTGTGAAGTCCTAAACATCTATTTGAATCTGTTTCCAGTGTTTTCATGTTCTCCTGCTACTCAGTCTGTTTGCTTTTACCTCTCTGCTTATTTCAAAACTGTTCATATAACTACAACTGGACTCAGCAGGATGAACTTGTGACTTCTTACAATCCCTTTGTTTCTTGCCCTTGCAAGTACTAGAAGTCATTTCTTACATTCCACACACATCAGGTTTCCTCATGAAGCCCCACGATCAGAGGTTCTTCTGCTTGACCAGTCTCACCTCTGCCACTTACTAGCTGTGTAACCTTGGGCAAGTTATCTGAACTTTCTGCCTCAGTGGCTTCATTTGTAAAGTTGGATACTAATAGTTACGGCCTTGTTAGGCATAATGCAAGGTGGGCCTAGCCAAGCCACCTGCCAGGAGGAAAAGAGGAATGGCTCCCATGGGGGTAGCACTCTGCTCTGGCTAGTTGTGAAGCCAATTTCTGTCCAGCACCTGGAAAGAAGCTGGTCCACCTGGGAACAAACTACGATTGGCTGCAGTCAGGACCCCACCCAATAAGTTGATTGGCTAACCAAATGTATAAGATACCATGTGTTTCCTGAATAAATTGAGTTTGCAGCAGATTACCACTGCTGGCTTCCCACTCAACTCCCGGAATCGGTGTCTTGATTCCCGGCCTACCCACCTCGCATACCCTCTCGGACTGGTACCCAGTGCGGGGACCCCCGACGTGGTCTCACAGACCTGCGGTAAGGACTAACGAAAAAAAAATGTATATAAAGCACTTAACGCGGCATGTGAGTTATTTTTTGTGTCACTCTGACCAAATACCTGACCTAAACAACCTCCAGGAGGAGTGATTCATCCTGGCTTCTGAATTCAGAGAGATTGGGGTACAGTTGCTTAGCCCTGAGCACCTGGGCAAAATATAGCAGAGGAGCTTTCCATGAAGAACAAGAAGCAGAGAGTGAAACAAGGTGAGGTCCAGAAGCAAAGGTAACCCACAGGACCTACTCCTAAGACCTACTTTCTCCAACAATACCCCACATCCTAAGTTTCCAGAACCTTCCATAATAGAGCTACCAAAAAGAGCCAGGTATTCAGTCTATGAGAGATGCTATAAATTCAGATCACAACACACAGCAAATGTAATCCCCAAATAGCTTTTAGTAATGATGTTTATTATTAATTCTGTAACATCATAAGACGTAAAAGTTTCTCCTTCCTTGAAGGGTTGCACAGCAGTTAGCATGAGTAATTAGGAAAACAGAAAACAAAGAGAACAAAGGTATTTTTCAAATAAAGTTATAAATATTTCCATAGTAGTAGATATTAGTAACATGTAATATAACACCTTAAAAATAAGGTATTCAAAAAGATGAACCAGGGAAGATAAGGAACCCATACTGTCTGCCAGTCTGAATAATGTGGAGGATTTCATGTGAAGATATGGAACAAAGGCTTCACTGTGGGAACTAATAAAGAGGTACTACATTTCTTTTTAAATTTGTAATGTGTACAAGTATATTACCTACATGTGTGCAAGTGTACCTGTGTCATGCAATTCCCATAGTGGTCAGAAGAAGGTATAGGATCACCTGGAGCTGGAATCATGAATGGTTGTTAGCTGATGTGTGGGTGCTGGGAATCAAACCCAGGTCCTCTGCAGGAACAGCCAGTGCTCTTAACTGCTGAGCCATCTATCCAGCCCTGGTATTATCTTATTCAAGTTTTCTGGTATATCTTTTTCTTGTTATGACCACATGTTTACCTCCATGCTGAAGAGAAGGGTGTTAGGAAAAGGGAAAATACTTTGGAATTAGAAGTCTACCTAAGTAATAATTCTATTTTTTTATAACTGTGTTCTTTGTAAATATATTCCACCACAGAGCAATTATTCTTTTCAATAACATATGTAACATGCATTCACATGTAATCATGAATGTGTATTCATACACATATACCACCACCACACAAACAGGCATTTCTTGACATTTTATGCTATTTCAGATTGGCTCAGTTACAGTTAATCACACTGAAACATCAAGAAAATAAGTATTAAAGACACAATCTGGTCTTTCTTGAACCTGCTTACTTGTTCTTTAAAAAAAAATAAAGATAAGATGGCAAGTGCTTTCTTCCCTACAGCAGAGTTAATTATGTCTTCTTACTTAGCTAAGCTCAAACAATATCTCTCAACATTTATAAAGAAAATCAAAGTAAAATTTTTTGAAATGGGATAGCGAGAATTTCGACCTGTATGACTAAAGATGTGGCTATCTGTGCCCTCTTCCTGAGTTTTAACACTGTATGTCAAGGCCACTAATAGAGACACTTGTGACTCTCAACCCTGAGTCATGATGGGAATGCCAGTAGCATCTGAGATGTTGTGCTAAAGAATTATTGGGAACAAAACATTAAAATTACTCCCATGTGGGTGTGAAACTCAATCTTCTTGACTTTTGCAGGAGGGATGATTCCCTTACAATTCCGTCATTTTCAATGCCAGTAATTGCACACTGGATCAAAAGACTGATGAGGAATAGAATTGGAAACCTGGAGATAATTTAAGAACAGCTTAGGTAACTAGACTCAGTCTTTGAAAAAGAACTCTATAGGGGAGGTCTTAAAAGATCTTGAGTCTTGACCACAATTCCTTGGACGCCACCACAGTAAAAGAAAACACAGTCATGTTTACATGGCATCTGAGGAGTCAGCTTGAAGTGATTTTTTACAGTCATTTTCACAAGTGATTTAAGTCGCTAATTAATTGGCAAATGTTCAATTCCCATTCAGTTAAGTTATCTAGGTCAAGAAAAACAAACATATCAAAGCAGTCAGTAAAGAAAGAATCAGAGAAGTCCTTAACGACTCTGTGGGACACTCCTTTGCTGTGGTGTACTAAATGACACACTTAACCAGAGTCAACTTGGAGTTTAAAAGTAGGCGTATTCCTACTTGGAATATAGCCTTAGGTTTTCAAGATGATTTAAGATAAACCCCTGAAGTCTAAAACTATCTTTGAAAGGTTTTAGAAAATAGATGAAAATATACATGATGAAAGAAAGAAAGAGAAAGAAAATGGATGGATGGATAGACAGAGCATAGATAGATGAGCATGGGAAAACATTCAGAAAACAATTAATTCTTTTCCTCATTGGAGTTTCTAGTTTAATGAAGGAGGCTGACAATGGGTAGGCGATCTTGCAAATACAGAATTCTTCACTAAGTCCAAAACCTACAAATGACAGAAAAACAAATAGGAGAAAGTGAATCACCCAGAGGTGCCAGGAAGGGACTTCTGAGAAATGATTCTTGAGGTGCAACTTGAAAAGTATAACTAGATAAGGGAATGACATTCCAAGTAGAGAAATGAGCATGGGTGTCAATGGCTTGGGATAAGAAAGCAAAGAGAATACAAACTAAAAGAAAATTAGTGGAACACTGGAGAGCAGGAGCAAGGGAGGAGGATGGAACTGCAGAGCCTGCACCTGATGCACCTTGCGAACAGTGATGCAAGTCACTGAAAGGAAGAGTGTGACAAGGTTATTTGTCTCACCATTAACCTACGTTCAGTGTGAGGACAACACTAGAGGGCCACAGAGGGACCATGAGGAAACCAAACTATCAGGCAAAGGTTATTGTCCTCTGGTAATGATGCTAATTAGATTCAATAGTGTTAGTAGAGATAGATCAAAAGAAAAACTACCAGGAAATGAACTGGATTTAAAGAAGGAAAAAGACATACACAATAGAGTTGTGCAAGAAAACCAAGTGCTTTGGATTGGGTGGGGATTCAAACAACAATGCTTCACAGAGCTGAGTATTGCTCATGACTCAGGGAAGTGGAATTCAGGTCTAAATCCAGAACTGTGACTACTTCATGCTGCTCTGAGGCCTCACACTTGACTCTCAGACAAATATGACAAAACTCTAAGACACTCTGGAGCTCTATTTCTAGTTAAGACATAGATAGGCATAAAAATGACTATCTTCATTATAATACAAGAAGATAATAGATACACTAAAAATTGTATTTTTCTCTATAGCCACTGAAGCACATCACACACACACACACACACACACACACACACACACACACATCCCTAAGTAAACTATTCCAGAGATGAACCTGTGCATCAAAGAGCATAAAGTAGTATTTTCATACTTGGAACTACTTGCCTAGCACATGCACATAGCAGGTAGACAGCTTATAAACATGGAAAAAAGTTTGTTGGGATGAGGAGAAATCAGTTGAACTTTTAGAAGTAGTGTGGACTCACATGAGATATTGGAATCTGGAAGAGTCCCAAACACAAAAATAAAATTCTCAGAAAAATTCTCCACCCTGGGAAAGTTGCCAACTCAGCAGCAGTTGGGGCAGAGCTAGAGATCTCCCTTCCTCTCCAGTTCTCCTGATGCTTAAGTTCCAGTGCTGTCTGAAGTTGAATACAGAAGAAAAATCTAAGAAAGTTGCCACCAAATATCAAGTAGTTCAAAACTTGAAAAGGACAAAAAGATCCAGCTTCCATATCCACAGCAAGAATTTGGGAGGAAGTTTGACAGACTAAGAGTGATCATCACCATGCCACTGGCAAGAATGAAATTGAAACTAATTAAAGTTGCACCCTATTCTCAACTCAGCTAAAGTCCAAGTAGGATCTCAGTAAAAATCTCCTTCCACAGCTTTTGTGCAACAGAAACAGAAAGCTCTTTCTGGGAAAAACACAACAAAAAATTACCATCTAGTTTAGTCTCTACTGGTAACTTACTATAAATGTCTAAAATACTATGAAAATTGTGAGACACAGAAAGAACAAAAATGTGGCCAATAACTGAAAAAAGACCCCCTGATGACCAGGTGCTGAGATGTCAATGCTCTGAAATAACTATTTTAAATGTTTAAAAGTTTAGCAATAATGATGAATATAGTAGAGGAACAAAAAGGAATTTCATCAGAGAAAATGAAACTGTAAAGAAGGACTGAAGAGAGATTTGAGAATAGAAAAATATATCTGAAATAAAACAACAAAATGCAACAAATAACCTTAAGAACAAACTTTAGAAAGAACAATAATGCAAAGATATGTCAGCACAGAATAGTCAAACTGAAATACAGAACGAAAAATACAGGATTCAAGATACTGGAGTTAGAAGAAAACGATGTGAGACAGGTAGATAGATAGATAGATAGATCGATAGATCGATAGATAGAGATATACTCAGTATATTCTCTAAATTCTAATCTAATTATAGCTAAAATGATAGCTATAAAAGCAGATATTTAGAAACCAAGCCACATCTAAACAGCCTTACATTAAAGAAGAAATGACAGTAGAATTAATAAAATGTTTTATACTGAGTGGAAATGAAACCAGGATGTATCAAAACTGGTGGGATGCACTTGCAATAGTACTTAATGGAAAAGTGATCATTTCAAATGTGTATAACACAAAATAAGCATGATGCAGCCAAGAATAGAAGACATTAAGATTAAGAAGAAACAAACTGCTTGCAAACAGAATAACTGTACATATAGCAAATCTAGAGGAAATAACACAGATAGAAGCAGAACTACTAGTAGGTCATGGAACAGAGCAGCAATATCAAAAATAAACTTGCTTTTGTTTCCCCTAGCAATAACAAGAGAGACAGAGAGACAGATAAACAGACACAGAGACAGAAAGAGATACACATTCAGACAGACACTGATACAAACAGGCAGACAGTCACAGAGACAGAGAGACAGAGATAGAAACAGATGGAGTAAAAGTTCAAAATAAATATGTAATAACATCAAAATATAGGATAATTTTTAATATATGTGCAAACCCTCCATGCCTTAACTATAAAAACAATTCTGAGAGAAATTTTTAAAAACCTAAATGAACAGAGAGAGATGCTAATAGAGAGCTACACTATGCTCAAAGATTAGAGGAGTGGTTATCATAGAGGTACCCATTCTACCCAAATTAGCATAAAGATCAGGTATGCTCTCATCAGAATCCTAGGATATTCTAAGTCATTTTAAAATGGCTTAAAAATTTAATGTAAGGAAATGTGTTGACATGAGGAAAAGCAAATAAATCAATTAAAAGAAGAGTCCATAAAAGACCCATAAACCTACAATCAATTGATTTTCAACAGAATTCAATGGAGTAAGAACAGTAGATCTGTTCCATCAAGTAGTCCTGGGAAAAAGGAACATCATTATGGGAGGAAAAGAAAACCACTGCTGATCCCTATACTACAGCAAGCAGAAAATTTAAGGGATGACTGTGGATCTAATTCTGAAGAGTCTACAAAGAAAAAAGAGTATCTTAATTATTGGATGTTGAAGACTGTTTGACAGAATGCAAAAGCACTAAGGGGTAAAAATGACGTTCGGTTTCATCAAAATTAAAAGTTGCTATGCACCAGAGATCTCATTAGGAGAGTGAGATTAGGGCAAATTTTAGACTATGAAACAATATTTGGAATACATACGCACAGATAGTGGTTTCCAGAATATCCACAGCTCCACAAATCAGTACATTGAAAAGATAACTCAGAAAAGGAGAAATGGTTTAAACAGATATTTCCCAAGAAAAGGCATAGGACTATTCAATAAAAATATGAAAAAATGATTAACATTTTAGATTACTAGAAAAATGTACATTCAAATTACAAAAAAAAATACTATCTGGCTAAAATTAAGATCTGACCATATCAAATGTTGTAAAGAATGTAATGCAACTGGGGCATTCTGATATTACTGATAAGAAGACAGAAAGATATCATCACTTTGGACAGCAGTTTGGCAAGTTTTTATCCAAATTCAGTCCTAGGAATACACCTCATCTACAAAAAAAAAAAAAATTGTATGTAAATGTTTGTAGCAGCTTTATTCAAAATATCCCAAAGCTGCTTTTAAAAATAAAATATACACCAAAAGAATCAGTAAGTCAACTGTACAACATTCACAGACTGAAATCTAGTTAGCAATAAATAAGAAAAAGATGGATGCAACAACATGAATGAATATTGACCAACAAAGACCAGACTGAAGATTATATACTATGGATATTTGAGAACCAGAGAGACCACCATAAAGTAATGGAAATTAGAAAGACACTGCCTCTCCAGGGATAAAGGACTGAAGTGGAACAGGGTGTTCAATATTTTGGTTTCTCTTGGCCACATTGGATAAAGAAATGTCTTGGGTCACACATACACTAGAAAGTTCTATCAAGGACCTTTCTGGAACATGAAATCTACTGGTAACACATTAGCACCTACCTATACATTTCTCAAAGTTATTGAACCATTTAAATTTATATATGCCATTGTTAGTAAATTATACCTCAGTAAAGGGGACACACACACACACAAGCACATGTATTTCCCCTCAGATAAACAAGCATACTTCAGCACATGAAAAACACACACGAATTGTAGATTCTTTTTTCTTTCCAGAAGATTAAATTTACTATAAAGTCTTGACTTCACAATTGAAAGTAACAACACAAAATTAAGGGATTAGCAAAGTTTTACTTTGAAAACAGACTTGTAATAATATTTCAACACAACCTGAAAGATCTTGGCCATGTAAGTGGTTTATTTACTTTCCCAGCCCCAGGGTTGCCTTAACTATTTTATCACAGGGAGATCAGAATGACTGATCATTCACTGAGATAATGAGGGGCAGCTGGATGGAAAAAACAGGGCTCTTCAGCTGGGCAAACCTTGACTCAAAGTCTGTGAGCTGCTCTCTGGGCCTCAACATTCATGGCACTAAATTGGAGAAAGGATTGTTATGAAACATCAAAGAAGATAACAAGTGAGAAGCACTTAGTGCCTGGCAACCAGGCAACCTCCCCAAGTTGCTGTTATTACTACTAAAGGGTAGGATATGGCCTGAGGGGAGACGGTGAGACTAGGCAGGAAAAAACCATATAGATGCAGGTGTTGTGTTACCAAGTAACCAAGTCAGAGGAGCCTTCGAGGGTGTTGCTACCTCAGAGTACGATTGTTATTTTCCAGAAACACCCTCTTCTGCCTTGTTTGATGGCTCCCGGAAGCCTTGTTTTAGGGTGCTCCCCAACAGCCACATAAGAGGCAAGCAATACTTCAGAATACTGTATTGGTTGTTTTTCTGTTGCTGTGATAAAGCACTATTACCAAGGGAACTTATAGAAAGAGGAGTTTATCTGACTTACAGTTCAAAGGATTAGACTCCATAATGGCAGAACAGAAAGCAGAGCCCACATCTTCAAGCTGGCACAGGAAGTGGAGAGAAACTGGAAATCTGGCAAGGCTTAAGAACCCTCAAAGCCCACCCCCAATGATGAGCTTCCTCCAGCATGATCACACCTCCTAAAACATCCCAAAATAGCGCCACCAACTGGTGTCTAAACGCTTGGAGCCTGTAGTGCATATTCTCATTCAAACCACCACCACAAATGCCTACCTGGATTTTCCATAATCTAGACATTGGTCAACATGTGATTTTTAAGAATAACAGAAACTATGGCAACAGATCACTTCTAATTCCATTCCTTCAGAAGATCATACTTACAATAACAGTGAATTGAAGATTTCCGGTCACTTTTCTAAACATCTGTTTAGTACTTCAGGGCTTTTCTATACTAAGACCTCACCTAAATGTCCTGCATGTTCTCTTCTCTGTATAAAAGGGAGCATGTCCTTCTTTATGCCTGAGTGCTTTGCCTGTGAAATTAAGATCATCTCCTTAGAGATGATGTACAATCTGATCCCCAAATAGGCAATTTTTCCTGGTATTATACTGTAGTCCACCTATCTCTTCAGAGGAACCTACATTTAAAAGTGATTCCCCTGAAATGAAGGACTCTTCTCATCCTATGACTCCAGTTCTTTCCACTGAACATCTGTAGTTAACTCTGTCACATCCAACCTCATGAGTCTATTCCCTTCAAAGGTCTCATTCATGCATGTTTGGAGAGTTCAAACTGGACACTTTTTTTAAAAACTGGAAAGCTTTTTTTAAACATTGAATTAAAAGCAAGTATTTATATGTTTTGCATTACTGTAATGAGATAAAAGAGGCAATGTACTTATAAAGAAAAGAGGTTTATTTAGCTTATAGATGTTGAAACTCAAAGCCCAAACATCATAGCACCAGCTTCTGAGAGGCTTCACCTCATGACAAATGACACCACAAGGGCAGAAGCCATTAATGAGACAGGAAGTCAGAGTGTGAAGTAGAGGTCAGTCTTGTTCTTAAAGGTCCCTCACCTCTCAGCACTACCAGCCTAGAACCAAGCTTCTGACCCATATAGCACTAGGAGATAGACCACTTTCAAACCATAAAATGCCCACCATTTCCCTGGCTGTACTTCTGAACAAAAACATCTGTTTATACTCCACCTGTGTAAGCCCCTAGTGTTCTCTCTGGTTTATCACAATTTGCCATTGTTTTATATATGAGTTTTGGTAAGAGAATGATAGATTGAAATGGAGTCACATTGATCTGTCTTTTTTATAGCTGTGCCTTCAACAACTCTTACCAGTCTGTCACAAAGAGCACCCAGACTACATGTAACTTCTGTCTTACTTGTCTTTATATCACCCCTTCTCAAGTTCTGTAATTTGCCAGAGCAGGTCACAGAATCCAGGAAACAGCACTTGTTATTTCAGAGTTATTACAAAGCATGTGCTACGGAATGCAAGTGGACTACCAAATGAAGAGACAACAGGGTCTGGAAGGCTTCTAAGCACAGGAGCCCTGTACCTGTGACACTGGGTGGAATACCTCCCAGGTACATGGAAATCTTGGACCCCTGTACTTCTGGAGTTTTTAAGGTGTCTCCCTTCATCATATGGCAGAACCCATTATTAACTCTGTTGACATCTCCTCTTCCATCTTGGAGGAGGAGCAAATGGAGCTGAAGGGTCCAGGCTTCTACCCATGCTTTGGTGTTTCTGATGACCACTTCCCATCTTGAAGCTCATGGAGAGTGCCTTCATTAGAACAAAAGATACTCCCAGCGTACAGGAAATTCCTAGGGATGTAGCAGTCAGAGGATCCTAGCCCTCAGGAGTTACAAGGGCTTAGGCACTCTGGGTGAGGAACCAGATAGTAAAGATGAAATATCAAAAGATTCACCTAATACCTCTTTCTAGAAGGGTTATAGGAGCTCTAAGTTAATAATGGGAAACACACATGCATGTAAACCCACACATCGGTCTGCCTGCCTTATTTTTGAACATTCAACAACCCTAGTGGTTGAAATGTAACCAATTTATGCAAGAATGCATCCCTTTCAATGTTTAAAAATAGCAGGTATTCTCCTTAGCTTTCTGTGATCTGTATTTTCTCTTTATTCTTTCATAGGGTTTTCATAGAAGAAAGTCCCAGAAAGGAAGCAGATAACAAATCTCTGTGACCTGGGTTGGTAAAAAGTAGTTGGAAACAGAGAGCCTGTCAGTCTGTGGAGAATGCAGGCTTTGCTCAAAGACATTCAAATTCAAAATGTTTTTTAACCACAAGGCCTGCCCAGTATAGCACATCTGTGGCTAGATGGGCCCCCAGGCCACAGTTTTACAAGTTCTTCTTAAATACTTCTTCCTTGAACATAGTTTCCAGGTCCCTCATCTCTTCCTGGAAACATTCAGTTTGTCAGTGTCCCTCTTAAATTTTGCTTAATTAGCCAGTCATCCTAGTCTAGGGGCCCAGAGTCCAAGGGATTGCTGCCTTCTGTGGGCCAGATAGTAAATAACTCTCCAGGCAGCCCACAAGGCCGGAGGCATCTCAGCAGATGTCTCAAATTGTTGTTGGATCCAACAGAATCTGCAGTCAATACGTCTTTTTCCCCCATGAGCTGCTGACAAACCACTTAATTATAATAATATTTAAGCAACTGCCTAAACAAAGTTCTCTGGCCTTAGAAGAACCCAGAACATACATTTCTTTTCTTTTTTTAAAAAGATTTTATTTGTTTTTATTTTATGTGTATGAGTGTTTTGCCCATGTAAGGCCTGAAACTGGAGTTGTGGATGGTCCTTAGCTGTTGTGTGGGTTCTGGGAACCAGACCTGGGTTCTGAGCAACCAGTGCTCTTAACCTCTGAGACATCTTTCCAGTCCCAGACAAACATTTCCTGAAGATTTTTTCTTTAGGCACAAATTTTGACAAGAAGAATAGATAAATAGGCAGGGTCTCACAATGGCAGATGAGGCTCAGGCAATCAATCTAAACATTAAGGAACAATCCAGTTAGTTGCTCTCCTGATCAGGATCATGAAATTAAACAAATAGCCCCTACACCCAGATGCATGCTCAGGTCTCATCCTTGAGGATTTTGACTGACTGAGTCTGAGCACAGGAATCTGGACTATCAGCAAGTTTTCCAGGTAATTCACATTATCTGGAAGACCTCCATAGACCCGAGTTTAGGAGCAGCCATCTATCTAAATCACCTCTACCAACATCACTTACAAATTTTGGAAACTTTGAAAATAAGGTGACTTAAGTGACAAATATACCTTAAAGTTCCAGAGCCACAGATTTAGATTGGAGTGACAAACTCTTTATTGAAAGTTCAGGCTCTGGGGACAAAAGGGAAAAATGGAAGATGTCATGTGTATGCTTAATAATGTTAACAACTTAAATGTTGTCATGGGACTAGAGAGATGGCTCAGTGGTTAAGAGCACTGGCTGTTCTTACTGAAGACCTGGGTTCAAATGCTAGCACCCACATGGCAGCTAATAATGATCCATAACTCCAGTGCCAGGGGATCTGACACTCTCTTCTAACCTCTGAGAACATTGCATGACACAGGTGTGTTTGCATACATGCAGGCATACACATAAAAGAAAAAGAAGAAAAATTAAAATGTTATCATTTGCTGTGACTTGAAATATGTCCCCCAGGAAAAATATGGGTGTGTTAATCCCAGCACCTCCAAATGTGGCCTTGAGTAGAAATAGGATGTTTTCAAAGATGATCAACCTAAAATGAGGTTGTTAAGTGAGTCCTAATTCAGTATGACTGGTGTTCTGACACAGGGAAAACCAAAAGAATGCCCAGGGCCAGAAACTAGAAAAGAGGCAGAGAACAGATCCTTTCTCAAAGTCCTCACAATTTTGCTGGCAACTCTGAACTGTGAGGCAATAAATCTATTTTATCAGCCACAAAATCTGTGGTACTTTGTTATGATAGTCCCAGGAAACCAATATACTATAAATGTATATTTTATAACTCTCTATATTTTATAGCTGTCTATCTTAGCACAAGAGTCATTTTTTATTGCAACTTAACATCTTAAGATAACACACATTTATTTGCTCATAGTTGGTGTGATGGTCAGTGTTAATTATAGACTTGACAGAATATAGAATGACCTAGGAGACAGGACCTCTGGCTATGTCTGGGGGGCAGGGACCCTGGTATCTTGATTATGTTAGTTGAAGGAGGAAGACATATCCACTGTGGGTGGCACGATTCCCTGGCTGAGATCCTGCACTGTTGTATATGTAGGGAAAGGAACTGAGCAGCAATATACTTTCATCGTTTTTTGTTCCTGAATATAGACTTAATGTGGCCAGCTATTTCAAGTTCCTCCTGTCTTGACTTTCCCACCCTGATGGATTGTAGCCTTGAGCTGTGAGCCAGAATAAACTCTCTCTCCCTGAAGTTGCCTTTGTCAGGGTATTTTATCACAGCAACAGAAAATAACTAAGGCAGTTGAGTAGTTCAGAATTCTAGCATGTGGTGGGCGGGCTCATCCCTCAGTATCTCATAAGATGTCTGATAAGATCTATCTGATGCTTAGGCTCTTCTTAATACATTCCTGTGTTAAAAGAACTCAGTTCATTGTAGGTGTTGGGCTGAAGTAGCACCCTCCTGAAGCTTCCATTCTCTGACATCTCTTTCTACCTTTCTCTCCTGCTTTTTAAAGCACTCACATGACAAGATCAGGGCCATCTGGAGAACCTCCATATCTTCAAATCAGCTGGTCTTCGACTACCTCTTTAAAGTTTTTTCATATTAACACATACATTGTGGCCTCTGTAGACTTCCACTTGCTGCCGTTGGGAAATCCTGGAGGCCACATGAACTACAGAGTCAGCCTTGGTGCTGATATGCAGCCACTGTGTTCCTGCTAGTAAACAGACTATCTGTTCTACTTCCTACTTCCTGCTTCCTAAGCTTATAGTGTCACCTCTGTTTCTCTCAAGATGAAGTTTGGCTGGTGCCTTCTGATGGAATAAATAAACCTCTGATCACCTAACATTAGCTCACATCTACTTTTGTTGCTTGCAATACAGAGACAGGATCATCTCAAATTCCAATAAATGTTAGCACAGCACAGGGAATCTTACAGGAGAGCGAAAGATCAGAGGTACCCGTGAGGCTTTGTTAAACTTCATTCCCCAACCCTACATATTCTGGCATGCTGACTTAGAATTATAAATTCTACTATACAGGAGGAAACCAACCACTGTTCTATTTAAACAAAGGCAGTCAGTGACATATATGATAAAAAACAAATTAGCTGATCAATCTAACCCATGGCCTATTCTATTGCTTCTTTTAAAAAGGAATAGAATTGATAGAAGCTCAAACTAAACTGATATTAGCCTAAAGGTGACAAATCTGGACTGGGGATATAGCTAACTCGGTGGTAGAATGCTTGTTTCACATGAATAAGGTCTTGGGTTAAATTCCAAGTACCATTAGAAAAAATGTTTAAAAAGTGAAAAACAACAAATTATCTTCTGACCATATATGTTGGTTACAATGAATTTAACATTATGTTCTCCTCAACCAAATAAATTCTTTCCGTCATTTCAGGCAGACTACACTTGCCTCAAGTGTTGGATTTTGTCTTGAGTTTACACAGGGTTTACACTGGGTTCCTGGATTGTCCTCCATAAAAAAAGTATATATACCATTGCATCTGTTGCTAATCCAAAGTTTTCTCCAGGAAATTCTTTGTTCTATGGAGTGAAAAGACTTGGTCCCAAGATTCAATCTGTTTTGCTAGACTTTTCTGACCCTGGACAAATCCCAGAATTATAACTGCACAGACCGAACAGAACAGGGTAGTTGGACTAGGTGGAGTGGCTAAGCAATCCAAGATGCACAGCAGAGGAAAACCAAAGCTGCCTCCTCTCCCCAAGCCTGACAGCAACCTTAATGTGGAAAAATGCATTTGTGGCAATTCTTCCATCCTTTGTTGAACTTAGCTGGAAACATCACTGCCAAGTGCAAAACGGCTGGCCCTGGGCAGCACGGGCTGCATATTTCCACAGTCTACTCCAGCATAAACAGACCACACTTGCTACTCCATGGAGAGCCAGGAACTTCCTTGCATGGGGAGGACAAGGGCTGCATCCAGGGAAATGGCTGAGCACACACTTGCACCTATCTTCCTCCGCCCCAGCATCCCTCTCTCTGCCCTTAGGTACAGGGCTCTCCTGGCCCTCACTGTGGCTTCAGGAATCCTAGAATACAGTGTTTAATACAGAGCTTTGGGAGTTGGTACTCTGCTCCCTTGAGGAATTCTTCGTTTTCAGGGATGGCAGGGTAAGGGAAAGACACATTTCCTGTTCCTGCTCTTAATAAAGAATGAGTCAAGGGATGTCTGACCAGTGTAGAGACAAAGTACTCAGATTCTGGAGCCTGGTAGCCTGTCTACTGTTAAAAACATGAGGACCCAAATCTAAGACTAAACATTTCAGAGGATCACTTCTCTTGTGGTCTTTGTACAATACCCCAAGGCTGAGATGCTCTGCTCCATGCAGTCATTTGTGGACTTAGCACCCTTCCATCTTGTGACCCTGCAAATCTCCAGAGTTTTGGAGTCAGAAAGTACTAGGAAGTAAAGATAATCTTGGGTGGAAGTGTTTATGTATTACCCTTACCTACACTCTCAGGAACCAATGTTCATTAGCTCAGTTTTAATCCCACTTATCTGCAAAGGAGGTTGGGAAATGCATTCTAGGTATGATCTCAGAGGGAAAAAGGAAATAATTTGTGAACAACTAGTCATGCCTGCCTGCCATGGCTAGTTATTTGAGAAAGTTACTCAAGCTGTGTTTTAGCTTCTTCCCCTGTTAAATGGGTGTACTATTCAGGATTCTCAAAAAGATGAAGAAAGAAGAAGAAGAAGAAGAAGAAGAAGAAGAAGAAGAAGAAGAAGAAGAAGAAGAAGAAGAAGAAGAAGAAGAAGAAGAAAAAGGAAAAGAAGAAGAACTACTATAAGCCCATATTCTGTCTGTCTGTGTGTCTCTCTGCCTCTCTCTCTCTCCCTCTCTCAGTGGTGAGTGTGTACAGTTGATCCTTGAGTTACAAGATTATTCTCCAGTAGCTCTATTGTAAGCTGAAAATTGTTAGTTGAACATCCTAGCTGAACTTTTTCCACCTTAAAAGTGCTCTGAACACTTACATCAGTCACTAGTATATAGTAGAGTATCATAAGAGAATATTATATTTCTTACTGTTGGCTCAGGAAAAGATAAGATTTCAAAATTTGAAATACAGGAAATGGAGAAATAGCTCAGCAGTTAAGAGCTCTGGCTGCTCTTGCAGAGGATATAGGTTTGGTTCCCAGAACCCATATGGCAGCTAACAACCATCTGTGACTCCAGTTCCAGGAAATCTGATGCCCTCTTCTGGCTTCTGCAGGCACTACATTATACAGGTGCACTTACTTCTATGTAAGCAAAATACTTGTACACATAAAATAAAAATAAATATAGAAATTTTTATTTAAAAATAATTTGAAGTATATCTTCTACCTAATGTGTTCCAATTTGAAGATGCAATAAAGTAAAAACATCATAAATCAAACAACTGAAAATTAGGGAGCGTACGTTTGTGTGTGTGTGAAGACAGGGAGGGAGAGAGAAGAGTTAGAGAAAGCTTAAGGAGGAGATGTATTTTAACTGGCTAACACAGTGTTGAGACTGGAAAGTCTAGAGTGTGAAGAACAGACCAGCAGACTGGAGGCCCAGGGAAGAACTGAAGCTGAAGGTCAGTGTTGGAGGCAGAATTCCATCTTGATTGAGGAAGCCTCAGTCTTTTATCTTGAGGCCTACAACTAACTGGATGAGGCCCACTCACATTACAGATCTACTCAGAATTTATTTATTTAAATGTTAATCACAGTTTTAAAATTCTTTCTCAATAACATCTATTCTAGTATTTTACCAAATGTCAGTACTGTGGCTGACCCAAGTTCACACATACCACATCATGAACCATCACAGTGGTTCTTTGTATAGACTGGTTTACTGTTATTACTATGTCACCATCACAACTACCACCAAGTGAGGGCCAAACTCAGCAATGTGGCACTACCCCCAATCCAGCATGTCTCCTCAACTACCTCCCCCAAACAGCTAGAGAGTAGTAGCTCAGCCACACAAGGCTTATTTTACTTAAATAGACAGCTTCTTTACTTCTTGTCCCAAAACTTTTATACCCAGTTGCTTCTCACTCCTTATAATTCTAAGAAGTAGACAGGGAAATACTATTCCTTCTGTTCTTATTTAAGATCTGAGATTCAAAGAGGGTAACCCTCCTTCCCACCGGCCTCCCAACTGTCACCCCCAGACTTTGTTCAAGGAAAGCCCTCCTCTCCAGGGCAAGTAACACCTTCCTCTCAAACTGATGTAAAACTCGCTGTGGATCACACTGTCAGAGAAGTAACTAAGGACTTGTGAGGTTGACTGAAGTATTCTTGTGAATTTCACCCTCTGGGCTCTCCATCCTTCATATAGGTTTCTGTAGATGAATCTTGGTGAACCAAATTCACCATCTAAAACATTTAAAATATTATTTTTCAAGGGAAAACAAACTTCACACTTTAAGAAATAAACATGTGCATAAACTTTTGGAATGTGACTGTTTATAGAGGAGATTTCCTGTGAGACAGTGCTAACACCAGGGCTGTCTTGAGGCACAGCTGCGAGGCAGTAAGAATTTGTCTTCTCATTCCCTGTGTAATGGGCTGGTCCTTCTGTAGCAGATTGCTTTTTTCAAAACAGGATTTATTTATTTATTGTATGTCTATTTGTATGTGTGTGCACCACATGCAGGTGTTTGGGGAGGCCAAAAGAAGGAATCAGGTGTCTTAGTCTCTACAGCTAGAGTTACTGGTGGTTATAAGCTTCCTGATATGGGTGCTGGGAACTGAACCCAGGTCCTCTGCAAGAGCAGCAGAGGCATTGTTCCAGCCCTCCCTCCCTGCACAGCTTTCACATCATTCTTTTGCTAAATAAATCGACAGATGTAGAAACTATGAGTCTGAGTATCTAACTTCATTCTGCCATAACTATGTGAGTTACCTCAGATACATCTGATTCTTTGGTTTCCTCCACTAGAGGTTGAGGAGTTAGATGGACTCGTGGAAGGTTCCACCATTTCGTTGTCTGTTCTGGCTGTCCTCTACAGAGTCTCCTTCCCAAGCACCTGATGATGAAGATTTTCAAAAGGGCTTCCTCTCATCCTAAGCATCATTTAAAGATCCTAAAATGGCCCCAAAACCTTCCACAAACAAAAGAATTTGGCGCTGATGTTAGGAAACGAGCCACAGAGCCACTCTACTGGAAAAATCTTT
The DNA here is from genome assembly GCA_035773235.1 of Eospalax fontanierii. Lineage (NCBI taxonomy): Eukaryota > Metazoa > Chordata > Mammalia > Rodentia > Spalacidae > Eospalax > Eospalax fontanierii. The sequence continues at coordinate 86,127,464 of CM069527.1, forward strand.
GAGGATGCCCTCTTCCTCTCCCCTTAAATTCTATCAACTGGGACACAGAGCCTTCTCAACCCTCTCCTTAGACAACCTGATATTATGTACCCAGTCCCTCCCTCTCCCTGCTCCATGATTGAAGAGAGAATGTTTGTGCAAGCTAGAAGGATCAGGGTAACTGGACCCATGTGGTATTCAGTGAGAGAAATTCATTGCTCCTCAAAACCCCAAATCCCTTAGAAGGCAGATTATTTCAGCTGCTTGAGCTGGAGCACTTTGTAATGCAGTTGGTGCAGAGCCTCCTGCCCAGCCAAAGGCACGATCCCCTCTCCCCACGGACACTCTTGACCCTCACAGAACCTTTTCTCCCTGACCTGTGTGCTAGCCAATCATGCTCTTCTGAAACTAGATACTCTGAGGCCAGACTTGTACATAGCAAAAGAGGCCACCTTCACCCACTAATCCAATGAAAGGATAGCTTTACACAGGGCACATAGTGTTCCACTCAGCCTATAATGCCCACATGTGTCTGGGGCAACATTGCTGTTAAATACCCAAGACAAATCTAAGCCTGCTGAGCAGTCCACCCACTCTTGTCAATTCTGAGCAAAGTAAGTCATGCCATGGGATGTAACACAGGCCTGGTAGTTTTAAGACAAAGGGTTCAGTCTAGTTTCAGTAACTGATTTAGTAGGTGACCTTGAAGAAGCTGCTCAGATTCTATGAGACCTTCTGTCTCCAGGATTCTATCAGTAAAACCAACATATTACTCATCAAAACATTGCTCACTCTCAATATTTTCTCTCCAAAGGATGATTTTAAAACAACACACATCTGAACACATGCATTTGATGTGCCAGTAAGCCATCCAGGTCTCCTAATAAACTGAGATTTATGGACCTCATTTTGTAGGTGAGGAAGTGCGATTTTAGAAAGGTTTAGTAACTATATGAGCTGAACTGTTTCCCTCCAAGTCACCTGTTGACTCTCTAACTCCCCAATGGATTTGAAGACAGATTCTTTAGAGGTAATTAAGTGATAAGGGCAGGGCCGTAGTATAGTAGGAATGGTATCCTTCTAGGAGGAGAGAGAAGAGGTGGAAGAGAGCATGTGTGCTCTCTCCACATGTATACAGAGATCATGCGAGGCACAGGAGACAAAGGGCCATCTGCAAGGCAACACGCGAGGCTATCCCAGGAGCCTAATTGACGAGCATCTTGATATGAAACTTCCAGCTTCTAGACACTGAGAAAATAGACTAATTTAAGACAGTCTATGAGATTTGGTTATAGAAACTCCAACAAACTGTACTTGAGGGATGGATCGAGGTGGACCCCAACCACAACCTGTGTTCTTCCTATTACTCCTACCTCCTGAGCCAGGATCACCTGTGAATGCTCTTTAAAAAACATTTGATTTATTATTTTTATTTTATGTGTATGACTATATTGTCTACATGTGTGTAAGTTCACCCATATTGTACAAGGCCCAAGGAGGTCAGAAGAAGGGATCAAATCCCCTGGAACTGGACTTATGAACAGTTGTTTTCTGTCATGTGCGTACTGAGAACCAAACTCAGGTCTTTTGCAAAAACAGCCAGTGCTCTTAACCACTGAGTCATCTCTCCAATACCAACCTGTGGGTCCTTTTTAAAACCAGATTTCTCATCTCAGACTGCTTGAAGCTGGAGTCTGGAAATTTGCAGGCTTAGCAAACATCAGGAGGCCAGTGCTCAAAGCCTCACTGACTCCCCTCATTTAAACTCCAGCAGCAAGTTCTTCACACCTACCATATAACACATGATCATGAAATATGTTTGACTGATGACTTCACAATATTCATTTAGAGTTCAGTTGTGAACTTGAATCTCTGACCTCTAACTAAGCTTAAAGAAGTTTGGGAACCATTTTAATCTTCTACTTCTTTATAAAGATACCACTTGATATTTCAACTAACACTAGAAAGTTGCACATTTCTAAAATTGGTTATTTTATAAATTATCAATTTACATCTTTCATTTAGCACCAGGCTGGTATTACCATTAAAACTAAGAAAATGAGCAAATGCAAGCCTTATTGGCTTACAACTTCTATCACTGATCAATTTATTTTTATTGTATTCCCCTTTGGTCAAGATAGAGACAAATTTAAACTATTATTTATTTTATAATGTATGACATTTACATATTTTTTAAAATGCTAATACCAGATTGGGAAGTGGGTATAAGGAAAGATACAAAACAATATATTTCAAAAGTTACCATCTGTCATAGTTTGGATATGAAATCCAACACAAGCTTCATGTGTTGGTTGTATTAGTGAGAAGTGATTGGATCTTGGGGATTATTTATTACCTAATTCACAAGGTTAGTGCAGTGACGGACTCAGAATTTATTAAGAGGTGGTAGGACTAGGGAGTGGAGCCCAGTTGGAGAAAGGTCAATGAAGGGTGTACATATTGTCTCCCATTTCTTCCACTTTCTGTGTCCAGCCACTGTGAAGTGAACAGCTTTCCTCAACCACACCTTCCCACCATGATGTTCTGCCTCACCAAGCCCAGAGGCAACTGAGCCAAGTAACCATGATCTGTAAACATCTGGAACCATAAGTCCTTCCTCCCTTAAGTTGTTTTCTTAGGTATTTGGTCACAGTGATGACAAAACTATTTTAAAAGTGGAAAAAAAATACACAGACATTTGAATTCATGTATTTATATGTGTATATATTTGCCTACATAAGCATAAAATATTCTTGAAATGATTAACCAAAATAACCTGGCAATATTGATTTTCTCTAGGAAGGAGAACTTAAGAGACTAGGGAGGATGATAAGAATGATTTTTAAAATGTTTTCTGTGAGGCTTTCCCACATTATTTACTATTGTGATGAAGAATGCAAACCTTAAATGAGTGTCTGGTGAATTTTACATGTTCATTTGCCCATATAACTAGAACCTTCTCAGAAAATTCTTTCTACGCTCACTCAGTACCATAGTACTGGTTACACTCCCCTGATCTGTGTGTGTGTTTCAGTTAGTTTTCCAACTTCTTCATGAACATTTGGTATCGTCAAAAGGAGACATTTGTAAGGATTTTTTCTTTGTATATCCCTCCATTTCCTATGATTTTAAGATCATGTATATAAATATAGTCTGTTCATAAACAAATAAAAATATTATATGAAAATATAGCACTCCTCCTACCTGGAAAAAAGGTCACTCTCCCATCATTCTTCTCATCTCTCACCGTCAAGCATCTCTTTTATACACCATGTGGTGCTGTCCACCATGATACCCTCAACAGAAGTCATTGCAGTACTGGACTGCAGAACTGTGAAATAAATAAAATAAATACAGTTTTCTGCTTTATAAAGTCCTCAGCCTTGGGTATTTTGACATTTACAGAAATGCAAAATGGACTAAGACATCAATTGGAAAACATACTATTGCTTTGCTACTAGAGAGAAAATGTTATCTATTATAATGTATAAGAATCTTAAATTTTAAAAATTTTTATTTCATTTATTTACTTATTTATCTTGTGTGTGAATATGTGTGGTTGTGTTCATGCTATGTTCTCTCTGTCCACCTTGTGGGTCCTAGGGATGGAACTCAGGCCATCAGGCTTGGCAGCAAGCACTTCTACCCACTGAGCCATCTTGTCAACCCTGAAACAAAATTTTAAACAGTAATATCAAGTATATTATAAAGAACCCACTTTGATATTTAGCACTTTATTTTATTCTGTTCTGCTTGATGTTGTCTTCCAAAACTACTAGCTATAACCCATTAAATTAATTTCATAATCTACTAATGAGTTTCAACCTGTAGTTTGAAAAATAAACAGGGTTATGAAAGCATATGACCTGTTCATAATTTCACTGAACACCTCAAAAGTTTTAACAAGTGTACTGGTCAGGCAACTGAACCCAAATGGTAACTACTTTCTGTGTGGTTTATTATACACATCTCTGAACTGAGTTGTATAGAAAGCCAGGGAAGACCAACATGTAGATATCACCGTGGGAATAATTCAAGACAGTAGCTCTGTACATGTGCTTGGCTATAATTAAGCCATGAGACATGTCAACCAGGGCATTTCTGAGTGCTGATTCCGGCATACCTTCTGTATGTTGTAAGGTATGTGTCCAAAATTAGAGTGGCTGAAAGCCTCTACAAAAAATACAGTAATCCTCTGAAACACCCCTGCCTGGGGTAGTAGGCTTCTGTTCACATAAGCCTGGTTAAGAGGGAAATACACTAGTTTTTGTTTTACAAGTCTCTACATATCCAGGTATGATAGACAGTCAGAGTGCTGAAGTTTCCACAGTTAAGAGTTGAATCTGTTCCGTTCACTCAGGAGCCCAGGGAGTGACCAGAGGAGCGGACCTTTATCGGCACATTGCTTGAGCCCTTTGCTATGCACTGAGCATCTCAGAGGAGAGATATGCCTTGCGTCACACAGATAACCAAAAGAGTTTCTGCCGGAACTCCAGACAGGTTGAACATTGTGTGAGGAGCACAGCAGGGAACCTATGGATCAGATCTCTTCAGTCTTCACGCGGCACCCAGCTCTGACCTCAAACTGTAGACAAAGACATGTCCAGGAGCAAAACAGAAATGAAAAACTGAGTTTTCCAAAGAGTTCCAGAAATAGACTCTATTAGCTCTCTCTACATTGCATAAGTATGCATGGAATTCTGCTTAGCAGAAGAAAGGTTGTTTCTTGTTTTTCCAGTTTGGTATGGAGTTTTTAATGTATTGCCTTGAGGAAGGAAATCTGAACATTTGCTCACAGGACAAAAGTATTAATGAAGATAGACCACCAGGCAAGGCTAAAACTGGGACCCTAAAAATCAAAGCCAAAGGCTTAAAACTTGGAGCTTCATAAGCAGAAGAATTGAGTTTTTGCTGATCTCAAAAACTTGATTCCCCTTTCTTTGGTAGAGCAGGTCCATAGCTGTCTTCTGCTAGAAGCTAAGATCTTCTGGATCTTTGGAACCACAGCAATAGATGGTTCCAAAGCTGTGTGTTGTGGTACAGGTTGTTCCTTGCACAAGGGCATCCAGCCAAGAGAATGACTGGTCAAGACTCCACCCATGCTCCTCTGGCCCAACTGTGCACCATGGGGCAGGGCAGCTTTTGCCTTCAGGGAGTGGTACCTTCTCATCTTTGTATGGAAGCAGCATATGAATCTGTGAAGAGGTCCTGTGAATGTGGGGCGGTGTACAAGAGGCATTAGACCCACCACACCTGAGATTAATTGCAAGTCATCCTCCTTTTTTCCTAAATATTCACCTGCCCCATAAAATAAGTTGGTATTTTAATACAGAAAGTAGAGCTCAGTTGTGTTTGAACTAGTGATATATCTGAAATTCAATTCTAAAACCCAGTTAGAGCTTGTTGTTCAGACATTTATTTTAAAATACCCACATAACTGGATGAAGGCTGAGAGCTAAGGAGGTCAGAATATAGAAAGTATTATGGGTGAAATTTCTTCTTACCTTAGAGTACATTGAAACTAGAGTTTGGTCATTATATACTTTGGCAGAAGTCCTCCCGTGGCCTCCAGCTCTGACCTAACTTAACTAAGATAAAGACATTTTTCCATCCGGAAACCTGTGAGTTTCCATCACTGAATCAATAAATTGATTGCTTCAGTTATTAATCAACTCGATGGAGCACTGGTACAAAAATGAAGCAGCAGAGTCAGCAGAGGCCTAACCTCAGATCCAGGTCATCTTCTAAGAAAGCCAGACTGGAAACTGCATGTCACAACTACCTAATCCAGCCCCAGCCCAATCTCCAGCAAATTCTCCCACTGTTTTGTCACAGGATTGTGCAGACATGTCAAGTGGAAATTGCTGTTTGATGAACCCACCCTGGTCCTTGTTCCTGTTGTTCCTTTCCTGGGAAGAACGTTATCTCTTGGATCACTTTCAGGTAACTGCTGATAAACTCCTTCTCCCTCAAGCCTCTCCCCATTCCCACAGCTAGAGCCTAACCTTCAGTCTTGATTTGGGAAACCTCCTTTCCCTTGTCTCACTTGAAGGCCTTCATATAGACTCTTCATCAGTCTGACTTCCACATTCCTCGTGACTGGCTCTTCTCCGTCTTCCCAGGTCCCCATGTTGAGATTTCCCTGGACAGGCCCTCCTTGCCATTCCTTGCCCTTTGCCTGACACCCCTATTGTAGCTTTCATGATGTATTCACTTCCTCATTTGCCTGTTACTTGTCAGTGTCCCTACTAAATCTTAATCTCCAGTGAGGACAGGCACCTAATTGGTTTTGCTGTTCTACCCATTCCTGGCACAGAGCAGGCAGGTACTCAGACATTTGTGGAATGAATATCAGAAACCTCATAGCATTGAGTTTTTACTTGTAGGTGATACCTTATAACTTACACTCCAAGCCAGGACACATTTGAAGGAGAAATGAAAATGCTAATGATTAGTTATGTTGAAATAAAAACTGTATAAGATAGACCACAGATCACTACACATAAAATCTTTCTTCAAATTTCTCATCTTTAACAACTAAGTTCACAAGATTCACAGTATCTTTGGACACCAACTGCCAAACCATTTTACTTTTGTGAAGGTTCCTTCTCTTCAGCATCAACTCTTTTCCTTAATGTTTTCATAGGACAGCTTCCTCTCTGCCAATAATGTCTAACTTCAAGAAGACTCAGAGGGCTGGGGAGGTGACTTAATGGGTAAAGTACTCATCATGTAAGCATGAAGATGAATTTGAATTCCCAGAACCCACTTTCTCAAAGTTTTTTGGCCTTGGTATTAAAAAATAATGGAAGAATTCTCGAAGCTCGAGGGTCAGTTAGTCTGGTGTGTAAAGAGGGATGAAAAACAGAGACCTTGCCTCAAACAAAATAGAAGGTGAGGACTGACACCTGAGGTTGTTCTCTGACCTACACACACACACCATGGCACATGTATGCCTATGTTCACACACATGACTTCTCCACAAATTAAATGATCAATAGAGTGCCTATCACACAGCATCTGACATGTAATTAGTGCTCAGCAGATGTTCCTATAATATATTTTATCAACTGTTGTCTTTTTGATAAAGGACTAGTATCTTAATATCAAGATTAAAAAACTCAAAAATCTTAAGTTCAAAATGGATTGGTACCATTTCTACCTGGATGGCCTTCAAGAAGGTATTTAACTTCTTGAGGCCTCAGAACTCTCATTTGTTAATTGAGAATAAATTAGACCATGCATATAGCATTGTATAATATAGGTTGAAGCAAAATTTGCTAGAAGTGCATGCACTAAGAAACAACAGAAAAGAATGAAATCTTTTTCAGAAACGTGTAGGGCTCATACAAGAGTTCTCAGTGTCTATTCTGCGGTATCTGACCCCAAAGGGAGGTTGGGGCATAACATTCAACCACTAGAGATTTAATTAGAAAGAAGAGAGCTAGGAGAGAGTTCACACTCTCTATATGATTCTAGGAGAAACAGGGAAGAGAATCTGAGCAACAAGAAAGGCATTCCATTCTAGTAGACTCAGTGACCTTGACTTACTTGGCCTTGGTGTGTGTGTGTGTGTGTGTGTGTGTGTGTGTTTTGTGTGTGTGTGTGTGTGTTCCCACATATGTGTACTGGTACACGTGTATATGTGTGGGTGATGTGGAGTCCAGAGATCAATATCAGATGTCTTCTCCATCATTCTCCATCATTCTCTACCTTACTTACTTTTATTTTTATTTTTATTTTTTTTTTGGGACAGGGTCTCTCACTGTCCCTGAGGCTCACCAATTCAGAAACCTCTAGGAATCCTCCTTGTCTCTACCTTCCCAGTCTAGGTATTACAAACATGAGTCCTGGAATCAGAGCTCTGGCTCTCATACTTGCATGGCAAGCACTTTACTGCCTGAGTCATCTCCACACCCCCAAATATTACAGACGTCAACTTTTTAACATTCAAATTTTAATATTTCTCTTCTTCTTAATGTTCACTATGTTATATAATTCACCTTGGTCTGAAAACTCCTAAAATTTCCCCCTGGTAATCATAAAGAGTCAGCTCCTTGAAAGCTTTCCCGACTCCACATGTTACTAGATTAACTAGGAATGTCTTTTTCCTTGCAGAAGTTGTGTGACTGCTTCAAAAGAACACTGTTAATGACTTTCTTGGATATCTGACTCATTCTATTTTGTAAAACTTAAGACATTAGAAACTCATTTGTAAACTTCTATTTTCATGATTCATCAATTTGCAGAAACTGACTCAGGACACAAGCTCCAGCCCCTTCATCTAAGTTTTTAACAGTCATGTGTACATACACTGTGATAAAGTGTGGTTCCTTGTGTGTTTGATGGCCTGGGAGAAATTTCACACATACATTCAGGTATATGTATAGTGATAGGTTTAGTTCTGAAGGATATAGCATTTCTATTTGCTTGTGAAAAATAAGGTGCCTTTAAATATCCAGACTGGAGAATGTTGAGCACCTGTAAATGACATTGATTGATATGAAAAGTATTGTTCAAAATCAAGTATTTCCTATTTCATGAAAATCCCAAAGGTCATACTTTGGTGCTAAACAACGCAAAACAGTCCTTTGAAATCCAAATGAACACCACTAAATGCAGAGACAGACAAATATTGTCACCATCTTACCTGCCAACCTGGTCAGCATGATGATTGGCCATGCTATCGCTTTGGAATGTGTTCTGAAAATCTTAAATGGAATAAAAGAATATCCACCAAATTCCAATTCATATTCACCACATCTAAAAGTGTTTCTGATTTCTTTCTTGCAAATGAAAGTGTTTATTTGCATGCCTTCCCTCCTTATTTCACAGATAATCTAAAGCCAAGAAGATACCTTGGGGTAGAGCTGTCAGATTTAGCAAATAAAAGCAAAAACCCAGGAGTGAATGGAATGCAAACATATCAAAAATAGTATTCACTGCTTATCTAAAATTCCAATTGAACCTGGGTAAGGTGGGACACACCTGTAATCTCAGTGCTCAGAAGGTTGAAGTAAGATTGCCACAAGTTGGAAGTGAGCTTGGGTTACCTAGTAAGACCCCTCAGGAAAGAAAGGAAAAGGGAGGGGAGGATGAGAGAGGAGTGGAGGGGAAGGGAGAGGGGAAGGGAGGGAAAAATTCAAAGTTAACTGGGCACCCCGTACCTCATTTAGCAACGCTCCCCTTTTCTCCATACCCCCTGTTAATGAACAGAAGAGTGGCTCTAGGACCTCATGTCTTGACTGACAGGCCAGAAAGTTACCTTACACTGTGACAAATACGTCCCATGAAACAATTAGTCACCAAAAACCAGATGCTATGGAAAACCAAAGCCCATGTAAGGTCACCTCTTCCCTCAGGGAAGTTAGAGTCTGACGGGAAGTTCCAATAATCCTAGAAGGGAGGAAAATGCCAGAATAATCAACTCAGCAAATTCCTACAGGAGAAAACTACGCTCAGCCCTGGCCACACGTTCAATTACCTTGGAGCTTTAGAAAAGTCATCAGAAACCCTAGATCCTAATTTAACAGCTGTGAAATGGGGGTCTAAGAAGCTGAGAGAGAGAGCGAGAGACAGAGAGAGAGTGCTTTATTTTTGATGAACCACGGATCCAAACTGAGAACTCTTCCCAAAGAAAATCCTGATTCACATAATGGCTAGGGGTGTGTGTGTGTGTGTGTGTGTGTGTGTGTGTGTGTCTATGTGTGTGTGGTGGAAGGGTTTGGAAGGGAGCGTGTTCTTGTGTGTGTTTCTTTCCAGAGTCCCATGCTTCCTATATGCCAATAAAATAGTCACAAACAGTCACTTGGACCTTCTAGTGGCAAGGGAAGGAAGGGGAGCTTTTTATTGGAACCAATTTTAATTCTATTCTGGCTTCAGTTTTTAGTCATTTCTTAGCAGATATGTTGTAAAAAAATCTGAGGATATAGACCACATATCCTTTAAAAACAGAATAATGAAGAACTCATATCACTCAATTATACAATCTGCTCAGAACCTCCTTGTTACCTGAGATCGGATTTGAAGCCTCTAAGCCAGATCAATCCCGTGGACTCCGTGCTGTTTGTACATTTCCCACTAGTAGAATTCACTAATGAAAGCCTCATCCAATCTTCCAGCTTCCCATGGAGAGATGAATAAAGAGGACTCTGAGTGTTTTCATTATTGTCATTATATTTATGGCCCTGGTTAGAGAGGGGTCAGAAAGCCACAACCACATCCCTCTGCCCAGCTGTTATTATTACCGAGAGGACACAGCCGCAGATGCACAAAAGAAGAATTTCTCAATACCGTCCTAAGACCCAAGATAAAAAGGTGGCAGCATCTCCATCTCAGACCCTGGTCCTTGGTTTCTCATTCCCAGTAGCACTGATGAGGAAGTCCAGCTTGCTGCTTCACCTGCTGCATCTCCTCTCTAGCTATACCATAAGCATTCAATACATGTGGCATGAAGTATGATTTAGTAATTCCAACCATTTAATGACATTCAAAAACTAAAATAAATGGCCTCTAATTTCCAAATGACATGTAGCTGTGGGTCAAGCTGCTCTGCAGAGGGTCACGGTTGTGTAATGCACATTTAGACCACTTTATATAACTAGTCATTTCCCCATTCCAGACCCATCTGGGATCCATTTGGCCTATGGTGGAGATATTGCTCTTTTGGGACTCTCATCCAGGGTGGGCATTCTTGATATTTTTTTGATTTATTTACTTTCATTTTATGTGTATGAGTGTTTTGCCTGTGTGTATGCAAGTGCACTATGTATGTACAATGCCCAGAGGGCATTGGATCCCATGGAACTAGAGTTACATGCCATTGTGAGCCTGTGTTCTTAACAAGTGAGCTCTCTCTCTAGCCCAGGGCTGGTGATCTTAGTTCAGCCTTTGGGAGACCCTCCTCCTCCGGCTGTTAGTTGAAAGATCTGGTACATATCAAGAGCAAGATAGAGCCAAACTGAGCCAATTGGATCTCTTCAGGATTGATAGAGGGCAATTGTTTGCTTTCAGTACATAAAAGAGTCAAAGTAGTACTTTTTAACCAAAGAACTGGGACCTTAGACTCAAGACAAGTCAAATGTTCACCAAATGAATCTGAGTCATGTTAAATATTTCCTGTCTCCGTGATCAGCAGGCCATGTTAAAACCAGCCCCAACTCCTTCTGTAGACTTGTTCTGCTTCCCACATGAAAAGTAATGTAAGAATTCTGATAAGTGATGCAAACTTGCTAACTCTCATTGGATCATTTTTCCCATTAGTCAGAGACTAACCTTGCCAACTGAGAGGCCTCACACGCCTTACAGAGCTGCCATTGGAATCAAAATCCAGGGTAAATGGAAATGTATTCTAAAGGCCAAATTCCACCTTTTCCTTAGATGAGGACATCATCCTAACCAGATTCAGCAGCACCAAATCACAGCCTCTAGGTGAACCTATAAGTCTATTCCGGCTGTCATCTGTGTTTCAGGTTGGGAGAATACTCACAGGCTTATATCATAGGAAATATATTGCCTCACTCAAGAAACCGATCATAGGTGATTCTCAAACTTGTCTGTGCAATACCAATAACTCAGAGTATTTCAAAAATCATAATGATCATATTTTCCTGCCTGCCAAGAGAGATCACACTTTCTTGCTTACACCATCAGTCAAACAGTATCATGGTGGACTGTACTTTTCTGCTTTCCACTAGTGTTTACCCTTGATGAATTTGCCTTTCACCGTCACAAGTCCTTATGTGTTCACTTCACCTTTCCAAACATTATGCAAAGCTTGGATCTGGACTGAATTGCATGACTGGTCCTAGGGCAGTCATTAAGAAAGGAATTAAGTATTTTGGTTGACTTGCTGACTTTCAATGCTGGGGAACTCTGAAAACTGCTGCATGTGGAAACCCATGTTCAATCAGTACAGACTGTGGGAGTAGAACCCTGAGATTTTTGAACCTATCTCCCAGAAGAGTCTATAGGTGGAGTCTAGAACTGTTTGCTCTGACCAATCAAGATTTACACACTACAATTGTGAAAATGTCCAGCCTTTGGGAAAAATGCAGGCACCTTATACTTGAACAAAAAAAGTTCTCTTCATAGAAGAGAAAGGTCGTAGCTACTGGACAGACTTCATAGCACATGGGACATTCGAATGCTGCTGTGTATGGCTAACCCTAAGTGTCTGGGGCTTGTACCACCATTGAGAACAGCACTCTGCCCCACTCCTTTATATCCTTAATGAGTGCTTATCTCTGTGCCTTGCACAAAGTAAGTATTCAATATTGGATTTTCCATTAATTGCTTTGTTGATCAACAGGGAGATTCACTGGTTGGGTAAAGTTACTTTGCCAGGACATTCATTCCACTGAGACCTGCCAGAAGGACTGTTTTGCCTAGCCCTCCTTCAAAGACAGAGAAACAACATTGAAAGGTCCCAATTTGCTCCTTGATTAGTGTATATGCCTCTTGACCTTGCCATGGTTTTATGTGACAGAGAAATTCCACACTCCCAGCATGAACGCATGACCTGACCAGGGCCATGCCAGGAGCAACTGCTTATGTGTGCCAGCTTTTGTCCTCAGGGTGGTGAGGGCCAAAGTTTGTCCTTCAGAGCTGACATGGGGTAATCAGCACTGGGGTTCTTTTGTGAGACCAGTACATTTAGATATCTAATGGAAAAACCTCTCTCCTGTGCAGAGAATTTGACACCTTTAAAGAATAAGTACTGAAAGACTGACAGTCTGAAGAGACACGCCATCAGCTTTAAATTAAAGGAGTTTGTCGGGAGAGGAGGAGGCTGCTTGTGACTTTAGAAACACAAACTCTTTTATTCAGCAAAATCCTGCACAGGGCTCAGCTTCTCATTCATAACTCCTACAGCAGGAACTGCTAGTGAGGGAGGGGGACTGGCCCTGTGCAGGATTAATTGGCAGTTTAACCTGCAGGCTGTTTCACACTGGGGAGAACAAAGAAGTTCTACAAACAAGGTAAGATAGTTATTTGGAAGTTTTCATTTCAAGATAGGAAAGAAGGTGCTTGATAATTAATCACTCCCTTCCCTGTAATAAAGTCTGAAATAAAGACTTTAGATTCTGTTATACAAAACCCCATTCTCAAGGAATGCTGTTGCTTCTTGTTTCTTTCCTTTCCAAACTCATAATCAGACCGGCCACCCCCTATTAATTACTCGTTTCTTAGTAACCAGAGACACTTACTCTTAGAGGGCCTCCAGCACCCTTACTTGTAGGACTAGCTAGGCTCTAAAGTGCTTGTATCTCGTTCATAATGCTCCGTAGGACCAGTTCTCTCCCATGCGTTCCTCTGAATTGAAAATCCTTGAAACATCACCACCTTATACGTGAGCGATTTTGCAAACCTGCCATTTCAGGCATAACTTTCTAAGGATCTGGGGAAGGAGAGTGAAAATACTGTGATCCGGATGAAACCCGCATATATAAAACTCTTCTGAGAGGCAAGAAAGCCCCAGGTCATAAACTGTGGAGGCCCCTGGCTGTAGTCAACCACATGGTGTCAGTTTCACGTTTGTGTTCAGCAACCTTATTTGAAAGCTGTGCAAAGCTTTTTTTATGGGGCCAAAGTAGGATCTAACATTTGGTCTGCCAGTTACCGCTTCCTATAAATCTTACAAAGACCCTTGCCACACTGTTTATAGACAGATAGCATCCAAGCCCAAGAACGGGGATCAGATTTCCTTTCCAAAACTTCATTAAGTTATAGCAAAAGTTCAAGTCTAACTGTTAGCCTTTCCCATGAAGACTCACTGTAAAGAGTGACACTCCAGTGCATGGGGCTAAAGAGGGGAGCAATGGGGACATGCTTGTATTCCTGAACCCAGCCTAAGAGCCTTTTGTTGATCAAGTTGACAGTCCCAAAAGACACTGTCATTTCATCCCAGAATTCTGTCAAAGTGAAGAATGGAACTGAATTTACCTCAAGACATTGAAAGCAATACAATAAACCTGAACTTCCCTTTCCCAGCAAATCCCTCACTAGTGATCAGGGTTCTAGAAAGGAACAGTCCTCAATGTTGAAAATGTGGCGTCCTTGGCCACTTGGTGGTTCAGTGGCACAGAGGGAAGACTTGTACTGTTAATTACTCTGTTACTTCTCAGGAGGCAAGAAGAGAAGGGGTCCTTGTTTTTCCTTCTGAAACTGAGCAACCTCATTGCTTGCCTGGCCAATTAATTCCTCAAACTCGTTAGTAGAGGAAGTAGATATAATACTACCTGAACTATTAAGGGAATTCAGGAGGATTGTAGGCTTTTATACACTGGCCGTTTTCCTGTTTTCTGAGAGTTTGGGACAGAAGGTTTTTTTTTTGTTGTTGTTGTTTTTTCATTTTTAAATTCTTTACTAGGCCTTTACCCCTGATGGGGAAGTCAGGGACACTTAGAAGTGACATGCTTTGGTTTTGCTTTGTTTTATCAAGTAACACTCCAGTGGCTTTCTGGGGTCTTGAAGGAATGCCTAGGAGGGTGGACAGGAGCAGCCTAGTGGGTGGGGCTCTGGGAGACAAGGCAGGCTCTGCCTGCCCATCTCTGCCACTCCCTAGTGCTGCAGGTGATAGATGGATGACTTGTTCAACTTCTTTTCTCATCTCTCAGGCTGGGAAATGGATGACACCATAGACCTACTCAAGATTTCCAGCACAGATGACTAGCTAGGACTTTACCAGTAGGAAACGTTGACTGCCCGTGAGCCTGGCTCCTCAGACTGGCAGACTTACTCAAAACTCTCCATCTGCAAAGGGTTTTCACAGGCTTCATACACGGAACTCTGACAATGTTCTGACAAGATTTGTTTTACAGGCTCTGATAGTTTGCTAGCTCTTATGGGGCAGTGAGCATGCAAAGCAAAGCCCAAGTGTACATTTGCAACTTTCATTCTTGGTAGAGAATTGTTAGCGCTACTAACAAGGAGCCAACTGGAAGCAATGTCTGAATTTTTAGAAACTTGGCTTTCTCCCTGATTTTTTTCTACCCTTTGCATGTCAACTGCCTTTGACTTTGTCAGTCAAATGGAGAGATTCAATGTGCTAATTTGAAAAGTCTTTTAAAAAGGAAGAACTTTCATATGATATTATTTGCCTACGGGTCAGGTGATCTGTATCTTGGCTGACTGTAAAATTTCTATTGCAAATGAGCTGCTGCCTTATTCAATTCAGTGGTGATCAGCCTGTAAATCTGCTTGACCATGTTCTTTGCTCTTCTTTAACTATTGTCACCATGAAAGCCATGACTTGAATTTGTCATTTGCCATTTGGAACATCTTTCCATAAATGAAAGCTGCTTTCCTCAATGGTTCCTGGGAAGGAACGAGCCTGAATGGGGATAACAACCACTTTCCATGATGCTGTGAGCATGATGATAGGCCCCTCCCTGCAGATTTGAACAGTGGCTTCCAAACTGTCTTTCACACTGCCACTTGAGCATACTTCAAAAGCGACAAGGAATATCTGCCTCATAACAAAGTCCCATCGGCCACATTACTAGATGAGATGTCTCACTCTGTCACCTTCCTGTCTTTCTTTCTTCAAATAACAGCATACTGAAAAGGTGGCAGGCTGTAGAAGTCAATGTGTGACAATGACATTGGCAGAAAGTCTTCAGATTCTTAATTTCTCTTATTTCATCTCTCTGTGGTCCATCCCAAATCCTGGTACATCCAGCACTTAATTATAGGGTGACAAGACCTGTCCTTTTGGGACTATCCACTTCCCTGGACACTCCATGTGGGACTAACTCAAGTAAATTCTTATTTGAGTCTCAAGTAATTTCCTCTCTTAGAGCAAGACCTCAGAGCCTAACACCACAAATCACAGGCTGTGGGAAAGTTGGTGACTCACAGGCTTCCTGACTGTATCTCTAAGTGGAATGAAATAAGCATTCTCTAATAATTATACAACAGGTTTATTTTCTCTTATCCTACATATCATGCTATTGGGGTAGGTATTCCTTTTCAATTTTATTGTTGCAGGAAACATTGGAAGGGAGTTAGTTATCAAGCCTGAATTGAATTTCTCTGTGTCAAGAGAACCCCTAGAGATCACCAAGTAAATTACTTAGAGAGGAAAATGGGCTCAAGTAGGGGTTGTATGATAGAAGTATTTGTCAGCTTGAGAGCTAGGAGGCACCCTTCTGAGGGACTGTCTTGATTAAGGTTAACCTCTAAGAATAACTGGGAGGAATTGTCCTGATTCGGTTAATTGGTATGGGAAGACCCATGTTAACTGTGGGCTGGGCATTGCATTAGTAGAGGATTCTGAATTGTATAAGAGTAGAAGATGGACTCTGCTCTTAACTATGACTGTATTATGACTAGCTGCTTCAAGTTCCTCTGCCTTGATTCCCTCACAACGATGAACTGTAATGTGCATTTGTGAGCCAAATAAACCCTTCTCTCTTAAGTTACTTTTCTCGGGCTATTCTACCATAGCAACAGGACAGGAAACTAAGACAGGGTGTGTGGCAAATGAATTTTTCAGATCCTGAAGACAGTCTTATCAAAAAAGTGGTTGTTAGATAATAAAGAACAGAGAAGATTTGTATTTACCTTATTCCCACATCCCCTAAAATCTGAGCCTAGATCTGGGACTCCTAAGACTATTAAAGAAGGCAACAGAATTATGTAGCTTCTCTAGGTTCAAAATCTTCATAGACAAACATGGATAACATCTTTCCTAACTTTCTTGAGTCTGGACATTGTCTCAGAAAAGTGATGATACTAACTGTCACAAGCTGGAGGATAAAATTTCCTTCAGGTTTTATTGTAAAGACTCCTCAACAGAATTACCTTTTGTAGGACTATATTAGGAAGAGGAATTAATACTAATGAGTTGGAAGGGTATAATGAGGGTTGCAGCAAAGGAAAACAAACACATTCCTAGAGATTGAATGATACTAATTTCCCCCTTTAACAAAAATAGATGGAGAAAGGTATTTAATCCCCTTCATAACTAGCTTTATCATAAAGAAGAAGGATTATATGTTAGCTTAATTAAACCATATTTTGACAATGTTGAATGACACAGTTCTAACAATAATGATCTTCAATGACTATGGACCTTTCAAGTACCTCACTGGCCCTACAGAGATTAAAGGAGGCAAACTATTTAGAGATTATGTCTTGTGGATGTAGATTTCTAATCAGGCTGTGGAGCATCCTGACAGCTGAAATGGTCTCCATGTATGTCTGAAAACACGATGACCAGAAAGGGAAAGGGACAGGAGGCTATGAGTTATCTCATGGCAGCGTCATATCCTGTCCTCAATCCCACAATCCCAGCTCTCTTTAGTCAAGCTCTTTCTTTGAATACCTTATTGGTCAGCCACCCTATATTTAGTTTTTGCTTGTCTCTCTTTGCTGAATGGAACTTAGTTGTTGACCTAGTCTGATTTCATGCCTCAGGAGACGTTATTGGTAACTACGAATCAGTGTCAAAATACTTTTAGGTACATTTGAACAGGAAAAGGGTTTTGAAGGAGTGATTCTCAAGGGACATTTATCTTCACCTTGTTAACTTCAAGACTATCTTTTCTGAATATAATGGATATCATGTTAATACCTTAGGCTAGGTTATTTTGTCAAAAGAAGTCTGTAGAATGTTGACTGACAACAGGTACACAGTTTGAAAAGGAAAACATAAATGGGTAGTTTGAATGAGATTGTCTCCCATAGGCTCCAAGTATTTAAACACTTTGTCTTCAATTCGCGGCACGGTTTAGAGAGCACCACGGTACCCTAGGAGGTGTGATCATGCAGGAGGAAGCATGCCACTGAGGTCAGGCTTTGAGAATTCATTAACCATGTCTCATTTTTAGTTTTGCTCTCTCTACTTCCTGTGTCTGCTTGAAGATGTGAGCTCTCAGCTTTCTGTTCCAGCTGCCACTTTCCATCCCTTCCCTGATCTTATCCCTCTGGAACCATGAGGCACAATAAACATTTCTTTCCATAAGTACCTTGAGTCGTGGTGCTTACCACAGCAACAGAACAGTAACCAATACAATAAACAAAACCAAAAGGAGGATGGTTGATCTATAGCATTTTTAGAGAAAAGTCTCAAAAATGGGGACATAAAGGCTGGCTGTGGTGGCACACAGCTTTAATCCCAGTTCTTGGAAGGAAGAAGCAGGCAGATCTCTGTGAGATCAAGGCCAGCCTGGTTTATGTAATGAGTTCCAGGTCAGCTGGGGCTACAGAGAGACCCTGCCTCAAAAAATAAAAGTGTGGTGGGACAGCTTGGTATGGTGGTGCATACCTTTAATCTCAGCACTCTAGAGGCAGAGGCAGGTAAATCTTTGTGAATTTGAGGCCAGCCTGGTCTACATAGTGAGTTCCATGTTAGGCCTACATAGTAAAACTGGCTCAAAAAAAAAAAAAAAAAGAAAAAAAAACCACCAAAAATAGGGAAATGTGAAAGAAATAGCAAGTTTTCTGAATCAAAATGGAGTTACTTGTTTCAGTTCTAAGAGAAAAATAAAAGATATCTACAGTCTGTAGATTACAAAGTCAGGTTTCTAACAGAATTGTCTGATAGTAACTATAGCAAAGGGTCTATCAGAACCACAAGCTGGTGTAGAAAACACCTCATAATTATTCAAAAGAGACTTCTAGAAATGCAACCACCAGCTACTGTCAGTTCATCCTTGGACTACCAGTCTTATGATTAGTCATTGTGAACAGTATTACTGTTTCAAAATATCTGATATAATCCTCATGTTAAAACTTTTCTTGCTTCAGCCTCCTGGAATGTATCCATAGTTTACCATGACGCACATATGCCCACTTCCAGAGGGCTGCTATTCCCAGGTAAATATCAGTGGTCTTTGGAGAATCTCTCTCTGATTGACTTTCATTTAGGTTGACAGTACCAAGTCATTGTGAATTGAAAATATAAGTTAAAGTGCACCATGGGGCTGGAAGGATGGTTCACCTGTTAAGAGTGTACACTGCTCTTGCGGAGAATCCAAGTTCTATTCCCAACACCCATATCAAGTGGCTAACAACTACCTTTAACTCCAGTTCCAGGGAACTGATCTGATTTCAGACCTGTAAGGGCACCTGCACTCATGCGTATATATCCACATCCACACACACACACACACACACACACACACACACTTTTTAAAAAACAAATCACACCCAACCTATCAAACATTGCAGCTAATCAACACAGGACTCTAGTATATGGTCAACTTGCCTCTGTGACCTATCTGGCTGGAAGCTTTGCCTCACTGCCCACTCAACATCATAAATAATTATCATACTGCATATCACTAGCCTAGGAAATGAAACATACCTCAAAATTTTACATATAGTCTCAGTTAAATGCATACCATTTTTATACCACCATAAAGTTGAAAAGCCATTTTAAGTGAGGTACCATCTATATATGATATACTATTGTGCAAAAATTTTAAATGTACAGAAGCAACAGACATTGTTACACTTAAGACTTAAAACCAGCAAAACTGTAACAAACATACACAGAACCTATACTATATCGTGTACTACTAAACCATGTACTATATGTAAATGATATTCACATTTGGGAAAGACCAGCAGGCTATGCCAATTGTTGGAAATGTATAAACAATTGTAATTTTAAAAAATATTTTATCATTTTTATTTTATTTTTTGTGTTTGAGTGTATTGCTTTCATGGATGTGAATGTACCCATGTCATACAGTGCCCATGGAGTCATCAAATCCCCTGGAACTGGAGTTGCAGGTGGTTGTTAGCTGCCATACGGGTGCTGGGAACCAAACTTGGGTCCTCTGCAAGAACCACCAATGCTTTTAATCACTGATCCATCTCTCCAGTCCAAACAATCATGATTTATTCCTTAAGAATTGTATTTGTACTTTTTAAAATGTATTTTTTAATTATATCTTTAAATTTTTTTATTTATGGGGCTAGAGAGATGACTCAGTGGTTAAGAACACTGGCTGTTCTTCTAGAAGACCTGAGTTTGATTCCTAGCACCCACTTGGCAGTTGACAAACTTCCATAACTCCAGTTCCAAGGGCTCTGACATCCTCTTCTGGCCTCTGCAGGCATCACATGACATGGGTACACTTACACACATGCAAGACAGTCACATAACATAAAATAAAAATATAATAATGAATTTTTAAAAGTTTCTGTATTAAGACAGCTGTTGATTACCCCAAGATAAAAGTCTACTATTATACCATTAGTAATATCTGGTCAGGCTAGTGATTGCTGTAAGTCATAGGTTTCATAACTGGTTAGGACTATTGTTGACTTTTCCTCCATGGGAACTTGCATAACACTTTCTGATATGATGAGAGTTGGTTCTCAGGGAGGAGGCTCCAGGTCAGTTCCAGCTCAATTTCTCCAAGTCCTATGTCTGAAGTGTGTGATATCATCATCAATAAAATGTAACTTCAAGTTCTGGGAGGCAACGAAGAGCAATGTTTGGGAGTCTCTTTGACTACCCTGACCGACAAACAGCTCAAAGGGAGGTTTCCCATGCCTGGCACTGGAGTATTATTTTTAGATAGGCTGTGGTTCTTGGGGGAAACATTATACCCATATGCATAACTCCATTTGAACTATATTTAACTATCTATAATATATGTACATTATATGTATTGTTAAATAAGCTTATAAAATAATGTCTCCCTGTTTTTTTCAAACAAAGTCTCACTTACCTCTCGTTCCTTCCTCTCTCTCTGCACTACCCTCCCTCCCCTCTCCTTAGTTAGAACCCACCCATTTTCCCCTTGATAGCACCTATGACCTACTATCCCCAACTCTGGAGCCCCCAGAGTCTCTGCCTACTTTCCTGACTTCTGTGGTTATTTTACTTCTAAAGATTCTAAACTACAATCCACAACGAAGAGAGAAATGTGCATTTGTCTTTCTGGATCTGAGTTGTCACACATTGTAAGGTTTCCCAGTTGCATCTATGAGTCTGTAAGTTTTATGATTTAATTTTTCTTTACAAATGAATAGAATTACTCTGTGTCTATGTACCGCATTTTCATTATCCATTCATCAGTTGAAGAACATTTAGGTTGTTTCCACATCCTAACTACTTAAGGCCCACTCAATAGAAGTAATTCATGCCTGACACTGTAAATCTAGTCAAATAACCAAGGTTGGACAGGTCATCGACCCTAGAGGAGAATTTACTACTGCCATTTCCCTAAACCAGAACAATTTCTAACTGTACTCTAAATACTTGTCCTTATACCCACAGATAAGTGTAGCTCTCATCCTTCATTAAAGAAGTTTCTTTCTGCAATAGATAGAGACTATTACAGAGGTCCACAACTGGTCAAAATGCAGAGAATAAGTGACCATGGGGTGTCCAGTCCCAATTGATACATCTAGAATGCAGCCCCTACATCTAAGGCTCAGGGGATATCCCAGAAGAGGAGGCAGAAAGACTGTCAGATCCAGAAGACTAGGACAGTTGCCGCTAAATAGAGTCTCCCAGACAGGAAAGGGAAGATGCACTAACGACATCTCAATTATGTGGTTCCCTAAACAAGAGCTACATCATAATGGCAACACCAGTTGACATGTCAGTGTGGATGGGGGAAATTCTACAAAGTTCCACCTCTAGATGAAGAGCTACAGGAAATTAGTGGCTACTAAAAGAGAAATAGTATTCTCTAATTTGCTTCCTGATAGATTGACCAATCTCAGGTGGTCAACCCTAAACATATGTACATACCAAAGGTGTAGGTTGTGTATGTCTACACATATGTATATCTATGTAATGATAACAATTAAAGAAGAGGTCAGGCTATTGAGATGGAGTTATAGGGGGAATGTGGGAGGAGTAAGGGGGGGTGGAAATTATGTAAATATAATACTCATGTATGAAATTCTCAACAAATTAAGTTATTCTAAAAATCACTATGAACAGGATGTAAATTTTTTCTGGAAGTATGAAATATTAAATTAAAAAGCAAAACATCTTTTTGAGAAAGGACCAGTGTTTTAGGTGAAGGAACGTGCAGGGGATGATGGCAAGGGCTCCTGTGTGACACAGGTGACTCGATTGCTTTGACGCAGCGCCCTCATCTACTGAGTAGTGGTGTGCCTTCCTCAGACCCAGGCTGCATGATCTCAAAACATACTTGCTTTTTCTGGCAACCTGCTGACACAGGCACACTAGGCCTTGGCATTCAGGTGGCCAATGTGACTAACTTGCTCATAGAATGGCTGAGGGACTTAGGAAGAACATGCCGGCTCTGACATTTTGCTCTTCCCCCCATCTGATGTTTGGTGGAAGCTTGAAGATATCTCAGACCCCTCTGTCTAGATGGTAGAATCACAGTATGGAAGGAACCCGGATCCCCATGTGTCACTAAGTTGAGGGCAGTAGCCAGATCCAAAATATACACATTGGATTTTGTGAGACTAAGAAATACAATTCTAGACTTGGTTTCTTTACAGCAGTTCAACTGCTCTGATTGAAGCAGTCTCTTATCTCTAGAATCCCTTCAAGTTCTTGTATTCTAAGAATGCTAAGAGGCCCTTGGTTTCAAGATGTCTCCCCATTCATTCTTCTCTTAAATAGGTTCATTTGTCTCAGAGACAAAAGTTTTTTTAAAAGCATTAGGATATGTCCAAGGGAAAGATTTATACTAAAATAAGTTTTGAAAAGATAAAGGAAAACAGACAGAAGGACAGAAAAATATCCAGAAATAAATCTGGGATATGCAGGACTTCTGGTTGTGCTATGCGTTCTCTGAGCAGGACTCAACCATCTCTCGGGGCAGTCTTACTTGTCATAGGCACCTACTGATTCTTTTTTAGTGAGCAGTTGAATGCATGGGATGTCACTACCAGTGACAGTCACATAGCCTGAGAAATCATGGCTTCTTAGTCCTAGAGTTATAGTCATCCTGAACATGAGTATAGAAGGCATTCATGGTGTGGTTTGGTGAAGTGGGTAAGAGCACATGATCTGGGACTCAGAAGATTCATACAGACTGAATTAAGATCACAGTTCTTACCCTTCCTTAGCTTATGACTCAGTTTCCTTAGGTACAAATCAAGGATAAAAGTGATTTGAAACTCACAGGACTTTTTTGGGGGATGAAAGGAGTCATGAAGGTAATATACCTAGCACAGGCATGCCACACGGTTGAAACACCTGGAATTATGACACGAATTCACAGTGACCCAGGTTAAATTAAAATAAGAGTCTAACTTTCCTTTGCCTCATCCAGCCACATCCCTGTATGAGTTAGCACAGGCATGGGGCTTGGAAGAACATACCATTTCACTGGTACAGTGCTTGAAACTTGCCTTATTAAATCATATGTACTACTCCTGAAGCAAGGGCGTTGGAGGACTGACAGAGGATTTCTCATGCAAGTGCCTTTCAGGCCCACTAACTGACTGGATGACTTAGTAAAACTGAAACAGATTAAAGGAGACATGACCTTCCCCCAAAAGGATTCTTTTTTTTTTTTTCCTATAAGGACATTAGATAGAAGTTAAGTATTATATACAGAGTTTCCTGGAGAAAAACATTAGCTTTCTGTTGGATCTTAGTTACAAGCCCCTCTTAATACTTTAATCTTCCTTTCAAATGACTGAAACTGTCTGTAGTTGGTGAGAATAAGCATTTTGACTGCTTGATTGACAGCTGTCAAAACCTTCCCAGGCTCCCAGCTGTAATAGCAGCTATTCTGGAGCTCAACCAAGGAATTGCCCCAGGTTGGACATGGATCAAGGTAGGACCAAGGATTGCTAATGTTGTGCTCATGGCTCCTGAGTCCTACTGAGCTGAGTGACACTGCTGTCACTACTGAAGTCCCACCAAAGACAGCAGCAATCACAACTTCACCCCAGTCATAGTTGTCAATGGAGTAGCCATTTTTTTCTGCAATCTTCAGGGCCTTCATCATGATAGCCCTGGTTGCTTTAAATGCCTCATAGCTCTGCAGGGAAAGCTGCCTGAATGAAATGATGTTCCTGAAACTCAGGGTCTGGCAGACAACCAAGGAAGACTTCTCTCCAGTCATGGAAACCAGTCACAGGAGCTGTCACAGCTGCTGCGGGAGCCACCACTTCTGATGCTACCATAGAAATAGGCACTGCTTCAGGAGATTTCTCTTCATCCACGACAGCTCAGAGGACATCACCCCACAAGCTTTCCAGATGTCTCTCCCCACCTTGTAGACATCAGTCAAGTCTAGAGAGACCCTACCCATGACAGCGAGGACAGGCAGGCTCAGTGTGCCTGAACAGAACCCTGTGACTAAGCGAAAGAGCTTGTACTTAGTAGACAGGAGACTGTGTCTTTCTATGGATATATAAGAAACTCTCACTGTAATTGGGTCAGTCAGGGGACCTGCCTGCTGGGCACTGTCAGGTATGTGCTGAAGATGAATCCCAATAAAGCCTCATTGGGCTGGTCATGATTTTTTCTCCAGTAGTAGAGTAGGCTGAGCTGGTTGGACTGAGAGCAGATAAATAACATCAGTGTTTGCTAACAACTAGACTGACTAAAGAGCTCCTGGGAGCAGCTGAGGCATGAAAACTATGGATGGCAAGTATCTGCAGAGAGCAGAAGGGCCTCAGAAGAGCTGCAGGAAATGACTGGCCCCGGCCACTGGAAGAGCTCCAAAAAGCCACTGAGAACTACTGGCTCTGCCTGCTGAGGACCCACCGAGAGTGGCTGGGAGCTGAGCGGCTACACTCAACTCTCAGAGCTGTAACTCTCGGGGTGCTGAACTCTCCCTATCCGTGAGCTCTGTCTGAGCTGAGCAGAAGCCTCAGCCATCTGGTGACAAGATGGTTCAAGCACCCAGAGTTCCGTTTTTCTCATCTATAAAGTAATGGAGAGCTGCATGCATAATTGTGAAGCTGAAATCAAGGTTCCCGAAGCTAAGTGCTCTGCCCAAAGGGGCACCCCCAAGTATCACATCTACCCTAACACACCATCTCTTTGAAGCCTCGTCCTGATGATGAACTTCAGAAGACATTTCCCAGTTTTTACTAGGAACACTGTGGTTTTGTTACAGCTCACACTGGGGCACGCTCCCCGCTCCCCATACCGGAAAAGGAACCTGTCTGGTTTTGATTCAATTATACTCAACTTGTTAGCATTGTTTTGTAAGTACCAGCCAACATCCTATTACCCCCTGGATCCTGGTTTTAAAAGCTTCATTTTAAATTCTAGAATGTTTATTTTTCTTTTCTTTCTTTTTTTATTTTTTTTTAATTGCTAAAAGGAAACTGGACTTCAGCACACCCGTTTGAGTTTGGTTTTATTTTTAGTACATGACTGACTGATTTCCAATGAAATTGGTAAAAAATAGACTCAGCATTCCTATCTTAAAATTTTCAGCTCAATTTAATTTAACCTTGAAAAAACTCTTTTCATATTACAAGCCAAGAGAATTTTGTATGCTCTGGCGTTTTGCAGGATCACAGACTTGTCATCTTATCAAGATTTTGGTTTGTCACTTGAACGAAAAAGTGAACACACTGGCTGCGGCTTTGTGCAGTACTATCTTTCTGTTGACCCAGTCTTCATTTATTTTGGTAGAGGATTTCGGTGGAAATTGGTAAGGAGTTTCATTCATAAAGACTGACTTGGGAAATGACATATAATTATCCAAACCTATACTCAACATGAGGGAAAACAGAAGGAGCTGGATGTTGCTCTTAGTTTAGAGGGCTTCTCAGAGTTTTCTTCTGAGTAGACAGCAGCTGTGTTCGCTGATGGATCATCTTACCCACCAAACCCAGAGTAAACACCACTGCAAGACAATGAAGTTTACTTTCCATTGTATAGTATCAGGCTTCCACCAAACTTCTAGCCTTACAATTGTTCATTGTTTCTGCTGCTTCTAGCTTAGAAATCACATCTTCTCACTAGTTCCTAGAGGGGAAAGAGAGCCTAAAAGCAAAGAAGAAATGCATTTCCACGTGTGCAGAAGTTTTC
The DNA here is from genome assembly GCA_035773235.1 of Eospalax fontanierii. NCBI lineage: Eukaryota > Metazoa > Chordata > Mammalia > Rodentia > Spalacidae > Eospalax > Eospalax fontanierii. The sequence continues at coordinate 86,153,400 of CM069527.1, forward strand.
ACTTTGCTAAGGTTTGAAAACTGCATATTTACATTGCTGGGAGGTGGGTTTGCAGCAGCACAGATTTTTGTGTCAGTCTCAGAAGGAAGAGAGAGTCTCCTCTTAAATTTGCAGGAAACTTTTGCAGTTCAGGTAGACTTTCTGGGCATGTTTGGGAGGTCTAGACAGGATTGATTTAAACATATGAGGCCAGAAGTTCAAAAAAGGTCATTTCTCAGAATATATCTGCCTGGTGTTTTTGAGACAGGGTCTCTCAAATAGGATCTGGATCCAGCAAGCCTCTGAGATTTGCCTATCTCTTCTTCCCCTGCACCAGGACAGCAAGCCTGTACCACCATACCCGGCATTATTTTTTTTAAATATGGATGCTTGGGATTGAACTCTTGCATGGCAAGTTCTTTATGGACTGAGTATCTCCTCAGCCCTTAAACTGATGCTTTTATTTTTTGATTTATTTATTGTTATTCAATGTGTATAAGTGTTTTCCCTGTATGTACTTAAGTGCATTACACAGTGCCCACAGAGGCCAGAAGAAGGCATTGGATCCCCTGGATCTGGAGTTACAAACTGCTGTTAGATGCCATGTGCGTGCTGGGAACCGAATCCAGGTCCTCTGCAAGAACAGCCAGTGCTCTTAACCACTGAACCATCTCTGTAGCCCCCAAACTGCTGATTTTTATCTCCAGTTTGTCTGTGAATATTTTGAGCCCAGTAAGAGAGACCCATATGTGTCAAATCAGTTTTGTTTGCACCTTTTTCCATATTTTCATATGGCCAAAGAGCCACCGAGCATGTGGGCAGAGGTAGTAAACATTGCTGGGAATGCTTCCTTGTTTACTCTAAGTAGGTCAGTGGATCTCAGTGAAAACTTTCCTACTAAAAGCAAATTTCATAAAAATGACGGTAATGGAAATTTCCCAAATACTAACAGAAGTGAGATCTTGGAGGAGTGGAATTATATATTTATGCTCTATTTGTTTTCTTTTCCTTCTTTTCTGAAGTTTTATACAATATGTCTATGTATAGATGTGTATATTTTAAGTTTTTATTTGCAACGAATGACAAGTATATACTTAAAAAATAACGTATAAAAAGTGGAATGAATAAAATGCACAAGTTCTTCTCACATCTCCTAACCATGCTGCATGCTACAGGAATCACAGTTCATTTTGTATCAACTTCTCTACCTCTTTACTGTTATAGATGTCTAACTGGACTCCATAGAGGACAGAGAGGATGCTTCCCTCTGGCTGTCTCTGTATACATGCTATGCAGATTCCTTCTAACTTTCTTAACACTCATTTACACTATTAACTCCCCCATTCCTCTCAAATCCCAAACACATATTGCAGGCTGTCTGTCTGTGCACACAGTAGGTTCCAGCAGCCTGAGGGCATCTTCTGACAAAAGATACAGGTCCCAGCTCAGAGAGAGACAGCTCCTCGCCAAAGCAGGTATGTGAATAAGATCAAGAGACTGGAAGGAGAGAAGTGGTATGCTGACAGCATCTCTGCAGGTGGGTCCTCTTAAAATGATCCTGGCTGACTCCTTTCCATGATACCCAAAGGGAATGCTGATGCACGGTTGTTGCCACCATTAGGGGAAGAACAGCTACTTGAGGTAGCTCCTTCTGCCTGTGTGAGCTACTTCTGTCTGCTGCTTGGAGCAACCGCCTGACAGCAGACAGTCCTGGCTCAGACTCTCCATCTATCTATATGAACTCCAGCATTCCAGGAGACCTCCTTGAAATTCATCTTATTTAGGTGAGGTTAACATCACTATACTTCTGGTCCTTTTAATTTCAGTCGTTTTATAGCTAGGATGTGGGTCATGGACTAATATATGCAGTTGATGCCTATGTTGCAAGTCCTGTTTAGATCATTTTAGAAGAGTACACACTGTCATTTTCCTTGTTCTGTATCTTTTAGGGTCATAGACAAAGTTAGAAAAAAGTTTAATTGGGCCATCTTGTTATAGACCTCAAAATATCATTGATTTTTCTTTAAGTTGAAACATGTTAGCATTCTGAACATTCAATGAATCTACAGTCTTTTCATGTTAGAGGACACTGGGCTGCCTCGTTCTTTTTGAGAGACAGTATATTATGCCATTGGGTTAATTAAATAATGGCTAATTTAACCACTTCTCTATTGACAGGATTTTTCCAATTCAAGGCTCAAATTCATCCTATAAGCACTACTGCCATGAATATTTTTTGTCTTCATATTTTAGGAATGAAGCCGAAGGTACATACTAGAAAAACATTGGCAGAGACTGCCAAAGTACCTCCAAGAGCAGTATGTGAATTTCTGCTTTCTCTCGCAGTACATGTAAGCACCCACTTCCCCACACCCTCACTAAACACACTCATTGTTTTCCATCTTTGCTAGAGGTGCCAGTGGTGATCTCACTGCTATTTTCTTCTGTATTGTCTTGGTTACTAATGATGTGAGCCATCATTTCTCATGTTTGTCCATTTGTGTTTTGTGTTCTGTGCATTGCCTGATCACATATCTTTCATCCAGCTTCCACAAGTCTCTGGAGCCTTAAACAAGGAGCAGGTTGCAAAGTCATGAAGGAAAGGCAAATCATAGCAACTCAGTGAGAACCCTGGCCCTTCTCCACCAGGAAAAGAAATGATGGAAGTTCCACCACTCAGATCCTATCGGCATTTTTTCCAAAACTCTGCAAGCCTGAATCTGAAACAGACTGAGTTCCCTTAGCAGACACGTATTAGTAAAATTTCAACCCATTCCTTGTGACTGACCGCACGCAAACAGATCAAGTCTGAGGCCTAAGTGACTGCATCTATGTTCCCTTCACTCTTGCCTTCACTTTATACATATTAAAGTTATTAAAGGTTTAGGAAAAGAACCAAAGGAGATTATTCTGGAATACTGAGAATTCACGGCAACATACCTTTAGAAGGGGCAGGTGCTCTTCTAAAAAATATTCCACTTACAGGGAACGAGAGACATTTGCCAAATAGCCCCAAGCTAATGCAAGGACAAGTAGACAGATGGTTTGAGGTGTATCAACAATAAGATTTACAAAACAAGATTATGGTTCTGCTGAAAAGCGACTGTAATCATTACAAACAGATGTAACACACCCAATTTTTGCCATGGGGCAGAGGAAGAAAGGGGCTTGCATTGCCACCTGGGAATTAAAGTTGGCTTACCTAGTCTCATGGCACTTGTACAGATCATACTGTGGCTTTCAGGGGCACTGAAGCAGGGAGACTCCATTCCAGTTCAAGTCAGCCTGGTGGTATTGGCCTTGCCTTGGTTATGTTTGGCAAATTCATCTCACCTTTTTCTATGTGAACATAACTATCAAATAACTCGAGTTGTCAGTTGAGAAGACATTGGAGAGAGGCAGCTTGTTTATTCCAATGTGTTTTGGGGACTTCAGGAATTAGATTCTTCACAGAGGATTCACTCAACCTCTTCCCTTATATGTTGGACCTATTTACTCATTAGCCCAAATCTCAGCCCTTGAGAGTACAAAGAATGAATCTGTGTCTACTACGGTTTTCAAAATCTCAAACATCTCCCTTCTAATTCAACTAAGATTTAGAAAGATAATGCTTCCTCTCAGGGGCATTTTGGCATTTTTCTAAGAGAGTTGTCAGTGTTGACCTACTACTAGTATCATGAGAAGGTAGTCATAAAAATAGACAGGAGAGCCCAGGCTAGAGATGGAGTTGAGTTCCTCCACCCCCGAGCCTGAAATGCCAGTCAACACAAAACATGACTGCGGCCCATTTCCCCCAAGTTGAAACATTGCTTTCTTGGAAGAAAAGAAAAACTAATAACTTACAAGGCCCAGAGACCTCATGCAACTTACCGAGCTTAGAAAAGGAGAAAATTATGAGTCACAAGATCCTCCTCTAAGATTACCTAAGCAGGAACACTTGTTGAGAAGGGGACTCTCCAACCACCAGCAAAATGTTCCAAAACCTCCTGAGATACAGCCCTCATGAGCTGTCTCCCACGCTAGGGTGGGCTTCTCAGTGATGCAGCTCCTTTTGAAGCACCTGCTCTATTGTAACAAACCCCAATAAATTCGCCAATCCACTAAATTATGTGTGCTGCCTAGTTTTAATTATCGACTTGACACAATCTAGAATCACCTAGGAAGAGAGTCTTAAAGACGAATTATCTAGATCAGTCTATAGGAGGTTGTCTTGATTGTTAATTGATTTAGGAAGACCCAACACATTGTGGGCATCACCATTCCTAGTCAGTGGATCCTGAACAGTATAAAAGAGGAGAAAACTGGCTGAGAGCAAACAAGCAAGTAAGCATGAATGTGTTCATTTCTGTCTGCTCTTGACTATGGACAAATGTGACTGCCTGCTTTAAGTTCCTGCCTCTGTGATTTTCTCGCTATGATAGACTGTGACCTAAAATGGCGAGTGGAAATAAATCCCCCTTTTCCCTGAGTTGCTTTTTCTCCATGTATTTTAATACCATAGCAACAAAACAAGACTAGAACACTACACTTGGATGGAATTGTTTCTTTGGTGTGTCATCAGTGTCCCATCTAAGATGAATACAGGGCTTGCTCATATCACTCCTAGAAAAGTTGCACAGCAATGACAGATGGCTTTTTCACTTGGGGATGCCATATCAGTAATAAGATCTCTCTCAAAATGCTGTCCTAGAACCAGCTGCATAGCTGTCACATTCAAGAGTTGCTTAAGGTCACCAAGATGTTGAAGAATTCAGTTTGTCAGGGAAACATCAGTGTTGGTTTGAATTAGAACAACAGAAGGTGGCATATGTTTGAAATGAACTCTTCTGTTTCAAATAGAGATTTGCATTGTCCCCACTATTTTATTATGAAGATTGTCAAACATACAGAAATGTTAGAATTATAGTTAATAAGTAACATAGATTATTTAGCTACTCAACTCTACTCATGCATCAGTCTGTTTAGTTTCTTTGATACATTCCAAAGTAAGCTGCAGACATCAATCAATATACTTCTCTGTTAAACACATCAGCCTGCATTTTTCAAACCAGAGATCAATACTTGTTCACTGTTCCTTTTTTCAGTTTAAATTTATACTTAAAAATAATTCAGGTCCCAACTGTACCACATCAGAAGTTTCTAATGACATTCTACTTATATTTATATTTTAATAAAACTAACATTAATTTGCACATCCTAAGCATGTCTTACTGTAAAGCAACTGTCAACTGCGTAACAAGATGTAAGCAGACAACACAAGAAGATGTATTGGCTTACAGTGTTGGTATCATAAAATGAGAATGTTTTCTCATCTGACTTTTATAAGCTAATAAATATTGTCTGGCATTAGAAGTCAATAAAGATTAAAATGTGGGTCAAAACTATCCTCCCACCTTTCTTTCTGCTCCTTTGGATAACTTAAGTGGTTGGTTCCCTGAAACAAGAAGGTGATCTGGTTAACAAAGGAAAGCAGTTCTTATATTTGCAAACAGCATCTTGTGATCAAGGCTTTTTTGGTATTGTATAACCTCAGTGTTGTAAATCACAATAAACAGGGTGCTGAAACTAATGGGAAAACCCAGCTGCCACTATAACTGCTGGTTTCCAATGTTTTGTTCATGAAGAAAGCCTCATTGTCCGTGTCAAATGCCTAATAGATAACCAGAGTGTGTATAACTTTTAAAATAGTTTGTAATCAATTATTGCCTATTTAAATAGAGTAAGATTTGATTTGAAAAGTAATCCCCCTGTTCAAAAGAAAGATTGAAAAGCATTGAACCTAATCCATCTCCTATAGACTGTAGAAGAGAAAATAGGGACATGAGGATCAGAATTCTTTTTCTTTTGGTCCTAGTTTCTTTCTACTATGTTCTATGAACATTGAGTTCTTTTTGTACTCTACACTGTGCTAGATTTCATAGAGTTTAAAAAAGTAAGGTCAGCTATACTGCTCTCCTCACTCCAGCCAAGAGCCACTGAGATGTTAAAAAATGGTAATGAAGAGAAAGGCATCAAAATGTTAAAAATGAGGCAGAGCTGGTGTAGGTTCTCAGTGTATAGGCTACAGATGTGCCACTGAAGCAGAGATGAGACTGAACAGCTGGCTGTGGAAAGAAAGGGGAGAGGCGAAAGGCACCTGACAAGATGCACTTCAGGTACAAAGATTTGGAGAATCATTTGTATGAAGTCTGTCCTACGGTGCCTTTGGGAACTGTTCAACTTAATTATTTGATTTACTGTGGGAAAATCTTTAATCTTATGCGTTACCATTGACCTCATTTCCAGACCTTGGGATTCACCTTCTAATTGGACAAATGCCAACTCTAAATAAAGTCAAACCTCTTGTTCATTTAGAAGGCACTGGGAATTGCTTTCTTTAACTCGAGAAAAGGGATTATGAAAGTAGAGACAAGATAACAGCAAAATACATCCTATAACAAAAAACATCCTATAACAAGATGAAAAATTGTGCTACAGGGTTGAGAGAAATGAAACCACAACTGAGATTGTGTCGAGCCCAGAAGGAGGAGGGCGACAGCTGGATCCAGTTAACTTTGCATATGCATCCCACAGTAAGACATTTGCCTTCTTAAGTGATAAGCATTACCCATGTTACATAGATTATTTAATTTTCTAAGATCTTGGTCTTTGGCATTGTTCAGATTTGGTCCTAATACTAGAAGCTCTGGGCCTCCTGGTTCACTGCTTTGAAAATCTAAAACATATGCAGGGAAATTCTAGTGAACTCAACAAGAAATTTTGCTTATTCAAAACTACCAGTCAATTCAATTGCATTGCAATATGTGTTGGGTACCATATGTCTAAAGCCTGTAAAATTTAGATGTTGTTTACCCAAGCAGCTTGCAGCTATGGCAGATAAGGCATGAAAAATGTCCATGTTCACTCTTTCTGTAACTGTAACTCCTTCACTTCCAACCTGGAACTGGCTCTTGCCATTCAATAGTGCCACAGGGCCCAGACAAAGTTCTTAAATAATCCTGCTTGCTAGAAGCACTTGAAGCTGCCTTTTTTGGACTATTGCTTATAACTGTTCAGCCCTAAGAAGGTTAATTAGGTCAATTCACAAAAGGCAAATGTTCTCAAATAGCTTGGGCATTCCCAAAATAACCACACTATCCCAAACTTTGACTTTCTTTCCCAAAAATTTACATCATGCCTGCATAAACACTGGTATCTTCCCCTTAAAGGAGGAACACTGCTTACCTCCCAGTTCACGTCTGGGTGCCAAATTGAACCATATTGTCTGGTTCTGGTTTTATGTTGTTGTTTCTTTTTATTCCCTGCATCATCTTCTAAATGTCTCCAAATAGTAGCCATCCACACAAACTCAGCCTCCTGTAGGGATAAATGTCTAAGTAAACATCACCATGAATGCTATATTCATGACAACCAGGACAGTTATGTTTTTGTTGAAAATGGAAAGGTTCTGGAGGAGAGGAGGATTTTCTATCTCTTCTCCCATGATCAATGAAGAGTTCATGAAGAACTTATATATGCACAAAAGAACAATGTGTTTGAATTTGGTACAGGATGAATTTTTAATTCTATTTTTAAAAGTTAACACCAGGTGTCATGTTGAGGGGACTTCCTTGGGCAGAGACATTGAAGAGACCCTACAATAGCACACCAGGTGCTCCAGGACTAGAAGAGGGTGTCAAATCCAGATAGACCACGTCAGGTTATCACCAGTTTTCTCTAGCAGTAACTTAACATTTCTCAGTTCTGAGCAGCCTCCTCCTGATACTAGCTCAGGGCCAGCGTATCCTCTTGTGCATACTGCTAAAAGGAAGTGAGAACCTAAATACATCAGAATTCAGTGTAAGTCCTTAAGCATTCTGGGATGTGCTTGGGTCCCTAGTGTCTGCCTGGAGTTGGCAAATTGAATTAACCACCTTCCGGGAAGCAGCAGGTGACCAAGTCCATTAAGCTAGTCAACATTTTCTTGTTGTCTTTGATGGATGAGCTAGCTATTCATGGACTTCCTCTTCTCTCTAAGATTCACTTACTTAAATCCCTATTCTACATCATGTATGCAGCCCACATGAAGATAGCGTGGCTTGATTCTCCTTGATGGAGCAGGATAATGCCTCCTGAAATTGATTATATTGGTGGTCTGACTTTAAGTGAGAGTTGAGCTTGGGATATCGATCTCAGTTTGCAAAGTGTTTCTTTAATCACTTAATTAGCTATTCTTTGAGATCTTTAAGCTGGTTTCCTGCCCCGAGGCTAAACATTAGAACAAAATCACAAATCCATTTCTAAGATGATTAGAGCCAAAGATGTGGTATAACCCTAAACTGTAAGCACTGCAGATGCTGTCCTGGAATCTAGAGAAGGGAACTGGAATGGCTGTGAAATGAGGTTGCATCGGGAGAGAGGTGAAAGTCACTGGTCCAAGAGCTACAGACCCAGCCCTTGACAACAGATCCAAGTGCTGTGAGGGAAAAGTGAAAGAGACAAGACAAGAAAGAATAAAAACACCACTGGGTAGCCACCAGACGAGAAGCCTCTTTCTAAAACAGTCAGGAGGGCCCTGCTAACAAGTGTAACAGTCGCTCTATCAACAAGGAATTGGGCAACTTCTGGACAAGGCAGATCCACAGACAAGAAAAATTCAGGAAGTCCTAGCTGACTGGAGGGCCCCACTGGACTGGTCTACAAATCTGACCTGGGACTGGCCTTTGCAGATTGGTTCAGAAACCAGCTCCCAAAAACCACATGGTAGTAAACTCACATTCATCTTTGCAAATCACATCCAACTGACCGAGGAATACACTATCTAGCTACTGTGGGATTTGTGGATCTGCTCCACTGACAAAGGTAGACCTCCAAGCCCAGTCCTCAATCATGGTTCACAATGACTTTCTGATCTAATAAGCTTTTGTCTATGAATATATCCACAGCTTAGAAATGCTCTCTCATACCCTCAGGTTCTCTCTCTCTCTCTCTCTCTTTCTCTCTCTCATTTATTTTAGTGGGTAGAGGCCTCAAGACAGAGCAATATGGAGAATACTCAAGTTACACACCAGAAAAACCTCAGTTCAGATCTTAACTTTGCCATTTCCTGATTCTTTGGCTTTGAACAAGTTACTTTCTCCATCTGTAATATGAGTCAAAATAGTGCTTTGTCTTGTGATTATTATATTTGAAAAGCAGATTATGTGATGCTACACAAGCCCGTACAGTGCCTAGCACATAGTAGGTGTCCAGTGTGTCATAGGTAACATTGTCTTCTTTACCCAGTTTTCTCAGAATCTAAGTTCAATGCAAAGACATGCATGTTCATGTATGTACACAGACATGCATGTGCACACAAACACTATATACTGTGACAAGATACCTAACAAAAACAATCTAGAAAAGAAAAGGTTTGCTTGGGCTCTTGGTTTGAAGTTCACCTTGGCAGAGAAGGTACACTGGTCAAAGTACATCTAGGCCTAGTCATAAGACCATGGACCAGTAAATACAGTGCATCTGCAGTCAGGAAGTAGAGGTGAGTGCTGGTGCTTAGCTGGCTTCCTCCCTTTTCGTTTTTATTCATAGGGGCCCCCAGCCTGGTGGGATGGTGCTGCCCACATTCAGGGTAGGCATCCCTCCCCAGTTAAACCTCTCTGGAGGCACCCTCACAGACACGTTCACTCAGAGGTATGTCTTCTAGGTGATTCCAAATCCAGTCAACCTGAGAGTGAATATTAACACCCCTGCCTTACACACGAGAATGAGAGAGTTTCTTCAGTCCTCTGACTTCTAGTTCTCTCAAAAGTACAAATTCTTACTTGTGGGAAATATAAACTAGTCTTTACTACTAAAATCAGAGCTCAGTATACATACATTGGCTAGACACTATGCCGAGTGGTTTAAAGACAGGGTCAAAGTTGAAGAATGGGGCAATAGAGTTGAGGGGAAACTTGAAGTGACATATCCCTTTTTTATCTTCATTCAAGTAGTTCTTGAGATCCTGTCTTCTTCATAGAACCATCCTGACGTAGGAAACGTATATGTTGGAAATATTCCAAGAGCCATTTCCTTAACCCAGACTGAAGTATGAGGCGACTTCAGAAGTAGTGAGAGAGAAGGGTAAAGAAGGAAGTCAAAGTTCCCATTGAAAATATAGGAACCTATGTGGTTACTTGCAGCTTAACTATGTAACATCAATCTGACAGAATACCTCCTTGAGCCTCATAAAAAAGAATGTTCAGTTTTCCTCTTTGAAAGTGCCTCTGTCAAACAATAGACTTTTTATTTTGCATTATTCATATATGGTGTGTGTCTGTGTATGTGTGTCTGTGTATGGTTATAGGGATGGTGTGGGGTAGATTGGGAATACATACACATATATGGTAGTGTGGGAGTTTATGTCAAGATTAACCTCAGGTGCTGTCCTCAGAAATGCCATCAATTTCCTTTAAGTCGGACTTTTCATTGGCTTGCAGCTCACCAATTAGGCTACAGTGAACCAGTGAACCCCAAACAACTTCCTGTATCCACTTCCCTAACACTGGGTTTACACACATGTGCCACCAGGCCCAGTGTTTTATATGGGTGCTGGGGATGGCTCTCAGGTCTTCACGTTTGTGAAGCAAGTACTGTACTGACTGAGCCCCAGCCCCAGCAATGGCCTTTTCTGAGAACCTGTTTAGGATCCCGTTGGAAGCTAAACAGGAAGGACAATAAGCTTGCAGACATTGGGGAGAGGCTAGAGTATTCAAACCACCCCTCAACCCCCACAGCAATATATATGTGAATATTATATCTATGAAAACATACGCATATCCTCCACACAAATATATCACTCCTTCTCTTGGCAGGTATCCAACTAGCCCCAGCTGCAGCCTTAAGCAAAACCTCTTAGCAGCCACTTGTGGTGGCCATGAAATACGATCAGAGGAGAGTCATATTCCTCATACCTGTTTGGCTTTGAAACCAAAGTCCTGGAGAAACGAATGTATCCCTAGGTTGCTGATTCAAAGAGCCTAGGGACTATGAAGCTGGCATGAATTTGCAAACTAGTGTCAACTAAAATTAAAGTATAGACTTTTGGAGCCTCTGTTTTATGGAAATCAACAAGGAACTTTAACCTCCTGGCAATCCTGCTTAAGTTGGTGAAGATATTCTGCAGAAGAGGGCAAGACAGCACATGCCAAGCTTTGAGAGGTCTGAAACGGTTAGGGAATCAGGTAAAATTCAGCTCAAGGACAGTGGGAACTTCCTCAGATCTGTGACTTCATGGCTCATTCCTTTGACTAAGGCTCTGAAGCATTTCTATTCAATTCAGAGTGTAGTAGTAGGCACTCATGTGTGCCTAAGGTGAGTGTTAGATGTGTTAAACACAGTGAGGGGCAGACTCAAGGGAAAGATAATACACACACACACACACACACACACTCCAGAATGGACCAAAGAAGTCTCAGAGTTCATTCGTTCATTTGTGAATGTTCCTCATCCATTCATTCATCCCTCAGATATTCACACCCCATGTAACACAAAGTCCCAGAGACTTGAAGTATGATCATGAACAAAACAAGACCCAGAACCTGAGGCCTTGATCAAACTTCTTCATGAAGTGTTTCAGCAAGCCAGTCATGAATTTTCACTCCTTCTGGTGTTCCCAATAATCATACTCATGGCTCCCATTTGTGTAGGCTGACCAGGCATCAGACTCTAATAACAACTTATGTGTATTATCACATTTTATCCTTGAACCAACCTTACAAAGTCAGTGTGCTTATCTTCATTTGGAGTTTAGAGAGTATGCCCAGAGAGGTTAAAATTTTACCCAAGGCTCACAACTGTGAACAATTCTGATGCAAGTTTCTCTAATCTATGCCATTTTTTGGATACCCAGTTGTATAGCTCAAGGATATTAAAGAACAAGCATTTCATTAGAATAAAGATCAAAGGTTTGTACAGCTTCCTCTTGTAGCTATCAAAAAGTAGTTAATCCTGCCAAATGAATCATTTAGCCAGTTAATCTCACTGGCTAAAAAGTGAACAATTTTTTTCTTCTTAAATGCTAGAAAAATTTTAAAGGACTCTTCCACTTCTCTATGGGATTTTTAAAGAAATACCTAGTTTCTTTTCCCAAGGCTTCCTCTAAAGACTGATGGGAAGAAAGAGAATGGTTGCTCCAAAATGCTCATTCCCAGGTACCTTTGACCCCCATCCTACTAAACCTCAAGCTCACCATGAACACAATTGGCAGGATGTTCTCCCAAGAGCCCCAGAACTCTCCTTTCAAACCCAATCCTCCCTAAGGCGACCTGCCGGGGAGGGGAGACCCGCCACAGTGTCCTGACATTTTCCATGGCTTCTTTGAAGGAACAGCTGGACCATAATAGAAGGTTACTCAGGGATACCCACAGGTTTGACAGGACCCTGTATTTAAAACAGGATGGACACTAAATCCATCCAATTCTGGAATGTTACTACTCTCTTAGGAACCTAGGAGAAGTTTCTGATGCTGATCTATAAATCTCTCTGGCCTAAAATAACTAAAATTAGTTTCTGTGCTATGGGAACATAAAAATGATATGGCTTTTTTCTTTGACATGTCAGCTAATAAAGAGTGGGAGGTAGAGTCCGGATGCTGCTGGCCAGCCCTCTGAAGGGTTTACTCGTTAAAAATGGGAAGCACTTTAATTACCTGTTTGGGTTTTTTTTTTGTTATATGTGTATGTTTTATATATATAAGTTTTAGGGGGGAAAAAGGTCTTACGAACATTCAGGAAATTATATCATTAATTATGCCTGTCATGATGTTATGTTGCCCAAAGTAATTGAAAATTCCTTTGGGTTGATTTTTTTGTTTGTTTGCTTTGCTTTTAGCTTTCAGTTATTTTTTAAATGTTGTTTTTATGTTTCCAGAGATCTAAGTATTTGGTTAATGAAGAGAATGAATTATTTTTGTCATAATATAATGACCAAAATAACTGCAAAATCTCTATACTTGACTTTAGAACTTGTTAATTGATGGCTTGCTTAAAAGAAAATTTACTTTCCCAGAGAATGTGTGCTCCTTAACCTAATATTAATGTTAATTTGAGTTCCTGAGTCATGGGGCAGGGGGTGAGGGAGTGACTGTGAGAGAGCTAGGATCACAGATTCTAGAAGGCATCCCCCACTTACACTGGGAGACAAGATTATACATAAGGAGTACCATCCTCTGATGCTGAGACCCCTGGCTTTTCAGATAATAGAGATCAGTCAGCTCTAGTATGCAACCAACCAGCAGATAACCCTCCTGAGGGAATGCAAAGAATAGCATCCTGGCTTTGGGCCATATTCCACTTCATGTCGCAAATCCCAGCTCCTCCTTGACCTCTTCAGGTTAGAAGATCAAACTTATCATTCTCTTCTCTTTGGAAAGTAAACTCTACAATAAGCTTGCAAGAGCACGTGTATCACACATCCAACTACAAGAACTGGTTTGCAGGGAGCCCCCAAGTGAGCAGCCACTCAGATTCATAGACCCAAGAAAAGATTCAGAGGGAATACATAGAGTTCTCAGTGACTGGGGAAGAAGAAATATTTAGCCAGTAAAGCTAGTGAGAGCCTTCTAAATGCTCAGAGGGCTCATTCCTCTTCGCTGTTCAGTGGTTAGCATCCATGGTCACTACCATGGTCACTACCACGGTCACTACCATGGTCACTACCACGGTCACTACCACGGTCACTACCATGGTCACTACCACGGTCACTACCACGGTCACTACCACGGTCACTACCACGGTCACTACCATGGTCACTACCACGGTCACTACCATGGTCACTACCATGGTCACTACCACGGTCACTACCATGGTCACTACCATGGTCACTACCACGGTCACTACCATGGTCACTACCACGGTCACTACCACGGTCACTACCATGGTCACTACCACGGTCACTACCATGGTCACTACCACGGTCACTACCACGGTCACTACCACGGTCACTACCATGGTCACTACCACGGTCACTACCACGGTCACTACCACGGTCACTACCACGGTCACTACCATGCTTATTACAGGACAAAAGATTGTGAAATATCCCCATCTGTAAGGCTTCTCATGAATAAAGTGCCTTTGACACTGTAACGGCTTCAAAGGATGGATGAGACTCCGACCTACACTGCAGGTGGGGGTATAAATTAATGCAAACTTCCTGGAAATTTACTTGGCATAATGTAAGAAAATGGATAAAAATGTTCACACAATCTAAATCAGAAATCTACCTTAAGGAAATAATCAAGGATGAGAATGGAGATTTATGATCAGGAATGCTTATCACTGGGAAAAACTAAATATGGACAATGGCTAAATTGATTCTAAGACATCTGTACTGTACAATTCGAAAGGGCTGTTAAAACTCATGTTTTGGAAAATAGTTAATGGCATGCAAAAATGTCTATGTTAATGGTGACTGAACTGTGGGACTGTGGTGATTTCTATTTTCTTTTGTACAATTACCTGTATTTTCCAGATTTCTACAATGAGCAAGCATTATTTACATCCACAGGGAAAAAATATCATTGGAGGAAAATAAAAAGAATAATGTTCCCAACCTTCCATCCAACAGTGATTTGGGCTATGTTCTTCTCAAGATGGATGGAGGACACATCTGGGTTTAGATAGATTTGTGCTGGAGAGCTGCACTGAAGCCAACATTGGTGTGGTCTCTTAGATTCACTTGCATGCAGTTTCTCCCAGAGGAACCCAAGAAGGCATCCTACAGATGGGTAGCTGCAGATGCACACTACAAAGCTGGATTGTAGACGGGAGCCTTGGTAGCCAAGCTCAACAGGATGCTTTATTTCTTGAGATCTTCAAGGGCCATCTAGCAAAGGTCATAACAGCATTGATGGTGGCCTCAGACCGAAAGGGCAGAACACTAGTCATTAAACAGAGCCGACCAACCCGCGGCACTTGTCGCCAGTGTAATTGGTATCTTGCTTTCCCATGCCCTTGTTCCAGAAAAAAAAAAATTTGGTTGTGTTTGCAGTTTCTGTGAACTGCAGTCACAATTCATGTCAGCTTCTCCCTTACTAAAGTCAGTACTGTGTTTGTCACAAGACGATTTTCCCCCTGCTAACTTCTGGGTTTACATTAAGGCCTTGTCAGTCACATCACAGGGGGCATGTGGAAGAAGATAAAACTTCCCAAACATGAGAAAAGTTTTGTCATTAGCCAAATCCCAGGCACACTTTGCCAGACACTTTCCCCTGAAAATTTCAAGGCCACGTGTTGGAACGGGAAATTTAGTCCACATGTTTCTGGTTCATATGTACACTCAATGCATCAAAATATCATCTCTTTGAAGTCCAAATGGCCTTTTTATAGACTTCTTCCTTAGGAATGGAAACTTGCACTTGGCCAAGAACTAACAAATTTCGAACCCTCCCAAGTCCAAGTTCCTTTCAAAGTTCCTACCTTGGGGAGATTGAACCAGGCTTTGAAACATGCCCTCCACTTCTCAAGTTACCATAACATGACTGTAAATCTTAGGATGCTTCATTCCACCACACCTTCTTGGTCTTAGTCCCATGCACTCATGAACATTTCCAACAAAAGCCAAGTACTAAAGAGCTATCTTCCAAGGAATTACCACAATGATGCTGTGAGAGAGAATGGTTAGAGGAAGGGTGCCCCCAGGAATCTGAGAAGAAAATCAAATGATTGGCCAGATATGAGAGGGCAGGGACCGAGCCAGCTGCAGACCTAGGGTAGAATCCAGCTGTCCTTGGGAACCCTGACACTCAAACATCAGAGCTTCCATGATTTTATTCCCAAATGTTGCATTACAGACTGTGCTCCAGACATCAGACTCAATAGATGCAATTCTAAGTCCACGTTGCCTCTTCAAATCTCTTTTCTAAAGATGATTGGAAACATAAATCAGTACTGTCAAAACTGGGAGTTGGGGAAGAGGATTGGGTAAGATAAGAGAACATTATCCATTTCGTTCAATGTTTCCATTGCTAAGCCCTCCCCACCAGCTGGGCTCCAGATCACTAATAGAGGGCCAGGGAAGGAGGGGGGATGTCTGAGTTAAGCAGGAAGAGTCCCCTCTTCTTTGCCTCCAAACTCCTCTCAAGTCAGCAGATCTACCACGGTGCTTGACATTTAGTAGTCAATAATCTATTGACTAAACAGAATGTGTTTATCTAAATAAAATTTAAATGGACTACTCTGTCTTCTTGAAAATGCTTTCTACATCTTTTCACTCGTTTATACTTACAACACTTGACTGTAGAAAAGTTATCAGCAGTAGCTCCCCAGTGTACCCACGATTAAGTAACATTTAGTGAAAATAAATCAAATCAGTATCTTAAGCAATTTGCCTGCCCTCTATCATTAATCATTTCAAGTGAGTGGATGAATGGTCATTTGCAAATGGGTATTAAACACAGGGAATATGGCTGAAATTTCCCTTAAGTTTGCCTTTTTAAAAATAATAGCTAAAGATGTTTATCGGTTCAAAGATAATGCACCTAAAAATACCCAGTCATGTCTATATTATAAAGGAAGAATTGTGGTTTAATATTTACTTCTTTTTAAATGACTTTCTAATGAACCAATCAAAACCATAATGATCTTCACTGGAACATACAAAGTTAACATTGAGTTCAAGCTGTTTCCTAGAGAAAACTTTGTCTACCTCCAGGGTTGATATGAAATAAATAGGATGATCCTCCCCTTTCAGTTTCCTTAGCGGAGTATACATTTGTAACTTGTTCTTCTACCATCCAGATGGGAACAACCAAAACAGGCAGTCTATTATATAATATGCCAACAAACTGGATTTAGAATTTGAAAATCAGTATCCTCTGCTCATGGCTTAAACCTCTGAGTAGTATTATGTCCCAAGAGTTCTTCCTCACCCTCTCAGGGGACTGAGACCTTGAGAATAGATCTTGTTTTGTGTTTTTTCAAAAACTGCTTTGGCAGCCAATCCTTTCCATCCATTAAAAATTTATGCAAATGCTCAAGATGTCAAATCCGTACTCCAAGGAGTCTTTGGCTGAAAATTAAGTAGAAAGAGAGAGTGGAAATCCTCTGTCTATCTGATCCCAAAAGGACTCCAAGACTGACCAGAATATCATAAAGCAGGGGTTGAAGACTTGTGGAATAGTTTCTTTCTCAAAGCCCCCCAAAGTAAAATGGGTTATCTTGGGTCTCTTAGCCAATGAAAGAACCAAGTCTAAGCCTATCTGTTCTCATCCTGTTGACTGCTGAATCCAGAACGTTAACACTGAACCCCATTAGTAGAAGATTTGTTTTCTAAGTCAGCAAACCTATCACTGCTAGTCTACAAACACTAGAGTCAAAAGTAAGATGATTAATGTGTGGAAAAGAGAACTTCTTAGAACAAGATGAAATTGTAAATAGGAGGTAGTGTAATAGTTTAGATCAAGAATTGGCAAACTTTTTCTATAAACAGCCAGATAGTAAATAGTTTATGCTTTGTAAGCCATATGGTCTCTGTCGCAAGTATTACAATTCTCACTGCAGCCAGAGACAATATGTAAACGAATGAACATGGCTGTATTCCAATAAAACTTTATTCATGGACCCTGAAATGTGAATTTCACATAATTTTCACATGTCACAAAATATTACTCTTCTTTTGATTCCATCCTCCCCCAATTTAAAGATATAATAAACCATTACTAGCTCACAGGCTACAGAAACACAGGCAGATGTCTGGACTTGGCCCATGGACGGAGTTTGTCAGCTCTGGTGCAAAAGAAAGCTTTGCTCCACAAAACCTGAGCAAAAGTGAGTGGGGCATGCAGGTTCCTCCTTGAGCACCGTTTAGCGTATAGTTCCTTGGAGAGCTCAGACACTATAGTCACTCTGGGCTCTGAATTGCTTTTAATGCATCTTGGAAGCCAGGTAAAGCTCCACTGGGGGGAATAATTGTGTTTCTTTGTCTACAGATGAGAATCTGTGGGATCTTTACCCTATTTAAGAAGTCCAAGAGACTGGGTGATATCAAGCACAGAGGTATAAAAGGGAGGGCCCAGGACTCAAGGCTTCTTATATTTGATGCTGGGATCATTTTAGGTAGGTCCCTGAAGACAGATGCTCAGTTCACCCTAGATTAGCTGTGATCCTGTAATTCATTTATTTGGTTATGACAGAATTATTAATTCATTGGGCTATCTCTAGACAGGACAAATCTAACAGAATCCCAGCTGCAAAGGTTTGATAGGACCAGGCTGAGGAGCTTACCTGGTGTCACAGAAAAGTGGCAAAAAGGGAATTCAAATCCAGCCATGCTTTGTCAGTAGACAATTTGGAGTTTTAGTATTAAAATCACCATGTTGGGTTCTACAAAGAGGGTGACTAATACCATTCATAAAAAATGGAAAACAGAAATGTAGAATATGTCTCTATGCAGTTATTATATGGAAAAAGGATAGGTTAACCTCTCTCGGGGGTTTTGCATTATATGGGTAGTATTCTACTAGCAAAAAAAATAAAAGACGGAGCACTCAAGAACTTGGACCCTAAATAGAAATGGATTTAAATCTTGAGTCTTTCAAGCCACCAGCAGAACCCCGTGTAACTTATTTCACTTCTCCTAACCTCAAGTTTTTTCATATATGAAACTGGTATAATAATACCTAATTTAAAGAAAAAAATGTAGTGTCACAAATCCTCTATCACAATGTCTAACACATGCAAGAAACGGCCATCATGGCAACATTAAGGATGATACTACAGAATTGACCTTTAAGAATGTGATTTATGGGACTGAAGATATGGCTCAGCAGTCAAGAGCACTGGATGCTCTTGCAGAGATCCCAGGTTCAGTTCCCAGCACTTACTAACAATCATCTGTAACTCCAGTTCCATGAGATTCAATATCCTCTTCTGACCTCCTTGGGCATTGAGCCACACAGGTGGACTTACATACATGCAGGCAACACATTCATACACATAAAATAAAAATAACAAAATATTTTTAAAGGAATGTGATTTATATACCGCTACAGCAATACTTGTACATCCATGTTCAATGAAGCTCTATTCAACACAACTAGGAAATGGAATCAGCCTTCATGCCCATCAGCTGATGAATGGACAATGAAAACATGGCGTACATACACAATGGAATCTTATTAGCTATAAAGAAAAATGAAATTATGAAATTTACAGGAAAAGTGATGAAAGTGGAAAATATACAAAGTGATGAGGTAATGCATATTGAAAATGCAAATACCACATATTCTCACTCATATGTAGAGTCTAGCTTTGAATTTTCAGATTTGTGCATTTAATTTGGAGTTTCTATAGAGGTTAAGAAGCTAGAAAGGACCCCTGATAGAGCAGGAAGGGATAGCAGAGCACGTGACATGCAAGTTTAGGGGGCATAATACTGGGTCTACATGAGGATGGAATCTGGGGGATGGGGACCAGGAGCTGTGGGGAGGTAAGTTAACCAAAACTAAGGATACATGTAAAACCCTTATGGAAAGTCACTACTTTGTAAGCAAACTTTAAAATACTTTTTAAAGGAGTTCAAGTGGAGCTACCCTGCATGGTTGAACAATGCTTTCCTCCAAGACATGGATTATTACATGAAAATCTCAGGTCAGATGTCGGGTACTTCCTACAAGTTATCGGTGAGGGAAGCTCTAGAAGCCCCCAAAGCAACTCATGCTATTGCTTTGATTGCATTTTTCTTGATTGCCCAGCAGAACTAGATGGTAAGGCCATTTGCCAAAAACATCACACACTTTGATTGCAGGACATGGAGAAATCAAGTTGGAACTGACTTGGAAACTTCCTATCTGCTGACTACCTTTCACAGTGCTGAAAGGTACTATGTAGCCTGCTATGAGATAAAGCTCATCAATGGATGTACCCAGCAGAGGATCCTACACGTTACAGTACTGGCCTGCCATCAAGATGTGCCCACAGATGCAATAGTGACATGACTTATATGGGTGACTAACTGCTTTCTGATTGTATTTGAGGCCTACTCAACAGGGAGGAAGGTATGCCTGATACTGTAAACCTTGTCAAAAGTCAATAACTGTAGATGTCACTAGGCCCTGGTGGGAGAATCTACTATAGTTGTCTTGTTAAATGGACATGTTGTCAAATTGCCTTCTGACTAATTATGCTTACACCCACAGATTGGTGCTGCTCTCAACTTGGGTCAGAGAAGCTTCTTGCAGTAGGCAGCAGTCAGTGCAGAGACTCGCAACTGGATTGCACAGAACAATTGGATGTTGAGTCCTCAGTCCTAAATGAAGCATCTGTATCAGCTCCTGCAAGGCAACATCACAGAAGAGGAAGAGGAAAACACATAAGAGAGAGAGGATATGGAGGAATGTTGCTAAATGCTGTCTTCTAGATATGATATGGCCATTCTACTCATGAATTCCCAACAACTATAGCTACCTACACAAGACCTGCACAAGATCACAAGAGTCAATAATTCCAGCATGGATTGGGGAGGGTCCCACGAGGTTCCACTTCTAGCTGAGGAGCTATTAGCAATTGATGGTGCTATTGAAGGGAAAGTCATTTTTCTTAAGGTGTGTGGCTGCTACTATGTGGTCCATGCATATATAGGAAGTATTGATCAGACTGAATGGCTAGGAAAATGTGGAGACATTTTGATGATCACCATTGGTATGGGGTACACTCTTGTATCAAATAATTTAAGACCTGGAAAGGTACTAGACTACATACAACGAAAAGAATGTCTTCACAAAGAGCTGTCCATGCCGTACAATGAAAGTGCTGATACTGGGAAGCCTTATCTTTAGTGTCACATGCTACAGCACAAGGATGGAGCCTGGACCTTCAAACAAGTAGTGAACATGAGCGCTATATTAAAAGTACTTCAGTTTTCAGTTCTTAGGAGATTTGTGTTTCTTGGGGCTGGAGGGATGGCTCAGTGATTACGAGCACTGGCAACTCTTGCAGAGGATCCAAGTTCAACTCCTAGCACCCACATGGAGGCTAAAAACCATCCATAGCCCTAGTTCCAGGGTATCTGACGGCCCTCTTCTGACTTCTGCGGGTATTGCATGACATGGGTGCACTTATATACATGCAGGCAATACATTCATACACATGAAATAAAAAATAATATTTTTAAAAAAGATTTGTGTTTCTGATTCAATTAAGGTCTAGTTATTAGGAAATAATAGAAAAGAATTATATTTTCTGAGTTGAAATTTTTAAAAATAACATTTATTGAAGTATCATGCTCCAAAGTATTCATTTAAAGTACTCTCTTCCAAGAGTACTCAAACATTGATACTGACATTTAAATATCAAACAATTAATATTGTAATTTGTAATAAAGTTAAGAAATTAAATATGAAAAAACTCAAGGAAGGAATACACAGGCCAATGAAATGAGCAAACAATTTGAAAAGGAACTACCAATGACTTGGGAAAATATGTCCAAGTAAACTTCAAAAAGCTTCTATGAAGGTGGGAGGGGGACGTGATGAGGGGGCGTTCCAGGAGGAATGGAATCAGGGAATTGGGGATGGGTTATGCTCAAGATATATTATATATATAAGAAAATGCCCAAACGTAACTAAAAAGTATTTTAAAAGAGAAATATGTGATTTGTGTAACACTGAGGCTCACAAATATAATCATTCTGGCAGGAATAGATATCCTAAAGAGACACTTGAACCCCTACCTTTGGTTATCAGACTATTGAAACAGGGGTTCCCAAGGAATAAGAATTTCCCCAGGAATTTCATATTAGGAGAAAGGAGAGACTGAAGGCTGGTGTCAGCCATAGAAGAACTTCTCTCCCAGGAAGAGATTTCACAAAGCTCTGACAATTTGTCAGACAACCTTGCAGGAGAGACTGGAGCACAGTCAAGGATGGTGCGTGGAAGCACCCATTGACCTGCTAACATTGCATCCCTCGTGACACCACTTTAAGCTTAACCTTCATGACAAGACCCCCAAATGGGGTCATTCAACCTCTTTATTTGTTCCTCTTCCAAATGTGGCCATATTGACTAAATCTCCTTTACCTTTTTTTTCACTGTCATCTATTGGTGTATTGAGGATGGATGGCCACGCCTAGCTCATTCAGTTTGCCAGAACCCAGGCTTTGACCCTAAAAACATCAGTAACACAAGCATGAGGGGATAAATCTAGCAAGCATAATGCAGTCCTCTAATATAATTGGGTATAGCAATAGAATTTAGGCTCTGAAAACTGTTTGGCTCAAAGAATATGAAAGACCTATGGTTGACTGGTCAAGGATGAGCTAGCTGCCAGTCATCAGCATCTGCAGGGAAACAGGCATAACTATAAACATCATTGTGTAGGAAGCAGGGAGTGAACTCTTCTCAAGACAGTCTACTACTGCACAATCACAAAATGACATTTTATTTTGCCTAAAAAAAAATGATTGTACTTATTAAGGTGGTTTTCCCTAAAGGAACAGAATCTTGAACCAAAATTCCATCATCTTTGTAACAATTACAGACAAGAACTATTTGGGGTTGAGGACGTCAGAGTCTCGAAACTGTTTCCAAAATGTGTCAAAATCCTAACTGGAGTTTAGGTTTTCACATCATAAACTCCATTGCAAGCAAATGCATTTATTCTTACAATGGCTCCATATGCTTCCTGCATCTGCTTTTTCCTTTTTGTTGTATAGCTGCTTAGTAGCTGTGTATGTGCGTGCATGTGCATGCGTGCATTTGTGTGTGTGGAGTGTGTGTTATTTTGTTACCTCTGGCTGGTGGATTTAATTCACGGAGACAGTCAGTGGGGAAGTAAACGTAACAAGCCAAAGCTAAACTGCCACCTCACCCTGGCTTTGGTTCCAGGACAACTCAGTAAATACACCTCTCTCTCTCACTCAAGACTAAAGATTTATTCCAAGTTTACATATAATTGTAGAAATAGCCTCACAAAGGCCCAAAGCCAATCACATTTTCTTGGCCTGAAGTGAGAGGCACAAGCCAAAGTTCCACCAACGTCTGTGCACACAGAAGGTAGACATGCAGCGTTGTTTCATGGGGAGTGGAATGGGAGACACTTTAAAGATGTATTCCTCTTATTCCCAAGTCTTTGAGTTGGCCTTTCTATTTAAGATCGAGAAGGATGTGGCCCCACTTATCTTCTTCTGTGTGCTTTTTCATGTCAAGCAACCACAAGTCACCATAGCAGGAACAACAGTAATTTGAGAAATAAATACTTCGGTCAGCACACCTGCTAGGCATCATGGAGACAAAAAAAAAATCCACTTCTTGACCAAATTAAGTTTGTTTGGGTATTTTCTATTTTATGGAATTCATCATATGCTCCACACCATATGGCATGACATTAAAATGTAAATTTAAAAATCAGCTTTAGGGCTGTGTGAGAGAAGATTTAAACAGATAATCCTGAAAAGACAGGCACAGGGAGAAGACCACCATGCAGGATGGATGGGATCTGAAGATCCTGGAGTAGATAACTGACTTGGTTTTTAGATGGGTTTGACTCTAGATTAGAGCTTTTTCCACATCCTATACAAAGGTATACTTTATATGTGAATGAAGAGAAGCAGACTCACTGGATAAAAATCTACAGTTACATCTAATTATTCAGCTCTCACCTGGGCAAGAAGATAATCTTGTTACACATGTATAATAACAAATTCAATAAAATACAGTAATGCACATAATATCAAATAGCAGGTAACATCTCCCCAAATGCATAATTTTCACTGTAAAACAATAAAATTATCACAAGAATATACCAAATGAATAGTAAATTTGAAAATTCAAATTTGGGGGGGCGTTGTTTGTTTGTTTTGAGGCTTGGTCTCACCCCGTAGCCCTGGCTGCCCTAGAACCAGATATTTAGACCAGGCTGACCTCCAACTCGCAGAGACCCACTTGCTCCTGCCTCCCAAGTGCTGAGAATACAGGCATGCACCCTCACACCCAGTGTAAAAATTCAGGCTCTAGACAAGTTAACTTATGTTATTTTTAGTTTTCATTTTATCTTACTGGCTTCTTAACTCATTTGGAAGACTTAAACGAGCAAGCATCATCTGTGCTCTACCCAGTTTTCATCATATAGTGCCTGTTGGTAATTTTCAGACCGAGTTTCTGCATAAAAGAAATAAGAACTACATGCCAATACTGTCCCCCTGTAGATTTACACATTACTGTAAACAATGTGATAGATCCTACTTGAATGCAAAGATATACCTTAGCATTAACAGTCTCAGTCATTTTTATTAAGATCCTCACAATATAAACAATAAAAAGTTTATCACTGATTTCAAAGACAAAATGTCAAAAGTCATGCTAGACTTTGAACCTTTTCCTTTTTCTTTCAAACACATCTGATAAAGTTCAAAACTCTGAAACTGGTCAGTCTTCAGCTTTTTATATTATCACAAGCTTTCTGTCCTGGTACAGGTTGAATTTTTAGGAAGACACTTTTTGGTCAGAGTATAGGAAGCCTAGTAGAAAGTGCCCTAGATCAGTGAAATCTAAGATGGCCCCTGTGGAGTTGTTCCTCATCTATATCTACATATATGTGTAAGTGTGCCCATCTGTGCAGTGCCTGCAGAGACCAAAAGAAGGTGCTACATCCCCTGGAATTGGAGTTACAGATGGTTTTCAGCTGCCATGAGGGTCCTGAGAACTGAACCAAGGTCCTCTGCAAGAGCAGCCTGTGCTCTTAACCACTGAACCATCTCTCCAATTCCCATTTCAGAACTTGAAAGCTAGGAAATTGATTTGATTCTATGAAGCTCAGAACAGGAAAACTTGAGGGGTGCCCTTAATGTATCTAAGATTGTAAGGCATAGACAGTTGTAGGGAACTCGTTTTGAGTAGCAAGGTAGCAACCAAGAAATAGAGGGCTAGAGCTAGGAACAGGAGGCTAGAACTAGGATAGAGGGCTAGAGCTAAGCCTCTGGAGGTCATTTTGGTAGGAAAGCTACCGTCCTTTGAAGGGAGCAAATCAGGACTAAACGTGGGAGAATGAGGAAGGACACAATGTTGTGAGTCACTCGGGTGAACCCAGATTTTTGGTAAGCACCAGGTGGAGCCATTTTGGCTTTTCCAGGACCAGTTCCAGCAAGAATAGCTTTACACTGATCAGTTTCTGATCAGGGCAGAGGAACAGGGCCCTTCGTTTCCCTTCATTTCACCAGCTTTTCTAGCAGGCCAGCTTAGAGGCTGTGAGCTAATATCCTCCTTTGAAAATTTTTGTTTGTTTTCTATGGGTTTTTTTGAGACAGGGTTTCATGTAGCACAGGCTGACCTCAATCTCTCTGTGTACCTGAGGTTGGCCTTAAATTTTTTATCTTTCTGCCTCTATATTGTGAATGCTTGGATTATAGGTTTGCCACATTATGTCCAAAGAGTTAATATCCTTAAACATGCGCCTTTCTAGGTAAAATAGCCTGAAATAGAATAGTTGCCCACTAATAAGAACCATAACAGATCATCCTTTTTTGTATTTTTGAGACAGGATCTCTCTGCAGCCCCAACTGGCCTGGAACTCGCCACGTAGATCAGGCTGGCTTTGAACTCATGGAGCTCTGCCCACCTCTTGTCTCTTGGGTACTGGGACTAAAAGTGAAAGGTGTGAGCTGCCACATTCAGCAATGAATCTACTTTTTTTCCCTTTTTTGGGGGGCGGGGAGAGCTTTTTTCTTTTTGAGACAGGTCTCCCTGTAGCTACAGCTGGTCACTAGATCTCACTATGTAGACCAGGTTGGCCTCAAACTCAGAAATTCTTCCTGTCTTTGTCTCCCAAGTGCTGGGTTTAAAGGCATGTGCCATCAGATTCACATTTTTAAGAATTTAATATTCATAGTTGTTTGAGGAGACATTACTACCCTCACTTTATAGGTAAGGAAAGTGAAGCTATTAGACTAACTTGGAGAAGATTTCCCAGAAAATATATGGCAAGCTCAGGTTTGAGGCTAAGACTCTTTCACCACCAAGCCCAGGCCATTTCTACAGCACAATAAAGTTCCCAGAGACAAAGATATAGATGTCCTTCAGTACGGCATATGAGTATGTGTGTCTATAAACAGAACAGTCTCTGAAATGAGTCACAAAGTACAGAAAACTCTGAACTGCAGTATAGAACAGTAAGTGTGAATCATTCCAGTGGGAAAGCAACACCAAGTCGAAAGTCCCCGAAGTCCCCGGAGCCCGTGAGCCAACCTGGCTCTACCGAGTCCCACTTTCCGTGGCCATTCACAAACTTAGCAGCCAACTTCAGCAACAATCTCTGCAGCCTCATAAATCCAAGTCCACAACATAAAGCAAATCTCACATTGTTCAACCTGTGCTGTTCCGTGTATTGAATTTCATCATCTCATCATGACGCTCAGGTTCTTCCTCGGGAATAATGGAAACAGTTCAACCACCTGCATTAGTGCTTTTTCAACTTCAAGATCAATTTTATTAGGTACACTCACTAGACAGAGGCCAAGATTATGCATTTTGAGGATCACTTGTCGATGATTAAAGTGGAATCTATGGCAAGATTACATTATGACCACTATCCCCTCCTAAACCCAGTGAAACATGATCACTACTGGACACTGGCCTAGAATTGTTCTCTACACAGTGCCCCAGAGAGACACTGTCAATCACCTGGAGTTGATACTTGACTTTAAAGCAACCTGCAATCTCTCATCTCTAGTCTTGCAGGTAAACCAGCAGGAAGTCTGTTCAGGGAGATTTGGTGAAGACCCCTTGTACCCACCATGAGTTTTCTGAAAATCTGCCGGAAAATGACTTGGGCTCCAGGAGAAGGAGCTTACCCTCTGACCTCAGCACTTCAAACCTGACCTCACACCAGTTTAAAACACTTTATGGCACCTTTCCATTCCTATAGTGTTCTGGATGTTCCTTTCTGTCCTGAATTCTGTCTTTAACGCAGCTGCCACATGTTGCAGGGAGTAGCAGCTGTCTCCCAAGAGGAGCCCTACACTTTTAAAACAGCTTTACTTTGTGACCTGACCTGCAGGCTGGCTGCATACTTCAGTGCACTGACAGCCAGTCATGTCTTTTGTCCCAGGCACACAGATACAGCAGGGTAGGGAGAGTTCACATTGAATGCTCACGTTTCGAAATGTAAATAAATGGCTCACACCAGAGGCCCAGTGCACTTAAGTTGGGAAGACAAAACCTCTGATAGAAAAGAGTGACCCAAAGAGGACTTTCCAGGGACCCCTGCAGAACCCCCGGGCTCCAGTAAGCACACCTGGAAGACAGAATGAGGCAGATCTACAACAGGCAAGAGACCAGCTACCCTGTGTGGTGTTGGCCATATGGACGTTCTTACTTTCATTCCTTTCTGACTTGTGTCCCCAAACGCCTTTCTATTATGCCTCTTGTTCCTCCTACATCTTATTCCTTTCTTCTCTTTTTCTTCCTTCATCCCTCATTTTCCACTCTAAGATCCTTCTTCTTAAAGAGTCTTATTTCTCTTGCTTTTTCCCATCTGTCCATTCTAGCAGCTCCTGATTCTCCGCTGTTTGGAGCTCTTGATTTCCAAAGAACTCCCACAACTGGTTCTACTTGCTTCTTCTAAGGATCCTTCTTCACAACCATCACCTCTGTGAATCTGTGTACTTTACCTGCTTCGAATAGGCTATAGCCACAATCTCCACACCCTTAGTTCTAACTAAGAAATGCAGATTTAAGGACAGGTGTGGTTATGAATTCCATCCTCCCCTGAATACCAACTACAAACAACAGAATCACTAATGTGTCACCTCCCTTTGTCCTTTCCCAACAGCTATCTAATTTTTAATTAGTTTTTGATATTTTAACTCAATCACATTATTTTCATGATTTGTGTGCTTATTGTAGAAAATGATATAAAAAAATGAAAGTAATTTCATTCTTCAGAGAATACTGATTTTTTATCATTGACCTGATAAACATCATCAAATATTCAAAGATGAGTGAGAAAGATGCTCTTACAGAGCCTGTGTCTAATGGGAAGGAAAATTGAAGAAGCAAAGACAATATAGCATACTAAGAAAACAGCAGGATCAGTAGGAATGAGGGCTAATGATTCATAATTCCAGAAAAACTCTTAGGGAAAATAATATCCTAGATGACAAATAGAAAGGGAACACCCCAGATAATACCCTAAAGTTAAAGAAAGCCTGGAACATTCAAAGACCAAAGGGGAGTCCACGTGGCTGAGAGGTATAGGCAACAGCAGTCAATAGGCTTAGAGATGGGGAACAGAAGCACTGGGTCTGAGGGGCTCATAAAAATGTTCCCATAAAGACGATACTGACTATTGAAGGATATTAGATCCAAGAATGGCATGGTCTACATTTTTAGTAGAGCTCCAAGCCCAAATGATAGAACCACAGTATGCAATAAACACTGCTTTTAAAAACAGTTTTAAATGTATGTATGTATTTATGATATGTCAATACATTTGTTTGTGTGAGTACAGGCTTGCCTGTGCCATGGTCCCCATATGGAGGTGAGAGAACAATGTCTGGTGTCAGCCTGCACCTTCCACGCTTTTTGAGACAGGCTCTGTTTGCTGCTCACAGCTGCATACTACAAGCAAGTTGGCCTGCAAGCTTCTAGGGATTCCTCTGTCTCCACCACTCACATCAGGGTCAAAGCACTGGGATTCTAGGCTTCTACTACTTCGCCTGGCTTTATGTGGTTCTGATAATTCAGACTCAGTTCCTCACTCTTGCCCAGCAAGTGCTTTACCCACTTTACCATCTCCCCAATCAATACACTTTTATAATCAGAATTTTCAACTTATAAAAGAAAGGGGAAGGAAGGGAACAGGGAGGGAGAAGAAGTGAAGAGGGAGGTAGGGAAGAAGTGAAGAAGTGAAGCGGGGGAAACTAAAAGGAGCAAGTGAAGGAGGGGAAACTGGTTCCTTTCTTTGCTGCTGTGACCAAATCCCTGGCAAGAAACAACTTAAAGAAGGAAAAGTTCATTTTGGCTCATGGCTCAGGGAAGAAAGCACATCAAAGCAGAGAGGGCATGACAGCTGGCAGCTGTGGAAGAAGGAACCAGCTTACATCTGGACTGATGGGGAAGGAGAGAGAGAGCCTGTTCTCAGATGACTTTCTCCTGTGTGACTTTTTATTCAGCCTTGGGCTCCAGCCCACTGGCCTGGTGCTGCCCACATTCAGGGAGGGTCTGCCCTCCTCCGTTAAACTTTTCTGGAAAGACCCTCATAAATACACCCAAAGATGATTTTCATGAACGCCCTACACTAATATTTCTTAATCCAAGTTGACAAAGTTAACCATCCCAGAGGGAAAGAAATAAAGGGAGAGAAGAGAAAAAGAGAAGAGAAGAGGAGGCAATGGAGAGACAAGATGTAGGGTGTGAGTAATGAGCCGAGATGCAACCTCCGACAGTCAGCAGAGCTGTGCTCCTTCGTGATGCCTGGTGTGCACCAGCCATCCCAGCTGCTCAATCGGGAAACAAGGATAAATGTGTTTTGAATGAGGACTATTTTCCTTATTTGCTGAATCAGTCCCCTTCCTCAGTCTTGGGTAATGGCTGTTTTCCCTGTTTCCGGAACTGGGCAAGCTGATCTGGGATCAAGCGTGCAGTGGGGCTGTGTAAGTGACCCTCCACAAGCATCCTAAGGACTAGGCCCAGGAGTGACAGCATGAAGTTAGAAAGGTGATTTTTTTGACTCTCACTCAATTATTAATGATTATCCAGACTTCATTTCTCTTATCACAGCCTGTGTTTAAGTGTGATTATCGCTGAGAGGTGACCCAGAGCCTTGGAGAGTTCATGCCATCCCCACTCTAGTGGGTAAGTGCCTTTCGTTATTTATTCACTGACACCAGGATAACTCATACAAAAACAATGCAGTCAATATAACTGTTTGAATTTGAACTTAGACATCAGACAACTACTTCTTAAACCTTTTATGATAACTCAGGAAAAAGTACATTTCATACTGCTATCTAGTATGAACATAAATGTTCATGTAGCTTAAAAACATTTAAATTAACAATAGCTACTGCTACAGCATGTGGTATGTTTTCCATTTTATGCATTTTGATATTTGATTTTGAATTGGTACAACCACCTTGCAAAAATCCTTGGCAGGACTTACCACAGCTAAATATACCATATCCTGTGACCCAGCAATTTCACTCTTAGGTTTATGCTCAAGAAAAATGAGTGCATGTGCTCACCAATGGAATTGTTTAGAATATTTATGCAAATGATGTGAACACAAATAATGTTCATAGGACCAAATATTGGAAACTACACAAAGGCTAATCAGCAGGAAACTGGGTAAACTCAGTGCTTATGTATTCACATGGAGGCCCAGCACAATTGTTGATGATAAGGTAGGTGAATCTCATGCATAATGTTAGACACAATAGAATTCACATTGTATGAATCTATTCATATAAAGTGAAAAAGTTGCCAAAGTAATTTACCCTATTAGAAGCCAAGGTCATGGGATGCCTTTGGAGAGGTAATGATTTGAAAGTATCCAGAGGTGGGTTCCTGAGGAATACTACCTTTTTGATCTCTCATCCAACTTGTGAAAAAGTATCTAACTGTACGTGCACTTTTCTGTATGTATATACCACATAATGGTATTTTTATCAATAAGGGGTTATATATATGATAGTGTCCCATTGGATTATATCACCTAGTGACATCATAATCATCTTAGTGTATATAAGAACACTCTGATAGTTATGGACTAGCAGAATTGCCTAGTAATATATTTCTCAGCATGTGCCCCTCAGTTAAGTGATGTATAACTGTGCTTCAATATAATATCAGCAAAAACCTGGGTCTGGTGGCTCACAAGTGTAATCCCAGAAATAGGAAGGCTAAGGCAGAAGGATTGCCATGAGTTCAAGGCCAGCATGGTCTACATACAGAGTACCATACATAGTGAGAGAAATAAAAGTAAAAGAAAAAGAAAAGAAACTGGCTTAGCAGATAAAAGCGATCCCCACAAAAGTCTGACAACCTCAGTTCAATCCCCAGAACCCATGGTAGAAGGAGAAAACCCACTTTTGAAAAGTAACCCCTGATCTACACACATGCCCATGCATCATACATACAGATAAACATACAGTAACAATAAATAAATTGTAAAAATTAAAAAAGGAAAAATCATTGGTTGCAAATGACTAACTTACATGCCCCCATTCATGAATCTCTTACAGCTTTCCATTTGCAAAAATGTACATTTAGCATAAAAACACCCAGGGAATACCTTCTATGACATATTGAAATATTTAAATTTCATTTGTAAGAATAAAGAAGAAAACTCAAAAGTCTCATTTATGCACTACTAAGACACCACAAAAGCACAAAGAATCCAGAAAAACAATGAAACAGCTTAAAGAATGTACTCTTTTCTGACTTGATTTTTAATAACTTTACAGCTGCTTTCAATTCAAATTTTTTATTGAATCTTCCATATTAATCTATACTTTTCTGCCAATCACATTGTTAAGAAATGCACAGTTTTGAATATGCTTGCCCAGTTTTTCCCGCAGTGTATAAGCGCCAGTCTCTTCCTATTGGCACAGCCAGGAGCAGCTGTTTGGTGAAGAGAATGTCCCTAAAACTCCTTTTTCTGGCCACGCCTTCCCACCTGGCCTTTCCCACTGGAATCTGTTTATCCCCTTTGGGTCTTCTATTCACCACAACATGTCCTCAGAAACTCCAACCTGCTACAACCCATGCTGGAGATGAGGAGTCACCCAAGGGTGGCTGACTGCAATTGGCATTTATCCATTCATACATGAGTAGGGTGCTTGGTATTTTTAAGAGACCCAGATGTACTTCTACTCCTTATCACTATCTTTCTCAGGCAAAGTGCAGTTTCTAAGCTCCATTGCATCTGATTTTGTTTTTTGAACAGCAGAATGTTATACACATACATAAGGCAGGCGTCTTCCAGAACAATTCTTGGCTCATATCTTTACTCTGTGATACCATGAGAGTTTTCTTCAAATTCTACAAAGTGGTAGGATCTCCAAAAGAAGGCAGTCCAGCCAACTCAGAAACACATTATATATTTTAGCTAGCTTATAAGTGTCAATCCACCAGGCCACTGATGCCATTGTTTGGCTTGGGTCCTCTCAATGCATCACTGGGGAACAGATAAAGGTCTCTGGAGCTTTACGGTCTCTTCTGAAACCTAGATTGCATCAGTTTCCAAGAATGTCTGACTTCGTCTGGCTGTCCAAAATATCTGCCTAAGTCCCCTTTATTCTTCACATCTGTCTAAACAAGGGCAGGAGATATGTTGCGCACGTTGCAAAGCCAAGAGACAGTATATCGCTGGGTGCAAACTTAGAGTCCACAGGGAGAGTGACATGAGACAAACTCAACCTGCTTTCTACAAACACAGAATTTAAATGTTCTGTCTGCTAAAAGTACATTTGAAAGATGAAATCTTTCCATATGGCTTTATTTTCTTCTATATAAAAGGGTTAGACTGAATTCTGCTTTTTGAAAAGCACAGAGCTCTATGTACATAGTGCTGACACATACATTAAAGTCATCTGGAAAGAATACAAGCTACTATAACAAATGCCAAATGCCAAAAGTAGCCAGTCTCCTTCTAATGAAACAAATAGATGGAAGGGGAACTGTGTACAGTTGATGGAGTGAATATAGAAAATAGATCTCTTATTTTCAAATACACCATACCCAGTGTGAACTCTGGGAAGTTCTGCAGTGCATTTTGCATGCAAAATAAACTGAAACCTTCACATGAACCTATTTCAGAAGCTTACAACCAAGAGTGGTATAATGCATACTAGACTATGGGTTTACATTAGATATTTCACCTTAATTCTTGAGAGAAAGAGAAGCTATTGTTCAGGGAAGAAACATATTTTTACAAACATTTTTTTTTATCTCAAGTGGAGAGTATCAGTATATTCCATAAAAAAGAGTATTTAGCACCTGAAGCTCAAAAGATCCTGCCTACCCCCAGCCTTTATGAATGCATTGTAGTAAATTTATAATAGGATCACACTTCCTTTTGAAATACAATATAGCTGACAACAAAAGTCATTTCTGTCAGTTATTTGGAAATAGCCATATCTTCACACTACTGAGAGTCTGGTAGAATCCAGATGCCACCAGAAAAAGAAGTGGAATGAAATGTGAGGAATCAAATCCTGCTCCTCATTTGCCATGGAATAAGCACAAAAATCATGTGTTCAGACACAAAAGTCTGCTCTTTTTATTGTTGTTTTTAGGTTGTGGCTTGTTTTTGTTTGTTTGTTTTGAGGCAAGATGTCATAAACCCAGGCTAGTCTTGAACTCCACGTAGCTGTCCTAGATATTTTGTTTCTGTTGCTATGATAAAATACTCCAGCCAAAAATAACTTAGGGGAAGAAAAGTTTCCTTTCGTCTTACAGGTTGCAGCTCATCACCGAAGGGAGCCGAAGCAGCTACTCAAGACAAGAGCTTGACGAAATCTCAGAGGAAGGATGCTTCCTGGTTTGCTTCCAGGCCCACATTGAGCTACCTTTCTTACTTACACAGCCCAGGCCCACCTGCCCACAGGGGCCTGGACCCTCCCACATCAATTAGCCATAAAGAAAATGCCCCATAGACATGCCCACAGGCCAATCAGATGGGGGAAATTCTTCAATTAAGGTTCCCCCTTCCAAAGCGCCTCTAGCTGAAGTTAACTGTTACAGTAGCAAAATGTGAACTATGGATTATCTTGCCTTTGCCTCCCTAGTGCTGGGATTGTAGGTATGCATCATCACACCCAGTTTACATGGTTCTGAGGCTCCAGATCAAGGTTTTATGCATGTTAGGCAATCAATTTACCAATACCCCAGGGTCAGCCTTCTTTTTTAGGGGTGTGTGCATATTCATGTGTGCATGCATGTAAGAGGCCAGATGACAACCTCAGGTGTTTTTCCTCATGTTCTATTCACCTTTTTTTTTTCCCCTGAGACAGGTCTTTCACTGGCCTGGAACTTATCAAGAAGACCAGGCTGTTTGATTAACAAGCCCCAGGATCCACCTGTCTTCTCCTCCTCAGTGCTGGGATTACAAGTGCACGTCACTGTGCCTGGCTTTGGGGGATCAAATTCAGGTCCTTATGCTTACAAAGTAAACACTTTATTGAATGAGCTATCTCCTTTGTCCCCCTCTTTCTTTAATGTTTTCTTTCTTTTTGGTTCAGAATCAGGACCTTATTTTGGTTATAACATTTAAAAAAAAAAATCTCAGAGGACCTGAATTGCTCAAGTCTTCAGAAAGCACTTCGTGGGCTAATGAGCATAATCCCCACAGCCCCGTCTTGACTCTTTCAGATAGCAGACTCACTCGCTTCCTTCCCTGTGCCACCGCAGTCTGCTCTCCCCGCCGCTGTTCTCCCTACTTTGTTTTGTCTTTCCCTTCGGCAAATTTGACACTAGTAATTCAATCTCCATTCAGTGTCATGGTTGAATCAAATCGCTGTCACTCAAAATATAACCCACAGCTTGAACTACAGGATGGTTGAGTGATCAGGGCAAATATCCTCAATGCTGGAATTTCTGGGGTTTTAGCCCTTGGACTGCTAAGTGGCTTTCAACATGATTTTCCCTCTGCCTCTGGAGAACGGGTCAAATCCTGTTTGTACTGACTGGGTCTTGGCAGGGTGGGACCCTGGAGAGAACTCCACCAGTGTCTGTGCTGCTAAGGGGGAGTTGGTTGTGAAAGAGTATAAGCAGCCTTGATGACCAGAGCCCTGACCTCATAAGATAGAAGCAGGAATTAGCAATTAATGGGAAAGCTTAACAAAATGTCACTTTCACACCAAGGTAGAAGTTGGAGAAGACTGAAAAGAAGCCTTGTTTAAAGATGTCTTTACTCATGCAGTATAAATATTCAGGTTTCCCAGGAGAAGAAAAAAATCATTTCCATTCCTACCACTAGCTCTACTTAAACAAGCCTGAAGGCCAATAAAAACAGTGCTGGTTTACAAGAGTGAGGAGAACTGAAAGAAGGTGGTGAATCTTCCTTGGGTTCAGAAGTTTAAAGAGAAAATCCTAAGCGTGGAAAATGACAAATTGTATTGATACTTTTTTTTTTACAATTCAAGATATGAACCAGGCCCCGGAACACTATACAAACATTATTAGACAAGGAATAGGGCCACTCGAAGGAACACCTGGAGAAATGGCTCGTTCATGAGTTGGATGTTACAAACACATGAAAGAACACACAAATGACCACAGCCTATGAACCTGCCAGACATTTTCTCTACTGCCATAGGAGTGTTGAAAGGAACCCAGAGGAGTTGAAACTGGGGTTGGAAAAATCAGCTGACAAGATCCAGAGCCAAGAGGCTCTGCTCAGAGATCAGAGACT
The DNA here is from genome assembly GCA_035773235.1 of Eospalax fontanierii. Classification (NCBI taxonomy): domain Eukaryota; kingdom Metazoa; phylum Chordata; class Mammalia; order Rodentia; family Spalacidae; genus Eospalax; species Eospalax fontanierii. The sequence continues at coordinate 86,188,739 of CM069527.1, forward strand.
TTAGCCTAGCAAATTCACTCCCAAGGAGAAAAGGGGCAAACAGCTCCTCACTGAGTCCTATCACAAAGTAGACACTCTATAAATCTTCGTAGAATTGAATCGTTGAAGTAAACTGGACTCAGATGGAAGAGCTGGAGTTTTTCAAATCCAAAGAGCTGCCTTTATAGAGTTACTCTGCTCGAGCCGGGTACTTCGGGAAGGAAGGGCCTTCAGAACCACATCCTCCCTTGTACAAGTGATAGTAAGATTAGAGGGAAAGCAAAAAGCAGAACTGACAATCAAAATCGAATGGACATGGACCATTTAAGTAATTGGGTCAAAGAATAGTAAATGCAGTTCAATTTAGGATAATGTTCAATAAAGTGCTTTAAAAAATAACCTAGGGAATACAGGTTAAATGGAACAACCATGTAGGAGATTGATCTGCAAGATACAATAGAGAAAATCGTTGAAACTACCCACCAGAGCATTAGGGAAAAGGTCATGGCTCCTCTAACAGCAAGAATGCAGACAGACCCTCCCAGACCAGAGCAGCTGCCCCCATTCACACACCCCTTCCACTCTCCCTGCTTGTGAAGACCGAGTCATTTTCTATAAGCTCAGCCAATGTAATGTATTTTAAAATTATTGCAGACCTTTCCGATTTGTCCTTTCATTGGGGGAGGCTGGAAGTTTTATTCAGATACAAAATTTACAGTACAAATGTATAACCTACTTGTTGAAGTCTTTGGTAGACAAACCAGTATGGGTTATACTCCTGTTATCCGTATGCCACAGCCAAAGGGGACCTCCCCTGGGAAAAGGGCATAGAATTAAGAGTCAGTTAAGGGACCGAAACTTAAACTAAACTAGGCTTATGCTTGCCCTCAGGAACAAAGGGAATTAGAAATTACTTGACCAGCATTTGTATATCTGAATTTCAACACAGCTCCTTTACTTACAAACAGGAAACTTTGGGATAGCAGTTCATTTCAATAGTCCTTTTCTGAGCCTGTGTCAGGCACTGTGCTGGGTTCTAGAGTACATTCCATCATGAATGTGTCTCACACTCAGAAAAACACACACACACACTACAGTGAACAAGACAAAGACAACTTCTTCTATATATAAGGCCATCTCTCACATTCTATGTGTATCAAGTCTGGAAATAAAGTTGAAATAACATTCTTAAGAAAAGGAAATGTTTTATTAGTTTAAGGCTCAAACAATGGAAAGGCAGGATGATGAACTCCAGTCACTGTAATAAGCAAAAACGCATCTCTGTCAGGAAGCATGAGCGAAGCCATCACAGCCACTTTCCTTTCTAGACTCAGGCAATCCCATTTTGCCCCAACCTTGGAGAAACTGACTCTGAAAACAAATGGGATTCTCCTGAGTTCCTTAATAGGCTAACTCCACAAGAACAGTTAGGTATCTGGATGTCATGTTCTCAAGAAAAGCATTTAGCAGGGGGAAGCACAGACATGAGTCAGAGATGAGCTTTCTGCCTCTGCACTTGATCAGATGTTACTCAGCCTTCCTGACCCTCAACCTCCTCATCAACATAATGGGAATAGTCACATTGTACTAGCAAGGTGGGGAAGCTTTTTTATACTGAAGGAGGCACTATATAGAACACAGCGTCTAACCTGGAATTACACTCAGTAAACACTAAGAACCACTTCATGACACTACACCTTCCGGGACATAGGAGAATTTGTGGGAAGACTCGTCTTCCTACATTGCATTCTTCTACTAGAATGGCTCTGATGTTTAGATGACCATGGAAAGGGCCTCATCATGACACTGAATCTCAAGAGCTACCTAAGTTGGTTTCATGTGAATAAAAACTTGGAGGATCCTCAATGGGCAAAGACTATTCCTCCTTCCAGAAATACACTCCACACTGCTTTCACTAAATAATATTGGAAAGGAATATTTTGCAGTTTTGTCAAACATGAACCAACACGAACGACATGGAGGCAATACACATAAAATAAAAATAATATAAAATAAAAAAGAAAGGTCAAATTAATAGTATGCAGCAGTTCAATGAAAACTACACACACATACACACACACACACACACACACACAGGATCCAGAAAGAAGATGCCTTATTCAAAATTTAGGGAATAAAAGGTACATTTTGTTCCAGGTTAGCAAAAATATCCAAATTAATTCATCTACTTCTATCTAGTCATTACCATACAGTGCTTTTCCCTCTTCTTAACAATTTGCTACCCATTCGCAAAAGCAAGTCTCCAACTAAAACCGGTCTCATCATGATTCAAACTTACAACATTTTTTAGTAAAGAAACACTAGATAAACACTAGGAAAGCTGATCTTTTGGTGCCAAACAACCAAACAGATGTGATTCCTACCACTTCCTACCTTTCCAAAAGACGTGATTAATGGAGAATTATAGGAATACTCTAATTCTTGTTGAAAAGCTTGATCGATTTATTGGTGCCTGCAGCCAAACAATAACCAGGTCCATGTTTCAAATCACTACAGAGATCCAGAATCTGGGGCTCATCATGATTCTATATACTTCGCTATAAGACTGGTGCCAAGAATAGTTCCTTCCAGCTCAGTAATCCTTCTTCCCTTCTACATAAATTCTGCATAGTTTTCTCTTCTGCCTTGGGTTAAGTTGTTGTATTTGGTTTTGGTTTTGGGTGGTTTTTTTTTGGTAGCAGTCTTGTAAATGACTTCTGTCTTTAGAAGATTCCTTAAAGTTACACCATGTCTCTACTCCCCATCCTTGGAAGAATTTCCACTTTCCACCCAAATGAGACCTTTGACCAGTCTTAGGCCAGCATCAATTCCACAGGAAGCCATTGCTGACCCTCTTGTGTCTAGACTAGGTTAGGTTCTCCTGCCATGTATTCACACAGTACTCTGTCTTCCCAATACCTCATCTTCACACTTTGTTATTAATTTATATTTAATTGCCTATCTTTCTAACTAGACTGTAGAAAATAGCATGTATTTGCTGCCTAATAGTTGATAAGCAGATAAAAGTTTCCCAAAGTTTTGGCTCTTAAAATCTAAATTTCATTTCTCTTCATGGGAGAAACTCCGGTGCTTTTATAAAAGCAAATTACAACCTTTCATTTTTTGGTAATTGAATTCTGGGAGTTTGGGTAGGGAACATTAGCACACAACTAGGGATGTTTTCATCTTCTCTGACCAACAGTGTGAGTTGACATGTATAGCTTCCAGGTTGTGTCATTAAAAATAACATTTCTTTTCCATTTACTCTTTCCTGTCCTTAAAGTCTAGAAAGTATGCAGTTGTCAGTCTGCTTCAACCAGGGAGATAAGGACACAGGAAGACAGAACCATCAGGAAGAACAAACCTAATCCCAGGGAGATCTTAGAAAGCCAAATTTCCTGTCCACCCTAGACTTCTATATTGCTCACTGAACTCTAGTTTTTTACATTGAAAACAAACTTATTTCGTATTTATACTTCTAAATTTTATTCTCTCTTTCTCTCTCTCTTTCCCTGCCTCTTCATTAATTATTTATATAGCCAGAATACTAACTCAAGCCTCAATTAAGCATTTGCATCAAGTGCTAATTCTTATTATTGAATTTTGCCTACAAAAGGGACTTCTTTTTGAAGTTTCCTATTCAAGTATCCAAGCACATACTGTCAATGCCATCATATATTCAGAAAACTCTCCTCCATTCACTATGCAGGTAGCTACAGTAGCTACTCTCTATCAATAAATAATTTAAAAGAGTATAATAACCATGTTTTTCATCTGCACTAGAGAAGTGTTTTGTTTACTTAACTGATGAGTGCTGTCTTAATTTGGAGTTGTAAGAAAAATTGTGTTGAGGGACATAAATTACCAAAGTGGCAAATGGCCTTTCTTGACCTCATTTTAGAGAATGAAGAGTCTTTAGTATCAGCATTACACCCAGTGTGGTCTAACCATTGCAGAATATTTTTTTGTCTATCCATAGGCCTCAGAGGCTACAATTGGAAGAAATGCAACTAAATTTCATGGGGTGCTTATGGAATCAGTCTTTGGACTTCGAACCACATCTTGTATATTTGGGTTTTTAGAGAGTCAATGTTTGCTATTAAAAATAATAAAATAATCACAAGGGTGCATTACAATTACAAAAACATTTTCATAACACTAAAGCTTTGAAGCCAGAAAGAATGCCCACAAAGGCTGGCAAGGATTGCCTCAGCTTATAAAGCTTTAAAACACATGCAGCCTTAGTCTTCATCATGCCTGAGGGTCACAGATACGATGGTTTATAGATTTCTCAACGTGTCCTAGAGACACCAGGTAAAAAGAAACCAAATTCTCTTCAAAAACTAAAACCTGCTACCTAAAATCCCCTGGAGAAGACAGTGAGCCTCTCCGCTGTTGATCAGTTTTTCTTGCTTTTAATCCATTTTTGGTTTGAGTTAGACCCACAGTAGATGCCATATTCTTCAGGACTCATCTCCATGAACAACAGTAACACCTCTTTTAAGTATTTAAGAAAATGTCATCTTCCCATTGTCGCCTGTCCTGGTCACAATGTCCAAAATTCCCAGATAGTCTGTCCTTGTAGCATTATCTAATACAGTCTATATTTTACTGGTTTTTCTAGTTTATTATCTGCTTCCCTAACCAGAACATAAGCTCTGTGAGGGCATGGAGGTGGTGTTCTTTTCCTAGCGTTATATTCCAATACCCAAAACACTACAAGACACAACGAAAAGAGAATTTCAGAAAATGCTTATTGAACCAATGAATGAAAGTGGTGCACATTTATTGGGGTGGTCTTTTTGAGACAGGGTCTCCCTGTAGCCCCAGCTGTCCTGGAATTTTCTATGTAGAGCAGACTGGCCTTTATCCACTCGCCTGTGCTTGGATCAAAGGCACACACCACCACACCCAGCTCTGTGCACATTTTTATTAGACATTTCATAAATAGATACTCTGACCCCAGGGATCAGTCACATATTCTGACAATGCCAGTCTGGTGAGTCCTCAGAAAGTCCCTTGCTTTCTTGTTTGCATTATTCCACATAGAATCTCTGCTCAAGGCATCAGTATGTAGGTTATCACTAGAGGAAGGGAAAGTCTCAATCCAAATGCCTTTGAATTTGAATTTTAAAAAATGTTTTTTAGCCCCATGTAGTGGTAAGAATAAATAGTTTCAGCAGTTCAAGAGACTGAGGAAGGAAGATTGTTTGAGGCCAGGAGTTCAAGACCTGCCTGAGCAGCATGGTGAGACTCTATCTCAAAAAAAACTCAAAAGAACAAAGATTTGTTTTCCTATCATAGTTAAATAGATTTGGCCTTTGTTTGGGGTTGAATTTTGTCCTCTGAATAGATATTTGTCCCCTCAGAATGTGTGATGTTCTTTGAAAGTAGGATCTTTCTAAATATGAACAGGTCAAAATGAAGTAATTAGGAACAATCCTAATCCAATTTAAAATGTTCAGATAAAAGTGAAACTAGTGATGGAGAGCTAGACAAGCACAGAAGGAAGCAGTATGAAGGCATACCAGGAAGAAAGGGCTTGTGCCTGGAGTGATACAGTTACAAGCCCAGCAATGCCAGGACACCCTGGTGCCGGAGGCAGGCTAGAGATAATTCTCCCTAGGGTCATCAGAGAGTATGGCCCTCCAGACACCCTGCCTCCCTGTGAGACAGCCAATCTGTGTATGCTGTTTTAGGTCACCTGATTCTTGGGTTTATGTCACAACAGTCCTAAAAAAAAAAAAAAAAAAAAAAACTGAAAAAAGAAACCAATACCACATTACATAAGCTTTGATGTAGGACTTGAATTCTACAGCCAGGACCACTTCTCTGTCTCCTGTCTTAGCTTTAAGTTAGCAGACTTAGGTATTTTTCTGTACCACCAAGCTGGCCACTAGCAATTTTTAGGACTTTGTGGTGGTTTGAATGCATGTCCTCAATAGGTGCCAAGAACTTGAACACTTGGTCCCCAGTTTGTGGTACTGTTTAGGGAGGCTCATGGGACATTTAGGAGATGTGGCCATGCTGGAGGAAGCACGTCACAAGGGGAGGGGCAGGCTTTGCAAGTTCTTAAGCCTTGCTGGATTCCCAGTTTCGCTCTGCTTCCTCTGCTTGCTTGAAGATGTGAGCACTCAGCTTTCTGCTCCACCCACCCCCGCTGTTATGGACTCTCCCTCTGGACCCATAAGCCAAATAAGCTCTTCTTTTCTATAAGTGCCCTTGGACTTGGTGTTCTATGACAGCAGCAGAAAAGTAACTAATAAAGACTTCAGTCTTTTATCATGCCTAAGGAAGAAGAGACAGTTGAGCTTTCCAATAGCTAACTGAAGTCTGGGATTTCAGTTTTATCCCTGACAGAGACTGATTTGAGTCATATGCCAAATAGTGAATCAGTGGCTGTGCCTAAGGAGATGCACTGTGCCAGTTGCTCTAAGTCAATAGAGGTCTAGCAATAGAGATGAGAATCAGCCAAAGACTTCATCACACATATGGCTGCTCGTGCCCACACATTTCTCCTCAGCACACAGTCTTCTTAGCAAGGCTCCTTACAGCAAACACCTGCTAGCAAGCTATATGATCCCCTCAAAGCTCCTAGAAGCACCCTTAACTCATGGTTTAAAAAGTTAGTGGAGAAATATCTCAGAATCCTCAGTCCATGATCAGCCTAACTCTGAGATGTTCCAGATTATCCCAGAGTTTCCCAGTGGTTGGTTAATATCCTGTCTTTGTCTATTTAGGCTGCCATACCAAAACATCATTGACTTATAAACAATAGAAATGACGTTATCACAGTTCTAGAGGCTAAGAGGCCCAAGCAGATTAGTGTCTGGTGAAGGCCCACTTCCTCATAGGAAGTCATCGTCTCATGTTGCATCCTCACATGGTAAGAAGTACAGAGAGCTGCCTAATTACCTCTATTATAAGGACATTCGTGGAAGTGCCCCCATTCCCCAATCTAATCATTCACAAAGTCTCGCTTCCTAAAACCACCATGTTGGGTTAGAATTTCCACTTACAAATGTTGAGAGTAGACAAATATTCAGATCATAACCCACACTTCTTTTGAACTTTTTCCCAGACTTAGAGTTCTGTTAGGACAGAACAACTTGAAGATTAGAAAGTACTAGAACACCAACCAATGAGTGCCTACTATAGTCAGTTACTGTTTTCTTTTTCAGTTCACTATACAGTACTACAGCTTTGTTAAACAGATAGGGCCTTGGGCTGCATCGCAATGAGTCCATTTTTGCCATTCCTTCTGTTTCCTCCTGTGTTTCCAATGGTGAATGATCTCTCTTTATCATGTCTAAAGGTCCTATTCAGTGAAGAATAGTAGTCCTTGTCCATCAAGAGTATCCCCTAAGAAAAGCAGAACATAGTTAAAAGGAAAATCCATCTTAAACCTCTTTCCAAGAGGGCCTAACTACTAATGTTAGTATAGGATATTCTCAACAACATTCCCCATCATTTGGTCCAGGGGATAATATTAAAAGTTAAATATCCAAGTCAGAAAGACCCTTAAGCCATGAATATTTTTAAGTGTCCAGAAACCAGATCCTCCTACTTTAATAAATTAACTTTAAAATGTGATCTTCAGTGGGGAGGCTCAGAAGTGTTTGCCTAAGGTTAGCTTTGTTGAGCGGCCAGTCTGGTCAGCGCATGTGTGTCAAGCTATCTCCAACCTCTCTAGTCCCCAGTGGCAGAGAGATCACCCATGGGAAAATCCAGTATGTCTTCAGCAACCAAAGCAGTGTTCTGCAAGTGCTTCAGGACACATCCCTCCAGTTCTCCTTTGTTCTCTGAGTATAAGCAGATGTTAGGCATTCTTCTCATTATCTAAGTTACTGTATAATATTATTATGGTGTCAGGCTACTAGAAGCAGCAAATGCTATACAACAACAGCCTTAATTGAGACTTAGAACTGAACTGTAAGTGTGTAACCTTACTTCAGGGTGTTTGCAAAATGCTTTCTGGAAACAGTTAAAAAAGATGTTTTCAATTGTTCAAAACAATGACTGGCCCTGCCAAGATCAAGTAAGAGCTTCTTAAGATATGGGCACAATAAACATATTTCTTGAGATTTCAATATTTTTTCAGCCAGAAGCACAGAAAATCTGTGGGCCAGAAAGCCTCATGCATGCCACTTCCTCGACTATTCCAGGGAAAACCTAATGAAAACTGCAAAAATTATACTCAGATCTACCGTGATCTCATGGCCACAGAATTCCACTCTTTCTTTGAAGTTATTTTACTATGATAATAATTATCTGTCCATGAGTCTGGACTTGGCACTGGTCTGTCCTTAGGGATGGGGATTGGGGTGCATGCAAGAATGGCTGGCTCTCAGTAAAGAAACACCACCATAGAAAGCTGTCCATCAACCTTAGCAGAGACATTTGTCACCCTACACCTGAAGTTGCTGGTTTTGTAATCTCAGATTTGGTAGGGGCTCAGCATGACTCTGATGTTCATGACAAGAGACAGGAGAACCAGGTCACTCAAGATTGGTTCCAGGCACAAACTATTAAATGGCAGTTTGAGTCTCCTTTACTGGACAGAGTAAAGGAAAACAGAAACTGAGCACTTTCGAAAGTACATTCTGAATGGAGTCCAGAGTGCACACACGTATTACCCAGGCTGTGAGTTATGCAGACCATGTCTTCGAAAGTCTACTCTCAAAGAAGTCACTTCAACGGATTTAGGTTTTCTTATCTTTGTTTTCCTCTTCAGAATGGCTTGTTATTGGGTACATGAGACAGGAACAAGTTTAATATGTTTGGTTTGTTGCTTTTTGGTAACCACAATCAAAAGATGGGTGGGAAAAAATTCTGGAGGAATGGATTGTAAAATAAGTAACACAGATCCTGGAATCTAATTCAGGACTATTTTGTCATGTCTTTCCAAAGCAATTAATAATGAGAAAAAAGACCAGGGTATTTCTCCCTCGGAGCCTCTCCCACTCTCAGGAATTCTTTTTCATTTTCCCCTAAGAAATAAAAAAATTTTAAAAACTAAAAGACTAGAAAACTGACTTTAAGCAATTTATTCAGCTTAAATCCATACAGTTTAGTAGTAGGAAGAGACAAGGGCTAAAAAATATATTATTATATATTTACTTCTTAAGATCCATAAACAACAATTTTTGCCATGAAAACAGTATTTTATCTGAATAAAACAGACTTCTTTGAAAAAATAAATGTACAATTCAAATGTCACAAATTCATCAAGGTTTATTTCTCAACTTTCTCTTTATGCCTCCAAATGACTCTGCTTTAATGAAGTTTTTTACCAAGTTTTTAACATGAATATCTCTTTTTTTATGTGTATTTTATTGAATTTTTGTGCATTTCATATAATGCGTCTTAATCATATTTAGATCCTCTTCCCTATCTACGCCCTCCCCATAGCGGATCCACCAGATTTTTTGAATTGTCATATATGATAAGGCCCGTCAAGTCTAGTGTCATTGAGATGCCCAGCCCCAAGTAACACATCTAAAATGGAACCTCTAACATAAGACTCACAGAACATAGTGAAAAACGGCCCTCATGCAACAGATGGCAGTGAACACAGAAGGCCACAACTAGCCAAAGTGTAGACAATAAGAGACTGTAGAGTATGTGTCCCTGGATAGGATTCCTATATTAAACCTCACCTAACCAGGGCTCAAGAACCATTGTGGAAGAGGGGATAGAAAGACTTTAAGAATCAAGGGTGGTACATAGCCATAAGGAAACAGTCTTCGAGGTTTCTAGGAACTTGCTCATATGAACTTACAGTATGGTGACAGCATGCTCAAGACCCATGCAAACTCAATCAGTCAAAAACCCAGCATAGAACTGGGGAAATTGGCAGGAGGCCCCAACCTTAGCTGAGGATCTATTGGTAGCTGATGACTGCTCAGTGAGGAACAGCTGATCTTCTTTAAGAGAGTGACACTAGACAGGCTTGAACAGGCTCCAGTGAATGAACTCATACTGAGGGACAGCTGGTGATGGACCTTAACATATATGAAGACCTCTTTGACAAGTAAAAAGGACACCCAATACCTCATATAGATCATATTTTTCCTTATTACATCCTCTTCAGTCCTATTATATTATTAGCATCACTATTTGCTGGAGAGTGAACCTAGAGCCAGGTAAGAGCTTTACCAGTAAGATATATCCACAGCTTTTTTTATTTTAAGACAGGGTATCACTAAGTTACCCTTGGATTCTTTTACTCCTTCTATAGCCCAAGGCAGGCCTTGAACTTGTGATCTTGCTGCCTCAACTTCTTGAAAAATCATTTTGATTCCTAAATTTACTTTTTGCAGTTTTACTGAAAAGACTGAAATTACAGCACAACATCCAAAAGAAGGTTGCCATGGTTAAAAGATGCTATGGCAGTGTGACTCAAAACACGGTCATATCTAGATTCACAATCCCAGCTCTCCCATTTATTATGATAACTTCTCTGAACTTTGAAGTTCATATCCACTAAGTAGGACAACGTTATCCACTTCAAGAGCTAGTGAGAGCGGCAAAGAGATGGTTTGTGCAGATGCTTGTCACAGAACTGACCAGATGGCACATTATTAAACATGCTCATAAATATTCCTCATTGCCAGACACTTTCATAAATTAAGTCTAAAAACTGGAATTTAAACCATAGATAGGTTCTATAAACTAGAGCCTAAACCAGTATGTAGAGGAAACTCGTTAGATATTCAGCTCAGACATAAATCATAAATATTATTGCTGCAGTTGACATATCAGTTAGTTATTGTTCTAAGACAAAATATCTTAATAAAAGTGTAATGGTTCAAAACAACAGTAATTCAATATTTCTCACAAGTCTATAGGTTCACTGGGTAGCTCTGGTATTGATATCATGCTCAGCTGACCTTGACGAGACTCATTTATGTGTCTGAGGTCAGCTGTCAGGTTGGCTACCTGTTGACTGGTTTTCAGTCACCATTAAAAACTAGAATCTTTTCCATGAGCCTTTTAGTGGCTAGCCTGGTCATGTTCTTGAGGTTTTGGCTGAGGAACAATGGTGGCAAGAGATGGAATCCAGAAAACATGCTTTCCACCAAATTTGTTAACATCCTACTTGCCAAAGAAAACTGTGTGACTGGTGCCAAAGCCAACAGTTGGGTTAAAATACCCCTCCAGAGTGGAAGAACTTAAAACAGGGGCTAGCTATGCAATCAACCTACCACGGAAACATTTAGAATTAGAGGAGTAGCAGAGTTAGATATGAAAAAAAGGAATATCTTAACAAATATATATCAAAAAAGTATAAAATCTCATGAAGAATTAATGCGCCTAAAATTGCTTTAGGAATGGTTAATATAACACAACATACAATTGGATGATTAACATTTGATAGGAGGCAGCATTTATCTTTACTGTTATTCTTTGGCAGCTTCACAACATACATGATGAATTTTATTCATTTCTACCTTCAGTCATCCTCTACCCTACCCTCCCTTCCTCCCCACATTTCCCTCTCCTACTTTCATGTATTTTTTCACGTATGACCCACTGAGTTTATAGTTGCTCACATAAGAGGATGGGAGGTTGTTTACTGGAGCACAGGCAACTTATCAGTGGCTACACCACTGAAGAAAATAGTATTCCCTCTCCCAGCATTCACTAACTTTCAACAGACCCTCAGGGAGGGATGGGGCCTCAGGGCCCCTCAGTCCATGATGAAATGTTGAGGGGGCAAGCCTTGCACAGGTCTTGTACAGGTAACACACAACCTTAGTAGGTTCACGGGCACAGTGACCTGGCTCTTATATTCTATCCACCCCCTTTTCTGAGATGTTCCCTGAGCCTTAGAGGAAGTGATAAAAATGTCCCATTATGACAGATCACTCCACTATCACTTATTCTTGGTATTTTGGCTAGTTACGAGTATCTGCATTAACAGGTGCCTGCTGTAGTACGAAGCTTCTCTGATGACAGCTGAGCACAGCACTGATAGTTAGAAGTATTAGTATTTAGTGGCTGGAGAAATGACTCAACTATTAAGAGCACTTGTTCTTGCAGAGGATCCAGGTTCAGTTTCTAGCACCCAGATAACTAACAACCATCCTTAACTCCAGTTTTAGGGGACTCAGTGCCCTCTTCTGGCCTCTGCAGACATTGCTCACACATGGTACACTTATATACTTGCAGGCAAAACATAAAATATAAATACACATAAAATATAAATAAAATTTTAAAAGTGAGTATTTAGAAGGTAATTTGCCATCATGATCATTTAGCAAAACAATCATAGTAGCTTCTCCCCTAGGACTTAAGACCTCCCCAGCCAGGTTTACAAAACCAAGTATGAGTTCCCTCCTGTGGAGTACACTTCAACCCAAGCAGAAAGTCGTTGGCTACCCCCATAACTCATGTCACTAACACACCACAGGGCACATTTTGCCGGTAAGTTGTCGTTGTAGCTCACAGAATTCTCAGCTGAGTAAGACTACTGAAGACTTCTTTCCCTAAAGGCCTGCTGGTAATGTCTGCCACTATGAAGGCTAGCTCACACGGAGGACGCTTTCACTCAGTTCCAGCTTGATTTCTTTATATCCTGTGACCAAAGTGCCTATGTCTTCAGCAATAGGGCTTATCATCAAGTTTGTGGGCAACTAAGAGCACTGGCAATGGCTTGTCTTGCGTTGGAGATGTTTGGTGCCTCTCTGACCACAAATGAAAGGGAGATATCCCACACCTAATCCTGGGATTTTCATTTAATAACCCATGACTTCTTGGGTACCATTATCCACCCATGGATGGTAGCCCTATTCAAACCCTTTTTTTAGGTTATGTATTTAATAAACAAAAACCTGTCTATTCTTACAATATGACTTTTATGATTCCCTCTAGTCAAAGAAAGCAGTGTGGCCCTAAAGTCAATGGTTGAGTGAAAATATCCCTCAACAATGGAAGGACTTAAAAATTGGGCCTGTCAGTGCAATTAATCTTCCATAGAAATATTTAGAATTGTAAGAGTAACAGAATTAAGCCTGAAAAAATGCATCTCTTAACAAATACATATTAAAAACTATAAGAATGCACGAAGAATTAATGTGCCTAAAATTGTTTTAGGAATGCCTAATATAACACAACATAAAATTAAATGATTAACATTTGATAGTCACAATGTTCCAGAGGGTTAGCAAAACAACAGCTTCAGAAGCCTAGTTCTGTTTAGTCTGCTTCTCTGATATCATATATTTTTTATCTTCAGGGCTTGAGTTTTTTTTTATTTTTATAACACAGATTACTATGCCTAAAAGAACTGGCAAATTTGGGGTTATTGTGACTTATTATGTGAGACCAAATTGGTTCTAAAGAGAAACTGTTCTAACTGGGCCTACAAAGAATTCCAGCAACTTGTAGGCTGAGGCAGGAGGATCATAAGTTTAATGACTACATGGAGTACTATATTAGCTCAAGATCTGTCTTGGCAACTTAGTAAGACCTCATTTCAAAATAAAAGTTTGAAGAGGACTGGGGAGGAAGCTTAGTGTTAGAGCACCTGCCTGCCTAGTGTACATGAGGCCCCAGATTCCATTCCCCATACTGAAAAACACAGTCTTGATAGCCATGATGTCAACGGTCATGGAATCAAATTCAAGTTGCAAATCAGTCCATCAAATTAGGAGCCTAAGTCTAATATTTCTGGGTGAAAAAATTAGATTTTAGAATACTGAGTAAAATGTTTTTCCTGCTAACACAGGTACAGCTGTATAATACAAAATAGACCCAGGTTACATAAATATCATTTAAGATGAGACTAATCACAAGGTATTTCTCTAACACAGCAAAATCATCATAATATGTATTACTGTGAACAAGAGGACACTCTTCAACCAGAAATATCTGAATATGTAGCAAAATACCATAGCAATCCCTGTAACAACTGAACAAATTACTGACCTTTGCCTCAGTTTTCTCATCTGTAAAATGACAATAATGGTGTTTGTTTCATAGGGTTGCTATGAGGATCCAATAACTTAATATGTTACAACAGTCCCTGCAACATAGTGAGCACTTTACTATCATCATTATTAAATCAATATCATTTATGGCAAAATCTTGCTTTGATATGCCTTCCCGGCAGAGTGGCTATGACTAAATTATGTAAGGCTGGCAAAAAGAAAAGACAAACTAGGAAAACAATGGCTCCTCAACAGCACAGGTTTCATCTAGGGGAAAGAACTGTAGAGATCTCCACTTTAAGAAACCAGAGAGCACTCTGTCTGCTTCTAGGCTAGGGTAATTATAGACAAAAGAAGGAGAAGGTTATTGAAACTTTCTCTATTTTGCCCCAGATTTGGTCATTGCTAGGAGTAACCAAGGAGTAGAGAGTTTAAAAAGATGCCAGGCAATGGATAAACATCTCTCCTGGTCAGCCTTCACTAGAGAGTTCATAGGACGGGGAGCTCTGGAAACCAAATTACTGTAATTTCTGGAATTCTCACAGTTCAACCAAAATGGAGGAACGTTACAAGACCATGGCCATAGCTAACAAATTCTACACTGAATCTAAAGGCTCTAATTTTGAAATGTTACTATGTCTTTCATTTATCAGACAGTGGCATCATCTGTGGAGGCACAATATCACATCCCAACTACAAAGGACACCAAATAACCCAATTGTTATGCTCTGGATATGGACAGTCCCCTGTGGGCTCATGTTTTGGGTTCTCTTCTCCTGCTGGAGGTTGTAGAAACTTCAGGAGGTGGGACCTAACTGGAGAAGTATGCCACTGAGAACAGGTCCCTGTGTGTATATTGTCCCTAAGCCCTTCCTCTCTTTCTACTTCCTGGTCACCATGATGTGAATTGCTCTGCTCAGTCACACCCTCCCCACCACAGTGGACTGGCACCATGAGCCCAAATAAATCTTTCTTGAGTTGTTTCTGCCAGGTATTTGGTCATAGAAGCAATGAACTCACTAAGGAGAAATGAGAACAGAACTATTCAAGAACTAAATTCAGGAAATTCCCAGATTTTATAAATGATTATGAAAGGATGGATTTGAAGGGTCAGTAGAAGAGTTAAGAAAGTTGATGTAATAGGCAAGGGAGAGAGCAGAGCCAGAAAGCACACTAGTCCTGCTGGACTACCCTATGACTTCAAGCTGTTCACCTGCCCACACATTCCCCGCCAGGGAGCTCTTCTATGTAGGAGTAAATCTCCTGGTATTGTTTGCTTAAAAATAAATATTGCTAGGATGTAGTTTCAGAGTATTGAGGGAAACTCTCATACTTTTCAAAGGGTATGTGAAGCATGCAAAAGAATAATGTAGAAACTCTTTAGCATAGATTAGGGAGGACAGAGCAAATTTCTGAGAATAACTATAGTATCTATTTGCTTTGAACAAAGCAATAAACTTGTCAGCAGGCAATTAACAAAAAAGCACTATTAAAATGAAATAACAAGTAAGCAGTTTTTATTACTTGCAAAAACACTTGAAAGGTTGCCAAGAAGTCAATAAATGGCCTATGTTGGTATGTTTCCAGTTTCACCTATAGGGACTGCAAGATCTGCAGGTGGCAGCCAGCCTTCAGTTACTTAGCATGCTGAGCTCATGAAGGTTACCTTATTCTTTACAATTACTGGTCCCCTTTAATGAAAGCCTAAATTAGAAAACATAATGATAGAATTACTTTATAAGAATATATGCTAAGATGTAGCAAAATAAGAACCTGATACCAGCCCATGCCTGAATTATTCTGAATTCCCATTTAGAGGAATCTGAGTTACAGAGATTTTTACCACCATGAAAGGTGTCTAACAGTAATCCACACACAGTTCTGAATAAAAGTAGGACAATGAAAGCAGAACAAAGAAGGAAGGGAAAAGACAGGGAAAGGAAAAGGGAAAGAAAAAAATTAGCAATTCAATGCAGTACTTTTTAGAAAGGGCACTAAGTGTTCTTGAGAGCTTTATTGGAATTGTGTCACCTGGTGAGACTTGAGTCATCTATTTTAGGAAAAGAAACTTAGACTCCAGATATATAGAAAACATTACAGTCTTCATTTATACTTAAGTAACATTTGTTGAAAACCTAAGGTCAGTACTATCACGTCCCTGTCTCCCAGGAGCCCCTGGTAGTGGGGCACATGAACATATAAGGAATAAAGACAGTCTGCAAGGGTAAGACAATACAAGGTGCTTACTTTCAAAGTTCAGTCAATTTCCTGAACATGTGACTTTTGGAGGTTTTTGATCAACTATAGCAGTTTTCTGCTAAAAGGGAATCCAAGTTCTAAGTTTATTCCATCTTGTGGCTTCAACATCTTCAACACTTAGTTTCCAAAGTTACATTAAGAATACAAATAACTAGAGAGATAGCTCAGTGGTTAAGAGCACTGGATGCTCTTGCAGAAAAACTGGGTTTGATTCCTAGCACCCACGTGGCAGCTAACAACCATCTGTAACTCCAGTTTCAGAGATTCCAATGCCCTCTTCTGAGCTCCATGGGCACTGCACAACACAGGTACACCTACATGCAGGCATTACACTCATACACAGGAAATAAAAATAATAAATAAAAGAAAAACAAAGAATGCAAATAACCAATGTAGAGGCCAGAGGAAAGATTATCAACAGATTCTCCAAACATCAAAGGAATAAAAGGTAAGCATTATGAAAACCAAC
Source organism: Eospalax fontanierii (assembly GCA_035773235.1). NCBI lineage: Eukaryota > Metazoa > Chordata > Mammalia > Rodentia > Spalacidae > Eospalax > Eospalax fontanierii. The sequence continues at coordinate 86,205,380 of CM069527.1, forward strand.
AAATTCTATAATTTAGATGAAAGAAACAAAATTCCTCAAAAAAACAGAAAGAAAACACAGATTCTTTATTAATATGGATACAAAATAAAGTTTAAAAAATCTTGAATATCCCTATAGGTATCTAGTAAATAGCAGTTACTACTCAAAACCTTCCCATAAATAAAACTCCAGGTCCAGATGGTTTCACAGATCAATTCTATCAAATATTTATGGAGGAAATAACTTCAGAAACACTTTTAGAAAACAGAGAAGGTAGGAACACTTCTCAACTCATTTTATGAGAACATTATAACCTTAATACCAAAACTACAAACATTATAAAAAATGAAGCATGCAAAATGTCACTGGGATTCATTTCAATCCAGCCAGCTGAAATACAAAAAAATAACATGCTTTCATATAAAAGGTGTTTTGAGGGGCCTGGTCTGGAGATGGGACACACTGTATTCACTGAGATTCCTTCACACAGATCTTACATAGAACAGCAGAAAAGGTGGGAAATGTAGTCTGTGTACCCTCAAGAAGAAAATGAATTCTATTTGGTGAAGGTAGTAATGTAATACAATAAATGCTTTAAGAAAAGTATCTACAAAGGGCTGATGTAGAGCAGAAAAAGAGACTCTGAAGAAAATGAATGAATGAATCAGCTGTTGACTACTGCTATGAATGAACCCCTTAAAATTGCCTCCACCTGGTTCCAGGTGAGTAGTAAGTACAGCAAAAACAAAGCTGATTGACAAGTCACTGATGGACTGTGTTCAGCATTAACTTGTGGCTAAATGTTGGATGTGCGCTCACATTCATTTCTCTGTGGGGGCCTGGCAGCAAGCCTGGCCTAGAATTAAATGCCGCAGTTCCAGTTCTAGTTAAGCTACCGGAACTCTTCTCCAGTTATTTAGCTCATGCTTCCCCGACCACCACCACCAAAATTGCCTTTCGTTTGTTTCTTTAAGAGAGTGGCAGCAGCAGCAGGGACTTGAGAAGGCCAGAAATATATCGTGGTTGAATTTTATGACAAACATTGTGTGGTCTCCCTGTATACATGAAAAGTTGATGGTGTTGTTTAAAAGATAGGAAAGTTGTCTTATTTAAATGCAAGCCACATGCCTCCTCCCCACTTATTTACTCTCCCATATTCCACAGATCTGTCTTCTCCTCTCTACGTTCCCTGTGTTGCTGTTTTCCTTCCTATTTCCTGGACTACCATAACATGTTCTATTTCCCGCTAAAGAGCTGAAAGGAAAACATGGCCCCCAGTAGTTTTTATGCATGCTCTAATTCGAATTGTCACTCTCTGAAAAGCAAAATGACGGTTTCCTCCAAACACTAGCTGTCCACCTTGGAGAAGAGGCATTAACATATTGCCATGGTCAAAAAAATTGGCCCCTTAACTAGAATGGAGCACAATGATGCCCACCCAGGCCCTCATAACTTGTGTGTAATTTCCTTGATTGCCTGATGGCAGTTACAATCATGATAAGTTAGAGTTTCCACCGATTTCCTCATCCACCATGAGCACTACCACTACCCTAAATACCTCCCTATCCCAGCTTCCTGATGACCTACAACCACTTCCCCTGAATGGTCTTCACCATGCTCCACTTCTTTCTTGTGGCGAGATTACCTTCATAAGACATGCAGTCTTCAAAACCAAGTTTAGCGTTGAACTTGTCTCACTCTTACTAAGGCATATAGATTCCTCTCCAGCTAAAACTAAAGTCATTAGAAGAAAGCCATGTAGTACTGCTTTGGAACTTCCACAACCTCATAAATGGCCTTGCCCATAGTAGGTACTCAATAAAGACATTATAATTTGATTTAGGTCAAATGAGGGTATAGTCCTAATTAAAAAGCAAGTGTTCCTGGGAAATACAATATAATAAGCCTTCTCTATCGCTAAAGAAAGTGTCTGGGTGCTATTCCATCATCCCTTTCTCCGCCACCGTTATTGTCACCTCCATTAGCATCACTATCCCCTCAGTGCCACTACCAACATTACTATCACTTCTGCTACCACTCTCAACCTCCACTGCTACCTCTTTTACCATTTCTTCTGTAATTAACATCTCCAAAATATCAACATCATAAACACCAATAACACCCAACCATCTCTGTTGCTTTAACACTGCCCTTTGCAGACCACCATAATTACTTAAATGTTGGACCATTTTGTTTATCCAAACTGACTTTTGCTTGGCTCAACCATTGGATAAGGTCACTGAAACTAAAGACTGTGATCATCACCAAACAATAATAGTTATGATAATTAAAGACTGGTAATTCAATGCACATAGTCATAACAGCAGAGAATATCAGATCCTCCTGAAATATGGAGCCCATCTGAAGCACTGAATGACATCCAAGAACAAGTCCTAACAAAAATAGCCTGGCTGTCATGAGGCATTTGCCAAAATAGCCACCTTTACCTAATCACATTTAGTCATGTAGAGGAGTTCATGCATTTGGAAGGATGAGAAGCTATAAGTAGGTGGACTTAGCTTACAGCTGAAATAGGTAACTCCTTGGTTACATAAAATGAGAAACAGAAAACTGGGATTTCTCTCTTCATCACTCTTCTTTCCTCCAAGAAGATTTCGGGGATGAGCTGCCAGACAAGCTTATGTGTGTCTCTACCAAACACTAATCCCTGCTGAATATAATTTTCATCCTAGGAAATGAGAAATCTGCCCAAGCAGTAGCAGCATGAAGTTCAAAAACATCTGCAGGTCTAGGTAAGGATGATCTGTACACACAGGGTGGGCAGCAGTGGTTTCCTTTACGAAGCTTCCCAAAGCAGAGAGGCTGGGAAGGCAGCAACTGAGCCCCACCAAAGGGAACCTTCCGGGGTTTCAGAAGTGATTACAATGAAGTTCTCTAATTGCTCATGTGTTTTATTAAGTAGATCCCATTAGAGTCTAAAATCACATGCCATGTTTAAATGTTATTTCTATAAACCATACAAAACTATAATTCTCCAGTAGAGGTTGCGGGGGACGGGAGAGATGCCATCAAAAAAGGAGTGATATGAAATGAAATCATTCCCCTACTTTGTGAGACAGATGTTATTTTTGGCTCCTCTGTCTAATGCATTCCATATTATAGTCTCTTTTTAAGCAAGCACTAGGAATAGCACATGCTTGCATACAGTGCACCAAAACTATTATCAGGAAAACTTTTTATTAACACTGACAACTTTTCGGGTCTCTGGTACAGAAACCTCAAGCTGTCAGCTACAAACAGGGTCCATTATGCCAAGGTAGGATTTGGGGTTTTGGGGGGGCGTTGGTTTTCTTTCTCCTCCATTCAAAGTGTTCCCGCAACAGAAATAAAGCTATACATTTCCTTCAGAACCTGCCCTAGGGCTGGCAAATGATTTTTTCTTCTTTTTCTCTTATCTTTCCTGTAGAGCTCATGTTCTTTTATGCTGGAAGATTTTATAAGATTTGGATTTTCTTTTATCCTCTTCCTTAGAAAACTGGAAAAAGAGAAAGCAACAGTGGCACAAACTTGTGCAGAAACAAGGAAGATTCCATCACACCGATTGGGTATTCACATTATATATATCTCAAAAAAGTTTGATGCTGTATAAATATCAGCTGAAAGTAATTAGCTGAAGGCCAAAAAAAAAAATCTCCATATTGCACTAGGAAGACAAAAATGTAATCAGCAATGAATGAAATGTCCTGGTTGAAAGCAGACACAGACTTGCCAACCAGTGTGTGTGCAGAAAGAAACAGTTATTACTAGGTAGGTTTAATTTTCTGTTCTTCATACTACAGAAGCTGATATTCACTTAAATAACATGACCTGAGCCAGTTGATGAAGTTTTCTGGGTTTGTGGAGGCATTCCTTTTATTCTGAGTTTTTAAAGACAGAGGCTTGTGCTTCAACAGCCTGGAGGCTCTGCCAACAAAGATAAGAACTCAAACACTACAAATGCCCAGATACAGGGAGTGCAGAATGTCGCTCCTTAAACACTGCTGCTCTTCCTTGTCTCTGACAGGTGGGAAGGAGTCACAATAGCAACAACTGGGATCTTATGGAGCTCCAGGCTTCCTTGTATTAAAGAAGAGGCACCAGTTTAGGGAAAGCTTTGGAAAGTGGTGATTATGAGGACCCAAACAGCAGGTATTCTCTCCCAAAGCAAAGGGGAGACCAATCAGAAAGGAAGGAACAAAAGCTTCACCTCGATTTCCTTTCTAGACCCTCTACATCTTGGAGCCAATCCTCTCCCCCACCCCCCAATACAAGGGTAGTCACCATAGAGTGTAGTGGAGTATAGTGCTGGCCTGTGATGATTAATCTTGATTGTTACCTTGATTGGATCTGGAGTCAACTGAGAGACAAGCCTCTGCGCAGGTCTATGAGGACAATTCCAGGAAGGATTACCTGAAGAGAGACATCTCCAAAGTGGGCAGCACCTTCCTAGAGCCCTGATACAAGGAAGTCTGAGGAAGGTTAAGGCTGCTTGCTTGCCTTCTCCTCTTGCTGGCAAGTGTGTTTACCCCATCTGCCGCTGCAGCTGGCATCCTTCCCTGAGACCAGAACACTATTTCTTCTGTCTTCCAAGGTCAAGTGAAGACCAGCAGCTCTCAGGAATCCTTTAGTCCTTTGGTACCACTGAGGCATCCAGCTTTGTAAACTAAATAGCTTATGGATTCTCAGCCTCTCTATCAGCAGATGACCATCACTGGACTACCCAGCACCTATCACATAAGCCAATCTCATAAATAATCTTTAGACTATAGATATAGATTAATTTATCATTTCTGTCCCTATAGAGAATCCTGACCAAAACTTTCCAAACAAATGAATGCTGAAATTTCTGTTTCAGAGTTTGCTTTTGAGGGGACACTAAACTAATGCACCTACTCTGTGTGATGTTATATAAAGTTACTTTGGTGAGAATCTGATATTAGGTTCTATGATGGTTATTCTTATCAACCTGATGTGATTTAGAATCATCGTGGGAAAACAATTTTTTGGATGTTTATGAAAGATTATCCAGATTAGGTCCATGGAGGCAAGAAGACCCCACTAAATGTGGGCATTACATTCCATGGGCTAGGATTCAGGACTGAACAGAAGGAGAAAGACTTCTAAAGCCAAGTACTCATCATTCTCTGATTCTTGACTGTGGATGTGATATGATCAGCTTCCTTCTGCCCATGCTGCCATGCCTTCCCTGCCATGATTGACTATATCACCTGGAACTGCGAGCCAAAACAAACCCTTCCTGCCTTTAGTTGCTTTTGTCAGGTATTTTGTCATAGCAAAGGGACAAGTAACTAATATGAGTTCATACCCAACCACATGGTTAAATGTCCCCCAAATAACAGCAGCACAGTATCCTACCAAGGTGACACAGGACCTACAGCCACAGTCCTGTCCTGCAAGGACTAGGAACCTGTGTTTATTAAGCAGTATTTATCATGAGCATTGTAATTTGACCTGCCTGTTTTATACACTTACGTAACTGCTAGGTTGTATTTGGTAAATTTTGGAAGAACAGGTCATATGTGATTAGAAGAAAGGGAAGAGTAATTGGTTCCCCTACTTCTTCATCAGGTTTGAGTGAAGTAAAACCTCAGACTGAATTCAACCACACATATAAACATTTGCCAGCAAATATATTGAAAGTAATCAGATTGTTCAATGAATTTAAACATGTTCCAGCTTTCTGTGCTTTTCTTCCCCCTACAAGAAACATTTATCTGGGACTAATGTATGGCATTCTATAATAGGACTCAGCTGACCAACAGGAACCTTGAGGATCAGTGACAGACACAGGAACCATTACAGGTACAAAGTTAGACATGTTGGGCTGGCTCCCACCTATTCAACAGAGACAAGTGTGGACATCTCTTCCCAAATCCTTGTTCAGTGGCTTACTGATGGTGGTTTGACCACAGAGGTAGAATTTATACCCTAGAAATCAACAAATTCCACAGATTTCCCCCAGAAAACTTGTCACTAAACATTCATCAGCACATCATTACACCATTCATAGGCACTTACTAACTTCTCTTAATAACCTATATATTCAAGCTACCCACTTACCTTAAATACTACCCTCTTTCCAAACAGAATATTTACTAGGTTAATTAATAAAATTTCTAGTGCTTCAAGGAGATGTCCTATTGAAGGTACATGTCAAGTGTCCATCTACCTAGTGAATTGTATTCTAACTAAATACCATCACTTAGCATCTCATGATTATGGTTTAAACTAATGCTTACTGTCACATTCCTGAGGCTGAAATATTTGAAAGTAGGTTGCACATACCATACAAGGAGTCTTACCATGTACCAGGCACAAGACAGGGTATATCTCTACAAACCCTCAGGCATCATACCTCAAGACTCTCAAGTCCAGCCATGACAACCATAAGAAAAACAAGAAGGAACCCAACATATGGATGTTCTTGGAAGTCCTAAGCAAGAAATTCTAATGGACTTTAACATGAACATTTGAAATTTTCCTTGTTCTGACTTTTCTGGTTTCCTATCTAGAATGTATAATGCTACCTACTCTTGCCTTTAACAGTTATGCAATTCAGGGTCTTTTAGAGAGACTCACTGACGGGGTACTCCCATTGCCACAATCTATGTCCATTTTTCAGCTTTCAAAGAAGTCAGAGCAGTCATTGCCCCAATTCCCTATTGGCAATTGGGATGCCTCTTCAGAGGGTGATGTAATAAGAATAGGAGATAGAATTTGGCTAGGCAGTTTAGGGTAAAAAAGACTCCAAGGAAAAGTAACCAGTTCTTTCTTTCTTTCTTTCTTTCTTTCTTTCTTTCTTTCTTTTTTTGAGTTGGATGGGAAGCAGGCCAAGCACATGGCACTACATACTCGTTTATTGAATAGGTGCACAAGCTCTTACAGGTCTGGATAGCCAATGACCTTATGGGGTGGGGTCCCAAATACAGCCAATAGTAAGTCTGTCCTCAGGTAGGCAGGTTCTTTCCAGGTGCTGGTCTCATGACTAGCCAGAGCAGAACACCACGCCCACAGGAGCCATGCCTCTATTCCTCCTAGCAGGTGGCCTGGCTAGGCCCACCTTGCATTATGCCCAACACATACCTAGAAGCTTTCCAAGGAGTCCTTCATCTCACAAATACTTAATAATTACTGTGTGTGAGCAGCCATGTAAATTGTAATGGGAAATCCAAAAGTGAGGAAATAAAGAGGTGATGTCTAGGTGCCATGTAAATAATGACCCCAGTCTCCTCCAGTTCACCCCTGGAGGCTGAGGTAGAAGAGCTAAAGTTGTGGGGAGATGTTGGCTCCAAAGGCAGCTCCACCTCAGATTGCTGCAGGGGCGAAGAGGCCCTGGCAAGCAGCTCTAAGGACATGGCTGTGGGGAGGAGGAGAGACTGGGGGGGGCGGAGGAGAGACTGGGGGGGGCGGAGGAGAGACTGGTGGGGGGGCAGAGGAGAGACTGGTGGGGGGGCGGAGGAGAGACTGGTGGGGGGCGGAGGACAGACTGGGGGGGGCGGAGGACAGACTGGTGGGGGAAGCAGAGGAGAGACTGGGGGGGCGGAGGAGAGACTGGTTGGGGGGCGGAGGAGAGACTGGTGCGGGGGGAGAGTGAGGTGGATGGAGAGGAAACAGAACTAAGTTAATGCAGATCATAGCAGGTTGAGAATTATAAGCTCCAAATCCCAACACCATTCTCCCCAAGGTTTGAAATTGCTACACTCTAGTCAATCGTTAAGGAATATTAACTCTTATTTAATGAAAGACTTGGAGGAGAAAAGAGGTCTCATAAGCCAGTTCTGACCAATTCCTTCAACATATCCTACAGCAGTGGCATTCCAAGGTGGTAGTGGGGATATGCAGGAGCACAGATCCACCCTAAATGCAAACAATAAAAGGTCTGTTTTTATTATCCCAGGCAATTCTAAACAATGTTAGTAATCAGCTATTTCAGCCTGCTCTGGTAAGATAGAGTTATACCCTGTCTCCTTTGCCATGGCTATGAGCTATACTGCTATGATTTGAAAATTGAAAGAAAGACAAAAGACCCAGGCTCAACCTTCAGGGAGAACGTCTAATAATACAATTTAATATGGGCTGTGTTAAAATTACTGCCATTTCCTAAGAGCTTGATCAAGTTCCCTAGATGTTTTCCGTATATAATCTCATGTAACGTGGTTGGGGAAAATAGACTAGAAATGAACCATTACATTACAGAAACACAATTGCCACAAGAAATGACATATTCAAGATATAAAATGTTGCCCCAAGTAGGCAATGATTAACTAGACCAGAGCCTGGGGGAAGATCAAGGAGAGGAAAGCCTCTGCAGGATGAGAAGCAATAAGGGAATTTCCCTTGCTCAGGATTTCTGGATGCTCCTGATTAGTGAGCATGTTGAGCTGTGATTCCAAGTAAAGAATGGTGCATACAAAAGGCAAAACAATATATGTAGCATGACAGATTTGGGGGTTGCAAGATCACTGGGGACAAGGAGGTTTGCGGTCTTCTTAGTAGATAATATTGTGACCATGGGCAAGTCATTGAACTAAACTCTCTGGTTTTTCTGTCTATGAAATACACAGGTTGCACTATCTAAATTCCTACCCAGAGACCTATTCTTAACTTTATTATTAATAAAACTAGTTAGAGATACTGTGTTCCCAGGTAAGCAGCCTGGCTCCTGGTACCTTCTCTGAGCACCTGTTCCAGTCTGACTGTATCTGGATTTATGAGCTCACCACTTAGCAAAGCCTTATTTGGTTCAGCCTCTGTATTTATGCTTCTGTTGCTTACCCTGATGCAGTCTCAAACCTTGCCCTGTGTATCAATATAAGGGGTTGTCCCAAGGAGAGCATCCCTCCAAAAGAAAAGCAAGCCAGAATCAGAAACATTCCAACATTCTAACTGCTCTGCTCACAAACACTTGAAAAAATAAAAGTGAACAAAAGCCATTTGGTTGGTAGTAATGGTCAGGAGATAAAAGTGGGCAAGTTCTCTGTTTAAAGTTCAAAGTTTTAAGGTGGTTAAGGATGATAAGTTTGATAATTTCACAGACTCTTCTTAGATTCAGGAACTTTACATTTAAAACACTTTAGCCAATAATTTTCAGCACTTTAGCTATAGTGGGGCTATAGGATTAGGGGAATAATAATTGAGGTGCAGGAAGAGGTGTTGGAATTTAGGGTTCCATCGTGCATCAATGAATCCCATGTGAGAAGTGCTAGGTGGTTCCAAGGCACTGAAAGGGACTGGGAGCATGTCCATAAATGCAACAGTGTTTACAGAGAATGGAACTGAATTAAGACACAAAGTATTCCTGTGCAAGCAAAAGCAGGTGCTCCCACCTTCTGAGTGCTTGGATTATAAATGTATACCACCACATCCAGCCAATACCAGAAGGTGTGTGTGTGTGTGTGTGTGTGTGTGTGTGCGCACCCCGATGTGGTATACAAAAGTCCACATCAACTGTCTTCCTTTATTGGCCCCCACCTTATATTTTTTGAGAAATTCTCTCACTGAATTGTAGCTCATCAGTTCAGCTAGGTTGGCCAACTAATGAGTGCCCCAAGATCCACCCGTCACTATTGCCCTTCCCCCAGTATTGGGGTTGCAGATCCGTGTGTCTGGTTTCTTACATGGGCACTAGAGACCTGAACTCAAATCCTCATGCTTGCACAGCAAGCAAGTTTACTGACAGCCATCTCCTCAGCCCTAATATCAAATTTTTAGTAGTGCATTCAGAAAGGGACCAGACAGCTGAAGTTTGCACACTATCCCTAGACCATACCATTCTACAGACTGTGTTTAATTTCTTCACCTACAGACACAAAGAGAAACTGAGAAATGCCCCAAGCATATTATATAAATTAAGTTCAATAGTCAGAGCCTCTGGAGAGAGACATGGAAGTATTTCCACTGGATTTCCTTGTTAGTGCCTGAGACTGATGAAGGTTAAAAGGAGGAAGAACAGGACTCAGCGGGAGACGGTCCAGGAACACAAAACCAGAACAAAAGGCATTTACAAAGAACCAGCTTTGGAGTTTGCAGAGCAATTCTACTATCACTTTACTTATTTTTTAATTTCTGTGTAATTATTTCCCACTTTCATCTTTAATTTTATCATGCCACATTCTTTGAGTTTATTTTCTCAGATGTATCCAGGGCTTTGATTTCAAAGATTTGTTCACTTATTTTTTTATTCTGTTTGTTTTTCCCTAATAAGTACAATTATGATAATTATTTTTCCAAGTATGGTCATATCATTGATTTAAACATCTTGTACTTTTCAAATTTTTTTTTCTTTAACCTAAGTGTTTCAAAGAAGTGGACTTACTTTCTAAGTTTTGAGGATATGGTTCAAAGAGCATAATTTGATTTTTGTTTTGTTTCCTGCTAGAGTGTATTGTTTCCAATTTTAATGCTATTTGATCAGTAAACATTGACCATGTAATTTCTTTTGTTTCAAACTTGTTAACTTTTTATAATGCATGATCAATTTTTTCTGAAGTTTAATGTACACTTTAAAAAAGTATATTGCTTGTTAACTATATTTGTATGTCAAATCTATCTCAAATCCTTAGTCATACCTTATTTTAATGTATTGATTTATAAAAAATGTATGTTAATGACCACTGTGATTGTGAAGCTACCCACTTATCCCCATATCTCTTATTTGCTTTTGCGTTATATATTTAGAAGCTATGGTGTCATGATCATAAAGGTTTCTTTGATTAATCTATCCTTTTATTAGTCTGAAAACTTCCTAATAAAAATTGCCTTTTATTCTCTTCAGTCTAACATTATTATTGCCAAGTTTGTTCTATTTTTGTTTGCATTTTCCTTTTATATTTTTTTCCATTCCTTTCATTTCAACCTTTGTATGGCTTCAGCCTGCTGATAGGAAAATGCAGAACACGCTGTTCTGGGCAGTATAACCTCTAGCCTGACTCCTGTGAGTTGAGTGAAGAACAGAATGTGCTGTCTTTGAGGCAAAATGTCAATCACTCTGATGTGGGACACATTCATTTACCTGGGTGTCACAGTCAGCAAAGGCCCAATCCAGCCTCTCTTCACTCACTATTCCTGCCCAAAGGCAGACACCTTGCTTCCTGTTCATGGAAGAGACAGAGGAGAAAAGAGGTGATCATCGGATCTGGATGTTCCTACACTCAGCTCCAACTAATCATTCTCACAGGTACACTGAACTTGTAAGACCTCTGGAATAAAAGCATCCTTGGGGCCATGTAGACCTTAGTAGAAGCTATTGCATACATGGGTTTGAGTTATGACTTCCTTCTTTAATCTGACCTCAACTATCTTTGGTCTTTCTTACATTCATAAAATGGTTTTTGGCCAAATAAAGATTCCTTCATTGATTATGATTTTTAGGGGTGTCCTGGTATTGAACCTTGCACATGCTTGGTAAGTGCTCTACCATTAAGCTACTTCCCCAAATCTTTTTTTTTTTCACTTAAAAATATGAGGAGCAGGGTCTCACTAATTGAATGTTTTCCCAAAATGCTCTTGTGTGTGGGTTTACCCCTTGGACTCTAGTCAAATTACCAGGCCTCATGCCCCTGAAGAAAGCTTACTATCTTCTCCCAGAAGCTATCAATTGCCACCAGATCCTTAACTAAGGCTGGATTTTTTTGCCCACCTCCTCCGTCCATGGTGGGTTTTTGTCTGGCTTGGGCTTGCACAGGTCTTGTGTATTCTGTCACAAGTGCTGAGGGAGAGTTCATATGTGCAACTGTCCTGTTGTGTCCAGAAAACACAATTTTCTTGGATCCATCCACCACCTCTGGTTTTCATTCCTTCCCCAATGATCCTTGAGCCTTGGAAGGAGAGGATGTGACATAGGTGCCCCATTTAGAGCTGAACACTCTGGAGTCTTCCCATTCTCTGTATACTGGCCAGTTATGGGTCTCTGTATTAACCACCATCTACTGCAAGTTCCTCTGATGAGTACTGAGAGATGTACTAATTGATGGGCATAACAATAAATCATTAGAAGTCACTTTAATACTATGTCTATTTAGCAGAATAATAGTAGTAGGCTTTCCCCTACTGCCTCTGACCTATCTAGTCACAGATTCTTGGTCCTGATAATAGTGCAGGTATGGACTCCATCTCATGAAGTGAGTCTTAAATCCAATCAGTAGGTGGTTGATTACTCCCATAACACTAATGGCACTATTGCACCAGTGAGTACATCTTGATAAGCCAGTTGTTATTGTAGCTCATAGGAGTCACAGCTGGATGAGGTTGATGATTACTTTTCTCTTCTAGTAGCATGCATAGCATCCCCCATGAAATGGGAGACCATGAAAGCTATTCAGTAGAAATGAAGCTTCCAGGTTAGTACCCACTTGATTTCTCCTTGTTTGTTCTACCACTCACGTATGTAGTGTCTTCAACAATAGGATCTTATCATTAAGTTCTGGCAGGTAATCAAGAGCAATAGTAATAGTCAATATATTTTGAGGGTCTATGGGAACTCCAAAAGAGGGAATCCATTCCCACCATTAGGCTTTTTATTTGCTAACATGTGGTGGCTCATAAGGGCAGTGTCTCCCCATTGTAGGGGAACTCCATTCAAGCTCTTTTTAGATTGTATGTGTATATATTTAAAGAAGCTTCTGTAGCGGTAAGTTTCCATATGACTTTTTCAAAAGGTCTTTAGTCCCGGTTATCCCTCCTCATTCTCCCTCCCCTGCCCTGCCCTCCAACTTTAATTCTATTCTCTTATTTAAAAAATACTGTAGAAAAAAAACCCACTTGGCATAACTTACCATCTGAGTCATTCCAAAGTATATTGTTCAACATTGTTACATATATTCACATCATTGTGAAACACATCTCCAGGAATTTTTTATCTTGCAAATCTGAAATTTTATGCCAATCAAACTGCAATTTCTTTTGCCCTCTAATCCAAGTTCCTGGTAGCCACCATTCCACTTCCTACCTTGTTTGTTTCATATAAGTTGAATTCTCTAATATTTAACACTCTGTGACTCACTTAGGTCACTTAGCATGGTGAGGCTCATCCATGTTGCAGAAAATGACAAGATCTCCTTTCTTAAGACTGAATTGTATTCCAATGTATGTAAACACCAGACATCTTTTATTCATCTATCAGATAGTTGAATTGTTTCACCTTCTAGCCTACTGTGAGCAATGCTGCTGTGGACATAAATACTCAAATATTTGAGATTTGGGTTAGTGTTTCAAAATGAATATATATATATTCATCCATGATATTGATGGGCCCCATCGTGCTTCTATTTTTTCAATTCCTTGAGGAAACTTTATACTATTTTCCATAGTGATGGCACAATTTTACAGTCCTAGCCAACAATCCACAGGATTTCAATTTCTCCACATCCTTGCCACCACTTGATATTTTCTGTTTACCTCACAATGGTCATCTTAATGGATGTCGGGTGGTCTCCACTAGGTTTATACCTCTAAGGATTACTAATATTACTATCTTTTTATATGCTTTGGGGGCATTTGTATCTCATCATTGGAGAAATGTCTATCGAAATTCTTTTGACCAGAATGGGGAGTTTTAAACGTTAAAGAAACCATCGTAGAGTCACAGAAAAGTTGTAGAAACACAGAATACTCACATTACTTTTTCCTAGATGGAACTACTATCAGTATTCTCTTGATTTGTTACAGAATTCCTGTGCTCTTGGTACTTATGCTTTTTCTTAAATATTTCAGGAAGTCTCATGCACTCTTATGAAAATACTGTCAAATACCTCAGTGTGTTCTAAGAATAGGGGAATACTCCTATACAACAACTATGCACTCAACATCATTACTTTTTATGATTCCATCTTTTAAATTGGATTTTTAGCTGCACGTTTTTGTTTTATTGTTTTAGTGGTTGGTTGATTCAGGATATAGAGTGTGTCGTGATTTGAATGTGGAATGTTCTCCACAGGCTCACAGGTTTGCACACACAGTCCCTACCTGGTGGTGCTGTTTGGGAAGGCTGAGAAACCTTTAGGAGGTTGACCTGCACTGAAGGAAGTAGATCACTAGGGGTGGGTCTTAAGGCTTTATAGCCTAGCCTCACTTCACGTTCACATTCTGCTTCCTCAGTAGGGATGGGATGTGACCAGCCAGCCTCCTCCTCTTGGTTAAGCCCTTTCTCCCTTAAGTTGCTTGTGTCATAGATTTTTGGAGGGTTTTTGGCTTGGTTTAGTTATTTATTTTGTGGTTTGTTTGATGATTTGTTCTCTTTTTCTGAGACAGGGTCTTCCTGAAGCCCCAATTGGCCTAGAACTTGCTATGTAGACCATGATAGGCTTTGCCTCTGCTTCCCTCGTGCTAGGATTAAAGGTGTGTGCTACTACAACCAGCTGGTTTTAGTTTTTTACTCACAGCAAGAAGAAAGTAACTACAAAGACTGTAGACATCTCTGATTTTCCACAATCTACTTGCAATGGGTATTATACCATTATCTGCGTTACCAACAGCATACTTTCCTTCATTCACCCTCCTGAACTTGGTGCTAATATCCCCACACATTTTAATTTTTATATGATAACTACATTATCATTTTAATAAGTCAATTGTATCTTTGAAAGGTTACCATAAAAGGGAAGTCTTCCATGTTTGCCCATGGGTTACTGTTTCTAGTGTTCTTGACCCTTTCTGTATATTCAGATTTTCCTCAGGTACCATTTTCGTTCTGCTTGAAAGATTTCCTTTAATATTTAAATCTGCTTTGGATGAATGCTTTCAAGATCTGTTTATCTGAAAATTTGTATTTGCTCACATTTTTTAAGGCTATTTTCACTGAGTAGAGCCAAGGTTGACAGTTTTTAATCTTTTAATACTTTTTTTAAAACACTCTACTTTCTTCTCACTTGCATTATTTCTGACTAGAAATCTGCTATTACCCTTGTCTTTGTTTCTCTAATTAAAGCCATCTCTTTTCTCTGCTTGCCTTTGTGATTTTTTTCTTTATCAAAACGTTTAGTCATTTGACTCTGGTACATCTTAGTGTTATTTTCTTCAAGTTTCTGGGGACTGAAGTTTCTTGAGCTTCTTGGATCTGCAGAGTGGTTGGTAGAAAAGTCACCCAACAGTGTTCTCATCTCTACTCCTAATACCACCTCCCTGTACTGCTGTAACAAACAATCACAGAGTGATCAGATGTCTTAAAGTAAAAGAAATTAATTCTCCTGCATCTCTGGAGGCTACAAATCCAAGGTCAAGACTCTGGTGGGGCTATGTTCCTTCTGAAGCCTCTAGTGGAGGGATTTTTCTCAGACTCCCACCTCCTGGTAGCCATGGATATTCTTTGGCTTTTGACAGCATTAACTCCAACTTCTCCCTCTGTCTTCACGTGGCTTTCTTCCCCCATCTGTGTCCTCTTATGGTTTTCTACATTTCTCTTCTTTTTCTTTGGGACTTTAACATAACTTTTTGTAGGACATAAAACCATAGCATTGGTGTTACCTTCTACTACTAATGAGGATTTTGCAGATGAGATTAGGTTAAGGATCTTGAAATTGGAATATTATCCTGGTCTATCTACACGGGTTCAATATAGTCACAAGGGTCCTCATAAGTGGGAAGTTGAGGAGGTTAGAGTTAGAAAAAAAGATGCAATGAAAGAAAAGTTAGAGAGATGCAGACACAGCCATAGTATGCAAACTGTCCCCAAAACTAGAACAGGCAAGGAATGGATTGTCCTCTGAAGCCTTCAGAAGGAAAGCAGCTCTTCTGACACCTTGATTTTAGCCTCTAAGACTCTTTTCAGACTTCTGACCTCCAGTACTATAATTTGTCTTCTCTTAAATCACGAGGCGTGCGGCAATTTGTTACAGCAAAAATGGGAAACTAATATAGGTGAATTTATAGCTTTCATCAAATATGGGAAATATTTAGCAATTTCCCTTCCCCTCTTCTCCTTTAATAACTCAGATTACATAGAACCCTTGAAATTGCCTAGGCCTCATAGATGCTCTATCTTTTTTTAATTTACTTTTGTATTTGTTGACTATTTCATACGTTTAAAATATATTTGGGACATCTCCATTATCCTCTGTCATTTCACTCTCACTGAACCCCATCCTCCTTCCAACAAGTCTCCCTCCTACTTTCATGGCTTTCGTTGTTTTGTTGTCATTGTTTGTGATCCATTAGATTGAATTAGAGCTGCTTGTATCAGCATGAGTGTGGGGCTACTTACTGGAGCATGGACAGTTTACTAGTGACCACACCACTGAAGAAATGACACCGCGTTCCTCAGCAGCCATTAACTGCCAATAGCTCCTGAGGGAGGCGGGAAAGACTCATGAACCCCTTCTCCAATCTGTGCTAGAATGTTAGCAGGGCCTGCAGCTGCCGTGTGTTCATGAGTGCAATGGTCATAGCCAGAAGACACCATTTAACAACAGTTCTCTTCCATTCTTCTAGCTCCCGCTTACTCCACGTTTCCCGAGCCGTGGGCAGGGGTTTGCCGGGAGTAATGTAGATGTCCTCTTTATGACTGCACACCCAATAGTCACTACTTCTCAGCACTTTGACCAGTTATGAGTCTCTGTATTCGTCATCTTACACTGCAAACAAAAGCTTCTCTGACCAAGGCTGAAAACAGCACTAATTGTACCTGAGTGTCATCTGCCATCTTGGGTCAAGCAAAACTATCCTATTTATATTTTTTAATTTTCTTTGATTTGTTTAATTTTTGATAGTTTCTAGGATTGTGTCTTCAAAGTCACTGATTTTTTTTCCATGAATTCTAATCTGTCATAAATTGCTATCTATTTTTACCTTATATATATTGTAATTTTCACCACAAGAAGTGTGATTTGGATCTTCCACATCTCTACTTTTTATTTAATTTTTGAACTTATGGGTTTCTGTAATATTTGTTTTAATTTCATTGTCTGCTAATTGTAACAATTATTTTCAATTATTAGTCAATGTTTAACTTTTCTTCTCAATTTTCCTCTCAGGCTATGTTCCTTTTCTTTTTTTTTCATGCTCATTAATTTTTTAGCAGATTCCAGTCACTATCAGTCGCACCTTCTTTGCTGCCAGATTATTTGCATTCCTGTCAATACCTTTGAGCTTTATTCTTGGATATAAGTCAATTACAAAGGAACAGCCTCATTCTTTTCCTTGTTGCTTTCCAGTGTCCTTGGGAAGTCAGCGGTAGTGTGTGGCCCCCAGCTAATTGTGTCCCTCCAGTGCTCCTGGAAGTGTAAGGCTCTGCAGTCTGATTGATGGTAACAGGCACTACTCCTGACCTGTGCAAGAAACAGGTATCATTCCTTCTCATACTTCTGAGTGGTTTGTTCCCTGCCTCGGGCAGTTTACTCACATGCAGAGGCCACTGTTTTGAACATTATTATCCCCTCTATTGTGCCCTTCTTTGTTTCAGCTGAGAGAGTAAATCAAATCTTCAAATAAGCCCACTATTGAGCACAGACAAAGTAAAACTCCTGTGATTTCAAGAGGCAAGCAGATTGCCAGCCTGACAAAGCCAGCCCATAGCATCCAGCTGCTTCTTTAATGAGCTCAGAAGCTCTAAGGGCTTTCTCTTGTTCTTAGAGGTGCCATGAGGCCTAATTTCAAAGCCACCAGATCTAACTCTTCCTTTTTACACATCATAAGACTGAGAGCCCAAATAGCTATGTCACTTGCCCAAAGTTACACAGATAAAATGTAGACTGTTAGATAGGGGGTGCTGGCCACACAGAGAGAGGCATCATTGCCACATCCACCCTCTGACTTCAAGTTCAAAGTCTGTTTATAGTAAGAGAAAAAAACTGGGAGCTCACAAAAAGGATCTGGTACTAGTGACCACCATGCCTTCCCTTGTGAGCTGTTTACTGCCTGAAGCACTGTCTCCTGAGGCAGAGCCCAGCCAAGCTCAGAGTCCTCCAGAAAAGGTCACACTTAATATAAGTACCTCTACCTGAAGATTAGAACCCAAACCCCTAAGTCACAAGCAAGTATTCTGTCCACACTTCCCTTCCATTGTAAAATCTAACATCCAGTGAACCAGTATTCCTTGCTATGCACCAAATATTTAAAAAGAGATTCACCTGGAACAGTGTGTTTGTGATTGTTGGCAAAAATTCCTGGGAACACAGGAGATCTCAATCTCTCAGTCACATGGATGGCACAGACTCCATTTTGCCTTGAACTTCATGCGGCAGAGTTTAAGAAAGAGTGGATCAAAGAAAAATGAATGTTCTGGATCCACAAACAAGACAGGAAGGACACGGGTGCCAAAAGCAGCGACCTCAGACTTTGACATACTGGATGGAGCTGGATTTGCCACTCAATGAATCTCAAATTCCCTGACTTAAACACTACCCATAGAACCTGTCCCTGCACGCTTTCCAAAGAATCTGGGAACTATGACTGGATTTATAAACAGTTTGTAAATTACTTAGAGCTCCTAGGAGATAGGATAGCATACATATATGTATTACTATTGCTAACTATACTTAAATATGGTTAACCTAACACATATGCTAAGCATCCTTACATATTTACAATATTCCACTGAAAGGGATTACCTGCAAAATTCTTACTGTCTTCTCCAATTTTCCAAACTACAGAGCAGTTAAATTTGCTAATTCTTGCTATATTTGTAATTCATCATAACTCAGAATTTCGGGTACATTTAGAACACTTTTCCCATCACTAAAAACTGTAGATATTTTAGCACAACATAGCTAGTCCCTACCACATTAGCACATATCTTCAGAGGCAGTATCAATGAGGGAAACACAGTATGTTCCCTAAGGAGTCAATCCTGTCACTTTGCCCAATTCTAGAAGGAAAAAGATACTAATTAGTTTGATTTATTTTGCGACCCATTGTCACAAAAATGACCCATTGTGACCCTTAGAATTCAGCCCTCAAAAGATGATTTCTTTCTTCTAAAGTTGTGCTTCAGCATAGATCAGGAGGACACTCTCCAATGGCTGGCAGCTTGATTTGAACTGCGAGGCTGCTGCTTCTGGCTGTGCCAATGTGAATGAATTCTTGAGAATTGTTCTGGGTACCACCTGCTTCATCATACATGGCTGCCTTATTCTATGTTAGTCCCAAAAGAAAACAGTATGTTAAGAGAGAAAATATGGAAATTGAGCTCACGCATTTTCCTCCAAAAGGATTTGTATATTTAGATAGTAGTTTTGTATAATCTATATATAAAATATAGTACACTTACCTATATATATAAAATATAGCATGTTTAACTACATTATGTCTAGTTAACACATATACATTATATACAGGAACATGTATCAACCCCTAGCACTGGACACACAATACATATTCCATAAATATTTCTAGACAATGAATGAAAAATACATACTATTATAACTGCATGTTATAGAAATGAATTCCTGCTTATTTTAATCAGGATGAAGATAGAATACTGTTAATTTTCAACCAGGTCAAAAAAAGCTACAAGATTCAGAAGACCATAGAAAAACCCATCACTAAGATCTACAAGTACATCCATTAGGAGTGACCAAAGAGCTTTCTAACCAACTTGCACTAACTAAATTCCTGTACTATGTACAAGAAAGTAATTCTACAAAACCTGTTTCTGGGGCTGGTGAGATGTCTCGACAGGTACAAGCACCACTGCCAACCTGATGACCCGAGCTCAGTCCCAGGACCCACATGGTAGAAGCAGAGAACCAACTTCTTCAGACTGTCTTCTGCCCTCCTGTGTGCCCTGGCACCCGCACACATGCACACGCATATGCTGTGCACATATGTACACACATGTTCAACTCCTGTAAGTTGTCTTCTGATTTCCTATGTGTGCCATGGCACGTGTACACATGGGCATATACACATAATAATGAATATTTTTTAAAAAATAAATGCAAGTCTCAAAACCTATTCCTGAAATTTCACATAGACAAATCTTCAGTGTTGTCCACGTTGTCACAAGTATGGTTCATGCTCCGACAAGAACAGTTATTAGAGAATGAAGGGGTGAATACCAGTTTCTGATCAGATCTGCTTTCCAGGCCTATGGTCCAGCCCATTCTCGCCAAACCTGAAGCACTAGTCTATAAACTGCTTAGTTGGATTTAACAATTCCTAAAGTCCCTTTAAGTTCTGTACACATTTATCCAATTATTGAATTTCTTGATACCCTGACTTGTCACATCAACACCACATGAAAATATGGACAGGCAGTGAAAGGAAAATGAAAATATGCTAATAATTGCCGGGCATGGTGGTTAGTCCTAGAAATCAGGAGGCAGAGACAGGTGAATCTCTGTGAGTTCCAGGCCAGCTGGTGCTATAAGGAGACCCTGTCTCTAAAAGACCAAAAAGAAAGAAAGAAAGAAAATATGCTAATAATATTAATAATTTACTTGTCAATTAAATTTTATATTTAGTTCTGAACAATTAAGGAAAAATGGGGAATGTAGACTTCAAATTTCCAGTTTTGGAAAACACTTTATTTTGGGGGCGTATAATCTTTGTGGTTATCAACCCTGTCCTCTTTGAGAAGATAAAGTGACCTCAGATTCATAGGATCATCCCCAGGGCAAAAAAAGAAAAAGGAAAAAAAAAACCCACTTCATTATATTCTCCTAGGTGAGTACTAAACGTTCAGAGGGTACCATTTGTCAGGGGTAGTGAAATGTCACCATGAGGACACCCAGTCCCACACAGCCCAGAAAAATCAGAGCCCAGAGATATTAAATAGTATTTCAGAGGCCACCCAGCTAGCCATGACCAACAGACAGATTAAAAACTTGAGTGTTCCTGACCCCAAGGTCAGACCCTGGTTTTAGGTAACACTCCCTGAGACAGAGGGCAGTCAGGTACACATGCGTGAGACTGGGTGTCTGGTCATCGAAGTGATCTCCAGAAAGCACTGAAGGGGCTGAAAGGAGGCGATGCTCTGAGGCCTTCAGGGCACGCGCTCCTTTCACTCTGCCCGGTTCCTGTCAGCACAGCTCAGGGGTCTTCGGGGGCACGAGCTCCTTTCACTCTACCCTGTTCCTGTCAACACAGCTCAGGGGTCTTCGGGGGCACACGCTCCTTTCACTCTACCCCATTCCTGTCAACACAGCTCAGTTTTAACCTGATGAATTAAGTGTGAAGCTAACTTCTCCCTTTGTGAAGAACTCTTTTTTTTTCCCCAGTGGGGCAACTACGGGGCAGATACATCGGGGTGTCAGCAAGATGGCACTGGGTGTTGTTAGAGACACTGATTGGTGTTGTACTTGGAAATTACAGCTGGTTAAAGGCTGGGAAAACATCTGGCTCCAGTGGAGATAGTGAAGGCCCCCATGAACCTCAGACACAACCCAGGCCTGTCAACTCCCTGCTGAAGGCATCTTATATTCAGGGGGAGGCACCTCTGGGGACTGGGGTCACCAAAGCACTGTGACCACATAGAAAATACTAAGAACAAATTTTGACAGTGATTTGTAGGAACAACTCCCACGTGTTCTAGTCCTAAGAATGGACTTCTAAGGCTTCTTTCTGCCAGTCGTGGTGGCATATGCCTTTAATCTCAGCACTAGGAAGGTAGAGGCAGGTGGATCTCTACGAGGTCAAGGCTAGCCAGGGCTAGCCAAGGTGACATACTGAGACCCTGCCTCAAAAAACTAAAATAAATTATGAGGTCTGATAGGTACTAGGAACAAAAAAAGAGAGTAAAGAGCAAAAGAGAGAGCACATTTTAGATGAAGTGATCATGGAACATACCTTTCTGAAAAGAAACACTTAACTAAGCCCCAAATGCAGAGGACAAAGCTATGCTACCTGGAAGAAATAAATCTTAGATAAAGAGAATAAGAAGTGCAAAGGTCTTAAAGACAGAATACTGGAAGATCTTCCATAGTTGTATGATTTATTTCAGACCTTGTTTTTTCTCTTAGTACTACCACAATAGAATAAAAATTCACTTGTGTTATCTGATTGATATTCTTTGTTCCTCTAGATGGTTATTCTTAAAGATATATGAACAGGGAGTTTTGCTCCATCTTGACTTCTCTGTGTTGACTTGTTGACCAGCACATCAGATCCTTGAGGTAAGTATTTATGGAATGAATGAACAAATGATGTTCAAATGAATGGTTGGTGATGCAGCTCCCCAGATGATCACTTATCACAGGTGTGGTCTGTGTCCCGCCCATGTGCACGCAGAACTCTAAATGTAAAGTACTGCTTCTCTGCTGTGGCGTTTTCATGCCACATTACCTGAATAAAACAGCCAGACTCTTTAATTTTTAAGAGTGAGCCAGAACTCAGAGGTCACCTGTTCCCCCAGATGCCTCTTAGAACTGTCCAGTGGAACTGTGCTGTAGAGTCAGGCCTCACCCAAAATTGTTATTCAAAACTGTTTCTCCAGCATCAGCTTTGGGGAACTACAAAACTTAAAACCACCCCTGCTTCCCTAAGCCTAAAACATCTCATACATAAAGGTCAAGCAGTTCTTCTCACTCTTCATTGTTTTCAGTGAAGTTGCACGCTATCTTTCATTACTTTGGTATGTTAATTTTCAAGCATACCCACATTCATTCCCTGTTCTGGGATGGAGTAACAAATTGAGGTTCCAGGAATCAAGGTCACAAGAGCACATGGTTCATTGACTTTGTATTTTGGGTTACAAGGTTAAAAGTTATTAGTCCAGCTTCTGTCTATTTTGCGAGTCATTCCTATACCCTGAAAATACTACTCAAAGATATTTTGTTGTTTTCTTGTTGACTAAGACAGCATGCTTAGCCAATAAGCTCCAGAGAAAAGTCAATGCCCTCAGCCTTATACCAATGATTAATGGGGAGTCAAAAAAAAAAAAGATCCAGGTTCCTCATTGGGATAGCTGTAAGGCTGTGGTATCTCAATCACGAGCAATTTCTCCCACCTCAGGGAACATTCAGCAATGTTTGGAGGCCTTTTGGATTGTCACAACAGGTTTAGAAGGAGGCAAGGAAATTCTACTTGTGTAGCAGTCAGTGGCTTGTGTACTACTAAACATCCAACAACCTCAGGATAGTTTGTGCAAGAGAGAATTACCCATGCCAGAACAATCCACAGTGCTGAGGCTGAGAAATCCTACCCTGAGGCACCAGTTCTCCACAGCCTCCCAGAGTTCCACGACAGCCACAACTGCCCTGGTTTGATACACATCAGTTACTGGCTTCCTTCCCTGCCCTATGTCACTTCCACACCCTCAGGGGGTGTTTCCTAGGCTCAACTACCAAATAAAACTTGCCTTCAAATCCCATTTCTAAGGAAACCTTTACCATAATCTATCCCTCAAACTTTGTATTTCTTGTAACCACTCTCTCTGGCTTTGTCTGACCACATTACAGAGTGTTAGCCAGAGGACCCTCTGGGGAGTAAGCAGCTGGTACTGGCACCTGAAACTGGCAGCAGTGAGACTACAGCTCTTCAGAGTAGTCTGTACCACTGGATGAAGACTCGGGCTAGTCAGAACAAGGCTACTTTCCCACCTCTGGAGGCTGCTTCTCTGTGGAAGAGTTACCTGGTCCAGGACAATAGAAAAAAGAGCGAACGAGGGCAGGAAGCCCTGCCTCTGTAGCTCAGGGGCTCCCTCCTGTGAACCAGAGTTTGTGTTGTACTCAGTTGCTCTACATCTAGCATGAGTTTACAGGGTTGCAAGATCACCGCAGATTCTTCTGAATCCTAGCATTCTAGGATTATGAAGGGGAAAAATAAAAACCATTTCTCTTCCTTGTCCCCTCTACCGTGGCCCACACTCGTATTTTCTGCTTAGAAGTCCCTCCCCTGCCCGTTCCCAGGCTGTCCCAGTTCCACTTCACAGTTGTTCATTTGCTAATTGCAGCACTCCTGTGACGGTCTTCTCTGACTCTTCTCTCCTCGTGGTATCCACACCTGTAGCTCAGTTCAGCTTTTAAACAAAGTACATTGTGGCTTTCTTTTCCTAGAGCCCAATCTAGGAATGAAGACATTTGCCCATTTTCTCAAGATTGTAAAGTTGCAAAACATACTTTCAGTTCCATAACCCTCCCACGGCCACCACCCTCGTTTGAACAAATGCACACACTGGTTATATACTGGATATAAAGCTTCAAGCGTAAAGGAGCAAAAGATTGAAACCTCCCCATATTTCACAAAAGTAACTAAGGAATGGCTTTTTTTCTGATTGAGGATTACCAAGTCTATTAGTAAGCTTTCTGCTATTGTAGCAAAATACCTGAGATGATCAACTTATAAAGTGAAAACTTTTATTTCATGAATTTGGAGATTACAGACTGTAGTTGGCTATGTTGAGCCTGTGGAGACACAGGACAACTTGACAAAAGCATCTGGTAGGAAAAAAATAATCATTCACCTGTGTCAGGAAGAAGAGAAAAGGAAGCGAGAACAGGATCTTCGAATCCCCCTTAAGAGCATTCCCTCAATGATCTAAAGGCTCCCTACTCCCATTCTCCAACTATTCCATCACCTCCCAATAGAACCATGCTGAGGACCAAAGCCCTAACACACAGGCCTCAGGGCACTCAGCATCCAAACCATAACCCCTGCGTATGCCACACAGATGATTGATTTGGAAATCAGAAAACAATCTGAGCCCACATGGAGGTAAGGGATGGCCCCAAAGACATTTCAAGATGGCAGAAATAACAGGCAGGGCAGCACTGGCTCAGCCCCACACCATTTGCAGCCTGAATCCTCAAAATGTTTGTGTAGCATTCAGAACTTGTAGTGTCATTTCCCAGCACACATCGATGGAGGCTGTGGAATCTGGAAAAGACGAATTATTTCTGTGCCTTTGTTCTGATCAAAAAAAAGCATATTTGTCTGTTTTATATTTATTTTTGACAAAGAAAGAGTTATTTCGTAAGTGAACAAACATCAAATGTAAAAATATTTTATAAAGAAGTCTTGAATATTGTAAGCATAACTTTTTCATTTGGAAAGTTTTTAATACGTAAATTTTCTAAAACATGAAAATAGAATTAAATTGCCTACAATTCCAATATTTACATTTTTTGTTTCCTCAATGCTTTCTTCCCATCTTTTCATACATTTTACATAAAAATTGAAAGCCTGTTATGCTTGCCCTTTTCACGTTTTTGTCATGAACGTTTAAACAAGGATTTTGATTTTTTTTAACTATTTCATAATATTTCTTTTATCGGTCTATAAAAAAAAATCAATGTATCTACGCCCTCTTGCTGGATGCTTAAGTTGAATCCAACACAGAAATGTCAGCCACAGAAATCTTTCTGAATCTCAGATAAATTCCCAGAAACAAAATCATTTGATTAATGAATATGAATGTTCGTGAAGTTTAGAAACAGCAAATGTGAAGAGACGCCTAGTACTTCTTTTACTCACCCTTAACTTAAAGAATGGTTAGCCTGGCCCTGATCCGAACCATATATTTCACTGGAATTTTTCTCCCTTACTTTGAGCACTTCATTTTGGAATTGTGACCCCTTTAGTTACTTGTTTTTTATCAAAACTTAGAATTTTAGGATGGGAAGTAGCTCAGTGCTAGAGTACTTACCTAGTATGCATGGGGCCCTAGGTTCAATCTCCAACCCCCCCTCCCCAAATAGAGTTTTAGATGTTTTATTTAAACATTGAACTTTTGGGAGAAGAGAGATTTCTGGGATATTTATAATATTCTTTTTCTTGATCTGGATGGAATAACAAATGAATATTTTGTGAAAATTCATGGAGTTCTATCTTGTGATTTTGGGTGCTTTTCTGTGTGTTTGATATGTTTGAATAAAATGTGAGCTTAGAGGAAAGTTTCCAGTGCCTCATGGAACAGCCAACTATGAATTTTCTCAAGTGAGTCTCAGTAGTCATGAAATTCTTGTTGTCTTGGGAATAAGACAGTGTTTTATTTAAAAGCCATGCCATGTTTCCAGATCAAAGGGTTGTCAGCTGCAGCACCTGAATAGTCATGCATGCCGACAAACAGATGCGGTAACACTCAGGGGAAGGAGTGTTTTAAAGCAGAGTTCATTCTGAGGTCTGTTCATTCTGAACTGAGGGTGGGAGCTTTTAGGAAAGAAGATTCTTTCTTGCCCATGTCTCTTCTGGGTCTCACACCTGAGAAATGAGACATATGCAGCAGGCCAGGAAGACTGTGGATCTAGAATCTAGAATTCTAAATATAAGAGGCCTGGGAACACACTCTTAACATAGTCATCAATATGTAAGCTAGCTGATCTGCCATGACAGTGTATGACCCTTATTTAGGTGCAAAGTCACCATCAAGTAAGATGTGTTCCCACAACTGATTAACTACTGTTCAAGACAGTTTCTATCAGTCTTGTACTCTAGACTCTTCTGATAACTTATTTCCACATATCACTTTGGCTCAGCTGTAGTGCCCAGTTAATTCATCAAAGACCAGTCCAGATGTTGCCATGAAGGTATTTTGTAGATATGATTGACATGTATGATCATAGATTTCAAGTAAAGCAGGTTTCCCTCCATGATATATATAGACCTCATTCAATCAACAGAAGGTTTTAAGAGCAGAGACTGAGGTTTCTACCTCAAGACCACAAGGTATTATGGAAACTCTGCCTGAGATTTCAGACTTCTGGCTTTCCCTGTGGATTTGGGACTCAAGGTTTTAATGTCAACCCTTTTCATAAGATGTGATTTGTTTTTTAATTGTGTGTATGTGGCACTGGAGAGACAGCTCAGGAGTTAAGAACATGTACTATTCTTCCAGAGGACCAGAATTCTGCTCTCAACACCCACAGTAGGCAGCTCACAGTCACCTGTAAGTCAAGCTACAGGGATCCAATGCCTTTATCTGACTCCTGGAAACATTGCACTCACATGTGCAATGAGAGAGAGAGAGAGAGAGAGAGAGAGAGAGAGAGAGAGAGAGAGAGAGAGACATACACATATGCATATAATTTAAATTTAAAAATAAATTGTATAAATTTGTATATGACTGTGTGTGAGTATATTCATGTGAGTGCAGGTTCATGTGAGTGCAGATACCTGTGGAGGCCAAAAGAAGGCATCAGATCCCCTGTGGCTGGAGTTAGAGGTAGTTGTGAGCCAACCCACATAGGTTGGAAAATCTCAGTGTGAGTGCTGGGAACTGTTCAGTTCCCCTGTAAGAGCAGTATGCGCCTCATTATTGACTCTTGCTGGGCATCCAGCCCATTGGCCTGCCCTACAGGTTCAGACTTGCTGGCCTCCAAGAACTTGTGAGACAATTCCTTGTTAACTCTCTCCTCGTTTCCCCCTCTTGCTCTTTATATATGGAGAGAGAGAGAGAGAGAGAGAGAGGAGATTGATCTTATTATATATACAGATACGCCCTATATTAATATATAAGCTTATATATATTAACAGAGAGACATGTGTAAATGTAGAGATAGATATATCTTGTTCTCTGCAGAATTCTGCCTAATGTGGCATCTAAGAATTGCAGCCCCTCTGAGAGTCAGACCACTAAAGAGCCTCTGTGTTTTCTAGGTCTCTCACTGAAGAACGTATAGAAGCACAGTAATTAGGAAAAATCCAGAAAGGCAGAGAACTCCAAATACAGAAAATTCATTCAACTAGTTTTCCAGGTCTTTATAAAACTTCTAATTGCAAATACAAACTCATAAAAACAGGCTATTTTAAGAAAATAACTGAACAGAAAGGACAAAGCTTTGGGGGACAGGATCTTAAAGTGATTTAATGATCATTTTTAATACTTTAGAATGTGCTTTTCCATGCATGATTTCACTTGATCTGGAAATACCTCTCAGGAATACAGTCATAAATTCAGTTCTTATTAAATTCTAGCTGCTTGAAATAAGTGGAATACAGCACAGGGAGAAAGACACAGGTTGTGTTCCGTTGCCAGAGTTCACGCTACTTCACAGGAGGTTTCTCTAGGTCCCTGGAATTTGTGCTTTTAAAATAATTTATGCCATTCAACTGATACTAAAAGCAAAGTAAGTATCTAAAAATAGTTTGAACAAGAACACTTTCCCTGGATTTTCATGAGGAGGTCTGGAGTCTGAAACAGTATATATGTGTGTGGGTGACCATGGCCCACCTCCTCCCCATGTTTTACTCCACCAGTGACATGAATTCATGTACATACATGTATATTGACCATGTGATTTGACATCAATTATTTCCTTTCCTTCCTTCTCTGTCTCTTTGATTTTTCTGGCAGATTTATCTGAAGAACTCTACACAATCACTTTGTTTCCTATATACACACCTTAAAGACCCAGACAAACATCATTATCAACCTTAGGATGATCATAATCCTAATGAAATTTTCACATTCTAGCTCTAAAAGACTCTCTGCCAGTCCATCTTTCATATCTTGATATTTTCTAGCACTATTTCCTTCAGGTCTGCCTTTCCTCTGTCAGAATCTTCTCCCAACCAAAGAAGATCAGGAGGAGGAGGGGGATCAGAAGGAGGAAGAGGAAGAGGAGGAGGAGGAGGAGAAAGAGGAGGAGAAGGAGAAAGAGGAGGAGGAGGAGGAGGAAGAGGAGGAGGAGGAGAAAGAGGAGGAGGAGAAAGAGGAGGAAGAGAAAGAGGAGGAGGAGGAGGAGGAGGAGGAGGAGGAAGAGGAGGAGGAGGAGAAAGCAGAGATCAGGTTTCTCACAGGCCAACATCTGAGTCATGTTCATTTTTTAATATTTACCTCTTAACATCCTGTCTACACACAGGAAGTAGTTATTTAGTGTCTGGATAACTACCCATTATAAAGAAAGAATAAAGGTGGAAAAGGACAAAATCTGAAGGAGAAAAGGAAAAGGAAGAGGAGGGGGAAGGAGGCGGGAAAAGGTGGAGGGAGACTCGGACTATTATTGGCAATATGAGAAAATATTAAATTAAGCACACTTTTCTGAATTCATGATTGATCTGAATCCCAATTCTGAAGCCTACTGTCACCTTAGGCAAGTGTGTTAATCCTTTCTATCCCACTGTAAAATGATCATTATAGCACCTACCTCACTGGGTTGTCATGAGGATTAAATTTAACAGTACAAGGAAGTAACACTGCAAAAATGTTCATTGTCATTCTCTTCACAGACATCATGTCTTCATGGTAGAGGACATCTCCTAAATTACTACAGCCCTTGATCCTGAACTTCGTCTCTTGTTCTAGAAATAGCTAGGCTTGGTAACCTGTGACTATTGAGAAGTTCACTTGGAGGGTTTTCGATGGCTGTACTTAGGTAGTGATTTTAACAAGTTAACTTCATATTTTGACAGTGCTTCAGGACATGGTAGAGTACTAATTTCACTAATGCGCTAATTTAACATTTCTTCTCCGTGTATATGAAAAAGATATATCTTTTGTTACAGTATTGAGGGACATCAGGTCTCTGAATTAACAATGGAATGTTCTATTCCATGCCAGAAGACTTTCCATAACCCAAACCCATACAAGTTTGGCAAGGACCAGAGCGCACAAGTACTTACTCACCTGGCAATCACACTTCCTTTGCAGTGAGGAGGAATTCCCTTTCTGATGACAGATACACTTCAGGGACATACCTGCTGGGCTAGGCACTGCCTCAGGATCACTCAGGGCAACTAACCCAACAAGCCTTCCCAGCATCAGGTAAACACCTTCCCAGCCAGTCCCCACACCCTACCTGAGTGCAGAGGGCTCAGAGAGTTTTCTAAGGAAGGCAAATGGTGGGAAAGTTCAGGAGGAGGCTCAAGATTTATGTTGGAAGCTGCTTGTGTTCAACACAGTTTTTCCATCCTACCCATTCAACAATCTGACAGATTTATGCTTACAAAACAGACATGCTGAATCACCACCTACTCATACCTTTTTTTTTTTTCACAGAATTACAACTCTGGGCATATGTTTTTCATAGGTCTTTACACCTCTTTCTGCCTCTCCTATCCCATGGACCTAAAGTCTATAATCTTACAACTTTTTACCCATGTGAGAATTAGCCAAATGACCAAGACTTTTTTTCAAAATGAAAATAGTAAGACTACCATGCCATGGCACACAGAGCTTGCAGATCACACAAAAGGCATTGTCGTTAGTGCCTGGGTTTTAAAATCCTCCTAAATCTGTGGTTCTCACCACCCAGCAGTCTCTTCCTGTGAAACTGCAGGAAATGAAGCTGTGAATGACAGCATCCTGGCTCAGCTGCACATCATAACTGAAATGACAGCATTTATATCTGACAAGTTCAATTTCCACGCATGGAGTTCCATTTCCATTTCTATTTTTTTTTTCAATGCTATCCAATCAAGAATGCCACCACAAAAGAGAATGTTCATTTGGCACAGATTGACAAGGCAGAAACTAAAGAGACTGGGATCTCCCAGGGACTCCCCTAGTCACCCAAGGCTAAGACTTGCCAAGCATCCTGGAACTTCAAAGTTCCTTCCCCTGGAAGGCCTGTACTCTTACAGCACTGGACAAGGTTGGGGTTTGAAGTCACAGCATTGGAAACTAAGCCCTCAGACCTGTCAGTGCAGGGTGAGCTTGATTGCACTTGTTCTCCCTGTCTAGAAAATGGAAAGACTGCCCACTCCCAGCTCTGTTAGAGGAAATAATTTCCTAAATGAGGGCATCCAGAAAACTAGCAAAAATGGTGACTTTCAGCAAGGACAATCCAAGAAAGAAGACTTCACAGCAGAAGGGGACTCCAAAATGAGCCTTTAAAGGGAGTAAGACCTGAACAGGTAAGAGGAAGGGAACAATCTGGAGGGTACTAATTATCACCAGGGCCAAAGGACATCACACGCAAAGGCTGAGTCAAACCAATGCAGGCAGGACAATGCGCTAGAATCATCAGAAATCAGTCCTTGTTTGCACAGTCGGTTTGGATATCTGCCAGGAGATCCTGGGATTCATAGTTTATAAAACAGCATTTTGCATGATAGTTTGATAAAAGCTTAAACTACACAAAATGCCAATTTTCCCCACAAGCCATGCATGATGATCCCGTCCACTCGCACTGACAAGGGATTTCTCTCCATGACTCTGCTGCCTCTGTGCTGACCTTCAGATTACTATCGCAGATGTTCTGCAAGCAAGCTCCTGAGATGTAGCGTTAGTATCACCTTCTGTGGTAGACAGACCAACGCCATACTGTCTCAAAGGTGTCCACATCCTAACCCCTGGGACCTGAGACTTTATTATGTTACATGCTTAGGTAAAATTAAGCTTTCAGATATAACTAAGCCTTTTAATCACTTTATTTGAAGATAAAGACAGAGCTGGGGTATAACTGAGTTGGTAGAGTACTTGCCTAGCAGGCACAAAGTCCTGGGTTTGATCCCTAGCACTTCATAAACTGGGAATGATGGCACACAACTGCAATCCCAGCACTCAGGAAGTAGAGGCAAGATGATCAGAAGTTCAAGGTAATACTTGGCTACGTAGCAAGTTCAGGGCCAACTTGGGCTACATGAGACTGTGTCTTTAAAAGTAAGTAAATAAAAAGAAGAAATGATCCTGGATCATCTAGGTGAGCCCAGTGCAATGGCATGGGTGCTTGGGGAGGCACAAGAATCCGAATCAGAGAAGCAGCATCTAAAAAAGATTCAAAAGACTGTTCAGTCCCTCCCTTGGGCTTTCTGATTTTCTAGTCTGAGTGAAACCAGAGACTTTTCCTTCTTACTAAGTTTCCACATGTATTATTTTCTATTGCTGTTGTAGCAAATTAGCCAGCTGCTGCTGAGGTTGAAGACAGAGTGGGGCAAGAACCACAGGATAGATGTGGTAGCTTCCAGAACTTGACCAATGCAAGGGAACAGGCTCTCCTCATATCCTCCAAAAAGGAGCATAATTCTGCAAACACTGCCCAGTGAGACCCATTTTGGACGGCTGACCTCCATAAATTGAATAAATTTATATTGTTTTAAGCCACTGTGTTTGTGCTAATTTGTCATTGCAGCAATAGCAAACTAATACCAAGAAAAAAAATTGCTAAAAAAGCAAACTCTCTGTGTCTAAGATCTACTGAATCAGAAATACTGAGGGTGGGGCCCAGTCTGTCTTTGAAAAAGCCTTTAAGGGCTTCTGATGCATGCTAAAGTTTAAGACTTGCTTGCTACACTGAGCAATCACAAGGATTTTTCTGAAGCAAACACATCCAGACATAGATCCCCAAGGAAATTCAACATAAACAGTTAATGACTTGATTAACCATGATAAAATCTACCAGGCCCAGGCCCTGCCTTGACACGCATGCAGGGAACCAAACCAAATCCCTGGTGATTCAGCCTCCTCCGGGGCTCCAGGTCCTTGTCTGGAATCCCAGTGGTAAATGTGCCTCCATCCCAAAGCCTGTCCTAGAAGCTTCTTTTTGAACTCACTTACTATCCTAGCTAAAGTTTTTGCAGTGTTGATTAGATCACACCCCTCTTTTTCACTAAGGTAAGTGATGTGGGTAGGTGAGGACAGTCCGATCAAAGATCTCAGATGCACCATTCTTAGATGGAGAAACAGACTTAATAGACGTGGAGACATGGAGAGACAGCAATTCTTTTTCTAAATTCGTTCATTTGTGTATATGTACGTATTCATATGTGTATTCATTTGTTGATATGTATACATGTATTTGGAGGAACATTTTTAAATCAAGACAGGATATCTCACTGGTATAGAGTTCACCAAGTAGGTCAGGCTGGCTAGCAAGGAAGCCCCAGGAATCTGAGGGTCTCTGCTTCCCCAGTACTGGGACATAAGTGCATGCTACCACACCCAACATTTATGTTTACATGAGTTCTGAGAATCAAACTCAGGTCATTGAGAATACAAGGGAGAAACTTTGCTAGCATCTACCTCCTCGGACTGGAGTGGAGGCTCCTGTATCTTACAAAGCTGGCCCCTCCATCCTGAGCCATAGTACATGCTTGTCTCAGCATCTCAGCGTGGCCGCTGAGTAGTCAGTCAGACTTTGCTTGAATTCTCCAAAGACCTCACCACCTCTAGTGTCAAACTCTTTCACTCCGAGGGTTCCTCTGTGAGACCTAAGGTCTCTTTGTCTGGTGACTGGTTTTCTTCGGACCCCACGCTTAGTTTCATTTGCACCCACACTGTGGTCTCAGGTGCACACTCACATGCAAGCTGAACTATGGCTAACTTGCAAGCTCACTGCATTCGTGTGTTTTCTCAGGGCTGCTGGCCTCCACTGACCTCAGAGGGAGGCATGTGTGTAAGCTGGGCAGGAGGTAGGCATAGGCCCTGCAAAAGGCAAAGTGCTTTAAAAGCCTTTGATGAAAGGCATTAAGGCTTGAAAGGGTTGTTTCTGAAATACTATACCTCCCTTTTAAGAACTCTTAAGATCTTGAGGGTGATACTCTCTCACCCCAGAAGAATTCAAGCATGAATGTTCTCAGAGTCTCCAATTAAGAATCCGATTCCGTGTCCCCAGATGCTCATTTCCGCCAAAATTACCAAGTGGGGTCTTTTATTTTTTTCAAGGAACAAACTAAGCAATCCTGAACAGGAACTCACAGCTAAATAACTATCAGGTGATATTGACAAATTGAGATGAAAGAAGTCCAATCTATCTAATATGCACAATTATTAGAAGGAAAACCCCAAACCACTCTTATATTACTAAATTATTAATTCGGTTGTCTTACACATCCATTTTGTGTCCAGTACCTGCCCTCCCCAGAGCTCCCATTAAGGTATGGCCTTGTATTCGTATGTCCTATGGCTCAATTCATCTTACGAAGTAATTGAGAGAAATTCGATTATTGGACTGAAATGCACTGGGCTCTTAACACATATGATCATACAATGCTATTTATTATCTTTAGAGAAGGATGATAGAAACCCAAGACAAAATGTTCCCTGGATTTTTGGGTTTTGCATATTAAATATGTAAGAATCTTGTTCTTATCCATTTTCAAAATGGAAATTATTGGATTGTTATCCAAAAGGGGATTATTTAATAGAGTATACCAGGCTTGTTTTTTATGTCTTACTCTATGTTTATTCTATCCAAAATTGAAACTTGGTGGCCAGGGTCACTGGCATTGGCAACAGTTTTTGAGACTTCATTATTCTCTGTGACCTCCTCCTTCATTCTGCTTACTAGCAAACAGGCATAAACAACCAGCTACTGCCATCACATTAACCCTGTCATGACCCCAAAGAGCTATCTGCACCTATAGATTTATCTCCACACCTGGTTATGAAACATCAGAAGACTCTTCAGATGTGCAAACTTCTATGAAAAAAAAAAACTGTTCTGTATTCACACACTGGCTGTGCAGAGATCCCAGAAAAGACTTTCATAAGGATAGTTTCACTCTTTGGTGGGAACCCAGAGTATCTGTTCAAAATGAATACTTCAAAACAAAGCCCACACTTTCATAAAAGCAAAAAGGAACTCTCTCGGGCTCTTCCACATCAGCTTATCAACTATAAATACATAATCTTTTTGAAAAAAGTATATTCTCCTTTATATTGAGTAGGGTGTTCTTATAACATCATCTGTCACATTAGCCAACTTACTAATAGATTGTTTGTGTATATATTGAAGGAGAAAGGGAATTTATTTTCATGGATCATGGTTATGGAGCCTGACATATTTGAAATCTTCAGGGCAGGCCAATTAACTGGAGATTCCAGATCTTTGATGATGATGCTCAAATCCAAAGGCAGACTTCCTTCCTCCGGGAGCCTCAGTTTTTCTCTTAAGATCTTCAGCTGGTTAACTAAGGCCCATCCACATAATAAAGGGTAATGTATTTTACTCAAAATCTACCATTTTAAATGTTAACCACACCAAAATGGTATTTACAAAACATCAGGAACTGAATGTAATAGATACTTTGACCCAGCTAATTTAGCATGCAAAATTTATCATATGTAAAAAATGACAGTCCTTTAGAAATTCAGGATTTATTAACTGCTTATAACTGCATCCTTCTGGCTTTTCTCTTCCTACGCTGAATAATACTGGCCCTTTGGCTAAATTCTCAGAGGTGGCAGTCCCTGTCCTCATCACTCCCCTCTATCCTTCCTATGTCCAGACTTAAATTCTGTTTATCTCTCTATAGTCTTCTTTTCTAGATGCACTTTTTTCTTTCTTGTGGCCAGTGCTTGAGTAAAGCAGCACAGAATACTGCAGACGTAAACCTGCATTCAGTTTCTGATGCTTTTGTGAATTCCTTTTCGGTATGATTTAGAATGGTAGACTTTGAGTAGAGTACATTACCCTTTATTATGTGGATGGGCCTGAGCTAACCAGTCGAAGGTCTTAAGAGAAAGACTGAGGCTCCTGCAAGAAGGAAGTCTGCCTTTGGATTTGAGAGTCATCATCAAAGATCTGGAATCTCACTCGTCCACACTGGCAAGCCAGTGCTTTCCACTTAGATCTTAATGAGACAATGAGGATTTGTTGGCTTTGGATAGCTCCCGTGCCCCTTTCCTGGGTTTCATCCAGTATCTAGCCCCTATTATTCTATCTTCTATCTAAATAGTTTTTCTCCCTGGTTTTAGTTGTCCTTTCTCTGTGTACAAAAATGCCCACATATCTATTGACTAGATATTGTATAACATTATAGTAGCAGTAGAACATCAGGCCTTCTCACTGAGTAATCTTCCAGCTTAGATTTGTTGATTGTTGGTCAGCCCAACATGTAATTCCGTAAGCTGCAGTGAACAGAGCAGTGGATTGAGTATCAGTGGACAGGATGCTGGGTCTTGCCAAATGCCTCCCTGGACAAATTTCACCTCTCTTCCTGGCTGCTGCAGAAAAACCACTGGGGTTAACTTGTATTTCTAAATGACAATCTACTAGATTTCTTGATTGGATGAAGAGGTTGTATGCCTTTTTTAAGGAAAAAGAATACTGCAAAAACTTCTAGTAAAATGAAAAGCATTTTCTTCTATTACTTATTTTGTATTTTATTAAAACTACAATACATGTTGGGCCTGGTATATTGCTAAATGGGTATATTTAAAAGGTCTTGAAGTTAAGTCTCAATCTTGGCATCTTACAGGAAAGATCTACATGTTTATTATCGAGAAGAACTGGTTATTCCAGAAATTCTGACAAGATGCCTGTATTGGTTTCTTTCTCATTGCTAGGACAAAATATCTGAAAAAAGCAAGGAAGGACAGATTTCTATTGACTCAGTTTGAGGGGACGAGTCCTCCGTGAGAGGGAAGGTGACTAGCAAGAGGTATGTGAGATAGTTGTTCCCACTTTATTCACAGTCAGAAAGTCAACCGAGGGATGAATGCTGGTGCTCAGCTGGCTTCCTTTTGTTCCCCTTCTTATTCAGGCTGGAACACCATGGGATGGTACTACCTATACTCAGTGGATATTCTCTCCTCAATTAAACCTTTCTGGAAACATGCAAGCAAACACATCCCAGAGGTGTGTCTCCTAGGTGACTCCTAGCCCAGTCAAGTTGACAGTAAACAGTCGCCACAGTGCCTCAGCATTTTCTTCCTTGCTCTCACTTCAGAATCACCTAGTCTACATCCTACTATGTTCCCGGAAATCTGAACCCACCCCAGCAAAAGACCCTGTCAAACTTATTAATCTCTAGTAAAGATAAATAATGGGGGAGGGTCTGTAGATTGAGGGTGTTTTCTGCAAGGGACAGACTGGATGTAGTCTTTCACAGAACCCCTGCTCATCCTTCTTGTGCCTTTGGCACTTAGGGAAGGGCTACTTGGGACTCTCTGCTATGTCAGCCTCAAGTCCTTTCTCTCCATCCTCCACCCAGTCCACTCTCTCAGTCTTTTACTGCAGCTACTCATTGTTTGGTCAACTACAGATTGATGTTTACATCAAACACTATTGCTGGAATTCCTCTATGTCCTGAGTGTGGTGAATTTCATGCAACTGGTAGAGCTGCCTTCCCAACATAAAAAGATAATTCTGCCTGTGGCAGTTTGCTGCATAATACTCAGCACTGCCTGACAGGACAGTACAGAGGAGATGGGTCCCCTGGCCAAGACCTCAGCAAGAATACCCTCAAGGACCAGCCACTGATTTTCTTCACAGTCTAGACTTCCTTCTCTTCCTTGACACATTCTAATTTTCAAACAAAACTTGCCAGTCCCTGCACTAAAGAATAATGGAAGAAAATAATAATTTTTAGAATATATGTAGGCTTGATAGTCTACATATAGTTCTTCAGAACTGATTATATTAATGAGACACTGAAGATTCAAAAATCACAGAGCTCTTTGTGAGGTAGAGTTCTAGTGTGCATCCCAGAGGTGTGCTTGCTCTATGGAAATGAAGGCTGTCATTCCACCTCATCTTTTCCTCCTGTACTTCTTCAAAGGGGATCTGAACTCCCAAGAGAACTTCACAGCCCTATCGTGTCAATTTCTAGACATTCTCATTGA
Organism: Eospalax fontanierii; assembly: GCA_035773235.1. Lineage (NCBI taxonomy): Eukaryota > Metazoa > Chordata > Mammalia > Rodentia > Spalacidae > Eospalax > Eospalax fontanierii. The sequence continues at coordinate 86,242,692 of CM069527.1, forward strand.
GTTTGAAATGAGAAGATTTTAAGTGTTGCCAGGAAAGATAAGCAATATTCTCCATGGGAGAGAAAGCTCAGTACAGGAAGAAGCAAACTGTTTCTCTCTCAGCTGACCCAGAAATCAACAGTTCCTTCAAATCACAAAAATAATTTTGCTCAGCCTGCTCCTATTGCAAAAAGCTTCTTCTTTGTTTATGGGATCACTGCTAAACATACCAATCCCCCCACACACCCATGGTCTGGAAAATAATTCTCCAGGATTTTTATAAACAAGTTGAGTGGAAGAAGCTCAAAGCAATCTTCTCTCCTCTCTCTCTCTCTCTCTCTCTCTCTCTCTCTCTCTCTGAAATTATACCCAGGCGCCAAACACTAGCATACTAAGAATTCAAAGTAATCCATCCCATGCCCCGTGCTCTTTGCTGGGGCTGCACATGTTCAGAAATGAAGGAAATGGACTCATTATCTTACTAGCGAACTGGTTCATACAGAGTAGAATTCTTTCCACTTCATGAAAAAGAAAAGTATCCGGCATTTGATGGTTTTAAATTTTTGGAGAACTTTAAACCATTCACCTACACCCAAGATTCTGCTGTCTTTATGAGCGGACCTTCTCAGGCCAGCCCATCTCTGTTCCTCACATATCCAGAGCCTTAGGTCAGGATTCACCTGTATCTACTGTTTACCTTTGCACACAGCAAGTAGCTAAATAAAAGTTTATTAATAATGCCTGAAAAGCAGAGCCCAGAAAGAGTAACCCAAAATAGGCTCCTCCTCAGAAAAACAAATAGTTAATATTCATTGTACTCCTAAAACAGGTCTGGTTTGAGCCCAAACCCTTGGAATTTAGTCTATTTCAGTCTTCCAATTCACATTTACAGATCAGTAATAGAAGTTTAAATTTAATCCTGAGTGCTCGCGAGGACTTTAGGACCTACCACTCAGCTTTGTCAGGGTTAATCCCTAGTAATTTGGGAAATACTCAAATCTGCAGTTACCCAAGGCCAATTTATCTATGCCAATACAAAGAACAGATAAGAAGCACACACACACAATTCCCTAGTATCCTCAGAATGCAATGCCAAGTCAATCCTGATTTATGTTTAAGGAGCCGTCCAGTCTTGCAGAAGCATCTCACCAAATGGTTTTGTGTTGCTCCATGCTGAATGATGACTTATCTGTATCCATTTAATGGACAATCAATAAGAGGTGCTTATATTATCACCTTTTTTTTCTTCGATGTTTTAATAAGAATTTGGGATTATCTAAAGATGTGGGATTTTTTTAAATTTATGTGCATGAGTGTTTCAGCGGCATGTATGCACTGCACCCATGTCATGCAGCGCCTGAGAGGTCAGAAGAGGTGTTGGATCCCCTGGAGCTGGAGAGGTTGTTAGCTGCCATGTGAGTGCTGAGAACTGAACCCGGGTCCTCAGCAAGAACAGCCAGTGAACTTAACTGCTGAGCCACCTCTCCAGCCCATAAAGCTGTATTTAGACTTTGATGAACTTCTAGGACACAAGTTCTCAAACATCGATAACAATGATAATACTCTAGGATAGAAGCATAAGTGGATCTCCAATAAATATATATATGATATGCAATATATATATATATATATATCAATAAAAAGTTAACATCTCCTTTCTTGGGAGAAATTGTCCATTATTTCTGCTAATTTTTTCATTTTAAAATACTTTATCTTGACAAAATGTTAGTCCTAGGAGACAATTGTTGCTGATTTATTTTCAATGCTGTCACTTAAAAAAATGTTTGTTCTCAATAATAACTAAGAAGAAAACTCACTTGCAAAATTCAGAAGGTAAGAACCACTAGCCAGAGAAAAGCAACCTCACTAACTTCAGTACCACATGATGTTACTTGTCCTTTCTTCTCATCCATGCCTTCCTTTCAATTTAAACCATCACATATGGACGCACCCACTGGGTACCTGGTATTGTTCCCCAGGTGGACGCATGAATGTATAATGCAGTAGTCTTAGTCTTGAGGGAGCCTACAGCCTAGTGGGAAAGACAGACAGTTGTCCTGCAAAAAAATCCTTTTCTTCCATGTTCTGTCCACAGTGGAGTCTAGACGTGGAGCATTTGCTTCCTCGGAGCTCAACCTTTTGTATGAAGCATTTCTCTGTTTTAACAGTTTAAAAATCTAGTGCAGGTCTATAATCCCAGGGGCTCAGGAGACTGATGTAGGGAGATCATAAGTTCAGGACCTATGAGGGCTGCAGAGTGAGTTCAAAGCCAGCCTGTTTTAACAGTTTAAAAATCTAGTGGGGACTGGTGGTGCAGGTCTATAATCCCAGGGGCTCAGGAGACTGATGAAGGGAGATCATAAGTTCCGGACCTATGAGGGCTGCAGAGTGAGTTCAAAGCCAGCCTGGGCAACTCAGACCTGGTCTCAAAAGAAAAAGAGCATATGAGAAACAGAAGTGATCTAGGCCTCTCTGCCCCTGAGAAGTTGCTCAGAAGTTGCTCCCTTTGGTTGCTCAGAAACAAGCATCTTGGGCTCATCTTGACTTTTTAGTTGCTTCCTCTGGTCCCAGGAAGCCAAAATATATCATTCTTGGCATCTCACAATTCTCTTCAGCCTGTGTGAATTTCAATTATGGTATGATATTCCTGAAATATTTCTATTATAAGACACATCACCTTTCCCAAAGGAGATTCCAATCAAGACACAGAAGAAAACAATTACAGGGTTATTCAAACAAGAAATACACGGCGGGTCATAAGCATAAATTAATCAAGAGAATAATAAAATTTAGTGAGGACAAAATGGAAAAACAATAAAAGGACTCCTTGTCTGGAGAGGAAGTAAGGAGTTCCTCCACTTCGGTTTCCAACTTGCATCCCATCCTGCAGTCAGGGGGATATTTTCAGTGACACCTCATTTGAATACCTTCTAGCAAGTAAGAAGGATTCATGCAGAGACAAATTGATGAGCTGGCTCTGAAGAAACAAAAAGCTCTCTCTGATTTGTGTTGTTTGCTAAATCCCGACAGGACAAACACTTCGATTATCACCCAGTTCAAGTTACCAATGATTTCATAACTGGTTCCTGAACATTTAACTATGTGCCCATATGAGCTACCTTCTGCACATACCTTAATGCCTGGAATTTGAGAAGCAGCTGCTCCAATCCTAGACCTCCATCAGTGGGTAAGGAGCAGGTCTTTCAGTGGAGCTGGGTTACTTGCCTGAGATAGCAGCAAGCTATCTTCAGTGAAGAGGTCTTTATTCAGCAGTGGAAGAACCCGAAGGCAGGATCCACTCTAGCACTTTGGGAGCAGAATCAAGGAAAGGTTCGTGGTTCAGGAGGAAAATTGGAGCTCCAGCTGGCACGGCCCAGAGACTGAGGACAGGAAAGCTAGGGGTAGGGGGGGCGGGGAGCAGACTTGTGGAGAGAAGGGTGGGGTACCGTGGGGAAAGGTGAGGGAAACGCGGCATGCTGAAATTTCCCCAACGAGGAGTTAAGTTTAACTCACTCATTTCACAGGTTTACCTTTAACTCACCTGACTGTGCAACTGAGTTCTTGCAGAAGCTCCACTTGGTTTCCAAGAGAAAGAGTCATGGAGAAAATTGTTCCTGTCCTGTGGTCTACCCCAGCTTCTTACCCACTGGACTGTGGTCACACTAGCATGAACTCAAGGTTATGGTGACCCATACCTATAATCCCAGCACAGCACTCAGAAGGCTAAGGCAAGTGCATTGCAAAGAATTTTAAGGCTAGTTTGGCCTACAGAGGAAGTTCCAAGTGAGCCAGAATTAGACCCTGTCTTTAAAAAAAAATGAACTCAAGCTGATAGTGCCTTTCTACACATATGGAACAGCTTTGGGATGGGAAAGGACTTTTTATAAGACCAGGGGAATAAAATAGTCCCCTGAGCAACTTGGCTTTGGTTAATGGGTCTGATGGTTTGAAGCAATAAGGCAAGGCATGGCAAAAATAGGTCTTTGGGAACCTGAATCGTTCTTTCTTTGGAATAGGGTTTTGCCTTTTAGTAACTAAAGTCCTTTTCCCATTCCCCTGGACCCAGGAACTGGACCCCACTTCCTCAGGCCCTCTAAGGAAAAGTTGACTCTCCAGATTTCTTCCCAAGTAACTCACACACACACACACACACACACACACACACACACCCCTCTTATTTTTAAAAGAAGTTTACTGGATAACTTGAGGAATAGGAGAATTGCTAAAAACAGACATTGAAAGAGTTGTACTTACAGAAAATATTTTTTTAAAGATAGAAGCAAGACTCTCCAGCAGCTCAGTAACTAAACCCCTAAGAGCCTTGTTCTTTGGGGTAAAAAAATTCAGCAGGTTAAGGTGTTGGTCCTTCCTGTTCATGTATTTATGAAATATATCTGGTCATATTTTAGAATTTTCAAGTACAAATGTCTTTAAATTAAACTGAATTTAAACCATTAACAAAATTTGTGTGTGTGTGGTAGACGTTTCTCTGTGTTACGGTGTGTGCCAAGAGCATATGTGAGTGCAGATGTGTGCGTATTATGGTGCAGGTGTGGAGAATAACCTTAGTATCTGTCCTTGTCTTCCACCTTGTTCATACATGGCCTCTTCTTGTTCTGAGTTAACAGTCCACAAGCTTCTTAAGATTCTCCTTCTCTGTCTCCCATCTCATTACAGAAACAGGATTACAAATGTGTGCACCGTGCCTAGCTTTATGTGGGTTCTGGGGTTTGGAACTCAGGTCCTCATACGTGTGTGGCAAGTGCTTTATCCACTGAACCATCTTTCCAGCCCAAACTTGCTTTTAACACAGAAATCTTGATTTTAAAAAATTCCTTATGAATAGAATGCATGTGTCTATCAAATACCAGTCCTCTCCTCTCAGCTTCTACTGGTACCTTCCGCACTCCTGCTCTGGAAGTCCACAGTCTCATATCCTGAACACAAAGGGCTACTCAGATTTTAATCTGAAGTACATTTAGTCCTGTACTGTGGCCACATATATTGGTATTTTTGAAAGTCTTTTTAAGAACCTGTTTGCAAGCCTTCTCTCTAGAAGTGGTGCATTTTTCAAGGTTCATTCATAAATAGATATGAGAGATATATAAAGAGATGTATTTAAGGAACTGGCCTACACCATTGTTGCAGCTGGCAAGTGAGCTCTGTGGTGCGGACCAGCAAGCTAGAAACTCAGCAGGAGCTGATTTTGCAAACTCAAGATAGAAACTCTTCTCCAGGAACCTCAGCTTTTTTCCTCTTAAAGCTGTCGTTTGATAAGATGAGGCCCACCCACATTACTGAGTTGTCTTCTTTTTTAAAAAGATTTATTTATTCATTTTTGTGTGTATGAGTGTTTTGTCTGCATGTATTTGTGTGCTATGTCATGTAATACCCATGGAGGCCAGAAGAGGGCGCCGGATCCCTTGGAACGGGATTTACAAATGAGTTGTTAGCCATCATGTGACTGCTGGAAACTGAACCTGGGTCTTCTGGAAGAATAGTCAGTGCTCTTCGCCACTGAACCATCTCTCCAGCCACATAGAGTTGTCTTCTTCAAAATAAACTGATCGCAAATGTGAGTTACAGCCACAATTCCTTTATAGCCATATCTGGAGTAGTGTTAAACCAACAGTGCTAAGGTGACACATACAATCAGCCCCCCCCCCCTTAGGACTAGGGAAGTGGTTCAATAGGAACGTGCTCACCAGCTCCCCTCTCCGGACCTAGACTGCTCTAACACTCTTGGTAGCGCCCTAGAGTCTGTAGTTGCATTAATGCTGTAGTTGCCACATCAGCGTACATCACATCTGCTCTCCGGAGTTCATTTCCCTCCAGTGTGTTCTTGAAAAGAACGGCTCTGGCGTTTTTGGAGGCTCCATCTCTCCCATCTTCTCTCTTCATTGATATCTGGGTCCACAGAGACAAATACCATTTCTCAGAGGATCCGTCTGGAGCTTCCAGCTCCCTGTAAGAAATCGTGAGCTATATACTTCAAAACAAGGATGTCTATTGTAAGTCATCTGTGGGCTCTGGTCTGTGATGTCCTTGCTGCGGAGCCTGGGTGATCTGGCACCGCAGTGCCTCTCACTGAGAGTAGGACACTTCCCCTCACAGTTCATTGGCTGAAATAGGTCACATGGCCATATGAGCCACAGGCAAGAGGAATTTGCTTCCCTCCATGTGATGAAAGGAGATCGGGAAAGATTTGGTGGCCAGCATTGACTGCTACCAATTGACTGCTATTGGGCCCTCTCAGCTGACCCACAATACAGAGGAACACAGCCCCAAACACAGCGAAAAACAAGGCCTCGTTTGGGAAGATTGCCAGTCCTCCTCTGTCCTCCCAGGTCTTCTTGAGCTTCCTGCAGGTGCCCTTATAACCTCCTCTGAGCACTTGCTCCCTTGTCTGTCCTTGCACTTTTCTACTTGACACTCAAACTACCTTCCAAAGCCAGCGCTAGACCCTACAATGAGAACTGCCGCACACTAGCAGCACTGAATTTTCTTTCTTGGCTTAATTTTCTTTAGAAGAATTAATTTTTGGTTAAAAATCTTTTAATCCATCTTAAAGGATTATTTCCACACAGGTTTCAGATCTATTTATTGCCCTAACTCCACACTGCAAACCCACTCAAGACCAGTGGCCAGCTGCCATGATACTAACTTGTCCCCATGTTACTCAGAAATATGTACTTGATGAGAGGATTCCTGTGAAATGTAACATGTGCATAAAAATGTTCTGTCACATAAAATAATTCCAGTGTTGCAAAGGAAAACATTTATAGGTGCCACTTTAAATGCTCCCCAAATACATTAAAATAGTAGAGAATAGTTTCTGAAATGGACGATTGTTTAATATTTTCAAAATAAAATGTGTGTGCTTATAATTAGCAAAGATATTTTGAAATTGCTTTCAGTCCTCATGAATTTGCTACCCACTTTTTTTACATTTTTAACCTGTATTTGTGTGTGTGTGTGTGTGTGTGTGTGTAGGGCAGCTTGTAGAAGCCAGAAGACACTTGCAGGAGTCCATGCTCTCCTTCTACCGTGTGTGTCTCAGGGATCAAACTCAGGTCCTCGGGCTGGGCAGTAAGTGGCTTTACTTGCTGAGCCATCATTATCTTTCTAATCACTTCTATTAACAAGAATGTTTCCTTACACATGTCACCAAACTATTTTGAAGAGACAAATTGACTCCATCCTTAGGTAATCAAAGGGGGGGAGGGGGGCGCGCAACCAGGAAGGGAGATACGAGAAGGAAAGAGTCCACTTCTGATTGTCAGAATAGTCCTGAACACTAGCCATGGTTATTGCCTCGGTCTCTAACTCCTCAGTGGCTGCACAGAACCTGCCAAGGGGCAGGTTTCTGACCTCTCTCCCTTGGGGACTGATGTCAAACACCTCTGAGCTTAGAGGGCACCAGGAAGTGTGGTGCGGCACACATGGTACAGAAGGTAGCCTTGCCCCACCAGACCCCACCTTCAAGGCCTGAGCGCCACTGCAGGCCATCACCAGGGGTAAGCCAGCGCTCCTGCTTGTCCTGCAAGTCCTCAAGCTTGCTAGAGACTGTGGCCCAGGAAGCTGTCAGGGAGCCGACGCATGCTGGTTTTAACAGTGTCGGTTGTGCACGGCCGAAAGGTGGTGTGTGGCTGTACCAGAATGTGCAGTAGCTATACGTGCTGGGATACTCTTCTTCTAAAAGTTTAGCTAGGGATATAGGGCCTCTGGTTCCATCCACTTTCTGTGGCCCCAAAGAGAGTACCCAAAGGAAAACAGCTATTCAAAAACAGCTATTCAGAGACGCAGGCTGACAGTGAATGACATTAAGAGCTGATCCTTCCTGTGTGCCAAATTCTTCCCACACATTATCTCAATACTCCACACTGCAAGGATTATTAATATGATGATGATCAGATGCATCTTACAGACAAGGAAACAAACACTCTGGAGTTCAGAGGCAACAAAGGAGTGTAGTTAAAACACAGACTCTGAAGCCGGATGGCACATACCAGAATCAAATCCTGCTTCTACCATTTCCTAGGTGTCTTAGTCGTGTTATTTATCTTCCTCACTTCCGTTTCCTCATCAGTAAATGAGAAGAGTGCTCACACCTTCCTCACCAATGTGGTGTTGAGGGCTAATAGTTGCTGTTTGCCAAGAGCTAACAAAAGCTGTCAATGTCAGCTCTTTTGTTTTAAATTTAAGAGTTACTTTGGTTTTATTGATGTATGTGCAGGTGCCTGCAGAGGCCAGAAGAGGGTGTCAGAGCACCTGGAGCTGGAGTTATAAGCAGTTGTGAGCTGGGTGTGTGGGTGCTGAGAACTGAATCTCCAATTTTCTGCAAGAACAGCAATCTCTCTTAGTCGGAGCCAGCTCTCCAGCTCCAGGTGCCAGCTCTCACGATTACAGTGTTGGCCAGAGCACAGCAAGAAGGCAGCAGTGCCAAGACCACAGGGCAGCAGGCTCGGTCTGGAGTCCCCACACACTTGAAATGAATCTGTGTGGAAATCTCACTCCCAAGGTGCACCATCCTTTGCTGGCCTTCATTTTAAGAGACTCGAAGGCACCCACTTAGCATTTAAAGATATCCTCCAGGGAGGCATTTAAGTAAACATGTTTTCAGCAATCCCACTTTCAGGCATTCTAATAGATGCCAAAGTTTCAATCTCTGATGTATTACTGATAGGAAGTGCTGGGAATCACCAATGGGGAGAAGGAGGCAACTTCTGTTCTCCTCCTGGGGCCACTCCCCATCGGGCTTCATTTAATGTCCAGGCATACGCACACCTCCAGGCAGGCATTGCCTGGAGTATATCTTTAAATGTTAAGTGGGGTGCCTTTGAGTCGCTTAAAATGAAGGCCAGCAAAGGACAGTGCACCTTGGGAGTGAGATTTCCACACAAATTTATTTCAAGTATGTGGGGACTCCAGCCTGATCACCCTCCTAACTTTATAAGCAGCTATAAACATGGAGGATCTGCAGACACCCTGGATTTTAGGCCTCGACTTGGATTTTGGTGTATGTCCAAATTGGAAGCTCAGCTTGAGGTGGGAAAAAAAAAGTCACCGTTTCCAGGTGACTTTCCAGTGAGAGCACTAGTCCAGACTCGAACTTCCTTTCTCTTTTGCTCTGCCTGGAGCTAAACTCAGAGGTCTAATTACTACCATTCACATTCCAACTGCCTTAGCAACTCCCATGCAGCCTCAAGCAACAGGTGGAGCTAAACTATCTCCTCAGCGAGGTGCAATAAACCCCCAGGGTGGAGCAGCAGAATTGGAGCTTAAGTCTCTAATCCATCAGCCACCAGCTAGATGACCTGGGGCAAGGCTTTGAATAACCTGGGAATGATAACAGGGAGCTCAGATTGCTGGGGAGAAGAAAGGAGGGCGCCGTGCAGGTGAAAGGGCTCCTAAAACGTTCCAGTCCAGACACTAAAGGAGGACACTTGGCTACATCCTCATGGGTAGTTTTTATTATCTGTGATTTATGACTCCTTTATATCTTTTATATCTGGGGAGGGGGTGGGACTTGCTGGCCAGGGAGAGCCTACCCTTCCCTGATTAGCTAATTCCTAGAGATAGCAAAATGTGTGCCACTGAACAATATATTTCATGTACAATCAATCTAGACTTTATCTACTTTATCTAATTTTCATCCACCAAGCTAGTCTTTTTCCTGTCCTAAATCACTCCACAATCGGGTACTAAGCAAACAGAGTGCCAAAAACTAGTTACCTTGCTCCGTTTCAGTTTCCCTGCAGAAAACACAATACAGTCACAGGGACATGTTGTCCCCTTCTTTGCCTCCTGAGCCATCCCGGTACTACTCCACATGTGTCTCATCCTCTTGAAAACTATGGCGAGATCTTCCTTCAGTGTCATTTACCTCCCATCATGCAACTTGGTCACTTTCATAATTAATCCCTATTACAAATAAAACACCCTCAGTATCCAAACATTTACTGCTCACTCTCAAAATTCAGGAGCCAAATAACTTCAGAAAACTTACTGTCCAGACTAACATCCAAATAAATGTAAGTAGCAGAGAACATTTGTATTCTACATCCTGAAAAATCCCAGAACCAATGACATCATTGGTGGCTAGCAGCTGTTCCCCCAGCATGACACACAAGGTACAGGTTTCTAAATATCTATACAAAGCCTCACTGTTAAAAGAATATTTAGTCTGGTTGTGCAAATGCCATTTGACTTTTCCAGATATGCATATGTAAGGATTCCATTATATAGTACATGTGAAAAATACTAAAAGAATGCTATATAGTATCAAAGTTCAAAGTAGCAAGAAAGCACCAATAATGCAAATGAAAGTCCATAGAGAGCCAAGCATAACAGCTCAAGGAAAAGAAAATATTCCAGGTCAAAGCCCAACATCAGTCAGGGAACATTCCCCAGTATACTCCCCAAAATACTTTCCTGTGGTTTCTTCTACACATGAGAAAACCCTCCGGCTGATAAGTACCAACTTTCAGTTCTGGCTGCCATTGCCTCCCTCTGGGAAGCTCTTGCCAGCCTGCCGTTCCAACCCCTTACCTATAGCCACCTAATGGTCACGGTACTCAAAGTCATATTTCCAAAGAACTTCAAGCATGTCCTCATGCACCATGAGCCCACTTAAGCCTGTCATCCAACAGCTGCCTGAGTTGAAGCTAACATATCCCAAGGGAATATATTTCTGATAACATCATCTTGGGGCTAAAGGCTATGCAGGGTGTTCACACCCTGCCATTGCTCTTTAGTATATACCGAGTGGCCATCAGAAAAACCACACAGAGGACAGGCAGCCTTTCCAGCCAGAGCTGGGCTGGGCCAGTAGTGTTGCCACTTAACTTTTGTATAGAAGGAATTACCATTAACTGCGTTATATATGATTGACTTTTTCTCCAGAACTGGAAGATTATCTAAAATAGTCTCCATTTCCCATTCAATGCTGAAGCATGTTTCCAATTTTGTTTGTTTGCTTATTAGACTCTTCCATTTGTTCCATGCTTGTTTAGTTGTCCTTTATAGGGTTTGTGACAGGAATGTGTGTTTTGATGGGAACCTCCTGGTAGACAGAGTTATTTGTCTACTACACCTAAGTCAATACTCATCCCATGTCATGCTGCTTTAAGAATCAGAACCACTTGGGTTTCTGTGACATTCACTAAGTCACCTAGACCCCTCTGACTCTTTCTAAGTTAAAAGAGAAAATAATACCTATCTTATAGGGCCGTGAAAAGATTAAATAACTTAGGTAAAATTCTTATGGTTCCTCGTGGTACCAAGTACATCACAGATGTTCAAAAATATCACATTATATTTTGAAGTAACTGAACTAAAAAGAATGTAATGATATGGTCCTTGACCTTAAATCAATAGTAAACTAATGAATAAATGGCTCTCTGAAGGAATGTTAGTCAGGATAGATTCAGTTATGTTGGAATAACAAAATATCCCAATAGTCCATTAGCTCAGAAAAAGAAAAGTTTCTTAGGCATATTATATCAGTAATGCACAGATTGGGAGCTCAGTTCCACCTCCTCCTCATTCAAAGACCGAGGCTAACAGAGATTCCACTACATGAACTGTAGCTTATTGTCTTGAGAGAGCTAGGACAGGGAGAAGCATTGCATTCCGACTCTTAAATATGCTATAGCACAGCTCCACTCACATCTTATTAGCAGACAGAGCCACATGGATATGCATAATTATAGGTATGCCTAATTCCAAAGGGACAGGAAGTATAATCACACCCAGAAGTAAAATGGAACCAGAGACTGATGAAAGTGCTCATGTCTTCCAGAGGAGGAATAGAAAGTTTTCCCCAGCAGAGAGGTTGGCATTGCTAGTTCCAAGACCTGCAAGAGCTGGTACTCTCTAGGAATAGGTTATTCGATGTTAATCATGTTAACAGGGGAGAAGGCAGAGTGAGATGGGAAGAAGACGTGGAAGACATAGGAAGTAAGGTTTGATCGGTGCTAAATCATGTCATGATAAGGAATTTTATTTAGATTTTATTATGTACGTGATGGAGTATCGTCATGTCAGTTATTTTCGTGTCTCACCACTTGGGGCCAGCCTGAGTGGACTTTGGGGGGCCAGCCCGAGGGGTAGACACAGAGTCAAGCCACAGACTCCAGGAGTTGGATGGGAAGCAGCCCAAGCACATGGCACTGCATACTCATTTATTGACTAGCTACACAAGCTCTTATAGGTCTGGATAGCCAATGACCTTATAGGGTGGGATCCCAAATACAGCCAATAGTAAGTCTGTCCCCAGGTAGGCAGGTTCTTTCCGGATGTTGGTCTCACAACTAGCCAGAGCAGAACGCCACACCCGCAGGAGCCATTCCTCTATTCCTCCTAGCAGGTGGCCTGGCTAGGCCCACCTTACATTATGTCCAACAATGGAGAGGTTGGAGGAGAAACATTGAACCATTCTTTGCAAAAGGGTGACAAGATCAGATTTATTTGCTCACATATTCAGTTGATAATTTTTAAATTGAATGCCTACTGAGAGTGAGGCATTATTATAGGAGTTGAGAATACAGTGGTTCCTGTTTAAAGTTCAGATTCTAGCTTCAGGAAAGGCATTTCCACAGTAGTGTGGAGAATGGAGTAGAAGAGGCTTGCTGGGAAAAGAAAGAGGGAAGCCAGGAAGACCGGAAGGTAAAGCAGAGGTGAGTCATGACACCCAGCAGCAGAGAGACTAAGAGGACAGGAGACATGGTTTCAGTGCAGGAATAAGCATGAGGACTTACCAGCGACTCCGTCTCCTGCTCCAACTGTATGAATGTCACTGCCATTCATCAAGACAGCACCCAGCAGTTCTGAGGGGGTGCCGGGTTCTGTCACTGAAGTTCTGATTTTTTTTTTTCCTACAGGAATCCTGATAGATGTGGAATTCAACAGGTTGTTATACATTGAAAAATTATGTTTTGAGGTAAACAGATGAGAGTAACCATCACAGGGATTAGGGAAGAACGTGACTATCAGTAAGCAACACACCAGAAAGGTGTTCCTGTTTTATAAACAGCTTTGTTTATAGTAGCAATTTGGAGACCTTTTTGGTGACTCATCATTTGTGTATTTCCTGAACATAAAATTATTCAAGAATCTTAATCTGCTAAGAAAAAATACCATAAATTAATCCTTTTAAACATTTTCCAGAAGCAATCACCAAGAGACTATGCTGCTAATTATTAGTCTTCATCTTACTAGATTCTTCAAAGAAAGAAGGAAGTGGTTAAGGAAAGCTGATTTCAAACACATAAAGACTCATCCTATATAGTATTTGCTGGGTTAAGGCTGACCTGGACCCCAGAAAATATTTAAGGAAACAAAACACTCGTGGAAACTACAATTGATAACTAAGGAGACCAGCACTGGAAATAGGGTGATGCTGCTGACAAGTCTCCTAGCAAGTACACCAAAAAGCAAGGAGATGGAAAATAAGATAGAAAAGATTTAAAATTAGGACCATCAATCCTGGAAGACCAATCACTGAAAATTTCCCCCAATCTCTCTAGAATTTCTATTATCAAGAAATATTCCCTCAAAAGTTCAAAATTTGTAGAACGATTTTCTAAAATGCAAGAGCCCTCTATAGTACATACACTGAGACCCAAAACAGTACTGAGTTGACCATACGTCCATGAGATTTCATAACACCCAGGTTTAAAACTGAGGTCTCTCAGGGAGGAATACACCATGGAAATGGGGAAGGGACATTCTCCAAGAAATCAGCAAGACTCAGAATGATCACAAGGTAGACCACAAACCTAAATGTCACCATAAAACAAAAAGGATTCTATTCCAGAAAAAAAGGTATATGAGAATTCTTTATGTTCTTTACTTAGGCAAAGATTTCTTAAACAAGAGACAAAAATGTACTATCTATAAAAACAAATGCACTGAACTTAAGTAGCATTAACATAATGCTAACACAGTCTATGAGCAAGTCAAAGCTTATAAGAAGACAGTCTTAACACATGTCTCTGGTACATGGTTAATATACAGAACATAAAGAGTATTCCTTCAAATAACAAAAAGAAAATGCAAAAAAAAATGTTTAATGACATACATAGGCTTTTCACAAATGAGGATGGATATTTAATTGACTAATACATATATTAAAATCTTTAACATAATTATTCATTAGGAAACACAAATGACGTCAATGAACTATCTTTAATCTCCCACAAGAATGGCTAACATTAAAAAGCCTAACAATGCCACATGGATAATCTGAAGCAACTAATACTTTAGGAAAAGTGGCTGTCTACTGTGGAAAACTACATAGCCACCTAGCATTGTCTATGACCCTATTACCAGCACTTGTACTCCCAGGTATTTATCTGAGAGAAATGAGTACAAATGTCCTCCAGAGACATGCGCAAGAATGTTCATAACAGCTGTATTCACACTAGTCAGACTCTGGAAATAACCCAAGTGTCTATCAGCAGAACAGATAAAGTAGAATACTACACCATATAAAAGCAAACATACAACTAGTATTCATCACGACATGGTGAGTCTCAGACATTTTATTGAGCAAAAGAAGCCAAGTTCCAAAAATGATAATTCCATAGCTGAAGTTTAAGAATGGGTGGAGTTTCCAAGCACGGTAGTGCATTCCTGTGCTCCTACCACGCAGAGGGCGGAGGCAGGAGGCTCATGTAGCCCAACATGGGCTATCCAGTGAGACACTGACCCAAACAAGCAGTCAAACAAAGCTGAAAGCTTATCTCTGATCATACAAGTTAAAGGTAAATAAAGTTTAGTCCTAAGATGGGAGAACATAGGAACCTTCAGAGTGCTGCTCTGATCTCAATAGGATGGATGGGATCAGAGAATTGGATACATTTGTAAAAATATACCAACTTACAGATTTAGTATTAATTACTTTACATTTTGACATTTTATAAAAACCATACCTTTTGATGTTTCTGCATTATATTTTGTTTTTTGATTTTTGAGATAGGCCCCACTTTGTGGCTCAGGCTAATGAGCTTCCTGATGCAGCTTCCTGATCATTGGGGCTATAGGTGTGCAAACAGATGACCAGCTAGTGTAACTTTTAAAACCCATTTGTGATTAGGTTTTGAACTGGCATCCAGTAGTGGATTTCACTATGGCATGTTCACACATACTTACTCTTGTTGATGCTCCTTCTCCACTGTTCTCCTCCGTTTTCTTGTCCCACAGCTCACTAGTCCCCTCCCCCGACCGCAAAAGCCCATCTTTGCTTTTACATCACATGTGTTATATTCTTCTTCTGTTACTCCAGCCTTTCATTTCCTCCCTCCTCCCCTCAAGATCTTTTTCCCCTCTCGAAGTCCTCTTTAGTTTTTCCTGAGCTGAACTAACAATCATATCTTCCCGACCTAACCCCTCACATACACACATATCCCCGAAATCTGAGCTCCACATGAGAGAAAACATGGTATTTGTCTTTCCTTCTGAGTCTGGCTTGGTTTTCTTAACATGATCCTTTATAGTTCCATCCATTTTCCTGCACGTGCCATGATTTCATTTTTCTTTATGGCTGGATGAAATTCCATTGGGCATATGTGCAACATTTTTATCCAATCATTTGTTTATGGACAGCTAAGCTGGTTCTATTTCTTAGCTGTTGTAAATAGTGCAACAATATACATGGATGTTTAAGCAGCTCTATGGTAGGACCTGAAATCCTTTGGGCCTGTACCAAGGACTGGTATAAGCAGGGTTAACAGCACACTTTAAAAAAAAAAAAAAAAAAAAGAATTTTAAAAAGAACAGAATGGCAGAGACTTGTAGCCCTGAGTGCCATTCTGGGAGGCTCCCTAGCTCCTGCCATCTTAGCTTTCAGACTTCCTCAGATCACAGGAATCCTATTCCATACTGGATAAATGTGCCCGCTCATCCTTGGCAGGGAGAGCCATTCTCTGCATCTCGGCTTTTAGGCAGCCTGGATCTCCACTACCTTTCCCCACCCCAGGCTTGTGGACTTGAACTCAGTCCCTGAGACCTCTCTGCACCCAAGATCTGTGAACTCCAACCCTGACAAGTTGGGGAAACAACAAACAAGATCCAAACAAACATTCAAGGATGGGACAACTTGCCCATACCAAGAAACACCACCATACAACTCAGACATCAAGGCTTCAGTGAAAATCACAACATGAAAACAAACAATTGAATGAAATAATTCAAGCATAAAACTAGAATTCAATAAAGAGAATATCTGAAGAAAAAAGAATCTGAAATGAAAAACAGAGGAACTCAGACAGAAAGCTTAGAGGAAGGAGGAAAGGAAGTGGAGGACGGAGCAGAATGTCAGATCTTGAAGGCAAGCTTGGGGAAATGGATCAAAGAAAATGACAAATTGAAAAGAAGTCAGAAATGGGACATGCAAGACCACTGGGACACTGTAAAAAGGCAAAATGTACGGACCATAGGCATAGAAGATGGAGGAGAAATTCAGGCCAAAGGCACAAATATATTTTTTATTAAATCACAGAAGAAAATTTCACAAACCTAAGGAATGATAGCTATAAAGGTACAAGAGGCATACAGAATACCAAGTAGACAGGACCAGAAAAGAAATCCCCTCATTCTATAACAGTCAACACACTAAATGTACAGAACAAAGAAAAGATATTGAAAGCTATGAGAGATAAAGAACAAATCAAACATAAAGGCAGGCCTATAGACTAACAGCTGACTCTTCAGTGGAGACTATAAAAGCCAGAAAGACAGGACCAAAGTCATATAAGTCATAAAAAGAACACAGAATCGAGCCCAGATTACTATACCAAGCAAAACTATCAGTTGAAACAGAAGGCGAAAGAAAAATTCCCTATGGTAAAAGACAAAACCTGTTCTACATAGAATACTCAATGAAATACTTCAGTCAGTCAGAGAAGAGTAAACACTCTCAAGAGGGCATATATAAATTACTCCAGAACAGTCAACCAAAAGAGGCCTAAGAAAACAGCAGTACAACACCAACATAAGAATTAACAAATATTGGTCAATATATTACATGAAGTCTTAGCTGGAGCAATAAGACAAGCAAATCAGATTAAAAGGTTACAAATTGGAAAGGAAGAAACCAAATATCTTTATTTGCAGATAATATGATTCTATATATAAAGGACCCTAGATACCGCACCAGAAAACTACTAGAGCTGATACAGTCAGCAAAGTAGCAATATATAAAATTATATATAGCCTTCCTATACATCAACAATGAATATACTGAGAAAAAAAAATCCAGGAAACAATTCCATTCATGATAGTTTCAAAAATCCATAAAATATTTTGGAATAAATCTAACAAAGGAAGTGAAGGACTTGTGCAATAAAAACTTTAAGACACTAGATAAAGAAATTAAAGAAGATACCAGATGATGGAAAGACCTCCCGTGTTCATGGATCAGTAGGATCAATACAGTGAAAATCCTATCAAAAACAAACTACAAATTCAATGCAATATCCATTAAAATTATAACATACTTCTTCACAGAAATTGAAATAAATCTCAAATTTCTTAAGGAAACACATACAAAAAAAACAAGGTTAATGAAAATAACCCTGAACAATAAAAGAACTGCTGAGGTATTACCATCCCTGATCTCAAATTATGCTACAGAGCTATGATAATAAAAACAGCATGGTACTGACATAAAAACTAAATATTGATCCATGGAATAGAATTGAGGATCCAGATTTCAATCCACACATTTATAGTCACCTAGTTTCTTTCTTTCTTTCTTTCTTTCTTTCTTTCTTTCTTTCTTTCTTTCTTTTCTTTCTTTTTTAACAAAGGAGCCAAAAATACAAACTGAAGAAGAGACAATATGTTCAAAAAATGGTGCTGGTCAAACTGGATGAGGGCAAGTCGAAAAATGAAATTGGATTCCTATCTCTCAGCATATATAAAACACAACTCCAAATGGATCAAGAACCTCAACAGAGGACCTGATACCCTGAATCAGATAGAGGAGAAAGTAGGAATACACTAGAATGTATAGGCACCGGAAAATACTTTCTGAACAGGACTCTTATAGCACAGTCATTAAGTCCAAGAGTTGACAAATGGGACTGTAAGGTGTGAATGAAACCCCCCAACAGTTTCGGACTCTGGAAGAAACCTGGAGCCAGAGCTTATCTAAGCCTTGCAAACCGCTCCAGAGCCCAAATTCCTTGGCAGATAAGCAAGGAATTCACGAACAGCTCTGGAAAAGGACTACTTCCTGGACAGAAGCTTGCCTGAAACATCAATCAGATGTCATGGCACCCCCCCTCCCCTAAAAGCCAGGAGGGGACTGAAGGTTTAAAAGGTTTTGGGGACTTGGACAACGTGCTTCTGCTGCTGCTGGTGCTGCTGGTGCTGCACGGCCAGCCTGGTTCCCCGGAGCCCCAGCCCCAAGATGGGGGTGAGGGGCTAGCCTCCCCCATCTCTTCGGGGAGGCTAGCCCCCAAGGGAGGCTAGCGTTTCTCCACTCGTGGGTGCGGAGGAGCTAGTCCCATCTGGTCTTCTCTCAATAAAGTCGGGTCCTGTTAGCTGCCAGCGGAGTCCGGTCCCTTCTGTCTGCTGCGTCTCTCAAACCCTGAACCTGACAGGGACCACGTGAAACTAAAAAGCTTCTGTACATCAAAGGACACCATCATCCAAGAGAAGAGGTGACCTACAAAATGGAGAAAAACATCTTTACCAGCTATATCTCTGACAGGGTAAGTATCTACAATATACAAAGAACTCAAAAAACTAAACACACACACACACACACACACACACACACACGCACAAACAATTAAAGTGGAGCAAGGAACTGAATAGGGAGTTCTCTAAAGATGAAATACAAATGGCTAAGAAATACTTTTAAAATGTTCAACACCTTTAGTTATGAAGGAGATGTAGATTAAAACCACTTTGAAATTCCATCTTATCTCCCTCAGAATAGCTAACATTCAAAATGGAAACAACAAAAGCTAGTGGCAGGGATGTGGAGAAAGAGGAACTCTTATCCACAGCTAGCGGGATGCACACTGGGGCTGTTGCTATGGAAATCAGTGTGGCAACTCCTCAGAAACGTGAAACTGATCTGCCACGACCCAGCCACGCCATTCTTGTGCATATACCCCAAAACTCTATCCCCTACTAGAGAAATAACTGTTCATCCACGTTCATTGCTACCCTTTTCCCAACAGCCAGAAATGGAAACAGCTGATGAATGGATAATGAAGGTGTGGTTCATATACACAGTGGAAAATCATCCAGCTCTTAAAAATGAAATAAGAAATTCTTTGGTAAATGGGGGCTGGAGAGATGGCTCGTTGGTTAAGAGCACTGACTGCTCTTGCAGAGGATCTGCATTCAATTCCCAACACCCACATGGCAGCCAACAACCATTCATAATTCCAATTCCAGAGATTCAACACCTTCTGACCACTGCAGGCACTGCACAACATAGAGGCACTTACACACATGCAAAAAATGCACTCATATACACAAAATAAAAATAAAAAGCAAAGAAATTCTCAAGTAAATGGATTGAACTAGAAACAATCATCCTGTGCAAGTTAACCCAGACCCATGTTGCATGGTCCTTCTCATACCTGAATGCTACCTCTGAAGTCTTAGATATGCATGTTTCAATTAAAAAATCCAGAGAGGTCAAGAAGCTAACAAAATGCCATGGGCTTGGGAGAGAAAGACTTCCTGGGATGGGTAGAATGCAGGAATGTGAAGGGATAATAGGAACATTAGGAGAGGTTAAATGGGGTGAGGAATAAGACAGGGTGGAAGAGGAAGTAGAGGGAAGAGAAGTAACATTAAAGGTCTTTAGAAACAGTCATAGGAAATGTACCACTGTAGAAGCTTCTTAAACTGCATACATATACACTATAAAAATATATTAAAAGAATGTACCCTTCTAGACATCAAAGTCTAACACACACAGAGAGAGAGAGAGAGAGAGAGAGAGAGAGAGAGAGAGAAGAGAGAGCTCAATGCCAGCAATGGACTCCCTCTCTAGAAGCTGTTGACCAGGAATCCCATGGACCTTCAAACAATACTGGCTACTTCCCCTTCTCCTGGTTACCCACCAGAACTGGCATAAGACCCTATTGCTGAAGACACTACATGCACAAACTGTGAAACAAACAAGGAAACACTCAAACTGGTGTTGACTTCAGAGTCTCACATCTACAGGATCATGTTCATAATGCTGCAAGGTGCTGTGCATGCTACCAGAAGGAAAAAAAAAATCATCAACCTTACCCAGTTGTGAATCTTATGAACTACAACAACTGGCCTGGCAAGATATGCCTACCAGTGCAATTGTGGCACAAATATTATGGTAGTAACCAACCACTCTAATTGGATTTAAGGTCTGCTTCCCAGGATGGAACCCACATCTGACATTGGTATCAGGCTTAAGAACCTGAGGCTAGTGCTCTAGTCTGCTTTCAATTGCTGTGATAAAACACTTTGACTAATACAAACTTGGAGAAGAAAGGGTTTATTTTGTCATATATCTCCTGGGTCACAATTCATCACTGAGGGAACCCAAAGTAGAACTCAGGGAGGAATCTAGAAGTAGGAGCTGAAGCACAGGCCATGGAGAAACACTGCTTACTGCCTTACTCCCTTGGCCTGTGCTCAACCTGCTTTCTTATACAATACAGAACAACATGCCCAGAGGTATCACCACCCACAGTGAACTGGACCCTCCCACATCATTCAACAATCAAAAAAATTTCCCTTAGACATCGATACAGGCCAGTCCAATGGAGGAAATTCTTCAGTTGAGGCGCCCTCTACCGACATGTGACAACTAAAGCTATCCAGCACAGAGAGGTCACAGAACACAGGAGAGAAGCTAACACTAGTTTTCTACTAGTTATCATATTAACCTAATTACTAATTATTGTTATGCCCATCGATTATTGCATCTCTCAACTCTCACCAGAAAAGTTTCCTTATTTAGTATATGGACCACATGTAGGACACAGAGACCTACAATGGACCAATGTGTATAGAACAAGAGGTAGCAGAGTGCTTATCCCTGAATAGGAGGACACTGCTATCAAACTTCTGCCTCCCCAGCTCATGGATCATTGTGGAAGAGGGACTGGAAAGATTGTAAGAGCCAGAGGTCATGGAAGATCACAGGGAAACAGAGTTTTCCAGGCAGCTGGGCAGTTATACATGTGAACTCACAGCAATAGCAACAGCATACCCATGTCCCAGGCAAGCTCAAACCAGACAAAATCCCAACATAGACATGAGGAAGTGGATAAGAAACCCCAGCCCAACCTAAGGAATTTTGACAATCAATGGCTGCTGGGAAGGGCAGAGACAGTCTCTTTCAAGGATGGGACTCTTTGTAGATCAACCAGGCTCTAGTAGATGAACCCACTCAGAAGGATATTTGGGGACACAAATTAGACTCTATAGGCCTTATTATATAAATAATGGAGTGCATTTAATTGGGCAGGCAGTAATAAGGGGAAGTGCAGAAAGGGGAGGGAATCTAGATATCAAATTATATTTTATGAATATTGCAAAATTTCAATTAAAATGTTTTAAAAGGAAAAAAAAAACAAGATTGGCAATGACACTGGGACCTAAAACACATTGAAGGAATGCCTTAAAAACTCTGAGAGAAAAATGGCCTGAATACAGAATTTCAGATACATCCAAGCCGCCATCAAGTATGAAGATAAAGACATTGTCAGACTGTCCTAGTTTGCTTCTCTGTTGCTCTGACAAACCACTCTGACCAGTACCAACTTGGGGATGAAACGGTTTATCTGGCTCACATCTCCCAGGTCTCAGTTCATCACTAAGAGAGCCAAGGTAGGAACTCCGGGCAGGAACCTAAGGCAGGAGCTGAAGCACAGGTCATGGAGGAATTCTGCTTACTGGCTTGCTCCCTTGGCCAAAGCTCAGCCTGCTTTCTTATACAATAAACAACAACCTGCCCTTGGATGGCACCACCCACAGTGGGCTGGGTCCTCCCACAGCACTCAACAATCAAAAACATACCGCACAGACACGGCCACAGGCCAGTCTAATGGAGGCAGTTCCCCAATTGAGGTTCCTCAGCCCAGGTGTGGCGAGCTGACACTAAAGCTATCCAGTACAAGAGATACCTTGTCAACCAGACACACAAAACACATCACTATTAAACCATAACCTTTCCATTTCTTGTCCCCAAGATATATTTACATTAATATCACAACATAAGACAGTACAACCTTAAAAACCCCACAGTCCTATAAAAATTCAAACAATACTTAAAAGTTA
Source organism: Eospalax fontanierii (assembly GCA_035773235.1). Lineage (NCBI taxonomy): Eukaryota > Metazoa > Chordata > Mammalia > Rodentia > Spalacidae > Eospalax > Eospalax fontanierii. The sequence continues at coordinate 86,264,973 of CM069527.1, forward strand.
ACAGTCTCTTACCTGTGGGATCCTGTAAAATCCAAAACAAGTGCTGTCTTATTTCAAAGGGAGGAATCAGGCACACCTAAGCAAAACCTAAATCCAGCAAAGTAGCTCAAGGCTGGAGATCTAGGACTCATTCACGATCTTCTGGGCTCCAAAGGGTTTCGGCAACTCCATTTCTTTGGCTCTGCCGTCCACAGCACACACAGCTCATCTCGCATGCCCAGACTGGCTCCATTCCTCATCTGCTGCTGTACTTGCTGGTCATCCAATGTCCTGGCACCTCCAAAAATCTGGGGTCTTCACTGAACCTGAGGCTGCACCTTCGCCAGTGGCCTTTCCGGACCTCTCACAGTGCCAAACCTCAGCTGCTCTCTGTGACTCCTTCATACTTTCAACACCAGAACCATGCAGGAGACTCTTACACATTACTAAGTCCTGCTTCCAGCTTGAGATGGAAGCTCAGACCCCTATGAACCACAGCTTCTATGTGCTGACCCTGAGGAAATACTTCCCAGAAGATTTCACCACAGGGATGCTGGTCTCTTCCTACTTACAACTGATTTTTTTCAGCCCCAGCTAACCGGCATCAATTGTCCCAGTAAAGCAAACGTTTCACATCAGGTTCTGGTCTCTTCTCAATCACAGCTGATTCTTCAGCCTCAGCCAAACAGAACCCACAGATTCTCAATTCAAAATATCACACAAACAGCCTGTTAGTCTCCGCTTCCCTTTGAAGCTTCACAAACCAGGCCTCCATTGTCTACAACTGTTCCAAGCTCCACAGCAACAAACTCCAAGAACTCAATGACTTTTCTAGTCCAAAAGCTTCCACAATCCTCCACAAAACACCAAGGTCAGGTCTGTCACAGCAATACCTCATGATCCTGGTACCAATTTCGTTGTCCTAGTTTGCTTCTCCATTGCTGTGACAAAACACTCTGACCGATACCAACTTGGGGAGGAGAGGGCTTATTTGGCTTACATCACTCAGGTCAGAGTCCTCATCAAGGGAGCCAAGGTAGGAACTCAGAGCAGGAACCTGGAGGCAGGAGCTGAAGCACAGGCCATGTAGGAACACTGCTTACTGGATTGTTCCCCTGGCCCAGGCTCAGCCTGCTTTCTTATACAGTAGACAACAACCTGCCCTGGGATGGCACCACCCACAGTGGGCTGGACCCTCCCACAGCACTTAGGAATCAAGAAAATACCCTACAGACATGGCCACAGGCCAGTTCAATGGAAGCAATTCCCCAACTGAGGTTCCTTCAACCCAGGTATGTCAAGTTGACACCAAAGCTATCTAGAACACTAATGAACAAGGATTCAAAAAAAAAAAACTACATTCCATGCGAGCCACTGGATGGAGATTTAACTGAGCAGGTGCACAAGCTTATTTATATCTTGTTATCCTTATCCTTTGCACATGAAGTCCAGAACCTAAAGGTGATTCTGGAATTGTTAGACACTGGGATACAGGTTGTATTGGCATACCACCTTAGCAGTAAGTCCATGCCTACATACTTGGCCCTTAGAAACAGCTGGAGCTAACAAAACCTCTCAGAAAGCTTGGCTGATCCATTCATTCCCTCAACGGTCAGCCTGTACCTGCCTTTCCCCTGCCCTGCAAGTGAAAGAAAGTAGACCTTGTGTTCCATTGTCATGGGTGTTGTTGCATAGATAAGCAGTTTTCTCTGTCTCTGCTGTGAGGGATAGGCTTCCAAATGTGATTGACAGCGAACTAACCAATGACTTAAGAGGGGACGTCTAGCAGAAATGCATGGATGCATGGGAAGGAGAGAGTGGGCGCAGTGCCAGGGCTCCATGCTTGTGCGTGTGTTCCAGAGGGCTGAGAGACTTACGACCAAATGCAGTCTCTGGCATACAACATCTTCTCTCTCTCCCCCGGGATGAATCCTTTGTAAGTAACCTGGAATAAACATTTCTCTAAAGGAGCATTCTCTGTCCACTCAATCAGTTCAAACCTGGCGGAGCCGGGGACTGAATGTTGGGCCTCACCATGAGAGAATTCATGATACAGGTGTGAATAGGGACTTTCATCCCCAGCTGTCTGGAACTTTCATTTGGACATCATAGATCTGCTTTATCCTGAGATAGTCTTTGTCTCCTGAGCTGATATCATTCTCTAAGTTCCTGTTCAAGCACCCCACGTCCACCCCTGGGTGCCGAGGTGTGCAGGGTCCACCTCCTGCACAGGTGCAGGAGTAGATGGAGAAACAGTGGCAGCTTCACTTCTAACAGAATCTCAGCTAACACTTGCAGGGCTTGCCAAGAGCAGTTCGGATACGCAGCCAGGAGTATATGTATAAATACCCTAACTATCTCACGGGAAACAAAGGCATTCTTTTTTGAGAAGCAGAGTTGGAATTTATTTTTTAAAGTTTTCAATATATATTTAGGAAGAGAGTGACAAGATGGTTTAACACACCCAAGGCCAGATGTGGGCTTCTTAAGAAGGGGAGCTGCCAAAGGGCATTATAATTCTTCAGGAAGGCTGGTGAGAGAGGGCCATAGATGTACTTAAGGGAATGAAGGACCTATGTGGGTAGTCCAATGTGACAGACAATGTGAACAGACATGTAATCACTGTGGAGACGCTGGAGGTACAGGGAGGATCACTGATAATCAAAGGAAGCTTCTAGAATGTAGGCAAACATCAATGGTACTTACTTAGTACTTGCTCTGTATTGAGTTGTAAACACTTTACCTGTGCTAGCTTGGTGAGTCCCCATGGAAATGCGAAAAAGACATGATTATATTGTTCTTAAATCCATTCTAAAGACAAGGAAAAGAAAAGATACAAGGCTTGCTCCAAAGACCCAAGGCTGAGAGATGGGATTTGAACCTGGATAAATCTTCAGAACTTCACTCACAAGTTTACACTGTAATGTTGGGAATACAGATCATATGCTCTGGAAGTATTTCCAGGCTGGACAGCTATCCAGCCTCTGTGATGCATATATTATAGAGCCTACAGAGCTGACCAAGGAAGTGAGCCCCAGCTCCAGCTCCCAATATCTACAACCAGTCATACTACAATTGAAACTGCTGCTATGCAAGACGGACAATTCTCTCTCTCTCTCTCTCTCTCTCTCTCTCTCTCTCTCTCTCTCTCTCTCATTTTTCTCTAATACTGGGATCAAATAGAGGGCCTTATACACTCTACCACTGACCTATACCTGCAACCTCCTGAGCAAAACGTAGGAAAACCAGACTCACAACAGGGAGTACAGAATGAGTTCAGCAAACTTTTCCACAGCTCTATAGACAGAACCCTGGGTTGTTAGAACAGAGCTCTCAACAACAGAAAAGTCTTGAGAGGTTATTTATTCTGATGTAAATACAATGGTAAAACAATGAAAGAAAGTATTTACAAAGTACATTTCCACTAATTGAGTCTGCTGTTTAAGAGGATTTGTACCCATCTTTGAGGGAGATTCTTCACAACCACCCCATGTGGGCATGCAAGACCAGCTAAAGAGGCAGTTTTCCAACTGCCATTAAATGTGGCCCTTAGATAATTCAGGGCAATAGTACACATGAAGAACTCCAAACTTTGCTGACAAGAACTCCCCCTATTTCTTTAGCATCAGCAACACCAACATCCTCACCCTGAGTGGTTTTTAAATTGTAACTCATTTGAAAAATCAATCCAAATGCATCCCCAGTCTCTCTCCAGTCTAGTAAATTTTATTAAGTAATAAATGTACATCAAACATTATTCACTGGTAAACCAGATGAAACCAGTTCAATTCATTATACTGTTGTTTGCCCTAAAGAAATCAACCTTTCCCCTTTCATTTCTTTACAGGGAAAGTCACTAAGATCTGTCCCCCCAGAGCATGACCTCTCCTAGGAACAGACATTAGCACCAACACACAGTAAGGACACTTTCAGAGATGAGACTTCAGCATTAAAAAGCCATATGACTACAGCCATGCTTCAAGCATTCTGGGTTCACAACCCACAGCTGAGGCCAGATTTCATGGCTGGCTCCTGAAGATGCCAATCTGCTATCTTTCTTGCCGAAGGTCTAAAACTTAAGCCAAAGGTGTTGCCTGTCCTGATGTGGTCAATTAGGAAGGAGCACTGACGTTGGTGTTGCAAGAGTCATGCCAGTCATTGCCTGAGTGTTCCGGAATGCATTATCCTACCCAAAGAGGATGAAATTCTCTTTGAAAGCTCTTCTCCTGGCCTACTCAGAGATGAAAACAAAACCCATAACACATGAGAAGGACCAAAAAACCCCTGCACACTGACTGATGTTATCTGGGTGTTCCACTTTTAAAAACATGTTGCTTTTAAAAGGAAAATATATTCCCATCACTAGTTATCCCTAGGAAGTCATTTTCCCTTTCATGATCTCAAAGACATGATCTGTAAAGTGAAGAGCTTAATTAAACCATTGTTGAGGCCCTACACCACTTAATAATGACAGATGACAAATGGGGTCACATATTGGCAATTTCATGTGGCTCAGTACACACACACACACATGCACACTGTGCAGACACCCTCAGAAACCTTTATTTCTCTGTTCAATAAATAGGTATTGTTTGCTATATCCCAGACTTTCTTCTAGGTGCTGAAGATATACCAGAAAACTATACAGATAAAGCCCCGCTTGCATAGAGCTTTGTTTCCAAAATTAGTGAAAATAAAATCATAAACAAATACATGCTTTGTGGTAATGACTGCTATATAAAGGAAAGGCATTTAAAGTGCCAGAAAGAGGGACTGGAGAGATGACTCAGTGGTTAAGAGCACTGGCTGTTTTTTTGCAGAAGACCCAGGTTTGGGTACCAGTACTCACATGGTAGTTAACAACTATCCATAACTCCAGTTCCAGGGGATCTGTCACCCTCTTCTGTCCTCCTCAGGCACTGCACAACATGGGTGCGCTTACATATATGCAGGCATAACACTCATATACCTAAAATAAAAATAAATGAATAAATTAAAAGAATCAAAAAGTTGAATAGGGAGTTGTATTATTGCACAGAATATCAGGAAAAGCCCCTTGAATAACATGATACTACAGCCAAGCTCTGAAAGAGGTATGGGAGGGGAGAGAGCTGCCTGTTATCTGTGGCTCCAAGTAGAAGCAACATGATGTATGACCTGTTCAGTGTCCAAGCACAGCAGTGAGAGAAGACAGAAAATCATCATCAGGGGCTGGTGAAGACTTGCTCTAACTTTGAGCAAAATGGAAAACCACAGAAGGCCCTGAGCTTTAGAGTGATGTGATCCAGCAAACCTAGTATCCCCACAGTTCTATGCAGCAGAGACATGGGTAGACAAGAGCAGAAGCAGACCAGACAGGACATTCTGGCAATAATCCCGATGAGGAGCGATGGTGGCTTGGACCTGGTGGCGACAGTGGAGCTGGTAAGTGTGGGGTGTATTTTAAAGGTCAAATCAATAGGATTTGCTACTCTGCAGTATGTGGAGAACGAGGGGAGCCAAAAATGATGTCAAGACTTTTCACATACATAAGTGGAAAGATAAAGTCTCTGCTTATTGAACTTGGAAAGATTATGGAACAAATTTATTTGAAGGAAGATGAGGTAGGAAACTGAATGCTCAGTTTCAGATCTAGGAAGCCTGAGACGACTTTTAGACACCTTACAAAAGGGTGGTGTTGCCACCCACTTCAAGTCTTTGGAGAAGAATTTAAATACAATTGCCTTTTGCTTGACAACTCCACAGACTACCCATGAGATGGCTTGCTGGGAAACATTTAACCAGGGAGAAAAATAAACCCCTAATTTGTAGTATTGCCAATTTCTGTGGTGTAAATATTCCTACCATGGCCATTTTCAAGCTACCAATGTTAAGTCAGGGAGCACAGAGAAAAATACTTTCCCAAACTAGAAGAAGCAAACTCCAGCACACTCCTATGGTGGCCTCTTCCCCAACACCCCGACCTCTCCTCAAAAGACCCAGAAAGAGGGAAGCAGGACTTCCCTCTGGAGGTAGCAAGGGAAGGTTGATGGCTTTAAGTTGTTACCCCTTAAACACCTTTGCAGAGCTTTGGAAACACCAGTTGTGAGAAAGCCCAAGGAACTTCTATTATAAACAGCTGCCTTATTGTAACACATACATTCAAGATCTGACTTTAATTATCTCTAATGAAAAACAAATTTGCTCTCAAATTTCAGTGGGGGGTAGAGCAGGACAGGGGAGGATGGGATCCCTAGTTGTCCCAAGGGTCTTCCAAGTCATTTTTAAAAAGAAAGAGATCATCCTCTATTTCTTTTTTTTCTGGTTTCTAAGTCCAGTATTCCCTTCAGAATGAGTCAGGGCAAAGTTGAATTACTTGCTAATTGTGGGTGAGAAAAAAATTGCTTTAGGTTCTAACCTGCTCCTAGAGAGGAATGACATTAATTTACATTAGCTAACTTTGCTGTCTGGTCAGCAAATTCATTCTTAGGAAAGGTTTTATTTCCTCCTCTACCCTGGAACAGGGTCCCTTAGCCTCTCTATTTTTTAATCAGATGGAGATTGTTTTGTTCAGGTGCTCATGCTGAGGCCCCATACTAAGAGCTTCAGATTTGACTGGTCTAGGGTTAGACCAATCATCCCCTTGACTCTAAAGTGTAGCCAGGGATGAGACTCTCATACTAGATGCCCAGGTCATGAGTGCTTGGTTGGAATCAACCTGGTCTGCTCATTTGCAGTTCTGAGAAAATCAGTCACACATAAACTAAGGGGTTCAGTGAGGTGGAAGTGCGCAGAGCTGGGGTTCTAGTTACGTTTCTGCCATTTGGAATTGGGAAATCTACTAAATAACATGGATTTTAGAGAACAGGTGACCTCTAGGCTCCAAAACTGAGCAAGCGATGTTACGGGAGTCTCACCTGGCATCTAGTCAGCATGCCACCTGCAGGACCTGAGCGAGCACACATGGGAATAGCAGCCATGGTGATTGCTGCTTGCAACCACCAAAGAGCTGCTCAATATCCGGATAAAGAATACCTGAGCAACAGGAGGCGAGGCCCAGTGATTTGCCCCAAGTGACATCTCTGTTTGGCATAGCAGGTCAAGTTAATAGCAGTACTAGCCTTTGCTGGTACTCACACAGCTACTGGAGGAGTCCCAGATGTCTCCAGGAAGCAATGGTTGCCTCAGCCGCGTGCAGCAGAGACCATCCATCCCATCGCCATTTCTGGGGAAGGGTGGAAGAAGCCAGTGGGAGCAGAGGCTTTGGACTTAAAGGACAAGAAAAAGCATACTTTGTCTTTTAAATCCTCCAAAACCAGAAAGTTTTCCAGAAGAATAAAATACACGGGGAGGGGGTGGCCCAGGGCTGCAGTGTGGAAGACCAGATGGGGAGTAAATAAATTCAGTGCTTTTAACAAGAGAACAGGTCAAAGCTGCCAAATGAGACAGGGGACAGGCTTCTTTGTCTTCCCCACCTCTCTCTTCCTCGAACACACGTTATGAATTTCATGGAAATGGATGGTGCAATGAATCAGTTGCAGCCACCTGTTAACCCTTTTCCAAACATAAGAGCATTTGTGCTGCTCTGGTCTCGTCTCCGCTGGGTCTCTGCCTAACAAACCTCCGCTCATCCCTCAGGAGCCAGCTCACTTTACCTCCCCCAGGAGGCCTCACTGGACTCCCTAAGATAGAGTCTGTGGCCCCATTCCCTTCATCTCTAAGTCCTCATCCATGCTTTCTGAAAACATGTAGCCACAATGCTATAATGCTATAAACCATAATGCCATAATACATATATGTATTTCCCAAAGTACACAGTAGCTCCAGAAAGATAAAAGCCAGGCCTTGCACCTCTTCGATCCGTAGCACATAGTACATACCCACAACGGGAACCGGGGAGAAGGGACGGACCCACGGATGCAGGGTATTCAGAGGGGCCACTGCTCTGGGATGGAATCTTTGTCACCAAGAGAGCTGCCGCCCCTGAGACACTTTCCTACGGACAGCGAGTCGTCTTTTCTGGAAGCTTGGAAGGACTGTCAGCAAGTTCTCTGCAGGTCTCCTCTGTGTCTCTCTCTGTGTATACTTGGGGCCAGGAGACAGGAGGAGGCTGCTGAACTCAAGGACAATGATCACCAAGCAACGTCTTCGTTCTCTGCATTCATTCTTGGCAAGAGCCCAGGTTTCCTCTAGCAAGTAGCCACTGAGAGAGAAATTCCTTTAAAAATTCTTCAACTATTTCCAAGGAAATTGACAGAAACTTTAAATATCTGCTTTGTAGTCCTTAAGTCACCCAAATTCACCCTTAAGCAAAGAGACTATAACTGACTCAAAAACTTTTAGTGGGCACATGAGGAGTAGAGACATAATTGGTAAGAGACCGTGGGTTTGTTGTAAGCTCAGGAGAAAGCATGTGAGGTCACCAGACTGCCCAGGACCCTGAGGTAAATTTAAAAAGAGTCCAGTAAAATACTTGGGCTTGTGCTATTTTTTTAGCTTAAAATGCATCTTAATATTTTATTTTTTAACGTATTTATTAATTCTTTGAGAATTTCATGTAATATATTTTCATTATATTCACACTCTCTTCCCCAACTCTTTCCAGACACATCACCACCCCTTCCTACTGACCCAACTTTATGTCTTTTTTTAAAGCCCATGAAATCCAATTTGAGCTGCCCACACACTCTTGGAGACTATCCACTGGAGCATGGTCCACTGACTAGGGGGCACACCCTTAAAGAAAACTGACTGTTTCCTAGTAGCTATTACCAATAATCCTCAGCTAGGGGTGGGACCTGATGCCCGCCTCCCTTCTCCATGTTCGGACTTCACTTGACTTGAGCTTGCACAGGTCTCATACATGCTATCACAACTGCTGTGAGTTCATATGTGCAACTGCCCTGCTGTGTCTGGAAAACAGTTTTGTTGTTGTTGTCTACCATCTCTCATTCTTGCGATTTTTGTCACCTCCTCTTCCAGAATTATCCCTAAGTCTTCTGAAGAGAGGGTGTGAAATAGGTGTCCAATTTAAGGCTGAGCATTTCATGCTAGTCTACTTTGACCACTTGTGGGTTTCTGCGTTAATTTCCATTTATTGCCAAAGAAGCTTCTCTGATATGGATGAGAGATGCGCTAATATATAGGTACAGTGATAAGTCATTAAAAATTGTTTTAATACTATGTCCACCTATTATAAGAGTAGGTTAGGTTCTCCCCTAGGGCCTATAACCTGTCTAGCCATAAGATCCTGACCCCAGTAATGGTGCCAGGTATGAGCTTCACCATGTAGAGCAGGCCTTGAATCCAAGCAGAAAGTGGTTGGTTACTCCCATGACATTCACACCACTACTGGACCAGTGACCATGTCTCGCCAAGTTGGAAATTATTATAGCTCACAGGGTGCATGGTTCAGTAAGGTTGATGACTATTTTTCTCCTTCAGTAGCCTGTATAGCACCTCCCAGTACTATGAAAGCTAACCAGTCGGAATGAAGCTTCAAGGTCAGTACTAGTTGATTTATCCATGTTCTAATTCAAGCATGTAGTATCTTCAGCAATAGGGCCTTACCATCAAGTTCTGGAGAATAACCAAGAGCACAGGCAATAACCTGTCATGTTTGGGGGGGTCTGTTGGATCCCACCGGCCAAAATCTCCAAAAGAGGCAGCTCATTCTAGACCTGGGCTCTTTCTTTGTTATCTGGTGTGGTGTCTAGTAGGGGCATTGTTGCCCCATTATCTGGTAACTCCATTTAATATATATATATGTACATATATATATATATTATGAAGCTTCTACGTAGACTTTCGTATGACATTTTCAAAAGGTCTTTGGTGTTAGCTAGCCCTCCCCAACCCCGCCCTCCCACCCACTACCCCACTGAACTGTTCTTGGTCCATTGTTCCTCTTTTCCCCTTAATACCCTCCTATGAAAGCCACCCCCATAGGGCCTTGCTAGTTTCCTCACCTCTGTGGATGTTCCAAATGAAGCAATATCTAAACTTTTTAAGATAGCATTCACAAATGAAAAGAAAACTGTGACATTTGTCTTTCTGGGTCTGAGTTACCTCACTCTGAATGATTATTTCTATTTACCTGTTTTATCTATGAATAACAAAGGTCCCATATCTTATGATTTATCTATTTACCTGTAAAGTTCACTCTTTTCTTAACAGCTAAATAAGATTCCATGGTGTAAATGTACCACATTTCATTATCCATTCATCAAATTACGGGCATCTAGGCTATTCACATTTCCTGGTTTTTATAAATACAGCAACAATGAACATGGGTGAGTAAGTACCTCTGTAGTAGGATAGTAAGATGTAGTGTTCTCTGGGTATAGGTTGGACTTATACTTAATAGGGCTAAACACACACACACACACACACACACACACACACACACACGTAAAGCCTATAAAAGCATACTAACTCAATTTGCTAAAATCTCAACAGTTTCCCTTTTAAGAAAAGAAGCAAAAGCCACACTAAGAATACACATTTAAGTGTCCAGCAGACCTGAGTTAAATCTCATTCTATGACCTACTATCGGGGTGACTTTGAGAAAATTTCTCATTTCTTTAACTATAAAATGGGTCTGCCATGAGGATTACTATGCATATAGAAGACCTTAGGTCATGCATGGACAGCAGTGGGAAGAGCCAGGGTTAGCAGTAAACGCCTTCAGAACCATTAGTATCATCAGTGTCATAACAGGAAAGTACTGCATATCACGAATTTAGGAAGAAAAGGTCCCAGTTGCATGAAGAATCTCCTGGATTTTATTCCCTGGTTTCATCATGTTGGTCAAATGCACTGACCTTTCTTTCTTTAGGATCCTCAACAATCAAAGAAAGATCCAGGTGTAAACATGAAATTGCTCAGGGAGGATACTAACACATCTGGCCAAGTCTTTCAACCACATGGTTGAGACAGAAAGGGTTTCTCAGCTGAATATTCAATTACCAACAAAACTCTACACTTGAGGATCTTCTTTATAAATACCTACATATAGATCTTCTATATAGATATAGGATCTTCTATAAACTCTAAATTGCTCACTGGCTAACAAGAGGCCTAAGGGACCTACTAAGTATATTTCTTTCTAGAAGTCACAGCAGAGAGTTTCCACTTCTCAGGTCTCCCAAAGTGTGGAGGAACAGAATACATAAACCAAGGTGAGACTTTGTGGGAGGTCATTTATATGAAGTGCCAGCGTCAATCACCAACCCCAAGTTCATGGACATTAGCATCTAGAGCTGAAAAGAGTACTCTGCCACCAGAGGCTTGAAAAACTCAGCAGGATCAAGTCCTCCTCAATTTCATCTCCTCCAGAACATGGGTAGCACCTCCCAGCACTATGAAAGCTATCGAAGACTAAAACGAAATGATATGAGGCATGCATGTGTGTACATTTGCACATCTGTGCACCAGCAGCAAAAGCAGGGATGAGGACTGTGAGACATGCCCCACACCTGACTCTGCCTGTCATGTCAAGTATGCCCCCATCTTATACAAGTTAGTTCATCTATGCTGAAAAAGAAACAATGCAATGCAGTGAACTTCATAGTATCAGAACTCATCTCCAGGAAGATGCAAGTAAATAGAAATTTCCATTTTCTACAAGCTTCTTTTCTTGGCTTTAAAATGAGTAACAGAGATTGGCATTTGGGTCAGGATTTTTTGTTTGTTTGTTTTTTCCTCCTTTGGCTAATCAATCTTTAGCAATTCTTTTTATAAATAGCAATTACAATATAATTACATTGTAAGACCAAGTAATGATTGACAAATTATGCCTGGCAAGTAAAAGAAGCCATGCTCAGATAACAAACTTGCTGGATAAAAGAGTAGATAATGGTAGATAATGGGTCACTAGTTTATCATATGTCTATCTCCATCTCCATATTGTAGATGTGCTTGTGTAGCTATATAGGGATAGGTAACAAAGGAACTCCAGAATTGTATCTGCATGTACATATGTGTGTTTAAGCACATATTTGTGTGTGTGTGTATGTGTGTGTAAGGTTGAGCTATCTATACACATACATACACACACACACACATATATATATATATAAAGAGAGAGAGTCCTACATACAAGTTGCATATGTGTTCACCTATGTACATGTACCAGCATTGAACAATTCATGCATATGGACAATATGTGTGTGTTCTTATGAAGTTTCATCCTCACAAATAATTGTCTCATGAGCCCTGTCTGTGCTGACATACGGTCTTGTTTTTAGGAAATATGTTTTCCATTTGTATGGTTTATTATTCCCTGGTTGTTTCTTTCTTCAAATAAAGAAACCTTTCCCTCCACATCACCTGCCATCACTTAGAAAGACCAAGCCTCCCCAGCATACTTGGAGGACCATGACTCTCACCATTCTGTTCTGTGAATCTCCCAGAGTAGCCTGTCCCAGTCTTCAGTGACTATCACTATGAATGCCAAAGCCTTTCTCCCTAGAGCCTCTCTCTGCCTAGTAGAGGAGAAATTTGGTGGGAAGGCTCATGCAGGCAGCCTCTATGGGACAGGCAACATCTGGATCTAATAGTGCCTTATAACAAAGTACCTCTGTAGCCTGAGATCAAATTATATCCCCTATATTCATGGTGGAAGTCATTTGTCTCCCTACATTACAGTCTCTTAAGAGGGTATGGATTTAAATTCTGTCTTTTCTACAAACATAGCCCTGATGCCCTTGAGAAAATGTGGGAGACTCTCCATCTGTGAATGGACTGTGTCCTCTACATGCCCACTCTTCTGGGGCCAGATGTGCCCTTGGCCTTCCTATAGTCATTCATCTTTCTTTCACCTGGAGCATAGGAGAGAGTGTTCTCAAAGGGAAGAATGACTTTGCTGCCCACAGCACTGACACTTCCTCCCCAGTCATACTCTAAATGAGGTCAACAGCTTCTCTTCGTATGTGCAAGGTGCTGCCCTTAAGATGCCTTCACCATCCTGTCTGTCCTCTCAAATTTCCACTAGGACCTTCCTTCACATCTCTCAAACTCTGCCTAGTTTCCATGCCCGTGGAGCCCAGAATCCTGAATTATCCTTTTCTGTTCTTATTAATCCTCACCAGTCTTCTAAGACCTGTCTTTAGAGGTAAAGGGCATAATATTTTAGTTGGTTATGTATTTCCTAGCTAAAGAGTTATCCCTTATCAAGAAGAAAATCAGTAGAAGGCAAAGAGATTCCAAGAATTCACTACAGACTGAAGAACAGATGGTAAGGTGATACTTCAGACTGCCTATGTCATCTCATATACATAATCACCAACCCCACACCAGCAAAGCCAAATGAGATCAAAGACCCTTGAGAAGCACCTCTCTGAAAAGACAAGTGTCTCTCAGAAGCACACATGGAGACTCTTCCACTCCCAAATAGAATATGGGTGTCCATGCCATGCAGCAAAGTTGTCTAGCAGACAAACAGCACTCTAGGGCCCAGTAAGCCTCCTGTGCTTCCCTGGGGCACAACCAAGGAGCCAGAAAGCATGGAGCTCCGAGGCCAAGTAATCAAAAACACTTTTGGCAGGAATTCAAGGGCCATGGGGAAGCTAATTCAGACCCTTCTTGGCTGACTTGAGTCTGGAAGGAACAGAGAAAGAACAAGAAAATTATGTAGTGAATTGTCAGAAAGCAGGAAAGACCCAAGGCCTTGGTCTTAATCATGTTCCATGTGAGGAAGTTCTGGCATGGCATATGTCTGAGACCTGCCAAGCCCTGAGTAATGGGAACAAACAAAGGAGGAAGGCGAGGGAGGGCTAAGGGCGACTGGTGGGGAGAGGGGAGTCAGGCTGTATCCAGGTGGTGCCAAACATCTGGGTAAACTGTAAAATGTTTAAGCTAATGGCTGGCCATTTTGTCTATAGAGCAGCAAGCATCTCATCTGAAGATGTCTAGGTCCTATGGTGATGATTTCACATTGTTTTGTTCTTCAGAATTTATGCAGCTGTTTGAATACTGCTTGAGGGGATAACCAAGCTTTATTTATTTCAAATGCCTCCACCCTCCTGCACTTAGTGTATGTTTGGTCCCTGGTAGGTACTCTGCAGGTGTTTCAGGAAGGGAATAGAAAAGGAAGGCACACACAGATGACCCTCAACGCCTTCATGAGAAGGTGGCCGAATACTTTATTGTCCAGACTAGAACAACCTTGAGGAGAGGAGGCGTGCTGCTACCGGCCCAGGAAAGCTGGTCCATGGTTTGATGTGGAGGAGTGAGGCACTCAGAAGGATGTGCTTTTATTGTTATTTTTCCCAGTTGCTATCAGTTCGACAAGCTTGGCGTACACAAGGCACAGCAGGAATGTCAGTGTGACTAGAATGGAAAGGAGGTAGAGGAAGAACACACAGCAGGCGAGTCCATGGGGATCTGGCCTCACTCCAGCTGGGGTGAGAAGACTGGGTGGGAGGGGCGACTTGAGTAAGTGATTCCATCTGAATTATGTTTCAAAAAACCTTCATAAAACAAAGGATAGGGTATAAGGATAGCCGTGTTAGCTTTCTGCTGTTACGACAAAATACCTGAGAAACTGACTGAAATGAGGAAGACTTTACTTTGACTCATAGTTTCAGGGGTTTCAATCCATGGTAACTTGTTTCCATTATTTCTGGTCCATGATGGGGCAGAACATCATGGAGGAGCATGTGGTAGAGAAAAGTTGCTCACCTCATGGTGGCAAAGAAGCAGAGAGAGTGAGAAAAAAGGAAGAAGGACAAAGTGTAGTCCCCAAGGCACACCCCCGAGGCTCCCCAACCCCTGCTCCATCTCCTACATTTGCATTACCTCACAACAGCTCTTGAAATTATGAACCCACTGATGGATTAACCCACTGAGAGTCCCATGGTCTAATCACTTCTGCAAGGTCCCACCTCTGAACACTACTGCACTGGGGACCAAGCATTCCCACATGTGCCTTTGGGAAACATTCCACACTTGAAGCACAACATTAGTATTAGGCCCTTGTAATTGTCCCCAACAGTATGGCAGCTTGGGTTGATGGATATTGGAAAGAATATCACAGAGGTCATGGTAAGAAGGAGCTGCTCTTAGAATAACTGGCCTAGGCCGAGTTGACAGTCTATGCTGTAGTAATGGACATGGGTCTAAAGTAAAGAGGGGCATCAGGAGTGACTGCTGACTGCTGTTACAGTTGGAGTCACTGGCTTGGCAGATGGTAGTGTCTTTCACCAACCTGGGAAAAGCAGAGGAGCTCAGTAGTATACGGGCATCTTCAGTAGCCTTTTTTTTACATAGAGTATAGCGCACTCTTGACTGCTTCCTTTTCTGTTTCTTCCCCCTGTTGATCCCATTCATGGCTCTTGCCACCATCTATAACTATTTATGTATTTATCAGGCTAATGACCATCTCTCTCTCTCACCATACTGCTGGCCCACTAAACACAGGGACTTTCTCTTTTACATATATATCTATCTATATAGATAGATATAGATATAGATATAGATATAGATATAGACAGATGATAGATAGATAGATAGATAGATAGATAGATATGTTTTTTAAATACTGAACTTTAGTTCTAGAACATCTTGTGTGAATAGCAAGCTAAGGGGAATTAAACAAGTAAGTCACTGGCTCTCTCTGATCCTCAGTTCTCATCATTACAAGCATTACAATTGAGTTCAGTTTCCACAATTCATGCAAAAAGAAAAGGCAAGATGCTCCCTGGAGGTCTAGTGGTTAGGATTCGGCGCTCTCACCACCGTGGTGGCCCAGGTTTGATCCTGCTCAGGGAAGCTTCTCTTCTTCCTCTGGGGCTAGAGAGATGCCTCAGTAGTTAAGAACATTTTCTGTTCTTCCAGAGGACTTGGGTTTGATTCCCAACACCCACAAGGAGGCTAAGAACTCTAGTTCGACGGGATCCAACACCCTCTTCTGGCCTCTGTAGGCATTTCATGCATGTAGTGTACTTACATACATGCAGGCAAAATACTTATACACATAAAATGAAACTAATAGTTTTTTAAGAAAAAAGCCACGTTTAGTGACACTGGCATATTTTGGAATCTCAGCATTGGGGAGGTAGAGCCAGGTGTCGCTGGGCTCACTGGACAACCAATGCAGCCTACTGGAAGAGTTTCAGGCTAGTGAGACACACTGTCAAAAAAAACGTTTTAAGTAGATAGCCCCTGAGGAACAGTACTCAAGGGTGTCCTCTGACTTCCACATGCATGAACACACACAAACATGCACATGCACACTTGCACACACAAAAACTAGCATACACACAAACATGCACACACACACACACACACACACACACAAAGTTCACTAGTAGTTAATAATCCACCTCAAGTGTTAGTGCTAAATTGGAATCTCAGGTTTATTTTTTACCAGTCGTGTGATCTTACACTTCTTTTTAATAATTCAAATTATCCACGCATAAAAATGGAGAAAATTAATTGGAGCTATTATTCAGAATTTCCGATGAGAAGTTCATGTAGTGTGCTCAGCACAGTGCCTGGAATACAAAAAGTACTCTGTGGCTGGCATCTATTATCTTCAACCTTTGTGGGTGAATTAGACATTTGGAAACAATCAAAGACCACCTGGACTGAAGCCTGGTGAATGAAATGGGTAAATAGTGTCTGTGCACCAAAGCAAGATGGGAAGATAATGCAGTATAAGTCATTGTCTTCTGTGGTCCACAAACCAGCTCTACAAAACAATTCTGAGAGAGAAGGAGGAAGAGAGGAGCTACTCACTACTTAAGCAATAGTACCCAGTGTGAGCACCTGGAAGCATCACACCCACTTGGCTGCGTGAGCTCTGGCATAGTCACTAGTCCCAAAGAGTCCCAGCAGTCGAGCCTCTTGGAGGTCATCCACAGTCCCTCCTGCTTTCTATCTCCCCTGAGTTGCTTTTCTGTCAAAGAGAAATAAATGCTGTCTGCGTATCTGGGTCAAGAACTCCAGGGAGAGCATGCTGAATACACTCTGTGAGGAGGAGATCACAGAGAGTGATACCCTAAACCAGACCACACAGTAACCTGAGTGTCATGAAGGTCTTGAAATCCAATCTGAGGAGCAGAGATCAGACATGGGATGACTTCTTTGTGGAATAGACTTTCTGGGGCACAAAGGGATGAGGCCAGACTATGTAGACCCAAGTGGACTGAACATATGAAGATCCCATCAGATTTCTGAATCCTTTGTCCTATATCCATCTCCTTCAGTGACTTGGAAAAGGGGGGTTAGGATATATGGGGATTCTGAGTGACACTCAGTCCTAGCTCCCTAAAAGATGCCGAGTACAGGGACTTCTCAAAGGTCAGGTATATTTTCCAAATTTTATTAGAAGCACAAGGAGGGGCCGAGGACACTTCTGTCCTTACTTTACAGAAGTTTCTGAGTCCCATAAAGAAGGATGTTGGGGGCCTGGAGAGATGGATCGGCAGTTAAGTGTACTTGCTGCTCTTGTAGAGGACCCAGGTTTGATTCCCAACACTCACACAGAAGCTAACAATCATCTGTAACTCCAGTTCCAAGGAATCCAACTCCCTTTTCCGGCCTTTGCACTGTGGGATGCGGGTGTACATACATACATGCAGGCAATACACTCAGACACAAAAACTAAAACTAATAAATAAAATATTTTTTTAAAAAAGAAGGATGTTGGTGTATCAGACACAGTTGGTGGCCCATTCATGTCCCCTAAGCTTTCCTTAGAGGTCTCCTGCTAAGAGTTCTACTCAGTAGTGGCTTCCTGTATCACAGTGCAAGGCTGTCCTCTGAACTCAGGAGCATGCTCAGCCCACAGGCAGAACACCAGATATACAAGAGTTGATAGCCCAGAAATGACCTTTATCTGACTAGGATAATTTAAGATGCTTCTTCAGTTTCTTGGGGAGGCAGGGGGGGGGCGGGGGGGGATCTCAGTTTGGGCCATAATGAAGCCTCAGTTATTCCCAAAGGCAAATCTTAGATATATTTGGTGTTCTGCCTGTGGGCTGAGCATGCTTCTGAGGTCAGACGACAGCCTTGTACCGTGATACAGAAAGCCACTACTGAGTAGAACTCTTAGCAGAAGACCCTGATCTTGGACTTATGAGGCTCCAGAACAATGACAAATAAATTTCTATTGCTTATAAATTATTCAGTCTATAATTTTTTATAGAAGCACAAATGGTCTAAGTCATAAAATTACAATAGCTTAAAGTTAATAAATATTTATCACATTCTAGTTACTATGCTTTTCTATTGACTGTGCTGTTGAGGTTATTAACTAAAACTGTGTTATATGCTAGAATATGTTCTCTCTATATATTATCTCTTTCTAATTCCTCATTCTGTGACTTCATACTGTTAGCTTGAAGTCACTGAGAGTACTGACACTGGAAATAAGCAAATGCTTTAAATGGGGGTTTGAGTTACTGCTTTTTCAAGTTAAAGTGGGTAAGAAAATGTTAGTAGATTAGGCTTTAATGTGTTGACTATAGCCCTTATATTGTGAATAGGGAAATATTCTAGTTGGTGGAAACTGTCATGTGATTGTGCCAAAAAGTCACTCTCATGATTGGGTGAAGCTTACAAGAGTTAAGAACGTTTGTGCTAGAGCATCAATATGAGGCTTCCTGACAGGTGAGTCAAAACTGGCCTTGCACTTCCTGGCCTTCCTGAACAATTTAGCCCTAAAGTCATTTGCTGGGACAGAGCATGGTAGTTCTGCAGTGGGGTGGGGACAGAGTTCAAGCCACGTGAGGAAGATGGCCCAGTAGAGGGCGGCACCAGAGATGGGAAATCAGTTATACACAATAAATGCTCTAAGAATCATCAAAGCAAGTTACCTTGCAGAGGAAAGAGAATTATAAATGCAGAGGAAAAGCTACTAAGGTTCCCACTGTTGGATTGGAATTGAAGACATTAATGTCAATTTACAGTTTCAAAAGAGAAATGGGGAATTGGGAGGGCCTAGAGCTGTGGTATCCCATTAGCAACAAATACACATAGAATCTAGATCTTAGCTTATAAATGCTATCTTCTACTAAAGACACCAGGGCTTCTTACAGAAATCCTTGATCTCAAGGCTTGAGGACACAACATACAATAAAAGCTTTGAGTATCTCGTTGTGTCAGAAAGCCCAGAAGCACTTAAGAGAATAGCGGATTTCATGTGAAGGGAATAAAAAAGCCAAAATGAGTGAGATTCCACTGGCCAACCCAGGCACAATTTAAACATCAAAGTAAGTAGTTAATAAAAATGTAAATTCATTCCATATAATAGGGATCAATAAGACTAAACTGAGACGAATAAGTAGATTAATAAACTAAATGTTAGATAAGAAATGAAATGCTTGCATGAATTATCAGTTACACAGTGGAAGAGAGTAACATTATCATGGAAAAGTCTTAATCACTTTTGTACACTTCATCAAGTGAACAAAGCACAGATATTGGTAGCACTTGATGGAAGTCACTGAAAGGACAAAATATGTCTTCTGTGACACCACTGTGAAAAACACATAGTCTGAAGATAGTCATGAGGAAACTTTATACAAACTTTAAACTGAGAGACATACTACAAAATAATTGGCATTTTGATATCAAGGGGATAGAAGTCAAGGTATTTCTGAACCTAAAGGAGGCCAAAGAGATCAGATCTCAGTTCAGCCAGGATTCTGAATCATGTCCTTTTGTTATTGGGACATTATTAGAACAACTGACACATACTGAATGGCATGTAAGGAGGAAATAACAGCAAGATGTCCATCAACATTGGTCATATTGTTTATGTAGGAAAATGTCTTTCTATCTATAGTATTCTAGGATGGCAGAGTACAGGCTAATACTTGCTCTCAAGAGGTTCCAGGAGGAAATTTCATCATATTGCTCTTCCAGGTTTTTTACCCTCATTTACACTGTTTCCTACTGTCCCCTTCTCTCAGGCCTCTTCTTCTTCCCCTCTCTCTCCCTGGTTCCTTTCCATTTTTCTGCCTCCTGCAGTTATATCAAGATATATACTCACATCTATGGAACTGAAGTCGGGGTTTGCAAATGAGAGACAACATGTATAGCTTGTTTCCCAGAGTCTAGGTCACCTCACTTAGTATACAGTTTCTAGACTCAACTAGTCACCTGTAAATTTCATGCTTTTGCCTTTCTTTACCAATCTATAGAACTCCATTGATGCTATTTAAACAATACCTAGGAAATAGAAACAACTTAAATTTCCCTCAATGAATAATGAAAATATGATACATTCGAATCTAATTTGTGCTGACCATTTATTCTGGAGTATGTGGCCATCCACTGGAGTGTGTTTGACCTGTCAGGGTCCACAGTCTTAAACAAAACTGACTCTCCTTCTCCCAGTAGTTATTAACTGCCAATAGCTCCTCAGAGGTGGAACATTTGGCCAACTATCCTTCTCCATACGGGGGTTTTGTCTGGCTTCAGCTTGCAGTCTCATGGATGCTGCCACAACCACTGTGAGTTGATATATATAACTTCCCTCGTGAATGCCCAGAACACTGTTTCCTTGTGGTCATCCACCACCTCTGGCTCTTACAGCCTTTCTAGCCATCTTCTGCAATGACCTTTGATTCCTGAGAGGACAGAGTGTGATGTAGGTATCCTATTTAGGGCTGAGAATTCCATAGTGTCTTATTCTCTGCATCCTGACCAGCTGAGGGTCTCTTGTATTAATTATTTTCTACTACCAAAAGAAGTTTCTTTGATAAGGGATGAGAGATACACTCATTTATGAGTATAATAATAAGCCATTAGAGATTGGTTTAATACTATGTCCATTTAGCCTACTGACAGTAAAAGACTCTCTCCCAGAGCATACTACCTGTCTACCCACAAATTCTTAGCCCAAATAATGGTGCCAGGTATGGTTTTAATCTTGTAGATCAGGTCTTAAATTCAATCAGAAAGTGACTTGTCACTCCCATAACATTTGTTCCACTATTACACCACTGGGCATGTTTTCTTCCAGGAGAGTCACTGCTGTAGCTCACAGGGTTCACAACTGGGTAAGACTGACGATTACTTTTCATCTCCAGTGGTGTGTATAGCACCCTCCAGCACTATGAAAGCTAGATATGAATCTTCAAGGTCAGTACCAACATGATTTCTCCATGTTCTATGACTCAAGTATGTGGCGTCTTCAGCAATATGGTCTTACCATCGAGTTTCGAAGGGTAACCAATACAATGGCTTATAATCAATAGCAAAAGAAGCTCCATGAACTCATGGAGATTAAACTACACACTTCTGAATGGGTCGAAGAAGAAATTAAGAAAGAAATAAACCTATCTAACAAACATACAGTACACCACTTATCAAAGAAGTTTCTTTTTGCAACAGATAGAGGCTATAGCAGAATTCCACAACTGGTAAAACACAGAATATACATCTGAGATGCCAAGTCCTAGACACATCTAAGTTGAACCTCTGCACTTAAGGGTCATAGAACCCTCAACTCTCACCAGTGTAGCCTCCTTAAACAACACAGTGCTGTGCACACAGAAGGCAACAACTGGCCAAGTTTTATAGAATAAGAGACTGCAGTGTGTATCTCTGGATAGGACTCCTATACTCGTATATTGAACTTCACCCACCCATGGCTCAGGGATTATTCCAGAAGAGGGGGCAGAAAAATTGTAAGAGCCAAGATTGGTTCATGAACTTAGGGGAGCAGAGGCTTTCAGGTCACTGGAACCTTGTACATGTGAATTTGTGGCAATAGTGGCATCAAACACAGGACCCACACCACCTCAAATTAGACAAGGGTCTAGAGTAGAGCAATGGAAATTGGTGGCAGGCCAGACCTTAACTGAGAACTACTGGAGACTGATTACTACTGGGAGAGGGAAAGTATGCCTTACAATCTCTAGATAGCCTGACCAGACTCCAGTGGATAAATTTGCACTAAAGGACATCGGGCACAAATGCTTGGCTGGATAGGACTTAACACGTATGATGGAACACATGAGGTCCAGGGGGAGTTGGGGATATGGAAGAGCGGGGCCTAAATTTGATTAGGAATTGTGGTATAAAACTCAATAAAAAACATTAAAAATACATTATATGAATCTCTCAGAAGAATTAATAAAAATATTATAAGCATTAAAAAAATTCCTGCCGCCTTGATTTCCATGGAAAGGTGGGCTGTAACCTAGAATTGTAAGCCACATATAACCTTTTTTCCTGTAAAGTTGCTCTTGCCAGGTATTTTATCACAGCAACAGGAAACAAATCTAAGATACTCTCCCACCCCAAATATGTACCCAGTTTTTAAAAATAAAGATATAGTAAACATTTGTTGACATTACTTAACTTTATAATAATATAGAGTTTATACTCTCACCTAACCATGTGCTCTTTTCACAGAGCTCTGTGGGAACTTTCCAACTGAACTAAGACATAAGGTCCTAACATATCATCCACCATTAGTTATGTAATAGTCAGATCTTTTTTATAATTTATGCATTTTTCTCTACATCTTATGCACCATAATACTTCTATATAATAGAAAACAATTAAGTCAGAAAATGTGATATTACCACAAGAAGTTTTTCTCTTGTTTAACACTTGAATTTGTTAACAAGAACCTGCTTAACAATGAGTAAACTCTTAAACTGTATAGATCATACATAGAATAAGTTGGGGGGAAATTATTTCATTTGCTATATTAATAAAGGTAAATGTTTATTATTTTTTTTAAAGAAAGACAGAAAGAAATACTGGCACTCCTGGAGTTTCTTTCCATGTTGCTGGTATGCCCACAAGCAGAGTGAACATTCCTAAAAGTTGCCGGACTTTCTGCAAGAAATGTGGCAAGTGCCAGCCTGACACAGTATAAGAAGAGCAAGGGTCCTCTGCATGCCCAGGGAAAGCGGTATTATGACAGGAAACAGAGTGACTATGGTGGACAGCTAAGCCTATTTTCTTCAAAAAGGCTAAAACTGCAAAGAATCAACTGCAGATCTAAGAGAATGCTGGCTATTAAGAGAGGCGAGCATCGTGAACTGGGAGGTGATATGAAGAGAAAGGGCCAAGTGGTCCAGTTCTAAGCTGATTTTGTAATGAAGGCAATAAAATCATGAGTCACTTCTTCAAAAAGTACTCCTGGAACTAAATGAAAAGGATAATACAACACAACAAAACTTCTGGAACACTTTAAAAGCACTTCTAACAGGGACTAAAAAAATTAAGAGAGCACAAATAGATGACTTAACAGTGCAACTCAAGGCTCTGGAAATGCAAGAAGAAATGAAACCCAAACCCAGCAGATGAGAATAAATAGCAAAATCAGAGCAAAAAGTAATGAAATAGAAACAAAACAGTACAAAGAACCAATGAACCTAAGAACTGGTTTTTTGAAAATACAAATAGATAGGCAGACCCTTAGTCCAAAACCAAAAGAAAGAAAAAGCAAATCCAAATCAACAGAATCAAAGATAAAAGGGAAACATCACAACAGACACCAAAAAGATCAGAACATTATATGGGAATAATTTTAAAACCTATATTCTATTAAGTTTGAAAACATAAGAGAAGTTAATGAATATCTAAATCCAAGGAAACCACCGAAGTAAACCAAGAAGATATCAACAGCTTAAACAGACCAGTAACAAATAAGGAAATTGAAACACTAATACAAAACTTAAAAAAGCCTAAGCTCAGATGGATTCACAGCAGAATTCTACCAGACACTTAAAGAAGATATATAACCAATACTATTTATATTATTCAAAAAGATAGAAACAGAAGGAGAACTTCTGAACTCCTTCAATGAAGCCAGCATCACTCTAATACAAAAACCAGGTAAAGACGCAACCAAAAAAGAAAATTATATACCCACACCCATATCCTTAATCAATATACATGCAAAATTTTTCAGCAAAATACCTGCAAACCGCATACAGACAGACATCAAAAAGATCATCCACCATGATTAAGTCGGGTTTATTCCAGAGATGCAGGGATGGTTCCGTATATGTAAGTCAATAAATGTTATAAATCATAGAAATGGACTCAAAGACAAAAAACACATGGTCATCTCAATAAATGAAGAAAAGACCTTTGACAAAATTCAACATGCATTTATGTTAAAAGTCCTAGAGGAACTGGGTTTAAGGAATATAATTCAGCGTTATTAAAGCTATATCCAACAAACCCACAGCCAACATTATCCTAAATAAGAAAAACTGGAAGCATTCCCATTACAATCAAGAACTAGAAAAGGCTGTTGACTATCTTAACTCCTTTTGAATATAGTGCTTGAAACTCTTGCAAAATCAATAAGACAAAAGAAGGAAGTTAAAGGAGTACTAATTGGAAGAGGTCAAATTATCTGTATTTGAAGATTATAGTATGAAATAATATGATTGATATAGAGAAGATCCCAAAAATTCCATCAGAAAACTCCTAGAAATGATCAATGCTTTCAGCAATGTGGCAGGTTACAAAATTAATCCATAAAAATCATTAGCCTTTCTATATAGCAATAACAAGCAATCAGCGAAAGAGTACATGGAAACCTTCTCATTCACAACAGCCTCAAAATAATATCTAGGAATAAATTTAACCAAAGACATTAAAGATCTCTAGAACGAAAATTTTAAAACTTTGAAGAAAGTGATTGATGAGGACACCATAAGATGAAAGGACCTCCCATGCTCTTGGATTGGAAGAACTGATATTGTGAAAATTACCATCTTACCAAAAGCCATCTATAAATCCAATGCAATCCCAGTCAAAATCCCCATGACATTCTTCACAGAATTAGAAAAAATCCTAAAATTCATATGGAATTACAAAAGGCCCCAGATAGTAAAAGGAATCCTGAACAAAGATCAATGCAGGGGGGATGATCATACTAGATCTCAAACTATATAACATAGCTGTAGTCATAAAACAGCATGGTGCTGGCACACACTGACACACAGATCAATGGAACATAACTGAAGACCAAAACATGAGTGCATGCAATTTCAGTCATCCGATATTTGACAAAGGTGCCAAGAGGCACCTGGAGGAAAGAAGAATCTTCAACAAATGGTGCTGGCAAAGTGGATCTCCACATGTAGAAAAATGAAAGTAGATCTTTATCTTTCACCTTGCACATAAGCACATAAGTCGATTCCAAATGGAACAAAGACCTCATTGTGTATCCTGAAATTCTGAAACTGTTAGAAGAAAACATAGGCAGTACCCTCCAAGATTTAGTTTTAGGAAATACTTTCTAACTCAGACATCAGCTTCACAGGAATTAAAAACAACAATCAATAAGTGGGACCTCATTAAACCAAAAAGCTTCTGAATAGCAAAATAAACATCCAAGGAAGTAAAGAGAAAACACACAGAGTGGGAAAAAAATTTTCACCAACCACACATTTGACAGAGGTTTAATATCCAGAATATACAAAGAACTCAAAAAACAAAGAATCACTAAATCAAATGACCCAATTAAAAGCTGGGCTATGGATCTGAACAGAGATTTCTAAAAAAGAAGAAATAAAGATGGCTAAGGAACACCTTAAAAAGTGTTAAACATCCTTGGTAATTGAGGAAATGCATGTCAAAACCACTCTAAGATTTCATCTTACCCCAGTAAGACTGGGTAAGATCAAGAGAACATATCATACCAAATGCTGGAGAGGATGCGGAGAAAAAGGAATGCTCATTTACTGCTCATGGGATTGCAACTCATGCAACCACTATGGAAAGCAGTGTGGAGAACTCTTAAAAACCTAAAAATGAACCCACCATATGATCAGGTTATACCACTCTTTGGTATATACCCAAAGGACTCATCCTATTGCAGAGGTACTTATACATCCATGTTTGTTGCTCTCTTTAAACAATAGCTAAGAGATGGAAGCAACCTAAGTATCATTCAACTGAGGAGTGGATAATGAAGATGTGGTACACTTACACAATGGGGTTCTACTCAGCAGTAAAGAAAGATGAAATCATGAACTTTGCAGGTAAATGGATGTAACTAGAAACTGTTCCACGAAGTGAAGTAACAAACTCAGAAAAACACATGACATATGTTCTGCCTCATATGTGGATATCAGCACCAAGCTCTTATATTTGAGTATATATCCTGATGTAACTGCAGGAACCAGGAACATAGAAAGCAACCAGAAAGGGGAAGGGGAGGAAGGAGGCCGAGAGAGGGTAACAGTAGTGGGAAGGTGTTACCGAGGGGGACATGGGTAAGCTGCGGTGTTTACACGGGAGGGCAAAGGGACAGTTATACAGGGAACCGTGGGGAGAAGGAAAAGGCGCTCAAAAGAGGGGACCGTAGGAGATGGGTATCACCAAGGGCGAAATGAGGTCCTTCAATCAGGGAAGTATATGGTGTGTTAGACAGGGAGAAGGAGAAGACAAATAACTAATGCTTAGCTTGTGTGAAAACCCAGAGGGAAATATATTAGTTCAAAAGCCTACTGAAAAGTATACATACAATATCTGTGCATGCGTGCATGCGTATAGCTGAAACAAGAAACAGTGCCAGACAGGAGAAACCTCCCTTCAAGATGCTGGCCAGGGTGGTTCAAGAGACTCCCAAAATTACACAGGCTATTTCCACAGTGCTTGATTGCTCCCAGAAGTCGAAGATAGGACCCTATTGCTGAAGGTAGAACATGCTTCGGACACAGAACTTGGAGAAATGGAACCAAAACTGACCTGAAAGCCCCTCCATGAAGGCTAGTTCTCATAATTTTGGAGGACACTATGCAAGCTGCTAAAGAAGAAAATCAATCAATCGTCTAACTCCAGTTTTAAGGCTTAATAACCACAACAATGACCAGAACAGCAAACTACATCGGGGCAATAGTGGTACTTTTATCCTGGGGGTGATCAATAGCTACCTAACTGGACTTAAAGCCCACTCAACGTGAGGGAACTATTGTATGACACTGTAAACATAACGAAATACACATGGCTGGAAAGGTCATAGATCTTAGAGAAAACCATAAGGCTGTCACATCTCTAGACAAATATAATTTCTTACTATATGCTAAATATGGATCCTTGTATTTGCAGATAAGTATGCCAGTCACCACTTATCAAAGGAGCTTCTTTTGCAACAGACAGAAATTATTACAGAGTTCCACAACTGGTCACACACAGAAATTAAGTGGCCTTGAAATGCCCAACACTAAGTAACTTATGTGGAAACTCTACACATAAGGCCCATGGAACATAGTGGAACAAGGGGTAGAGAGAATACTAATGCATCTCTTCACTCTCATCAGTAAGACTTCCTCATGCAACGGAGGGCAATGAACACAAAAGGCTATAAATGGCCAAAGTGTATAAGTGTATAAGAATCTGAAGAGTGTGGGTCCATGGACAGGCGTCTTATGTTACACTCCACCCATCCAGTTCTTAGGGACCATTTTGGAAGAGTGAGCAAATAGAATATAAGAGCCAAAGGAGATGGTACATGACCATATGGAAACAGAGTTTTGTGGGCTCCTGGGACCTTGATCATATGAGACTACAGCAATGATGTCAGCATGCACAAGACCCATGCAAATCAGACAAAACAGCATAGAACTGAGGACATGAGCAGCAGGCTCAATCTTAGCCAAAGAACTATTGGCAGCTGATTAATGCTGGGTAAGCGGGAGCTGATCCTCTTTAAGGGAATGACTCTAGATATGCTGACGAGACCCTAGTGAATGAACTTGCACTGTGGAAAGTCTGGGTACACTAACTTGACTCAACAGACCTTAACATAAATGACAGAATGATTGAAATCTGGTGAGGGGCGGTTATGGAAGGGTACAAAAGGGAGAGTGGTTATAAAGATGATTAAGATGTTTTGTATGAAATACACAAAAAAATTAATAAAAAATACACAATAGAAATGTTGAACATCTTTAGTCATCGGGGAAATAAAAATTAAAACCGCTTTAAGATTTCATCTTATCCCTCTCAGAATGGCAAAGATTCAATAAACAATGGCAAATATTGGTGAGGATGTGGAGAAAGGGAACCTGTTATCCACTACTAGTGGGAGTGCAAGGAGATTCCTCAAAAAGCTTGAAATTGATCTACTATATGATCCAGCCATACCATTTTCTATACTCTATACTCTATACTCTAAAAATACCTATTCAGCCATGTTCATTGCTGCCCTTTTCATAATAGCCAGGAACTGGAAACAACCTAGATGTCTATCAAATGATGACAATGTACACAATGAAATATTATTCAATTATTTAAAAAATGAAATTAGAAATTCTCAGGTAAATGGATGGAACTGGAAATACTCATCTTGAATGAGTTAAGCCTCTGAAAGACAAATATCACATGCTCTTTCTCATAACTGGGCACATGTTCTTTCTCACAACTGGACGCTAGCTTTGAAATCTTACATATGTATGTTTCAATTTGAAAATTCCAAGAGGTCAAGATACTTATAAATAGCCATGGGAAGGTAGGGCAATGCTTCCCGGGAGAGATGATAGAATTCAGTGACATGAAGGGGAGAAAGGGTTCATTAGACTAAGAGAAGTCAGATGGGATGGGGAATGGAGGACAAGGCAGAGGAGGGAGTTTAAACCTTTAGAAAATTTCATATGACTGGAGAGATGGCGCAGTAGTTAAGAGTCCTGGCTGTTCTTGCGGAAGGCCTGGGTTTGAATCCCAGCACCCACACATCAGCTAACAACCATCCATAACTCCAGTTCCAGTGGATCTGATGCCCTTTTCTGTCCTCTGCAGGCACTATATGACACAGATGTACATAAACACACACAGGCATAAAACTCATATGCATAAAATAAAGGTTAAAAAAAAAAGAAAAAGTCATATGGAACCCACCACTATAGAATTTTCTTTAAAGATCATAAAAACAGATGCAAAGGAATTTTCCTATAGCATAGGGATATTGCCCTTTGTAGACATCATAGGCTAATAGAAAACAAACAAACAAAACTCAATGCCAGAAATTGTCTCCCTCTCAAGAAAGGGTCCCACGGACCCTCAAACAATACTGACCATTGCCCCTGCTTCTGGTTACCCACCAGAACTGAATGGTAGGACCATATTGCTAAAGACACTACATATATGAGCTGTATAACAAACAAGTGGAAGTCAAGCTAGTATTGACTTTAGAGTCTCACTTCTATTGTTTAGTGTTCATAGTGCTGGAGGGAGCCATGTAAGCTACTGGAAGGAAAAAAACGAATCACCAACCTTACCCAGTTGTGAATCTTGTTAACTACAATAAAGAGCAACTGTGGTACAAATATGGCAGTAACCAATCACTCTTTATTTGATTTAAGGTCCGCTTCCTAGGATAGAGCTCATACCTGACATTGGTATCAGGCTTAGGAACCTGAGGTTAAACAGGTCCCAGGACATAGAACCTTATACTAGTTTTACTACTAAATAGTTATCGTATTAAACTGACTCTTAATGACTTATTGTTTTACCCATAGATTAATGCATCTCCCGAATCTTATGCAACAGATGGTTATTAATACAGAAATCCACAACTGGCTAACAACTGGCTAACTCTCTAACAGAGAACAAGAAGCTGCAGAGAGCTTATTCCTGAATAGGACACTATACCAAACTTCTGCTCCCCCAAATTCTCAGGGATCATTGTGGAAGAGGGGTCAGAAGATTAGCAGAGCTGGAGATGCTGGATGACCACAAGGAAACAAAGTTTTCCAGACAGCTGAGTCTTGCAAGCTCAAATCAGACAAAAATCCCAGCATAGACATGGGGAAGTGGGTAAGAAGCGTCAGTGACACCTAAGGAAATTGTGTCAAGTGATGGCTGCTGGGAGGGGTAAAGACAGTCTCTTTCAAGCATGGGGCTCATGGGACCCTTGGTATGTTAACCAGGCTCCAACGAATGGACATACACCTAAGGATATTTGGCGATACAAATTAGTCTCTATAGACCTTATTAGATACATAGAGTGCATTAAATTGGGCAGGGAGCAAAAAGGAGAAGCGGAGGTAGGAGAAGGGATCTAAATACCATCAAATTATACTGTATGAAAATTGCAAAAATTCAATAAAAGGAAAAAACATCTCTATCACACCCCTCCTCAAGACTTCCATTGTGGAAGAGCCAGAGAGTGGGGAGAAAGGATGAAGTGACAGTCTTCTGGACATGACAAACCACTGTGCTCATGAACTCACAGTAGCTGCGGTTGCCTGAACAAGACAAGTCAATCAATATTCTGGCATAGAGTGGGAAGGGGTTCATGAGCCCCCACCCTTAACTGAGGAGCAATGGATGGCTGATGGCTTCTGAGGGAGACTCGGTTTTCTTTAAGGGTGTGGTCCCTGGTATACTGACACTGAGTTTTGGGAGGTTTGCTACATACGGTTATTCTGATAATAGATACTGATTACCACTGCCCTTCCCCAATCTATATTGCAATAACTTAAATTATGTGAAAACAACCAGTCAAAGATACACTACAGGGTGTTGTGTCTAGGGCTCTACTTTATGGTTCACCACTGCATCCCTTTGCACAACACAGGAGCAGCCTAGGGGTTCAGTTATCTGTGCTGGAAGAAGGAAACATTTGGTTGTAACAGATCCTGAGCTTTCCTACTTTCACAGAACCATTAACTTCCAGAGTTTTCAAAAAAGTAGAACTGACCCATTGCTCTCATTTACTTTCACTTATTTTCCCTTTCCAAGTCAGTGCACATAAACCACACATAAAAAAGTATTTTTGCAGAGGCTTCCCCAAACACTGGGATGCCTCTGCCCATCCTGTGAAGCCATCTCTTTCTAGCTGCCAGGCTGCTTCTGCAAGAGCTCAAGAGCAGCCAGCTACAGTAGCTAGTGTAAAAGCTAATCTTAGAAAACACGCATCACTTCTCCAACCCCATAATTAAGACCAGAAATCCGTAACTTAGACATTCATAAAACTGGGGCTTCCAAGTGCCAGTTTTGCTTAGAGCTCTCTAGAAGGGGGAAGGCCTATATCTCGATGGGAGAACAGTGGGGTCTAGATGGGCAATGAGCAAGGGAGACAGGCCCAACCTGGTACTTTCCAAGGCTTTCTGTCTTTCTAGACTCACAGCTCAGTCCTTCTCTGTCAAGTGCCAGGGATGGGCAGTCTCTAGCAAATCTACAACAGAGGAATCAACTTCCCTGAGTGGCTCTTTGGAGTTTTGTTTTTATTAATGTCTTCAGTGGCCAGTTATAAACAAGAACTTCTGTAAGGATATTTCTATTTCACCCACTTTATCTTACACAGATGGGGCCAGTTTTAACCAATGACTTCCACTCCTGATACTTGGATTCAAGTTAGAGACAGTTATTAAACTTATTTAGACTGTGCTTATTACTGAGTCCTGATTTATTAACGTGTTTATTTAGACATGGCCATAACCAGCAGTGGAAGGTACATTCTCTCCTTCTCAGAATGCAGGCTTGACGTCCGACTCCAGACTATGTAGTTCGCCTGGATGAAGTGCTGATTGGCAGGTTATCCTTGAATACACTTTAGGAGTCTGTCTCTTTGATATCGCCAGGAGGGTAGAACTGCCACATCCACATATGTCTTCAATTGCTGAGATATTCATTTCCCTGCCTCTTACCATGGAGCTTTTTTCAATCTATTTAATACTAAGAAGGAGCCAGGTTGCTATTTTGGATTTAACTATGAAATATTTGTTGAGTTCTAATTTACCCAGAGCTATTTGAAACCCTGGGGCTTTAAGAATTTGATTGCCTTTATAAAAAAAAATGGGCTCAGAAATTGATCACATAATAGGAGGAAGGATAGAGGCCACCTTGATTTGAGGAATCTGCTCACCAAGGCTCTTGGATTAGAAGCATCCGGAGGACAAGAAGAGAAACTTTAGAGATATTCACTCATTTCTATTCATGGAACATGCACACTGAACAGCAACCTAGAGACCCTGTACCACAAACTCGCCTTTTATATGAAGAAGTTAAGTGACTTACCCAAGGTCACACAACTAGATAGAAGCAGAATCTAGGTTGATTTCCTTCACTTGTTAAAATTCCAGCCAAGTGACCATGAATAGTATCTAGTAAGAGCTCAGGACTGAGTGACACCAGAGTCAGAGCACAACATGTCATATGTCGGTGGCTCTACTCAGGTCCAAGCTCAGTGCATTCACATCAGTAATGGCTCTCAATGTACACTGGCTCTTCAAAGTGAAGAATCCATGATCCACAGCATAGCTTCTCCACTGTAGCCTGGTTGGAACTGTTCTATTGGCATATATCCATTGATGAAGACAACTCATTCAAGTGCATCATGCACTTTGACCCTAGTCACTCCACCATGCCCTCCTGCTCTTGCCCCACTCTCTTCCCCTCCTGTTAGTCTCCTACATTTCCTCAGCCTCATGTCTGCTTTTATGTCATATATAAATGGTTTTATGTATTCACATAAAGTCTAAGATCCACAGATGTGACATTTGTCTTTCTAAGTCTGCTTTATTTCACTTAATATGATGATCTGCAGTTGTAACCATTTTCCAGTGACATATAACTTCATTCTTCTTTATGGCTGAATAAGACTCCACTGTGTATATAGGCCACATTTCTTCATCCATTCATTAACTCTACATAACAGAGACAGACAGAGAGAGAGAGGAGAGAGAGAGAGAGAGAGAGAGAGAGAGAGAGAGAATCCAATCAATAAAAGGTCAATAAGATGAACAGATAGCTCTTCAAAAGTTAAGTACAAAAGGTCAATAAGGATGTAAAAAAAAGTTGAACATTCACAACCATTAAGAAAAGTCAAATTTAAACTACATTACATTCTATCTTACCCCAGTCAAAACAGCTATCACAAAAAAAGAAAATAACAGCAAAGTTTGGTGAGGATGGTGGTAGAGGAGCTCTTATCCACTGCTAGATGAGAGCAATGTAAATTACTCCAGCATCTGTTAACACTTTAATCACAGGATCTTCAGTCTCTGCCCACCAGATGCCAGTAGCTTCTAGGTGATTCTCCAGACATTACCAACAGTCCTCTTGGTTGCAAAGTCACCGTGCTTTAGGACTACTGGTTTAAAGAGAAGTTTATCCTGAGACATAGTCAAAGCTCTATGTAATCAGCATTGAGAAGCATGATAAATTTGTGTCAATGATGAAAAAGGTAGGAGGCCTAGAGACTTAAAGAAGAACTGCCAATTTTATTCATCATAAAATGCTCCAGTGCCAAACCCATCATTTAGTACAGAGTATGTCTTATCATCTTAGAAAGTAACATAATACTTGCTGATTAATAAGAAAAATTTAGTTTGTGTGTAGTGTGCATCTGTATGTGTAAGTATGTGTGTTGACATGTATGGGGATGCATAAAAGTAAGGATGTGCATATATATGCACCTAGGTACATGTGGAAGCTGAAGTTGACTTTGGGTGTCTTCCTTGACTACTCTCCACTTTATTTATTGAG
Organism: Eospalax fontanierii; assembly: GCA_035773235.1. NCBI lineage: Eukaryota > Metazoa > Chordata > Mammalia > Rodentia > Spalacidae > Eospalax > Eospalax fontanierii. Next base: position 86,298,354 of record CM069527.1, read on the forward strand.
GCAGGGTCTCTCACTGAACCAGTGCACGTGGATTCCTGCTAGTCTAGCGTGCCAGCTTGCCCATAGAGATCCCCTCTGCTTCCTGAGCACTGGGCTTATAGGCAGCCACCCACTTGTCCAGATTTTTATATGGGTTCTGGGAATCTGAACTCCAGTCCTCAGGCTTGTGCAGCAAGCAATTTAACTATGGAGCCATGTCCCTAGCTTCTAAGTTCTAATTAGTACAAATCGGACTGCTTCAGATTTTATCAAATAATTTTCTTCCATTTTTATTACTCTGAGTGCAATGTAGACATGCTTTTCCTCTGTAGTCTTTTAAAAACTCATAGCCTGAAGAGACCACCAAGGATAGAAATGTGGAGTAAAAGCAGCCCCTCCAAATAAAACCATTGAGTAAAAGAGAAACCTTATTGATGTTTGATGTGCTACCAAGTTCCAATTCATTTGGATTTTTGAGCAGATACCTGGAGTGGATTAGTTTAAATTAGTCAGCCACATTGCTTTCCAAGCCCCACTGGTGGTCACAGAGAAAGGAACAAAAAGCCTTAGGCACTCAACAGTCCCAGCTTCATTTCAAAGTCTCATTGTGAACCAATGCCAAGAGTCTGAGGCATGTAGCAATGTGTAGCTTTGTTCAGGTACTAGTTTGAGGTGATGTCTGAGACCTGTCCAAAGGCACACAGCCAGCTGACTGGGGAGATCCAAGTTCATTGCTCCCTACTCACCAGAGAAGCAAACCAAGTAATTGGCAGATGAGGTTTCAGATTTTGTTTCTATTCATAAAAGAAAAACAAAATGGCCCACTGAGAGCTAAAACTTCAGGGCAAGTTGGAAAAGCAGTTAGGTGTGGTGAGCACTGGAAGGGTTAGAGCAGGAACAATCATTTCTCAGTGAGAACGCAAAGAAAACGAAGAACTTACATATTCTCTTACTTTAGCTTCCATTTTATAGAAAGGGCAGGAGTTCAGCCCTTTGGGACACCAGTGCACACTGTAAGCTCTTCCGTACTCAGGAGCGAGTACAAGAGGGACCTACTGAGAAGAGGTCCAGAGTGAGGGGCTCTGGAAAGCCCAGGGCCACATGCCTGAGGAAGAAAGGGATGGAAGCAGAAGCCAGTGAGCTTTTAGAGCTGCTGTCTCACTCAGTGTGGGACACAAGGCTCCTCCCACTGTGAGTTCACTGCAGGGTGGCAACCACAAAAGAGCAGTCTGGAGCTAGGGCTGGACCTAGAGACTTCTGCCTGCTGGAACTAGCTGTAGAAGGCAGCATCCAAGGTCAGCAGATCAGGCATGGGGAAACTGGAGAAATGACCTTCCCAGGGGGAGACTGGGAGGTACCTGTTCTCTTGCAAGCTTACAGGGAACGGTTGTCTCCAAGAATCACCACGCTTTTCTGATCATCTTCCCTGTGAGGGCCATCACCAACCCCCAAGGAATCCAGACCCAGCAGCGCCTTGGACCCCGCAACTTCCTGTCTCCCTAAAGCTCGGATGAGGACCACAGCTGCATATCTTATTTAAGAGGAACTGGAGAAAGCATCACCTGCTTGATTACATTCCCAGAAGCCAACATCTCTGACTAACCTCTGTATCCTCCTGGGTCAGCAGGAAGATGCTCACACTTGGTTCCACAGCTTTTCACAAGCTGGAGAGAACCCTACAGCTGTTCTCCAGGAACAGTCCCTGTGCAGGTGCTTTATACAGCACTGTTTATACTTTATAACAGTCCTACTTATAACAACACAGCAAAGTGCATGTTTACAAATGAAGAAACTACATTTTGGAGAAGTTAAGCAATTTGCCCAAGGTTACACAATCCGTAAGTAATTTGGCTGGGATAGAAGCAAGTCTAAATCCTGGGTCCTGTCTATGACAGCAAGGGATGTCCAAGATCTAAGAAAGATGCAATGTTTAGGACAAGTCCAAACAAGAGGCTAAGGCTCTCCTACTGAGTGTTATGAGCTTGGACCTAGAGTCTGTGCCAAGACCATAGCTCTCCATGCCACCCACTATGTTGATGCTCAAGCTTCCACTGGTGCCCTGAGAGCTTCCCACAAATGAGCACACCTTACCCCCTGAACCTGAACTTCCTGACACACCCAACCTTATATTTTCAGAGCAATTATGACAAGTCTCTCAAGGAGTCAGCTCATATCCCAACCTAAGACCTTGGGGATAAACAACTGCAGGACCCTTCTTGGAGTTGGGAGACCAACAGGATTAATCTGATTACTTGCCCAGGGCCTCACTTATTAATTTCCTATAACTGACAAAACAAATTATTCTATTTTAGTCACTTAAAACAATACAAATTTTACAGTTCTCAGTTTAGGAGTCTCACACCATTCTCACTGGGCTAGGGTGAAAGTGTCTCAGGATTGCAGCACTTGCTGGAGGCTCTGGCAGAGAATCCTTCCCCTTGACTTCTTCCAGCTTCTGTGCTGTCTGTGTTCATGGTTCCTGGTCTCTTTCCTCCATCTGCAAAATGAGCCCCAGTGAGCTGACTCCCCATGAGGCATTGCTCTCTTCAGTGGTCATGTGGCCCTGCGATATTCTTCTGCCTCCTTTTCTACTTTTAAGAACCTTTGGTGACTCAGTTGGAGCCACCCAAGATAATCCAGGATGGGCTTCCAACTCAATCTCCTCAACTTAATCCCATCTGCAAATTCTTTTAACTATGAAAAATATTCATGGGCTCAATAATTAAGATGTGGATCTCTAGAATTCATTGAAAGTGACATACCACGTACCTCTTAAGGCCAGAAGTTCTTCGTGGGTCATTCTTGCATACAGAAGCACTGACAGTTTTATAACTCTGGCCTAGGACCACCTTGGACTATGAAGACTGGAGGACAACAAGACCTCCCCTTCCTCATTAGCCAGTCTGTTACATGCAGAAGGCAGTTAGTGAGTTCTCAGGAATAAGTGCCAATTTGGCCAAGGAATAGGCCTCTCCCAACTGCCTTTGCACCCCATGACCTTGATTACTCATACCTGACTCTATCTGGAACTTTACTGTTAAACTTAACCCTCCTGGTGGTAACACCCCCAACCTAACCCCACTTGTAGCTGAAAGCTCTGGCAACATTTGCCCCCAGAGTCCCTAGGCCTTAAACAGTGGCAATGGCATTTGTGGTGACCAGTTTGCCACTTCTGGGATATTGCCAGGGGAGATCCCTGAAAACATCCTAGAAATATCACTGAGCTGAACTGCCCAGCATTTCAAGCATTCACAGCCACAGGGAGCTGCCTCCATCTCTGAGAAACACAGGCCGCACCGTATCAGAAGGCTCTCGGGATAAACTTGCCAAACTGGCCAAATACAAACTAACCCTGGCAAAGGGTTTGACAAAGGGGGGCCTACCATGCCCCTTGACAACTGGATCTTGTCACCTCTCCATTGTTCCCTGGGTGCTGCCCTACTCTACCAGTCATGATGAACTACCACACCATACCTTCATCTCCAAGGGCAAGCTAGCAATATTTTGGTGAATCAAGATTAGTAACGACTGAGTAAAGAAGTTGCCCAAGTTCACAGAGTTGACAAATGAGAAAGCTAAATTGAGCCCAGCCCAGTGTGACTCAAAATTGATGTACCTTCTGCCCCATTGCACATTCTCTTAACAGAGTGTGATGACATGGGCCTTCTCCAGGTCTCAGAGCCTCTCCAGGTAACCAAGAATACCACTAAACTGGGCACATGGGCCCAGCCAATCAGACATGAATTCTAAGCAGCTCTATCCTTCCCGTGTCCCTTTCTGTATATGAACTTTGGGATCTACATCCTGTGTTGAAAGTTGTCATTTCTAAGGCTGCATTGTCTCAAGAGCTGCACGTAAAGAAGGGATTCAAGTTAGACAACTGGAGGAACTCGTCCAAGTCTTAAGGACTGGATTACAACATTCTGCTACATTTCCTAGACCTAAGAAGAATGAAATGCTGGAAGAGAGTGATTAAATGTCCTTTCCTTAGAATCTTTCACAGCAGTGTGCAGACCAAGTGGTTAACTAATGTTAATCACAAATTTCCTCCAGATATTAAAGCAGACATCATTCCTCTGCAGACCCACAGATCCCAGATCCTAGCACAAGGCTGTGAAGGGTACGCTAGCTGCTGCCTTTTCAGAGAGAGCCGGTGCCCCAAGTCCACTCTGAATCAGGAGTTCTTATACTTGGGGTCAGAGCCATTGAAGACACATTAAAACATGCAATGCTGGCCCCAGCCCTCTTTGTCACTCACTAGCGCTGGAACAAGATCCAAGCATGTATCTTTCTCTGGCACATTCCCAGGTGATGCTCTTGGTTCAGGGATCACATTCTGAGAACTGTGGATTTAGGAGGAATCTTGGATTCTTCCCATCCAATAGCCTGTGACATGCTCCAGGGACTACGGAATGGCCAAGGGTACCTTTTCTAGCTTTTCTTCAAAATCCTCTCCAGATTTTGCTATGTCTTTCACAATAGAACTTTAGCCATCTCCGCACCATCTCTGAGAGTAGCTCCTGTCTTCTCTCTGAAAGGATGCTAATCCTGAGCACTTGCCCAGGATGTGAGCTGCCTATTTACCAAGCTGTCACCCCATTTGGCACTGAAGTTTGTTTAACCACTGCTCACCTGCCTGCCGACTTCTGAGGATGTTCTTGTCCCGCCCTTGGCCAGCCTCGCATCTTTCAAGTTCAGTCCTGAAAGCTACTTATTTACCAGTGTGAGGAATTTGGGTTTTCTTCCTGCTCCTTTTTGAAAGTTCTCTGACTTCAATTGTACTCCATTGTATACCCATGCCAGACCAGGAGGTGGAAACAGCCTGAAGTGTCTTCCCAGTAAAGAGTTTATGACTGACAGAGTTTAGAGCTGTTAGTACATAGTGATAATAAAAAGCAGCTGGAATTAAACACATTACTGTTTTTTAATTCTCTACTGGTAATCACCCCCACCCCCAAATTGCTTGGACCTGACATGGGCAGGTCCCCAGCACACACCTGGAGACACCAAGGCTGTTCAGGGCTACTGTTCTAGAAACTTTTAAGTGAAGAACCACTGCCACCTGGTCTCCAGTGATCAGGAGTCAGGGTCTAGAGGCAACCCCAGCTATCCAAGAGGCCTAGTATTCCAGACAGTTCCCAATTCCCAGCCTCGGGTCCTAGCATCGCTTCCAAGCTGGTCTGCTTCCCTGCTCCTTAGTCCCTGCTGTAGCCATGTCTCTGCCCACACGTGCCCAGTCTCCTGCCAACTCGATCAGAACATCTGTTCTAATCATCACCCTAGGACCTCCCTAGCAAGGTAGACTTTCTTCTAGTCCAGACTTATGGATCTAAGAAGCAGGACTCTGGGAGGACTGGTGTCTCTTCCCCAAAAAAGTCATGGCTAATGGTGACAATGAAGCAACTCAAAGTCCCAAGGAAGGTGGACATGGGAAAGGTAAGTCCTAGCTAGGACTTCTTGGGTCCTCCTAGGCAATGTGAATGTTCTAGGAAGCAGCCTTCTTTAAATGTCCAAACTGAACAGCCTGAGCCACCATCCCATGGAAGTACAGAACTCCCCTTTAGACTTCTAACAAGTGGAGAGACTTGCACCATCCTGGCCACCTCACTACATACAAATTCTCCTTCCAGGAACTCCAGGTCTGGCCATCATCTTGATGACTATGTTTATTGTCTTCTGGATGCAGCTACTCACAGCCTGCCTCCATGACACTGCCCCTTCCCCCTGGCATTTCCCAAATGACTGAAAGTCCTTGAAGTATGTGGCCATCGTTTTACTCAACTTTAGGCAGAACACAAAGTAGCAAACAGCTTAAAATTGAATATTAGCTAGCAGTGTTTTTCAAGTTCTTATTGCTCAAATAGGGAAGCTTTAAAAAGCCTATCTGAGACTGAGGGGACGGCCCAGTGGGTAAGAGCACTTGATCTGCAAGCATAAGGACCTGGGTTCAAATCCCAAGAGCTCATTCACATAACACTGGGCCCAAAAGCATGCATCTATAATTCCAGTGCCCCTGTGGTGAGATAAGAGGCAGAGACAGGAGAATCCCAGAAATCTTGTAGGCCAGCTATCCTAGAGTACACAACTGTAAAAACACCAAAAGACTCTATATCAAAGTGAAAGACCAGAGCCAACACCCAAGGTTGTCCTCTGACATCCGTACATGTGTCACAGTGCACATGAATGAACACACACACACACATACATAGCTGCTTGAAAGGAGAATGAGGATTAACAGAGGTGGATAGAGAAGTTGCATTTGGATCCATGCACCCTGCATGCAACAGTTAGAAATACCTCATTGAACATCTTTAATATTATATAACCAATGCATGTAATCAAACAATTAAAATTAATATTTAAAAAGAAGAGAGAAAAACAGTTACTGTGTAGCATCCTTACCAGAGTCACTGCCCCCAGCTAAATCGCTCCTTTCTTATCGGCCCCCAGTCCTCCAGCCTCCAAATCACTGTTTCTCCCTCCCACCCTCAAACTGCAGGGAGGAAGTGGAATGTTCCTGGTACTACTGCACAGACCCAGTTCACTCTGAACTCTCCCTGTCTCGGAGCTTAAGGCCTTGTTAAACCATCTGCTTGTTGGGGTTTCCTTGGCAGAGGACCACCTTCTCCTGGCATGAATTCCACAGCTCCCAAGGCACAAAAGAGCTGCAACAGTTATTTCTGTTTTGAAATATCCGTTTTTCTTTCCCTGCCATATATTCAATTTCTTCTTCTGCCTACAGGCCTCGTGTTGATTCTAAACCTTAAAAATCTAGTCTTAATACCAATTCATTTTTCTCAATGACTTTGAACACATGCGTATTCATGTAGGTGGATAGATATTATTTCACAATATTGATATTATAATAATTATTTCATAAATTATTGAAAAACCAAAACCATGAAGCCATCCCTCTTAACAAGCACTTCCATTTCCAAATGCTCTGCTCTGGCTTCTGTCCACCCACATGTGTTACTGAGGTACCTATGTCTTCCTTTTCTGCCTTTTCACTTTACAGTTTTCCATATCTTCACTGCCATTATTCAAATAGTTGTGTAATCGTCCACCGAATTATTGCCTCAATTTAGACATTTGAAAGCAGGGACTTTGTCTGTCTCACTGATTGCATTAGTTATTTTCCTCGTCGCTATGGTCAAATACCTAACAAGAAGCAATTTGAGGAAAGAAGGGGGTTTTTTGACTCACGGTTCATAGGTTGGAGCCCATCATGGTGGGGGAGGCTCAGCAGCAGAAGCATGAGGCCGCTGGTCACACTGTGTCTACACTTAGAAGGCACAAAACAAACAGGAAATGGAGACAGGCAAATGTAAAGCTCACCTTTAGCGACTCTCTTCTTCCAGCAAGGCCGTACTTTCTAAAGGTTCCACAACCTCCCAAATCAGTGTCACTGCTGTATGTTCAAACACATGAGCCTGTAAGGAGCCATTTCACATTCAAGTCACAACACTGATGTATTAGAAATAATGGGAAATAATGTCTGGCACATAATAATAGCTTAATAAATATTTATTGAATGGATGGATAAATGAACGAATGAGACATTTCACTGTAATTTCTTTTTGAAATTTTATTTATTATTTTTGTTTTATGGGTATGGGTGTTTTACTTGCACGTAGGTAGGTGCACCTGTGTGGTGCGATGCCCGTGGAGGTCAGAGAAGGGCATCAGAACCCCTGGAATTGGAGTTACAGATGGTTTTTAGCCACAATGTGGGTGCTGGGAATTGAACCTGGGTGCTCTTAAGCACTGAGCCATGTCTCTAGCTCCCCACTGTAATTTCTTAATGCTACTGACAGGGAATAAAAAACATCTTTTTTATTATTCCTTTTATTTTACATATATGAGCATATTGTCAGCATATTTGTAAGTACACCTATGTCGTGCAATGTCCAGACTGCAGAGGTCAGAAGAGGGCATCGAATCCCCTGGAACTGGAGTTAGGATAGCAGTTAGCCACCATGTGGATGCTGGCATTCAAACCCAGATCCTCTGCAAGAACAACCAGCTCTTAAACCATTGAGACATCTCTTCAGTCCCACAAACATCTTTATTTTTCTTTAATTTACTTATTTTCCTGATATAGATTCTTAGGATTAGATTAATAAAAGCAGTGGCAGCTTTGCTTCTAGGGCTTTTGGCTAAGATCAAGTAAAAACAGCAACAGCAACAGCAGTGGCTGTGACTGCTAACATATATTGAACAGACACAATATACCAGGCTCTGTGTTGGGCACTTCACCTCATTATATCAATGATTTCTCGTAACAACTCTACAAGGAAGTCTACTAACCCGCTCCATTGTATAGTTGAAAGAACAGAACCAATTCATTTGCCCAACATTACACAGCTTGCTCAGGGCAGAAGAGTAATTTCAACAAAGTCTATTCCAGTCCAGACCCTGAAGTCTTAACCCTTAAAATGACATAAGATCCAAGTGTGTGGACAAGCTGATAACTCTCAACACAGACCACTACATTGCTCTTGTTAAGGTCTATGCCCATTCATAGACAGAGACAAAGGATTTGTGTACCATTATTTTAAGTGTGTCACTTGTAAGACTTACATATCCTTGAGGGTGTTAAAATCCAGTCCAACAACCATTATCTTTCAATTGCAGTATTAAATTCATTATCATGTAAAGTAGCAATTGACTTATTTGGATTTAAATATCCCATTGCACTATTTGTCTTCTCCTTCTTTCTCTCTCTCTCTCTCTCTCTCTCTCTCTCTCTCTCTCTCTCTCTCTTTCTCTCTCTCTCTCTCTCTCTCTCTCTCTCTCTCCTGGATTAACCTTGTCCTTTTTAATTTCACCTCCTTCTTTTGTTAGCTAGGTAGACACTCTTCTCAGAGGTTACCAGAAAATGTTTTTTATTACAAAACTCCCTGACAATAAACATAGCTAATGGGCTTATGTTTGCTATTTTAGTCAACTAAAATAACTTGCCTCCTAGAGCTGGGTTCTGCCCAGATGGTGCTGGAGGACACAGACTCAGATCGCCTGAATATCAACACTAGAAGTCCCTAGACAGAGGCACTGCCAAGCTCTGCCTATAAAATATTAAGCAGCTCCTGCTGTCCTCAAGGGAGCTCAAGACAATCCAAACAAGTGGGTGAATCACTTGATACCCAAATACAGATGCCATCAGTCTAGGAAACCGAGGACAGGCTGATGGCAGATAATCCCAACTCCCCTCCATGCCACAGACAAGCCCAGACTACCTGATGAAGGCTTCAGAAACCCTGAAAAGACTCTCTGAGAAACAGAACATTCCTTCCAAGATCTGTTTTAAGTGGTTACTCAGGCCCTTCCACATGACACATCTACTCTTTAGTTAGGTCACTGGAACCAGAACAGCCAAAAATCCCTTGTTCTTAGATTTAGATGTTGATGTGATATTCATAGCTAAGATGCTCTCAGAACTTTAGGACTAAAATAAAATAATGCTGCAAACAGCTGGAGCAAAGGGGGCTTGAAAATGGCCTAAGACCTTCCTCAAGCCTCCTTTTCCCTTACCCATATACACTTTTTGACATGGGGTGCCAATTATTTAAGACCCTGCACCCCCATGCATGCACGTCAACAGTGAAGTAGTCCAGGAATTACTAAAAATGACTCCCAAGCATCTCATTCGTGACCAATGACACAAATAATGAGGAGAGAAAGTATGTCTGGCCAGCTACGTTGTGAGCAAAGCCTTGCTGCCTTGTCTGGAATCAGAAAGGTCAACGTGAGGTTAAGCCCAAGTGAATGGTCCATCACGGGATAAACACAGCACAAGCTGAAGCTATGTGCAATGTTATTCTTTCACCTTCTTCCTGGAATTTCAGAGATTGTACAAACCCAGGAGTACAAAAGTGGATGAAATAACGTGTACTTGGGGATTCAAAGAAACAAAGTGTGCTATGGCTGAGCCTCTCTCAGTCCAGCTTTCTAGTAATCCACTTTCCCTCAGAGAGGAAAACCTACACCTTCCCTTTTCTTTCCTTGGATTTTATTCTATAAGATATTATTGTTTCTCAAAATCTTTCTCCTTCCTTTTCCCCAAACACACAGAGAAAGAACCATTATTAGATAGTCTAATTGGCTTCAAGAATAGGAAAACCAACAACCCAGAGCTTTTCAAACTTTTTGAAATCCAAAGGATCTAATTATAGATAAAACTTATTTGTGAGCTATATCAGACAGTATCCACTGCAATTACACTGTGTAACAACCCACCCAGAGCAGAACAGTCTATAGCACCATTGGTTGCATGCTAATGTATCTGAAAACTTACTATGAGCTATCCTACCTGGACTCTGTCGGGGAAGTTCTACTTTCTGCCAAAAATGGACTTTAAGGTTATCCCACATCTCCCATTCTTCCAGGCCCAGTGGTTACCTGAGGAACATTCCAGGAACTAGAAGCATACAAGAGGTAAGCTAAACCATGTAATGGCATTTAAACTTCTGTTCCCCGACCCCACCTCCTCTCACATTCCATTGGCCAACTTATGTCACCTGACCAAGTTCAAAGTCAGTAGAACAAAGGGTATGATCAGAACCAAGAAGGCAGGGAAAAGAAGTGATTATTTCATGACCAGTCATCCAACATATCTCAGAAAGTAAACATATAAAAAAACATGTCACACTTCATTGTTAACTGAAGGATGAGGAAGACTTAGAGGCCATACTCTTCTCCACTCAAATCCCCAATGAGTTGTCTAGCAACCCTCAGAGTTTCAAAGGACTTTGAAGAACTGCAAGTCAATCCTTTGATGTTACAGATAAGAAAACTAAAGTGTAAATAACTGTTATAATTTGTCCACAATTTGAGAGTAAGAGAACCCTTTCTACAAGTTTCCAAAAACCTGCCAATTGGTAATTTTCCATCTCCAGTTGTAGTTACCTAGACTGCAACTGCTATGTGCTTTACAGTCTATGAAGATCACTTGTAGCTGGAGAAAATGCTCATCACCAGGTAGCATTTAAATAAATAAAGAGCAAGCAAATAAATAAAAGGAGGGTAAAGAATAAAACTCTGGCTGCCAAGTCTCAAGTCATTTACTTTGTAATGAATCAACTAACTCCTCTTTCTGCCAGCAATCCATGATTTGATGTGAGGTAGGTAACAGACACTCAACAGTGGGAAAGAACATAAATGAACTATACTGTAACATATCTACATATCTGGTGAAGAAAATATGTAAGTTAACACATAAAAATAGGGTCACATTTCTATTTGCGTGTTGTTGTTTCTTTGTTTCTGTGGTGCTTATGGATTGAACCTAGGGTTTCCCATGTGCTAGGCAAGTGCTCTACCACTGAGCTATATTCACAGCCCTATTTGTTGATAAATGGAGGCTCTAGAAGTCAAAGTATCTATAACATAACCACTAGAGGCCCTGAAAGGGGCGTCATGATCTAAAGAAATCGGTAGGTCCAACTACAAATGTCCAACTTACAATGGGCTTACATCCCAACATGTCATTGCATATTGAAATGTAAGTCTAAAATCCTTTTAATGCACCTAGACCACAAAAAACAAGCCCATTGCCACTTCCCTCCACCAGGAAAGGTATCCTATCATCCAGTACTAGTCAAGAAAATGTCAAAACGGAACATTAGATGAACAATTCCTTCTGAATTCAGGTCACGTTTGCACCATCATGAAGTTAAAAAGATCATTAGCCGAATCATAAGTCAAGGGCTGTCTTCATGTCTGTGGAGTATCTAAGCAAAAGTACATGTCAGAAGCACAGTGGGGTCAATACCAAGAATAATCGGCCTTTAGGGTCAGCAAGATGGCTCAGCGAGTGAAAGCACTTGCCACACACAACCTAAGCTCAATCCTGAAACCCACAGTGGAAGGAGAACTGATTTCTGAAAGTTGTCCTCTGGCCTCCACACACATACTATAGCATATATGTGCCCACACCCACCCACACACATCATGTACACACACGAAGGTATATACAATAAGAAATTTAATTTATTTATTTAAAAATTGTTAAAGAATATTAGCCACTTACAGTGGCATCTGAGGCTAGAAATACTAGGATCCGCAAGAGGGACAGATGTTTTCATCCTTACTATGGCCATAATTTCATAATCAAGAATAGGTACAAGATGTTCTCCCTTGGTGGTTAGAAGTTAGACAGGATGAGATGAACTGGCTAGCCCATTTAAGCTGACAGTGTAGAGTCTGTTGTCTAGCACTTCGACATGCCCCTCAGCTCGGCTATAGCTACTCTTGTCTCTCTGAACTTGACATTCTAGAGGTGAGCATAGCCACTCTAGTGTGGCTCCAGGGTACCAGCCACTCTAGACCTTCAGCATTTAAACTATCTAATCTACATGACTCTGTGGTGCCTTGAGCTGTGTCTCAGAACTAAACTGGAACGATACCTCCCAGAGATTTCTCCTTGCATGGCTCTTGATTAAGTCTGGCAAGAAGAGAGAAGTCTGTGAGAGATCCAAAGGGCAAAAGGAAAACAGCAGCCACCACAGCCCACAACTGTGGCTGCACACTTGTCTTGATTCCACAAGCACAGGCAGTAACTGCAGCACAACATCTCTAGCTGTAATAGGTCTCCTGAAGCAAGACTGAGTCCCGGGTTAGATGCACACACAGCTTTTCATGGCTGAGTCCTGGGTTAGGTGCACACACAGCTTTGTAACTCAGGGCCCCAAATTCTGTCCCGAAGACTGCATGTTGGCAAAGTGGGAGATGGTGAGTACCGGAGCAGGAACTAGCTTGGTCTTGCTCTCCCACTTCACAGACTCTGACAACCTGTAGAAACTGTAGGCCTGACATCAAACACACAGGCAACTTACCGGGACTTTCCCACTGTTTTTCATACTGAGTAAATCTAGCTATTTTAATGAATCCTGTATTCCATGTTGTAGAGAATAGCTTCACTCTTCTGATCAAATGCTGATGCAGCCAGCACTCCCATGGTCTCAGTGAACACAAAGACCCTCTGTCATTGCATCTACGTGGTTTCTCTTAAAAACCAATGAAGCTTCCTCTAGCTTTCTGCTTTCTCTTTAATAAAATATTTAATTTTTATTTTAGTGTATGAGTGTGCTGTCTGCATGTGTGTAAGCGTACTCGTGTTGTTCAGGGCCTGCAGAGGCCAGGATGGTTGTAAGCTGCCATGTCGGTGCTGGGAATCAAAACTGCAAGAGCAGCCAGTTCTTGTAACTGCTGCACCATCTCTCCAGCCTCAGCTTTCTGCTTTCTTGACTGAACTTTTACCATCATTTCATGTTCACTACTGACCTACCACCCACATCCCTAACACCACAGCGTTAACGCCACCACAGTCGTCAGCACGACTGCCATCCACATCTCATCACCGCCCCACTGCCGTCAGATCGTCGCCGTTACTACATCAGTGCCATCGCCATCCCTGACACATACCATCACCATGAATGTCATCACGGTCACCAGCACATTCCACTTCCATCACCATCACCATGAATGTCATCACGGTCACCACCAGCACATTCCACTTCCATCACCATCACCATGAATGTCATCACGGTCACCAGCACATTCCACTTCCATCACCATCACCATGAATGTCATCACGGTCACCACCACATTCCACTTCCATCACCATCACCATGAATGTCATCACGGTCACCAGCACATTCCACTTCCATCACCATCACCATGAATGTCATCACGGTCACCACCACATTCCACTTCCATCACCATCACCATGAATGTCATCACGGTCACCACCAGCACATTCCACTTCCATCACCATCACGTTATTTCCATTAACACTGTCATTAACATGGCCACCACCACCACCACCACCCCGAACACCGTCACCACTGATGCCATCACTGTCACAGCACCACCACAAGGACCACCATTACCACCGTACTACCATCCTATTATTCCCATTACCACCATCACGACCTCCACCACAATCATCCTCACTACCACATCTCCACTACAGCCATCGTTCGCCATCACAGTCATCAGCAACCACCACTACCAACACCCCATCACCATCAAATCCCCATTACTGCCATCACTACTGCCACCATGGCCAGCACCATCCCTAACACCATTACCATAACTATTAATATCATCATAATCATTAGCACCACAACCACCACCTATACATCATCTATACATCACCGTCATATTATCCCCATCACCATCATCAACATTAGCAGCATCACAGTCGCATCCCCATCACTACGTGCCACATGACATGACTGACAGGGTCATCATCTCCACCACCATCACCACTCCACCACCATCACGATACCTCCATCATCACCATCAATACCGCCATCATCATCACTACCATACCACCCCGACTGATATCACTTGTCACCAGTCACTATTAGTGCACCATACGATCACCTCACTGCCAATACTGCTGTTGTCACCGTCATCACAGTCATTCCCATCTCATCTCCATTACTCCCTCATCTCCTGTAATCCTCACAACAATATCACCATACCCAGAAGATTATTCCTATTTTACAAATGAGGAGAGATTCAGTGAGTGTTGGCAACCAAAGGGAGATTTAAACGCATGCCCAAGTTCACATTCCCCACCCTTTCACTGCGCCGTACAACCTTGGAAACTGTCAGAGCAAAGGAGAAATCAAGATGGGTAGTCTGTAGAACAAAAGACTGAAGCAAAGCTGGACTGGCCAACTTTGCTTCAGAGATAGCCAGACAAGAAGGCATTAGGGGACCAAAAAGGAATAAACTGCAGGAGATCCCTCTGAGCTGACATGCACTCTGTGGGTGGCAGTTCCGACATAAAGCCCACCTGGAGTTCAAAGAGGAAGTGATTTTGCTTCTGCAGATCCCCAGGGAAAGCTCACCTGCAGTGCAGAGCCAGAAGTCAGGGTCTAAAGGCCAGTGAGCTAAAAATGGAAGAGTCAGAAATAACCCCCAGAGCACCAAAGCACTGCTGATTTCCTGGGCAAGAGGGTTGCACACTGGCTGACGGCACATGAAGAGCCTCTGAAGAGCCCTCAAGCTTACTAGGACTCAAGTCACACCCTCAAAACCACTGTTATTATTTTTAATGTTCCTCAATTCTCCCTAAAGTGAGGGAAGATGATGACTTCCTTCTGACTGAGCCCCAGGAATTCCCTCACATTCTCTCCTTTGATTAGTTGGAATCTTGAACTGAGCATCTTTGGATACTAGATGGCAGTAAAGTGAATGAGAAATTCTTCCTTCAGAAAGAGAAGGAGAAAATTTATCTAGTTTTGACCAACTGATCTACCTGGGACTTATTTGGGACATAAGAATAGTAAAATAATTCCAAACTGAAGCTATAAATGCAAGACAGTAAGCTGGATGAGACTGCTACAGTTTGGTTAAGAGACTGATCTTTACCCCAGCATGGAGGTGAGACTGCTTCATTTTCTGCAATGTCCAAAGACTTAATGGAACAAGGGAAGTTGCAAACAAGAGCAGCAATTTGTTTGTTGTTTGTTTGTTTGTTTGTGATGTGGTCTCAGTATGTAGCCCTGGCTGGCCAAAATGTACTATGTAGATCAGGCTGGCCTAGAACTCACAGAGATCCTCCTGTCTCTGCCTCCCAAGTGCTGGCATTAAAAGTATACCATCATACCTCACCCACAACAGCAGCAATTGTTAGTATTTGCTGAATTCTCACTGTGTGCCAGGCACTGTACTGTTTCCTTTTCTTTTTTAAATGTGTCTATATGCAGGAGATGTACATGAGCACAGGGGCCTGAGAAGGCCAGAGGCATTACAGATGACTGTGAGCTGTCTGACATGGGAGTTGGGAACTGAACTTGGGTCCTCTGCAAGAGCAATACGTGCTCTTAACCAATGCTCAAACCCTACATGACGGATGCTAGTGTTTTCCCACATTATAGCTTAGTTCTTAAACATCCCCAAAGGCCCAAGTATGGGAAGCTCAATCCCCAACTGGTTAGTACTATTGGGAGGTGGTGGATCCTTTAGGAGGTAAGGCTTTGTGGAAATTAGGGGATTAGGTGCATGGGCTTGGAGGAATATGTGGATCCCAGTCCTTCCTCTTTCTCTTTGCTTCCCTGGTGCTGTGAGGCCAGCAGGTTACAGCCCCAGACACTCCCACAGTGACAGGCAGCCTTGCAACAGGGCCAAAGCACCAGGACCAACTGATCATGGACTGGAACTGCTGAGACTGGGAGTCAAAACACCTTACTCTTCGAAGTTGTCTAAAGTATTTGTTACAGCAGTGCAATACTGACTAATATACCCATTGTAGAGATAAAGAAACACAGAGAGGCTAAAAAGCTACCCAAGTTCACACGCGTCAGAACCGAGGTGTCGGTCCCAGGAATAAGCCTTGAGAGGCCATACCCCTGGAACTCCGCACCTCTAGGACTCCGATTCCTGGGGAAGCTGGGGTCAGTGGCACTGTCCCCATTTCAGATAGGGAGACTAAGGCTAAAGGGCTTCTTCAGTCTGGTACTAGCCTGGCACGTCACAGCCTAGTCTGAATCGTCCCCAAGTGGGATACACCAAAGAGGCTAAGGTACAACTTGGCCTAGAGGCAGGAAGAGGCTTCCAAATGAAGGCTTCCTCTTCTCTGAGGCCACCCAGCCTTCATGCTCAGGGCCTCATGGAGTCACGTGCAATGACCTTTCAAAATAGTTGTATACTTAAACATCCACCCAAAACCTAAACCAGCATTGGCATGTGAGCCAAGTCTGAAAATGACACATACATAGAAGGAAAGGGCCAATCCAGCCACACTCTAAGTTGGGCAAAACATCTCAGATTATTTGTTTCAAACATTTTTCAATTGACGAGACCCAAACCACATTTTTCCAAGCATTCCTTTCCCCGCCCCACCCTCACAACACCCTCTGTGCATCCCTGGCCCATGTGTATTTCCAAAAAAAATGTGATCCATATGTCTCTGATCCATTTACACTTAACTCATCAAATTGTTGTTTTCTAAGAGTAGTTTGGTACCCATGAAGCCTCCAAGACTGTCTGTGAGGCTTTCAGAAGGCTTTCTGTCTCTTTTCTTAGAAACAGGAAGCTGTGTTTAGCCAAGGGCAAATGAAATGAAAAGGTTGGCAGTGGCAGTATGTTCACAGCATGACAGAGTCTCAAGGAGGGCTTCTAGGGTGGCATTCCAAGGTCCTGGAACACCAAGCCTAGGGTTGGGCTCAGCTTTGTTCTCAGCCATCCTCACAGTCCCTCTGTCTGCCATAGTTCCTAAGGTAGTTCAAGCACATAATGGAGAGTGTGTAGCAAGTCCCTGACCTGGGTCATTGGTGATCCTCCGTATCGATGGCTTTAGTGGAACTAAATCCCATGGATTCTATTTCTCATGGTAGCTTAAGAACTTGCAAGGCCTGCTTTTCTATCTTTCTTAACACACACACACACACACACAACAAACACTTCTCAAAACAAACAATTACATCTGATATGGTTTAACTCATCCATGTTTTTTTGGCTTTAGCAAAAGGGTCTAGTTTTGTTTTGTTTTTCCTAATTGCTTAAGTTGAGCTAACTTAATGTCCCTAAGGAAAACTGATCTATGTAAATGTGATTTAACTAAAGGGGGGGGGGGAGCTAAAACAGTCACATGTGTTTTCCATTTTCTAATCACCCTGAGTTCTGTACACGGTAAGCAGACTGAAAAACGATGGTGGTCTCATTTCAAAATCAATTTTTATCCATTTTATGTCCCAAGAATGCTGAACGATGGCTGGAGAGAATCTCACTTCCTATCTTCTGCAGACAGCCAGAAGTCAGGGAAGTGTGCGAAGCTGACTAGATAGATCAAAGACCCGAAGGAAGATGGCGATCCACTACATGTCTGTATTCTTAAAATAGGCCAAAATGTTAGACAGGATTCACTTTGAATAGTTTGCTTCCCTGATTAATGTCATCAAGCACTTATAAAATACAGCAGACTGTATTAGTGAAAAACCACAGCTTCAGTGGCTTAAAACAACTTGTGTGTGGTGTATGTCACCACCTAGTCTGCCCATATCAGGAGCCCAAGCACCACTGAACTGGGTTCTCTCTGCTTGGGGCTAATAAAGTTAGAATTAAGGTATTGGTTGGTTGCATTCCCATCTGGAAGCTCAACTGGGGAAACCACTTGTAAGCTCATTCAGGGTGTTGGCAGAATTCACTTCCTCGTGTCTAAGTAGCCAGGCTTTCTGTTTTCTTCCTAGGAACTGTTCTCCTTAGGCTCCTGCCGCATGGTTCCCTCCATAGGCTCTGAGAAAATAAGGCTGTTTACATCTTCAGAGCCAGCAGGGGCCATTTTTCCTCCACCAGGAAGAGCCCAGGACTTTTTTAAAGAATCTTAACCTGATTAAGACAAGCCTACCCAGCACAACCTCACTTTTTAACTCTACACCAACCACTCTGAGACCTTAATTTTATCTGCAAAGTCTCCTGTTCTCAGCCACATAATGTAACCTGATCAACAGAGTAATAGCCATCATATTTCTAAACCTCATCTACATCTGAGGAGAAGACATTTTATAGGGTACATACAGCAAAAGGGTTAAGAATCTTGAGAGCTGTCTTAGAATTCTGATACTGATACTTTGTTTAGAATTCTGATACTTTTGTTATAAATCTTACCTTCAAAAAGCCCACATGTTAACAAAATCTTTAACCGACCACTATCCCATGAGCTGTGTTCTATAATAGAGTCAGGTTTGATATTCATAACTAGCACAAAGGTGGGCTTTCTAAGAAGACAAGGAGTCATCAGGCAGGCACATATAGGGAAGGCAGTAGGTGGGTGGGATAACATTGGCTTGGAACAGTATGGTAGGATTAACAAGCTACCACTGATTTGATTTCACTAAGATGTCAGCAGTGTACTGAATATTCTTACATGCTGTTTGGCTTTTGCCTTCTTTTAAAAGCAAAGAAAGAGTTCCCCCCAAAGCTTGCTTGACAAACCAGGTATATGTGTGTGACTCATTGCACAGGTACAATCAAAAACACTGGGGAGGAGGGATGTGTAATAAATGACACTCCAGCCCCGTGGGAAAGTGCACCTCTGGTTCATCCGGCATGAGCGGGCTCTTCCATTTCTGAAAGACTTTCATCCCAGAAGAGTAGAAATGAGCCCATGCCCACAGGCGCAGCAGCAGCGGATGCCATGGTAGTTCCTGATCCCTGAGCAGCAACTGAAATTGAAGGCAGAGCCAGATATACCCCAGCACCTGGGGAGTCATGTTCCCAGACTGGCATTTGTGTGCAAGGGAAGTGAGGTTCGTGCTTGATGTTCAAAGTTATTCTTCAGCCACCATCTGTAAGTACAGGCTTGGGTAAAACATGTCTATGAGAAGTAAGATAGCCTCATGTCCACTCTAAAACATCTCTTGACCACCAACCAGGAAGATGACAATACTACAACCCAAATGTAGTTGTCCTGCAGGTACTTCTGGCCGAGGGTTTCCCTTCTACGGCCAACATCCAGGTGTCTTTTCCAGTGAAAGCTGCTGGAGTCCATCTGCCCTAATGGCTTTCTTGGCAAGCTATGGGGCAGAGGGGAGACTAAAGGAGGTTCATCACTAGGAGACCTGGACTCCAGACCTCAGTTCAACTTGTTCTTTCATTCCCCAGGATCACTGAAGGACAAGGGAGTTTTCCACACTGGATAAGTGAGTTTCTCAGACAACAGAAAATTTTTGCTAGCTGCAATATGATTGGAGTTTTATTATTTAAGTATGGAGGATTCTCCTATGATATGGAATCCACTAAGAGCATGGGCCCTGGAGTCAGAATTCCTGAGTTTCAATTCCAGCCTCAACACATGCTTGCTCTGTGATATTGGGCAATGGATTTGTGGCATAAAACTGTCCTCTGACAGACAGACGTCTTCTTCCCAAGCTTGGATGCACCCATTTACCTAAGATCATCACAGATACGCTTGTTGACTGTTATACTCCACAAGAAAGGAGGGGCCAGGAGAGTCAGCCATGCCTCCCAACTAACCAGTCAGTCCTAATTGCACAAGGGGGAGAGGCTGAGGGTATATAAACTGAGGAAACCACGGAGAGGGTCTCTCTCCATTTTGTGTGACTGTGGGAAAGTCACACTCCATCCCTGAATGGAGACTTTCTAGCGCAGTCTTAGGAGGGGAGTACCCACACTCCTGTAAGTAAACCCTCACCCACTGCTCTGTAAGTAAGCCCAATAAACTCGCTGGTTTCCCAGACTTCCGTTTGGCAAAATTGAACCTCAGTTTGTCATAGGGACCAATGGAGGAGGGGACTGAACATTGTCCTCACAGAAGTAATTTACCTACAGGATTGAACTTCTGTGACTCTGTGGACAATTATAGTTCCTATATCATACAATAGTCATCAAAGACAAATGAGTTTAGTAATGTTAAATGCTTAGATGGGGTCTAACACATAGAAATGATTTCAATGTTACCACTTCTATTATAAAATGAAATGTTAAGGCTGGTGAGATGACTCAGTGGGTACGTGCTCACCATGCAGTGCAAGTCTAGGAACATGAGTTTGATCCCCACAACCTATCTAAAGGTGGAAGGAAAGAACTGTCTCCACAAAGTTGTGCCTCTGGCCTCCAGAGACGTGTTCCGTGGCATGTGAGTGCTCCCTGCCACTGCACACACATCACACACATACCCACACCATAATAATTAAAACATTTTCAAAATAAAATGAAATGTTTAGTATATGAATGGATAATGTAATGGAACACACAGAGTCTGGTTCACTCATACGGAAGAATAAATGATGTGATTTCAGGAACATGGACAGAACTGAAGGTCATCGTGCTAAGCAAGTAAGTTAGACCCGTTAAGGCAAGCATTGGATGTCTTCTCTTAAACAGAATCTAGAATATAGCTGTATAGATAGATATTTGAGACACAAATACAGAAAGGGTACTGCTTGAGAATGGCGTGAGTGGGAAAGTGTAAGGGAGGGAAATGGGGTGGGAATGATGACCGAAATACACTACATGCAAGTACGAAAATGTCAGATTCAGTAACTGTGCTGATAAAACTGTAAAGCATAAAAACAAGCTAAGCTGGTCTGTATATGTACAAATATACTGTATATAACTACACACCCAAACCCATTAAAAACTTGTAAATATACATCTATACATATACATATGCATGCACTATATGTGGAAATATTAAAATATGTGAATATATTAAATAAATGTATATAAATACATTAAAGCATGAACCTCTGGCATATAGGGAGGTGACATTTATCTTAAGTAACCTCCAAAGGTTGCCTGGATGCCTGTGTTCACCTTGTGACTGTCCTTAGTCTCTCGTTGCTCTTCCTGTGAGCAGCCATGTTTGGCTGCCTGACATCGTCTGTGTCAGCCGAACTCTTCTGTTCTCCTGGGACTGAGAAACCAGATGATAAAGTAAATGATAACTGGGCTAAGAAAGTGCACGGAGCTCTGTGTATGAATCCTAGAGGCCATCTGTGAGCAAATGCACATTTTGCTGTGTGGCCATGGTGTCACAGCGTCGGCAGGTCCAGGACAGGACTCAGCTACCTTTGTGGTCTTTGACACATTCTATGTCTGGTCCCTTTTTCCTTCACAAGGTTATGGCTTTGTGAGTGGATCTCAGGGCCCTCTAGGGGATAGAGAGAACAAGAGGAGAGACTGCCTAGTAAGATCCTCATCACACACTTCTATGTCAACCAAGGAAAGTTCTGATAAATATTTTATGCAACAGGTCCTGCAAATGATGCGTTTGAAGGAAAGGGTTCTACCACTGAGTCAATAAATAACGCTGACAACTCCTGCTCCGCCACAAAGTGTTTGCCAGGAAAATGACATCTGTGCACATACTCTTTACTGTCTGTTTAAAATGTTTCAAATAGACTGAGAGAGTGACAAGCCACTCTACCATTGAAAATTAAACATCACAAGAATGCACAAGCTTTCTCTATACACAAGGCTGTGTGTATAAAGAAAGCACTTCTGAACACATCCTGCAAATGTGGCTCGCATGCTTCATTAACAAAGTTAGGACAATCCCAGATCCCATCACAAAGCCACCAAACTGAATATAAATACATGTCAAATAAGTTATGACTTTAAGAAATCTAAAATGTGAATGATGGCTACAAACAGACAAGATGGAGCTGCATGGTTGGAAAAGAACTATTAGGAATGACTTGTCCAATGGTAGCCAAGAAACAGAAGCAACCTAAGTTTCTATCAAGCTGTGAATGAGCAAAGAAAACATGGTATTTTCGGTGGGTCTCCATCTCCAGCTCGGCTGCTGTGCTCCAACCATGCCAGAGAATGGAGGACGATCAAACAGAGCCTCAGGTGGCTCAGAGTGTGGCAGGAGGAGTTCCCCCCCAGGATGCTACATCGGTGGGTAGTTCGGTTATCAAAACCAAAGCAAGAGTTTATATAGGGAGGCCTTTCTGACCGTTACAGAAGGCGGGAAAGTTAAAGATGGGGTCTTTGAAGTAAAGGCAGGAAGGTTGTAGGGCTGACGTGGAAGTTCAGGAACTAGGAACCAAAACCCAAAAACCTGGTTCTGGTTTGGGATGGAGGAAAAGAAGATTCATATCTACAGTGATTTCCTGGGGCCGGGTTATCACATCAGGAAGAGCAGGCCAGACACCTGCCATCATCTCTTCAGGGTATCCGGGGTTGCTTGCCTTGCTCAATACCTAGACCCCCACATGGTTATGTTAGAAGTACTCAGAATTCTGTAATGTGGAATACTATTTGGCTATTAAAAAGAGATCTTGTCATTTATGGCCGTGTAGTTGGAACTGGAGAGCATTAGGATAAATGGCATACTCCAGGTACAGAAAGTCATGTGCCACATGATCTCACTTGTGTGCGGATTCTAGAGAAGTTGGCCTCACTCACAGAGCTTGAGAGTAGAATGGCGGGTGACAGGTGCTGGGGAGCAGGAGCACCAAAGAGAGGCTTACCAATTGGTGGCAGAAGGGCTGTACACAAGCAAGACCTTCTGGTATTGCCAGGCAGCAAAATGACTACAGAAATTGGCAAAGCACTGTATGTTTCCAGAAACTAGACGAAAGGATGCCAAATATCTTCACACTAAAGAAGTAATAAGTATTTGAAGAGTCAGGTATATTTAGCATGGCTTGAACATTACACAGTGTATACATGCATCAAGATGTCACACAGTACCCACAGCTTGATTTCTAATAATCAAGAAAAAAAATAAGATTTGTCAGAACTCACAAAAAGAGATTCCACCAACTGATGCCAGGTTTCTGATGAGACCTTCCCCTGGAGCAGCGCTAGGCATCCCTCAGCAACAGGGAGCTCCTTCTCGCTCTCACTCCCTCCTCACTCTACCCTTAGAACAGTTCTGCTGCAAGAAACAGAAGACACAAATAGAAGTTTCAAGGAGATGAAATTAAACAAGAGAAAGTTATTTCTCTCCCACAGTCATCAAGTCTGGAAGTCATTAGTTCAGGTCTGGCATGGAACTCTACAGTATCAGAGACCCAGTCCTGTTCTTCATTATTTCTCTGCCATGAGTGGTTCCTGTTCTCAATGTCCTTTCTGGTTCAAAATGGCTGCTAGAGCACCAGATATTCTGGCTACATTCCAGACAACAGGGAGCAGGAACAGGAAGAGGAGCAAATCCTCCTTCCATCAAGGAGACTTCTGAAGAACTTCACATGCCTCTCCTGCTTTCATTATGTCATACACGGCACAGTCACTCATAACCTCACAGAAGGCTGGAAAATAGAATCCTTATTCCAGAAAGTTCTAAGCCCAGGCAAAACTCAGCTAAGAAAAAATATACAGAACAGATACTGTGTGACAAGGAATGCACTCGGCATGTGGATTTGCCTCCTGGTTCTTTTCTGGCGTCCTGAGTGAACCTACTAAGTTAGGATGGAATAGCACCCCATTTTCTCATTCCCCCTCCATTACATCTTTAAGAATTCATTTCCAAGCCCATGAACACATATTAAATACCTATTATGATTCATACAATGGAATATTATTCAGCATTAAAAAGAATTCAACTATTAATGATATATCAATGAGACTCAGATAATTATGTTCAATGAAAACAGACAGATCAAAAACTAGAGTACATGTTGTGTGACTGTTCATAAAAAAAAATATTCTAGAAAATGCAAGCTAACCAAAGTGTTAGAAGTGGAGCAGGCTTATTTTTGCAAAAGGTGGAAACTATTAGGAAGTTCCATGACTGGTCAGACACAGAGAGTAAGTGTCTCTGAAGTGCACAACCCTAAGTGACATATCTACAATGCAACCTCTACACCTAAGGCTCAGGGAACATCACAGAAAACAGGGACGAAAGAAAGTAAGACAAGAGGGAAAGCCACCTATTGCTGTTTAAGGCATTCTAGACATGAAAGGAAAGTTACGCCAATGAAATCACTGCAGTATGGCAATCTAACAGGATCTGCATATATGATGAAGCCACTCAACACACCAAACTAGATGGGGGCAATTTCAAGGGGTCCCACCTCAAGATGAAGAATTACAGGCAATCAATGCATGCTGAGGGAGGAAGAATCAATTTTATCCAGGGACTAGGTTCCTGAGAGGTTATCTAATCCCAAGTGGTCACTCCTAAACCCAGGTACACAGATGCACCTCTGAATGACTCAGTGTATTTGTGTATGCATGTGTGTGTGTGCGTGTGTGTGTGTGTGTGTGTGTGTAAATGTATGATGTATTTGTAACAATAATAATCAAAGAAGGAGACAGGAAACTGAGAGCCAAGGGGGGAATATGGCAGGAACTGGAGGGGGCCAGGAGGCATGGAAATGGTACAAAACTATTTTTCCCATGTATGATATGTGTGATGTTCACAAACATTTCATTTATTAATTAGAAAAAGAGAATGACACCGCCCACCAAAGTGCAACAGCTGCTGTCTGGGAGCAAATGGAAGAAGTGCCCAGGCCAGCACAGCTTCCTAATTATACCTGGGGCCCTGTATGTTCACTCTCTTGACTGTGGTGGTTCTTTCTCGACTGTTAACATGTACCAAAAGTCATTAAGTAAACATTTGCCATGTGTGCAGCTGAATCTTCATCTTTTTACCTCAATAAAGATGTACAGTGCTTTTTGAAAGAAGTATCTATTATCTGCCTGCCCCAATGCTGGGCAGGGAGCACAAAATGAGCTCCAGGTCTTACTCTCCGGCATCTCCAGGACAGTAAATCATTCTGCTAAATAAACAGGTTTGTGAGTGTAAATGGGGGTGAATGGACCCCCTAAATGCCAGAGCATCCCTGAATAAATGAGATAAATCAAACACCTCAGCCTAAAAGCCAAGGACCAGACCTGTTACTCTGAACTCAGCTCCAAATAGCCAATCAGGCATGAGGGTCACACACCTAGAAGCAAGACACAGGAGCACTCTGCTGCTACAAGAAGCTGCTGGTGCCCACGGACTAGAGTATTCATATTTTTAAACATCCCATGGTAAACTGTGCATTTTCCACTTTTAGAAATGAAATCTAATGGCACGCTCTCTTTGCATCACATCTGTGCTGCAGAGCCGGGCAGAATGGGATGGCAGAAATGAGCAGCTGGCACAAAGGAGTCCTCCAAAGGAGTCACTAGTAAGACAGCTGCTTGGAATGTGCTGTTTCCAATGACCAACACATTTGCATCTTGACATCTCTTGGTCCTGCCTTGTCACATGTGCAAAAATGCATGCTCAGTTCTAGAAGTCTCAGATGTTGGCTCCAAGGCCAACAATGGGGAAAATGTGCCACTTTCAGTTTTGCCTTTCAGCTCCAAATGGTTATGAGAGTAAATAGCACTCAGAGCAGAAAGCTATTGTTCAGACCTTTCCATGTTGAGGAAAAAAGCAGCACTTCATTATAAGTTCAAAACTCACGGAGCATGGAGAAGGTGTCTTCATCAACCCCCTTGAGGCCTTGTTGGGCTGTATAGCCTGACCTCCACTGAGTAGCACATGTCAAAGAGGGCTGTGTTTAGTGACCCTACCACCCAAAATACCTCCTGCTAGCCTGACACCATGCCTAATACTCCTTTAGATTAAGATTCTGAGACAGGACCTAAATTACCCAGAAGACTTTGCAATGCCAGTTAATGCCAAAGGGGAGAAATGGACATGGAGGAAGACGTGTAGGGCTTTCTGGCTCTCCCAGCATGACCACACTTTGTGCTGTGCCCTTGGACTTGTGGCCTCTGAGTCTCATTTCTCATCTACATAAAGAAAAAGTTAGACTATGGAGCATATACAGTCTGTCACCATCTCTCTGCTGCGTAAGTTTATCCATGGAATCTCCCTGCTCCTCCCATTGGCTGTGCTTTGTCCTGGTGTCTTAACTCTGTCCAACAGTACTTTTCCCATGATCTTCCCAAAGAAGCTTCCTGGGGAAGTTTTATACTATTTATCATGTCCAAAATTCCATGAGAGACTTCTTTGGGTGTATAGTCAAGGTGCCTCAGAGCAACGGTGGGTGAAAGACTGCTGTCTGCTGAATGAACCTTCTAAATATCTTCCTTGAGAATGCTCCAAAGCTAAAGGTGATTTTTGCCCTTTGAAGGACAGCCAGTAACCTCTGAAGATACTTTTGATTGTCTGAAGTTACATGGGGCGCTCTGCGCATCTGGTGGGTGGAAGCCAGTGATGCCGTTAAACGTTAAATGTGTAGGAGAGCCACCAACATCCCAAAGATGACAAGCCGTAAATGGCCACAGAACCCCTAACCCAGGTTCATAGAACTCATAAGGTAGTACAGCCAGCTCCCAACAACACTGGAGAGTTGTGAACGTTAAAGTGTGCATCTTTTTTCCAACTTATACTGCAATATCTTGACATCAAGAATGGTGGAGTATTATACCACAGAAATTGGCACTGTCTGAAGATAAGGCGATTGGATTCTGAGGGCCAGCCACTAGACAATCACTAACACACATTACTCAGAACCAACACCTAAAATAACTCCAAACCCCAAGGTGCTATCTACAAGAAGGCTGTAATGGTAATGGAGGGCAAGCAGAGATGGTTTGACGGATGGGCAAGTAATCGGTCACCATGACAACAGTTTCAAAGATGGGCTTAGGCTGAAGGACACGATGGACAGGAACCTAAAGACTAGTGTCTTGTTCTGTTTGTGTACTTGTAGGTGCCCAACTGCTTTCAAAGAGCATCTGAAAAGGCATTTTGGACACAAACACCATATTTGTTTATTTAGTGCCTCAAAGGTAAAGCATGATGGGACAATAATTTAACATGTCTAATTTTGAAAACATGACATGCAACAATATAGATCAACACTTACAATGTGTAAACCCTAAGGATCAGGCAAGTCTCCCTGAAGCCCCAGCTGGCCTAGAACTCTCTATGTAGACCAGGCTGGCCTTGAACTCCCAGAGATCTGCCTGGCTCTGCCTCCTGAGTGCTAGAATTAAAATGTGTACCACCATGTCCAGCCCTCTCTAAGGATCTTATCTGAAATGTCATTCCTGGAATTTGCACCTTCTACCTGAGCCCACATGGTTCCATCAGTCACATTCACTGACTATTCTCTATGGCCAGCTTCACAAGTGAAAAAAGCATCTCCACACCTCAGGGAGATACAAAGAGGTTGGGAAAGTTCTCTCAACCGTGATGGGCCTGCCATTGTGACTGGGCATCCGTAGCAGAGAAAGTTACTGTCAAAATACAGATGTTCCTAGGAGGTGTCTTGGATAAGCATCCTAGATGTCCTTCAAATGGTCATCTGACTCCTGTCTCTTGTTTCCATCCTCTCCCTTAAAGCCCTCCAACAAGCCAGTTTTGTTCCAATAGATCACATCCATCGAGAGGACCTCTGAAATAATGATAAAAGTACATCATCACATTTATCAATGGTTATCAGAATCTCTCAAAGAATGTATTTGGAGTAAAGACTTAAGTCACATGGAGAAGAGAGGCATGATCTCAGGGGAACCTTCAAATAGCAAACAATGTTCTTTGAACTATAATTCATAAAATAAAGGAGGAAAAAATCAATAGATAACAGGAGGCTGGGCCACTGAGGGCAGAGCTGTGGTGGTCAGTCACCCCTGCCAACTTGATGAGATTTGGAATCACCTAACAGATATGATACTGAGTATGTCTGTGAGAGTGTTTCCCAGGAGTTCCACTGAAGTAAAAAGATCCATCCTGAACAGGGTCCTAGACTGAACAAAAGGGAGAAAGTGAGCTGAGCGGCAGCTTTCATCTCTCTTCTTCCTGACTTCAGCACAGCAAGAATAGCCTCTTCATCTCCTACCGCCATGCCTTCCCACCATGATTAGATAGAATAAACTCTTCCTCTTTAAGTTGGTTCTGTAAAGTATTTTGTCACGCCAAGAAAAGTAATATAGGGACTACAGCAATAATAAGTAGAAGATCAACTATTTCTAAGTACTCGTCACTGTCTAGCACTGTTCCAATCTAATAATAATTTGTTCAATTCGTACAATCCATGTAGTAGTTTGCCCCTATTTTACAATGAGGAGACAAAGATCTAAAGCAAGTCAGTACTTTGTCCCAGGTTACCTGACATATGAATGAATAGTGAAACTGATGAGACTCTAGAATCTGCCATGAACTGGTCCACTCAGCCACCTCAGGGGGGAAGCCTCTGATGGACAGTGGGAGGACAGCAGACAAAAGCTGGATGGATATCAAATATAAGCAGCCACCAAGGAAATACAGAACTCTTTGATATACTACAAGAAAAAGAAATACTAGAAACACCATCATAATAAGACAGATTCTGGAGACACAACATATGCAGACAAGGAGAAGTGCCTCTTAGAAATGATGACGTGATGGCAGTGTATCTTCTTCTCCATCTCTTCTTTGAAATCTTCAACAGTGTCGACATTTCTTGCTAATGTGGGTATGGATTCTTGAGGGGAGCTGGCAACAGAAAAACGTTCACAAATGCGCTCTGTGTATATTTGTGTGTGCGCGCGCACGCGTGTGTGTGTGTGTGTGTGTGTGTGTGTGTGTGCGTGCGTGCTCATGAGCCTATGGACAGAAGATATGAAAAGACAAGGCTAGCGAGATAAAATTTTACTTACTCTAAATTTAGTTACACAAAAAACATGCAGAGTATTTTTATGGGGAAAAATCTTCAATTTTGTAAGCAGGGAGTAAAACAACCATGAAGAGTGGGTGTGTACAATAAACAACATATCTAAACAAATGATTCTTAAGTGAGAGTCAGGATGAAACTGCTGCAGGAGAACATCAGTCTGGTCTGGAAGCTGCCGCTCTTCTTCCATCTTTCCAGCAAAGGGGAGGAGATAAGAGAACCCGGGCCCAGCAGAACAATCTCATTACCAACAGCTCAAACCAAACCAGCACTTCAGGATCCTCAGGATCCTCATCAAATTTAGTGGCCATCTCTCTAGGTGCTCTTGTTGCCCTGGATATTGCACTGTAATGTAACATGTTTTCTCCTGTGTGTGAGGGTCAGGCTGGCCAGGCAAAAGACTCTGCTCAAGGAGGCAGGGTACCTACCCACTTGGAGAATCTGGAGGAAGTACAGAATCAAAAACTACAGATTCTGCTCATTATTTATTTGTTGTCCGATTCCTTGGTTCTATGAAGGTGAAGCCAGATGACCATCCAGATGATGTTTATGAAATGATGTGGCAAATCTTAGCTGGCCAGATCACAAAATTACATTTATAAGTCGTTTGTGACTGCTTAAAGGGCATTGATCCACAGATGAAAGTTTTAAGACTCACATTTCCAATACCGTGCATATTTTTGTATGATGCACACGAGGAAAGTAAATGGCATTTTTAGATTGTTTTCTGGACATCAGGATGAAGAAGTGAAAGTCTGTCATCATTCTGAGGCTATATATTTAAAATCAAACAATGAGGGGAAAATATTTCTGATGCTGTTAGATGGCAAGACAGCTTTGAAGGCTGAAATGGATATTAGGACATCACATACAGGCAGTACTAAGTGGACTCACTGGGTTTTTGTAAAGAGCACATGCGACTAGAGAGATGGCTTAGCGGTTGAGAGCACTGACTACTCTTACAAGGGACCCAGGTTCGATTCTTAGCACCCACATGGTGAGTAACAACCATCCCTAACTCCAGTTCTATGGGATCCAATGTCCTCTTCTGATCTCCATGGGCATTGCACAACATGGGTGTACTTACATACACTCAGGCATAATGGTCATACACAAAAAGTAAAAATTATAAATAAAATATTTTTTTAAATAAAAAGGATCACATGACATTGGGAGGGGAGAACAGTGGGGGGATAAGGAGAAATTAGAGGAACTGTGGGGGCATGAGGGAGGAACTAGGGGAAAGACTGGGCGTGGATATGCAATACGGAATTTTCAAACCATGAAAAAGACTTCTCTTTCTTAAAAGTAAAAAAAAAAATCCTTTAAAGAAAGAAAAAAGTAACAGAAAGAACTCAGCAAACAAAAACAGGCTGAAAAGGACTCTGAAAAACAAAGTTGGTTGACTGTTAACATTACCTTATTTTCTATAACTAATCTAACCTTTCTTCTGAGTCTTTTCTCCAGGAAATAGACTCAAAAAACTATCATCCTACCCAGCACTTCTTCTTAAATTAGGGAAAGTTCACATAAGATTGTTTCCCGTTTTTCATTGTGTATATTCACTATACGTGGTATTATGCTGTGTAAGCACGTTTTCAGACAAGTATATAAGACACACTAAACACTCTCCCTACCCTTCTGATCTGCCCTTTCTCTGCCTTCCCCTCTTCTGTTAGCTCCCTTTGTTCCTCTAGACAGTTTTGCTTCTGTTTTTGTGTCATATGATTTTATGTATCTGCATAGAATCTATGACCCACAAACAAGAGGAAAACAGGATGTTTGTCTTGTTGAGACTGGACTGGTTGGCCCAGTGTGACTATCTCCAGTGGTACCCATTTTACCAGAAACAATATAACTTCATTTTTTATTGGCCCACAGATACTAGATTCAATCATTGAGAGGAGAATGGATTCCTGATGGTTCTGACATAATCAGTGGATTAATCCACAGATGGATTCATAATCTGATGGCCTTGTTGAGAGATGACAGAAACTTCCCAAGGTGGGACCAAGATGGAGGAGGTGGGTTACTAGGAACACATCCTTACCGGATGTGTCTTGTTCTCTCTCTCCCTCTCTCTCTCTCAGCTCCCCCTTTCCAGATGTCATGAACTGAACAACTTTGCTCTTCCACACCCGCCTGCTGTGACGTTCTACCTTATTACAAGCCCAGAATCCATGGAGCCAACAGACCATGAACTATGATCTCTGATACAATGACCCAAAATAAATTTTTCCTCTTTTTAAATGGCATCTTTCATGTATTTGTCACAGCAACAAAGAGTCTGACCAAACAGCTTTGAAGAGTACTCTAGATATTTCAACCTTGTAGTTTCTTTTCCCTCCTTTCCCATTCCTGCCCAAAATAGCTCCCAGGGAAAAGCTGAGCTCATGGAAGGGAGGAAGGGAGGGCCTCGGTCCACACGTCCCATCTGCAGGGCTCTATAGCATCTTCCACCTCCTTATTCTCCTCCCCGGAAGGCCTCAGTGAGGAAGTCTATGACTTTTGCTGGGTGCTCACTAGCATAGCCAGAGCTCTACAACCTTAGCCCCACTTGGGTCCCCCCATGAGTTACCTATATTCGTGATCTCTGGCCATTTCCCAGTTAGTCTCCATCGGGGCAGTCCCCGTGGTGGCAGTTCCTTGGAACACTCATCAGCCAGAGTTGCTCACGGCATTCGCAGCACACTTGTTCAATGAGCTCAGGTGTTGTCTTCTTACTGCAGGGCCCTGCCAGCCGCTATACTGAAACCGGCAGTTTAAATAAGCTCCGTCTCACCCTGGATCTATTAGTGATTCTCTAAAAGGCACACCTGCTGGCAGCTGCATGTGCTCAAGAGACAGCAATCACCTGAAAAGTTGAGCATAAACATTACATGCTGAATTAGTATTGCACAATCCTGTAATTAATCCTAATAGAATAATAAAGATCATTATCTAAACATATTTGTGTGTATTCTCTAATTCAAGAATATTAAATAAGTTTCCATTCTTAACTCATAATCTTATTTACTTTTCGTTTCAGAATTGTAAACTTAACTTGCAATCCAGCTCCACTTGAAGAAGAGTAAGAGAAATACAGAATTCATGCAACTACAGAGACACACAAAGAGCACAAGCTGGTGTAAGCCAAGGGGACAGGATGTTCAGGTGGTGGTTTGGATAAATCACAGACTTGTGAATAGAGTTGTCCTTAGCCAGCCATAGTGATCTTGCTGCCTGGTCATCTTGGAGGCACTCTGTGGAGCTCACAACATTCAAGGCCTGTTTCACTGTCTCGAAGTCCACATGCTTGCCATCTGAGCAATCAGGCTTCGAAGTGCAAATGAAGACCTGAGAATCATTGTACTAAGCCCAGCATTTTCCCTGGATAAGATGCCAGGACCTATATAATTCAGGATGAAGTTCTCATCAAATTCCTCCCCATAGAGGGACTTCCATCTACTGCAGTGTGGTATGGGAAGTCACCACCCTGGCATATAAATCTCAAAGTAGTTCTGTAAACGCAGGAGTCCTTATAACTATTATAAACCAAATCCACCCCCTCTCTCATGCTCAACACACAGAGATTTCCCACTTTCATTGAAACTTTTCCTGGAAATAGTCCAAAAGAGATGTGGCCCAAGGGTTCATCATCAATGGTGATGTTGAAGTTGCCATGGTTGGTGGCTGTGGCTCGAGGAGACAGTGGCATCTGCAAAGCCAGTCCATGGTTTCGTTGCTTCTGCATTCATGGTGGGCACTGAGCAAATATTTGTCAAATGCCTGCCCAGGTTTCAGAAGGGGAGAGAAAAGCAAGCTATCTGCCTTGAAGGGCCAAGCTGTCTAAGCCAATGAATGGTTCTTATCTGGGGATAATTTTGCTCCCTGTGGAACATCTGGCAACATATGGAGATATTTTGGGTTGTCGCAAGCAAGGAGGGTGCTCCCTATGAGCATCAAGGGAGAAGTGGCCAGAGACGTGTTTAACATCCTACAATGTACAAAACACTCTCCAATAGCAAATAATTATTTTGCTAAGAATGTCAGTAATGCTAAGATTAAGATGCCATGATTTAAAGACTGGAGAACAACAAAGCATGGTGTGCTGGCAAATGCTAACAATAGCATCTCTGGGTGAGGGAGGCAGTCCTGATTTCAGGACTTAACAGCTTGCACGGTATTCATACTACAATTATGGCTGATTTCAAATTACACATGACAGCATGAAATTCAGAGTTGGGAAAGCAAGGCACAGTAGAACACTATTATATATGTAGTTATAATAGATATAATTAACCCCAAGAGCCTACATAATAAAACATAAAATAACTAGGTGGTGAATTTTTAGCATTTTACTGTTGTTTAAGCTGAAATTTATTTAAATATTCTTATGTAATTAATTTTTATAATGGTTATATTTAATAACTGGCTTGCAAAATCACTGAGAATTTCATACTGGCGTTTATGGACCTGTAGGAGCCAGCTCCAGAATACCCCTAGCTAGGGATAATATGAATGAAAATAGTAAGTTGAAGGGTTAAAGGGGGGCAGGAGGTCAAGGTGCAGACATAAAGCAATGCCCTGGGTTCACACAATGAGAAGGGCTTGAAGAGTCACTGAGGAGATGTCTTGAAGCATGGGGTCCCTTGTTAGCCAGAAGCTTGAGAGCCACCCAGAAGAAGAAAGGCATAAGATGTGCCCCTAATGGCTGAACCCACTGCCTGTTCTTTGAAACATTTAAAGTCCTCCTTCCTCTGCCCTTATCTCTAAGCAACTGTAAAAGCAAGGATGATTACTATTACCATACACGATAGTGCTAACTCTAGGTGCCAACTTGAATGGACTAAAAGATACCTAAACATCTGGCAAAGCATAATTTCTGGTCCCTGAATCAGTGGACTGAGTAAGGATAAGTCACCCTCATCTAACATGTACAGATGCTATCCAATGGGATGAAGATCTAGAAAGAACAAAAAGGGCAGAGGAGAGTTGAATTCCCCCTCTTCTGCGGATAGACCAGGATAGACCACTCTCATTCTTCTCTTATTGGGCACCAGAATTCCAACTGCTCAGGCCTTTAGCCTGGGCTGATAGTTATACCATTAGCTGCCTGGTTCTCCATCCTTTGGATTCAGACTGAATTGCATCACTGGGCTCCCTATTCTCTAGCTTACAAGTGACATGGCATGGGAGTTCTTATCTTCCATAACCTCATGAACTACTTCTCATAACAAGCCCTCTCCCATGTACCCATCTGCTATTTCCCACTCAGCTACCTACCTACCCATCCATCCCCTATTATTTCTGACTAATGAACCATACTTTTTTAAAAAAAAAAATGGATTCTTCCGTATCTTCCCTAATGTAACATGAGAAATAGATGCTAAATGGAGAAGTATCTATAAGACTTCATTTTCTCTAAAATAAAAAAGTCTGGGTCTCATTGCATAGGTCTGCAACCCCAGCACTCTGGAGGCTGATGCGAGAAGATCGTGAGTTCAAGTGCTATCTGGGCTATGGAGTGAGTTCAAGATCACCCTGGGCGTCTTAGTAAGACCTTATTTCAAAATAAAAAGGGAGCTGGGGATATAGGTCAGTGACAGAGCACTTGCTTGGCCCTGTGTGAGGTCCTGGATTCAGTCACCTATATGACAGTTAACTAGTTAATTCATTCATGATTAATAGAACAGTACCTAGAAACACAGTAAGTGCTCTGAGTAAATGAAAGATAAAAGGAAGAAGGGAGAGAGAGAGAGGGAAGAAATTATGGTAAACTTTTCACACTTTGGAGAATTTGTGATAGGAAGTCACAAAGCAAAAGTCTCCAATCCTGTTTCTATAACTCCACCTGTGAGTCCTCAAGTGAGTTACTCGACATCTCTAATCTTCAGTTTTCTTATCCGGAAATAGGAAAGTCATGCCTAACATAGAAAAAAGGACAAATATTAACTGCTCATCACCAACACCATTTTTATTATATACATCAGTCTCTCAACTCCATTCACTCTTTAATTCTCTGGACATCATTTCGTTTCAAACTCATAAAGGCTATTGCTCTATGCAGAGAAAGAAACACTTCGTGATCCCCACCAACACTGGCAAATCCTCCCTACCACCATGGCATTGCTGATGATGCTACACTACCTGGGCACTTACCACATTACGCAGCAGCCCAACTGCCATCACGTGATGTCTTCTGGAAGGCCTTCCTAGGCCTCAGAACCCACTGTCACTCTTGAATGAAGGGTAGGAGCGGGGACTATTCCAGCTTGATCACTCACAGGGCAAGAAGACTTGATGACTTACACATTCTATTCTGAACCCCTGCAGGTTCACACTCTGGGCACCCTAGGTCATAATCTGATCAATGATAAACCATAGGAATGCTATGCTAGGAGGTGTGATGCGGCTGGGTCAGTTCCTGTGGCTAGTGCTCCTTCTAGTTGTAGTGTTAGTGTACTGCCATTTATTGATATTCTGAAATGGCCTTTTCGTATTTAACCAGTAGCCAGTTCCTATGAAATGCATCCTCAGAAACATGAATATTCTATATTGCTAGGTCCAGTGGCAATTTCATGTGGTAAACTAATGTAGTGGTTTGAATGAGAATGTCCCTCATAGGCTCCAGGTATTTGGACACTTTGTCCCTAGTTGGTGGCTTGTTTTGGAAGGTCTTAGAAGGTGTAGCCATGCTGGAGGAAGCACATCACTGGAGGTGGGCTTAGAGAGTTCATAAGCCTTGCCCAATATCCAGTCAAGCTCTGCTTCCTGTGCCTGCTTGAAGATGTGAGTGCTTAGCTTCTGCGTTTGCTCTGGCCACCTCTGCCACCATGCCTCGCCACCATGATGGACATTTGCCCCTTTGGAACTGTAAGCTTAATAAACTCTTCCTTTATAAGTTCCCTTCGTCACTGTTCTATCACAGCAACAGAATAATATTAATATTATTACAATTAATTAGTTAAATAATTAGTTAAATAAATAATATTTTCTGTTTCTTCTTCTTCTTCCTGCAATGGATGACAGTAGAATTATTAAGTAAGAGATGATAGGCAATAAGCACTCGCTCATTTCTTCCACTCATGTACAAACAAACCATGGATTCTTATTGATGCTGTTGTTGTTGGAAATTTCCCCAAATGTGGTATCATAACTACACAAAATACATCAAATATGGTGACTTCTTCCAAATACTTTGGTTCTTGGCAATGTTTGACAAACATGTTGTCTCCGTGTTTTGATTTATTATCGCACAATCTTTCAGACAGTGAGAAATTCTTAGATTATAGCAAATATATTAAGATCTCAATATGAACATACTGTAACAAAAAAAAGATATCTTAGATCTATAGAAGGTGAAGACCAATCCAAACAACTGTCAACCTGGGCAGCTGCAGTTAGGCTCAATTAACACATCTTAAACACAGCATTACTGGGACCCTCCTTGAACTGTGGAAAGCTTCTACTTGAAGGGGTTTCCCAGCAGCTCTCCATGGCTCTCACTTGCATTCTGTTGAATTGCTGATCTCTATGGAAGAGTAAATTATCAAGCAATATTTACTGAGTCAGCAAAGCATGTAAGAGCATTGTCTCCTGTGAAATAAAACTACAGAGGGCAAGAACTCCGTCTGATTCGTCACTGTATCCCCGAAAATCTAGTCTTTAGACTGGGACGTAGCAGATGTACAACAGATCATCATTAAATGAATGAACAAGTGAGTGAATGAATGGGCGTGTATTTACTGAATGAATAAATAAGCAGATGCATGAAGTAATAAAATGAATAAAGTATTGACATATGCTTGGAAAGCACAAGCCAAACTCCCTAGCCCACAAAGTATGAATGACACAAAGGTGCACACAGAGGAAAGGAAAAAATTGTCTCAATTGGCTTGATTATTTTGCTGGAATGCCTATTTGGGGATAATTTGGGACTTAAAACTCAGTTTCATTTTGAATCTCTGACAAAAAGCTTGGCAGGATGCACCTAGTGTCTGGTAGATGACTGGCAGAAAATACATTATAAAAGCATGGTTAATAGGAAGAAAACTTTTAAAATCCTACACATACTTGGTTCTGTCATCCCTGCCCAGAGAGTTGTGATGCTTGAGCATATCACTCTGTGAATCACCTGAGTCTTTTAATGCATCTTCCTGTGTGTCCTTATTCACATCCCCTAAACCCAGCCCCATAGAGTTCTAGAAGAAGACAAAAGCTGTCTCCCTCTTCTCCAGGCCTCAGTTCTGAGACAGAAGCACCAGTGGTATGCTTTGCAGCAAGTGAGGCAGACTGTTTGTTTAGAAAATGCTCTGTAGACAGTGAGATATGCTAGGCTGCTTGTTATGCATATTGCAGGACTCAGGAGAGAACTCAGTGGATAAAGCCTTCGCTGAACAAGTGTGAGGCTAAGAGTTCAGGCCCCCAGAACCCATGTAAATGCGAGGTCAGCAAGGTGGCCCATCTGTAATTCCAACACTTGGGAAGTGGAGAGATAGAATCCCTGGAGCAAGCTGGACAGTTGTACTAGCCAGATCAGAGAAATAGCTCAGGAAGAAAGAAACTTGCTTTAAATGCAAATGCTGAGTTTAATCCCCTGATCCCAATGTGGAAGGAGAGAATCGACTCCTGAAAGTTGTCCTCTGACTTCCATATATGTGCCCACATTCATTACACACACACACAACAGTAGTAGTAACAATAATAATAATAATAATAACAGTACTAATAATAGAAGGAGGGGGAGGAAGAGGAGAAGGTAGCTCCCAGCACTCAGGAGGCAGAGGCAAGAGGATCTCTGTGAGATTCAGGCCAGCCTATTCTACATAGAGAGTTCCAGGCCAGCTGTGACTATGGGGAAACCCTGTCTCAAAAAGACAAAACAAAATAATAATAATAATAATAATATAAAATTTTATAAATAAAGTAGAGAACATTTGAGGAAGAGACTCGACATCAACCTCTGGCCTCCACACACATGTACATACACATACATTGAACAAACATACACACAGGTAAACTCACATACCACATAATAATAATAGTAATTAATAATAATAATAAATAAACAAGTGAAGATTCCTAGATCCCAGCCTCCAAAGGCTCAGACTCTAGGATCTGAGGTGTGAACCAGAAATCTGCATAGTTAACTACTATCTCCTGATGTGATTCTACCACAGATGATAAACTATTAGAGAGCTTGAGAGGGGAGATAAGCATTCTGCAAGGATGAAAATTCTGAGCTTTAGAACTGAAGGAGGGGTCTAGGGAGGTGATGCAGTCAAGGAACTAAATTCAATCCCCAGAACCCTCCAAAGCTAATCCTCATGTGATGGCACACACCTATAATCCCAGCACTTTGGAGACAGAGAAAAGGGCTCTCAAGCTCAGTGGCTAGCCAGCCTAGCCTGCTTGGTATGTGCCAGACCAATGAGAGGCCCTGTCTTAAAGATAATTTTAAAAGGCGGACCACACCTGAAGAATAGCACACAAGATTATCCTCTGCCTTCATATGCACACAGCAGTACCATGAAAATGGGGAAAAACTAGAAAATGGTAGTTAGGAATGTTGATGCTAAAGAGGAGTGAGGGAGAGGGTTGGAGCCTCTGACATCTGAGTCACTGTGGCACACCCTGGGTGCAGAGAAGGATGAGCAGAGCAAGTCTCCCCTCAAGTACTAGGATGTCAAATTTCTGACACTTGATGATTGAGAGACTTGTAATATATCTGGCTACACCATACCTGATTTCAGAGTCAGTGGTGCTCCCTGGAAGACAACCTGGAAACCTGGAAAATCCGAGACAAATGGTCTGTTAGCATAAAGGGCCTTGATGGTTTAAATCCTCAATATATCATGCCTGCATGAAAGGCTTTCTCTGTAAACAGAGAGCAAGACCACACTGCCTTATATCAAGGCATTTTCAGCTTTTTTTTAAAGGGGGCACTGTTTTCCATGGGCATGTGGCTTCTTCATAGTGTCAGACACATACACACACACACACACACACACACACACACACACACACACACACCCTCTGCCTATGTGTGCAAATGGCAGAAAACTCTTTAGCAGTGTCTTTAGTAGTAAATCCTACTCCTTTTATGCATTCCCTTGAGAAGCTTAAAGCTGCTGACCAGCTGCTGCTTCCACAGCACCATTTGGAAACCACTTTCTCAATAAGCTAGCTATCAAAATCCATTCCCTCCTCTGCCTTCCTACCCTACAACCAACAGTCTATTTGCTCTTGGGCCTCTCTGAGTAAACAAAGGCACTTATTTTTGTTTAGTTGCCAGCAAATACGATTCTTTAAAGCTGACTGGTAAATATATGTGAGGATTTTATATCACTTATCTAACATATGAGATTCAAATCTATTTCTGTAGACTCCCAATTATTAGGCATGTGAAAAAGGCCTTATGAATGTTAGGCATGTTTCCCACAAATGGCAGAAGGAACAGAGGCAAGGGGATCTACATCATTCAGAACAGCTGTTTTGTTCTGTGGTAACATTTCTCTGTTATTCAGCTTTTCGTCACTATAATAAAATACCTGAGACAATTAACTTATAAAGACAAAAAGCTTATTTTATCCACTCTTTTGGAGATTTCAGGCCCTGTTAGTTTGAGCCTACACAATATAAGAGAATAATACATGGGAGAAAAATACTTTATAGCCAGGAAGAGAGAGAAAGAGAGATTGAAAAAAGAGGAGTGAAAGAAAAGAGGGAGGGTGTAGGAGAGAGAGAAAGAAAGAGATGACCCACTGTTGCATGATGTGGACTCCCAAGGACTTGGGCAGCGCCATCCATGCAGGCTGTGCTTGCTGCCCCCATGACATTTTTCTGGCAAGCTTATAATGATTTTATTTTATTTTTAATCATTTATATATGTGGGGGAAGAGTATATGTGCATGTAAGTGTAATGCTCTTGAAGTCCAGAAGAGGATGTCAAATTCCCTATTGCTGGAATTACAGGCAGTTGTGAGCCATGTGACATGATGCTGGGAACCCAACTCTGGTCTCTGGAAGACCAATCAATGCTCTTAGTCACTGAGCCATTTCTCCACCCCTCAGGCAGGTTTCATATGGTGTCCAAACCTCCCAGGACAGGTGTTATGCATCGTTAACACTCCTCCCTTCCTGGGGTCTTTGTCAGGCTTCAGCTGCAATGTGTCTTCACTCCCAACATTATACACATTGCCCTACCAGGAACTACTTGCAGGACCTGCCACTCTATAGTACACTGCCTGGCTTCCCAAACTTTCTTTAGAAATTTCACTGGAAGCCTCCATGGCCCTATAATTCTCACATTCTGCATGCCTGAAAAACCAGCACCAAGTGAATGTCAACAAGGTCTGGTGCTAACATGAGTCATACTTGGGCTGCTTTGAACCACAGCTGCAAAAGCCTCTGTGTGTCTTACTGGTTGAACATGGGAAACAATTTCTTAGTCTAGGGTGGGCATGGCTCTTTTTACTTTTTTTCTAAACAATTCTGTCTCGGAATGTTGTTGAGACAAACTTTCATTTTTATATCTCTGAACCTGTTAGTTCTATATGTTCATCCAAGGGTGACAAGTGTAGTGGAAAATCTTCCTTGTCAAGGTGACTGAATTTGGGCTCATCTGAACACGTGTTTGAGGTTGTTCCAGAGGGGTTTAACTGAGGAGGGAGGAATGTGGGTCACATTATGCCACTGGATAGATTCCAGGCTGAATAAAAAGTGTGTGGTG
This sequence comes from Eospalax fontanierii, assembly GCA_035773235.1. NCBI lineage: Eukaryota > Metazoa > Chordata > Mammalia > Rodentia > Spalacidae > Eospalax > Eospalax fontanierii. The sequence goes on from CM069527.1 coordinate 86,339,142, forward strand.
GTTTGGATGAGAACTGTCCCCGGAGACTCACATGTGTGAACACTTGGTCTCCAGCTGGCAGTACTGTTTGGAAAGGTCATGGAACCTCTAGGATGTGGACCCTTGCTGGAGGAAGGGGCAGGCTTTGAGGGTTCATACCCTCACCCCACTTCTGGTCTGCCCTTCCTGCTTCTCTTGTGCAGTTGAGATGTGATCTCTCAGCTTCCTGCTCCAGCCACCTGCTGTCTCCTTCCAGTATGGACTTTCCCTCTGGAACCATAAACCAAAATAAACTTACCTAAGTAACTAACACGAGGTGGGGAGGAGGAGTCTGATGAGCACTGACATTCGTTACTCTCTGCTTCCCGACTGAGGTGCAGAGTGAGCTGCTTCATACGCCCACCACGCTTTCCTCACCGCGGCGGATTGGATTTCCTCTCAAATCCTTCTTCTCTTACGTCATTTCTATCAAATATTTAGTCACAGCAATGAGGAAACTAAGGCAGCAGTGGCAGATTGGGAATTGGGAGTCACACTCCTATCTCGTGGCGCCATTTTAACATAAATGTCCAAAGGAGTTTGGTCAAATAAATAATGTTACCTTCACACATTGGAATATGGTATGTCTACTGTGTGACATGGCTCCTCAAGCTTGCCACTTACTATATGGTGATTAGGAATCACAGTTTTGAGAATTATCTAAAAATATAGGCAAAATACATGCATGGCAAAGTAGAATTCTCTCTCTCTCTCTCTCTCTCTCTCTCTCTCTCTCTCTCTCTATATATATATATATATATATATATATATATATATATAAAGTCAGACCAGACCTACATTAAATTAAGAAGGAACTGGAGCATGTGTGTGATATCTCAATTGTTTTAGTTTTTCTGGTGATTCCAATTTTTGTTGAGATACTTTGTTAAACCCTTGTTCATCTGGTAAGAGGAGAGAATAGAAAATGGTGGGGAGAAAAATCAGAGGAAAAGCTTCTGGTAGCTCCATGACACACATAGATCTGCCTCTGCAAAGGAAGGCACTTCGGCATCTAAGCAGTGCGACCACACAAGAGTTTCACTCACTTCCCACTAAGATGGCCTAGTGCTTCTGGGGTATGTGACTCTTGGTGTGGCCAGTTCCAGGCATAATATAGATCAACAAGGCTGAGTGACAAGTCTGGCCTTAGTCTTAAACAAGCTATTTACACACATACATTTGAGGGTGAAAAAAAGAGGATCCAAAAACGAATATGACAAGTTTTCAAACAAGACATTTTTAATGCAGTGTCTACAATAAAGAAATAGCATCATTCATGCACCAGAATGAATTTAAATGACCAAAAAGGGCCAGCTAAATGGCTCAGCAGGTAAAGGTACTTGCTGCCAAGCTTGATGACCTGAGTTCAATCCCTGGAACCTATATACTGGAAAGAGAACTGACTCCTTTAAGCTGTCTGCTGACCTCCACACCTGCTCCAAGCTACACTTGAGCATACACACATGAGCACACAAACATGCTAAATTAATTATTTGATTAACTGATTTCACAAAATGAAAACAATTTGAAAAAAATGACAATATCAACTGTCAGTGAGAACGAAGAGCATATATAGTTCTTATAGGTGCTAGTGAGAGCATAGGATAGAAAGATACTTAAGAAAACAGTTTGGCTTCCTTCACTGTAATTCTATTTCAGGTACACATATTTTAAAAATTAATACATATATCCACAAAAAGACTTGTACATGAATGTTCACAGTAGTTCAGATTTGGACCATGACTCTTTTTCTATGATGAGTGACTTCCCAGGACATGGTGGAGCCTAGGAACACAGGATGCCAAGAGAGCCTTGACACATCTGGTGAAGCCTCACAAAGAACTGACACAATTTGTTTTGTACACTCTACCAGGCAAAGCATTTACTGAGCATTTTACTACAAGCCAATGTTTTAGCACATTTTAATCTTCACAACAGTATAGCTTCAATGGCATAATTATTATCCCTTCTGCTGAAAATAATTTTTCAAAAATGTCACAAGTAAATATCCAGAATTTGAGAGTAATCAGACTCAGGTGTCCCTCACACTGAACTATCATAGCCGTCACAAGAGTCTGTGGTATAAATTGGAACACAAATTTTTAGGTGATTTGAGTAAGTCACTTAACCTAACTGGCTTTCCAATTCTTTTCAGGTAAAATAAAATAATGGACTGGTATTTAATCTCATTTCCAGGTATATGTCTAATGTCAAGAGTTTGTGAAATCAGTAGGACGTTATCACTAAGCTGACAACAACTTTAAACGAACAATAAGCCATCTCTGACTTCAGTTGTAGTGACTGTATTCTTAGAGGGCACAAGGACACAGTGAGACCCTTCTATACAGAACAGAGAGTAACTTGGATCCCATTTAACCTTTCTTGAAGTTTACTTTGGAACTAATCCTAAAAGCACTGGGAAAAACTAATTTTTTCACTGTAAAATTAAATTCTTCTGTTAATGCAGGAATTTTCTTCAATTTGAGGCTGCAAGTTATAATTCCCATGGAGCACAGTTATGTATTTGGCACCTGAGTCTCACCCTCTGCACTCTACACCTTTCTTATGAAGGAAAAAAAGCAGCAGCAGGGAGATGCCAAAAGAGCTACCGCTCAGTATTCACCCAGACAAATCCTATTCCCATAAGAACCAAAGCAAGTGCTGAAATTATGTCACATCTATCATTGCTTAAAATAACTTCCTAAAATTTCTGATGACTTTTTAACAAACATACTCTCTGATCTCCACAAATGGACTTACAGACTTAGAAAACACAATTTCTACTTGTTTGCTTTTCTATGATCACTTGTCAGTGTATGCTAAAACTGCATAGCAGGATGGATGGATGGATGGATAAATGGACAGATGGGTGAATAGATAGATGAAAATGGAGAGATAGATAGATACACAGATGAACAAATAGGTTACCTGCACTTTCCCTCTTTCAGGAATATTCTTTCCATCTCATTCTATCTCTCGCGTATTTGACTCTTCATCACATGCTTGAGCACAGCTTCCTCAGAGAAGCATCCACTGATCCCTGTTGAGTATCAAGTTCTTCCATTTTACCCTACCATTGGACAGTGGTCCTTCCTTCAAAACACTGGTGTTGTGTAGTCAGGCATTCATCAGTACAATCACATAGATTATTTTATGTATATTGCCTGCATGTGTGTAAGTGCACCCATGTCATGCAACGCCTGTGGAGTCAGAAGAAGGCACTGAATTCCCCTGGAACTGGCGTTATGGATGGTTGTCAGCCGCCATATGAATGCTGGAAATTATACCCGTGTCTTCTGCAAGAGCAGTCAGTGCTCTTAACTACTCAGCCATCTATCTCTCCAGCCTTCTCGTCACATAGATTTTAATGTTCATCTCATCTAGACTATAAATTTTGTAAAAACAGGGACCATGTCTACGCTTTTGAAAAATTAGCATATAAGTTACTGGTTAGACAAATGTATGGATAAATGTATGAAAAAAGTTAGCTATGAATTTGGAACTTGGTTACAAGACTGCTTCTAATGTAGGTATAGAATGGCAATACATGAGAAGGGAGCTTCAAGGTAAAAGGCACTCACAGACCCAAAGAGTCAGAGTTTGTTATAATACTCCTTGGCATATACCCAAAGGACTCATCCTACTGTAGAGATACTGTACATTCATATTTGTTGCTGCTCTTTTCACAATAGCTAAGAAATGTAAACAACCCAAATGTCCCTCAGCTAATGAATGGATAATGAAAATGTGGTACATTTACACAATGGAGTTCTACTCAGCAGTTAGAAAAGATGAAATTTACAGGTAAATGGATGGAACTAGAGACTGTTACACTAAATAACACAAACTCAGAAAAACAAGCAATGTATGTTCTCCCTCATTTGCAGATCATAGCACCAATACCTTATATGTGAGTTTACACCCTGATGTAACTGCGGGAGCCAGGGAAGTGGAAAGGAGGCACGGAGATAAAGGGAAAGACAGAGCCCAGAAGAGGCGGGTGGTAGGTGCAGATGTTACCAGAGGGGAGGTGGGGAAGGCGGGAGTGTCCAGCTGGGAGCAGAGGAGGGAGAGACATGCTGGACACCATGGGGCGGAGGAAGGAACTCAGGGAAGGGAGTCTGGAGGGAGGCAGGTGTTATGAAGATGGATAATGAAGGCACTTGGACTGGGGAGGGAGGAAGACGATGGGGGACAGGAGAGAGGAGAGATGAATGGAGCTGGAGTTGTGTGGGGAGCCAGAGGGAAATGTGTTGGCCTGGGAAATGCACACACAGTGTCTGAACATTAGTGCGTGTGTACCCCTGGAGGCTGCATAGAGAGGAGGATAATGCCAGACAGGAGCCACTTCCCTTCAAGTGCTTGGTCAGAATAGTCCACGAAACTCCCAGAATAACACAAGCTATTGCCAGAGGCATTGGTTATCTCCAGAACTTGAAGGTAAGACCTTATTGCTGAAGACAGGGCATAAGTCAGAGACAAGACTTGGAGCAATGGAGCAGGAACTAACCTGGAAGCCTTGTCCTTGAAGATGAACTCTCATAGTCCCAGAGGATATTATACAAACCGCTAAGGGAGAAAAATCAATCAGTGGTCCAACCCAACCCTAAAGCCGAAGAACTATAATGACTGGCACAGCACACTACCTGTATCGGTGCAGTAAATTCTGTAAAGTAAGCAATATTTTAAGCTTTAGACTACTTGATCTCTAACTTGTGTTTTGCGTTTTGAATCTAAACTTTCTGAAGAGGAGGAATCCAGAGAGCTGACTAAACAGGTAAAGCAGTTGCCACACAAGCCTGACAATCCGAATTTGATCTTCAGAACCAATGTAGAAGTAGGAGGAGAGAACAACTCCACAAAGTTTTTCTCTGACCTACACACATGCACACACACACCACAGCACACATGCACACACATCATACACACACAGTAATAATTTTTTTAACTTTCTAAAGATGAGACACACCACCTACAAAAGTACTTCCAGTACCAGATTTTGCAGTGGAAGGATTCCTCAGGAAATTATGTGTGGATCATTTTTATCAAAATACACATTTGAGCATTAAATTGTTCTCTCTAATATATCTCAGAAGCCACGTAGAGACAGGATTTATCTCCCCTCCTGTTTCCTTCTCAGATTGGTTCTGGATGATGCGGAGATTCTGCCCAATGAATACAATGTCTCATTTCACAGCCTGGCCCTATCAGCTTGTTACAATGCATTTCCTCTACACATGTCTGTGACGATATCTTGAACAGTCCCCAGGGTGTTCTCAGGAAATCTGTGCATCAACTATTCCTCTAATGCCAAACATAATTCATAATGAAAAAGAAAAGTTAAGTGCAACATTAACTGTGCCCTCGTCTTCTTCCTAGCAAAACTTTGACTCTCCAGGCAGTATGGTGCCTGAATCCAGAAGCTGATTCATGATTGCTCCACTAGTGAGACACATCAGTCTTCTTTTCCTTTGCTACTGATTGATCCAGGGTAGTATGTGAGTCACTTTTAATCAATACTATGTGAAAGGATGCCTACTGGGAGCAAGCTGCCAGGAAAGACATTCCTTTAACTAAATAAGGGAAATCCTTTTCACTCCAAACTCTCTTTCCCTGTTATTTGGGCGACTGTCAAGTAAGGACGTGACCCTTGAGGTTGAGCCATCAATCTTGCACTGTTAAAAGGGGGTATCACCAACATCTATCTGGTAATAGAACATAAACAGCATATGTCATCAGTAAAACACTGTGCCAGTCCTGGGAACTTGCACATCCAGGTAAGTAAATTATGGACATCTTTAAAAGTTTTAAGCCACTGTTAATCCAGATCACTGCTATTTAACCAAACCCATTTCTCACACAAATCATAACATAATCAATATCTTACATCTGTGTGGCACTTCACATTCTTCAAAATACTTTTACACCCATTACCTTATTTAATCCTGCCAACAACTTGGAAAGAGTAGCGCACCTACTGTGAACCTTCATATTTTATGAATATAGAAACTCAAGACGTAGAGAGAACTAGTCTTGTATAAAACATCAAAAGAACAAGAGCTAGAACTGATTCAAGACTCTGCTTCAGTCTGGGAGTTCACTATCTATGATCCATAAGCCAAAAAAATAGACAGCTAACAAACTAAGAATGTATGTTTTTTGCATCCTTAAATAGAAAACCAAAATTTAAAAAGGGACAGTTTCATGACATGAACTTTTTTTAGTGTCCACAGTAAAGACTTGTTGGAATATAGCCATTTGCACTCTTCCTATATTGTGTAAAAATGCACTAGGGTTGTGATTACAGAGCTGAGTAGCCGTAGCCAGCTGTGTGGGCCCACAGCCTGAAATATCTACTCTCTAGACCTTTACTGAAAGCTCTTCAAACCCCCACTTTAGCACTGCAACATCCAAAGGAAACCTGATGCTCCAATAAAAACTGCAGGGTGGTTAGGACAATGTACGCTACACTGCAGCATGGTGATCTAATGTTTGGTTTGCTGTTTGTCATTTTCTTTCATCCTCTATAACCTACTGACAGGATCATAATCCCCAGACTACCCAGATAGGAGCAGGCAAATGCCTTGACTGAGCATTAATTAATCAGTCTGACTTGAATTCTTCCCTCAGTAAACACTAGAACACATCTGTTTAAAACAATGTTTTGATGAAACAGTCCCTCAATCAAGATGAAAAATCTAACATCCCATGAAGACCAAGGGGCAGCAGCTTTTTCTTCTCCGAGATTTGCCATTATATGAATGCAAATGAATCATGCTAAATCTGGTGGGAAGCCTGCAGAAGAGCTTCCAGAGAGATTGTGGGCTCCATATCATTCAAGACAAGATTGTGCAAACCAAACAAAGCTGGTAGAGCAAATAAATCACTTGACCTCTTAATTGATTTCAAGTTTTAATCTTTATAACATAACAGTTAATGAATAAATAGTTAATGAACAAAGTATTGCACTGGGAGAGAAAAAATAGATACAAACATTTAACACTGTACCTATTACTTCATTTTTGCTTGTTTGGGATTTTTTTGAGACAGGTTCTTGTGTAACCCAGGATAGCCTCAGAGTACCTATGTAGCTGAGGCTAGTCTTGAACTCCCGATCCCTTTCCTCCATCTCTTAAATACTAGGATCATAGGCCATGCACCACCACAACTAGTTTCCCAGTATATCTTTTGTGCTCATTAAATATTAGTTGCAGGGAGCTGGAGAGATGGCTCAGTCAGTAAGTGTTTGCAGCACAAACATGAAGCTCAGTCAGTAAGTGTTTGCAGCTCAATTCAGGTCCCTGGTGCCTACATAAAAAGCCAGACATGGTGGCATGTGCCTGCAGTCTTAGCGCTGGAGAGCCAGGCATAGGTAGGTCCCTAGCAGGTAGGAGAGGCTCATTGGGCAGCTATTCTGGCCAATGGGTGATCTTCAGGTTCAGGGAGAGACTATGTCTCAAAAAAATAAAGAGGAGAGTGATTAAAAATACACTCATTGTTAACCTTCCTGCCTCCATAGGCGTGCACACAGACATTCACACATCTCTGTGTATACATGTATTCACACACACACACACAGAGAGAGAGAGAGAGAGAGAGAGAGAGAGATATTAGTTGAAGCTGGGGGTGTAACTCAGTTCCAGAATGCTTGCCTAGCATATACGATGCCTTGTGTTTAATCCCCAACTCCACAAAAATAAACAAACAAATTAGTTGAACCTGAAAGTCCATGAATCACACATATTTTTTTAAACTACTCACTAAAATAGGAAAAAAATGTATCTTGAGCAGGTAAATGCTCGAGGTCAACAATTTACTAAAATTCAACTGAAAATATTTTTTTCACATTTTTGTGGCTCTGGTTTAAACCAGTTCATAGAAGACCTTCATGGGGTTACCTTGAAAGATTGAAAGATACAAGGACTGCTTAATTCCAGAGCAAACCAACATGGTTTTCCCAGGTTATAATTCTGTACTGTTGCAAAACAGAAACAACATGCTGGTCTATAAAGATTCCTATAAGCATGTGAAATAAAAATTACAGGTGCCCACCACCACCATCACACCGAGGTCATGGATTCTCCACATTGAAGGTTTGTTTCAGCATTTCAGAACTCCTGGCTCACTGTCACGTGAAGAACTCAATCTTTTTAGTGCGTCTGCTGGTCCCATAGTAATTATCAAGCCTCTAGAGCTGGCTTGCCATCTCATGTGATAGAAGTCCATAGCAAAAGAATAAACGCACACAACTGTGTTAATTCCAGCAGCTTTCCAAACTTGCACAAGTTGAAGAAGAGCTGCTGAATGAAACGCAAACAGGTTCAGGGAACAAGCTTTCCAGACACACAAGCGAAGAGTCTAAGGCTGCATCCAACAGGCCCTACCACCCAAAAGAAAGGAAATGCAAAATGTACAAACATTTTTTAAATGACAGTTGAAAATGTCCTTTCCTCCTACATAAAAGCCTTATCTAATGGTCACACATTCTCTGGAAGAAGTGATAGAAAACTGGTCGATGTGTTGCCAAGGAAATCAAAGTTTGAAGCTGGCATGAGAAACTTGTTTGTAACTAAAAAAGAAAAGTGACATGAGACTGTGTATTCTCATCAACAGTTGCCCTAATTAAGTCTTAATTATGCTGTAAGATTACATGTTACAGGGCTGGAGATAAGGCTCAGTGATTATGAGCACTAGCTGCTCTTGCAAAGGACCTGGGTTCAGTTCCCCGCACCCATGGGGTAGCTCACAACCATCCATAACTCCAGTTCCAGGGAATTCAGTGCCTTCTTCTGACCTCTTGGGCATTCAGCGACATGAGTATACTTATATACATGAAGGTGATATGCTCATATATATAAGAGAAAAGTAAATAAAATATAAAAACAATACATGTTATACACCAAACATGAATTTATACCAGAGTTAGTAAACACACACAATGAAAGACCTGACTTGTAACAGACGTTGTCATTCTTTCATTCCCTTATGTGCTAGGAACTACTGTCAGTATGACAAACACAAAGGAGGCAAAAATGTAAGATGTGGTCCCTGCCCTCATGTCTAATACAGCCATGTATTATTCAATGCATCCAATCAAGTAAACATGATGAGTAAAACGTGCCATAGAACACAGGAAGGTTGTCCAATAAATGCCCCTTAGCAAATAGTCACCTGGAGCTTTCATTCACTTATTACAGAAATGTTATGATAGTTCTGTACCATGCGTTCCACTCCTGTAGTCAGTGTACAAGCTGTATCAGTTATCTACTCCCATAACAGTGCTGTGTAATAACCATAAAAATCCCAGTGACATACAAGTATTTATTATTCATATACCCAGAGTGGTTCTCTGCCGACCTTTACCAGGATCATTTATATGCCCAGGGTGATCAGTGGAGGGATCAAACAGCTCTGTTATCTAAACTGATGAGGGTTGTGGAAAACGGGGCACCACTACTCTGTTGCACATGTCTCACACCCTCCAACAGACTAACCCGAGAATGTTCTTAGGGAATGTCAGGTTTGAAAGAGCAAGTGGAAACATGCTAAACCTCATGAATCTTGATTCAAATAGGCACATCCTTACTTCCATTGCAGTCTACTGGCTGCAGTAAGTCCTAACGCCAGTTTAGATTCATGGAACGGAGAAACAGACACCATCACTTTTAGTAAGAGGAACTGTACTCACCAGACAAAGAGCATAGTTGCAAAACAGAATGAAACATTAAGCCACATCACTGCAATTCACCATCCAACTGTACTACGAGAGCAATCTCTAAATCACCCTCTGTTGGTTTTAGCGAACCTCTTTCACGAGAGTGATTTCAGATAGTTTGGTTTATGTCAGAAATTAAACCCATCCTCAAATCCAGAAAGTTTCTACCTACGGATATGTAGAAGCTATCTCATACTTTTATATATGAGTCCTGGCGACTGCTGGAATCTTATGAAATGTCTGTGGGGCATTTGATAGATTTCTGAACAACTATGTGTACATATTATAAAAGTGCTTCCTCAGATGACTATTTTGACATAGGGGATACAGACATCTCACTCCAAAACGTAAGTGCTCCTGAGAGGTGTGTGCTTGTCCATGCCTCTGTATGTTCATATGTGTGTATCGGTATAGGTATACATGCACATGTGTCTGTGTTTGTATGTGTTCGTGTGTGCACAGGTATATTTGCACTCATATATGTGTGAGCAATGTATGTACACAGGTGTGTATGCCCATGCATCCATATATGTGTGTGTTCATGTGTGTGCAGAGGGGTGTGTGTGTGTGTGTGTGTGTGTGTGTGTGTGTGTGTTGTCCAGAAGTCAATGCTGGATATCTTCCTTAATCATTTCTCCACTGCATTTTTTTTGAAATAAGGTCTGTTCTTCAACATGGAGTTCACTAGCTGGCTACACTAGCTACCCAACAAACCCTACAGATCTTCCTCTCTCCACTTCCCCAGCACTGGGATTATAGCTGCACAGGTGCTGGGGGTCTAAACTCAGTTCCTCATGCTTGTGCAGCAAGCACTTTACCAGCTAAGCAATCTTCCCAGTCCACCGTTGACTCTGTATTTTTAAAAACTAATCCATTGTATTCATATCACACTCCTATAATTCAACTTTGCAAAGACATATTTACCTTATTTTTTAAGCATTTGATTTTATCCAGGCATCTAAAAATCTCCTTTCCATTTTTTGTCCATTATTTTTCACAAAACAAAGTCATCCTGAAAATCTACTATGTGTTAACCTTATGCTGGGAATGTGATGGTCTGATTTTCACTAGAGAATGATTCTGGAAAGGACAGAAAAATCAAAGTTTTATTCCTGGAACTGAAGGAGTCCCATAAATTAATCTCAAGAACCCCAAATAAAATTAATACGTAATGAGGCAATCTTATCCTTGTCAAACAAATTGCTAGAAACACTAACATCTATGTAGCCAATGTCAGGATTGAGACTGATGTCATACCTCACACACAATGGCTCAGAGAAATTACATGATGGATTCTCTGAATGATGTCCTGCAAAGGCACTGTGTGTATTATTAATTCTTTACATTTCTGTAGTAGACTTTCTCTCAAGAAACTCCTAGTACTTCACGTATTGTGTGCCAGTTTAAATGATGGTCCAGGAGTGAGTTAACTGCGCGGAGGGAGGCCTTAACTCTTTCAGGTGACTAGGGTTCCACACTTAGAGCACTGCTGGGGGGGGGCAGGTAATTTACCAAATAGTACCTCAGTGGTTGGAGAGAATATGTGAAACATAAATTATTCCCAGGGAGTAATTTATAAACTCACAAAATCTGGTTTATCATCTCATCTATTCACAGAGTATCAGGGGGAAAGAGAGAGAGAGGGAGAGAGAGAGAGAGATGGTGAGGCTGAGATGCTAGCAGTTACCCAAACTCCCAGAGCTAGAGAACAGGCTACTGTACAAACTGATCATCCAGGAAGACTTCTTCCCAGTCAGGACTTGGTGCTTTGGTGCTTTCAAGCTGAAGTTTCAGATAAACAGAGCTGGAACTGAGGAAGGTTAGAAAAGTCCTAAGGCACAAAACTCAGAACCTCATCCTGGCCTTGATACTCATTCAGTGAGAGACAATCGGCTCTAAGCACTCAAGGGAGCACAGAATTCCACACTATCATTTGTTTCTATTAAACCCATTAATGTCTGTGGGGACTCCATAGTTAACTCAGATTTTCCATATTGAAGAAGATTAAAGAAGACCATAAGGGATGGGGGAAGAGTAGAGAAGACAGGCTATCCTAGTTTTCTGTTGCCATAGTTGGAAATGATCAAGTATGTCATTTCTTTTGTGTAAGAAGAGAGCAATTAAGAGTGAAGTCTACTTACTTCATAATAAGCACATGACAATTTTAGTTTGAAGATCCAAGTATTGACTCTTATCTCACAGTCCATTATCCACAGTGCCAATATTCTCTTGCTACCATCTGTTCTTAAGGAAGGTCCCCAAAGCTTTTCAGCAAGCATTAGATGCTCTGCAAAAAAAATAAACGGTTTGAGAGGATAAGGCAGGAGGAATGCCACAAGTTTGAGGTCAGTCTGGATGAAATAGAAAACTCTGTCTAAAAAAAAAAAAAGTAAACAAAATACATTGTGAGACCCTGTTCATATGAACCTACAGCAATGGTTTCGGCATGCTCAAGACTCAGGTAAACTCAAGTAGGCAAAAACCCAGGGTGGAACAGGGAAAATGGGCAGCAGACCCCAACCTTTGCTTAAGAAATATTGGCCACTGATTACTGTTGGGTGAGGACGAGCTAGTCTTTCTAAAGCAAGGGACCCTGGGTAGGCTAACAAGACCTCAGTAAATGAACCTGCACTGAGATCATTTGGGGACACTAACTTGACACAATAGACCTTAATACAGATGAAGGAATGGGTGGATTCCAGTTTGGTGGTTACAGGAGGTGCCTGTGGAAAAGGAGTATAAAGATGATTGAGACTGATTGAGATGTTTTGCATGAAACAACGATTCAATAAAAAAAATTTTAAATAAAAATAAATTTAAAATAAAAATAAAAAGTAAACAGATATCTTGATTCTTCACTCAAATCTTTCTCTCTCTGTCCTCTCTCTCTCTCTCTCTCTCTCTCTCTCTCTCTCTCTCTCTCACACACACACACACACACACACACAACTTTGTGAAGGCTTCCTAGAAGTCATGTCCAAACCCAAAATATAACGGCCCTTTAGGAAGAAAAAGAAAATTGTTTAGCACTCCCTCTGCTCTACCCACGACTCCCAAAAATGCAGTCAAGAATTTCTTTTTGAAAGCTTGCTCCCCATTCAGTCTGACATCAAGCTTTGCTACCGGTAAAGATGCCAGTAGATTTCTCTGAATTTTGACTCATTTCTTGCCTCCACAAATTATATTAAATTACAGTTACAAAGAAGGATGAACAACATACCCTCATGTGCCCCCCCATGTACATACACCACTAAAGTGATTCCATCCCATCCTTATTCACAGGGTATATATAAATGTGTCATTTACTCAGGGACACTTGAAGAAGTCACCTAACCACTCTCTGCCTCTGCTTGTTCTGATAAAATGAGGTGACGGAACTAGACTTATATCCTTCAAGCTCTGAAATTTCCTAATTCCATTTTCCATTTGCATAAAAACAAAATGAGCTATAACACTCCTTGTTGAGGGTCCCTGTACTCAGGGCCAGCCCAAGGGGACGAGGGGTCTCTGCTGTGGTGGTTGAGTAGGCGCACAATCAACAGACTCCGGGAGCTGAGTGAGAAGCATGCGGATGGGCGAGCCACTGCAAACTCGTTTATTGATGGACGTGCAATGGGTCTTATAGGTCTGGTTAGCCAATGGCCCTATGGGGTGGGTCCCGACTGCAGCCAATAGTAATCTGTCCCCAGGTAGGTCATCTCAGTGCAGGTTCTTTCCAGATGCTGGGCAGAATCTGGTATCAAGACTAGCCAGAGCAGAGTGCCATGCCCATGGGAGCCATTCCTCTATTCCTCATAGCAGGTGACCTGGCTAAGGCCCATCATGCATTGTCCCCTACACTCCTATTTGATCAAAGCTTTATTTTTGGAAGAGAAAATTCTCATAAGGTAATCTCAAGAACCAAAAACAAAATTAATGGATAATTGGGCAATCTGATCCTTGTCAAAGAAACTGCTGGAAATTATTGAAAACTACCTTCCCAACGTCAGAATTGATTAATTGTGGAAAACAATTTCCTCCAAAGAGTTCACATCATTTTAGTGCTTTGGGGAAAGGTGCATTTTCCTTCTTTCCTTCTTTTTCTCTTTTCTCTTTTTAAAGTGATCTAGAGGCAATGTTATCTTTTCATAAGTAATACTATCATTGGCGAAAATGGCTGTTAAGAAGAAAGTAAGCATGGAACAAATCCCTATCCCATAAAGCGGTGAATTTGAAAAGGAAATTGCCAAGCTTAATGATGGATTCTGTTTCAGCCATCATGACAAGTTACAAAAGAGTCCAGGGACTCAAATCCTGTCCTCACAGGCACAGCAGCTGCAAAATCCCATTGAGAAATCTCTCGGGGCTCCCTGTGAATGATCACTGGTTCCACTCCTCCACCTCTACAGAGCTGAACAAGAATGCAAGCACACTGTGCATGAGTCTGCCCACAAAGACTCCTGTCAGAAAGCCTGGAATGCACCCCCCATCTCAACTCTGTGTACGTACTCCATGGAAGCCTTACGTTGGGTTCCACAGCCTTATGCCACCCTGAATTCTGTCTCAATTTCTATTTGTATTTTTCTTCCCAGGGACCTTAAGATCTTGGGATACTTGGGGCTTCAAAGATGGCTTGATGGCACCAACTGTTCTTGCAAAGGATCTGGGTCTGAGTTTTTAACTTTTTAAAATAGTTTTTTTAACATTTTTTTCTTCTTATTTTTTTTAACCTTATATGTTATGCTTTCTGGTATGTAAAGTGCACCTGTGTGTGCAGTGCTCACAAAGGCCAGAAGAGGAAGTTGGATCCCCTGGAACCGGAGTGATAGAGTGATGGATGGCTGTTAGCACCCATATATGGGTGCTGGCATTCAAACCCAGGTTCTCTGCAAGAGCAATGAGTGCTCTTAACTGATGAGCCATCTCCAGGCAACCATATGGCTTCTAACGACTGTCTGTAAGTCCAGTTCCAGAGGATCTGATGCCCTCTTCTGGCCTCTATGGGCATTGCATGCACATGATGTACTTACATATATGCAGGCAAAACTCAATCTCTTTCGATAGATAGATAGATAGATAGATAGATAGATAGATAGATAGATGACAGATAGATAGATAGATGATAGATAGATGATAGATAGATAGATAGATAGATAGATAGATAGATAGATAGATATGCACATATGCACATTCTGGGAACAGGGTATCATCTGTTCAGAGATTTTTCACTTAGAAATCCAGAGAAATCTCAATGAAAATGATATCAACGAGATGGTCAATGAACTTGCCTTCTCTGATCCTCAGGCACTGTTTTCTATGTAAGAAGCTAAGGTATGAGGATAAGGTAAGAATTTCTGTCACTGCTGCTGTTGTTACTTTTTCAGGGGACACTCTGCTATCAAGAGCTACAGTGGTTCTGCAAGTTGCTCTCTTCCAGACTTTGCAGAGGAACTGGTTCAAATTCAACAACTCCTTGTGTCCTCAAAGAGATGGCGCCTCACAGTTGTGGAGCCTTCCACTTTGAGTTTTGTACAGTGTGGCAGTTCTGAGGTCTAGTCATCCCACTGTCTTCAAGGCACTGCTTGCTTCTTACCCAGGTTTAGGTGCTAGTTTCAGGAGGAACATATTCTGCTTTCATATGCATGGGATACTCGTTAACAAAAATATTCTTTCAAAACTAGAAATAGCTAGGCATGACGGTGCATGCCTTTAATCTCACCCTTCAGGAGGGAGAGGCAGGTAGATCTCTGTGAGTTCCAGGCTAGCCTAGTCTACATAGCAAGTTCCAGGCCAGTTTTACCTCAAAAACCAAAACTAGAAATATTTAACTCTCAATAAAATTTTACAGTTTCCTTTATATTACAACTGAAGGGGATTTGTATTTCAAAAAGAAACGTTGCCTTAGAATATGTCAAAATATAGTAAGTTTCTTAGTTTTCCTTTGAAAAGAATTGTAAAATAATTGCAGCCATTGAAAAAAATAAAGCAGATGATAAAACAGGGAAGGTTTAAAAATGCCTCCAGAGCTCGATGGATCAAGAAGTGCTGCTTTAGGAAGCTGGCAAGGTTGCTCATCAGTTAAGAGTGCTACCTGCTCTTGCACAGGACCAGCGTTCAGCTCCCAGCACCCACACAGGACTCACAACCATGTCAGGCTCCAACCTCCTGTAACTCCACCTCTGAGGGATCAATGCCACCAAAGGCACCTGCATATACAGGGTATATACACACAGATACACAAATAAAAACGGGAGAGAGAGAGAGAGAGAGAGAGAGTGTGTGCCTGGTTAAATTGCCTGCTACAGGGCCTAAGTCTGGGTATATTTTCTGTTTTCTCCAAGGTTTTGCCAGCAATGTAAAGATCAGACTCTAGTACAAGGGTGCCACATCTATCAGACTGGTTCTCACTTTCATCGCATCACGATTGCTTACGCATGTGACTCTCCCTATGGATGGTGCTGTGTTTGAATATGAAACGTCCCCCAGACTCCTGTGTCTACAAGCTGCGGGCACTCTTTTGAGAAGTTGTAGAACCTTTTGGACATAGTGTCTAGCTGGCAGAAGCAAGACCTCAGGGTCATAGGAGTAGGGATCATGGGTTTTAATGTGATTGATTCCATGGGAGTCTCTGTTTCCCAATTCACTGAGATGTTATGCCTCAAGCTCCCACCACCAGAAAAGGAGCCCTAGCCACCATGCCTTTCCCACCATGAAATCTTGAACCAAAATAAATGCCCCCTCCTTCAGTTATTTCTTGCCGGGTATTTGGTCACATCGATGAGAAATGTGGTTAATATAGATTTGTAAGTTTATAAAGGGAAGGAGTTGAATCTCATTTATGAGATTCCTGCAATGGGCACAGGGCTATTAAAACTCCAAGTCCCTGCCATTAACTCAGCTCCTCCTGAAGGTGAAGAAGAACCTCAGAAAGTTTCTATAGCAAAGGGGAGCCAGGCTGTATTCTATGAGATGTCAACACCTTGAACACAGATGATAGCCCAGGAAGCACACCTGATCTGAGGTCTGCCCATCTCTAGGGCCACCAATGAAGAGGCCTGATTCAAAAGCTCAGTCCAGCTCAAGCATTCTGTGAGTGCCTAGCAGCGGATATGCTCCTTTCACTAAAGGACTTTAAATGTGAGATCAACAGAGAGCTGAGCAGTTGGTAGCAGGAGCAGGAGCCAAAGGACACCCAGAGGAAAACGGAGAGAGGAGCTGAATTACCTTGGCGGCTAAGCCTGTTAGCAGGGACGAAGAGCAGATGCCTGCTGCTGAGGGGGCAGCAAGATAACCTAGTCCCAAAGCTGCATCCTGAATGACCTTCCAGTTCCTGAACTTCAATCCAGTTTTCGTGAGGCCTGGCTGGGTGGCCTTTCCGGAAGGCTTTTGGGAGACACGTGGTTGAGTGGTGGAGATTCCTGTCAGCCTTCCTTCCACAGTTAACTCAGTGGTATCTGTTCCTTGCAGCTCCTCAAAGTCTGATCACAATACTCAAGGTCTAACACTTTCTCTGGAATATAGCAAGACGCAAATAACTGCAGGTCTGTGGAGGACCTGACCACTCCACAGTAAAAAGTCTTAAAATGAAAAATTACTTCTGACAAAAACACCAGGAATTGTCAACTTCATATTCCAAAAGAATGCTAACCTGAAAAATCAATATATTGAGCTGATCCTTCATATGGTTCCCAAGATCATGGACACTGCTGCCACGCATCTATCAAAGAAGGAAGCGTCACTTTCTGCAGACAGCAAGGAGCATCCTGATTTCAGGTGAGGTATTTGGAGGACTCGATTTGCACTTGGCTTAATCTTAAATCCCAGTAATGTTAGTAAGAACAATTTTCCGCCCACACCAACTTCACTGACAAACCTCCAAAGTAGCTGATCTTTGACTCTGAATAAGTGTAATAATATGTGCTCTTCCCCTCACATTGCCACACACATTCCCCTCATCTATTGTCTGTATCAGCTACTTCAAGAACATATACTCCCCAACAATGGGATGACTCATAAGAGGTACATGGATGTAAATCGAGTCCGTTGATGTGTTCCCTGTCCTCAAGTAATAAAATCAAGGCGATCCCACTGAATTCAGGTCCAGTAAACAGATTTCTGCTTAGCAGTGATGTGCCTTATTTAGTACATTTCAAAGGTAGAGCGAAATCCACACCCATGCAAATGAACCGTATTTGTGATTCTAGCAGTGTGGAGGGTGTGTAAGGACTTGCCCTCCTTTTGTCCTCTATGAAGAAGGTTCCTGCCCACTTCTGATGTCCCGCTAACCAACAGAGTGAATGCTGAAAAGGTCGCCCCTCTCCCATTCACCAGCTCTGGAAGGAGGGCTGGGTTCCTCTCACTGGAGACTGCACCCAACCAACCAGGTGCTTTGCTTAGACTCCACAAATGCATTTTCAAAAGTCTGGGTAAATGCAGGTTTTGCCCTACCTCCCCGACCTCTTCCTGATCAAGTGATCTTGCGCCTCTGAACTGGGATTTTGAATATATGTGCCTACCCCAAGTCTGGTATTCTATTACAACAGCATGAAAATGGAGCCTAGGACTGAGGAGCCGGCCAGCCTCAAAAGCCTCTTCATTGCCTGCCATGTAATACATGATATGCAAAGCCTCTGACTTCAGCCAGCAGATATTTGGAGACCGTGTTGGCCCTAGCATGGGGACTCAACTAATGTGTGTTTAGGTCAGAATGCGAATCAGAGAAGCCACTGGAGGGCACGTCATGCAGTGAGAGCACTATAAATGCATCCCCACTCGCAGCGTCCCCTGGCAAACACTCGGCTTCCCTCCCTGGGCCGCTCCACGTCTCTCCCTCTCGGTTTGGAGAACTTCAACAGGCAGCTCCTCTTCTCTGCCCTGCAGAGAAAAGCAGAGGACGCGTCACCAGCGGAGGAAGGAACGCCTTCGACAGGCTCGAGGAAAAGCCCCGGGGTTAGCCTTCCACCCCGCAGAGCGCTCTCGCCCCAGCGCGGGACGCCGCGGCCAAGTTCAGATTGCCGCCTGCGGCTGCTCTGAGCCCAGCTGCGCGCGTTTTCGTGGATCTGCCCGGCCGGGAGAAGGCGCGAGCCCGGCGTCTCCACGCGCCCTGCGCTCTCCCTGCACCCCCGGGAGGGGCGCCTCGCGTCACCCACTCGCACCCGCATCCGCGCCCACCGAGCTCCGGCGCCTCCTCGCGGCTCGCGGCCCTCCCCGACCGCGCGGCCGCCGGACCCCTCCCCTCCCCGGCCCCGCGCCTCCCCTCCCCCGCCCGGCCCCCGGCCCGGGATCTCCAGGACCAGCCTGCGCTCCTGGCGCCCTCATGTCTTCAAGGGACTGCCCGCGCGGGTTGACGTGGTGCCTCGTTCGGATCTCCGGGCAAGACTTCAGCTCCCGCCGCAGCATCACACAGGCTCGTCTCCTACTCCCAGCCACCGCGCCCGGAGGAGGTGCAGAGCGAGGCCGCCGCCTCTGAGCCACCCGCAGCGTCCCGGCCCAGCGCGGCCCCGGCCCGGAGCGCCGCGCGCGAAGCCGCGCCACCGTTCTCTCAAGGCAGGGCGGCCGCTCAGACTTCAGCTTGTTGGGGTCCCCGAGGCCGCCGGGGGAGGTGTCCGCAGCCCTCGTCCTGCTCTCGGCGGCGGCGGCTGGAACCCTGGCCGCCGCCTCCTGCGCACCCTCGCTGCCCCGCACGATCCCAGGATTGCGAACTCTTGCCCCCGACCATCTGGGCGGGGCTCTACGCTCCTGCCCTCGGTCCGGATGGGTCTCCTGGCTGGGACTCCGGCCACTTGGAATTAATGTCCAACTGGGGGTCTACGGAGACCGGATCCGAGGTAAGAGGGAAACGGGTTAGGGAAGACCGGGCGGAAGGTGGCTGCGTCGCGGGAGGGTGCGGCTGGCTGCGAGGCGCCGGGGGCAGAAGGGACCTGGAGCGGGCGAAGTGGAAGAGCTCCATAGAAGGAGCCGAGGCTCCCACAGGATGGAAAAGAGAGACGAGTTGAACCAGAGGGAGGCTTGTTTGGGGGATAGGCAGGTTGTTTTATCCACGTGGGCAAAGATCTGCGGAGCCGCAGACGCCCTTGAACCCTGAAAAGCTGGAGAGAGGCGATTTCCCTCCCCAACTCGGCAGGGCGTTCCTGTGTCAGGTCCTGGAACCCTGCGAGACTTGGGTATCTTGGAACCCACCGCCGCCAGTCTTTTCCAGAAGTGTCACTGAAGCGTTATGATCAGTGCTGAGAGTGTCACTTACTGTGGAGCTTGTTTTGCTGGGTTCTGAGAGAAAGCTGAGCCCAGGCAGGGACGGCTGCAAAGGTGCTGTGAACCTAAAAATAGAGGGCTCTCCTCCTCTGCGAGGTCTTCCAAAGCTGCATTCCGAGCCTTTTGCCTGCACTTTCCTATTGGAGAGAGACTTCTTACACTCCCTTGGCCTCAGGTCTGAGTCTCTAAAGACACTAGGGCTTTCCCAAGTTTTCCTCTAGGCCTTATAGGTGGTTGTTTTTATGACCTATTTTCTCCCGCACTCGGTGACGCTTCCGCAGGAACACCCACCACCATTATTCTGTACCACTCCGGAGGGCCTGACTCCAGAATGAGTTGGTTTCCAGCCCTACCCAGAGAAGAGAAACCCACGGATGGGGGCGGGAAGAGACTTTCACGGGCTCCCCCCCTGGCGCCTCGCCGTTGACAGAACCTGCCCGCAGGACCGCGGGGTGGAAGAGCGTGCTCTGGGAGGGTCGTCCAGCCCCGGGTCCACCACATTTTAGCTTTATGGCGGGGATAAAAGCAACTTCTGTGAATCTGTTAGAGAGCACCAGGCTAACCCTTCCTTCGAATTTTGAACTCAAATTGTGTTTCAAAGCAGAGGTGCAACTTCTACCCTTAAGCGTGGAAGTTGCCTCTCTTCCCACGAAGCCTTCAGAGAGGGATCCGCTGTCGTCCTCTTGCCTTGAATTCGGTGTCGCTGAGCTTTAGTGGGGGAGTTGGTTTTTTCACCAAGTGACAAGTGTCCAGGAAGCCCGCCGCACTCCTATAAAAGATTCAAGTGCTCCAGGGCCGAGCCTTCAACCTTAGGCCCTCCAACGAACGGACTCTCACTAGGCAGGCTTGCCGAAGCATCCCGCTTTTTTTTTTTTTTTTTTTTTTTTCCTTTCCCCAGCTATGGAGGAGTGGTAAGAGAATATGTCCAGCATCAGTCAAGGACACAGAATAGTGTGGAGAAAAGCAACAGACCTGCCCCTTTCCCTAGAGGAAAACACCCGAGTTTAGAGTTTATAGCTAATTCCTCTTCCGGCTCCACCAGATCTTGAAGGCAAAGCCCAAACAAACCTCCCAGCCTGCCAGCACAAAAAGATGCGGAGGCACTGGCGGCGGGAGGGGTCGCCCGCTGCAAAGCTATCTCTGTAGCAGAGGATCAGGGTGTCTTAAAGCAGGTTGCCAAGAAACCACCTTAGGTGACGCGGGAAGACGGAAAGGGGAAAGAGAACAGAGGAGTGGAAACCTGAAAAGCCGTGAGACGCCCATAAAGACAACCATACACAGGTCTCTGGCTAGTTTGGGTTTGGGGAAGGTGGTAAACTAGACACAGTGGTTCGTCTCCGTCTCCGGTTTATACTTAAAATGACAGCCCAGCCTACCCGCGTTGTGAACACTTCGGGACCCGAGCGGTTTCTAGTGCCCCCTGGTGACGGGAACTCAGAACCGATGAGCAGCGGCTTCGCAGTCACTACTTTCCTGGGCATCCTTTGCGCCCCGGTCCTGGGACCCACAGGTGCCGCTGCGCGTGGCGCGCTCCTTTAGCCCTGTGGGGATGCATTGGTCCGAGATCCAGAGGGGAGCCAGCTTTCCAGGCACCAGAGAGAAAGAGCCGCGCATTAGGCTATTCGCACACGTGGCCAAGGCTGAGCGCTGCCTGGCCAGGTCTGGAGAAGTGTTTGGGGGAAGGCGCTTTAGAGGCTAGCTGGAAGCCAGGGGACAGGGCCTGGACGGCAGAGCCTCCCGGGAGACCGGTGTGTGCGCTGCGCCCGCAGACCCGCGCCCCATCTTTAGCCAGGGGGACACAAATCCCACGAACTAAAAAAGCGCTCCGCGTGGAGCTGGCCGCAGGGCTCAAGCAGCGAAGAATGCATGCACCCCTCCCCAGAGAGGAAGAAAGTGCAGTCGGGGCGCCTAAGGCACCCAGCGTAGGGTGGGATCCGGAGCCTCCACTGGAGAGGCAGAGTTGAGTGCTTTAGTATTCTCCTTTGTCAGCTTTGCCACAGTTCTAATTGAGGCTCCCCACGTCCAATTTAAAAAGTCCTCTGTCGGCCAAATGGGAAAAAAGGGAAAACCCTCTTAATGCGGAAGGGAAATCTGGTGCCCTCTGCCGCTTCCTGCTGGCGGGCATTGCGATTTGGGATGGAGCATTAACCCCGCGCCTCCCTGCTGTTCAGGGCCGCCAGCCATTTCGCACGCACCCAGAGCTGGCAGAGGTGGCATCCCGGGGGCGGGAGGCCTCGCCTTCCCCAGCTCCCCGTTCTTGCAGCGCCTCTCTGGTATTCGTTTTGCACAGCCTGAGAGTTTTCCTGGGCCTACGCGCCGGGCGGGACCCAGAGACCTCGCTTTTTCGCGGGTGTGCAACCAGGCGGCGCAGCCGGAGACTCGGAGCTGCCAGGTCCAGATCCCTACATACAGTCTCAGAACCCAACAGCTGCATAGACAACAGACGCCCGCAGCGATGGGAGGTGGCGGCCGAATTAAACGCTTTCTTGGGGCCTTAAGGGTTCTGGAGTGGAATTCTCGACAGAAATGTGGGGATGGGGGTGGATGTACCCTGGAAAGGATGTGGGAGCGCCTAGGGACTAATAAGAAAGATGTTGGAGGGGGTGATATTTACCTGGAAACTATGTTGCCCTCCCTCATAGAAGAAGTCAGGACTTTCTTAGGAATCTGTTTTATCAACTGCATGAACCTCCTAATTTGGTAGTCCCTGGGATTAGTCCCCGGATTCTAGAATAGTGAGATTCTAAGAGACCCTGAGGTGCCTTGGTCCTCCCCACCTCTTTAGGTGGGGCTTGTCCCCAAGTTTACAGTTCATTTTTTTCGTCTCACCGCAGTCTCCGTGGCCCACCTTTCTAGAGATGTGAGACCAGAAGAATCAAAAGGACTCCTTTGCAGAGAAGAGCTGACGCCCACCCTAGGCCTCCTCACAGTCCTTCCGGTGCTCCAGGCCTCCAACAGCGCCCAGGATCCAGTACTCTGGTTCTGGTGTGAATTTGGGGTGCAGGAAGCTAGCAGCTCTTCTTCGAGGGAAGGGATTAGGGCCAGAATTTAACAAAGCTGGGGGGAAAATTATGGATATACCACGGAGAGTTAAAATTTTCAAGCTTCTGGGCGTGGTGGCGCACGCCTTTCATCCCAGCACTGGGAAGGCAGAGGCAGGCGGATCTCTGGGAGTTCAAGGCCAACCTGGTCCACATAGTGTGTTCAAGCCAGCTGGGGCTACAGGGAGACCCTGTCTCAAAAAGATCAAAAAAAAAAAAAAAAAAAGCTAATGCAGTCCCAGCCTAAGGGCAACGGTAAAACACGTATTGGGGACTTACTGCCCCTTTCATGAGTTCAAGCTCATAGCCTTAAGAGGTGGAACTGTCATTTTAAGCCAAGCAGAAGCTTTGGAAGTAACGTAACCCAGATACTTTCATACGGGCCAAAGTCTGCAAGTCCCTATTAATTTGTTCTGGCGATGAAATACTTACTGAGACAATGGAAGCGTGGATGGTGGGCAGGGCAAGTGGTTCTAGAGAGTCAGTCCCCCCCCACTCCCACCCCACCTAGCTCCTAGTTCGGAGGAGGATCTCAGCCTGGGGAGAGAGGTCAACTTGATTTTATCCCCAAAGAGAAAGGTCTGTTGCTTGCCTGATCAAGGCCTGGCTCCCAGGACCCATTTATTGGAGCGGCGGGGCGCGGAGAGAAAGTCTCTGACCAGAGCAGGGCAGAGGCTGCAGGATGGGAACTCTCAGGTCAACCCCGAGGGAATGCGCGATGTCACCCCCTGTAGAAGAGGCAGGCCGGGAATCTCACCGAGGAGGGGCTGGGAAGAGGCTGCGCAGGCGGGAACGGGAGCCTTGCGCCCAGATCTGACCCCTGGGACCTGGGGCTGGTGGATGGGAGAGGTCAGCAGCTGCCCCTGGCTGGAGTGCGGGCTGCACCTGGGGTACACCGCGAGCAAGCCAGGGACTTGGGGAGAACTGGGGGTTGCTCAGGGATCCGCGGGAGGAGCGAAGAGTCTGGACCAGGGCGGGGGGGTCCGGCGGGGATGCGCCTTTGCGAGCAGCGCCGCGGTCCTGGGCAGCCAAGCCTAACTTGCCTGGTGCCGTTCTCTCCCCCGCCGCCCGCCCGCGCAGGTGCCGCCGCCGGACGGGACTCTAAGATGAAGTTATGGGATGTCGTGGCTGTCTACCTGGTGCTGCTCCACGCCGCGTCCGCCTTCCCCCTGCCCGCCGGTAAGAGGCTTTCCGAGGCGTCCGCCGAAGACCGCTCCCTCGGCCGCCGCCGCGCGCCCTTCGCGCTGACCAGTGACTGTAAGAACCGTTCCCTCCCCGGGGGCACTGCTGGCCGACTCCAGGGCACCCCATCCGCCGCACGCACGCAGCCACCAGCCGCGACCGCTGTGTGCTTGCTGACCCTCCCGCAAGGCAGAAAGGGCTCTAAGGCCTTAGGAATGCACGGCCGCCCCCAGGTGCCTTCCTTGTAAATGAATGACACAGAGGACCTCAGTCTCATTCAGATGAGAGAAAATTATACCACCACCACCATCACAGGGACACACACGCAGATTGTTCCCTTGTCCTTCTCTCTGCCTCTATAAACACACCCCCAGTTCTTTCTTCTCTGGCCCTGTTTACCGCTCCTGGCTGCTAAATTCTAAAAGTTCTAGCTCTTTCATCCTAAACTGTGCCTGCAAGGAGAGAGACTGGGTTCTCACAAAAACAAACCAGAGAGAGAAAACACAGAAGGACCTACATTTCCAAAGCAAGCATCTGCATAGTGTCACATATGTTCAGAAAAGTTCTCTTCTAGAAAGGTTTCTGGGGTAAGAGTACAGATTGGGCTGAAAGAAAGCAGCTACAGTTCAGAGCACCTAACAGTGCTGGCTAATAAGGATATTCTTATTGAGAAAACAAGTCTGATTTATTGCTCAAAAGTTCTAGAAGCAAGCCAGTTTGCTGTAACCTGCCCTCCACTGGTCAGAGGTCCATCTGTGGCATAAAGCAAGGTGTGCTAGATTACAGGTTGTAGAGACTATTGGGGAGATGGCTAAGTAACAAAGGTAACAAGACACAAGTACATACAACCTCAAAATACTCATTTCCAACATACACACACCCCACACCCCACCCCTATGGCTCTAACTTTTTTGCACTTGAATCGAACTGTGAGGTGGTCATGACCAGTGGCAGAGGCAGTCCAGGAGAAGTCAGCCACCTGCTGAGAATCACCCAAACTCTGTGGCCTTGCACTAGCAAACAACCATGAACTGTGATGTGTTTGTTTTATGCTTAATTTCAGCAACAAAATCAGCTTCTTGTGCAAATTCCAAGAAAGAAAGTACATTTTTATAAGGATTTCTATCTAGAATGATTTGGGTTAGAAAGGGAACCTAGTTGACCCCTCAAAATTCAACTCTGTGCTCCAAGACTTTCCATCAAGTCACTGCATAAACTTATCTTTAAAAGACTTTCATTTCGATCACAGTTTTAGTGTGTATAAAAGTATTTCTCCAGTGGAAACTCCAGTGCTTTCTGCTGTTGTCTTCATTCATGCATTCCATCAGGGCAGGCCAGAGGGACAGGAACAGCACAGTAGATAATACTTCTATAATCTAGATGGGAAAATGACTGTGCTTGATTACAAGCTGACTAACTGATGGAGCCTTATTGCATGTTAGTCTTCTTTCTACCTGAGCTTGCTAAAGACTGCCTCCAGCTTGTGACTGAGCGTTCATTTAACTTACAAGTTACCGACTTTGGAACCCAGTGAATAGTTTACAACTATACACAAGAAGGGGGCCTTTTTTCCTCCAAAGTGCCTGTGGCTATGAGGTCTGCCCCTTAGCCTCCATTTTCTGACCCCATCCATCCTTTGAGAAGAGATTCATAAAGAGACTGGAGTCCTCTGGGAACTCTAAAGTCTACTGACATTGAATCTCACTCCAGGAGATTCTGGTTTAATTGGTTTGGGGCGTAGCCTGAGCATATGGACTTTCAGATGTTCCTCAGGTGGGTCTACTGTGCACCCAAGATCGAGTCACCATAGTTTGGTAATACCCTAAGAAAACCTATGGCTTCTGTGGATTAACCAGTCACCATACAAGCAAAACAGCATTGAATCCCATTGATTGCATGGAGCCCATGATGTGAGGTAGGAAGATTACTTTCCCTTCCTCAAACTGATACTAAATCATCCTTGGACAAAATTCTGACTACTGATTTCATGCAAGCCAGCAGAACACACCCAATTCTGCTTTGTCTATGGGAAGACTCAGTAGAGCCTAGACTGACAGAGGTATTTCCCGAAGAGAAACTGAGCTGCATTCTAAGCCAACTGACTCCTTTCCAGGTATGTTCAATTCGGTAGCAAGCTGTCAGTGCAGGGAAGGCAAAATAATGATAGTGTGCAGACTTTAAATATCCAACCAGTGTCAGCACACCCCTGTCACAGTGC
The DNA here is from genome assembly GCA_035773235.1 of Eospalax fontanierii. Taxonomy (NCBI): domain Eukaryota; kingdom Metazoa; phylum Chordata; class Mammalia; order Rodentia; family Spalacidae; genus Eospalax; species Eospalax fontanierii. The sequence goes on from CM069527.1 coordinate 86,365,546, forward strand.
TGACATTTATATCCTGCACTGTACATAGTGCAACTGGCTGAGTCTGCTGTAGAAAAACATTAAGTCATTGCATCTCATTTGAAAACAAAAAGTGTCATAAATTCTGGTTCCTCTAGTTTCCTTCAGATATTTGGGACTTAGTGATTAAGCAAAAGAAACTTTCGTCACATTAACAGTCACTGTGCCGTTTTTACAGGGAGACTGGGACTGTATCCACTACACACACTCACCCTTGAGACTGCATGTCTCTTACTGGTTCCAATGCAAATGAAGCATCTACAGTTCTATTCCTACATATTATGAACTAAGCAAATAAAATTTGTAATTAAACAGTTTGCTTCCCTAAGGGTTGGCTATGAAATAAATGGCCCATAGTTACTTTTAATTTGTCTAAACTCAAAGATCTGTGGTTTGCCCTTGTGGGCATCCAACACTAGCCTCCTTAGCTTCTTTTGAGGTGAAACACATGTCATAGCATTTTAAAGCTGAAAGGAAAGCTTTCTGGTTCTCAGATCTGAAAAGGTAAAGCAACTTGTTCCAGGTGCCAGAGATCCATGATGGCAGGAAATAGGCCTGCTGAAGTCAAGACTAGTGTTTACTCAATCTACTGAAATATACTTTGTATGGAAAAGAGAAACCCTATGAAGTTTAGGGGTATTTTTCAACTAATCACTAAAACCCATGATATAAGATTGTCTGAATGTATTGAAGATTAATTCATTGAAGTCTTATTTCACATCTCAACTGTAAATGTGGTTTACAACTAAAAGTATAAAATACATTTAGCTTGAAATTTTTGCAATCTAAGTGTATATATTCATTCATGAAATAATGTATCCCTGTTCATGCTCAGCACTGACCTAAGTGTTCCAAGTATCCTGGTCCACCTAATACAGAGACATCCTTTCCCTTGTGGAACATCTTTCATGAATATTAGCTTTGGTACACCAGAAAAATTAAACATGAAGGAAACTTGAGCTGGTAGCATGGGTTCAACTTGATTATAAGCCAACTGGGAGACCCTATTTATCAAATTGTTGGAGTGGGGATGTAGCCCAGTTGACAGAGTGTTCCCATGCATGCAAGAAGCCCTGGGTTTGATCCCCAGCACCACATAAAACCAAACATAGTGGTACAGGCCTGTGATCCCGGTAGCATTTGGGAGGTAGAGGCAGGAGGCAGGAGGCAGTGAGTTAAAGGCCACCCTGGGCTACATGAAACTCTGTCTCAAAATAGAAAATAGTAACAACAGGTAATTCCCAATTTACTATTATACAAGGGGATTACAGCCTACCAGTTAGCTAGTAAGACAGGAAATTGTCTAGAAAAACAATCTTTTACATCACACTTTCAACTTCTCAGTTGTTAACCTATGAAAATCCTATGTAAACCATAACAGAATTAATCTGTGCAACTCACAAGGTTACCCAGTGTAAGTCTCTTCTCTGGGTTCTGCATCTCATAATCTACAAGAGATTAGAGAGCAAGAAATTGGGACCTTCAATGAAAGAACACACATTAACATTCAGATCAGATGAGAACCATGGAAGCAGTTGTGGGTTAGCATCTCATATCTCCACACATCATCTGTAAATAGGGATAATGTTAACCTGATAGGATGCTAAGGGAGATACTGCTTTGGAATGTCTGTGGTCCATAAGTAAATGATTGTCACTTACCAATCCTACTTCCAGCAGCCCTTCCCAGGAACCCAACGAACTCCCTCTGCCACAGCTTCTGCCAGGACATCATTCTAAATGGTGAAATTTCAATACAAATAAAGAAATGTGGACACTGGAGGGAGGCTATTTTGAGGCCCCACAGGTGATTAGTCAGTATGTAAGTAAGCCCACCTTCACTGGGATTCTTCCCTTGGGTCAGCTCCCTGGTCCTACCCAAGTTTCATAGCTTTGTCCCTTCCCCAGTTGCTGGAATTTTCCCCACCAGACTCCCATGGTCACATGAGAAAGACTCTTCCCCCATGGGAAGCTGCTGTGGGGGCAATAGATCTTCTGGTGGAAGAGATAAGACAGTGTGAGTTAGAGGCTATCTGTAAATAGAGAAAGTATTTCTAGTTTAATCCTGGCTAGATATTTAATTTAAAATATTCATAAACTCAGCCAAAAATAACCTTAGAAAACTGAAGTAAAAGATCAACTCACCACTATACAGTAGAGAAAGCATATAATGTTCAATAGATACATGTTAAATGTCCAAATCTGGTTTTATGAGACACAAAATTCTAACTAAGTAAGCATGAGCCCCTCATTACTTCAGACTGTGGAGGAACACATATTATAGGAAAGTCACTATGTAAGCAGAAAGGGGTTCAACCTGCCATTGGAAAAGGAGCTCTTGACATTAAAATTCTGTGGGCCAGGCTCTTTTAGGAGACATTGATATCTTACTTGAGATCTGTGTCTTCTCCTCTGCCCTAGTCTCCTCATGAATTCTGTCCAGACAAATGCATTTAAGGATAACTTAGAGTTTACCAGCCTTGGGACACTACATTATTAGTCCAGCAGCCTAAGCACTGTGCTCAAAAGGGTCGAGTTTAGCTGATAGGAAAGTGAAAAGTTTCTGGTATTTTCTGCTCTTAATATACATGCGGCCTTTTAAAAATCAGTACTCATGGTCTTCACGTAATTAAAATACTCACTATATAATTAACCATTTGAGCTCTATCAGAAGCAGTTTTGTATCGAATGTCCTTCATGTGCCAGGCATGGGCAGCATGAAAAGGCAAAATCAAGCTAGCTATAAACTAAGGGTAGGTAGAAGGAAAGATAAGTGGGCAGTTGTCAGCAGGACAGAGATGTGTCTGTCCTCAAGGTTTTACTTAGGCTGAAGTCATACCACCAAGAATCCCTAACAGGGAACTCCCTGGGATTTAGAGACCGGTGAGGAAGACGTTGGGGAAGGAAAATTTGAACCATTGTTTGAAAGGTGGGTTTGGAAGAAAAATGAAAGGAGAACATTCCAGTCTGGGGAACAGCATGAGAAATTTGTGTCCACACTATATGGAAGACATAGGTTGCACATACAAGGGAAACAGACCGGTGTGCATGTGCTGAAGGAGGCACTCAAGTTGTGGAAAATAAAAACTATCTGAGTAGGTGAGTTCTTATTTTTGAAAAACATCCAGACATAGGCACAATCCAATCAACTAATTTGCCCTCAAGTTCATGCAAATGCAACCCCAGTATTAAATTTAGTACACCTTGGCTATCCACATGGGTAACCCAGGTTGAAGCAAATAAGCTCATAATTCATCCTAAAATCATGTTAGTTTGAATCCTATTGCACAAGGTTTTCTCCATTTTACAGGTGAAGGAATGGGATATAGAAAGTTGTCCCAATCTAGTAAATGGCAAAAGCAAAATTCAAATTTCAGGCAGGTGTCTACTCCCAAAGTCAGTGTTTTCTGGCTGAGCATACCTCTTGAATCCATAGCTAAGAAAACACAAGCATTTGGCTTAAGATATAGTCACTAACCCTAAAACACAAAACTAACGAAGCATGCTAATTAAAGAAGAGAGAATATTACATTTCCGTTTGGTCCCTTTTCTGAATTCTTTTCTGATTTCTGGTCAGAGTTGGATAGACAGCAATATTATTAATAACTACTTCAAAACCCACATCAGTACATACTGGAGAAAAAAACTTGGATTTCTATAAGAATTCCCATAAACCTAGTGCCAGACTTTGGGAGTCTTCTGGGAAATGCTCCTCCGATCACTACCATGCTGCAGTGACATGAGACATTCAGGTAGAGATGACACATGACCACAAAAGTTCCAGAGTAATAATTATCCTCATGGCAACAGAAGTTGGCTTGCAGAAGGGGAGTGGGGGTTATCGCTGGGACACACTACAGAGCTTGCTTGTAGAGGCAACGCCTGCTTTTCTGAGGCTTAACAAGGTAACTGAGCCAGAAAGACGTGCCTTTGACACTTTATAGTCTTGTGGGGTCTGGTGGTAACTCCAACTGCTATACTTAGCAGGTTAAGGCAGGAGGAATACATGCCTGGGCTACAGAGTTGAGTTCAAGACCTATCCTGGGCAATATAGCAAGACCTGTCTCAACATTTAAAAACTAAAAAAAGGACCAGGAATATATAGCTGTGGTAGAATACTTGCCTAGCATATATAAGGCCCTAGGGAGGATTAATTCCCAGTACCACAAAGAAAAAGTCTATAGTCTTCAACAAACTTCTTTTGTCTACAAACCTGCCACTAGTAATATTGAAAATTATTTATTGTACACTTTTTAGTGGACATCTAAACTCTTTATCATAAGTTTAAATAGTTATATGTCTTTGGCAACCCATTTGGGAAATTATATATATATATATATATTATGCTTTAGATATTTTTTAAAATAAAAAATCCTCAAGCCTTCCAATTTCATGACAAACTAAAATAAAATGAGCCCAAATAAATTGGCTATTTGATTTTAAAAAATGCCTGACTTTCTCATCAATTCAAATACACATGCGCACTCCACGCTGGCAGTCTTGCTTATCCATCTGAATTATAAAAGGAGTAAATGGACAGAAAAGTGGATAGAACCCCAGCCTTTCCCGGAGTACCTGGCCAGAATGAAGTGCGGAGCCGCCTGCGTCTGTATTTCTTGGTCTGTCCCTGCACACAGTGAGCGTCTGTAGAACAGTGGTCACCCACACACCCCTCTCTAAGACCTGCCTTTTTAGAGCCTATTTTTTTTTCCTGAACTATCTGAGAATTCTTTACAAATGTCCCAACATTAAATACTTTAGCATCTGCCTTCTGAAAACAAACACATCTTAACACAAGCACACTTCGGTTATCAATCTCGGGACATTTATCATGAGTATAATGCTGTTATACCACAAATAGTGTATACTCAAACTTCCCCAGCTGTGACAATAATGTCTTCAATAATTTATTTAATCCAGAATCACAAAGTGCATGTGATTGCCTGGTTCCTTTATTCTTTAATCTCGACTTCTGTTCAAGCCCTCTACCCTCCCCAACCCACTCCTATGACTTTGACACTTTCGAAAAACCTGAGCTCTTTGGCCCACTCTTTCCCTGACTGAGCCTCAGTTGGAACTTATCTAATTATTTCTGCATGGTTAGAGTCAGGTAAACTTCCTTGGATTCTTCAGTTCATGGTTCTGTGCCTTCAAATCAAAACACCTTGTATCACTTGGTCCCAAGTTGCCTATGCTTGAATATCTTTCAATGACTAGGGCAGGAGCACACATACTTACTATATATGTAGAAGAAGAGCTATAAAAGGTGGTGTGGGGAAGGAGAACCAGCAGCAGAAGCAGTCAGAAGCCTGACTGTAGGCAGAGCACTTGTGGAAATGGAAGAAACAGACAGGTCCCCTTCAAAGTACCTGCTTGCTGTACAGAAAGCCTTCAAGGACCCCAGAGGGACATGAGCCTCCAGATGAAGACAGGAAAACTCCATCCATGACCATCCCTTGAGTCTGCTGCAGCTTACAGGGTTCATATCAGGCATTTTTAGGAACACAAGAGGAAGTACAGACCCCAGACACTGACTGTTCTACATCACTGTGCCATAAGCTCCAAGACCTGGGCAGAGGCCTCGCCTCTGTAAAATGTGCCCCAGAATCTAAACTATAAAATGATCCATGTCAGGGTCCCCTCTGTTTTACCTAGAGATGCAGAATTGATCTTTGTGCCACTGCCTCTGGTGAAAATATCAATGAAGAATAATCACAGGCAGGAGGTGGCAATGTGTTGGCTTATCAGTACTCCTCTTCCATTTGTTCTGGGGACCAGGCACTTTTCCTTCACATTAATTGTGACCTGAAGGCAAAGGTGACAAGTCTGTTTTAGGGCAGGCAGAGTACGGCTTCTAGGAGAAATGACATAACCAGAGCCTGAGTCAGGACAACCTGAATCCATACTCATGCTTGTTGCCCTATGAAAAAACCACCTCCTGCCACTCCAGGACATTGAAATGTGACAAGAAGGAGAAAAATCAAGCACTGAGGTTTTGCAAATGCCACTGTCACCAAACGATTCCTCTGTCCGATTCTCTGGAGTCTTTCTAAAATCTTTGAGATTACAGGGTAGAAATTCCTTCCTCACACCCAGCTAACTATAGGCATCTTCCAAATAAGCGTAATTGCTCCAGAATATTTGTTTTACTCTCTTTACTTCTCTGCTATCTTTTTAGTTCCTTCCTGTGCTCATCCAAGTCCCTAAGGCCCCCAAAGTTCCTTTTATTCATTGCTCACTTGGCCCCCAGGGACTCAGGATGCAAGGATGCACAGTGGGGTTTGTGACCCCTGGGAATTGGAACAAGTGACCCTCAGGAAGGAAAAAGTAGAGGCTTTCTGCCAGGTTCCTTTGGAGCCATTCCCTTCACCCCAAGTGCTACTGTCACTGAAAACACCACAGAGGATAGTTTTCCGTGGTACTTCTTTGTACACCTAATTTTAATGGTAATTTATCACCCGTCCCTGTTTTTACATACACATACAGAAGGGCAGTGGCAGAGTTCACGGCGTGCGCTCATTAGCGTAGGGTGTTTATTGCTGACTGTGGAGTGCTTTTAGTTCACACCAGGTGTTCATGGATTAGCTGACAAATGGACACCCTGTTGGGTGTTTTCCTGACTTAAAAGCAGGAGAATGGGGCATTCCTCCCAAAGGGGACTGTGGGGTATTACTGTAATTCATTATCATCACTATAATAAAACTATGGGCCACATACATAGAAATCAGGGCAACTGGAATGTGGGTAATATAGTGAATATACTGTTTCCCAAGTGGGGTTTAAAATCTTGTATTTGTAAAGCAATTTCCAGTATAGTTATTAAGTTTTCTTAATTCAGTTATAGGCTAACAGCTATATATATAGTAAGTGTGTGCCTAATTGGTCAAAGTGGATGTACATGGTGAATAAAATGGCATGTTAGTGGGCGAAGAGGTTTTTAAAATATACTGTGTTCCCCTTTCTATTTTCTGAAGTTGGTTGGTCTTTTTCTTCTGCTTTGAGAGAATTCAGTAATGCTTTTTTAAAACAACAAAACATGGGTGTTTTTATAGTGCAGAGACTCTTCAAATAAACCAATGTCATGCTTTCTTCTCAACAAACCACTGGTCATGGGAAGAGAGCACTGGTCACTCTGGAAGGGTCAAAATAGCTTTATAAATTGCCTCAGCTGGTGATTGCTTTAGGAAAATAGATACTATAGAACCCTCTAAAGAGTTTAACCAAAAGTAGCCTCTGACTGGATAGTCTATTCTGTATCCAAAAGAGGAAAGAGAGAATGGTTGTTGTGTACAGGGAGATGCACCAAAAATCAGTGTTTTATGATCTTTGGGCTTTTTTTTTTTTTTTTTTAACTTCAAGTAAGTGATAAAAATGTCACTTTTAAACAGTAGAAAATGATAAAGCTCTGAGTAACTTTTCAGAGCATTGGAGCATTCTCCTGGACTCTTGGATAGATCAAGCAAGATGGCCTTCTGGAACAAGCCATTTTGTGGCAGTTGTCATGAACGAGTCTAGCACTGGAGCAGTAAACCGGAAATAACTTACACAAACTTGAATCAGCAAAAACAAATGCATAAAGTTGAGATTTGGGTCTCCCTGTAGCCCCAGCTGACCTGGAGCTTGCTATATAGACCAGATTGGCCTTGAACTCACAGAGATCCACCTACTTCTGCCTCCCACGTGCTGGGATTAAGGGCATGCGCCACCACACCCAGCAGAGATTTTTTTTTTTTCAAGTAAATTTAGCATCTGACATTTGAGTGATAGAGACAAACAGATTAGAACAGACTGGTACAGCACATCCTCTCAGAGACCCATGAGGCTAGCTCCACTTTTGCTGATAGAAACTGGAGTTTGACAATGCCTAGAACCCGGGTGTTTTCAGATGCAAATACAGAGGGCTTTCTATATATTTTCCTTACTCTTTTCGGTAAGACATAGGAAGCAACTGGGTTTAAGGGAAGATTGGCAATGATTATTTCAGATTTCACAAACAAGTTTAGCTGAGCCAGGAGGTAAACTGAAGAGGCCTGCGAGATCCCAGAGTACCTCCTGTGGGCTTCACTGGGAGGTGGATGCCTGGCAGGCTTATGGTGGTAGCTGAACTGAATGCTGCTCCCTGCATAGCTGGAAGCCAATGCCTGCCAGCACTGGCACTTTCCAGCCAAAACTTAGACCGTCCACACCTTAGGGCATCAGAGCTAGGGAGGCCCAGAGGACATCAAGTTGACCTCAGAAGGGTTAAGTCACTAGCCCAAGGTCACGCGCTGGTCAGGTACTGACCCAGCTTGGAATCTCAGGCTCTGTCCTCTCCAACTCTGCGGCAAGAGCCTGATCACTGGTGCCAGACTGAGTATGAGAAGCTTCCGGAGATGGGGCCTCTCTGTCTGAATCTGCCCCCACTTCTGGCTGCTGGTGTTCCGGTTGTGACTGGGAAATTGGCAGATCTGCCACAGAGTGATATGCAGGAACCAAGACATGAGAGAGATGCCCCCAAAAGGCATGGCTTTTCCTCTCTCAGAGACCCTTTGTTCTGTTGTGTGGCCCATGGTGGCTACTTTGGGATCTACTTAATGCACCTAAGTTCATACTGAACTTTTTCCATAGAAGGTGTATTTCCCATTTCCTGTTCTGAGTCTTATAGATGGGTGAAGTGAATCAGCATATCTTGCCCTTGTCTCAGAATAAATTACCCTTTGCCATGAGACTTGAAAAGTTACATGGGAGTAGAATATTTACTTAAAAACAAAAAGGCAGGATGCAAGACCAGACTTAGACTGAGTTTTGAAACAAACCAGTTAAATCTATACTTACTAGGCAGGTCACCTTCAGGAAATTCTTTTCTTCTCTGAGCCTTAGCTTCCCAATCTGTAAGGAGAAGATAGTGTTCTGTCCTATTTCAGTGTAGCAGCAATGTCATGTTTCAGCTGTACTCTCTGGGAGACTAAGCAACTCCATTTTGATATTAACAATATTTTTAAGAGCTTCAAGGAAACTATTATTTAAGTTATAGCCTAAGGAAATTTTGTAATGTTAGGAACTTTAAATGTAATACTCAGCCATGTTCTTAAAATAATTTTGCAAAATTAGTGAAAGAAAACTGTATTTGTATCTTTTGAAAGGTAAAAATGAGTGGTTCCTAAGAAACAGCAATAGTCATTCTTGAGAAATTATACCGATCCTAGGTTGATGTTCTCATATAAATAAGCATGTATGTGTGTTCGTGTGTTAACACACATAGGCCTATGCATATGTGTTTATAGGTGGGAGAATTTCTGTTTTTCAGGTACTACATAGTAATTTGTCCTTTTCCTGCAGGAGAAGAATTTCAGATTGAATTTCTCCCACTTTTAGGGGTTCGTGTCACCCTGTCTGTGGACAGCCTCTCATGGGAGGCTTTGCATGGCATAACTGACTGCTTGGCACCTCAGCAGCCCCAGGGACAGCATTCCACTGTGCCTCACTCCTCAAACCCAGCTCCATCCCAGAACTGGGCACTGCCCCCCGCAAGGACCTCTAGTCCTGTCTAACACACCTCTTGCTTATATGGCCTACCTTGTCCACAACTCCCTCTGTGAGCTCAGCACACTTGCCCTTGCTGTTCCTGAAATGAGCTGGAGGCTTTACAGTACTGAGGAGAGGCAGCTCCCCCCAGAACCTGAACCTCCCCATCCAGGCTTCTGAACCTTCCATAGCAGGCTCTACAGATCTCCATCAGCCCGGAAAACCCTCCCTTCAGAGAGATCATGGTGCTAGGGTCAGACCTCCTCCTGGCACATTCAGAGCCAGAGACTGTACCATCCTCAGAGTCTGCTCCCTCTGAGAACGGAGTCCAGTGCCCACACTTTGTGGACACCCTTATACTACCTCCTTCTTATCCCATAGATGGAAGACAGGCTGAAGGACGGCTTGCCGAGATGCCGGCCTGCCCAGCATAAGGGGCCACACAACTACAACTGGAACAGTTAACACAGCACTAGCCATCTTCACCAAGATAATGTTTTGAATCATATTTTAACCTAGCTGTCACAGGGAATGCTCAAAACACTCACTATTGTGCCTAGAAAAACTCAATTAGATTTTCAAAATAGTGACTATCCCAGTCCTTTGTTCTTGAGGTGAAATTATTCTTTTTCCCCAAAAATCAAGGGAGACAAAGTCATTGTGGTGAACGGTTTGTTCCTAGAGTCATGCCCTGGTACAAGGTTTCATTTGTTTAAATAACACTGTTTATACAAAGGACACATCAGAGTTAAAATATTTGAAATAGCATAATGCCAAAATATTTGGTTGCACCCTGAAGGATGACTTAAGTGCATTTGAGCATTTTTATTTCTCAAAAACTTTAGCTTTCGCTTAGACATGTTTTCTAAGACATATCCTGTAAGTATACCTGGGAATGAGCAAGTGTTTGACCTTCTTGCTTTGACTTTTTTAAAATTTAACTGACTTTTATTTTATTTTACTTTGCTTTTTTGTTGTTAAAAATGATAATCTTTTGGGATTTGCGTGCGTTTTACTGGTAGGAGTGGTACTAGTGGGGTTATTTGTATAGCTGACATTCTGGAAACTCTTCATGTGACAAAGCGATTTGCCACTAGGTCAGAGGGTAGGAACCAACCCAAACTCAAGACCCTTTCACTCCCCGCAACTCAGGAAATTCCTAGAATACTGAAGCAACAGGGCTTCTGAGTTCAACACAGGGAGTTACTTGCCTGCCCTAGGATAGAAGTTTCTGTGGAATTCTTAAGAACAGGCCCAGAGAGGTTTACTTAGCATCTTTCTGCCCACTCCTCCCCTTTACCCCCCTCCCGTTCTGCTGAGCACTGATGAAGTGAGGCTCTCTCTGTGTGAAATGCATTAACATCAGAAAGCATGAAATTAGGAAGTTAGGTGATTTGTGACTTGAGCATGATGTTTTATGCTCATTTCTGATTATTAATTCTTATGCCAAGAACTCACATATGTAAAGTTTTCCATATAAAATTTGTTGTTTGTTCAAAAATTTTGAGAATATGAAAGGAAAAAAATATACCCTTCAGCTCAATAAAGTGCCACCAAAAGCCTGAACTTGATATTTAAATAGTATTCCACTTTAGCAGCCAGGTAAAAGAGAAATTTCCTATCAAAAAGAAAACTTCTCAACTCCACTCTTTAATTCAAAACACTGAAACCTTTATCATTTTTTTAAACAACAGTAACAGCAAAATTGAGAGGAAAGTACAGAGATTTCCCACATGCCCCGTGTCTCCACTTACCTGCAGCCTCCTCTGTTATCAGTATTGGTATCTTGCTTGAATGGTATCTTGCTACAGTCGCCCACAGTCCGCAGGCTTCATTTGTGTTGTACATGGTGTAGGTCTGACAGATTTATTATGGAATAGATTCACAATGGCAAGAAGTCTCCTCGCCAAGGTTCTACACTTGTTCCTTGAAGGCCCATCGGAATTTAAAATAAGAAAAAAGGCACTAAACTTTCTCATAATGAAGTATATCTATGTCCCAAATACTGCGATGTTAGTCCCATGCAATACTTGGGGCTGATATTCCTTTTTTATTCAGTACTTCCCTGAGGTACCAACCTGCATGAGCATCCAGTATTGTATCTGCTAGACAAAGCCTTCGAAGTCACAAGATCTGACAAACAGGGCAAAGTATGTTTCAAGGAGGTTGAAAGTGTTTGTTTAGATCACTGGAAGTGTTGGCCCAAATCATTATAGGACTCTGGCAGTGTGAATTATGTAACATAAACTCATGTGTTGCTGGAACCGGGGAACCTGAACCTTTGTAACTTTGGCATTTTGCTGTTAGCTTATGTTGAAATTTTAGTGTTTCGTCCTCATTTCTGATTAATCCTCAGTTGATTATTAATCAATCTTAACTTTCCGTCGTCCCAGGTTCCTAAGTTAATCATCTACTCATGAATTCTTAAATAGAGCCAAAGACCCCATAGTGTGAGCCCTTTGTTCAACAGTCTTTTAAGAAAACATTAAAGGCACCTTTGTATTTTGATTAATCACCTCAAATGTGTCTATTTTAGAAGTCTGGAATTCTATATAAGCATTTTTTTTTGCACGTAAAGGAAAAAAAAATCATTTTTATAAATAAATACGAATACGCTTTCATTTATTTTCTCCTTACTAGCTTATTAGTGAAATAAATCACAAGAAGCATAAGCAGATCACTTTTTAAAAAATAAGTATTTTGGTGCATTAAATCAGGATAATTTAAGGATTTGTTGTTGTTGCTTTTAAGAGAATTTCCTAAAAGAAATTTCCTAAAAGAGGAAGCAGTTCTAAGGAAGCGGGAACTGTGGCACGCTCTCCCCTCCAGCTCCTTGACGCAATCCATTTCTCCCCTTTGGGCAGATGTAGGCTGAGGAAGGGCTAAGCTGTGAGGAAGGTGGGGATGGTTCGTCACCTCCCCAGCGGGAAATAACTGTGCTGTTCCGGATTTCGTAGGTTCCGCACATGATGTGGACTTTCATTCCGGAGCTTTACATTTCATAAGGATGCAGTTTTCCACAAGGAGTCACGCTATCCCCCTGAAAATTAAGACTTCTGACTCCCTCTGAAAGTGACTTGATTCAGGCAACAGTTATCAGGACCCCCAGAGAGAAGACCCTATTCCAAGTACTTGTTTGTGATTGGCCAGTTCCTGCCTCAGAGAATCTCAAGTTTGAGGTCAGCCTGGGCACAAAGCAAATGTGAGCCAGGATTACAAAATCGAGAGAACAGAAAACTCACATAGGGCCTGCCTCTTTGAGTTAGTATTCTCTCAGAGAACAAATGCAGGAAATAAAAAGATCACATTAAACAGTATGTGAGCACGTAGGGACATTGTGGCAAGGTAGAAGAGGACGGAGGGACCAAAGGTTTGGGGAGGGATTGCATTTTCAACCCAAAGAGCAGAGTGGGACTGATCATGATGTTCAAGCACAGACTTGGAGGACATGCAGGAGGGGCACAGGGCCCTCTGTGGAGCAGTGGTCCAAGCAGAGACAGCCAGTGGAGCTGTGCTTCTCATCTGGATGACTTTACCTCTTTGGTGAAATCTAGAGACGCCTGTTTTAATGAGTAAGATGGGCGGGAATGGCCCGGAGAGTCAGAGGACTCAGTCTGACAATGTGCGATGTACAGGACAGCCTCCTGCATCAAGAAATGATTCACCCCAAAATGTCAGGGGTGCACAGGGAAGGGAAGATGAAGAGAAATAGGTGGAGTCAGAGATAACAAAGCCTGGAGCGAAGCAAAGGCCGGATCAGGTGGAGCCTTCTGGCCGTCAGGGCTTCCACTCTCATGCTAGGGATAATAGCAAACTTTGAATGGTTTTGAGGAGAAAGGGAGAATGGTCCTAGCTAACGTTTTAAGAATTTCCCTCTGGGTGAAAATGGGTTGAAGAGAGGTGAGAATTCTGGGGAGATGGGTTAGTTGGTAAACTGCTACGAAAGCATGAGGATCTGAGTTCAATACCCAGCACCCATATCCAAAGCCAGGGGCATCGGCACACCTGTAATCCCAGCACTGGAGAGACAGAGATAGGAGGGTCCCCAGGGCTTGCTGGCTAGCCAGGGTAGCTGAGTCAGAAAACTCCAGGTTCAATAAGAGACCTGTCTCAAAAAATAAGGTGAAGAGCAATCGAGGAAGACACAGATGCTGACCTTTGACCTCTACAGGCATGTGCATACTTGCACACACAAGTGCACACACACATCAACATATATATACAGGGAGAGGGGACAGAGAGGGAGAGGTAAATGTGGATAAGTGATATAATTCAGGAGCTTGTACAGTTTTTAGGCAGGAGATACTGGGGCTTCAGCCAGGAAACAAGGGATTTGTCATTTAGTGCAGCCAAACAATCCAGACAGCAAGCAACAACGCATTCTTGATTCTAATCTCCAGCCTTTATTATATATCATATTGTGTACCTAGTTAGATAGATGGATGGATGGATAGATAGATAGATAGATAGATAGATAGATAGACAGACAGTGTGTATGTAAAATGCAGTAGCTGAGGCACTAACCTAGCACCTTAACCACACACACACACACACACACACACACACACACACACACACATGGTCAAGTCACATTAAGTAGATTTCATTTTACACAGAATACTTGTGTTTTACCAATTAAATAAATTGGGTTTATGACAGAGTAATCTTTCTGCACTTGAATGGTCTTGCAAAAAAAAAGCTCCATTTACTCTAATAACTGTTTTGAAGTATATTTTTCTAAGCCACATATTAATCTAAACCTAATAAATTGTCTGAATAGAATAAGGTAAGAATTAGATGAGCATAAAAAGCTTGCTACCTAATAAAAAGGAGTTAAGATTTTTCTCTCTCCTCTTGGAAATGGATTAAATCATTCCAATGGTTTTTTCCCCTCTTACTGAGTCATCCAAAGCAAATGCTGAAATACTCAGAGACTTCCAGGGGATCACAGATTCATGTCTTCCCAGAGCTCTCCAATCTCCTAGTATGCGCTCATCTTTTTTCCATGGAATCTCCTTGGGGAGCATATCTCTTGCCCTGTTTGTAACTACACAGTGGGAGCCATGTAACAGCCACAGTAGAGACTGACCTCACCCATGGACCCAAGGACTACATCCATCCCCAACAGCTCCTCATTTGTTTATTACAATGATACATTTAAATCACTCTAATTTTGTTAGAGTCATGCCATTTGAGGGAAAGTAGTTGCTTTGTTAGTAAAATAAAAACTACTTTTCCATTCCTTCATGTTTTGGGTGGGAGGGGGCAGTTTTAAAATAGAGCTGAATTCCTGGACTCTTGGTGTGTTCTGTCCAAATGGTTCTGGATTTGCTCAACCAAATAGATTCAGGGTAAGTTTTAGTGTTCCAGAGGAAGTGGAAGACATCACCTTCTCTCAGCCTCTGAAATGTGGTTCCTCAGTTTTCTCCAGCTTGCTCCAATACCAGTGTACAGCAGAATGCCCCAGCAGCTTGTTAACATGTAGGTCCCTCCGTGCTCCTTCCCCAAACCAAGGAACTCAAGGTGTCTGAACATGAGGCCCAGAATCTGCATTTTGGTGGGCATCCAGGCTTTTTCCTGCACACTGATGTTTGAGAGACAGTCTCAAGGTTAGGTAGCTAGGCAAGAAACAGGGCCTTAGATGTCAGCAGGCTCATAGCCACCCTTTGCTACTTGCTAAAACTGGCAGGGATCATTCAAATGAACAGTACACTTCTAAAGCTTTGCTTCCTACAAGGTACTGTGTCATTGCCACATGCATCTCTTCTTCCAACAAAAATCTGTGAAGTGTTGGACGGCACATTTTAGCCTCTGCTCTTAGTGAATACCGTGGACATTTAGTTTAACTGACTGATCATTTTGCTATGGGTCCAATTCTGGCTATTTCAGGGGCACTTGCATTTAGAAGATTGCCTGAAATGATCATTGTTATATCATATGACATTTTCTATTTTGTTAAACAGCCAATATGCCAGAGGATTATCCTGACCAGTTTGATGATGTCATGGATTTTATTCAAGCCACCATTAAAAGACTGAAAAGGTCACCAGATAAACAAATGGCAGTGTTTCCTCGAAGAGAGCGAAATCGGCAGGCCACAGCTGCCAACCCAGAGAATTCCAGAGGAAAAGGGCGAAGAGGCCAGAGGGGCAAAAATCGAGGTTGTGTCTTAACCGCAATACATTTAAATGTCACTGACTTGGGTTTGGGCTATGAAACCAAGGAAGAACTGATCTTTCGTTACTGCAGCGGCTCTTGTGATGCCGCTGAGACAATGTACGACAAAATACTAAAAAACTTATCCCGAAGTAGAAGATTAGTGAGTGACAAAGCAGGCCAGGCATGTTGTAGACCTATTGCCTTCGATGACGACCTGTCATTTTTAGATGATAACCTGGTTTACCATATTCTAAGAAAGCATTCCGCTAAACGGTGTGGATGTATCTGACTCCGGCTCCAGAGACTGCTGTGTATTGCATTCCTGCTACAGTGCAAAGAAAGGGACCAAGGTTCCCAGGAAATGTTTGCCCAGAACGGAAGATGAGGACCAAGGAAGTGGAGGAAGAAGAGAAGGAGGAGGAGAAGAAAGAAGAAGGCAGCCATCGCTTGAGGGAGCCTGGTAGAGGAAGGTCCAGCTACAGAAAACTGGATTGGAGTGAGAGAGGCCGTCCAAGCACTCCAGGATGGCAGCTGACGTCGCCAGAAGCCCAGGGCTGGTGACCCTGCTTGGCTTTTGCCAGCGTTTATCTGATACAGTCCACAATCACTGACCATGGTCGCAGTCGCGGATGCTCGCAAAGAACCAAACCAGTGTATCTCCTGTGGTTCATTTTCACATGTCTGACGACACCAGGGAAATATGACAGTCCTGGTGTCACCTCTTGTCACTATATTTTACTGCTGAAAATAAGAAAGGTTTATTTTCCTGTCACTCAATGGATTCATACCCTGGAAAAGAGAGGGGGGAACAAAAACCAGAGACAGAAAAGATAATAACTTTCGAATTTGAAAACTGAGGCCTGAGGTTTACTATATCCAGCGTTTTGGGAGATGGTTGGTGGTTGATTCTGAACACAGTGTGTGGGGTAGGGAGAAGTTAACTAGGAACCCAAAAGGCTGTCCTCATGATTAAAAACAAACCTGAAGGCATTTCCTTTATGTTCTCGGAAACAGGAAGCGAGTTGTGGTTCTCGGCAGCATTCTGGTAGGAGAGCCAGCTGCCCCGGCAGGGAGACCTGTCTGGGGCCTGTTGGTTTACAGAGACGGATGTTACATACCCAGCTCCGTTTATGTGTGGTCATCAGTGACCAGAGAAGCTACTCGATGCAATGCATCTGTTTCAGATACAGAAATATAGAAAAGATATTTATTGAGATTTAAGTTATTGTTATTTATTACCATTCACTAATGAATATCTCTTTTCTTCCCTTATTTATTAAAGTTTCTTTTCAAAGGTGCCAAAGTATATGTGCTCGCAAAATGCAAAGAAAGGAAGTTTTAATTGAGAACAAGGGTCCATGCTTTTCAAAGTATTAAAAAGGTTTTCGCTAGGCAAAAATCACTCACTTTACCTTTTTAAGACAATCCTTCACTAACTTTCCCAGATTTCAGCAGTTTCCCCTCTTTTTTAAGACAGGGTTTCATGTAGCCCAGGCTGACCTTGAATATACTACATGGTAGAGGATGACCTGGAACTTCTAATCCTCCTGCTTCCTGTGGTGCTGTGATTATAGGCACCCTACTCCACCTGGTTTATGCCCTGGCAGGAATCAAATTCAGGGCGTCATGCATGCTAGGCAGGTACTCAACAGTTGAGCTACATCCCCAGTCCCTCCCCACACCTTTTTGATAAAGGATAATGTCAGAAGAAGCATCTTGGCATCCTCCTCCTTACTGGGAATGGTGTCAAATGATGTCATCTCGTTGTTGCTACACTACTGGGCAGGATGGCCACAAGCTCCACTTTCTATTGTGTGTAAGCTCTTCTTCCCCTCCACACACATGATATTCATAACAATATCTACAGAAGGCTAAATTCCCTTTGGTAGTCCTAGATTTAATGTAACCTAAAAGTGAAATGCAGAACCCTGCCAAGTAACCAAGGCTCAGTCCTACCCCACGGCACCTCTTCTTCCATCCTTGCCTACGTACCAGCTCCCAAGGTCACAGAGCCCAGAGCACACAGAGAGAAGCAGGCAGAAGCAGTCCACCCCATAACTTTGCCAGGCCACGGTTGTCACCTGGGGCCAACATTTGTGACCCCTGCCCACTTGATGACTCCTGGGAAGAAAGATGGACAGGAAGAGACGCCTGGCTGGCCACAGGATACACATGAGGCTCATCCTCGGAGTTTGAAGAGAAGGAAGTGGAGGGTGGGAACATCACCTCCTACTGTCCCCATGGTGTTTCTGTCTGGCAGCTGACATACGGGTCATGCCTTGAGTCCAGTGTTAGAATTTTCATAGATTTTTATGCAGTCATTATTCTTATCACTAATTTCATGGCTGCTAACCACAAAATTAGGACAGATCTAAAATTAAAAAAAAAAAAAGATCAGGTAGCCTCCCTCAAATAAGTGTGTTAATTTTGCAAAGTAACCAAGAGATGAAAGTTACCAGACACCCCTCCCCTGACCCTAAAGACCTTGAGTGCTGCATGATGTCATCCCTCTCAGCCCCCACTCCCTCTGCAGGACTGGGAAATGGAGAAAAGGGCCGCTTCCTCACCCTCTCCTCCTCGAAACATCGTCACCCTAGCTGCCAGGCACAGTTCAGGCGTAGTCCATGATCCTTTGTTCAAATCAGAGAATCTTGGCAGGCATGGTAGCTGATGTTCCCCAGGTCCAGACCCCCAGCTCCCCAGGGGAGTCCCCACCCCAGCGTCACCTACATAGCACAAGCAAGTTCTAATGGGAGCAAACCGCCCACCAAATTCACAGAAGGGTAAAGTTTGTGATTTTTCTTCATTGTTGTGATTGCCATCTTACACATTATGGAGTGCGCTTCTTCGGAAGTTCTGATTTCTCTGATCTGTCTTGGTCATTTGTGTTTTACAACCAAAGTTCTCTACAGACTTTTATTTTTGTACAATATCATTTTGTAACTTTTTACAAATAAAAGCTCATTTCTATTGCTCTCTGTACTTCTGTATTTCCTCAAGTGCCAGTGAACTCTGGCTGGGCCAGGCAGGCATCCACAGACACTGATTGGGAGCTGTGTCCTTCACCACCATTCAACCCACTGGTTGGTCGATGACCCTGCCCATCAACCCCTCGTGATCAATCATCACCACCCAATAAGAAAAGAATTTAAGAAGTTTTTCTTCACTTATTCATTCATCAAACACTTATGATGTGCTTACACTGTGCCAGCCAGTGTTCAGGGTACTGGGAATGTAACGGTGACCAAAACAGACAAACTTGTGAAATTAAAATTATATTTGAAAGAAGATATAGTATCCAATATTTTAGTGACCCATGTGGTGGGTGTATAAAGAATACAACAGAATAGTGTCATAGAAAACTACGGTATGTCCTGCTGCTTAGAGGTGACCTGGAGTCTAAACTTAAGAAATACTGTTAGCCAATCAGAAGCATCCTAGAAGAAGAAGCAAGTTGTACAAAACCCTGAGGCTAGACAAGAGCTTGGACAGAGTCTCAGCTTGGCAGCATCTGGGTGACAGCATTCCCATTGCATCTACATGTGGCAGGCTTTCTGGAACTGTGGAGGTCACTGTAGTTTAGTGGAAGGAAACAGAATAGAAAGGACATGTGACCATCCTGGATTGAATGAGGGGAATAGCTTTTTCTACACACACACACACACACACACACACACACACACACACACACACTGGGTATTTCAGTGCTGTAGTTTCTGGTTTACCAAGAATGACAAAACAACCAGTGGCCAGCTTTGGAAATTTTATCCAACCGAGAAGAGAAAGTGTGTGTTGAAAGCTGGGAAATCCTTAGCAATAAAAAAGGGAACTTTCACCACATCCTGCAAACATTTTCCCAGGTTCAGTCTGCTTCAGACCACTAGCCCTGAGGGCTGGTTCTCTCCCAGATGTCTGTCCTCCAATGGAAGCTGCCCTCGCTGACCTTAGGCAATGTGAGCTCCTATGCCTTGTGCTCATGATATCACTTTGGACTGGTTTTCTCCTGTGTTAAACAAGGAATTTGGAGTGAGTGCTGAGCAAAGTAGGTTTAAAGTACTTTTAAAAGAATCAGTGCACTCTCACGGTAGAGATGGAAAATCAGGACTTCTGAACCTTAGTACCAAAGCGAGAAAGAGTTCTGTTTGAGCTACAGCTGATTCACTGTCTAGAAACAGAATCACGGGAAGAGGGAGCCTGAGACGCTCCTGCCACCACATGGACCACTCTTGCAAATAGTGGGGCTTAGCTAGGGGCCGTCTGGCTTTTTCCCTTTGGGTGATGACATGCTGAATCCTAAGTGACTTGTTGAGACACATCTGTGTTAGCAGAATTGCTACTGTAATCCCATGCAACAGTTAACTCATCTCTAGTCTTAGCCATACGATATCGTGAATGAAATTAAAACCAAATGCTGCCAAGTCATCCCTGAGAGTAAACAGAGTTGGGGAAATAAGGGAAAGCACACATTTAGTCACATATGACAGCTCATCCCCTGCCACATCCCCAGGCCAGAACAGGTGAGTGTAATAAAGATGAGATTGCAGACTGGGGTTGTGGGAGCAGACTCAGTGACACTCCCCAGTTCATGGTGACAGAAGTATGTAGAAAGTGCTAGAATATCTTGGCAAGAAGAGCAGATAAAAAGAAGACTGAAAGAAAAATGAGTCTGAAGCAGCACAGAGCAGAGTTGCCAGATAAACAGAAGATATCCTGCTAAATTCGAATTTCAGATAGACACATAATTTCTTAATACAAGCATGTCTCCTATAATATCTGGGAATGTATGTTATATAAAACACACTCCCAACTAAAAACATGGGTTATTTACCTGAGATTCAAATTTAATCGGGTGTCCTACAGTTTAGTTTGCTGGATCTGGCAAAACAAAGTGACACTGTGGCTAGACCTACAGTGTGGGTAGGTCAGGATAAAGAATGAGCAAGGTTTGGCTGGGCTAGGTGACAGACATTCCAGGTAGAACAGTGTGACCTAAAATGACAGAAGAGCAGAGAACTGGAAGGTGGGTGCAGGGCAGAGAGCCATGGGGTATTTCTGATACAATACAGAGAGCCCACAAACACTTTTAGAAACCTGGAAAATGTTTTGATTTAAGTATGTATTTTAGGGGTTATTTACTTATTTATTTTACTTTTGGGGTTTTCTTTTTTACTCTTACTATATACCCCCGACTAGCCTGGAACTTGCTATGTTGACCAAGTTGACCTCGAACTCACAGAGATCAGTTCGCCTCTCAAGTGCTGGGATTAAAGGTGTGCACCACTATGTCCAGCTGTCTATTTTATTCTTTGACATATAATAATTGCACAGGTTTCTGAGGTACAATGTGGTTTTCAGTTCATGAATATATAGTCCATTAAGCATATCCATCACCTCAAACTTCTTGTATGTGATTAAATATTCAAAACTGTCTCCTTTTATCATTGGGAAGGATGTGATGCCTACAACTGACTACAGTGGTCTTGCTGTCCACTGAGCCATGGCACTTATTTTTTCTTACCTAACTAACTTTACCATTTCATATCCATTTTTAATTTATTATTTTACCTAACTGATTTGATATCTTTATAATCAAAAGAAAAACATAATAATATAATAATAATAATAAGCATATAAGATCATGAATTCAGCCCAAATTCTGCTCATCTCTGTAGCAAGAAAACCAAATATGTTTTCATTGTTTTATAGAGAAGCTCACAAAGGGGGAAGTGCCTGGAGCCCATGAAAGCAGCCTGGGTTAGTCGACCCTTGGCTTCCTTCCTTTCTAATTTCCATTTCTTATTAATCATGAAGGCCAACCTTACCCCTAACAAAGCTTCTTCCCATCCTCCAAAATGGATTTGCTTCTCAAGTTATTTTCACCTGTTTCTTATTTAAGGAGACACAGAACTAAGGGCAGGTCATTGTTATCCATAGTTCATTCATGGGTTTTTAGAGAAAAGCCAGGATAGGTGTCTCAAAGCACATGGTCGACAGAGGAGACAGGCTCGACAGAAGCTGGACTAGATGTATGGACAGTGAGGAAGGCTGAGAGAGAATGTGAGCCTCCAGGGCACAAGATCATCAGTTATATAATGACAGAAAAAGATGAGGTTCTTAAATACTCAGAAGAGAGTCTCTTAACTTGGGAGATCCTTCAAAGTAGTATATGTAAGGCAATTTAACCCAGTCCCTGCTCCCTGCCTGGCTCGCCTTCACCCAATTCATGGTTGAACATCCATCTCCTGCCCAGGGGAAGATTCAAAATTATGCAGACAAAGCCCTCCAAGAGCTAATAGACTGGAGAAGGAAACGGCATGAAAACAGGAGGAGGGCAGCAGCTAGCTCCTAGACACTGATGCTCGGAGGGTCGTGGGAGCACGGGGGTCGTGGGAGCACGCGGGGGTCGTGGGAGCACGGGGGTCGTGGGAGCATGCGGGGGTCGTGGGAGCACGGGGGGATCGTGGGAGCACGCGGGGGTCGTGTGAGCACGGGGGTCGTGGGAGCATGCGGGGGTCGTGGGAGCACGGGGGGATCGTGGGAGCACGGGGGTCGTGGGAGCACCGGGGGGTAGTGGGAGCACGAGGGGTCGTGGGAGCACGGGGGGTCGTGGGAGCATGCCGGAGCGGGGACAAGTTCAGCTGAGTCAGGCGGAGTGGTAAAGACAATAGGGCTGGTTTCTTAGGGGTGACTGCCTAGAAGACCAAAAGATGCATAGGAATGCTGCAGAGGGAGAAGAGGCCACTCCAGGCCAGAGCTGCCAAGCTCACCTATGAATTCTGTAAACACTTCGGTGTTGTTGGCTGTGGAGGTAGGGAGGCAGACAGAATCAAGTTGTGAAACTTGTGGGGCTGGAAGGAATGGAGGCAGCAGGGAGGAAGGATGGTAGGGTGGGTAGGACTCTCTTCTGCCAGGTTCAGGTCGGTGGCCGTCCTTGGGAGAAGGTCGCTTTTGATCTTCTCATCTGCCTCTCCCTTTCCAACTGTCTCTCTCCTCCGGGCCTCTGCCAGCCTCCTTTCCCAAGGCTTTGTCTATATGACTTTCAGTTATCCATGTGGTCCCTCCAGTTGAAGGGATTGCTAGCACTGTTCAGATCAGCATTGTCTAAACTGTCCCCCTAGCCGACAGGAGGCCTCTTCAGAAGTTGGATTGTCAGTCCCCTGTCAGGAAGAGACAGTTCCATTAGAGTATTGAACAACGTTCTGAGGAGGCCTGTGGAGGAAAGATTCATCTAACTTCGCTCAACTCCAGAATCTCATAATTGCATTTGACCGAGGAATGTCTCTAGCTTCAATGAAAGCACAACATGAGAAATGCTGTGTTCTAGAACCAAAAGGATGAATCTCTTGTATAAGAATTGTAGACATCAGAAGGCAAATTATTTCTTGGCAGGGGATTGTCTTAGAAGCCTACCACATTTGATCAAAGAGCATGAGCAGAAATGGCATGTTTCTTCTGAGCCTAACATTTCACTATTATTACAAGACCCTCCAGACCCTCTCTCCTTCTCTCTGAGACAGAGGCTGGTAACATTAAAGTGAGGGGGAACTCTGTCACATTTAAGTGATTGCAAGGAAGCCAGCAACTCTGCCAACCCACACAGACATAGTGAAGTGAACAAGAAAAACACCTTGGCTATTTTAAGCCACACAAGTTTCGAGATTGCTACTGCAATCTCCTTGGCCTATCCTGACAGGTACACCTCTTTATAATGATCAGACACGTTACAGACCATTGAAGACAAGCAGAACACCCAAGCAGGGGTAGGAAGAACAGAAAGTACAAGAACCCAATATGATGGAGAAGTGGTAGGAAATAAAGTTGGAAAGATAACCAAGGCTTGGGCTTTGTAGACTCTATAGTCTTCTGGGCCACGGCAGAGATTTAGGACATGATTCTGAGTCAGACAGGAAGACGTCAGATGGCTTTAAGAAGGGCACATGTGTCTAAAGAATTGTTCTAGCTGCTTTGTTGAGGTTAGATTGTAGAGGTGACTGTGCAGAAACAGGGAGACTAGCCGAGAGGCCACTGAGTGAATTCATACCAGTGGCTAGGATGACCTGAAATAGAGTCTAGCAATGCTGCTGTTGATCACTATGATGGGCTTACTCAAGGACTGGGAGTGAGGACAGTCAGGAAGAGAGGACTTGAGGTATGATCTGAAGGGTGTGAGTCTGAAGCCAGTGCTGCGATGATTTTGATATGGGAAAGGGTTGGAGTTTCATCTTCGATTTCTTGTATGTCAGGATAGTAAGAAGACAGATCTTCCCTAACTAGCATCCTAACCCCAGGTAAGGCAGGAGCCACTGTAGGGCAAGGATCAGAGGAAGCTTGCCAGAGTCAAGCTCTGGAATGCCATTAAAATTGTGCATGCCAGACAGATTGACTCGGGTTCTGGGATGAATCTGCCATTGCTCCCTCTGACAATGTTTAGCATGAAATAAAAAGTATGGCTTCAAACGTTGCCGCGGGAAAGAGTCTTGAGCAAATATGGCCAAAGCCTCTCTGCAGAATGTTCTCAGTTGCTGGATCCCAACCACTGCCAAACCTCTCGATCTGGTCTTTCCCAGCCCTGTACCAAGCATGTTTCAACTGGATGACTCATTGCCTCCTAGCTGACGAATCCTGCTGCCAACCAAATCATTCAGACCACCGATCAGAGCCCCCACAATATAGTCAAAGAAATATTTTCTCCAGCTAGTTGTTGTTTTCTCCCTCAGCTCTTTCTTATGAACCTCAATTCTGCCATCGTTCACCATGAACATTCCACATAACCTCAGAATGCTGAGTTTGGAGTCCTTTCTCACTGTTGCACCCTGTCCAAGCCATATCTTCTAGGAAGACTGTCACTCCCATCTTCAATGTTCCAACCTCCCCAGTTGGTATTTATGACTCTTTACTGGGATCCTACATCCAGAGCTTTCCATGTGCTGTCAGTCTGATGAATGGACTCTTTGCAGTGACTTCTTACCATATATAGATAAGGTGCACACTGATCTCCTGTTCTCTGCTAAGTCCAAGGCTCCTTAGGGTGGGACTAGGTCTACAGAATCTGAGTACATATGTCACATGTTACAGATACTCAAAAAGCACCTATATTTGTCAGGACTTTGGGTTAAAATGACAGAAAACTCAACACAAAGTGCTTAAACAACAAAAGAGGAGGGATGAGCTCAGACAATGAAAGAACCCTGGTGGAAGGGGGTTTCAGCTTCAGAAAAAATGGTAGTTGACTGACACCATGAGGCATAGCCCCTCCCTTGCTGTCCCAGCACACTGCCTTTCTGTGTGTTGGCTTCATGCTCAGACTCTTTCTTCACATGGGAACAGAGATGTGTACTAGAGGTTACAGGCTTATATCCCACTGTGCACTCCCTCAGTAGAGTTAGTAAGTTCCTTGTGGATAATTACAGCAAGAATATCTGGAAGATGTTGATTGACCAACTAGAACCAAGCACAGATGTTTTGACCAGTTGCTATGATGTAGGGGATGGATAGTTCTCTCCTGCTCTAGGACATGTGCTTGCTTCTGTTGCAAAAAGGTGGAGGGATTCTTCCTAAGTTACATGGGCTAAGACATGGGAGGGGCTGACTGGTAGTTTGAATGACAAATGTCCCCCACACTCACGTATTTGAATACTTAGCCCCCAGTTGGTGGTGTTGTTTGGGAAGGTTATGGCATCCTTAAACAGTAGAGACTTGGAAGAAGTATGTCCCTGGGGGGGGGGGGTTGAAATTTTTAAGACTGGCACCACTTCCTGTTTTCTCTCTGTTCTTGTGTGTGGATGAAATATGACCAGCCAGCTTCCTGTTCTTGCTGCCATGCCTGCCTGTTGCCCTATCTTCTCCACTATAATAGACTCTATCCGTCTGGATCTGTGACCAGAACAAACCCTTTTCTCATGTAAGTTGCTTTTGGTCATAATATTTTATGATAACAGAAAAGTAACTAATATAGGTTAGAAAATGACTCTGTTGGCAAAGTGCTCATTACACAAGCATGAGGACCTGAGCTCAAATCGCCAGCACCCATATTAAGAGTCAGGTGTGATAGTGTACAGCTGTGATTCTTACGCTGGGGAGACAGAGACAGGAAGATACTTGAAGCTCACTAGCCTGTTAGTTTTCCCACACAATGAGCTTCCAGGTTCAGTGAAACCCAGTCTCAAAAAATAAGGTGGAGAGTGATAGAGGACAATATCCAACATTGACCTCTGGTCTCCACATATATGCACACATGTGCAAGTACCCCTGTGAACACACAAACATGTATATACACATACACACATACAAGAAACAGGAAATGTGAGACCCTGCAAAGGATTTGGGTGCTCTGACTTAAAGAAGGGGTTAGAGGTGGCCGGGCATGCAAGAACAACAATGTCCATGACATTGACATTTTTTGGTGATGGCATATTCCAGCAAAACAAATTGACACCCCTTTTTTCATACAAATTTTGACAACCATCTGCTCAAAGAAATTAATGTTCTCATCTTGGCTGACTGGTTTGGCCCTAAGAGAAATTTTATATAACAATTTAATCAGCACAGCAGGGAGTAAGACACATGGGTAAGGAATAATTAGGATGAATATGAATATTGACCCCATGATTTTTTTTAACCAAAAAAAGTAGACTGAGACAAGTGGAAGGGAAAGAGAGAGAAGAAAAGAGGGAAGAAAGAGGAGGAAGAAAGGAGGGGAGAAGGAGAAGGAGGAGGAAGAAAACATGGATGGATGGATGGATGGATGGATGGATGGATGGATGGAGAGATAAATTAGTGAAAGTTTTAAAATTTCTTTTCTGGTGCTATTTATTATGGTAAAATCTTATCTCAATGAACTCACTTGTAAAAACAATTCAGAAAAGTTCCAATTAACCAAAATACCTACTGCAGCCGCTTCATAAAGATCTAACTATCTCACACAGTTGTGCGTTTAGGAATATACACACGGTGTTCTCTACAGTAATAACATTTACAGGCAGACTTAGGAGTCATTGTTAAAATTAGTGAGCAGATGTTTTATGAGAATGGATAATTGGATAATCTCAAACCTTAAAGTATTTCCTCCAAGATATTGGTTAATTACATGGGGAAAACCATAACTTCATAGCAGATACCACCTTAACCAATTTATCGTGGCCAAGATTGCCAAAAGTAAGGTCTATTAACATCGTGCTTCCTAAGATAATGTTGCACTGAGGTGAGATGGGTCAACGCCAGTCTTGGGTCATCTAAGAAAAAAGAGAGAAAGCAAAAGTTCAACTTGACTTTGAAAACACAGCAGATAAAACTCAAGTTAGGAAACAAGGCAAGACAGAAGAAAGGTTCCCAAGTTGGAAGAAACTGAGAAGACAGGACAAGTAAACCAAGGTGTTATCTTGGATTAGATCCTATAACAAAGAATAGACTTTAGTCCTTGGGAGTCTCTAACAAAACTGGGGTGGCTGAACTTATTCTCACAGGAAGCCTGGAAAGCCAAGATCAAGGCAGTGGCACATCCAGTGTCTAGTGAGGGCCCACTTCTCTGGTTCACAGGACAGAATGGTGTCTTCTCCCTATATCCTCGTATGGTGGAAGAGAAGCAGCACTCTGGACCACCAGACTCAACTCTCTAAACCCAGCTGAATGACAGCCCCACATCCTCCCAAGAACAACAGAAGTCCAGCAAGTGGAGGCTTCCTGACTGTGGGCTCATTACACTCACGCCCTCGGCCCGGTTTGTTTGCACTGTAAGTTCTGACAGAGTACTTAAATTTCTTACAGTAATGTCACCCTGCAATAGCTCTCCTTCACTACTGACTCAAACATCCCCATTATCCAATAAAGGATCTCCCAAGTCTCATATCAGAACATCAAAATTTACACCAAAATATGCAAAAGTCAGTAGCTGGAGGAAAGGAGAGATGATCCTTTGACCTCTCCTAGTGTTAGTCAGCTCTCCCATAAAGGAGAGGTGAGTTCTATCTGTCTTCACCATTTCTAGCTATTCACTGGGAAGTAGTTATATTTTCTGTGGGTTTCTGAAGGCAAACTCCTTCCCTGTGTCCAATCAGATTCTACAGACCCCCCAACCCCAGAGTAAAGCAAATGAATGCTACTTATAGCATACAGTGGCCATATGTGACCTCCACCCTCACAGTCACTCAGACCACTGGGAAAGGACACAGATGGTCATTCACAGTACAATGCAAAACTGAAGTCTGAAGCAAAGGTTCAGGAGCCCAAAAGGAGTTAAAGGCCTATGTATGAGCTTGGGCAGTTAGAATCTTTGGGAGCAGGAGCTGGAGAACTCCCTATAAAAAGAAACTTTAGATTTCCAGTACACATCACAGACTTCTGTAGATTTTCAGGCTAAATAAACAAACCATCACATTTTAGTTAATTCAATCTCGTTAGAGAAATACAACAATAACAGAATCTAACCAAATGGCAAATATATAAAACTTGACTTTTTTTGCACCTTCTTCAAATTCTCATCTCTTACTACCTTCTTCTTTTTTAGTTGGTGTAGAACATATCATAGTATAAAAATAACTCTTTCAAGTGTGCAATTTAGCATCATTTAGTTATATAATTGCCACTTCTCCCTAGTTTCAAAATGTTTTTTTATCACTTCAGAAAAATACTCCTATCCGTTAAGTAATTATTCCCCAGTTGGCCTTTCCCTTCACTCTCCATCCCCAGTTAACCACTAATCTATTTTCCTATTCTATTGATCTGCCTATTCTGGATATTTCTTATCAAAGGGGTATTTCTTTCATGTGACATGTTTTGTAGGTTCATCCATGTTGGGACATAAATGAGGACTTCATTTTGTTTTGTAGCTGAATGACTTTCTTTTATATATATATATACCACCCACCATTTTTTATCCCATGATGCACTGATGGACAGTTGAGTTGCCTCTTCAGTTATGATGAACAATCCTGCCGAAAAAAAAATCATGTACAAGTTTCTGTTTGGAAGTATGTTTTCATGTGTCTTGGGTCTGTTTCTTGGAGTGGAATTATTGATTTGTGTGGGAACTCAGCTTTTTCAGGTACCACCAAACTGTTCTCCATAACAATTGCACCGTTTAACCCTCCATTATTGCCATCAACTTTAGAACGATTACAGTAATATTTACCATAGGCCAAGCACTATGTTTCAATCAACATTATTAAGCTGATGTCATCATTGGCCTCATTTCAAAGATGAGGACATTACATCACAGTAGCTTGCCCGAGATCATCTAAATAAGCTGTTAAAGTAACAAAGCTAACATAAAGAACATCCTTATAAAGGAGAGTACCCTAAACTAAGTCTTGTAAGCCATGTATCTGCCAGTAGTTGTAGAGCAAGGCCAGCATCTCAGAAGAGCAGCAAAGAGGTGAGTCAGTAAATAGAGGTACTAAAAAGGCCTCATGGCCTATGATCAGCTTAGACTTCCAAGATAGAGGTGATAGTTCTGTTTAGCAGTGCAGTCAGGAGGTGACCATCAGCACGGCCAGCTGAAGCTCAGTCCACATCTGCCTGCAAACTCACCCCTCTTTAGTCACACCGCAGCTTCCTTTTACCCTTGTCACCACAGATAACATTTTCTAACATTGATTTTCTCATCTAGGTTGTTCAGGGTTGTCTTTGATTATCTGGGTGAATCATTAGCAGAGAGGATTTTCAATATTCCCACCACTGGATTAGGTAGAAGGTGAATGGAAGATCTTGACTTGAGTGTTACACTATGAGCTCATCAGTACTCCATATCTTAAATTCTGCCTCCAAAGCCTTATCAACCACAGATAGAAAATTTAGGTTTTAAAGTTTTTTAGTTGAATTTTTAGAATATATTCTGATCATATTTAGTTCCCTCTCTGCACCCTGTACTTACTATCCCCACCAGACTAATGTACTCTATTATGTGTATATATGTATACATACATATTATATATAGGGGGCTATTAGTGAGATTCTGTGTGGGTTCATGCACTGGAGCCTGGTCAACCTACTTAGTGTCACATCCTTCAAGAAGATTGACTCTCTCCCTCCCAGAAACTGTTACCAATAGTTTCTTAACTGGGATCAAGGTTTTTTACATACTTTCTCATGTCTACACGGGGATTTTGTCTGGATTGAGCTTACGTGGGACTGGTGCATGCTGTCTCCATTGCTGTGAGTTCATATGAGCAGCTTACCAGCTGTCTGGAAAACTTTTTTGTGGTCATCTACCACCTCTAGCTTTTACAGTCCTTCTGCTCGCTCTTCTAAATGATCCCTAAGCCATGGGAGGCAGTAATTTGACACAGGTGTCTTATTCAGGAATAAGCAATCTGCAGCCTCTTGTTCTCTGCTCATTAACCAATTGTGGATCTCTGTGTTAATCATCATCTACTATATAAGGAAACTTCTCTGATGAAAGTTGAGAGATACATTAATTTATTGGTATAACAGTAAGTCATTAGGACTCAGTTTAATACTATACCTATTTAGTAGAATAATATTACTAGATTCTCCCCAATGGCCTGTGACCTGTATAGCCACAGATTTGTAGGCCTGATATCAGTATTAGGTATGGGCTCCATCTTGTGAAGCAAGCCTGAAATCCAATCAGAAAGTGGTTGGTTACTTCCACGGCATGTGTGTCCCTATTGCACCAATGGGCATATCTTGCCAGGCCACTTGTTTTTTAGCTCACAGGATTCACAGTTTGGCAAGGCTGATGATTACCTTGCTCTTCTAGTAGCATGTACAGTACTTCCAGCACAATGAAAGCTAGCCAGTAGAGATGAAGCCTTGAAGTCAGTACCAGCTTGCTTTTCCCTTGTTTGCTCTATGACTCATGTATGTAGTGTCTTTAGCAATAGGGTCTTAACTGCTAAGTTCTGATGGGTAACCAAGAACAAGGGCAATGACCAGCATTGTTTGAGAGTCTATGGAATGCCTGGTCAACAGCTTCAAAAGTGGGAATCCATTCCTGGCCATTGGACCTTTTCTTTGCTAGCCTATGGTGTCTAGTAAGGAAAATGTCCCCTTATTGTAGGGAAATTCCTTTTAATCTCTCTTTTTTGTTGCTTTGTTTTGTTTTGTTTTGTTGATACAGGGTCTTCCTGTAGCCCCAATATAGGCCAAAATGGCCTTGATCTCATAGAGATCTATCTGTCTCTGCCTCCAGTTTGCTAGATTAAAGGCATGTGCAACCACATTCAGCTCCTTCTAATCTCTTTTTGTATTGTATGTGTACATTTTAAGAAGCTTCCACGGTGGTAGAGCTCTCTATGACTTTCCCTAAAGGCCGTTGGTGTTAGTTGTTAACCACCACACTCCTTCTCTGTCCTGCTCTCCCGTCCCCACCTCATCCCCTTCGCTCTTCCCACTCCATTAATTCCTTCCCCCTCTTAGTATCACTGCATTCTGTTTCCCCTCCATGAAGCTTTCCCCTCATGGCCTGATCTCTATGGATTTTCCAATTGAAACACACATACCTAAGAATTCAAAGCTAGCATCCACTTATGAGGAAAAACATGCAATGCGTGTCTTTCTGGGTCTGTGTTATTACACTCCAATTATTTCCAGTCTCATGCATTTACCTGTGAATTTCATAATTTTGTTTTTTCTCAACAGTTGAACAATAATCTATTGTGCAAACATTACAAACTTTCACTACCCACTCATCAGCTGATTGACACTCAGGTTGTTGTCATTTCCTGGCTATTATGACTAGAGTAGAAATGAACATGGATGAATTGGTATCTTTTTAGTAGAATATAGACTCCTTGAGTATATTTCCAAGAGTGGGATGGCGTGGGTCACGTGGTAGATCTATTTCTAGCTTTTTGAGGAATCTCTGCACTGACTTCCACAGTGGCTACACCAATTTGTATTTCCACTAGCAGTGAGTAAGAATTCCCATTTCCCCACATCCTTGCCAGCATTTGTTATTGTTTTGGGGGATCTTAGTCATTCTGACTGTGGTAAGATGAAATCTCAAAGAGGTTTTCATTCACATTTCCCTGATGACTAAAGATGTTGAACATCTTAAAAATATTTGCGTTTCATCTTTGGAGGACTTCTTGTTGAGTTCCTCGCCCTGCTTTGCAACTCAGTTGTTTGGTTGTTTTGATGTTTAATTTCTTGAGTTCTTCATATATTCTATACCTCTGTCAGAGGTATAGACTGGTAAAGATTTTTCACATTCTCTGAGTTGCCTCTCTACTGAAATGATGGTATCCTTTGCTCTAAAGAAGCTTTTCAGTTTCATGAGATCCCATTTGTGAACTGTTGGACTCAGTACCTGAACTTTAGGAATCCTGTTCAGAAACTCTTTTCCTGTGCCTATAAGTTCTGATGTATTCCTACTTTCTCATCTATCAGATTCAGGTTATCAGGTCCTATACTGGGGTCCTTGATCCATTTGGAGTTGAGTGTTGTGCATGGTGAATGATGGGAATCTATTTTCATTCTTCTACTTGTAGCTGTTCAGTTTGACCAGCAGTTTGAATGTGCTATCTTTTCTCTAACATGTAATTTTGGCCCCTCTGTCAAAAATCAAGTGACTGTAAATGCATGGATCTGAATTTGGGTCATCAGTTCCATTCCATTGATCAATGTGCCTGTTCTTATGCCTTTACCATGCTATTTTTATTACTATAGCTCTGTAGTATAATTTGACATGAGGGATAGTAATGCCTCCACCAATTCTTTTATTGTTCAGAATTATTTTAGCTATCCAGGACATTTTGTGATTGTATATGAAACTGAGGTTATTTTTTTCAATTTCTGTGAAGAATTGTTGGAATTTTAATGGGTATTGCATTGAATTTGTAGATTGCTTTTGGTGGGATGGCCATTTTCATAATACTAATCCTGTTGATCCATAAGCATGGAGGATCTTTCCGTCTTTTGGTATTTTCTTCCATTTCTTTCTTCAATGTCTTAAAATCTTTATTACACAAATTCTTTACTTCCTTGATTAGATTCATTCCAAGATGTTTTTTAAGGCTATCATGAATGGAACTGTTACAATTTCTTTCTCAGTATGCTCGTTGTTGGTATATAGGAAGGCTACTGATCTGGGGCTGTTAATTTTGTATCCTGCTACTTTGCTGAATGTGTTTATCGATTCTAGAAGTTTCCTGGTGGAGTTTTTTGGGTCTTTTATGTATAGAGTCAAATATCATCTACAAATAAGGATACTTTCACTTCTTCCTTTTCAGTGTGCCTTTCAGTGTCCCTTCATCCCCTTCATGTGTCTTATTGTTCTAGGTAAGATTTACAGTACTATATTTAACAGGATTAGAGTGTGTATATCCATGTTTTGTTCCTGATTTTAATGGGAATGCTTTGAGTTTTTCTTCATTTAGTATGATATTAGCTGTGTGCTTGTTGCTTATTGTCTTTATTATATTGAATATGTCTACTGTATCCCTAGATTCTCCATGAATTTTACCATGGATAGATGTTGGATTTTGTCAAAGGCATTTTCTGTGCTTAATGAGATGATCATGTGGTTTCTGTCCTTAAGTTTATGTGGTAGATTACACTTATTGATTTATATATGTTGAACTATCCCTGCATCTCTAGGATGACGCCAACTTGACCATGGTGGATAATCTTCTTGATATGTTCTTGCATTTGGTTTGTGCATATTTTATTGAGAATTTTTGTGTCTATGTTCATCAGTGAGATTGGCCTATGTGCTGGATAGCCTTAGTTGTCAATTCTCAACTTGACATACCTGGGTTGAGAGAGCCTCATTTGGGGAATTTCCTCCTTGGACTGGCCTGTGACATGTCTATGGGGTATTTTCTTGATTATTGACTGATGTGGGCGTGCTATGCCTGGGCAGGTTATTCTGTATTATATAAGAAAGCAGGCTGAGCATGGGCCAAAGGAGCAAGCCAGTAAACAGCATTCCTCCATGGCCTGTGCTTCAGCTCCTGCCTTCAATTTCTATCTTGGGCTCCCTCAGTGATGAACTGTGACCTAGGAGATGTAAGTCAAATAAACCCTTTCCTCCCCAAATTGATATTGGTCAGAATGTTTTGTTACAGCAATGGAGAAGCAAACTAGAACAGAAATTGGTACCAGCAGTGGGGTATGCCATGACAGACCTGACCTTGGTGTTTTGGGGAAGATTATGGAAGCATTTGGAACTTTGGGCTAGAAAAGTCATTGAGTGCTTAGAGTTTGTTGCTGAATAAACCCTTTCCTCTCCAAGTTGATATTGGTCACAGTACTTTGTCACAGCAATGAAGAAGCAAACTAAAACAGCCTATAATTTTTGTTTCTGTTGTTGGGTCTTTGGTTTTTGGTATGAGAGTAACACTGGATTCATAGAAAGAATTTGGGAGTGTTCCTTCCTTTTCTGTTTTATGGAATAATTTGAGGAATATTGCTAGTAGTTCTTTTTTAAAGGTTTTGTAGAATTCTGTGCTAAATTCATCTGGTTTGGATTCTTTTTAGTCAGGATTTTTTTTAGTTGGAAATTTTTAATTATTGTATGTATCTTGTTGTCTACTTAAATTATTTGTGTAATTTTGTTTTAACTTTGGCAGGTCATACATATCTGGAAATTTATCCATTTCTTTAAGATTTTCTAGTTTAATGAAATACAAAAGTTTTAAGTATGTTCTTATGGTTTTCTGACTTTTCTCTATTCCTATTGTAATATTTCCCTTTTAATCTCTGAGTTTATTAATTTCAATCCTCTCTCTCTCTCTCTCCCATTAATTTGGCTAAAGATTTGCTTTGTTGGTCTTGTTCATCTTTCCAAGGAACCAATGATTCATCTCATCGATTTTTTTTGCATTGTTTTCTTTGCTTCTGTCTCATTAATTTTACTTTGATTTTATTTATCGCTTCCTATCTACTCTTTTTTAGGTGTTGTTGGTTCTTGGTTTTCTAAGACCTTCAGGTGCATCATTAAGTTATTTATAAAAGATGACTCTTAATTTTCTGATTTTTTACAAATATTCTGATGTTACAAATATTCCTCTTAGGACTTCCTTCATTGTGTCCCATAGATCTTGGTATGCTGTCATTTTCATTCAATTCTAGGAATTCTCAGTGTTTTCTTCTTGATTTCTCCCTTGACCTAATTTTCATTTAGTAATATGTCATTTCATTTCCGTGAGTTTGGGTACTTCCCCTCATTTCTATTGTTGCTGATATGGATCTTTACTCCTTTGTGGTCAGATAGAATACAGGATGATATTTCAGTTTTTCTAAATGTTTGAAGATTTATTTTGTGTCCTAATATGTGGTCAATTTTGAAGAAAGATCCCTGGGTTGCTGAGAAAAAAGTGTATTCTTTGATTCTTGGGTGGAATGCTCTGTAGATATCTGTTAGATTCATTTGATTTATGGTGTTGTTTAACTCCAGGGTTTCTCTATTTAGTTTTTGCTTGGGTGACCTGTTTGGTGACAGTGGGACATTGAGATCACCCACTATCACTGTATTGGAGTCAATGTGTGATTTTCGATCTAACAGAGTTTCTTTTATGAAATTGGATGTCCTGTCTGAGGGGCATATGCATTTAGGATTGTGATGTCCTCTTGGTGTATTTTTTTCTTTAATGAGTGTGAAGTGACCTTCCCTGTCTCTTCTGACTAGTTTTAGTTTGAAGTCTGTTTTGTCAGATATTAGAATAGCTATATCTACTTGCTTCTTGGTTCCATTTGCTTGGAATACCTTTTTCAATCCTTTTCCCTAAGGAGGTGCCAGTCAGATAGTGAGGTATGTTCCTTGGAGAATGAATCCTGTTTTCTAATCCATTTAGTCTGTGTCTTTTTTTTTTTTTTTTTTTTTTTTGAGAGAGAGAGTTGAGACCCTTGATATACAAGGGTTACTATTGACCAATGTTTATTAATTCCTGTTATGTTGGTGTTATGGTGTATGTTGTTTTCTTAGATCTCTTTTGATTAACTGTTCTGGAATTGTTTGTGTCCTCTTGAGAGTGTTTAATTACTTTAGACTGAAGTATTCCATCAAGCATTTCCTGTAGAGCCGTCTTAGTGAACATACATTCCTTAAATCTATTCTTATCATGCTTAGGAAGCTGACGCAGGAGGATTGCTGCCCAAGACTAGCCTGGGCAACAGAATGAGACCTTGTGTCAGCATGAAACACAAAACAAAGAAATAAGCAAAATCCCAAGCTTTTAGGAACTCCGTATCAGGACTTGGACCAGGAACTGTGCAGACTATTTACTGCACAAGGGATAACTCAAAATTGCAAGAGATAATTATATTTCTGTCCTGGTCTGCCAGGATCGCCGGCAGGTAGGGCGGTGGCGAAGCTGGTCCAGCCGGTCTCCTCCAGGGCCTGAGCGGGATGGTGAGTGTCGTGACCCGGCCCCTCTCCACTCCGGAAAAAAAAAAAAACCCCGCAGAGTCGGGAGTCTGTCCAGCAGGATCTCGTTTATTGAAGCTTACAGAATGACTTATATAGGGTAGGGGCGGGGCTAAAAGGGAGTGAAGGACCAATCAATCTCTGTAACATAATCTGCAGCTAGGCAAAGTCCATTCTGATAGGCTGTCAGACTCGGGTGAGGCTCTGACAGCTGCATTCTAAACGGTTGATGACGGTTGGTTTGACAGTTGGAGACCTTTAGAAGTCTGGCCGCG
Organism: Eospalax fontanierii; assembly: GCA_035773235.1. Classification (NCBI taxonomy): domain Eukaryota; kingdom Metazoa; phylum Chordata; class Mammalia; order Rodentia; family Spalacidae; genus Eospalax; species Eospalax fontanierii. The sequence continues at coordinate 86,401,827 of CM069527.1, forward strand.
GCAAGCCTGCACTAAGGCTGAGTCACGATCGTCCTACGTCAATCTTCAGCTCCCAGTGCGTCATGTGAGGACACCTGTCAGTGTAGCGCAGTCTGGCCTCGAACTCACAGATCCTCCTGCCTCTGCCTCCATCAGCTTATCCTACCGGTGTGTGCCACCATCACCGGCCCCCAGCAGCCTGCGAGAGGCCCGGAGCGGGGCCGGCTGGCGTCCTGCCCTGCCTGGAGCTGCCGAGCCACACTGCAGCCTGGGTGCTGGAAAGCGGCCGCCATTTTTGCCTGGGGGCCGCATCGCACCACAGACTCGGTGGCTGCAGCCCAGGAGGGAGTAGTCCTGGGGGGGAGGGGTCAGTGGGGGAAGGTCGGGGCGGACCGAGGGGGGGCGGTTGGCCCCGCGGGGTGGGAGGCCGGCCTGGCACGGAGGTCAGCAGCCCGGGAGGGGGCGATCCTCAAGGGCTCAGGAGTGGGGGGGGCGGATTGCCAGGGGCAGCGCCCGGGAGAGGGCGTTGGCCAGGGCAGCCGCCTGGGAGAAAGCAATCATTGGCGGCGCCTGCCACGCCTCCATCTCCCAAACTGACAGCTGCAGTCGGCCCCATGGGGAACTGCAAACCCGCCCAACTGCAAACGGCGGGTAGGAGCTGCAGCAGCCCTTGAGGCCCAACACTGGTCTACATTGCTGTAACAGTCTATCACAGACTGAATAATTTTTATAAAGAAAAGGCCTTTATTTTCCACAGTTCTGGAGGCCAAGAAACCCAAGATCAAAGCACCATACTACATTGTCTAGTGAGGGCCTTCTAGTTGCCTCTTCACATGATGGAAGAGCAAACAGGACACTAACTCCCTCCACCAAACTGCTCTGTATGAACACCTCATCCATTGAAAGCACACCACCCTCGTGCTCTCACCTCTTCGTACCATCCCATCACCAACACTTGTGTTTTGGAGGATACAGTTAAACTAGCAATAATTACAAAATTTAGAGAGTCCTAAACCCGGGTACAGTGACCCACTTCCTGGAATCCCAGCACTTGGTAGGTTGAGGCAGGAAATTCTTGCAACTCTGAGGCCAAACTGGGCTGCTTAGTTCCTGCTTCAGGGGGAGAAAAGGAGGAAACAATCCCAAAGAAGAGACAGATGATTTTGAACCAATTTTACCCAGTAATTGTCTCAGTGGCATTCTAACCCATTTCTGAAGGAATAAGACTACTTGCCAGGAGACTGGGAAGTGAGAATTTCTCAAGGAAGCTTTGAAGAATAATCTGATTAGCAGGGTATGAAAGGGGGCTAGAGGAGAGCTCTTGATGCATTTGATTTGATGAAGAGATGCTGCTCTAGTCGGAGTTCTGGTAATGAAGGGAGGAATGACAAGGTTAAGACAGAAATGGGGGAAGATCATGCTATTGCTTACACATCAATAACAATTTGACCTGTAAAGGTGCAAAGATGCCAATGGAAGGTTTGAAGCTATCAGCACAGACGCAGCCGTTTTGTCAGAGTGATGTAGGAGTGGGTGCTGTGAAACTGACTCAGGGCTAGTGTGATTGTTTAGATGAGAAATGGCCCCATAGCCTCAAGTATTTGAACACTTGGTCCCTGGCTGGTGGTGCATTTGGGGAGGGTATAGAACCTTTAGGAGGGGGAGCTTGGTGGAGGAAGTATGTAACTGGGGGTGGGTTTTGAGAGCTTATAGCCTCACCCCACTTCCAGTTCACTCTGCTTTGTGTTAGCAGTTGAAAATGTGATCAGCCAGCTTGTTGCTCTGGTTGCCTACTGCCATGCTTCCTTCACGATTATGGACTCTCCCTCTAGATCTGTAAGCCAAAATACATCCTTTCTTCCTTAAATGCTTTTTTGATCATGGGTGTTTTATCACAGCAATGAGAAAGCAACTGTTTTACAGAAGTTGATGCCAGGAGATGTGGGATGATTTTTGTGAAGAACCTGACCATGCTATTTTTTGAAGGAATGTGGAAGACTTTGGAACTTTGGACTAGAAAAGTCAATGACTGCAGTAAGCAGAGTTTGAAGACCTTTCTAGTAGAAGACTGGAAGACAGTGGTGCTGAGAGGGGTGTAAACAGTGGAGGCCTGGCTCATGAAGTGTCAGAAGGGAACAATATTAGTAACTACACTAGAAACTGTTCATTTGATATTTTTGCAAAGAATCTGGCTGCCTTGTCCTAAGAACTTGCCTGAGGCTAAATTTAAAAGTCGTGGACCAATTTATTTGGCAGAGGAAAAGTCAAGACAGGTGAGCACTGAGTCTGTAACATGGTTATTACTGATTACTCTTGAGCAGGTCTACAGTATAAAAGCAAGTAGGACAAAAAAGAAATACAAAATGTACAGTTTGGAAGGAAAATGAGCACAAGAAGGTTAGTCACCACAGCCAAGGTATTGGTGAAAAAAAAGCTGTAATTATTAAGGAAATTAGAGCAATCAAAGAGAAACCTCCTGCTCTTCTAGATAAATGACTTTTACCTAATCTTATATTCAAAAATATAAGATAAATGGGAGCTGGAGAGATGGCTCAGTAGCAGCTCTGGTGCTTCTTGCAGAGTACCTGGGTCTGGTTCCAAGCACCTACATGGCAGCTAACAACCGTCCGTAACTCCAGTTCCAGGGAATTTGATTCCCTCTTCTGACATCCATGAGCATTGCACAGCATGGGTATTTTTACAACATGCAGAAAAAGAGGAACAGGAGGAGGAGAAGGAGGAGGAGGAGGAGGAGGAGAAGGAGGAGGAGGAGGAGGAGAAGGAGGAGGAGGAGAAGGAGGAGGAGGAGGAAGAGGAAGAGGAAGTTTTTAATCTTGTCAGGCAAGAGTAGCACACATTCTTAATCCCAGCACTTGAGAAGCAGGGGCAGGTGGATCTCTGTGAGATCAAGGGCAGCCTGGTCTACTTAGCAAGTCTCCCTGCCCCCCCCCAATTAATCTTATGTTTTGAGATCATTTAACACCATCTCAGCTTGCTCATAATATAAAACAAGCTTACTAGGGCCTTGGGCTCTTCTTGTAACCTAAACATAAGTGTTACTGCCTTATAGCCCTTTCTTGCTCCGACCCAGAACCATGTATATGTTTGTGTGTGTATATATGTTGTGCATATCAAGTAGTGGATATTCATTGAAAGCAGTGAGATTTATCCCATTTGTGTTGCAAACAATAGATGAGATTAGATTAATAACTCCATTTGTGCTTGTGTGTGTTCTTCTAGGCCAATAGGAGTCAAGAAGGACAAAATCCTTGTCTGATAAGGAGATACTGTTTAAATAAAAAGATGGAGGCCTTTATTTGGGAAAGCACAGTTCCTGGAGAAATCTGAAGAACAGGTTCTCAGAGTAGTTTGAGTCCCACTCTTGGTTAGAATGGATGTAAGAGTCAGGCTGTGATTATTCGGGCATCACTGTAATGTGGCATCATACCACCATAGACCTTTTAGTAGGTGTTACCTTGCTGGAAGAAGTTTGTCACTGGGGTGGACTTTGAGGCTTTATAGCCTTGACTCACTAACTGCTTCATGTTTGAAGTTGATGATGTAATAAGCCAGCTTCCTGCTCTGGCTGCCTGCTATCATGATTCCTCCATCATTATATTCTCTCTCTCTCTCTCTCTCTCTCTCTCTCTCTCTCTCTCTCTCTCTCTCTCCCTCTCTCTTTCTCTGGAACCGTAAGACAAAACTAAACCCTTTCTAGGTTGCTTTTAGTCCTGGTGCTTTATCACAACAGAAAAGTAACTAACACAGACTAGTGCAGTACTCTAAGGCTCAGACCAGAGCAGTGGTGGTGGAAAGGGTTTAGACTTGCTTAGGAGATGGAATGTTCAATGTGTCAATGATTGAATGTGGGAGGAGAGGAAAAGGGAGGAATTAATATGCCATGCTTTAATTGTGATGGTTGGATTGTATCCTCCCAAGTTACATGTTGGAAACTCAATCCCAATATAAGGGTGCTGAGAGGTGGAACTTTTAGGAATTAATTTAGGTACCAGCATCTTGATATTGAACTTCTAGCCTTCCAGAACTGTAGGAAATGCATTTCTTTTCTTTACAAATTATCCAGTTTATGGGATTGTGTTACAGCAATACAAAACAGACTAAGCCTGCTGAGCTGCTAGTACCAGAAGCTAGACAAGTCTTTGGAAGACTAAATGACTGAGCAGTTAAAAGGGGCATTCCCAGAACTCCTGACACTGAAGTCGTCATTATCTCAGGTAGGAACCAAGTGACTCATCCCAAGGCTATCATTACCTCACAGAAAATTCATGGCCAGACTTTACATGTTTTGAATGCCAGCACACCACGGCAAAAGCCATATAATGAGAGGGGACCAGAGAGAGTGAGTGACATCATGAGCCAAATAGAGTAGCTATTCAAACATGTACTGTGGACTCCTTACACAATCACCTAATTATAGTTCCTGAGGAAGCACTGTACAATAACACACTGTACAGAAGCCAGTGAATAATTGTCAGTGGGCCAGATGGTCCCTTTAATCTGAGTTGATATTTGGAAGATAACGGGTAACAAGCTCAATGAGGTTTTTGTGGTAGGACATTTTGTTGAACAGGTCATAAATCTTTCATGTCTCAAAACAAGGCCTGTCCAGCTCATGCATTGAACAGGCCTGTCCAGATACTGGAATAAGCATGATCAAAAGTATGCCTGACTTACAGATTTCTCTCCCCATTCTCAAAGAAAGAGAGCTAATAGGTCACACAGTTCATGTAAATATGTGTGTAGTTGACATGCAAGGAGACATCCACATACCATGGCTTCTCTGGCTTATTAATTGGTCAGAATGAATATTGATTTCATTTCAAGTATCCTGATTTCAATAACTGAAATGCTGGTTAAGCTCCCTCTCACCCCCAAAATCTCATCACTATAAGGGCCAAGTTTCAAAACTGAGTGTCCCTAGCACAGGGCCAGACTTTTCCATGGCACCATATCACGCTGCAGGCGGTGAGACCTCAGGCTCCTCTCCTGCCCCAGGACTCTCTCCCTCAGACAAGGCAGCAACTCAACAGGGCTTGGCTTGCAGTGAGGGCCCAACACATGTACAACAGACTGCATGAGAAATCCAACTGGAGTTCAAAAGGAAGAAGGAAGGAAGGTAGAATATTCTGATTTATCCAGAGTGGCTGAGACTGACACTGGAGGGTTGGCATGGGTTTGAACTACTATTTAACATAAGCAACAGCCAATTTCCAAGCTTTTTAGCAATCCAATAACTAAAATGGTGCTGACTGTATTTGTTTTGCCCCTAGCTCCCTGGAAGAAGTATTCTTTAAGGTCTTGATACACTCTGAATGCTTGAAAGCAAAGCAGCCGTAGAAAATGCAGCAATCGTAACTTAAGGGCTTTATGCTGGACTTGTTTCCTTCCCTGGGTTGATGAGTACTTATTAAGCATTTATTTGTACCTGACAAGGCTTTAGATGTTGGCACTATAAGCGCAGAAGATACCTTGGTCACCTTATCATGAACCACAGTTCACATTCATCCTGGAGCACTACAAGCCCATTAGAATTCTATGTAATAAGAGTTGGCCTCAAGGAAAGTCCCACCTGTGGGGAAAAAGAATGAGAGGGTGCTGCCTCTGCTTCAGAAAGCCGGAATTATTCCAGAAGAGCCCGCCTTCTCAGTTCCACTGCTGAGGAAAACCCAGAGTTAACCCACTGTCCAGAGGGGGAGAGATGAGTTCATCCCGCCGAGTGGGAGGAGAGCACTGTGAAGCAGTGCAAACAACCCCCACCGAACCACACAGTGACTTAGTCACCTTTAGTTCCACTTCGGATAAACACGGGAGAGGCAGAGCTGGCTTCCCACAGCCTCTGGAGTCCGGCCAGGCCCGGCCTCTTCTCCTCACCTCACCCCACTCTCCTCAGTGTATCACTTTCTTTCACCCTATCCTTAGCTCCTGCCACCTAGAAATTTTTCTCCAGATGGGAGGACTGGCAACCAGCTCCCCTCCCTTGTGTAATCAAATATCTCACCCTAAAGACATGCTCAGTCTCGCTGGCCTCCGCTCAGGCCTCCTGATTTCGGCCAGCCACCGGCCCAGTGCCCACTAGCTTCTGATGAGAATGGAACAAGCATCTCTCTGGACACAGGATTTCTTGGGGGAGAAATAGTGGGTCCTCCGAGGTTAGCCCTTGGGTCACATGCTGATGAGCTGTCTGCAAAAGAAAGGTTAACAGGCTGCTGTGTGACAGAACAGATAGATTTACAGAATCATTCTTAATTTCTACCATTACTTTAGCTGTGTGGCTGCTACCTGAGGCTAACAATGAAGAATTTGAATATGTCCCTTGTGTTTTTTTTCCATAGAGGGGAAAAAGATCACATTATTTTATTAGGTTGAAGCTGCAAACGTGAAAAATAATTTCCCGTGTCCCTTAGGTTATAAAATTTTACAAAATCTTCTCCAGATTGAAGCATATTGAGCACTGTGCTGTGGAAAAGTAAACACTTTTGTCAGTAAAGTGGCTCTTATAATTAAAGTGTTAGGGTGAAAAAAGTCAGCCTGAACCCCAAAGCTATGTGAGACTGAGATCATCTGTTGCTCAAGGGCTTCTCCACATCCCTACTCCAGGAAACAAGAATAGTCCAGCCTGGAGGTGGGGGGTGTCACACACAGATCTATCCCCTAAAGGCAGAGGTGCCATTCAAGATATTTGACAACCATTATGAACCAGGTCAAGGGCTAATCAGAATGTGGTAGGGCTTGCCTGTGATCTCAGCACAAGTTCAAGGCCAGTGTGTACTTCATAATGAGTACCAAACTGGCCAGGACTTCATAGGAAGATCCTGTCTAATAAAAATGTGTGTGGAATAACCAAAATAACATAGCTTTGGAGTTCAGGCTGACTTTTTTCACCCTAACACTTTAATTATAAGAGCCACTTTACTGTCAAAAGTGTTTACTTTTCCACAGCATTAGATGTCAGACCTAGCACTGCAGTCGGAACAGGCACCTGCATTTCCAGATGGATCCTTGTTATGACCGAATTACAGGCAAATGGTTGGAGAGGTGCCTTTGAAGAATAGCCTGGCATGTGCAAGACGCCCAAGGGGCTCTGTCAGCTTCTTACCAGTCAGAGCAGTAATATTTCACCAATTTTGCAGCTCATATAGTGGTACCAGGACACACCACTGTCCAGAGAAACCAGGCAAGAACAGAAAGGGGTCAGCCATGACTCAGATCCAGCAAACCTCTGCTAGCTTTTGAAACTTCTCCCTGAGAAGCTAAGAAGTCTGCATTTCACTTTAGTAACACAAGTTCAAAAAAATAATGCCATCTGAGCCAAACCAAATAGGTTTGCAGGTGACCATTTTATGAACTCCAAGGTACACTATGAGCGACCAAGGGAGATCTGCCATCAACCCAGAAACATAAGCACATCAAACTGTTCCAAGAGCCCTCTTTCCCTTCCACCCCTCAGCCTGTGCCCTGTCCGGTCACCTCGTGCCTTGCCCATTTCACAAGACTCTACACAGACGACCCTTTCTGAAGTCACCACCTCCTACTGCAGTGGCACGTCTGCCTCACCCAGAGGGTTCCCTTGTTTATTCTTGTGTCTTTGGACCTAGGAGAGCCTGAGACTTCCAGTAAACACGGAGAGAAAAGGGAGGAAAGTTTTGTCCCCGTCCATTTCAGTCCTTTACTATGGTGTCAAACAGCAGCACCTAATGATCTTACATGGTACTGCAACCCAGCTTTATGAACATATGTAAGAAAACTGACTCTCCTCCTCCTAGCTGCTGTCAGTTACCAATAGATCCTCAGGGAGGGCTAGGGCGTCTTGTCCACCTCCCCAGCCATGCTGGAGTGTCACTTGGTAGGCTGGCCAGACAACAAGGGCTATCCCCCTTCAAGAGCATTTTGAAAACACAGATTAGATTCAACAGGAGAGAGAGAGAGAGAGAGAGAGGGAGAGAGAGAGAATAATACAGGAGAAGGGGCTGAATAGACTCAAAATACATTGTATGAAACTCTAAATAAGTAAAAAATATTTTAAAAGAATGCACTATGGAAATATTTCATGTTGCAAGAAAGCACCCCAGATTGAAAGTTGTAGCCAAATCATCCATGGTAGGCACGACCCTCGCACTTTTCTTCTCAATTACAAGTATTGAATATTTCATTAAGCATAAGAAAATAACTCTGTTTTCAGAAGTTATTAAGAAAATAGATTTAAATTTTCTTTCAAAGCGGGTCTACAGCCATTTCATCTATAAAATTCAATTTCTGAAAATTCATTTATTTTTCAGATCTCAGGAATCGTCTTGGTCAGGGTTTGAAGGGTAGTCGGTCCATACCACCTTGCCACCATGAGGACCTGAGTGTGATTCCAAGAATCCATATTAAAAAGCCAGGTGCAGGGCTGGAGAGATGGCTCTGCGGTTAAGAGCACTGACTGTTTTTGCAGAGACAAGAATCAGATGCCCTCTTCTGGTCTCCGTGCCACTGCACGTGGGTGCACTTACATACATGCAGGCAAAACACCCATACACATAAAATAAACATTTTTTAAAGCCAGCTGCCAGGGAACATACTTGTAATCCCAGCACCCGTGGAGACAGGTGAATCCTTGAAGCTTGGTGGCCAGTCAGCCAGCCTAGTAGCCAAGATCCAGATCAGTAAGAGAATCTTTCTTGAAAAAAAAAAGTGAATGGAACCTGAAGTATGACGCCTGAAGTTGTCTTCTAAGTTCCACACACGTGCATGCTCACACATATGTATACTGGCATGCACACAAACACATCTGTACATATATATGCTTACACAGCTTACCATAAATTTGTGTTCAGGCTTAGGATGTGGCTTAGTGGTAGAGCACTTATCTATCATGTATGGGGCCCTCCATTCAATTCCTGCATAAGAAAAAAAGGGACAGAGTCTTTGTTTCACAATAAATATGATGTACTAAACATTACTAACGTTTATATACTTAAAAGTGTTTAGGACGCTAAAGTTTACACTATGTACTTTTACCACAAACAAAAAGTTGAAAAAAAATCAATTTCTAAGAAAACAGAAATGGTATTCAAACACCTTCCTTCTTCAGAGGATCTTATGATGGAGAAAGCCAGCACCAACCCAAGATACAGACAGATAATGAGGAATTGCTATGAGGCCCACACTGTAGATGTGTGTAGGCCCACACTTGGAAGCTGTACTCAGGGAAAACAGTTTCTCTCTAGTTAGGCTAATTCATTGCAAGGGAAACTCACTCATTCAGAAGGTACTTTGACTGCCTATGACTGAGGCTCTCAGGCTATCACTGAAGTCTGACCTCTGTCCCTAACTCCAAGCCATTTTTCATGGCCATTTAAAACCTCTTTCTGGGAACTATCTGGAGTTATATAATAAAGGCAACTCCTGCATCCCACAATAGATACCAACAGGTTCATGATACTCCATGCATTTTATATAGAAAAGCCAGAGGGCCTTCCAGGAAGACTGCCACTCTAGTGATTGGATGGTGCTCCTTCCTAGGTCTATTTCTGTGAGCACAAGAGACCAAAGAAATGAAAAACGTTAGAATCAGATTCTAGCACCCCTAACAGTCAGTCACCACAGCCAGAATCCTTGGTGAGGCCTTCATACAATAGATTCTGCAATGGCCATTTGTATATCAGGTCCCCAGGCTCAAGTTCAGTTTTTTTAGACACCAGGATGGTGTTGAATGTCCCTGTTGGCTCTAGAACCTCTGACCTCCATTCCTTCATGAGTGAAAGAATTCATTGTGACCTTCCTAAGAAGGTATAGTGAATATGCAAAGATAAAGTGAAAGCTGCTGATAATTCTGATTTCAAGGAAGAATACCTTTTTATCAGCATTACCTGTAATTATACAGCACTCTTCCTCTTAAGAAGTCAAAGATGGAGGCTGGAGAGATGGTTCATTGGTTAAGAGTCCTGGTTGCTCTTCCAGTGGTTCCCAGCACTCATATGACGGTTAAGAGTGTCTGTAATTCCAGTTCCAGGGCATCTGATGCTCTCTTCTGGCCTCCACCAGCATTACATGCACCTGGTGCACTTACATACGTACAGTCAAAACACATCAAATTTTTAAAATCACTTTTAAAATGAAGATGTTGCAAGGGGCTGAGACTGAAGCACTCCATGGTCTCCTCCCTCAACTCAGCTGTGTCTCCACCAAGCTCTGAGAGCACCTGGGGTTCTAAATGTCTCATATTTACTCGGGTTCAGAATCAGAAAGAACATAAACATCACATGTTGTCTTGGGCAGTGTTTCATGAGGCCGCGCCCATGACCTCCAGCTTTTGGTGTCATCCAGGACTCTTGTTGAAGCCAAGTGGCTGGGAATCAGGCTCAGGATCTGGCATTTCCAATCATTACCCCAAAGTGACTAATGCAGCTAAATGCTTCAAAGCAAAACCCAGCTCATGCTGGCTCTCCTCCTATGCTGGGATCCTCCTCCAGGAAACTCAATGCACAGCATATCCTTACTGGAGCAGCTCCCCCCAACCCACTGGCAACATTTTTTCAGCAGCTTATAAGACACCACAAGCCATGAGCCTGGACCATATGAAGAATAGCATCGATGGCATTTGGGGTTTCAAATGGAGGCATGATCCAACTCCCACTTCCCACAGAATGACTGCTTCAACAATTGGCTGATCGAGAAGCTAGCAATGCAGTCACCACCACAGTTATGTGCCACCCAGATGCTGCCCATGTGCATGACTTACACCCCAGTCACAACTTTTGCAGGGTCCCTACTCTGCATTCTTCTAAGACCAGATCACTTTCCTTATATTTGAGATACTGTGAATAATGCCCACAAAATGCCACCTTTGGGATACAGAAAGAAGCTCATGCTTTCAGGGTCAGCTTACCCACACCTGCTCACTTAAGTCTCCTATAAGTCCCTGTGCCTTGGTTTCTTTAGAAGCAAAATAGAAACTCTGTGCTGCCTAGCTTCTGAGAAGAGTGAAAAGGATCAAGAAGCAGGATTTACAGGAAGCTTGATGGCACAGAGGAGAAACCTCGACCCACGCTCAGATGCCTTTGTGTGAATTATACTGTCTGGGATTTGGGTGAAATTCAAAATGGGCAGTTATTCCACCTGCCATGTCTCATATGCTGGATCTTGCCAACATACCCAGGAAAGAGAACCAAAGAAGATCCAGCTGCCCCTTCTCATCCTACACAAGGATGCCGGGCATTTCAGAGCTTGGCCTTGTCCTGTGTAAACTCTTCCAAATACATAATTCAATGGCCCATGCGCCCACTCAGCCAGAGCCTTCAGTCCAGTGGGATGGTCCACTCCTAACACTCGGAGGAAGCACAGGGGGGCCGGGCATGGAACATTCAGGGAAGGGGGACTGTTGAGACACTGGATTTAGCCAGGTGCCAGGCAGTGCTCACCTTGCTCACTTCTGAGCTCTCTTCTCAGGGTGTCCTGGGTGTTTATTTCACCTCACAGGATTCAGAGCAGCCTGGGGAGTGGTTTAAAAAGCCAGGAGGTGAACATGGTCAAAATACACTGCATGAAACTCTCAAAGAAAATAAAACTATTTATTAATAAAAAATAAATGAACTTGTATTCCATTAAGCCATGAAAAGAAAAATAAAGCCAGCAGAAAGAACAGCTTCGAGAGTGACCTAAGCTCAGGATCCTGCAGTGTCTGTAATCTTCAGAGAGGTCTCAGAATAATTTGCATTCACCAATGTCTATTTTTAAAAGAACAGTCTGAATTTTAAGTAGACATCTCAGCCGTGTGAAAAGACTCTGATATTGCTAATTATGGCTGAGAAAGTTATCAGGATAAAAATGAAGAGTCAGATTTGAGTTTCTCTGGTCTTTATTTGAAAGACAAAGGACAATCAGATAATCTTGACCTATCTCTAAAGGCCTTTCAAAGACCAATAGAAGGCAAACTAAACTGAGAGAAAATGAGCGGCTTAGTCCAGAATTACCAGTTCATTTTAGTTAGGCCAAACTGATGTCATGGCTGAGTGATTTAGGTCTACTTTGCTGGCTCTCTGCATAACCAAATAACTCATGCTTACTGTCTGGGTCCCTGGTTAAGTCTTTTTCTTAGATTAAGTGTCTCATTCAATCTTGACAACAACCCCATGAGTTTGGTATTCGTATCTCAGTTTTACGAGTAGGGCTATATTCGTCACTAGGACTGCCCTGGTGAAATACCATAGACTGGACGGCTTAAACTACAGAAATGTGTTTGTCTCATAGTTCTGGAGGCTGACTAGAAGTCCAAGAACAATGTGTTGCCATGTCTGGTATCTTCTGAGATCTCTTTCCTGGGTTTGTAGATGGTCACCTTCTCAACCATCCTTCCATGGCCTTTTCTCTATGCACATGTCCATCCATCCCTGATGTCTTTTCTTGTGTCCAAATTTCTCTCTTTTTTTCTGATACTGGGAATTGAATCCAGGGCTTTGGGCCTATTGGGCAAATGCTCTATCACTTAGCTCCATACTCAACCTTTTCTCTATGTTTTGAGGCCAGATCTCATGAAGTTGCTTAGGATGGCCTTGAACTGGTTCTGTGTTGCACAGTTCCTCCTGCTTCAGTAGCACTAGCAGCTGGGATTACAGGCCTCGCTCACATTTCTTCTTACTCTAAGGACATCAGTCGGAATGAATTAGGGCTCACCTTAACAGTCTCATTTTATCCCAATCAATCGCTTCTTTTGTAAAAAATCAATTTTATTTATATGTTTAAATACTCAGCAATAACTAGCAGGCATAATTGTAGAACTCTAAATTGTTATTTACTGAGTCAAGGCATTAATGAAGAATGAAAACAAGTTATTAAATCATTTCATTTATACTGTTAATGTAAGAGTTGTAGTCTCACATGTGTCCTCGAATCCATTGTTTTCCTGTCCTCAGAGAGCATACAGTATAGCATTAGCATTTTGCTTCCATCTTCATGGAGTTTTAGGCTCATAATTTATATAAGTTGGTTAGAAAGTTTTGATTGGTGGAGCCTGATTTCTACTAGTATTGTTAACATTGATCTACTCTGTCTTGTATTCGATTACAGTGCACCTAAATGTAATTTACCCCACCCAAATCAGTGGGGTATGTGAACGTGCTTTTGTTTTGCTTCTCACTTTATATTTTTTTAAATAAGCATATAATTTCAGAAGAGAGGGTGGAAAGATTGTAAGAGCCAGGGTCAGTACATGAACATAAGGAAACAGGCTTCCAGGCCTATGGGAACTTGCTCATATGAACTTGCAGCAACCAAGACAGCATGCACAAGAACCATGCTGACCCAATCAGACAAAAACCCAGAATAAAATGATGGAAATGGACAGCAGGCCTGGACCTTAGCCAATGAACTGTTGGCAACTGATTCCTGTGGGGTGAGGGAGAGTTGATCTTTAAGGAACTGACTCTAGATAAGCTGACTAGACTCCAGTAGATGAACGTGCACCAAGGGACATCTGGGTACAAATGCTTCATCAGATAGGCGCTAACATATATGACAGCATGCATGAAATCTTGTGGGGGGCTTTGGAGGGTGTGGATGGGGGAGGGGAGGTCTAAATTTGATTAAGATCTATTTTATGAACTGCAAAAAGTTCAATAAAAACATATATTAAAATTAGCATATACAATATTGGGTTTCATTCTAGTGTTTTGAACAAAAATTATTTTTGCTGATTCTTCCCGCCGCCTTCTATCCCATTGCCCTTCTCCCCGTAGCCGTCCATCCAAGACTCTCCCCACACAGCCTCCTCTTCGTTTTCAGACCATGTGTGTCCTACTGCCCCACTCCTCAACACTTCTTTCTCCCCTCCGGTGGTCTCCTTTCTAGTTTCATAGCCTATACCTATCCTCACCCCTTCCTATACACATAAACATGAAGCAGGATCTGTACAGAAGGAGAACATGAGATTTTGGTCTTATTGAGTCTGAGTTACTTCATTTCCAGATCCATGCATCCATTTTCCTGTCAATTTTGTGATTTCATCTTTCTTTACAGCTGAATGAAATTCCTTCTACTGTGTCTATATACCACATTCTTATTATCCGCTCTTCTGTTGATGGATATCTATGCTGGTTCCATTTCCTGGGTATTGTGAATAGAGGAGCAATGAACACAGATGTAGTTATTTCTGTGGTAGGCTATGACATCCTCTGGGTACACACCCAGGAGTGGTGTGGTTGGGTCATATGGTAATTCTATTATACTGATTTCTATACAGTTGCACTAGGCTTATCACCACCACCAATGAATAGAAGGTTCTCTTTCCCCATAGCCTCACCAGCATTTGTTGTTGGGTCTTTGATTGATAATAACCATTCTGATTGGGCTTAGATGGAATATCAAAGTAGTTTTAATTTGCATTTCTCTGATGGCTAAGGATGTGGAACACTTTTTAAAGTACTTATTGGTCATTTGTGCCTCTTCTTTTGTGAACCATCGGTTCATTTTGTTAGTCCATTTGTTGATGGACAGATTTGGGGGGGTTGTTATTTAATTTTTACTGGTAATTCTAGGTATTAATCCTCTCACTGATGTGCAGCTGGCATGAATTTTCTATCATTCTGTGGGCTCTTTCACTCTACTAATAGTTTTCTTCTTTTCTTTTTAAATTTTTTTTGAGAATTTCATACATGAGTACTGTACTTACATCATTTCAACTCATCTTTTTTTCCCCCTCCAACTTTTCTCAGGCCCCTTCCCTCTCAATTTTGTGACCTATTCTCTCAAATAATAGGTCAGAGAGAGAAAGAGAGAGAGAGAGAGAGAGAGAGAGAGAGAGAGAGAGAGAGATTCTGTGCATTTTGACCAGTTGTGGAACTTTATTATAGTCCCCATTTTTTCAAAAAGAAACTTCTTTGATGAGTGGTGAGAGTTACATTTATTGTGAATACAAGGATAAGTATTTAGAATATAGTAAGAAATTATATTGGTTTAGGACAGTGGAGGTAGTAGGTTCTCCTCTAGGGTCTACTACCTCTTTAGTCATGGGTATTTGGCTATATTTACAGTACCAGACACGTATTCCCTTCTACTGAGGGGGTCTCAAGTCCAATTAGACAGCTGATGATTAACCCCAAGCTAAAGGTACCATCATTGCACCAATAGAGATATTTTGCTAGGCCGATCATTGGTGTGATTTGTAGACTTTACAGATGGGTAGGACCACTGATTGGTTTTCTCCCTTGGCAGCTTATATAGGACCTTCGATACTATGAGGGCGAGTCTTCAAGAAGGAGGCTTCCAGACCAGTTCCAGCTCAATTTCACCAAGTCATGTGTCTGACGTGTGTGGTGTCTTCAGCAATAGGGTTGTACCTTCAAATTCTTGGAGGCAATGCAAGGGCTGTGGCAAGAACCTATATTGTTTTAGGAGTCTCTTGGACTACCCTGATCAATAACTCAAAGAGAGGATTCCCTTGCCTGGCACTGGGAATTTTTGTTAGGTAGCCTTCAGCTCACTTCACTTGCTCTCTCACATACACATACACATACACCTACACCTACACATATGTTATATGTGTGTTTTTTTAGTTAATTTTATTTTATATGTATAAGTGTTTTGCCTACATGTACGTAAGTGCAACCATGCATGTAATGCCCGTGGAGGCCAGAAGAAGACATCAGATCCCCGGGAAATGGACAGTTCTTAGCTGCCAAGTGGGTGCTAGAAACTGAACCCACGTCCTCTGAGTGCTCTTAACCACTGAGCCATCTCTCCAGCTCTTATGCATGCATTTTTAAGTAACTCTATAAAACAACGCATTTGCCTATGGATTTTTGGGATATTCGCAGTATTTCTCTCTCCTTCCCTCTTCCACGTATTGCTGTGGCCCCGTTTCCCATCTCTCTGAGAGCGCCTGTGCCCTATCACCCCCTCTTTGGAGGTCCTTCGCCCTCATCCCACAGTCCTTTACTACTTTTCTGGCTTCTGCAGGTACTTCAGCTTATATACTCCTAGCATATATCTAAAGATTGAGAGCTAGGATTCATGAATAACAGAGAACCTGCAGTGCTTGTTTTTCTGGATCTGGGTTTCATTACTGGATATGTTTTCCAATTCCATCCATTTATCTGAAAATTTCATGATTTCATTTCCTTTAGAGCTGAATAGAACTTCACTGTATATATGTACCACATTTTCATTTTCTGTCATTTGAGGACATTCAGGTTGTGTTCATTTCCTAGCTGTTGTGAATAGAGTGGCAGTGAACATGACTGAGCAAGTATCTCTGTAGCAGGATGGCAAGTCCTTTGGGTAGATACCAAGGAGTAGGGTAGCTGGATCATATGTCAGATTTACTTTTATTTTTTTTGAGAGTTCACCACACTGATTCCACAGTGGCTATACCAGTCCCATCAGCAGGAGACGAACGTTCCTCTTTCCCTGCATCCTCGCCAACATTTGTTGTCATTTGTCTTCTTTACATTAGACATTGTGACTGAAAAGATGAAATATTCAAGTAGCTTTAATTTGCATTTTCTTAGGATGTCAAACACATTTTAAGATATTTTTGAGCCATTTTATTTCTTCTTTTGAGAACTCTGTTCAGATCTATAATACACCCCCATTTTATTTATTTGTTTTTTTTTGAGACAAGGTCTATCTGTAGCCCCAGATGGCCTGGAACTTGCTAGGCAGACCAGGTTGGCCTGGATCTCACAGAGATCCTCTTGCCTCTGCCTCCTAAGTGCTGGGATTAAAGGTATGAGCCACCATGCCTAGAAGCAGCCCACTTTTTAATGGGGTCATTTGTTTTCTTAATTCTTTGGAGTTCTTTGTACACGCTAGATATTAATCCTCTGTAAGATGTACAGCTGGCAAAGATCCTCTCTGACACTTGTGGGCTTCCTCTTCACTTGATTGTTTCCTTTGCTGTACAGAAGTATTTTAGTTTAATGGGGGTGTTGTTTATCAATTGCTAGCCTTAAATCCTAAGCAAATGGAATGCAATTTAGAAAGTCATTTCCTGCACCTATATCTTGCAAGGTACTGTCTATGATTTCTTCTAATAGTTTCAGCATTTTTATTTTCATTCAGTCCCATTTGCCAATTCTTGGGGCTAGTGGAGTCTTATTCAGAGGGTTCTTGCATATATCTATTATTGCAAGTGAATTCCCTCTGTTTTCCTAGAGCATTTCAGCATTTTAGATTTTAAATTAAGCTATCTGGTCCACTTCAAATGGGTTTTTACACAGGGTAAGAGATATGAATCTATTTCATTCTTCTATTTCATTCTATATATTCAGTTTTGCCAACACTGTTGGATAGGCTCTATTTTTCCAGTGTGTTTTTGACATCTCTGTCAAAAATTAGGTGGCAATAACTGTATGAGTTTATTTCTGGGCCCTTCCTTCTATGCCATTGGTCTACACGTTGACTTCTGTACCAGTATCAGGCTGTCTTTATCATGCCTCTGTAGTATGATTTGAGATCAAGTATTGTGATACCTCTAGCATTATTCTTTTAGCTAAGGATTGCTCTGTCTAGTCACTTAATCACTTCCTTAATGGGTATTAGTCAGCTTTTTATTGCTATCCTGAAATACCTGAAATAATCAATGTACAAAGAAAAAAATATTTATTTTGGTTTACAGTTTTGGAAGTTCCTATAATAGGAACTATAATAGGAACACCAAGACTCAAGGAAGTGGCTCAGGTCACACAGTACATGGCAGAGCTAGGATCCCAGACCAGGTCTGTCTCATTCCAACATATGATTATAGAACATGAACTCCAAGTGTGGCAGAGCGAAAGGAGGACTGGATAACTCTATAGTGTATCTTGGCACTAGAGGTTGACCCTCAGGGCCCCAGGTTCCTTGTATGTAGAACATAGGGTTCATAGTGGAAGCATCTAATATTCTTTCCAGGGCTAACCATCTCTAATTATAGCTTTGCTTATGCACAGCATTCTGGAGGCCTTCTGCTGTGTTCTCTGGATTTCATGACACATGGTGGGTCGTAACTATGACTTATGGGATGTTCAGTCCTTGATCTTCTCAGCCTCTCAATTATAACATTGTTTTTATGGGTAAATACAATCTACTTGACAAGTATCTGCTTTGCTACAGCACAGGTGATGACGCAATTCCCAAGGCACACTGAGGCAAAGGTGAGGGACTGCATGTCAGATTCTGCAGAGATAAAAGCAAGAGCATTTGCTTTTTGTGGTGTTCCATCTTCTTATTTACACTTCTGTGACTCTGTGTAAAGAGGAAAATTGAAAGCTGAATGCACATGAATTAAAAGAATAATGTTGATTGTTGTTGATTGTTTATAATGACCAAAGTCTTGGAAGATGCAAGGAATTCTAGTCACAGCTAGCGCAGGACCTCACATCTGGCCCTGAAGCAGATCCACCAGGCCACATTTTCAGACAACAGAGAGTCATCACATGTACCTCTCTTTGGGTTCTGCCAGTCTGAGATTTGGAGTAGGAGAAAGGACATGACAGATCAACAGGAGAAAGGCTCAGGGCATGGCCCAGAGGCTAGTCTCGGACTCCCAGGAGGAAACCTGACTGTATAAAGGCAATGAGTAGGAAGGGCTAGATTTCTAAAGTAGGACTACACATTTCTGAGGTAAACAGATCTAGAACATGTTCTTTAGAGCTTTATGGTTTCAGATAATACACATATGCCTTAACACTGCATTTCTAAGAACTATCTTGAATCAGACTCTTTAAAAAGCCTGTGTATTGGCTAGAGTCGCTCTGAAAAAAAAAACACATACTAATTAGGATATTTGTGTAATGTTTTCTTGTTTTCAAAGTGATTACACACTATGATCCTCATAATAACTCCCAGAATCACTGAGGCTCCAAAGAGATAATAGAACTTGTCAACCTGGATTGTGAATGTCGGTCTCCTGCCTCCAAGGCCTTTCTCTACACTAATGTACCTCTGATTGATAGATTCCTTCAACTAAAGGAAAACCAGCTTTCTTATTTCTAAAACAAAATTAGGGGAAGAAAAAGGTCTCTGTACTTGGAGGCAAGACTGCTGCTGGCCATTTGTCACGGTTGACTTGCTGTTTGTCATAAACAAGAGGCAACAGCGTCAAAGGGACCATACAGCTCCCCACGAAGTGGGCACGATCCTTTTTAATATGGGAGAGAAACAAGGGCAAAAAGGGAGAGAGGCAGTATCAAAATAGCCTATGAGAAAAACAGAAGACAGCTTTCCCATTATTCTAAATTTGGAAAGGTTTCAGATGTTGTCACAGTCAGCATCATGAGAGCCCTTGTGTCAAGCATGGCCAATAGTGAGGCCCATAGGAGCTAAGTCAGGGCCCCAGCTGGCTCCAGACGCTGAATCAACTGGACCACAGCCCCACCCAAGAAAACAACCTTCACCAAATCCTGGATAACTTTCCCATTGAATGGCAACTTCTCAAACATGTCTAACCAAAACGTCCCTATTAACAGAGCATCCTCTTGTCTACCACAGTAACTCGTGATTATTGGGCTGATACAGACTTGGGCTTGCCCTCTATGAATAGGACTTTCATGAATATTCACTGAAATATTAATAATATATAAGCACGAGGGACCAAAAACTGTATTAGTACTCTTAGTTTGCAAATTTCTCTCCCTCTCCCTTCCTCCTCTTCTCCTGCCCCCCTCTTTTATTTAAACCACAACACATTCATCTGGGATCTGGAGAGATGGCTCAGTGGTTGAGAGCATGTACTGCTCTTGCAAAGAACCTAAGTTTGGTTTTCATCATTCAAGTCAGGCAGCTCACAACCACCTGTAACCCCAGTTCCAGGGGATCCAGCAACCTCTCCTGGCCTGCACAGGTACTTGCACTCATGTGCACATGAACCTACACACAGGCACATATGCATACATGTAATTAATTTTCTTTTTTTTTCTTGGAAACAGAATCTCACTATGTGTAGCACTGGCTAACCTGGAACTAACTCTCTATGTAAACTTGGATGGCCTCAAACTCACAGAGATCCACCTGCCTCGGCCTCCCACAAGCTACTGATTAAGGGCATATACCACCATGCCTGGCCCTAATAAATCTTTTTTAAAAATAAAAATAAACATTATTCTGGAAAGCTAGCTAGGTAGCTAATACTGTCCCCATTATACAAAGAATCTGATGGCTCATAGTTGATGTGACTTTCACAAACCCACAAAATTAGTACATAACAAAGGAAGAGCATGAAAGCCAAACTTCACAGTTCATGAGACTTCTAAGATACCAGTCACAACACTTCAGACATCTTGATTAATGTGACAAATACACTTCGATCACATGTTTATCCTTTGCTATGGCTGATGAACATCAGAGATCTGAGGAGTAGCAATAGACATCTGGTCAGGTCAGCTCTGTTAGACGCTATGGGGAGAGACCAGTTGTTGTCAGTCACCATACTTCAAAGTGAATTATAAACAGTAAAACCATCACCAGCTATTTAGCACGGAAGACTTACTCATAGGTACATGGAGATTTTGAATTAGAAAGATGCTCTCAGTCATGTCTGTCTTGGTGGTAAGACCAAGAAACAACAGTGGTTTGGAGAACCTCTACCAGCTGAAATGACTGAGAATAAAGCAGGAGACAGTAGTCTGCTGCCTCAAAAGAATACGAAAAAAATAGTATAATTATTTTCTTCAGTTATAATCTCTGGGCTGGTCTCATGCTTTAGTACAAACAGTACAGAAGTAAAATCAAGTCTTATGTCAAGACAAACTCTTAGTAAGTTACCTCAGAAGACTGAATAGGCAGTCACTCTGGAAACTGGTAGGTAGACACTCAAAGGTAGGAAGGGTTAGCTGAATTCGTTGTCTACAGCTGTATAACAAATTACTGCAAAATTTAGTGGACTGAAATCATCATTATCCAAACCAACACTGACAGAGAATGGGGAGATGGTGGACACTGAGAATCATTGATTTTATTCATTGTTCCCTGAGTCTATAGTGAAGTGTGCTGATACAAACCTCATCTGGATCCAAGTATTTCTCACATCTCGTTGCTAAGTGCTCTTGTTTTCTAGGCCTTGTTTAACAAATTAACACAGATGGAATGGCTTAAAACAATAGAAATTCTCTCTGAGTTATTTCTCTCAGAGTTATTGGGGCCAGAAACCTTAAATTAAGGTGTGGGGAGAGCCAGGCTTCCTCTAAAGCTCTCGGGAGGATTCCTTCCTTGCCTCTTCCTAACTTCTGGTGATTGCCACAATTTCTGGCATTTCTTGACTTGCAGCTACATCACTACAATTTCTGACTTTGTTTTCCCAGGGTCTCTTCCCCTCTGTAAGGGGTTCTCTCTGTGTTTCCATAAAAACACTAGCCTTTGGATTGTGAACCTTAATGTAGTATGATCTCATCTTAACTTAGTATCTGCAAAGAATTCCAAATAAAGTCATATTCTGAGGTTCTGGATGGACATGGATTTCAGATAGATACTATTAAATCTAGTATAATCTATATAAATCTTAGCAGTATTCTCCAGAGCCATCTTTTTCCTCTCTAGTTGGGTGTCCATTGACAAAGCAATATCCAAGATTACAATGACCACATCTAACAAAGATGAAGCATTCTTTATGGACTTCTATAATTCCATTTTTTGGTAAACACTTCTAGCAAAATAATTCTATCACACATTAAACATTTTAGGCATAGAAGTATTCAAGGCAGCATTGCCTATAACAGCCAGTTTAAAAATAATCTATATTTTCAATAATAGTCAAGTATAAACAATACATATACATAATGGACTAAGTAGCTACTAGGATTATATATGATGTTTATAGTGCAGCAAATTTTATGTGCTTCTTTAACATGCAGAAAAATACTACATTGTTAATAAGAATTATTGTAATTATGCTTTAAGTAGAGAAAAATAGGCTGGAGGTAGAGCTGGGGTGGCTGCACATGCCTTTAACCCAGCACTCGGGCTTTATAAGAGGAATGAAAGCAGGCATTGTAGATCAGGTAGATCATACCTTTAATCCCACTACTAGAGAGGCTGAAGCAGCAGCATCATGATTGAGACTAGACATAGCAAGATCCTGTCTTGAAAGGGGAGGTGGGCTCTGCTAGCAAAGAGGAGCTTGGTTGAAGTTGTTTCCACCCAGGTGGGAGTCTTTAGCTTTCCTCAAAGCATGGCTGTTTAGTTTCCAGAACAAATGTCCCAAGAGAAAGGAAGGAACTGCAAGCCTGTTAAGGTCTAGGCCTACTACCCATCAAAGCATCACCTTTGCTGTGTTCTTCTAGTCAAACTGCCACCGAACTGGAGGGAATGTCAAATTTATCAGCAATCACCAATTTTCCCCAATATTTGTGAATGAGTATTATTACAAGTAGGGGCACAGTAAATACTTTTTAAAAAATTAATGCTCTTTTAAATGCTTTCATTTAAAAGCTTGAAGATTTCTGACTTAAATTCTCTGGTAATTCAGAAAAGTTCTTAGAACAAAAATTTCTCTACTCTTTGTACTCAGATGCCTTTCTCTAGTTAATACTCTTCTAGACACACACACAAGGTCTCCCTTCTTCAAGCATTCCTTCTTGGCCTGGTCTTTCTTTATCTTCAATGAGTATAGACCAAAAAAATGGACCTGTCAAATCTTGGGCTTGTGCCACGCCAGGAGAAGCACGGACAATTCTGCTTCCTTCTCAAGCCACGACAGGAGCTACGGGTTAACGGATCTGGGTCAGTGCAGCCAGGTAGAGAGCGGCCTTCAGGACTCAGGTCTGGGTCTGCAAGGCAGAAGCACTTGTCATGCTTCATTTCCCTCCCATCTCCTCACTCTTCCCAACTGCTTCCCGCCCCCTCCGCTATTGTTTTTGTTGTTGCTATTTGAGACAGGGTCTCATTGTAGCCCACGCTGGCCTTGGGCCTCAAACCCAATTGGGGCTGGCCTTTATCTCCTGATTCTACCTTCCAAGTGCTAGAGATGTCACCACACCCTGTCGGTTCTTTTTCTTTTTCCTCCCTGCTCCCTCCCTCCTTTGGAGCCCCCCCACATCCTTTCCTTCTTTTTCTTTTTTTTTTTTGAGATGGTTTCATTATATACTTCAGGCCAGGCTTGAACTCAGGGATACTCTTGCCTCTGCCTCCCACATGCTGGGATTTGGGGTGTATGTCACCACACCTGCTGTTCTCCTTCTTTCTGTTAAAAATTTAATGAGCATCTTTGAATGCTTTTCCCAGAGCTAAGGTCTAAGGAGACAAACAGGAATAAAACATGGCTCTTTTGACTCATTAAATGAATTTATGGAATACTTACTGAGACTAGTACTCTTTAGTTTTCATGATCTACATCCTAGTGGGAGAAACAAACACACATACCCCAGGCCCACAAACCCAAACATGTACTCACTCACAATGCAGCATAAATGGGGGCAATTGTGGAGAGATATGTAAGCAATGATGAAAGCAAAGTCTGTGTGCTTGGCTAGGTCCTGCTCAGGGAAGGTGAAATGGATTCTCATCTCCAAAAACAAGTGGAAAATTTCCCAGCAGACAAGGAAGAGAGAAAACATTATTCATTTAGGTGCTAAAGACTGTGGTACCTTCTGTGCACAGTATGGCTAGACCTCAGAAGCATGTATCATATCATCAGGAGCCCAAGCAAGACACAGGTTGAATCCTAGATGTCTACAAGTACCACATAAGTGGATTAGAATTACTGGTTAGCGCTTCTAGAAGGTTCTTGGCAAAGTAATAAAATGGATAGATGTAGTTTAGGCAGATTTTTGGTTTAACTCTGAAGCAAATCACAAAGGAATGGATTAAAGACCAATAAAAAAGAAGGACGGTGGGGCTGGAGAAATGGTTAGTGGTAAAGAGCACTGACTGCTCTTGCAGAGGACTCAGGTTCCCAGCATCCACAAGGCAGCTAACAACCATCTGTAACTCCAGTTCCAGGGGATCCAACGCCCTCTTCTGACCTCCACGGACACTGCACAAAATGGGTGCACTCACATACATGCAGGCAATGCAATCATACACAGAAAAAATAAATAGAAAATATATTTTTAAAAAGATAGGTTGTGAAGGAGGCTCCTGAATGATACTGATGAAGGTCAGAGGAGGGCCTAATTTTTAGCAAGGGAGAAGGGCAAATATAAGAAACTCACAGCATGAGCACAAATTGGCACACAAATAAATGAAGTGGGAATGGGGGGTTAGAATCATAAGATGACTTACAGGTTCCTTCTTTGAGCAGTTCTGAGAACCATGTAGAACAAAGGGTTAGAGGATAGCCAATTGGCACTGTGCACGTTGGTGACAGGAACACAGGTCAAATGAACACCTCCTGCTTGTCCTGTCCTGGTTCTAAGATTCTTCTTCACCACATTCAAAACTGAAATACTTACAGGTTTGCTAACCTTTTTAATTTGGAGAAAATAATAAATTTATGTGACTCTCTGGAGTGAAATAGTCTCAACCCCAAAAAGCCCACTCTTGTGGTTACCCAGTGAGACAATCACCTTCATGCTAAACTTGCCTTTCTGTGACCTTATATCATAGCAGAATACACTAGAACCATGATGATCACATTTTTATTCCTCCCCCAGTCCTCCACAGAAACTTTTGGCTGTACAAGATGAATATTTCCATATGGTCCAATGTTTATATTGGGGGGAGGATACTTTTAGTAAATTTTATCCTTGATGCAATAAATTTATAAATTCTAAGCAGCTGGAATAAAATACTGGCCTGTAATTCATTTCAGATGAAGTGCATTTCAACAGGAGCAGGAAATTGGTGGCATTTGCTAATTCCTGCTGTCTAGAGACCCTGTGTCTTCATATAGCTCTTCTGGCTGTGACCTTACATAGACTGACTCAAACCCCTTGTGCCTCTTCTGCAAAATTGGTTTAGTAATTTTACCTTTTTAGTGGTTTGAATGAGAAGTGTTCCACACAGGCTTTAGTATCTGAACATTTGGTCAATTGGTAGCACTTTTTGGGAGGGGCATGTAACCTCTAGGAGGTGTGGTTTAACTGGAGGAAGCATGTTAGTCACTGGGGGTGGGCTTTGAGCATTCATAACCTCACCCCACTTCCGGTTTTGCTCTCTCTGCTTCCTATGCATGCTTGAAGATGTGAGTGCTCAGCTTTCTGCTCTGGAGCCTTCTGCCATGCTTTCCCACCATAATGAACTCTTATCCCTCTGGAACCATAAGCCAAATAAAACCTCCCTTCTATAACTTGCCTTTGTCATGGTGCTTTATAACGGCAACCGAAAAGTCACTGGAACATCTGTTCATGAGGTTTTTATGGGAATTCAATGGTTCAATGCAAGAGCATAAGGATAGTACTTATCAGGCCCCAGGTACTCAACAGATGTTAGTTCTTAGCCTTATTACCCATCACCTTATAGGTAGAGGCACAAAGGAAGGGGAATGGGATATAGATGATATGGGGGGAGATCAAGAATAATGTTTCTGATGCTTTATCTATAGAATAACCACCATAATAAAGGGGTTGTGTATGAGCTTGCTAAAATGGATTGGGGGCGAAGGGGTAGAGGTGAGACAGAAGGGAGATGAAACTTAAAGAACCAGAATTTTCTGAAATGTTTTTGGTTCATCATTCATTTTTATAATCACTTAATGCACTAGAACAAATGAGAACAGGAGGGTAAAAGGCAAGTATTAAAACACTGAATTGTCTAGTGGGTCTTACTTAACATGCAAAAAGAGCCCATGTGTACAGGAAATCAGTCCACAGAATTTTATTCTATTGACTCATTATTACTTTGGACAAACTGCCAACATTTGTTTTAGTTTTCTAGTGAAGAGTAGAATTTTAGAATGATTTTCAGTGTCTTTTATTTATTTAGCCCTTGCATTATCAAAGCACTTCCATGCCTTTCTAACTGAATACTGATCAAAAAAATAAGACAAAATGACATCGTTACCATATTTTAAAAGAGGAAATATTCAGTATATGTCAAACACCAGGCCAAATGCTCTCCATGGAGCAACTCACTCAACCCTGTGAGAAACCTGCAGGGTAAGTAATACTATACAAGCCCAGAAACAGTTGTTTAATGACTCTCCTAAGGTGACCCAGAGAGTAAAAAGCCTGGTCTGACTTCAAAGCATGCTCTCCTAACTCCTAATTATCATATGCTGTAGTGAAACATAATCAAATACATGTTCTTTCTTAGTCAGGCCATGCTTTTGGTTTGAACTCATCTAATTATTTACAGTCATATAAACAACTCTTGTGACATTGTACAGAAATATTAAGCTTTTTGATCTTTATTTTCATGTTATATTCCTATATTTGCTCAAGACGGATATATACTACAACATATATTTTCTTCTCTAAGGTTATGAAACTCTGTACAAGATCAGTAATTGTATACTTGGTAATAGGATCAGTCTGTGTCTTGTTTGCCTGTAAAACAGCTTAATAATTGTAGGTAAGAAAATATAAGCACAATCAGCTTTAAGAACACTCGTTCATGTTTTGAATAATTCTATAACAGAAAGGAGAAAATCTGCTCATAAAAATGTATTTTTTATTTCATAAACACTAACAGAGAGAGGAAAAAAAGGAAACAAAACCCCAAAACAACAACAACAAAAGCCACACACACTCTCCCTATCCTCCCACCTCATGCAAACAACTCCTAAAGGGATTCTTCAGATTTTACGTTTTTTCCACTCTGGTTCATTTTTCGATTCCTCATCATCAGATTCAACTTGGGCAAACATGGTTTTGGGCTGAGTTCTAAAACAAAAGTTTAAAAGAGGAGGAAAAAGTTAGTAAGTATTTATTATACTAGGCTTTGATTCTTTCAAGCAGGACCAAATGAGGGGAAGTGATTGTATTTCAATTATTAAATATAAATCATTAAACTTCTGGCAAAGAAGAGCATAATGTAAATTTACTTAAGTTCAGGAAAAGAACCAAACATTTTTTTAAAGGATTTTTCTCTGCGGCAGAGGGAAAAATAAATAAAATTAAAATGCATCAGTGGATTCTCATACATCGTAACCTACTCAGGCAAAATGGGATCATTCAGAAGGACAAACTGTACAGTCACCAAGCAAGAACCCACATGGTACTTTCTTGTATATCCCTGGGTTATTCTTAGGGTTAAGAAGTCTAGATACATGTGACTATTATACAAATGGGAGAATCTGAGTAAACAGTTTTCTTATCTGCTGAGTTTAAAATAATGACTAACACATATTCAACAACCTGTGTCAGTAAAAAATTTAAAAATAAAACAAATGAGCATCTATTGATCCCCCTCCCCAGATCAATGCATAGAAATATCAAGCATGTTAAGATACATCACAAAACACTATACAATCATGGATGAGAACCTTCTGTGCTTTGTAAACAAACCTAGTCCGGTGATATTCCTATATCACCATTCACAAAGAAAATAATTCCAAGAAAATGCCCAGAAGTTATAATGTGCTCTCCCTGTTGCCAAACTACTGTGATTTCCTTCTAAATACAGTTTAATCAACCTTTTGAAGAAATGTTAATTAACGCATATCTGATGATTTTATGATCTACTTTGGCTTATATCCTCATTAAGATTTCAATTTGTTATATCATGGTAAGTTCCAAATGGTAAAGAGGATGCTCTAAGAATTCCCTTTTTTTTGGCAAGTGAAAGCAGAGCTAAGGCTTCCCATTACCTCAGACTGTTTATTATGCTGAGAAGGAAGAATAAACTATCTACAACCCAGGCTGCTGCTGTCTGACATGAGTCATGTTCTAGAATTTCTTGTGTGTAAGTTAGATACAATTCCTCTCTCTTCAGCTACCTCCATAACTACCAAGGCCCAAGCTGTCCTCATACACCATTCAGTTGGTTAAACTTCTTGTCACTTGTAGACATTGCTATGACATCTACGCTGGTGACAAAGCTAACATTTCAAAAAGCAGCTACAGACTGTCACAGGCCCTGAATTATTCGAAAGCAGGACCAAAGCAATTGGTGCTTGCTACATATTCAATCTTCTGGTAAAGATGTTGATCACTTAGTTTTGGGCAGACATGCATAGCAACAAATTTATCTGCTTTAAAAGATCCTTTAAAATTGATATTTAATGCTGGGTATGGTGGCATACACCTTTAATCCCAGCACTCGGGAGGCAGAGGCAGGTGAATGAGTTCCAGGCCATCTGGGGATACAGGTAGACCCTGTCTCAAAAAGACCAAAAAAAAAAAAAAAAAAAAAAAAAGATATTTAACTTCTAAGTAAAGGAACTTGAGTTTTCAGGGCTATCTGGCAATGTTTCACAAGCTCTAGCTCACTAGTGTCAACTATCATCAGACTTAAGACTTAACTACTAAGAAGTGACAATAATGTTTTGGAGATATTTTAATATATATATGAAACTGATATGGCAGATCCCAGGAAGAAAACCGAGAGTCATCAAATCTGAGGGGTTACTTTTACATAGTCTACCTACTTCCAAAAGTACTTGAAGCAGATTGGTGGCTACTGATAGGACAGAGAATCAATGACACTGTTCACTAACAGGTGGACAGAGAGCAAAGCACTGGTTACACAGGTCTATGTGATTGTCAGAACTTGAAATGATTACATTTTATGCTTCTATATATATGAATTGTGGCTTAAGTTGATATAAGAACAATCAAAACAAAACAAATGAGAAAGTTCAGAACCAAGGGATGAAAAACTATGCAACTGAACATAAAATGGCATGGAGAGGTTGAGAAGATAACTTAGCGGGTAAAAATATTCTGTGCAAGCCTTAGGACTGTTGCCTCCAATTATTAAATCCCCAATAATTTCCTAGGTCTTCATCAAGAATTTAAATTTAGGGAACATCAAATTGATTTGATTGTGCGACACCTAAAACTCATGATTCTGCTTGCAAAACTCCATGAACTTCATTTTAATTTCCCTTGTAGGGCTAATCACGATGAGACCAGCAAAATGGCTATACTATGTCTGTGTATCTCAGATCCTGACACCTAGCTTTCAAGTGGCCACGAGAAGTTCTCTAAATTGCAACAATTGAGACATACAGCCACCTTCCATTTTCCCCCAGCAACTTTCTCAATGCTCACTCATGAATTTTCTCTCCAGTTGGCTAGATAGGAACAAATGAACACACAATCCAGGATCAATATATAGTCCAGCAAAATTGTATGTTCTCATAGAATGAATGAAGCTAAATCTTTACCTTCCATCAGACACAAAAGCCATCTAAAAATGGAGCAAAGATATAAAAACTAAAACTATAAACTCTTAGAAGAAAATGTAGCTAAAAGGCTTCATGACATGAGATTTGACAATAATTTCTCGGATATGAACAAAGGCACAAACAACAAAAGAAAAAAGGATAAAGTAGATTTCAACAAAACCTAAAACTTCTATGCACTGAAAAATGATATCAACAAAGTAAATAAGTAATCTATATAATGGGAGAAAATACTGCAATCATATACCTGATAAGGGATTAATATGTAAAATACATGAAGAACTCCTTTAACAAAATAAAATACCCTCACTAAAAAGTGGGCAAAGAAGGACCAAGGAGATGGCTCAATGGGTAAAAGTGTTTACCATGAAATTCTGAGCTGCGATTCCAGAAACCCATGTAAAAACAGCTACATGCAATACATGTAAGATGGGAGGCAGAAACAGGAGAATCCTAGAAGTTCTAGGGCCAGGGAGCTTGGAGTACACAGCATGATGGCAAACAAGAGAGATACTGCCTCAAACAAGTTGGAAGGTGAGGACTGACACCCAAGGTTATCTTCTCACCTCTACACATCTGCCACAGCATGCATACACCTTTACACACAAACATGTACACAAACATCATACACATGTAAGTAAATGGTTTTTAAAAGGCAAAGGAGCTGAGTGTGGTGGTACATACTTTTAAGAGAAGTGGAGGTAGGAATATCAGGAGTTCAAGTTCATCATTAGCTATGTAGTGAGTTAAGAAACACCTTAGGCTACACAGAATTTGTCTTAAAACAAAAAAAGCAAAAAACAGGAATTGCTCACTGTTTTTACTTCTGTTTTATACTGTACCACTGGCATGTAAAATGATGTTAAAAGAACTTCACTATGTTTGAAGGATTACAAAAGGTGGCTTCTTTTTAACAGTACCATTAAACTATTTATTTTTAGAGATCCATTTATTTATTGTTTTATGTGTATGTGTGTGCCTGAGTGTGTATATGTGCACTATGTGCACACTGGTGCCCACAGAGACCAGATGAGGGCATCACAACTAGAGGTCCAGGCAGTTATGAGCCACTGAGAACTAAACTCAGGTCCTCTGAAAGAGCAGGAGTGCTCTTAACCTCTGAGCCATCTCTTTAGCCCAGCAAGCACTCTTAACCACTGAGAAATCTCTCAAGCCTTGTCAACCTCTGATTCTATGCATCTTGGGAGTTTTGATTTTAATCCTTAATGAAAAAAAAGAGAGAACTATTTTGAGAGTTGGAATCTCTCTCCTTCTGTGTGTGTGTGTGTGTGTGTGTGTGTGTGTGTGTGTTTAACAATAAAGAAGCATGAAACGAGAATGCAAAAAAATTACTTAAAATGGGCATAGGATTTGAACAGACATTTATAAAGATAGAAAGATGGTAAATAAGCAGATGAAGACATGTTCAATATCACTAATATGTACAAAATGGCACCACTGTATGCTGTTAATGAGAATATAAAATGGCACAGACACTATGGAAAACAGTATGAGGCTGAAAAATAGCATTACCGTGTGACTCACTTCTGACTATACATGCAAAAGAAATGAAGGAATATTCTTGAAGAAATATTTGCACAGCTATATGGAAGCATTATTCATTCATAATAGACAAAGGGGAAAAGCAACACAACTGCTTGCTGATATATGAATGAATGAGCAAATTGTGGTAGGTGTGCAAATGGAATACTATTCTTTCTGAAGAGATGGCACAGTAGGTACTTTTCTCATTCCTGTAATTAAATGCCTAAGAAAAGAAAGGAAGGAGAAGTTTATTTTAACTCCTAGTTAAGGGCACACAGTCCATCATGGAAGGATGGAAGGAAAGAATGGTATTGGGCTTGATCCACGGCAGTGGAAGCACCTACAGCTTCTTGTTACATGGAACCGAGTTCGGGCCAGAAATGGGGCTGAGTTATAACCCTTAAGACCTGTTACCCAGCAAGCTTTAAAACAGATGACACAAAGATGGGGAGGGGGGCATAGGAAGGTGGTGATCGTGGAGGTATTAAGCAGAGGGGTTGAGGTGAATATGATCAGTATATATTGTATGAAATTCTCAAAGAATAAAGATATTATTTTTTAAAATGAGGTTCTTAAAAAAAGATTATTCAACTTTAGCTCATTGAAATCTATTTAGCAGAATAAATGTCAGTGTCTTGTAGGAACATAGCAAGAAAACCATAGCTTTCAATTTTGAGGTTTTCCTTTCAACAATTCTTACCTTTGAATTTATTTACAGAAGTTATTCTTTTTAAAAGTCTGGAAAATCACACAGGAGAAAGATCTTAAAATTTTGATTCAGGACAATCTGGGGCATTCTAAACAGATTTCTTTCATCACCATTTACCAAGATGATGAAGAACAGAGATGATTAGGCAATCTGAAGCAAAGTTAAGAATAGAACTAGCAGATTGCATCTCTAGGGAATGTCTTAATTTGCCCTTGGTACACAAAAGTACTATAAAAATAAACCAACAATGTCAAGGAAAAATAATATGACACAGACAAAAAGACAAAATATTAATCCATTTGAAAACACTTAAAGGCTGGTCTACAAATTCCTGCTTTTAAAGCCAATAGGAAACAAACAGCAGAAACAATCAACGTACCCTTTAAGTCTGTTTTAAAGTAAGGGTACCTTTCCATGTGGCTAAAGAAATGGAACTAGTACAATAGCCTCCACTGGGTACTTCTATGAGAAATAGTATGTCAAACCAAACCAAATGAACAATGAAAACTTTTACTTTGTAACAGCACCAATAGATTCTGCATTTGCTTTGAGTAAATAAGATTTCATGAAGCAAATACACAAGCTTAAGCAAACATCTACCAAATCTATTAATTATAATTTGCTGATACCCTGTGTTAATTTTTCTCTGGATTTAAACAAAGCAATGGGTTTCGTTGTGGCATTTTCATGCACCTATGTCACTGTATTTTCGTTCTTATTCATCTCCCTCCCCGGATGACCCTGCCCCTCCTCCTGTTGGTCTCCTTCCTCCCCACAAATATTCCTGCTTTCATGTCACATGTCCATTACCCCCTTGACACATTTAAAGGAATTGATTCTCAAGGATATTTGTACAAAGTGAGTCTTTGACAGCAACTGTGTGCTATAAAAACATGTCAGGAATTCACAGAAAGTGAAGCCCCTTCGATGTTTCCATCCAGAGCAAGTTTGAGACAAGCAGTCAGTGATAAGTAAAGATCCCTGAAACCAGTCTTCTAAAGGGTATATGGGGTACACTGTGTGAGAGCTTTAAAGTGCCAGGAGGACTGTCTTTTCTCTTCTGACTAAGCTCTAACCTATGCCTCTGCGCTCTGTTAGTGCTCCAACCAAGGTGACATCATCACAATGTTTTCAGCTACAATGAGAAGTCCACAGGTCACATACTTTTTAATTTTGGTGTGCTTTAATTTATTGGTGTGCTTCTGATATGATTCACTCAAGAAACAGATGACAAGTTCCTGGGTAGGAAGAGGATGAGGGGCAATCACTTGTATTATTTAGTTATCAGTATGCAAGTATAAACCACAAGCTTTTTTGGCTTGGGGCCCATTGTTTATTATGAAGGAAAACCTCAAAGCCAAAGTCAATTATAGCCATGACTTGACAATCTGACACACTTGTTAACCCTGTTAAGATGAATACAGTCCAGCTGAACTCTGACCCAGTCATCACAATTGAAGAATTATTAGGATTAAATAAAAGGCTTGACCAAAAGATTCAACTTGAAATGACTCTTTCTAATCAAAGATTTTTTCGATACTAAGGATATTTTCAATACTAAGAAAATGAGCGGCAACAAGATGTTTCTAGATAAAGAATACATAACATTTTGGAAAATAAACACTTCTTAGACTCAAAAATAGAGTACACCAATTCACAATGCTATGTTTGAGTTCAGAGACTCTAAAAGAAAAGGGCAAATAGGCACTCGTGGGCACAGATTTTAAAATGAAAGGAAAGGAAAAAAACAGAAGGAAACCTGTAAAATGATCATTAGCTACCTTCTTATCAAGAGGGTAAGTAAGCTAGAATGATGAAACCTTTAAAAAACAAGCTAATGGCAGACCAGGCCTGACCCAAGTTCTCATTTATAAAAACCTATAACTATATAGCATGACTTCTACTTGAAGCATGTATGAAAGCTGAGCACAGGTGGAGCCCTGCCCTCCTGTTTGTGGACAAGTAAAATAGCCTGAGTGAAGGTTAAGAGACTCATCAGGTAGTGGCAGAGCTACCACTCCATCCAAGACTACTGATTCTTAGCAGCGTTGCCTCTGCTAAGCTGCATTAGCTCACACGATAACCTCTTCAGTCACTATTGCTCAGCCTTCCTAGTAACTACTACTAGCTGTACTGTGATGAGAAACAGTCTACTGTACTTAGAATCCATAGGCTGATCTGTGAAGAAAGCCTGCCTACATTCAATCCCAACCTTCCACCTCCATTTATAACTAAGTTATATGCTTCGGTTTCCTTATCTACAAAATAGGGCAATAATATTGCTTACCTTATGGGTTGTGGGGATTATATTATAAAACATCTTAAGCATATAACAAGCCTGTCATATGATCAGTCCAAAAAAAGTGTCATTAGTAGTCCATAACTTTTTTTAGATGATAAGGGTTCCTCACTTCATATAACTAATGCATTTTCAAAAAGTTATATGTAGGGTATATGTATTATATATATATATATATATATATATATATAATTATATATAAAATTCCTATGTTAAATACAACATTACATGTTCTTTTTTTCAAATCCTGGGGAGAATTTTTTTGTTATACAAATAATTCACTGAGTCTCATAAGTGAAACTGTCTGGTATGTGTGAATTTTCTTAAGGGGAAATTGCTTATTGGTACTGAATAATTACTTTTGTATTATTTCCAAACATTAGTGTGCAAAATTATTGCTTAAGGTTCTCTCTCTCTCTCTCTCTCTCTCTCTCTCTCTCTCTCTCTCTCTCTCGGTCATACTATATAGCACTGGCTGGCCTAGAACTTGCTACATAGACCAGGTTGGTCTCCAACTCCCAGAGGTCTGCCTGCCTCCACCTCCTGAGTATTGAGGCTAAAGTTATGTGCCACCATGCCAGGTTTAAGGCACTTCTTAAAATGTAAGACTCTCAGCCTGAATCCCACAGAGTGTTAATCTGGGATAGAAGCTAGAAATCTACATTTCAGTCCCGTTCCCAGTAAGCCCCTTCTCCAATGCCTAGGATACAGATAACTCACAAAACCAACCTCAGAAACACTTTATGGTGAATAGTGAAAGCCATACCTACATATAACTCAGGAAAAAAAGATAATTGTCTCTCTGTAGGTTTATGTCTCTTCTTGACATAAATAATATATAAATCTTTACTTTCTCACAGTGACCTCTTTAAATACTGCCTATGAACTCAACATGAGTTAAAATGGATCCTTTACAGGTGGGAATGATACTTTAAAACATATACAGCCACACACATACCCACATATCCTGTATCACACAAGACATGCACAGTGAAATTAAACTGACTGAATCAGCAATAATGACATCTTATCTGGCAAGAAAAGTAGCCATGGTTGACAGAGCTGTCATCCTGGCAGACTGCTGGCCAGGATCCAGGCTCCCACACACATCTATCCCTGTCTTATGTGTAAGCTAATAGCATTCTGGATCTACATCCTGCCCCTTCCCCAGCCAGATCTTTTCCCCTCCCTCCAGCAGCATCTTTGAACAAGAAACTGTAACTGAATCTGCCCATGTGTGACTGAACAAGAATCCTCTGCGATCCTGCTGTGTTTAAAATCTTTCATGGCTAGTACACTGCTAGTGTCAGGACTGAAATTTAAACACTCAACTGATATATACATATGGTGTTCAAACTCTCCGTTATCAGCACTGGAAAACACTGGTGAGCATATATATGCACGTGTAGGGAAGAGATGTGTGGAATGTCTAGTTGGGCTTTTTTGTGTTACAGAAAGATACAATAAATAAATCATTTCATCACTGACAGAAGTCAATTGCAGTGAAGGAAAACAACTAAACACACGTTCTCAATTACAGTGACCTTTACGAAAAGATTCTTTTAAATATTAGCTTCCCTTCAAACACTCTGCCACTTGGCAGTAAACAGTATACTGGAGCAGGTGAACACAGGAGAAATAGCACTGGATCTTGGCTAACAAATTACATGCCACAGACAGTGCCATGAACTCAGTTAGTATGTAATGTAAGGTGACACAACTGAGTGGAAGGAAAGAGATGGGAATAAAATGCAGTAACGGAAAGGTATAAACCTTAAGAGCACAGCGCTAGAGAAAGGGATCAGGAGACAGAAAGGGGTGCTGGCTTCAAGCTCGGAGAGACAGTCTCTAGGCTACAGTCTTCTCAGAAGTAAGGTGCAACATGGGAATGCATGACTCCCACCTAGCACATTTTTCAATATTAATATAAATCACCTACAATACCCCCCGCCCCCAATCCTTAGGCAGTAATGATGAGTGAACAAAACACTTCGGCTTCAATTGATTCTATTAAAATTAACCTGAAAGCCGGGATGGATAGCTGTCCAAAACCATACTAATTTATATGAAACCACCTTAGAAAAATCATAAAATTCAAACAGACTGTGCCAGGAGGCACTGGGCAAGATTGAGAAGATGAAGGAATGAAGATTGCCTTCTATGTGGACAGTTTTATAGGCAAATTAAATCAAATCTTTATAAAGGTTTCAAAACAGCTGAAGACATATATAGAAAAGGGAAAACACGGAAAAATTTTAGGAAGCCAGCCTAATAAGCCAATCACAGCTCCATGAGGGTTGTTTCAAGTCACTGTACTACAGGGAAACCTTGTGAGCAATAAAGTGATTTCCTCTGCATGGGATTCCCTGGCACCTGCAAGTTCTGCTCCTCCATTTCACTCAGGTCACTTTAGCAGTACTTTGATAACCTATCTCAAATAGCACCTGGTCACCCTGGTCACCTTGTGTCTCCTTTTCCCTACTGGGTTTTCTTTCTAGCAGTAACTGTCATCTAACATTTATGGGCCTCTGTAGTATTTGCCTCAGTATATCACAAAATAAGCTCCATGACAGTCAGATTGACACATGTGGACACTATCTCACACATAGGAGGGAGTCAGTCGATCCTGTTGAGAGAATAAATGAAACAGAAAGAGATGAATCCTTTCTTAAAGTCTTATATGTATGCTTTCATACATATAAATTTATTTCATGGGGAACATGAGATTAAAGGGTGTGAGGCTGCTGCTTAGCTTTTTTCACTTAAAAAAGGGAAATTTCACATAGTTCGAATCTAACAGATTCCCTCCTGTTAAAGTCCAAAGTGAGCAAATACTGCGTCCTACCAATGTGACATATTCACTCTCATTTTGACAGTAATCAACACAATTAGGTGAGAAAAAATAGTAGGTATAAAAACTGGGGAAGATTTTATACCTATAAACCCCAGAAATATGGACAGAAATTATTTAAAATAACAGGAAAACACAATAAACAGATGGATACAAAACCAACAAATGTAAGTAGCACATGCAGATGCAGGCACATGGCATTTCAGACATGGTATTTCCATATATAAAGGAATTATAAATTCAGTAGAAGAGTCTACCTACAACAACACATAGAGAAGGAATAAACTGAAAAGTAATGCCTTGGACAGGCTGATTAACAAGTTCTTCTGGAGGAAAAATATCATCCAAATAAATTCTAAATTGACAGCTATTCTATTCCTAAAATTTGTCATATGTAGGCAAATATACATCAAAAGATATTGATTTCAACATTGCTTATGAAAGTTAAAGACTAAAAACAATGCACCTGTCATTCTGGATGGTATTGTTTTAGAAAAGTAAAACATAACTATGTAACATATGGAAACAAAATTCAGAATGAAAGAAAGGGCTAGATAGACCATAGACAGATTCGGTCCAATCTCTAGATGTAGACTAAATAAAAAACAAAAAACAAACAAACAAAAAAACCAACTTGTAAAACATGTTATATACCTGTGCTTTAATTTTTTTACACTTTAATTGCGCGCGCGCATGTGTGTGTGTGTGTGTGTGTGTGTGTGTGTGTGTACCTGCATTTAATGGTACACATGTGGAGGTGAGGACAATTTTAGGGAATCTGTTCCCTCTTTTTACCATATAGGTTCTGGGGAATAGAACTCAAGCACTCAGGCTTGGCTGCAAGCATCTTTACCTGCTGAGCCATCTTGCTGGCCCTATACTTGTGTTTTTCAACAGTAAAGACATCTCCACACCTATCTGTGGACTGAACAGTATACATTTAGCCTTGCTTTTAATAGAATTTGCACATGCACAATCTAATAATTTATACACAGACTTTCTGGAAGGATAAGAATCTGTAGCTGTTAGTCTCTCTTCATAGTAGAATGAAGGGCCTAGGAGTTAACTAAAAGGAGGGTTTATGAATTTTCATGCCTACCATTTGGTACTCATGGACTTTCCTGTCCCATATATGAATGTATTACTTAAAAACTCAAATATAAAAACTAAATTCTGAATTAAAGTTGACCCTTTATCTGGTCACCAGTTACTACAACTAGGCTGCAGCAATGAAGTCCTTTCCAGTAGATTCCAAAAGTAGCCTTCCTAATATTTCATTTTCTTCAGTGGTAAGTAAGATCTTTCACACCTGTCTATAGACTACAAATTGCTAATATCTACCAATAACTGGCAAGCTATATATTTCAATATTTTGAAGACATTTCAATGATTTATTTTACCTGTAAACACACACATTTGGAGCAGTTAGCTATCAAAATAATATCCATTATGCTTAACAAATTTTAAACATTATCTCTGCTTTCTCTTCTTTCCTTGGCTAATTTTTGGATATTCCTGAATGAGATTTCTTATAGCTAACTACTCCATTACATACAGAAGTGTTAACACAAGTACAAGGTCTAAACTTATCTGTTAATGATGTGCTGACGTGCATTAGCTTACATACACATACATTTTATGCAGAAACTAGATGCACAATATTCAGCTGGCTAGCCTCCAAATGACTCTCTGAACAGTTGTAACATTATGCAACTCAGCATTCAAAGATTCCTATCTGTACTGTTTTGTTATTGCAGTTATTTATTTTGTGTATGTGCAGGTGCATGTGCCATGATACATGTATCCCAAGGATCAAATTCTGGCTGTCAGACTCGGTGGCAAGTGCTCTGACCTGCTGAGGCATCTCGCTGGCCCTCCATGTGTGATTACTATTAACACACACTCTGAACAACCACCACTGACACTGCAGTGGAAAGCCAGTTCTGCTATAACACATAGGCAACAACACAGTGCCTCTCCTTCTAGATCCCCTCAATACCATGAGCATCTTTGTGCAGTGTGTTTTCACCTATCTCTGGGGCTGTGTGGAGTTGACAGGGCCTGCCAATGTGTTTTCTCACTTCATCTCCAGCCATTACCAATGAGCACAAGATAGAGGAGTCTAGACACACTCTAGCAGCTGTGCCCTGATCAGGACAACTCTACCCAATGTCCAGAGCTATACTGTAAGACTGAGTCCAAGAGACAGGCTTGATGCTGAGTGTTTGCTTGTTTCATTACATTCTCTACTCTCCTACTGGTCTTCTCTAGGAACATGTCCTAATGACTCACCTTCATTTTCAGTATCTCAGGGTCTATTTCATTTCTAAGGAACCCAAGCTAA
This sequence comes from Eospalax fontanierii, assembly GCA_035773235.1. Taxonomy (NCBI): domain Eukaryota; kingdom Metazoa; phylum Chordata; class Mammalia; order Rodentia; family Spalacidae; genus Eospalax; species Eospalax fontanierii. The sequence goes on from CM069527.1 coordinate 86,440,751, forward strand.
GACATGAGCTTTCCTCTGATGCAAAGTAGCTCCTAGTGGTCATCAGACAAGGGAAAAATATAAATATGAAATGCAAATCATGCCGTTTCACAAAGGATTTTTTCCCCCAACACATTAATAGTTTGAAAAGTGACCAGCATCTGCTTTTCTCATAACTAAAGTGAAAACCTTAGCAATCAATAAAAATACTCCCATCAAAAATCTCACAAAGAATATACCTTTAACAATATGTGTGCACAAATTTATTCACTCTAGCACTATTATAAATTTCAAAATAATAGACACAAACTAAATACCAATACATAGGAGAGAGAAGAGTTAAACAAATTGCTATAAGTGTATAATGGAGGGCTACTCAACTGTGAAAGAGAACAAGGACAAACTCTATGGACTGGAGGGCACACTGCTGAGTGAAGAAAAGAAAACCCAAATACCTATTTATAACAAATAATACAATTTAAATATATAGTGTTTTTAAAAAATCAATTATACTTTGACAAAGATGAGGAATAAGAAGCTAAAGTTATAACTTGATAAATTCAAATTTCAAAAACGTCATAACAAAAAATGTAGTCAACATTAAATTTCATTTTAAAATATTAGTGGAACTTTTAAATAAACAACTACTTTGCGAATAATTTTCTAAAAGTTGGATTTGGGTAATACTATTGTACTAAAAATACTAGAATTTTAGTTTATGCTTATGTTTATATGTTGCAATTATATTTCACAACTTCCTTTCAAATTGAACTTAAAAACAAAAAAGAAAATATATTACATTACCCTCTACATAAAGAAGGGGACCTAGGGCTGGAGAGATGGTTCCGAGGTTAGGAGCCTTGGCTGCTCTTGCAGAGGAACAAGGTTCAGTTCCCAGCATCCACAAAGTGGCTAACATCCGTAACTCCAATTCCAGGGGATTCGACACCGTCTTCTGGCCTCCATGGGCATTGCACAAATGTAGTGCACTCACATACATGCAAGAAAAGTATTCTATGTTTTAAAAAAGAAGGGGACATAGGAAAAAATTCAAGTGTGTATTCACTTGGGCAGAAGAAATGTGAGGAAGATAAAGCAGGAACAAAGGAAACTGGTTTACGATAGGATGTGGGAAGGAAAGGGACTCAAAGGACAGACTGGGAATGGGAATAAGAGCAGGGATGAGGTGGGGGAAACCGCTCTGGAAGATCTCTTCAAGTTCAGACTCCCTGCATCACAGTATATTTAGTAACAGAACCATGACTAGGGCAGAGACAAAAAAAAAAAACCTGATTGAAGTAACTCTGGAAAACAAACTAAGGACCCACTAAGAATTGCTGCCCACCATCTACAAATGCTCAACAGACTTAGTACAAGTGCTCCTTACAAAGGTTCAGTTAGTAATTTTGAAACAGCTTTATGTGCATCCCAGAACTGAACAAGTAAGAGCTGGTTTTCTCCTTGCTAAAGGAAGAAGTTACAACTCTAGACATAAGATGTGTGTGTGTGTGTGTGTGTGTGTGTGTGTATCTCCTGGTCTTGTCAGCAGAGAGCACCTAATAACAAGGGCACTTTAGCTGCACCAAGCAAAACTAGTATCCGACTAAGAGTCTCTAAATACCGTTCTTCAAGAGAGGGAGCCAGGACTGTGTGGAGAAGTATCCAATTCCAGGGACAAGAAAAACAAATTTGAGCCTGGAACATGTTGTAGTACCTCCCCAAAGGGAGGTTGTGGTAGGCCCTGTTGAAAGAAGACAAGAGCTACTCTGAAGAAACTTCTGTTGGCCAAAGCTGGTACAATCTGAGCAAGAAACCAAATGATGACAGTATTAGAGTTTAACCCATAGAATAAAGTAGGCATTTTATTGAGTTAGTACTAGTACTAAACAAAAACTTGGAAGAACAAATACACATAGGAGAAGGTACAACTTCCTTTAGGAGAATGCAACTTAATAAATATAGAAAACAAGAGGGAGAGAGAACTCCAACGTGGATGGCTGCTACAGGCAAAAGCATTATGGACAAATCTGACCCATTTGTGAAAAGTCTGAGGGACAGAGGATCTGCACTCTAAAACTATACCCCAAGAAATGTATCAATCTGAAACACAAGGATAACAACTCCATAGTGGAGAAACTTGGCAGATATCACATTCATCAAGTGACCAAAGTCAGCATCATCAGTAATAATACATTTTAGTATCATGAAACCCTTGGTTTCAAACCCTTGGTATGATGCATACAGATTTAATATCACTTCTGTTATTTTTACCAAAGATGCCCAGCTTTGTTCCAATTATGAGAAAACCAGACAAACCCAAACTAAAAGTCCACAGAATCACTGACCATTACTTACTAAAGGCACTAAGGTCATGAAAGACAAGAAATACTGAGAAACTATTACAACTGGGGGAGAGCACCAAGTATTTAATAACAACTGAACATAGCAGAGGCCGCTGGAGTAACGGACAGGAGAGGAAAAACTAGTGAAGACCATAGAAGGTGGGTGTCTTGGCTGATAATATTGTAAAGTGTTAACTTTGTGATTATAATAGTTAATTATATTATGGTTATGTGAAGTATTAGCATTTGCCTGAGTCTAAAACTAGTTCTAATAAAAAGTTAAAAATTTTAACAACTAAAAATTCAACAATAGTACTTCTCTTAGTGTAAATGCAGGTGGGTTAACAGCATTTGGAACCATGGCACTCTCATCCATATTGGGCTACCGGAGGGAATCTAAAAGGTTGGATCTACTGTATAGGGTTGCACATAGGGTTCCCCCAAAACTTGCCCTTGCTGGGTGTGGCAAGGGAGACACACACAGGAACATCACTCAAGTTCAAGGCCAGCCTGGTCTACACAGTGAGTTCCAAGCCAGCCAGGGCTAAAGAGTGAGACTGTTTAAGAATACCAAACCAAACCAACCAAACAACCAAACAAACAATGACAAAAGTGCTAGTCCTTAGTAAGAGACACAGAAGTTGGTCTACTTTGTTTGCTTCGAGCACAACTCCACTAAGAAAATAGAGCTTTTTAAAAAAAATTATAGGTAAAAAGACCCCTTCTATGATGGTTTATATCTGACTAGTATTTTGATGAAATTGCTGTAGTTTTAAAATTCACCATTTTAGAGTCTTATGATATTAACATGTATCCAGGCTTTCAAAATTGAGTTCCTGGTTCTTTGTTGAGGTTGTTGGTGCTTGGTGCAAGGTCTCTTATAGCTCAGGCTGGCCTTGAACTCATTATGTAGGTTAGAGTGATCTTCAACTATGATCTTCCTGCCTTCATCTCCCAAGAGTTGGTTCTCGTTCCTGTTTTCTTGAGATAGGGTAAGCGGCCAGACTGGCCTCCACCTCCCCTCTGCCTCCATCGCATAATGCCAGGGTTACAGGCATGTGCTACCACACCTGGACTTCCTGCCCATTTCTTGTGTTCAGGTATGAAATAAGAAAAGAGGACATTAACATCCCAATACTACTGTTATATTCTTCTCAGTTCATTAGACAAAATAATTTCCTATGCTGATTTTAATTTACTTTTTGCTGTTACTGCTGAAAATTAAGACCATGGCTTTGTGTGTGCTAAGAACACATTCTGCCACTGAGCTACATTGCCAGTACCTACTTTTCTGCTTTATTATTTAAAAATTTTGTTGTTGTTATTATTGTGTTGGGAAGAGTGGGGGTGTGTATAGGTGTTTGCATGCCATGGCATGTATGTGGAGGTCAGAGGACATCTTTGTGGAGTCAGTTCTTTTTCTACCTTTACATGGGTTCCAGGGATTGGACTAAGGCCACCAGGTTTGCGTGACAAGTGTCTCTACCAGCTAAGCCATCTCATCAGCCTCTAATTTTCTATTTTAAAAACTACTTTCTTACTTGGAATACGCTGGTGAAACCCAATATGGGTTGTCTTCCGCTGCTTTAGCATGACGCAAAATGGCCTCCCGGGGATTGCTGTCATCAGTCTTGTCTAAAGCAATGTTTTTCACAATGTAGGATGACAGGGTGCCCCCATGAGTTCCAACTCGGCCACCACGACCTGTTTCAAAAGAAATACCAGATTAGAAACAGTGTGGACATGACAATATGTCGACATCTGTGTATGCCCTGAGTACTGGGAACAAATCTCAAGAGCAGCTTTCACAGATTAAAGAGCCAAAGTGAGGAACCACTAAGCCTCAATTTCCCCTTGGGAGGCAAGGGTCAAGCTGTGGAGAACCCCTGGAAATAAAAGTGCTTGAGGGAGACTGATGGAGTTCGGCAGTAGCAGCATGAGAGCCAGAGGAGGGTATAAAGAGCTGTGTGATGAAGGGAGGCATAGGGAGAGACAAGAATGGTGCCAAACTAGAAGGATCTGAACTAATCTAGGCAAGCATATTATTATATATTAGAATATAATGAAATCACAGGGTATTATTTAGGAACTTTGATTGGTGACAGGAAGGTTAAAAAGTAACTGATCCAGGGGGTGGACCCCCAGCCAAGAGTATTTAGGGAATACAAATTAGACTTGATGGGCCTTAAAAAACAATAGAGAACATGAAGTGAGGAGGCAGGAAAGCAGGGATGGGTCTGAGGAGTGGAGCGCCTGAATATGCTCAAAATACATTATATGACGTTATCAAAAAATTAATAAAAATACTATTTAAAAATCATTGGAAGAAATGTGAATATTCAAATGCTGAAGGGGCAGACAGGAGGCGGTGCAAGCTCAGGTTCCGTAGGGTGAACAAGGCAAAGGCTGCAGGATCGAGTATCTGTACAAACAGCAACTATTCGTGTGCAGTAGCACAAAGTGAAATTCTAGTGAAAAGTGATGGCAACCCCTGCTTTCCTTCCTCTGGAGCCTGCAGTCTTCTAGTCATCTTCTAGTGACTGGGCAGCTCCATTTTATGAACATAGAATTAAGTCACAGCCACTTTCTGCCTGTGTGAAACCTGATCCAGTTTGGATCTTGGTCTAAGTGACCGATGTTGCATATGAAGCCAGTATTGAGAGCAGTGGTTGTAACGCTGGCTTCCATGGAGGCGCAGAGTTCCATCAAGGTCACCCATAAGGCTCAGCTAAAGAGAAGAAAGCCCTAGGCATTGTGTTTCAGCACAGCAACTCCATCTTTATCAGATTTATACATTGATTCTGCATCAGACTACTATGTAAAACATTCTGGGACTGAAAAGAAAATTGAAAACTACTACCTACTAAAGTCTCTCTGAAGAGAAACAGATACCCAGGTCTGAAAGATCTTACCATCTCCATAACAACACCATCCCACTTCCTCATTCCCTTGGCAGAACTAGCTGGATCATGTCACCTGGGCCTGCTACAGGAGGTTCGGGTTTGTGTGACTTCAGGGGGTCCAGTCTGTCCTTCTCCAGCTGTTTCCTCGTACTCCGCTGGCGGGGCTCACGGAACATGGGCAAGGCATGAGCTGTAAGGAGTCACATTTGAGAATTTTTGTTAGAACAGTCCTGCATCCAAAAACATAGCTAATGCATGACTAACTGAAACATGAAATGGAAATCATAATGACAGTCTTCCTCTAATAATAAAAGACAGTCTTACTGTAACTAATTAGCCAATTTTGTTTGATACCAGACCCATTGTTCACCTCTGCTGGCAGCTAATGGCCTAAGGAAACACTGTCAAACACTGTCATGGAAACACTGGTGAGGCTCCTCATCCCAAACCATGGGCTAGAGCTTAGTTTCAGTGGTTTTGAAAAGACACATTTAATGGAACCACTCCTTTTTTTTTTTTTCCTTACAGGATCCAAATGTGAATAATACCAACATAATACCAACAGCTTGCCTGTCAGTCCTGAAGTCTCCTCAGATGCCTCATAAATACTGGAATCACTTCACACGTTTCTGAAATGTGACCACCTCTCAGGAGGAGTGGCAAGGCTGAGTAACCGGAAGGGAGGAGCACTTATCCCACTGAAACTGGGATAAAGGTTGCCTTGAATGCAGGGGCGCCTGAATCTCCTGGCATGGGCACTTTACTTGGCCTTATCCTCCTTGTACATGGTACTCAAAGCAGGATACAAACCAGAGACGGGTATGTTCAACTACTGTTGGATGTTCATTCAATGTCAGAATTAAATTTTAGAATATAAGGAAATATAAGAATTTAAAAGAAGTGTGTGATGTTCCTAGAGAGAAGGTTATTGGGGAGTAATACAAAGCTAGCTTTCTGCTTCCTAACAAAAGCATTGGAATTTGTTTAAAACTCTTACATACAGATTAAAAGAGAGCGCTTTTCTAGGCAGACAGGAGAAGGAAGACAAAGGCTTAAGTGGAATTTATAATACACTAACACCTTAACAACTCTTGCAGTATCCTCTCATACTCTCTGCCCCTATTGCAATAAGGCCAGGCCATATCATTCACAGTAAAGCATGCCTCCTTGAGTCTGGGAAGCTGAGAACATCACCCTTTGTCACTGTCAGGCAACACGACACATGGTATTTCTAGGTGGGAAAATTGCTTTTCACTTCAGGCAGCTAGGGGAACTTAAGTAGGCCTCATGTCATTACATGAGCTGGATGGGCTATGACCCCGACATTAACACTTCTACTCTTGCAAAAAGTGTCATGAGATTCTTGACTGGTCATAAGCTCCAAGGAACTTGGTCACCCACCACTAGGGACAAGCCCAGCAGTAGAGTGCCCCCTGGGCTTTAGACCAAAGTACTAGTAAAAGTCTGCAGGACCACCTGATAACACCCATCCTTGTCATATCCAAGATTCCTTTTTTAGTTGTTACAGGTCTAAAGTTGTAGTTCTGGGAACACAGACCTATCAGACTAACACAGTCGTGAGACAGACCTGAGAGAAGCCCCTCTGCCCTGGTAAGTTTTCTATTTATACCCCAGATAGTTAATTTGGTATAGAGATTCCTCCAGGGGGCTGTAGCACATGGTCACAGATTTCTGAGGGAGAGGAGGAAAGCTTTATCTAACCTCATTTGCCTGATAAATTCCAATTGTTCAACATCACAGGGTCAGTCCAGTGCTACCAGACGACTGTAGGCCTCCTGATTCTAAGACCAGCACTCTTTCTCACTTATTCACAGAATAGATTATTACTCTTTAAAAGCCTGTGGCAGAGCAATGCATTCAGCTCAAATAGGTGTCTTCCATTTGGGCTAGAAGTTAGATGAAAGAAGTCCAATTCTTTTAGAGTCACAGAAGCTAATGGGGCGAACTGTCATGACTTATACTCTTCCACATGAGGGGAGATGCTGTAATAGATGCCAAAACTCTGAGGATGAGTCTGACTTTAAAACCAAGAACTGAAAAGCACAGTAGAAAAGAACAATGTAAGCTTGAGGAGCATGCTAGCAACTTACGGGTGATGATGTAGTCCTGGGTTAGAGTCTCGGCTTGTTTAGCCTTCCGCTGGGTTTTAACCACACATAATTTTGCTCCCCTAGGTTGGGCAAAAACAAATTAGTTTTAGGAACAGAGACTGCTGAAGCAGCAAGCTTCCAGTTCAATGAGAGACCCCATCTCAAAGCAGTCAAGTGGAGAACACTGGAGGGAAAATGCTGAGATCCTGCTTTGGCCTCCATATGTGTGTTCTCGTTCTCTTTCTCTATCTATCTATCTATCTATCTATCTATCTATCTATCTATCTATCTATCTATCTATATCTCTATCTCTCTCTCACCTCTGTGTATAGTAGAACCCATCAGAAATTACTTCATGCTAGACACAGGTAATAACAAAACACTGATGGGTCTTAACCAATTCATTTTTTAAATTAATTTTTAAGTTCATATACAAAATAAGTGGTTTCATTACAACATTTTCAAGAATCAGTAGGTGCTTTAAAAAACATATTCTGTGTATATCATCCTGTCAAGTCCTTGATTTTCTGAACGATGATAATAGATGGGGTCCTGGTGACACTGATTAAGCTTCTAGAAATGTAAGTCTACCAGTCAGTGGTCACTACCAAGTAAAAGGGTTTAGCACACCCATTTAAAGAAAAAGCTATAAAAATAACTTTAAAAACATAAGATGCTGAAGATATTTACAAAAGTGACCAACCTTTTCACTTTAAACATCATAGGATTTCAATTTTAGTCTGTATCCCAGATGAAAGTGACCCAGTATCCTCCACCCAACATGGCATGCCATCCACACCTTTGATACAAGAGTGCAAGTGTCTGGACAGAGTGGACCTGGCAGCACTGCCCAAGGGCTACAACCCAAGACCATGTGGGCTTGACCAAAAGTGTGCTTGAAGCATTAACGAGAACAGTTTTCCTTTCCTTTGACAGCATCAGAGGCCTCAAAATGCACTTACAGAGAATATTCTGAATTTGGCATGTGAATTTGTACATTAACAGAAAGAAAATTTAGACCATCCTGAACTGAATGAGGCTCTCCGAGTTTCCAGACCTTGGGAATGGATAGGTATGCTTATGTTTGACACTGGGTGGGCTACACATTGAGAGGAAGTACTCCTGCAGTCTCTTTTTGCTTGCACAGCATAATCTTGCCAAATATCCAAACTTCTAACCACTAAGGGCCAAAAAAGAAAGGTAAGAAAATGGAAAAGCCCCTTCCATTTCCTGTCAGTGGTCAGTCCTCTGTTTTGCTAATCCCTCACATGCATCACAGCTAATGCCACTGTCCAGGGTGGTATGCAGGCGAGCAGGGACTTCTCCCCCTGCACTCAGCATTTCATCCAAAGAACTGCAAATCCCCAGGCAACTTTCACTTTGAATTCAGTAAGGATCAAGGGTGATATCTAAATCCTCTTTAAAGCACAATAGTAGGAGTTTGAGGCTTTGCTCTATGCCAGCTGCCTTTTCTAAAAGGGTGGATCTTCATCAAAGAGAGAAATGAGTAAGAGCTGGAGTGAACCAAAGCCCTCCCCCAGTTGTTGTTATCCATCTCAAAAAGGCAAGACTTATGAATACCTCTGACTCTTGTTGGGGTCATAATAGACTTTTGCCAATCCGTTTCCAGTTCCAACCATAATCTGGTTCAGCTTTGGATGCCACAGGCAGCGGACGACACTCTAAAAAGGACAGGCCAATTAAAGAGAACAAATAAGGGGCTGGAAGAGATGGCTCAGTGGTTAATAACACTGGTGCTCTTGCAGAAGACCGGGTTTGAATCCCAGCATCCACATGGCAGCTAGCAACTGTCCATAACTTCAGTTCCAAGGGATCAGAAGCCTTCTTCTGTCCTCTGTGGGCATTGCAGGACAGGAGTGCACTTATACATATGCAGGCATTAACACTCACACACATAAAATAAAAATAAAAAAAATAAAAATTTTAATAATGAGACAGAACAAATAAAAATAAGGGGAAAAAATCTTGCTGGTACTTTGAGGGCTAGTTTACTAAGTCAAATACCATCCTGATAGTAACCTGTAACTTTTTAGATATTTTCATCTAAATCATAACATTGTACTCTATCAGTTAAGCTACATTCCAACACTTTGCCATCCATGTGAAGCACTATAAAAATACAAAAGATAATGTTCCCTTCTGTACATGACCCCCTTTTCCTGATAGCCTTGGAACCATAGTTAGATGATCCAGCTCCATTACCATGTGAGGCTGGTTTTGTGGAATGCTGAACCACATGGCGCTTACCACTAAAGCAGATTTAGATCTGTGTTTCATGCTTTTATACACACAATATGTCCCTCTGGGCTCACACTGAGGCCAGGTGGTTATTGTTTTTAGTTCAGAAAGATCCAAGTTTAATTAAGCTTTTAAAAAAAAAAAAAAAAAAACACATATTGGTAGGCAATTAATACTCTCTCCCTGCCTACGAGATAAGACAGCAAGGCAATGGCAGAAGTAAAACAGAGAAACCAAACACAAAGACTGGTATTAACCTGGATGCAAAGCTGTTTGAAGAGATGGCTCACTAGAGGTTATGATCCTCTAAATTCATTTCTGGTGAGCAAAGTAAGTGGTGCTCTGAACACGAGTTCTGAGTTCTCAAGGCCTGTTTTTAATTTTGGTCTGCAGTAAGAGAGCAGAGTCAGGAGGGACAGCACAAGGAGAATGGGAGGGAAGAAGATGAAGCTAACATGGAAGGCACAGACACCACATACTAGGCTCTGAGGGAAGCCTGTTACCTGCCAGGCCAGTATCAGGGCTAAAGGAAAAGGATGGTACAATTAGACACTGGTATTCCACACTTCTGATGCTTTGGTTCCTTGCCTCTGAGCATCCCACTCTTCCATTAAGACACAGTCAATACCCAGGAAACTCTAAGGTTCCTTTAGGCAGCAGTTCCAACTCTCATCTGGCTACAGTTAGATGGCTACAAACCCTTTTCTAATATGAAAGAAGAGCCTAAAAAGGAAGGTAAGAAGATCCTGCAGACTCTTGGATAATTCATATCCAACAATATCTAGAGTGCTTCTTGAGCTGTGTGCCACTAAAAAAGACAGAATCATTTCATAGAGTCAAAGCATTTGTATCTTCCCCATTGGAAAGGGGGAGACTAAGTTTAAAAGCAGATTTTCAAATTTTTCAGCTTTCTTTTCACAATTTCCCTTAAGTCCCTTGACCAACATCTGCAAGCAAGTGCTGAAAAAGATAATAAAACAATAGTAACAAGAGGAAAAACTTGAAAATAACAAATAATGGTTGACAGTTTGCCCCCTTAATTAGTTGGGAGAAAGGGGATATGCATGGCATGTGGAAGCCGTGGACAGGGACAACATGGGGAAGGTGACTCCTTCCACTATATTGGTTCTGGGGCTGAACCCAGGTCACCAGGCTTGGTGGCAAGTGCCCTTACCTGCTAAGCTACTTTGTCTGACTGTTTTTTCTCTCTCCTCTCCTCTCCCTTCCCCTTCCTTCCTTTCTTTCTTTGTCACTGCTGCTTTATACATATGTTCATAGAACCTACTTTTGGATGCATTTGTATTAAAGCCAGACTTTCTTCCTAATAAAACTGGTCCAGGTTGGAAAGATAGAATTAGGTACCAAACAGCTGATAGCTTCCAGGTGCTCTGCCATTGACACTAATTTGGGAACTATGCCTAGACCACTCACTGGAAACTTAATGGTGGTCACAGCCAGGAACATGGAAACACAAGGTGAGTCACAAATATAGCTTCCTAATGTCACGTTTATGTAACCCTATCTAGAGTAAGTTCATCTGAGCCAACACCGTCTCATCTCTGCTTAGATATTGTCACTTCTCAGACTGCCATTTTAGAACTGTGACCCGTTTGTTACCTCTGTTTTTCTTTTTCTCGTAGCACATATCATCTTCTAATGTAAGGTGTGATTTGTTTATTATTTATGCTTGTTTGCCTCCTCCTTTGATGTCCTATGATCAGAGATCTAGGTAAGTATTGTTTGACAGGGTATTCAGATGCTTAGATTAGTATCTGGTACTGAATGAATTAAACACTAGACTTTACCTATGCCTAAATGGGTTACTTTTTAGGCAGAGTTTGAGATAATTTTCAAGTTAAAAAATCATTCCTTTCTGAGGGAGAATTTGATTTCTCTGCAGCATTACTAGAGCCATGTATCCTCCATGAGCAGTGGTATTCCTCTCTTTCTCCTATGGACCTGCAGAGAGCGGGCACATGACCCAGAAAGGAAGAAAAGACACGAAGGACTTGCCGGGCCTCCAAAACCCCAGCCACCTATAAATGGTCCCTGGACAATGTTAAGGACATGGTTTTTGAGTTATTTCTCTTCCTTGGTTCTCTAGAGGTCTGGCTAAGCAGTCTAAGATTACTAGTTCACAAATATGTTTTCAAGTGAGCAGGGTGCAGAATTGGAAAAGATCCACAATGTAGGCCTGATAAATTCCAAGACGCCTAGCCAAATAGGCAGTTCCCAGGGCAGCAGGTCACTGCTATTCTCTCCCTCTCTGCTGAGGGTGTAAATGTTAGAGAGGCAACTGCTCAGGCCAACAGACCAATGTCTGACTGCTTTCCAGGGAGTCTGAAGGCATTTCACCTCTATTCCTATTCATATCCTTTATCCTTCAGAGCCCTAAGTCACACTACACACAAGACTGCCTAGCATAAGTTCTTAGGGAGAAGAACATTTATTCTCTTCTCATGTTAAACAGGGAAAGGCAAATAAGATCCCTAGTACTAAACAGTCATTCCAGAGATCTGCCCACTGTGGTGATGAGTCACCAAAGCAACCAATGAGGAGCTTGTGAGCAGACTAACTTAGTCAAAGGACACTTAAGGCTCAATTACCCTAAGACTGGTTATTAATCAAATACTACAGGAATTCCAAAACACAGAATGAAGAAACAGAATTTAAAGTCAAAGATGGGTGGGCCTTTTTTGTTTATTAATATTTACTGTGTATGTTTAGCTAACCTTTGTAAACTCTGCAGTTAATGTGCCTCCATACTCTGTCCTGTCAAGGAAATGCATCTTATAACAGAGAGCTGGCCATCTGCCAAACCAAACAATCTTTGAGATGATGGCAGCGAGCAGAGCTGCCATGCTGCTAACTTGTCAAACATACATACTGGGCTTTGCTCAACAACAAGGGACACGTGCCTGCTAGCCCAAGAACCATTGGGAGACGGATGAGCTATAAATAAATAGAAAGAGTGCAATCAGTCATTCAGCCAACCAGCCAAGATTCCTTCATTCTTTTTGGGGGGAGGTGCTTCTTTGGTAACACATTCAGACCTGTGACATTTACTGAGCAATGTAACAAAGGAAGGGAAGGGGAACACCTGAATCAAAGAATGAGAAAAGAACCCAGAGACATAAGAGCTATGAAATCAAAGAGAAGGCCTTCACTTCATACTGACAAGCCATGTGGCAAAAGGCCACTGTAGTGCAAGAGCCAGGTTCTGAAATTAATCCGCACACTATAATATATCAATTTGCTTAATTATGTTAATACAGTATTTTATTCTTATATTAATCCGTTTTATCTTATTGAAACATGCAAGTCCATTAACGGTTCCAGTTAGATACGAAATCTAAATGTCACTTTGATCCAAAATTAGTTTTATATTTCAAACCAAAGATCACTCACCTTTTAGTCTTAGAACCTGGAAGTTCAGAACAACTATAAACTGCCTTCAGCACAGCAGCAGCCACCAGGAGCTAGTAAGTGGGATTGCCCATCATAAGCAAGATGGCCAGAAGGAGATATAAGACTTTATGAGCCCAACACAGAGACCTTTATTCCTGAAGATACCATAAGAAAAGGAGGAGATGCACAAAGCATACACTACCAACAATGTCAGGACTCTAAAACAGGATTTTTGGAATTGCCTCTCAGCAAAAGTGAAAGGACACAAAAATCCCAAACACTTTTAGTGTAACCATGGAAATACAGAGAGGAAGAAGAGAAAAGCATAGAAAGAAATGGACCTGTATTTTAGAACATGGGAAAGGAGCCATGAGGTATATGGAACGTTATAATAGTAGTAGTACATTTTTTTACATGTATTTACTTATTGTGTGTGCATGTGCAATGCCACAGCATGTGTGTCACAGGAAGTCACAGGATGACCCGTGGGAGTTGGTTCCTCTCTTTCTACCGTGTAGGTTTTGGGGACGGAACTCTGGTCATCAGGCTTGTCAGCAAGGGTATTTACCAATTGAGCCATCTCACCAGCCTTAGAACTTTATATTACTTAATGCAATTGGGTCTTTACAAAAAATACTACAAAATCAGCAATCTCATTCCATTTCACAGATGAAAGAACTGAGACTCTGAGAAAGTAAAACTCCCAGGTTATATAATTTATACACAGAAGGGATGGAAAGGGGACAGATTCTTCCAATTCCACTATTCATTTCTCTATTCCATTTACCTCACAAAGCCCTATTTTGAAGAAGAGAAGGAAGAAAAGTGGAAGGTTTTAAATAATTCTCAAACCCACCTAACCCAGAAGAAGAATCTTAACAAGTTTCTCTTAAGGAGATAAGGAGGAGGGATGTAGCTTGATGTAGAATGCTTGCCTAGCATTCAAGGGCCCTGTGTTTGATCCCAACAAGACAAGGAGGGAAAAGCAGATGGTATCACTAAAGCCAGAAAAGAAAAATCCCAGTTCACAAAGTTACTATAAAAGAAATCAATGCCTGTGCAACATCGTAAGTGTCTGCAATGTGTATCTCCAAACACCACCTTCATTTTACTTTACATGCTAAAAGAAGACAAGATCCTTAATAATTTTAGGCCTTAAACATGATTATGGTGAAACACCATTTCCTGATCCTTCCCAGCTGCTGACCATCACTGTAAACCATACTCCATCTGTTTTTATCACGTTTGGTTTCTGTCATGCAGTACAAGAATGAATAAGCAAACTGATTCCTTGGAGAACAAGTACTTTCAGATATTTCCAGTAATAAGCCTGACACCTGTTCACAAAGGAGACTACTGCAACTGTGTAATCTGCATATAAGAAGTCTTAGCATTAGGGGCATCCTCAGAACTTTCCAATACATTTGAGTGGCCATGTCTGCTGACACCCAAGGCTAAGAAGACAGATCAAGATGTACACTCAAAACAAAGAAAAGAACGCAGATGAAAACCTGAAAGTTCTAGAGAAATAGCTCTCTTCAGATTTCCACAAGGCCAACACTTACTTCATAAAGAAAACCTGTTTTCAACATTAAAGCACTGAGCTGTGGAGGCAGAAAAGTAAGGCAGGGTTCCTTCAGTTCATCCAGCTATTTTCCCTGTCCTTGTCCCTCCACTCTCTCCCAAAGCCTTGTTTTTCTCAACCTTCGTAGAGCTTTACAGCACACATGGACTGGGGTTTGGCGCCCATCCCTCTAAGCCCAGGAAGTAAATATGTTTAAGGCCCAGTCTCCAATAAATAACAGTACTCAGCACTCACTTGGTCCCCATGGAAACATCCCTGAATGAAGAGAGCAAGGACAGACACTTTCTCCACACTTTTCTTTTTCTAGTTTTTGAGACAGGGTCTCACTATGCAGCCTTGGCTAATCTGGAACTGGCTATGTAGCTCAGGCTGGCCTTGAACTTCCTGTGATCTTCGTGCTTCTGCCTCCTGAATGCTAAGATTACCCACCTGGCTTCTCACATACATCTATGCTTTCTCTCTTTCACATTCCAATCCCAAGATAATTTTTCTATGGGCCAAATGTGTAGAAATTGACATTTTCCCTAGAAATCTTTTCCTTTCTCTGTCTCAATTAATTCTTTCTTTGATAAGCCAGACAGATGCCTGATAGCAACAACACAAATCAGAGAGCTATAAATGTGGAGGTTGGTACGGGAGAAACAAACGAGGAAGTCTTGTTCTGCACCTGCCATAAATATCTCATACAGATGCGTGGATTATGCTTTTTAAATTTTCCATCTAATTATCAAATTAATTCCCATCAAACATGGAAAATACATTTATTAGGATCGAATTACTTGTAGTCTGTGCACTAAAAGGTAACCACTATAGCAGCAAAAATCTGGAACCTGGTAATTGTCCTTGGCACTAAATGAATCACATCTGTATCTGATAATAAAATTTCTTAAAGAATTTCATCACAAGAACAAGTTCTCAGAGAAAACAGAAAGTGTCTTGGGTAAGAAAATTAAACACAATTTTCCTCCTCTAATACAAAACACCAAATGTTAGTTTGTTCTAATCCTGGTACTTGAGAAGAAATTATGAAAGCAAAGAAAAGCACAAATAATGACTGGAGAAAATCTTGTAATTAGTTTTATTAATGAGAGTCTGGAAGCAGGAAACAACAGGAGGCTGAAGGTAGACTCCACAGAGTGAGTGATGGGTGGGTGGTTTTCCTGCCAGCCTCAGACATCAGAAGCCCTAGACAAGGGGATACTTACAGCAGCAGAACTTTCCACTGGTGGGCACAAAATGGGTTACAGGTGTGCCAGGACACCAAGCCCCTCAGACCTGAACAGTATGTGAGGCACTGGAGCCTCAGGCTAATCACTTCTAGCAAAGAAGAGCCTTATCTGGGCTATCACATATCACCATTTATGAGAGGGACCAGGTTGTGAAAGGGCCTATGCCACCTCTTCCAACCTAAAGCACACAGACCCAGATCCTATACCTTTCCTCATTTGTCAATATTTAGAGATGGACATAAAGATAATAATAACCACCACTCCTTCATTTATCTGAACAAAACCCAAATGCATAAAAGTTATTAAATCTCTAACTGCTAGGCAAAAAATACATGTGATGATCAAATCTTGGAAATCATCAAAAGAAGAAGAAAGAGAAAGAAAGAAAGAAAGAAAGAAAGAAAGAAAGAAAGAAAGAAAGAAAGAAAGGAAGGAAGGAAGGAAGGAAGGAAGAAAGAAAGGAAAGAAGGAAGAGAAGTAGAGAAGGGGGAGGGAAGGAGGGAAAAAATGAAAATAAAAGGCAGAACCTCCTTGTATAGATAAGCTATACAAGACATAAAAAAGAAAACACAGAGGTAAAGGAAAAGAGCCCAAAAGAGGGGGTTAGCAGGGAACAGATGTTACTCAGGGGGAGGTGGGGAAAGTGAGAGTGTTTGGCTGAGAGGGGAAGAGGGAGTGACAAGCAGGGGTCCGTGGGGGTGGGGGGACTCAAGAGATGGGGAATGGTGGGAGGCAGGTGTTACTGGGGGGAGGATGGGGATAATAAGGACACTTAGAATGGGGAGGGATGGGGGAGTTTGGATAGGGAAAGAGAGAGGTGCCATGAATAGACTGGGGGGCTAAGGAAGCCAGAGGGAAATGTGCTGAGAAATGCACATACAGTGTCTGAACATAAGTGCATGTTACTATTCAGAGGGTATATGGCAAGGAGCACAGTGCCAGACAAGAAAGAACTCCCTTCAAGTGGTTGGTCAGAGTAGTCTGTGAGACTCTCAAAATACCACAGGAGTGCTGGAGCTCTTGATTACCTCCCAGAACTTGAAGATAAGACCCTGCAGCTGAAGATAGGACATACTCTGGACAAAGAACTTAGAGCAATGGAGCAGAAACTGACCTGGAAACCTCTTACTTGAAGTTTAGTTCTCATAGTTCTAGAGGTACTATGCAAGCTGCTAAGGAAGAAAAATCAATCAATGGTTCAACCCAGCCCTAAAGCCTAATAACTATAATGACTGGCATGGCAAAGTACCTCTACTGGTGCAGTAGTGGCACTGTTATCTAGGAGATGAGTATACTGTATAACATTCATCAAAGAAGCTTCTTTTTGCAACAGCATCACATAGTTCCACAACTGGTCACACATAGAGAATATATGTCTGAAAGATGCCCAGTCCTAAGTGACACATCTACAGTGGAACCTCTACACCTAAGGCCCATGGAAAACAGAGGAATTGAGGCGGGGAATATTAGTGCACCCCTCAACTCTTACCAGCAAAATTTCCTTGTGCAGTTCATCCAGAAGGTCACAACTGGCCAAGTTTTAGAGAATAAATGACTGCAGAGTGGGTGTCCCTGGACAGGACTCCTATATTAAACCTCACCCACCCACAGCTCAGGGATCATTGCCGAAGAGGGGCAGAAAGATTGTAAGAGCCAGTGTTGGTTCATGAATATAGGGCAATAGAGGCTTCAGGCCACTGGAAGCTTGCAAATGTGAACTTGTGGCAATGGTAGCGTCAAGCACAAGACCCATGCTGACTCAATCAGACAAGGGCCAAGAGTGGAGCTAGAGAAATGGCAGTCAGCTAGCCCTAGTCTGGAAATGGTTGGACACTGAATACTACTGAGTGAGGGAGAGTAGACCTTACAGTCTCTAGATAGAGTGAATAGACTCCAATGGATGAATCTGCACCAAAGGACATATGGGTGCAAATGCTTGACTGGATAGGACTTAACATGTACGATGGAATGCATATGGTCTCCTGGTGGCAGGGAGGGAATAGATGGGGGAAGGGAAGGTCTAAATTTTATTAATAACTGTTGTATGAAATGCATAAAAGCTCAAAAAATTAAGAAAAAAGCATTATTTACCTAAGAGTACTAGTAAAGATGCTTTAAATATCATATTCTTTTATTTAGGCCTTTGGAGGTCTCAAAAACTCTTTTTCCTATAAGACTATTATCTATCACTCCAGAGAGAGAAAATACTATCCTGAGAAACAGGTTAATTATAGACTGTTTTTGTCTTCTACACTATATGAAATTGTCAAAGTTTGGCCAGAATTCTGGTAGAACAGCTGGAAAATGTGTTACTAAAGATCACTCATCAGATTGGGAGAAGAAAAACTCAGCAAGTCCTACAAGACACCAAGTCCTTCACTGGCCCATCAGTGAATGCAATATGGTGCTGGGATTAGAGGACTGAGCACTAGCCATTATTTGTAATGTTTATTACTTAAAGAATAGTGTATCATTCTGAATACCTTCAAACATCTATAAAACAAGTTGATCTCTTTCTGTCTGTGTGATTTTATAGAGTACTTAAGTATGTTTATCCCTCAGGGTTATATTATCTAGTATTATCTAGTATCTGATTCCTCATCTGGCTTTGCCATTCATGGCCAGCCTGTCTACATAAGGAAATATAAGATGAGTTTAAATACCAGTTAAATAAAACATAAACTCTGTAAAGAAAGGAATAAAAAGTTTCTATTAAATTAAAAGAGAAATCTTATTTGGTGGTTTTTCTGAATGACTGGAAATAGAAGTAGAAAACATTTCCTTGTGAAAAGGGACACATTACTGAGTAGTTTTAATACATCTTGTTAGGTGGAATATGCCACTAGAAAACTGGCAACTGGGCAGGACCTCTTTATAGTTCTCATTCTTTTGTTTGGGAAGCAAGGGCAACTTGTGATGGACCCTTCATCTCATTGAACATTCAACTTCTGAAATGAGATCACTGTCAAACAGAGGGGCTTTGAGAAAGTGTCCCACTATATGATTAAGTCTTGATTTATAGTCTCAAAAGAGAGAATGTTGGATAGAAAGTCTAAGTAAGTGCACCTGAATTAAAAGTCTACTTACTAAAAGTTATAAAGTTGTTCTTTAAAGAGAGTGGAGATAAGAAATGACAAAGCAATCATCACATCACTATTCGTCTCCTGTTCAAAGAAAAGATAGTGCTTATACTTTGTGAGTGCCAAATGCTAACAAACAATTTTTTCTTCAAGCTGGTCTAGATGACACATGCTTATAATCCCAGCACTGAGGAGGCTGAGGCAGGAGGATCATGATTTGATACTAACGTGAGCTACATTGTGATTTTTTTCTTCTTTAATTCAAAGCACAGTGTGTGTTCACATACCTTAATGGGAAATAACCAAAACAAATTACATTCACTAGAGGTTAGATTACCAATATTTTAAGCATCTGAGGCAAATTTGGGTTTCCTCCACTGAACTCAAAACATAACTACTTTTATTAAGTGTGAAGAAGATCATAAATACTGTTTTAAAGAAGTGGACAAAACAAAATATGCACTTCTTTCATCAAATCTAAAAGTAAATATACTTATGCTGTGATATTCCAAATGATTTTTTGACACTATTAAAAAAACAGAAACAGGAGCTAGAGAGATGACTCAGTAGTTAAGGGCACTGGCTGCTCTTGCAGAGGACTCAGGTTTGGTTCCTGTTTGGTTATGAGGACAATAAAGCAAACACTCCCTTTAAGCCTCTTCCTCCAAATGTGGTTACAAAACCTGACAGGAGGCACAGTACACTTATTATAGACTCTGGAAAGCAAAATCAGTAGGTAGATCTGGAAATCAGTCTAGAATCCAAAGTTACCACTAAAGCAAAAGTGAGCTACAGCCTACCACCAAAAAGTAAACAAATAAATCAGTCCCACTGATTTATTTGTCATTGTGGAGTTCTTATACTAAATTGGATTTCTGTTTTGTTTTGAGACAGGATTCTCATGTGACCTGTGCTGGCCTCGAACTTGCTATGCAACAAAATATTGGCCTTGATCCTACTGCCTCCACTTCCAAAGTGCTGAGGTTACAGAAGTGTACCACCATGCCTGGTAAATGGGTACTGGAGATTGAATCCAGGGCTCTGTGCAATCACTTTACCAGTTGTGCTATACCTCCAGTCCTGGATTTTTTTTTTAATACTGCTGCAAGAGGGTCTTGGAGAGATGGCTCAGCGGTTAAGAGGTAGCTGCCCTTCGAGAGGACCTGGATTTGATGCCAGCATCCACATGGCAACAAAGAACCATCTATAATTCCAATTCCTGTAGATTCAATGCCCTGTTCTGACCTCTATGGCATTACATGCACATGTAATGTACTTACAGACATGTGAGTAAAACACTCATACACATAAATAAAAATAACGTTACATGAAAGTGGATATTTTTGCTGATATTTTGGAACTAGAGATGCAGTTAAGTGGCATAATTCTTATCTAGCATGCAATGACCCGAGCAATGCAAAAAGAAACCAAAACCCAAATAAAGCATATTATTAACCATTTACTTTCACCCTAGTCTTGTCCCTACCTCAACTTACACATCACTTTACTACACAAAAATCAACTCATAGAGTCATAGACCTGAATGTAAAACAGAAAACTATACAACTTTTAGAAGAAACCATATGGGAAAATCTAGGAGATCTGGTTAGTAGTTACTCATTATGATACTAACTGCATACTCTCTAAAAGAAAAAAACTGATGTGTTTGATTTGATATCATCAAAATTTAAAACTTTTGCTTTCTCAAAGACATTATTAAGAAAACAAAACAGAGAGCCAGCAAGGTGGCTCAGCAGGTAGAGATACCTGATGCCCAATAATGCAAGCCTAAAAACCTGAATTTAATACCTGGAACCCATGAGAAGTTGTTCAGCTGCCCCCATATATCCACACAAGTGCTGTGGCATATATGCTACCCCTCCACACATAATAATTTAAAAAGAAAATAAAAATAAGCAACAGATTATAAGAAAGTATTTGCATATCATGCAGTCCACAAAGAGCCTGGTATCTACAATATAAAAAGAATATTTAAATCTTAACAGTAAGAAAATAATTTCCAGATAGACAAAAAAAAATGTTGAAAAGCTACTTTACCAAAATGATATAAGGATAGAAAATGCCCATACATAGCCCTTCAACATCATTACAATTGCAGAAATGCAAGGCATAGCCATGAATAGATACTAGCCCACATCTATTAGACAGAGGCAATACAGTGCAGACATGGATGAGGAAGGTCTGGAAAATGCTGGTAGGATACACTGTTGGTAGGATACAAAATGGTATACTTCCTTTGAAAAATAGTTTTGGCAATTTCTTATAAAAATAAACATATACCAAGCACAGAACCCCAGAATCCTATTCCTGGGTATTTACTCAAGAAAAATGAAAATGTATGTTCACATAGAAGTCTGCATATGAATTGCCTATGGAAGCTTTATCTGGTTTCAAACATTGGAAAAGATAAAATATCCTTTAGTTGTGTCCCAATATGGAACAAGCTATTGATATACGAAACAATCTGGATTAACATCCAAAGGCATTTTGTTGAAAGAAACCAATCTCAAAAGCTGCACACTGGATGAAACCATTTTTATGACATTCTTGAAAAGATAACACAATAGCGATAAAGAGAAATTGTGAACACCAAGGATTAGGAGTGGGGAAACAGGAGAGGGATATAGGCAGGGATATGGAGGGATAAGAAAACTGAGGTTTGGGGAGAGCTGATGAAACTCTTCTGTATCTTGATAGTGTTGGTGGTAGTTACATAAATCTACACATGTGGCAAGAAATCCTTCCTTAGAGAGACATAAATAAATGTCTGCCCCCTCTTTATAAGGCCTCAATGGCAAACCAATGTACAATTCCAACTTGTCAAACCAGTCCATTTACTAGGTTTACTTACAGAGCCATGGATGAGGGGTTACTTACAGGAGTGTGAGTGATCCCAAACCAGCTGTACCACCAGAAGTCTCACTCCAGCATGGAGGATAACTTCCCCACAGCTGAATAGATGGGCGTCTCCCCTCCAGTTAACTGTCCACAATTTATATACTCTAGCATCTCTCAAGACCATGAGGCTACCTGCAACTACGGCAGGATTACATGCAAATGACTGGGAGCTGCAGAAGGGGGTGGCTGGAATCTTAGGTGAGGGCCCAGTGATACGACCCAATCCCTCCTTCTATGAAGGAGCTTCAGCAGTCAACAAGTCTATTCTCAAGGACTCTTACAAGTCGTCACAACTATTCTAATGAAGAGACTTCTGTTATGCTTAGAGATAGTGCTCTCCAACGTGTCTTAAAAAAGCACTAAACTTTATACTCTGCAGAGAAAGGTAAAGCTCATTACATAAAAATGCTTTTAAAATATATCAGAATCAGCACTAAACCTATTATCTTCTCTTCTTAAAACATTTTTAAGAGTTCATAGACAGATATCAATATACTCTAAGGAAATCAATTGTTTCTTTTCTTTATATGTTGATGTGCCTACAGACAGACATTCTTCAGTTCCTGAGTACTGCTGTTCTGGAACGTAAACAGCATGATACCTTCAGGTCCAATGAGAACAGGGGGGTCAGGTCCTCATCTTACAGATACTTGAACTTCTTGAACAATATAAGCCTACCTTAAGCAGGTGACTCAGGTTAAGTTCCAGTGACGTGCATATTATGTAATGTATGTAGCTTGGTTCAGGAATCTCAAGAAAGAGTTCTTTGTCTTTATGATGGGCACATTCTCCATATTTTGAAGAGGACAAAAACAAAATGCTGGCTTTCACTAAATTCGACTAGCAAAGCTGCTTCAGCAATTAAAAACTGCCCCTAGGGAAAGTAGTACAGACACCTATGCCTTTAGACAGTGAAACACTGGCCTAAGAGTCATGTTAAAAGCTACTGGTCCACCCAGAAAAGATAGTACTGGAGAGCGCAGCATATGAGTGCTGTACTGGCAGATTTACACCAAACTCTAGCACCTTCTACATACTATCAAACATCCATACAACTTGGAACACCAGGAAGCAACCTCCTACAGCTTGCCTTTCTGTTAGGTGTGCTATCATCTGACTGTGGGCAAATATACATACTTTATTATATACAAATTATATGCAAATATGTTGATAGGTTCCTTCTAGGATCTACATTGTTTAATACTCAAAAAAAGTGAATTACAGTAAAATGGTATTAAGCTGATATCACTTTATTCAAAATAATACATAATTCAAAGCAAATGCTACTCTCTGGGTGACCAGCTGCCTTGCTGCTCTGTAATAAAAATCAGATAATGGAAAACTAGTTAATTCAGAGCCCACTTTTTTCCATCTCCCTGTGTTTTGCATTAAGAAGATTTTACTATATTAGAGAAGACAGATAAATGCCAAATACATCCTCTAAAGTTTCTTTTCTGTTGGCTCTGGCACTGTTGAAAGTTGAAGTTTTCTCTATGTGCTACTTGTTGATTGGACAAAGTTACTACTCTTGCACTTCAAAAAAACTCTCAAAAAAGAGCAATTCTACCTCAGCTGCAGCATTATATCAGTAAGGAGCAGAGGAATCCATCTGTTCTTTCTCTGCTACTGGGAATAGACTCTGCTCCTTCAGAGACAAGCTTTCACGTGCATAGCTTCAATAATTTGTTTGAAGTGAATTCCCAGATCAGATATATCTGTACTCAAATGCAAGAACAAAGATGCATTCCAAAGCAGTTATGAGTACTACTAGAATACCCATTACTTTGAATTACCTTTCTGCTGTCCTTCACATATATAAATGACAGAGGCTGACTACAGTCGTGACTTATAAATTAAGGTGAATAACTAGCTGTATGAAGAATCTTCTATTTTCTGGCTCGTGTGTTAACGTAAATGTATAAAATGACAATATAAAAAAAGTATTAAACATAAATATATTTAACATCTAATTATGCATAATAGTGTTACCATTTTTGTTTTACTATGTGCTCTTGTTACAGAAGAATATTGATATTTTAAAGTCCAAAGAGATTGAAGAGAAAGAATAAATGATATAAAAGAGCCACTTTTCTTGAACATCACATTTATTAATTTCAATGTCACATTTGGAATCTTCTACGGGTATTGGGAGCAGACATGGCATTTACTTTCTTCATGATCTTTTCTATCTTGGCCAGTTTATAAGACTTTATATGTACTTTTTAAATAAAAAATAGAATTAATATATAAAAAGTTAATCTTATTATTCTGAATGAAATGTATCAATGAAAAATTAGATCTTATAAGGTAAGGAAAAATTATGTGAACTCAAGTTCTCTTCAAAAAGTCACACAATTAAATAAAGAAACAGCCAGTATTTTCTATGAAAAGATTTGTTTTTCAAAAAAAATTGGGGGGGTTTTGGAGTATTTTATTTTATTTTTATTGAGACAGGGTCTCATTCTGCAGCTCAAACAGTCAGCCCCGATGGCTTCCAACTCAGTAACTATCCTGCCTTAGCCTCCCCAGTGCCAGGAGTGAGCCACCATGCCCATCTCTTTGTTTTATAAAATGCATGTAAGGACCTTATTTTTTTCTGAGTAGATGTAGCTGACTATTTCTATTATCAGATAGACAGGTCCTAAGCCAGGACTTTTCCATTTCTTTTAGTTATGTATATGAACTCTATTTATCTAACAGTGATCATGTATATTTCACCCAATAGTCATGAAAATCAGAGGCAGTACTAAAACTGGTTGTCACTAAGAGCCAATAAATCAATCTTGTCTCATTGTAGAAAAATTTCAAGTTCTTCCTATGTTTGGGAGAAAGTCAGAGTTAATAACAAATAGAAAAGCTATTACCTTTATTTTATCCTCCTCCCTCAGTGAAAGGAAATGATACAGTTAGAGTTTCGGGAAAGTAGGTTCAGAATATATAGTTTCTCAAACCACAGATCCATCTCTATGTAAAAAGCTACAGGATTTTAAGCCAACAGAAGACACATAATACTCAGACGTTCTGAGTGTTCCTTTTCCAGGAACATGAATAAGTATGTATGATCTAATTTTATTTCTCATAGGAAGGAGATGATCTGGAGAACAAGCAGTAGCAGAAAAAAGTAAAAATCTGAGATAAACTTTGTTCTTTTTCGCTATTCTTTGATGATTAAAAAATGTTCCTTCCTATAATTATTTTCTACCTAATCACAAATGAATTTTTCTTCCTTAAAATACCTTTACATTTCTTTTGTTAGTGTATGGATTTCCAATCAACCTTGACATGTCCAAGGCAATATAGTTGAAACTATCCAGCAAATTCCTCCCAATCCCCAATCTCCAACCCCCAAAGGCCACCTACATCAGTTGTACTAGATGCTGTGGTTGCTTTTCAAAATGAAAGTTTAGTCCTTTTTTTTTGTTTCTGTTCTCATTTTGTTCTTTATAAACAAACAAACAAACAAACAAACCAAAACAGAGACCCCCTCACCAGGATACCTAGGTAAAGAAACAAAATTCAAAAAGAAGTAAGGTTCATCTGCAAAACTTGTGTTTTTCCTTTCCACTACCTTCTACTTTATGCCTAAGGTCAGCTATCTCTTTTAAACTAGTTCCAGATGTGAATGAAATGAAGAACCTACATCTTAATACAGACCAAAAACAATGTTATCAACCATGCTTGGATTAAAATAGTAAAAGTGATAGTGAATAGTGATGATGTCATCTCAAATTTTTATTTTATTCATTCTTTTTGCCTATTAAATAAAAAAGTAATGGAAAGTCTTTTATACAGTATCTAATAAACATTAAGGAAGGTCCTATGTACACAAAACAAAAGTGAGTTTGTAAATTAAAAATTCTAGTTATGTCATGCCTGGTGATGAATGACTGTGATCCCAGCACTCAGAACCTGAGGCAAAAGGATCCAGAGTTCAAAACCATCCTCTAGGCTCCACAGCAAGTTCCAAGATAGACTGGGCTATCATAGTGGCAACCAGTATCAAAAATAAACAATAACAGATTCATCATAATTATATTCTGGAGTTCACCTTAGACCAAGCATACTAGTTAAGTCACAATGAAAGGAAAGTACTCAAGACTACAGCAACACAGAGAGCAGAGCTGAAGTAAGCTTTCCCAAAATTTGCCTAAAATTTAACATGGAAAATATACTTGTTATATTTTGTTATCGTGGGGGAGGGTATGTGTGGCGGTCAGAAGACAACTCTGTGGAATTAGTTCTCTTTTCCATTGAATTCACATGGTCAGGCGTGTGTAACACATGCTCTGATCCACTGAGCCATCCAGCTGGCCCTGCACTTGTTATATTTTAAAAAGCTATTTTTGGATAAAGATTACTGGGTACTTTTTAGATGATAAGATATTAATTACATTAATTACATAGATTGGACATGTTTGGGTTCACATTGTATGTTGCACTTCCTGTCTTAGACTGTGACTAGTTAAGAGTTTATCCTGTTTTATGAGACAGTATTGGAAGAATAAAGCCAATCACACTTCACAAAGGTAAATGGACACACATTTAGGGTAGACATACAGTGTCACTGCCTGTGCCCTGCAACTGTTGGTGTTAATATCAGATGCTGCCATTTATGCAAACCAAAACTCAAGATAAGAAGTACCTTACTATACTGAACCATAGAGTTACTAAAGGACTGGTGACAATCTTGATTTTTAATGTCAAAAAACACCATTTAATAAAATAAGTGGTCTACCACGCTCCTTTGGCTCTTCTAGCAATGTGTCCATTCTTTACCTATTCTAAGAGATGTGTTTACTTTCTTACATTCCAAGAAGACTTAAAACTTGAGGCAATAGGTCACAAGGGCAGTTTAAAGCCCCTTTAACAGAACATTGTATAATATAAACAGAAAACTATGCTGTTTGATGTTAACAACAAACGCCCTCAGGACCACCACTAAATCAATGATTTTAAAAGGCCTCTTTAAGGTGTGTGGTTTTGTCCCTGTCTCAAGTTCTCTCTTCATCTATCTATTCAAACGGAACTGAAAAATCTATTTCCTGGCTTTTCTAGAAAGATTTGATGTATTGTATACTCTACCTAATGGACCTGGTCCTTTGTCAGCTTATCTTCGTCTGCTCACCCCCTTTATGCTATTACTTAAGGGAAATCTTTTCTATCTTCCATATCCTTTCCTTAATCAAACTCATCAGCATCCACCATTTCATCATGAATTATAAATGTTTCTCCCAAAACCATACTCCCTTTTTCTTATGCACCAAACTCATTTCACCCATCTGTAATAAACATCTATATTTAAAAATACGGCACATGCTTCAATCTTACATCTCAACCAAAGCTTTTCTTTCAAAAGCTGATTTATTTACTAAAGGGGTGGGGGGGAGTGTGGTGTTTGTGTGTGCATGTGTCTGTGTGTGTGTGTGTGTGTGTGTGTGTGTCTGTGTGTCTGTGTGTGTGTGTGTGTTTCTTTTCAGATAGGGTCATGTAAACCATGGTTGCCTCAAACTCTCTAAATATCTGGGGATGACTTTGAAATCCTAATCCCCTTCATTACCTCCGGATTGAGTACAGGTTTTACAATGACATGAAGTACTAGGTACTGAACCTGTGGCTTTATGCATGCTAGACACGTATTCTACCAACTGAGTTACATCCCTAACCCAAGGATATATTTTTAACACATGGAACATTCAAGTGTCCAAGTTAGAAACCTTGGGGTTCACATAAATGTGCTCATTAAACTTCTAAAACCTAGGTCTCAATGTGTCATTCTTTGTATCTAAAAAATGGCCACAGGATAAAATCATTTTATTTATTATGATATTTACGATCTATTAAATCTCACCAGTTCTAACTGCCCTTTCCTGCTTTACCCAGTAACACAATTATGTTTGACACTATGCATTACTGTACTTCTAAAGAGATATGTATGAGCCAGGCATTGAGGATACCATAGTGAACAAAACAAAGTTTCTACTCTCATGTGATTTATACCCAGGTAGAAGAAAATAAGAACAAATAATATATAATTTGTGAAATGGCGGTAAGTACCATAGAAAGGAAGAGCAGCCGAGGAAAAGACTTTACTGCGCAATAGAACGCTGATTCCTCTAGCAGACAATTCTTCCTATAAACTACAGAAGTCCAACCTGTCTAAAAATGCAACACACATACATTCCTTAATATATTTACATTTCAACTTAAATTTCAATTTAAAAACACCACACCAAGAATAGTACTGAAAATGAACAGTCACTGCGAGGTACAGTGGAGCAACTACAGTAATTTTACTTTTGCAACTAAAGCTGATACAGCCAATTTTTCTTTGATTATAGTATTTTATAGTTAGCTACTGGATGCACAACCCCCACCCTTAAAAAGTGTCACCAGCACTGGCACATTTCAAATTATGCCATGATATTAGAATCTATAAAATTGGGTGTACATCTAGAGTCCATCTCATCATTAATTAACATTCTCTATAATATTAAAACTATAACATGGTTTCAAATTTGGGTCCTACAGATTAAGACTTCAAAGTAATATTAGACATTAGAGACAAGAGCTTTGTACTGGTGATTTAACAACAGTTGTTCAACTGTCTGAATCACTTAAGTGTATAATATGTCTCAACTGTTTACAAAGAGCCGAAACAACTGGAGAAACTTGCATAAGAGCACTGCTGAGACACAGGACACTACTGGGATTTGACAGTGAGCCAAAGAAAATTTACATGGACACCAAGTGTCTGTTTCATACTCACAAAATCATAGTGATTTGTTTTGCCATCTAAAAAACATCATACACTTTAAAAGAATTCAACTATTCTTCTTGGAACCTTCATCATTATTATACTGCACGAAATTCTAGTCTCAGGATATGTGAGTGGACAAACAAATGAATACTAACATTTTAGTGTTCTTACGAATGTGAATAGATTTTTTTGATGTCAGAATTAATTATACAATGTTTTAAACTTGCAAATACCAGTAGCTACTAAGTTCAGGGGAAGGTGGCCTTACATTATGACTATGACCTTGGTAAGCAGAATTCTTTCCAAGTTTTAAAGGTTTGGAAAATAATGATAAATTTCATTCTCTCTGACGACAAAACTTCTCTCATGTTCCCCAAAACATGCACATTGCAGGGCGCTTGTTCTGTGTACTGTAACTACCAACCTCGTGCCTCCTCAGTTTGGTGGCAGAGGGGGAAGCAATGCAGCCCCAGTTGAAACTTTGACTAAAGTCTAAGCCTGCAGAAAATACTGAATTGGGGGAAAGGATAGAGCAGATCTGCCAATCTGCAATGTGCTGATAATTACTGTGCTGGAATAAAAAGAAACTACCACTCTATTGTAAAGGCCAGCATTTATATTCTATTAACAATAAAGCAACAGACAGCTAACGTGCAATCTTCACTTTGTTCAAGACTTTGAAGAAAAAGAAGATACATACCGCATCTGTGATATCTATTTCATACACCCTTTGGAAGGTCCTGCGCTCAAAGAAGACAAGTTTGCCATTGCCACATCCCCTTTGAACAGAGGTACCAGTGACTATGAGTTTATCATCGGGACTGAAACAGCAGTCGGTCCTACAGACAAGAGAGTTGACACGTTTAAGCTTATGACTCCCACAACAGTGCAGCACTAATAAATGTATTAAAAACATAAAAACATACAGCCAGGTGTATTGGAGCATGACTTTAATCCCAGTACTCATGAGATAGAGACAGGTGTGAGATCAAGGCCAGCCTGGCTACAAAAACAAGTTCCAGGCTAGCCTAAGCTACATAGCGAGATCCTGTCTCACAAAACCAAACCAACAATAATAAAATAAACTCACACACGTAAGAAGAGCTAATTCTTACATAGGCCTTACAAGTCAGTCATCTTTAATAATCTGTTTAGTCTTCACAGTGCTCTGAGGTAGATATTCTCAGTGCATTGATGAGGAAACTGAGCAGAGAGGTTAGATAAACCTTGCCCAGTGTCACACAAGGATGTGGTATTTCTGGGACTCAAATGCAAGCAGTCAGACTCAGAATCTATGCTCTTAACTTCCACGTTATGACATGTTTTAATGAAAAAAGCATGTGAGAAAAATTCAACACAGCATGTCTCTAGACACATGTGGTAGTTATGGGGGCTCTGGACACTTTTTAGAATTGCCAGACAACTTCAGTCACACCAAGCTCAGCACCATGACAGAAGAAACTGCACTGCTAGAAGCTAACTGACATTTCCAATTCCACAGCTTCTGTTATGGCCACCTAATTGTGAAGAATCTAAGTATTATTAAAAGAAGTTATGCAGTTATCATTATTTTGGCAGATGTAACAGCTCAACAAACTCTCCTGGATTCTAGGTTCCTGTCTGTTGTTGTTGGGTTTAACAGATAAAGCCATAGGAGTGGACCATGTTAGAGTCTGCCCCTACAACATAGCTTCTTCCATTTGACGGTTCCATTGCCTTCACACTTGCCCTACTGGTCGTTATTTAACACAGATGTGAAGTTTCACTTCTTCCAAAATAGAAACCGTTTCCTAGACACCAATTATAGGACTTAGAGGTTAAATCCCACCTCAGCTGCCTCATAATGATCTTTGAAAGCTTCAGTTGCCCAACAGTAGAATGGAGACAATAGTGTTTGGTCAAATAGAACAAGACAGTATGAATAACTAAAAGACCTGTGTGCACATAACATACATATATATAAACATGTGACCTCTGTGTACATAACATATATGTACAAACATGGAGACAATCACACACAGACATCATTTAACTTCAAAATAAATATGCAAAGTAAAAAAAGATAAAGCAGATCCTTCTTCTCAAGACTCTTTCTTAAACAATTTAAAATGGTTTATGTAAATTAACATTAAAGAAATTTCTTTTCCAGTCTTCTATGATAATCAAATATTAAGCATATGTTACTTACATTGGGAACATGGTAGGAAGACCTGAGGCTGAAAATAATGGCTTATTAAATTGTCGGACATCCCATAATTTTAATGTATCATCACCTGATCAAGAAATGCAAAAAAAAAAAAAAAAAAAAAGGACAAGTGAATTTTACACAAATAAACTTATTTCAAGTTTTAAGTTTGCTAAACTAAACATAAAACTGTAAGGAAGGGAGGATGGGAAAGGGGGGAAGTAAGGAAAGAAAGAAGAAAGGAGGAGGGGAGAGGGAGGGAAGACAAAGAAAAGGAGGGAGGCGCGGGACACAGAAGCATATTTCCTTTCAGTTCCTCGGGGGGCTTGAAGAAGCAGTATAGTTGCAAGAATAGTATACAGTTATATGATAATAAGCCAATCTTCCAGAAATGACTGTCCAGATTGATTAGCATCTACAGGCTTGAAGGAACCCTGGAGAACAGACCCCAAAGCATTATTTTAGACCAGATGGCAATTTTCCTGGGGTATGTTGGCACATAACCTGACTTCTTGGGAAGACCTCAATTTACGAACCATTAGGACCAAAAATAATTTAATTCACAACTGATTCTTTCCCCATCAGTGTGCATGTAGAGCAACCTATCAACATCAATGAGAGTGAGCCATGTCATCCCGTGCCTTCCAATGTAATTCTAATTTGGGTTATCATTCATTTTGCTGAGGGAGGTACTACTTTTCCAAATTACTTAAACAGTAAAGAATATTCTTTTAATTTAAAAAAAAATTTTTTTTGTATTTCTATAGGTTTACTAACAAATTCCTGACCAGAACAAAAGCCAAGTCGATATAAGTAATGTCTTTGCCGCTCTTTCTCCTCAGAACCCATAGTCTGAGACCAGACTCAGCCGTTTGGGTTCAATGAAGAATCAGGATCAGGCATAAGTAAGGTAAGTGGAGAATTAATAAAACTCACTTTTTCCCCCAGGGAACTTACAGCTCTGTACTGTGAGAACTTCATAAAATTCACCTTTGAAATGTTACTATATTGTCACAGATGAGTCTATAGGAAGATCCCCAGCCATGCCCCATAATACATGGTTCATGGGCTGCCACCACTATTGTTCATTACACAGCCTGGCCCATGTGACAATAATATGGGGAGCAGGGAGAGAGAACCTCTATCCAACCATGAGTACACATAAGCTTATAATACAATAATACAGAACAAACATAGCAGCTAGATACACAACTTTTTAAAAAATGAAATATGTTAAGTGTTTGAACTTGGAGGGGGAAAAAAATCAAAAGTCAACAAACCGGATTTTGAAATACCAAAGAATGACAAAAGTGGAAGAGAAAAACTAAAGGAATGTAGCTGTGCATGTCAGTAGACAACTATAAGAGGATCAAGAGTTTGAGGCCAGCCTAGGCTACATAGTGAGTGCAAACCTGAGCTACTCAGTAAGATATTGGCTCAAAGAAACCCAGGTCTAGGGATGCAGCTCAGTGATAGCATGCTTGCTTACCAGTGCTGGGCCTTGGGTCTTACCTCTAGCACATATAGAGAATAAAAGAATGTAGATGATCATTTACAAAATTCTATGCACGTGTGCATGTGGGTGCTTAGATTCATGTGTAGAGGTCAAAAGACAACTTTATGGAAGTGGTTCTCTCCTTCCACTTTGTGAATTCTGGGAATTAAACTTAGGGTGTCAGGCTTGGCAGCAAGCACCTTTATCTACTGAGCCATCTTACCAGCCCAACTGGAAAGTTTTGATTCAGACAATGTTGCCAAGTTGAAATACATTTAATTTTTAAAAATCAGAGTGGTAATGGTGGTAGGCACCTTTAATTCTGTCACTTTTAATCCCATCACTCTGGAGGCAGAGGCAGGGGGATTCTCTGAGAGATCTAGGTCAGCCTGATCTACATAGTGAATGTCAGGCCAGCTAGGACTACAGGGAGACCCTTTCTCAAAAAGAAAAAAAATCAGACTGGCACAACAAAAGCACAGCTAACTTTACAAAGCACTAGGATATGGATGTGACATTTGTTAGATCATCTTATACACAGAAACACATCAAAAGAGCTTTTAACCTACCTCCACGAGAAGCAAGGACATTACCATCATAGGAAAAAGTCACACAAGAAGTGTCTGTGCCAGGGTCATGAGCCTGTTTATAGTGAAATTTAGGATGAACCTGGTTGTAAACACAAGCAAAGTGTTGTTAGTATCTCACCTATATTCAGATGACACTATTTTTGTGGCAAGAATTTTTCAGTTTATCATTCCGAATTATATACAACTATAGGTAAAGCACTAATTTCACTTGATTTTAGTTATGTTTCTTTGTGGAAAAAAAAAAAAGCTTTCATTATCTGTTTGCTTTAACAAAGAAGAGTTATGTCTTATCAGGACACAGTTTCCAGGTTGCCTTGGCAAGCCCTGATAAAGACAACAATTGTCTTTAATCTATTGTATTATCCTTATAAAGCTAGTGGGATTATTTTCTACATATTTCTGAAAGAGAAAGTACAAAATTAAAATATCAAATGAGTATATTACTTATTTAATAAAAAATACTATCTTCTTAGTATATGCCAGGCCTGGAGCACATGGTGGTAGGCCTTGGACTGTCTAATGTTCCTGTTCAGTAAAGATGGTAGTGATAGTGATGATGATGATGATGATGATGATGATATGATGATGATATGATGATGATAGCAGTTCTTACACAACACTTAGCATATCTTAGGCACTCTATCTTTAACTTACCTTACCTTATTTGAACCTCACAATCACTATCTAATTTGGGTTCTCTCTTCCCATTTTACACTTGAGACTTAAAGCCTTATCCAAACCCACATAGTTTCTATGGGTAGAGCTAACAGTCTGAACTCCAAAAACCTAAACACTATGCTATAACCATTGTCTTAATGCAGCTACTGGCAGGGGCTATGAAACACCTTGAGTCAGGATTTGAGGAATGTTTCCTTAAGGAAGCTGGGATACGAGACTACATAAACACTACACAAAACAGCTATTTTTGTTAGACTATGGTTGGGATCTCTGCAGTGAGCCCACAGAATCCTTCCCCTTCACTTCTGCCCACACTGCACCTGTCTCACTTTAATCGAGGACTGCCCTCCTCTGAAAACTGAAATCAATCTCTCTCTCCCTCTTTCCATCTGTCTTCCCTCTTTCCCTCCTTCCTTCTTTCTCCTCTCTTCAGTTCTGGTCTCATCCTTTTTTTTTCCTTTTGGCAGTGTTGGGGAAGGAACCCATGACCTAGCGCATGGTAAGCAACAGTTAAGACTGAGCTAAATCCTCAGACCCATGTGGGTCACATCCTAACCCATAGACATCAATCCTTGCTACCAACACTCTTGAAGATTCCAGCCCATGAGACTACCTGTCTGCTGCAGCAAACTCTGTGCTGGCACATTAGGTATGAGGCTCCAATGGGATGGGCTAACAGCACGATCATGGTTTCAATAAAGCACAATGACTATAAACTTACAGACATACTGAAGCCCAAAATTTGGCCCTAAACTGGTTTTCCATTCCAGTATCAAATACAGACCAATTACATCCAGAGACAATGCTTTCCCTCCTATGGACATTTAAACTGTAATTCCTCCAAGTCTGCTCAGCACTGGTTTTACACAAAGTAACCATAAGCCAGGATGGAGACTGTCTGATGGCCTTAGATTCACGTGTGCTAGAAGTACCAGGAAGTATAAGGGCAATAAATCATGTCCAGAAGACAGCTGAGGAATTACTGCTATAGTCTGCTGCTAGTGAAGGGCAGATTGTGGTCTGATCTCACAAAAACACAGGTGGGGCCTACAATTTCCCCCATTTTAGTGAGCAGTGAAAACTGTAATGCACACCTATAGTCACAGCACTTGGGAGGCTTAAGCAGATGGATCTTGAGTTTGAGGCCAGCAAAACAACACCAAAGAATAGATAAGTAAGAGCCATCAAAATTTGAGGCCTTCTGTTTGTTCTTACAGTGTTGAAGACTGAACCCAGAGCATTACACATGCTAAGCTACCACATGCCTGGAGACTTATTTTTAAATTTTATTTTGGTATTTATTGGGTATGTGTAGCACAGCACAATGCACATGTGGAGGTAGGAGGATAACTTGTGGGAGTCAGTTCTCCCCCTCCACCACGTGGGTTCCAGGGGTCAAACTCAGGTCACCAGGCTTGATGGCAAGTACCTTTACCTACTAAGCCATTTTGTCAGTCATGGACCTACTTTGAACATAGAACTTAACACTCTAGCAAGGATTCTGGGAAGCTCTGCCACTAGAAAAGTGAAGGTCAATGTCAAGTTAAGCAAAATGTTTCAGCTGCAGATGATTGAGAAAATGAACACATTGAGGGAAGCAGTGTGCTGAAATGGACGCATTTTGTCAACCAGAAAACATACAATACTGTTTTTCAAGGGCGGGCCTAGAAAGAAGCATCATTCACTGAGGCCATCAAAAAATGTATAGGTAAGAGGGAACCTGCAACATCAAGTTGTGTGGCAGCTCTCTCTGGAGCCCAGGGGAGTCACAGAGCCAGGGCAGTAATATTCATGGGGTTCTGGAGCCCAAATTCATAAAAGCCAGCTTTCAGTGTTTAATTACTCATAGCAAGAAGCTACAATTATTATAACAATGGTGGATCACAGCCAACCAAAGGGGCTTAATGCACTAGGAGCTGCAGAAGTGGCAAAGAGCACATGGCATCCCTAGGGACAGAATAATGAGCAACAAGCAAAGATACTGCTTAATATCTACAACCAACAAGAGAAAGGAAAAGAGGGTAGGAAGCCGAGGACAGTGAGCCCACCACCAAAAATAGTCATGATTTCTTGCTGCTTCCATACTGAAGCCAATCTTAATCAAGTGCTTGCTGACAAAAGGAACAAATGCCTAAGAGAAATGACACTGCTGTTCACTGGAACAAGTGTACACTACGACAATTCCTCTAGTCCTTCTCCAAAGGGATTGCTGACTAGTATAGGTTTTGTGTTCATTAATTACAGTGGGAATGTGCTGAACATATGAATGTTCAGAGTAACTAGGCTCAAGGACCTCTCATGGCCGAAGCTTTCTTAGAACTTGCACTGGAGTCTCAGATTCGTCTTACTCTGTCTTTATTCCCTCTTCCCTTGCTTCCTTTCCTTTCTAAGGGCAGACCCACATCACCATCAGTACTGGCTCGGGCTCCCTATCCGTTTTTCCCTCACTTGCATTTTGACAATAGATTTCTTGCATGTCTAACACTGCCCTGGCATCTGCTTTCCAGAGAACTCTAACACAGAACATAAGCAAACAAGACAAGCAAAAGTCAGTAAAGACATGTACAGGCTCCCTTGCTGCTTTTGGAACCCAGCCACTAGGTGGAAAAGTACACATTAGTTTCCCCTTTGCAGGAAGTGGCATGTAGGTGAGGAGTCAGGTATGTGAACGAGCCATCCTAGACCATCCAGCTTCACCTGAACTACTAGTTAACTACAGATGCAATACAGAGCCCAGAAGAAATCAGTTATGCCAGCCCAGATCAGAAAAATTGTAAGATGCCACATGATTTCTCATAGAAAACACTATGGTAAATGTTATCTGGGGTCATTATCACTGACTTTTTAAGAAAGTTGATTCTTTCTCTTCTACTTAACAATTTACCAAGCAATATTCATCTTATATCAGTCCCATTTCTCTGCAATTCACATGTATTTCACTTTGCCATGTCTCATACTTTAAAAGATCACTACACTCCTCTCTTGTGTTTTTTTGCCTACCTATGAGAGGAAGAATTCTGTCTAGCAAAGTTTTTTAACTCTTGCCATGGTTGGCTTCAGATAACTACTGTCCCTAGAAAGTTACTGTTTGTCTCCAATGAATTACAATCATTTATTTACACATTCCTTGACATCAAGCAATGCAATCCAATGTATGTAAAATAAAAGTGAGAAAGGAGAATGCCTGGAGACAGCTCATTCTTAGAAGGCACGGAAGGTGAGGATGATGCTTAAGTTCTTTTCTTTATGGTACTAGATAAAAGCTTTCTCCACATTTCTGGCCTTTTCTTTCAAATGGTCAGCTGCAGATTCCTCCTTTCCCAAGCCTACCACCTGAACTCTACAAACCTCTATGAGACTGTTAGTACAATGCTGTAACAAATCATGGTGCTTAGAACAAAAACACATTTAATAAACATAGCAAGTTAATTTTTGAGCACGTGAACCTTTGATATGGAAACAATATAGTTCATAGTAAACTGACAGTTGTCCAAGTTTCTAGTGTCTTTAAATAAAGATAATTATGCTCTATGTCATTATGTTTTTTTCATTTGATATTACTTTTCTTATTTCGGTGACAAAATACCTAACCAGAAGTAATTTAAAGGAGGAAAGATTTATTTTGTTCACAGCCCATTATGGTGAGGAAGCCCAGGAAGCAGGAACAGTTCACAGATGTGCAAAGGAATCTTGGTCCCCTCCGGGAGGATCAGGAAGCTGAGAAATGCTGTTCAGGTGGCATTCTCTTTTTTCCCTTTTTATTCAGCATAAGGCCTCAGTTCAGCAGACAGTGGTGTTCACATTCAGGGAAGCTCTTCTTCCCTCAGTTAATTCTCTCTGGAAAGGCCCTCACAGACACACCCAAAGGTGTGCCTCATTAATGCCCCAGGTGTTTCTTAATCTGATCAACTGAGGATGAAAATCAGCCATCAAACCATCCCTCTGTCTTTCCCAGTCATCACTCTTTCTTTCCTTCCTTTTAAAGAAATAATTTAAAGACAAAAGACTAACAGGGCTGGAGAGATGGCTCAGCAGCTAAGAGTGCTTTCTGTTCAAGCATGAAGACAGAAGTTTGGATCCCAGCACCCCACATGAATGCTCACAGTCCTTCAGATGCCTGTAACAGTAGCAATAAGGGAGGTGGAGCTAGGAGGATTTCTGGGGCTTGCTGGCTGTCCGACGCCCTTGTCTCCAGGCATGCACAGGTTCATGTAGCTGTACACATGTTCATACACACACAAAGACAGTGAGACCTAACAGTCTATTTATCATCCCTCATAATACAATATGAGATCATGAAAAATTGTGAATGTGTATGTATGTCAAAGAATGTATAAATAAATGACTATATACATACAGTGAAGAAGAAATAAGGGCAAGACGAGATTTTCTTGAAATGATGAGTGAGTTGGGAAAAAAGAAAACCTATATGAACTCTATTCTTTCATAAAGTATTTACTATAATTACAAGCCCAACACTGCATCAGGCTTGGTGGGCAAGAATATGCTTAAGTATTGGCCCATGCCACTGATGAGGAGCTTATACACTAGATAGAAAAAGAATGTTATTTATGACTACAGATCCATTTCCCAAAAGGGATCTCTGTCTGGGTTCATCCCACTGTGTTCTCACACAAAACAACTAAGACAGCATTTATTTTTCATCTGTGTTTGGCAAAGGGACAGTTCAGCCTTCATTCACAATCTAGACTATGTTGCAATTACATGCCTGTTTGGTCATCTCAAACCAGGTGTATGCCGTATATGACTACCTAGGGCTCTATCTGGTGGCCAACTGGAAGCTGCAGCTGTGGGAGAAAGCTCAGCCACTGAGATATGTGAGTCACAGGCAGAATATGACGCTAGTGCTCTGGAATCTTTTGGCTCTCCATGTGCTTGCAACTTGAAATTCAAGGTGTTTACTTTAGTCTATAAAACAAACCCCTTATGGCTAAGGCAAAAGTTACCTTCACATTAATCTCTCCTCTTATAAACCCTTGCTGAGATCAGTTGGTATACCAGTTAGGTACTTTAGATTTATGTTTCAGAAATATGGTTGCAAAAAAAAAATATTTTTAAGCCCTGCAAAGGACTTATACTTTTAAATTTTTTAAATTTTAAGAAGGTATGAAATGAAACAGCTTGTCTTTATTGAACTTTAAGACTTTGGTTTTTTAATTTTGAAATATCAGATAGAATCATTTTAAATGGGGGATATTATCTGATTAGGCTATTTAAATTTCACATATGTTTTACTGTTCTGATTTTAAGAAAATATTTTTACTAGATAAAATGAGGTAACTAATAAGAGAATTACATGATATTCTGTAGGTCTTCAAATGAGGACATCACCTAAATCACTAAGAGGAATGATTTAAGAACATCCTTTCAGGGAGATAGCCTAAGAACAGGGTTTCCCAGAGAATGTTTTGTGTAATATCATCATATTGGAGGGCTACAGCCAACTAAGCCTGGGAAACTAGAGTTTATTTGCATACCATGGCCTTGTCTTGAAGATTCACAATACACATCACTATATTAAAAACCAGAGTCTTTTAAGTAGTCATCCTGGAATAAATCAACCTCTTCAACATTCCCAAAGTTTATTTGACTATGGGACCATTTTTTCAAATAATATATACTCACATGGAACTAACGTTCTCTGGACCTTAAGTGGGAAAACATGCCTCTCAAACAAGGGTTAGCAAACTTTTCTGGAAAGGGTCAAATAGTAACCATTTTAGACTTTGAGGGTCTTACAGATTCTGTCATAACCATTCACTTCTGCTGAGCAGCATGAAAACAGCCACTCACAATGTACATACAAATGGATCTAGATGTATGAAGAAAAAAAAATCATAAATGAACAAAACCAAAAACTTTATTCAGAAAAAGAGATGGCAAACTAGTTTTGGCCCCACGCTACTGACTTGTGGATTAGAAAATGCAAAATCCTTGAGAAAAGGCCCTCTGCTTACCAGATCATCATGAGATCAAACGAAGGCTTCCTTGTAATTCACTAACAATCTTAGTTTGTAATACTAATGGTGGCAGCAATAATAATAATAAAAATAATGATGGTAAGAATAATAATAGCGTCACGTATCAAACATGTTGCTACTCAGGGCAGTAACACTACATTTTCTAATTTCAGCCTTCAAGCACCCTCTCAGAGTTACAGATAATTATCCCATTGTATAAACAAGACAACAGAGGCTGAGTGAGGTAACCAACCCATAGATATATGACAAGATACAACCAGAGCAAAAGTTAAACAATGACTCTGG
The DNA here is from genome assembly GCA_035773235.1 of Eospalax fontanierii. Lineage (NCBI taxonomy): Eukaryota > Metazoa > Chordata > Mammalia > Rodentia > Spalacidae > Eospalax > Eospalax fontanierii. The sequence continues at coordinate 86,480,558 of CM069527.1, forward strand.
CTCCAGGGGATAGACCACTCACCAAAATACCCACTTCTCATAAGCTGCCACATTTCTTTCTTTGAGTACTTGTACGTGACTACTCTGGCAATGGGCCTCAGTGATCTTAGTCTCCTTATATCCTCATGGCAAGTAGTGTAACAAATTATGTCATACATCGTTTTATACTAATATAGGTTTATCAAAATAGTCTACTATAATTCAATCTAAGGCAGAAACTAGCAGGCTTTTGTCCATACAAGGGCAGTAAAAATCACAAACCAGTCATTTGTTACCTACCTCTAGTCCCAGTTAATGAAAACTAGGATATAACAACAATAACAACAACAACAATAATAATAGCTAACATTTATTAGGGATCTATTGTGGACTACATGCTGTACTAGGCATGATATCTATTACCCCTATCAACCCTCTGTATTTTCTCAACAGTGGTTTAAGTACTATCATGACCACTTTCCAGGGAGGCTAATGGATGATAATTAGGTATGATCAGCTGCCCTAGGTCAGGTAGCTGGTAAATAGTAGGTTTGGAGTATGAATTTAGGCAGCCTGGCTCCAGGACTGCACACTAGCATGATGGTACATACTCACAGCTCTTCGGGCTTCAGGCTCCTTCTACTCTGACTCCCATCTGTAATTAAAGCAGGCCTGGACTGTGTTCGTGCAGCACCCTGTTGATTCCTTACTAGGCTATTTCTATCTCCAAACACTGAGAGAATTATTATGTAAAAGATGGGGAAGTGCAGCAAGAGTCAAGTGTGGCACAGTGGGTGAGCACTGTACCCATTTCTATAAACAAAAGTAGCACTCACGCTTTGCCTAAACCTGGTCCATAAGCAAGCATTGGTGAGCTTTTATTCATGATCACACCAAGACTTGCTGAAGTAACTTAAATTTTAATAAATAGCACAGGAGAGACTGGCAATTAGGAAATCCCACGGCTGCCTTTCGAGTCATTACTGTTTCTCCTTTAGCTCTTCAGTTTGGGGTAAAATGGGGTAGGAGCTTAGACTGTCTACTTCTCGTAAGAAACACAAATGTGAACTCAAGTGCACCTCCCAATTCATCTCTTTAATTGAAGAGGAACTTGAAAACTACCATGCCAACACCGGAAGCACAGTGCGGTGGAATGACCTGCCTAGACAGGAGGGAAAGCCCATCGGTTCCCCCTTTGAAGTCCAGCTGCCTGAGATTCACTGGCAGCCGACCTTCAAAGAGAGCCGATGCTTCCTTCCCTCAGCCTGGCCGCCAAGCTTCCCGGGCAGCTGGGCGATTTAGCCTCTCTCTGCCCAGCTGTCTGTGAACTCTGGCAGCCAGTTCAAGTGAGGAATAGTGAGGTGGTGGGGAAGTGGGGACGGGGGGAGGAGAGAGAGGGCAGAGCGCCCAGCCTAGTGGCGCCAGGGAAAGGAGGATGCTGGAGTTTCCTTGGAGCCAACCTACCTTATCAAAGTCAGTCAAAAGACCAAGCTTCCAAAAGGAGCAAAATCCAGCTACACTACCAAGCAACTTGCCAGGGACTACATAAATTTCAAACTTGCATTCCTAACAACCCTGAGCACACCTCAAGTGCATTCTTCTGAAGACGGTCCAATTGCTGCAGAGGGCAACCTACTCTCTACACAGAACTACAGGGAACCAAACTAAGGCCAAGCATCAAAAATCCTTTACTGATTTTTTTTTTCCCCAACAATATGAGGTTGGTGCTTTTGGAGGCTTTTAGGGATTGTTTGTCAACTATGTTGTGACAACCCTTGGTTCCCCTGGCAGCGAATAGCTCAACAACTTATATGTTTTTGTGCCTGTGTGGCAGATGCTTGGAGAAGACTGGCTCATTGAACATAAACGCTGCCAATGTACAGTTATGTTTATCCTCATGAGTGGCATGCTAGACACAAAGAAGAGGATCATCAGATACAGGTGCAAAAGGGATACAGGGCAAAAGTAAAATTTCTAAAGAAGTCTAACCAAGACAAAATGAATTGGAGTTGGATGGTAAAGACCACCAAAATAACTAGAATAAAGATGAATGGGAAGGAAGAATGAAGGGTCATGAGCATAACAGTAAGCAATAGGATTTGGATTTTATAGATCTCTGAAAGCTATCTAGAGATGAAGGGAAGGGGGATCAGAAGCTAGGGGAAAAGCTAATCATAAATTTTATGAAGGGTTTCCTCTATTACAATTTGACTAGAAAAACACAGGGATGGCTGGCACCACACACTTTGAAAATATGAACAAAAGACCTAAATATTCAGATAGATCAGCTTATTAAGTTACTGGCTATAAAATCACTTACTCTGCTGTTTAGATGTCCTTGAAACTATGGCACAGCAGCCAACATTTAGTTTGGTGATATTAAAGACATACAACCCAAAATTTATGATCTAAACTTACAAATATAATACTGTCTAAAGAAGAAGCACCAAATAATATTTAGTGAAAATCATTCCAATGTGCAAACATTTGTGTAGTCCTTGCTATGGTAAGGCACCATGCTAGGTATAGCAAGAATAGAAAAATGGTTCCCTATTAGCAAGGAGTTCTAAACAAATATCTATAATAAACGGTATAGCAAATAATGGTAGTATCCACAAACTGCAGTAAATCCACCACCAAATGGACATCTTTACCATGGCAGTATAATGGTGATGAGTTGAGAAAGCTGGAAACCAAATCCAGGTCAAGCCTTGTGAGGGTGCTAGGCCATGATCATTAACATGGTAAGCAGGAAGCTGTTAGGTACATAGAAAATATTACCCAGCTAGAAGATCAAAAGTATAAAAGATTCAATGGATGGACCAACACCAAAGGACATCTGGGGACACAAATTTGACTCTATGCATCTTTATATATAAAATAGTACACATGAAACTGGGGGTAAGTAATGAGAGTACAGATAGGGGGATCTGAATATGATTTATATTCATGATACATATTCAATTGTGTGTGTGTGTGTGAGAGAGAAAGAGAGAGAGAGAGAAACTCAGAAGTATGAAAGAGCACGTTTCTTTGGAAGTGTGGATGGGATTCAAGTAGAGCAACAGCAGATGAAGCTGAAGAACTGAGATTCAGATCATCAATGACCTTATATGCCTCCTACTGCACTTGAACTATCACTCTGTGGGTGATGTTGATAGCTAGGCAATGTGATTAGATCAGGAATGGCACCAATCTACAAAGTGGGGGACGGGGAGAGTTTCCTCAAGTTGGACTTACAGCCAGAGCAAAGAAACCATGCTAATGAGGTTTCAGAGTAAAGCACAGAAAATAGATTTTAAATCTTGATAAAATGTATAATGCAGAAGTCAAATGATCGCTTGCCTTTATTCCACAGACTGTGTTCCAGCACTATTAACTGGTTTAAATGAGCATTTTTGCCCCAGAAGTCAAAGTTGTGGTCAGTATAATACAACCTCAAATTGGTGGCACTATTATAAAAATAAAACTATTTCCAACTTTTTAAATGTATGGTTTGTTAGAGAAAATGTCCCTGTATGAACAAAGCTGAGAGTAGCAATACTGTTGATTCTAAGCAGTGCATTAACTGATTTGGTTAAAGAGCAGGAGTTCCAATTTCACTGACTTAAGAAACTGATTTGAAGCCTATTGTGTATGGGCTGCCTTCTAGGTGCCTGACATGGTGAGATCAGAGGCAAAATACAATCCTGATTTATTTTATTTTATTTATTTTTGGTTTATGTGCATGAGTGTATTGCTTACATGTACATAAGTACACCTGTGTCATACAATGTCTGCCAAAGTCAGAGGAGGGCATCAGATTCCCTTGGAATTGGAGTTATAGACAGTTGTTGGCCATGATGTGAATGCTGAGAATCAAACCCAGGTCCTCTGAAAGAGCAACCAGTGCTCCTAACTGCTGAGCCATCTCTCCAGCCCAAACTATCCCTGATTTTAAAGAAAAACAAATGGTAAATCATATTCAAAGTGTGTTGAAGTTAAAAACTTCTTAAATTTAAAATGATCCTGGTGATGTGACCTTTCAAACATGAACCAAGCAGTAACTGTCACAGAGAAGCTAAAATATTTTTTCATCTATTTTTTAATTTGAAGAGAAAACATGAAAGAAATGAATGGAAATTTATAATAATCTATGGGCATTCTAGAATTTAGGGGTTCCCAGCTTCAAACAGCTAAAAGGTTGGGCTTCCCTTATTTCCACAAAGCAACAACAGGAATAACAATGAAGGAAAATGTCTTAACTTGAAGTAAAAATATAACTGATAGGCTAGCAAGAAGTTTTTAAATTGAAACATAGGAATGCACCAAAAGCATCTTACTATGGCAAACCAGGTTATGCCTTCTTTTAGCAAGCAAACAAACCAACAAACCATGTAAACACAGCCAAATACAAATGGCTGGAGAGGTCACAGAGCCTAGAGAAAAACCTACTTTTCCCATATCACTAGACCAATGTAATTTCACACTGTATTCTAAATATGTATCCTCATATTTATAGACAAGTATACCCCTCAACATTCATCAAAGAAGCTTCTTTTTGCAAGAGATGGAGACTATTACAGAGCTATACAATTGATCAAACATAAAGAATAACTATCTGTGAGATGCTTAGCCCTAAGTAACACATCTTCAATGCATTCAACACATATTCAGACATCTATTATGTCTGAATAGGACATCTATGTCAAACCTCTGCCTCCCAAGGCTCAGGGATCAGAAAGAGTGAACAGAAAGATTGTAAGAGCCAGGGGGATTGGATGGCCACAAAGAAACAAGAGTTTTCCAGACAGCTGGTCAGTTACTCATATGAACTCACAGCATGCACAAGTTCTATATAAGCTCAACCCAGTACAGACATGGGGAAGTGGGTAAGAAATCCCAACCAAACCTAAGGCACTTCTGGCAATGGATGGCTGCTTGGAGGGGAAGAGACAATCTCTTGCACGGATGGAACGCTTGGTAGGTTAACCAGTTTCCAGTGGGTAGACTGAAGGACATCTGGGGACATAAATCAGACTCTAAAGCCTATATTATATATATGTATGTGTGTGTATGTATATAATAGAGTACATTAAACTGGATGGAGGGCTGTGAGGGGAGGTGTGGACAGGAGAAGAGATCTAAACACCAACAAATTATACTACATGAAAAATCACAAAATTTCAATAAATTTTTTTATTTTCCCGTTTAATTTTATTTTTATTGAGTTTTTGCATTTCATATAATATATCATAAAATTTAGACCCCCCCTTCCCATCCTCTATGCCCTCTCATCAGATTTCAGGTATTCTGTCATACATGTTAAGCCCTATCCAGTCAAGTATTTGTATTCAGATAGCCCTTGGTGCAAGTTCATCCACTGGAGTCTAGTCAGCCTATCTAGTCTCACACCCTTAAAGTAGATCTCTTCCCTCATCCCACAGTAATCATTTGCCAATAGTTCCTTGGCTAAGGTTGGGGCCTGCTGCCCATTTCCCCCACTCCATGCTGGGTTTTTGTCTGATTGAGTTGGCATGGGTCTTGTACATGCTATCACCATTGTTGCAAGTTCATGAAGCACCTTCTAGAAAGGCTATGTAGGCCCCTTCTTCGTGCTCTCATTGAAAGGGTCTTCTGGAAGAACATGGGAAGACTAAAACTGAAAACATTTAATTTCCTACCAAACTAAGATGGAGAATAAAGCAATGTTTACAAGTGGTTGTTGGGATGGGGTGCTGCAACCAGTCTACTTCTTGTCAAAAAAAAAAAAAGTTGAAATTTTAACTATTTGTGAATTTCCATATTATTTATTAAATCATCCATTAATCCATTCATTCTCTGAACATTTGAAGCTGAGGCTAGAGATGGCACCCATTTGGGGAAACCCACTGGGGGTGCAAACAGGCACTCTAGGACTCCCGTGCAGGTTGACTGAGAGGAAGAAGTGGCTAATTCAGCCAACAGGGCAAGAATTGTTTTTATAGAGGTTATAGCTTTTAAAGGGAATTTGAAGAATAATTGGTAGGTCATCAGGCCCAGAGGGAGAATTCATTCTAGGCAGAAGGAATACTACATTTTTTTGTGACAAGAAGTAGAAAGGACGGTGTGTTTAGAAATAACAAGCAATTATTTGGTAGCTTAATATTCAGTGTCTCTTCTCACAATTATCTAGGCCTAGAGAGTTAACTATATTTGAGTTCCACTGAAAAGGTATGCAGAATGAATATGAGCATGTGCCATATTTAGTCAGTGAGCATAATACTTTGAGAGGAAAGGAAGGTAAATGAACTTATATAGTTTCCATTTTCAGTATAAAATAGTGTAGGAGTGCCAATCTATGATCATATTAACCTACATGTGATTTTTAAAAACTCATCCATTGGGTCTGGAGAGATGGCTCAGCAGTCAAGAGCACTGACTGCCCTTGCAGAGAGGACCTAGGTTCGACTCCCAGCATCCACACAGCAGCTAACAATCATTCATAACTTAGTTCCAGGGAAATCCAATCTTTTGACATCTGCGGGCATTGCAGAACACAGATGCACTTAGACACATGCAGGCAATACAATCATACACATAAAATAAAAATAATAAATAAAATAATAATAAACTAAATAAAATTTTAAAATATTAATTTTTTAAATGATTCACCTAAAGACAATAAAACATTAACAGGTTAGGTTTCCCATCATTTCTCTATATGATCTATAGTTCCAATTCCTTTTTTCAAAGTCATTCACTGAGCAAACATATTATTTATATAACTGCAGTGGGGCCTCTACAACATGATCAAAGTGTATATTCCATAGTATCTGTTATGACACAGTGTCACAGTGAAATCAGACAGTAATTTTTAAAGGAAATAAAATCAGATGTCATCCTTTAAAATGTGGGTTTCAGTAATGACAGATCAGACAAAAGCTGCTCCTCCCTAGCAACACTTAACTGGCTGCCCAGCCACACCACACACAAGTAGGGAATTTCTACTGCACATGAGGTGCTGTGCCAAGACCTTTGGGGAGCAAAAATTCCTGATCCCAGATCATACAATCTTATAAAGATGACAAAACGCATGTGTGAAAAACAAAGAATGATCCCAAAATACAGTAATAACAAAGCATGTATCCTTACTATATACTAGCCCAAGCTAAGCCCTTACATTATTTCACTTCTATTCATAAATTCTCATTTCACAAATGAGGAGATGGGTTATATACTTAACTAGAACCAGGATTTAAATCTACGCAGTCTGATTCTGGGATCTCAGCTCTTATTTGTACCTGATGCAGAATGTTTTAGGTAAGGAAATATTTCTGCCAGTAGACAAGGGCCTTTACACCTAGGCCTTGATGGTGAGTGGTCTTCCATAGCCAGAAAACCCAGGAAGAACTACTGGAGTTGAGGAAACTAAGTCAAAGATACTGAGATGTGGCATGTCTGGAAACATGGCAAAGACTTACTTGGCTAGAGCATAGGAATGTACAATGTAAGGCAGGAAGATTACCTTGGCGAGATTCCAAGAGCCCTGACAGGGCAGAATCTGCACCCATCTTCTAGTTAGGGTTGTTACCGTGGTTAAGGAACTTGCACTCCAAGAAATATCTTGTCCCAAGTTCTCATCAGCTCACCCATTCTCAGCTCTTATTACTCTCAAGCAATGTCTGTCCAGCAGCACACTTTCTAAGTCAGTGGGAAGGGATCTAGCAGTTAACCTCTGTAAACTTTGTCCCTGTAAGAATAAAGCACACTCTACTGACTGACATTCTGATTCTGTTGAAGGAAATGTTGCTGTTTCAAGGCAGGATTTAAGAGGGAGGCAGCAGACTGGGCAGAGGTCAACAAAGGGAGTCTGAAAGGACAGTTCCTTTTCCTCCTGAAATAGGAGTGGAAAAACATATGAGAGATCATGAAACGGAACAAGCACATATATGGTTTTAGATGTCTGCTTTCTCTTCTGTAACCACTGCCCCAGTAGCTCAAGAATGCACGGGACATGGTATAGTAGTACACGCCTGTAATATCAGTACTCAGGAGGCAGCATCAGTGAGATTGCCCCCTGAGTCCAAAGCCAACCTGGTCTATCTAGTGAGTTTAAAGCCAGTCAGAGTTACACAGTGAGACCCTAGCTGACAGCTACACACACACACAGACACACACACACACACATACATACACACACATGCACACAGATGCACAATGAGAGAGAATTGTAATATTTAAATAATATACTATGCAAATAATCTCCAAATTCAATCTCACTCTAGTTCATACTTTGTTCTCAAACAAAAAAAATTTCATGTCTATCAATGGACAACTCTGTTTAGATATACTACCATCTCCCCCAATCAACATTTCTAGAACTAAATTCATAATTTTCACCTCCAAACCTGCCCCTAGTCTTGAGTTCCTTTTAAAAATTAATCTAATTTGGGTTGGAGAGATGGCTCAGTGTTTAGGAGCACTGTCCGCTCTTGCAAAAGACCTAAGTACGATTACCCCTGGATAGTGGCTAACAACCATCTATAACTCTAGTCCCAGGGGATCTGACGCCCTCTTCTGCCTCCACAGGCACTGCATGATATGGGTGCACTCACACACATGCAGGCAATACAGTCATACACATAAAATAAAAACAATAAATAAAATATCTGTTGCAACGCATGGTGGTGCACATCTTTAATCCTAGCACTCAGGAAGCAGAGGCAGGTGGATCTCTGTGAGTTCCAGGCCATCTGAGACTACAGAGAGACACACACACCCCCCAAAATTTAATGAACTATAGTTTTCTTAGTGACCAAACATCATCTTGTTATTTTATCTCATTTGTTTTGTCTGATTTTTTTTAAGTTTTTTGAGATAAGGTGTTATGTAGACCAGGCTAGCCTCAAACTTGCTATGTAGCAGAGGATAGTCTTAATCTCTGATTCTCCTGTGTCCAGCTTAGAGGTGCATACCAGCATGCCCAGCATCGAGCATGATCTTTGACTTTTATTAGGTGTCCTTGATACTACTCATCTCTAGACACATACTTCCTTCTAATAACTATTGCAACATTCATGCCCCTGAGCTACCAGTAAATGTTGATGATGATGTAACAGTACAAACTTAACAGTTTACAAAGTACTTGCATGTGCACTACAGCATTTATACTTACAGCAATCTACTGATACAACTAGGAAAAAAACAGTTCACATCTATTGTCAGATACAAAAGCCACAATGGATCAGGAAAGTTAACTGATGTATTCAAGATCACAAGCCCTACTTCCCATGCTGCTCCCCTCTATCGCATCCATTTTTTTAACACAAATAAGCAAAAGTCTCCAAGCTCTCATTACATCTACCTTGTGTCTTCCTAGACTTTCTAGTCATCACATTAAGTCTGTAGAACAAATGTTCAGGAACTGACAATACAAAATAAGTAAACAGATGTCTAAAATAAACTGATATGGTCCCAACCTAAATTCCTAGTCTCTTAATGAAAAAATCCTTGCTGTAGATAATTTGAAACCACTTTCTGTTGGAATGACCCATCTTCCACTCTACACCTTTGCTTAAGCTATTGTTTAAGAACCTGCCTCTCTCCTATCTTTTAGCCTAGTCATTCACTGTCCTATGTATACTGTAGTCCAAGCATCCTTTCCCACATGAGTCTCTTCTAGCATATATGCAGAATGATTTTTAAAATATCTTTAATATGCCAGGCATGGTAGCACACACCTTTAATATCAGAACTTGGGAAGCAAAGGCAGGTGGATCTCTGGGAGGTTTGTGGCCAGCCTGGTCTAGTCAGCTGGGGCTACAGGGAGACCCTGTCTCAAAAATAACAACAACAAAAAAATTCTTTGATGTGACTGCAGGTGCCATGAAAATAGAAAGGAACCATGGGAGCAAAGGAAAAGAAAGACAGGTATCAGCAAGGGGAAGATGAGGAAAATGGAGGACACCTCACCTAGGGAAGGAATAGAAGGGGCTATACAAGGGGAAAGAGAAAAGACTTAAATAACTTTTAGGTGGTGTGGAAAAAAACCAGAAGGAGATATATTCATTCAAAAGCCTGCTGAAAAAATACATTGTGTGTGTGTGTGTGTGTCTGTGTGTGTATGTGTGTGTGTGCTTGTGTATAGCTGAAGGTTATATAACAAAAAACACAGTGCCAGGCAGGAGAAACCTTCAAGTTGTTGGTCAGGGTACTCCAAGAGACTCTCAAAATAACACAAGTTTATTGCCACAACCCTTGACTGCCTTGAACGTAAGACTCAGAACTTGAAGGTAAAACCTGTTGCTGAAGAAAAGACATACTTTGGGTTTAGAACAATCCAGCTGGAACTGACCTGAAAGCCTCCTCCTTAAAGACTAGCTCCCATAGTATCAGAATATATAATGCAAACTGCCAAGGGAGAAAACCAATCAATGATCCCATCCAGCTGTAAAGTCTATGAACCACAACAATGACCAACCTAGTAAATAATCTCTACTAGTATAGCAATAGCACTCTTTATCTTGGGGGTAATCAACAGCTGTCTAACTGAACTTAAGGACCACTCAATGGGAGGGAAATCATGTGTGGTACTGTAAACACAGTCAAACACACATGGCTGGAGAGGTCCTAGATCCTAGGGAAAAAAGCTACTTTTGCCACATTCCTCAACCAACGTAATTCTCTCATCACTCATTAAAGAAGTTTTCTTCTTGCAACAGATGGAGACTATTACAAACTTCCACAACTGGTCAAATACAGAGAATAAGTGTCTGTGACGTGCCCAGCCCTGAGTGACACATCTAATGTATTAAAAGTATCTATGGAGTGCCTTATGTATGACAGGGGTGCACTTATATACATGCAGGTAAAACAGTACACATAAAATAAATCAAAATTTAAAATAGAAGGCACACTCATTTTAGTCACAATTCAAAATTCCATGAATAACAAATTACAGAAGTAGTGAATAGTCAATCTACAGCTTTTTTAATTCTTTTGTTTAGGGTGTATACTACTGAGGACTGAACCCAGAGCCTTGAGCATTCTAGGCAAACACTCTAGTCCTGAGCTCTATCCTAGTCCACGGTGATGTTCTATTCAAAGTCAAAGAAAAAAATCCCAAACTACCAGTTTTGTCCATAAATACCAGATGACACATAATTGGTGAAGAGTATATGTTGACATTTTATAGCCCAATTGAGCTACCAACAGATTGCCACCACAGTAAAGCTCTCTTTCTTTGGAAAATCTGACTCAAAACAGCAAAAATGGTATTATCTAGTTTAGGTAAATATTAGAATTCATCACAGTGAGTTTCTAAGTGATGGCATTACTCTTTATAGTGGAGTAGCTTCATAAAGGTAGATGAAAACAGAAGGAAACTGGGCATGAAAACAGTAGAAAAGCAGATGAGCCTGAAAGAGATGATGCGATATTTTTCAAGAATAGAACAGAAGGGCTTGGAGCTGGATCTACAACACTGACAAGCCAGGCAGGGTCTCTGGTCTTCTACTACTCATTGCACAGCCTGAAGTAATTTGCCCTCTAATTTGGAAGTGAAATGCCTTGCACGCCTATTTACATAGTTTTAACATTAGACTTAACATATTCAAAATGGCTGAGCCTCACCCCTAAAACTCCCATCATAGATAAAGGATATAGTCAATAGGATTCACAGACTGGTGGACATGATATTAAATCACTCTGAAATGTTCAGAGAGCATCAAGCCACAACTCAACATTGGATAGGAAGACAGTAAGCTGTAGCATATTTTAAAACATGCTCCATAAAAAAAAGACCAAAACAAAAAGGAATTAAAGAAGTAAATTAGAGGTTGGAAAGAGGCTTCAGTGGGTAAAAACACATGCTATAAAAACCTGATGACTTGAGTTCAATATCTGGATCCCATGGAAATAGAGAACTGACTCCTGAAAGTTGTCCTCTGGCCTCCATATGTGAACTACATACACACACACACACACACACACACACACACACACACACACACACACACACACACACTTTTCAAGAAAAGGAAATTAGAGCTAGGGGAATATCTGGCATGTGTGAGGCAGCCCTGGGTTCAATTCTCCAACACTGTACACAGATGAAAAAAATAATTAAACTAAATCATGGGGTTTTTTAAAGTAAATTAATAAAATAATTGAAACTAGGAGTAAGAAAATGTAAAAAATGAGATTTAGCATTTCCTGTATTAATATAGCTAGCTATCTTTTAAATCTTTTTATTTATTCTCTAAAAGTTTCATACATATGTACAACATACTCCTCCCTCCCACCTCCACTCCCCAGCATATCTCTCTCCAAACTTTATGTCCTTCAACATTTATTGGTTTATTATTTATTTTAACCCACTAAGTCCAACTGGTTCAGCACATACATATAACGGGCATGGAGTCATCTACTGGGGCATGAGGAACCTACCAGTGACCACACTCCTGAAGAAAATTGACTCTCCCTCCCCAGCAGCCTCCAACTGCCAACAGCTCCTCAGTTGAGGGTGAGGCCTCAGGAGCCCCTTGATGAACTCACAGAAGCTGTGGTTAACTACACAAAGCCTGCACAAGACCAAATCAACAAGGTAGTTATCGTAAGAACAAAATTACAAGTTTGAGATCTTGGTTTCTGTTCTAACTAGGAGCCCAATTCTAGATGTGTTAACATTTTAAATTGCTGTCTTAATAAAGATGTTCTAAATATTCCATTTATAAATCGTCAACGCTAGAAATATCCAGGAAGGCATTATCAGTATTATTATAAAAGGTAAAATTCCAGTTACAGAATTTAAACACCTGTAAAGATAAGTCAAATTCAGGTTAAGGCATAAAGAATAAAACTGAAAGGATTTTCTCTTTAAAAGATGCAAGGGGAAAGTGATAAAAACTGAAGTTTGGGGAATTCACAAAGAGTAATAGGTCAAACAGAAGTAATTTTCAAAATCTGATAGATTCTTTTCTTTTCCGAAGAACCCTCAGAACTAAAATATAACTTTTATTCATAGAAAAAAAAGTTCTACGATTTCTCGTCACATGGTTGGTCCCTGTCCTGGGGGATTCCCTGTTGCACAGGTGGTTCCTGCACCCACGGACACCAAAATGGAGGCAGCGAGAATTAGAAGTGGCCTAACAAGCTTAGAGTGTCCCAGATGCAAGACAGAGAAAACATCAAATTTTTTTCCTGCTTGGTAGTATTTTTGCAAATAAATGTCAATTACTGCTAAATTTCTTTTTAAATGAGGCATAGCTTAGTAAGGCTGCAAATATCAGCAAATTATCAAAAGTAGAGCTGTTGTTTCTCTGTTATAAATTATAAGCTACCTAACAAAGCAAGCATCGACTTTGGTTTCAGATCTCACTAAAAACCTCACAAAGTCAGGGCAGGCAGCCTGTCACTGGCTGTGTCTGGTCACAGTCTATGCAGTATCATGATAGTCACACACTACATAAAACACTACTGCAAAGACCTCAGCACTTTCTCTGAACCCGCTTAATGGCAACAACCACAGAATTAAAGCTTTCCCTTTCCATTAGAAGTGCTGGAAAGAAGACTGTCTTACTGCCTCTCCTTGCTTGAGCAAAAGTAAAACTGAAAAGCTATTTCCCCAGATGCCAAAGGAAGTCATAAACATTGAAGTATGACAATTACTAAGTTTTTAGGTTACCATACAAAGTAGTATGTTTCATGGTGGCACATTCACACACGCATCATTATACTTCATTTCCACCCCCCACTGTCCACCCTTCCTCCTCCAGCTGGTTTCCTTTCCTCCCTAGGTAGTTCCCCTTACGTTTTCCTGCTATATGTACTCCATTACACTCTCCATTCCCCCACAGCCCTAAGCTTTATTCCTCTCCCTTTATGACCCCTTCTCTAGTTTTATGATCTGCGCCTGTGTGCACACGTAATTTTGAATCTATCTCCACATAGGAGAGAAAACATGCTATATTTGTTTTTCTCAGTCTGGCTTATTTTGCTTAACAAAAATGATCTCTAGTTCCAGGCATGTTTTCAGTTTTCTTTCTGATGCATAAAATTCTACTATGTTTATGTACCACATTTTTTTTACCCATTCATCTGTTGATGGACTCTTGGCTGGCTTGGTTTCTGGGTTCCTATAAATAGTACAGCTATAACCATGGATATTCAAGTATCTCTGTGGTATATGCCTTATTTATCTGATGCTCACCAAAAAATAGCCCCTTCCAATGAAAATAAAATGTTAGTTTTTAATTATTTTCAGTTTCACCCAGATCATAATCTTGTGAAGACACGCCTAGCAATAGTATTATCTAGCAAATATTAGCTAAATTGAGCATGCTGGGTCATTTTCTCTATGAACATTTGATGAAATTAAGTAGCTGTAAAGAAATGAACAGTCTAAACGAAAGAAACAAAAACATCTGAAAAATTAGCATTTTTTACCCTTTATCAAAGTTCTTCCTATTCCTTCCTTTGTGCTCTCTAGACAGCAGGACAGAGGCATCTTTCTCACTTTTTGTACTTTGACAGTCAGAATAAAAGGAATGATGTCTATGTACTCGTAGGTACTGCGCCTCCAACAGGGCTCTCTTTCTGACTCTAATAATACTTCCCAATTTCCTGGTTGTCGTGTGCACCTAGTACATGTCTCATCTGGACAATTTCATACTGAAAATATTCTTTTTTGGACCATTTTAAGGAGGACCCTTGACTATCTGAGTAGAGAATGGAGTCTGTATGCTCAAGTCAACTGCCTCCCTACTTTCAGTTGACAATGGAGGCCACAATTATCATGCCAAATATAAATAACAATATAATTCTTATTTTCTAAACTTGATGAGTTAATTATTTTTGGTAAATAAAGATAGAGAAGAGATGGAGGAACAGAGGAAAGAAAGAAATCTACTAAACATCTGGAAGGAAAATATAGAAGTATAGAAAACAGCCCAAGAGCAAGCAGAATAACTCGGGTGGGCAGTGGTAGCAAGGGGTTAAGAACCAAAATGTGAAATGAATTAAATTGTCCAACAGTCAGTGAAGTCAGTTAGTTGCTCTTGAAATAATAGTTGCTCTTGAAATAAATACTTGCTACTATAAAATAAAATGATCAATATGTGAAAAATAAGTACTTAGTTATCAGTACTACTAGCAGATAATGTTTATACTTACTAGAAATAGACTGAGTGAGGCAGAGGTATGAAAGAGAAATTCTAAGTATAAAAAAGAATGCTGTGAATTAAGGAAATAGAGAAGGAGCAGAACGTCCTGTTTTTCAAAGGGAAAGAAGAGGAAGAGTAAAGAGGGGAAAGAGGATGAGGGAGAGGCGGAGGGGAAGAAGAAAACTGAGAGAAAAAACAGTTCCAGAGACACACAACAGTTTTTTTGTAATGAATAGAGTATTGCATAGCAAATGAATGGACGATTATGTTAACTCAGTAGGGCAGGCCATGGTTACTGTATAGCCTACAAACATCTTTGGTCCAGGAAAAGTAATCCTAAAGATAATTTTAAGGACACTACTTCTATCTCAATTTTAGACAAATACCATGAATTTCTGTACTTTATGACTATCACATTTCTAGTTTAGATCACTGATAAAGTTCCAGTTATTTAAGAAGACAGAACAGAGAAGTACAAAATTTGTTTCTTTAATTTTCTCAAATGTGTTATTTTTTAAATTTTGTATAATGTTTCTAATTTTGAAATGACAATTTACAATCAACCAAAGTCAAGAATAAGTACTGCTTTAAGATCAAAAGGTAAGCTAATACAGAGAGCAAGTATTTGTTCACAATTTAAACCAAAGTATGACCTACTTTTAAGACTTTTTAGCCTAGAGGAAAAATCCTTAGATCTAAATGTCAGCATGTTCTTTTTAAATTATCATTGTGATTATTTTTAACTCCATCATTCTCTCAATGAAAAAAAAACCCACACAATATAGTCTATTTATCAGGACTAGTGAATACCACATCAGAAAGAGTAAGACTTATCCATAGAGGACTTACCAAGAAAAGTACAGTGACAGCAATCATCAGGAATGTTCACTCTACATTCTAAATGATATTAGAAATAAAAACATATTTTCATTTTAGAGACCTTTTATTTCCTTTATTATGTTTATTCCTGAGTATTTTATTATTTTTGTATGGCCTTTGTGAATGAAATTGTTTCCCTCCTATCCTTTTCTGTGTGTTTGTAACTGGTGTACAGGAAGGTTACTGATTTTGTACCCTGCCACATTGCTGAAAGACTTTATCAACTCTATAAGTTCTTTTGGTAGAGTCTTGGGGTCTCATGTATACAATCATATCACCTGCAAAGGGGGATTTGTTCATTTCCTCTTTTCCTATTTGTATCTCTGATTTCCTTCTCTTACCTTACTGCTCTAAGGCCCCAAGCATTATATTGAACAGGAATGGAGAAAGTGGTCATCTTCGTTTTGCTCCTGATCTTAGTGGGAATACTTGGGAGTTTTTCTCCATTTAGCATGATGTTGGCTGTATGCTTGCCGTATTCAGTCTTTATTATGTTGAAGTAAGCACCCTCCAGCCCTATTCTCTTTGTGACTTTTATCATGAAGGGATGTTGAACTTGGGGTATCATAAATTGAACTCAAAAAATTACTGATACCAAAAAAAAAAAAATCTCAGATCTATTTGGCTTGTTCAAAGACATTGGCTTCGATCAGTATACCAAGGTTTTCTTTGAGTCCTTGTGAACTCTTACACTTGCTAATAATTATTTTATGTTTCTGAAGCATATACTTAAAGAGGGGTATGGCACCACACTACAATCACTCAGCTATCCCCATCCCCATTCCCATGCATGCACATTCATATGCAAAAGAAAAATGAAAAAAATGAGATTGAAGGACCACAGAGGAAAAGGAGCAATACAGGTTTGGAAGGAGAAACCCCCAGGCCAAAAACGTTTGCCTATATTTCAGTCAAATTCGAGGCAAAAGGATAACAGGCATAAACATAAACCCCAAGAATTAGTAATTTATTTGTTTACTTATTCAATCAAGTTGGATATGGAGTTGACGATTTTATAACAACATAGTTGAACTTTTCCCCTCTCACTCCACCTTGGATGGGCAAAGCTCCTCTGGCTGAAAAGCACCCTAGATCTCCAGTTACTCTTGTAAGTCATTCATCCCACTCTCTTTATATGCACATACCAAGTGTTGTGTCACCTTGTCTCTGATAACCTACATGTGTCTTCAGATCCACTCTGGTCTTTATTCTCTACACACTTGGTTGGCTTCTGATCATTTTCTCTTGCTTAAAGTTTCCCTGTCAACACTCGCCCCTCACCTCCAATGTTACCAAATGGGGGAGGACAAATCACAGTGTGTGGTAAATAGAAATTTCTTTTTCTCAAATATATGTAATCTGTCCACTGTTTTATGACATACAAAGTAGAAAAACTAAAGCTTAACAGAATCTTCTTCGATAACTGGATATTTTCCTGTAGGATAAAATGGAAGCACCTGGTCTGTCAATGAGAAAACTACATAGTAACTATCTACCAACCACTAACAAACTTGAATGTAATACACATGCACAGACATAGCCCTGTATAAAACATTTCTGAACTTACACCAGGGCTATACCCCACTAAAATTATCATGAGTTAAAGATAACTTAATCCAAAAATCCAGTCAATACACCTCACAAGATGACTGGAAGTTGAGATGGCTGCTGCCTAGAATCAAGGGGGAGCACCATGCTTCAGAATATCTATTGCCAGCCCAGGAAAAGACCAAACCCCTAGACTCGAACCACAGTTTCTACTAAATGCATACTATACTCACATGATGGCAATTCAACAGAATTCTAAGTTGAACCACTATAAGTCAAGGACTATCTGCATGATTTCTAAGAAGGTGGGTATAAGAATACAAGAAACATATTTGTGGTTTATATTTTATCTAACAAAACTATTCTTAATTTATCAATCCAAAAACATGCATTTTGCTGTAACTTAAACTAGAATGTCACTGAAATATCTAAAATAGTTTTTCTTCCTTGAGACACACATTTTATGTGTGGGAAAACATTCCAGTCCCATCCAAGTATCTTTAGTATCTCCATATGTTTTAACTCAGCATTTGGAAAGCATGTTCTGCTACTAAATGGTTTATAGGCAACCCCTCCTAGGTTTAAAAATAAAAATACAAAATGTCATCTGGCTACTAGATCTACTCAATGACAATTTAATTTAAGTTATGGCCACTTAAACTTAGCAAAATGTTTTAATTTTATGCCATTTCTATAATCTTGATTCATTATCTCAGTAATAAAATATAACACATAAATAAAGTACAGGATGAATTATTGTCTTCAGTGTATATGGACCTGTCACTATATTTCCCTTAAGAGAAGTACATATAAAATTTAGAAGTGCTTTAATTTAAGTGGTATCACTTGAAAATACAGCTAACGGGGAAAGTCTCTGGTAGTCCATCTTTGTCTGAGTACTTGAGTCCGGACCCCTCTCTTCTTCAATCTTCACTCTGATGACTCCATTAAGAGTGATTACCTCCTCACTGTGTTCCTTCCCTGTCCACTTTCCTGGTTCTGTTCACTTTCACCCATCTTTGCTGGTTTTCTGTGGGCCTACAAATAAGGAATGGGATTTTTCTATATAACCCAAACACTCTTATCAGGCAAGTATGCCTTTGATAATATGTTTCATCTTTGAACAACCTCCAGAAGGCAGTTCTCAAGTCTCTCCCTTGTTGCCAGTGCTACAGTTGAGCAGAAGAATGAGACTCCACTCCCTAGGGGATCCAACTTCCTGGGCGAAATCCTGATTTACCTACTATTACTGGGTCCCCTGGGTAATTTATTACCACTTTAACCATAAAAATACTAACCCCATGGAGCTGCACAATAAGCAAGTATATTGAAAGCATTTATAATGATTCCTGCTACACAGTAGATGGGAGTGTTAACCACTATAATAATTATTACTCTTACAAGTACTACCATTACTGCTACCATTATTAATTTTTAGTTTGGCAGTGCTAGAAGGTAACAGATTCTCCAGTCAAGCTCTGTATGTCATGTTAAAACAAAGCCAACTAAATCTTTGGTAAATTGTCTTGCTGTAGTTCGTTAAAAATTTTTTTTGAGATAGGGTTTCCCTGCAGCCCCAGCTGGCCTGGACCTCACTATGTAGATCAGGCTGGCCTTAGTCTCACAGAGATCCACCTGCCTCTGCCTCCTGAGTGCTAGGATTAAAGGTGTGTGTCACCATACCTGGCTCATAGTTCATAACATAGTAACAAGACTATGACCATGTGTTAAATAAATGAATGTATAATTATTGACATCCAGCTAGTACCAGGCTCTGTCCTGTGCTGTTTCACTTAGTCTGTCTTACCTGATCTTTGTTATCAGGTGGAAAAATCCCATTTTTTAATCATGTCAGAGCTACCTTTGGAGAGCATAACAAAGAACACAATAGATGAGCCTACATCAAGTTAGTTGGCAATGTTCATAATAACAGCTATTTATTTATTAAGTATTTCTATAAAAGTCTATAAGTTCCAGACAATTGAAACCGGTAAACTTTATCAATATAATCCACTTGTCCATCAACTATTACTAGTTTGATTTTAAGTGTTAATTACAGATAAACTGTTCTTTACAACAAAGATTTCTACTATTTGTGTCTTTTCTTTAAAACATCTAGTTTACTCTTTGGTAAATACTGGATTTCTACATCAAAAAATAACAATAAAAATAGTAATCACTATACCTAGTGAAACATATTCTCTGACTTCCAAGGATTCAATTACACAAGACTCTTGGGGCACTAGGCAACCTTTTTAATAACACAGTGAAAAAGAGGAAGAATTAAGTTACACCAAGATATAGTTCAATTAAAAAAAAATAATACCACTAAGTACCATTAAGTGAATCTCATGATGAAAAACTTGTTTTAAAAGTCTTCTTTCATTTTTCTGAATCTTGATTTGATGCTTGCTGATTTGTCTTTTTGCTTGGCTGGAGGGAGGTTGAGACAGAGTCTGGTGTGACCCAGGCTGGTTCTGACCTCACTATATAGCTAAGGTTGTCCTTAAACCCCTGATCCTCCTGCCTCCATCTCCAGAGTGCTAGAATTACAGGTGTGCGCCACCATGCCCAACTACTGGTCTCTCTAATACTCCATGCATTTGTTAATACCTTTTTATTAGCATATATTAATTGCAGAAAATAACAAAAATCATTGTGATACTTTCATACACACATATAATGTGCTAATTATCTTTTTTTTTTTTAGAAAAATCTCTGATTCAGAGCTCTGACTGACAACAGTACCCAGCTGGTATTTGTAATTGTTTTTAGTGCATTTTAAAACAGTGCTATCATCTATTTTCTATTTGTGACAGTGTTACAATATTTACCTGAGAAATAAGGGGAGACGAATGACTACTTGATGGCTATGGTTGTTTTATACTTAGATAAAACAGTTTTTGAAACTAGATTGAGTTGACAGTTGTACAACACTGTGAATACCACAGTGATAAATGCCAAATACCAACTGAATTGTGCACTGTAAATGTTCATTATCTTAAGTGAATGTCACTGCTATTTTTGAAAGTATTTAGATTTTTAGCAATAAAGCCATCCTTACTAACGATGATGTAAACAAGGTAGTGTATAGTTGTAGTAATAATTATAAAAACAACACACAAATGAACTTTAGGACACAGATTTCCTTAGAGAAACTGAGCTGGAACAATAGGGGATACTGCTGAGGGGAAACTGTAGATAGCTGAAGACTAAGAACTTGCAGGCTAAATTGGGGGATTTGTCAGTACCAGCTACCTAATACATCCTCACTACAGTGATTTCTCGTGCTATGTCAGAAGTCTTCAAGGACTTGAGCAAAAATTCCAGGGCATATAAGTCATCTTTTACATTGATCTGTCTCTTGTTCCAAATGATGTCTATGCTCCTCAGCAGTCAAGGGCCTTGTTATATTCACCATGGCCTCTGTTTCCTTCAGTGCTTAAACCATTTCTTATGTCTGGTCTTTCAGTCTAACCTCCCTTTCTATGTTTATTCCATTATAGTTTGAAAGGATTAATATGAGCCTTACCTACTTCACAAGATTGCTAGGAAAATCTTATACTTACCTGGGGCACGCTTCAGAATTATTACTCAAACTCTGGTAGGTCATAAAATCAATTTGATATGGTATAATCAGCACTTAAAGAAATAGAATGGAGTGGAATGTAAATATTAGAATACACTACACATTGCAAGATTAGAAATGTGTGGTAAACACCTTTTTCAAAGAATGTTTGTATTTGTTTTCTTGGTGCTGGGAATTGAACCCAGGAACTTGAGGATGCGAAGCACATACTCTAACACTGAGCTACACCTTGGCTCCAACTTTTTCGACTTGAAATACCAATGTTTATACAAAGATATGTCTGTATTTGATCTAATATAAAATGTAATTTTCAGTGGCTAAAAGTATACAGCTGCATATGTCATGGCTTTCTCTCTGCTGTACCTTCACATGACACAGCTGAGAACTGTTTGCAGAATAAGTCTTCCTGTGCTCAGTCCTTAACCATTGCCCTCTGAGCATCGGGGCAGCACCCCTGTTCCCCACCCACAGTAAATTTGGCTGAGTGAGAAGAGTACCTTCGGTAGTTATCTACACAGAAACCTGGACGGTGAATTTAAAAATAGATCTGAATTAGAATTTGACCCTTCCTTACTTGTAAGACAGAAAGGAAAACCACAAAAACTCTGATAAAGAACAAAACTGGCAAATATTTAAGATAGTTCGAAGTGTTGAGGTTTAACAAAGTTTTGTAATGTCCTTTAATTTGATTCTAACAGACAAAAATAAAAGTTTCTGAGAAGTTTCAAGGAATGTGCTCAATTACTAGGTCTTGGGTAATTAGCAGGAGGAAAAGAAAACAAAACAGAGAGAACTCTCTGGAGCACTAAGCGTTTTAGAGCTGACTTATCACTGGTTGCATCACCCCTCCAGTTGCAATGAATCAAAGATTAGGTCAGAAAGAATGCACGCAGACCAGAGAACTGTTCCACATTTTTGGCTCAGTCTTTGCTTTCTGTATATAAAAGCCCTACTAGTGGCTCTATTAAATGAACATTTAACATTTACTATTTTGTTTATAATGCTTAAAACAGTAATGTTTGGCCTTGTCAGCTCACAAAATAAATCATAGCTGTCCTGAAGCTGAGAAACACAGCTCGGGAAATATCTCTACTAGAGAGAGGCATCCCTTATATAGGCTTTCTAGAGACTCTACCCGTCTGCAGAGAGTCTGACCATGTTAGACAACGCTAATAGCTCTATCTAGACAACTACAAAGGGCTTTACTCATGTTTTATTAAATTCCAAAAGGTTTTGATTTTTAAGTATTGGAGAATTACTCCATATTGCCAACTGATATAAGAATAAAATTATTAAATAAAAATAGATTGACTGTTCAAAATTAGCTAACATAACACAAAATCAAAACAAGCTTCCTCCATTTCCTGCAATCCAAATTCTCCTATGAGTCTACTTCCTATTAGAACATTAGGTAATATGACAGGGGAAGATAAAATATGATTTATATAATCATTTTCCAAATTAAGTCCTCTTTTATGTCAATGTACAATTCTCAAAAAATAAAAAAACAAAAAGGCATAATTTATGTCTGGGCATGATGGTGCATGCTAAGTGATCCAGCACTCAGGAGGCAATGTCAAGAGGACTACAAGTTTCTGACCAGCCTGGGCAATAAAGTCAGTCTGAGTAATACAGTTAGTTCCAGGCCAGCCTGGGTTGTATAGTTAGTTCCAGCAACCTGCATTATATTGTTAGTTCTAGGAAACCCTGGGTTATATGTTAGTTCTAGGCCAGTTTGGGATACATGAGACCCTATCTCAAACAGTAACAGCAAAAATACAGTTTAAAATACTGTAAAACAACAACTCTTACTTGGAATACCCATTTGTCAACTGTAACTTCAAAAATTCTTCAAGATCCACCATTTACCACTACCATCTTCATCCAGGAAACTGCCTAGGTATCTGGAATACTCCCCAGTTTCTCCCAGCTCTTTCCTCTCATTCTCTCTTCTCCCCTCCCATTCTCTTCATGGATAATGGTCAGAATAATTCTTCTAAAAAAGTAACTTGGGTCATGTCATTCTTCTCAAATCCATCCATGGCTTCCCATAACCTTTGGAAGAGTACCTCCTTTATGTACTCCTCAAGGTCCTAATCTGATGTGATACCTTCCCACTCCATCCTTTACCTACCTTCGTCCTTATTCACCCTTCCCTTGGGAAGGAAGCTAGTCTATCAGTCTGATTTGTAAATATGGGAAGAATAGCTGAAAGTTCTTGGCTCAGTCCTTTCCTTTCCTTGTTGGACACAGCTGCCAGGAGGGAGTGAGTCTCTGCTCCTCCACACCCTGTCCTCGTGCAGCTGCCCTGGCAGCAGAGGTCCCTGTTGACTCTTGTCCCATTGCAGGAGTTAGTCATCAGGCATTTCTGGCTTTTCTCTCCTCTATTTGTAATAAGGGTATATTTTAGCCTTCATCATGCATGAATAATTAGTCTTATTTTCCAATCTCATTAGAACCTAGACAGGGAAGAAGACTGCCAATTATACAAGAACCCTGCACCCCTACCTAGTATGTGAGTATTCAGAACGATCTAGAAACGATCCTCTCTTCATGGTGTGCTGAGAGGTGTATTTTATTGATAAACGTTTCTATTTTAAATCAATGTTTGTTTAAAAAATGGGCTATTTTCATAATTAGAAAACAATAGCCAAAATTAACTTTCTTTGATGGTCACTAAATAGGGCAAAGCTGGAGACCAGGTCTCCAGAGGAAATTGTGAGCTAAGCTTTGGATATGTAGTCTAAAGAAACTGAAAACATGATGATCGAATGGCTGTCTCTAATTATGATTTCATATAATGTGATTTTTTTAAATTACCTTTTCTGGTCAGGTGTAGTAGTTCACACTTGTAATAATAACACTCAGGAGGCTGAGGCAAGAGGCTCAGGAGTTCAAAGTCAGCATGAGCTACATAATAAGATATTTCATTTTGAGCCAAATGTGGTAGCACAAACCTGTGCTCCCATCACTCAGGAGGAAGAGGCAGGAGGAACAGCATGAGTTCAAGGCTACCTCAGACTACACAGGTCAGGGTTAGCCTGGGCAGGATCCCGTGTCAAATCCAAAGAGAAAACAGGTATTTCATTTTGGTCATACATTTTTACCTTATTTCAAGCCAGTAAATAATGACAAAACAGAATTACATCTTTTTTTCTTTTTTGATCTTTTTAAGACAGGGTCTCCCTATAGCCCTAGTTGCTCTGGAACTCACCCAAGTGCCTGGCCAGAATCACATCATTGAATCAATTATTTTCAGTACATTTTTAGAGCTGTGCAACCTTCATTCTAATCTAGTTTTAGTAGGTTTCCATCAGGACCATTGGTTCTGAGCCACGAAGCAGTAGAGCACAGTGATTTAAAGACTACAAACTCTAGGGTCAGAGTTCCTGGTTCTACAACTTACTAACTCTATGACCTCGGCAAATGGTTAAATCTTTCACTTCTGTACTTTTCATTTCTTCATTTAAAATATGACTAATGGTAATATGTCAGACTATTGTCTTACAAGGGTTAAATGGATTGATGTGTATTTAAAAACACTTGGAGCATTTCCTGGCACAAGTAAGTGTTCAATAAATATTATCTATTATTAATGCCATATGCTCTAAAAGACAGCAAGCTGAAACTACTATTAGGGTAAACAAGCATCACCAATCACTAAAGATTAAATCAAACAACTTTTAACCACTCACTTGATAATAATGAAGTTTAATTAAAATTTTAATCGATTATATATAAATTCCATGATGCCTCAATAGTTTTCTTTCACTCATTCAGTTACTCACCAAATATTGCTATGTTATTGTCTTCTTAGGCATAGAAAACAACAACAGCAAAGACACAAAGTTCCTGACTTTATGAAGCTTAGGGGGAGATGAAATGAATAGGCAATTAAAACAAAAAATAGATAAATAGGAGCCAGTGAGATGACTCACCAAGTACAGGAACTTGCCACCCAGTTTGCAGACCTGAATTTGATCCCCAGAACCCACATGGTAGAAGGAAAGAACCTACTCCTGTAGGCTGTCCTCTGACTTCTACACATGCACCATGGCACACATGTGTACATATACATAAACATACACATACAGACACTAAATAAAAATGTAAAATATACATATAAATAGATAAATGTATTATTCAAGCAGTTACCCAGTAATAACTGCAATGAAGAAACACAACCGGGCACACGGATGGAGACACAAGAACAGGAGAGTGCAGGCAGCACTCTAGCAAGAGTTTGACTGGAAGCATTCTTCTCAACCTATACTCTATTACTACTCTGGACTGTGGTTCTTTGAAATGGCATTTCCAGAGCCAGGATAAACCAACATATCCAGGGCAAAAACCAAGGCCTACAGGCAACAGGGTAACATGCAAAGGTTCCACCATGGGACAAGGCTTAACAAACAGACACCAGCTAGCTTGGAGCTTTCTTAGCTTGAAGAAGAAAGGCAGAAGAGCTAACACAGACAGCAAGCAGATCACTTCATTGTTTCACTATTTGAATCATCCCTTCTCTATCCAAGAGCTTGAGCCAGTTTTAAGTCACTAACTAGAAATACCTGCAATCTGGAGAAATTCACCATTGCCAGGTGCCAAACCGTGGCAAAGGTGAGACTTTAAAATGGAAGAATTTTTTATGTAAACTCACAAGTTTGATTGTTTTCAGTGTTTACACGTAGATATCTAGTCTTCTGGTCTACAACAGAGCATCTGGCCAAGAGCATTTAGGAAGGCACATTTGATGTGGGGTTCTTGGATAGAATGAAGACTGAGTGGTCAGTACATGAAAAGGCACCAGGGCAGCAAATGACATGATAAGGGAAAGAGTATAATAAGCCTGATAAGACTATCTTCCTATGGAAGAAGTGGTGGATGACATGTAAAAGCTGGGCAGACAAGCTGAAGTGTTGCAGACATCAGTCTAAGAAAAGAGGGTTTCATCAGGACACAGTAATAAGCACTAAGCAGTGAGTACTGCACCTTACCTGAGTCAAACTGGGGGCAGGTGTATCAAGAGGACTGGCAGAGAAGGTGAGGATCATCTAACCCAGCAGGAGGGGAAACTGAGGGAGAAGCACTAAAATAGAATTGGTAACTGTCACTGACTGAATGAGGCAGAATATATTCTTAAGTTCCATTAGGGAATTAAGAAAAAGAAAAGTGAAAAGGAAGATTGGGTTCTAAAAGAGTTGAGAATCTATGTTTGGGTACACTGAGCTTAAGTTCTTGCATATTATCCTGGTGAGGTTGTTCCATGAGTAGCTGAACTCACGTCTGTAGTGAGGAATGCTTAGGATAGAATTAAGAAAAACAGATTGAGTTAGAGTCACTAAAAGTAGTGGTGACTGGATTTAAAAGCGCTCATCTCCTTGGCAAGAGACTGAGAAAGACAGTATCCATTTATATTTACATGGAGCTAGGGAAACACGGCAGAAAGGGCAGAGAACAGTAAGAACATAAGGCAGGGTCACCTAAATCAAGGCTGTCCAGGGCCTTCAGTTTACAGCAAGAGGGAAGTTAGCAAGAGAACATTTCAAAGAATAGTGTTAATGGGGAATAAAGACCAAAACAGACAAGACACTGAGTACTGAGAAAGTCTTGTTTGAGGGCCAGGTGTGGTAGCACATGCTTTAATCCCAGCACTCAGGAGGCAGAGAGGCAGGCCTATATCTGTGAGATAGAGGTCAGCCTGGTCTACACAGCAAATTCCATACCAGCTGGGGCTACAGGGAGACCCTGTCTCCAAAAAAACAAAACAAACAAACAAACAAAAAAGCCTTATTTAAAAAGCCTAAAGAAGTAGATAATATGCCCTTACCAGAAGACAAGATACCAATTTCTTAATTATTCAAGACTTCTAAATGCATAAATAGGGTCTGTTTTCTTCACTGTGGTATTCCCAGCACCAAGAACAACACTTGGGCCAGAGAGCTAAGTCCACAGCCTTGCATTTGAGCAACTATCTTACCAACCTCCTAAATGACATGGCTTCATTATTCTTCTGCTACATGTTTCTATTTTGTTCTTTTTTTTTGTGAGTGCTTAGGATCTTGTATATAACCATGACGCTCTGAACTTTCATTATATACACATGGCTTGGTATGTCCTTTTCATTCTTTCCAGACAACATCTTCCTATCTGGAAAGTCACATTTTTTTCAGTTCTGACACTTTGGGGGGTGTAATTATCTTTTAAACACCCCACCCTATACACATGTATGTTCTCTTTCTAGAACTTTTTAATAAAATGCTAGTTCTTGAACTTGCTCTTTAAATCTCCTCTCCCTTTCTCTTGCTGTGTTTTGGTCTTGGAGCGTTCAGTACTCCAATGTGCTCCTTCTCCTGCTTTCACCTGTTTACTTTCCAAGTCTTTTTTCTTGAGTTTGAAATGTTCTGATTTATTGTTGTTGTTGTTGTTTGTTTGTTTGTTTGTTTGCTTGGGGTAGACAATATTCTGCTCTCTTGGATGCACTGTTCTCCACCCTCTACTTCTACCTTGAGAATATTAATTATAGGAGTTTTCTTTTTCTGGAAAGTGTCTTCCATTTCTAACCTTCTCCCTTTTCCCCCAAATTACCTACTCTATTTGCTTTAGTCCCTACTTCATTTTATAGGTAATATCTGGAGACCCTATTTGTCACTAGTATTTGAGAGTTAGGCACTGAAAAGCTAATTAGGAATCATAGACCAAAGGTGACAGTCTTACTGTATAAAAGGCCAGGTAGTAAATAGTTTAGGGTTTGAAGATGATAGCATCTGTAGTACGCTATGCTCAACTCTACTACTGTGTCAAGCAACCACAGACAGAACATCAATGAACAAGCAGTTCTGTTCTGGTAAAATTTTATTCACAGATACCAAACTTTGAAATTTTGGTAAATAAAAATCGCTAAATTTTTCATATGCCATGAAATGTTTTTCTTACCTTGATTTTAAAAATATTATAGTAGACTGCATAATGCCTTCAAAGATCTCTACATCCTAGTTCCTAGAATCTGTCAATGTGTCTCTCACATGACAAAGGGGAATGAAAGTGTCACACTAAATTAATGCTCCTAATGAGTTGATGTTAAAAAAGGGAAATTATCCTAAAATATCCAATACTATCATAAGACTCTTTAAAAGTGGTAAGGGGAAATAGAAAGGAATGCCAGGGTTGAATGTGAGAACTCAGTCCATTCTCGCTCTTCTTTAAGATGGAGAGAGGGAGCTGAGGAATGTGGGCAACTTCTGCAAGAAAATGGACTATCCTTTGGAGTCTTCAGAAAGACTCATCCCTGCCAACACCATTATTTTAGCACAATAAGATGTCTAACTTACAGAACTACAAGAAAATACATTTGTGTTCCTTTAAACCAAAAAAAATCTGTGATAATTTGTTACAGCAATCATAGGAGGAAAATCAATCATTTGAAAATTTGAAAATCATTCTTAGCTTAAAGACCACTAAAAATATATAATAATAGCCAGGGAAATGGCTCAGTGGATAAATCCTCTGCTGCACAAGCATAAGGACCAGAATTTGGATCCCAGAACTCACATAAAGAAGAAGTGTGGCATCCCATCTGTAATCCCAGCACTCAGGAGGTAGAGGCAAGCTGGCCAGCTAGGCTAGTCACATCAGCAAGCTCCAAATTCACCAAGAGACCCTGCCTCAGTAAATAAAGTGGAGGAAAGTCAAAAAATACAGGCCTCCACACACACCTGCACATATGAGAATGCTGATACATGAGCATGTATACCACATACACATTGTTTAAAAAAAAAAAAGTAGATAGAAGCTGTCTGGAGGATCACATGATCAAGGCCAGTCTAGACGACATAGCAAGTTCAAAACCAGCTTGGGCCATACATTGAGGCTGTCTCAAAAACCAAACAAACACCAAAGCAAAGTAAGACAGGAAGTAAGATATACCCCTTATGCTACTTACTGACTGTAACACTGGGTAGGAAACTCATTCTCTTTGGTCTGTTTCTTCATCAGTACGCAATAATAATAGCATTTACATTTTACAGCCACTAAGGACTTAGTGAAATATTATACACAAAATATGTACAATACTGCCTAGGCAATGTTAAGTACTTAGTAAAGCAGTAACAACCACCACAACGAAACGAAGGAATAACAGTAATCTACAAAAATTTTCAAATTATTTCACTCTTATTTGGGCTATAGTGTTCTCTAAAACCATAAAAATATTTATAGCTTTAATTAAAATATTTGACAAATTGGAATTTAAGTAATTTTGGACAGTTTTCATGGTTGTTTTGTTTTGTAGTACTAGAAGTCGAAACCAGTGCCTAGTACATGGGAGGTAAATGCTTCACTACTGGGCTGTCCAGCTCTACTTGCTAGATTTTTTTAAATTAGTAACATACTTTTAATGATGAATAGTCATTGAAATCATTAATTTATGACATGAAGGCATGATCCCCACTTTATCAGGTTATGAGTTTTGTATTTGGTAAAATTCAAAGCACTCAGGTAGGATATGCACATGGCAGCATTAACAGCTGGTCTTCCTCTTTTTAATTTTAGCTCATAGGCAACTTAGAGTTTTCGAAGAATGATAAAGTTTGATCTCAGGATAATAGTTAGCTTAGGAATGCAGAACTGACCAGTAGAAATTCTGAATAATACGTGTTTTGCTTGTATGTGTTGGGTGTCATTACAAATATGCTATAGAGCTATGCAGAACACTTTTACCATGTCTCTTCATATTCTCCATATGAGGAATAACAAAGAGACAAACATATATATATATATATATATATATATATATATATATGACTTTCTAACATTGCTCTTTATATTTTTCAGGGGCAGACCATTTTTCTCAATGTGAAGATGTTAGAAATATTTTCCAAACCACTTGATATTTTTATATCATTAAAAATAATTTTCCTCCATAACTTACTAATGCCCTTCCTTCTCCCTAAGAGGCAACATGTATGCTCTAATATGAACATTTATAATGGGGTAAAGGCTACAAACTATTATTAAGTAACCAGTCTTTGTGGAAAGGGGGGAACAAGATACCTAGTAAAGGACATTAGCCTAGACTGCAAGTGGGGTCTTAGCCTTCCCAGGCCCTGTTTAGTTTACGAATCTCTATGATACTATCACTATCAGGAAGACAGAGCTTCATTCACAGACTATAGAGTAATTAGAGATGAAAAAGTCTACCATACATTATGTCTGAGACTGGCAGTAAACTGGGATGACATAGGACTTTCAAAAACAAAGCTGAAAACAATTTGGGGGGGGGGTGTTGAAATAATCTCAAAGACAAACTTTTAATGATTCCTCACATGTCTTCAAATTTTAGATAGTAGTAATAACTATGTAAAATGTTCTCCAAGTCAAAGTCATAGGACTCTTATAAAAATGTGCAACAGATGACAAATTTATCAGAAAGCAAGACTGGAAATGAGGATAAAATGTAATATGCTACACTATTTTGAACTTCCAAACTCTTCAATATTAACAGGCACACCCTCCATTTGAAGGATGTTTAGACTTGCTATAAATGAGAACCATGGGAAGAAAAGAGTGGTCATTGATAAATCTCTTTCTTCTCATTCATAGTCTTAGTACATATTCTTACAAAACTCTTTCTAAAACTAAATACTGCTTTTATTTTCAGAGTCTATGATAGCTTCATAAGAATGTCAAACACAAGAAAAGGAGACTGGTGAAATCGTTCACTTGATAAAGTGCATACCATGCAAGCAGGCGGGTCTAAGCCCAATCCCCAGCACCCACGCAAAAAGTTGGGTATGGTGGTATGATCTTGTAGACCGGGCACCGAAGAGACAGAGACAGGGGGATCCCTGGGGCTCTCTGGCCAGCAAGCCTAGCCTAAGGAGCACTCAAGAACATCAACTAAAATATTGCTGTTATAGACTAATAGGTAGATACCTAGAGAAGGTATGGAAAACTTACAAATATCAGGACATGGATAAGGAGATGAGAGAGGAGAAGCAGGAAATGATGTATTCTTTGAAAGGTATGTGTTTCATGTCTAAAGATTATGTGATTCTTTACCTTTATTATCTATCATGTGTTAATTATATATAATAATCGATTTAATTATGTGTGTTTTCTGCTTGTATATAATACATTTTGAGCATATTCACCCCATACCCTTTTTTCACATTTCCACTGATCCCCTTTCCCTGCTCAACTAGTTCTTCTATTTTCATTTATTTTTAACACAATTGTTAAAGTTTGTTTTTACTTATTTTTTATGTTTCATATGTATCAGTGTTATGCCTGTATGTATATAAGTGTACCCATGCCATACAATGCCAACAGAGAACAGGAAAGAGTGTCCACAGAGGACAGAAGAAGGTGTCAGATCCCTTAGAACAGGAGTTATAGATGGTTGTTAGCCATCATGTGGCTGTGGGATTTAAACCCATGTCTTCTGTAAAAGAAACTAGTTCTCTTAATCGCTGAATCATTTTTCCAGTCCCTAACGCAATTCTTTGAAAATAAAAAATTAAAAGCAAAGAATTAAAGTTATATCTATTCATTTATGAGACTGTCATATATTTATTTTCAAATGAAAAAAGAAAATTGGAAATTTTCATACTACAAAAAAAGACTTAAATTTATTTATCCACATATAGTAATACAGAAGGAAGATGGAAAGGGATATAATATAACTTCCTTTTAAAGCCAGTGCCTCTTGTAGCACAGCCTGGCCTTAAACTCACTATGTAGCTCAGGCGAGCCTTAAAATCCAGATCTTTCTGTTCCTACCTCCCAAGAGTTGAGATTAAAAGAATATGCCACCATGCTCAGTTAATTTAACTTTTAAACTGGAGGTATTTAAGACTTGTAGTATGTAGTGTGTTAGAGAAAGCTACCACTAATTGCTATTCCTGAATTCTCTCCTTCAATCCCTTTTCACTGGGGCCTCCTCTGCTAAGATGCTCAACTTTTTCTGGTGTTTCTGCTTTATCCTCTGACACAGCTCCACCTCTGGTTTAGTCTCTGACACTGATCAGTTACTGAGCTGGAGAACCATGCCAGCACTGTATTCTGTACTCAAAGCTTTCCTAGTAAGGTGCTGTGCTGTGTGGTGATTTTCACAAAAGGCACAGTACCCAGAATCTGGGCAGGTATCACAGACCAACACATCAAGAGTAGGCAGCCAGGTGGGAAGTAGGAAGCACGAGAAGTGCCTATCACCAGAACATTCCTTGAACATGACACATCCCTACTGTCCCAACAAAAATTTATCTTACAAAGTTATTGCAATATATGCAAATACAGTATACTCTTTTAATAAACAAACTAATATATTGTGGGTTCTTGATATTTATTAAAGAGAAGCAATACTATTTGACCAAAATAAGACCAAAGAATGAATGTGATAAGTATTTTTATAATGAAGAAATGTCATTAGGTATTTATAAGACTGCACATGGGTCAGTGAGATGTCTCAGCTGGTTAAGGCACTTGCTGCCAAGACTGACAACCTGAGTTTAATCCTCAGGACCTACATAGAAAAAGAGAGAACAGACTCTTAAAAGTTTTCCATTGACCTCCATATGTACTACAAGTGCACCCACATACAGAAAATAAATATTAGTTTTTTCTTAAAAAAAAAAACAGAAAGACCACATGTGATGAATTATCTTAAGAGCCATAAACTGAGAGAGACACAAACCCATTTTTTAAAATTGACCTGTCATTAACTAATACAAAACCATTAAAATATGCAAACTATATATACTAGAAACATCATTCAGGAGATTATAAAACCCCAATTTAGCTCCTTTTCTATTCTATCAAGACACATCTATATTTCATTGTCACAAATCTATGGTAGCTCTTTTAAATGCTTTTTTACATCTTAGAAAGAAACTGACCACCTCACATTATGCTATCTTTTAAGAAGCTATGTATGGGAATTCAGTAGGAAACCAAATAATCCTTTCCCTTATGTAGCTAATATCCTACTCAAAGAAAATGTAAAGAAACAGCCTGGTATGTCAAGTGGGAAGGGGGTCAGGGTGAGGCAGGTGGGATGGTGGAGAAGAAGGAGAAAGGAGGAAGAGGAAGGGGAAGAGGAAGAAGAAGGAGGAGGAGGAGGAGGAGGAGGGAGAAGGAGGAGGAGAAAGAGGAGGAAGAAAAGGATGATGAGGAGGAGACGGAGGAGGAGGAGGAGGGGGAGGGGGAGGAAAGAGGGAAGAAAGAAGAGGAAGAGGAGGAGGAGGAGGAGGAATAGGAGGAAAAGAAGGAGAAAAAGCAGCAGCAGCACAAAGAAAGCCACTGGTGGGGATAAGGTTACAATTTTAATAGGATGTGGTCAGGGAAGGCCTTGCTAAGGGGAAGTTGAGGAACTTTAAGTTGAAGAACTTAAAGAGGTTAAAAAGAAAGCTAAATGGATGCTTGAGAGAGTGCATCAAACTTGTGTCAAAGTGTTCAACCTATACAAAGGCCCTGAGTCAAGTGGCATCCAGTCACCTCTCCAATGTCATCCTCCCACTATTCTGCCTCTCTCTCACCTTACTCTGACCATGTACTGGCCACCTTGTTGTTTCTCAAATACTACACTGGAGAATGGAAAACCAGGGAGCCGGTGGAGACCAACAGAAGAACCTAAGAACAGCCTGTCAGAAACTAAAATAGGCCATCATTCTATAAAGGAAAGGGCTCATGGGCAAACAACCTCTCCTAGAGCATCAATGACCCACAGAACTCTGCAAAAATGGAAATCTTTTCTATCTGTCCTGTCTAGAAAATAGTCACCAGTCACATGAGACTCTTGGAAATTCAGTGACTGAGAAATAGTTATTTTAATTGCATTTTATTAATTCATAGAAATTCAGTCAAACGTAGCTGGTAGTCAGCATTCTAGCTAGTAGCATGGTTCTAGAGTATAGGGAGCTCTTCAGGACATAGGATCAGTCATTAATACAGTTACTTTCCTTGTAAGGAAGTGTTGCCTTCAATGTGTGTTGAAACTGGTTAAATGATAATTCTGGGATTAAGTGGCAACTACAGTAGCTTTACTTAATCATCACAAAACATGTACCATCACGCCGCTCTCAGCCTCTGCATGGAAAGCTATTATTTTAGGTGTTCTTGCTTCAACTTGGTTATTTCAGTCATTTTTTTTTTCTATTGCTAAAATAACAGTTCAGAGGGGTTTTTTTTAATGTTTTAAATCAAGTAGAATTTCCTACTAGCAAGTTTTTTTTTCTCAATTTAATTTGTTTTCAGTTTACACTAATATGCCAATGCTAAAAATGAGTAAAATGTAACAAATAAGATGTAATAAACTATACATTCATGTGTTATTAAATTCTAACAAAATAGAATCAAAGACTGCAATCGATGGGGGTGAGGGGCTTAGGCCTTCAGTAGATGATGGAGGAAACTAGCATTCACATGTCTTTGTCTCCCATAAAATTGAAAACAGAAGATGCCACTATTTCAATATATGAAAGACCATTCTTCAGAAATTTTAATCAACTTTGTAAAAGACAATGCAGGTCTTAAGAGAAAGGCACATAAATATTGACTATTCTGAAATCATTACTATTAAAGCTACATAAAAAAACTACTTGTTTTAGAATTTCTATGTTTAAATTAGCAGTACCAGAGACGATGAAAGCCAGTTACTAAAAGATTTACTGCTTGGATAAAATTCAGTTTACAATTCAAAGGCGTTTTAAAATCTCTGGGCTGTTATGAAGCTTTATGGAGTTTACAGTGGAGATGAAAACAGAAATAAAAAGATCTGACAAACAGAAAATGCCAAAGATATTTCCAGCATTATCAGTGTGAATTTTTCCCACATTATTGCTTTTCACCTTATTTCAACACAAATGACTTAATTCCCTGAAAAGATAAATATGTTTCTTAGGGTCCTATTCAAAATGTAGAATTTGAGGAAGAAGGTTGAAAAGATTATTCTAATATGTTCTTTTAATAACTCAAAAGTAAACTCCTTGAGGTCAGGAATATTGAACAATAGTCTCAAAACCTGGAATACTGTCTGACATATAGCCCATATTCAACAAATTTTAATCAAATAAATAATTTAACAAGAACCTTTTGTTAAAATTAAGATTATAAACTGCATTATAATGTTTGAAGGGGCCAGTGAGATAGCACAGTGGGTAAAGGTATTTGCCCCCAAATCAGGAGATGGCTTGAGTTTGATCCCTTGGACCTGTGTGATAAAAGGAGAGAACTGACTCCAGCAAGCAGCAAGCTGTCCCTTAACCCTCACATACACAACAGAGCACATGCACACTCTGACAAATACACATACAAAGCAAAATGTAAAAATTAAAACTTGTATAGAATTTTAACATTGCTAACCTAGACTCATTTTAATTATCAAATATTTTCCTTTTACCATCTATATTTAATATAAAGGCCTTTTTAAAACTTATTGAGAATCTACAGAATTAGCCAGACTTTCATCTCTATCATTTCCATGGATTATATGAACACTTTCTCTTCCAAACTTTATTCTAATACTGACTGAAACTATAAAAAGAAAACCTGATCCTGAAACAGATTGTCACAGAAGAGAATACTGAAACAAAATGTTATCCAAATTATTATAGAAATAACTGGAAAAACAATTGACAGATAATTCTAAATTTTTCATGGTTTCCTTACATCCTTTAAAGGGTATTTTCTAGTTCTCTCCTTAATCTTAGTTTATATAGCTATACTATGCTTTTTAAATTTTATATCACAAGAGTGAATTTATTTTAAGATTAAAAGCTAATACACACTAAAATGCAGAGCAGGAATGTTTGTTGAAATGCCATTTCCTATAAAAGTCCCAATGTTTGATTAACTAATACTGAAGTTTAAAGTAGGTCTAAACTCAGGAAATTGACCTTCATAATAGTTAAACATGATGTTTGTGTGTATAAGGTAAGCTGTCTTTTGCAAAATTATTGAAAAGTCATTGACTTACAGTTAAATTCCGGTCCCAGATCTGAATGCTTCCATTCTGGCAGGCGGCTGCTACAAGGTTTCCATCTCTGCTGTAAGTACAGGTGGTGGGAATAACCTTTTTACCCTGCATTGTCCGGGGCTTAAAAACACTTTTTTGCTTCTTTGGATTTTCAACTTCCCAGATCCTCACAGTCCTAAAAAGAAAATAGGGAATATCATTTACAAAAAATTGTTTAAAATAGAGATGGGTCCATAAAGTCTACCTTGTTTTAAGCATATTTATTTTTAGAAATACAGTGTAAGATAGTTCTCCATTTAGAAACACTCAAGGAAAGAAAGTGAACCATTTGAATTTCATCATCAAAAAGTAAATGACAAATTCTACTTCAAATCTATCAGTTATTCATAGTTCATGCTCTCTAATGCAATGGATTCCACACATTAAAAAATGCCTGATGCCCAATAGACAAAGATCTCATGACCCTGGAGATAAGAAGAAACATAGCCCTCTGCTCCTGAGATTTCATCAAGGAACAAGTCACAGCAGTGTAGGCCTGGGGCAGTGGCAGAATAAACTGTTCCAGTACTCACAGTACAGGGAAAGGGGCACTGCCACTGAGGAAAGCATCAGATACAGAAAAACCAAGATATGGTCAAAACATCCTGGCAGAAACTACGCACGTCAAGACATTAAGAACATCTTAAAGTTCTGAAAAATAAAAGTCAATCTAATATTCTATAGTCAGTGAAAACACATTTCAATACCAAGTTGAAATCAAGGCTTTTTTAGATAGACAAAATCTGAGATAATTTATTGCTATCTAATATGGAATACATGATATGCTAAAAGAAATTCTTAGGAAAATAAATATGACACAAATAGAAACTTGAATCTAAACAAAGAAATGCAAATGTCACAAATGGTAAAACTGAATGTGAATTTGAGACATTTTAAAATATTTTTTAAACGTTTAAATCTCTTAAAACTAAATGTCTATTAAGCAAAATAAAAACAATTCAGAGGTTTATAATGTATATTCAAGCAAAATATATGACAATAATAGCAGAAAGGTTGGAAAGGAAGAATGGAAGAGATACTTTGATATGTTAAAGATGTACATTATAAATCCTACCACAATCACACATTTATACAATACCTATGTGATAAAATGAAGATAAAATGCATATAAAAATTAATTCTAGTCAGGTGTGGTGGTGCACACCTTTAATCCCAGCACTTGGAAGTTAGAGGCAGGTAGGTCTCTGTGAGTTCAAGGCCAGCCTGGTCTACATAACAAGTTCCAGGCTACCTGGGACTACAGGGAGACCCTGTATCAAAAAAAAGACCAAAACAAAATGTTAATTATATTAAAAATGGGAAAAGACAGCAAGAATAATATGATCAATATAAAAGAGACAAATAGCAACATGTTAGAAATAAATTTAATTTCAGTAATTATAGTAATTGGAGAATGACCTAAAACTCTGATTAAAAAGACAAAAGACACTGAAAGTGGAGAGTCAGCAGTTAAGAGTGCTTGTCCTGCACAGAATGCAGGTTCCCAGTAAGCTCCTCAGGCAGCTCACAATCACCTGTAACTCTAGTTCCAGGGGATATGATGGCCTCTTCTGGCTTTCTTTGGTACCAGTCACATGTGCCATGGGCATATAACCAGGCAGGTACACATACATACATACATACATACATACATACATACATAAAATCTTTTTTTAAGAGACTAAGATATTTAGATTGGATTAGACAAAAACTAGACCCAGGCAGAGAGAAAGAGAAGGAGTGGAAGAAGGAGAAAGAAAGGGAAAGAGAAATAGACATTAATAGCGAAAGATGGAAAGAGAGTGTATACAAGCAATTTAAAAACCTGTGGCATAATTATAATAATGTCAGGTGTAGAATTCAAAACAAAGAATCTAATTAGAGATTTAAAGGAAATTTTCAAAATGACAGCATATTGACCAAGAGACATAACAATCCTAAATGCATACGCCCCTGGTAACAGGACTTCAAAACATAAAAACAAACTTAAAAGATCAAGAGCAAATCTGTACTCATGGGTGTATATTTCAAGATTCCATTCTCAGTAACTGATAGAAAAGAAGTAAACTCCTTTGAGACCCTCACTAAAATTAAGTCAGTATAGGGGAGGAGCAAAAACCTAAAACTTGCTACCATCCAACATGAGACTAACGTTTATAGAGGAATTCATTAAACAATGGGTACTCTTTTCAAGTACATATTGAACATTCCATCAAAAGAGACAAGTTTCTGTGCCATAAAAACAAATCCAAATGCATAAAAGTATGAAAACTATCAAAACTAAAATAAGCAATAACAGATATTAATCCTTTCCCCCAAATTTAGAAAAATGGGAATGTCCTCCTTAAATAATCCATGAATCAAAAAAAGAAATCACAAAGGATTTTTAAAAATACTTTATATCCAAAAACACGAAAACACAACATATTAAAATTCATGATATTCAGCTAAAGGGAAATACAGAATCACACACATACACACATACACACACACACACACATACACACACACACACACACATATATATATATAACTGCATATATTAGAAAAAAACTAAGAAAAACCTCACATCAACAACCCAAAATTAATGCAACTTTGCAAAACTAGGGACAGAAGAGAAAAACAATTAAGTTCAATGCAAGTAGAAGGAAACAACTTTTAATGCAAAAAATCAAATAGAAGTCAAGTAAACAAAAAAAAAGAAGAGAAATCAAAATGATGGACTTGTTTCTATGTCAACAAAATCAGCTGATTGAGTTCATAAGTAGATTCATACAAAAAAAAGGAAAATGAAGATCTCAACATAAGTGTCTCACTATAGAGCTTAATGACATCAAAAAGATAATCTGAAATTTTAGGGAACAACTTCACAAAAACAAATTTGACAATAAAATGTACAAATTTTTCAGAAATATATGATCAAAGTTCACTCAAAAACAAAAATTACTAGAATATTCATATATATTCATATATTACTAGAATATACATCTATATATATATATAATATATGTATATATATATATATATATATATATATGTAGCTCATGATTATAACCCCAGAACTCAGGATGCTAAGCTAGGAGGATTGCCATGAGGTCAAGGCCAGCCTAGGCTCCAGAATAAGTTCTAGGGCAGCCTGAGCTACAGAGTGAGATCTTGTCTCAAAAAAAAAAAAAAATCCCAGTACAAAAGCTCAGCATGACTTTACTACTGAATACTACCAAATATTTAAAAAAGAATTACAAGTTAAAATCTGCAATCTAAAAATCCATAATCTAAAATGTCCTGAAATCTATAGCTTTTTGAGTATTAATATACTACAAATGGAAATTTCTACACCTCACCTCCCATTTGAAATTGTTTTATACACAAAATTATTAAAATGTTGCATAAAATTAACTTAGCTATGTATAACAGGTATAGGTGAAATACGTAGATTTTGTATTTATATATGGGCCATATTCCCAAGATATCTCATCATGTATAGGCAAAAATTGCAAACTTCAAAAAAGTTCAAAACCTTCTGGTTGTAAGCATTTTGAATAAAAAATATTCAATCTGTAATAGTACCAATGTTTTTTCTACAGAAGAGAAAAACTCTTCTAAGAAACAAAAGGAAGGACTTCCCAACTACTTCTACAGGGCCAGCATTACTTTATGCCAAAACAAAAGACACTCTAAGAAAAGTCCAAAAATTCACAAAGAGCATACACATAAAAATCCTTAAAAAAAACACTAGCAAAATCAATCTAGTCATGTATAAATCATGAGTAAATGGTGAATAAACCAAAAATGGAAAGGAAAACTTGACAAGCTGAAAAAGAATCTACAATACACAATACAACGTCAAATACAAATACAATATGTCAAAAGACTTAACAAAGAAAAGAAATTTATGATCACCTAGGTTGATGCAAAATATACATTTGAAAAAATTACAACAGACACTCAGGATTTTAAAATTTTTGTCTTTTCCTAATTACTAAGGATGCTGAGCATCCTTAGGTGTTTCTTAGTCATTGTTACTTCTTTTAATTGTCTGTCGGATGAATAGCTGGTGAATATTTTCTTCCACTCTGTAGGCTTTCTCTTCACTCAATTTGTTGTTACCTTTGCTGTACAAAAGCTTTTTCTTTAATGAGGTCCCATTTGTCCATTGTTGACCTTAATTTCAAGAGAATGATGTCTAGTTTTAAAAGTCCTTTCCTGTACCTATATCTTGCAGGGTACTGCCTATGTTTTCTTCTAACAGTTTCAGTATTTCAGGCTTCACAATGAGGTCTTTGATCCATTTGAAGCTGACTTTTGTACAGGATGATAGGTATGGATCTAATTTCATTCTTCAACATTGGATCCAATTTTGTCTGCACCATTTGCTGAAGATGTTCTCTGTCCTCCAGTGTGTGTTCTTGGCACCTTTGTCAAGTATCATGGGCTGTAATTGTTTGTATTCTTGTCTGGATCTTCTATTTTGTTCCATTGATCTACAAGCCTGTTTTGTGCCAATATCATGGTGTTTTTATGACTGTATCTAATCCCAATCAGAATGGTTAAGATCAAGAGAACAAATGACACCAGTCGTGGCATGGATGTGGAGAAAGGGGAACTCTCATCCACTATTGGTTAGACTGCAAACTAGTGCAGCCACTGTGGACATCCATAAAGAGAACTCTTAAACTAAAAATAAATCTACCATATGATCCAGTCATACCACTCCTTGGCATATCCCCAACAAACTCATCCTATTATATAGATACTTGCACAGCCATGTTTGTTATTAGCTATTCACAATAGCTAAGAAATGGAAACAAGCTAAATGTCCCTCAACTTTTGAATGGATAATGAAAATGTGGTATATTTACATAATAGAGTTCTACTCAGCAGTAAAGAAAAACAAAATCATGGCATTTGCAAGTAAATGGATGAACAAGAAACTGTTATACTAAATGAAGAGGCACAGATTCAGAAAAATAAACCTATGTTCTCTCTCATCTTTGGATCTTGGCTACAAATCCCTAGATGTGAGTATATATCCTGATGTAACCACAGGAGCCAGGAAAATGGAAAGGAACCATGGAGATAAAGGGGAAGGAGGAGCTTGAGAGAGGGGGACAGTAAGAGACGGGTGTTACTAAGTGGGAACAGGGAAAAGAGAGGTACTTTAACGGGGGATGAAGTAGGGAGGGTTATACGGAGGAAGTGAAAGGAAAGATAAGTAACACTTAAGTGGCATGAAAAACCAGAGGGAAATGAATTAGTTCAAAGTCCAACTGGAAAAAATATACATACAACAAATATAGGAGTACACATATACAGCTAAAGGCTATATAACAAAAAACACAGTCCAGGCAGAAAAAAAAAACCTCCCTTTGAGTTGTCAGGGTAGTCCAAGAGACTCCCAAAATAAGAGGCTACTGCTACAACCATTGATTGCCTCCCAGAACTTGAAGGGAAGAGCCTATTGCTGAAGATAGGCCATACTTTGGACCCAGGATTTGGAGCAATCAAGTTAAAACTGACCTGGAAGCCTCCTCACTGAAGACTAGAGTATTAGAAGAAAAAGCCAATTAACGGTCCTAACTAGTTGTAAAGCCTAATAAACAACAACGATTGGCCCAGAAACTACAATATTGGTGCAGTAGTGGTACTTAGTGATATCAACAGCTATCTAAGTGAACTTAAGGCCCACTCAATGGGAGGGAACTCATGCATGATACTGTAAACATAGACAATTACACATGGCTGGAGAGATCATAGATATCTATGAAACAGCTACTTTTGCCAAATCCCTAGACCAATGAATTTCTTATTTTATTCAAAATATGCATTCTCGTATTTACAGGCAAGTGAACCTTTCACCCTTCATCAAAGAAGCTTCTTTTTGCAAGAGATGGAGACTATTACAGAGTTCCAGAAATGGTCAAACACAGAGAATAAGTGTCTGTGAGAGGCTTAATGCTAAGTAACACATCTTCAGTGCAATCTTGACACATAGGATGAATG
Organism: Eospalax fontanierii; assembly: GCA_035773235.1. NCBI lineage: Eukaryota > Metazoa > Chordata > Mammalia > Rodentia > Spalacidae > Eospalax > Eospalax fontanierii. The sequence goes on from CM069527.1 coordinate 86,522,685, forward strand.
CGTCTCCCAATTCTCACCAGAGAAGCTTCCTCATGCAGCAGATGGTGATTAACATAGAAACCCACAACTGGCCAATGTGCAGAGAATAAGTGGCTGCAGAATACCTATCCTTGAATAGGACACCTATTTCAAACCTCTGCCTCCCCAAGACTCAGGGATCATGGCGAAGAGGAGGCAGAAAGACTGTAAGAGCCAGAGAGGGTAGATGACCACAAGGAAACTGAGTCTTCCAGACAGATGGTCAGTTCCTTATATGTACTCACAGCAATGGTGACAGCACACACAAATCCTATTCAAACTCAAAACCATACAAAATCCAAGCACAGTCATAGGGTAGTGAATAAGAAATCCCAATGCAACCTAAGGAACTTTTGGGAAGTGATGACTGCTGGGAGGGGGATGGGCAGTACCTTACAAGGATGGGACTCTTGTTGAACCAACACTAAAGGACGTTTTGGGACACAAATCATATGCTATAGGCCATATTGTATATATAAGAAAGTACATTAAATTGAGCAGGGTACAGTGGGGAAAGGTGCAGATAGGGGAGGAAATCTAAATACCATCAAATTATATTGTATGAAAATCACAAAAATTCAATTAAAAAATAAAATTTAAACTTAAAAAATTATTTATGCCTTACCCAGGAGGAAAGCAGAACATTTAAACCTAACAGAGGACATCTACTCAAAGCCTACAAGTAACACACTTAATGGAAAAAAGCTGAACGTTTCCCCCATGCTTGAAAACAAAGCAATGACATCAGCTCTCATCACTGCTACATACCAGAGTTGCCAGTAAATGCAGTAAGGCAACTAAAAGGCTTATAGATCGGAAAAGAAAACTAAAGCTGTTTTTATAAAGGGACTACATAATCATCTATATAAAACAGTTCCTCAAAATAGACAAAAATGTTTCTAGAATAAATGGGTTTATACAAAGATACTTTATTTCTATTGATGCAGGATGAACAACTGAATATTGAAATCATAAAAATAAAATTATTCATAATAGCCTGAATAATCATAAAATCTGTGAAGATTTTGTAAATGGAAATACATAAACCATTTCTGAGTGAAATAAAAAGAGATCTACATAAATAAGACATACTATATTTATGAACTGGAAAAGTCAGTATTACTAAGTATCTAGTCTCCTCAAATTGATCTTTAGATTTAATGTCATCTCCATCAAACTGCAGCAGGATTTTAGGGGTAATAATTTTATAAGCTTATTTGAAGATAAATGAAAATGCAAACAACATGGGAGAGTTTCAACAGTTTTGAAAGGCACAAAATTAATGGACTCACTTTACCCAGACTGCACAAGCCATACACAAGTAAACACATCCAGTCCCCTTGACAAAAAGATCTCTTAAGATAAATAATTACTTTTAATTTTTTAAATCTTTGAATTCCATCAGAATGGTGTCATACCATGCATGTCATGCAAGTAAATGAAATTCTTTCACTGCTTACCTAGGCATTTTGAGGTAATATTCACATACTGTGAAATGCAATGGATTTTTTAAAATATAGATTTCAGCTGGGTATGGTAGTGCACACCTTAACCCAGCACTCAGGAGGCAGAGGCAGGTGGTTCTCTAAGTTCAAAGCCAGCTTGGTCTACAAAGCAAGTTCCAGGCCAGCTGGGGCCACAGAAGACCCTGTCTCAAAAAAAGACAAAAAAGTGTCTGTGTTTGGGGGGAGGATTGATTTCAAATAGCATTTTCTCTGAGGCTGTTAAATATGGGAGTGACTTTTAGAATATGGACATACTCTAGACAAATGACTTTTATCTAAACTTGCAACCGAAAAGTTAATCTTATATTTTGGGATCATTATCTCTCACCTTGCTTATAATGCAAAACAAGCCTACTCAGTCTTCGGCTCCTCTTGAAACCTAAACATATAGCTTTAATCCCCCATATATCTTTAACCTTCCTTGCCAGACCCAGAACAGAGTGAGTGAATGAGTGAGCATGCCTGCATGCGTGCATGCGTGCCTGCATGTGTTATGTATACTAAGCACTGCAAACAGTAGATAGTCATTGAAAATAACAAATTATCCCACCATAAGTGGGATCACATTGATAACATCCGTTTGTACCTGTGTGTGCTGTTCTAGTTTAGTACCTGCCAGAAAGGGCACAATCCTTCTCTAAGATTAAGGGTCCACTTTTCCTTTCCCATTTCATGCTGGATATACTGTTTCTATAAAAGAGAGGAAGGCCCTTGTTCAGGAAAGCACAGTTCCAGGAGAAATCTGAAGGAACAGGTTCTCAGACCAGTTCTGATTTCATTCTTGGTTAAAATGGATGCTAAGAATCAGGCATCACCATAATGGGGCATTACATAACTGCCACAGCTAAGTGTTCAATCTGTTAGAAATGAGGGCATTTTGTTTCCATTTTTAAGCAACCTCTGTATATCTTGTTCTTTTAAGCTTTACTTGGTGTGGTGATTTGAATGAGAATGTTCCCCATAGGCTCCAGGTATCTCCAACACTTGATCTCCAATTGCAGGCACTGTTTAGAGAGGGTCATGAAACCTTTAGGAAGTGTGGCCATGCAGAAGCAAGCTCACCACTGGAGGTAGGTATTGACACTGGATGGCCACATCCTATTCATATTCATTCATATTCTTTCTCTCTCTCCTTCCCTCCCTCCCTCCCTGAACACACTTGAAGATGTGAGGTCTCAGCTTTCTGTTCCACTGTCTCCTGCCATGCCTCCTCTACCATGATGAACTCTTTATCCCTCTGGAACCAGAAGCCCAATAAACTCTTCTTTCTATAAGTTGCCTTGGTCATGATATTTTATCACAGCAACTAAAAGGTATTAATATACTTGTGGAGTCTCAACAACTGCTTAACACTATCAAAACTCAGTTATCAAGAGCTGTCAAGTCCAGAGTTATATCTTACCTTAAGACTGAACTATCTGAAAGTGGTGACATACCCTGTAATCCCAACACTAGGAAGATCAACATATCAAGACTGAAAGTGTGAGGCTAGCCTGGGCTATATAGCAAGTCTCTACCTCAAAAAAGAAGGTGGGGTATGTTCTGGGGTTAAATTTTAGAAAATATTAACACTCAAAATGTAAACTCAAAGATTTGGAGATGTTCACAGGAAAAACAGGAAGGTACAATGGGACTCTGGGATTTAAGGTAATCTGGCAAGTAAGAGACCTTGCTCATGATTATAGAACAGTGAGAAGTTATCAGGACTATGATGCATTTTCCAATGTCCTCTCTTCCTTACTCTCAGCTACAGTCTAATTTCTGAGACTTACTTGCAGCTATATTTTGACCCATATATATGAGTCAAATGAGTATATATATACAAATAAGTATAGATGAGAATATAGGACTTCAAGAACATCTCTAAGAAGGTTAGTGTTCCTTTTCCACATTCTTTATTCTTTTTTCTGCCAGTAATCTGAATATGATAACTGAGCACTGTGTAGTACAGTGTTAATTTACAGTTCCAAAATAATGTGATACTGAGCATCAGTCCACATACCATTTCTCTTCTTTGGCGAAGTTATCTGTTCAAATGTTTGCCCGTTTTTAGTATTAAGTGATTTCTTTTCTTATTACTAAATTTGTTCTCAAATATGTTTGGTTTTTTCATTGGTTAACTGCATGTTTTTTGTAGGGGGTAGGGGATGGGCAAACCCAGAGTCTTACACATGACAGCAAACACACTAACTGTGAGTTATATCTCCAGCAATGCATACAAGCTCTTAATGAGATATATATTTTTTATTTGGCAACTAAAAAATATTTTCCAAGTCTATACTTGCCTTTGTTTTCTCTAAAAGTCTTTCAAGTAAAAGATTATAAAAAAATTCTGAGACAAAGTCTCATACATCCCAGGTGGCCTCAAACTTCTGATCCTCCTGCCTCAACTTCCTATGTACTAGGATGACGCCTAGTTTATGCGGTGCTGGGGAGCAAACCCAGAACTTTGTGCATGCTAGGCTAGCACTCTACCAACTGAGCCACATCGCACACCTTAAGTTTTCATGCAGTCTAAGTTTTTAGTATTCTGGGGTTACATCCCTAAAAAAGTCCTTACCTAACTAAAGATCAAAGAAATCCCCATGATTTTCTTCTATAAGTTTTATAGTTTTAAATTTTTATAACTAGATCTGTAATCTATCTGAATTGGTTTTATACACAGTCCAAGATATGAGTCAAGACTGATTTTTTTCTTACATATGGATGCTCACTGTCCCAGTCTTATATTTGAGTATTATAAAGCTTTCCCTTTACTGAATATATTTACTTATTCCTTATATCTGTTAACTGTTTCCCAAAATGGAAAACACATGTTTCTACCCTCAGCTCTGCAACAGTGGGAATAAACTGATAGTCAATTTCTCTTTTTATAACTGAACATCCTCAATGTCTTATGGTACTTTAGAATTATGATATGAAGGGCCCCACATAAGCATAAAGTATCATTATCTGGCTTGTTTAAAGTTCATCAACTCTAAAACTGGGATAATAATACCAACTGAGGGACTATGAAGACTAAATGAGATTAGGGATGTAAACATATCTAGGATAATACTTGGAACACAGTAGGCACTCAATAAATACTAGTTCCTTTCTGCCCTTCTGCTTAGATCAAAAATAAAAATTAAAGCTAATAAATCCAACAACTAAGTGTTTCCATTTATTTCAGTAGTTTATTAATAGGTTGAGTTAGTTATCAAAATAATGAGAAAGGGAGAAAAAGTAATGTACCCACCATACAGATGTATGAAAGACAAATTTATGCAGCATTCGATAGTGACTAATTACACTATGGTTTCATGGCTCTGATTCTCTGAATTTATGCCTAAAAAATAGATGCTAAAGTGCTAGGCCATTAGGTATCTGTCAAAACATTTTATGCTGAAGAACATGTATTTTTGAAACTTGGAGTGAGATCTGGTCTTATAAAATTAAAACTGTGTTTCATAAAATTAAAAAAAAAGATTTAAAAATAGAAGAAGGATCAGCTTGGGCTTTCTGGACATAAAATGAAAACGTCCAGAAGACAAGAAAAAGACACAGGTGGGGTCATTACATTGCCCCAGGCACAAATGCTTTTTGTCTTAGAGTTTTGAATTCTTTCCAGATACAAGTTCTAAACTTTCTGGCATCTGGTGCATAAATGCATCATAGCATTTGGCAGAAGTTGAGGGAAGCATTAATTTTGCAAGGAAATCACTTAAGAGATCTTGGTTTAATTTTTCTCAAAAGACTATACAAGCAACTTCAGTGATATAAGAGTTTGAAACTTGCTGGCTCTCTTGGCAGAACAAACCCAACAAAAAAAGGCCTTCTTTACAAAAATGCCTAAATAGTAAGGTATTGAAGTTCCACAGAAATGGGGGAAATATTCTACTTTTATGTAAACCCACAGTAATCTTTACAAATATACACCTGACATAAAATTCATATGCATATACTTAGTTACTGCAGTTAAAGGACTATCACATCTGAGAAGCTGACTTGATATTACAGTCCTATACCTATCCTTACTGAAGCTGTATGAACCTGGAGCAAGCTCAGAATATTTATCCTAGTAAAGGGCTTGATAAATTAAAAGAGCTTGTGCAATCTAGATTTAGACAGGAGTTAATGCTACAATAAATAACTTTACATCTATGGGCAATTAATTTTCAATGAAACATCAATACTAGCCAATAGAAAAAGAACAGTTTTTTCACAAATGATGATGACAACTGGCTACTCATATTTGTAAAAGAGATGTGAATTTAGATCTTTGCTTCACAGCATATAAAAACTAGCTCAAAAATAATCATAGACCAGAATGTATAATATAAAAGTTTAAAAAAAAAACAAAACAAAACAAAAAAAAAACAGGTCATGAGTTCTTATATACAACACAAAAGCAAAAATGACTTGACAAAAAGGAAAGGGCTTAAATCAGGCTTCATTTAAAATTTAGGACAGTTAAAAAAATACCATCAAGAAAATACAAAGAAGCCAGGTATAAACCAGGTCTGACAGAGCATACCTTTAATCCTAGCACTCAGGAAGCAAAGACAGGCAAATGGATCTCTGTGAGTTTAAGGCCAGTCAGGGGTACAGAGGGTGTTCCAAGCCATCCAGGCTACACAGTAAGATCCTGACTCAGAAAGAAGGGGAAGGAGAAGGAGGGAGAGGGGACTTGGTAGACGGCTGCAAATAAAGTGCTTGTTCTTGAGTACCTAAGTTAGAATTCCTGGCACACACATAAGAAGCTGGTGCAGCAGCACACATCTGTAACCCCAGCACTGGGAAGGCAGAGACATGTAGATCTCTGTAGCTCACTGGCCAAGCAGCCTAGCCAAATCAATGAGCTCCAGGTTCAGTGACAGACCCTGTCTCAAAATTAATAATAAATACGGTGGAGAACAACTGAGAAACACATTCATTGACCACTGGTTTCCACATAGACCATACACAAGCACCCCCTCCCCCGAAAAAAAAAAGATCAAGAAAATAAAAGGCAAACTACAGACTTGGAGTATTTGCAAATCAAATATCAGATAAGGCTAAAACCAGTAAGACAGACAATATAAAGTGCTGGTGAGGAAGCAGAGAAACAACACTCACATGTTAATGGTTGAAATATAAAATGGAATGGCTCCTTTGGAAAACAGTTTGACAGCTTTGTGAAATTCTACAGTTTATAACCTAAAACTGTTCTGAATTTATCACTTCTAACAGTTTTTTAATTGGATTCTTAAAGAGTTTCTATATATAATCTCAAAAGCAACTGAGACAATTTCATTTTTTTTACTATTTGGATGCCATTTGTTTTTCTGATTGTTCTGGCTATAATTTCAGGATTATGTTGAATAGAAATGATGAAGGGGGCATCCTTGCTTCACTTATGATCTTACAGGGAAAACTTTCAGCTATTTATCATTGAGCATCATGCTAGGTGTGGGTCTATCATATATGGCCTTTATTGTGCTGAGGTATATTCCTTCTATACAATTTTGTTGAATATGCTATCATGAATGAATTTTAAATTTTGGCAAACATTTTTATACATGTTGAGATAATCATGTACTCCATTGTATTAACATGCTACATCTGGTTTGTTGTTCTGCATTATGTTGAACCATCCTTGCATCCCTGGGATTAAACCCCACCTGATCACTGTGAACCACCTATTTACCTCTTGATTTGATTTGCTTATATTTTTTGAGAACATCCTATCTATGCTCATTAGCTGCTTCTCACTTAGCTCTAGTCTGGTCCCGTGAGTCCAGAGTATTCCCTCTTCAGTTGTCCAGAAGAGTGGGATTAGCTCTTCTTTAATATTTGGAAGAGTTCAGCCATAAAGGGATCTGATCCTCGGCTTTTCTTTGACAGGAGGTTTTTTTCTTATTCAGTCTTCTCATTTGTCACTCATTTTTTCTGTTGTTTTTTTTAACTTAACAACAATCTATATGAAAATAAAAACTTTCAGAAAACAATACCATTTATAACAGCATAAAAATTAGCAAGAAACCCCCTTAGAAGTAAAATTTACCAAGAGGTGAAAAACCTATACCCTGAAAATCATGAAACACTGATGAAAGAAATGGAAAATAACGATAAATGAATGTTTATGTTCAATAACTGGAAATCTAAAGCTGTTTGGGGGTAAATATAAGCAAACTACAGTGGTATGAGAACATCCTTATGAAACTCATTACTCTGTAAACTAACTGAAACAATGTCAATCTTCAAAATGAAGCTTTAAGTGTATATATCACCCAAATTAATCTACAAATTGAATGCAATCCCAAGTAAAATAAAAAAAATAGTGAAATAGTGAAAATAAAATTTGCAGAGAACCAAAATAAAAACCCTAAACAGACATACACACACACACACACACACACACACACACACAATTGAGCAAAAAGAACCTAGACATAGGAATCACATCATATTCCCTGATTTCAAAATGTCTTTATAAAGCTATGACAATCAAACAGCATGGTACTGGCATAAACAGACACACCAACAAGTGTAACAGGTTAGAAAGTCCAAAAGAAAACTTACGCATTTTCAGTCGTTTATATTTGACAAACATGCCAGGAATGCAAAATGAAAAGAGAACAGATTCTTCAATATATAGTGTTAAGGAAACAATACACACGTGTAAAAGAATAAAACTGGACCCTTATTTCACACCATTAAAAAAAAAAAAACTCAAAATGGGTTACACTTACATGAAACAAGAAAGCTACTTTAAAAAAAAAAAGTTTTTTGACACTGGTCAATGTAAAACATGTTTTTGTTTTTTAATTTAAACCAAAAAGCACAAGAAGCCTTGTGGTTACAAGGGTATACCTTATTATTAGTTAATTAATTATTCATTATTAGTTAATGAATTAATCTATTTATTCAATGTGGAGTTTGAACTACTGGCAACTGAGAGATCATAGCAGAAGAAAAGATAGGAATCAAGGCTTTCAAAGAAACACGGTAGGAGGAAGGGAGATTGCGTGCTGCAGTGTAGGATGCATATATGTCTGAATATGAAAGTTTCTAAACAGGCTTCAGTGAGAAAGGACATATAAGCACTGTTAGGGAGAGTGCACAGTACCCTAAATCCTAGGAAAGGTGGTCAGCAAGATGGCTCAATGAGTAAAGGTGTTTTCCTTAAGACTGATGATCTGAGTCTAATTCCCAGAACACACATGGCAGAAAGAGAGAACTGACTCCACAAGTTGTCCTCAGACTTCCAGATGCACACTGTGGCAAGCATGCCCCTCGTATTGAATAAGTAGGTTAATTAATTGATTATTTAATTAATGATTAATAATGAATAAATAATATTCTAGGAAGGCAATCAAGAATCAACACAAGTTACAATGCTCCCCGAAAGTTCACTTGGCCTCATGCTCCAGTAACAGAGACCAATCTGTAGTCAGAGTACAGAGACAAGATCAAATTAAGGTAATGTCACAGGCAAAGGTACAACGTCATCAGGAAAATGAATGATGATGTTCTTCACATTAAGTGGAGAATTGAAGGAGAGAAAAAGATACTAGAAAGTATTACTTTATTAAATTATTAAAGATGCCATGCTCAAGTAGCATATATTTCTAACCAGAAATGAAAGCAAGTCTTTTATATAAATCAACTCTTCTGGAGAGAGCACTAAAAACAGAATTCTGTAATTCTCTAACCGTATCTCTAGGTGCTTGATTGGACAGCAGAAAACCCAAAATGTATCAGTGTGGGGTATAAAGCAATTCAGTTCTACTTCACTAATGATTTCTTGTCACAGGTACTGAGGCAAGAAATCATATGAGGATTTGGCCTTAAAATGTGGACAAAGATGTGGTATGTCTGTGATTACTGATGATTTTTATTTATGAGAGAAAGCAACCTTCTGACAAGAGCAAAACTGCACAGTGGGTGGCTGTAGAGGATGGAGGTGCAGGGGCAAAGGAAAGATGATGGTGGCTAGCACGAGATACAGGGAGTACAACAAACCCCACAGCAATCTGCCTTCACCTAGAAGCACAGTGCTTCCGGAGCAACATCCACGGACTCAGCAGGTATAAGCAGGCCGCCCAACAAGCTGCTGAAGTTGAACGTGATGATTGCTATTATTCCTTATTCTTTAAATGCCTCCAAAATACAATACATATAGAAAATTTTCACTTAACTAACCAAATTTAAAGGCAGCAGACTCCACATCTGCAAAGCAGATTCTAAAGATTAAATTGCATGTGCCAAAGAGTGAGTCAGTGCAAATTTGAAAATGAGATAAATATTCATCTCTCAAAGGAAATAGATGGTTTTCCTGACTGAAAAGTTAAACAATACTTAATCAAGTTGTAAAGTAGTAAAGTCAATGTCAATTTAGAAGTATACACTAAAAATAGTGAACCTTTTCACTATCTCTAACAAATTATTTTACAACAGAACTCTTGAACTTGCAGGATTTTTTTCTCATAAAAATGTAAAAATGTGTTTGTTAATAAATTCAACACACTGGACTAAAGTTTGGACTCATAATGACAGCTGACATGGAAGTGCTCATACTGAAACAGACACTATCAGCACCTTACCCTTTAGTCCTCACAACTCTCTCAAGAGGGGAAACTAAGGCACAAAAGGATTGACAATAATGCTAACATTCAAGTAGAATAACTAACTAACGGAGCTGCTGTCAAGGTACACTACTACACACCTCATGTTCCACAGAATGTCTATCTACACGGGCCACAAAAATAAAGTCATAGCAATTTTGGATTTACATGCTATAGATATTGATGGAACAAGTGATACTTTTACTTGAGGAAGAATAATGCAAAATTTCCATACCTAAAACTAAATGCAATATAAAATTAATAGTGTTTACATTTTGCACTTTTTAGGACTATGCAGTATTCTTTGGAAAGTTTTACTACCGTCAAATACATTGTAAGCTATAGAAATGTAGTCTTTGCTAGCTAACACAATAAATACTAACTTTCCTTTGTTAATGAAGATAATCAGTGGGCCAACACTTTCACAAGCACAGAAGTGTAGGGAATACCATGTGTCACTGCTTCTCTCTGTCTCCTATTTCTTACATTTTCTCTCTCTCCCAGACCTGAGACACATCTGGTCATGAGCCAGATGCGTTTCCCCCCACCCCCGAACACACTCTGTTCTAGTCTCATAAGCACCTTCAGGGGAATAAATTTTCTATGAGTACAGGGGCAGAAACAACAAGTAGACTTCTCAGCAAAGGCCAAGGTAGAGCCCCAAAGGGCAGATAAACAAGATGGACCCAGACAGGGTTTTTAAATTCATCATAACACAGTCTAAAACCTTGCAGAGATGCTATGAACTACTGGATCAATAGAGCAAATGGAACCATCCAAGCATCATTTTGCCATTAGAAGTAAACTATCTGAAAAGGTCCTGGGTTGACCATGCTGGAAAAGTTTTAGGCACAAGGACAATCCATGTGGAAAATGGAGACTGAAACTCAACAGACCTTACCATGTTCTCTGGTCACTTAAGGCCTTTATGCTTATACAAAAAACTGTAATGAGAAGCTCACTGTCTGTAGCATTACCACTAAGTACAGCAAAAGCTAAGTTTTAGGTCCACATTATACTATCACTACACTGAGAGTTTTATATTCAGTATACCATTTTAATCTCACCATTGAGACAAGTACTGTTTTCAAGCTCATGTTAGAGGAGAAGTAAAAGAAGTAATTTGACTGTTCACAGTTACCTTATGACAGAGTTAGGATTTGTATATTTGTTATTTATTTGTTTGTTTGTTTACTGTGACAGGGTCTCAGGAGCCTATGCTACCATTCCAAACTGTGTAGCTGATGATGACTTTGACTTCTGATTCCCCTGCTTCTACCTCCCAGGTACGAAGATTGTGTATGGCAACATGCTGAGTTTACATGGTTCTGGGAATCAAACCCAGGGTACGGCGCTTGTTAGGCAAGCACTCTGCCAATTGAGATTATATATATATATATATATATATATATCCTTAACCTCAGAGGTTGGATCTGAACTTAAAACAAGATGGTTCTCTAATCTCTAAAGTGTGTGCAGTAATGTCCAATTATACAATCATTATATAACATTGGGCCAGATACTGTTAAATAAACAGAACATTCTTGCATTACTTGCTAAGTGTCCAATAGAAATGCCATGACAAATACAGTGTTACCAGTTTTCAGGAACTAGAATTCATTACATGGCTCCCTAAAATATTACAAGATTTGATTTCATAATTTAGATTCTACTTATCCCTACAGTTAGTCTAAATAAAGTATACTTACATTCTCTAAGAGAACTGAGGACCAGAAAGTAGTTGCTCAAATAAGCTATCCAATAACTGACTAGCTATATCATCAAATATAATATCAAACATTCTAGTCAGACAAGTACTGCTTTAATACATTTTTTTTAAGTTTTACCTGCTGGCTGCCCCTCCACCCCCTAGGAGATATCTAAAGTACTGTAAGAGCAGGATTTGGGAATTTAATAAGCTATCTCATGAAAGAAGTCTTAAAGAGAAGCATATCACCTAATAATCAGCAGTCATTTAAAGCAGAAGTATCTGTCTCCATTTGGCACATCCAGTGTTTATTAGCAAATGCCCTAAAAGCCTTGTCTTTTCCCTACTCTAGACCTATGGGTAGTATTTTACATTTCTGTAGATGGGGTGAGAGGAGGAGTCTGTAAAGTGCCTAAAATAGTAAGTACCTGTGCTTCCCTCTAGATCATGAAAGATATCCAATAAATATTTTTTAAAGGCTCTGGGTAGTCTAAAGTTTATCTTCTGGTCTAATAAAAGCCTTCAGAGAGCTGACTTACATTTAAACTGCTTTACTTTATCCCATCTTAAAATATCTTTTTTTTAATACCTGTAGGTTCTACGTTGACTTGTACTGGAGTCAGCAGCCAAAACTAGCTATGTGTATTTAGCATAAAAGAATGATTAAAAGGAGACAATGAAGTCAGATTTGACTGTTTTTAAATCTGCTCTCAACTGACTGTGACAGCTTAGACAAGTCGATGTACTAGCTACTTTTTCCTTGCTATGACAAAAATATCTGACAAATTCAACTTAAAGAAGGAAGGGTTTATTTTTACTCCAAGTGTGAGAGGGAACACAGTCTATCACTGTGGGGAAGAATGAGAGCAGGAACATGGAGCAAACAGTCAAACAGTCATACTGTGTCCACAATCAGGAAGCAGAGAACAGAACAGAAGTAAAGGTAGGCTATAAAATCTCAAGGCCTGCCCCTGGTTACCCACTTCCTCCTGTGGGGCTATATCTCTCAAAGGTTCCACAACCTTTTAAAGCAGCACCAAAGCTGGGAACCAAGTGTCCAAACACATGAGCCTATAGAGGACATTTCACATTCAAACCACAGCTGTTTCCTAATTTGAAAATAATAATTCCAAGACTCATTTTAAGTAATTGAGTGAGAAGATATACATAAAGCAATCACCATAGTAAATGTATAGTTATTACAAAATTCACTATTGTGTATATTGTTAAGGATAGTATAATTAGCCAGTATTCCCTAAATGACACTTCCTAAGCAAGTTTCTTTTTTATACTCTATTGAAAGGGGGAAACTCTATTTTTCCTTGGGGAGGGATCCTGGAAATCTTAACTGAGCAAGTTGCTGTTACTTTTGGTCACTAGCAAGTCTAGAAACTGAATGTACACTCTAACTTTTCCCACTGAACACAACTTTCTCCAAATAAATGAGTACTAGCATGATCCGTCTCCCTTTCCTATGGATCTGAATGCTTTTTTTTAATAATGTTACTCTGAGTTTCCCCAAATTCGTGTACAAGCGTGTATGTGTGTGTAGAGAGAGAGAGCGTTGTGTGTGTGTGTGTGTGTGTGTGTGTGTGTGTGTGTGTGTGTGTGTGTGTGTAGGCATGTGCATGCCATAAAGCATGTGTACAGGTCCAAGGACAACTTTCAGGAGTTGAGTCTCTCCTTCTATCATGGAATTTGAGGATGGAACTCAGGTTATCAGTCTTGCCTGGCAAGCGCTTTTATTTTGTGAGCTTCCTCAAAGGCCCTCAAATTCTTCTTCTGGACTAGGCTAAGATATCTGGAAACAAACAAGTAAAATAAATAAGTCAATAAAAAAATAAATAGACTGGTTTTTAAAAGAAATATGATCTTTGGGTAGGGGTGTGGTTTTCCTAAAGATATTTTACTACACAGGAGAAAAAATAAAACATTCTAGACCAGTTTAATCTCCCAAAGGCAAGCTAAGTTAGGAGTCAAAAAGCAAAACAAAACCCCTAGTATGATCATAAGATAGTTTTTAAAGATTTATCTTATTTGTAATTATGTGTATGGGGGAGGTATTTACATGTGAATGTAGATGCCCATGGAGGCCAGAGGCATTAGATCCTGCTGAGTTGTAGTTACAGATGCTGGTGCTAAGAAGTAAACCTCTCAAGAGCACTTAAGGGCACACTCCCTAATCGCTGGCCATCTCTCCAGCCCCAAACATGAGATCTTCATATGAAGAAGAGTAATCGAGTAATAGGGGAATGCAGTAACATGCTATTACTTTGGGGTGAATGCTTACATTCCAAAAATTTAGTAACTTCTGGAACTCAAAGAACAAAGTTTCACAGGGAAATTACCCAAAATTATGTGTTTCTTTCAGTAAATAACTGGAAAACCAGAAAATTTTCTGTCTTTCCCTTTTTGAATCTAGTTGGGTAAGACTTTTTGTAAAACCATACATCCAGCAGCTTTTAAACCTGTGCAGGGAAGACACCAGTGGATTTCTAGTTCATTCACAGCCTTAACAACTCAACCACAACTACAATGTCTTTCCCTTTTTGGACCCACAACAATGGCAGATAATATTCAGGCTGACTTATAGGATTCTATTTTCTGACACAGATAAATGGAAATATGCCATAGCTGTCGTGTGTTAAACAGATGGGAAATCAAAGGAGTTGAACTGTTGGCCAACGACAAAGGAAAAAATTTCAAAATATAGTCCAGTGAAGCTTGCCATAGCTGCTTGGCAATACAGCTTCCAAATAAACTATCTTAACTTGATTCACATGTGGAGAATAAAAATTGAAAACAGGGAAGTGAAAAAATTAAGGGAATTCATTAAACAGATGTTATTACAAGGAAATTTCACTGCTATAGCTGTTGATATCAGGGATAGTTGAGTTTCTATGGATAGTATAATTCCATATATATAAGAAGTTAGATGCCGTCTTAAGCACACAACAGATAAGAAAGATACTAATTTTTCAGAAGAAAATGTTTTTCCAGGATAAGTATGACCTCCCAAGATCCAATAAGGTAGAATAAGATACAGTCAGTATTCTCTGAAAATTCTACAGTGTTACGAAAACACAAAAGAAAAGAAACTATGCTGGCAATGCAGAAGTGATCTAAAGAAAAACACAATATACCATGGTGATTTCTCATTTGTTTAAAACCTGGTTTTTATCATACACAAAAAAAAATCCACTATGACCTGTCTAGTGAAAGTTTTAAGAAAGAAAATTATCTCATCTATGATTATTCATAGTAATGAAATAAGAGAAAGTTAGGTACACTGAAATTCAATTCATTTCAGACTATAATCAAATCTCTATTTAAAATGCTTAACTTTTCCATAATTCCTCACTGTTAGAATTTCATTTTGTGTTATAATCTTTACTCTTCCAAGTGAATTTTTTTTTTTTCTTAGACAGGGTCTCGCTATGTAGCTGATCTGGACCTTGATGTGCAAACCAGCCTGGTCTCAAACCTGCAGAGATCTGCTTGTCTCTGACAGTTTTTCTTTTTTTACTTCTTTTCCTTCCTTTGCCCTTCCAGTCAGTCAGAAAGTATTTGTAGACCTAGTAAAATGCCAATCGCTGTTCTAAGTGCTGAAAGTACAGCACAACACAAAAGAGACAAAACTCCACTTCCTTCTGAAGTTAGTAGTCTGTTTACATGCACTGATTCACTTGCTTATTCTTTCACTGTAGTTCCTCTCTTGACTTGTGTGTTTTCAAAGAACAGTTTAGAGCAATTCACAGAATAGCAACTTTTCAGGCTTAAAATTCATGCAGAAAACATAAATTCTCACATCCCTTATTTAAATGAGAACACAGGATGTTGGGGAGCCCACTCAGGTCTGTGCCTACTCAGGAAGCACTTTGTCTTTCTGTATTTCTATGGAGTTTCAAGTGCATTCCATCTAAAACATTCATCACACATCTTGTTTTATTTTTTCACATATATAACTTTTTTACCATTTTTATTAGCATACAGTCATTATATAAAATGGGTTTCATTTTGTATTTCACATGTGTATTTTGATCATATTCATCATAATTCACTTTCTTATCCCTTCCCATCAATCTCTTTCCTCCTATTTTCTATTTTCATGTCTTTTTTTGGTATGACCCAATGCGTTTCATCCTATTTTGATACATTGCACTTTCCTCTCCCATATTACACTGTGAACTCCTAGAGGATAAAGTTTATTATTTAACACCAAGAACTCCTTGCAAATAAGGCCAAATAACTTTATTGCATCAATTACATTTAATTTTAAGAATTACTTAAAAATTATGTCATAATCATTAAATATGAAAAATAATACAGACTTGTTTTGATCCTCAATGAATCTAAGAACCATTAGGAACAAAGAAGAAATCAGTGTGTTGTTAAAATTCCGTAAGTCAGGTAAAAATCCAGCCATTAGTAAACACCAAAGGGCTGTCTCCACATCCTGATCACTCTGCTATTCCACACTTTCTGACATTCATGTGGGTCTACTGACAGTGGCTTTGTTACATTTGGGGCTATAAAGTTAAATGAAAATGCCCTGATTTGGATCTCCAAAACAGACAACACAAAAATCCCAAGACGCTGACATATTTATCAGTTATTCCCGTCAGTAACTTTACTCTACCTCTCTGCTGCCTGTATCCACACACATACTTAATAACACTGCCATTATTTCCATCTCGACACAACTCCCTCCTTCTCCACCAACAATTATTCATCCAGCCTCATTTTTTTAATCTGTGCTACTTTACTGAAATGAAATTCTATGAGACCAGAAATGCCTGTGGAGCTGCCAGATAGAACAGTTGTATACAACCTCTACCTATCTTTTCCTTTTCTGCCCTTCAGTTTTTTCTGTCTCTTCTCAAACACATCTGGTTTTCATCTTTAAAAATCTGGTGCTCCAGTATTCTGGGATGATCATACAAATCCTTGTGCTTCAAAAAAATATCTGTATTGTAATTCTCAGTCTTCAATGTCCTGTCTGCCTGTTTGTCTATCTAGTGTCTGAGCTCCAATGCATATTTGCATTTGTGGGATGAAACTCTGACACATTCTAATATTGAGAGGTTGAACAGAGAAAATTGAATGGATGCCATGAGGAAAGAATTAGCAAGGTAGAAAGGGGCATCACTAGGACAAGTCATGGAAATATGCTGCTAGGATCCCTCTCAAGAAACAATCTGCTCATGGAGAGGACCACAACTCCAGGTTCACAAGTGGAGACTACAGCTCCAGTTCACAGGAGGGAACCACAACTCTCATGGGAGACTACTATAATTTTTTACTGGCAAACTGTACTGCCAAGGTTCAATAATATTGTGAAATTTATCATTGTTGCTGTAATATGAGTTTGGCATTCACCCGTTTCCAAATTCTCCAACCTACACAAAGCTTTTCAATGTAATAATGTTATTTTTTTTAAGTAATGCTAATAATTTTTATTTTTTGGTCTTTTTGAGCCATGGTCTCCCTGTAGTCCCAGGGACTTACTATGTAGTCCAGACCCACCTGCCTCTGCCTCCCAAGTACTGGGATTAAAGATGTAAGTTACCACATCCCGCTGCAAAAAAAAAAAAAAAATTAAGAAACAATCTGTTACTCCACTATGAAAAATGCAGCTAACAGAAAACCTTGTCTTTTAGGCTGTGGATCCACTTAGCTTTTGAGTTAATGACACAAACTTCCCCACTCCACTGGTGAGTATACTGTGTAGAGTATGGTTTGTAGTATGTAAGTATCCTCTAGTGAGAAACCTTTCCTCTCAGGCTCCCAGCTGGTTATAAGTTGGGACTTTTAAGTCAGCATCATGGTCTGAGACTTCCCCTGCCCAGTTTTGCCTCTCCCTCACTTGCTCTTCACAGGTGTTAGATCTTGATTTCAAGACTTGACTAAGACTACTTCCTTTGCCTTGTAACATTCACAGGCAGTCTCCTCTCACCAATAATTATCTTAACAGCCTCATTCCACCACCTTGGCAACTACAACCTGGAAGATGGCAACTTTAAACAGTCACAAAAACTAAGGGCAAGAAATGTTACAAGGGAAAAATGGTCCAGTGCATTGAAGGTTCCTAAGAAATTAAGAAGAAAAGGAGACCTATCTAGTGAATTTGGCAAAATGGGTATTAAACACCCTAAAGGGGTCCCTTTCAGTAGGACAGTTTGAATCAAAGCTTATTTGGAATGGACTGAAGATGAAAGACAAAGGAGTAAAGAGAGAGAGGAAGCAATTCACTTTTGGAAGTTTTATTAAGAGTGAACAACAATAAAATGGCAACAACTGAAGCGGGATAGGGAAAGAAGGATTTTTTGTTCCACTTACTTTAAAAACTTTTTTTGAGTTATTTATTTTAAATGTTTGAGTGTCTTGCCTGCACATATGCAAGTGCACCCATGTGGTACAATATCCATGGAGGCCAGAAGAGGGCATCAGATCCCCTGGAACTGGACTTAAAGAGGCTGTGAGCTGCCATGTGGATGCCCTGAACTGAACCTGGGTTCTCTGCAAGAGCAACCAGTGCTCTTCAGCATTTAACCATCTCTCCAACCCCCTTCTCTTCCCTTTTAGTGAGAACACTGATACATTGTTTGAGATGAGCCAGTAAAGAAGGATGATGATTTTAAGAGGGGAAAGAATACAGAAGTAAAGCCCTTAAGAAGGCAAGGCAAGACAATGTTCTAAGAACAGCAGCAGACGTCACAGAAGAAAAGACTCACAGATTCATTTACACTTAAGTCCCAGCTGTAAGAAGTATTGTGAAAGAACAGTTGAGAATTTCAGAAAGTATAAGAGAAACTTAGATTGAAGAAGTGAAATTTATCAGCAGGGTGGAAATAAGAGTATTCCAGGGAGAGGGAACAGCAGATGCTAGAGCCAAGGGAAGGAAAGACTGAGTTACTGAAGGACTAGACAGGCAGCTGATGTGATGAAACAGACAGGACCATACTGTGCAAAGTCATGTGGGGAAAGTGGTAAATATTTTGGATTTTAGCCCAAAGCCTAAGGTTTTAAGTTTAAGAGTTATATGGTGATTTGTAATTTTTAGAAAATGTCTCTAGATATGCAGAGGAGGATTAACAGAAATGACTTGTTGGTGACATGAACTTGGGTAGCTTATGGCATTCATTCACTCATTCAAACAATACCAAATGGCAAGAGAAGCAAAATGACTCAATATGTATTTTTAGAAACAGAGGGGCTGGAGAGATGGCTCAGCAGTTGAAAGTGCTTACTGTTCTTCCACAGGACTGGAGTTCAGTTCCCAGCACCCAAGTTGGGTGGCTCATATCTGTAACTCCAGCTCCAGGGGATCTGACACTATTCTGGGCAACTGCATGCATGTGTGCACAGAAAACACACACACACACACACACACACACACACACACACACACACACACTGATAATAAATCTGAAGAAAAGAAAAAGGAAGAGGAGGAAGAGGAAGAGGAAGAAGAGGAGGAGGAGGAGGAGAGGAGGAGAAAGGGGAAGATGAGGGTAGAAAGGAAACTTCTACCTCAGAGGTAGTGAAAGTAGAGTAAATAAAAAGGATTTATCATTGACTCCTCCTAGGACACTAAGTCAGCAGTAGTACAGCAACTTCTCTGGGCTCCCTGAGTCACATGCACCCAGCAATCCCTTCTTTTAGGGCATCCCAAGACTTCCCCAGTCCTACTTCAACAATCAACACAAAAAGAACTACACAGCACAGGCTTACACAGCTTATTTGTCCTACAGTGTTCAGTTAACTCATCTGAGGCCTGGGGGAGAGATTGCCTACTAGAGTTGGAATCTGGTCATGCATATTAATGCTGCTCTCTTGACCTTCATATATAATTTGACATATGCTTCAGTAACAGGTCATAATTTATCAATCTTGCAATTTATTTATGGGAAGTTTTTGAAGCTGTTATCACTGGCTTCTCCCTTTGGCATTCAGGGAAATTAGAAAGCTCTCATTTAATCTGAGCAGGTCTTTGCTTCTGTTGTTTAAGACAAGCATTAAACTCCACAAGTCAGATCCCAACATTTCTTGGTCTCTTTCACTGTACAGGTCATTCTTTTACTCCCATAACTCTGAATATACTTCATATAGAAATGTCCGTGTGCATTTGGCTATGTTTACAGTGCCTCATATGAGTTATCTCCCATTGAGAGGGCCTTAAATCCAATTAGATAGCTGATAACTCCCAAGATAGAAGTGCCATTACTATGCTGCTATAGTTTGTTGGGCCGGTCATTGTTGTGGCTATTAGGCTTTAAAGCTGGAGATAAACCAGTGACTGATTTTCTCCCTTAGCAGCTTACACAGTATCCTCCAGAGGAGGCTTTCAGGTCAATTGCAGCTCCATTGCTCCAAGTCCCTATGTCTGAAGTATGTCCTGTCCTCAACAATAGGGTCTTACCTTCAAGTTCTGGCAGGTAATCAAAAGCCGTGGCAATACCCTGTGTTATTTGGGGAGTGTCTTGGACTACCCTGATCAACAATTGGAAGGGATGTTTCTCCTGTCTGCACTGTGGTTTTCGTTATATAGCCTTCAGCTATACACATACACTCATGTCCAGATATTGTATGTGTATTTTTCAGCAGGTTTTTGAGTTAATATGCTTCCCTCCTTAGATGGTTTTTCACACCATCTAAGCTTATTTATCTCCCTTTCTCTCTCCTTGTCTAACTTCCCCCTCCTCTTTCCCCAATTAAAGTACCCCTATTCCCCTCGGCAATACCTGTCTCCTATTATCCTTCCCCTCTTGAGCTCCTTCTCTGTCTGCCCCATGGTTCCTTGTATATCCTTCTCTCCTCCCTTCCCAGTTCAGTACACCAATTTTCCTCATAGTAACGTCTGTTTCCTACTATCCCCCTCTCTCAGGCGCTTTCTTTCCCTTTACCCCCATGGTTCCTTTCCATTTTCTTGGCTTTTATGGGTTACGTTAGGATATATACTCACATATAAGGATTTGGTACTAAAATTAACAAATGAGAGAGAACACACATCATCTGTTTTTCCTGCACCTGTGCTATTTCACTTAGCACAGCAGTTTCTGGTTCCATCCATTTACCTGCAAATTTCATGATTTCATCTTTCTTTACCCACTGAGTGGAACTCCATTGTGTAAATACAGTATATTCACTTAAGTTTTGTGACACTATATGTTACTTATCAACACATGTTAACTGAATAAAATGAGTAAATGAAATAAAATGCTTTGATGATACTTGCCCTCCGTTACCTCTTATTCTTCCCTTTCTCTCTGCCAACCTCCTTTTCCCTAATAATCCCCCTTCCATTTTCATATCTTTCCCACCACCAACCCCACATTCCAGTACTGTAGCTCTACACAGCTCTAATCTTCCTATCTCTCTAGTTGGTCTTATGCATTCTCTTCTTTTTGTTTGGTTTGGGTGTTTGTTTGTATTTTAAGACAGGGCCTCCCTGGAACTCAATATGTAGACCAGGCTGGCCTCAATCTCTCTGAGATCTGTCTGCCTCTGCCTCATGAGTGCTGGGATTAATGGAGTACATTGGCTCATAAATACTGTGATTTTCTCAGGATTAATCACTGGTCCTTTAATAATAAAGAAAAAGTTTTCTTTTATTAAAGTGTCCCTTGGACACTTAAAAATTTCACCTCAAAATTAATGCTTGGAAATTTGTCTCCCCTTTCCATGATTACATTGTTTTAATACATTTTTTTACTTTCTTTTTTGGGACTTTCACACATGAGTGCTGCATTTGCAGCACTTCCACCTCTCAATCCTCCCTCCAACTCCTATGTCCCCTCACTCCCTCTCAATTTCTTGTTCTCTTTTTTGATTATTACTGTTAGATATACATTTATAAATATTCACATAATATGTATATATATATATACTTATATATTGCAGAGTCTATTTAGTGGCACTCATGTGTACATCTCTGTATGATTGACAATTTGGGAATATATATCCTCTCAAGGAGCTAGTCCCTGGAAAAAACTGTCTCTCCATCCCTGAGAGGCCACTGATTGCCCATAGCTCTTCAGGCAATCTAGAGGTGAGACCCTATGAAATTTCCCCCATTCATATTTGCATTAAATTGGTTTTGTCATCATGCAAATCTTGTCAAGCTAGCAAACTATAGGGATTCCACGGCAGAGGTAGGCAGAACCCTGTGAGATTGAGGCCAGCCTGTTTCCGAATCTATTATCTAGCAGAAGCAGGCACCCTGTTCCTTTGGTTCTTATAATCTTTTCCTGAGGCTTAGGTGTAGGGGTTGCATTACACATGTGTCAAATAGGGCTGGGCAGCTTGCAGTCACTTATTTTCTGCATTTTGATCATATGTCTTCCTTTCAAACTTCACCATCTTGCTGTGATGCTCCTCTACTTCAATGAGGAGCTATCCATTCAGTCGTTCAAATCAAAGTTCCAGCTATCATCCTTAACTCCCCTCTCTATTAGACTGACCATTCAGTCAGTCCCATGCGTCATCAATTTTGCCTTCTACTTGAATCCACCAACTTCTCTTCATCCCAACTGCTAGTGCCTAGGTTAGGATGATGTAAAGGACTGCAATACTTTCCTAACTGGGCTCCCTGCCTCTATTCCTCCCCCATGCCTCTATAATCATATATTTATAAAATCTTACATGACCAAGTCCCTAATTTCATTTTAGACTCACCTCTTGCCATAAGCCCCTGCTGATTCTCTATTCTAGCCATATCTGGAATGATTTCTCTTGCTTTTAGGTCTTTCTGTATATATTTCTCATACATAAACTATTATTTATATCCTTGTTTAATGCATTTATGCATGTGAAGCATATGTGTATATGTGTGCATATGTGTATGCATGTCCATCTTAATTTTCAAGGTAGGTTCTGTCACTAAACCTGGAATTTACAGGTTCAGCTAGTCTGGCTGGTCACCAAGCCCTCAGGATCCTCCTGCCTCTGCCTCCCTAGCAATAGAATTTACAGGTGCACATGTGCTGCTGTGCCAGTTTTTCACATGGGTGCTGCACTTGATTGGCAAGCACTTTATCAACTAAGCCATTTTCCCAGTACCTCTATTACTTCTCATCTCATTATCTTAGCTCCTGAATTATATATCATTTCCTTGGCCAAGCCATTCATCCCCCAACTGTTCACCTCTTACATGTCCATATAATAGGATTCCCTACCCAATGTATGCTACTTACTAGTTAAAGTCAACCTAGATTGTGAACATCCTTCACATAATACCTATGCATGCCCCAATTATTCAAATATATTTGTCATGACTAAATGAGGAACTCCTTAGCACATTTCATGCAAACACTGAGCATACATAAGATTGAAATGTGAGCACAAAATGACAGAATACTTTCTGGGTATCCCTTCCCCTTTACAAGGTCAATGGGAACAATAATACATAAATATTATTTTCTTTTTTATTTTATGTGTATGAGTGTATTGCCTGAATGTATGTAACTGCACCTGTGTCATGTAATGCCTTCAGAGGTCAGAAGAGGGTGTCGGATCCCCTGGAACTGGAGTTATGGATGGTTGTTAGTCACCATGTGGGTACTAGAATTCAACCTTGGGTCTTCTGCAAGAACAGCTAGTGCTCTTAACCATCTATCTCTCCAGGCCCAATATCATTTTCAAAGAACACCAAAACAATGAAAGTAGTTCTTTCTAAGATAGTGATTCAATTCAATGAAACCTTGAGAATAGTAAACAGTAATAGAAATGTTATCTGTATGTTTAATTCATTAATTTTGAGCTAAAATCTGGGATGCTTCCCCAAAAAGACATGTTCACTGCGTATAAGTTAGACACTACTTCACAACAAATTACTCAACTCATTTGTTTAAACAATAAACACTTGTTGCTCTTAGCTCTACAGGTCAGCTGGCAATCCTATCTTGGCTGTACTCTTGTTATTCTACAATAGTCTGACAATTTAGCTAAGAGAGTTTCTTACATGTATACTGTAGTAGCTGTTACATAAAATGGCAGGTATGTTTGAGATATATCAGCAGGTTAGCCAAAGCTAATTCTTATGCTGGCTAGACGAGATTTATGAGCAAGTATATATACAAGATTCTTTCTTAGTTTCTGTTCCTCTTGCTGTGATAAAATATCTTGGCGAAAGCAAAGTTAAGGGGGAAAGGGTTTATTCTGGTTCATGGTTTCCCCACCTACTGTGGGGGGAAATAAATGCTCTTGCTCGGTTCACTGTCTCTTTTTAGACAAGCTCAAATCCCAGCTCAGGGAATGATGCCACCCACAGTGAGCAAGTCTTCTCCCTTCAATTAACCCATCAAGATAATTTTTCATCAACATGCCCAGAGATTCCTCTTCTGGGTGATTCTTTATCTCATCAAGAGAAATTAAGATTAACCGTGACAACCTCTTAGAACTTAGCCTCCTAACTGATAAACCATCATTTCTGCCACATCTATTAGACAAAGTTACAAGACAAATTCAGACTCAAGAAATCTCTTTAGACTCATAATACAAAGAGTAGAGATTCTGGGAGAAAATAAAGAAGGCCGTTTTTTGCAGTCTCCCACATATCCTACACAGGAATTCACTTTGAACAACAAAGTTCAGTAGATGAGACTCATAATGATAATTTTAAAATACAATAAGAAGTTAAGTATTATTCAGTATATTATAGACAGAGAAGTATATTTTTGAAAGCCACATTGATCAGAGCAAATGTTAAAAGATCTGGCCTAGGTAACTCTTTTATTGTGATATTTCTTAGTGATTTCAGAGAACACTGTTCATATTGCACACTCTGTGACAAATGAGGCTTGAGAAATTAACAGGATAGTCCATTGTAAAAGTAGTGAAAAGGTTCCACTAAAATAAGCAAAGGCTAACCTGAAGTCAGAACTTTTTAAAATATAGGGAAAAATGTATTTCTGTAATTCAGAAAAAGGATCATCCCATGGAATCACTTCCCAAAGCACCTGCTACACAGATCCCAAACACCTGCACCACAGAAACAGTTCTCTAAAACAGTCATTGAATCTTTTCCTAACTTTTGTACTACAAGAAGCATCAGGTAAGTGGGTAGATGGGCATGGATAAGAAGTTCCTATGGTAAATACATGTAACCTGGCAACCCACTGGAACGAGAATTAGATGAAAATGGAAAACATTTTTATATCTACAAATTGCTATTAGTAAAGCATTTTTCTGCAACCACAAAAACTTCTGGGCTTGAATAGGTAAATAAAAACCAGACCAAATTACAGATAAGCTTAAAAGCATGCAGATCTTCAAATCCCAGTGATATTACTGGGTGCACTTGATCCTTGGACTATGTGGCCTAGTTTTGCTGGATGACCCTCTAATTTCTGAAAAGAGCTACAGGATCCTCCTGACAACGACCTCTCTTAACTCTGCACAGGAACTCTTAGCATTTCCGATGTGGATTTTAGAGACAAAGATAGAACACTGAGATCTGCCAAGGCTGGAAAGGATATCACTTTCAAAGGTTAAAAAAAATCCCCCTCCCTGTTTTTTCTGATGACTACCCAATTACACAAGTCAGGCATGATAACAGGGGGCAGCAAAAGCGGCCTTCTAACAGGCACAAGCAGACTTGCCTGTTCCAACATGGAAGATGTTATGTGAAGCACAGCCATAAACACATCTTTTGGAGGCTTCACATCAAGTAGCTAACCTAGCATTAAAAAATAACAAGATAAAACAAAAAGTTCACACCCTGATTATGTTGCCATTTCCTACCAAAACCTATTTTGTGATTTTTTTAAGCAGTATAGCTTTTCATTTTCTCATTTTATATAAAACCATCAAGTTATGCAAGAGATTTATTCTTAAAAGTCTGTAGGCAGAACAAAATTTTGTAAAGTGAAACCCATTCTTCCTCTGAGAGCTATTATAAAATCCAGCATGTGTGTCTATATATAAGCATGCTCCTGAGACCATGGATTTAGGTTATATTTTTGTGTGCCATAATAAAAGTTGCAGTTTGATGACCACACTCCCCACTCATTCTCCACCTGCCCAGTCCATCTAGGCTCTAAGCATCTGTTGTCAATGGCCAGCCTTGGTAATGTTTTAGTTGTCCTTTAATTATTCTCAGTTCAAAAATAATGTTTTGGTTTTTAAATCTACAGGAAAACCTAAGGCATGAATCTTTGCAATTTGTGAGTTTACATAGTATGTTAGTTGTTGACTGTATATCCTGTTGGTCACTACCATAGAAGCAGTAAAAAGTAGCCAT
This sequence comes from Eospalax fontanierii, assembly GCA_035773235.1. NCBI lineage: Eukaryota > Metazoa > Chordata > Mammalia > Rodentia > Spalacidae > Eospalax > Eospalax fontanierii. The sequence goes on from CM069527.1 coordinate 86,548,746, forward strand.
TACAGAAACAGACTAGCAATTACTACTATTAACACTTGGAGACCCTATATTGCATCATCACTTTCAAAATGAGTCAGAATCCTTAGTGATCTTCCTTTAACACATTCTTCTTGCAGAAGTCTTACATAATCTACCAATAGCATCCTCTTTCACTATATACATGTTAGAATTTTATACAACAGTAATCTTACATGATTCTGTCAGTTCTCTTTTTATTTTTTATTATGAATTATTTTTATCTTGTATGCAGCATGCATATAGGTGTGTGTATATTTATATGGCCACACACATGCAATGGCATACATGTGGTGGTCAGAAGATGAACTTGTAAGAGCTAGTTCTCTCCTTTTACCATGTGCATCCTGCAACTTCAGTTGTCAGGCTTGGTGAAAGGCACTGTCTTGCCAGCGCCATTCTAACAGTTCTCACCTGAGCTAAACCTCAGAAGAACTATCAGATTTCTACACTAAGAATTTTCCATTCAGTTGTCAACCTCAAAAATATTCCCTTTATCTCTCACTTCCAACACTTGTGTTAAAGTAGGCAAAACTAGACTAACCTTGTACAATAAGGACATACATGTGAGTTTTAATCCACTGGTCATACAAACAACTGGGCACCAAAATGGCACAAACAAGTCAGGAAACTGAGCTTTTCTAGTGAATAAATAAGCAAGATCTTAAAGAATGTCAATTGCTTATGTGCAGAAAAGAAGTGTTCTAAGTTTGAAAGAAGGTGCAGAATTTATTTAAAATTATTTTAAACATAACTTCTATTATTATTACGATCTAAATATCTAAATATCAAGTTTACTGCAGTTAACTCAATTTGGAAGCTAAAGGAAAGAAATATTCAAGTTTTCAGGACAAAACAAAAAAAATTGGGTAGAAGCAACAAAAGCATATTAAAGATACTAGGTAACCAATGATATACTTTTATGCCTAAATAAAGAAAGGGTGATGATACACTTCTGTTTACAAAAGTATTATTAATATTAATACAACTTATTAATACAACTACTCAATAAATACAATATTTAATTATGTAAATTTGTTAACATAAAGAATCAACATTGGGGCTGAAGAGATGGCTCAGTAGTTAAAAGCACTGGCTGCTCTTACAGAGGACCAGGGTTCAATTCCCAAGCACCCACATGGAGATTAACAACTGTCCACAACTCCAGTTCAGGGGATCTGAAGCCCCCTTCCGGTTTCCATGAGCATTGCACACACATAATGCACTTACATAAGTGCAGGTAAAACACTCATATACTTAAAAAGTAAATCCATCAAAAAAATTTTTTAAGAATCAGTGTTACTAAACATCTTTATTTCATTTTCAATGGATCATGATAAAATTCAAAAGTATGCTAGTGATTGCTGGGATAAAGGGAAAATGAAGAGTGACCACTAACGGATGCAGGGTTTCATTACAAGACGATGAAACTGCTCTAAAAATGTCACAGATGGTTATACAACTCTTCGAGTATACTATGAAAAAAAAATCACTGAATTGCATGAAAAGGGTTAGTTTTATAGTATATGAATCATATCTTGATGAATGTGCTGTCAAAAGCCAGTACTCATATTTTTATTATTGGCATTTCTAGTATGGAAATAGTTCCTTATTCTCAGGCAGCACACTGAGCACTCAAGTCTTCTGGCATCATCTGCAGGGCTGCTCTACTTTCCTTAAATGCCAAGAGCTCCAATAACTTTTCAAAACACAAAAATGACACAAAATAACTGAAGGTTTTGATAGTTTGATAGATTCACTTATAAAAAAGAAAAAGGTTTAAATTCTAGGTGCTACATAATATAGACACCTGTTTTCCTGGGAATTAACAGTTGCAAATACAGACAACATAAGTAATTTCACACATCAAGTTGATGTGTAATAAAATAAATCTACTCAAGGTTCGTCTTTCATCAAGATAACAGACTCTAACGATAAATGGCTCTGGCTCATCTTGCTAAGATCAAAAGGGAATGACTTTTGCAGCAAAATATGCCTACCAGCTAAGCTATTTCACCAGCTCGTTACTAATGACACAAAAGCTGTCTCACACGAACCAGCAAAAAGAAGAAATGGTGCATACCAAGAAAAGATTCATAAGAGTTTTCATTTGTCAAGGTTATAAAGTGCTTTGTAACTGTGAGTCAGACTTTAGAGTCTTAAGAATCCAGAGAAATAGCTCTAAATACTGCTAACCAACAATAAACTGCCCTCACTGAAAGGCTGCTACACATATCTCAGATCCTCCAAAGTTACAACTATATTAACAGTTCCTTCTTACCTACAACTTATTAGTCATTTTACCTCTACCAGGATGTCAAAAAGAGCAAAATCTATAGGATCATCATCTTGGGCTGCTACTGTAAAATTGTTCTGTTTAATGGTGATATCATTTCTAAAAAGCTAAAAAGTTTTATTTTACCTTTAAATCTCAACTACAAAAGTTACAGTAAAACATGGGAAGCACTTAGATTACCTCTAGAAAAAAAATTCGGAAAATATCTAGAATCAATTTTAAAAGCCTTTCTACACACAACTGAAAAATTGCAGTGAGAGCTATGCATGTACCTCAGTTGGAGGAGTACTTGCCCAGCTTGTCCTGGGTTGGATCCCAGAACCAAATAAACTAGGTATGGTGGTACACACCTGTAATACTAGCACTTGGGAGGTAGAAGGAGGAGGATCAGAAGTTCAAGGTCATCTTTGACTACATGCCTGGGCTACAAAGAGCTGAGGGTGCTATACTACAAAGAAAAAATAAGTAAAGCACTATCATTGAAAACTATAACAAGTCATCTAAAAAGCCTCATTTCTATAGCATAAATTTTATTGGTTTCTACACAGTCACATCTATGGGAGCCTTACCATTTCATCTAAAGAAATGAAGTAGAAATTTTTTCCTGTCTTCAATTTAAAAAGTTAAGCATCCTCCAAAACTATCTAATTTGTCTACTTGAAGGATGAGGAAATTAAACCTCAAAGCCATTAATTAATTTGTAGATTTCAAACTCAAATCTTCAAATTTTTCTATAGTAATTTTAAAAACAAAAAAAGAAAATCATTGACTTAACTACATCAAATCTGAGTACACAATTGGGGAAATACATTGAACCTAAGACCATGAACACACCTTAGATTCCTTATGAAAGGGGAACCTTGGGTGTGTGCCTGTCCCTTAATACATTTAGTTTTTTCATTATCACCCTTTACTTCGGCTCTAATTCCATAACTAACACTAATATATGACATAGTTTTATATATATACAAATAACAAATGCACTTACAACTTCAGATACTATATGTTAAATCAACAGAGAGAACCTTTCCAGTTTATTACTGAAAAGTAGTACGTCATAATGTAAACTACAATAAAAGTGATTCTACCTACTGGAGGACTAATCTTTGCCAATATGGTAAGATCAGCTTTGTAAGAATAACTCTCATTATGATTTGGCCCCTTGCCGAGACCGTCCTATAGCAGATCCTGTCCTTACCAGGGAGAAAACAAGACCTTGCACCATGCCTACAAAACACCTGCTAAAAATGAATTCTTCCTGATTCCAGAGCCCTCATTTCTTTTCTCCATTAGTGACTAACTCTATCTGCTGTTGTGCTTTGAGTATGTAGTATATACAAATATTTTGTATAATTTTAATTAAACACATGTTTTTAGCAAAATGTTGACTATCTCTACAATCAGCAAATAAGATTTGTTGTTTTTTTGTTTCCTGTTTTTGAGGTAGGGTCTTACTATGTAGCTCAAGCTGGCCACAAACCCACAATCTTGCCACAGGTTCCAGAGTGCTGGGATTATGTGTATGCACCATCACATCTAGCAGAAAGGTAAATACTTCCAAAAGAATAGTAAGATAGGAATTTATAGTTTGATTACAATAACCCTACTTTCAGTTTTCTATATAAGTTCTATACTCCAGCAGTTTTCAAGGAACTATGGGCGGTATCAATAAATACAAAGTAGTCCTGCTTTCAGGGAATTTCAAAATAAATATATATTAAGGAAGGAAAAGAGAATTAGAAAGCATTCAAGGGAATGGTAGTATAGCTTCTATTTCCTAATGGGTTTTCTACTATAAGTATTGTGAGATAAGGAGAGGCAATAAGCTAATCATGACCATCCTTCTCTCTGAATCTCTCTGAATGAATGTACAATAGACCATTCTCCATTCTGATGGAATTAAAATAAGAACACAGCTGACCCAGTAATAATGACACAGTAGTTCATGATGTGAGCCTACCAGTCATCAATAACTGTCTTAGCCAAAATCAACACATGACTAGGGAGGCTAATTGCTTTGACTTGGGCAGGATGCTTTGACTTTGTCTCATAATATATAAGTCTTGTTCATGTAATGAAATAAATACACAAGTGGTAGGATATCCAGGGGATGTCTCATGAGTCCTAATGGTCTCAAAGCTTTTAAAAACTAGATAGTTTGTGGCTGCATACACTCCTGTTTGGGTTCTCTGCTTTGTTCCACTGCTCTACACGTCTGTTTTTATGCCAGTTCCATGCTGTTTTATGGTACTCCCTCTTTTTGCTCAGGGTTGTTTTGACTATTCAGGATGTTCTGTGCTTCCATATGAATTTTAGAATTTTTTTTCTTCTATTTCTATGAAGACTGCCACAAGGATTTGATTAGGGTTGCACTGAATCTGTAAATTGTTTTTGATAGGATGGTCATTTCACAATATTAATTCTACCAATCCATAAGCATCCGTCCTCTAGTGTCTTCCTCAATCTCTTTCTTCGAAGATTTAAGGTTTTCACTGTAGGGATCTTTCACATTTTTGGTTAGGTTTATTCCTAATTTTTTTTGAGGCTATTGTGAATAGGAGTGTTTACATAATATCTCTCTCTGACTGCTTGTTTTTGGTATATAAAAAGGCTGCTGATTTTTGAAAATTGATTTTGCACCCTGCCACTCTGCTCAAAGAGTTCTTCATTTCTAGAAGTTTTCTGGTAGTTTTTTGCTATTTCTTATATTTAATATTGTCTGCAAATGGGGATAATTTAACTTCTTTTTTTCCAACATTACCCCTTTAATCTCCACAGTATGGCATCCTAACAAAATCTGCATAATGCCAAAATCAGCTGACATATCAATGTGGACGGAGGAAATTCACAGGGTCCCACTTCAAGATAAAGAGCTACAGGCAAGCAGTGGATGCTGAGGGAGGGAGAATCAGTTTTTTCTAGGGACTAGCTCCAAGTGAACAGTTCCATACACATGCACACATGAGCACTAAATGGACTCAGTGTATTTCAAAAATGTATAACATTCTTGAAAAACGTTTTTTAATTTAATGTGAACAACAACAACAAAAGATTGCCAAGTCTCTTATTCTCCCTACTTGGAGAGTATGGGGAGGTATGTACACATGTGTGCCTGTGTGTGGAGGTCAATTCCTCAAGAGTTATCTACCTTGTTTTCTGAGGCAGTCTGTCAATGTGACCTGGGCTCACTGGTTAGGCCAGTGTGGAGAGCCAAGAAGCCCCATAGGGCCATCCTCACCTCCCCAGTGCTGGGACTCCAAGGGCATGCCCTGCTTTTTACATAAATGCTGGGGACTGAACTAAGGTATTTTTGCTTACTTAACTGAATGAGCTAGCTCGCTGGCCTCTAGTTTGTTTTTGTTGCTGTTTTTGTAATAAAGAACAATTTAAATACATCAGATAAATTATAATTTTTGTATATAGCCATAATTTTATTAGGTTAATGTAGGACCCAGTAAGAGTTAATAAAAATTATGTTCAGTGAGCAAGGGACATAAATTTTTAAAGATTTTTTAATTTTTTTAAAAATTCATTTATTTTTACTTTATGTGTATGAGTATTTTGCCTGTATGGAAGTACACCCATGTCATGCAGTCCCCACAAAGGCCAGAAGAGGGCATAGACTAGAACTGCAGTTTTGAATAGTTGTTAACCACCACATGTGCGCTTTGACAGGCTGAGAGGGTTTTAGAATCTATCTCAGAATTAAGGTTCCTCTGACCTTTCTTTGATTCTTTCCCTCCCATCAGAGAGACATACTTTCTGTGAGGTACATTCCTTTATGATCAGATCAGCCAGAAGAATACAATTGCCTTCCATCTTCTTACTGAAATTTCACTCACCAGAGAAAAGTGAACTCTGTCAGCACACCTTAACAGCCTTGTTGCACACCATGACCCTCTATTCCTTACATTTCAGTCTGTTCAACAGTTCAACAGACTTTATCCCGGGCCATGTAAAATCTTCTACTTAAAGAATTCTCCTCCAAAATCATTTACCATTCTCCTAAAACTTATACCCTAAAAAAAAATAGGTATATAAGGTTTTAAATCATGTTGATTTTATAAGCAATCATACTCAGTGATTTTCCTTCATGGTGGGTTTGTCCCTTGTATCTTTTCTCTATTAAAGTGGTTTATTGTCAGGTTATTCCACTGAGCCTTCAGAAGGCAAAAAGGAAATTTCCCTTCACCCCTACAACTAGATGATCTAGTACTCAATAAAAATGCTCACTATTAAGGAAAACATATTGCACTAGAGGTCAGAAAGATGGTTTTAGATAGAGCGGAAAGGAATGATTCACTGAAAGGCAGCATATAATATACAATGATTCTGAAGAACAAGTCCCCCAACCATCAAAGAAAATGTATCTGTATCCATGTCTCTGGAATTACAGAAACTCATAATTCAAACTAAATGAGAACATTCAGTCATTATTTGCTTTTCTTGGTTTTAAATTTTCCCATTATTAACACTAGGTTTAAGTTAGGTAATCAAAATAACAGAATTTTATTCTACTATCGAAAGAATTTTTTAAAAACCTATAAAAATATCTTCTAAAGATAATAATCATAAACAATAAATACAATGAAATGGACTTCAGCAATCAAAGCAAAACTAATAACTAAAGCAGGTGACACTTGAATGGAAGAAAAAAATTAAGTTAACTAAAATTTTTAACGGTTTTCAAACTTTTTGTATTTCTACTAATGAACATATTTTTGGTTAGCAATACTCAAATAAATTGGTATTTCCATTCAACTTTAGATAGCATACACAAATAACATTTTTAAAAATTTTAAGACAGATTATATATGTAACTCATCATCTTTAAAAAGTAATTAGCAAACTATGTCAGAAAAGTATAAACAGACATTGTATTAAGAATTCCAAAATAAAAAATTAATGCTTCTTCTGAAGACGACATTCACAGGTCTTTCTTTGCATCTAAAAACAAAAATTACTATAGAATGTTACTACTAATGCAACTTGAACAGCCAAGACAGTGGGCATATTTAAAGTACAATACAGTGGTGGTCTTGCTAGTTCCTATGTGAAATGTAGTATTATTTAATAAAGCAATATTAATGTCAATGTCAATACATTAATTTCATGTATATTTCACAATATATATTTAATGAATACTTAGTAAAATATTCAGAGTCACCATGAATCAGCAGAAAATGGTCTCATTACAAGATGCTTAGCGTTTAAAAATTATAGTTATCAGTCACCACTGGTAACACTGAAACTGTCCCCTTACCATGAACCTGTCCCACCTCCCATCCTTTGCTATCCTGGGTCCCAGAACAAAGTGATAACTTCAGTTTCCTGCATAAAAAGCAGGTGAGGAAGGGAGGGGGTTAAAAACAAAAGGGCTTGCAATTATCAAATTGTTTTTTGGAGACAATTAATACAAAGTTCTTATGGGTGTGTACCTAGCACATAACAAGTGCTCAATAACACTGGCTAGTACAAAAACTGCCTCCCAAAAAGTCTTGGTCTCCGTAAACTCACTAAGAAAATAAATAGTCCATATTTGGTAAACTTATGTTCAATATTCAGAGTTTCTGCTTTGCCAGTGCTCTTTCCGGCCCATAAGCATTAATCACCATAGCTACTTGGGTGGCCATCAACATCAGTGATTTTTGTTAAACTCTTTTTTTCTCTTTTAATGAACTTCATAAATGTCAAGTGGAGTTTTGCAACGACAGCTTACATTTTTTTCATGCTGGCAGACCACACATTTCATTCCATATTACAGCTACCACTGGATACAAGCAGTTTGGTTCAGTTGATCTTTTCTTTCAAAATTTACTCAACTTGTGTTTAAAACCAAAAATCTCAATGATTTTATTTCTAACATATGATTCCATTCCAAATAGGAAGTAAAAATATTAAATGTTGAATCTCCTTAGTAATATGTTCTTTCTTAACACTAATTTGGACATAAAGCAATTGGGAATTGGCTGTTCTCTTCAAAAGTGGCTCACCCATCATTTGAAAAATTTTACAACATGACCCTGTATTTAATATCTCACATTTTAAACAAGTGAACATATGAGGACCCTCTTATACTGTTATTGGAGAGTCTCACTATATCAGTAGTTGACACATGACACTTGAATTTCACATAAAGGAATTTCCTTTGACTCTCAAGTTTCATTACTATTACCTAGAAGAAAGCTCCATTTATTTTGTTCTCTGAGACTCACCAGCACACCTTTTGCTATATTTTACAAATCACAACTCTAATTTCCACAGTCCCAAAATATCTGATCTGGTTAAGAGGAATATTAATAGATTGATTTAAGAGAGATAACAACTGACTAAAATTATAAAAGATCATTTTTAAAAGCACAGCCCTACTGAAAAATGCAGAAGTGAAATGAAACCTTTAGTATTAAAAACATTACCTTATATGCTTAAGATTACAGCACTCTAAAACAAGGGGTCACTTGTAAATGAAGGCATAATAGCACTGTATTCAAATATAGAAATTAAATACTTCAGTTAAATGTGCTAGAAAAGCTATCACATAATTTAAAAAGTTATTTTATACAGTGAATAAATAAATTCATTTTCCAACAAAAATTTAGTCTTTAAAACAGTTAAGTTAAAGGACTTGCTAGACCATAAAATAAAACCAGATCATAGCAGCTCTTACAGAACTGATAGAATCATACAATTCAAAGAATTATCACATAAAAGTCATGCTCTGGAGAACAAGATTCTGGTTTTGTGGTTATTTTGTTTGGTGTTTTGGTTTGTTTTACTTTTGGAAATAAGGTTTTGCTACATAGCTTTGGCTAGCCTGAACTTGCCATGCAGACCAGGTTGGCTAGAACTTTAATAATACTCTAGCCTCTGCCTTCTGGGTGCTGGAATTACAGTGTGCCAGTAAGCCTGACTAAGATTCAGTGTTTACTGAATAATTTTTGTATCTTAAATACAATGATAGTAAAAAAAATTCCTTTCTAGAAAAGAAGGAAAATTTACAATATAAAGCAAGCTTCATACATAAAAGTATTCTATTCACAATAGAAAAATAAATAACAAAGGTTTGGCTTATGATCTTAAAAGTAAATTCAGGTTTAACCAAAAAAAAAAAAAAAAGTAAATTCAGGTTTAACCAAAAGAGATATGAATTTTAGATTTTTGCAAATGTCCGTTTATTTGCATACAAATGAGATAATTTGGGGATGGCACTCAGGTGTAAACATGAAGCTCACTTTTCAATACACTTTATATACCTCATGATAATTTTATATGTACTTTGCTTAATAAATTTGTGTAGGAAACAAAGTTTCACACAAGGTAAGACACAAAATTTTCTGTTTGTGACATCACTTGGGCATTCAAAAAGCTTCAGCTCTCGAAGTATTTCAGGTTTTTGGATAAGGGATGCTGCACAACTAGATTCTGCACAACTAGAAACTATCACAGCAGGGGAAACCATATCATATCACATATGTACATACATTCTTATTCACATACATATCTTTTATTTCAAATAACAGTAAAATACAAGGAAAACTAGAAAAATACATTACCAACTAGTAGCTTTTGAGAAATTTGTCAACCTAAACATTCAAGGACTTTAACATATTATCATGACATTGTAGAAGTGGAGGGAAGATAAAAATCTGTTTAATGTTTGTAGTTGTGTAACACTAATAATTACAGATATAAGAATTTGTGAAGTCTGTGAAAAAAGATTGAATCATATCACTATATTAAACTAACTGCTATGTGAGACAGATTGGGTCTTTCCTGTCAGATTCTGTGGATTTTCCAGTGCTATTACTATCACCAATTCCAGAAGCTATTAGTTGAAACCTGAAAATTAGAGCTAAGGCCTCACAAAAAGAGGTAAGGTTCACAACACAATTTTATTAAAAGAAGTATACTTCTTCAATCATCGGTATGATAAAATGTACCTATCACCTCAAAACATGGATAGCTGCAGGCTGGGCATGGTGGTGCATGCCTTTAATCCCAGAGGCAAAGGCAGGCAGATCTCTGTGAGTTCAAGGTCAGCTGGAGCTACAGGGAGATACTATCTCAAAAAGATCAATAAAAAAAAAAACAAAGAAAAAAATTTAAAAATCCTCTCACACATATTTAATCTGTATATTTAATCTCTGCTTTCTTTCCCAGCAAATTCTTTTTAAATATGTAGCTATGGGAGCTGGAGAGATAGCTCAGCACTATTGAGCACTGGCTAATCTTGCAGAGGACCTGGGTTTGATTCCCAGCACCCACATGGCAGCTAACAATCATCTGTAACTACAGATCCAGGGCATCCAGCACCCTCTTCAGGCCTCCATGATCACTGCATGTACATAGTGCACTCAAAACACGGAACCTGGCTTCAATCACAGTATTTGGAGGGGGATAGACAGGAAGATCTCTGGGAGATTGAGGCCAGCCTGATCTACATAGTGAATTCCAGGCCATTTAAGGTTACAAGGAGGCTCTGTTTCTAAATAAATAAATAAATTGTTTCTAAATAAATGAATTAATGAATAAATAAATATTGAAACTTAAAATGAAAATATGTAGCTAATGTCATAAAAGAATATAGTTGCTTCTACTTATGGCTTCTACTTATTTTTGTCTTATTATGACCCTTATAAGGCCTGTGGGCTTCACAGCTTGATGTGAACTCTTATGAGGGCCTAGAATTCTTTTCCTTAAGCTCCTTCCTTTAAGAGTCATCCTTCAACCACAGACTTAACTACTGCTTTCATTGTGAAGACTTGATCATGTAAATCAAATCTTCTTCCAAACCTCTCACAGAGTTCAGGTCAGAGACATAGGCATGTGTATAACTCTTGATAACAGCAGACAAAGACATGATACATGTGTCTAATGAGTCAATAATGCTGGCCTGTGACATGAAATAAATCTGCTATAAGCCAGCCACTTACTCATAAGCCAACACATGGTAGCATCCGGTTCATACTTTTCCACAGTATCTCTTTCTTACACAGATATATGACTTAGGAACAATATTTTGTATAAGGGCAGAGAGTAGTATTACATTAAACTAATGCAAAGTTAGATTTCCTGTAGACAATGAAGTTTGCAATAAATTAATTAGCCAAATGAATCAATGGCCTCTTTCCATAGAAACCTAGTATTAAGGCAGAATTGTCCAAAATCCCTCTGGGAGAAATGCAAGCTTCTCAGTAACACTAACACTAAAAACAATAACAAGAGCAACTACCTTTTACGAAGTGCTACTGCATGATGACATTATTCCAAGCTCAATTAATGCTCAGACAGCTCCATTATTCAGAAGACAAAAATGGAGACACAAAGATATCTAAATGCTTGCCATGGCTACACAGCTTGTACATGACAGAGCCTAGATTCAAACCTAGATGATCTGGTTCAAAAGCCCATTTTCAGATAATATATAATGCTACTTTATAACTCAAAGAAACATGAAATGTTTTCGAAGCCTTGGAGAAAAGACATGATACTGAATTTCTGACCCCATCTTATACTCAAAGTCAACAGTGACTTTTATTGAGCAGGAAATGTTTACTAAGACCAAGGTCTTGGTCTTGGTCTCGGTCTCTTTCTCTTTCTCTCTCTCTTTCTCTCTCAAACAAGTTTCAAGAAACAGTACTGCTATGACATACCTTGATAATTCTTACTCTACTTTGTTTTACTTTTTTTAAATGCAGGTCATAACCTGAAAAAAAAGGATAACCAGGATCAGCTTTACTGCACAACCATGCACTTTCCAGCAGGTTATTCTGGAGCAGACATAGATAGTTATGAACTTGAGGCTCTTGAACCTAGGGAATTATATTATGTGATATAATGGAAGTAAACATGAGTTCCAACTCCTAACTCCACCTCTAAATAGATGGTGACCAAGCAAATAACTTCCTTCCTGAGCCAAGGCTGTGTCAATTAAATGAAATAAATAGCTAAAGTCCGTGGCACAAATTAGCAACAGTAAAAATTTATTTTTCTTTCCACATAAAGGTACTATCATCACTGAGAACTCCCGCCGTATCCTTTCTTACCATTTCCAGTGTTAAGTACCAGGGAAGTACCAGGGAAGGCACTGCTCTTATCCACGTGTCTCAGAAACTCAAGGGTACTCTGAGGAACCAATCCAAAACAAGGCATCTCCATTCTGCTGCTATAAGATGCAGTGCAGTGGGTACTCAATGACGACAGGAAAAAGGAAGCATCCCAAAGAGTAAGGACCATGGAGTATTCAGCTTAAAGCTTCATGCCAAATGTATAGCCTGACTCATAACATCAGACAACACAGTGTTTAGTTTAAATCTTAGGAAGGAAGTGCCTCTCATAGATCTGTAGTAGAAGAAAGAGTTTAACAGCTAATTCTTTGGATAGCTGTAGGGTCTCCTTTCTAAAATAGTTTATTATTTTATTTTATTATTTATTCCAGAGCATGTCCACTTCCACCCTACACTTCATAGCTTCTATTACTACTTTTTTAATATTTTATTTATTATTTTTATTTTATGTGTGAGTATGCTGCCTGTATGTGTACAAGTGTGCCCACGTCATGCAATGCCCACAGAGGTCAGAAGAGGGGGTCAGATCCCCTGGAACTGGAGTTACAGATGATTGTTAGCCATAATGTCGATGCTGGGAATCAAACCCAGGTCCTCTGCAAGAACAATCAGTACTCTTAACCACTGAGCCAAATCTCCAGCCCCTATTTTTCTTTTTTTAAGTCTAATTTGTGTTCCTCAAATGATCCTGGATATGGGTTCATCCCTTGGAGTCTAGTCAAGCTACCAGATGTCATATCCTTAAAGAAAATTGATTCTCCCTTTCCCAGCAGCTCTCAATTTCCAACAGATCCTCAGCTAAGGCTGAACAAAACTTTTTAAAGCAGCAGTTTCAGGGCAGGATTGAAATGACTCAGAGGTTAAGAGCACTTGCTACTCTTGCAGAGGACCACATTCAGTTCCTAGCACCCACATGGTGGCTCACAACTGCCTGTAATTCCTGTTCTCTGGGATCCAGTGCAAACACTCATCCACATAAAATAAAAATGAATAAAAATATTTTTAAAGCAATGGTTTCTTAACAGTTAGTGAAATCTTATGAATGTCTGACAAAGAGCTTTCATATTCTCCACTAAAATCTAAAGGTCTTACACTCTGAATTGGACTTGTTTAGTCGTGCATGACTCTGTGGCGTAATGCGTTGGTCATTTGAAAACTACTGCTGACTGGATTGTGGAAATCTTCAAATCTGGTATATTTTATTGCACGGTTATAAAAAGTATCCATTAATAGAACTACTAATTTCAAGAAAGTCCTAAGTATTAGTGAGCTATCAAACTTAAGCCATGGACAAAATTCTAAAATTTTGAACTCCAGCTTAAAAGCTCAAAATTTATCAATAGACACAAAAACTATTGTTTTCCTTAAACTGACATATGACTTAACATTTTAAAGAAAAGATTAAACAAAAACTCTCTCTGAATAAGTCTTTCAAGGAAAAATGATATTTTGTGATTAGAACAGTATTAGGTTACAACAGAAAGCAATCATGTAAATGATTTTCCTACAGGCACTCATCCTACTTTGTCCTATAGCAACACACTAGATGAAGCCTTCCCACTTCAGAAAGAACAGTAGAAAGAGGCACACAGGGTTGGGATTTAACAAAAGTAATTTTTGCTACTTCATCAAGAACATTCTTTTAAAATATGTTATTATTTTTATTTTATATGTATGAGTGTATTGCCTACATGTGTGTAAGGGCACCCATGTTGTGCAATGCACACACAGAGATCAGAAGAGATTGCTAGCCACCATGTTGGTGCTGAGAATCGACCCCCTGTCTGCAAGAGCAGCCAGTGCTCTTAACCACTAAGCCATCTCCCCAGCCACTCAAAACATTCTTAGGTTAAATTGGTAGTTGTATTTTTTTGTTTCCATTTTAATTATGAGCATGTGGCAGTGCAGAATACAGTAACTGCCAGAACAGGTCAGTGTCACTGCCTTGATGTGAGCCAAGGTGCCAGTCAGGAGGCTTATCCACTATACGTCTGCATCATTACAAATGTCAACACAGAGGGGAAGTGGCAAATTGTGGCTTACTTCTATCAGAAAATGCTTATTTTCTCACCCAATACACAGTGTGGAGAAAATATATTTGACTCAGTGATGCTCATTTCCTAAATTTAAAACAAATGATGTAAAAGGAGTCTGGAAAATATTCTCTAATTTGCTTGCTATGCCACAGAACAATAATCTGTGGGACCTAAAGTCCTTTCTGTGGTATCAGCTTTTCTATTAGTAAACATAGGTAAGAATTAAACTGCCTCAATGAATTGCAAGCAACAGCATCAAAGATGGCTCTGTGAAAACCCCACAGGCAGAAAAAAGAGCCAGGGTAGGAGCCACAGCTCAGTGGTACAGTACACATCTAGCATGCAAGAGGTCCTGAGTTCAGTCTCTCTGTACAGTAAATGTATGCAAATAAATACGTAACTTTTTTTTAAGAAGCTTAGCACTGGAAGGTTGAGGCAGGGAAACAGCCATGAGTTTAAGGCCAGACTAGGCTACACAGCTAATTCTAAGCTAGCCTGGGCTACAGAGTAAGACACTGTCTCAAAAAAGAAAAAGAAAAAACCATCAACAACAAAAATACCAACCTAACATACAAATGACTCCTCTTTGTCTCAAAAAGACCAAAAAAAAGGGGGGGATACTAATTACTGCAAACTTAGGTAGCATAAAGAAAAAGCTAGCCTACATCTGGCTACTCTAATGTACTCTCTGTAAAGATAGGTTAGTGTATCAATCTCTGTTGAAAAGAATACCACCTGAGTCTTATTGCTTCCACCAAGCTATAATGTTTGACTGATATTGCAGGATTTAAGTGACCACATGAGGGGTTGTTAACACAATCTGCATAATTTAATGAGTGCATGATGATGGGCTGGTACTGCTCCCCCAAATAACTTTTGTTATATTCTAACAGACTCCAGCCCATTAAGTAAATACACATCAAGAGGAAACTGTAATTAATGATTCATGAAACCTTCCCATTTTATAGTCTACTTTAATTTTATTACTAGTATAATAAAAGATTTCTCAAGAGAAGAGTAACTATTTTTGCTTGGAGCACTTTTTAAAAAGCAGTAACAAAAGCTAACATTTTCATCAAGGCAAATTTTAGAAGTATTATTACTAGGAAGGACAGTTTACAAGACAGAAATAGTTTTACTAAGTTGTATAAACTTACAAAGTTTAAAAAGAAACATAGGAAAAAGGGCAAGCCATTATTCACACTTCCTCAAAAGCTCCTGCAAGCTGCCACTTCAACTCATCATCCCTATCTATATGAAACTAAGAGATGAGGACACTATTTTCAAAGTTAGGATTAGCTTCTACATGCTTATAAGATATAATAGAAAAGGGATTGAGAAATAGCATGCAAATAAATTTGCCATGTAAGACACAGACACAGAAAGTATAATTTTAAGAATAAAATAATCTATTATCATATCCAAGTCTTTGGGGAAAAGAGAGTCAAAACAAAAAAAAATAACATTTTAACCTTAATTACGAATTTCAAGACAAAGTCTATACTATGCAATATCTTTTATTACCATTCCCAGAACTAAGTTCATTTCATCAATTTTTCACACAGCAGAAACATTCTTCTCCCCATATCATTATTCAGTAAATGTACAGCATCAGTACACACAACAGTGCTGGTGTTTCAACATACACAGATTCATTTAGAAATACGTGAACTGGACTAGTTGTAAGGTGCTACCCTGCATGACCTAGAAATCCCCAGATGAAATTGAACCTACCCTCCATCAAATCCTCTGTTAATGGGATACCAGTAAACAAGTATACCCTTCAACTCCTTGGAGACTTCCACATTCTTTTTTAAAAATAAACATATAAATGAAGAAGCAGCTATTCTGAAATGAAAGTAAGATCTTGAGGTTTACTAATGCTGACAGTGACTCTCAAGAAAAGGCTAATTGGCATCCCCCATATCTTATAATCTCTACATATAAACTATTGATGTTTCTGCCCCAAAGAGAAGAAAGATAAAAAAAAAATTTTAAACATGAAAGGTATGAAAATATAGAAAAACATAAACTTGGATTGATCAAGTATTTTCCTCCAACATTTTTGAAGGTGTAAACATCTTACCTTTGCCTCATAAGGCAATATAAAACACAGGAACATTTCATATAAAAACTGTATAAAACTCCCATCAAGGTTACTGTTACATTAAATCTTTTATTACTAGACATAAAAGGTGAAGTTTTACGCTGTAAGTATATGATACCTATTTCTAAAGTACAAGAAAAATGATAAGCAAAGGTTAATCAAGCATAATATGCTGTGCAAGATAGCTTCAGTTGTCAACTTGACACACCTGGGAGGAAGGAAGCTCAAGTGAGGAATTTTTTCCATTGGACTGGCCTATGGGCATGTTTGTGGGGCATTTTCTTGATTGTTGAGTAATACAAAAAGGTCTATTGTGCTTAGTGCCACCCCTGGGCAGGTGGTCCTGTGTTATATAAGAAAGCAGTCTTAGAGTTCATAGAACAAGTGGTAGAGAGAAAACTGGTGCATCCCTCAACTCTCACCAATGACACTTCCTCATACAATAGACTGTGATGAACACAGAAGGCCACAACTGGTCAAGTTTAGAATAAGAGACTGCCGAGTGCATGTCTCTGGACAGGACTCCTATATTAAACCTCATCCACCCACAGTTCAGGGATCACTGCAGAAGACTGTAAGAGCCAGGGCTGGTTCATGAGCATAGGGAAGAAGAGGCTTTCAAGCCACTGAAAGCTTGCACATGTGAACTTGAGGTAATGATGGCTCGGAGCACAAAATTCATGCCAACTCAATTAGACAAGGGCCCAAAGTGGAGCGAGAAAAATGGGTGGCCGGCAGCCTTAGACTGGGAGCTACTGGGGACTGATTACTACTGGGTGAGGGAGGCTATGCCTTATTTACTAATCTGGATAGGCTGACTACTCTCCAGTGGATGAATTTGCATGGGGGGGACATCAGGGTACAAGTGCTTGACTGGATAGGATTTAACATGATGGAATGCATGACGTGGAGGGGGGGTTGGAAGAGAATGGATCGGGGGAGGGAGGACTGAATTTGATTAAGAACTAATGTATGAAATGGACAAAACCTCAATTTTTAAAAAAAGTTTCTTTTTTTTAAAGAAAAAAAAAGAAGAAGAAGAAGAAAGCAGACTGAGCACTAGCAGGGGAGCAAGTCAGTAAGCAGCACTCCTCCATGCATTATGCTCCAGGTTCCTGCCCTGAGTTCCTACCTTGGCTCCCTCAGTGATGAACTGTGACCTGGGAGTAGATAAAATAAACCCTTTCCTCCCCAAGTTGGTTTTGGTAAGTGTTTCTATCACAGCGGTAGAAAGTATCTAGGACAGATGAGCAGTCATGTACTTGGCTAATGCTAAATAACTCTTGCCTATTCAGTAAATTCAACTCCTTCAGTAACATTTTTCTTAGTTAGAAAGTGTAAGTAGTAGCAGTAGTTCTGCATCTATTTCCTTAATAACATTGACAAATCATGCTACATGTTTTGGGATATTACGTACAGAATTATTAGCAGCTGAGATTATGTCTCCAGTACCCACAGTGCCATAATACAGTTCATCTTTAAAGTCAAGCATGGAAATTCTCCTCCTCTGACTAGCACTTTTAACTACATTAGACAAACATACATTTGCTTTAAATTACTAAAAACCAAAATATAATTACTAAATCCCCAGACAATTTTTGTTTTGTTTTGTGTGTGGTACTGGAGATCACACTCAGAGCTTTGCATATGCAAAGAAGAGCTCTACCACAGAGCTACACTCCCAGACCTGCCAGATAGTTTTTGATGCATTCTTTTCAAATAACTTCAAAATGATTGAATAAATAAAGTCATCTTTTAAGCTCTTACCAACCCCTAAGGAAAAATATATCCTAGAGTTTAAATTTCCTACCAAACTGGTACTTTTCCAAAATTCTAACTTTCATAGTAACATGTTTCTTGATAAAAACTGAAATTTTCCTTTTAAAATAGATTACAATGGGCCTGGGGATTTGGCTCAGTTGGAAAACATTTGCCACACACCACAGTTTGACCCCCAAAATCCATATGGGAAAGAAAAACAAAAACGGCAGGCCCAGCAGTGCACCCTTGCATTCTCAGCACTAGAGAGGTAGAGACAGAAGATCAAAGGGCTTGCTAGCGAGCCAGTTTAGCTCAATCAGTGAGTACAAGATTCAGGGAGAAACCCTGTCTCAAAGAAATAAGGTGGAAAATGATTGAGGAAAACACTTGATGTCAACCTCGCATCTTCACGCGCATGTCTGGCACATATATACGCTATTACTATTACTAATTCTTCCCATACTGTTACAAATGTTAAAAATCCAGCTTTTATCTTTTCATAACAAATTAACTCAAGCAAAAATAAGTCGGGGCCAGAGAGATGGCACAGCCATTAACAGCACCTGACTGCTCTTGCAGAAAACCAGGGTTCCATTCCAAGCACCTATATCATGGAGCTAAGCCACCTGAAACTTTAGCCTGGGGGGAATCTGAAACGCTCTTCTGGCCTCCAAAGGTACATGTATACACATAGTACACATAAACTTATGAGGGCATATACACATACACATAACTAAACCTTTTAAAAAAACAAATAGCTTTTGTTAGTTTGTTTTTCAAGACAGGGTTTTCTGACCTGCCTGGAACTCACTATGTAGACTAGACTGGCCTCCATATCACCTGTCCCTGCCTCCAAAGTGCTGGGATTAAAGGTATGCCACCATACCCAACATAAATAACTACTTATATTAATCAAAACTCTAAATAACTAAATATCTGTGGTTGAATTATCAGTTAAAAGTTAAAATTGTGGTACTAACATTAACCTAAATGGTGATATTTACATGGTAATCGACCACAAAGACTAATTTTAAATTCTAAGTATCACCTGTTGATTCTTTGCTGGGTATGGTGATACCTGCCTTTAATCCAAGCATGCAGGTGGATCTTTGTGAAATCAAAGCCAGCCTGGGGCTATAGGAAAACCTTGTTTCAAACAGCGACAACAAAAAGAATTGGTTCTATACCTTCTGATTGGATTTGAGGTCTGTTCCACAGGAGGACATTCAGACCTGCTACTGTAAACCTGGTCAAAAGTCCATGGTTTGAGGAAGAGGGAGGAACCCTACTGTTGTTCTATTAAATGGACATGGTATCAAACTGCTTTCTAAATATTTATGGTTATATCCATAGATTAACACTACTCTCAACCTTGGTCAAGAAGCTTTTTTTTGTAATAGGCAGTGGCTAATGCCCACTCATCACTGGTCTAAGTACCCAGACTTAAGTGACCTTTGAGTGCTCATCCCTAACATCTACATCACCCCCATCTCCCAAGAGCCAGAGAACATCATGAAAGAGTGGCCAGAAAGAAATGTGAGAGCCAAAGAGTGGAGAGAAATGCTGTCTTCTGGACATGATATGGCCGTTGTACTCATGAACAGTCGTTAACTCAAGGAGCTATAGTTACCTGTACAAGACCTAAACAAAGTCCAGTCTATCAACATTCCATCATGAATGGGGGAGGGGCACATGAAGTTCCCACCCCCATCTCATTAATGGCTGCTGAGGGAGAGACAATCATTTTTCATTATGGGTGTAGACACTGGAAGTTACCTATCATCCCATAAATAACCCCAGAAACATGCTTGTACAAGAAACTCTAACTCAACTCAGCAGGTTATAAAAAAATAAAACTAAAAAATGCAAGACATAAAACTAGGGAGGGGATGTGTTAAGAAGGGTCCAGACAAAATGGGAGGGGGAGGTAATAATCAAAATACATTATTTATATATGTATAAAATTGTCAAATAAAAAATAAAAAATTATTTAAAAAATAATTTGTTCTGATAGATCTGCAATGGGTTACTGTTGTTTTAAACATACCAACTTTACATCTATTGTGTGGTTCTCAACATAGAACTTAATAAAAGGTAACTATTTTGAGGATTTTTTAAATTTAGTAACATTAATTGTATATATTCATGCCCTTTAGTACAATATTTCTACTCATACATACATGCACTAATCACATCCAAGTTTAAAGAGGAAAGATCTTAGATGAATCAAATGAATTACAATTAAGTTGAAAGACAGCCTACATCTTTCTTGCTTTCAAGTCTGTATTTTGTCAAACTCTTATCACGACGTGCATATCTAATTTGAGAGAAGATTCCCATTATTGTCAGAACTCATGGTGGGGAAGAGCTTTAAAATGTGCCTGAATAGCCAGAGACAGTGGTGAGAAGCTAGCACCTGTAGTACCAGCTACTCTGAGAGTGAAGAGAATCACTTGACTCTAGGAATTTGGAAACATAGATGCCTTTAATCCCAGCACTCAGGAGGTATAGGCAGGCAGATCTCTTGGTGACAGAGCCCCAGCCTGGTCTACACAGAGAGTTCCAGGGACACCCTGTCTCCAAAAAAACAAAAACAAACAAATACAGTGTCTTGAAGAATGTTTTCTATACTTAGCCTAACTACAAATTTGAATGGAAAATCTCCAGGATTTCAGCTCAAATGCTAAATTCTAATTTCCCCTCAAAGTTACCTATTATGTGTAAAATTTTTATTTTTAAATGCATATATATCCAAATTACCCACTGAATAAAAATAAAATCAAAGTTGTTAATTTTTTTTAATGCTGGTACCTGTCAATAGCTGTAAAAAAAATCCTTACAGTTTAAATTTTTTTAAAAACTCAGATTGGGACTGAAGAGATGGCTCAGTGGTTAACAGGACTGGCTGTTCTTGCAGACAACCCAGGTTCAAATCCCAGTACCCACATGACATCTAGTAACTGTCCATAACTTCAGTTCCAGGGACCTGAAGCCCTCTACTGTCCTCTATGGGCATTGCACACAACACAGGTGCACTTACACACATGCAGGTATAACACTCATACATATAAAATAAAAATAAATAAATATGTTTTTAAAACTAAGATTATGATAAAATAATTAGAATTAGATCAAAGGATCAAGGATTTTTCAAATTCTACAAAAGAATTTATATAGATGAAAGCTATACTGGACATGGCAGGAACAAGATCTAAGCAGCACATTTTCTGTTTCAATGAGGGCATCACTAAAAACAAACCACTGTGAATAATGGAATCTACACAGTACAAATCTGCCCAAAATCAGGAAAAAAAAAAAAAAGCAAGAAAAGTCTTCTAGCAGCTAAAGAGGATGCCAAAAGTCCAACTGCTTTTTAAAAAATATCATATATTAACTGCCTATTTCTTTCTCTCGTTACAAATTTTTCAGGGGGGCGGGAGTCTTTGTGAGACAAGGTCTTCCTGTAGTCCCAGATGACGTGGAACTCACTGTATAGACCAGGCTGGCCTTGAACTCTCAGAGATCCACCCGCCTCTTCTCCTGAGTGCTGGGATTAAAAGTGTGCGCCACCATGCCCAGTTCTTTTGCTACAATTCTTAAAAAAAAAAAAAAAAAAATTAGATCTATTCCAGCCCCAGCCTTCTTATTAGAAAGAGAAAACTAAAGGAGAAACTGAGGCATTTCTGTTTACATGGAGCAAAAATCAAGAACAGAAATAGAAAAGGAAAAAAAATCGGTCAAGAACTCCAAAAAAGCTATAAATAAGTCTGCATATGTGAAGGTATTCTTGGACAGCACAATATAGTAATTTATAAATTATGAAAATGTGAAATTGTATTCAAAACACTCGAATAATGGAGAAAACTAATGTTTTTAAGTTTCTCTCCAAAAACCTTAAAATAGAGAAAAAAAACTTTTGAGTTACAGAAAATCTACTTTTCTGAGATCCGTTTGTGTGAATCATCATTCCTTGGAGAATTTTACAATTATGTTTATAAATGTTATTGATTATAAAAACCAACTGGGATCTGCCTAGCAACTCTCTAGGAGAAAGCCTGTAAGATTTCAACACGTTCCACACATGTTCCAGTAAGAGATACTCACCGAACTGTGAAGAAACCTTCACATTCAAATTAGCCCAAGGCTAGACAGACCTACACATGAATGCCAACTATACACAAGGTTTCACATATTTACTGCACAAAAGACTGTGAATTAAGTATTACCCTATTTTATAGAAATCAAAAACTTGCTGGCAAATTGCTTCCTCAAATACCCAACTTCCTCTGGTTCTAACTACAAAGTACATACTCTTATGCCATCGCAAAATTTGTCAACTTTTTTACTGTATAATTAATTCATCTGTATAAGCTACTATCAAATTTTAATACATTTATAATTTACTGAATTCAACTATGAAAATCACTTACTATTTGATGCTCTTTGTTTCCTAAGGTACAATATTCCTGGAAGCAATGCACCAAGAGTACAAGACGTGCTGTTGGCTATGGGCAATAGAAAGAGCTGTATCGTTATGTTTGGAAAATGCTTGTTACTTTTGTTCGTATTGTTCTTAGGGTCTCTCATGTATTTACTCATTGGTACTGTGAGTCTCCAAATGAAAACTAAAGAATCCTTTCCCTATGAGCAACCAACAAGTCCTAGCAGCCTGAAACACACAGGAAATTCTGCTATATAAAATCCAATGCAGAAAATCCCTAAACATTAACCTTTCATAATCTAAACCAGTACTGATATGCATGAACTTAAAGCACACTGAAAAATATTTGAGGAAAAACTTTATTAAGTGATAAAAAAAATGGATAATTTAATGAGTTATAAGTCTTGTGATCCTCTTCTACATCTTAAAGTCAGCTTTTATAGAAAAAAAAATAAGGGGTTGGGGGGTGCCATCTGTATGAGCAGATATTAAGAAGATTCTTCTCGATTGCTTTTATTTTGTAAAGGTCCAAAGTTTAAGTTAAAACTGTATAATAAATACCTATACACTGTTTACAACAAACAGCAAATAATTACAGCAGTGTGTCATATCTGTATTCTCTCTGTTTCTCACTCTATTTTTTCAACAGCATGTAAACCTCATTCACTGATTGGTGTCATATAAGAACAAACACATTTTTCTTCATAATTGTGATCCTATATACCTCCATAAAAATTGTGCCAGTTTACAACTGATACACAATGCATCATTCTTAAATTCAATAGCTTAAAAGAATAGGTATACATCAGCCCTTATGCATCTACCAGGCAACTGAGTCGTTGTCTCCTAGTAGTCAGTTCTGCTGATCCAGGCTGTGACTTTCTAGAGTTTGGAGTTGGCGGACTATACACTGGTCTAGGGTAGCCTAAGCTGAGACTGAACCCTTTTCTAATGGATCATTCACTCTGCAGAAGAGAAAGCAGGACACGATCAGATAGCAATACCATAGTCCCAAAGAAGTGGAAGCATACAAGAACTCTTAAAGGGTCTATGCTGAGAACTGGTACATCAGTTCATTTCTGCCATGCTGTTGGCTAGCCTAGATGAATGGTGTGAGGAAACAGCCACCACTTCTTAACAGAAACAAACAGTCATATTTCAAAAGGCATGGATATAAATAAGGAAAGATAAGGGACTGTAGTTACTTTTACAATCAGGTAGTCCTGTGATCTACTATTAAAATTTTCCCAAATGTCTCCTCAAAATTGCTATTTGGTCCTTTTCTTCTTTGGAAGAAAATGAGGTTAAAATCACATAATACATGATTTGTGTAATGCCTGTCATGATCCTTAATTCACAGCAGCCCCTCATCTTTTCTTTCAGGATGTTGATAGTTCATAGCATTCAATTTTACAAAGGAACTTAAATTAGCTAAATTTTTGATGTTTCTACTCATTTAACAATATATAAAATAAAATTTAGAGCTGGTAAGATGGCTCAGCCACTAAATGTGCCACTAAGTGTGATGACCTGAATTTAATTCCCAGAGCCCTCATGCTATAAGGAGAAAGTAGACTCTCAAAGGCTGTCCAATGACCTCCACAGAAGTGCTGTGGCATGTGCATGCTTACAGACAACACATGTATAAACATACACAAATACTGCTAAAAAAATAAACAAAATTTAAATATATCTCTTACTTATAAGTAATCTAATCATTTCCCTATCTATTTTGCATGTTACTGACAGTAATGTTTGAGGATCCAAATTAGGATTTTCTTATACATTTAATTCCATTTCCTCTTGTGAATTTCCAACTTTTCCATAAAAGCAATTTATAATAGCATATGTATTTCGAAGTCTGATAAGAAATTTTCCCCGTTTTCACAAATTAATACTGCTACCCTTCAAGTCTGCAGCCTGGCATCTACTTGATACCATGGCTGGTGGCACAGTATAGCATGTGTGGCTGTACTTACAATCATTCTTTCCCTAGCCCACTGCAGCCTGCAGTGGAAACTAGACTCACTTTGATCTTTTAAAAGCAATCTCTGCTTCTTACTTCTAGCAGTGACTGCTGAAGTCTAGCTCTCAAAGACTTGCTCAGTACTCATTTTGGGGTCATTTTCACAAAGGCTTACAAATTGCTATTTTTGACACATCACTGGTTCCTCCCTTCACCAAAGCCTTGATCTGCTTTGTGCCCACCATTTTTTTCTTCTTTCAATTACTATGTGTCTGCCATTGCCCAACCACTCTTCCAAATTTCCTCTTTCCTCTGACTACTGAAAGACACAAACATTATTTTCTGGCTTAAAACTTCTGGAATTCATAGACAAACATTTCACAGTGAGTTACTACAGAAAAATAGACAGGATTAGAAAGGAATAACAAACACTGAGAAGAAGACAAAACTGCACAAAAGTGCTTTTTTTAGTACTAAGAAGTAAATAGCTGAAAGCATTCTTCAAAGCCCCTCTTACTACCTCAGCCACAAAAAGCAATTCCCCAAAGCTAAAATTTTTGCTGAGCATCCATTAGTTAATAGAGGGAAAATGGTCAGCTGCAAATTCCTTAATTAAATACTTTTTATTAATTCTTTGAGAACTTCATACAATGTATTTTGATCATATCCCTCTTCCCCCAACCTCTCCTTGATCCCCCACCACCACCTTCTTTCTATCCATACAACTTTGTGTTCTCCCCACCCCCAGAGTCCATTTTGTATGACCCAAATAAGCTTGGGTGTTGAAGCTACCTAGAGGGTTGTCCACCTACCAAGCTTCAAACCCTTAAAGAAAACTGACTCTTTCCCAGCAGCTATCAAATACCAATAGCTCCTTAGCTAGGGGTAGGAGTTTGTGCCCCATTTCCCCACTCCATTCTAGGATTTTGTCTGGCTTGACCTTGAGCAGGTCTTGTGCATGGTGTCACACCTGCTGTGAGTTCATACCTAAAACTACCCTGCTGCCTGGAAAACACTGTTACCTTGTCGTCATCCACCATCTCTGGCTCTTACAATCTTTCTGCCCCTCTTACTTGGAAATCTCTGAGTCTTCGGGGAAGAGGTATAATATAGATGTCACATTTAGGGCTGAGTACTCCATAGTCTCTTGGTGTCTCTACTTTAGCCACTTGTGGGTCTCTGTGCTAATCACAATCTACTGCCAGAAGAAGCTTCTCTGATAAGGGTTGAGAAATACACTAAGTTATAGGTATAGCAATAAGTCATTTTAATATTATGTTTATTAGTAGAATATTAGAGGAGGCTCTCCCTTAGGGCCTGTGACCCATCTAACCACAAGTTCTTGGCCCTGATAATGGTGCAAAGTATGGGTTCCATCTCATGGAGTGGACCTTGAATCCAATCAAAGGTAGTCGGTTACTCCCATAACACTCAAGCCACTATCACACCAGTAAGCACATCTTGCCAGGCCAGTTATTATTGTACCTTGCAAGATTCACAGCTGAGTAAGAATGATGATTATTTTTTCTCCTCTTGTAGCATGCATAATACTTTCTAGCATTAAGAAAGCCAATAGGGATGAAGCTCCCAAGCAAGTAGCTGCTTGATTTTTCCATATTCCATGACTCAAGTATGTGTTCTTTCACAACAGGAAATTACTGTTAAGTTCTAAAGGGTAACCAAGAGCAATGCCAAAGCCCGTAATGTCTGGGGGTCTATGGAAGCTTGTGGTCAATAACTCAAAGAAAGCTAACTCATTTCTGATACTGGAGCTTTTATCTCATTTATAAATGGGATAAGGTATCTAGTTGGGATATTTTCATGTCCCTCCTCATTTATACGGTAACTCCATATAAACACAATCACAATTCATACTTCTACATTTTGCTTTTCATTTAACATTATTTAGCCTCCTGTTAAGGCTCCATGAAATGGGACGCACAATAAATAGGGATTATTCAAAGTGAAAGAACTATTGTGCCACAAGCTATAAATCAACAAAAGCACTTCAATTTCTCATTTTGAAAAATTAGCTGACTATGAAAGGTAAGAGCTGGCTATTTCTACTCTTCTATGATTATCATTTGCATAAAAAAGTTGTTCAATAATAATCAACTGCATTAAATGCTGCTATCTCCAGAGGAAAAGCATTTGAGTGCTAGGTTATTTATGTTTAACCAACATTTGTTTCCTACAAACTTATTAACAACTTTTAAAAGATTTTTTAAATTTCTTTATTTTGTATACATGTGTGTCTAGATGTGAGAGACACCCATAACTTTATGCATATATGGAGGTCAGAGGACAACTATGGGGAGTCAGTTCTCTTCTTCTACTATGTGGGTTCCATACATTGAACTCTTACTCATTGAGTCATCTCATCAGTCCTTAGTGAGTTTTACATAAAAGGATATATAAAAGATGGTGTGAAATGATGGACAACTCTAACCATTTTAGTTATGTGAATGATTTCAAAGGATAACCAATATCAACTGTTAGCTCAGTAATGATTTTAAGGCTTATGAGAAAGTTAATATTCATAATTCTGACATGACATGGAAATTCACAGATTTACAGGTTAATAGCAAATTCTTCCAGTTGCTGAACAATTGGGTTCTGAGTCTTAAACTATTTTACTGCATTTTATCCTGGATCTGTAGATTATAATAAATTGTCAGTTATTTGTCAGTAACAAAATCTATTAATATGTCATGTAGGCTTGTGGCTAAATTTTAAATAGCAAAGAGAAAACAAAAATCATCCCACATTTTTGCCGTCTGCCAAAATTTTAATAGAAATCAGCCAAAGAAAAATACTTACTACCCTTTTTCCATAAACAAGTATTGAATAAAAGTCATGAGCCTTGTTTCAACTGAAATCTCCAGGAATATCACAAAAATATGTACCAAATCTGCCTTCCAATGAATGTGATCATTTAAATTAGGACAGAATTTTTAGACCTCAGAGGAAAGATGACAAGGGAAGGAAGCTAATCCTGTTTTTCTTCCTCTAGTACTTATCTTTATTGTGAGATAACTGAACAAAGATGGTTAATATATCTAAGAAGCAAATAAACAAGCTAAAGTGATGGGTAGAATGGAAGGAAATCTCAAACAAGAAATCCTGTACATTCCATTATTTGGTACATTCCCATATGCATTTCTGTATATGAATACAAGCCCAACTTTTTCTCCTCTATATTAGTTTGTCAGAGCTTCCCTAACAAAGTGTCATATATAGGGCTGGAGAGGTGGTTCAGCAGTTACAAGTGTCTGTTGCTCTTGTAGTGGACCAAAGTTCAGTTCCCAGTCACTAAATCAGGTGGCTCATAACTACCTATAACTCCAGCTCCTGGGGATCTCATGCTCTCTTCTGGCTTCTATGGGCACAAACACTCGTGTGCATGAACCCACACACAGACACACACACATACATATAATAAAAATAAATCTTCAAAGTGTCACAGACTAGGTTGCTTAAGCAACAGAAGATTGTTTTCTCGTAGTTTTAGAGGCTACGAGTATAATGTGAAGGTGTTGGAAAGTTTGTTTCTTCAAGGCTCTTTTTCCCCATCTTGTAGACAGCCACTCTCTCATTGTATCTTCCTCTACAGATGTGCATCCCTCACATCTTTTCCTGTAAGGAAATCTAGTCATGCTGGATTAGGCTCACTTTCACAGCCACATAATCATTTCTTTATAATATTAACTCAAAGCACAGTCACATTCTAAGATACTAAGTGTTTTGAGGAATAAAATTGAGCCTATAACACATCCTTCCCAAAAAGTTGTGGCAATAGCTCATAAAAATCCAGGCACATAACTGGAATAGCACTGTGAAAATGAAAAATTGCATGAGGACTTTTAAAAGTCCTTGTTAAGTCAAAGTATGAGTATGACAACTACACACAGAGGCAGAAGTAGTCGATGACTGGTCTGAACAATACTGAGACACAATCTGGAGGAAGCAATGAAAGCTGCTTCCAACAGTGAACCCATCTGATCCACCCTCCAGTCCCCAGGCAGTGCTCTAGGGCTCAGGGGGGTTGAAACTGACTTAAGTGGCTTCTGCACTGAGGGGTGACACTAGTGTTTGTGCTCTCACCCTGTAAACCAGGACAAATTACAAAATGATTCTCATCACATTATCAGATCACCAGGAAAAGTGACTTCCTTTGATCTTCCATACCATCTGGTTTTCATTAATATCACTTCCAAGTAAAATTTACTAAATTCTGCTGTATTGTGGGCTTTTCATTCTAGTAAAGTTGATGAAACTAAGAAGACTGCCAGCTTCCTTCTTCCTCCTTTCATGTCCTACCTAGATCAGCCTGACCGGAGTTTCTGCTTCACACTGAACCTTCTGGAAACGTAATGTCAAAGCACTCACTTGTGTCTGTGACTCACATTCAGAGGTCCTTAACTTAACCAGGTGGAAGCAAGACCAGAAGAAAAACAGTGCGTGCCACCATGGCCTCCACTGGAACAGTTTCTCAGAAACATCAAAGATCCCTCACTCTCATCGCATAGAAGCTAATTCACAGACGTGCTCATTACACTCACAGCTGACAATCACTTGTTAGAGTTCTCCCCTCTCCTCCAACACTGCTTGCTATACGTTGGCTGGCAAACATTCGTGTTTGTTTTTAGCACTAAATGTATACCACTGTGATGACAAAGGTGTTGAGGTCAATGGCTATCTATATTGTAGTCATGGTATTGAAAATATACATTTTTCCAATTGTCCAAATGAGACAATGGAGTGACATAAAGCAAGAATAAGGAGGATGCAAAAGAAGATATGACCAGTATGAACAAGACGGGGCTGGAGAGATGGCTCAGCGGTTGAGAGTACTGGATCCTCTTACAGAGAACCTGGGTTTGGTTCCCAGCATCCATATGGCAGCTAACAACCAACTATAACTCCAGTTCTAGAGGATGTGACACCCTCATCTGTCCTCCTCAGGCATTGCATGACATGGGTTTGCATACATGTACACAATACACATAAAATACAAATAAAACACAAATATTTTTAATTTCTGTGATTCAGGAATTAGTTCACTGAGTACATTTGGACCAAATCTGTGCTGTACTTTTTAGTATGTCTCCTGTCTCAGAGGGCCACTCTACTCTGATTATTTCATTTCTTCTGTGTTAGTGAACAAAACAGGCAGGCAAACATCAATGCTACTACCTTGAGATTTGAAAAAAATATTTTTTAAGATTTTACTTTTATTTGTGTGTGTGTGTGTGTGCACACCAAGTGTGTGCCACCAGAGACCAGAAGAGGGTATTAGATCCCTTGGAATTGGAGTTACAGGTGCTTATGAGCTAGCCTGCATGAGTGCTGGGAACTGAACTCAGGCCCTCTGGAAAAACACCGAGTGCTCTTAATGCTGAGCTATCTCTCCAGCTCCCTCCCAAAGAGATCTTAATAAGAGTATCTAAGCTTTAAACGAAGGTTATTTGAGCAAGTTCCATCATGTTCATTTTTTTTATTATTTTTTATATTACATCTATTTCTTATTCTAGGCTAAACTTCAGAATTTCAGAGCTGAGATGTGATGACAGCTGGTAAGATGTTAGCTGTTCCTAACCACTCATATAATTTTCCAATATGAAGGAAAGCAACCAGTATACTATGAATATTGATTTTCTCCCAAAACTATTTAGAATATTTTTGCCATATGATAAAATATTCACTTGAAAATCAAACTGAAGTATAACTAAAAGTATTACCAATTTTACTTTATCAATTTTATAATCTAGTATTTGTTTGAAAATAAAGTTAAAATCTATTTACCTTAATGCCTCAAAGGTTAAAAAACAAATATTTCTGGATCCTAACTGTATATATTTAAAAAAAGGACTCTTGGACTTCAAGGTCAGCCTGGTCTACATAGTGAGTTTCTGGCTAGCTGGGGATACAGGAAGATCCTATCTCAAAAAAAAATTAAATAAATAAACAAACTAAAACAAGAAGGTTTCCATCTCTAAGATAACTCATGGACTGGGAATTATCATTAAATACTGATGGCCCAATTTCAGTTAGAGTCTTTGTTTTGCTGAAATGCCTTTCCAGTGTTTTACTCACACTTCTCTATAGAGTGATACTTCCCCTGCCCTCCTGTCTGACCCCCATCTCTCCCCACTTCTTCTCTTCTTATGCCTAGTCCACTCACTTTTCTTGTTATAGGAAAATAGCCTAAAGGCCATATGAGCAGGCCTACCCTTCTAGCATAGGTATTTTTCTGAAATATCTGTTATAGAAAGCATCTTCTCGACTGGTTCTGCTCACTTCTAAGATTTTCTTTAAATTAACTGATATTTTCACAGAAAAAAAAATTTATCTATATTGAAAGAATAGGGCAAAACTTGGAAGATAATTTCTGGGTTTAGATTTTAATTCAAGTGTTGGATGATCTTGAGAGGCTCCATGAGGTCGGTATTTATGACTAGTTATGAACCCTATCTTCGATAGAAAGGAGGAACTTGGACAATGGTGCCAGATAATTGAAAATGAGGGAAGCAACCTTACTTTAAGAAGCCAGTATAATACTGGGTCATAAACCAAATAAAAACACAAGAAGAAACAGAAAGTCTCCTTTCACTTTTCAATACAAAACTGAAATCCTAAATAAAATATGTTTCTGTAAAACAATATGGCTGGGTGTTTTTTAAATCCTGAGCCTGCAACTGGGGGAAGGGGAATAGGAGGCATGATGGAAGTGTCCCATTTAAACTTCAGGAATCACCTTAAAAAAACACTGTTCCATGGAAATATATTTTATTTAGCTTCTGGGGGAGAAGAGTCAGCTTTCTTCAAGGATGTGGCCCTGGTGGGTTGTCCATGCTCCAGTGGATGGCCATATACTCATGTACAGCAGCACTAAGTAGACTCCTTGGGTTAAAAAAGAGTGTATGAAAGTTGAAATAATACAGTTGCTTGCACAAGACCACACCAGTAGACATCCCACACATATGCAAATAACTATAATAATTACAGAATAAGAGGACATGATTTGAGAGGGGGCTGTGGGTAGATGGACACAGAAGTTGGGGGTGGGGTAATAAGGGGTAGACGTGGGGAATACATTGTACTTATGTATGAGATTCTCAAAAGAAAACATCAAAAAGCCCTTCCCACAAAGAGTACATGAAGTAGAAAGAGAATACAGGGAGGTCTGGGAAAGCTGGAGAAAAAGGAATGAGGAGTGAATCTGATCAAAACGTGTTATAACACTTTATACATTCTCAAATGATAAAGTTTTAAAAGGGAAAAACAGTGAAGGAAGATTTACTAGCATAAAACAAAAGCTGTTTAACAGAAAACTTGTTAGTATACTTCTCCACATTAATGGATCAAAGATTGGTAAAATTTCATAAAGTAGTATGAAAAATAATTTGATAAAGCTTAATATCTATGACAAAATTAGAAACAGAATAAAACTTTTTTAACAAAACTATTTCTATCTATCTATATATATACCAAATCTATCAAGAAAAATAATTTAAAATAAGAAGCATGTATAAGCCGATGTGGCAGCACAAACCTTTAATTCTAGCATTGGGAGGCAGAAGCAGGCAGGTAGATATCTATGAGACTAAGGCCAGCCTGGTCTGCACAGTGAGTTCCAGGACAGCTAGGAAGGAGACCCTGTCTCCAAAAATTAAAATTAAAAAAGAAGCATGCATATAAAAATTGAGTGAATGAACAAGAACTACTTTTATTTGATAGCTATTTTCAGTAGTATCTGTGTTCCTCAGCAAGAGCAGATACATATACAACCCACCTAAATGAAACGTCAGATTCTTAAGGAACTTTGGAAATAGTAACACAATAAAACAGTCTATTTATGATGATGAGACACTGGAGAAAGAAGAGAATGGCCTTTGCTCTAACAAAGCACACCATTTTCCTTTGTTCAATCTTTACTTAGGAATGTGGGGGAGTAGACCCCACACCAACTCCTAAGTTCTACAACAAACTATGACAACAGTCTTGGATCCAAGTATCATTTGTCACTAGCTATGTCTGGTAGCCTGCATAGCAAGAATGTCTCAATGCCTTAAAAAACAAGTAAACACGTACAGAGGACACAAAGACCCACTGAAACCCTTGGAGATGCTTTGTGATCCTCCTCACAGCCAGGTAATATGGAAGCATCATCATGATAGTATCCTGAGAGCAACTTCAAGGCAAAAGGAATTTATCCTTTGGAAAATACTACAGTGTTTCTTATAAAGTGAACTCTTATATCCATTCCTTGTGAAAAAGGAATTTATATCTTGTACTTGAATCTATAAATCAATCACCATCATTATGTATGTATAATCACTCACAAAGGGTTCAAACCCCACTCAGCCAAGTGGAATCAAGTGTTACCGGAAAAGTCATAACCAGCTTCTTCATTTGGAATACATAATCACACTGCTATCTACCTGCTCATTACTGTGAAGGAAATTTAAAAGTTTAGTGTACACAAAGTATACTGCTCAGTACTAACTCCTGTATGTGGGCAATGAAAGTGAGCTATTATCCCAACATAACGCCACTGGAAAATGTCAGCATTCTGCAAAGAGGCCATTCCTACTGATTTTGAATTTTCAGTATTATAGATTTGATACTGTTTAATGCCTTGCATTTGTCATTACACTAAAATGCTGGCTCTCTACACTTCGCTTGAAACACCTTGTATTCGGTCTTTGCCTTCCTTTCAAATTCGTTTCATTCTCATCTTTCCTACCAACCTACAAAATGTCCACTACACTCACTTTCTTTCTCTCAAATACACTCTATTTTCTTTTCATCTCAAGGTTTCTAAATACGTGAATGTTCTGGCCTAGAAAGCTCCTCCTGTAGCAGCCTCTTTTGCAAGACTTCAGTCTCAACTAAAAGGTAACTTCCTCAGGGCCATGGTGTACAGTTTGATAACAGAGTACTTGCTTGGCATTTTTAAGGCCCTAGGTTTAATCTGGCACTGTAAGAACAACCACAACAAAAATGATGACTTTCCCAAATGCCATCCCTGACTGTCCTATGTACGGTAGATCCTTCTAGACTAGTCTCTCTATTCTTTATTTTTTATACTTGTTTATGTGTGTATGTATGTAAGCATGGGCATGCCACATTACATGTGTGAAAGTCAGAGGACCACTTCTGGAGACTCAGTTCTCTTCACCATGTGATTCCCAGGGCACCTTTCCCTATGAAGCAATCTCACTGGCACGCTCTTTCATTGTTTTGTTTTAGTTTAACCTCATCCTCAACAACAATTACCACATAAAACTACAGTATGTAGTTTTTGGTATGTCTGTACTTTGTCTTGTATCACTCACTCCCAGTGGAACATAATTTCCCCTATGGGAAGAGAGAGACTTGGAGCCTCAGTATGACTGGCATACAGTGAGCAATCTATGATTATGAATAAATTAAGGATCTGGGCTAATCTTCCAAAGTTCAGTTCATAACTAACAACTATTCTGAGTCAAAGACCAAGAAAAGGTCAATTAAACTATAAACCATCTTAGTTTATCACAGCAGACTCCTCAAAAAGTGGGTAGAGGCTATGTATAATCGAGTCTATGGTTCAGGTTTAGTCCTCAAATAGAACCATGGCTGAAGAAAGACTGATTAAACAATATGGGGGAAGAAAACTGGTACATTATCATTTTAGATGGAAGTCAGTCTCTACTACAGACAGTGAACTGTTAGTCATATTTTCAAAGTCATCTGGGACCACTTATTAGCATCAATCTAATCCAGTGTGTCCACTGAGAAACTCTACTGAATTTATCTCATTTTTATAATATCCATATTTATTTAATTCAACTTTATACCATGAGCTAAAGTCAAAGCAAAATCAAGAATAAGAACATATAAACATCAGGATTCCTAATACCCTATTTTCCTCCCTATTTACTACCAAGATTGCCACAATACAACTGTTAGAAAATACTGAAAGATACAAATGTGTTTGAAAAATTCTCAAAAATACTCACGCATCATTTGAGCAAGTCATAAATTCTCCTTTTATTTTGGGATGCCATGAGCCAGTATGAAGCATTGCCGTATGACCCT
Organism: Eospalax fontanierii; assembly: GCA_035773235.1. Classification (NCBI taxonomy): domain Eukaryota; kingdom Metazoa; phylum Chordata; class Mammalia; order Rodentia; family Spalacidae; genus Eospalax; species Eospalax fontanierii. The sequence continues at coordinate 86,583,518 of CM069527.1, forward strand.
GAGAAGAATAAAAACAAAAAAGAAAAGGATATTTTCAAGAGATAAAAAGCAAACTGATATCATTAAAAGAAAAACCTTTTAGTACCCTCAAAACCACAGTGTTTGACTTATGAACTAATATTACTTTACCTCATTTTTATCTTATAACAACTTTATTTCACTTTATTGAACTCACTCACGTTCCACTCCCTAACCACTCTTGGAATTAGCACAGTGCTGACCTGGAGCAGGTACCTGATAAGGTGGGAAATAGACTGAGTAACATGCTCTCTTCAGGAAAAAAAAAAAAAAAAAAAAAAAAGAAAGGTGAAGCCCAAAGCAGATCAGCACTTCTTCTAAGTCATTTTTTTCTTTAATGAATGGAAAATGATTAAGAAAATAGAAAGCATTGACAAATGAGCAAATCAAAAGATCAGGGAAGAAAAGCTTTATTTTTTAATTTATTTTATTTTTTATGTATATATGGCGTGAATTACCCGCATGTGTGTAAGTGCACCAATGTCATGAAATGCCCATGGAGGTCAGAAGAGGGCACTGGAGTCCCTGGAGTTGGAGTTATAGACAGTTGTTAACCGCCATACAGGTACTGGGAATCGAACCTGGGTTTTCTGCAAGAGCAGTCAATGGTCTTAACCACTGAGCCATCTCTCCAGCCCCCAAAAGCTTTACTTCTTAAAAATTCATCAACAAAATTAATTCTACAATCTATCTGCAAGAATAAGAGGCTGGAGAGTTGGCTCAGTGATTAGGAGCACTGGCTGTTCTTGTAGAGGACCCAGGTTCAATTCCCAGCACCCATATGGCGACTAACAACCATTTGTAACTCCAGTTCTGGTGGATCTGACTCCCTCTTCTGACCTCTGAGGCACTGCATGACACAGATGTGCTTACATACATGCAGTTAATACATTCATACACATAAAATAAAAATAAATGAATCAAAAAAATTAAGAAAAAAGAATAAACACGAGACAAAGAAATATTTTTAACTAGTTGAGAACTTAGCTCTACCTAATATAGAGGAGCCAAAAACATTAGAAACAACATACTGGCATAAAAATTAGTATACAAAACAAATTAACCATAGTACAAATCAAATATGCATGTATGTGTACACACACATACACACACACACACACACACACACACACACACACACACATATTCTCTCTCCCAGGTAGCACAGTTAACTACAGTGGTCAGATTTTAGGGGGAGAATGGGTTCAGAAAAGAAGCTATTACTTTTTAGTAAAATAATAACACTGTTTCCTATTTTCATAAAGTCCAAAATAAAGCTATGCCTTAAAAAGAACAGAATATTCATATCAAAAGATTTACAGTGAAAATAGCAGTACCTCTCTGGAATGAATGAGTTGGAAATAGAATTCCCATACAGAGGCCTGAGATCATCTCCAGTCCAAATTACCCACAACATTTCCAATAGTATTTGGCTATTTGACTAAAAACTGACAATACAGCTTAAGTTTACGGAACAAACAGGGACCATAGAGGTGGCAACACTGAGTCTGCTAAGGAGACAAAAACTAAAGCAGTACATGGGAGCTACATAAAAAGTTGGGGATCTCATTTTCTATATGTGAATTTGAGACTGTTTGCAACTGCCTACTTGCCATATCTACCTGTAAGTCATGGGTATCTCAAACACAAGAGGTCCAATAGCGAGATCCTGATTCATACTCAAATTCATTTTCAGGTTCTTTCCCACTTCTTCAGGCTACAAACTTGAAAGTCATCCTCAAATACACCTATAACCATAATTCCTCAACCTTGTATACACAAATTCAACCCACTAGCCAATTTCTTGGGAAATCTATCCAAACTACATTCAGTCTATCCATTTTTCTCTTTTCAGTACAACCACTCTCCTATGGACCAACATTATCTCAATTTTCTGCATTAGTTATTTTGCTACACCAGGTTTGTTACTAGTCTCTCTACTTTTCATTCTTACTGCATGTTCCACATAGCAATCAATGTAATGGCTTTAAAAATATAAGTATGGGGGCTGGAGAGATGGCTCAGTGGTTAAGAGCACTGGCTGCTCTTGCAGAGGACCTCGGTTTAAATCCCAACAGCTATGTGGCAACTAACAGCTGTCTATAACTCCACTTCCAGGGGATCTGGCGCCTTCTTCTGGCCTTTCCAGACATTGTCTGACATAGGTACATTTACTTACATGCAGGCAATAAAACCAAAATTTAAAAATATAAGTCTATGGAGGTTAATGGAGAGGCTTATGTGAGTGTCACCAGAATGTATTTTATATGCTTGTATGTGTTTGAAATTGTCAAAGAATAAATTAATTAAAAGCAATATATAGTTCCTTTGAATCTAACCTTTCACAGTTTCCAACGCCATTATAAATCCTAAACAAATTACAGTTCCTCATCACTGGTTCCCTTACAACTTCACAAACTATGTTCTTTCCTGCCCAACATGTACCAGCCACTGCCTTTCATTTAGTCCATCCACTACAGAGAGTTCTTTCCCCATGTTAGGACCTGGAAGCATCTACTGGAAACATCTTTGACTTTCACTTTTTTCTGATGGGTTTTTCATTCTTCCAGTCTCAGTTTACAGGCTACTTGCTCAAATAAGTATCTCCTGACCCTCTAAGTAGACACAGCTAACCCCATTTCTCTTTTCCATGATATCTGTCTATCTTCTCTGTAACAGTAATCAAACTTTGCAATTCCTTATTCATTCATTTGACTTTGAGAGAATGTTAAGTTTTAGATATTCACAAACAAATACAGGTGAGAAAACTTAACATTTAACATTAAAAGAAACAAATGAAGCCTCCTGTATTTCAGATAAGAAAGATATACACTGAAAGACTAAAAAGAAGATAAAGAATAACTACATCCCCTGCAATGGACTGAACAGCACTCCCAACCCCACAAAAGATCTGTTCATATCCTAGCCCCTGGAATCTGTATCTGTAATCTTGTTTGGAAAAAGAGCATTTTCAAACACAAATAATCCCTAGAGGAGTTATCAATGTGAGTCCTATATCCAGTGGTGAATGTTCTTTTAAGACACCAGAGTAGAGAATACAAAAAGAAAGCTATATACAGGCACACCCTGATGCCAGAGTTACCTAACCACAAGCCAAGAAACATCAGGAGTCACCAAAGCAGAACAAAATAAGAAATGATTCGCTCCCTAGAGCCACTGCAGGGAGTGTGATCCTATCCACACCTTTATTTCTGACTTCTGTTCTCAAGAACTGTGAAGAACAAATCCGTGTTTAATGCCACCACATTTGTAGTAATTAATTACAGTAGCCTGAAGAAACTAGAAAACACTCTCAGTTTAAGACCAAAAGGATTATAAATACTGAACTCTAACACATTTGTTTTGTCTTTACAGTGGTATGCATTAACAATTCTAAAACTGCTTTCAATACAATGAAGAATTAAGCCAATGGAGCAATATGCTGAGGATGATGGGAAACAGATTTCTCACTGTTGGAGAAGAAAGTTACAGAAATGGAAAAGGAAAAAATCAGAATGAACTCTGTGATGTTTGAAATTAATAGGCAGATATAAGTAAATAGAGGTGCTTATATATGTGTGTGCTTATCATATATAGAGAGAGAAAGGAAAAGAACCCAGAACAATTCCTTGTGCCAGAAGAAAGGCACTGCAGAAGCAATGGGAGCATGCTAAAAAGATAAAATACAGGTTGAAGGGCATCCACTTCTGGGGAAGTCATGGCCCCAAAATGAAAAATCATAGTAAAGGAATAAACTGGCTACATCAAGAACCTTCGAGAGTACACGAGGCTCCATAAATTATTTAATTAATTATTATAAAGAAAATAACTTTATAATGGTTCTTAAAACCTGTTAGCTATAGTCTCAGTTTATCAAAGCTTGGATCAATGATACAGGTACAAACTGAAGTCATGTTCTTACTGATGTGATAAAATAAGAATGCAATATTTATTTTGGTGATAGCCTTAAGAATGCATAATCTGACTCAAATTATGAAGAAAAACTAATTTCCACATTTGATTTTAATAAGTAGATAAAAATAAATACAAGACTATATGCATATGCTATTCTCTACTTTCTATGCTGAGAATGTCTTAAAAAACACATTCTCAGAAAACTAAATTCGACAGCTACATGTAGTAGCTCATGTCTGAAATCCTAGCACTGAGGAGCAATAGGGAGAGGCCAGACTGGGTAAATTCCTGGTAAATTCCAAGCCAGTCTAGGTTACAAAGTGAGAATCTGTCTCATAACAACAATAAAACCTAAATTCTACATTTTTTAAATAACTGAGCTATAGTTCCCCTAAATGTCAAGATAGAAAAAAATAAATAAATAAATAAAGGCGAGAAGCAAGCTAGGAAAAGGATAGCTGTATAATATTGTATCCCAACTAAAGAACACAAATACACAGTGACCACATATAATAATGTGTGATAATGATCAGAAACTGAAACTATAAGAAAATAGTTACAAAGTTTTTTGGATCAACTAATGAAACATAAATACAAAGAAAACATTAGATAACAGTGTTTTATCAATGCTAAATTCGTGCATATATAAGAAACTCTAAGGTCACTAGGCAAAGTACACTAAAGGTTTTAGGAATAAAAAGCATGTTGTAACCTCCTATGAATCCAGAACTGTGGTCCCCCTCACAACCCTACCTCCACCCCCGGTGAGCTGAAGATGCAGTCCCATCCCTGAACCTGGAGCGGAAGTCTCCAATGGTGAGTCATGGTTCCACATTCCTCCACCAGTGGGCTGATGTGGGACTTCCTAATATTGGACTGTAGTTTCAGACTTCTCTGAGTGGTTGTGTTACCAACTAGGCTTTGCCTCTGTGTTAGACTTACGCTGGGGACAGAGGTGGTTTCTGTCATGTGCAATTTCTAGTCTTGGGAAGACTGATTCTCAAGAATGGCCAGCTTGATGCCCAGCTATGGTCTTAACTACACTTGTAGTTCTCCGTTCCCAGGTCTTAATGATGCACCTTTTACACACCAAGAAGTTTTCCATCTTTTTTCTATTACTTTTCTACAGGCTCAATGTAACTTCACCTGTGCCCTACAGAAAATGTAAAATGCTAAACTGAACTTCTAGAGATAAAAATCAATCTGAGAAGTTAAAAAAAAAAAAAGGATATACACAGAAAGAATATTTGCATTTAATTTTTTAAAGAAAGTAGGTAAAAATAGAGTTTAAAATATCTAAGTAATTCTAAAGAAATCAGAAAAGAGGGCTTAGGGGATAGCTCAGACAGTAAAGTGCCTACCTTGTAAGCATGAGAATCTGAACTAAATTCCCAGAACACATGTAAAAATGTGGTCAGGCAGAGAATTCTCAGAGACCCCCAAATGAACACAGGCTACTACCACTGGTCTTGGATGCCCACCAGAACTAGACTGCTAAAGACACCATATATTTTGTTTATAAGACACAGAGACATGAGATGGAACAAAGCTGGAGACTCCTTTCCTGCTGGCTTGCATCCACAGTGCCAGAAAGTGCTGTGCAGCTGGCTAGGGGAGAAAATTGTAGTCTAACCTCAACTCAAGCTCCAGGCTCTGTGAGAGACCTTGTCTCAGAAAAATGAGGTGGCAGAGCAATTAAAGAATCCACCTCCATGTCAACCTCTGGCCTGCACATGTGCCTGCAAGGGAAAGTACACACACACACACACACACACACACACACACACACACACACACACACACAAATGACAAAGAGAAGGATATGCTCAATACCATTGGTCATTGAAGAATTTCAACTGGAAACAACAATGAAACCACTCAACATCTATTATAATGGCTAAATTCCAAAGATAACTATCTCAATTGCTAGAAGGGTTGGAAAGTGACAGAAAAACATGAAAACAGCTTTGTTCATATAACTTTGTTAGCAAAATGTCAATGATACACATGTAGGATAAGGGGGAAAGATGTTATGGTCAGGTAGAACTCCAAGGTTTTGGCTTCATCAACTGTTGAATGATAATGCTATTTGCTAAGATAATAAAACAACTGCAGAAGGCACAAATCTAACAAGAAAAACCGTAATTTCCTTTTATATGTTAGGCTGGTGAGCCTATTATACATCCAATAGAGTTTGTGACTCAGGTAGTAAAAGAAGAGAAAGCAGGAGCTGTAAGTTTTAAAGTCAATATCAGTGTCAACATATGATAGTTAAAGCTATATGCCAGGAGAGATCAGAGATCACTCAGAGAACACAAATAAATACTAAAAGGACTCAGCAGTGAGCTGGAACACTCCATATTTAGAGGATGAATTAGAAAAGTATGAAAAGGACCACTCAGCAAAGCAAGAAGAAAACCAAGTCAGTAAACTGTTAAAGATGTTTTTAGAAGGCAAATCAACTGTGTCACGTGCTAAACGGTGTTACAGTATTAAAGAACTGAGAAAGACCACTGAATAAGGTAAGGACAGGAAGATAGAAGTGATTCAACTGCAACTAAAGTCACAAGAAATAGTGATTAAATATCAGTTCATTAAAATATATAGTTTTCGGACCAATCAATTTCTAACTAAAATAGAAAATTATTTACCAATATTTTAATACAAAAAATAATTTTTAATAACCAGCAGTCAGAAGGTATCTGGTCCAATTTTGTCTCATTAAACAGCTAACTCTAAGCCAGGAATAGGTCCTGATTTATAATAAAAGAAACACCCTAACAACCCAAGACCTGCCCAGTCTCTGAGGACTGATACTAAACAGCCCTGGCTTTCCCAGTCTGATACACTGCTCCACACTTTCATTCTTCCTCTGCTTAAACTAGTCCATCAGATTCAGGGACATCCAATTCAAGGCCATAGGCACTCTAGAATACCTATGAATATGGCCCAGCATAAAACCATAACTTATTTAAAACACTATGTGATTTTTTTTTTTTTTTGCAACTTGGCTTTGAAGTTGAATTGTTACCTTTGTAGATGACAACTTTGTGTATCAGTGTCAAAAGGTTGAACATACTTGATCCAGGGAGAGATCTATCTACTGGTGTGGCAATATGAGACTTATCTCCCAGTTAGATCCAAGTTCAGTAATTCCCTCCTTTTGGTCCCAGACTCAGGAATTGTACAGATGACTCCTACTTATCATTTCAGACCTCTGAATTTCTGTTTTTCTTGAAATAGAGACCAGCATCTCAACTAGTCCATCTAGGTATCCAAAGCAGGCTGCCCAAAACTGATCATTTACTGATAAGTATTGATTAAAATTGAAACAGCATCTTGGATTTTTTTTAATTAACAGACCAAAAGAAAACATCTCCTATTACAGATGTTAATCTAAAGAAACACCTTAGCTATTGATCAGTCAGAATAAGAACACAAATAAATAAGTTACAATTGAAAAAACTCCAAAAGATGGTGAATGTTATTTCTTGTTTGTAAAGACAGGAGCATGACAAAGGCAATGGGAATGTTAAGTGCTCCTGTGTTAAAACAGTGACCAAAATTAGTCATAACAAAATGAAGTTCAGCTAAGGATTCTTAAATGTATCTAAACAGATTCAGTACCAGGGCTAACATTAGTGGAAACATTTTTTAAGTGACACCTATTAAAGAATCGTTAGTGACTAAAACACTTTTTCATCAAATAAACTAGTTTTTCTATCTCTCCCTTTATCTAAGCAATAGGTCTTGGGGGAGGTAGGAATTTCCCTTTACTTAACAGTCTTTAACTGGAAATTGTATAGAAAAGAAAATCAAGCAACATCTTGTGTCTCATAATAAGCTTTACTCTTCATAGAGAACACTACATATCCATGACCAATACTGGTTACACACACACACTGACTTATAATAGTCTATCCACTCTATAACTATTCCAGTGGTATCATTTGTTGTCATGGCATAATGTGAGCCTCTGTGACTCACAAAATGAAAGCGCACACGTCCTTAGTATGGTAAGCTAACAGAGCTAGCTGCTATGAAGAGATAAAATGCAAAAAGGAAAATACGACAAACGCTTTCCCAAAATTCTTAAGCAGAGTCTAATCAGGAGCCACCAAACTGAAATCTGTGAGTACATTTTGTTGGAATAATGTTCATAGCTTAAATTTGGAAATTGGAATATTTTTTTCTCCAAGGAGTCAATATAGACTGTCAACTTTCCAGTCTACCTGGTCTCTGCTGCAAGTTCTCAACTCTACCACTAGAGTATAAAAGGAACTGCAGATAATAAATTATTAGGCAAGACTGTGCTTTTAGTTAATTAAACTTTTAGTTACAAACAGGATAGAGGCTAGATTTGGCCCTCAGGTCAATTATACTCAGTGATTTCCTTTCAAGAATCAAGTATCTAAAGTCCAAGTCTTTCAAAGATCTGAGCAACATTAATATCCATTTGAACACACCAAAGAGAAATTCACTCTTGACTTAAAACACTCCAATGACCTAAAACATTTCAGTAGTAGCTCTAACAAGAGCTAATTCTGAAATTACCACAAATGGCTCCCTTTCTGAAGCTATGAACTCTTAGTACTTATAGATTTAACAAATATCTGTCACCAGTATGTGACAGTGACAGGCTTTAGATATTCTGTTTCCTGTCCACATAACCATCTGTCTTTTAGTTTCTTGCCCTTTTTCTGTAATCCTGGGAGTCTTCTTTTGTTGTACCTACAATAGAGACTCTTATTCTGGAATAATTTCTCCCATCCCCATTCCCTCCACAGCTCAGAGTCCTAAATGAGACTCAAGAATATGACGTGATTAGAACAAAGGGAACTGATGAGAGGAGGGAAGGGGGAAGATGGAAAGACGGGGAGACTATGCCCAAAGTACAATATGTATTTGTAGGAAACTGTCCTTTTGAAACCTAGTACTATGCACAATGAATATACACCAGTAAAAGAGAGTATCATAATATGCAAAATGAACACCTCTATAAATCTGTATCTTATAGCCATTAATACTCCCCCAATTCTTCTAATAATTTCTCTCACACCATCAACAGCAAATCTGTCTTGTGTGGGGGTTATATGCTTGTGTTCATGTGACTATGTGTATATGTATGATATGCATATATGTGGAAGCCAGAGGTCAAATCAACAGATGGTGGTACTTTCCATTTCCAATATGAAGCAAGTACATCTTACCTATTAGAACCTATTCTTACTTGTTCATTCTCATCAAAAAAACATTCTTTCCTCACACTCAATGCCAATCTTTGCTCTTAGGCTTAATCACAGTCCATACTACCTCTTCAAAGACTTTTATCATGACTTGGCATGTTTGGGTTTTACAGAACTGTATTTTCTATTGTTGTGTAGCATATGCCACAAACTTAGAGGCCTATAACATTCTATAACATTCCTAATCTATTACCTTCTGTTTCAAAATGTGTCTAGATTCTCTGCTCAGTGTCTCATAGGCTGAAATAAGGATTCCAGCAGGATCACATTCCTTCTTGGAACTATGAAGAAGAATCTGCTTCTAAGCTCATTCAAGTGTTGACATAATCCAAGTTCCTTGTGGTTATATGACTCAGATCAGGATTTCTTTGCTGTTTATCAGTTAGGACCTACTCTTAGCTTTAGGAAGTTAAGTACCTTCTTCCCCATGTGTATCTTCCATCTTCAACGATAATAAAGAAAAATCTTTTTCATGTTACATCTCCATGAGACAAAAGTCATGCTCATAAATTTTTTTCAAAACAATCTCTTCCTATCCATATCTCTTATTAAATATACAAGGAGCAACATCTTTAAACTTCCTAGATGCTGTTTATTTCACTGAAAACTTCTTCAAAGAGTTCACTCTGTGACTGAGTCCTCTAATCTTTAGGTCTTTCTAGGGTTCACAGCCACACCTTTGCTTATTTTCTCTATACCACATATTCAGAAGCAATTTAGCCTGTCTAGATAAATTCCTATCTAGACAAGCTAAAAATTAAGTCATCCAGTCTAGGCTTTTTAATATTTTTATTTTATTTGTATGAGTATATTGCCTGCATGTGTGTAAGTGCACCCATGGCATGCAATGCCCATGGAAGTCAGAAGAGGGCATCAGATTCCCTGGAACTAGAGTCACAGATGGTGAGCCATCATGTAAGTGCTGGGAACCAAACCTGGGTCTCTGTAAGAGCAACCACTGCTCTTAACCACTGAGCCAACTCTCCAGTCCCCAGTCTGGTCTTTAAACAATTCCTTAATTCACCCTCTCAGAGTTTTCTATAAGTAACAAGAAGAAAGCAGGCAGTACCCTCGGCACTTTGCTTGGAAATATCTTTAGCTATATACCCAAAGCCAGCAGTCCATGTTCTGATCAAGCCTCAAACTCAGTAGTAAACATTCCTTCACATAAAATTCATCCCATATTCAGAATTTGGGAATCTTCACATGCACTTTGTTGTTTTTTACAAAAGCAGTCTTGCTCTGTTATCTTGGTTGGCCTCTAAACTCACAAATCTATGATCTTGGCCTTTCAAGTGGTTTGGAATTGCAGGAATGTGCCACCACACCAGGTTCCAGAAGTAACCATCCTTTTATACTCTGAGTTTAAATCCACACTCAAGAAAAGTGAAAATATTCTTGGGAGCAATTGAGAACTTTCTCTACAATAAAAAAAGGCTATAAAGAGCTGGGTATGTGGCACGCTTTTAATCCCAGCATTCAGGAGAGAGAGGCAGGTATTTTTCTGTGAGTTCTAAGCCAGCCAGAGCTACATAGTGAGACCCTGTCTTGGGGGAAGGGGGGGACTATAGACATAGCAATTTCAAAAATATTTTCTATGTATTAAAGCATTGAACAAATGAGTAAATATACTTAAGATGCTGAGAGCCAAGCTTCTTACTGTGGATGTAAGTTATAACTACTGAACTGAAAAAGGCTACAAAGTTGCACTAGAATCCTATCTGTCCATGTGAATTCATGACTGTTAATATACCATATTTGTTTTGTTCATCCCTGTCTTTGCTCTGTTTTCTGGATATAGAAGAAATGACAATCCAGAGGCAATGAACACATGTGGTACCCTGATCTTGACTTCTAAAGGAGCTCCTTATTAAAGTACCCATGGCAACAAGAGAAATAAGAACACCAGAACAATGAAAGACAAAATGAGACTGAACACTGTTGCACCAGCAGGTAAGAACATGCTCCCATCACCCAGAGGGATGGAGGACACATGGAAATGACAGAATCCAGTATTAAGAAGTTTCTACTAGTAAAAAGCTTTGGCTCAGAAAACTTCAAATCACTGTATGTACCTTTCTAAGAGTTAAACCTATCACTAAAGCCATCAGCTGGGGACAGTGCTGTAGTGTAATGGTGGAGTGCTTCCCTAGCATGCATGAGGTCAGGACTGGATCCCCAGCATCAAAGAAAAGAAAAACGAAAGGAAAAAAAATAGTTAAAACTGTTTAAGGAAATAAAAATATGCCTAAAACTCAGTCATTTTAATAAATATTAAATATTTCACTTCTTAGGAAAAAGGATTTACCATTAAAAAGACATGACTAATATATTTTCTCTCCAAATAATAAGAGTAGTTATTTAGAATGGCCAGAAATCAGAATGACTAATCCTATTATGTAAAAATAAATAGAGCATTTAAAATCACTTTTCTTTTAAGGTTTCTTATAACTCTTCTAATCTCTATAATTAAAGTCCACTCACAGAAAAAAAATCTTCCCCTAAAAAGATTCAAACATTTTAGGGTCCCCTGAACCTGCCCTTTTCACTTTAGTCATATTAAGGAGCAAATGACACCAAGTTATTTTTCTATTGAAAGTGTTTGAAGGCAATGCTGGAGAAGGGTAAAATCCTGGATGAATTCATAAAATAAAATTATGAGTGATATGACTATTACCATAAGTATTCACTTATTAAAACCCTACTAAAACACCTTTGAATTTAATTTCATAAAAAGTTTATTGGTCAAGAAATTCTGATTTATTAGATTATAATGGCTTGACAGTCACACATGTCTAGGCTCTAGGCCAAGGCATCTCATATGAATCCCAAGCACAGTATGTGCTGAAGAGCTGAAAGTAACAGGGGAAAACATTCTCTGAGTGTAAGTAATAGACTCAAACTCTGGTTTGGGATGATTCTTACTATACTATAACTACAGTTGTCAATGATTTTGAAAGGTTTAAAATTTTATTATAAATGGACTCCCACTTATTCTTGTCCTATTTTCCTAAGAACCCAAACCTGAAGAAGTAATGCCGCATTTTCCTAGATGAAACAGCCAATGTATCCCATAGACTCAAAAGCAAACCTGATTTTTTCCCCGCTTTTGGAGACAGAGTCTCTCTCTGTAGCCCAGGCTGGCCTCAAACTCATCTTCATCCCAAAACTGGGATTACAGCCATGCACCATCATAGAACTGATTTTCCAAAAATATCTCATGGGAAATTTCTACACATTGAACAGAAAAAAACTGGAATTTCTCTGGTTAAAGTAAGTGGTTCCTGCTATGGAATTCTATGCTCCAGGCATGACACTGTTGATATACTCTTGAAGTCAAAAGTATAAACCTTCTGACACCAGAAAACATTTCTGAGATGCATAAGACAAAAAAAAGACATCCAGATTGAAATTTTGACAGTAATCACATTTGAGAATTATAAATAATTTCTGTTTCACTTTTCATCTTTTTATAGTCAATAGGAATTGCTGTTAGATAACAATTAAATTTTATTTGTAAAGGTAGAAAGGTAATTCCTTCTCTGTAGTGCACTGTTATAGGATTAGCAGAGGGAAACAAGTATTTCTGTACCCCTATAAATACTGTTCACTAGCTTGCTTGCTTACTTGTGATAATGTCTCCCTATGTGCCTTGGCTGGTCTGAAACTCACTATGTAGACCAGGCTGCTCCTTGAACTTATGGTAATCCACTTAGCTTAGTCTCCCAAGTGCTGGGTTTATAAGCATGGAGCACCATGCCTGGCTTTGTAACCCTAGAAGTACTCATAAAACACATACAAATATATTTATAATCATATGTCTATAAACACATAAAATGAATAAAAAATAGCCATACACACACACACATGTGGGGTGGGGGGATGATGACAGTTCATGCCTTTAATTCCAGCTCCCAGGGAGGCAGAAGGATTTCTGTGACTCTGAGGCCAGCCTGGGCCACAGAGCGACATGCTGCCTCAAAAAATAATGCAAACAGCCAGTAAAATGACTCAGCTGGCAAAAATGCCTACTGCCATGCCTGACAACACAAGCCTGACTTCTGGAACTCACACAGTGAAAAGAGAGACGTGGTTTCCAAAAGTTACCTACACACTCACATAGGTGAGTCCAAATATATACATGCATACACAGAGGAAAAAAATAAATAAAAATTTTAAAACCAAACCAAAAGAATAAACAAGTTTAATAATACAATTTAACACTATAATTAGAGTGGCTTGTTCATATTTGAAGTATATGATATTTTACCAGGATACATCTAATATAAAAGATGGTTTCCAAAACCCACAGGCTAATTTCCCTAGGAATCAGAGAAGAGCCTTGTGGTTTGAATGACAATGCTCCACCACCACTCCAGCCCCAGGCCCATAGGCTCCAAGTATCTGAATACTTGGTCAGTTAGAGGTGCTGTTTGGGGAGGGTCATGGAACCTTTAGGAGTGTGACCTTATTGGAGGAAGCAGGTCCTAGGGGTGAGTTTTGAGAGTCCATAGCCTCCTATCACTTCCAGTTTCTCTCCCTGCCCCATCCTTACTTAAATATGTGAATGCTCAGCTCTCTGCTCCAGCTGTCTCCTGCCATGCCTCCTGTTACACAGGACTGTACTCCAACAGACAGACCATGAACAGATGCATCTTCCCAAGTTTCGTTGCACCCACTTGCCTAGGATCATCACAGCTAAGTAGGTTGACTGTTGACAGTAATCCTCTGCAAGAAAGGAGGGGCAGGGAGAGACAGCCACGCCTTCCAACCAGCCAGTCAGACCTAGTTGCACAAGGTGAAGGGGCTAAAAGTATATGAACTGAGAAAGTAGAGAGGATGCTCTCTCATCATTTTGTGCAGCTAGGGGGATGTCACCATCCACACTTGGTTAAATACTTTCCAGTGTGGCCTTGGGGGTGGGGGGAGGAGCACCCACATTCCTGTAAGTAAACCCTCACCCACTGCTCTGTAAGTAAGCCCAATGAACTCACTGGTTTCCCAGGCTGCAGTTTTACAAAATCATACCTCAGTTTGTTGTAGGGACTAAGGGAGGTGGGGGTGAGTGAATGTTTTTTATGTCTCCCAGAAGGAATATTAGCTACACTTCCTCTGCCATGATAGACTTATCTCTCTGGAACCGTAAACCAAATAAATTCTTCCTTCTATAAGTTACCTTGGTAATAGTGTTTTATCATGGTAACAGAAAAGTAACTAATACAGAACTTTAAATTTTTTCTCGTGTCCTATATAACCTGTTACCTTCAAATAATACAATTCACATTACCAAAACCCATCATTCAAACCAAAGATTATGAATAACATATCAGTAGCATTTCCTACAGAAGAGAAGTTAATTAATTACATTTGATTTTGAAAATTGGGAAAGGAAAATAAACAATTTTGAAGTAAAAATAAAGATAACATTTGGTAAGGTGGGAGAGTTACAGTACATAGTTATACTATACAGTAATATTTTTAATATATATTGATAACTTACTTGATATTTTGGTGTCTTGAGTTCTTAGTTAAGTTTTTTGCTTAGGCTCTCCATGATAAGAAAAAAAATTTTAAAGAACCCCAGGAGGTGCAGTGATACCTCAGCCAGTAAAGTCCTTGACATGGATGTATGAGGATCTTAGTTCAATACTCAGCACTCATATAAAGAGCCCAGTGTGGTGGCACCCAGTTGTAATCTTAGCCTGGAAGGGCAAATAGGAGGGTCTCTGGGGCTTGCTGGCCAGACAGCTTAGCTGTGTTAGCTAGTCTCCAGACCACTGAGAGGCTCTGTCTCAAAAAAACAATGTGGCTAGTTCCTGAGGAATATAGCCTGAGGTGAGGGATAACACCTGAGATTGTCCTCTGGCCTCCACACACCAATGAACATATATGCACATGCACCCTCATACTCATGAGCATATACATACACACAGAGACACTAACACCAAGAAAAAAGAACAAGCAGGACCTGTTAAAGCTTTTATTTCTACAAACAAATTCATTGTTAAATAAAGTTTTGATTCCCAAAACCTTTTCAAAAAATAAAAGAACAGAGCATCTTACTTTAAGAGAGGAAGGGTGAGCTGGCTTCTATATTAATGTTTTGTTGTCCTGTATTCTGAACCTAGATTTTTTTTTTGTTTAGTTTCTCTATCGAAAGCACAATTTTTAAAATATTTATTATTTTTACTTACATGTATGAGTATATTGTCTGCATGTATGTAAGTGCATCCTTGTTGTGCAATGTTCAAGGAGGTCAGAAGAAGGCATTGAATACCATGGAACTGGAGTGGTGGATGGTTGTTAGCCATCATGTGAGTGCTGGGAACCAAACCTAAGTCCTTTGCGAGAGCAGCCAGTGCTCTTAAACACTGAGCCATCTCTCCAGTTCCAAACACAATCTGGGACTCCTTCTACTGCCTTTAACCCCAACAGGACAATTTATTCATTTATTTATTTATTTATTTATTCATTCATTCATTCATTCATTCTTTTATTGTATTGTATTTAATACATATGTATATGTTTCTGTGTGTGTGTGTGTGTGTATATATATATATATATATATATATATATGACCATGAGTATGCCAAGCATATGTATGCCATGGCATGAGTGTGGAGGTCAAAGAATAACTTTTGGGAGTATTTTTTTTCTACTATATGGGTCTCAGGGATCAGGCTCAGGCTGTCAGGTTGGCCGCAAGAGTCTTTACCTGATGAGTCATCTTACTGTAGGACAATGATTTTTGTTTGTTTAAAACAATGATTTTAAAGGGAGGAAAATAAGAAACTAGCTACTCAAATCATCACTGCAATTTAAATATGTAAATTAATGCTCAAATTGCAGTAGAATGATGTTTGGTTTACTTAACACATACTTATCATTCAATAAATAATCTGTCAATAAACAAAAGACTGGGATCCTCATCACAACTGAGAGGAATTTCACTAAGGTTCACTGAGGGTCAATCTGAAACATACTATAGGAATTTGATAGTTCAAAAGAGCAGCCAATTTTCTTTTCCAGGATTGCCAAGTTTCAAGATTGTTGAATTAGCAAATAAATGGGCTCTTGCAAGCCTTCGGTCACATTTTCAACTAATCAATACATAAATTTGTTTGATCTGTGCTTGTGTTTAAGGACATCTTGTTTAATTGACATTACTGATTAATTAATATTAGATTCACAGTCAATGTTAATTTAGCTCATACCTAAATGTAGCTTAGCTTACACATACATTTTCCCTGTAATGCATACCACAGACCTCTTATGCTTGTGGATACCAGGCAGCACTACAGCACTTCAGCACTATGCTGGATTTAAACAGCAAAAACATCATCAAAAGCAAGTAGGGAGGAAGCATAACATAAAATAGACAGTATTAAAAGCCCTCCTGGGTATGATGGCACATGCCTTTAATTCCATCACTTGTGAGGGAATCTCTGTGAGATCCAGACCAGCCTGGTCTACACAGTAAGTTCCAGGCAGGCTGTGACTACAGGTAGACTCTATCTCAAAAAAGATTTTTTTTAAAAAAGATCTGATTACAGCCCCAGGCACTGAAACCAGATGACAATGTCATTTTGTTCAACCTCAATTTTTTGCCACTATGTGTAAAGAGCCTTCATAAATTTCTAGAAAAGGGCAGTGAGTACTGATTTGGGGATTACAAAAAAAGTAAGCAAATAGGTGAGTTCACAAATACGAACCTCACAATTATGAGAACTATATTTTATTAGAAAATTTTCAAATAAGAGTTTGATTTAGGCACAAATCATGAGAATTAGTTTGTAGGAAAAAGGTAACTGAAAGGGTGGAAAAAGAGTAAACTGAAGAAGTAAAATGAAATATCAAAATTCTGCATGAAACATCTCTAATCACTATTTAATGTATCTGTGACAGACTGTATTACTTTCCCAGTCTATCACCCCTTCCTACGTCCAAGTCTTTGCCACTTAGCATTGCAGATCCTCTCACTAGGAATCAGGACATACTTTTCCACTCTATTGACATCATTAATAATCAGGAATTCCTTTCAGTTGACAGAAAGTTAGTGGACACAATATAAGCAAAGGTTTAAAATGTACTTCCAGAATTGAGGTTTCCTATATTTTTTGCCATCACCAAGAGAAAACCATGCCTCAAGTAGTCCACTAATCCAAAGGAAAACATGGAATAAACCTAGACTTTATCTTCAGCTTGGAGTCAGGCCTAGTCAATAACATCCAACCTACACACATATTAATAAGAATAAAAAAACTAATGAGCTGGGCAGATGGCCAGTGAGTAAAAGCACTTGCTATGCAAGCAAGAGGACTTGATCTTGAATCCGCAGTACCCAGTATCCTCCTTTGACCTCTACATGTGCATGTACAGGTGTATACACACACACACACACACACACACACACACACACACACACACACAAACACACATGAAATCAAGGATAAATAACTGAAGACATGACAAACTTGAGTCATGGAGAAATGTATATGAGGACAAAGAGAAATTGAGTTGTTGTTGACCTGGAAACTTTATCCCTAATAGCTAGCTTTCATAGTGCTGGAAGGTGTTAAGAATGTTACTGGGAGAGAAAAGTCACCAACAGCCCTACCCAGCTGTGAATCCTGACAGCTACAATAATGTAAGTGTAAATTTACAGAGTTTCTCTCTGCCTTGAGGGACATGCCTTCAAGAATGTGATTGACAAGATGAAGCCAATAGAGTCAACTACTTTCCAACCAACCAGTGACTTAAGGGGGAGGGTCTAGCGGGAAAGTAGAAAAAGCTGGGTAGGAGACATGGGTGGAGCACCACTGGTCTCCATCTTGAGTGTGTGTGCCAGATGTCCACCAGACTTCTGATCAAAATGCTGGCTCCCCCATACGAAATTTCTATCTTTCTCCCCATGGATGAATCCTTTGTAAGTAACCTGAAATAAACTGATTTCTCTAAAAGAGCATTTTCCATTTGCTCAGTCGGTTCAAACATGGGGCGGGGGGGGGGGGGGGGGGCCTGAACACCAGGCCTCACTGTGAGAGGAGAATTCATAAGACAAATAGTGACTGGCCTGGCAAAATATGACCACTGGTGTAACAGTAGCACAAATATTATAAGAGTAACTAAATAGTTGCTGATGGGGTTGTTTTTAAGATTTATTCTAAATTATGTGTACATGTATGGATATGTGCATGTTAGTGATGATGCCCAAGGAGGCCAGAAGTGTCGGATCCCTCTGGAACTGGAATTACAAGCAGTTGTGAACTGTCCAACACAGATGCGGGAAACCAAACTCAGGTCCTCTACAAAGCAGTACATGCTCTGAACTGCTAAGCCACCTATTCAGTTTCTTGATTGGATTTAAGGCCTACATGACAAAACAAACTCTTGTACTGTTAACTGGACCAAGCACTAGCTGGGTAAGCCAAAGTCCTAGGAAAAAACCTATTACTATTATTCTGCTAAATGAATAAAGTATTAAACTGTCTCTAAATACACATCCTTATACTCGCAGATTGGTGTAGCTCTCAACCTTCATCAGAGAAGGTTCTTTTTTGCACTAGGTGGCCATTAACACAGACCCACGACCGGTTAATATGCAAAGAATAAAAGAGTATAGAGTGCTCAGCCTTAAATGAGACATCTATATCATACCCCTTCTACCCAAGATTCAAGGATCATCTCAGAAGAGAGGGCAGGAAGGCTGTAAGAGCCAGAGTTTATGAAGGACTGCTGTAAAACATTATTTTCCTGAAATTCCAAGACCAATGTATATATGAACTCACAGCAACTATGATTCTACAAGACTTCTACAGGACTAAAGTCAGTCAAAATCCCACCATGATGGTGAGGAGCTATTGGTAACTGATGGCATCTAGGAGAGTGTCAGTTTGCTTCAGGGATGTGACCCTGGATAGGTTAACCATACTCCAGTTACCCTAGGCACATACTGGCAGCATTAAGTGTACACAATAGGCTTAAAAGGAGCACATGAAGCAGGAGGGGAGCAGAGGAATATGGGAGAAAATGGGGGCGATTGAGGAGTTTGATCAAAATAGAGTATGTGCATAGATGAAATCATCAAACAAATTTTAAAAAGGGAAAGAAGACTACATCAAAACCCACTCAAAACAAATTTTTATCCATTATACAGACACATTCTGATGTAAGGATTGCAAATATTTTATTTTACTTAGAAAAAATTATCTAGAAAAAAAGCATCTTAGAATTATCCATATATTATATTTTTCCACTGTGGCAAATTTTATTTTGTGAAATAGCTTTGGTAAGAAATAAGTTTGTTAAGCTAGGCATAGTGGGTGCGATGGTGCACACCTTTATCCCAACAATGGGGAGGCAAAGGCAGGAGGATCTCTGTGAGTTCAAGGCTAGCCTGGTCTACACAGTGAGTTCCAGGCCAGTTAGGGCTACAGAGAGACCCTGTCTCAAAAGACCAAAAAAAAAAAAGTTTGTATTAAAATTTCATTTCTACTTTAACATTTTTTATGTGTATGAGTGTACTGCCTGCTTCCATGTAAGTGCACCCATGTTGTGCAGTGCCCTCAGAGGTGAAAAGAGGGCATCGGATACCCTGGAACTGGAGTTACAGATGGTTGTTAGCCACCATGTTGAGCCCTTAGAAAAACTGACATAGGGGAGCTGTGTATCTTCATTAGTTTCCTGAGTAGTCTGTGAGTTTTATTTCCTTAGGATGCCGGCAAAGAGGGAAAAGCCAAAACAATTTTTTTGGTCAAATATATTTGCACAATAAAATACAGATGTGAACTGCTACATTTTAAAACATATTTTCTATTATCATGTTTGTTAAAATTAGAGATCATACAGGCTGCTGTTCTATTGCCCACACTTTAAGAAAGGCTGCTATATTTCAATATACAAGAATACGGGGAGGCTGGAGAGATGGTTCAGCAGTTAAGAGCACTGGCTATTGTTGCAGAAGTCCTGAGTTTGGTTCCAGTACCTATCTGGTGGCTAACAACCATCTATAACTCCAGTTCCAGGGGATCTAATGCCCTTTTCTGACCTCTGCATGTTTGCATGCACATGGTGCACTTATATACATTCAGGCAAAACACCCATAAGCACAAAACAAAAATAAATCAAAAAGAGATTTTTTTTAAAATAATATGGAAGCAAAACCTTATGACGTACCCAAGTTATTAAATACAACAGACTTGATATTACAAAATGTAAGTTGTACAGTACAAAATGTATGTGTACTTATTAAGTTAACACATAAAGCAGCATAGAGACTTTCCTGAAATGTGCACTGGGAATGATAATGAGCTGGACATTTAGAAAAGTACTGCCTACTAACTGTATATATTTACAGCCTAAACTACTTCTTCTCTGATATTTTTTTTTAGTTTGAGAAGGAAAATTAAAGATTAAAAAGAAAGCTACTTTAAAAAAAAAGAACAACTATTGTTTCAAAACATTAGTTGTACAGTATTACTGTAGCTACAGTTAACTGATGTCTAATATACTAACATGTCAAAATATCATTATCCTATTAAACTCATTACATTAAAAAGTTGCTACTCTTTCTTGTCCCACAGCCTAGAATCACAGTAACTGATACATTATGTTTCCAATGTTGGCTGCATCAATAAATCCTATCCCACATGGTCTCTTACAGTTTAACCTTGTCATTCAACCATCAAATAGTGGAGTCTACTCTCCTTACCCCACATGTCATGTAACTTGGGAATCCAGATATTAAGAAACACACAGTTTCCATGTTCATTCTTCATGGAACACAATCATCAAGCAAAAAGTCAAACTCTAAAAAAGATTACCACATTGTAAGAAGACCCAAACTAGATAAATAGCCAGAGAGAGCAAGAGTGGAACCCAGAGTAAGAGAGTATATAAATACCTAAAAGGCATAAGGGTTTAGAGTCAGGTGTGTGGGAACATGCCTTTAATTCTAGCACTTGGGAGGAAGAGATAGGTGGATCTCTGTGACATTGAGGCCAGTCTGGTCTCAATAGTGAGCTCTAGGCCAGTTGTGCTATAGGGAGACATTTTCTCAAAAAAGTAAAAAAAAAAAAAAAAAAAAAAAAAGAGGGGTAAGAGTAAGGGTAAAGGTTTTGGGTAGATTAGAGCAAAGAGAGGCAGAAATACCACGGGCTAGCACTCCAACTATAACTGGCTGAAGGAGGTTCAGTTTGACACTATCTTAAGCAGAAGAACCTACCAATCAATCTGCACAATTGTGAGAAATAGTACATTGTTATTGCCTTAAGATACTAACTTTTAGGATGAATTATGACATTATAACTGAAACAAGTTAATAAATGTGTGCTGACCAAGTATGATAAAGCACAAATGAAATCACATATTAAGAAAGTTGAGAAAGGTTAGGCATGGCAGTACACAGCCGTAATCTCACGCAAGAAGAGTAGGAAGGGGAAAAAAGGAGAGAGAGGAAGAGGGAAGGTGGGAAGGAGGGAGAAAGAGAAGGAGGGAAGGACCGAATTAAATTTATTAAAATACTCTGTTCAGTACTTACCTTGGTGTTGGCCATGTCTACAATATACTGGTCTCCCTTTATACATTCCATTACTTCAAAACCATCTCTGTCAATCACTTTCGCCTGTGAGCTTCCAGATACAACAAGAATCATGTCTCCGGTGTTACTGTATTGTAATGACTTGATCTGATGACTATGCAAAAGAAAAGGGTAAACAATCTAGTGAGACATAGAGCTTAACACACTTTGCTACATTAAGCATGGCCAGAAAAAGAAATGTTATTCAACTACAAAAACTGATAATTCTCTAAAACTATTAATATCAACCTCAGATAGACCTTCAACTGTTATACTGTTATCTTTCCATTCCCGTGAGCTACAGTATTCTACTAAAACTCTTTCTAAATTTACACCTTCAAGCCAACCAACTATAGAAACTTCTGGTTCTTTTCCAATATATTTAGCTGCACAGTCTCTAAAGTTCTGTCATGGGCTCTTTACTATATAGCTTTTTAAAAAAGGAGAAGAAGAAATCTTTCCTCTGCACTCCTAGATACACTATAATTCATCTAGTCCAGTTGGTGGTAAATGGACTTGAGGCATTCATTGTGTTATTGCTTTTCGTTAGTTTACTTTTTGAGGTGGGATCTCATTATGTTACTCGGCTACTCTAGAATTCCTTGGCTCAAGCAATTCTGCTTTACCCTCTGGAGTGGCTAAGACTAAAGGTACCCCAACCCACCACTTACTAACCTAAGTTCAAACCTCTAAATAGATAAACCTAAGAAAAATTTTAGATTTTATAAAATTATTTCTTCTTCTTACTGCAAACTAAACTTTGAACAATAAACTAGTAGCTGCTAATATTTGAGAAATTAGGAATTTGTTTTTCCTTTAAGTCACAAATTACAGAAATTAAGAGGAATCAAACGTTTACATCAGAGCCAGAAAGATACGTCAGTGGATAAAGGCAATCTGTGGGACCTACATGGTAGAGGGGAATGAGCTTACTGACTCCCACAAGTTGTCCTCTGAACTCCAGACATGCACTGTAGCACATATGTGTACACAGAAAAAAAATTAACTAACTTAATAAAAGAAAAACTCAAGAGTAAATTAAAACTGAGAAATGACTTTCCCACAGACATGATAAAAGTCAAAAAACAACAGAATGACAACAGCCAAGTCACAGAATCATTAAAAATAAAGACAAATTAAAGATGTTTCCAAGAAAAAAACAAAAAGCCTAACAAAAACTTTAAGCATCTAAATACATTAAAGGAACTTCAGTAAGTTTATTCAGGTAGAAATAAAATCCCACAGGGACTGTTTTCAGAAAAATAACAGAAAAGGAGAATATATAAGTAAATCTCAGTGAATACTGAGTACAAAAATAACAATGAAATGTTTCAGGGGATTTATAATGTATATACAAACACATGCAGAAAATGAAATACTGAAAACAATTACAAAACAAAAACAGAAATAAATGTAGTTAGATGTAGTAAATGCTCCAAGGTATGTGCATTGACTGAGAAATGGTAAATGTAACCATTTATGACAGATTTTCATAAGTTCAAGAATATGTGCTGTAATCTTCATACTAACTACCAACAGACTAGTAAAAGAGAAGTCAGTGAAATGGCTCAGTACATAAAGGTACTTGCTGCCCAGCCTGACAACCTGAGTTTGATCTCTGGAACCCACATGGTGGAAGAAGAGAACCAACTCCCACTCTTCTGATTGCCACACATGTGTTGTGACACACGCATATGCACATATGTACACATACATAAAAAAATAAATTAAAATGTGAAAAAGAATAGTAAGGGCTGGAGAGATGGTTCAGTGATTAAAAGCACTGGCTGCTCTTGCACAATACCCAGGTTCAAATGCCAGCACCCACATAATGGCTAGCACCATCCATAACTCCAGTTCCAGGGGACTTGACACCCTCTTCTTTCCTCCAAGGGCACTGCACAACTTAGGTGCACTTACATACATGCAGGTATAACTCTCATACACATAAAATAAGAATAAACCAAAAAAAGTTAAAAGAAATTAAAAAAAAAAGTAAAAGACAACATACAAGCTAACCAAGATGGGAAAACATAATAATAAAAATCACTGCAAAAAAAAAAAAAAAATTCAGTGAGAAGCACTGCTTACCTGGCATGTATAAGGCTTTAGCTTTGATCTCCTAGTCCCAATTTTTTTAAGTGTTTTATTTACATGTTTCTTTTATGTGTATGAGTATATTACCTGCATGTACATAAGTGGGCCAGGGTCATGTAATGCACGTGGAGGTCAGGAGGGGGTGTCATATTTCCCTGGAATGGGAGTTACGAATGGTTGTTAGTCACCATGTTAGGTGCTGGAAATCAAACCCAGATCCTCTGCAAGCAGAGTCAAGTCTCTGAATGCTGAGCCATCTCTCAGCCCCTAGTCCCAATTTTTATAGTTTATTTTTTATGTATATGAGTGTTTTCCCTGCATGTATGTAAGTACACTCATGCAGTGCCTGTGGAGGTCAGAAGGGGACATTGGATCCCCTGGAAATGGAGTTATAGATGTTTGTTACCAACGATATGGGTGCTGGGAACCAAACCTGGGTCCTTTTCAAGAGCAGCCAGGTAAGAACCACTCTTCCAGCCTCTCCAGTCCCATTTGTGAAAACTGTTTTTAACAAGAGAAAGATAAGAAAGGATACTAAAACATAAATAAAACAGATTGATCAAATAAAGAACAATTAATAAAATGGATGACTTATACCTAAAGTTATCAGTAATAACATTAACTTCATTCCAAGTAGGAACTTTTATTTCTCAAAAAAAAGCACGACTAAAACCATGTAAAAACAAGCCATTGGTGGGGAGGAAAGATATGTCCCATCTTTAACCAATGGAAATGCACAAGTCTAAAATATGTATTTAAAAATAAGCAAGCGAACAAACTTCTTATAAAACATTAAAGGAGCCCAGCAAGACGGCTCAGTGGGTAAAGGTGCTTGTCACCAAGCCTGATGACCTGAGTTCAAATCCTGAAACTCACATGATGGAAGGACAGAGCAAACTGTAGCAACTTGTCCTCTGGCTACCATGACATGCACCCACAGTACAACAAAAAAGAACACTACCTTAGTGCCTAGAAAGCTCTCAGAATAAACTAAGAAAACAAAATAGATGCAGTGCTGTATGTGCTTTAAAGTATTTTCATGCTTAGGGCTGGATGTAGTTCAGTTGGAGAACATCTGATAAGCATGCACACAGCTCATGACGCAATTCCATCAATTCAAGACCAGGACCAATAACAAAATAAATAAGCAAATAAAATTATTCATGTTTAACTGGGCATAATGAGTTTTTAAGAATTATATGGAAAATTCTATTTACCTATTACTAAATGAATTCAATGTGCACAAATTAAATTGAGGTGATAGTATACTAAAAAGGTGAACTTTTATTCATTAAAGAATAAATTAACCAAAATTATAAGGACAAAAGAAGGTTCACTATAAATACAGGAAGCAAAAACATTACTAAATATTGAGAAGCACCAAAGTGTCCAGAAATAGAAGCCTGTTAGGGGTGGGGTTATGGCTCTTTCAATCAACAAATAACAAAGAAAATCCTGTTTACTTTAAGGACTATTTATTACTTAGGGGGTTGCTTTAAAGGTCAAATGAGCTGTTGGCCAAAGCCTTTCAAGGAACAACTGCTCCAGTGACCCAAGGAGAAAATCCCATTACTCCTCAGTATCTGCTGATCTCAATTCCACGATGCCCTTGCATGACTCAGATGTTCTGCCCCTGTTTCTATTGCCTGTTACTCCCAGTTAACTGTACTCTATTTCTCCCATTGTTTGCTTGAGCTTTCTGATGCCTAATGTCTTCAGTTCCATCAGAGTTCCCACAAGCTTTCTGTTTTTTCTGTCTTTACTTATCCACTGCAATCTGCTTCCTTTCCAATGTGTTACATTTCAAAGTCCCAAGAAAACAGAACAACAAAAACACAGTCACTGTCAAACTACAGTTAGGAGAGTCTCAACCATTAGGCTTTTTTGTAAATTTAGGCCAACATAACCTTCAGAATGCTAGGGGACAGATCCTATCACCACCCCAGCGACAGCCACAAGGTATGTATGAAACAATGAATGCCATGTTTCGAACTGGATTCCACCTACAAGATATCTTAATGTGCACGTGGCCAATATTCTAAAATCAGAAAAATCTGGAATATCAATTGTTTTGCCATAAGCTTTTCAGAGAGTGATATTCAATTTGTGTGTGTGTGTGTGTGTGCACCATATATGAACCTGCCTGCAGAGACCATAAGAGGACACTGAATCCCCTGGAGCTGTAGTTGCAGGCAAGTGTGCACTGCCCAATGTGGGTGCTGGGAACCAAGCTCAGGTTCTCTAGAACTAATGAGTCATCTACAGCCACTATATCCAGCAATTCATGATTTTAAGAAAGAATAATAAATTCTAAAATTCTCACAGAACCTGAAATTTTATTATAAAAGAACTTTATAAAGAAATATAACCCTAGCGACAAAGAAAGCTATCATGAAAACTTTTAATGTGTTAGTCTGTCATCATCTGTTACAAATTCCTATGTTGAAGCCCTAATTCCCAATGTGATGGTATTAGAAGATGAGGCCTTTCATGAGCAATTAGATATAGATGAGGAACTTTTACTCACTGAAGAGCAGAACTCCCAGGATGAAATTATGAAAAGGAGGGATGGCCTGGCATGTTTAAGATCCTAGGTCCAAACCCCAATACCATAAAAAATGAAATGAAATAAACAAAATGGACAGAAGATAAGATGATAAGTTATTAGTTGTCTCCATGTGAGCCAGTGAAAGAAACAGAATGAGAAAAACAGACTCTATTTCAAAAAAAAAGAAAAAAGAAAAGGAGATGAAAGTTTCTGTACTACACAGAGAAACTGAAAGGATACCTGAAAAGTGCAGAGAAAAAGATAGAGATTGGCAATAAACTACTAAAAAAGCAGGGCTAGAGAGTAGAGAGTTGGCTCAGCGATTAAGAGCACTGGCTGCTCTTGCAGAACCTAACACCCATAAGGCAGCTAACAACCATCCATAACTCCAGTTCCGTGGGATCCAACATTCTCTCCTGTCCTCCACAGGCAGTACATGACATGGGTATACCTATATACATTCAGGCAAAGCATTCATACACATAAAATTTTTTAAAAGAAAAACATTTTTAAAAAAGAAAACTCTAGATTTTTTTGTATTATAGAATATCTGCAAGGACACACTTGTTTCATACATATCTTATGACCACAATTGAGGTGGTGATAGGATCCATCCCCAATCTTCAGCACACAGCTCCCTTGGGGAGCAGGAGAAGGGAGTACAAGGGACACAACACACAGGGCACACTGGAAAGATAACCCCAGTGAGAGGTGAGCAGTCCCATCTGAGGACAACCCGCAGCCTGCACAGGCCTCAGACCCAGATGCAGATTTGGTAAGACAGTGGTTCCTCAGGCAGATGGGACAGAAGTAGAGAAAAAAACAGTTTCATCACTCTACATAGCTCAGAGATCGGGAACCTGGGGTCAATTTGAAAAGCAACCTATTTTGTTAAAAACTCAGCTACCCAGGGTCAGTAACATGGCTTTTTGGGTAAAGGTACTTGACACCAAGCCTGATGACCCGAGCTCTATTCTAAGAACCACATAGTAGAAGAAGAAAACAGACTCTCAGTATGTTATCCTCCAGTCTCCACACACTCACCATAGCACATATGCCCACACACATAGAAACACACATATATGTAATAAACAAAATAATAGAAAATAAAAAATTTTTTTAGCTGAGCTACCTGATGTCCTAGGAGGGAACAACCACAGGTGACGGAGCTCACTTTCCTAGTGCCAGAAGATGCTATGCAGACTGCTGGAGGGGAAAAGACATCAGTGGTCTCACCCAGCACTAGATCCTGCATGCTACAGTATCAACCTGCCAGGCAAAATGTGCCCACTGGTGCAATAATGACATGACTGTAATGGGGGTAAACAATAGTTTTCTGATTAGATTTGAAGCCTGCTCTATAGGAGGGAATTCATCTCTCGTATTATAAATCAGGGCAAAAACTCATGGCTAGGGAGATCATAAACCTACTGCTGTTTTGCTAAATGGTCACATTGTCAAACTGTCTTCTAAGTCTATGTTTATATTCATAGATTTGTAATTTTAATAGACAGTCTCACTAGGTCATACTTAGTCATAGAAATCCAACTGACTCTGCCTCCTGAGTGCTCAGATTTAAGGCATAAATCACCACACCCTAATGATTTGTGCATCTTTTTAAAATACCATTTTTATTGGTTCTTTGAGAATTTCACGCAGTATATTTTGATCATATTCAAAATGGCCCTCCCCCATCTCCTCCCAGACCCGCCCCACCTCCCTACCTACCCAACTTCATGTCTTCTTTTTTATGTTAAAGTCCACTGAGTCCAATTTATGTTTCCCCAATACTCTTGGATGTGGGACCATCTCCTGGAGAGTGATCAGTCTACCAGGTATCATACCCTTAAGAGAAACTGACTGTTCCTCTCCTAGAAGCTACCAATTGCCAATAACTCCTCAGCAAAGCGTAGGACTTCATGTCCACATCTGTCCTCTATGCTAGGATTCTGTCTGGCTTTAGTTTGTGCAGGTCTTGTGCATGCTATCACAATCTCTGTGAGTTTATATGTGCAACTGCCCTGGTGTGTCTGGAAAACATTGTTTCTTTATAGTCACCTATCTCTGGCTCTTAAAAATCTTTCCACCCCCTCTTCTGAGATATTCCCTGAGCCTAGGTAGAATGGGTTGCATTTATGGCTGGGCATTATATACACAGTCTCTTATTCTCAGCATGTTGATCAGTTGTGGGTCTCTGTTAATCACAACCTACTACAAAAAGAAACTTCTCTGATGAGGGTTGAAAAATGCACTATGGGTATAACAATAAGTCATCAGGAGTCTGATTAATAATATATCCAGTCAGAATAAAAGCAGGATCTCCCTTAGGGCCTATAATCTATTTATCCACAGATTTATGGCCTCAATACAGTTCCAGGTATGGAGTCCAACTTGTTTAGAGAGACTTAAATCCAATCAGAGGATAGTTGATTACTCCCATAACATCTGTGCCACTATTGTATCGGTGGGTATATCTTGCCAGGTCAGTTTTATTGTAGCTCATGGTGTTCACAGCTGGATAAGATTGATGACTGATGATTTCCCCTCCCCTACCATACATAACACCTTACAGCACTATGAAAACTAGCCAGTAGAGATAAAGCTTTGAGGTCAGTACCTGCTTATTTTTTCTATGTTCTATAACTCAAGTACATGGTATCTTCATGTCTGACCCTTAAAGTCTAGAGGATAACCAAGAGCAATGGCAATAGCCAGCAGTGTTTGGAAGTACGTGGGATCCCACTGGCCAAAAACTGCAAAAAAAATAACTCATTTTTAGCACTGGGCTTTTATTTGCTAGCATATCCAGGGGCACTGTCTCCCCATTATAGGGTAACTCATTTACACTCTTTATATAGATGATTATGCACATATTTTAGGATACTTCTAAGAAGTAGCTTTCCACATGACTTTTTCAGAGAAGCTTCTTTTTGCAGTGGGCAGTGATTACTGTAGAGACTCATAACTGGTCAAAGTGCAGAGTATAAGTAACTGAGTGCTCAGCTGTGGATGGATCATCTACATCAACCTCCTCCCATCCAAGGCTCAGGGAATATCATGGATGAGGAAGCAGAAGGAATGTAACAACCAGTGGATGAAGAAAACTGCTGTGACTTCTAGACATGACATGGCTGGGACACAGATCAGTTCACAGCAGCTGTGGTTCCCTGCACAGGATCAAGTTGGTCAAAATTCCATCTTGGATGGTGGAAGGACCCCCTGAGGCCCTACCACTATTGGATGAACTATTGTCAGTTGAAGGCTGTTGAGAGGAGCAGATCTCTCTCTTTTGGGGATGTGGCTACTGTAGGTTGTCCTTGCCCCAGTGGAGAGCCCTATACCCAGGTACATAGGAAAAGTGCTAAAAGGACTTGGGCTACTAAAATGGAAAGAGAGAGGGAGAACATGAAAGTGGGGGAGATGTTTTGGGGGCCCAGGAGAAGTTGAATAGGGTATGTGAAGCAGATATGTTCAAGATATATTTTAAACATGTATGAAATTTTCAAAGAATAAAAAATATTTAAAGAAAAATTAAGGAAAAATAGTGTGAATTATATGCTACACAGGACCTAGAAAAGAAACAAGAATTCTGTTGGCAAATCAATGTTTCAAATATTAAATTTCTCTATCAAATACATAAATGAATAATTTTTAAAGCTGTTTGCATAGCATCCTTTATGAAAGTAAGTCTTGGCATTTAAAAAGTCCCTTGGCATATATTAACAGACCAATTCCAAATAAAATAAGCATGATTTTACCAAAATTCTAGCATATTCAGTCTCACTAAGTTTGTAACTCCAACACTTAGAAATCTATATGCTAAAAACAAGTACTAACTTGTGATGATTCTATTTTTTAGAAAAAGAATATACAGGAAAAAAATAAAATTCATCTCTATCTGTCTGGAGCTCAACAGAATTATTATAGTGGCTTGTTCCTGAATCAGGTATCTACCCAATGAAACTGCTTTTCTACAGGGAACAAGAGGGAGAACAATACAGCAAGATACCTGGCATCCTCCTCTGGTCTCTGTAATGCATGTGCGCACACACACACACACACAGACACACACACACACACACACACCATGTACATATACCACACAAAAAATAAAATAAAAGAATATGTCACTATATTTCACTTTAATGTTCAACACCAACATGTCAAAGCACATGAAGAACTGATATTCTAATCCAAATGCCTGTGAGACAGGCCTAGAAAAGCAAAGACAAAGATACTGCCCAAGACCTCCAAAAAATAAAGTACCTCTGGCCTCATGGCATCCTTTACAAAATTTACTGGGAATGAGATCCTTAGCAAAGCTCTGCCCTGGATCACAAATTTAAATATACTTCTTTAGAAGGTACATTATGAACTTACATTTGTCTACAAGATATAAACCTACTCATTTGACTCTATGTATGAGTTGTTCACTTATTTTCTTTCAGCTCCAATTCACCCTTCAATATCTGCTCTCAAAAATGGATTTGGGCCCTGGAAATACTTTTCCTTTGCCAGTTGGCATTTTCTAAAAGGTATTCTTTAAGTTTTATTAGATGGTGTTGGAAAGACATTGTAGAAGAAAGTGTCTAGTGTAGTTCTCTTGACAGACTTATGTAACGCACATAGCTTTTTCAGTGTCCAGCTCCAACAGCGTGTGGAGTTTCCTCCACATTAGATTCCTGGAGTGCATATTAGTAAACAGCACCTCCCTCAGACCACATAGTCGCTTCTTTTCACTCAGGGATCCACAGTCATGCCCTTTTAGAAAACATCTGGACCTCAACTCCAGAGGCTTTTCCTTGAACGATCTGTCTCAATCCCAGGGGCAGGGGTGCTGTGCCTATACTATATCAGTCTTTCAGTACCTTAAGCTTCTTTATAGTCAGCAAATCTTAATATTAAAGTTTTTCTGTTCAAATTACACGATATTTCTCTATACTAATCAGACTCCAGCATATCAAATTTCAGGCAATCAATCAGAAACTGAGAAAATTATAGCCTATTTAGACCAATTTTTTATATATATAAACAAATACATCAGATATTTGATACTTAGAATTTCAGACTGTTTAATCAAGGTCATTAAAGTAAGACAAGAACACATTTGCTAATCCACAGAACTTATCTTTGTTAATAGTACTCCCATTTGGGGAAGTGTTCATTTTTTTCATCAATCCTAAGAGATCAAGTACATGTTATCATTGTTTCCTGATAACTACTTTTTGTTTTTAAAGGGAAATGAGAATCTTAAAAATAGAAACATTTATGTACAGGGAGTAGAACTAGGCAATGGTGCTCTTTCTCTGGCTAATTGCTCTACCAAACTGTTCTATTTACATTTGGAGGGAAACCTAAATTTTTAGCAATCTCACATTAATATCCATCTTGCTTTTTATCTATATAGGAAAACATTAACATTTTCATGTGTTCTCTATAGTCTACTTTGCCAATGCTAAAATGAAACGTCCAGCACCAACCTCATGATTCCTGTCCCACTTTGCTCTTAATTCTGCTAGCCACAGAGTTAAAAGGACAGGATTAAGAGTCATTAGACACAGCACTAAGGAGAATTAAAGGGCTTGTTCAAGAGGTATAACATCTGCTCCTTGAATTCCTGCCTATACAACTAAGATTTCGATCAAAGAGAAGAGAGGGAAAGCCAATCTGACAGTAAACTAGAATCATGAGGAAGTGCATGTTCTCTCGGGGAGTAACTCTGACACCAGAGGAAGGCTTAGTGACATTGCACAATTCTTCTGTGAAGTTATTCATGGGGCAAGTGGGAGTGCATGAGTGTAAGTGGAGGGGAGTGGGAAGTGAAGATTGAGGATCCTTTTAAGTAGTTTTTGCTTGGCTAGCAAAACAAGCTGGGACATGCAAGACAGATAAACACAGCTGTTTAGGGCTGTCACTTGGGGCTCAGGAGCCAAGGTGTCCAGCTATAGTGAAAAGTGCACCAGAATGTGAGTCAGGAGTCTTAGAGTCCAAATCCTCTCTCTGCTAACTAGCTGTGTGATGATGAGCAAGCCCTTCGGCTTCCAGGCGTCTTACTTTAGAGAAAACCAGTAGATGAGCGTGGATGGCAGGACTGCATAGAGCAGCTCCTGGGCCACAAAGCCCACATGCTAACAACAAGATTTTGCTGAGTACTGGTTTCCTCAACTGAAAAAAAAAAAAAGAGGATACTTAACTTATATGATTGGGATAAAGGTTAAAAAAATACATACTATACATAAAGATGCCTAGCACAGAACTTGAAACTAGTATTATCTCTTAATTTCCAAGGTCTAAGATAATCATTTCTATGCAATCATCCCTCAGTAGCCAGAAAAGACTGACTTTAAGGACGATTCACTATCACCAAAATCTATAGATATCCAAGTCCCTCACAGAGATGCTTTTCAAATATTTTTGGTCTACAGTTGACTGGATCTGTGGATATGGAACCTGCATATATAAAGGGCTTATGTACTCAATATATAATCTAGTCTGAGAACAAGCCAAGAAAACAAAAGACATAAAGTATAGCATGTTTGCATAGGATAATATCAGAAAAAAAAACAAATTTATTTCAAGGTACAACATATCTTCAGCTACTTCAATGGATTTTAAATTTAAAAACAGATTTCAATACAAAAAGGCTTCTAATGGCAAGGCAAAGTCTGACTATCATATTCAACTGTAATAATTGAATAAGATCATATTGCATATTCATCAAATTTATTTTTTAAATTTTAATTATTTATTTCATTTCTATATGTATGAGTGTTTTGCTTGCATGTATGTAAATACACCATGTGCATACAATTCCCGTAGAGGCCTGAAGAGGGTATCAGATCCCCTAGACCTGAGTTACAGATAGTTGTTAGTCACCATATGGGTGCTGGGAATCAAACCCATGTCCTCTGGAAGAATTGCAAGTATTCTTAACCACTGTGCCATCTCTCCAGTCATTCATCAAATTTCTAATTGACAAAAAAAGACAGGCAATAAATTGGGAGCTAGAATTAGAATCTAGAATAATGATTCAACAAAATCAAGATAATACAATTGAATGAAACACACACACGTGCACACACATACATGCACCTACATTTTAATGTTTTTATTTTAAAATATGCAACAACTGTTGGAGAGATGCTACAGGGGTTAAGAGTGCTTACTTACATCTTCCAGATGATCCAGATTCTGTTCCCAGCATCCAACTGGGCGTCTCACAATCATCTACAATTCCAGCTCCAGAGGAGTCAATACTCTGTTTTAGCCTCTACAAGCACCTGCATTCACACAAGCACTTACCAACATACAGACAAAGAGGTATATACATAAATAAAAGCTCAAAATAAATCTTCAAGGGGTTGAAGATAAGTCTCACCAGTTAGGAGCACTGGCTGCTCTTGCAGTGTATCTGGGTTGAATTCCCAACACCCACAAGGCAGCTAACAACCATCAGTAACTCCAGTTCCAGGGAATCTGCCATTCTCTTCTGACCTCTGAGGGCATTACATGACACAGGTGTACTTACACATGCAGGCAATACACTCATATACATAAAATAAGAAGAGTAAAATAAAGTATTTTTAAATAAATAAACTTTCACTAAAAATTAATATATTCATTAAATTTTGAAGGATTTGTGATGGTAGTTTTTCTGGTTTTGATCTTAAGTTACATATTTTAAGTGTAAATCACCTTATTATCACAATAATTTATATGTGCTAGATCTGCTTACTTAAACACAGGCTCAAGATATGCACCATCAAACACAGCAGCCACTTAGCCACTTGAGTTTTGTGCTTCCAACATGTGCATGAATGTAGGGATTAGTGGGTTAAAAAAGAGTACATGAAGTTGGAGATAAAAGTGGTGGGGGCAGGGTAACAAGAAGAGGTGAAGGGAAGGGATGGAAGACGGATACGATCTAAACAAAAGATATGCATGCATGAAATTCTCAAACAAATCAGGCATGCTAATCCTAGCACTCAAGAGGCAGAGGCAGGTAGATCTCTGTGAGTTCAAGACCAGCCTGGTCTACATAGTGAGTTCCAGGACAGCTGGGGCTACAGGGAGACTCTATCTCAAAAGAGACAAAAAAAAAAAAAAAAAGAAATTGTCCAACAAATAAAAATTGAAAAAAAAAGATTTAATTCAGTTTCTT
Organism: Eospalax fontanierii; assembly: GCA_035773235.1. Classification (NCBI taxonomy): domain Eukaryota; kingdom Metazoa; phylum Chordata; class Mammalia; order Rodentia; family Spalacidae; genus Eospalax; species Eospalax fontanierii. Next base: position 86,618,080 of record CM069527.1, read on the forward strand.
GAACTTGGTGACTATATTTCAAATGTTCAATGACTGTATGTAAACAGTGACTGTCAAACTGAATAGAGAACATAAAAAATATTTCCATTAGCACAGGAAGTTCTATTGTGCTGCTGGCTGATTAGATATCAAGAGCTGACCATTAAATTACTTAACCTTAATGTTCAAAAGACAAAATACAGAAAAAAGGTATTAGTCAGAGGCATCTGTATGATCCATATTTAGCATAAGAAAGATTCAGACAGAAACAAGAATTATAGCTACAAAATAAACAAAGATTAGTATAAATTCATGTGTTTCCTGGCCTTGTCTGACTAAAACCAGTGATATTCTAGTAGCAGCAAATATTGAGAATCTAGACCTTGTTTGATATCATTGTTCTCCTTGGGTAAAGGACTGATTCTAGGACTAAAGCATAGAAAATGCAAGATGATAGGACTTCATTCACACAAGCACTTTCCAACATACAGACAAAGAGGTATATACATAAATAAAAGCTCAAAATAAATCTTTTTGAGCTGATGATGTCTCAGCAGTTAAGAGCACTGGTGGCTCTTGCAGAGAACCTAGGTTTGGTTCTCAGGACCTGCAGTTACAACCATTTGTAACTGCAGTTAAGGGAATCTAATGCCTTCTTCTGGCCTCCACAGGCATTGCACAGACATGATATACCTACATACGTACAGGCAAAATACACACATAAAATAAAAATTAATTTAAGCTGTTTTTTAAAGAGTTCTACTACTGAACTACAATTAAAAAAAAAAAATCAGATGAGCCTGGAACCTAGAAATACGCCTGTGCATTCAGTCACTTGATTTTTGTTAAAAGATCAAAACATACATTGGAAACCAGATAGCTTCTTTAGCAATTGGATATCAATACATGAAAGAATAAAGCTAGATCCCTACCTTAATGTGGGGCCACTAGTCTGAACATGCTAACCCAGGACTTCCGCCTTCCCAGTACCCTGCAATCATTATATCCACCTTGCTCTTCTAGGACCTAGTAGAGACAACCCAGATCCTGAGATAGCAAACTCTAGTCCAAGTCTGTCCACCTACCAAATTCCTGAGTAGCCTCCCTCCCCAGTCCTCCTTTCTAGGTCTCTTGGAGTCCAAACCAGAACAGAAGAAAGTGACCACTGGTCCCAGTCCACCTGCCTAGTTCCCTAGCAGCCACCCTGCCCACTGGAGTCCGACTCAGAATCCCAGGAAGAAACTCCCAGACCTATCGCTGTTGAATTGAATTCATTTCTGATACCCCATGCCAATATCAACAGAGAACAGCCCTAAGACTGAGCATTAATGATCACTCAGCTGGCCTGCAACTTGACAAATTGGGGTAACAGGAAATAAGATCCAAATATTCAATAAACTAAAGTGAGATCAGATATACATACCAAGAAACACCACCAAGGACATACCTCCAAATGCCTAGGTCCCATCATGAAAACACAAACAACATGAATAACTAAGACAATATGTTCTCTTCCGGAAATTAGCACAACTATGGTAATGTTTCCTGAGAAAAGCTACTCAACTGATGCATAAGACAACGATCTCCAAACAAGAATTATAAATATGTTCAACAAACTCAAAGAGGACATGAATAGAAGACTGAGTGAAGTCTTCAAAAATGCAAACATCCAATGAACTAAAACAATTCAAGATATGTAATTAGAATTTAATAGAGATAGAGTCTCTGAAGAAAAGCCAAACTGAAATAAAACTCAAAGTTAAAAATTCAGAAAATCAAACAAAGACCTAAGAGGAAAGTCTCACAAATAGACAGGATCAAGCGGAAGAGAGAATATTAGATCTTGAAGACAAGGAAATGGATCATCAGTCAAACAAAATGTTAAATCTAAAATAACCCAGGAACTGAACATGTAGGAACTCTGGGACACAATAAGACCAAACCTACAAACAGCAAGCAAAGGAAAAGAAGACACTCAGGTCAAAGGCACAGAAATATTTTCAACAAAATCATACAGGAAAATTTCCAAAATCTAAGGAAAGAAATACCTATAAAGGAGCAAGAGGCATGCAGAACACTAAATAGCACCAAAAGAAACTAGCTAATTCACATGATCGTCAAAACATTAAATGTACAGAACAAAGGAAAGACATTGAAAGTGGTGAAAGAGAAAAATCAAGGCATATGTAAAGGCAGGCTCATCAAAATAGAAATAGATTGTTCAGTGGAGACTTCAAAAGTAAGAAGGACTCGGACTGATGTCCTAAGGCTATGGCAGAACAGAGACACCAGTCCAGAATACTATACCAAGGAAAACTATCAGTTGTAATCAAAGAAGAAAGAAAAAAACAGATTTAAATAATTCTTGGCCACTAAGTCATTCTACAAAGGATACTAGAAGGAACACTTTGGTCTGAAGATTAAATGCACCCAAAATGGTACATAAGAAAGGAATAAGCTATTTCAGAAGCTAACCAAAAGAGGTCTAAGAAAACACCACAACAACATAACAGGAATTAAAAAACACTGGTCAATAATAACTCCCAATATTGATGGTCTGAATTCCCCAGGGAAAGGTCACAAGCTAAAAGACTGGATTAGCAAACAGGATCCATCTTTTTTATGCCTCCAAGAAACACCCTTTGCTACAAAGAATAGACACTACCATAGGTTAAAAAGATGGAAAATAGAAGGCAAAGAAACCCAAGCCAAAGGCAGAAAAAAAAATATTTTCAGCAAAATCATACAGGAAAATTTCTCAACTCTAAAGAGATACCTATGAAGGTACAAGAGGCATACAGAACTCCAAATACACAGGACCAGAAAAGGACCATAGTTCCAGAAAAATGGAGCTAAGAAATAAACGTTCTAATATTGTAATATCTAACAAAATAAACTTCAAAACTAGTCAGAAGAGACAGGGAAAATAAGACAAAAAGAGAGAAAGAAAGATTGGGAAGGACATTTCATATTCATTTAAAAAAAAACAAACTCCCAAGGGGATATTACAGTTCTAAAACATACATGCAACAAACACAGAGGACTCAATTTAAAAAAGGAAACACTATTAAATCTAAAATCACAGATCAGTTCCAATACAGTGATAGCAGGTGACTTCAGTACCTCCACTCTCACCAACAGATAGGTCATCCAAACAAAAACTCAACAGAAACTCTGGAGTTAAATGACATCCTGAACCGAATGGACCTAACAGATATTTCTACTCCAAAGAAAGTTTACCATAAGGAGACTTGGTAAGGTATATACATCAAGTGTATACTATCTGAGTCATTCTTCTGTAAATCAAAATACTCTGAAATTGGTCATTAAATTTGTGAAGTAGTGATATGACCTTGTCATTTAAGGATAGACATACCTAGGTTTACATGGACATACATGGACAAAAATATTTCCTCTACCTCTTTCCATTCAAAAGGTGAAAAAGCAATTATACCCTAGTGTCAACGAGCATGCCAGCAGCCATATTTGGTCTCTAAGTATCATTCCCACAGAAAGAAAGTGGAATTTCTTAGGGAAGTGCTAATTCCAGGACTTAGAAATAAATATATCAGGAAGTCTACCCCATGCTGTCTCAAACACTACATCTGCTATTAAAGATGTATAGGGTCATGTCAAATTACATAGTTAACAGGGGCTCCCAGTGGCCAAATTTGGACAATTTGACCATCAAAAATAATGAGTGTAACTAATTGAAACCCATGAATTTTTTTAAATTATTTAAGACCTTTATTAACAGGTGCATGCAGTTTGTTCCATGAATTTTTTAAAATCATAAATGCTAAGAATATAGAAAGTGAAAGAAAAATTAAATATCACCAGCAATAAGACTAATAACTCATTTATTGCTACCAACCCTTGAGCTGGAAATACATATAATAACTAACCATTTATGCTGCTTTGCCAGGAAGAACTGACCAAATACCATCAGTGAATGAGACAAGCTCTTCTTTTAAAAAGAATACCACCAAATAAACATAGATAAAATAATACATTCAGAAAATTGTCAATATGTAGCCCTCAATGAGATACATAATTCAGGTGGCAATCATCAACAGATGATAAGCTCATTAAATAAAAAAATTATTTGAATATGTATAAGTGCAATTCTCCACAAAGTTCTTCCTAACCTGAGTATAAGGGAAAACATTTAAAAAAAGGAGTGATTCTTCCATTAGTATCAGTAATATCAATTTAATCTAGGAATCTAACTTAATTTCCAGTCATGAACACAGGAACAATGTGATAGTACAGGTCACTTGATGTGATGTAGTATGAACTATGATCAAACCTTTGATCTTCTCTAGAAATACAGGAGAGTAGATTAAGGAGCAAATGATACCATAAGGAATGAATGCTCTAGAAAATCAGATATAGTCAAAAATAGAAAGAAGAATGTAAATAATGGTAGCAACAGGCAAAGCCCTTTCTGATATAATACTAGCTGAGCACACCAGACAAAGCAGCATAAATCATCAGAACAACAATAGTGGCTTAATATACATCATAAACTAAAAGTATTCTATAGCATTTACTGGAGTGTTTTAAAATAAACCAGGGGAAGGAATAAACAAACAAACCAGGAAAAATTTCAAAATAGAAGAATTTTTTTAAAAAACAAAAGATAGGAAATGTCTTTGAAACACAGATGGAGAGAGAGCCAGTAAGATGGATCTATGGGTAAAAGTACCTGTTGCCAAGCCTGAGGATCTGAGCTCAGTCCCTGAGACAAAAAAGGTAGAAACAGAGGACCAATTTCTGCAAGTTGTCCTTTGGTCTTCACAAACACACACACACACACACACATGCACACGCACACAAATAAATGCAATTTTTAAAAAAACAAAGGTTGATGAAGCTAAAGAAAAGAAATTTAAGGTTTCCTTATTTTCATTTAAATGATATAACTGACATAAATTTGGTACCATTCATTATAGATGGAATTTGAAATGACAATATTATTATCTTCAAATATGAAAATATTAAGTCAAATATGAAGATATTAAACAAATACATACCACTCACAGGGCTGAAGGGATCGGAATGCCTTGAAAGATGCATCCATTCCGGCAAAATCCCAAAATTTAACATCGTAATCGAATCCTCCAGTAACCAAACGGGCACCTGAGGGATCCAAACCCAAAGCAGAAACCTGTCCAAAAGAAGCAAACAGACAAAAAAACTAATGGAGGAACACAACTTACTATCTATTATAATCCTCATTTCTATTCTTCAATCCCAGCACGTATCCAAAAGGCACATGAAACACAGACCATCAACAGCTGCCATTTTTGAAAAATGGGAATGGGTAGCATCACATTATCGGACTTTATTGTAGGCAGTATTTACTTCAAAATAAAGAAAAATAGTATGTGTATGCATGTGTTCTGTGCACATGGCTATATGTACTCGTGTCCTTGTGTGTTGAAGACAAGCAGATTTCCTGTAGCTAACTGGCCAGCCAGCCAAATCAAAGAGCTGCAGGTTTACTAACAAACACTACTGTAAAAAATAAGGTGAAGTGCAATTGAGAAAGATACCCAACATCAACCTCTGGCTTCCATGTGCACACACATGCACACAATACTGAAAACCTTATATAATACAAACAGCAACACAGTCTAACAAATATGAGATAAATTCCCCTCTATCAAGAAAGAACAGAAAGAGGGCTGGAAAGATGGCTCAGTGGTTTAAGAACACTGTGTCTGCTCTTGCAGAGGACCTGGGCTCAGCTCACAGCACCACCCACATGGTGGCTAACAGCTGTCCATAACTCCAGTTCCAGGAGATCTGCATCTTCCAGCAACTATAGGCATCACATGCATGAGTGCATTTACAAATAAGTATACAAAACACTCACACACATAAAATGAATAAATCAAAAAAAAATTTTTTTCTAAGAAATAACAGAATAAATCTCTAAGTTTACCATTCTCGTAAGGGTAAAAGGAAGGCAATGTCCACAGCAAATGACAAAATGACAGGTGTTTGTTGTTGTTGATGATGATGATGGTTTTCTTGTTTGAGGAGGTGGGATGGTTTTTCAGGATAGGGCTTTTTTGTGCTTAGGACATGGTCTCAATAGGCAGACCTGACTGGCCTCAAACTTGAGATGCTTCTCCTGCCTCTGCCTCTCAAGTGCTGGGATTTCGGGCATGCATCACCATACCTGGCTTCAAAATAATGTTTGCAATTCTGACATATCAGGATTTAATATGCATTATTCAATATAAATTAAGGATAGGAAAAGGTTTAGAAGACAGAAAACAGAACTGGAGGAAAACATGCTCTCCCTCACTTGGAGAATACATTCTTCCACAAGATTTGCTAAACTAATAAACTAATCTTCAATCCCCATGTTCCGCAGGTTTGAAGAATACAGAAAGTTTAGCTAATTCTCCTGTGTATTTTAATCACATTGAAAAAAAAAAAGTAGGAACTCATAAGTATTGGTTCTAAAACAACAGATGTTTACTGCCAACAACTTCATATTGTTGAAGGAATCATTATTTTAATTTACATAAAATGCTAAAATTGTTATCAAACTATTCTCAGTAGCAGTCTGTACTTCTCTGACCAAGAAATATTTTAAGCTTTCTGTTTTAGTGTTTAATACATAAAAATCAGATCATGTTTAAAAAACAAGTCTTTGGTTCCAACTTGAGAGGAGTTTAACTTCATCTTACTCATTCAAGCTGGAAGAATTTTTATCACTCTCTCCATTTTCCAATAAGCATTGCATGTTAATCCATAATTGGGCAATGGATTTGATCTGGCAGCATGTTAATTGTAAAAATGTTCTTGTGATTATAAATACTCTAGCAAAATATTTAAAATACTATTATAAATTAAGTGGTTACAAAACATATGTTTTTTCTTAAGTCTTACTTATAGTAAGGGACATTTGTAAAGAATCTTTCAACTCCTTGATTTTCTAATATTTTTACCTCAAACTTTAAAAGAAGCCCATACAAAATTACCATTTATTAATATCTCACTCTTTTGTGAGATAACCAAAAGCATCTATTTTTACTGCTCCCTGAAGTAAACTGCCATTGAGACAATATGCAAAAGTAGATACTGTAGTAAAATGTTTGAGCACAAATACTTTGCTGGATAGCTTCCATTGTCAACTTGACACACCTGAGAAGAGGGAACCACAACTGGGGAATTTCCTTTATCACACTGGCCTGTGAGGAATTTTCTTGATTGTTGAATGATGTGGGATGCACAGTCCATTGTGGTTGGTGCAACCCCTTGACAGGTGGTCCTAGGTGGTATAAGAAAGCAGACTGAGGGGTGGAGCGATGGCTCAGCAGTTACCACTGGCTGCTCTTCTAGAGGACCCAAATGTGGTTTCCAGAACCCAGATGGCAGCTAACAACTGTCCATAACTCCAGTTCCAGAGAATCCAACACCGTCTTCTGGCCTCCACTGGCATTGAATGCATGTGGGCACTTATACACACGGAAGCAAAACACTCATACACATAAAAATAAATTTTTTTAAATCCTTAAGATTAAAAGAGAGAAAGAAAGAAAAACGAAAAACTGATAGCAGGCTGAGCACAGGCCAGAGGAGCAGGCCAGCGAGCAGCATTCTTCTGTGGTCTGCGCTTTAGCTCCTGGTTCTTACTTGCACTCCTACCCTGGTTTCCCTTAATGAAGGACTGTACTATAAACTGAAAGAAACTATTTCCTCCCCAAGCTGCTTCTGTGTTCTATCACAGCAATAAAAAGCTATCTAAAATAAATACCTATCTATATTGGAGAGGAAGAAAACCTAAAGTCAATAACATAGCTTTTGACCCTTAAAAACTATCAGAAGAAGAGGAAGTAACAAAAAGGAATCGGAAGAAATGGATTTATAAAGATCAGAGCAGAAAGGGAAACACAACTTTTTAAATAGAGAACTCTTTGTCAGCCTGGATAAGCAAAAATTTTTTTAAATCATTCATATTGGGATTGAAAGAAAGAACTTAATACCAATCTACTGAAATTGTACTGAAAAGGCTTATCAGGGAGTTCTCTGAACTGTAAAACACCACTTAGCTCTTAGATTATATGGATAATCTCTTAAAGACATAAATTGCCAAGGCTGGTTAAAGAAGTAAAAGAAAATCTAGACTTTTAATAAGTAAAGGGCTTGAATTAGAAGTCAAAACTCTCTCTACAGTTATGGGACACCATTTAGTAGCACAGGGCTAGACTATTATGCCTGAGGACCTGGGTTCCATCCCCAGAACTGCCAGAAAACAAACAAATAAACAAATCACCACAAAGAAAAGCCTAGATGCAGATGGCTTCCCTGGTAAATTTTAAAAACAAATATAAAGAAAAATATTAATATTTTACAAAATTTTTTCATGAAAAAAGGAAAAATGTTTACCAATTCTTTCAACATCAAAAACAAAGAAACACAAGAAAACTGTCATATCCTGCCTGAAAATAAATACAAAAACCCTCAACAAAATACTGGCAAACTGGGATGCATCAGCAGGTAAAAGTGCTTCCTGCCAAGCCTGATAAGCTACAATCAATCTGTAACTGTACATGGTACAGGGAACCATATGTTGTCTTCTGAATTCTATGGGCACTCCATGGAACATGCACATATAAACACATGTACACATACACACATAAATGTAAATAAACATTTTTTAAAAGCTAGCTAAGCATGAGCCAGGAGCGAGCCAGCAAGCAGCATCCTCCCATGGTTTCTGCTTCAAATTCCTACCCTGACCTCCCCCAATGAGGAACTGTGACTTGGAAGTGTAAGTCAAATACCCCCTTGACTTCCCTTAAAAATATACATATACATGAGACAGGCATGGTGGCACATGCCTTTAATCCCAGCACTCAGGAGGCAAAGACAGGCAGATCTCTGTGAATTCAAGGCCAGCCTGGTCTAAATAGTAAGAACCAAGACAGCCAGGGCTCCATAGTGAAATCTTGTCTCAAAAAAATGGAAAAAACAACTGTATATACATATATGTCTGTGTGTATTTTTATATATATAGTATATATAGAATACTCGCAAAATATCAAGACTATATACCAAAACCAAATAGGATTTTCTACAAGAATAAAGAATATTAGACAGGCCAAACATGAGAAATCAATTATTTTAAATACAATATATACAATAAAGAATAAAAATTCATGAATATTTCAATATATTTAGAAAAATTATCTGAGAAAATCTAACACCCATTCATGATTTTATTTTTTTCAAATAATCAAGAAATGGGACATGGGCTAACGAGATGGCTCAAGAGTTAAGAGCATTGGCTGCTCTTGCAGAGGACCCAGGTATGGTTCCCAGTACCCACATGGTATCTAACAACTATCTGTAACTCCAATTCCAGGCCAGTTCTGGTCTCTGTGGGCATTGCAGACATATGGTACACACTTAAATACACACAGGCAAAACACTTGTATGCATAAAAATACTTTTTTTTTTTTTTTTTTGATTTTTCGAGGCAAGGTCTCCTTATAGTCCCTGAAATTCACTATGTAGATCAGCCTGTCCTCGATCTCACAGAGATCTGCCTGCCGCTGCTCCTTGAGTGCTGGCATGCACCATCAACACTTGGCTAATAAATTTTTTTTTAAATGTTTAAAGAAAGGGGAGCAATTTCAATATGATAAAAGCACTTATGAAAAATAACCAGCATCACTTAGTGATAAACAACCAGCTTCTCCGCCAAACATTAGGGGTGGATGTTTTGAGTACTCTAGAATTATCTTCTCTACAAAATAAAACTTAGCTAGAAAACATTAAAACTTGATTACTTACGTCAGTTATAAGCCTGATTTAACATAGACAAAAAAAAAAAGATATTTAGAATAAGAAAGAAATAAAGGCAATAGTTTTGTATTTTCTGAAAACCTTTATACTCTTAAACTCTGTTGAGACCATTTAGACTCAAATCCATTGATTACCACAAAGTGTTTCTGTAAGATGAATAGCACTTATACATATGAATATTTATAACCAGAAATTAAAATATCTTCATTTCATTCAAAACAGCAAACCCATTATACTTAAAGAAAACAATACTTTCAATGAAAAGTTTTTGTAAAATGAATGGCAGCATTTTGATATTTCTATGAATTCTAGCATTTCCAGATCTATCTCCATTAGAAGATGCATTTTCTTCTTATAAGCCCACATCTGGAAAAATAGTATTTTCATCGAAAAAAGGAAAACAAGATAATTCTATTTTCAAATTTTTAACCTTCATTATATATGTATATTTCACTCATTCAATTACCATTTACTAATTTTGAAATAAAATATAATGATTTTATCATATTTCCTATTATTCATCTTTGAATAGCTAAGATGAATATGTGAAAATGTAAACAGTAATATAATTAATAATCTTAGAGAAGCACAATGACCATCTAAAATTCACTTATCTCAAAATGCATCTGAAAAGCGAACAAATTCATGCCTTTTACTGATAAAGGAATAAAGCTGAGTGTAATGAAAAATTTTCCCCAGCCACTAAAAACAAAACTATTGCTGGGGTTTCACTTCTGTCCTCCACTTGTAATGCTCCTACATCACAGAAAACGAGGTTTTACAAGCCAACAACATTAACAGTGAAGGGTTCTCCACTTATAAAAGACAACTGTATTGATTGAACATAAAAGTCACCTTTCTACGTTTTATAATATCTATAGACTTTATTACATCAGTTGACTTTGAAACTACTCTTAATTTTTAAAAGTACTTTATTAGCTCACTTTTCCATGAAAGCTCTGTTACTATGAAAAAAAAAATGAACATGTTAAACTTACTGTTTTAGTACCATGCTTCAGTGTTATCTCATGTGAGTCAGGAATCCTTTGAACAGGATTCTGAAAGAGGAAAATCCCATGACATCAATGAGTAAAATAGTGCATTTCAGAGGGAACTACATATCATATTCAAAAGAAATATACATTGGTGTGTGTGTGATATCTGCACCCAAGGGCTTCTGTGAAACAAGCACTCTACCATTGATATGCCTCGCCAGTCCTTCAATTTCATTCTTCTGAATCTTTTATCTTACTACATTTACGCATTTATTTATTTACTTACTTACTTTTGGAACAAAAGTACATTAACAACATTCAGCAATCATTGGTCTGGAAAAACAGCTCAGCAGTTCAGAGCACTTGCTGCTCTTCCAGAGAACCCAAATTCAGCTCCCACATCCCGTGGTTTACAACTACCTATAACTACAGTTCCATAGGATCTAACACTCTCTTATCACCTTCGTGGGCACAACACACATGTATACATGTATATTTGCCTGCATCATGTAAGTGCACCCATGCCATGTAATCCCCAAAGAGGTCAAAAGAGGGCATCAAATTCCCCTGGGACTGGAGTTACAGCTTTTTAGCCACTATGTGGGTGCTGGGAACTGAACCCAGTTCCTCTGCAAGAGCAGTCAGTGTTCTCTCCAGTCCCTAAAATAATTTTCTTTACCTGGCTCTATTTAACTAAAACATAATCATTTCTGTGTTATTATGCCTATGGAAAAATCCCACAAAAAATCATATACTGAGGGAAATCAAATTAAGATACCACTTATAATACTTTAATATCATAATTTATTTTAAGTCTATTGTAACCTATACAAAAATATCATCATTACAGGTATTTCCTTTGAAATAACCACATTTTGAATTTTGATATCCAAAATATTAAGTCTTCTTTCCATTTGTACTTGGGCATACGATCAAGTGTTCAGTATTTAATTTATAACAGGCAACAAAAATCTTCACAGAGTAACTATATGCTTTTAAACCCAGGAAAGTTAAAGAGGAAAAAATGATGTTCAAAAATTATACAAGGGGCTTAAGAGATGGCTGAGTGGTTAAGAGCACTGACTGCTCTTGCAGAAGACCCAGGTTTGGCGGCTAACAATTGTCTATAACTCTGGTTCCAGGGGATCCAACACACCCTTCTGACCTTTATGAGCACTGCCAAACATGGGTGCACTTACATGCATGTAGACAAAATACTCATACACATAAAATAAAAATAATAAAATATTTTTTAAAAAACAAAAATTTTACAAATAAGAAATTCACAATCATTCTCTATTTTTTCCTATACATAAAATCATCCATTTTATTCAAGAATAAATCATTTTAATGACAATAAAAAGCTTTTGTATACATATACTCTCAATATGTTTTTAAAAGGCCTAAAATTTAACATGTAGAATTTTTAAATTCAGACGAGATCATAAATTGCTTTTTCTGAAAAAATTTTTTTAAACTTTTGTTCAACATTCTGTATTCCATCCCCTTTAAAAAAAAAACCTTCTGTCTATATCATGTACACACCACACATACAGTATATGTAGAAATCTGCACACAGACTATCTATACCATGTACACATTCACCACATGTACAAGATATGCAGAAACCTGCAAACAGAATGCTGATTCTTCTCTAACTTAAAAAGCATTTATTCCTTTCAAGAAGGAAGTAGTATCAGACTTGCCCTCTACTCATCTCCCCTCTCAAGAAGCACATGGTCTAAGAGGCAGACATCATGACTAAAATTTAATACAACAAATGACAGGAATGTGTGAGTAAAAAGGGATACATGAACCAAACATAAGAATTCACAATGAACATTTGAATATGAGTTTTCACTGTTTAATCAAGTCATCAATATCTAAAAGCAGGGAAAATGTACTAATATTCTATGTTTAATACACATTTATGAATAAGAAGCCAGGCACAGTGGCATATGCTTGTGATTCTAGAATTTGAGAGTGCTGCATAGAAGGATTCTGAGTTCAAGGTCAGCCTTGGCTACACAGTGGGTTAAAAGTCAACCTAGACGACATGGTGAGACACTGTCTCAAAAACAAAAAATTCTTTATTATCCACCTAACTAAATATGTGGGCTATAACAATCCTTCTTTTCTACACTCTCTCCTGCTGTGGTTCTTTTTCTGAAGCACATAAACAAATAAAGTACTTCCCATATAACATGTCTCCTAGCTGCATGAAATGAGAGGAAGAGTAAGACTATATGCCATGTACACCTGAGCTGGAATTGGAACCTGGGCCTGAGCTGGAGCAGCAGCCCTGGACTTAGCCTTTTGTTGTCAGAGCCTGAGACCTTTGGCCATGTAGCCACAAGTTCACTTCCTAAGCTAGGGGTGAGTGATGAAAGCAAATTGGCAAATCTTGCTGTTGGGACCCTTTGGTGTCTTGGACTTAACCTCCTTGGGTTTCACAAGGGCCTTGACAGCCTTGACACATGAGCTCATGGCCTTTGCATTGTTGGCGTGCATCTTCTTCAGGCCCCCGTCCTGTTGCACTCCTTGGCAAAACACATTCCTCAAGAACTTGGGGTCCACCACCTTAAGAGATTCATATCTTTGTGACCATGTTTCTTGATGTCATTTCTGTGCCATTTTTGAGACTGGTTGTGTGTGATGTGGTTCTTGGATTTGGCCATTCTGCATGGGAACCCACAGCTGTATCTGTCATTTTATCCCTAATAATTATCACAAATCTTGACACACAAGAAGTACTAAGTATTTCTTTTTTTTTCTTTTTTTATATTGAATTTTTGTGTATTTCATACAGAACATCTCAACCAATTTTAATTACTTTTATATCCCCTTCCTCACTGACACCCTCCCACAATCCTCCACCCCAGAATTCATACACTCTGTCATTAGTGTTAGGCTATTTCTTGAATAAATAAACAAGTCACTATAAATGCCCTAGAAATTAGCCTGGGCTCCTGACCTTTCAACAGTATAGTGACTATTTATCTCCTCCATTTTGAAACTATCTTTTCCCAGACAAAAAGGTCAGAAAGGCTACAGTCTGTAAATCCAGCTCTGCCATTTGTTAATCGTGTCTTTACTTCAAAGTGATGACTCTCATTTTCACACTAGTAAACACTAGATAAAGGCATGGGTGAAGTCAGCAGCATAAAGCTCTTCACGAAGAGTAGAATTCATGGTAGAGCTCAACAAAGGCTAACTACTAGACATTCCAAGCCTTGCCTCTCTCTCTCTGGTTGTATCATCTTAGACCTCTATGTTTGTCTTCCTGTTTACCTCTCCTCTCATCCTTGAAGAATCAATGCAAATGTGACTGCACCTGGAAGTACGTCCCAACACTTAAAACTCGGAGTTAAACAAGTACTTTTATGCCCTCCTCCCATGACAGTCTTTCCTTATCTCAATCACAGAAGTTACCACAGTACATAATAATGTTACCTATCTCCCTCCTAATCCTCTGAGGGTCCTGTGTCAGCTAGGGCCTCCTGCCTGGTCTATACCTTTCCCTGTGAGTTGTGGAACTCTCCTCACATCTGTGGTCCTTACCCAGAGTCAGATCTGATCCCCACCTTGGTTCCTCAGCCACTCCTTGAGCTGCTAGGAGATGTAAAAATTTCCCATATCTTTGGGCCTAACCTGGGCTATCCCACCACTGAATTATATGGAATACTGTTTATTTGACAATATGTTTAAGCAATGAAAACTCATGTAAGTGCTAAATACTCTTGTAAGACCATTAGAGTAACTGAAATGTTTCACTTAGAAGAAACTATTCTGGCCAGAATATCATTTCATAACTAATTATTTAAGAGAAGAAACTACTATAGTCTGTGTCTCATTTCATAACTAATCATTTTTCATCATTCAGCAAGTAGAAATACTATTGCAAAAAAAAGCTGGTATGAGAATTATTTCACTTAATTCAATGCAGAATGTGACTATATATAGACAATTTCTAACATGAGCAAAAAAAAAAACTTAGAAAACAGAGCTTCATATTTACATTAGGAGTGAATTAAATGTTTAAGTAAGTGTTGTTTATATTTAAAATCAAAGTTTTACTGGAAATCACGAAGGGCATAACTCATAAAAAGCCATATAACTGGCACAACTAAATCATCTAAAATAGTAGCAATCCATCTTTTATTCGCATGTCACTTAATGGTGACTGTTCTTTTTCCAGAATTTTTTACTAATGACTTTTTAAAATATAGCTTGGTGTGAAATTTGCTATTATAGTAAAATATTTTCAAGATTTTCCTGCCAAGGAACATCATAGACTAAATGACTTCAATGAGTAATTTATTACCAGAATTTATAACAAAAGCTACAGTCTTAATGGAAAAAGGAAAAAAGATACCACTTTTTGTCTTGGTTTTGTTTTAAATACCAACTGAAGGTCTATTTCCCAGGCTCCCTGGTCTGCCTCAAATAACAGCAATGATAGTAAGCCTATCTGAGATAACAAGCAATTCTAGCTGATCAACATCCTATGGTGTTTTCAAAAGACTTACAAATCATAACCTCTCAGGGGAAAAGCCATGTGTTAAGGAAGTCATCTGTTTGCTACCATAAGCTACAAAAAAAGGCTGCTCAGTAACAAAGGTCTACCACAAAGTTGTTGGGAGTTAGAGGAAGAGAGTGAGGATTGCCAAAACAAAAACAAAAACAAAAACAAAAGAGGCCTAACCTAGTCATTCTGGAAATGGGTACTATTTTCTCTCAGAAATTATTTAGGCAATACTTTCAATGCAAGACCATAAGCTACCAAAACTAAAGTCAATTCTAATGTAACTCTAAGGAGCCAATAAAATTAGCTTAATACTTGCCATACATCCACTTAACAAACACCAATTGTATGCCACACATCAAATATAAAAAACAAGAAAGAAAACCTCTGCTCACTAAACTATCAGCTCAATAGACAAATCAGACAGGCAAACAGACACATGAAAATGCTACAGGTGCTGACAGAAGCATGCACAGCACTCAGAGCTGGACCATACCTCCTGAAGAAGCACCAGGTGCTTAGAAGAGGTATCTAAGAGGTCTTTAGAAACACAAGCAGAGGTTCTCATGTGAATGAGAAGGCTTCCAGGACAGAGTTACATGAATTTAGCACTTTCTATTTGAAAAAAAAAAAATTCCCTAACTAGTTTAAATTGCTAAACAAGAAAAGAAACAATGGTGGAAATACTTATGAATTACACAGAGTATGTTTGTTTGTGTTCTAAACCTACATTTCAACAACAAAATACTGAACAAAGGGGCTGGATAAGCAGTTCACTGGCAGAGCACTTGCTTGACATGCAAAAGACCTGGGTTCGATTGCCAGCACCACAAGTAAAACAAAAAAAAAAAAACAAAAGTGAACAAAGGACTTGAATGTAGACATTTCTCCAAAGAAGGTAAACAAATGGCCAATAAGCTCATGAAAAGATTTGCAATATCACTAATCATTACACACACACACACACACACAAATCAGAGCTGGGGAGATAGCTCAGCAGTAAAAGTGCTTGCTGCACAAGTCTGATGACCTGAATTCAATCCCCAGAATCCATGTCCAAAAAAAAAAGAGGTACAGGGTGGAGATGGCTCAGCAGCTAAGAGTGCTTAAAATATTCTTACAAAGGACCCAAGTCAGATCCTCTTGAAAAGGAGTCTGTTCTTCCATGAGTAGAGCTTGGGAATTGAACTTAGGTTAATAGGCTTAGTGGCAAGTGCCTTCACTCACTAACTCCCCCAGTTGTCTTCTGACCTCCACAGATGTGCTGTGGCATGAATATGCACACAAACACACAATTTTTAAAAAGTATAGCAGGGTGTGGTGGCACATGCCTTTAAACCCAATACTGGGGAGGCAGGGGCAGGTGGATCACTGTGAGTTCAAGGCCAGCCTCATCTACATAGTGAGTTCCAGGCCAGCCATGGCTACAGGGAGACACTCTCTCAAAAAGACAAAAAAGAAAAAAAGTATAAAAAATTAGTTGTAACAAGTACAGTAACTAAAGAAGGCCATGCACCTAATCACACACAAAAAATGAAGTCACAGTAAACCAAAGACTTTAAGGAAGAAATAAAACTGTTCTTTAGAACAACATATAGAAGCAAATTTTGGTTAGGCTTGTTTTTTTTTCTTTTTAAGACAAGGTCCAATTGTAGCCCCAATTGGCCTGGAACTCTCTATGTAGACCAGGCTGGCCTTGAACTGACATTCTGAGATCTGCCTGCCTCTGTCTCCCTAATGCTGGTATTAAAGGCGTGTACCACCCCACCTGGTTTTTTTCTTTTTTTTTTTTTAGTCTTCTTAAATATGACACTAAAACTATAAACCAAAAGAAATAAACTATACTTCACAGGACCCTAAAACTTTTGTACTTCAAGGCACAACAAGAAACTGGGCATGGTGGCACTCAGAAAGCAGGGGCAGAAGGATCTCTGAGAATCAAGGCCAGCCTGGTCTACATAGCAAGTTCCAGGCCAGGGCTACAGGGAGATCCTGTCTCAAAAAAACCCTTAAATAGAAAAAGGAAGGAAGGAAGGAAGGAAGGAAGGAAGGAAGGAAGGAAGGAAGGAAGGAAGGGAGGGAGGGAGGGAGGGAGGGAGGGAGGGAGGGAGGGAGGGAGGGAGGGAATATAAAATAACAAGAACCATGGCCAGACATGCTTTTTTGTTTGGTTTGGTTTGGTTTGGTTTGGGGACTTTTTGAACTGTTTGAGACAGGGTCTCCCTGTAGCCCCAGCAGGTCTGACACTCGCTATGTAGACCAAATTGGCCTCCAACTCACAGAGATCAGCCTGCCTCTGCCTCCCTACTGCGGGGACTAAAGATGTGTGCCACCACACCTGTCCAGAGCCAGGCATGTTAGGATGAATAAAACAGTCACATTCCAAAAATATATAGGGTACATACCTATAATCCCAACACTTGGGAGGCTGAAGCAGGAGAAAGCCACAATCAAAGCCTCCAAATTGGGCTACATAGAGACCCTGTACCTTCAACCCTCCCTTAAAGAAGGGAAATAAGAACACAGAGTAAGAAAATATTTGTGTGGGTGGCAAGACGGCTCAGTGGGTAAACGTCCTGATGACCTGAGTTTGATTCCTGGGACTCACATGATAGGAGATGACCAAATCCATAAGTTGCCCTTGAGGCAAGGGTAGGAGAGAAGCAGTGTGGCCCTAGAGGCTGGCCAGATGACAATGATCAGTGAAGTAGCCTGTAACATTAAGCATACGCAACGTGGGGCAGATCCACTAAACTAGAAACTTGACTCTACCATTTACTACTAGGGGCCAAGGAGAGGTTACTTAACATTTCTGAGTTAGTTTCTGTATCTATCAAAAAGAAATAATACCATTTTCACTACACTAAGATACTGGAAGGATTAGGAAGCTTAATTCATGTTATGTACTTGGAATATTGCTACACAAAAGAAGCATTGATTGTCGGTGACCAAGGTGTCTAGAGTGAGCATGTATTTATCTCTTTATGATATACAGAACAAAGAGGGAACTGCCCTGGTGGCCTACATGTATAATCCCAGCACTTGGAAGGCAGAGGTGGGAAAATCAAGCCTGCAAGGTAGGGGGCCACGGCGCTTGCCACCAACCCTGACAACCTGAGTTTGATCACTGAGACCTACACAGTGAAAGGAGACAACTTTCAAAATGCTTACACACATACATATACAATACACATACAAAAAGTAGATGTAAAAAAAAACTGGGGGGAAGGGTCTTTTTTGTTTTGTTTTTGAGACAGGGTTTCCCTGTAACCCTGGTTGGCCTGGAACTCACTATGTAGACCAAGCAGGCCTTGAACTCACAGAATCTGCCTGCCTCTGCCTCACAAGTGCTAGCACTAAAGGTATGCAGCACCACGCCTGGCTTTTTTTTTTTTTTTTGAGACAGGGTCTCCCTGTAGAAAAAAAGTACATGTATTTTTAAACTGCAAAGTAACCCTCAGCTACATGGCAAATCTGAGGTTAGCTTGATACCCTGTTTTTAAAACACAGAGTAGAGGGGCCTATAGATTTAAAAAAAAAAACATGGCTTAACAGTGAGTTGCTGACCTGTTGAAGCTTTGCTTTTTATGACAGTGAAAAATAAAGACTAACTTCTTCATTTAGTAAAAAATATGCTATTCCAGTTTCAGTATGCCTGATACTATGAGATACAAGACAGTAAACACTCCCAGGTTGCAATCCAGACTGCATCCGACAGCTGCCTTGGAAGGCATGCGAATCAAGCTGGTGGTCTTGGTCTTATTTCAAATTCACAATTAGCTGCACTTCTAGCACTCTAGCAACAAACAGTACTAGCAAAATGTCTTTCCAAATACAGATCAAGGTCTATAGACAAATTTTACAAGTAAGTTCTGTTCATGTTGCCTTTATATATATGTGTGACATTTCAATTTAGAACTTTAAAAATATAAAGCTTGGGATGGGCAGATGCCTCAATCGGTAAAGTGCTTACCACACAAGCTTGAGGAACTGAGTTCAGATCCCCAGAACCTAGATAAAAAGCCAGGCAAGGTAATGTGTGCCTGTAATCTCAATACTGGGGAGATAGAGACAGGAGAATCCCTGGGGATTGCTGGCCACCCAGTGTAGTGAAATCATTGAGCAATAAGTCTAATGAGAGACCCTCTCTCAAAATATCCATCAGAGTGGAGGTTCAGCCAGATGGCTCAGTGTGTCAAGGCATATGCTATTCGAGCCTGGCAATCTGAGTTTGATCCCCAGAACCCATGTAAAGGTAGAAGGAGAGAGCTACACAAAGTTGTCCTCTGACACTCCACACATATGCCATAGCATGCATGCCCCCACACATCATCATACATGCATATATACATACACTAATAAGAAATAAAATTTTAGGATCAATAAGGTGGAGAATGATTGAGGAAAACACTTTAGGTCAAACTCTGGCCTCTATAGGCACACATACACACACACACATATTTGCACACATATACATGTGTAAATAAAATGAATAGATACACACATATACACAGATATATTAATCAAATACAGATATTATATTATAGTAACAGAAAAGTAATTTCAGTACAAGATAAATCATAACAATACTGTTAAATATTTACTTTTTAAATGAAGTACTCTTTAAAAATTAAATCATCAAAAAACTTCAAGATTGACACATGCAACAGGCATGGTAGCCCACTACTATAAGCGCTAGGAAGGCAGGAGGGACTTAAGTTTGAGACCAGCCTGGGCAACACAGAGTTCCAGACAAAGCTAACCTACATAGCAAGATCTTGTCTTAAAAAAAGAATTACAATGGGGCTAGAGAGATGGATCATGGATTAAAAGCACTAGCTGTTCTTACAGAGGACCAGCATCCACAGCAGCTAATAACTGTCTGTAACTCCAGTTCTAGGGAATCTAATATCCTCTTCTGACCTCTTCATGCACTGTACAACACAGGTACACTAACACACATTCAGGCAATACATTCATACACATAAAATAAAAATAACAAATAAAATACCTTTTAATTAAAAAAAAAAAACAAAGGTCTATAAAGTGAGCATAGAGGCACATGCCTGTAATCCCAGCACTCAGGAAGTAGGGAAGGAAGATCAGGAGATCAAGGTCATCCTCAGATAAACACAAGTTTGCAGCCAGTCTAGATGACATGAGACCCTAACTCAAAAACAAAACAAAACAAAACAAAAATGTTGTGGGTGGGGGATGGCTGATTAGATAGCTCAGTGGTATCAATGGTGGAGCACTTCCCTAATATCCACAAGGTCCTAAGTTAGAACCCTAGCAGAAGGAAAAAGGAGGGTGACGTATGTCTTCTAGTTTTACGAATAAAACAAAGAGACAAAATATCAAAGTAGTGTTTTACTTTACTTTCAAATACAGTGTTTATACCAACTAAACTTAAAAAGTGATGCATATGTTTCTCTGACTATACTCTTCTACATTTAGAAAATGTATAAAATAATTATGTGGGGCTGGAGAGAGGGCTCAGAGGTTAAGAGCAATGGCTGTTCTTGCAAAGACCTGGGTTCGATTCCCAGCACCCACGTGGCAGCTAACAACTGTACATAACTCCAGTTCCAGGGGATCCGATGCTTTCTCCTGACCTCCACGGGCACTGCATGACACAGGTGCACTTACATACATGGAAACAATACATTCATACACAAAATAAATAAATAGTTTATAGAAATTAAAAACATAAAACAATCATGTGATTTCAGTTAAGAACAGTTACTGGTTGGAAAGGCAGGAAAGAAAATGAGATCAATATATACCACACATCAAACCAAAACAAATTTTAAAAGTAAACTCAGATTCAGAAACAGAGATAAAACCTTTCTACATTGAAATCAGTTTTAAAAGGAAAAAGAAGTGGACGAGCTGGCGTTGCCACCTTCCCTGGGAATAGTGGCACAACCTGTAATCCTAGCATCTGGGAGACAGAGGCAGGAGGACTACAAATTCATTTCTAATCTGGGCTACACAGTGAGGCCCTGATCACCTTTCCTAAAAGAAAATCTTTAAGGTAAAATGAAGCATACAGAACGCAATCAACTGGTGAGGAATATGCAGGAAAAGAAAAGGAACTAGAATAAGTAAAAATGAAAATAAAAGATAAAGAGGATTCTGAAACTTTATTGAAAATATTGGTGGTAGGAAATATTAGCTGAAAGGAGAAAATTTTTGAGCAAGTGTTTGGTATGCAAGGGATTTTAGGAGAGATGAACAAAGGAGATTTGATTTCATTTATTTATTTTGTTTGGTTGGTTGGTTGGTTGTTTGGTTGCTTGGTTTTAGAAACAAGGGTTTTCCTGTAGCCCCAGCAGGCCTGGAACTCACTATGGAGACTAGGGTGGCCTCAGTCTTATAGAGATCCATCTGCCTCTGCCTTCCAAATTCTGGGAATAAAGGTGTGCACCACCAGTCAGCTCTTTTGAATTTCAAAGATAAGTATTTAGCTATAAGAAATGACAAAGATACAAACAAGAAGGCCAGTTCATTATTTCACAATTATAAGAGCAGTCAAAAGGGAGAACCAAATTTTCACAGAAAGGACATGAAAAAGTTTTATTACAATCCTAAAAAGAATTCTAAATTTTTAGATTGAAGTTTTACTTTAGATTGAAGATTTACTCTTTACAAAATTTAAACCATCATTACAACAAACCTCAGAATTTAGTGAATATTCAACCTATAGAGAATGGATCGCCCAGCATAGTGGCACATGCTTTAATCCCAGCACTCAGGAGGCAGGAGTGGGTACATCTCTGTGAGTTCAAGGTCAGCCTGGTCTACACAGTGAGTTTCCAGGACAGCTAGGGTTATAGGGAGACCCTGTCTCAAAAAAAAAAAAAATGAAAAAGAATGTATCAAGTATTACGTTATGAGTTGTATGGGGTGAATTTTCCAACCAAAATTTATCTAAGGGCTAGCAAGATGGCTCAGTGGAAAACAGCAACCTGGGTTTGATCCCTGGGATGGAACATGACAAAAAGAGAGAATTAACCCCTGAAAGCAATCCTCTTACCTCCAGAAGCACACATGAATATACAAATTAATAAAATGTAATTAACAATTAAAATAAAATGTATTATAACACAACAACCTGAACTTTATAGGATTGATTCTGGCAGAATTATCATTTAAAGAACAAATCTGTTATTTAGAAGGCTGTCTTTTGCTTGTTTTGATTTTGTATTTCTGAACCAGGGTCTTATGTAGTCAAGGTTGGCCTCAAAGTCCATATGAAGCTGGTCTTGAACTCTTAATCCTCCTACCTTCATCTCTCAAGTGCTGGAATTACAGGCGTGCACGCCCATACCTGCTGTAAAAGCTGTTCTTGAGGAAAAAAGATTTTCAGGTTTTTTTGAAACATCTTAATACGACATAGTCAAATCATTTTTCATTCTTGTCAATGTTCTCCTTTTTAACTAACAACTGGTCTAACTCAATCAGATCCTCATTTGACACGGTTTTAGGACAGAGTAGAGAACTTCTTTAATACCCATACACTTAGTGACATTTTACACAGCAAGATCTCTAATTCACCTAACCATTATCTTGACAGATGTCTACCATAATGTAATGTTGGATATTTACACATTAAAACAACTTGTAACTCAGTCAGATGGAGCAATCATAGGCCCCTACCATACTTTGCACTTGAATTATCTATATAAACTAGTCCATCTTCCCCTTGATTAAAGAGAATAAACAAAATGGTCCCAGAATGGGTGATGGCTTAACAGGTAAGAACACTTGCTGCACGATCATGAGGAGCTGAACTCAAAGTCCATGTAAAAAGCCAGGTATGGTCATGCATGTGCTATAATCCCAGGGCTGTGGGAGCAGAGGCAAAAAGATTGCTGTGGCTTGCTGCCCCCAGCCTAGCTCCAGGTTCAGTAAGAGACACCATCTCAAGGGAATAAGGTGAAGATTGATGGAGCAGGGCACAGGATATTCTCCACTGGCCTCTGCACACACGCACGCACGCACACACGCACGCACACATACGTCCACATACACCACACATATCTACATACAACACAAACACATTTAAAGGAATAAACAAGGGACAGAAGAGATGGTTCTGCAGTTAAGAGCATTGGCTGTTCTTGCAGAAGACCTGGGTTCAAATTCCAGCACTCACATGGCAGCTAAGAACTGTCAGTAGCTGACAGTTTCAGGGATTCAGATGCCCTCTTCTGTCCTCTTCCAGCACTGCATGACATGGGTGCACATGCAGGCATAACATCATACACATAAAATAAAAATAAATAAATAAATTTTAAAAGGGAAGGGGAAGTGGTAGAAGGGGCAAGGAGAGGAAGGGGGAAGGGGAAGAGGAAAAGAAAGGGAAAAGAGGAGAAGACGAAAAGAGGAGAGGGAAAGGAAGGCCTCTACTAACACCATTCATTCACATACCAGGGATGAAAATGTTTGTTAAACAAAATCCATTGCTATGAGGCAGGAAGGACCTGAGTAGACACATAAGCCCACTTGATATTGGGAGATTCAAAATGGCTGAAGCCTCTGCAAGGTAACTATGGCAGAACCAGCCTAATAAAGGAAGGAATGTGAATAACCCCAAAGTATCTAAAGAATAACTGTGAACAGATCAGAATCTGGCTTGAGTCAGTGAAATGTCTAGAGTGATTGCTGCTAAGAACAGCCATTCATTCATTCAACAAGTATTTCTTAGGAAACTATTTGATGCCAGGTATCTATGTAGCAGTTGGAGCAGAGCAGTATGGGGACATATGAATGCCCTCACAGAACACACATTCTGGGGAGAAGACAGACAAGGAAGCAATATCACTGATGTCAGATCACAGTAGCACTGTAAAGCAGTGAGAAGAAAAGGGGCAGATGGAGGGAAGACTAATGTGAGCAAAGATTCCAATAAGGGAGCCCTGAAAGCTCTGGACATTAGTCCATAAAAGCAAGGGATAAAAAGGGCCCATGTGGAGCAGTAGTCTAGCTGCTCAAAGAAAAGGAGAAAGGTAAATGCAGATATTGAGAAGTGAATAAGAGGGGAAGTCAAAAGAGATTAAGTCAAAGAAATTTTGTGAAAATCAAGTCCTCAAAACAAGACCCCTTTTTAAAGGTCAAGGCAAGGAACCCGGACGATTTTTTTTTCATTTATTTTTATTTTATATGTATGAGTGTTAGGCATGCATGTATGTAAGTGCACCCATGTCATGCAACATCCACAGAGGACAGAAAAGTGTCAGATCTCCTGGAAGTAGAGTTAAAGACAGTTGTTAGTTGCCATGTGGGTACTGGGATTTGAACTCAGGTCCTCTGCAAGAGGATCAGGGCTCTTAACCACTGAGCCATCTCTCCAGCTGCACAACCTGAATTTTTTAACAAATGGTAGGAATGGACTAGAAGATTTAGTAGAGGGGAATAACAAGACCTGATTTATAGTGGTTAGAATGTGGGTTCACTGATGATCAGAGGAATAGATTTTATATCGCCTTACAAATGAAATCTAAAATTAAACTTATGAAGTACTTATATGTAGAATTCCTAACAATCCATCCTCTATAGGAATTCACTATCTAAAAGCTTTAAGATAAAATTTAAAATTGTTTAACATTTTTAAATAACAAAATAATATAAAAGTAATTATTCCAGTATCCACCTTAATCTCTAACTCACCTCCTCAAATTTGTAAAAAATATTATTTATCAAAGATTCCTTGGCTAGGCATGGTGGTGCACACCTGAAATCCAAGAACTTGGGAGGTGGAGGCGGGTGAATCACAAGTTGAAAACCAGACTGGACCATATAACAAGACTTGGCTCAAAAACAAATTCCTTTTTTCCCTTCTATTGTAGACAGGAGACCATTGGAAATGGAAATGGATTCTTGCCAAAATGTCTCTAGTTCCCCCTAGTGCCCATTTCAAAGAATGAGCACCTCACCCATCAGCCTTGTAGAATCACATCCAGGGGACTTTGGAATAGAGCTTCTAGCATCCTCTGCTGACAGAACCTTGCAGGTGTAATTGCTATTTTAAATCTAAATTTATTTTGAAGTTCAAATCATCAAGCATGCTCACGCTGTCCAAACAACAACTCTCCCAAGTCAGGTTAAATTAAATTGATCAAACATTGATGATGAAAACAATGATAGGATCAGCAAGGTGGCTCAGAGGGTAAAGACACCTGCCACCAAGCCTCATAACCTGAGTTCAATCCCAGGACCCAGGCAGAAGGAAAAAACTAACTCCTGAAAGTCATATTCTATCCTTCAGAGTGCACACATGAACATGCACACACATAAGCAAATATGTACATACACACACAAATAAATAAAACTTGCTTAAGAAAGAGAGACAAGAATAACAATGATGAAAGCCAGAAATTCTGACTTGGTACATGGCAATCTTTACCCTGTTTTCATGAACATTTCATTCCCCTATCAGCTCCTGAAACTTAAAGAGACTTTTTGAATTCTCCAATATTTGCCTGTGCATGAAGAAAAGAGACTGACTGATACAGGTGGTTGGCAATTACCAAGGCCAAGCGGATGAAAAGCTTCAGACCAGAAGGCAAAGAAGCACAGTGGTGGCCCAAATTTGGACTCTCTACCACAGAACGTGCCAGCCAGGGAGTCAGACAAAGTTCATGGAAAACAGGTGCTCACAACTAAAAAGTCACTGTTACATCAAGCCTTTAGTTACAGTCATAAAATTCCAACTTTCAATTTTCTCTAGTAATGTGAAACAGGATAGCAAAGACAATGAAAATCCTTGATAATCCAGTCTCAATTTAATTATGTGTTATAACCTCCTTCACCTTACAGAAAAAGAGAATTTTGTATAAACAGAAATTATTGAAAAGTGATTTTTTCAATTCTTCTCTCTTACATTTCCCATCTGAATTTTCATTTATTCCGCTCCAAGAAAAAGAAAAAGAAATCCTCAAATTCTATTTAAAAGGACAAATTTACTACACTCCAGATAAGTAAAACTGAATCAAGAATTAGTAAAAGTCAAGTCTGTCATTAAACGAAATAAATGTGTTAACATTTCTAATCCATTAACTTAAATAGTAACACTAACCACAACTGCTAGCTAACTTCTGAGGTTAAACAGGCCTCAGATGCAGCTCAGTTGGTAGAATGCTTGCCCAGCACTCACTGAGGTTCAAAGGTCAATCTCCAGCACTGCAAAATAAATAAAAAGCCAGCTATGGGGCTCAAACCAATAATCACCAAATGGAAGAGGATGAATTCTAAGACAAAGTGGATTCTATACTAACGTAATCACAGTTTGGTAGTGCAAAAATATACCCAACTAATACGTACTCTAGTAATATCCAGTAATTTTCTTTCCAATTCTAAAGCTATCAAAAGTTCATTTTTACAAAGCACTGTAAGGGACACAAGGAACTGATTTATATGACTTAATTAACCTCATTCTACCTTAGAGCAGCACAAGACTTAAAGAGAAAGCACATATCATGGTCCTTACAGAAGCAGCTTCCCTTACACTTCTATGCTCTCACTGTCTGTTCTCTATCTCTGCTCCAATTTGGATGTGTCATTAAAAACACACACACACACTCAAATGTCATAAAATTAACACTTTTAATATAAAAACTGAAAATGTTCAATTCCACCTGACAAATATTCTCTTCGTACAATGCATGCCATATATAAAGCACTGTGCTAAAAGCCCAGAAGTTATTAAAAATTACTAGACCTTTGACCTGTGCAGCCTTGGATTTGAGGCCATTACATGTAACTGCAGCAGCAAGACAGAAGAGATAATGACACAAACAAAGATCTAACCAGGGAAACTGCAAGCTGGCCACAGAGAGCTACAAGCAAGCCTGGGAAGCAGCTCATGCAGCTGGCATCTGGAGAGGAGTTTGGAGGAAATCACATTTGAAATGGTCTCCAAAGGCTAGACAGAATTTCAGGCAGCAGAGACAAGGAGCACTGGAATTCTGATCCACATCAACTGAAAACTAGCACATTGCTCTGTCATGGGACTAAATAGGCAAAAAAAAAAAAAAGGTTAGTGAAGTCTGATGCACCAGTCGCTCAGCTCTCTTATATTAAGCTATTCTGATGGAAGATTTAGACACGTCCATGAAAAAACCATTCTGAATTATTAATAGAAGCAGTGTTAATTGGGGAATGATTTATAGGTTATGTGTGAAAACAATGGGGGTGGCATAAAACCTCCTCTAAAAAATGGTAGTCAAATTCAAATAAAGGGAAGTTACTTTGTTTACTGCTATTATTTGCTTCATTAAAAATGGCACTTTCCCTAAAGTGAAGCATTTAAAATGATTTTTGCAAATGCAATGGACACATACACGGTCAAGCCTGAATACACCCTTTGTTAAGGCTAGTTTTATGGCGTATTCCCTTAATTCAATGAACCACAAAGATTACAGTTCATTTCTGAAAAAAATAAGTGAACAGCAAACCACTCAGAAAAGAATTCAAATTAAATGCACAATTGCTGGTACAGTAACCAAACCCTAAAAGTCTGAAGATAGCATTAGTATCCACAAACTTTTGTGGTTTTTTTTATGTTTAAGACAAGGTCTCACCATGTTGATGAGACAATCACTCTAACTGAGCTATATCCCCAGCCCAGCTCTCTTTTCACTCTCTTTTATTTTTGGACACAGGGTCTCCCTGTAGTGCCACCTAGCCTGGCCTTAATCTCACAGAGATTAACCTGCCTCTGCCTTCCAAGTGCTGGGATTAAAAGTGTGCAACACCACATCAGCTTTTCATTCATTTGTATGTCCGAATAACCTCACTGCTTTCATGTATACCTTTTAACAAACCATCTTTTATTCCTTTGGTGAGAGCACCTTTGTTCCAAAAGTATGAAATAAAATTAAATAAGCTTATTAAATACATACACACACACACAGAGAGAGAGCACACATTATGAAAAGACTATTAACAATGGCTAAAATTTTTAAATCCAAAGTAAATAGTTTGTAAGTACTGTAACTGAAAGTATCGAACACTAAGAAGATGCTCCATACATAGCTAGCTGCCCTCCACTATTCATCCTTTGTACTGGAAGCATCAAATTTTAGCTGGAATCTTGGCTTCCAAAAATAAATACCACATTTCTCAAATGAAAGAGGTGAAGTTGAAAATAAGTAGCCTTCTTTACCCCCCTGTCCTCCTGCTGACAATGGACAAAAATGATGACTGCAGCTTGAGCATCCATCTCAAAGCTCCTATGAGGAAGGCAGAACTTAAAAAGAAAAAAAGACAAAGTAACTGTCTGTGATATCCTGGACCTGCAAACCAATTTAATGTCTGATTTACTGGGAGAGAGAAAAGGCTATCTATCATTCTTAAGCCACCGTTATTTTGAATTTTCTGTCACTGGTAGCCAAGATAATAATGTACTAACTAATAAATAGGTTGGCTACCTGACAGCCGCAAGGGTCATCTTCAGAGGCTTCCAGGAACATAGCAGGGTAAGATTAAATATCATGGAGAGCCTCAGTGCAAAAAACAAATCTACCATTCAATGGCCAGACTTAAGTAAGCAAATCAGTAAGCTTAACTGCGATTAGCTAAGATTCATTAGTTAATCTCTGTGTCTGTGGGAGAAGAGGAGGGACAGAGTGATGTTTGACAATCAGTTAGTGTTCCTTATATTCCTTCCTGTACAGAAAAGTTTTATTTTGTCCTTTATATTCAAACACATTTCATCCTTAAATTTATTAATCATTGTTTCTTGTTTTTCAATAGAATCTTTTATTTCTAAGCCTTTAAACTCAACATTACTAAATCAAACTAAATGAGTCTAGCCAGTTTGATTAGTCCCTTTTGTTTCAAAGTAACAGCAATTATACTGTTTGTACTTCTCTGTAGTATTCATCATTTCAATTTAGTTTAATTGAAAATGTCTAGAACATCAAACACCGACATGAGAGATGCCATTTTTATTTCATTCCTAATTTTTATTTTAATATTAATTTATTTTAAAATTAATAAATGTGTTGCCTGCATGTGTGTAAGTACATCCATATCATGTAATCCCTACTGAAACTGGATTCCCCTGGAACTGGAGTTATAGATGGTTGTCATCCATCATGTGGATGCTAGGAATCAAACCCAGGTCCTGTGCCAGAACAGCCAGTGCTCTTAACTACTGAGCCATTTCTCTAGCCCCTCATTCTTCATTTTAAAGAAAATACCTTTACTGCATCTTACAAGATATTAATGCATTATTTTGCATGGTTTAAAACTCTTTTTTTTTTTTTTTTTAAGACAGGGCTATTTGTAGCTCAAATGGGTCTCAAATTCACTATGTAGCTGAAGCTAGAATTGAACTCCTGATGTTCCTATCTCCACCTCCAAAGTCCTGGTACTCTGTACATGGCTTTAACTTCATTTTTTATTTTTTGTTGTTATAAATCATAAGCTTTTGGTCAGTTTCTGCTTTTACTACTTATTCAAAGAGACAACTTTAATGACAAAAGCAAAGAAATGAGCACTTTACATAGCAGCACCATTCTAAGGGTTCTGTATACAATCGTTCACTCATTAAATGGGCCCATGCAATTTGAGTTGAGAATTTTATCAGTCTCATTTTATAGAGAAGGAAAAACAAATTAAGAAAGTTTAAGTAATTTGCCCAAAATTATACAGCTCTGAGGTGGGTATGGAGTTTAAGTAAAACAACCCTCAGTTTAATCTTAGATGTGCTGAATTTAGAATACTAAACATGGAGTTTAAATAGATGTGCTGAATTTAGAATACTAAACATGGAGTTTAAATAGGGACATATTTCATGAGAAGTTAGATCTTAACCTAAAATGAGCCAGTACACCATTAGCTGCCTTGAATGAACAAGAGTTATAATTCAAAAGATGCAAGAAATGCCACCCACGTCAAGGACCAAACAAGAAGACAGGCAAGGACAGCTCCATAGGAAACGCCTATGACTAGTGCAATGTAGAGAAAAAGGAAGCAGTAGCAGAAACTAAAATACTATGGAAGCCCATCTGCTTTACCCCTTGCATATCCCCCAGACCTAGCAAGTGCCTGCCTCAAAGCAGGTGCATAAGTATCTAATGAATATGCAATCAAGGACACAGGCAGCAAACCAAACCGCAGTTTTAGCTTGCAGGCAAAACTGAGCTACAGAAATTTGGCATGTTTGCAAGCTTACTGCCAAGAGTAAAAGAGAAGGAAAAGCTAAAAACAAAAAAAGGGAAACATACAACATTGATTAAATGTAAATATGAAAGAAAAAAAAAAACAAAAAGAAACCAAAAACACGTGCAGAATGGTAAAGCAAATGAAACTACCTGAATATATTGTAAATTATAAAAACATAAATAGCATCATGATAAAACAATCTCTTCCAATTTTACTGCGTATTATCTCAAAAAGGTTTCCTAAAGGAACTAAATTCAGTTTCTGAATCAACAAATGTAGAACTCTGGGCTCTATGTACAACTGACAAAGTCAAGTTCTTTCTAAGGCCAGAAACATTTTAATTAAACATCTGAAATACCTTAAAAAAAAAAAAAAAAAGGATGCAGTTGCCACTTACCAGACCATACCCTCAAAATTGAAAGCCTTCATTTAAAGGTAATCTAATTTCTAGGAATCTTAGAAGGCAGTGCAAGGCTACGTTTTCATTTCTATTTTTATTTTCCTTTTTAAGACAGGGTCTCCCTGCAGCCATGGCTGGCCTGGAACTCAATATGTAGACCAAGCTGACCTTGAACTCACAGAGATCTACCTGCCTCTGCCTCCTGAGTGCTGGAATTAAGCCACCATGCCTGGCTCATTTTCAAATTTTTAAGTTGTTTCATCCATCATCTTAGTCCTGTCCTTTAAGTGATGCTGTGCTAGAATAGAATAAGGAATTCTCCAGTCCTGTTTTGACTGTACACAACCGAGACTTTACTATAGCAATTGTGTATCTATCTGTCTATCTGCAATATCCTTCTTCTTCCCCTTCTCTGACCTCTTGCTAGCCTTGCAAACTCCTAAGTCAGCTCAGTCAGCCATAAGTAAATACCAGACCAGGTGACTTAAACAACAGAAATTTATTTTCTTAGCCAGGTACTGATTGCCTAGTATAATTACTAGCATTAGACAAATCTATGCCTTTTAACTCATGTCTTAAGAATTTCTGAATTTACCATTGTTATTGTGCATTTATCCATTTCTCCCTGTAATTGTGCCAGTGTTTACATCACATTCCTTGAAATACTGTGTCAGAGACACAGAAATTAAGAACTGTCAAATTTCCCTGAAGAGCAAATTGTTCCTTTTACCATTAAGTGATGTCACTCTTGGCACTGATTATGATTATGATTTAACAATTATTTCATGTCAATTCTGTGATATTAATCAGCTAACTGATTTAGTATATATATTTCTGCTTTTTTTTAAAATTTCTTTACCTTCAATCTTTCTGAGTAATTAAATTTTAGGTGTATCAGTAATATAATAAACTCATAGAATCTTTATTAAATCTAAGAATTTTTGTTCTATATATATCAAATGTAGACTGTTGACATCTGTGAATACAGATAATTTGTACTTATGCCTACCATCTTATTTTTCTCCTGTATTTTCCTCTTTCCTGCTTTTTACTAGAATTCTTAAATTTTGTTTGATGAAATATCAAGAGAATCATGAGGGAAGTAATACAAATAAGATGATGTGTTTTCATCAAAGAACTTAAAAACAGTAAGGAAATCAACTAAGGGGTGGGGATCTAGCTCAGTGGTAGAATGCTTGCCTAGCGTGCACAAAGCTGTGGGTTCAATCCGTACTGCCACAAAAAATAAATAAATATCAACTGAAGATAATTCTGCTTTCTAAAAAAATGTTATTACATCTATTTCTCTGTGTGTGTGTGTGTGTGTGTGTGTGTGTGTGTGTGTGTGTGTGTGTAGGTCAGAGGGCAATCTGCTGAGTCAGTTCTCTCCTTCCACAGTATGGTCCCAGGGAAAGGACTCAGATGACCAGGCTGGGAGGCAAGCACCTTCGGGGCTGAGCCATCTCACCAAAACAAGTCAGCTTTTTATTACCACAATATGGGGGCAATTCCAAGCAGTGTCAGCTTATATATAATGCTTTCTTCATTTTTCAGTTTACTCTTATTCAAGATTACTAGCTTAGCAGGAAACTGTTCTCCATACTAATTTAAGTAAACAGCTCCCCTGAACTCTTACAAGACCACTGAATACTTACGTCTTCTTCTCCTTCATCTTCTAATTCATCGTCATCATCTTCTTCTCCTTCTTCACAAAGAGGTGGAGGTAAAGGGCCAAGGATATCTTCATCCACAGTATGAACTGGTTCTCCTACCATTTTAGGGGGTAAAGGAGGGCCAATTAACTCATCATCAGAAGAATCAGAACTGTCTTCACTGTCACTGCTGCTTGTATCCCTGAAAATACAGAAACACACACTCTTTGCTTCAGCTACTACAAACTCTGGGTCTCTCCAGTGTATCTTTGAGAAAGAGCTTCACCCTCAGGAAATCCTACCTCTCCTTTTAATGAATGAGTTTTTCAAATACTTTTAAATTTGCAATTCAAACAGTAAATGAATGACTATATTATTTAAATATTATGTTATCTTATAAAAGATGTGGGGCACACACCTTTAATCCCAGCTCTTAGGAGGCAGAGGCAGATGGATCTCTCTGCATTCAAAGCCAGTCTGGCCTACATAACAAGGTCCAGACCCACCAGGGGGCTACATCATGAGACTCAGTTTCAAATAAATAAATATCTTAAGAAAATATTTTTAAGCTAGTTACCTTACTCAAACATTAAGTCAAAGATAAAGGGTCACTGCAATTATTCCTTAGAGCTTTATTAAGAGACCCATAAGCTGGTAGGAAAACAACAGACTGTGGAAAAAAAACTCCAAAAAACTAAATCCCTAAGTCTGAAAAGGATTGAGGCAACCACCAACACCTCTACTAACTGTACTTAAATCCAATCACTCTTTGCCACAGAAGTAAAGCCACCCACGTAAGAAAATTAGCATTAGTCCTAGAATGTTTGAACATAAATCATGAATACAAAGTATTTCTCAATGCTAATCCAAGATTCACAAATTGTTAAAACATTCAATGCAGCTTTCTTGGAATCTAAAAATACTTTACTCTGAATCACACTGATTCAGTCTTTTTTTTTTTAATCTCACATATCTGAGACCATTACACACACTCATTATGGTCTCTATCAAATATCAACACTCATTCTGAAAGCCACAACCACCCTGTTTACCTCCACTCACCTCAATAAGCTGAGAGTTCAGTATTCCTAATTGCATATTTCAAAGTATTTCATAAGATTAAAAATATCACTGATTTCTCTCTCTGTCGGATAAGTTCCATAAAAGTGGAAACTTTCATTTTGTTCATTGCTCTGTTTCTGACAACTGAACAACTTCTTATACATAGAAAGCACTCAATAGCAACTTCAAGAAAAAAAAATGGAAGTCTTAATTGTTTTCAATGAAGTGCAACACTAAAAGAAGTATGTTCTATCATACATGTCATCCTTAAAGAGAGAGCTAGTATGCACGGGCCACCTCGTGGGATTTCTTTCTAGTCCACAGGTGAGGTAGGGTGACCACAGGGTCCTGGCCCTACTGAGCCACTCTTCCTGCACAGCTTCTCACCTCCTCACAGCTTTCAGAGCATGCTTGTCTCAACTTTCACACCCCACCAATTACCATAACCTTAATTACCTTACTTTATCTTCACCAAAAACATGCTAAATTATCATATTTGATTGGCTATTTAGTTCACTGTGATGTGTTACCCAATTCCTTAAATTCAACCATTCCAATATGAGTTTAATGACCACAAGGATCTTACCCGACTTGCTAAATGCTGTACTGCCATTGCCTAAGAAGAGTGCCCACCCACAGAAGATGTCCAATAAATAAGAGATAAGTAATGGTTCAATGACTGAAGAACTTTACATTGAACTATTCACACTCTCAAATTGTCTGCCTTCTGAGTCAAGTCCAATTTCCAGCTATATTCATTTAGAAATAACAAACTTTTTAATGCAAAGTTATTCAAGCCACTGAGAGCTCTAAACTAAAATGTTGATCCTTAGCAGCTATGCTAAGTTAACTGAGTTAACTAGTTCAAAGTAAGCATTAAACTGGGAACTAAGTTGATCCATGTTAATTTCATGGTTCATTATCTAACCCTAATACCCACATAAAATCTGAATGGAATGCATTAGTTCTATGCAACTCCTAATTCCACTTCTGGCTTTTTGCTTCTAATGTGCCCAAGCAAAAAAATTAAGAATTTTTAACATATTTTCAATATTCTGAAAAACAAAGTCCATGAAATTATGTCCAAAAAATGTCTCTGGCCGCTTGGTCCACAAAGTGACTTCCAGGTAGGCTAGGACCAGGGAGACCCTGTCAAAAAAAAGAAAATGTCTCTAATAGAAAACAGAATACATTCCGTGTTTAAACTATTCCTTGATTCAATGTGGTGCCAAAAACAGGAAATAGAGCCTGAGAAACCAAATGTACTGGATGGGAAAATAGCTAAGAGTCAAGCAGACACCTCCCCATCACCTTTTATTTTTTTCTTTTCAACAGACCATTTAAAAGGGTTTTTCATGGTTTTTTGTTGTTTCTTTTTAAGATGGGATCTCCTGTAGCCCCAGATGGCCTAGAACTCTCTATGTAGAGAGGCTGGACTCAGTCTCTCAGAGATACAGCTGTCTTTGCCTCCCATGCTGGGATTAAAGGTGTCTGCCACCATGTCCTGCTTAAAAGAGATTTTTAACTAAACATTAAAAGATGTCTACAGTACAATTTTAACTTAGAAAGTAAATTCAGAAGCAAAACTCACTACTTTTACTGTTAATTTCTTTAAAAGAAATACAAATGATCAAATACTTCCTGCCTTAAAAATTATAGGTTAACAGGCTGGAGAGATGGCTTAGCAGTTAAGAACACTGACTGCTCTTGCAGAGGACCCAGGTTCAACTCCCAGCACCCACATGGCAGCTAACAATCATCCCTAACTCCAGTTCCAGGGGAATCTGAAGCCCTCTTCTGACTTCCACATGCATTACAAGACACAGGTACACTTACTTACACATGCAGGTAATACACTCATACACATAAAAAAATTAAAATAAAGTAAAAATTTTTTTTAAAAATCAGAAGTTAAGCCTATCACATTTCTGTCCCTAACTGAAACAATGTTCCAAATTATCAGTGATACATGTCTTCCCTATCTGTAATTTTTTTTAATATTCTATTTATTATGTTTATATGTATGAGTATACCATCTGCATGTATGTAAGTGCACTCATGTCATGCAATAGCCACAGAGGTCAGAAAAGGGCACTAAAACTGGAGGAGTTACAAATGCTTGTTAGCTGCCATGTGGGTGCTGTTCTTCAAACCCAGGTCCTCTGCAAGAGCAACCAGTGCTCTTAACTGCTGAGCCATCTCCCGATCTGTGATTTTTTTTAAACATTTTATTCTTTTTATTTTTTGTTTATGATTGTATTATCTGCATGTAAGTGCACCTATGTGATGCAATGCTCTCAGAGGTCAGAAGAGGGCATCAGATTCCCTGGAACTGGAGTTATGGATGGCTCTTAGTTGTCAGGTGGGGGTTGGGAATCAAACTCAGGTCCGCTGCAAGAACAGCCAGTGCTCTTTAACCGCTGAGCCATCTCTCCAGACACTTCCATCTATGGTAAGTTGTAATTTATAGTCACACACCTCTCTTTTTTGTTATTTTATCATTTGGGATTTTGTTTGTTTGTTTGTTTGTTTGTTTGAAACAGGATCTCCTGTAGTTCACATTGGCCTCCTACACCTTGTGTAGCTGAGGATGACCTTGAACTATGATTACAACCATGCACCACCAGGGATAGCTGGCTTTTTTTTTTTTTTTTTTTTTTTTTTGAGACAAGGTCTCATTGTGTAGCCCTGGCTACCCTGACAGAGATCACCTGTCCCTACCTCTGGAATGCTAGGATTGAAGGTTCTCATCATCATACCTGGACTACACAACATTTATTTAAAGCCAATAAACATGAAAGTATCCAGATTTTTAAAAACTTATTCATGTTAAGAAGATCAACTCTTCCTCTAGATAGGCTGACTAGACCCCAGTAGATGAACTGACACTGAGGGACATCTAGAGACACTAACTTGACACCATAGGCCTTAACACAAATAACAGAATGCATGAATTCCAGCAGGGGGGCCTTTGGGAGGGTGCCAATGGGGAAGAGGGTATAAAGATGATTAAGATGTTCTCTTTGAGCCAGGTGTGGTGGCAGACACCTTTAATCCCAGCACTCAGGGAGTAGAGGCAGGTAATCTCTGAGTTCAACACCAGCCTGACCCACATAGAAAGTTCCAAACCAGTTGGGGCTACAGGGAGTCTCTGTCTCAAAAAACCCAAAAAAGAAAAAAATAAGATGTTCTGTATGAAATACACAAAAATTCAATTAAAAAGTCTTAAAAAACAAAAAGCTATTTACATAAGAAACAAATTCTCAACATACCACATGGGCAAAAATAATTAACATAGTTGTTACTTAAATATAATATATAGAGGCTG
This sequence comes from Eospalax fontanierii, assembly GCA_035773235.1. Taxonomy (NCBI): domain Eukaryota; kingdom Metazoa; phylum Chordata; class Mammalia; order Rodentia; family Spalacidae; genus Eospalax; species Eospalax fontanierii. The sequence goes on from CM069527.1 coordinate 86,655,029, forward strand.
GAGAGACGGCTAGCAGTTAAGAGTACTTATTGCTCTTGCAGAGGATCCAGGTTCGATTCTCAGAACTCACATGACAGCTAACACTAGCTGGGTGCGGTGGCATGGGTCTTTAACCCCAGCACTCAGGAGGAGGCAGAGGCAGGCAGATCTCTATGAGATCCACAACAGCCTGGTCTACATGGAGAGTTCCAAGCCAGTTGGGGCCACAGGGAAACCCTGAATCAAAAAATAAAAAATAAAAGGTTGGGTGGATGTAGCCTAGCATATAAACAAGCCCTAAGTTTGAACCCCAGAATATCCTCCCAGAAGTGTGCATTTAAAAATAGTGAAAAGTCTGTCAGAGTACTACATACATGCAACCCCAACTATTTTGGAGAACAGCCTGATTAACAGATTAACACAGAGAGACCTTATCTCAAAAACATCAACTCCCCACCCCTACCCCAGGGTTGAAGAGATGGCTCAACAGTTAAGAGTACTGGCTGCCTAGGAGCCAGGTTCAGTTCCCAGCACCCACATGGCAGCTAATAACTCCAGTTCCAGGAGATCTGACACCTTCTTCTGACCTCCTCAGACACTGCACAACACAGATGCACTTATGCACACTTATGTACACACAGGCTATACACTCACACACATAAAATAAAAATTGAAAAATTAAAAAAAAAAAAATCAACACCCTCCAAAACAAGTGAAAAAACAAAAATCATAAATCCCAAAACACCCATACTATAAAATCTTGGAAATTTACCTAACACTATACAAGGTAATTTCCAAATGGGCCAAAAGTATATCCAAAAAAATCAAATAACTAGATAAATAATGGTAAACAGTTGTTCAAAGGGGCATAATCTTTCTTTTAAGAAGCAAAGTTAGATTTTCTTCTTTTATGAGACAAAGTCTCATGTTCTAAAGTTGATACAAAGTATTCTTATTCTTAGCCTAGGAATACACTATTGTCTAGAACAAGAGAAATAATGCAAGCTTTTAATACCAGGAAATTTGCCCAAATCCTATTAAGAACACCTAGAAAATGCTGGTTTAGGAGAAGCCTTTTGAGAAATTCAGGCACCTGGATGATGACTTTGAGCGATCTCTGACTGCACTTGAGCCTGATGGTGTTGGCTCAGCATCTTCTTTTTGCCTTCTTAATTCTTTCTCTCTGTTCATTTCTTCTTCTTTTTCTCTTGCTTCTGAAGATTTAAAAACAAATTTTCAACAGTTAGATTTTAGAATTTATCATCATTGGGCTGAAAATTAAGTCACAAAAAATGTAACTGAGGGGCTAAGGATGTAACACATTTGGCAGAGTTTAACATGCAGGAAGCCCTGAGTCCCATTCCTAACAAAGCATAAATCAGGTGTGATAACACACACCTGTAACCCCAACACTTGGGAAATAGAAGCAAGAGGAGCAGAAGTTCAGGGTAATGAGCCTGCACTATTTGAGACACTCAAAACAATAAAAAACACGGCTGAAAGGTTGGAGAGATGGCTCAGCAGGTAAAGATCACTGGCTGTGCTTGAAGAGGACCTGGATTCGACCAGCACCCACATGGCAGCTAACAATCATCTGTAACTCCAGTTCCAGGGGATCCAATACCTTCCTCTCACCTCCATGGGCACTGCACAATCTGGGTGCACTTACATACATGCAGGCAATACACTCATATATATAAAATACATAAATTATATATATAAAAGAACAGAGCTTAAGAAATGGCTCAGCAGTTAAGAGCAGATATGGGTCCTGTAGAGGACCCAAGTTCTGTTCCCAACACCCATGTTGGGCAGCTCCAGCAACAGGAGGATCTGATGCATCTGGCCACCAAGGGAAGCTGCACTTATGTACATGCATACACATACACACACACACACACACACACACACACACACACACACACACACACAGGTAAAAATGTTTTTATAAAAAAAAATTTTTAAACAAAAATAGTGATGATAGCATTACCAATAACAGCAAAAATGTAATGACCTATGGCATACTACCATGAAAAAAGTTAAACACAGAATTACAATGTGACCCACCCACCAATTCTACTTCTGAGCACATCCTTAGAAAAACTCAAAACAGGATACACTTTTGTGTTTAATTTGTTTTGATTTCTTTTTTTATTGGTTTTTTGTTGTTGTGGTTTCTTGATTTTTATTTTGTATGTGTAGGTGTTTTGCCTATATGTATATAAGTGCACTGAGGTCATGCAATGCCTATGGCGGCAAGAAGAGGGCATTAGGTTCCCTGGAACTGGAGTTACAGACAACTGTCAGCCTCCATGTGGGTAATTGGAATCGACCCTGGGTCCTCTGCAAGAACAGCAGTCAGTGCTCTTAACTGCTGATCCATTTCTCCGGCCCTTGTTTCGTGTTGTTGTTGTTGTTGTTGTTGTTGTTGTATGTTTTGGTTTTTTTACAGGGTCTCCCTAATCCCAGTCCACCTGGAAGTCATGAGATGGCCCGGGGTGACCTCTATCTCACAAAAATCCACCTGCCTCTGCCTCCCGAGGGCTAGGAATAAAGGCATACCACCACCATGCCCAGCATCTAGCTTTGTTTTTTGACTGAGGGGCTGATCTGAAACTTAATGTGTAGACCAGACTGGCTTCAGCTTCCTAGCAATCCTCCTGCCTCTCTTGAATTCTGGGATCAGAGTCATGGAACATCATGCTTGGCTTTGAAAACAAGGTTTTTTTAGAGGTAGTTGTAAACCCATGTTAATGGTAGAATTATTCCAAACATCTAAAAGATAGAATCAAAATGTCCATCTACAGATGAATGGATAAACAAAATGTGGTATATATTCATACAATGAAGTATTATTCAGTCTTTTAAAATAAGATATCCTTAAATATGCTACTACTTAGAATAAACCAATCACAAAAAGATAAATACCAAATAATGCCAAAGCACTACCATATGCTGTATGAAGTAACCTAGAACAGTAAAAGTCAGAAAATAGAAAAATGGGCTGCCAGGAGCTGGGGAAGAAGGAATAAGAAATTACTGTTTAATGCATATAAAATTTCAATTTTATAAGGTAAACAATTACAGAGATGGACTGTGGCTATAAGTGTACAATATTGTACACTCAAAAATAGGGACTAGTGAGATAACTCCATGGGTAAAGGCTGTTAAGCCTGACAACCTGGTTCAATCCCTCAGACCCACATGTTGGACAACCAATTCCTTCAAGTTGTCCTCTGGCCTCCACAAGTGCTGTGGCACACCCTCCCCAATACTAAATAAATATATATTAATATTAATAAAAACCCTTTAATGCTTAAAGGACTGGGAAGATGGCTCAGTCAGTAAAGTGCTTGCCATGCAAGCATGAGAACCTTAAGTTTGGATCCCAAGCACCCAGGTAAGCCAAGCTCAGGGTAGTGAGCCAGTAATCTCAGTGCTAGGGAAATGGAGACAAGCAGATCCATAGAGAAAAAAAAATTGAACAAAATTATAGAGCATCAGTATAATAAAATGTAGCCAACGAAAATAGTGATGGGTTATCCAAGTGTGGTAGTACACACCTTTAATCAGTGCTCAGGAGGCACAAGAAAGTGGATCTTGAGCTTTGATTTGTATAAGATCAAAACCAGCCTGGTCTATACAGAGTTTCAGGCCAGTTGGGGCTACAGTGAGACCTTTCTCAAAAAGAAAGACTAAAATAAAATTTAAATTTAATTAAATTAAATAGTAATGGGCATTTGTATTACTGTCAAGGGAAAAAAAACTGTAAACAGATTTTGGGACACTTCTTTTTCTTTTCATTCATACTGATGAAACAAAGACAGCAGCATTAAAGAAGGCTGTAAAACAGTGATGGGAAATACAGAGGTGGGATACACTAAGCAAAGCTGCATGTGATTATGTGATCCATGAATACAGATAAAGCAGGCCTGGAGAGAGGTTAAGAACACTAGCTATTCTTGCAGAGAACCAGGGTCCAGTTCCCAGCACCTACATGGCAGCTAATAACCATCCCTAATTCCAGTTCCAGAGGATCTAATGTTGTCTTCTGACCTCAGCAGGCACGATAAGCAAGTGGTGCACTTGCATACATGTAGGCAAAACACTCATACACATAAAACAAAATATTAAAAATTTTAAGATACAAAAACTATTCAAAAAAATTTTTACATAACTCACTTCTTAAGTTTTAGGTTGGAAACAACAGTCATTCATTTCTGAATTTCCCACACTGCATTTTTAAAGTATTTATTATTTATTTACTATGATATTATGTGTATGAGTATTTTGCCAACATGTATGTAAGTGCATCTGTACATACAATGCCCACAGAAGCCAGAAGAGGATGTCGGATCCCCTGGAACTAGAGTTACAGATGGTTGCTGAGAACCAGACCCAGGTCCTCTGGAAGAGCAGTCAATGCTCTTAACTGCTAAGCCATCCCTCAGCTCCCACACTGCATTTTTTTTCAGACTACCAAAATCATGAAACATTTTCCACTACATTAAGTCTCTAGTTTTTTATAATCATTATTTTAGACATAAAAAGTTATTCAATTTTTTTCCCTCTGATAGTCTCACTTGATAACTGGGAAGAGCATATAAAAGCAAGAGAATTATATAAATAATTTGGCTTTCATTTGCCACCATATCATTCATCTAAAATAACCCACCATTTTTCTTTGTTCAACAGTAAGCTGGGAGTGGTTGCTTACATCTATAACCCCAGCACTTGGGAGGCAGAAGCAGAACTGCCATGAGCTTAAGACCAGCCTGAGATAACAAAAGTAAGACTTCTCTCTCAAAAAATTAATTAATTAATTAAGTGCTACACACTTAAAGTTAACCAGAAACAAAGGCTTTATTAACTAGAATATTATATTCTTTGGAGGCTTTTGTTGCTGGGACATAGAAGACAAAGAACAAAGAAATACAAGTATTAAAAAGAAACAAATCTTTCACATTAAAGACTTTATGTGCATAAGGGTTTGTGCGTGTGTAGGCGTGTGTGTATATGTATGTGTGTGTGTGTGTACAATGTGCATGTCTGTACCCAAGGGGTTACAGACAGCTGGGAACTTCTATGAGGGTGCTGGAAACTGAACCTGGGTCCTTTGCAAGAGCAAGTGCTCTTAACCACTGAACCATCTCTCCAGCCCCTCAGTCTACCATGTTAAACATGGAAAATAAGCCAGGCACAGTGAAACACACCTTTAATCCCAGCACTCAGAAGGCAGAAGCAAGTACATCTACTGACTTCTGTTTAAAAGTTGGGCCTACCTGCCTTCTATCTTCACCCTACTCTTTCAGGCAATCTCTCCACCCCCTAGAGTCGGGGGCAATTTTACTCTAAACTCGGATTCTTTCTCAGGCCTTAAGGCCTACTCTGTCCATAATCAGGAAAGGACAGCAAGGCAGAGATTATTAACTGCCTATATAATTTCCATTCACCTTTTACCTTTGGCTAAGAAAACCATACTTTTCTCCAGGTGGGAGGCAACATCAAACTTCCTGCCATCCCGGGACCCTCGCTACCCTGGGAAGGAGAAACTTGATTCCATGTCAAAATATATTGCATTTCTATGGTCATTTTTAAAACTAACTTACTGTACAACACTATCTATACTGGAGATACATATTTTTCCTCCTAAACAGAGACATTCAAACAGTTCTCCTTCTTGGCTATAATGTAGTCACCTGTATATGAAAATTAACACTTCTGATAATTCAGGATCCTGAGGACAGTCATCTCAGAAGGACAAACCAATATCCTAAAGCTGGCAAAGCAGAAAAAGGGGGAAACTCTCTGTCCCTCATGTCAGGACTCAGAATCCCTGTGCTAGAAATACTAGATTCTTCTCCTATGAGCCATTCCTTTTTTCTTTTCCTTTTTTTTTTTTTAAATGAAACAGGGTCTCCCTATAGTCCCGGCTAGCCTGGCCTAAAACTTGATATGTAGACCAGGCTGGCCTCAATCTCACAGAGATCCCCCTGTGCTTGCCTCCCTCGTGCTGAAATTAAAGGCATGTGCCACCAAGCCCAGATTTTCATGTGAGCCTTTCTTAATTGTACCGTATGATATCTTCGCAAGGAACCAAAAGCATCTAGTCATCAGCCTTAATTTACACAAATAATAACAATTAACACAATTGTGAAGCTCACCATATGCAAGGTAGTTTTAAGAATTTCCTACAAATTAACTTCTTTAATCTTCATAACAATCTTTGAAGTGAATATTATTATCCTACTTTACAGTTAAGAAATCTAATGCATAAATTAACTTGCCCAACTAATAAAAACTTAGCTGTCTCAGTAGCAACATGAGTTCAACAAATGGATCCCTCCTTGATGAACTAAGCTATCTAGAGACCATAATATTAACTAGCAAGTATCAACTACCTTATATAATAGTGAACATGTTTCTCCCTAAAGACCTATCAAGTATAAACTTGAGTACTTACTTGTACAGAAACTGTTACTCACCCACTAACTAGAAACTTTACTAGTGAATAAGTGTTCCAAATCACTGCTCATTCTAGTGAAGCATTTCATTTTCTTCTTATTTAAAATTTTAGCTTTCTTTATACAAGAAGTCAACATTTTCAGTTGAGATGTTTGTGTTAACCTACTGCTTCATTAGAGCAAAGGAAAAAGGTGGGGGGAGGAAGAAATTTTAGAAAGAAAAAAATGTATTGTTTTCATTATGGGATGACAAAAACCCAAAGGAAAACAGAATTTAGCAGACTGTAAGCACCCTGACATTCTTACCCAACATAGAAAAGGAACACTGAAAATACTCTAAACATGTTCTTACTTTAACAAAAGCAAACCTACTCCCAAAAAATTTTATTCTTCCAAGCATCTCATTATCAATTCTAGATAACCATTTCTCTAAAGTACATCACATTTTATCCAACCTTTAAGTTAACATAAAATTATCTAAGACAATCATGCCCCATCTGCACTGATCCAATCACAGATGCAAATGAATGTTAATTCAGCACCTCAAAAATTAAGTCAACCACATAGTAACTACTTAAATATGGAGAAATAAGATAAAAATATCAAGACATGCCAGGCACGGTGGCTCAGGATTGGAATCCCAGTATTCAGAAGGCTGAGGTAGGAGGATCACTGCGAATCTGAGGCCAACTTAGGCCACATACTAAGTTCCACCCTAGCCTGGGCTACAGAGACCCTGCCTCAAAATAAAAACAAAAACAAAAGTCAAGACCACAAAATTACTAGACTAGAAATATAAATTGAATACTCTAAATCTGACATTCTTTCTACTCATCAGAATTAAATGTTGCTACAATGTATCACTTGTTTATTTATACCAACTTACTAGTCTACATTTTCCCAGGTCCCACATGGTAGAAGAGAACTGACTCTTTAATTATCTTTTGACTTTCCATACATAGACACATAAAAATAAGTAAAGTTAGGCTTAATTTTAAATCTATTCAATAACAAAATAACTAAGAAGGAGCTAGAGAGATGGCTCAGCTGTTAAGAGCACTGGCTGTTCTTATAGAAGACCCAAGTTCAAATTCTAGCACCCACATGTCATCTAATACTCATCCATAACTCCAGTTCTAGGGGATCTAACACCCTCTTTTGTCCTCTGGTGTACTTATGTACATGTAGGCATTGACACTCATACACATAAAATTTTTTAAATTAGAAAAAATACTAAATGTAAAAGAAAAATTAGATGAGGTCATTTAAACTGTATTACTTGCATTAATACAGTAAATATTGAGCAATGTAACCAATACAGACCAGGCTAGGCACTCTCAGTATAAAAAGAAAACAAAACAAAAGGTTTTATCCTCAAGACATGAACAATATTAAACTTATAATATTTTCCAAAGTATTATGAAACACAGACAGGTATCCCAGAAAAGCAATCAAATAATTCCAAGAAAAGGTAAAACAATCTATATTCAAAGAAAGATGAAGGACTAACTAGAAAAGAAAAATGTTTGAAGTTAAAAAATAAAATTCAGAGCTGGGCACACACCTTTAATCCCAGTACTTGGGAGGCAGAGGTAGGTGGATCTTTGTGAGTACACAGCCAGTCGGGTCTAGAGTAAGTTCCAGGCCAGATGGGGCTACAGGGAGACCCTGTCTCAAAAAAAGACAAAAATAAAAATAAAAAATAAAATTCTATAGATTGTCTAATTCCTAAAATTTCTATAGTACTTTCTCTTTTCAAACATTAAATCATCCATTAATCATATTTGTAGCCAGGCATGATGGCACACCTCTGTAATCTCAGCACTCAGGAGGTAGAGGCAGGAGGATCATGAGTTCATGGCTAGCCTTGGCCACATGGCAAGTTCAAGGCCTGCCTAGGCCATATGAGTCCCTAACTTTAAAGAAAAATCTAATTCCAGCACTCACGAGGCAGAGGCATGTGGATCTCTGTGAGTTCAAAGACAGCCTGGTCTATATAGTAAGTTCCAGGTCAGCTGGCACTATAGGGAGACCCTGTCTCAAAAAGCCAAAAAAAAAGAAAAGAAAGAAAGAAATCCTATCTTAAATCATTTTTCAGCAAAGTGTGTTTCAGTCCTATAACAGAAAAGGTTCATGATCCATCTAGAGCATAGTCACACCCAAAGTAAGTATTTCAAAAAAAGAAAACCTCTCTATTTCCTCATAGTTAACAATTCTAAGAAAGTACCTGTCTTTCATAGATGTACCTTCTAGCTATTAGGAACAATCTGTATGATTATAACTTCCACATTTCACAAAATGCCTCTCAATGAGGTTTTATGGTCTACTTGGGCATTTAGCAAACAAAAGTTCATACACACAGATACAGAGAATTAAAGTTGCTATTACAAGAGTCAGTCAGGCTAGGGGGAAGGGAATATCTGTAATTCTAGGAGTTGGGTCATCCTCATATATATATACAAGTTTAACTTGCTTTTCTCAAGTAGGATTTCAATAACCAAGGAAAAACTTCAATACTAACCAGGAGATTAATAATGATCATATTACAATTTGTCAATTTTTAAAGAAAAGTCAGGGCCCACAGATGGCTCAGCAAGCCTGACAACCTTAGTTTAAGTCCCAGGTCCCACATGGTAGAAGAGAACTGACTCCTTAATTGTCCTTTGACTTTCCATACATACATACATAAAAATAAGTAAATAAAATAAATGTAAAAAGGAAAGAAAGAAAAATCAGTGGAATTGTATATCAACTTTAATTCCATAGTTTGAATGTAATTTAACTGCTAGGATGGGAAGAACACAAAACAATCTCTTACAATAAAAAATTGTGATTGCTTCCACATTCACATAAATTATACCAAATAGCATACTAAAGTCAAGTAAAACTTTGGTTTTCATTTTCAATTAGATGCTCATTATAGATTCACAAGTTCAAATAAGAGAAGAAGCAACAGTCCAAATCCAATGATGTAGCAGTAACCAAGAACGTTCCACACATTGAATTTATCCACAAACATCTTTTCAAAATCTACAAACCTAGTAATTCCTCAAAATTCCTCTTAAGTGGTATGTATACACACTTCACTAAGAAAAATTAAAGAGATTAACAATGATATGTAAATAGTACTTTGTAAGACACTATCCATGCTCAATGTATTAATCTCTCCAAGAACTTGTTAGGTAAACGATATACACATCACAGGGAGAATAGGATCAAAAATTTGGGGGGAAAAAAAAAAACACAGTAGAATGTGGATCTGTTTGTTGTTGCCTTCCTATGAGTGTTTTACCTGCATGTAAGTGCACCAAGTTCATGCAGTGCCCACAGAGGCCAGAAGAGAGCACAAGATCCCCTAGAACTGGAGTTAGACAATTGTGAGTCACCATTTGGGTGCTGGGAACTGAACCCAGTCCTCTGCAAGAACAGCCAGTGCTCTTAACCACTGATGCATTTCTCCAGCCCTGGAACTTGTTTTTAAATCTAGGTTCTCCAACTTGAAATGCAAAACTCTAATAGGTTGAGCCATTTTAAAACATTTTCCAAATAAACATGATTTCTTTTCTTTTAAAGCAGTATTTGGGTTGATGATATAGACCCAACTAAAGCCTTGGGTTTCATCCCCAGGACTATATAAAACCTGGCATAGTGGCCACTTTGTAATTACAGCATATGAGTGAGATAGTAGGATGCAGTCATACTTGGTTACATATTGAGTGCCTTCAGGCCAGCTTGAGCTACATGAAATCATGTATCAAAGATAAATAGACAGGCACAGCGGTGCACGCCTTTAATCCCAGAACTCCAGCAGAGGCAGGGAGATCCTGAGACTAAGGCCAGCCTGGTCAACATAGCAAGTTCCAGGCACGCTTGGGCTATAGACAGAGCCTATCTCAAATAAATAAACAAACAAACAAATAAATAAATAAATAATAGTTCTAAACTCAATTTAATCTCCTCAAATATGTACTGAGAACTTAACATTGCTAAGAATTACATAAACAACCATGACCTAATGCATTTTGTTTAGTGTGCTTAAAGGAGTAAATACAAGATGCCTCTAGTTTTGCAATATAAACAGTCACTAAAATGTTTGTATTTGAAATATTTGCAAATTTGCTCTAGATAGCATTGATTTTGTCATTACAACTGATTTCTTTAGATGTGATCATGGTATTGGCGTACAGTTTAAAATGCACTTTGTCTTTATCCCTAGTTCTTATCAGAGCCCCTAAAATCCTTTGTATGTCGTAGATAGGAACTGTTATTTGCTATGTACTAGCACCCCTTTTAGTCACACCCACACTTATGCTACTGAAAAGTTAGGGTTCCTGGACAGACCAGTGCTGTGGGAAAAGAGATGCAGTGGGATGAAGACTGAGTTCTCTAAGGCTTTTGAAAATGACTAGATTTGATGAGCAGGTGGGCTGGGTATACCCTCAGAAGGCACAGAGGCCCTTCCCCACCCACCGAATCCACTGCACCTCTTCATCTGTATACCTAACATCTCTCTCACAAAGCAATAAGCCTAAGCAAACTGTGTCCCAGGGGATCAGAGGCAACATCACTTTCTAGGACCTGTGATTAGCATCTAAAGTTGAGGCAGTCGTGTGGTATCTCTAAGGTAGAGGGCATCAAAACTGAATTGGAACTCAGCTGATGGCAGCAAAACAACAATTTGCTTTATGAAGCAAAACTTTAGAAGTACTGAGTATGTGGAAGTAGGAAAAATGGCTTAGTTTATTCTCTTAGAAGATATTTTTTCCCCTGTGTGTGTATTTGCACATATATGTGAGTGCCAGCCTCTGTTTACACATGGAGGTCAGAGATCATCCTCAGGTGTCAGTCCATGTTGTCTACAGGGTCTCTGGTTGGTAGTCACTGCATTGCCAGGCTAGCTGGCCCAAGAGCTTCCAAGGATTCTCCAGTCTCACCTTCCACTGCTATGGGAGCACTGAGACTACAGATTCGCATGATTGTGTCTGCCTTTTCAAGGAGATATATACTACTTACACACTACTAGGCATGGTGCCACACACCTGCCCAAACTGTGGAGGCAAAGGTAAGGGGACTAAGAGTTTGAGGCTAGTCTGAACTTTATAACAAGACTCTGCCTCAAAAAAAACAAGGGCAGGGATGTACCTCAATAGTAAACACCAACCTAACCAAGTGCAAGGACCTGGGTTCACTCCTCTGCATAGGTGAAGGGCAAGTTTCATTCTAAGACACTTAATGTTGAAACAACATGGCTAGTGTTTGCTTCAAAATAATCAGAGGGAAAGCAAATAGAAACAACAGTAATCATGCATGGTTGTAATAGTTAAATTTGAGTGACCAGTAAATAGTAGAAAATTACTATATTTGTGATTCTGATATTTCTCATAATGAAGTTTGTTTTTAAAAAGTAAGTAGCTGGGTGTGGTGGTGCTCATCTTTAATTCCAACACTTGGAAGGCAGAGGCAGGCCTCTGTAAGTTTGAGGCCAGCCAGTCTACATAGCAAGTTCCAAGTCAACCAAAAATACAGGGTGAAATCTTGTCTCAAAAAAGGGGGGAGGGAACCCTGGAGAGATGGCTCAGAAGTTAAAAGCACTGGCTGCTCCTGTAGAGGACCCAGGTTTCATTCCCAGCACCCACATGCTGGCTAACAACCATGGGTAACTCTAGTTCAGAGGACTCTGATGCTCTCTTCTGATCTCCTCGGGCACTACATGTACACATACGGAAATACACTTGTACACATAAAATAAAAATATTGAAAAAAAAGAAAGAAAAAGAAAAATCTTACGTTTGTGTACATAAGTGACTTTTTAATCATACACAAACAAGGCTTGGTTCTAAAAATATTAATTTCACTATCCAAATATTAGATATTGCTACTAAATAATTCGTCATTTAATATTTTACTTATTTTTTTTTCTTTTATGTATATGAGTGTTTTGCTTGCATGTATGTCATGCAATGCCCCAGGAAGCCAGAAAAGGGCACCGGATCCCCTGGAACTAGAGCTACAAACAGTTGTCAGCCACCATAGGGATCCTGGAAATCAAACCCGAGTCCTCTGCAAGAGCAGGCAGTACTCTTAACTGCTGAACCATCTCTCTAGCCCAATTCATCATTTTAAAACCAATCACTGAGTACAGTGGTACATACATATAATCTCAGATAGTCAGGAGGCTGAGATAGGAGGATAACTTGGGCCCATGAGATCAGGACCACCCAGAATAACATAGTAAAACTTCATCTCAAAAGTAAATAAGACAGCTGGACATGACTCATGCCTATAAGCTCAGCACTCAGGAAGCTCAGGTAGATAGACTATCATTAGTTGAAGGCCAGCCTGGTCTACATAGGATCCTGTGTCAAAAGTACAAACAAAAACAATAAAGAAGAAAATAAACAAGGGGCTAGAGATGGCACAGCAGTTAAGATCACTGGCTACTCTGGCAGAAGATCAGAGTTCAGTTCCCAGCACCCACATGGTAGCTAACAACCACTCACAGAGGTACAATGCCCTCTTCTGATCTTTGTGGGCATTGCATGAGATGGGTACACTTACATACATGCCGGCAAAACACTTATACACATAAAACAAGTAAGCCAAAATAAAATTTTTAAGAAAATAAACAAAAGTTCCTATCACTGACAAGTGCCGAAGCAGAACTGCTTTACATTCTATTGTTCCGAACTCCTGTCTCACTGTTCACTCCATGTCTCTATCAGTAGACCTTCCTCCAGTGTAAAAATGATCTGAATTAGATACAAAGAAAGCACAGCTTCAGTCTCCTCTGAAGACCCTGAAGTGGGACCTAGAATTGCCAAACATCTGGTACCAAGTCAGTCTGGAAATAAGGCCTTCCTTATATATCTGCTACAACTCATTAAAGCAGGGATGGAACAGCAGCGGTCACATTCACTGTAAGTCTCAATTTTCTATACTGTCTGGGTCAACAAGCAGTGGTGTACATAGCTCTGAGAGCCACCTCTGGCCCAGCCTTCCAATACTGGTTCCGCTGTAAGCAGGAAAGAAAAAAATGAAATGAAAGTCAGATAGAGGCGGGAGAAGAAATGATATAGAAACTGCTATTCTGCTCCCTATAAATTATAATAGTTATGAATCTTTTGTTCATAAAACATACTTTAAAAATGTTTAGTATGCAGACCTCCTTATCCTACTTAAATATAATTTTTGTCATGTTTAAAAAGGAAAAATAAATGTTTCAAATTCTGCTTCAAAAAGAACCAGCAAATATGATCTTTTAACAATTCTGACTAAAGATAAGCATTCATATAGAAAAAAAAACATTTCTGAGGTTTTTGTTTCTGCCTTTTAACAACTGTCTACATCACTGTGTAATGTTTAAACAGTATTCAGACCAACAGAAGGGAAAATCTCCGAACTCCTTACCCAGTGTCTTCCGACTTCTTTCCACAGCTGTTCTTCGAGTTTGCTCAAACATTGCTTCCAAGTCAAATGTTCGAGCTTTTTTCCCTAAAATCAGAACAAGTGACAGATGGTGACTGTCTTGTAATATGCTAGCCAAAAGCTTTAGGTACTTAAGATTTACTGACTGACTGATAACCACTCAGGCTACTTGATGAAGTAGATGATAAAATATTAAGAAAAAATGTTTAGATTACAGAGAAGTTCTAACGGCACTCTCATTACTAAGTTCAAGTTGATTATCCGTTGTCTAAAATGCTTGGAACCTGAAATGTCTTGGATGGGAAGAGATTTTTGAATTTGGGAATATTTACATAGTTATTACTAGCTGAGTGTCCCCAATTAGAAATATGAAGGAAACCCAGGTCAGATATGGTTGCACATGCCTTTAATCTCAGCACTCAGGAGGCAGAGGCAGGCATCTCTGTGAGACCGAGTGGCCAGACGGGTCTACACAGAAAGTTCAAGTCCCGCTGGAGCTGTAGGAAGACCTGTCACGAGTAAAAATATTTTTTAAAATTTGTAAACCTAAAATGTTGGGCTGGAGAGATAGCTCAGAGGTTAAGAGCACTGGCTACTCTAGAGAATCTGCGTTCAATTCCTAGCACCCACATGAGAGCTAACAACTGTCCATAATGCCAGTTCTAGGGGAATCTGATGCTCTTTTCTGACCACTATGGGCATTGCATGACATGGGTACACTTACATATATACAGGCAATACGGTCATATACATAAAATAAAAATAATAAATAAAATATTATACGGGCTGGAGAGATGATTCAGTGGTTCAGAGCACTGGTTATTCTTGCAGAAGACCAGATTCAAATCCCAACACTCACATTGTAGCTAACAACCAACATTAACTCCAGTTCCAGGGGACCTGACACCCTCTTGACTTCACAACACAGGTGCACTTACATACATGCAGGCAAAAAACTCATATATGTAAAATAAAAACACTTAGATATGTTATACATATTATGCATACTCTGTACTATAATACATATTTTTAAAGATAACCTGCATGGGTTCCCCTAAAAAACAGGTTTTTGAATAAAAAAATCTCAGTACCAGATATGATGCCTTCCTACAAGTTATCGGTCAGAGAGGCCCAAAACAACACAGGCTATTGCCATTGCTCTTAGTTGCCCACCATTACTAGATGGCAAGATCCTACTGTGGAAGACTCAACTCACTTTGGCTACAGCACATAGAGAAATTAAGCTGGAACTTACATGAAAACTTCCTCCCTACTAGCTAGCTTTCATATGCCAAAAGATGGCATGCAGGACACTGGGAGAGAGAAATCATCAATGCACTGACCAGCTATGATCGCTGCATGCTACAGTATGAACCTGCCAGGCTTGACGTGCCTACTAGACAGTGGATGAAAATTAGGATAACCAACTGTTTTCTGATTGGATATGAGGTTTGCTCCACAGGAAGGAACTCTTGCCTGGTACTGCACACCGAATCAAAATTCCATAGCTGGTGGAAGATCCTACTACTTCTGTTTTGTTAAACAGGCATGGCGTCAAAATGCTTTCTAATTATGTTTATACTCATTTATTAATGCTGCTCTCAACCTTGGTCAAGGAAGTTTCTTTTTGTAGTGGGCAGCAGCAATCAATGCAGACATTTAACTAGTCAAAGTGCTGAGAACAAGTGACTGTTGAGTGATCAGTCATTTTTAAATAAGATATCTGTATCAATCCCAAAAGGTTCATGAAATGTTATGGGAGGTGTGGGGGGGGCATAAGAGCCAGAGGATGCAGAGGAGCAGTGTGGTGAAACTCTCTTCCAGAGACACGACATAGCCACTGCACCCATGAACTCATGGAAGCTGTGGTTATCTGCACAAGGCCTGCACAGGATCAAACCAGTCAATAATTCTAGTATAGAGAGAAAAGGGGTTCATGAGACTCCATCCCTAGTTGAGAAGCTATTGGCAATTTACAGAAGCTCAGAGCTGCCCTGGCCAAGGGGAACAGATACCAGGTGCAGAGACTGGGTCCCCGGATGGACGCCACAGGTGGCCAGCCCACAGGCAAGTGGGGAAAGAAGGCTGGGGATCAAGGATGACCTTGGCCTGCAACCAGGGTCTCCCCAATCCTTCTCACTGTAATGAGCTGTCAACAGAGGTGGCCTACAACTATTTTTCAGTAGATTCAAGGAATAAAAGTGTTACTCATGAAAATGTTATTTTATGGGCTGGGAAAATGACTCATCAGTGCCCTAGGTGGAAGATCTCTGGAGCTTCTGACCAGTTTAATCAATGAGCTCCAGGTTCACACAAAATAAGGTAAAAAGTGACTGAGGCAGATACTAGGCATCAACCCCTGGCCTCCACATGCCTGCACACACATACACATGTGCATGCATATACACATATGCACACACATTTATACATAAAGTTCCTTTTAGCATTATTGATGAAAATTAAGAAATGAGTGTGGTGGTCCATGCTAGCATTTGAGAGGTTGAGGCAGGACGATCTCAACTTCCAGGTCAGCCTGAGTTACATAGTCATACTTGACCTCAACAAAACAAAAATAAAACTAGAAATTAAATAGGGATAAGTTTAAACTAGTACAAGTTCTATTATGTAGTCTACTATCACAATACTGAAAAGGTCATGCTTTGGGCTGGCAGTGTAGCTCAGCAGTAGAGCAAACAAGAAGCCCAGACGATTGCAAGTGCTATAAAAAATAAAAATCATGTTTTGGAAGAACACCTCATAACATGGGAAAAGCTGCAAAATATTGTCTTTAAGAACAATGTTTAGAAATAAGTACATTAAATTTTAATACACAACAGAAAAACTAAAAAACAAATTAAAAATCTTGATTTCTTCTGTGTAATTTATTGTGTTCTCTAAGTTTTCTGAAATTAGCATGGAAAGTTTTTAAGAAAACAGAAAGAAAAGTAAATACTATAATTACCCTTTTATAAACATAACACCTAGAGTCCCAGACAACAGTAAATAGCTGAATGGATGGATGAATGAACGAACGAATGAAAAAGAGATAATGAAAACCTAGATAAATGAATGAAAAACAGGCCTAGATACATCAGCCTGACACTTGCTCCCAAAAGAAATCAGAAAACAACTTCCATTTGATTTTTATTGGCACTCATGTTTTTAACAGATGATTACAATTTTTGAAAACTTTTTCATCACCTAATAATGTGCCGTGACCAGAGTTTACAGAAAGACTGAAGATTGTGGACCAGAAATCTCGAGTAACCAAAAAGAACTCAACAGCCATTATAGCATCATCTAATGGTTCATTTGTAACCGAAAGGGTCATCCATAAGGGCCATTCCGAGACAACTTCCACCAATAGAAGTCCTCCTCAGACTGGGTCACAAGAGCAATCCCTTTCACTCAGGGCTTCTCTTAAGTGTCATCTGAACTTGTCTCAACAGATAAACAGGCTGGAGGGCGAAAGGGAAAGAGCATGGAGAAACTACAAACAACGTCTGTGCTGCGGCTGAAGCCATTCGGATTTGACACAGCTGAAGGCTCTGGGCAGGAGTGACAGGTCGGTCTCCATGTAACTTTCAGCTCCTAAGACGCGAAACGAGGCAGGGCTCTGCCCAGGGCAGTCACTCACCGAACCCCGTGAAGCCCATGGTGACGGCCAGCTGAGGGTCGGGTCCCGACGTGTCTGCGCCTGTGAAAGAAAGAGGAGAGAGGAGACCTTGTGAGTGCGGCGCCTCGGCTCTCCGCACGGCCCACCACCCCGGCTGGCCTCGCCGAACCCACCTTCGCAGGGTCCGGAGCGCTCCATAGCTGATGGAGTAGCGCAGTTTCTGCCTCAGGTGCCGCCGACTCCCGTCAAAGCTAAGAGGAAGTATCGTCCCCGCATCCAAGAGCGGCCGGTCCGCGGCGGGAAGCGAGGCTTCTGCATCCGCGCCACCTAGCGGCCAGGAGGGAAAGTGCAGAGCAGGCGATATCGGGACTCAATGGGGAAAGTAACAGGGCTTTCTCCAAAGCCCTTGAATTTCTCTGATGCATTACATACAGGTCGACAGTCTTCACATAATTCTAAGGAGTCAGCAGTCTCTTTATCCTTCTCTGTGATACACAGGATGAAACAGTTGTCTATTTTTCCAGTGTATTTTAAGAAAGAAACTGGTATCTACTCAGGACTCAGAACTTTGAAAGTAACTAAAAGTGGCCAGAAATACACTCAGTTCTTGACCTTCGTTACAGACTTCCATTGATTTGGTCATTAATGATATATCATGTGTTTTATTTCTGAAGTCTAGAAAAATTATGTGTATTACTAATAAATGTTGAATAATTTTTATTTTTGTTAGAAAAGGTCTCCCGTGTGCAGCCCTGGCTGACCTTGAACTCACAGATCTGCCTCTGTCATTGCCTTCTGAATGCTGGGATTAAAGACATGCACCACCAGGCCTGGCAAAAAAAAAATCATTATTTTTTTTACATTTACATATTATATGTGTATGGGGATGTGCCATGCTATGGAATGCACCTGGTGGTCAAATAAAAACTCTCAGGAGTAGACACTTTCCCTTCGTCATCTGGATTCCAGGTGTCAAACATAGGTCATCAGACTTGGTGGCAAACAGTTTTATCAGTAGGGCCATCCTGTCTACACAAGAATGAAAATATCTTTATGAAGTTGCTCACTAGCTCTACATCTCACCTAGCTCTGCTATCTCCTATCTCATCCTGAACTTCAATCAAGAAGGCTAGTGCATTTTACCTACACCAAAATAAGTTATTGTTAATGCCAATACTTTGTTCCTGAGTACAGATAAGCAGTCATTAGGAACTGGAGAACTTTATTAATACAATTTATTATATAACCAGAACCTCAAGCTTATAGCTATTACAGGAGCTAGAGAGATGACTCAGTGGCTAAGAGCACAGGCTGCACTTGCAGAGGACCCAGGTTCGGTTTCAAGCACCCACACAGCTGCTGACAACAGATTGTACAGGGAATCCAATGCCCTCTTCTGACCTCTGAGGGCATTGCACAACACGTGTGCACTTACATGCAGGTAGACAATACACTCATATACATAAATAATAAAAATTAAAAAAAATAGCTATTTCAGCTCCTCAGTCAAGTAGGTGAAGCTTTGAGATAGACGATGTATTAAACTTTAAGCTGCAAAGTAATAGAGAGGAAAAAGAAAGGACAATAGGCAATAAATAAAATCAGCTTGTCGGAACAGATAATCATCACAATAAAAATCATGGTAAGATGTGTTTACTTTTGATAAAGGAAAGAGACAATAAGGGCACTAACAGTAACTTCTATATTAAACTATTTCTTTTCTCTTTGTGTTGTGTGAAACAACTTAATAATTACTATTTGCAATGGGGCAACTTTGATTTACTTACATATTGTCTATAACTGCTTTCCACTGTACCTACACAAAGACCATAAAGCTACAAAGTCTAAAATGCTTATTTACTCTTCTTTAATTGTAAGATCCAAAGGCAGTGTATGACAACAAGGAAACAGTGTTTTCTGGAAGAAAATGAAGTAAGTTTATTCCTTAATCAAAACAGGAAGCCTGCAGACCTGTTTAAGGGTACCTGTGAGATCAAAACTATTTTCAAAATAATAAGATTAGACCAGGTGTGGTGACTCAACCCTTTAATCTCAGAACTTGGAAGCAGAGGCAGGCACATCTCCATGAGTTTTAAGGCCAGCCTGGTCTACATAGAGCTGTAGGCCATCCCATCCAGGATTGCATAGTGAGGCCCTGTCTCAATAATAATAATAATAATAATAATAATAATAATAATAAATCATTTGGGGGTATCTATCAGTATTTATAATGATGAAGCCAAAATAATGGTGGCAGTAAAAGAATAAACTGTCTGGGCATGGTAGCACGCACCTTTAATCCCAACACTGGAGAGGCAGAGGCAGGTGAATCTCTGTGAGATCAAGGTCAGCCTAGTCTACATAGTGAGTTCCAGGTCAGCTGGGGCTACAGGGAGACCCTGTCTGAAAAAAATACAATAAATGAATAAAAGAATAAACTGATGTACATTAAAACACAGAAGAGCAAATCTGAGCAAATAGTGATGCATCACTTGGCAGGATCAAGTCATACGCCAATCAGAACCTTACTCATTGGACAAGAAGGAACAAGGAACTAGAGCAAAGAAAATATTTGATTGTTAAATAAACTTATTTGTAAGTAAGTAAACTTACTGAAAGCCCTTAGAGATGATTTGGCAATCTCTGACTAGTCAGGACTAAGTTGTTTTGGAGCCAAAGAGAGTACCTGCAGCCGAGTCTGATTACCTGACTTTGATCAGAGGACCCACACAGTGGAAGGAGAAAACCAAGCCCCATACATGTACAATGCCACAAATGCATTCATACACATACATAATTTTTTAAAAGAAAAAGCAGTCCTTAATGAGGGGGTAGTTGTCAGTTTAGTTTTGCTTTTTTTTTTTTTTTTTTTTTTTTGAAGACAGCTGAGGTCACCCCTGAATTATGATCCTCCTATCTCTACCTTCCAAGTGTTGGGATTGCATGCCTGCTTTATTTCTGTTTCCAATGGGTGTGGACTGTGACTATTTCCAGTGAATTGGGTTTTGGGGGTATATGGTATATGCATAAGTAAGTATGCTTGTGACTGCTGGTGCACACTTAAATGGCTTTGAGGACAGAAGTCTTCTATCCCTCTCAACCTTATTTCTGCAGACAGGATCTCTCACTGAACCTGGAGCTCACCAAATCTACAAAATTAACTGGCAGTGAGCTTCAGGGCTTTCTGCCTCTGTCTTCCTGGTAATGGGATTGCCCAGCTTTTTACATGGCTGCTGGCAAACCAAACTCAGGTCCTCATGCTTGCACAGCACAGCACTTTTATCAATGGGGTCATCTTCTAACCCCTAAACTGGATTTTGATGTGCTTATATCTAGAACTGGCTTGGTCTAGTAGGCTTCCAGTCAGCACTTGAACAGTGGGTAAGACTGGTGGAGGTAGTAAAAGTCAACGCTATGACCAGCAAAATGACATAGTCGCTCTATTTATTTTGTTTCTATAATAACATTTTATTAATCTTTGAAATCTTATACAATATACTTTATCATATTCACCCCCCACACCGCCTCCCAGACCCACCGCCAACTCCCTACGCCCCCAACTTCATGTCTTCTTTATAAGCCTTTCAAGTCCAATCTGTATTGAATGAATACTCTTGGATTTGGCGCCATTCCCTGCAGTATGGTCAACCTACAAGAGGGCACACCCTTAAAAACACTGATTCTCCACTCAGTTATCAACTGCCAATACCTCCTCAGCTACAGTTGGAACTTCATGTCCACCTCCTTGCTCAATATTGGGATTATTGTCTGGTTTGAGTTTGTACAAGTCTTGTGCATGCTGTCACAACCACTGTGAGTTCATAACTGCAATTGCGCTGTTGTATCCAGAAAACATTGCTTCCTTGTTGTCATATACTGCCTCTGGATCTTACAATTAAAAAAGAGTAAATAAATATCTCAGACTTTGTAGCCTTGTGGTCTTTGTGTAGTTACAGTGGGAAACAGCCATAGACAATATATACATAAGTAGAAATAGTTGGATTATATTCTTGGGAACAGTGTTGCTGTGCAAAAATACTAGACCAATATTGTTGAATTATACAATTCTTAGGGCAGAAAATGCTCAATTGTCTATTTTGTGTCAAATTAAAAACCACCACCAGAGGTCTAGAAAGATGAGACCCAGATTTATAGTGTTTGCTGCTAGGGCTGAAGAGATATCTCAATGTAAGCTCACTTGCTACTCTCTCAGGGGACCCAGGTTCAGTTCTCACATGACAGCTCAAAACCATCTGTAACTCCAGTTTCAGGGATCTGATGACCTCTTCTGGCCTCCCAAGGCATCAGGCATGCACATGGTACACATAAACTCATGCAGGCACACATACATACAAATAGCTTAAAAACATACACATAGACATCTTTTTTAAAAAAAACAACCACCAAGTCAGGTCTTTGATCTACCAAATAAAAGTAAATTGACATGTAGAGACATGCATTATTAAACATCAATAATAAAAATTCTAAGTTTTGTTGATATATTAGACCCCCCCCTTGTTTCATTTTCTGCAATTTTAGTTATCCATTGGCCAACTGAAGTCCAAAAATATTAAATGGAAAGGTTCCAGAAAGAAATTAATTAAAAAATTTTAAATTTGACACTGTTCTGTGTGATGTGATGAAATCTTACATTAACTCCACTTGCCGCCATTGAGGTGTCACAGTGTGTGTTCAAGTAACACTTTTACTCAGTGCCTCTCAAGTACAACAAAATACTGTTATAGCTCTATCTTATTATTGACTTTAATTTCTTTCTGAAGTTTATCACAGCTCTGTATACACTGAAAAAAAAAAAAAAACCGTTTACCTATGGTTTGGTAGTACCTGTTCACTGACGGGTAGAACTACTACATTTGCTATGAGGTCAAAATATAAGATTAGTAATGTCATAGAACTTTTTATGTATACATGTGAGTATGCCAGATGTTTTTGGGTGCCCATGGTAGCAAGAAGTGGGTGCCAGATCCCCTGGAACTGGACCTATAGGTGGTTATGAGCCACCTGACCTGGGTGCTGGAGACTGAATTCCAGTACTTTGGAAGAAAAGAAGCACTCTTAATTCCTGAACACCTCTCCAGCCTTGGGAGTCTATTGTCTTGAAGTATGTATTCAGTCACATTACCATAGAACCTGTATCCTATGATAATTTTTTTTCTAAAATTAAAGACATATGATCACATAAAATGTTGTATTAAATTTTCACACTAAACATGAGACTCAAATATATCTCCTTTGTGGTTGGACAGATGGCTAAGCAGTTAATAGCACTGACTGCTCTTGCAAAGGACTCGGGTATGATTCCCAGTACCCACATGGGGGCTAACCACCATCTTTAACAGTTCCAGGGATTCCAATGCCCTCTTCTGGCCTGCACAGGCATTGCAGGCACACGATGCCCATACATGTACACGTAGGCAAACCACTCATACATATAAAAAGAAGAGAAATTTTTAAAAATCTTCCCTTCACTGACTGATTTCCTCAGAACATAATAAGAATTAGCAGAAAGCCTAAGGACAGCAGCATTAAGAAAACCATAAAGCTTTAGGAAGTTTCAGAAGACTGGGCAGGTGCACCACCCCACTTATCTACCCACATTGTATATGGGAAAGGGTGCAAGTTCAATTAAGTGAAGAATGGTAAATGAAATATCACAAATATTTAGGTTTGAAGGAATTGTGGATAAGTACTTGTGTCCAAGTGAAGACTTCATCCTCTTGGCTTCTAGAATATTTTCAGACAGGGACAGAAGATGAAACAACAAGAACAAATGAACAGGTGGTATTAGATGGGTGAAGAAAAGGCAAAGAATGCTCAGATGCTTGGTCAGGATCTGATTTCAGCTGTAGCAGGGGAGAAACAGACGCTTCCCCCAAAAGTCTCAGAATTTAAATATTGGGTTGGGTGTTGGGACTTACACATAATCTCAGTTACTCTGGACTGTGGAGGCTGAGGCAGGGGGATTGTATATTTAAGTTCTGTCTGGCTACATACTGAATTCAAGGCAATGCACTGAAACCCTGAATCAGGGTCTATTGGAAATGAAACCTCTTTTGGCCTCTCCTTGCCCCTCTTATTTTTTCTGCTGAAATAGAAAAACTACAATGCTGCCTATTATTGTGGTAGTATTTTTTGTTTTTGTTTCTGAGACAAGTTCTCATAACATAGCCCAGGTCACCTGATTCATTTACTTGTTTTTGCATTCACCAAGGAGTAAGAATGTTGAACTGGTTTCGTATTCCTAATACCAGGCATGATGCCTATACAAAAAAATATTTGGCTTCCAACTTGATGACTTACTGAATGCCTAATTCATATCAATTCCTCTAACGTGAGCTGAGAATAAACACATGACTTAGAGATGAGTGCTTCCTCAAGGCAAAGGGGAGCAGGAGGGAACAAAAGCATGTAGCAGTCTGCCTCTTTTGAACAAATACTCTTTTTTTTTGCAAGGCTTTCCACAAACTTGCAGTGTAGCTGAGCATAACCTTAAACTCCTCATCCTCCTGCTATCTTCTCAAGTGCTGGGACTACAGATTTTCTCTCTGCGACCCTTTCCCCACCTCTCATCTTTCTCCCCATTCTCCTTTAAAAAAAATTTTATGAGTGTTTTGCTTGCATGTAAGTGCACCCATGTCGTGCAATGTCCACTGAGGTCAGAAAAGGGCATTAGATTCCCTGAACTGGAGTTACAGATAGTTGTTATCTGCCATGTGGGTTAAGGGAACTAAACCCCAGTACTCTGCCAGAGCAGAGGACCAATGGACCATCAGTCTAGCTCCTCCTCTTTCAAACAGGGTCACCATGTAGGCCTTCAACTCGTGACAATCCTGCCTCAGCCTCCCAAGTGCGAATACTACATGTGTGAGACACCACACCCTGCCAAATACCTCCTTAAAC
Source organism: Eospalax fontanierii (assembly GCA_035773235.1). NCBI lineage: Eukaryota > Metazoa > Chordata > Mammalia > Rodentia > Spalacidae > Eospalax > Eospalax fontanierii. The sequence goes on from CM069527.1 coordinate 86,679,434, forward strand.
ACAAACATTTTTCACAGCAACAGGTCACAAAGGCAAAGACAGTGTACGCCCATGGGAAAGCCGAAAGAATTTAAAGTTATCCCATTGTTCAGGACTACTATGAAATTTACATGAATGTTTCTAGAACTACCTACCAATTCTTAACTATTGTTAAAGTTCTCAGGGTACCATGGTAAACCACGTGTACACGCTTAAGTAGCTGCAGTCGCGAAATTCCAAATTGGTAGGCTCGAGGCCAAGGCACAGCACGCGCAGAGACCCACCAGGAAGCCGGCGACGGTGCTCTACCCGCTCCCTCGGCCCCAGCTCCTTCTCCCCTTCCTTTCCCGGCCTCCCCGCCCCTCTCTCTCCCGGGTCCCTCCCCTTTCCTCTTCCCTTCCTTCCCCCGTCAATCTACCTCTACCCAAGCCAGCCTAGTTTCCCCGCTAACTGCCAGCCCCCTCAACTACTTCCTCTTTCCCGCCCCTAAACGGAGTCTTTCAGGGCCCAGGAGGACGAGACGGAAGTGCGTCATGACCTGGCGCCCGTGCGTTGGTTTGGCGCGCGCGCCGGCGGCAGCGGTTTTGGACTGGCTAGGCTGTTCTCTCGTTTTGCCTTGGGTTTGGAGTTTATCTGTAACGTGGTGTCTTCGGTTTTCGACATGCCATCGTCTGTGCTGGGCGCAGTGCTGACGGCCTCCACGTCGGCCGCCGCCCTACAGGAAGCGTTGGAGAATGCGGGGAGGCTGATCGACCGACAGTTGCTAGAAGATCGCATGTACCCAGACCTTTCCGAGCTGCTCATGGTATCGGCCCCAAGTGAGTGAGCGGTCCAGCGGGCTCCCCTGTTTCTCGGCCGTAAGGGCTCTGGTCTGATCATCTGTGTTCGTCTTTATCCCCCAGTTGGTGCCCAGAAGGACATTCTGAAATGGAGTGCTCGATTTCCTAAATTTTTGAAAAACAAATAGCCCCCTTTCGGTTTTGTTTACGGTTTTTGGTCTGCATTTTCTTCATTGTAGATATTTGAGAGGGCAAGAGCAAGCTCTCTGTTGGAATAGAAACAGGCAGACATTCCCACCATATTAAGCCTCTCACTGCTGTCGAGTATTCATCACCAAAGCCAAATGAGAAAGAGACTCTTCTGATCCAAGTCCCATTTCTGTTCACATCTTGTATCACTTATGAATGAGTCGGAAGAGCAAAGTTAATTTGGATGTCTACTATGGTCTCTTAAAGATAATGTTTTATCATGTGTAGAGTAAGTGCTGGGATAAAGAAGCAAAGAAATATAGCAGGAGAGTCAAGATGCTGAGGGACTGGGACGGTAAGACAAAGTGTATCTGTCAGCCAGAGAAATAACTGCAAAGTATTTTAGCTCAACAGCTTTAAATTGTAACCAGCTAAAGGCTTAAGGGAGTGGCATTAGTTGCTACAAAGTGATTTTTTTTTTTATGGTTGAGAAATATAAGATCTCAGAGACAAGATGTTTAATGAATAAAAACGGAGGTAATTTAGCCGGGAAATGTGTATCATGTAAATAGAAAATACATGTCTGAGGATTTACAATCTTTGACGAAAGTTGCAATCAGAAATAGTAGAAATAAAGATAGTGTTTGTACCTGACAACTACTAACAAACAGGCGTCCTGTTTAAAACTTGATTGGCTTTTAGCCACTCTCTTCCTTCTCCCTTTGTCCTCCCTGGATTTGAAAAGAGGAATAAAAGAGTCCACATATTCTGGTTGTCTTAAATGGGAACTCGCTTTACTCTCCTCCACATACTAATCCCTTTCACTTCTTGTCCTTGCTATTCTCAGCCCTTTCTTCAGGGGCATTGAACATGTGTTTTCTAAGAACCACTGCATTTCAAAGTTCTATTTACTCTGCCATTTCTAACATGTTATTTATTCTCTGCCTGTCAGACTTCTTCCAGACTTTTAGTAAAGGTCTCTAGTTTTCTCACATTTCCAGCCTCACAAAATTTATTAATTTCTTTTGTGCTCCCATTTTATTACTATGTACATTGTTCTGTTAAAATTGTACTTTAGGGTTAAATGGAATAACTTTTAAAAAGAACCCAGTGGAGAAGGACTGGACAGTGATGTGAATGAACCATGTTGAGGCAGGCTTATGAATGATTCCTGAACTTTAGTAATCAGTATTTAATGTCAATTTCCCAAAGATTTTTGTATTCTAGGTTAGAGGCTGGAAAAGGGCCTAGAATAATTAGGTTGTCAGTCAAGTGTAGTGTTGAGGGCCAGGAAAGACAAGTAGATCAGCTCATTCGTGCGCCTGAGGGATCTGAATCTTAAAACAAGAGAAAGGTTGCCCAGTGATAGCCCTGTAGAGAGCAGTCTATGAATTCTTACCCCCTGTACTTGTTTGGTATTATTTATACATGACTTCTTAGTGTGAGAGAAATATAGAGGAAAAAAATGAATTGGTTTGGTTTGCATTTTGTTTTGTTTTGGTGTTGTTTTCTGTTTAGTTTAGTTTTGTTTCTTTGTTTTGTTTTTTGAGAGTGTCCCTGTAACATCAGCTTACCTGGGACTCACTATGTTGACCAGGCTGGCCTCAATCTCACAGAGATCCACCTGCCTCTGCCTCCATAGTGCTAGGATTAAAAGCATTCAGATTAAAGATGTACACCGTGCTCTGCTTTGTTTTGTTTTTGGTTTTTTTGAGACAGGATTTCCCTGCATCCCTGACTGGCTGGCTGACCTGGAACTCGCTATGCAGACCAGGCTGACCTTAAACGCACAGAGATCCACTTGGCCTCTGCCTCACAAATGCTGGGATTAAAGGCATGTGCCACCACATCTAGCCCTTGTTCTGTTTCTTATTATTTATTATTTTAATGTGTATGAATGTACCCTGCTCATGCAATGCCTACACAGGCCAGAAGAGGGCATTGCATCCCCAAGAAGTATAGTTACAAGGCGTTCTTAGCCACCTTCTGGGTGTTAGGAACTGAAGCCAGGTCCTCTACAAGAGCAGCGAGAACTCTTAACCACTGAGCCATCTTCTCCAGTCCTGGTTTTCTGAGAAAGAATTTCATACAATTCAGGCTAGCTTCCAACTTGGTATGTAACAAAAGATAACCTTGAATTCCTCATCTTCCTGCTTCCACCTCCCAAATGCTGGGATTATAGGCTGATGCCACCATACCCAGGTTTATGCTGTGCTGAGGATCAAATCCAGGGACTCATTCAAGCTTAGGCACGCATTGAATTGAACCAACTAAGCTATATCCCCAGCCTATTGTGTCTTTTTTTTGACACAGAGTCTCACTATGTAGTCCTGACTAACTAGCTATTTTGGAACTCACTGTGTACACCAGGCTGGTCACAGAGTCCTAGAGATCTACCTAATGCTACCTCTTCAGTATATCGTACAGGCGTGTACCACTATAATCAGTTTATTATGTCTTGTTGACTTTTCATCATGTTCAAACTAGTAAATTTCCCTTCCTGTAACAGTGAAATTCATCAGACCCACTTTGTATCAGGTCAGAACTCCTGGTATTTTCTCAGATGATTGTTAACCATATCAACTGTCAATCAGTGGCACATTTGGGGGAAGTAATTTGAATTGCTTATTCCAATTAGAGAGTGCTGTGTTGTTATTATACATAAATGCTTTGTTTTATTTTTTTAGATAATCCCACGGTCTCTGGCATGTCAGATATGGATTACCCTCTACAAGGACCTGGTTTGCTCTCAGTACCCAGTCTTCCAGAGATCAGTTCCATCCGAAGAGTTCCCCTACCACCTGAGCTGGTTGAACAATTTGGACGTATCCTGTTGCTTTGTATTGAACTGTTTGATAAATGTTAAAATTAGTGTTTTCAGACTTTTCAGGGCCAGTATAGTGCTTGCGCAGCATGCCCATGGCCCAGTGTTTACTTCTCATTGCCTACCACCCCAGAAAGTTTCCTTTCAGTCAGGCATGATGGCATGTGCCTGTAATCTCACTCAGGAGCATGAGGTAGGAGTATTATTGCAAGTTTGAGGCTGGGCTGGGGGCGGGGGAGGGGAGGGCAAGGAGGGACATGGATGGTTTGCTCTTTCCATTAAAGAGTAGAAACATACAAGTACACACTCATAATCCCAGCACTCAGGAAGCTAAGTCAGAGGGATTTTGAGTTCTAGACCAACTTGAGCTATTTGTGAGGCCCTGTCTCAAGAAGGGAGGAGAAGAAAGTGTAAAGAAAGAGGGAAGGGAAGTGACAGAAGGCTTGTGCATGCTAGGTAAGCACTATACCTCTGAGGGAGCATCCAGCCAAAAGATTATTGTTCAGTCAGGCTACTGGAACAAGTAGAGAAAAAAATTGGACTCTTTGAGCCTTACATCCGTATTTCCTCAGATATGCAGTGTAACTGCATGATGGGTGTTTTTCCTCCTATCAGCAGAGCTTGGCTTACAATTGACAGTGACATATTCATGTGGAACTATGAAGATGGGTACGTATGTAAGGCTGCTTTGAAATTCTGATGGCCTTTATTGCTTGTTAAAACTAGTACTCTACCCATCAGAAGCTATCTGATTTCCCTTTCATTTCTCTAAAAGTCTGTAATAGTGATTTCAGTATGCATGCCAATCATTTAGAGGGTTTTACAATGTGAATTCTGAAGCTAGGGAGATGATTCAGTAGATAAATGCTTGCTATGCAAGCATGAGACCTGGAGTGTAGATTACCAGCACCCACATAAAAGCCAAGCATACAACATACATCTATAACCCTAGCACTTGAGGGCCAGAGCAGACAGATCCTGGGGTCTTGGTTGCTATCCAGGCTAACTGAAACAGAGAACTCCAGATTCAGTAAGAGGCCTGGGTCAAAAAATAAGGTAGAGAGCAAAGGAAGAAGACACCCATTGTTGACTACCCTCTGGCCTCCATGTGTATACACACATACAAGCTCAGCGGCACAGACAGACACAGTGTGGATTCTGTTTATAACAAGTTCTCAAGTGGTGCTCCTGGTCTAAGTACTGTCAGAGCCTACCCGGGGCGAGCACGCTACCCCAAGCTACATTCCCCTACCCCAAGAACTACTCTTGTTTTCTTTTGTTGTTGCTTGTTGGTTGGTTTGCTTGTTTGCAGTCACAGGGATTAAACCTAGGGCATGGTGCATGCATGTGCTCTACCATTGAGTTACATCCCCAGCCTGCAGAGTACTTATCCTGAGTAGCAAGCTATTGATTCCAGGTTTATATTCTGTAGAAAAGATTGTATATTGGTATTTTTTCTAAAGATGATTTGGCCTTTTTTTTATTATTTATTTTGTATGTGAGTGTTTGGGCTCCCAGTGGGAATGTGGGCCCCATTGTGCATGAGGTCTGAGGACAACTTGTAGAGTCAGCTCTCTTCTTCCAACATTGTGAGCCCTGGGGATTGAACTGTGGCCTTCATAGTCTTGGAGGCAAGTGCCCTTACTCACTAAGCCATTTTACTGACCCCTGATTTGACTTCTTTTTGCTTACATTTCTTTGGACTTGGTATCTGATGATTTATTGAAATGACAGTTTGATTGTCTCATAGTTTTTGACTTTGTGTGTTAATTTAATATAGACTAGAGTGAAAGCCAAAACTGCTATTGCACAAATAAGTACATTGATCTAGATACCTCTCTCTTAGCTTTTAACGATAAATTTTGTTTTACTTCCACTTTCTGTTGTATTTTAGTTACTCAGTTATCTATGAGTTTTTTATTTTTATATATACATATATATAGATAGATAGATATATAGATATAGATATATATTACCATTGTTGAGGTATGGGTTACCATAGGAAGACCCATAAAAGCAAGATGTTATTCTTGGGTGATAATGCTCCTTTTAGGAACATCATGTGTACAAACACACACACACACACATGCAGATACTTTCATTGAATCAGAACTGACACATGACAACTTATATTCTGTAGAAAAGATACAACTAAAACTACATTTAACTAACAGTCTCCATAGCTGTTGTGGTCATAATAGCTGTGATGTGTAATTGTGATTTTTCTAAAATGCTTTCCTTTTAATGACTTTTACTTTTCTATTAAAATCTAGCATCTGTTATTCAACAAATACTTATTAAACTATCATATAGTCTGTACTGTTGTGTGAGTAGTACTGAATGAGATAGACTTGGTTCCTGCCCATAAGGAGTAGTCATTTTTCTGTCTGTCTTGTGCTAAATACTACCATAGCCTTAATGACATATAAATAACAGAAATTTATTTTTCCTTATTTATGGAGGATACAGTTAGAAAGTCAGGGCACCATCCGATATGGTGGTTTGTAGACAGACTTTTTGTCTTGCCTTCACATGGCAAAAGGATCAAAGAACTCCTTGAAGCCTTTTTATGTGAGGCCTATTTTGGGAAGAGTTGGCTTTTTCCAGGTCAGAAGGTGGTTGAGTTTGGGTTTGTTTGCTGCTATAGTTGCCTCAGAGTACAAGTTTCTAAATTGCAGATCAGGTCACTGGAGAATTCTTTGTATTCTTTCTCTTTTTTTAAATGTCTATGAATATATTGCCTCCATATGTTAAGTGAACCATGTGCATACAGTACCCACCAAGGTCAGAAGAGGGTGTTAGATCCACTGGAACATGGTTGTTAGCCACTATGTGAGTTCTGGAAACCAAACCTGGGTCCTCTGCAAGAGCAGCCAGTGCTCTTAACTGCTAAGACATCTCTCCCACACCTGTGGGAGAAAACTTAGCATTAAGTTTTCTGAACCTCTGTCTCCTAGAGCATGTTCGCAATATTTTTGCTCCTGCCCTGGCAATAGATTGACTGACTGGATTTGCAATACTTGCAGCTCTGTTAGTGTTTGGAATATGGTATCATTTTCCCTGTTTCTTTTGCTCATGCTTATTCTTGGAAATGTCAGTGTGTCTGTGCCTTGGATCTTTCCTGGTTTTTTTTGCACTGTTTTTGATGCTAGGTGTAGCCAACTAATAAAGGGCATTATAAACTAATATTTATAACGTTTTTTCTTTAATTCTTGGCAGAGGAGACCTTGCCTATTTTGATGGACTTAGTGAGACAATTCTTGCTGTGGGGCTTGTGAAACCAAAAGCTGGTAAGGAATTATAAGGAAAAGATTATGATTTTATACACTAGACTCCATATGTTTCAGGAATTATTAGAAAAAGAATTCCTGGGGCTGATGAGATGGCCCAGTGGGTAAATACACTTGCTGACAATCCTCAGAACCTGTGTTTGATCTCCTAGACCACATCACGGAAAGAAGAAAACTAACACTCATAAATTGTCCTCAGACCACCACACACACACTGTAGCGTGTGTATACACAGACACAAATGTAATTTTTAAATACTGTTCTTCCCGCCTTGATGACTACCATTTTGCCTTTGTCCCTATGAGTACAACTTCTACAGTGTTGTCATTTTGATTCCAGCCTGCTTCATTTAGCATGTGTCTTAAGGGATGTCTGTGTTGCAGATATATCCACGTTTGCTTCCTTTGAACTCAGATGTGAAGGTGCAGGCCTGTAATCCCAGCACAGGAGTGAAGGCAGATGAACAGTTTGAGATCATCCTCAGCTACATAATATTAAGTTCCAGGCCAGACTGGGCAATGTGAAACCCTGTCTCAAAAATAATCCTTTTGTAAGACAAGATAATACTCAACTTGTGTATTTATGCTGCATTTTTTTGACTTGTCTGTTGAGAAACAATTAAGTTGTTTTTATCTTTTGAGCACTTGTAAATAATGTTCTCATGCCTGTAACATAAGTACAAATATTTATAGTTTAATAAGCCAAAATTATTTTATTATGTCATACTTTTTAAATAACACTAGCTGCTTAACCAATTATTTCCTAAGTTGGTTCTTCTCTGCTGGAATTTACTTTTTTAATGATTAAAAATAGTAATATTTGCTAATTTTTAATTTTTATGTTTTAATGTGTATGAGTGTTTTGCAGGCATGTATGTAAGTACAATGTCCATGGAGGCCAGAAGAGGGCATTGGACTCCCAAAAACTTGAGTTAAGGACTGTTGTTAGTTGCCATGTGGGTGCTTGGAGCCAAACCCTGGGTCCTCTGTAGAAGCAGTGCTCTTAACTACTGAGTCATATCTCCAGCCTGACTTTTTTTTTTTTTTTTTTAAGACAGGCTCTCACTGTGTTGCCCAGGGAATTCAATTGTATAGTTCAGGCTGGCTCAGAACTCACCTGCTTCTGCCTCCTGAGCACTGGTATTAAAGGTGTGCACCCCTACATCTGACTAAACATAGTAATATTTAAACATCAGAGTTTCCTTAACTAGATAAAGACATTTACTGTTTAATTAGTAGTTTGTTTTAATGGTGAAATCATGCTCTATTTATGCTTAAACACTGGGTGCTTTTCAGAAGGAATCTAATTCCTTCCCTGTGTCTACTTTAACTCTAGGCATCTTTCAGCCTCATGTGCGGCATCTCTTGGTTTTGGCCACCCCTGTGGATATAGTAATTCTTGGACTCAGCTATGCGAATTTGCAAGCAGGTATGGTAGCCTACCCACATGTTTTATTTTTTTAAATAACCATGTTGGAAATTAGTATGTAATAATTATAACCATCAAATCCTCACATTAGTTTGGGTCAGTTTTTGCATGCTATTTTACTGTATTATATATGTATATGATAGGATCTATTTATTTGAATTACAAATTATCCTTAGCAAAACTCTTGTGTATGTGGTGCTAGGAATTGAATCCAGGACCTTATGCATAGAGAGAAAGCAGTGTACCGCAAACTCACATCCCTAGCTGCTGCCAGATGAACATTAGAGTAACTCTAAAAGATGAATGATAGACATTGGGAGAATATTTGTAATTTGATAAAATAATCAGTTCTCAAGATAATGTGAAGATTGCTATAAACTTTTGAAAACCTTAGAAGCTGATTTTGTGTTTTCCTTTTTTAAAAAAATTCAGGTTCTGGGAGTCTTAATGACAGTATGTGTGGTGGAATGCAGTTGCTTCCAGATCCTTTGTATTCGCTACCCACTGATAACACTTACCTTTTAACAATTACTTCCACTGATAATGGCAGAATTTTCCTGGCTGGAAAGGATGGCTGTTTGTATGAAGTAGCATACCAAGTAAGTCTGGATTTTTTTTTTGTCTCTTTTCTCAGTGCATTAGGAAAAATTTTTGTTTTAATTTTCTAATTGCATAATACATTCTTTGGGGCATGGTCTTTTTGATACAGGGTTTGCCTGTAGCCCCAGTTGGTCCAGAACTCAGTATGTAGACCAGGCTGGCCTTGAACTCATAGGGATCCACTTGCCTCTGCCTCCTGAGTGCTGGGATCAAAGGCATTTGCCACCATACCTAGTATGTGTAATACATTCTTGTGGGAAATATTTAAGCATACACTTGACATATAGTCTTTCAACAGTACTGTATACCCACAAAATCTAGTTTTCACTTTAGAGGTAAAAATATTTTATTTTTTTGGTTCTAGAGATTCAGCTCAGAACCTTTCGGATATTAGATAGGTACTCAAGCATTGAGCTACAGCACAAGCCTCTCTGATGTTAATCATTCTTGTGTGTCTTTGTAGAGCATGATCCATACATTGCTGTATGTATATTATCTATGGATATCTATTTGTGTACATGTATTTATATGTGTATACAAGTAGACACATAGTATACTTTTGTGAATGTATGTTCTTGGATTAGTGATTATATATTTTCACAATTGACTTTTCATTTAACAGTATATCTAGAAAGTCATTTGCTGTATTTAGTATGTATTTTTAAGAATATAACTCAATTTTGAATAGTACATCTTGCTTTTATTTACAATCACTGGTATTTCCTGGAGACTGGAGTTTTGAAAAGCATGGATTTATAGTCATTCTGAGTTCTGTAGCATTCTAACTCTTCTATGTTGGTCTTTTAAGGCAGAAGCAGGTTGGTTTAGTCAAAGATGCAGGAAGATAAACCACTCTAAGAGCTCGCTTTCTTTCCTTGTTCCATCTTTGCTACAGTTCACATTCTCAGAAGATGGTAAGTAGGAAACAAATTTGGCAAATAAAGCAAAAATATAATACATTCTAGACTTAGCGTGTTCTTCACTAATTTTCATTCTTAAAGTATTTGTCATGTTAAGTAGTACTTGTTATGTATCTGTGAAGTCTTTTAAGGAAGAGGTATTATACTAACAGAAAAACATGGCTTATTTTCGAGTTACTTGTTTTCTATAATTGTAGCATTATGAATAATGTGTCCAAAGCAATTTTGTGAGTGTGTGTGAGAGAGAAAGAAAGAGGAGAGATTAATTCATATATTTAATAAATGCTTTTATTGATGATCTAGAACAAATTCCCTGTAAAAAAATTTTTGTGTCTGAGTTTTCTTTTTGTAATTTTCTGTGTATGAGTGTTTTGCCTTCATGTATGTTAGCATACCACATGTGTACAGTGCCCACAGAGACCAGAAGAGAATATCAGATCATCAAGAACTGGAGTTACAGACAGTGTTAGCTGCCATGTGGCCTGTGGGTGCTGGGAATTGAGCCCAAGTACTCTGGAAGAACAGCAAATGTTCTTAATCACTGAGCCATCTCTCTAGCCCCTGTGCTTGAATTTTAATGAACTTAGAGAATTAAATAGGTAAAGTAATTTTAAGATACTTTGGTAAAATAAGGTAACATTTTGGGGTTGGAGAGATGACTCGTTGGTTGAGGGCATGTATTACTCTTGCAGAGGACCAGAGTTTGGTTCCCAGCACGCAACTGGGAATCTGGTGACTTCTTCTGACCTTTAAGGGCAGAATGTACAGATCCCCACACAGAAACACATCCATATATATAAATAAAAATGAAATAAATCTTTTAAAAATGTTAATATAACTGAATTTTTGGTCAAGAGCCACTTCAGAGATGTATTCTGTTAAGTAGATTTTATACTATGCTAACTAAGAGTTTACATACACAAAGTAAGGTAGCTGCCACATTGCTAAGTGACAGAATGGGACCATGTTGTGTGTATGTAGTCTGTTGACTAAAATGCCCTTAGATGGCATGTGACTACCTTATTTCCCTTTATACAGATTTTTAATGTATTTGAGTCAGTACACAGAATAATAGGTTTCATTCTGGCCTTTTCATACATAGATGTCTTGCTCAGATTTTATTCTTGAAAAATTAGAAATGTAAGAGTCTCTATTTCTAGACTATAGAAAGCAATTCATTAATATTTAATGAAGAAATAATATAAACTGGGTGTAATGACACGTGTGTGTAATCCCAGCAGTTGGAAGGCAGAGGTAAGCTCCATCCCTGTGCATTCAAGACCAGGGTTGGCTACATAGCAATTTTGAGACCAGCTAGGACTAGATAGGTAGACTGCCTCAACAAAACAAAAGAAAATAATGTCAACTTTGGTTTGTGTTTGATTTAGAAAACAGAATATGTTTCCTGGATTGCTTTCGTTTTTATTTTGAGATAGGATTTTGCCATGTAGCTCAGGCTGCTCGGTGACTCTATCTTCAGACCCTCAGCAGCCCTACCACTGCCTCCCCACATAGGATTACAGGTTTGCCCCACCATGCCTGGCAGTTTGTTATTTATCCTGTTGGTATTTGACATCTGTTGTGTGCCATAAATATTTTCTGGGTTAGTCCTTATGCAGTCTTATTTGTTTTATTTTTAGATCCTATTGTTCAAATTGCAATTGATAATTCCAGAAATATTTTATATACACGATCGGAGAAAGGAGTCATACAAGTAAGTACGTGCCTTTGATCCCATGAGCCATCTCTCCTGCCCACACTCCTGTTTTTATAAGGAGGGAGATTTAGTCACTCTTAAACTTTTTCTTTGTGCATTTATTATTGTTTGTAACAAGGTGTCGTGCAGTCCAGACTGTCTTTAAACCTACTGTGTGGTAGTGTGTGGATGACCTTGAACTCCTAGTCCTCCTGCCTCTACCCCCAAGTGCTTGGGATTTATGGTGTGTGCCACCATACCACCTTCAACTGTGTGCTTTTTCAAATAAGTATCTCAAACCATTTCTGAGGGCCTGTGTGTGTGTGTGTGTGTGTGTGTGTGTGTGTGTGTGTGTGAGATTTCAAACATCTTAATGTTTTATGTGTATATTAAGTGCCAAATTAAAATTTTAATGTAGCATGTTTGCCTAATATGTGATATGTAGTTGTGTCTAAGGGAGAACAATTTTTATTCACAGGTGTATGATTTGGGCCACGATGGGCAGGGAATGAGTAGAGTTGCCTCAGTTTCACAGAATGCCATTGTCTCTGCTGCTGGAAACATTGCTAGGTAATATGTTGTTGATTGTTAGCACTTTTACTTGCAGGCATAATTTTACTATTTATGTGTAGTATACTAAGATGAAACTATGCCTTCTTACATCTCTAAAAGATTAGGAGTAACTAGATATACTAGCCCATACCTTTGGTCCCAGCACACCAGAGTCAGAGGCCAGCAGAGCTCTGAGTTGAAGGCCAGCCTGGTCTACATAGTGAATTCCAGGCCAGCTGGGGCTACAGGGAGATCCTGTCTCAAAAAGAACAACAAAAAGAAGAGATTAGGAGTGTTGAAGGAAACAACATAGTAAGTTGTGTTTGAAACATGGTTGTTGTAGTAGACTATTATGTTGTTGGTTTGAGACATAAGGTTTAGCTGTCTTAGTAGGTACAGCATCTTGTGGTTTTGTTTTGTTTTGTTTTTTCCTCTTGGAACTTTTTTCCACTCACTGATGCTGAATCAAAGCCTTGGCTTTCCTGTACTAAGCAGACATTGTTCCACTTAGTCAGACCTAGCCTTTTTTCTTTCCCTTTTTTTTCCTTCCTTCCTTTCCACCTACCCTCTCTTCCCCTCCCCTGTCCTCCTGACACAGTAGCCCTAGCTGAACTGGAATTCACTATATAGACCAGGCTGGCCTTGATCTCACAGAAATCCACCTGACTGCCTCCCCATTGCTGGGGTTAAAGATATGTACACCATGCTACTCTTTAAAAAAAATTTTAGGTGTTCGAGTTTATTGACTGATATTGACTGTATGCGCACCATGTTCATGCAGTGCCTGCCAAGGCCAGAAGAAGGCATTGAATCCCCTGGAACTAGAATTCCAGTTTTCCAACTACCATGTGAGTGCTGGCAGCTGAACCCTGGTCCTGGAAGAACAACCAGTGCTTTTAATTGCTGAGCCACCCCCTCCCGTGTAGCCTCTTAAAAGTGCTGAAACCCAACCTAGAAGTCAAGGAATTCTGTGTCAGACTCTCTGCACTGACTTTTGCACATTTCCCAAATTCCTTAGACATTTTACCTGTAGACTTCCTTTTTACTTTATAATAAAGATTTCAGCTTTTTAGTTTCTGTTGTCTGTATACTTAGATAATTGCAATCAGACATCATAGTGAAAAAAGTGACCAAAAAAATGTATCTTTTGAAAGCAAACAATTAGAAACACAGGACTTTTGGTTTTTTGTTTGTTTCTTTAATGCATCTTCAGAAAACATTCCACATCCCCAGGAAAATTAAAAATTGACAGTGTAGTAAAAAGAGTTGTACTGTGCGGGGCATAATGGTATACACTTGTAATCCCAGACTGTAGGTTGAGTCAGGCGGATCTCAAGTTTTGAGGTGAGGCTATACTATATTAGGAAACCTTGTTTTGCAACAAAAATAACAACAACAAAACTTCATATAAGTCTTTAAATAACATAAATAAGCACTTTACCTAAATCTCCCAATTATGATTCATGGAATCTGTTTACATTGCCTGGTTGCTAACAGTCCCCTCATTTGCTTACCCTCTTCATTATGAGGCTAGCCATTTGGAAGTAATGTGCGAATATCAAGCCTTGTAACTGTATAGTAAATGTTTATTTCTCACTAGTTTTAAATTTCTTACCATTTTTTCTTAATCATTTTGAGACAGGGTTTCCCCGTATAGTCCCAGCTGGCCTGGTACTTGCTATGTAGACCAGACTGGCCTCAATCTCATAGAGATCTGCCTGCCTCTGTCTCCCGAGTGCTGGGATTAAAGGTGTGCACTACCACACCTTTCTGTTGTTTGTTTTTTATTTAAAGTCCATTTTGTCCTATATGACTCCCTTTACTCTTTTTTTGAAAATATGGGACAGATCAGGAACTTACATGCCATCTTGCACAGTGGTTATGCACATCTCACCTCAATTTGAGTAAATGTGCTTCCAAAGCCAGCATGGCTCTAAATTTTTCTTTCCAAATTCTGCATTTAGAATTTATTAATTGGGGTGAAAAGATGGTTCAGCTATTAAGAGGACTTGCTGTTAGGTTAGGTTAGGTTCCCAGTACCCACAAGGCTATCTGTAATTCCAATTTCCGGGGATCCAATGCCTTTTTCTGCCTAAGGGCACTACATGCCCGTGATGCATGCAAAGACTCATACACATAAAAATATGTATTTAATTTTCATGCTGGACATGGTGGCACACACTAATCCTGGCACTCAAGAGGCAGAGAACAGCCTGTTATAGCCTCCAGGCCATCTGGGGCTACAGGAAGACCCTCTCATCTCAAAAAAACAAAATTGAACGGAACACTGTCCTTCATTGTCTTTTGGTTTTCTTAATGTGACATCTCGGGAGGGTGTACAGCAGTCACTTATAAAATATTCTCCTTTCTACATTTGTCTTCTGTCTATGATTTGATTCTCAGTAATATTTTGCTCTTGTTTTTGTATTTTTGGAAAAAGGTCTCTTGTTGGTCCAGTCTGGTCTTGAACTCCTGATCCTCTGGCCTTTACTTCCCAAGTGCTGGGATTATAAGCATGAAACACCCAGCTCTTGTAGTAATTTTTAAAAAATATATTTGTTTTTATGTTTATGAGTGTTTTGTCTGCATGTATTTAAGTGCACCCATGTTGTAGAGTGCCCACAGAGGTCAGAAAAGGGTGTTGGATTGATCCCCTGAAACGGAGTTACGGAAGACTGGTAGTCACCATGTTGGTGACAGGAACCTAACTGGGTCCTCTGTAAAAGCAGCCAGTGCTCTGCTACCATATCTCTAACCTCAGTAATTTTTTTTAACATAGTATATATACATAACGTAAACTAATTATATCACTGCCTCTGTAGACACTTAATTTTCTCTATTACTAATCTCTTCATAACAAAGGTCTGTTAATTTTTGCAGTGGTAATTTGATACTTTGAGAGTTATTTTTTCCCATCACCCATTCACTCATTGGGTTTAGCCTTTTTGTTTTTTTGTCTTTGTTTGAAAACAGGGCTGATATTAAATTAAACACAGTGTTTTTCCAGTTCATGTTTCTTTTGAATTGCTTTCCTAAGTAATCAGTTTTAAATTTCTTTACCACATTTAGACTTGTAAAAATACAGGCAGAACATGTATGTATTTTTTTTTTTTAATATTTTTGTTAGAAATATACTTCACTTTTTTTTCCTTGTAGGACCATTGATCGTTCTGTTTTTAAGCCAATTGTTCAGATAGCAGTGATTGAAAACTCTGAATCACTGGATTGTCAGTTACTGGCTGTCACTCATGCAGGTATGTTTGTTTACATACTTAGACTTGAAAGTTATGATAAATGCTTTTACTTATATGTCAGTTACAAAGCCAAGTTGATAATTCCTAAAATGAAGGATTTTGAAGAAATGGGAAATACCATTCTGTGTAGTCATTTGGTGTGTTACCAGATTTGCAAGGTAAAGTGACGTACGTTCAGTGGCAGAGCCTGAACTGGACACAGGCTCCCTTGGCCCTTCACAAGTTCTTTCTACTGAAATGTGCTGATTCACTCTTCAATTCAGTGACATTTTCTAGAAATTTGTTTCAGCTGATAGTCGATATGATAATTTAAGGTCACTGAGGAATGTAGTATATGATTCTGTATTGAATTTCTTTATTACACATGTACCTCAGGTCCTTTATTTTGTTACTGATGCATAATTTTACCTCATCTCTAGGTGTGAGGTTATATTTCAGCACTTGCCCATTTAGACAACCATTAGCTCGGCCCAATACACTCACTCTGGTTCACATCCGCTTACCTCCTGGATTCTCAGCATCTTCAACAGTGGAAAAGCCTTCAAAAGTACATAAAGCTCTTTATAGTAAAGGTGAGTTCTAAAATGCTGTAAAACATAAGATTGGATTTATAAAACTTAAAGTGTCATTGAAAATAGTGAATTTCCCAGTGCTAATTAGAATGTTTACAGTTTTTTTCTTAGTCTTTTTTATAGTAATGTTCTGTTTTAATGTTTTCAGCTAGTATGTCTACATGCTTTTGTGTTTGAGTATGTATGTATGTATGTGTTTGGGGGGGGTAACTTTAGATATCTAAGTACTTTTTAGTTTTTTATTTTAGCCTGTAAGTACCTTGTGTAAAAACTGACTTGTCAAAGTCAGTGTTATGGTGCTCAAGAGATAGCTCACAGTTAGGAGCACATATTGCTCATGCAGAGGACCTGAATTTGGATTCCAGCACTCATGTTGTTTGGCTCACTGCCCATAACTCCAGCCAGCATCTCTGGCCTCCACAGGCACCTAAATGTGCCATACCAACATATAGTCATACACAGGCATAGTTTAAAATAATTTTTTAAAATCAATGTTATAGAGTCTATCAACTTTGTTCCTTTAGAACAAGAGAAGCCGGGAGTGGTGGTACATGCTCATAATCTCAACACTTGGGAGGCAGTGGCAAGAGGATCACTCAGCTTGAGGCCAGCTTGGTCTCCATAATGAGTTCCAGGCCATCCAAGGCTACATAACAACCCTGTCTCACAAAACAGCAATAAGGAAATTCAAATGACTCTCCTTTTTTCCTTTGAAGTTATGTTAGTGTCTTTGTGTGTATGTTAAATTAAATCTTACATGTGATAATACAGTGTTGAAAACACTTTTAAGATGGATAAAGTTTAAAACAATTAAATTCTAGTTAAACATCAAAACTTGGAAAATAGGTATGTACTTCTTTTAATTACAGGAAAGCATTTCTAATACAAATTTGAGGGGTTTTTTTTTCTAATAATTCTAAAGTCTTTCCTATGTTAATACTATGGTATTTTCTAACATTTTATCATTCAACATCCAAATCAAACTTTGCCAGAAGAATTTTTTTCAGATAATATTCTGTTATCACGTCAGTATTGGGATTGCAGGCATACACCCCCACATCCTGTGGTAGGTTTAAGTTCTTGTCTCTCTTTCATGTTTTTTTTGTTTTGTTTAAAGAATGTTTTGACTGTTTTCAGTGTCTTTCATTTCCAGTTTAGAATTAGTTTAGAAAATGTTAATCTTAACTAACTCTTCAAACCTGAGAACACCTAATACCTGTTCATTATTTAGACCTTTTCCAGTAATGTATATACAGCATATAGGTCTTCTACTTCTTTTCTTAAATTTATTGTAAGTATCTTTATTCTCTTTTGAAGCCATTACCAAATAGCTTGGGTTTTGTTTTTTGTTGTTTTTTAACTTCCCCTCTCCTTCCCTCTAGAACTGTTTAAAATACAAAAATGTATTCAGGAAAGCATATATTCACTTTAATCATATGTGCAATGCAATAACTATTGAAAGTTTTAAAAGTTCCACACGCTAAAGTTTAAGAAGCATCCTTTAGTGCTTTATTATAAATTACTGTTTGTTTTACTAATTTAACTGGTTCACACCTGTTAACAATCCAATGGACTCAAGACTGATGCCACTAAAATCAGTGTCAAGGGGGCGGGTTAGGACGAAAAGCTGGAATTAGCATAGGAGAGTATATTTCAAAGTAAAATTGTAATTTCACCTTGTTTTGTTGATAATGGTGTTTCTGTAGTACATTTATTTTGGCCATCCCAATAGCACCTCTGTCATTTTTCGTTCATAGTTTCTTTGAATTTACCAGTACATAGACTGTTTCACTGACTATGAGAAGATAGCAACTGTTATTTTTAATATATTAAATAAACTTATAAAATCACTAGTGAAAATCAATTGTGAAATGCTTTTTTTTTTTTTTACTTATTTTACGTGTATGAGTGTAAGTGCACAGTGTGCATGCAATGCCTGTGGAGGCCAGAAGAGGGCATCAGATCTCCTGGAACTGTAGTTAGAGGTTGTTGTTAGCCATCAAGTGGGTGCTGGGAACCAAACCCAATTCCTCTGGAAGAGCAGCCAGTGTACTCATTTGAGGGTTTTGTTTGTTTTGTTTTTATTTTTTTGTTTGGCTTTGTTTGATTTTAACGGTATCTCCTTGTACCCCCAGCTGGCCTACAACTTGCTATGTAGACTAGGCTGACCTCAATCTCACATGATTGCATGCCTCTGCCTCTCATATGCTAACATTAAAGATGTGCACCACCAAGCCTAGCCAAACACTGCTCTTAACTGCTGAGCCATCTCTCCAGCCCCAATTGTAAAATACATTCTAACTTCAGACACACTAAATTGTGAAGAAAATAATTGTTTATCCAAAGTAGTACAGTGTTAGCTCACTTAATAGCTGTGCCTTTTAAAGTGTGTGTGTGTTTGCACATGCATGTGTGTGCAGTTTGCGTCTGTGTGCATACTTGTGGAGGCCACAAAACAACCTGAGATTTTGTTCCCCATGCACTGACATGGAATTCACAAAGTAAGCTAGGTTAGTTTGTCAGCAAGCCCTAGGGTTCCGCCCAGGTCCTGAGAACTGGCTGGTAATGCAAGCTGGCATTAAAAGCATCAAGCATTCATTAGTGTGCATGAGTTTTATACATGGGCTCTGTTCAAATGCAAATCCTCATGCTTGCAAGATAAGCACTTTCCCAGCTGTGCTGCCTCTTTAGCCATAATTCTACACACTTTCAAGGAACTTACTTTTATGTATTCTGTAACTTGTTTGCTTCTAAAAAATTAGTTAGTAGTGTATATATTGTCAGTAAGTATTAATAAGATTATTATTATTATTTAATATCATGTAATACTATTTTATATATTAAACTTTTAGGAATTCTACTGATGACAGCCTCAGAAAATGAGGATAATGACATTTTGTGGTGTGTCAACCACGATACGTTTCCTTTCCAAAAGCCAATGATGGAAACTCAGGTAAGTTATTTTGAGACTTCTAATAAATCTTGTTTGTGTGTGACGCTGGGGATTGGACCCAAAGCTCTGTATATTTTAGGCAAGCATTCTACCACTTAGGCACACCTCTAATCTGTATATATATTTTTTTTAATTTATTATTTTTATTTTATACATATGAGTATATTACCTCTGTGTATGAAAGTGCACTGTGTCCTGCACTGCCCAAGAAGGTCAAAAGAGAGTTTTGGAACTGGAGTTACGGGTAGTTGTTAGCCACCATGTGGGTGCTAGAAATCGAACCCATATCCTCTGCAAGAACATCCAGTGCTCTTAACTGCTGAGCAATTCTCCAGCCCCCTGTATATAATTTTTAAGTGAACTTTTTTTCTCCTGATTTTTTACTGCTTGCATGATAACATGTAGAATTCTTATAGAAATAGATACTACTCTTAGTTTTTCCTCTGTCAGACCAGAAATGATTATGGTAATCACAGAAAATATCTTTAAAGAAAACACTGTAACTTTTTTTTTTTAAACAAGATATAATTATATTCTATAGATATAAATGTTAATTTAATATAGAGACAGATAGGTTAGTATTGTGGGGAGTGAAATGTCATGAAACGACTACCTGTAGTAAAGCAGCACAGTCTATAAAGCAGACAGAATAAACCTCTGCAGAATAGATGTTACCTGAGAACGTGGGAGCCCTGTTCATGCGCTGGGCCCTGAATTGCGAGTGTGAAGAGAAGAAGCTGAGTCAGCAGCAAGCAAGCAAAGATCCATGCACTTGTGTGCTTTCTGCTCTGGGCTTCAGATGTGGTGCTTAAAATTCTTCTCTTGGCTTCCCTGTAATAAATCGACTGTAGCCTAAAATTGTAAGTCAAATAAACCCTTTCCTCCTTGTGTTGCAATTTGTCACAGCAACAGAAATGAAACTAGGACAGTATCTGAAAGCATATGTATCTTTTCTGAAATGGTCTTCATCTCATTTAAATATATTGTAATTAATTATGAGCTATTAATTATAGTTCTAAGTTGAATTTTATTCTACTACTCTGAAAATTTGTTTTATTTAAAAAAAATTTTTTTTTAATTAGAAAAACTTTCAAATGATTTTAATACTGTCCTGAGCCTCACATGAGAATTTCTAACATTTTCTTCATCATCTATTTCTTTTCTACATATGTAAACATATACACTACCAATTATGTATCAATGCATATACCACTCCATCCTGGGTGAGGCACAGGAAGTTTGGAGACAGCCTGGAATGTGTGGCTGTATAGGGAGACTGTCTCCCTATATATAAAAGATGTTGATTATAGTAATGTCATAGTAGAACATACTAGAAAACTAAATGTTGAAGATATTCATGTTTTACAGTTTGTGGTGGTGGTTTTGCTTCTCAGAAGATTTGGCATATGTGACTTCAGCAAAATATAAAAACGTATTTTTTTTCCATAGATGACAACACGTGTTGATGGTCATTCCTGGGCTCTTTCTGAAATAGATGAATTAAAAGTAGATAAAATAATCACACCTTTAAATAAAGATCACATTCCAATTACTGACTCCCCAGTTGTTGTACAGCAGCACATGTTACCTCCAAAGAAATTCCTGCTCCTCTCTGCCCAGGTATGTGGCACATCTGCTACTGTAGAGACAGAAGAAGCAGTATAGAATGTGTCAAGTCTCTTTTTTGTGATGTGATGATTGACCCAGGGCTCCCTGCATGCTAGCAAGTACTGTACTACTGAACCATACCCCAGCTTGCATAGTGTGATGTTTTAGTCAAGTATCTTGATGTGTCATTTCCTAGAGTCATTTAGAATGTCTACTCTTAATTTTCTAGTAGCAGTGAATTGGCAGACTTCAAGTTGTAAAACCTTAGACACTTGTGTCTCCTTCCAGGTCAGGTCCCTTCTCTCCAGTTGCCCTTGTTACCTTTATCTGTTCAGAGATATATCAAGTACAGAATTATTTCTAAAGTGATAGCATATTCTATATACTGTTCTATGTATGGCTTTTTTAAAAAAAGATTTATTATTTTTATTTGTGTGTCTATGGGAGGTCTGTGCACATGAGTACAGTTGCCAGTAGGGTCCAGAAGAATTCCTTGAATGTCTCTGAACTGAAGTTAGAAGCAATTATGAGCTGACAGATACGGGTGCTGGAAACTGAACTCGGTTTTTCTGGAAAAGCAACAAGTACTCTTAACTGCTGAACCATTTCTCAAGCTCCTATACCTTGCTTTGTAGAATGCAGAAATATATTTTGTAAATGTGTATTTTCTCATTTTGTTTTATATTTAACAGTATAACTTTCTATGAGGGTTACTATGTTTAAACTAGTCTTCCTACCAATGAATTATCTCTTGCTCTTAAAAACAATGGTAGTCCTGTGCATTTATTTTACATATGTGTGATAAAGCCGTATATCTGCTTATAAAGGGGGTATGTACATTTGTAATTTAAAAAGCTGCTGCCAGATTTCCATGTATATTCACTAATGATATCTATGAATGTGTTTGTGTTTCCTTGCAATCTTTGTCAGTACATCATAGTATTGTAGTAAGAGAGTGAGTTTGTCTCTCTTTTCAAGTGTTTTCATGTTGCTCTATACTGTCTGTCCCTGTTCTATCCACTAGTACTCCCTTACCTGTTGTTTTGTTTTCCAAGGTTTCAGCCCTAAACCTCCACTCCCATCTGAAAATTAATGGAAATTTTCAGAAGTAACAGTTTATAAGTTTTAGATTACAAGGCATTCTACATAGCATAATTGTTTTCCCTTTGTCTGGCATTACCATGCAATGTGTGATACCCACCTTTTAATCACTTAGTTTTAGTTATCAGATCTACTCTCCTGACATTGCAGTTCTTTATATTACTTGGTTTAATCTGAAGTTTCAAGCATCTGTGGAAGTCTGTAATCTGTCTCTCAGAATGAGGGGGGACTGCTGTACAAGTATTTCTATGAAGTTGTCTATTTGATATGTAGAATCAAGATCTAGGGGATTATTAAGATCTAGGGGATGGAGAGATAGAAGCACTAACTGCTTAGTTTTCCTCATTTGTAGTCATTGCCACTTATCTTCTAGAACATGTTACACCTTTTCATCTGAGGTTTATAAAAATCTTTACATGTGTTTTACTTGTTTGAGGTTTTTTTTAGTACTGTTATTCGATTTTGTCCTTTAAACCTTAAATCCGTTTCATATTTACCCTGATATAATGGTTAAATAAGGATCCAACTTTATTTGTGTGTAAATGGACATACATATGCCAGTATAATTAATGAAAATTGTAACTTTAGCTCTCCAGTTTCAGGAACAGCATGAGAGGGGGCAAGACCAGACTGGCCTCGAACTCAGAGAGATCCACCTGTCTCTGCCTCCTGAGTGCTGAGATTAATGGTATGCGCCACCGTGCCTGGCGGAAGTAAAATGCTATAATAAAAAGACAATCTGTTCTCCCTTTTTAAAGTCTGAATCACTGTTTTATACCAATATTTGAAAGTACAGTGATATTATAAGACTTTCAAATTTTTATTCACCTGTCTCTTCCTCCCAAGTGCTGGAATTAAAGATATGTGCCACCTTGCTCGGCCAGATTATTAATTTTTTATAAATATGGAATCCTAGTATAATTGGGAATTGAAATATAAATGATCTTTTGGCCAATTTATTTTGGTTTTAGAAGTTAATTATTTGTTATTGAATAAAGTAGTAGGATCCGTTATTACCATCCAAGCCTTTTTCTGTGTGGTACTGGAGATAGAATTCTGGGATTTATGTGTGCCAGGCTAGAGTTCTGTCCCTGAACTTCTTTGCCAGCCCATTAAGTTTAGGAAATCTGTTATTCATATTATTTCTTATTTTTAATTTCTTAGGGTAGTCTTATGTTTCATAAACTTAGACCTGTAGATCAACTTAGACATCTGCTTGTGAGTAATGTGGGTGGAGATGGAGAAGAAATTGAAAGATTCTTCAAATTACATCAGGTAATTATGTACTTTAGTGTAATCTTTTCAATAATGACATAGTTAGAATGTTAAAATTGTATGTAAATTGGTAGTAAAAAAAAATGGGGGGGGGTGTTCTTTTTGAGACAAGTTCTCCCTTTAGCCCCAGCTGACCTGGAACTGGATATGTAGGCCAGACTGAACTCAGGGAGATACGCCTGCCTCTGCCTCCCAAACGCTGAGATTAATGGTGTGTGCCACCATGCCTGGCAGAAGTAAAATATTATAATAAAAAGATAATCTGTTCTCCCTTTTTAAAGTCTGAATCACTGTTTTATACCAGTATTTGAAAGGAGAGTTGATATTATAAGGCTTTCAAAATTTTCTTCTCTAATATTGACAAATTCTTATTAAGGTATATGAGTAAGAATATGATATAGTTATATGACAATACACCTTTTAAGTAATAAACATTACTTTTACAGGCTTTTTGCATGAATGAGTGTGGGTGTCTGTGTGTGCATATGTGCCAGACACCAAATAACCCTAAGGACGAAACTTGAAGCAATATACGGAGACATTAGTATAGGAACTAATAGTGCCAAACACATGATACTCAGTATTTAGTTCTTACTAATTTCTAAAAGTTAGGTAATTTCTACAAGTTAGAAGAACTACTAGGAGAAAAAATAGAGAAATAAAAGTGAATAAAAATCTTAATAAAGCCAGGTATGGTGGCACATGTCTTTAATATCAGCACTCTGGAGGCAGAGGCAGGTGGATCTCTATGAGTTCAAGATCACCCAGGACTAAATAGTGAGAGTGTCAAAAAAAAAGATCTTTATAAAGAAAAAGCATCTGTGAGTTCAAGGCCAGCTTGTTCCAGGCCAAAAAAAACTTCTAGTAAAGCATTCTTTACTACAGAGACTTTTTTTTTACAGGAAGACCAGGCTTGTGCAACTTGCCTTATCCTTGCTTGCTCCACTGCTGCCTGTGACAGAGAGGTTTCTGCCTGGGCTACTCGGGCTTTCTTTAGGTATGTACCTCAGGCTGTTTCTTGTCTTCTGGGCCACTTTTTTGGTGAAGGGTTCAGAGAATTGAACAGAGATCTACACATGCTGTGCAATCATGTCTGCTCTCTTGACACTGTTTAATATTCGGTTATAGAAAAATCTGCTTTGTTGTTGCTGTTGTATTAGAAATGGGAGCCTAAGGTCCTACACATTGTAAGCAGGGACTTTATTGCTGCTGTATCCCCTGGGCCACTTTTAAAGTGGTTGGGAATGTAATAGTTTAAGGATTTGACAAACAGCTGAAGTAGGCAAATTGTTAAAATTGATTTGTAAGAAATAACTCTGGAAAGAGTATAATGCTGGTAGAACAGCCTGATCGGTAAGTTGTGCATTATTTTTCTCTGGGTTTTTAAAAACTTTTTGTCTAGTTTTACACTGTCTACCTTAGTTATTACACATTCTACCTCCATCTTTTTACTTCTTTAAACACCTTCTAATGCATGAGTCTCATTCGTACTGAGGGATCTGAATCATATATTACATATTATTTCCTTAATGGCTTCAAAGAGACTTCTTTTTTATTTTCTTTTTTTTTTTCTTTTAACAGTGCTGGGATTGAACCCAGGACACATAGCAGGAAAGCGCTGTGTCACCCGACTGTGTCTCAGTCTCCAACACGATCTTCTTTCTATATAACATTTAGCTAAGAATGTGAAATATGATTGAGCTTTAGATCTTTAAAATTTATGCCTAATCATAGTCTTTTACAAAGCTACAGGATCATTTCTATATTAAGTAGATTATTTATTACATACCTTTTTTTTTTCTTAAGTCTGTAGAGTCCATTATAATTTCCTGGTAGCAATTTCAAGTCAACATTTCTTGAATGAGGATTATGTGTGCCAGGTATATAGTCAACTGTCAGCACATTACAGTAAAACTGCTGCCAATTATTTAAAGTTAAACCATAATATAAATAACCCCAGCTTTTAAAGGATGGCTAATGTGCTGAATTTATCCTCTGTTGTCACACAAATAGGTATGGTGGTGAAGCACAGATGAGGTTTCCAGCTACACTTCCCACTCCCAGTAATGTTGGTCCCATCTTGGGGTCTCCTGTTTATTCTAGTGAGTATGAAACATTGAAATGAAACTTTATAATGGGTTGTATTTTATAATCTATTGCGTAGTTTATTCATTAAATCTTTTCATTGTTTGATTACTACTACTAATTACCGGTGAGTAAGTCAGTAGATAGAAACTTAAAGATAGTGATCTATTAATAAAGGATCTTTAATGAATACTAGAAAGCAAAGTAAGATGAAGCCATTAGTGTTTACAGAGCGCTTTTACTACTCAGTGGGAAAAAGATGAGTAATTTGAATCACAAGAAACTCCCATATCCTTGTCTTCTAAAGTGGGAATTGTTAATTAGTTGAAAAGAAGTTTGAGTTCTTGATTTTTTTTTAATATCATACATAGTACCATTCCTCAGTTGTGTGTATAAATAGCTTCTGACCAGATTCGAAACATTAGGAGATGATTTTTCAAATCTCTGTTTTTTTTCCTTTATAGGTTCTCCTGTTCCTAGTGGTAGTTCCTATCCAAATCCATCCTTTTTGGGAACACCGTCTCATGGTACCTCTTTTCTGTGCTTTGGATTGTTACTACTATTCGTTTTGAAGAACTAACATGAATTATTACCTTTAATAATTACCTTTAGCATGAATAATATTAACTTGTCCTATTTCTTTAAAAAATGCAAACAAAAGTAATAGACTGAAGACACAGCTTAGGTGGGTGGCTCCTGAGGAACAACACTTGAGATTGCCCTCGGCCATCCACATGTACATTTACACTTGTGTTCAGTATGCATATACACACACACAAAGTCAGCTAACAAGCAAGTATTTGTGTTTGACCTTGGGTGGCTTATTTAGGAAGTCCTCTAACAGCTTATGGGATCCTCTCAGTGGTGTGTAGGAAATGTAACCACTCCTTGATTAGTGTAATCAGTTTCACTCCAACATTAGAAACAGTGATCTTGAGTTTCCTTTCCTTTTCATTCTGTATTGTCAACATGAAAGTCTACCTGATGGAACTCATCCAAGTCTAAATGTCACTTCTTATCAAGCAAAAACCAAATATATACCTATTATATATATATAACTCATTATATATATTCATTTCATATACATATTCATTCCCCCTTTCAGTTCAGATCTAACTTAGAATACTGAAATTTCTGAACTGTTTTTTTTTTAATTTATGAACTCTTAATATTTATTTATTTTTAAAAATATATTTATTCTTTGAGAATTTTGTATTGCATACAATGTATTTTGATCATATTCACCTAACTCCTCCCAGAACCAGCCTCTACCCTCCTCCCCACTTCATGTCTCTCTATCTACCTAACCCACCAAGTTCAACTTGTGCTTTCCGTATTTACAGTGTGGGGCCATCCACTAGAGCATGGTCAACCTAGCAGGGGCGCCACCCTTAAAGAAAACTGATTCTCCCTTTCTCAGAAGCCATTAATTATCAATAGCTCTTCAACTAGGAGTTTTTGAGCCCCTTCTCATTCCATGGTAGAATGTTGATTTCCTCAGTCCTACAGAGGCAACCATAGCTGCTGTGCGTTCATGAGTATAGTAGTCCCCTGGTCCTCTCTGACCTCTGGCTCTTAAGAGTGTTTCCACCTCACTCTACCATGATAGTCCCTGAAACTTGAGGGGGGAAGGTGTTATACAAAATTTCCCATTTGTAGCTGAGCATTCCACAAACTTTCTGCCATTTCACTTTCTTTTGCGAATTTTTTTGTTGTTAACCACTGACCATTGTACAAAAGAAACTTGTGGTGAGGTCTGATACTGTATCCCTGTAGCAAAATTGTAGTAGTCACTAAAAGGCCCCTATTCTTGTATGTGTAGGTGTTCAGCCTCCTGCTATGTCGACTCCAGTGTGTGCTGTGGGAAATCCAGCAATGCAGGCCACAAGTATGAGCGGTTTGACTGGGCCAGAGATTGTATACTCAGGAAAGCACAATGGTATTTGCATTTACTTTTCTCGAATCGTGGGGTAAGTTTTTCATAGAATACTTAATTATTGTTGTTCTCTTTTTCCTATTTTCCTGTTTTGGTTTTGTCTTTTTGAAACAGGGTCTCCCTGTAGACACAGCTGACCCAGAACTCACTTTTTAGACTAGGCTCACCTCTCACAGATATCCACTTGCCTCTGCCTCCCAGGTGCTGGGACTATAGGTGTGTACCACCATACCCGGCCTGTCCTGTTTTTCAGTAGTAAAATATTTCTAACTCTAAATTGGGCATTGCTGACTCTATTTTAGTTTTAGTTTTAGTCTCATCCGTGGATAAGATTGCTTTGCATCATTCAGCCTTTAACTGTATTCATTGCTGGGTTTTTTGTTGTTGTCATGTAGCATCAGATTATATGTACATGTATGTTAAAATATCACATTACAAAGCATCCTGTAACTCAGTGGTGTGTCTAGAGGTCAACTGAGCAGTTCTAGTCCTACTGTGCTTACTCATGTATATGCATTCAGATATGAAAACACAGTTTTGTTATTCTAGCTGGACTGCCATATGCATAGGGACCTGGAATGACTCCACAGCTGTTCTCTACATGCTCTTATCCTCTAGCAGGAGAGCCAGTCACTTGCTGGTGGCAGGGTTCTATGAGAAAGAGTAGGATCTTGCAAAGCCTCTCAAGATGCTTAGAACTAATATGTACTCTCTGTTCTGCCTCATCCCCTTGACCAGAAGGAAATCTCAAGGCCACCCTCGTTTCAGAAGGTGGGAAGTAAAGTCCCTCTCATTGGAAGAGGCCCACCAAAGTCATTACTTCCTGGGGAATGGATAAATAATTGTGCCCATATTTGCACTCCAACCATTGAGATAGGCACTGAGATAAATGCTTTCATTGATATCATTTGCTTTAAAATGAAAAAAAGTACATAGCCCTTTATAAATTTATAGTTTTTTCCATGGTAGGTGCACTGTTTACATTTTACTGCCCAATCTTTTGGGTTTTTGTTTGTTTGTTTTTGTGTTTTTCTTTAGTAGAATTGATTTATTTGCAGTGATTTGGGGATATTTGGTTTGAATTTTTCCTGTTTCTCCATTCTTTTTAATTTTATTTATCATTTGTGTGTGTGTACATATGATTGGGGCAGTGCACATGCCATAGTGTGCATGCGGATGTCAGGGGACAACTCTTTGGAATCAGTTCTCTCCTTCCACCTTTGTATGAATCCCAAGGATGGAAGTCAGGTTGCCATTTGCCTTTAGACTCACTGAGACATCCCACCAGCCTCATTTTCTAGGTAACGCAGTAAATATTAAATGAAGCCATTACTAAGTTTGAAAAACTGAGTAAGACCATTATATTCCTACACAAAAGAAGTAACTGCGTGTTGAAATGTCTTTATTCAGTTACAGTACAATCTTTTTAAAGCATCTGTTGTTGTTGCAGAAATATTTGGGATGCTAGCTTGGTTGTGGAAAGAGTATTCAAGAGTGGCAACAGAGAGATCACTGCAGTAAGTGTATAAACTATTCCTTTTTTGGATAATGTTTCACATTTCTTATTGCTTTATAGGTGCAGTGATTGTTTTATTTAGCTGTTCCTGTTGTCTTCCAATAAACTATCCTCTCTAGTTTAGGTCTTCCTAAACTATTAATTGATAGAGTAAATTTTTTAACATTTCATAGGCTAATATTCCACTACAAAATGAAAAGAATAATATCTCTCCTTCCCGTTGTTGCTGGGACAAACAAATCAAGTCAGAGCTAATATTTAATCTTACATACTCTCACTTATATTGTGACCAGATGCACAGCACTCCCTCCATCCCAGCACTACTTACCCGTGTTCACACACTTCTTAGACTGCTTTAATGAAAGGTCTTAAAGAACTTTGTTGAGAACATTTATTTCTAAATCTGGAAGTTGGGCGTGGCAATGAATGTATTTAATCCCAGCACGTATCCAGTGTATGTATCTCTGTGAAATCAAGGCCAGCCTGCTCTTAATAGCGAGTTCTAGGCCAGCTGGGGCTACAGGGAGATCCTATCTCAGAAAAATACAAAATAAAAAAAAAATCTGAAACATGAGCACAATTTTTATCCTAAGCCCTTTTTAAAATATTAACGTACAAGATACCTTTATTTTTCTTTTCTTTACTGTTTTTATTTTCTCTGCTGTTCTGTTTTTTCAAGGCAGGGTCTTGCTATATAGTCCAGGCTGACTTTGAAATTGTGATCCTCCCATTGCAGCCTCTGAAGTGCTGGGATTATAAGCATTCACAAACATACCCACCCTAACCTTTTTGCATTGTAATACTCTGTTAGAGGTCACCTTTCTAATAAAAATGAATTTTGTCTAAAACTATTCATGAACTTCAGAGCTGGCTAAATTAATCTATCATGATAGAAATAATGGTGGTTACCTTGAATGATGATTGATAATGAATAGAACATGAGGACATGGGTGTTGTGATTATTCTGTACTGTAATCTGGATGATGACCATGGGAATGTGAAAGGTAATCAGAAATTTGCTTAATATTTGTAATTTATACGCCATCCTTACAAGAACAGGATAAGGATATTAGTAACTTTCATTGCCCTTTTTTTGGTCAACAAGGTGTGAATTGATGTAAGAAAAAACCATACTTGTTATAGCTCTAGCATACCTCAAAATGTATATATTCAGTTATGGCTGTAAAGAGCACTTTATTGGTGTTTATAAACTTTTAAATTTTTCCATTCTCACAGATTGAAAGTAGCGTTCCCTCCCAGCTGCTTGAATCAGTGCTGCAGGAACTAAAAGGTTTGCAGGAATTTCTAGATAGAAATTCCCAATTTTCAGGAGGACCACTAGGAAATCCAAAGTAAGAACAAATCAGATTTATTTATTTGCTTTTTTCTGGTGTACGAAAGAGGCCTTTTCTTCTTTCTTGGAGGTTTTAGGGATGATACCCAGGGCCTCACACATGCTAGACATGATGGACAAGCACTCTACCACCGAGTCAAAGGCCTGACTATTCAGGGTTTCTTTTCATTGTATTTTGTCATTGAGATATTATTCATATACCAGGAAGCCATCCCTTTATTAGTCCAGGCTTGTCTGGAAATCTAAGAGCTCTACCTGCCTTTCCCTCCTGAGTGCTGGGATTAAAGTGCCAACACAGTTGGTCCAAAAATCATCCTTTTAAAGTGTAGCTTTACTGTATTAACTAGGTTATACAAAATCACCTTTAAGGAATCTCTGAGCATTTCATCTTGGCAAAAGGAAGCCCAGTGCTCATTCCTTTCTTCCAGTCACAGACAAACATCTACTTCTAACACAGTGCACCTGCCTGTTTATTTTACCTAAGTGAAATTAGTCAATATTTTTTGTGTCTAAATTCTTTTCCTTACTATAATGCCAGGAAAGCACTCAGTGTATAAGTGCTTGCATGTATGTATATATATATGCTGAATGTATGTACACCATGTGCCTGTAATGCCTTTTGAAAGTCAGAAGAGGGTGTCAGATCCCCTGGAAGTGGAGTTACAGGCAGTTTATGAGCTGTCATTTTTGTGCTGGGAACTGAGTTCTGATTTTCTACAAGAGTGGCATGTGCTTTTAACCACTGAGCCATCTCTCTAGCGCTGCCATGCTATTTTAAATCTAGACACTCTTCTTTGTCAGTTATTCATGGCAACCAGCACTTGTGATTATGGTTTCGTAGTCCTGTGAATATATTTTATAAACTTTAAGTTGTTAAAATTGTGGTAGCTGAGTTACGTCTTAGTAAAGCTATCATACATACACACCTTCTCTTTGTACTTTCTGTTTCAGCACTACTGCCAAAGTGCAGCAGAGGCTGATAGGATTCATGCGTCCTGAAAATGGAAATACTCAGCAAATGCAACAGGAACTGCAGCGGAAGTTTCATGGTAAATTATTCCTTGTCCTCAGTTACATACACATGGCCTTGCTAAAGAGTTTCATTACTTGAATAGTAAACAATGGACTACTTTTAGTAAGATCTAGTGTATCTAATAACACAAAGTGGTTTTTGCTTGGTTTTTACTTTTTATGTATGTTTTGCCAACATGTACATCATGTGTGTGCAGTGCCTGTTCTGCACAGAGGCCAGAAGAGGGCATCAGATCCCCCTGGAACTGAAGTTATGGATGGCTGGTAACCCCCATGTGGATGGTGGGAACTGAACCCATGTTCTCTGCAAAAGCTGCCAGGGCCCTTCACTGCTGAGCTATTTCTCCAGCCCACAAATGATTTTTATTGAAGTGTCATTGATGTACTTTGGAAAATAGGACAGTACAGGAATTGTGTGTTTCCTTAATTCTTTTGTTCTAAAGTTTTTTTTTTTTTTTTTTTTTTTTTTTTTTTTGTCCCTTTGTTACCAGAAAATAATAGCACTCTATTTTATGATTTTTTTTTTTGGAGACGGGGGTCTCCCTGTAACCCCACCTGGCCTGGAACTCACTATGTAAACCAGGCTGGTCTTGAACACACAGAAATCCTCCTGCCTTTGCCTCCTGAGTGGTGGAATTAAAGGTGATTTTTCTTAATTGTAGTAACGTTCCCGATATTTTTTATTATTAACTTAGATCTTTGACAATTTCATGCATGTAGGTAATGCATTATTCCCTTCCTCTCAACCCCATCAACTCCTCCTCTTCCCTACTTGTTCTATTCCCAGCTCCAACTGTGGATTTTTGTTGTGTGATTCATTTAGTTTAATCATGATGATCTCTGACTATTGGATTGGGATTGTCCATTGGCACCTGGTGGGCCCACCAGTGGGAACACATTGAAGCACTGACTTTCACCTTTGCCTGGATCATCTATAGGAAATACCCATACTTGGGAACTGGAGACCACCTTGGGGCCCTTTTAATTGCACAGTTCAGTGGCTTTCAGTATATTCATATTGTTGTACTATTACCAACTTCTATCTCCACAACTATTTCCATCATTCCAGAGTGAAATTCAGTATAACCATAAAACAGCAACTTTCCATTTCCCCCTATTCCACCCATTACTCTACTTTCTGTTTCTGTCAGATTGACTACTCTAGCTGTGTAATATAGCAGAAAATGTCACATTTTAACAATAGCCACTTCACTTTTTAGTGTACTGTCTTCCCTGTTTATCCATGTTGTGGCATCCCTGTTTAAGACTCGTGTAGCATTTTACTTATATATTTGAAGTATATACAATGTCTACTGTCTCCTTTTTAATTTTATTCTACTTATTTAAAAGATAAGGGAAAGCTATCATGACTAACGGAATTGATTTCATGACCTACCAGCTTTGTTAATGCAGAGTTTGAAAGAATCGATCTTGCTTAACTTGACTTTGTTTTCAGTCTGACTCTTAAGGACATTTATTTTATCATTTTAGTGGCAAAGCTCTGGAAGCAATCCTAAGGTGGAAAATGAGTCAAATGTGGTATGCTCACACAATGAAATACTGAACAAAAAGCACAGCGATATTTTTTTCATAGATATGTGTGTGCGTAAATATATATATATACATGTGTATATCTGTATCGTTGTAATGTATCTACATTGTGTGTGTACATAATTGTTTTATATATATATATATAAAACTCAAGAGGATGAATACAGTAACCACTGATCCTTATTGCCTATGGTAGGGGCAGGGAGAACAGCAATGCAGATTTCACTCTTAGGTACAAGTATTACTTGAAATGAGAAAACTGTTGAAGTCTATCATTTTGTAAAGCCTCATTAGTTATATTTTGTCACTAGAGGCTCAGCTGAGTGAAAAGATATCACTTCAGGCAATCCAGCAACTGGTTAAGAAATCATACCAGGCTCTGGCATTATGGAAACTTCTTTGTGAACATCAGTTTGCTGTCATTGTAGGAGAACTTCAGAAGGTAAGATTTGTTTTTATCATCTGGAACTGTTTGATACCTGAAATTCTTTAGTCTTGACTTTGAAATAACATTTTCAAAGTTAAATGATCCCAAGTTCTTTTTACTGTTGACCAATCAGTAGTTTTCGTTATTGACACTTTTCCTTCTTTTAAATGTATTATCCCCCTGAAAGAATTCAGCTTCCTCTGTTTAGTTAATGAAAAACATTTTATTTTCCATGCAAGGTAGAATGATTTTTAAGATTGTTGGATTATAAATCTAGAATAGGTATTTTTTTAGCCTACACTTACATACATGCAGGCCAAACACTCAATATAAAATAAAAAATGAATAAATTACAAAAAATAATTGGGGCTAGAGAGATGGCTCAGCAGTTAAGATTGTTCTTGCAGAGGGCTTAGGTTCGATTCTCAGCATCCACATGGGGCCTAACAACCATCCATAACTCGAGTTCCAGGGCATCCAATGCAGTCTTCTGATCTCCAAGGGCATTTCATGACACAGGTGTACTTAAACACATGCAGGCAACATACTCATACATGTAAAATAAAAATAATAAATAAAATATATTTTTAATTAAATTGAGAAATTTGAATTAGACCTACTGTGGTTTATTTCCAACTACATAATTTTATTGAAAATGTTCTTCAAAAATTAGTTTTGGTACTTAAGTTCATTTTCTTTTTCAGTGCTGGGAATCAGACCAGGCCCTTAGCTGCCGAGCTACACCCAGCCCTATTTTCTCATTAAAGTCTGTTAATATTTAAAGGTATTTTTTTGTTGTTTTTTTTTTTGTTTGGCATTAAGAAATTTCAGCTGAGAGAGGTGGCACACATTTTAATCTTAGTAAGGCAGAGGCAGAGGCAGAGGCAGAGGCAGAGGCGGGCAGATCTCTGTGAGTTCCAGACCAGCCAGGGCTACACAGTGAGATGTGTCTCAAAAAATAAAAACAAACCAAGTAACTAAAACTGTAAAAGAAATTTCATTCTGTGTAAATGGAATATTCTATAATTTTGATAAAAATTAAAGATTTTCTTTCACCTTTTTAGGAATTTCAAGAACAGCTGAAGATCACTACATTTAAAGATCTGGTTATCAGAGACAAAGAGCTGACGGGGGCATTAATTGCTTCTCTTATCAACTGCTACATTAGAGATAATGCTGCTGTCGATGGCATTAGTTTACACTTACAGGACATCTGCCCTCTTCTGTACAGCACTGACGATGCTGTTTGTTCTAAGGTATGCCTTGCTGCCTTTCTCAGTGTTTTTTTATACGCGGTTTCATAGTGTGGTGAGTGGGAATCCAACTCAGGTCTCACAATAAGACCTCAGGACATCTCTTAATTTCTTCTAGCCTCAGAATCCGCAACCAAGAAGGGATTCAAAATGTATGATTTCTTAAAATTTGTGTATACTCTTTCTGCTCTTACATATAGAAAATCTTTGATAATATTTTTAGGCTGTGGTTAAAAAAATAGGGTAGCATTTAAAGAGAATCACTTACCTTAGAAATGAAGAAAATTTGGGCCTGGAGAGATGGCTCAGAGTTTAAGATCACTGACTGTTTTTGCAGAAGACCTGGGTTCCAGTCCCAGTACCCACATGGTGACTAACAGCTATCTATAACTCCAGTTCCAGGGGACTCAGCACCTTCTTCTGTCCCCTGCAGGCATTGCATGACACAGGTGCACTTGCATATATGCACACTATATACATGTACATGTAAAATTAAAATAAGCACAAAATATTTTTAAAAAATTAAGAAAATGTACTCACTAGGGAATACATTTTATTTCCTTAGAAATTAAGGAAAAATCACTAAAACTTTAAGTGTATCTGTAGTGAATCAAAGTTAATGAGGCAATTTTTATTGATCCTTTCCTACAGGTGGAAAAAAATAAATCAGTGTCACATGATGAACCGCCTGCTGACCAATAATGTATTGACTAGGCAAGAGAATTCACAGACAAAGCTATTTGGCTTAACATATTTGTGAGAGGAATTAAGACTAGCTAGGATTTTTTTGGTCAAAAACTTTTCTGCCTAAAATTAAGACGTAAGTTTGTAGAGCTTTTATTTATAATGGTAATGAACCACGCATAAATTTAGACAGACTAAAACTTAATGTGGACAGTGTCATCTGCCTGCTTGATTTTGTTTCTTTTTAAGTTTCTTTCATCTCTTCTTTAGGCAAATGAGCTTCTTCAGCGTTCTCGACAGGTTCAAAGTAAGACTGAAAAAGAAAGAATGTTAAGGGAATCACTGAAAGAGTATCAAAAAATCAGCAACCAGGTCGACCTTTCCAGTGTTTGTGCTCAGTACAGGCAAGGTGAGAAACTGTACGGTACTATCGTTAGTTAACTCTAAGGACAAATGAGTATGTGAGGAGAAAAGGCTATGACTCTTCCCAGGGGCCAGTCTTCCTCCAACATCAGTGGCCCAGGTGATATTTTGAAATATGTAACTTTCTTGGCAGTGTTGAGCATCAAACCTAGAGCCTGGTACACATAAAGCAAGTACTTATTTTTTGACAAATCTTCTGTGTTAGTAAGGCTGACCTTGAGTTCTGCTTGTGCAACCAAAGATGTCCTTGAACTCCTGACCCTTCTCCCTCTACCTCCCAAGTGCTAGGGTTATAAGTGAGCCGCACTATGTCCAGCTAATGTATTTAAGTGTTTGTTTTTAGAGTTTCAGTCCTTGTCAAGTTAAACTTGTTAAGATATCCAAAAAAATTTTTTTACTATTATTTATTTTTATTTTTTATGTATGTATGTAAGTCTATCACAAGCATGTAATGCTCATGGAGGCCAGAACAGGCCATCAGATACCCTGGAACTGAAACTAAGGACAGTTGTTAGCTACCATATGGGTTCTCGGAACTGAACCTGGATCCCCTTAAGAGCAGACAGTGATCTTAACTACTGAGTCATCTCTCTAGCCCCCATGTGTATAAATTCATGATTGATAGTGTGCATGTATATAAGTGTACTACTTGTGTACAATGCCACAGAGGCCAGAAGAGCATGATGGAGCTCCTGGAACAGGAGTTACAGGTGACTGCTAGCCACCATATGGGTTCTGGGAAACTGAACCTAGGTCCTCTGCAAGAGCAGCTAATGCTGTTAATCACAGAGCGATCTCTCCAGTCCCATATGCCTAAAATTTTTGACTATTAGTTTTAGAAATAAAAACTGCCTTCTCTTTTTAAATATCACTTTAAATGCAAAGTACTATAAAAATTATAACTGATAACTGTAAGTACATGAGTTATTTTGAATTCTGAGATTTTTCTCCCTATCAAATAACTAAAACTTCTTTTCTGTCCAGACGTATGAGATTTTCCATTTGTAGCTTTGTCAGATATATTTTGTGATATGTAACCAATATAATATAATATAATAGAGATACAACTTTTTTGTTTACTTTTATAGACCTGCTCAAGGAAAAATATGTCCAGCGTAGTAGTAAACTACGTCTTTTTTTCCTCTTTCTTTCCTAATAGTGCGCTTTTATGAGGGTGTGGTGGAGCTTTCTCTTACTGCTGCAGAGAAAAAAGATCCTCAGGGCCTTGGACTTCATTTCTATAAGCATGGAGAACCAGAAGAAGATGTAGTTGGTCTTCAGACTTTCCAAGAAAGGTGAGTGTGGAAGATTTATTTTTAATGTGTATTGAATGTTATGTCTGCATGAATGTAATGCATCTGTACATGCAATGCCCATCAGGGCCAGAGGAGGGTGTCAGATACCCTGGTACTGGGGTCATGGACAGTTCTTAAAGCTACCACGTGGGTGCTAGGTCTTTCTGTAGGAGCAGCCAGTGCTCTTAACCACTGAGGCATCTCTCCAGCCTCTCTTCATATAAATTTTTGACTGATAGTTTTAGGGAAATAGCATAACCATTATAA
The DNA here is from genome assembly GCA_035773235.1 of Eospalax fontanierii. NCBI lineage: Eukaryota > Metazoa > Chordata > Mammalia > Rodentia > Spalacidae > Eospalax > Eospalax fontanierii. The sequence goes on from CM069527.1 coordinate 86,716,277, forward strand.
AATTTAAAAATTACGCTTTCACTTAAAAACAACTGATTTTGTGAAGTCCTACATCAGGATTTACATCAGGATTTTCATTTGTATCCTAGAAATAAGATTTTAGTCTTAAGAAAATTCTTAAGATACTTATGTTTTTATGAGTATGTGTATGATGTGTGCACAGTGCACACACTAGGCAGCCAGAGGAGGACATGGAGCGTCCTGCTATAGCACTCTGTCCGAGTTATTTCTCTGAGACAGAATTTCTCACTGAGCTTGGAACTAGGCTGGCCCCCTGTAGGCCGCAGTGATCCTCTGTGTGCCCAGTGCTGGAGTTATTGGCACAAGCGTACACCACCACCCCAGATTTTTCCATGGGGTTGGGAGGTTTGAACTCAGGTCTTCATGCCTACAAAGCAGGTGCTCTTACCTATTTAGCCATCTTCTCAACCTTGTAAATGTTTTTGAACCTACAACTGTGGATTTTCTTCTTTTAGTTATTTATTATTTTTTTACTTTTGTGACCTTTTGTTTTTGATGAGAGAGATTTTGAAAAACAGATTGACTCCCTCTTTTCCCCAATTTCTGGTTCTAGGTAAAGATAATTATTTTATTTTAAAGGAAAATCTTTGAAGTATTCACACATTTATAGAGCCTTAAAGGAAAAATATGCTAATTTTTGTTGATGTTTTAATGGCTTTACCATTCTGTATTTTGCCAAAAATTCTCAATCTATTGAATTTTGGAAGTTTGGTAAGGGGCAGGAGGTAGGGGTATTTGGTTTGGTTTTGGATTTCTGGGACAAGCCTCAAATTCATTATCATACCTCAGCCTCCTGAGTGTTGAAATCAGAGACAGACATCATCATGCCCAGTTGTTTGCTTGTTTCTTTGCTGTTGAGACAGGGTGGCATGTAGCCCAGACTAACGTACATACCAAGAGTAAATAATATTTTCTAGTTAAATAATGTAATTAACCTTTTCTTTTTCAGATTAAATAGTTATAAGTGCATTACAGACACTCTGCAAGAACTGGTAAATCAAAGTAAGGCTGCCCCACAGTCTCCTAGTGTACCCAAGAAACCTGGTCCTCCAGTGCTGTCATCAGATCCCAACATGCTGAGTAACGAAGAAGCAGGACATCACGTAAGTGACACTGCAGGGCCCATTCTAAGGTGTACTGTGTTGTAGGAATTCAGCATGTGTTGGTGGCTTAGTCTTCATAGTCACTCTTAGAATTCCTAGTGGCTTGTTTTCTTACCTAGGATTCAGAGGTAAGATGGTATATCCAAGAAGAAAGCCTCTAACCATTGTAATTTTTACTGTTTTGCTTATTTTAGTTTGAACAAATGCTTAAATTGGCTCAGCGATCCAAGGACGAGCTGTTTAGTATTGCTCTTTATAATTGGCTAATACAAGCTGACCTTGCAGATAAACTACTACAGGTAAAAAATACTGTTTGTGTAGCATCATTTATGTTAATTTATATTTTCAAGTAGCATTGAATAATTTTCCCACATATATAATGTAGGAAATTTAGTTTTTCCTATACCTTCCATAAGATGTTAATGTAAAACTAAGTATATACTATCCTTTCCTAAAGAGCAAAATAGACTTGTTTTAATCTTATTCTTTAGAAACCAATTGGAATAGTTTACATTGTGGGGTGGAAGTCTCTGATTATTATTTAGACTCTGCCATTAAGTCCCTGAGTGACTTTAGACATGTCATTTTGCTCTTCTAATCTCAGTATTTCTCAACTTATAAAATGAATACTTCGGATTTGATAATGTCATAGCTGCCTTCTTGAGCTCAGAGTCTCAGAATCAGTAGCTGTGCTCTCAATTCAAAGCTTTTTGAAAAAACTGGAATTTTATATTAACTTTTTAAAATTTTAATGGTTATTGAAAATTTCTCATTGACTGATAAAAAATAATTTGTAATGAGAAAAAAGTATTAATATTGTACTCTTAATTTTTCTTGGTTTCATAAAACAAGGCACACACACACTTACTGTATTTTTAACTTTAAAAGCACCTATGTGATCACAAATTTTCTTTGTACTATGCCATTTCTAGATTGCTTCTCCATTTCTGGAGCCACATCTAGTCCGAATGGCCAAAGTGGATCAAAACAGGGTGCGGTACATGGATTTGCTCTGGAGGTATTACGAGAAGAACAGGAGTTTCAGTAGTGCTGCTCGTGTCCTGTCCAAATTGGCTGACATGCATAGGTATGGCAAAGTGTTCTCACTGTGAAGAATAAGGACAGAGCTGTGTATGCTCTGGAGAGGCCAGCATAAGCAACACGGGGAGTGCTGTGAGAGGTAGCTCACTGGAGAGCACATACACAGCAGACACGAGGCCCTGGGTAATTCAGACTCCAATGCAAAAAAAAAAAAAAAAAAGAGTGAGAGTTTAGTTATGGCTAGTAGGAAGTGTGTGTGGGGTGTGATTGCACATGTGCATGTGTTTGCAGTGTGGTAATGTGTTTTTATTAAAAATATGTATACAAACCTTTTTGGTTTCCTTGATCTTCATAGTCATAATAATCACTTGATTTTGAAAATTGCCCTCACATGCAAAGGGTGAAGTGATTTTGTTTGGTTTGGGTGTGATAGAAAAGAAACGTAGTTAAGGTGCAAAAGACTTAAAAAAGCAACTTCCAATAAAGGCTTTTGTTGATTTTTTTTTTGTTTATGTACTTAGGAATTAACAGTATTAATGCTGGGCATATGCCACAGTGGTAGAGTACTTGCTGAATGTGCCAGGATCTGGGTTCCATCTCCATCACCACAAAGAAAGGAAAAAACATTAAATCAGGTGTAACTCTATGTCTTAACAGTTACATGATTAGTGTTTGAGTGCCTGTTACATATTATGCTAGATGTGCCTGTGGACTGAACACTAATCTAGGCCTTCATCCCATTTCGGTATTACTCATCATAATTCTTAGATAGTCCCAGATACCATTAACCATACTGGTCTCTGCAAGCCATTTTTATTCCATTCAGTTGCAGTAGTCTCTTACATTATAAAAAAGTAGTCTATATTTGTTCTTAAGAATTCTCTTGGACTAGAGAGATGGCTTAGTAGTTAAGAGCCCTGGCTGCTCTTGCAGAGGACCTGGGTTCGAAAATCAGCACTCATGTGGCAGCTAACAATCATTCATAACCCCAATTCAGGGGATCCGACTCCCTCTTCTGACCTCTGAGGGTCTGCGTGACATGGGTGCACCAACCTACAGGCAAAACACTCATACACATAAAATAAACAATAAATAAAAGTTTTTCTAAGAAAAGGAATTTCTCTTAAAAGCATCCATTATGCACATGTGGCCTACTTTCTGCCTCATGTAAGATAGCCTGTCCATCCATTCTTCGGCTCTCAGAGTCATCTTAAGAATTTTTTTCTATCACAATACTTTTTGTTGTCTCACTTTATTCTCCTTGCATGTATAGGCTGAACCAAAAAATGGCAGCGGGGAGCCATAAGATATATTTTAAATAACCAGAAATACTCACTTTTAAGATGTTTAGTTAAATGGAGGTGGAGGGTAGCAATTACAAGGGAGAAAAAGGAAAACCTTTTAGTAACAGGCCTCATAAATGTACAGAGAACTTTATGTGAAATGTCAAGGGCTGAATATTGCTAATTAACTGTTATACACCTCTGATAGAAGTTTTCTCTGGGAAAGGAAAAATTTAAGAATGGTAACTACAGTCAGCTTAAATTTCTTCTTGAAAATTAAAAAAGCCAGATTTTTCTTGATACAGATTAGAATTAATTGGGTTTGCTGAAGGCTTTATTTGTTTTGTTTGTTTATTTTTTTCGGAGACTGAAGCCTTATCAGACCTGAAACTCCCTATGTAGATCAGCTGGCCTTGATCTCACAGGGATCCTTCTGCCTCTGCTCTGCCTTCCAAGTGCTGGTGATTAAAGGCATGGACAGTCATGCCTGGCTTTTAAAAACATTGTTTGTGTTGTAGAGGGGTGCACACATTCCACACCTTAGGTGGGAATGTCAGAGGACAACCTGAGGGACACCATGTGGTCCCAGGGATCAAACTCAGATGGTCAGACTTGGTGTAAAGCACCTTTTTTTCTCAAATGAACCACTTTCCAGCCCTCTCAAAAAGATATCTTAATACTGATTGCTCTGAGAAGTTCTCCAAAAGTAAATGAGTTAACTTATTTATTGAGACAGTTTCATGTATCCCCAATTTCAGCCAAGAGTTGGGGGTCTCAACTCTTTAAGGGAAATGTAGTCTTTGAAACCGTTTAAGAGAAAGTTATTTCTTTTTGGTCAAAAGAATCAAATTCACCTCTGGACCTGCATGTAGACATAATATTCTGTTTGCTCCAGTGATAAAAATAATACATACTGTTGTCTCCTCCCTGAGGAGTTGAGCCAGATGGTCTGTCAGTCATTTGTGCAAGAGTTCACCTCACAGGAAATCTGGTTCACAAAAAGACATGCTAAGAAAAGGGATAATTATCATCTTAAAGAAATCTGTACTTATCCTTCCAGAAGCCCCTTCCTCAAGGCAGTTATTTACAGAGCTAAGCCTGCCTACTTTTATGAGTTGTCTAAAATTATGAGTCTCGTGTTGGGTGTGGTGACACATGCCTTTAGTCCCCGCACTTGAGACAGAGGCAGGCAGATCTTTGTGAGATCAAGGCCAGGCTGGTCTACACAGCATGTTCCAGGACAGCTAGGGCTACAGGGAGAAAGTTTCAGGTCAGCCAAGTGTACATAGTGAGACCCTGTCCTTAAAAGAAAATAATTGATTGATTAATTAAAATAATTTTGTTTCAAATGGCCTTTTATGTCACATTAAAATACTATGTCCTACTTGATATATTTAAATCTTCAATTCTTAAGAAATGATGTAGCTAAAATTTAAGGGGTTTTCCCTCCTAGCACAGAGATTTCACTTCAGCAACGACTAGAGTACATTGCTCGAGCCATTCTTAGTGCTAAAAGTTCCACTGCCATTTCATCAATAGCTGCGGATGGTGAATTCCTTCATGAATTAGAAGAAAAAATGGAAGTAAGTACTTAAGCTGTGTCCACGTAGAGCAGTAGCCACAAGTTTACCACTTTCTCACCCTTCCCTGTACATCAGAGTTTGTAGAAGGCATTATGATTCATTCTGATCTCTGCTGCCTGTCTGTTTATTTTTGGGTTTAATTATAAATTAATTTAAATTTATATCATCAGCATCAGTTATAATGAGGCACTAACTTATTTTAATTTTAGTAAACTTAAATGTATAGATGAAGAACTATCATATACAATATCTATACCATCAGCTACTTTTTGGATTATTTTAAAGATACACCCTATTTTCTGTCCAAACTAGGTTGCTAGGATCCAACTTGAGATACAAGAGACACTGCAGAGGCAGTATTCCCATCACTCTTCTGTGCAGGATGCAATTTCTCAGCTGGATTCAGAGCTGATGGATATTACTAAGGTATAAGCCAATGAAGTTCCTGTAATAGTTGCCTTTCTGGAAACCCCTGTTCGGTTCAGAGTTTGTTTCTTCACATCATGGGGAACAAAATGCGAATGTGCTCTCTGGAGCTTGTCTCTAGCCTAGAAGGCTGCTGCTATGACTTCTAGAAAGAGCTGAGCTGCTCTTGCCAAGACAGTTACTGTGAAGAACCCTGTTCATCCCACATGGGGCCTCTTAAAACCAGCTTTTTTCTTTGGTGGTTGTAGTTTTGGTTTGTTTTTATTGAGATGGAGTCTTACTATATGGCCCTCACTGGTCTTAAACTTATGGCAGTCCTTCTGCTCAGCGTAAAATGGGCTCATTTGTGGCCTTGTCTTTGCCTGTCTCTCCAAGCTTCTTTCGCTCCGTACCTTTCTTACCTAGTCTTCCTTCAACTTCTCTTGTACGTGATTCCAGGAGCCTGTAGCACCTTTAGCTTTGTTATTCCCATGGTGCTTAACCCCTAGTGTAGACCACACTAATTCTAAAACAGATGCCATGTAGCAGCTCCCTCCCAGTGAAGGAAATCATGGTGCTTATGCTGGCTGTGTGTAATAAATGTATGTAAGTGCCAGGCACTCAGGAGGTAGAAGCAGGCAGATCTTTGTGAGATCGAAGCCAGCCTGGTCTACATAGTGAGTTCCTAGCCAGCTGGAACTACAGGGAGATCCTGTCACCAAAAAAAAGAAGAAGAAGAGAAATACCAAATCTGAAACTTTGAGCACCACCATGACACCCAAAGTGGAGAATTTCACACTTCATGTGATAAATCACAGTTAACACACACAAAATTATTAGAAATACTGTATAAAATGTCCCTCAGACTAAGTGTATAAGTGTACATGAAATGTGAGTTTCAGATTTAGAATTGAGTTCCATTCCCAATTTATCTCACATGTATGTACGCATATTTTAAAGTACTTGCTCCTAAGAATTTTATTTAAGGGCTGCTCAATCTGTAGGATATTTTAGATACTTTAGATAAATATTTGATTTTTAATTTTAAAGGTATACTTTACTATTAATCTCTGAATGCTTGCCTCTGGTTGAGTGTTTAATGTTGGGATTTCTTTCCACAGCTTTATGGAGAATTTGCTGACCCATTTAAACTTGCAGAATGTAAACTTGCAATAATTCATTGTGCTGGTTATTCAGATCCCATATTGGTCCAGACACTTTGGCAGGATATCATAGAGAAAGGTAAGTGTTCATTTGTCAGTCCATTAGCATGTATTCCATAGAGATTTGAGAGAACACAAGATGCTAGTATTAACTAATGCATCAAGGGCTTATGAAGGTAGTGTGTCTAATAGAAAGTAAGTGGAGGCACTTGTGTAGAGTGGAAGGTAGTGGAAGTATAAGCATAATGGAGAACAACCACAGTAAACATTTAGGGGCTTGCTCAGTGAAAGGATATGTTATTTATTTGATTTGTGCTACCTCATAATGAAACTTAGACACTTTCCTCAGAATCTTATAACCAGTACCATGATAAGGTGAAAAAGTATATAGGACACTAAAAGAAACACAATATTCTAATAACATCAATGTAAATATCAGTGCTCCAGTATTTTGAACTGTGAAGCAATTAAGTAGCCAATGTAAACATTTCATATTAAAAATAATTACATCTAGGCTAGAGATGGCTCAGCGGTTAAGACCACTGGTTACTCTTACAGGGGACCCAGTTTGATTGCCAGCCCCTGCATGGCAACTAACAGCTGTGTATTACCCCATTTCCAGGGAATCTGACACCCTCTTCTGACCTCCGAGGGCATTGTGCCAAAAGGTGTATTTACATACATGCATGCAAAACATTCATACACATAAAAGTTAATAAAAAATAATTGTGTTTCTACTGACATGTCTTTTCCAGAATTGAACGATAGTGTGACATTGAGCTCATCAGATAGAATGCATGCACTTAGCCTCAAGATTGTACTTCTTGGCAAAATTTATGCTGGTACACCTCGCTTCTTTCCTCTAGGTAAGAGTAACCTAGGTGTCTTATTTTCTGTGTAATATAATAGCTTTTTTCCATTGAAAAACTCCATTGATTTTTAGAGTAGAATAGGTTTTTTGTTGCTGTTTATATATTTGATGTTTAGTTTATCAGTTCCAATTCTGACTTCCCGGGAAGGAAGCCTGAAATAGCAGAATTTGTAATTGAATAATAGATGACAATGAAATTTTCTCTGACCAGCTTTTGAAGTTTATATATCTATTTGAGGATTGTGCTGATAAACTATGTAGTTTAAATGATTATTTTATTAAAAAGACAATACAAATGTGGAAGAAGAAATCAAAATGACTAATGTTTTTATGTATCAGTAGTTTATTATTTAACTGTTCTCTATTCCATTAAAGCTTTTGTTTTGCTTTGTTTTAGAAATAGTGTCTTCTCTGTATCTCAGACCGTTCTTGAACTCATGATCCTTCTGCCACAGCCTCCTGAGCACTGGGATTGCAGGTGTATACCTGTAATGCCTAACTATATTTTACTTTCTCAGTCTCTCGTCCTTTCTCCCCCCTTTCTTCATGTGGTGCTTGGTTTTGAACCTAGTAGAGCCTTGTACATGCTTAGCAGGTGTACTGAGCTATATGCCCCCGCCACTTGGTTTTTTGAAATAGATTCTAACTCCAGAGCCCAGGCTAGTCTTGAACTTCGGATCTTTGGCCTTTGCCTTCTTGAGTATTAGGGTTGCAGGATTGTATCACTATGCCACCTATTCTTAAAGAGCAAATACATAGGTTAAAGTTTTAATTATCTGAGCTTGTTTCTTAAACATGATGACTATAATTGTTATATAGATAAATATAATTGTTATGAGCCATTTCCCAGCCCACAGTTTTGACTTCTTTATAAAAACAATAAAAGCACAGGGTGGGAGAGATTGTGCAGAGGTTAAGAGCACTGACTGTTATTGCAGAAGACCTAGATTTAAATCCCAATACCCACATGGTAGCTAACGACTATCCAAAACTCCAGTTCCTGGGGATCTGGTGCCCTCTTCCCTTCTCCCTGTCCACTGCAAGACATGGGTACATAGTATATACATGCATGCATGCATAACACTCATACACATATTAAAGAAAAAAAGTAGAAGCAACAAAAATAAGACATGGCAATACTAAACATGTGCATTTTTAAAAAGTACTGAGAAACATGAAATTATTCATATTAGCACATTAAATTATTTTCTGCAGTACTTGGGATTTAGACCTTGAACCTTGTCATGTACAAACCTTGAACATGCTACTTAAGTTGCTTCTTAAGTAACACTGAGTTATATATCCCCGTTTCTAATTTTTTTTTAAATAAATTTTTGAAATGAGTATTCAGACTTGCTCACTATCCCAAATGTTAGAATCTATTTGTGGCAGTAATAAAATAATTTTATTCATAACCTCTTTTTTTTTTTTTTTTTTTTTTTTGGTCATCCTGAAACTCATTATGTAGATCAGGCTGGCTCTGAACTCACAGAGATCCCCCTATCTCTGCCTCCCTAGCACAGGGATTAAAGGGTATGCCACCATGCCCAGTTTCATTTTGATTTCTTGATACACAGACTTGCTGGATATCACAGGCTAGCCTCAAACTTGTAATCTCTTGCCTCTGCTTCCCCAAGTGCTGAGGTAACGCCCAGCTCAGAAATGTGCTGGGTTTCAGGCTTACCACCACCGTGTCTTGCTTTTTTTTCATCGGTTTGAATTCATGTCTTCTTGCTTGAAAGGCAAGCAGTTTGTCAAATGAATCAATCACCCTCCTAATCCCCAATGTGATTTGAAATTTATTTTCAAATTTTCCCCTAGAAAATAGCTTTGTTGTAAATAAAAATACTTTAATGTCAAGAATTAAAAATCCAAATTTCTGGGCTGAAGAAATGGTTCAGTGGTTAAAAACACTGTCTGCTCTTGCAGAGGACCCAGGTTCTGTTCCCAGCACCCACATGGAAGCTAACAACTGTCCCTAACTCCAGTTCCAGGGAATCCAGTGCCTTCTTCTTACCTTGAGAGGCATTATACATAAAGTATATAGGTGTACTTTAATACATGCAGGCAATATACCTCATACACATAAAATGAAAACAAAATAATTTTTATTTAAAGTTTTTAAAAATCCAAAATTTCTGATATTTGTTCTTTTGCAGATTTTATTGTGCAGTTCCTAGAGCAACAAGTTTGTACTTTGAACTGGGATGTGGGGTTTGTAATTCAGACCATGCATGAAATTGGAGTGCCACTACCTAGACTGCTAGAAGTTTATGATCAACTGTTCAAATCACGGGTAAGTGAGGTGTTTTATTACTTATTTGTTGATATCTTAACATTTTGGTCACATATTTATCCAAGAGATTTGTTTCAACTGCTAAGCAAAATATACTTTAGGTCTTCAAACCCAGTGGGGGTTGCTTTTCTGTATAAATTGATTAAAATGAAATGATATTTTTATATTGGTAAACATAATTATACTTACTTTTGGTTTAATAGCCTTGAGAACTGTTTCTGGGGATTAAATTCCAAGACCTTACACATGGTAGACAAATGCTCTATCACTGAACTATAATCCCCAACTTAGTTGCTTTAAGCAAACAAAATAGCAGCTCATTTATTCAATGTAACCTCATAAAAGAATATCTAATGGGAGGTAGGGAGATGGCTTAGTCAGTGAAGTCCTTTCAGGGGCCCGAGTTCAATCCTTAGAACCAATATAAAAAGCCAGATGTGGTGGTGCAGGCTTGTAATCCCAGTGCAGGACAAGTGGAGGCAAGTGGATCCCTGGGGCTTGCTGGCCAGCCATCCTGGCCTATGTGGTGAGCTTCCTGTCTCAGAAAATAAAGTAGATGGCTGCTGAGGAACAATACCCTAGGTTGTCCTTGCCCTTGGTCTCCTTGAGTCTCCCCTCGCCCCTCCCCCCACATGTGTGTAAGAGAGAGAGCAGCATTATTCAGTGTCTTTGGTTTCTTAAGAAAACCTTGAACTGGAACTCCAAATCTTCCTCCCTCAGACTTCTGAGTGCATAGTGTGGCACCACCTGCCTCATTCAGTGTTTTCCAAGACATTCTTTTGCATGTTTATAAATTAAGCCTCATAATTGGCCCATAATGAAAATAGTAGTATCGTCATCTTTCATTACAAAAAGATAAGGGTAGAGACATTAAGTAACTTGCTCAAGTCATACAGTTAATATCTTTTTGTTTTTTGATCTTTTTTGAGACAGGGTCTTCCTGTAGCCCCATCTATCCTGGAACTTGCTATGTAGACCAAGTTGGCCTTGAACTCACAGAGCTCTGCCTGCCTCTGCCTCTCGAGTGCTGGGACTAAAGGCATGAGCCACCACTCCCAGCATAGTTAGTATCTTACAGTAAGGTTTATTATTCTAAACTAATTAAGATTGCATAAATTTAAAAGTAACTGGGTGACAGCCCATAGAAATACTGATTGTGTTCCTAAGCAAGATATATTTATATGTTCTACTGATAACTTGATACATTAATTATTGTTCCTAAAATTGCAATGCAGTCTTTTGTATTTAAAGTATTAACTTTAGCCACATAAATAATTTAGTAGCTATGCTTTTTAATATAAATTTTGCTTGGACTCTGATGACTCTTTCGACCAATAGAAATATGAATAAGTATATATATGTATATAATGAGGTATAAAATAAACTCTGTGTGTGTGTGTGTGTGTGTACATGTGTGTACCCATGCATGCATACATACATACTTTTTCTCTTCACAGGATCCATTCTGGAACAGGGTGAAAAGACCACTACACCTTTTGGATTGTATTCATGTATTATTGACAAGATATGTTGAGAATCCTAGCCAAGTTTTAAATTGTGAGAGGTAACTATCAAATTTTTTTTTATTCTCACAATAGCTTGTAAGTACTTCTAGTAAATATTTGGGTCACAAATTGGGAGAGGTTTTGAAATGATATGGAAAGAATAAAGAAGCATTATGGAATTTCTAATTACATGAGCAGTAACTGTTTGGATGGTAACTATTAGCATGTATGAAAAGTAAGAAAGTTTTCAACCATGGTCTTAAATTTTCTAAAGTGAAAATAATTTATGAACTATTCATGATGTGGAACCAAGACATTTCAGATATGTCTTTGTATGGTTTCAAAGAATAATCTTTTAGAAAATCCAAGAGAATACAAATAACATTAACAGGAATCGTCATTTAGTGCCTCCTTGGTATAAAAATCTTCCAGTGGCTGGGCATGGTGGTGCACATCTTTAATCCCAGCACTTGAAAGACAAAGGCAGGTGGATGTCTGTGAATTCTACGTCTGACAGGGCTACATGGCGATACCCTGTCTTTTTAAAAACTATATAATTAAACCGCTAAAGAAAAAATTCAATTGGAAAATGGTGATTATATGTAACTGACCATATAATTTTCACTTTCTGTTTTTAAATACTTACCATTTACCCAATTAGCCAGTCCTTACTTTTCTATGGGATTGTAAGTAAGATTATCAGAATTTGAAGGAAACAGCTCTATGGGCAAAATTTGTGTAAAGGTAAATGGTTGACCAGATGTCTTTCCCTTACAGGAGAAGATTTACAAACCTCTGCCTGGATGCTGTGTGTGGTTATCTGGTTGAACTCCAGTCTATGAGCTCTTCAGTAGCAGTACAAGCCATCACTGGGAATTTTAAATCTCTCCAAGCAAAGTTAGAACGGCTTCATTAATTATTGTATATTTCTTTCTTGCATGTTGGTCTGTAAAATAAAAGCTCAGCCGGGTCCAGATATCAGGTGTTCTGCATCTAAGAATTTGGGTATAATTTTGGTTGAAATTTGTTTTTAATAAGTGATTGCTGACAAACGTACATTTGCCAAATGAATTTTTTTTATGACTACTATTTTGCTTTTTATTAATTGGTTTGGGCAAGGTATGTAGCTGAGCTCAGTAGTAGAGCGCTTTCTAGTATGTATACCATCCTGGATTCGATGCCCAGCACTACATACAAGGACATTGGTTTATAGAACAACTGAAATAAGATTATGTGTATTTTAACACGCAAATAATAGTCTTGTTTTAAATTTTACCACTAGCAGAAATTTAAATTTTTTTGTTATTTATTTCCAAGTTTCTCCAGGATATTGGTATCAAAACTCCTGAGTAACCAAACAGTTTTGATCCCATAGTGGTAGATTTTAAAGCAGTTTTTAATAGACACATAAAAGTATCTTTTTTTTTTTTTTAAGTTAATCTTTGGAAACAAATTTGCTGAGCCAGTAATTTTATCAGTTATAGCCCCTGCACACATACACACACAAATACTCTATGTATATCTGTACATTAGGTTATATGTATGCTCTAGATTTGTATGTATGTATGTATGTATATACAGGTGATAAACTTATAACTACTGTTATATGTCCTCAAACTTCCGTGGTTAATGCCATTTTCTTTAAGTGCTTACTAAAAGTGTTTACGATAGTTGCCTTTTCCATATTTTTTCCTTAGAATTTAGCTCTCCCTTCACTTTAGTCTCTTTTTTGATGGAGTCTCGCTAGTCCCAACCCAACTAGAACTCTCTGGCTGGCCTCATTTCACAGAGATCCACCTGCCTCTGCTTCCAGAGGGCTGGGATTATTGCGTGCATCTCCATGCCTGGCATTTCTTTGGTCTTTTAACAGTGGTAGAGATTGAACCCAGGGTCTTCATACTAAGCAAGCAAGTGCTATACTACTGAAGCTACACCCTCAACCCTTGAATTGTTTAACAAATTAGAATAACTAAACAAAGTGTTCCAAAATTATATCAATGTCAAAAGGAAAAAAGAATAACTAAGATTAACAGAAAGAAAGGAAAAAAAGAAGACAAGATTCCTTTCCATTTTTGCTATTTGTTGTTATCTGAGAAAGGATCCCACTACATACATATATGTATATGCATATACATATATATATATATATATATATATATATATATGGCCTTGACTGGCCTGGAATTCACCATGGTAGACCAGGCTGCCTCTGCCTCCTGAATGCTGAAATCAAAGGCATGCACCACCACAACCAACTTTACTTTTTTTGAGACAAGGTCTCAAGTAACCCATGCTACCCTTGAACTCTTATGTAGCCAGGGTAATCTTGAATTTCTGATCCTTCTGCCTCCACTGTTCTGAGTGTTGAGATTGTAAATATATACTGCCATGCCCACTTTATGAATGATATTAACCCAGGGCTTCATCCATGCTGAGCATCCATCCATCCAACACCTTACCCTATGTTACTAACCTGCTTTTTGTGAAAGGGTCTCACTATGTATCCCAGGCCAGCTTCAGACATTCTGAGATCCTCATGCCTCAGCCTCCCTTGTGCTGGGACTACAGGCATGTGCCCCACACCCAGCTTATATGCATTCATGCTTCTGGGAAGACTGTCTTCACTTTGTTGTTACTGTTGCATGACTGCCAGTTTTCTAAACACATCTTGAATATATTATTACTTCAACTTTTATCTTTTTCCTAAGATTCTATAGTTGCCTGTTCCATATTTTTTTCTTAGAATTTAGCTCTCCCTTCTCTTAGTCTTTGAATGTATATTTCATACATTGCCAGAGTATGATTCATTTGGTACTAGTACCTCGTGTTCTGCAGCTTTTCATTTCTTTAGTTTTCTAAGTATATAAAATGAATGTATATTACTGGTTTTGTACATTTAAAATTCCGTCATGTCTATTTAAAATGAAGGTGTTACTTAAATGCTATAATTTGATGTGGATCCATTTCTGCTAAAAATATGTCACTATCTCCAGTTCTGATTTAAGCTAATGTACATATTAACATGTTAATACATGTGTTAAGTGTACTCACTCAGCCAGGCATGATAGCTCTTGCTTCTAATTCCAGCACTCAGGAGGCTGAGGTAGGAGAATTGGAAATTTAAGGTCTGTCTCAGCTACATGGTGAAACCCTACCTCCAAAAATACAGAGGTAGATACAGATATATACACACAATATTGAGGATATATCTTAATAGAGCTGCAGGATACCATATCAAAAAGGATGTAATTGACACATGCCTGAGAAACATTGTCACATTTATTCATATAGTACACATGAGATAGTTTAGAATTCAGCCCCATCACAGACGTTTGTGATGACCTCTAGAGGTACGATATTAAAAGATGTCAGTTTCTTTTGATCATCTAGCTCAGTGTTACTAAGTTTAATATTCATAGCCATCACCTGGATAGCCTATCTTCCCAGATTCTTGGTTTGTACCTTGGAGTCAGTGGTCAGACAGCTGTGGCATTGTCCTAGGACATTATCTACTGTATCATTTTATTACTGTAAAATAAGTCTACTTTATTCTTGGTGTTTGGTCAATATATTATCTCTTTATCATGACTATTAAATATATGTAGCCATTCTCTGGTAGAACAGTTTATGGAAGTGCATTCATCAAGGACAGTCAGAAGTTCTTGAAAGTCTTGATTGTGAAATACTTATGTTTTAGATAGTTTTAGTGTGGCAAAATGGTTAAGGAAGAGACAAACCTATTTTGAGTGTCTATGCAAGAAGTAGGCTATTGACCCTGGTGTCTGTCTTGTTAACTACTGACTTTTCTTGATCACCGAAACTGCATAAACTCTATGCTTTATTAGTTCTGTGTTAATTTAGACTCAGGAGTCTTTCACAGATTGCTTATTCTCTTCCTTATGATACTTTCTGTCTCCAGATTCCCCTTCTCATTCATTAGAGGAAAAGTTATGCTAATGAAAACGGTCAAAGCAAGAAAATGAAGAGTTAAAATCCCAAATCTTACACATTAAAGTTTAGGATTTTTATATTCTAGCAATGTCTTCAATGAAATTCCCTTAATAATGAAACTTTTAGACTACTTTTGAGTCCTCTACTAAAACTCTTAAGCTCTTCAAAGTTTTGTTTTCTTTGTGTATATGAAGAGATTGAAGCTAAATAAGAGTCTTAACCGCAAATTTTTGTAAAAACAAAAGCTATTTTTCATTTGTTTTATTGTTTTTCTTCAAAACTAGAAGTCATATTGCCATTGTTTTAACCTTGTCATTTCAAAATTTCTATACCACTACAGCATTTTTTAAATTAAATGTTTTACTTTAAAGCAGTCATGCTTTTTTACCATGTGAGATCCAGGACCCCAACGCCCCCATCACATCTCCAGCCCACGCCTGAGTGACTTCTAACACTGGGAAGCGTGACCAAGCCCGTGCTCCCTGCCTTTGCCCACTTGAGTTGCTCTTCTTATTTTCTACCTCATATCTTGTTCTCTAATTATATAAGTTAGAAAGATGGGTATTATCTTGAAAGTCTTCCTTCCCTCAACATGTGTTTGTCACTAATTTCTAAGCAGGTCTGTTTGTAGTACTCCCCTCTATCTGTCCAATTATGTCACTCGTTTAGGTTTTGCAGGTTATCCAAGTGTCACTAAGAAGCCTCCGGTCATAACTAAGTGGTCTTTCTGCTTGTAGTTTGACTTCTTCATTCCTTTTCTTTATTATGTGTATGGTGCTTTGTCTGCATATATGTGTATACATATGTGTGTATAGTCATGTTGTGCAAAGGTGGTAGAAGCCAGAAGAGGGCATTGGATCCCCCTGGAACTGGAGTTATGGATGATTGTTGGCATCTCTGTGGGTGCTGGGAACCGATGGGTCCTTTGTAAGAGCAGTCAGTACTCCTAACCACTGAACCATCTCTCTAGCCCTAGAGTGATCCTCTAAAGATATAAATGTAACTATTATTTTCCCATTTCCCCCCTGAGAAGAAATCATGGATGGTATATGAGAGCTCTGGGTGAAACAACCAAAAAAATAATAACTTTAGAGCTAGTTTTAGCACAAGAATAATAATGGACCCTCAGAACTGAAAAGTCAAAGTAGAGACCTATTCCCACTGGGTTAGATCCAGAACCTCTGTATCTTCAAAGATTAACCCACAGCCTCCTGCCTCAGTCTTCCAAGTGCAAGGACTATAGGCATGCACTACTGTGCCCTACAGTCTGTTCTTTTTATGTTTACTCTATGCAGTCAGATGGTCCCATAAATCCTGGAAGAGTGTGGGCAGTGTGACTGTTAGCTCTAACCTAGAAATAGAGTTAATGGAAAAGACTCAGATTGACCTAACCCTACCTATGCACTGAGTCAGGTAGAATAGCTAAAAGGATTCTCACTTAAACCATATGAAAGAGGAAAGAAGTGCTTTCCTGAAGAACTGAATGCCAGGCACACAAGATGACGCACTGTCTGTCCACCTGCATTACCACTTCCTGTTTTGGTAAAAACTGTCAACCACGGAATCCAAGAAACCAAACCAGAGCTGGAGTATAAAAGTACCTTGAGACACACCAGACTCTGGAGAAGTAATGGAACTTAGCCTGATAAAGGACATCTATGACAAACATACCACTGAAATCTTAACAGTGAAAACTGCATTCCTTACAATAAGGAACAAAATAAGGACTGTCTGTAATTCCATGTAGCATGGTAGTGAAGGTCTTGCTGTGCTGGAGGGACAGCTGTCAGCAAAGTACATGAAGACTTGAGTTTGGGTCCTTGACAGGCACGTTGGGGCACACCTGTAATCCCACCATGGTATGCGAAAAGTTTCCTGGGGTTTGCTGGGCAGCCAGTCTGACCAATCAAATGAACTGAATTCAGTGAGGGATCCTGTCCCCAAAGAAACAAGGTGGAGAGACACTAAGAAAGATGTCTGACATCAGCCTGGCCTCCGTGTGCACACACAAAAAAGAGAAAAGCTGAAGTAAATATCTTCATTCACAGATACCAAACTTGTCTATGTAGCTGGATAATCTTACAAAATATGCAGAAAATGAGAGCCAGTAACTAGAACTACGTTTTGCAGAGTTCTCAGTTTATAAACTCAAATGTACAGAAACTTTGGATTTCTACACACTAGCAACAAATAAAAATTTTAGTCAAGGTGAAATTTGCTACTTGAGGAAAAGTAGGTTGCTTTTGTAGAATTTTGAAGCAAGCCCAGGCAAAATAGCAAGACCCTGAATCTAATTAAATAAATGGATAATTATTTAAAATACCATAAAAATGAAAAAGATCAACTAAAACTGAAGTGTAAGATCTGAAAACTAAAGATTACTAGAAGAAATTCCCTAATGAAAAAGGTTCATTGGTTGGGACATTGAACCAAATGGATATACAAGTTGAGTGCACTTCTCAAATTCTTAGCAGATGGTTGTTTTGTTTTGAGCAGGTTACTTAATGTCTCTCCCCAGCTGGCCTGAAATGCTGTATAGACCAGGTTGGCCTGGATCTCACTGAGATCCACCTACCTCTGTCTCAAGTGCTTGGATTAAAGGGATTTACCACTACACCCAGCTAGGCAAACTTTTAAAATAAAAATTGACAGGCTGATTCTAAAATATATATGGGGAGATGTGAGATGGGTCAGCAGGTAAAAGTACCTGCCACCAAACCCAACGACTGGAGTTGATCCCCAAGACTCACGTGGTGTAAAGGAGAGAACTGATTCATACAAGTTATCCTCTGACCTCCATACACATATAATGTGTATACACACTTAATGCAAGAAAAAGTTTAAAAATAGATTTTAAATGCATATAGAAATGGATAGATATTAAAATGACCAAAACAGTTTTTAAAGGAAAAACAAGGGACTGGAGAGTTGGCTCAGCGATTAAGAACACTGAATGCTCTTGCAGAAGAACGGGTTTCCAATTCCCAGCACCCACATCAACTTAGTCGTAACTCCAGTTCAGAGATCCATCACCCTCTTCTGACCTCCGCCAGCACTGCATGATATGGATGCATTTATACACATGCAGACAATCTACTCATACACAGAAAATAACAATTTTAAAAAGAACAAGCTATACTAATTTCAGTGTATATATATTACTGTACTATTAGTAGTAATGAACATACACTACTAATTTCAAGATTTTAGTATAAAGCTACAAAGGCCATGCTAATGTACTAGGGTAAGGATTGATCAGTGGAATAGAATATGTACAGAATAAATAGAGATGCAGACAGTTGGTTTGGGGGAAAGGTGCCAATTTAATTCAATGAGAGGAAAATAGTCAACAAATTATACTGGAACAACTAAATATCCACATGAATAAAAAATAAGCCTTGGAGCTGGGATGTAGCTCAGTGATTGAATGCTTACTATGCATGAGCCTCTGGGCTCAGTCTCCAGCACACACAAATTAGCCTCAATTCTTAGCATGCCATATGTGAAAATGAATGTGATCTGCATCAGACCTAAGTAGAAAAAAATTTATGACTAGCTAGGCAGATTTCCTAGGAGTCAAAAAAAAAAAAAAAAACAGTTTGTAAGTTGTTTTTTATTAAAATCATGAAGATCTGAGGCTGCAGAGATGGCTAATATTCCATTATGTAAATGGATTTTATTTTCATTATCCACTCATCAGCCGGGGGACATCTAGGTTATTTCCATTTCCTGGCTATTGTGAGTGGAGAAGCAATGAGCATGGATGCGCAGGTCCCTCCATGGTGGATATACAGTCCATGTGGTATATGAGCATGGATGCGCAGGCCCTCCACGGTGGACGTACAGTCCATGTGGTACGTGAGCACGGATGCGCGGGTCCCTCCACGGTGGATGTACAGTCCATGTGGTACGTGAACACGGATGCGCAGGCCCTCCACGGTGGACTTACAGTCCATGAGGTACGTGAGCATGGATGCGCAGGCCCTCCACGGTGGACGTACAGTCCATGTGGTACGTGAGCATGGATGCGCAGGCCCTCCACGGTGGACGTACAGTCCATGTGGTACGTGAGCATGGATGCTCAGGTCCCTCCACGGTGGATATACAGTCCATGTGGTATGTGAGCATGGATGCGCGGGTCCCTCCATGGTGGACGTACAGTCCATGTGGTATGTGAGCATGGATGCGCGGGTCCCTCCATGGTGGACGTACAGTCCATGTGGTACGTGAGCACGGATGCGCGGGTCCCTCCACGGTGGATGTACAGTCCATGTGGTACATGAGCACGGATGCGCGGGTCCCTCCACGGTGGATGTACAGTCCATGTGGTACATGAGCACGGATGCGCAGGCCCTCCACGGTGGACTTACAGTCCATGAGGTACGTGAGCATGGATGCGCAGGCCCTCCACGGTGGACGTACAGTCCATGTGGTACGTGAGCATGGATGCGCAGGCCCTCCACGGTGGACGTACAGTCCATGTGGTACGTGAGCATGGATGCTCAGGTCCCTCCACGGTGGATATACAGTCCATGTGGTATGTGAGCATGGATGCGCGGGTCCCTCCATGGTGGACGTACAGTCCATGTGGTACGTGAGCACGGATGCGCGGGTCCCTCCACGGTGGATGTACAGTCCATGTGGTACATGAGCACGGATGCGCGGGTCCCTCCATGGTGGATGTACAGTCCATGTGGTACATGAGCACGGATGCGCAGGCCCTCCACGGTGGACTTACAGTCCATGAGGTACGTGAGCATGGATGCGCAGGCCCTCCACGGTGGACGTACAGTCCATGTGGTACATGAGCACGGATGCGCGGGTCCCTCCACGGTGGATGTACAGTCCATGTGGTACATGAGCACGGATGCGCGGGTCCCTCCATGGTGGATGTACAGTCCATGTGGTACATGAGCACGGATGCGCAGGCCCTCCACGGTGGACTTACAGTCCATGAGGTACGTGAGCATGGATGCGCAGGCCCTCCACGGTGGATGTACAGTCCATGTGGTACATGCATGAGAGCTGTACAGCTGGGTCACGTGGCAGATCTTTTTGAGGAAACTCCACACTGATTTCCTTAGTGGCTCCCCATAGCCCCAGCTGTCCAGGAACTCCCTGTGTAGACCAGGCTGGCCTCTGCTTCCTGAAAGCTGGGATTAAAGGCGTGCTGCCACGTCTGGCAAGGCATGAATTCTTAAATAGCTCCTCTGCAAGGCTCATCGCAATGCTACAATGGCCGGGAATTCTCAAGACTAGCTCCTGAGGAAAGCCTGGATGCAGAGGGTGGTACCGAGGGACCACTGAAGTAGAGAGGAGGGCGAGGAGAAGGGGCAGAACAAGGGAACCCTGAGCTGAGTATCCACAGGCGGATACTGGAGGCTCGCAGGTCCGGGGTGGGATGCTGCAGTCGCTGTTGCAGAGCTGAGCCGGCCCCCAGGTTCCCGCCCATGGAGTCCGCAGGGAGCATGCGCACTGTGGCCCGCCCCGCCCTCCGGCCTCAGGGACGGTGCTGTCCTGCCACGAGCGGGCCCGGTCGGTCCAGGCTCTCCCGCTGTGGCCTGGGCTCTGGACCTCCTGGCCCCGCGGAGGTAACTGCTGTGGACCCATCCCCACGCGGTCCACCCCGCGTCTCCCCACGGCCTCCGCTTCGCTCTCTCGGGCCTCTCTCTTCCCCGCGGCCCTGCCCGCCCTTCTCGCCCCGGCTCTTCCTCGGCCTTCCCCACGGAGCCCCCAGCACCCCAGCGGGTCCCCAGCTCCTCGGAGGGGCCCTTTGGCGCCCGATGGTCACTGGAAACGTCTGCTTTGACCTTGGCGGGTGACGACTTTGAGCACGGAGGGATGGACGCGGTTTCCTAGTCAACACGGTGGCAGAAACCGCCGAAGAACTTGATTTATTCTATTGGAATTGCTTTCGCCGATTTGTTTTAAAGGTACTCTTTACCCCTTCCCCATGTGCTTGCGTATTACTCTTGCTGATGTATTTTGTGTGATTGAGCGTATTTTCTTTATTCTTTTATCGTTTGCCTATTTTGCAGTGCTTGCTGTTCTCTACGCAATAGCTTCAGTGTTTTGAGAGGCTTTGCAGTACATAGCAGAAAAGATTCTTGCTGCATGCCAGGAGGGGATTTTTAGACTTCTGAATGATGATGCATTGTTATCCATCCAATCCTGTATCTTGAAAATCTTGAAATCTTGAAGAGGTTTTGCATTTTATCCTTAACGTTTTACTTGCAAAATTTAAATGTACATCTAGAGAATTTCAAACAAATCAGTAGAAATACTTAAGTATATAACATATCTTTCATATCTAGGAGAGGTATAGACTCGTTTTTAAAAATATAACTATGATAGAATTAGCACACAAAACCCAAACTGACATTAGTTCATTCTAAGTCTTTTAGAATAGTCACCCATAGAATCTAATGATGATTATTGAATGTTCACTTTTCTCCAGTTGTCTTTTAAATTATTTTAACAATTTTACAGGTACAAAAAGATGCAAAAATAATATAAATGACATATTCTTTAACCCAGATTACCCAGTTATGTTTTTATCCTTCTGTTTATACATGTGCATACATGTAGTATTTAGGAGCTACTCACTACCTGAAAATACTTTTTATAACGATCTGAGAATGGGTTGCATATATAATACATTCTTATGCTTACCCTTCATACTCGGTATAAATACATATTTCCAGTGATGCTTTTTCTTTTTCTTTGAGATAGGGTCTCTTTCTCAAAGAAAAAGCTGGCTTGGAACTGGCTATGTAGAAGAAGTGGCTTGCATGGTTCTCACAGAGATCTGCTTGCCAGACTGTGCACTCTAATACTGAGAAGTGTTGAATTTACAATCTTTCTGCCTCAGCTTCTTGAGTAGCTGGGAGTACAGGTGTAAGCCAATAGGTCTGGCTAGGGCTTTCTTTTTAGATGAGCTAGTTTGGATTTGCTCATAGCTAGTTGGGTTGATGGCAGTTTCCTTACCTGGTGATAGGGCTTTCTCTAGTAATTTGTCCAGAGAGCAAGGTAAAAACTATATGCCTTTTGTGATTTAGCCTTGAAAAAGTCATAGTATCACTTCCATCATAGTCTATTTGTCAAAGTAGTCAGAAAATCTGCCCCATTGTCAAGGGAAGAAGCAGAGCAGTACCAAAGCCACAGTAAGAACATAGGCTGTAGGAGACTTGGCCATTCTTTACAGAAATACAGTGTGCTGCATTGAGAAATGCATGTCATGTAGAAACCTGATAGTGTCTTCCTAGTTTATGTTTATCATCATTGACCGAGAAGTAACTGTTAAGAAAGCAAATACTTTTTGCCTGATTATTCCGGATGTGGATGAGATACTGACTACAATTTCCTACCTTAAAAGAGAAATAATGAGGCAGGAGAGATGGCTCAGCAGTTAAGAGCATTGACTGCTCTTGCAGAGGACCCAGGTTTGATTCCCAACACCCACCTGGCAGCTATGGACAACTGTCCATAACTCCAGTTCAGGGATCCAACGCCCTTTTCTGACCTCCGAGGCAATATGTTTATACACATAAAATAAAATAAAAATAATAAAAATAAATACTTTTTAAAAAGAGAAATAACAGAGCTACTGAAAAAGTAATAACAAAAAGTTTTGAAAATTCTAAACTCAGATGCTCAATATTATTTGAATTTGCAATTCAAATAATAAACGGGCACATTTTGATGAACACCTTATCTTTAGCTGATGAAGCTATCTGGGAAGGTTCTGGAAACTTGAGGAGGTTTGGTCTAGTTAGAGAATATATAGAGAATATGGGAATATAAGTTTGAAGCTTCTAATCTGGTACACGGCCCTTTCCTGGCCCTCTGCTTTCTTTCTCCCTTGAGGTGAATCTCTGCCCCATGCTCCTGAGCCATGATGTACTGCCAGAAGCGTGCAGACCAAGGTGAACTGGGCCCTCTGAAACTGAGCCATTCCAAATCCTCCCTCCCTTGCTTATGTTATTTGTATGAGATACTTTGTCACAATGGTGAGGAAAATAACATTATGGGCTCAGTAAATAATATTATCACCATTATTACTTACAGCAGCTTTGTAACTGGTTTTTCGTAATTGGTCTTTGGTTTCTCAACAAGCATGGAGATAAGATTAGAAGTTTTGACATCTACAAGTATCAAGCAGAAAAAGCCCTGGCCCAGAGTTTCCTGGTTGGGGCAGGTAAGTTTTTCTTTTTTCATATACTACTGGCTTTGTATATGGTAAGTGAATGTTTTGGTGGGGAAGATGTAGGAATGTTCTGACCCCTTAAAAAAATAAAACATTATCCTCAGAGGATCACTTGTCCCCCAAACATGTTTTATATGTGTTTTGTTATTATAATGTGTAAGTTAGCTTTTCCAGTAAACTGGATCATCTTCTAGAAAAAAGCTTTTACCTCCAGAAACTTTTTCTTTCTATTGTGGTTAAGTCAGTTGGGAAGGCATATATCAAAAGGGAGTGTTGAATCTACTGAACTTGCCTTACCAAACAGAAGTATTTTGTATGTGTCTTTCATGGTTGCGTGATCAAAGATCCTCAGGGCTAGGACAGAAAAGGTGTACATGATGTGATAATGATCTGGTAATGCAACAGAGTCCTCACCTTAGAGAGTGGGTTAACTTACAGAGTCTTCCTTGGATTTCTGATTATTGAAATAAAATATATCATATTTTTGTGAGAAATTATACCATTAACCTCCTTATAACAGACATTCTCAAACTTTTACACTCACCAGAATCATCTGGACAGGTGAGTTTTATTAAGCCATAAAGTGGAAATTATGTCATTTGGAGGATAATGGATGGAACTGGAGATCATCATGTTAAGATAAGCCTGACACACAGCGATAAATGCTGCATATTCTTTTCCTTGTGTGCAGAATCTAGATTTTAAAATAAAGAAATAATTTTACATATATTAGGGGGTTAGAGAAATGACTGCTGTTAAGAACACTGTATGTTCTGACAGAGGACGCTTGTTTGGTTCCCAGACGCTAAAAACTGTAACTCCAGTTCCAGGGAGTCTGAACCATCTTCTGGCCTCTGTAGGTATTGCACTTAACACACATGTAGGCAAAACACTTGTACACTTAAAATAAAAATAAATAGGGACTAGGGACTGGAGAGATGGCTTAATAGTTAAAAGCACTGAATGCTGTTGCAGAGGACCTGGGTTTGGTTTCCATCACCCACATGGTGGCTAGCAACTGTCCATAACTCCAGTTACAGGTCCTCCTCTGACCTTCATGAGGGTTGCATGGCATAGGTGAACTTACATGCATGTAAGCAAAACACTTATATGCATAAGATTTTTTAAAAGAATTAAAAAGAATATATATACATACATGTATACATAAGTGTGTGTGTGTATATATATATATATATATATGATTTGAAGGTAAAAATGGGACCACGTGGGAGGAGGAAGGGATCCAAAGGGAGATGGACAGGACAAGAGAGACTCATGGGATAGGAAGAGGAAGGCTTGTCTTCTGCATGTGGAATGTAGACTCTAGCAGAGGGACATCCTGAAGGTAGGAAGGGCACAAGGGAGGTTAATGGACAAAATTCACTGATAAATATTTATGAAAATATAATGAAACCCATATTTTAATTAATTAATTTTTATTTTATGTGTATAAGTGCTTTGCCTGCGTGTATGTAAGAGCATCTGTGTCATGCAGTGCCCTAGACGGCAAGAAGAGGGTGTTGTTGGGTCCCTCAGACGTGAAATTACAGATGGTTGTTACCGCCCATGTGGGTCCTGGGAACAAAACTTCTGTCCTCTAGAGAGCAGCTGGTGTTCTTAACCACGGAGCCATTTCTCCAGCCCCATGAAATTCATATTTTGTGCACTGACTAAAATAATAATAAAAATGGAGTACTGGGCCCCATAGCGTTTTTAACTTAGCAAGTCTGGGGTGGGCTGGGTTTGCATTTCTAACAGGTTCTCAGGTGTTGCCGCTGCCGCTGCCTCCTCAGCAGACTTCTGCTTTTTCTGGAAAAAAATGATCAGAGTCAGGGGCTTATGAATTTCTAAAGCCATATTTGTTTTAAGTAAGCAATGTAAAAAACTTGCCATACGAATGTTCACTTCAGATAATAGTGAACCTCGTTTTGGCTGCTGATTTGGCAAATGTTAATCTTGAAAGAAATTTAAATATAACTGTTAGACCACATAAGCCAGTAATTCTAATAGGTATTTTATGATTTGTTTTCACAGTGCTGGGTGTAGAAGTTAGGATCTCATACGTGCTAGGCAAGCACCTTATCATTGAGCTATACCTTTAGGCCAGGAGTTATTTTAAAGTAGAATAAAAATTTTAGATTATTATTGGTTATCAACCTTAATGTTTGCTTTAGATTTGCGGTATAACTGGGAGTAGTGGCACATGCATTTGATCCCAGCACTTAGGAGGCAGAGGCAGGCAGGTGTTTTTGAGTTCAAGGCCAACCTGGTCTACATAAGATTTGTGTTGTAAATTGTAATTTAATTGTTCTTCCTTTGTTCCTTCGTTCCTTTGTTCCTTCCTTCCTTTCTTCCTTTCTTCCTTCCTTCCTTTTTTTTTTAAAAATACAGGGTCTTGGCTAGCCTGGAACTTATTGTATAGATGAAGCTGGAACTCATAGAGATCTACCTGTCTCTTCCTCCCGAGTACTGGGATTAAAAGCAGTATGCCTCCACACCCAGCTAATTATAATTGTTCTTGTGTGTTATTTTGTTTTCTTTCCTGAGATAATTTATGTAGACAAAAATTGAATTAACTTCTATGAATCACCTAAGTCCTTCATGTGGCTTTTTTTCCCTCTTAGGAGAATGAAGCTATTTTTCTTTTGGATGATAAATTCATAAATGAAATTAATTTGTTATCAGGAAGAACAAAGAAGAAGATTCCTAGTCTGCAGCCTTTGTTGAAGGATGCTTTTTTCCTGACAACATCCTGTAATGGTTAAGTAATAGCAATATTTTCAAAAGACTAGCTTACTGTGTTTTATAAGGGAAAACAATGAAGGTCATAGTAAGAAAGTAACATTCAAAATTGCATTTCATTTTTAAACAGATGCCTGGCTGTCTGGAGTCCTCACTACAGGGGAGATTTTCCTTTGGAACAAAGATCAAGACTGTTTGAAAACTATACAAGTAACTGAAAAGCCTAAAGAAATGATTAAGGCTACTGTTGGTAGGGTTTGTTTTTTCTTCTTGTTTGTTTTGTTTAAATTGGTTTGACTGGAAAAAGAATATGACATATTTTCCTATTACTAATCTCTCTCTCTCTCTCTCTCTCTCTCTATATATATATATATATATATATATATATATATTTATACATTTCTGTGTATTGTATATGCTATGAAATTTGGGATGGTGGTAATCTGTGATACCTAGATTCAATTTAAGGGAAAAAAAATCTGGCATCCCTGTTACTGCTATGATAACTAGTTTTCTAATGTCACATAGTAAGTCAGGTTTAGTTGTGCAGGCCTGTAATCCCAACATCTTGAGAGACAAAGGCAGGAGGATCACAAGGCCAAGGCTTGTCTGGACAGCAGAGTAAGCTGAAGGCAACTTGAACAACTTGGTGTCACCCCATCTCAAATGAAAGAGTAAAAAGAAGGCTGGGAGCATATCTCAGTGTGAGAACACTTGCCTAGCATGCACAGGCACTATATTCGATCTCCAGTATTTACTGGAAAAGAAAAAAAAAACAACTTGGTAAATGTACTGTTGTTTGTACTTTTATTATTAATTCTTTAGTTTTGACTTCCGGAATGGTAACACAATTTGGGTTTCTTATTGCAAGGACAGCTAAACTTGACAGACAAGCATTGGGAGGCTGAGGCACGAAGATTTGAGGCCAGCCTGGGCTATATAACTAATTCCACCAGTCTAGGCAATAGCATGATACCCTGTCTATAAATAGATAGATAGAGCTATGATATCCTGTCTTTAGATAGATAGACAGACAGACAGATAGATAAAGAGGGACTGGCTCAGCAGTTAAGAGCACTTGTAGCTCTTGCATAGGACCTAGGTTTGGCTCCTAGCACCCACATGGCAGTTCATGACCATCTGTAATTCTAGTTCTAAGGGATCCAAAACCTTCTTTTGGCCTCTACAGGTGCCAGGCATGTCATGGTGGGCATAGATACAGCGCAGCAGGCATAACACTCAGACACATAAAATAAAAATAAAGGACTCAAAAATTTAAATTAAACATTTTTTTATAAAGAAAAAAATGTGCTTTCTTTGGAAATTAGGAGCTTGGAAGTTTAATATTTTGTTTTGTTTGTTTTAACTAGCAAGTTCGTTGAGACTGTATTTATATGTAGCCGAAAATGGGAAAAGAATTCTGCTTATTACATCTGGCTGCATATTTCTGTGGGAATGTTTGGAACTGAAGAATATCTTATCTTCCAAAAACCTCTCATTGGTGGGTCAGTGGTCCCAGATCATACCTGAAGAAGCTGGTTTCTTGCCGTCCAGTAAAGATAAAGAAGCTGCAGTGAATGCTATTTTTATAAAAAATGAGGTAAAACCCAGATGAGACAGTGTGGAATAGAGATCCTGGGCTCTGAGAACTAATGCTGTCTTACAAGCTGTTTGGGTCATGGTATGATGGCACTACAGTTTGTCAGTACTTGTAATAGTTGTGATTTTAGTGTGTGGAAAAGATATTTTTCTGTTTCTTGGATCATGTTTTAAAAAATAGTTTCAAATAAAAATTCTTTTCTTATAATTTAGAATACAGTCTGTATCGAGCATAGTGGTACATACCTTTAAGCTCAGCACTTGGGAGGCAAGTCAGGAGGATTGCTCCAGGTTTGAGGCCAGCCTTTACTATGTAACAAGACCTTGTCTCATACACTAAACAAAATAGAGTATGTGTGTGTGTGTGTGTGTGTGTGTGTGTGTGTTATACTTTCATAAACTAGAACTGGTGGTGTTAAGCAAACCATTTAATTCTCAAGCCATTTTATTTTTTAAAAATTATTATTTTATTTTATTTTATTTTTTGAGACAGGGTCTCCCTGTACGACCAGCTGGCCCAGGAACTCACTGTGTAAATCTGGCTGGTCTTGAACTCATAGAGATCCACCTGCTTCTGCCTCCAAGAGCTGGGATTCAAGGTGTGTGCCACTACGCCGAACCTAAAAATAAAATTTTTAAATAGCTGCTTGGTAGTCTATATGTTTGGGCTAACATCTCTTACTTAATCCACTTTTGCTAGAAACTGCATTTTGAAGTCAGGCTCTCTGGTGGCTGACTCAGTGCTCTGGAGGTGGGTGCAAGATGGTCAGGAATCAGGCAATCCCAAGCTACATGAGAGCTTGTCAAAAAAAATTGCATTTGGAAATTTTATTGCTCCCTTCCAGGGAGGTGATATAAATAATATAAAACTATAAAAGAGGAAAAATAATCATATAGAACTCTTTCTAGTCATAGTAAACTTGAGACAGTATTTGTCTATCTTTGTGAGGTTGTTTATAGTAGTTCCATACATGTATATATTATATAATTAAATCAGGGAAATAAACATTTCCATGTTGTCAGGCCGCATTAATATTACTGTACTAGGACTTTGATTTGCTTTGTCACTTTTAAATCCTCACGTTGTTTGATCAGTAGTTTTCCTGCTGTGGTGAAGGAACTCCAGAAGGAATTACTCTTATTATAATGACTTGAGAGGAGCGTGAACTGCCTACAGCACAGCATGCACAGCTTACGAGCAAGTCCATGCTTCGTATGCTCAAGGCCCTGCTTTTCTCCCTGGCCCAGAGTCAGCCCCACAGACTCTGCAGCCTGATTTCCCATCAGGACTTGCTTCTGGAGAAGGAAAGTTATTTAGTCTTTAGCTTATTGTTAAGACTAAAAATATAAGCAGGGTCCTAGTATTTTTCATTTATTTTATGGGTAATGACAAATATATTTGTATGTTTTTCATATATTGATTTATTCTCAGATTAATTTATACTAAAGTATATTACATTTATCTACAGCTATTTGGTGACAGCTGCCTGTGTTCATTTACTTTTTATTCTGGAGAATGCCTGAAGTTAACATTTCTAGCAGTTCGGTGGCATGAGAAGGTGCTTACTTCTGTAAGGTGAGGTTAACATTTCTTTTTCTCTCTGTTTTTTATTGAAAATCATTGTTGTTTGGCACTTAGGTACTTCACATTTTTAAATGCTAATTTCAGTTTTTAAGACTTTATAGATTTTTTTTTCCACCTTTGAGTTTTAAAGCTTGTTAAAAAATATTTTATTATTATCTTTATTTTATGTCAGTGGGTGTGTTGGCTGCATATGTGTAAGTGCACTCGTGTCATGCAGTGCCCTTGTGGGTCGGAAGAAGGTGTCACGTCCCTGGAACTGGAGTCAAAGACAGTTGTTAACTGCCTTGTGGGTGCTGGGAACTGAATCCAGATTCTCTGCAAGAGCAGTCAATACTCTTAACCATGAGACATCTCTCCAGCTCCCAAGTTTTAAATCGTTAGGAAATTTCTTGCTTTTGTTTTATTTCTTTTCTTGGAAGGGAGAATATGCATAAGATAGCAGTTTGTGGTTTTATCTGTCTCCAATTATGGCTGAAGAGATGGCTCAGCAGTTAAAAGCACTAGCTGTTCTGTGCCCAGAACTCATATGGTGGCTAACTTCCAGGAGAATCTGACACCCTCTTCTGACCAATGTGGGCATTGCACGAAACTGGTCTACCTATACAGATGCAGACAATACACCCATACACATTAAAAAAATAATAATAATTAAAAAACAAGTTATTTTGAAAATCATTTGAAATTTAAAGGGGCAAAACTATTTGTGTTTCCTATTATATCTTTGAAATGTTCAAATGTTTTTGTTGTTTTGACATACTGTCTCACTTTGTAGCCCTGGCTGCCCTGGAACTCCCTGTGTAGACCAGGCTGTCCTCAAATTCACAGAGGTCCACTAGCCTCTGCCTTCTGAGTGTTGGGATGCTCACCTCTCCTGGCCTCAAGTGATTTTTTGTTGTTGTTGTTCTTGTTTTTATAGTAAAACAATTTTCTTTATTCTAAGCTCTATAAGATAGAAAAAGAAATTTAAAACTTACAATGCATATGTAGGACTTAATAAGGTGTGGTTTTTATGTATTTTTATGTTAATAGTATTTTGTTATTTACATAAAGTAAATTAAACATCTTTAGTCTCCAAGAAGTTTGATAAATATATAAACCAACATAATTCTCACTCAGAAGAAATGTAGAAAATTTGCATAATCTACAGAGTTCTGCTTCCTTTTTTCAGATTTTTATTAATGTTCATTAATTGCACAAAATAACAGCTTCATTCTATTTATATAATGTACTTTGATCATAGTCGTCTCCCTGTTTCCCTTAGTCCCCTTCCCTGCTTTTATGATTCTTGTAAAAATATTCTCAAAAAAATGTAAAAATGCTTAAACATTTCATTGAAATCAGTGTATTCCTGGAGCATGACTATACTTAGAAAACGGTGACAATGAACTAGCCTGACAGTTACTGAACAGTCAGTGAGAGGCCCCTTTGTACATGTGTGTTTGTTTACAGGGATTTAGGTAAACCCTTTAATTTATACTGAAATGTCTGTCAGTTTAAAATTGCTTTGCAAACTTGGCATGGTGACATATGCCTACAATCTTGTTAGTTGCAGGCAGGAGGGTCACTTGAGCCCAGGAGTTCAAGGCCAGTCTCAGCTATACAGTGAGACCTCATCTCTAAAACAAACATTAAAACATCAGAAATAAGTAAATAAAAGAAACTATCCTTCTATTTTCAGTTATTTTATTGCTTTCTTAGGTCACTTCCGTTCTGCATTCACTGGGCACAGCAGGAATGCCTTGTGTGCAGTCTAACTCCTAAGTGTGAGCCAGTGAAGTTGAAGGGTGCTCTGATCTCTGCCTTCTCAAGAGATGGCCTTACCCTGGCACTGACTCTTAATCAGAAAGACCCAAAGGTCAGTAAATAACATTTGTCTTGAAAGATAATCTATAAAAGAGAATTTACTTCAGTTCTGAGATTTATTTTCCTGGTAGGTAGAATTTTGTTCTCCCTTACTACTGTTTTATAATATTTAAGTTGATGATTTCAGTTCATTGTGGTTTGGTAAAGTCATTTGAATTATCTGC
Organism: Eospalax fontanierii; assembly: GCA_035773235.1. Classification (NCBI taxonomy): domain Eukaryota; kingdom Metazoa; phylum Chordata; class Mammalia; order Rodentia; family Spalacidae; genus Eospalax; species Eospalax fontanierii. The sequence goes on from CM069527.1 coordinate 86,747,658, forward strand.
CATAATTTTCCAAAGTTCTTAAGAAGAGTGAAAACAAGAAGCTTGTCTTGTTAGCAGATGTCTGTAATCCCAACCCTTCAGAGGCTGAGGCAAGAAGATTAAAGTTCCAGGCCACCTGGGCCTTGTAGTTTGAGGTGGTTGTGGCTAAAAAAAGGAAAAGGAAAAAAAAAAATGTGAAAGAGTATAAAAGAAAAGGAGGGAAGGACAGCAAAGAGCAGTGGTGTGGGAAGATTTCAAGTTCAAGGCTAGTCTGAACAGAGTAAAAAAGGTCTGTCAGTGTTGTCTGACTAATTGAGAAAGAATACTTTAGATGTTTAGTAATAGAATAATAGATCTCCTGGCCTCCGTAGTTGTAAGTAATACATCTTGTCGGGGGCCATGTGCCTCCTTGAACTATGCCCTAGTTTTGGGTTAGGCAGAAGTCAATCTCGTGCACAGAAGTGCTGTTGGAAGCAGGAGTTTTCATTAGGCAAAATAATTTACATCTGAGGAGAAGTTTATTTTTCACCTAAGACTGAGGTCACATGAAGATCTTTGAGGAAGCCAATCGTATCTTGAGTTATTTTGCCTGTGTTAGTATTGTTTTGCTTACTTTACAGTATAAATAGAGGGGACTTAATAAAGGCAAGCTGCTTCAGTATGACTGACCAGCCCTCCTGAGTCTGTCCTGTTTTCTCTCTCTATCTCTATCTCTATCTCTACATTTTCTCATCCTCTCTCCCCGCTTTGGGTATGGTCTGATTTCTGCCGGCGGGCTCCGGCAAGTGGCGCCTGGACCAGGGACCTGAAGACTGGGGGGTCAAGTGACGGACACCGCGGTATGAGTGAGCTCACTTAAAGAATGTAAAGTAAAAGGAAGAGTAAAGGAAAAAGTAAAGGAAAAGTGTGCGGTGAGAAATCTCAGGAGTAAAACGGGTGAGGGTGATAGTCATTTGCTTTTTGTAAATACGTTGGAAAATCTGCTTTATGCTCGAGGGGTTGCTGTAAGACGTCAGCAGCTTTGTAAATTTTTGAATTTTGTAGAAAAAGCCTGCCCTTGGCTCCCTAAAGATGGGTCTGTAGATTTAAAAACATGGAAGAAAGTAGGAAGAAAGCTTCAAGATTATTATGATGTTTATGGACCGAGTCAGGTTCCAGTAGATACTTTTAGTTTGTGGGCTTTGATTAGGGATAGTTTGGATCCTAGACATGAGGTGGAAAGGGTTCGAGCAGAAAAAGTAGTGGTATGGAGTCAGAAGCAGCTCAGGAGGAGGAGGAAAGTGAAGTTAAACCTTCTGCCCTTCCATTTGAGGAGTTAGTGGAATTTGAAAATGAGCAGTTTTCCAATAGTGAGTTATTAGATTCTGAAGAAGAGTGGGAGGAGAAAACTGCTAGGTATCAGAAAGAGGATGAAGTTTCCCAGATTGTCGCATTGGCAAAAAAGGAAACTGATCAGGAGGGAAGTAATCTAGAGGAAATTCAACGTTTGCAGGAGAAGATGGAATTGTTACCTTTACAAATGCAGCAAATTAGAAAACAACAGGCTGAGGAGAAATTACAGAGCCAGGCAAGATTAGATCCTCTACCTCTGATGGAAGAGCCGCCTGTAATCACAGTTAAGCAAAAGTAGGCAGGAAAGCCTCGTCCTTTGTCCTTAGTGCAATCTCCTCTATCTCCATTGCAAGCCGCTATAAGGAAAGCGGCCGAAAGCGGAGAAAACATTCAAGGGTTTCAATTGTTCCCTGTTATAGAGTGGGATAATGCACAGCGAAATCGGGTGAGAACATATTTCTGTTTCCTTTAAGCAGATAAAAGAGTTGAAACTTGCTTGTGTGCAGTATGGTCCAACTGCTCCTTTCACACAGGCAATGTTGGAATCAATGTCTCTGGAGGTGCTCTCGCCAGACGATTGGAAACAAGTGGCCAGAGCATGTTTGTTAGGAGATTATTTGCTTTGGAAATCTGAATATGCAGAGCAATGTCAGGCTACAGCAGAAATAAATCGAACACAGGGAATACCAATTACTTTTGATATGTTAGCAGGAGAAGGACAATATCAAGGAACAGGGAATCAGCTGACGTTTGATATTGCTGTGTATGCACAGGTTAATGCTGCAGTTAAAAAGCATGGTATAAACTTCCTTCTTCAGGAAGAAAGACCGAAGATTTGTCAAAAATCATACAAGGACCTGATGAATTATATCAAGACTTTGTAGACAGGCTGATGCAGGCAACAAGTAGGTTATTGGGAGATTCAGAGTCAGGGCTTTTGTTGGTAAAACAACTAGCTTATGAAAATGCTAATTCTGCTTGTCAAGCAGCCTTGAGACCTTTTAGAAAAAAGGGGAATTTATCAGATTACATTAGACTTTGCTCCGATATTGGGCCCTCGTATACTCAAGGTATAGCATTAGCTGCTGCATTACAAGGCAGATCGGTAAAGGAAGTACTTTTTCAGCAGCAAATGCCTCAAAAAGGCAAAGTTGCTGGCCCTTTAGGAAGCTGTTATGGGTGTGGACAGCTGGGACACCAAGTGAAACAATGCTTTAATAGACAAAAGGCCAGCACTCATAAAAAGGAGCCAGGCTTGTGTTACAGGTGTAAAAAGGGAAGATATTGGGCTAACGAGTGCAGGTCTCTGAGGACCTTCTTTGACCTCAGATCAGGAAATAGTATAATCTTGGGTCTATGTTATTCTCCTTAAAAATTTGCATACTCCTTCCATAGGATGTATGTTCTCAGCACATTCTGAGATGTTACAGCTGAAGTGCACAGTGTTCGGCTCCGAACTCTATCGTAAGTAGAGTTGCCCCTTGCAGAGAGGCTGGTAGCCAAAGACGGGCAACTTTCTCTCGAACTAAGCTGACCTAAGACAGGGCGTGGATGGTGGGCATTCACGTACCAATGATGGGTAAGGCTTGTGTTTCGGAGAGAATGACCTAAGACAACTTTCTCTCAAACTAAGCTGACCTAAGACAGGGCGTGGATGGTGGGCATTCACGTATCAATGACGGGTAAGGCTTGTGTTTCGGAGAGAATGATCTAAGACAGGCACAGTCTTTCTGGCCATAATCAGAGAGGTTATGGTATCTTTAGAAAATAGAAAAGGGGGAGATGTCGGGGGCCATGTGCCTGCCTTGAACTATGCCCTAGTTTTGGGTTAGGCAGAAGTCAATCTCGTGCACAGAAGTGCTATTGGAAGCAGGAGTTATTAGGCAAAATAATTTACATCTGAGGAGAAGTTTATTTTTCACCTAAGACTGAGGTCACATGAAGATCTTTGAGGGAAGCCAATCATACCTTGAGTTGTTTTGCCTGTCTTAGTATTGTTTTGCTTACTTTACAGTATAAATAGGGGGGACTTAATAAAGGCAAGCTGCTTCAGTGTGACTGACAGCTCTCCTGAGTCTGTCCTGTTCTCTCTCTCTCTCTCTCTACATTTTTTCATCTTCACTCCCCGCTTTGGGTATGGTCTGATTTCTGCCAGCGGGCTCCGGCAACATCTAGTAAAATCAGTGGTTTTGTTTTTTTCCTTCTAGGCAACTCAGGTATTATTTATAAACACACTGAATTTTGTTACTCTCTGTGGTGGCCTTAAAGGATGTAGTAATACAAATCCTGTGGTTCCAGCCACCCTTACCAGGTAAGAACATGTCTATTTCTAAATAGTGCTTTTATTTTCTTTCCAATAATTTAAGAAGCATAAGGCTCTAATGATTCCATGAGGATAATTTTAATAAAGAATGTAACTTCAGCATTTCTACGTGATAAATCTGAAAGTTGCTTTATAGAAGGAAGGGTTGGATGGAATGGAAGTACCCAGACATCATGTCTTTACTTTTTCATTGTTTCCATCTCTTCTTTGGAATTAAACCATGAGTAGGTAAAGCAACACTAGTCTTAGTTGGAGAGGCTAAAATGAAAAAGCCTGGGCAGGTGAAACCCTTATTCATTCAGGGAGACTGGGTGTTTGTAGCCTTTTAAACATGTGCCATCGGTGGTGATGAGCCACCAGCAAGACAGACAAGATTAGAGAGTACAAAGATTTCTTCTGAGCCCCCAGCTTCTTTTTTCTGAACACTTTCTGTGCCATTCTCTGAGTTTCCTAGGTTTTTCAGGTCATCTAGCCCTTTCTCTTCATTTTCTTGCCCTCCACAACAGTTCCTTCCCAAGGTACCACTGGTCTCAGCTCACTGGTTTCTTTGACTTACCAGATCTGTCATTTTCATAAAGGAGGGAGCTGCTCTTTGTAGTGACACAGTAATGTCAGGGAATTAAGTAGTAACAGGGACAGCTCCTGGAGGAGGCAGTGTGCTGCTGAGTGGGACTCTTAACAAGCTCCAGAGGGGATTGGCATGGTCTCAAAGTCTGTTCTTCAATCTTGGTTATGGATTCCAGTAAGATTGTATTTATTCTGATTAAAATGTAGGTGACTAATTAGCTCAACTCTGGGAAGTATTTTAATTTGAGTTGCTTACAAATCAAAAGAAATTTCTAATGGGAGTATTGTTGGAGTAGATACCCCTAAGTAAGGTTTTTTTTCTTTTTTTTTAGTAAGTAAAGTCCATGAAATTTATGTGACAGTTGCCTACTATCCATTCTTACAATTTTTTTATGTGTATGTTATGCCTGCATGTGTGTAAGTGCACCCATGTCGGGCGGTGCCTGTGGATGTCAGAAGAGGGCATCAAATCCCCTGGTACTGGAGTTTAGGATGGTTGTTAGCTGCCATGTGGGTACTGGGATTCAAACCCAGGTCTTCTGCAAGAGCAGTTAGTGCTCTTAACTGCTGAGCCATCTCTCCAGCCCCCATTTTACAGAACAATAGATTCATTATGACAGTTTCATATATGCATCTAGTGTATTTTTGCTTTTATCTGCTCTTTTGCCTGTGTGTGTATGTGTGTGTGTTTCATTCTTGCTTGGAACAGACTGTAATAAATAGTAAAAGATAATGTAGAGAGTCCTTTTTAAACATGCTTCTGGCTCTTTCTAGGTCATACTGGGTAGGGGACATCAGCTGGACACACGATAGTCTTTTTCTGGCTTGTGTGTTAGAACGTGGCTCCTTGGTTTTATTGACCTGCCTAGGTGAACTGCTAACATTAATTACATTTGGTTGCTCTGTTGAATTTGGGCCAGCTGAATTTATTCCTCTTCATCCACTAATAACATATAGGTAAGACATTGAAATTGTTTTATCTACAGAAATTATTTTCTTTGGGGATTAATTTTATTGTATATTTTTTAAAAATACAATTTCATGTCTAAATTTGCCTTTTTCTTTCTTTGAGTCTATCATCTCAATGTCTGTTATCTATTTCTTATTATTTATAGTTTTCTTCTATTTCTTTTGTGGCTTAATCCTGGTGAACATTGTGACTCTGTAAGTATGTTATTTAAGTATTCAGTAGTACAGAAAATTTATCTTCTTTGGTAGACAAGATAATAAAACATGGCATTTATTGTTTTAAAGCTAGCACTGAGATCAGTTAATAACTCAAAATCAAAAAGTTTTCCCAAAGGACAAAAATGATTGGTAATGAACTATAGATGTGCCCGTATTGTAATCTGAATTGTGAAATGAAGGAGCGTTTTGGCTTTGTAGTCCAACAAGTCGGGATTTACATACTACCTTTCTACTTCCTGTCCCCGTTGCTTAAGTGAGCATACTTCTCTTTAAGCCTCTGTTTCTTGTGAAATGAGGGTGTGGGAAATCATTTTCTGGGACTGATGAAATGAGCAAGATTATAAATCATTATAGGTAATTCTCATGGAAAGTGCTGAGTGAGTAGTCATTGTTGATTATACTGTATATGTAGTCAGATTATATAGAGAGCTATTTTTTAATAGAAAAAATAGAAAGTATTATTGAAATTTGTCAGTCTATAGAGAGGAAATTGAGATGGCTATGTCCTTGATTTATGCTTACCAAAAAAAACCAAAAATCAGTGCTTAATTTAAAAAATATTTTTAATCATATGTATGTGTCCCTGAGAGGATATGTGCATGTGAATGCAGATGCTGGTGGAGACTAGAGGAACTGGATCCTCCTGGAATTGTCGTTAATGGGCAGTTGTGAACCACCTGATGTGGATCTGAGAACTGAACTTGGGTCCTCTCGAAGAGCAGCAAGCTCTCTTAACCACTGACCTATTTCTCCAACCCATAAGAGTATCTACCTTATAGGTTTTGGTTTATTTTGTTTATGTAGCCCTAGCTGGCCTGAAACTCATCATCTAGACTAGGCTGGCCTCAAACTCAGAGATCTGCTTCCCTCTGCCTCCCAAGTACTGGGAATAAAGGCCTCTGCCACCATACCTGATCAGTGCTTAGTTTTTAAGTAGATAAATTCTACTGTAAACTTGTTATTTCCTACAGTGAAAGTATTTTTTCCTTCTTATGGTCTAAATTTGTATTTACTAGAATTTATGCACAATCTTTTTTAAAGTTACAAATTTTAAGGCTTTTCAAATTGAGTTTTTTTCTAATTAGAAAAGAAGAGATATTCATTATTAAAAAAAAATGCTGGGTGTGATGGCACACTCCTTTAATACCAGCACTTGGGAATCAGAGGCAGGCAGATCTCTGAGTTCAAGACTACCTGGGGCTACAGGGAAACCCTGTCTCAAAAAGACCGGAAAAAAAAAAAAAGGGAAAAACACCTACTTATCTCTTTAATAACAAAAATAAGCTGCCTTAATTCTTTTCTGAAATAGGCTGCATATATGTTAAACAAAACACAATAAATGCTACAATTGAGGAAAGAGTTCTGGAAACATGTAAACATGTATTTTGATCGCTGTGTTGTTTCCTGGAAGATAAATATCTGTTTCATATGCTTAGTTTCTCATTCTTTATGCTTGCTTTGCCTTTTCTCTGGAATATGATTTCTTCCTTTTAAGACCATTCTCCTACTGATTTTTGAATTTTAATGTTTGTTTAGACCGCAGCAATTTATATTTCAAGATTCAAACAATTCTGTAGATACATCAGCTTCTGACAGTGATCCATTGAGACAGAGGTTTTCTGTAAAAGCACACTCACGACTACCCTACCTTATTGTTTCTGATGGATACATGATCACAACTCTTCGATTTCTTGATAACCAGTCTCCAACAGTGCTCATGAGATCACTGCTACTTGATTCGACTCACAGACTTGAGAAAACATACCAAAGTATAGTGTTCTCTAAGGTAAAGTGTCTTCTAAAAATTGCCTCCTTGTCCTTCAGAGTTAAAATTATATTGACAGTAATGTCTTTTAGTTATATATGTTAATAACAGAATTTTTAACTGCTTTTTATAGACAAAGTTTTGGTCTTTAACTTTTTTTTGTCTTTTTCTCTTTAGCCTAAAGACAAAGGGCTGAACTTGCGATCATTGGATTCCTTAAGGTCCAGCCTGTTAAAGCATCAAGGAAATGAAAGTTCAGTGCATTGCACTGTCCCCAAATTTTTGCAGGCAGAGGAAACAACGAAATTAAGTGAAAAAGATTTTCAGGTACTCTTAGTACATACTGAGTTTAAGAAATACCGTTTGTTTTGTTAAAGGGAATAGATTGAGAACAGAACAGTGATCCTATACATAAGGCCTCAATAGTACTAAGTATCATTTTTCTCTTTGTGTTTAGGATTTTGAAGAAGAAACTAATGAATGTGAGCAGTTTCCAAATGACTCATTTCCTTTTTGTAACCAAAAACATGATCCACTGTGTAGTATGGTCAAGGAAGGAAGACTGGAATTTGCATCTATGTTTGACACAGTTCATGCAAAAGATGATTCCAAGGAGACAGACAGAACCACCACAGAACTTCATTCTGTCCAGAAAAAACTACTTACAGCATGGACTATAGGAATTTCAAAAAATGTAACAGAAAAAAAATCAATGTTGAATTACACAGTAGTGTGCCTCACTCATTTTTTCTATATTCTTCAGTTTATAAAGTGTCCTTTCCCCAAATCTGACCTTTTTTTAAGCAGGAGTCTGAAGTATAATGCATGGGTACTTTGTATCTTTCAACTCTTTCATCAGTGTTTATCGATCCACTATTGGGATGTGAGATACAGACAAGATGTGGGACACTTGATAAAGCTCACCTCAAATACGGTAAAGCTTTTGCTGGCTCAGCAACAAAAGAATCAGTTATTCTCAGAGAAGCTTTTAGCCTGTTTTTCTTTACTCAGAATGGTGGCTGACAGTTTAAATGGCATATACAATCTTCAGCCTGAAGTTATGTCCGCATCCGCTGACGCAAGTAAAACAACAGACCAAGACTCCTTGAGGGTACCTATTTTTCAGGTGCTTGAAGGCAGTAGTTTTCAGGAAAGTTGGTCTTGGGAGTTCGCTTTAAACCTTCATCCTCAGTTGACAAGCCTTGTTCAAAAGCCAGGTCATAGGTACAGTTACTAATTTTATTACTAAAACATCATTAGATTTCTTATGCAGTTGTAATAAGAAATGTATAATGAGTTTTTAATATATTTTAAAGGTCATTAAACTATCATATTAGTCACAGAATATTTTTTAAATATTTTATTTATTTAAAAATTTATATGGGTGTATTGCTTGCATGTATGTAAGTGTACTGATGTTGCACAATGCCTGCAGAGGTCAGAAGAGAGCATTGGATCTCCTGGAACTGGAGTAACACATAGTTGTTAGCCACCATATGAGTGGTGGGATCGAACCCAGGTCCTCTGCAAGAGCAGCTCATCCAGTGTTCTTATATACTGAGTCATCTCTCCAGCTACCATAGTTATTTTTATTTTATGTGCCTAGTATTGTGCCTGCATGTATGTAAGTGCACCTTGTGCATGCAGTGCCTGGCAGTGGCTAGAAGAGGGTGGCAGCATCCCTGAACTGGATTTACAGATGATTGTTAGCTCCCATGTGGTCCTAAGAATCGAACCCAGGTCCACTGGAAGAAAAGCCAGTGCTCTTAACCATTGAGTCATTTCTTTTGTCCTACACAATTTATTTTTTTCACTCCAGAAAGAGACTGTAATCATTAGCTCTCAGCCTCAAAATGTTATTTTTTAAACTTATTTTTATTTTATGTGTATGAGTATATTGCTGTGTGTATATAAGTGTGCCTATGTTGTGAAATGCCCATAGAGATCAGAACAAGGGTTTAGGTCCCCTGGAACTTAAGTTACGGACTGTTGTTAGCCACCATGTTGGTGCTGGGAATCAAACCTGGGTCCTCTGCAAGAGCAGTCAGTGTGCTTATCCACTGAGCCTTGTCTCTAGCGCCTAAAATACATTATTAAAAACAATCTAAGTACCTAGTATTAAATAGTGTGTTATTCCTGCTATATCTGTATTAGGATCTATCTATCCATCTATATATATAATTTTTAACTTGTCAATCAAAAGTTGTCTTGGGATTTTTGCCAAATTGCTATATAACATATACATGATTTTTAGCCTTGGGCAGCCATGGTAATATCAAAAGTACATAATAAAAGTGAAGTACTTAACAAAAAATGTGTATAGGTGCATAAAACATTATTGAGGATCATGGCTGGGGAGATGACTTAGATTAAGAGTAGTGACTGTTCTCATGGAGGACCTGAGTTCAATTCCCAGCACCCACATGGTGGCTAATAGTTATCCATAACTCCAGTTCTAGGGGATTTGATGCCCTCTTCTGACCTCCACAGGCATTGCACTTCATGGGTACATCTACCTGTATGCAAGCAATACACTCATACACATAAAATAAAAATAAAATGTTAAAAACATTAATGAAAACCTTATGATACATATTATATGTATTTGTCATATATACTGGGCATGTTTTTGATCACTGGACTCTGATCATTAGAGCTTGTATGTTCTCTTGCATCAGTGCAGAATAAATTTTAAAAAGGCAAAAAAATGGCTATAAAGGGCACTAAACTAATTCGCATTACTCATGAAATTTGGTTTTGATGATTTTATATACAGATTGATTGCTCTCTGGAGAATGTTATACAAAGAAACCGTGTGGTATCAAGCACAGTTAAACCAAAGAATTCTTGAAGGTGACAAACAATTAACTGAAACTGTGAAACATGAAGTGTGTGTTGTCAAGACCCTGTTATGCCATCTGCAGACTAACTTACAGATGGCTGGAGATAGCTTGAATCAAGCCTTAGAACTTACACCTATCAATGGTCAGTATCTTACAAACAATTTCTGACTCTTTGAATGTGTATTAACTGTGTTTTGATTTTTTTAATTGGTTACAATTACTTGTTTTTTGTTTTCAGAATTTCTGGCTGAGATTTATCCACAGAGTTTTAGAGCAAAGTAAATGTTTATAAAGTTATATATATATAGTTGTGACTAATTCTTGAAATCTTCTTAGGTGAGGAGTGTTTCCTATTAGGATCATATGAAAAATCAGTTCATCTGTGGAAGAAGGCTCTACAAGAAACCCAAAAGAAAGGTAGAGGATTTTAAAAAAGGCATTTTTACCAGTGTATTGGTAAGAACATAAATTAACTTGCCGCCGAGCTTGAAAATATTAGAGTTCAGAATCTTCACAATATCTTAATGTCCAAATAGGATGCATATTGTAGGGAATTTGACTATGACAAATACTATATTTAAAATGATATTGAAATGCATGACACTAAGAATATGTCCAATGATCCCTGGTTAAGTTTCCTGTACTCCCTGTCCCACTTCTTGGTTAGTGATAAAATCTGTATGGTGCCCATTTAAGGCACCATAAATATTTAAATGGGAAGCTGCAAATCAAGTATTTTACCACTTTCTTATAGAGAACCATAGAGCTAAGTCTCCTTGCCTTTAAGAGATTTAAGATTTTCTTGTTAAACCATACTGTTGGGTTAAGTATGTGCATGGGGTTTTTGATAATGATAGAGGGCTCCAGATTCTAGATACTGACAATACCTTTTATAATATAAGGTTGAGGGTAAGACTGAAAAAGACAAAGATTCTTAGCTGGTAATCCTGCACTTAACCCTGATTGCAGCTACCGACGAAATAGATGTGCCGATCATTACATTTATTTTCTGACTGCTGTAACTTTGTAGACCTCATCGTCTGTTTATTGAGTGCTTACTGTAGGCCCAGCATTCAAGGTAACTGAGATAAAAAAAAAAAAAAAAAAAAAAAAACCTTCACCTTGTTCTTTAGACTCTTGTATGGTAGGTGCTTAGGAGCACAAATAAACACTTCACACAGTCTGAGACTGAGCTGCAAGGATTAATCAGCCAGTTAAGACAGTGGGAATGGTCTGCCAGGATACAGCATTCCAGAAACCAAAGGCCTGAGAAACTGCAATAGTTTGACAAAGTGCAGCTTGTTTAGAAGTAGAATATATGGTTCATGTTTATGACATTGGTGACACAGTGATGAGATGTCAGTTGGGAATAGATAATGAAAGAAGGTCTCATATAGAGTTAAGGAATTAAGATTTTTGTCCTGAACACAGTGGGATCAGACAGGGTCTTACTATGTAGCTCTGCCTGGCTTGGAGCTCCCTATTGTGTAGACCAACTGGCCTTGAACTTAAAAAGATCCAGGTTCCTCTGCCTCCTGAGTTCTGGGATTAAAGGCATGGGCCACCCCACACACCCAGCCAATTTTTATTACACTTATTTTGGACGGGAGGCAAATGTACTACAGTAAGAGTAGAGGTTAGAAGACATTTCTGGAGTTTTCTCCTTCCACCATGTGAGCCCTGGTGATTGAACTCAGGTCATCAGTCTTGGTGGTGAGTGCCTTTACCTGTTGAGCGATTTCACTGGCTTAAGACACTTTTTGTCGGAAAATATCCTGGTCAAATAAATATAGAAGTTCCCTGACTTTTGATGGTTTGACTTAGGAGTTTTCAACTTTATGATAGCCTGAGTGAAAGCCATATGCATTCAGCAGAAACCTTCGAATTTTCCCAAACTTCAGGTAATGTATACGATCCTCTCTTGGCAATGTTCAAGAGTGACATTGAGTCCCAGTGCCTAGTCAGCTACATGATCACAAGGTAGCAGCTGATATGGTCTTCGGTGTACTGTGATGTTCAGTAGCTTAGGTATAAAAATGCATTTTTGACTTAAGATATTTTTAACTTGTGATGGATCAATTGGGAAATAATCCTGGATAACTGAAGAAACATCTTTATAAGTCATTTAGAAAGGTCACTTTGTGACCGTGGTCAGCTGTTCTAGAGATATGGGTTTTACCTAGAAACAGGAGTTACTCAGATGAGAAGACTGAAGCAAAGCAGCATCAATGATAATGTCGTAGAGGTATTTAGCAGATATTCAGATGAGTTCGATCAATGGAACATGATTGAGTAGGTTTGGAAAAAAACGTTTAATGTGGTTCTAAGACTTAGGAATTGCTTAATTGGATGAAGGAGAGTTATTCAGTGAGATGGGAAGGTTGGATGAAAACAGTTTCCTTAGTGAGTTCCATTGTGGGCATTATATTTAAAACTGCCATAGGAATGACTTCTGAAATGGGCACTGAGAGAGTCACATTTCTGTGGCTGTCAGCAAACAGGAGAAAGGTGAAAAGGGTGGGAAAGGGTCATTCTTCCATGCAACTTTTCTGCAGTGTCTGCAGAATATTTGATCTTGATTCACATGCGCACTTCTAGTATGAAATGATCTGGGCTTATTGTAACCCAAAATAAAATTGAAATTCCTTCACTCACAAACTTGAGATAGAAATCAGAAAATCTTAGTGTTAAGATATTGACAATTTGTAGCTCATCCCAAGGCCTAATGAAAGGAAATAAAATAGTTCAGAGCTTGTAATGAAAAAGAACCAAGTATTCCTGATCTGTTTTTGCATAAATCTTGTATTGAAGTAGAAAACATGCAAAAATTTATATATCATAATTGTCCAGCTTGATGAATTTTCACAAGTATCACACTTCTGTCTACCTAGCAGTAGCCAAAGACCATTGCCTTGCTAACATGGTCTTAAGCTTTCTTCTTTTCTGTTTCAGGAGAGAAAAGAATGTGCTTTCTTCAGATACGCTACTACCTCGCCCTCTTGTACTGCCATCTCTATAGCTATAATTTAAATGATGCTCAAGGACTGTGTGACTACCTAGTAGCAGAAATACTGAGATGGTCCCAGTTACCTATAAAGAAAAGTAAAGATTATTCAGGTATGGTTTTTCAAGTTCGGTGTTGTTTATTTATTTGTTCATTTTTCTTATTTTAGATAGGGTCTTGCTGTGTAATTCTTGTACATAGTCCCGGGCTGGCCCCAGACACATGTTGTAATCCTCCTGCCTGAGCCTCCTGGGTTCTGGGATTATGGATATGTGCCATCACATTGACTTAATATTGTTAATTTGTATTTATGGGTTTAGACAGGGAATTGCTTACTCAGGTAGCTGTCGTCCCTCTGCAGTGACTAAGTTATGCTATGTTGGATTTTGGACTGTCAGCTTCTCAGTAGCATAGACGTTCTTTGAGATACATCCTAAAAACTCACTAAAGTTACTTCTTTCAAGGAGTCCGAAGAAATATGTACATGTTTCCCGTTTGCATTATCTTTATTTTTTAAGTTTTTTATGTAATCTTCTGTCGAATGACTAGCTGGCAGAGGTTCTTTCCCACTCTGGGCTTCCTCTGCACTTGATCAGTTGTTTTCTTTGCTTTTTAGTTTTATGAGATCTGATTTGCCAGTTGTTGGCCTTAATTCCTGAGTGAATAAATTCCTATTCAGAAAGTTCTTTCTTGCACCTGTATTGTAGAGGGTACTGCCCATGTTTTCTTCTAGAAGTTTCCGTGATTCTGGTTTCATTTGATCCATTTGGAGTTGATTTTTGTGCAGAGTGATAGATAAGGGTCTGGTTTCATTCTTGAACACGTGGACATCTAATTTTCCTTGCACTGTCTGTTGAAGATGCTGTCTTGCCTCCTATGTGTATTTTTGGCATCTCTGTCAAATATCATATGGCTGTAATTATGTGTGCTTAGGTTTCAGTCTTATATCCTGTTCTATGGATCTACTTCTTTGTTTTTGCTTTGTTTTGCCTGTTTTTTGTTTTGTTTTGTTTTTTCTTTTTGTGGAGGGGGGGCAGGGTCTTGCTATGTAGCCCTGACTACCCTGGAACTCACTATGTAGATTAGACTTGCCTTGAACTCACAGAGAGCTACCAGCCCCTGACTCCTGAGTGCTGGGCACCCCCATGCTTAACTTTTCTTTTTTTTTTTTTTTTTTTTATATAGTTCTGTAATAAACCTTGAACTCTGATAAAATAATCCCACCAGTATTCTTTTTGCTCAGAATTGCTTTGAGTAACTGGAGTCTTTTGTGCTTCCATATGAACTAAAGGATGTTTTTTTCTATTTCTGTGAAGAATGCCATGGAGATTTTGATTGAGATTATGTTGAAGCTGTAAATTGCTTTTGGTAGGATGGTCATTTTCATGGTACTAATTCTGTCTATTCAGTATCATTGGAGGTCTTTTCATCTCCCATGTTATTTGGGACATGAATAACATGTTTGTTATTGACGTATTGAAAGGCTGCTGATTGTTTAAATTGATTTTGTGTCTTGCCACTTCGCTGAAGTTTTCTGGTAAACTTCTTGGGTTCATTTATGTATAAAACATATTTCTATAAATAGGGATAATCTGACTTCTTTTCCTGTTCATATCCCCTTAACTTCGTTCTCTTATTTTATTGATCTAGCTAGTGTCTCTAGTACTGTATTGAAAAGGAGCAGGGATCATGGATGGCCCTGTCTCATTCCTAATTTTAATATGATGGCTTTGAATTTTTCTCCATTTAGGAAGATTTTGGCTATAAGTTTGTCATATGTAGCCTTTATTAGGTTGAGTGTGTTTCCTCCAGTCCTAGTTGCGCTAGGACTTTTATCATGAAGGTATATGAAAGGCCTTTTCTGCATCTATTGAGATGATTATGTGATTTTTGTCTTTAAATACATTTATATGATTTATTATGTTTATTGACTTATATCAAACTATCCCCGAGTCTTTATTATAAAGCCAACTTGATTGTGGTGGATGATCATTTTGATCTGTACCTATAATCAGTTTATAAGCATTTTGTTGAAAATTTTTCTATGTTCATCAGGGCTATTGGGCTAGGGTTCTCATTTTGGTTGTATCTTTATCTGGCTTTGGAATTAGAGTTGGTATTTGTTGGTGTAGAGTTGGTTGGTATTACCTGGCTTTATCAAAGGACTTTGGAAGTTTTCCTTCTGTTCCTATTTCTTGGAATAATTTTGGAGGTATTGGTTGTAGTTTTGTTTTGTGTTTTGAGGTAGGGTCTCCCCATAGCTCCAGATGGTCAGGAACCTGCTATATAGAAGACCAGGTTAGCCTTGGTCTCACAGAGATCAGACTACTTCTGCTTCCTCAGTGCTCGGATTAAAGGCACACCATGCCTGACTTTGTAGTTCTATGAGTCTGGTAGAATTTTGCTCTGAATCTGTCTACAACTGGACTGCCTGTAGTTAGAAAGGCTTTTCAATACTGTTTCAAGCTTCTTGTTTGTTTTGAGTCTATTTAAGCTGTTGACCTTTTTCTTGTGGTAACTTTGTTGGTTTGGACATATCTAGAAATTTTCCATTTCTTTTAGACTTTCCAACTTAACGGACTATAGGTTTTAAAAACATTCCTTTATAATACTTTGACTTTCTTTGGTGTGTTTTTTCCCTGTTCATTTCTGATTTTATTAATTTGGATCCCTTTCTCTCTCTGTCTCTCTCTCTCTCTCGGTTAATTGGGCTAAGGGTCTGCCACTCTTGTTCATCTTTTTTACATTTTGTTATATGTGTATGAGTGTTTTACCTGCATGTATGTAAGTGCACCAGAGTCATGCAATGCTGGTAGAGGCCAGAAGGAGGGTGTCAGATCCTCTAGAACTGAACTTACAGACATTTTTTAGCTGCCAGGTGGATCCTGGGAACCAAACCTGGGTCCTCTGCAAGAGCAGCAGTTGAGCCATCTCTCAAGTCCCTTGTTTTTCTTTTCAAAGAAACAGCTCCCACATTCATTGATCCTTTGTATTTCTGTTATTTCTGTTTCATTACTTTCTACCCTAGTTTTATTATTTCTTCCTGTTTACTGAATTTGGTTTGGTTTGTTATTGTTTTCAAAACTCTTGAGTTGCATCATTAAGTTGTTTATTTGTACTCTTTTTGATTTATATTTTTAGTTTATGTGTTATGAGTATTTTGCATACATCTATATCAGTGTACTATGTATGTGCAATGCCAACCGTGGCCAGAAAAGGGCATTGAACTGGAGTTACAGATGGTTGTTAGTTGTGGGTGCTGGGAACTGAACCTGGGTCTTCTATAGAGCATCATGTGCTTGTTCTTAACCACTGAGACATCTATCCACTTAAGTGTTTTTAAAATAACAATAATGATTTTATTTATTTATTTTTATTATTTAAAAAAATTATTTGTATATGTGTGTGTGTATCTGTGTGTGGTATATACATGTAAGTGCAGGTGCCCACAGAGTCCAGAAGAGGGTATTGGAAGGGGAGTTACAATTGTGAGCCACCTGATGTGGGTGCTAGGGACCAAACTCCAGTCCTCTGGAAGAACAGAAGTGCTCTTAACCACTGAGCTATCTCTCCAGTCCCTCTTTCTGATTTTTTAAATATAAGCACTTAGAGCCATAAACGTCCCTCTTAGGACTGGTTTTAATGTGTCCTAGAGGTTTTGATATATATTGTATGTTTATCCCTTTTTTGCTTTCTTCTTTGACCCAGTTATCATTTAGTGGTGTTTAATCTCTGTGCATTTATGCAATTTCTACAAATTCCATTGCTGTTGATTTCATGCTTTATTGCATTGTGGTCAAATATGTTACATGGAGTTATTTCAGTTTTTCTGGTTGTTGAGATTTGTTTTGTGCCCCAGTATGTGGTCTGTTTTAGAGACTCTTTGGCATTTGGGTGGAATATTCTGTAGATATTTGTTAGGTCCATTTGATGTATGCTGTCATTTAATTGTGATGTTTCTCTATTTTTGTCTAGTTGATTTGTCTATTGAAAAAAGTGGGATATTGAAGCCACCTACTATTACTGAATTGGTGTTAATTTGGATGCACCAGAGTTTGTTGCATATATGTTTAGGATTTTAATGTCTTCTTGGTTTTGTTCCCTTGATCAGAATGAAGTTTCCTTCTTTATCTCTTCTGATTAATTTGGTATAAAGTATATTTTGCCAGATATTAGGACAGCAACCCCACCTTGTTTCTGGTCCCATTGTTGAGTGGAAGTTTCTGCTATTGCCCAAACTTGGTTGGTTTTAGATCAAGTATGAAGAGTTGTAGGTCAGCCCTTCAGATATTTGGTGTTGGTTTTTGACTGGGGAGACTGACTTGATTCCAATTCAGTGGTTACTGAAAAGCTTAAAGATATGACTCCTGGCTGAGTCTGAGTGGTGCCAGGTAAAGATCTACGGTAAACTCATCAAGTGTGAGTGAGAGTCCCGACTGCACCTGGGCTTAGAGGCTTGCAGGGGCCTGGGCAGAGCTGATTCATATGACTTGTGTGCATGTGGATATGACTGCCTCTGGACATATGGGGGTGATACTGGCAGGGGTCTAGGGACACAACCAGCTGGCTCCCACTGAGGTCTGGCTCCAGATGCCCTGGGCAAATGAGAGGTAGTGTGTGTCTGGGTCTGAGGAACTCTGCTAGTGTGAAGATAGGTGTGACTCTGGATGGATGTAGGCATGTGTGGGTTTTTGGAGGATTCACCAGGCTGACATACACTCCTGTGGGACTTTGGTTGTGCCTAGGCATGTGTGGATTCTTGGAGGATTCACCAGGCTGACATACACTCCTGTGGGACTTTGGTTGTGCCTAGGCATGTGTGGGTTCTTGGAGGATTCACCAGGCTGACATACACTCCTGTGGGACTGTGGTTGGGCCTGGGCTGTTTGATAGTTTGATGAGAATCCCTTGGTCATTTTGCTGTTATTCCTTAGATTCTGAGTTTACAGTGACTGGAAATGTGCACCCCGAGGCAGCAGTAAGAGTTGTCCAGTGCATGGCGCGTTTCATGGCCGCCTATTTTACCAATCAGCCGCTCTGCATTCTGCCACCTCACAGTGTGAATATTCTTCCTCCTCTTCACATTAAAACAGGTAATATGGCAAACAAATCATTTTCATCCTTGCTTTTTTTGCACATAGTATCTAAATCTGTATAGAGATCATTATCCTATAAAAATTGCACTGTTCTGGCTCATAGGTGGAATATCACTGTATTAAATCCAGGCCAAACTGGAATCTTTTTTTTCTTTAGTTAATATTATTTTGTTTTCTGTATATGAGTGTATTGCCTGCATGTGTGTAAGTGTACCCATGTCATGCAGTACCCATGGAGGTCAGAAGAGGGCATCAGATCCCCTGAAACTGGAATTATGGATGGTTGTTAGCAGCCATGTGGGTGCTGGAAATCAAACCCAGTCCTCTGGAAGAGCAGCAAGTGTTCCTAACTAGTGCATCATCTCTCTAGCCCCTAGGCTAGAATCTTGTAATTTACTCAGGATTCATGAAAAGTCACACTTTTCTACCTTTTTTCAGTTGTTACTCAGGTTGTCTCCAACTCCTGACCCATGACACCTGCATTAGCCTCCTGAGTAGCTGAGATTACAGCTGTGAGTCGGTTTTCATGGCTCACACTAACCAGCCTACCACCCTGCCTCCTTCCCTCTTTTTCTCCCTTCCTTCCTTTCCTTATTTTTTAAAATTTAATGTAATAAAATACACTTAAGTTTATTAGTACTTACAAAACCTTTATTTCATTTTGGGAGTGGTAGATTGAAGCCGGGACCTCATCTGCACTTGGCCAGTGCTCTGTCATTGAACTGTCCCGGAGCCCTCTCTTTTGTTGCTGTTGTTATTGTTTGTTGAGACGGGGTTTCATGGAGCCCATTCAGGCTTTGAACTCACTATGTAGCCAAGAATGGCCTTGAACTCCTTCTCATTCTCTTGCCTCTGACTCTTGAGTGCTGGAAGTAGTATATGCCATCATGCCTGGCTTCTAGCCCTCTAGTGCCTGGGGGTGAGCATGTGTGTATTCTTATGTGTGGAGGTGGAGAAAAACCTAAAGTGCTATCCTTAAGTACTGGTTACATTTTTTTTTTAATGGGGGTCTCTTGTTTGTCTGGAAGGTGCCAAATAGCGAGGCTAGCCTACCAGCAAGCCGGGATCTGTCTGTCTCCACCTCCTCAGCAGAGAAATAACAACCACACAAGTATGCTTGGCTTCTTTCAAAAAATATGATTTTTATATTTATTTTTATATTATATAAGTGTTTTGTTTACATGCTTGTTAAGTGTGCCCGTGCCTATGGAGGCCAGAAGAGGGCATTGGATCCCCTGGAACTGGAGTTATAGACAATTGTTAGCCACCATGTAGGTGCTGGGATCCTAACCTGGGTCCTGTGCAAGAGCAACCAGGGTTCTTAACCTCTGAGTCTTTGGCTTTTTTTTAATGTGATTTCTGGGATTGAACTCAGGTCCCCATGCTTATAGAGCGAGCCCTTTACTGACTGAACTGTCTCCCTACCCCACCCCTCACCCTCTATCTTTTTTCACGAACACTAATATATAGTGAATATTTTATATATTTTGAATATATTGTTTTCTTATTGTCAGACACTATGGTAATGAAAATTAGATAAAATGCAGTCTCTGGGGAGCTGGCTCGGTGATTAGGAGCACTGGCTGCTTTTCCAGAGGTTTGATTTCCACACCCACATGTGGCTAACAACTGTTCGTAACTATTTCTAGGGGATCCAATGCCTTCTGTCCTCTTAGGTTCTTTACATGACACTAGTACATTTATATACATGCAGGCAAAACACTTATACACATAAAATATAAACAATTTTTTTTAATGCATTCTCTGGCCTGGGATGGTGATACATATGTTTAATCCCAGCACTCGGGAGGCTGAGGTAGGTGGATCTCTGCCAGTCAGGGTTATCTAGTGAGATCCTGTCTCAAAAAATAAAGTAAAACCCTCCCAAATCAAACCAAAATTCAGTCTTTGTCTTCCAAATTTCATCATGTATTATGAAAAGTATATGCATATTCCTGAATAGTTCACAGAAGCTGTACATTATGACCCAGTACACACTAATGTACATTGTTATCTAATACAAGTGTTCCATTAAACAATTTACCTTTTTTTGTATAATATACTCTTTGTATGTTCATTTTGATTCTCTTCCTTAAAGAATGCTGGCATTTGATTCATAGCCCATTTAAGGCTTAACAAATTTTTCATTATTAACAATATTGTTCTAGGGGTATTATTTTTTTCATATTGTATCTGTCTGCACTGCTATGCTTTGAAAACACTAACTGAAGAGATTGGATATTCTCTGTAAAGAGGCTGATTACATATTTGTAGTATCACTGTTTTTAATTTACTCACAGAGCATTGCCTACGACTTATTCCTCTGCAACACTCTAAGGTGGCCAGTTTTGTTAGTGGTCAGAATCTCTCAAATGTATGGACAGTCGAATATGCCCTTGAATTATTATTTATTGGTGGCCTGGTTCCAGAGGCTGTGTGGTTGGCCCATAAACTTGGAGACTGGAAGACATCTGTTTCAATTGGTGTGGCCTTCCAACTGTTCCATAAACATGATTGCAGTTCTGTGAGGTATGGATTTTTCATTACATCTTATTTATTTCATATGTGTATTTGTCTATGTGTGGACATGCCATGGCACTCACAAGGAGGGCAGAGGACAAGTTGTGGGAGCTAGTTCTCTTCTTCCATCGAGTGTGTCCCGGGGATTGAGCTCAGGTTGTCAGCCTTCATTATAGCAAGTACCTTTACCTGCTGAACCATCTCACCAGCCCAAAGTATGCATTTTTAGTTAAGCTTAAGCTATAGCATGATAATACCATCTTACATATTTTCTATTTCTTTTCTTGTTGGTACTTAAATAAATAGAAGTCTTTGTTCTGCATTGTCTGATTGAACCCTTTTTTACTGCTCTTGTGACTGCTGCACAGTGTGGGAGTCACTACCTGTTCTAGTGATGACTGTGCTGGCCTATGGCTCAGTGGCTTACCTTATTTGTGATGAAACATTTATGTAGCATATTTATGTGTTAGTAATATTCTAAAAAGTCAGCTAGTTAGTAGGGGAGTTTATCTCAAGTAGGATCTGATGGTTGCTTTCTTTGTCTTTCTTTCCTTCCCGTTTCTCTTTCCTTTCTTTTCTTTCTTCCCCCTCCCTCTCTGTCTTCTTCTCTTCCTTCTTTCCAGAAATAAATTTCACTGTGTAGCCCAGGCTGGCTTCAAACTCAATATCCTTCCGCCTCAGCTTCCCTAGTGCTGGGATTATAGGCATATAGCACCAACTGAGTGAGGACTTTAGTTTTAGGCTAATTAATTAGTTTTAAACTTTTTGGGACATTATGGCATTGTGGAGTCTTTTGTGTATTTTTCAGTCAATAATCTACCATATATTAAGTAATGGATCATTACAAAGCTCTGTCAGGCATTTTATTGGACATAAACTTCTTAAAGTACTTACACTTTGTAATGAATAGGACCAAACTGTATTATAATTTCCATAGTGGGATAAAACAAGTACCAATAACATAATGGAGAGAATGGCGATAGGAAGTGAGGGCAAGCCAGAAACACTCGTGTAGGTGATGTCCTTTGAAATGGGCACTGAAGGGTAGGTAGGACTTGGTGAATTGAGCAGTTAATGAGAGAGAACATCCTAAGCATGAGCAAATGCATCTGACAAGCAAGTTTTACTTTGTTTCAGATAGAGTAGGTATGAAGGGTGGCGGTCGGCACTTGGAATGGGGAAATTATTGGGATCATGGGAAGGGCCTTATCTGTGTTTCCTTTTCGTAAGTAGGATGAACAAAGGAAGGAGCTCTGTAGTTTCTTAAGTATTCATGTTTCAGTTCTTGATGTTTGAAATCTTTACTTTTTTCAGAATTTCAATTTATTTCCTGTAATTTGATGTCATTTCAGGTCCAAGGAAAAAGGCATGAATCTGCCATTAAATTTGACACCAGCACAGATTTTCCAGGAAAAATTGCAGTGTTTTTTAGGCCAGCCAGCCTCTTTAGAAGCAAAAACTGATAAGGGCCCCAAATCCAAGCAGTTTACAGGTGTGTTACCTACATAAGTTCTAAATGCATCATGTTACTATATACTTTATAATGCTACAAAAACTTATTAATACTTAGAAATCAAGTAATACTTTGAAAAACTTTATCAAAAATTTAATGATGATAGATATACTTGATCATGGGTAGTGCCTATGATGACAGATGAACTGGGGTTGTAGCTCAGTGGCACAGTACTTGCTTGGACTATACAAGGCCCTGAGTTCGATCCCAAGCAACACAAGAAGGAAAAAAGAAAGAAGAGAGAGAGAGAGAGAAAGAAACTGATGTCAGGTAAAAACATACTTGAGAGCTAGATACAAACTGAGTAGAAGACTTGCTGGGCATGAGAGAGGCCCTAGATTCAAATCTCCAGCACTGGAAAAAAAAAATCCATATTGCAGTTGATACTCTGGTTTTTCGTACATAGGTTCATACTAGCTTTTTTTTCCCCATTATTTGGCTCAGTCTGACTTTGGCCATGCAGTCTTCCTAACTCAGGCTCCTCCTAAGTCCTGGCATTGCAGTCATGAGCTACAATACCTGACTTTATTTCACCTCATTTTATGTTTGATAGATCCCATTGAAGAGGAAGATGCTACTGTGCTGTTTGGGTCTGTGCAGGAAGTGCTGAAAGCATCAGTCATGGCTGATGCAGATATTGTTTCAGAGACACTGAAGCTACTGATGGACTCCGCCAAGGACTTTAGTAAGAGGCTGTGGGGCCTAGTGCCTGTCGACTTGTATCTTCCAGCTCCTCCATTGTACTGTCCCCAGCCAGCTGTTCTTAGTGAAGTAAGCTCAGTGCAGTATTCTTTTGGTTAACTTAGAGTTGATCTTGTTCAACTTTTAAAATAATCAGATAATTATTATCATGTTAAAAATATAAGCTCTAGTTAAACGAGTATGGTGGCACATACCTTTAATCCCAGCACTAGGGAGATAGAAGCAGACTGATCTCTGTGAGATCGAGGCCAGCCTGCTCTACATAGTGAGTTCCAGGCCACCTGGGGCTACTAGGGAGACCCTGATTCAAACAACAATAGCAAGAGGGTCTGAAGACAAATTCAGGTTTCCCAGCATAACTGTGTGCTGAGTGTATGGTCTTAATAACATACCAAACAAGTGTTTCAGTTTCCTCATCTGTAAAAGGCAGGTAATAGTAGTAGTTCTATTATTAATAGATAGCTGTTCTGTTGTCCTCAGGAACATGGTGACAATCTTCTTTTAAAAGCTGAAAAAGATAATCGCCAAAAGGTGTCTGGAATCCTTCAGCGGGTTCTCTTGCTTTTCCGGGCAGCTCGATGTTCTTTTCCTGTGGCACAGTGGTACATCTTGAAGCTGAGGTGGGCCAGAAAAGTCATGCAGAAGGTATGAAGCATCTTTGTCATTCATGTTCTGTTAAGACAACTGAAATGTACTCACATTTACAGTACAAAAACACTTTTCTGTGACCTTTTAAGTCCATAAATTTCAGGCTTATTTACAATAAAGCAGCCTAACAGGAGAGGTGTTTTTTAAAATTATTTTTATGTCATGTGCATCACATGTGTACAATGCCCACAGAGGTCAGAAGAGGGTGTCAGAGCCCCTGAACTGGAGTTATGGGTGGCTGTGAGCTGCCATGTGGGTGCTGGGAATCAAACCTAGATCTTCTGCAAAAATAGCCAGTGCTCTTAACCACTGAGCCATTTTTCCAGCCACTTAGAACAGTTTCTTTTTGCTGAGAGGTGAGACTGTAAAGAGGATGTTTTGATTAGCTCACCCTGTAGGGTATTAAAAATGTCAGTTAGAAAACTCTTGCAAATTAGATTCACTCCTCTGACTACCCCACCCTCCCCATGGTTGAAGCTTTCTTCAGTTTAGGACTTTCCCCTGAGGTATGATCTCTGTTCTCTGGCAACCTTGACAGGTTCAGAGCATGGAAAGGTATGAGTAAGTTCTTGGCTGTCTCTTGTCAGGAGTCATCCTCACTGGCTAGGGCTTCCTTTGTGTATGTATACATAGTATGTGAGAGTGTGTGT
Source organism: Eospalax fontanierii (assembly GCA_035773235.1). Classification (NCBI taxonomy): domain Eukaryota; kingdom Metazoa; phylum Chordata; class Mammalia; order Rodentia; family Spalacidae; genus Eospalax; species Eospalax fontanierii. Next base: position 86,771,788 of record CM069527.1, read on the forward strand.
GTGTATGCATGTGTGTGGAGGTCAAAGGACACCCTTGGGTGTCAGGCCTCACCTTCTACCGGTGTGAAACAGGGCCTCTTCTCACTTGCCGGTGCGTGTGCTGGTGTTCACACTGCCAGGGGTTTTCTCGTCTCCATCTCCCATTTTGCCATAGAAGCCCTGGGATCACAAACTTATACTCCTGTGTCCTGGTTTGTATGGATTCTGGAGATCTGAACTCAGGTCTTCATGCTTTCAAAGCAAGCACTTTATCCATTGAGCCATTTCCTCATCCACTCATTTTTGAGGTTGGAGGGGAAACAAGAGTTTCACTATATAATTCTGGCCTCGAACTCACAGAGATCCTCCTGCCTCTGCCTCGTGAGTGCTGGGATTAAAGGTGTATGCCACCACACCCTGTGCATCACAAATTTCTAGAAGTGACCATTAGAAATAGACCATAAACTTGCTATTTATCTTTCCTTTTTATATCTATAATAGCTTCCCTCTTTCAAAAAAGATCCAAGACTGGAAAGATGGCTCAGTGGTTGAGATCATTGGTTGTTCTTACAGAGGACCAAGGTTTGATTCCCAGCACCCACATAGCCGCTAACAAACTGTAATTTCAATAGCAAGGGAATCTGACACTCTCTTCTGATCTTCATGGGCATTCCACAGCACGGGTGCACTTACATACATGCAGGCAATATACATACATGTACATACACACACAAAAAATCCTTGATTTGTTAGAAATACTGGCAATTTGTCCTGCATTTTTTTTTTTTTTGGATTTGTTGATCATTTCTTCACTTAGTGTCATTTAATTTATTCTTTCTACTTATTTCCTATAAACTGGTAATTGATGTCTACTCATGGAAGTAAAAAGCTTTGATTATATTCAGGCTCAGATTTTCTTGGAAATAAGCCCTTTGTAAATACCGTGCACCACCTCATTAGACTCTGTATCAAGGTCCCCATCAGCCTATCAAGTTCTGTTGTTTGACATGTATTGATGATCCTGTCTGGAATCATTATGTTTCAGGTGGTACCAAATGATGGCTTTCTATTTCTGTCACTCAGAGATTCTTTTTTTTAAAGTTATAGATACACAGAAGAGTTTTAAAAATTTGTTTTAGGTATTGCACAGTTAATTTCAGATGAGATTTAAATGCTTTCTTTCTCATGAATATAGGGAAAGAGAAATGAGTATCAGCAAAGCTGAGGGATTAGAAAACGTGAATGGTTTATCTAGCACTTCTTTCCTTTTCAGATAATCTAGAGAGTATCTTGACTCCGATTTGGGTTTCTGAATGTGCAGCTGCTTGCAGAGCTGCTGCTCCCCCTTGGAGCAGGGGAATTCTGCTGCTCCCCCTTGGAGCAGGGGAACTCTGCTGCTCCCATTCTTTGTGGTCTGTCTTGTGGTCTGGCTTGATAGTTTCCTTTTCTAGATTATTTATCTACTGGCAATTAACATATTCTGTCATTCTTTTCAGATTCGCATGAAAGGCTCCCTTCCCTCACTGAGTTCCTTCCCTGAATCCTTACTTAATTACTGTAAAGGAGGCATAGCATTCTTCAGACCTGGAGCCACAGGAGATCACAAACTTGATGAAGTTTCCATTAGAGCACTAGGTTTGTCAAAATGAGCTGCTTGTTGGGAACTCAGTCCAGATATGAATTATGATATGTCTTTCCATTGATTTGGCAAGCTCTAAACTATTTTGACTCAAGTGTAGTTTGCTCTGTGACGTTTTTATTTTGGGGTTCACACACAGATGGTATATTTAAACAACCATGCATATAGATGTGTGGTATATTTATATATTTTTTTCTTTTCTTTTTTTTTTTTTTTTTTTTTTGCTGTCAAACCCAGGTTCTGATCTGAACAGCAGAGCCTCACACCCAGGCTATGTGTGATACTTTTTAATTAGAGCACTGACTCTTACAAGTTGTCTCCTGACCTCCACACACACACGCTGTGGCACATATGTGCCCATACCCACACTCATAATAAAGTAAATAAATGTAAATCTGAAAAAAATTAATATTGGAATTTGTTTTTAGAATTTTAAAAATTGCAGCAAAATACATATCAGTTGGTTGCAGCTCAGTGGTGGAGTACTTGCCTACTGTGCATGAGGCCTGGGCTCAAGTCCCAGCATTGTAAAAGATAAGTAGTCTTCTGAATGACCATATGGTATAGAGCTATGTGTTGGATTTTAATAGTATCTATAATATTTTATTAATCAACTAAACAGTAAATGGAGAGTAAGTAGATTAAGTTACTTACTTGGTAAATACATTTTTATATAGTCGTACAACTGATATGTATGAAATAATATGCATGAAAACGATGGAAGGATTTCCTTGACTTTTATATAAGATGTTTACAATGAATACATTTTTCTTTTTTTTTCTTTTTTTTTTTTTTTTTTTTTTTTTTTTTTGTATATGAATGAATATTTGCATATGTGGGCACACATGTGTGTGCATGTGTATGTATGTGGAAGCTAGAGTGTGACATCAGGCGTCTTCCTGGATCACTCTACACCTGATATGTTGAGGCTCACTGATTTGGTTAGTCAGGTTAGCCAGCTCACTCTGGGGCCCCTGTCTCTTTCTCTCAAACACTAGGATTACAGGTAGGCTGCCACACCTGCCTAAAATCTACATGATGCTTGGAATCCAAACTCTGAGCCTTACACTTGTGCATCAGCAAACACTTTACCCCTGGAGCCATCTACCCAACCCCTGCATTTTTCTTTTATAATGAACAGAATAAAGACTTTTATTTTGAAAACAGTAACCACCAGTGCTGTACATTCTCACATAATTTTTTCTCACATTCCTATTTTTTAGGTTGCTTCAGAGAACTTTGTGCTTTGTGTTGGATGTTGCATATCCGTGATAAATTATCATACAGTTGCAGGCAGTATCAGAAAGCAAGAGAAAATGTGAGGGGAGAAAAGGTACTGGCAAAGACAAGAATGAAAAATAAACGTTACTTGGGAAATTATTGCTCAGTAAAAGAGTTTATTGTTCGTAGTAAAATAGTCTTTTGAGCTTATTCTGAACTGACACTATAAACTGGCACTCTTTTCAATATCCATTTAGGACCTTGACACGGAGTTTGATTCTTGTGTGGTTGAGCACTGTTTTCGTGCACTGGAATGGGCTTATAGAATGCTACCTTTCTCTCGGTTTTTTAATATTGAAGAACTTATTCAGGATATAATTTTGAGCCTTATTGGAGAACTTCCACCAATCAAAAAGGTAAAATGATTATAGGTAAAACTAAATCTGAATTTCAGGATTTTTATTTTACTTTAATTAAGGATGGTGTTGCCCTTTCTGTCTGGCTTCTTTCAATTTGCATAATGTTCTCCAGGTTCAGAAAGATAAGTATGATCTCACTTATGTGTAGAATACAAAAAAGGAAAGGAAAATAGTGTTTGTCAGGCCTGGGGTGTGTGGTAGGGATAGGGAGGTATCAGAAGTGTGGTGTAAAGGGGGACATGTCCCTCAGTAAGTCATCTCCTCTCATAAACTCCAATATCTTTTCCATTTCTCTGACCAGAGTCCCTATGGTCCCTGAGACTAATGCACTGATGCCACTCAGATCCCTCCTGTATTTCATTGTAGTGCTTCCACAGAAGATTTTCTGGTTGTTTTTGGTTCTAAGTACTCCTTGTTTAAAAGAATGAAAAAGGACATAGGGAGATATTGACTAAAGGGTCCAAACTTTCGATTATAAGAGAATTCAGTTCACAACATAGTGACTAGTAGTTAATGATGTAGTACAATTGACTGAAATTTGATAAGGGCAAATGCCCATGTACATACACTCACACCTTCCTGCAGTGGTTACTGTGTTCAAACACTGTGATTGAAGTGCTAATTTGACTGAGATATGTTGCACATATGCCTACTTACTTTTGTCAAATATTTTTAAAGTTAATATAAAAGAAAATTGATGTCGAATTTCAAAAGGCAGGCACAAGTTCAAAACATGGATTGGATGCATGCCAAAAATTTATTAACTTATGTTTTGGGTTAAGATGTTTGAAGAATTAAAAGAAAAAGACTGATGTTTACTTTTTTTTTTTTTCTGAAGGTAGCAGAAATTTTTGTGAAAGCATTTCCCAATCCTGAGGCCATAAGGGTACCTTTAAGAGAAAAATACCACTCTCTTCAACAGAGACTCAGACACTGTGTTGTGAAAGGTATTTATTTCTCATATGTCTAATAGATAAATTGCTGAAGATGCTCTTTTATGAAAATCACTTTCATTTCTCTTTATGCATGTGTCTTTCTGTATGCGTGTGTGCCAGCTCTTCAGCGCCCCCCAGCATGCTCTTGTTTACTGCCACCTTGGTATCCGAATTTCTGCCTCTCCCGAAAGATGGACTAGGAAAAGGAAGACACCTTCTTGCATTATAGAAACTTCACATCATGGCTCTGTCAGTAACTGTGCCTCAGGCAGGTTGCTCAAACTCTGAGCTTCATTTGCCTAGTTATAAGTAAAATGGTTATTCTATAACCTGTTTGACCAATATGTATTGAGAAAGGATTGAACATGGTAGAGGTATAGTCTTGGGATGGTGGTATGTGCCTGTAGCCTCGGTTACTTAGGAGGCTGCGGTGGGAGGATCACTTGAACCAGTACATTCAAACTATTCTTCTCAATACAGCCAGATTTCATCTCAAAACTGCAGTGTAATGCAATGAAATAGAGCATATGATACTTTGTACATTTCACCTATGTATTAAAGACTAATGTTCTTCTTGGGCTGGAGAGATGGTTCAGGGGTTAAGAGCACTGACTGCTCCTCCAGAGGACTCAGGTTCAATTCCTAGCATCCACATGATAGTTAACAACCATCTGTAACTCCAGTTCCAGGGGAATCCAACACCCTCTTCTGACCTCTGTGGGCATTTCATGACATGGGTGCACTTATATACATTCAGCCAACACACTCATACACATAAAATTTTAAAAAAAAATTTTCTGGTCTTTATTTGAGACAGAGTTTACCTGTAGTCCCAGCTGGCCTGGAACTCGCTATGTAAACTAGACTGGGCTTGCACTCAGAGATCCGCCTGCCTCTGCCTCCCAAGTACTAGGATTAAAGGCCTGGCAAAATAAAAAAATATTTTAAGAAAATTAGTATTCTCTCTGTTTAGGATTGTTTATGCTTCTAATCTTATACTGTACATTCAGCATGGCCTTGTAGGAATTTTTTTTTTTATCATGGCAAAATATATGTAACATAAAATCTATCATTTAACATTTTCCACTCTCCCTTCTCCTTTTTTATTTTTCTTTTTGTGATGCTAGAGAACAAACCCAGGACCTCTTGCATGTTAAGGACATGCTTTACCACCAGCATTCATCAGCCAAGGAAATATTTAAATTATCCTTTACATTTTTTAGAGTACAACCTACTACATACTCCTAGTTGTACACTGCACAGTTCTACTTGCATCTATGATGTATATTTTTCTTTATACTTTTTTGCTATCTTCTGAAATATCCTTTCTATTTTAATAATGCTTATAGTTTTGTAATAGTCTTCAAAACCTTCCCTTGCTATTATTTCTCATTACTCATAGTAAGAAAGATACTCTTTTTTTGCTACAGTTCTTCTTTCTCTTTTTCTAAAATTTGTGGGAATAGAAAATAATCTTCATCATTCTGTATTTGTAGTTATATGGCTTTCCCTCCAGTTTGGCAGACACCTGTCAGTTCTCTTAATTTGTTAGCATCAACCTTAATTAGGTTGATTTGGTACTGTGTACAAAGGGCCTCCAGCAATTTGACACAGTAGGCTTATCACAGAGGGCTACACCACGGTGGGCTTGGTGCCTGCCTGTGGCTTAGGCAGCTGTCCATTGCACCTCAGTCAGAAATGATTTTCTCAGCTATGGTGGGATGTTTTTTTTGTGGGGGCATTTTTCATTGTTTTTTATTTTGAATCAGGGTTTCAGTATGTAGCCCCAGCTACCCTGGAATTTGCTATGTAGACCCTCCCAGTTTGGTCTTGAACTCACATAGATTTGCCTTCCTCTGCCTTCTAATTGCTAGGACTAGGGGAGGCATGTGCCACCCTGATTTGGCCCTTTTTTTTTTTTTGAGACAGAAACTTGTTATGTACTCTAGTTATCCAAGACAGCTAAGTGACTTTATTTTTTTCCTCCAATATCCACTTTTTTAAAAAGTGTGACAGAGAATCTAGGTTCTTTCTTTTTTACGTTTTTTAAATGGATCTCACTTCACTTCTGTAGTTTGCTTTTTAAAATGGGCCATTGCTTTCCAGTTGATACTAAAGAAACATAATCTGTAAGAATGTGAAAATAAGCCTTAGTTATTAGTTTGATTTCATGTTCCTGGAAGGACCAGAATAGACAGAATTGGGCACCACCCTTTCTCCTTCCCTCCCTCCCTTCTTCCTTTATTTTTGAAACAGGGACTTGCCATGTAGCCATGGATGGTCTGGATACTGTTTATACAAGGCTGGCCTTGAACCTGTGCCGAGTGTTTTGACTGCTTCTGAGTGCTGGCATCACAGGCATGCACTACTATGCCTGACCTTAAATCTTGAGTTTTATGAACCATATGACCTTTGGTACTTTTCTTCCTAGGTCCTCAGACTGAAGAACTAATGTCTTTTGTCATGCAGTCTGTCCATAAAGTGACAGTGAAAGCCCTAAAACGTGTACAGAGGAACATAGGTGCTTTTGAGGTGAATATATGGGAACCAGATGAAGAAGAAAAACCAGACCTGGCTCCAGGTTTTGACAGGTTTTCACTGGGGACTAGCTTGAGCAGAAGTACCCTCACAGAGCTGGGGAGCTCTCTGGTGCACAGTGATGCAGATACATTCTCTGAAGCTTTGTCGTTTAAAGAGAAAACTTGGATCCATTTCTATCACAGGTACACCTTAAGTCTCTTCTTATAAGTATTTACTTCATTTGGAAGAAAGCACAAGTGATGAGATGATTTATAATCCCAGGAACCTTAACAATATGAAAGTAGATAAGGATGGGGACTGGAGAGGTAAATAAATTAAGAAAAAAAAAAAAAATAGGTAAGTGCTAACCTTACAAGCGTATTATGAGTGTGAGTGTATACATTTGAAAATTCATTTTAAATATTATTGAATTATGGGATAATTATAAAATCAGATGAGTAGAAAAAAATCTAGAATTCAGTAGAGGACTTAGAGTTGTGTTTTTAAATCTTTATTTTTGTTTGTTTGAGTTTTACTATATAGCTCTGGCAGGCCTGGAACTGGGACAAAAGGTGTGTACCACCACACCCAGCTTAATCCTTAGATTTAAATACAGGTTGAACATGCCTATTCTGAAAACCTAAAATGTAAAATTCGGTTTTAAGATCAGTATAATACCAAAAGTTGAAAATGCCACACCTGATTTCCTATAACAGGTCAAAGTTGAAATGCAGGCACACTACAAGTAGTATATAGAATTTCCTACAGGCTGTTATGTATAAGAATTATAGGATGACTTTGAAGTATAAATGTTTCTTGTTTTGTTTTGTATGTGTGTCTTTCAGTCTGGTGCTAGAATTTAAGCTCAAGCCCTTGTACGTCACAGAGAATTATTGTGTCACTAAGTTACAAGACTTGGTCCTTATGCACAAGATATCCCATTATGTTTTTGCAAATATTGCCATTCCCCACCCCCAAAAAAAGCCCACGCCCAAACTCAAAGTATTCTGGTCCCAAGTGTTTCTGATAAAGGATACTTAGCCCACAGTTTGTGATTGCATTAACCATATTATTTTTGAGCATTCCCAAAGAGGGAACTTGCACTTTCATCTTTGAAATGTATCCATAAATTGTTGGTACATTCTTGCTTGTTGTATAGACCTGTGATTTAAGCCATTGGGTTGTTTCTGTTGTTTTGATTATAATTCTGCATATAACTTGAGTGTAACTTGACTTAAAAACTATAATTGACAGCACTTTTGATTCTGCTTAAAGTGAAATTATCATCTCCACTATGAACATACACTTGCACCGTATCTATTTTAAATAGTGTACTTTTTAAACAAAACAGCTGTGCATAAATACTCAGGACTACCTCGTAGGCTGCTTTTGTGCATTCTAGGTGAGAAAATGACCTGAGCCTAAGTGCCTCACCGATTTTCTCTTACTGAAAGATCTGAGAATCTCTGTTCTGCCCTAGAGACTGTGTTGAAAGGAGATACTTGGAAGCTATTGTAGCTGACAGCTAAGCTGCATGCCAACATGTTTCATAGCAGCTGTTTTCATAGTAGTGTTTTGAAAAGATTCCAGACATTTTTGTGGTGAGAGTAAAAGGAGCAGTACTAACTGTTCACATGGTCCAAGGGCCAAAAGGAGCAATGGAAGGAGAAACCTGGAGCCCTGTGACACGTACTAGTAGCTTCTCATTTTTGTTGACATGTCTGTTTGGGTTTATTTGTGTGTGTTGGCAGAGATGAGGGCATGAACATGCCATGGCATGCTTCCTTAGGTCAGAGGACAACTTGAGAGACTTGGTTCTCTCTTTCCACCACGTAGATTCCAGGGATTGAACTTGGGTTGTCAAGCTTGGCAGCAAGTGCCTTTACCTCTGGCTGTTCTTGCTGTCCTCATGTTCCTTTTCTGTAGTGAACTTTCTGTGAACACATTTTAATGTAAACTCTTTGAATATTTGTACCTCAGAGAATATTCTGCTTCTTAGAGATCCTGTTAGGCCACCGATGCCTCATTTCAAAGATAGGTAATCGAGATACAAAAAGAAACATGGCTTAATAAATATAGGAAATGTTTTTATTATCAGTTGTAAGATCAGTTTATTTCAATAATGATTAAATTTGTTTTCGAATCTTTTTTTTTTTTTCCATAGAAATGTCTCAAATCACATGGAATTCACATTGGTTGGGAAGCCCACTGATAAAAGGAAAACATGTAATCAGAAAGAAAACCCCCAAAGAAAGGAAGATCAGGAAAAGTTATCACTTCCTACAATAGGTGTTTGGGAATTTGAGCGTGATGATGATGAATACATTAAATTCCTTGAGCTCTTCTTGAGTTATGTTCTTGAAAGGGACCTTAGTTCCAAGGATCCTGGCATTCCATTTTTGACCAGCTTTTCTGGACAGCTTAGGGAATATGAACTTAATTCTTTACTTTTTGATGTACATACCACATTAAAACAACGCCAGAGTAAAAGCAAAAGCCAGAATGTGTATAGGGCTGGCTCCTGTTTTGTTGTTATCCCTGAATCGTATGACTCCGAAAAAGCATCCTCTTTAAACAATGGGTGTGTCACAAATGTAGGCAAGCACCATCTCTCAGCTTCAGAACTGGTTAATCAAGAGATCAACCCTTCAGAGAACCCTTTAAACAAAGTTACCAAAAATAAAAGAAAGGGAGGATTGTTTGGGTTAAAACAAAAGTCAATTTATAGACTTCAAGATGACAAAAGAGAGAAACCTCTAATCCAGAGATCTACTTTTTGGATTCCCAAGTCCATTCAAAGTGAAAGATACAGTTTCAAAGCAATTCAGTGCAGTGCTGGTAACCCTCAAGAAGATCTTCCTTTGCCCCTGAAGAACACATTCAGTAGTGTCGGCAGACTGGTGGAATGGATGATAAGATGGTCTGATCGAAGACTCCTGTGTGATTCTGGAAACACTCAGTCATCCTGTGAATATAATCCAGTAATTCGTGTAAAGACCTCTACAGCTGCCATTCTTACCTCATTGTGGCTTCTGGAACAACCTTATTTTGCTACATATAAGGCAGAAAATAACAATATTAAGGTAATTACATCAACCCCTTACTACAAATGAGAAAGTACCATATTTGATTAAAACTACATTTCATCATCTGTTAAAGTAATCGATCATTGATAACTATAACTGGGCTTTGCTTCACCTAGTATGTTCTTTCCTTGAAGAGATTCCTTTAATTCTTAATTATAGTGAAAGTAATTTTAGAGATATTGTGAGGTTTTGAGGTTTTTAATGCATGTTTATGAAAAAGAAAAAGAAAAGATGATTTTGGTACCAATTCAAATGCTGTTACAGGACTGGAGAGTGCACTGATTGTTGCCGAGGACCCAGGTTTGATTCCCAGCACCCACATGGTGGCTAACAACTGCCTGAAACTCCAGTTCCAAGTGATCCAGCACCCTCTTCTGACCTCCACGGACTTTACATGACATGGGTGCACTTACATACATGTAGGCAATACACTCATACACACACAAAGAAAAATAATAAAAATATTTTTACAAATGATATTATATTTATATTATTTCTCTTTAAGTTTCAGGTTTTAATTGAATTGGTTAGCCATTTTTATTAGTGATCTTTTCATTGAATACATTAGGAGATATTTTTATTTATAATCTAAGTTCAGAAGAGGTTGGAGAACCTCACCTAGAAAGCTAGCTGTTTGTCCATAGAGGAGTTGTGCTGCTTAGCTAATTAGTGTTTCTTTCTCCTACCAAAGAGGGAAGACCTTCATTCTAAAACAGTGGTGAAGGAAGCAAGAGTATATTTGTATGACTTGTTTAATTTTTTTATAGATTTATTTTTTCTGTTATTCTGAGGTATGTATTTTATATGAAATGATGGTATTTGTATTCCCTGCAAAGATAACACATGTCTAAGTGAGACAAAAGGGATACATTATTTGTGGGTTTTTTTTAAGTTTCTCTCTGAATTTATGTAGCTGCCAGAGGTCAACTTCAGGTGTCAATCCTTAGGTACTATCTACCTTGTTTTTTGAGGCAGGGTCTCTCACTGTCCTGGAAATTGCTGAGAAAGTTAGACTGGCTGACCATTGAGTCTAAGGGATATGCCAGTCTCTGCCTCCCCAGGGCTGGGATTACAGTGTGTGCCATCACATCCAGCTTTTTTTTTTTTTTTTTTTAATTTATTTTGTGTGTATGAGTGTGTTGCCTGCATGTAGGTAGACGCATGCATGTTGGGCAATGCCTTCAGAGGCCAGAAGATGGCCTCCGATCCCCTAGAACTAGAGTTAGGGGTGGTTGTTAGCCACCATGGTTGTCAGCTGGGAATTGAACCCAGGGCCTCTGCAAAAGCCATCTCTCCAGTCTCAACATCTAGCTTTCCTATATGAGTTCTGGGAATCAAACATGGATCTTCATGCTTATATAACAAACACTCCAATTTTATTGCTGTTTTGTGGCCTGAAAATTTTGCTGTACCTTAAATATGTGGAAGGATGGTTTCTTTTGTATTTTATTTAGAAAGGCAAATTTGCCTTTTCCAAGTTGAATAAAGATTTGTCTGTTGCCTTATAAACAAATATTTGATTATAGAAATACTTAATCAGTGAACAAGAGAAGCAATCAGGAGTTTTGTAGAAAGGAATGATTTTAAAATGCTGTTCAGATTTGAAGACAAGATGCTGTAAATGGTTTTCATTAGGTGCTAGAGAAACACTATACCGAGTGTCCTGTGGAAACCAGGAGAGAGAGAGAGCGCAACACTAATGCTGACTGTCCAGTCTCAGTAGCCCTGGGTGAAGCTGAGGGAAGAAATGACCAGAATGAATTTGGTCAAAGCATCTTGGAGTAAGTTGCTACTTGTACCCTCCTTTTCAACTAAGGTGTTGGGCCTAAAGGGAAGAATTGAAATCTTAGGAATGAGCTTTCTTTGAACTAGAGGAACAGAAAAAGAGTTTTCTGCAGTGATTTGACAATTCATTGCAAATTATGATTTGTCCACATTGGTCTTGTTTATAGGGGAGGAGGTAATTCATCAGAAAAAGCCTTTATTACTGTAATTTACTTCTCGTGTGAGTGACAGTCAAATAGTCCTTTCATCCATTTTTATCTATGAGGTATGAGAAGGAATAATAATAGCTTTGAAAACTCTTGGTCAGCTTTCTGTAACTGTGATGAAATACCTGCAATAGCCTTACAGAGAAAGGGTTCATTGTCCTGCTATCTTGGGGGTCCACTCTGTGCTTGGCGGCCTTCCAGGTTTGGGCTACAGTGAGCACATCATGATGGAAGTGCATGCTAGAGAAAAACTGCTCACTTCCTGGTCAGGAAGTCAAAGAAAAAGAGGAAGGAGCAGGTTTACCATTTTCTTTAAGGGGGTACACATTCAGTGACCTGTGAACCTCCCCAAGGCTCCACCCCCCAGTAGTGCTGCCGTATTACCTAAGCCTTGAATAATGACCTCTGAGGGACAGTAAACATGCAAATGATGAGTATCAAAGTAGGACGATTCCTTTGTGAAGACGCTGACTTTAGATACATTGAAATTATTCTAGTGTGTTGAGGAAATGAAAACTAGGATAGTCATTAATTGAACAAATTTTTATAGACCTTCTATGTATCAGAAATGTAAAAAGCACCAAAAAAAAAAAAAAAAAGACTTGGTAAGATGGAAACAAAGTTTGTTCATTCACTTTTTGAAAAAAAGTGAATTAAATGAAGGTCAGCTCTTTGTTGTAAGGTTGTAATTTTAGTTGGTATGTTTTTGTCAGTAGAGTGCCAACTGAAACAGAAAACTCTGAAGTAGAAGAAAATGATGAAGAGATTATTCCCATCACTCATAAAACTGAGAAAGAATTTATAGGTGTTGATGAGGATTTTTTAGAAGTAGAAACATTTACACAGGACGAATTGGATATGCACATATCAGACTGTGAAGGTCAGTTCCTGTACATTATATTTTTCTTTATTTGGCTTTACTGGCTTAAACTTAACATCTAGAATAACTCATTTAGTCTTAACTATGTTTATAATAGCCTAGAAGTAAAAGCTAAAGGAATGTTTTTTAAAATACTGGGCATATTAACTTGTAACCTGGTTTTCCAATGAAACCAAGACTATATAAAGCATTTTAATGTAAGTAACTTTCACAGTTGGACCTCTTGCCTTGTCCAAGTGGTGATTATGAGCCTTTTACTTCCTGTGGACTGACTTGGTAAGCCTTGCCCTGGCAGACATCCTTAAAGCAGAAAACCTCAGAGCACTACTTGGAGTTATACATACTGATCCGAGGCCTAGATCAGGATGAAACAGTCTAGATGAAATACTAGATGAAGACGAAATAGTCAGATGTTTTTAAAAATATTTCTATGGTTAGGAAATATTTCTGTCATATATGTTTCTTGTAAAATTCCCAAAGCCTTAGAGAAAAAGAAGGGGAGCAAGTGGGGAGGAGGCAGGGAGAAAGACTATTTTTTAAATGGTTGGTCAGCTTTCTCTTCATTTTATGGTTTCCTCTAGAAGAACCTGTTAGACATCTCAGATGTCCCAGTATTGCCAGTGGCAGGCCGGATTCACAGCAGTTACAAGAAGTAAGCCAATAATAAACAGATAAGAATCTTCAGTTTTTTCCTAGTACTTAAATTGTGACTGTTTGTTTATCCCTTTATAAACTATATTAAGACCAGGCTGTTATCTCCCATTGGTGCATGGATCGCAGACTACATTCTGTATTTTTCTTTCACTGAAATTCTGCTGCAATGTCCAATAATTTCAGACAATGAAATTTTCCATTTCCTAAAGTACATTAGCAATTAATTGAGAGATGAAAATATAATTTGCAGTTTCTATGTATTTCTTGTTTTTTTAAGACTCAAAACCAAATTTCTAGGTGGAACGTAGATATTTCCCATTATTTTAACATTGCTTTTAAGAAGCATTAGTTTTCCCTCGTTTTGTGGGTTGTTATAGGTTAATTAATAATGATGGATTGATGCGTACATGAACTTTCTAAAGTGTCATCACCTTGTCTTTCTGCCTTAGAATGCTCAGTAGGTCATGAAGGCCAAAGCGATTCATATGTCAGAGCAGCATGGGGACTGGCTCTCAGGGTTCCCCTCGTCCCTTACTTTTAGACTGTTGTTGCTGTTGGCCAGTGGTTAATATGAAATTTTGAATCCCCTGACAACAGTAATGCCTGTTTGTTCACCTCTTTTCATGGTGGGCGCTGTTGATTCTGACAGCATTCCATGGAAGAAGCTCAGTGTCCGAGGAAGGAAGCACTGGAGGCAAACATGGAGAAAAAGCTGACCGAGCAGAAAGGGTAAGGAGTGCCATCTGCAGCGGCTTTTACCTTCCCACATAATGCTCGGCCTGTATTTCAGTCTGGTGTTGTAACTTTGAAATGACAGTAAATGCGTTTCAGTGTTACTTTTCTTGATGTTATACTTCTCATAGAAAGAAATAATTTTTTTGCCTTTGTCCTATTATCTCTGTCAGCCTCATCAAAATGAAATGTGCCTGTAAATAGAGTCAGTCATATAGTGCGGAGAGCCGTGTGCCCACACTGATTCCACTTTTATTGAATTAAATACAGAACCACTGTGCATCAACATACATATGGCCTTTCACCGTTGTGCTTTGGCTATGGAGTTCTATCCACTTGGGCTCTGACATACGTACATTCTGCTGGTAGTGTATTATTGTTCCAGGGAGAGGTGAAAGTAGATTTCATAAGTTGCAGTTTAATTTAAAATTATTTATTTATTTATTTTTAGGCAGGGTCTCCTGTAGTCCAGCTGGCCTGGAACTCACCGTGTAGATCAGGGTGACCTCAGTCTCACAGAGATCTGCTTGCCTCTGCCTCTCGAGTGCTGGGACTGGGATTAAAGGCATACACAATCATACCTGGCTGAATATGATTTCTTTTAAATTTTAGAATTTTAGAAATATTAGAAGCTATGGAGACAGTTCAGTCCACAAAGCGCTTGCTGCACAGGCATGAGAGCCTGTGTGTGATTCCCTAGCGCCATGTAAAGAGCTGGGTACGGTACTGCTCACTTAGAATCCTGGTGCTGGGCAGATGAAATAGATCGCACTGTTGGGCCACTGGACAACCAGCCCAACCTAGTTGGTGAGTCTGTCTTAAAAACAAGATGGACTGCTCCTGGGGAATGACACCCAGGGTGACTTTTGGCCTCCAGGTTGACACACACCTACTCTTGCATGAACATACACACAGAATTTTGGAAAGTTTAGAATTGCCTTGAATAAGACAGGTTAACAGTCAACTTTTTTCTCAGTATACAATTTTTATTTTCAATAGTTAATATAGACATTTTCTTTTTTCCCTGGGTGCTATGGATTGTTCCTAGGATTTTACACATGCTTGGTAAGAACTTTATCATTGACTTATATTCCCTGCTCACTAAAAAAAAATTAATTTAACATCATGTGCCATAAATATTACAGATAGTTCTAATGTTAAAAGCTAGTCTTTACAGTTTTAAATGAATCAATGGGATTCTTCAGTGTTCTAAGCACAGTATTCACATATTCCATAGAACACTGGGTCATAGCTTACCTCATATCTCCTCATTTTAGATTCTGTCATTTTTGTTGCTGAGCAGTGAATAGTGCTCAAGTTATTTATCCAGTTGTAGACAGTCTTTGCTTTTGTGTGACTCTGTGACTAACTGCTATGGAAACAAATGTAAACAGAGTAGATTATGAGCTAAGCATTACAGAGTTGTTAGGGGATTGGATTCTTAAATGACTGAGTAGTGGTTTACCTGTGTTTTAGATAATTTTAAGAATGTCTTGCTCCTAATCACTTACTGATTTTTATTTATAGTATGATCGATGCCTTGTCAAATTCTGAACATACTGTAATTCCTCATTCACCTGATATAGATGCAAACTCAGAAGCTTCTAGGTAAGAATTTTTATCTCCTATAACATTTTGAAATAATCACATTTAAAAAATAATAGAATAAACTGATGCCTTCTCTGCCAGTCTGAAATAATCACTGCATGTGTATTAAAAACGAGGGGAATAAATGGAAGTTAATATAAAGTATTGAAAGAGCAGCACAGGCCCACTGTCTTGATATCTCAATTAAGGTTTTCCTGTATCAGTTCTGTTTTAAAGACAGAGCTGTTGGGACAATCTTTTACAAGGTATGTAAAATTTCAGTTTGTAGAGCCTTGTTACAAAAAGTCTTTCTCATTAAAGTCATTCCCAAAATTATTTTTTAAAAACATTGACTTTAGTCTTTATTTCTAGTTTTAAATAAGTACTTTTGTTATGGTTTGTTAAAATGGAAACTGGTTTGGTTGGGAATGAAATCTTCACAGTTCCATAGTTTGATGCTTAATAAGGATCAGCAGTCATTCATGTTGATCCTAGAATTAAACATTTTTGCCCTTTCTTTCCTGTTTTCTTAATTCTATTTTCAATCACTAATTTTAGTCAGATTTTCTTTCCTAAATCTGTACAGTTAGTATGATTGTACAGGTCTCAAAGTTAGGTGCCTTCAGAGACCAGGGCTGATCTGGTCTGTGCTATAACCTCCAGGTGCCACTCTCGCTCTTGCTCTCCTCCTTGCCCCTCCCATCCTCTCTTCTCCTATTTCTCTTCTCTCTCTCTTTTTCCTCCCTCCCTCCCCTTTCCCTCCCCCCTCCCCCTCCCCCTCCCCCTCCCCCTAACCCTACCCCTCCCCCTCCCCCTCCCCCTCCCCCTCCCTCCCCCCCCTCCCCCTCCCCCTCCCCCTCCCTCCCCCTACTCCTCCCCCCCTACTCCTCCCCCTCCCCTCCCCCTCTTCTCTTCTGCTCCTATGAGGCATCTAGATGATGGGTGCTAGAGAGCTCTTGAAAAGTACCAGAGTAACCCTGTAATCCAAAGAAAAGGTAGGATTTAAATATTTAGATCATAGGCATTTAGTTGTTTTTATTGATTAATTTGCCTTTCATTTAAATATCTCCCCATAGGACTCATATTTCTGAACTTAAAGACCTGTCTTCCTCAGTTCCACCTCTTGTGTCAAATGGAGTCAGTGTTGCTTCACAGACACCTGTTCCGACACCTCAGCAGACTCAGAGAAATGAACACAGGGTTCAGTTACCAGAGTCTTCTGATTCTGTTAGGCAGATGCTCCAAGATGAAATGTTTAAGTTAGTTCAGGTAAGCATCTCTATGTAAGTAAATTGACACATGGACATAGAGTGTTTAAAATTAGCAAACATCTAGAAATGGACGAGGTAAAATTGAATTCTATGTATTTCTCTGCTTTGAAGAGTCGTCATAGGTCATTCAAAGGTTCCCGCCTCTGGGACCCATAGTCAAGTCTCATCTACCTTCCTCTAACAATGGTCTCTTTTTACTGAACTCTTTGGATTAGATGGGGGTAGATCAAATCAGACCAGCCAAAAGTCCCCAAATCTATTCTCTTACACAGATTATCAGATTTCTTACTCACAGGTTGAAAGTGTTTGCTACATTTCAAATGATTGTCCACCTTGACTTCCATCATCTGCCTCTCACCGTTTCTCTGTCTACCAATAAATTTTAATTATCTTTTTTTTTTAAGTTTTAAAAAAGATTTCTGTGTGTGTGTGTATGTGTATGTGTACACATCGAGTATAGTTGCTAGTTGCTTGTGGAAGCCAAAAGAGTGTGTTGGATCTCCTGGAGTGGGGTTACAGGCAGTTGTGAGATGCTCAGTATAGGTTCTGGGAACCAAACTTAGGTCCTCTGCAAGCAAGACCACTACACACTCTTAACCCCTGGGCCATCTCCCCAACCCTTCTTTGTTTACTTTTAAAACATTAATTTCCCTCATACGTCTACAGAAGTCTCTATTCACATCTGTATTTTATGTGATATATCCTTTTAGTATTAATGATTTTGGTATTTTCTCTTTAGACTCGGGAGTCCTGATGAGAGTAAGTTTTTAGCATGCATTGTCCCGTGAACTTTGTCCTTATTCTCTCCAGTTCCTTCTGACCCCTCTCTGCTACCTGTTTTACCAACGTGAAGTTTTAGAAGTATTTCTCAAGGTGTTTTATGGATTGCTCAGGGTTCTACCTGGTCAGTGTTCCATATGTTTAACAAGTTCTCCACATACTTCTCATGCACCTGCAGGCCTGAGAGTTCCTGTCTAAAAGTGATGTTTGCCTTCTTTTGTTACACATATTCAGAAGTTCACTGTGCTCTCTTTGTCTCCCTTCTTTCTTTTTTGTTGTTGTTTTCAGTATGCCTTACTGATTCCCTTTTATTCTTCTTGTCTTTTTGAGACAGGGTCTCCCTGTAGCCCCATCTGGCCTGGACTCACTAAGTAGATCAGGGCCTAGATTCTCTATCTCACAGAGCTCTCCCTGCCTCTGCCTCCTGAGTGCTGGAACTAAAGGCATGCACCACCACACTTGGCCAGCTTTCTTGATTTTTGCCCACAATGGATGTCACTGTAGTTTCTTATGTCTTTAGCTCTAACCAATCTTAGATTCTCTCTTTCTCTTGATGTATGTGTGTGTCCATATCTCAAGACATGGACAATAATATCCTTGGGGGCAGGATTATAAATGGTAATTTCTTATTTTTTAAGTGTGCAGAACAAGTAATGGATTTCATCAAATATTTTCTTTTTAGGGCTCCCGTATTTTTCCTATAATATGGGCCTATTTCTTCTTTTTAAAAACTTTATATTTATTTTTTTTACATGTGTGAGAGGGGTAGGCACATTCCATTTCTTCCTCCTCCTCTTCTTCTGTATCGGGGATCAAGCTCAGGGCCTTGTGTATGCCAGGCAAGCTTTCTATTCAGTTCACCAGAAACTATATTTTTATAGAAAACATGCAGTGTTTCCCTAGTACTTTGTTTCATTAAGTATAAATTCTTCTGTTGGTATAGAAAACTCCACTACAGAGTCACTTTATCTTCTCTTTTTCCACCAGAATCTTACAAGTCCAGTGTTTCTCACAGTTGATCCCTGGACCATAGCATCGGTACCACTTAGAGTTCAGAAAGGCAAACTAGTCTCAGACTTTCGAGTCACTGAGTCAGACACTGTTTGGTATGAGTTGTAGGAAGAGTGGTTTAATGAGTCCTGTAGGCAGTTCTTATGCATGCTTCATTTTGAGAACTATGCACTAGCCTCCTTCTCAGTACACCTGCCATCTGTCTCTTGTTCAAGCCAAGATCATGCAAATGTTAGTACCTTCAGGCTTCTCTGCACATAGAAATCACCTTGTTATCCTTTCTTTCTTTGGTTGGTTTTGGTTTTTTGAGACAAGGTCTCACTGTATAGTCTGGCTGTCCTGGAACTCATTATGTAGACGAAACTGACCTTAAATTCAGATATCTGCCTGCCTGCCAGGTACTCGGGTCAAAGGCATTCACCACCACACCTGGTCATCTTAACGTATCCTCATCTTGCTTTCATCTTCAGACTTCTGCTGTTTCAGCATTATCTGGTCCAATTCAGCAGTGGAATTTTTAATGCCATTCAGGTGATTCTCGTGTTGACAAAGTTTGGGAACCACTGGTGGGGCCTTCACTTTTCACCTAGTCAGTCCTCAGAGGGAATTCCGCACTCTTCACCTGTGTTACTCTCCTCTTTTCTTTCATGAAAACTTGTTCAAAACACACTCATTCCGGAGATTTTTATTTTATTATCCTCACACTGCCCCATCAGATTACCCCTGTATGATTTCTGGGCTTTTTATGTAAGTTACATGTACAAATAGTTCCTCTCATTCATGAGATAGTGCTCATGTCCCAGGGTCAGGAAGTTCTACTTTTCTTTAAAAAAAATCTTTCCTGGCTTGACTTCCTGCTCAGGATTTTGATGTTTGATTGGATGAGACAAAAATCTCAGTACTCAAGTGTTTCTTGCCCAATACCTTAGATTCTTTCCATTCTGTTTTTAAGATCTCTTTTTGTTTTGTTCTAGTTGCAGCAGATCAATTTCCTGAGCCTAATGCAGATAGTAGGATCATCCTTCACTAATCTCCCAGATACACATCCACTTTTCCAGCAGGCTCAGTCTGTGCATTTGGGGGAAAGCCAAGTATCAGTCCCCACAAGAGCGAGTAATTATGTTGAAATCAACAATCAGAGAATTTTCACTGAACCACAATCTATGGGAGAGTGTTCCAAGGAGCCTGGCAAGAACAGCCCGCAGGGCCATGAAGGAATCAGCCAGCCTGATCAAAGGGGGGATATAAATTTACAGGTAATGCATCTAAAGATAACATTGGGACTTGGGAAATAGCTCAGTCAGTAAAGTACTTGAAGACCTGGGTTCCAGAAGTCAAGCATAGGGTCTGGAGAGATGGCTCAGTGGTTAAGAGCACTGACTGCTCTTGCAGGAGACCCAGGTTTGGTTCCCAGCACCCACATGGTGGCTAAGACCCATTTTTAACTTCAGTTCCAGGTGATCCAACACCCTCTTCTGACTCCCACAGGGTGGGCACAGGCACACATGTGGTGTTCTTATGTGCATACAGGCAAAACACTCATACACATAAAATAAAAATAAATAAAAACTTTTTAAAAAATGTGCATTCTCAAAATCCCAATACTGGGGAGGTAGAGACAGGAAGATACTTAGGTCTCACTGGCCAGCTAGCTTAGCCTACTTGATGAGTGCCTGGCCATCGAGAGACCCTGTCTAAGGGGAAAAAACATTTGTAGGTGGTGCCTAAAGAATATTGATGGTTGGCCTCCACATGCACATGTATCCACACACGCAGTTCTGGCTTCATTCCTTTGCTATGATAAAATGCCCCAACAAAAGCATTTTAGGGAAGAAAGGGTTTTTTTTTTTTACAGTTCCAGACTACAGCCCATTACTGCAGGGAAGCTGAGGTGTCAGGAACTTGAAGCATCCAGTTACATCACCTCCACAGTCAAGAGCAGATAGAAGTGAATGCATACACACTCTACTTGCTTGCTTATGGTATAAGCTGTCTCCATTGAAATAGATCAGGGCCCCCTGCTAGGGAATGATGCTGCCCTCTCTGGGCTGGGTCTTCCCATATCAGTTAACTTAATTTAGACAGTACCCCACAGTCATACTCCTAGGTCAACCCAATATAAACAGTCTCTCATTGAGACTCTTCTCAGATGATTCTGGGTTGTGTCAAGTTGACAGATAAGGCCAGCCATTACATGTACACGCACATAGATACACACACAAGATATCACTGCTGTCTTAGTAGATTAATCATTGGATTTTTGATATTTGAAGACATAAGGTGTTTTTTTCCATAACATTCTACTCCATCCAAATCATACTATAAATTATTTATAAAATAAGAAATTTGTACTATATTCTAAATTTGTGTATTATCTTTTCTTCTAGAATGTTCCACATGAGAGTATTCCTTCATGTCAATTAGATGGCTATCACAAGACAAGACAAACTGCGGCATCTCAAAGCTTAGCCCCCACTTCAATTTCTCAAACCCCTGCTGCAGACCCTCACCTCCAGCTTCTGTTTACACCTTCTGCTGTCCAGAAGGTGCCTCAGCTGATCCCACCTGCGAAAACACTGACTCCAAGTGGTGGTTTTCCTCTGCTTCATTTTCAGCCCAAGCGTGAGTTCAAACCTCTTTCTTTACCTCAAGGAAGAATTCCACAAGTTCACTTCAGGCCTCAAGGCCAAGTAAGAGAGGCTTGGGGATTATCTGATTCCTTCCAGCCTCCTCTGCCTCAGAGAATGGTGCCTGCCACTTCGTCACCCCATTCAGATTGGAGCCACAGTAATACTAAATCCATAAATAAAGCAGAAGCTGTACTTACAGACATCCCTCAGCATGTGAACTTAGATCAGTATGTTAGACAACAAAACCTGATGCCTCAACAGGATTCTTCAATATTTATAAAGCCAGAAAACTTATCTGAGGTTAAACCAGGGCATTTTGAGACATCTCAGAATTCTTTTGGACTTCCTTTATTACATCTGCAATTTAAACCTGCTTGTATACTTTCATCACCCTCGAGAGCGTCAATTGGATTTCCCTCGGTACCGATCAGATCTGGCATAGAAGAAAAGAAATACCCACAACTCTCATTATGTCATCCATGTCTACACCCAGAAAATGTGGTAATGACTTCTTATGTAGTGATAGACAAATTGAGTCCTGAATTTTCTATACTATAAATATATGTGTATGTTTATACTGTACTGTATGCTCAGTGAAAACTCAAGCATCTTTTTACATCTGTTCATCGTGTGTGTGTGTATGTGTTGTGTGTGTGTGTGTGTGTGTTCTTTGAAGTCCTAGCAATTGTGATACAGTCATTTTGCCTGTTTCTGGTAAATTTGTTAAGCATACATATTTGTCAGAAGCTTTCCATGTAATAAAATGGTAGCTTCATGGGGCTGGAGAGATGGCTCAGTGGTTAAGAGCACTGACTGCTCTTGCATATGACCTGGGTTCAATTCCCAGCTCCCATATGGAGGCTGACAACTGTGTTTAACCCCAGTTCCAGGGGATCCAATACCATCTTCTGACCTCTGTGGCATTGCATGACATGGATACACTCACATACATGCAGGCAGTATGCTCATACACATAAAATTAAATAAAAAATAATAAATAAAATAAAATGGTAGCCTTATAAATACAACAGATGCATCCTCTTTATGGACATTATCTTTGATTTATGAAATTTACATTGTTTAGTTTCTAATTTTGTGAGTAGTACCATCTTAGAGCAATTGAATAATTCATTCTCTTGTATACTTCCTATATGAAGATGCTTCTGGGAAGAGAAATGGTGATTCGTTAGAAAAAAATGTGTAACCTGTTTCCATTTCTTCTGAACATATTATGAACAGAAAATGGGATTAAAGAAGGAGGACTGGCATTTTGAAAAGAATTTTTAGTTTTTTTATTAGGCTGGTTGTGATGGCACACACTCGTAATCCCAGCACTCAGGGAGAGGCAGGTGGATCTCTGTAAGTTTGTGGCCTGTATTGTGAGGGCTGTGTAGTGAGACCCTCTCCCAAAAGCAAAACTTCAAACGGTTTTCTATTAGAATAATATGCTGAACGCCAAGTTTTCATAACCTGCTTAGGGATTATCAATGCATGCTGATAGCCATCCATAGCCTTTTTCTTTCTTTCTTTCTTTTTTTTTTTTTTTCGAGACAGGGTCTCCTTGTAGCCCGAGCTGATTTGGAGCACATATGTAGACCAGTGTGGCCTCGATCCCACAGAGATCCACCTGCCTGTGCCTCTGAGTGCTGGGACTGAAGGTATGTGTCTCACTCCTACACCCAGCCTAATCCATAATCTTCATACCACTACACTTTTCTCTCTTTCAATTAAATACATAGTCATTAGATTTGCAGTTATAGGAGGCAAGATCTGTGTGGAAATGAAATTTAGAAGACAAGGATTGTATTTCTGAGACAAGATTACCCTGCTGAGGGTCAGTGATAGAGCTCAGTGGTAGAGTACTTACTTAGCATGCTCAAGGTCCTGAGTTTGATCTCGAGGAGAAAAAATTTTGAAGACCTGTATGAAACTTTAACCACTGTGAAATATCTGATTAAGATATGGATGCTTACCAGTCCAAGTCAGTTTGTTATATTTTATATATCCTATCTCTTGTGTGTCTTATGTTTAATTTAAACATTTTTTTCCAGCTGTCTCAACCTGTTGTGTATTGGAGTTGATGCTTTGTTTTTTTCCTACAGTACAAGAAACCACAGCTCATCCCACTTGAAAACCTCATTGCATTTAAACAAAGCCAACGAAAACAAACACATAGTGTGTTTGAACAAGGTGATTCTCATCCTCTTCAGCTTCTAATGGTCAATCTGGAACCATCTGAAACAACACAGGGAAAAGACAGTAAAAAAAGGCAAGTTCTGGATGAGATTTTATCTGATAATGTGGTGTGCCAGCAAGTTCATCATGAGTTAAAGTCAGAGAATCATTCTCTGGTTCTACCCCTCACTGTATATCACTCTGTAATCAGTTTCCTTCTTTAGTGCCATGTATTTCAATTAGTCCTATAGGGAGGAAACCTCCTGTTGCAAAAAACTCTTTTCATTTTTTCCACCTTTGTTAAGGATTCTTTCCTACTGTACATAGGCTGGAGGATTCTTTTTCACGGTTCTGTGACAGAATGAACAGGTTTAGCAGCACAGATATTTGGGATCATGTAAAGTTCCATATGTAATCCAGCGTTTTGAACAAGTATTTTTTACTCATCTGACTGTATCCTCCAAACTGTTACAGGAAGCAGGAAAGTAGGTGATGATGTAACTTGTATAAGGCATTAAGAAATGTGCATCTAAAAGCAAGACTGTTGGGGCTGGAGAGATGGCTCATTGGTTAAGAGCAATGGCTACTCTTGCAAAAGACTTGGGCTTGGTTCCCAGCACCCAAATGGCAGCTAATAACCATCCTTAACTCCAGTTCCAGGGGATACAGCTCCCTCTTCTGGCTCTGTAGGCATTGCATGCACATGGTGCACTTATATACATGCAAACAAACCAGCCATACACATAAAATAAAATAAAAATTTTAATTTTTTAAAAAAGCAAGGCTGTTCTAGACCTCAACTGAAGGTTGAGGATATTCAAGACATCTATTGATTAGTAAATCATTAGTATAGAAAATGTTTTTTAAATTTCACATTACACTAAAATTTGTTACCAGTGTTGCCCTTTCAGAAATAGTTCCTTCCTTTCCAGGTACTCAGTCTTCAGGTTCATTTTTCCCCTTCCCCTAGAGATCTATCTCCTCTTTGCTGGGATTGGGCTGGGGAGACTGTGTGTTTTGTATCTTCATGACAGTGAAGGGAGGTATTCTATAGGGTTTCTGGCTTCAGCTTCTAATCTGCAGCAAAGAGAGTTTTGAAATTATTGAAAAGGTAAACACTTATCCCAAGACTAGTGACCAACTCAAAATAGTGGATTCAGTAGTAGAAAAGTAAGAAATGTTTTACCTATATTTGATTTGGGGGCTTATGTTTGCTTGTATTCTAGCATAATATCTTGGTAGTCATTTAAATTCTATTGAAAATAATTTTTCAACCACTGTCTTCATGTAACAAGACACACATGAGAACTAAATGTTACTATATGAGGGGAAGTGTTCTACACTGTTGTTTTTTGACAGGCAGAAAAGGCGAGCTGAGAAAGAGCTGCTAGAAGAAAGACCTGAGAAGCCAAGAAGGAAACCAAGTGTTAGTTTCCGGCCAGAGGAGTCCCTCATTAATAATGAGTCAGAAGTCGTCCTGGAACCCAAGGTATAAACAGCTTCCGTAGATTTCTCCTTAATGTGCACCTGACAGTTTAGAATTTCTTTGTGTCTTGTGTGGTCTGGTTGCTGAGAGTTTCAGGCTATGATTTGGAGAGTCTGTCCATCACAGAGCACAAGAGCCCTGTTGCCCCTCCACCAGCAGGTGCACTCAGAGTTGCAAATGTGAAAGCAACTGGATACTTAATTGAAACCTGCAACTTAGAGTATCTGCCTGATGACTTTGCTGTGTGTGGAATCACTTTTGGCCCTTTTCTTTATCCTAATGCACATGGTCTGTGATTTGGGCATCTTCTATCAAAGATCAAGATAACTTCAGGATTAATCCCAAACGGATTTGCTATTTATGTTTTTATGAATCAGGTCTTTTATTTATTCTTTTAAGATTGTTTTATTTATGTGTACATCTGTGTCTGTGTATATGTATGTGGGTGCCCAAGGAGGCCAGAAGAGGCCTTCCCATCTCCTGGAGCTGGATTTAAAGGCAGTTGTGAGCCACCCAGTATGAGTGTTGGGAATCAAACTCAGTCCTCTCCAAAAACAGCAAGTGCTCTTAACCACTGAGCCAGTTCTCCAGTCCAATAAATTATGTCTTTTAAAACATTCCTTTTAATGCTGGGCATGGTGATGCATGCCTTTAATCCCAGCATTCAGGAGACAGAGGCAATTGGATGGATCTCTGTGAGATTGAGGCCAACCTGGTTTACTTAGTGAGTTCCAGGCTAACTGGGGCTACAGAGAAACCTTGTCTCAAAAAGCCAAAAGCAAACAATAACAAAGCATTCATTCTAAATTTGGATAAAAACATTAAGTTAAACAGGTATATAATTTCATTTATGTGGATTTTTTTTAAAGCCATGCTTTTTCAGTAAGTTCCCAAGAGTAAGTCTGGAACCATGTACTTAGTAAAAATAGCTTCTGAGTCCATGAAAGACTTTAGTGGGATGGGATACTGTTTGAATATCAAGTCTACTCTGCAGTGGAGATTTGGGCATAGTAATGTAGTAAGTTTATATTAAATCGCTAATAATCTTTTTCATTGCCTAACTTATGAATTTCATGAACTCCAGTTATTTTGACAGAATAAATCACTCTAGAGTAAGAATGCCTAAAATAATAGAAATTGAACCTATGCCTAAGCTTTCAATCTTCAGAGCTATTGGATATATTTTTTCCAAAATAGTAAATGCCTTTGAGTTCAACATAGATTGATCATTCTGTAACCCATTTAGGAACAAGAACATCGTGATCCTCAGCCTTTGGATAAATTTGATATTCCTTTTGGTATGTATACACATGATTAATATATTATCTAAGTGGAGTTTAAGTCACCTTTTCAGAAATAGATGAAATATAAAAGTGAGACTAAATTATATTCATATTCCATGTGAAGAGAAAGATATATTCATTTTGACAGATTGGTTTGTTTTTGTTTTTGTATTTTTGATTCAGTCTCCCTGGAGCCTCAGCTCGCCTGGAACTCAGAGATTTGCTTGC
This sequence comes from Eospalax fontanierii, assembly GCA_035773235.1. Lineage (NCBI taxonomy): Eukaryota > Metazoa > Chordata > Mammalia > Rodentia > Spalacidae > Eospalax > Eospalax fontanierii. Next base: position 86,798,295 of record CM069527.1, read on the forward strand.
CTTTGCCTCCCAAGTGCTGGGATTAAAGGAGTGTGCCACCATGCCTGGCGCATTTTGATGTTTTATCCAATAGAGCAGTGTTTGACATGAAGGCCAGATTAGAGCATGCCTTCTTTTATCAATGAAGCTGTATTGAAATATAACCTTTCACTGCTTTCAGACTACTGCAAGGTAGAGGAGTTGCAGCAGAGACCCATAGACTCTCAGTGCCTAAATATTTACTGCCTGGCTCTGAACAGATAGTCTGCCCACCCCTATAGTATAATCAGTTAATTAGAATCTCAAATAAGATTAGAAAGGTCTAAATAGGGAAATTACGGAAGAATATGCTTGCCATTGAACTCATAGAAAGGACATGTACATTAAAATATAGGAGTTTTAGAACAGTGCCATTTGTGCAATGTCATTTTTATTAAGTGTGTAGTATACCAATTCTGTGATTCTCTGACATCAGCTGAGTGTCTGTAATTCACTGTATTTATGACACTTAACTATAATACTTGGATTTAACACAAATCCCACAAGTGAGGAGAGCCCTGACTCCTTAAGAGTACCTCACTTTAGGAAAAACTGCACACAGGTCTCCCCAGGCTACCGTCACTGCTTCCTAGCTGCCTGCAAATCAAATGGTTCCTTTGACTGCTTCCCAGGTTCAGTAATTCAGTAAAGCAGTTCATGGAATGTGGGACAGCACTTAACTAAGGATTACAGTGTTTTCATAAAGGCTACAAGTCAAGAACCAGTCAAATGGAAGAGATGCTCATGACAAAGGGAGAGGTCGTCAGCAGAGTTTCTTGCCGTCTCCAGGCAGCCTACTTTGCTAGATGTCTCTATATTCACCAATCCCTAAGAGGGTTCTATGTTCCAGAATTTTTACTAAGGTTTCATTTCTAGGCATACTTTACCAAATCGCTGCTGCCATCATTGCACTCAGTCTCCAGCGCCCTTTCCCCACAGGTAGGGGTAGGGTAGGAGTTAACTGTCTAGCCATGTAACTGGTTCCTCTGGTGACCAGCTCCCAGCCTGAAAGCTGTTTGCCAGGAGTCACCTTATTAGCATAAACACAGGTCTGATCAACAGGGTCTCTATAAATGATAAAACTCTCATTTATGAACTTTTGATGATATAAGAAACTCTACCTGAAATTAAGAACAAAAACCAAAGCAGATACATGTTTGTTGAACTGGAACATCCAATACGTCTTTTATTCTTCCTGGTCTTGTCTTCAGAACAATCTGAATCTAAATTCAAACTGCCGTAATACACTTCAGACTTTGATTTTGCTTCCTGCTGAGCTTCTCTGCTTAGAGAAAAATTACCTGTAGCTTGTGAAGTTTGAACTTCCTATTTCTACCTAAACTGCCTTTTTCTTTCTTTCTTTTTCTGTATTCTCTGCCTCCATTAGTGTTAATATCAACATCTCCCAAAGCAGGTTATTCCGAATTCCGACTTGTCCTTTCCCTCTTGACCAGTCATTAATACTTTTGCTTATCCTCTTGCTTACTTAAACTGCTACAGCAGCCTTGTCTAATTACGGAGTCCTCTACAATTTTAGGTTTGATTTCACTGTGTACTGAAGAGGCAGTTTACACAGCACCTCATGTGTAAAATGCACTCTGACTGCATCCTAACATCCCCCTTGAGTTACTGCGCTGGTTTCCAGTAACATGGCATTTCAGTGTTTGCTTTCAATGTTTTACTTTATTTAAGAAATGTTAGAAGATGATGTTAATACTTCAGCTGGACTGCATTTCGTGGCCTCTGTACGAAAGAAAGCTGTGGAAAGTCAGGATGCAAGTACAAACACAGAACCAGGTAAATGCTATCTTTAAAAAGTTCTATGTTAGGGCTGGAGAGCACATTCTGCTCTCGCCGAGGCCCTAGTTTGTTTCTCAGCTCCCATGTTGAGTGACTCAAACTGCCTATAACTCCAGCTCCAGGGGATCCAATGCCTTCTCTGGCCTCTGAGGGCACCAGCACACATGTGTACACACCTGTCCCTACTCCATACACATATACACATACTAAAAAACTAAAATCTTGTTTTAGACTGCTCTTGCAATGGACCCTGGGTCAGTTCCCCTCAGTTCTATAATTTAGGACTAAGCTGGTCAAAGGGACATTATTTTAACTTTTCTTTGTGAATAAGAATGACCCCTGTCTATGATGTTTTTTATATAAATTATGAGTGTGCATCTGAGAAGCATTCTTTAAATGTTCTTCTCTGGACATGTCTTTGAGAAAACTTTGGAGGTACTGTGCCATGCTACTGGATGGTCTTTTAAAGTTGGCAGAGTAACCACTAAGACTTACAGGTGAAGTCCCAGAAAATACATAACAAAAATCTGAAGTTATATTAATTGTCTAAAAGTGAAATTAAGCTGTCAGTCTACTTTCCCATCACCTTTTATTGATAATATCTAATTATCTTCATGTATCTTCTGTATTTAATTTTCCCCATGTTGATGGAATTGTTTTTTTCTTTTTGCCTCAAATATCTGAATTTATTACAAGACAAGGAAGGGGCTTCACACAGAGTTTCTGAAAGTGGTGAAAATCGGCAAGTTATTTCTTCCGTGGCAGGTGTGATTTCATTTTCTTCTAAGTTTGACTTTTTAAAGTTATATCTGCATAGTGTCAGAGTGAAAGTCAGCACCCCCATTTTAAAAAGCAGTTCAGCCAGGCAAGTGACTTAATGGAAACTTCAGTGTCTTTAGTTCACTGTTTTCTCGTTTCTTGCTAACATGTGACTTAAAGTCAGGCCTTGTTGGCAAGTTTTTAGTATTAGTAGTCAGTATAACATGAATTGCATTTTACATACGATTTTATATAACAAAGTAATACCATATTGAAAATAAATGGGAGAAAATAAGATTTGAAACCTAGGTCAGAAGCACAGAGTTAAACTGCTAGTCTCTGCTGCAACTGGCTTTTTAATTTTACTGTTGAATAAGAAGCATGTGACTTTTGTGAAATTTAGATTTTAAGATATTTTAACTAGTAAAAGCAGTAAGCTCTGAGTATACTAAAATCCATTTTTAAACATTTGTGTATGAATGTTTTGCCTGCTTGTATGCAAGTGCTCCATTTACATATAGCGCCCATGGAGGCCAGAAGAGGACTTCAGATCTCCTAGAGCTGGAGTTACAGACTCTACATAGGTGCTGGGAATTAAGCCCTGGGCCTTTGGAAGAGCAGCAAGTGTTCTTAACCACTGAGCCATCTCCAGCCCCCAAAACCCATTTTTAAAGAGTATAAACTATATCTCAATGAAGCTATTGATAAAAGTAAATACCAAGAAACTATTGAGAGGTTTTTTTTTGTTGTTTTTTTTTTGTTCGTTTATTTTTTGGTTATTTTTTTGAGACAGGGTCTTCCTGTAGACCCAACTGGCCTGGAACTCACTGTGTAAACTAGATTGGCCTTGAACTCACAGATTCACCTGCCTCTGCCTCCCGAGTGCTGGGATTAAAGGCATGTACCACCATGCCTGGCGAAAGTTTTAAAAATGTAACTAATATATATGTTTATTTCCTAAGTTCTGGCATTTCTTGAAGTTCTATTAAATAAAATAAACATGATTTAATATACTTGAAAAGGAAATAGAAAATTGTAGCATTTTACTTACTTAATTTACATACTTTATTGTACATGTGAGTCATTCATGTAAGAAAAGAAATATTATGGGGCTGGAGAGATGGCTCAGTGATTAAGAGGGGCTGGCTGCTCTTGCAGAAGGAAGACCCAGGTATGATTCCCAGCACCCACTTGGCAACTAACAATCATCCATAACTCCATTTCCAGAGGATCCAACTCTCCCTTCTGACATCCATGGGAATTGCATGTACAGGTGTCCTACATATATTCAGGCAAAACACTCATACACATACAATAAATTTTAAAAAGAAAAGTAGTATTTTTGTCTTTGAGTATGAATTTCTCTAGAGCAAATCACTCTTAGAAGAGAATTAAATTAAATTTCATGTGTTTATACCCATAAGATGTCTATTTAGATTTTTAAGAACTAGGCTTATTTTACACTACTGATTTTTCTTTTAATTTCCAGAACATGAACCTTTGAATGTTCCTCAGCTCTTGATTCCAGATGTATATCTAAATGTCAAACTTCCCACTGAAATAGAGGAACCTTCATCACGATCCCCACCCCACATGGTAATAACCTTCCTTTGTGTATTGTGTTCTAGTAATCAGTTTTGTGCTAACTGATTATATCATGCAGACATTATCCCTTTGTATCAGTGAAATGAGGATAAACATCTCCTCATAGCTTTGTAGGAAAGACCAGTCTCATGGTCTTTCAAAGATCAAGCATTGTACTGTACAATACTATGAACCAAAAGCAGTAACACATACTGCCACTTTCTTCAAGCTAGGCATATCCACACTCCTGCTTGTTACTCATAATTCTGGGCTTCTAAAGTAAAACAAATGGCTGTTCTGTGTTTAACTCAGGCTGAACATACTTACATAGATGTGGTTGACATTGAAGCTGATGATCTTCTGGAATTACCTGCCAGTGAAGAGCCTTCACATGCCAATCTTACGAAGCAGCAGGGAGGTCATCCTGGGGTTCCTTTATCTGCAGAGTTGCATTATATGGCAGCTTCAGTTGTTAATGCTGTTCCCCCACACAATTTTGAGAGTCGAGGTAATATGTTTTTCCAACTTTTAAATAAATCAAACATGTTAAAAGTTATTTACTTTCGTTGGGGCTGGAGAGATAGCTCACGGTTAAGAACACTGGCTGCTCTTGCAGAGGACCAAGGTTTGATTCTCAGCACCAACGTGGTGGCTAACAACCATCTGTACCTCCAGTTCTGGGGGATCCAGTGTTCTCTTCTGACCTCCACAGGCCCTGCATGACATGGTGTACAGGCAATATACTCATGCACATAAAATAAAAATAATAAATAAAAAATATTTTTAAACAGTTATTTAATATTGGTATTCCTACTCAGAATCTCCTAGGTCCCTTCCAAGTAGTCCCTTGGGATACTTGTGTTCACATTTAAAAATATTCTTTTGCCTTCCTTAGATATTTACAATCAGTGCTTGTGTCTTTCATGTCCCTGATAGAATCTGCCAGTTCTGCTCTGAGTTTAGTTTCTGAACCTGCAAAAGTGACTCAGTCCTGTCCAGATGGGAAAAGCTGGAGATCAAGTATTACAGAAATGGAGGCACCTGGGACCTGCACTGCGATGCCATCAGACAATCAACACAACAGAGGTAAATAGCCAGAATGGGTAGCATGACCCTGCCTCCCTGGATTCCTGTTAGAAACAAGCATTGATACTTGGTAATTGCAAAAGACATTTGAAAGATCCTTGTCCTTTGAGTGAAAGAGGATAAATGAGGCGCAGCATGGCTTCAAGGCTGGGGCCCACAGAGTCCTTCGCAAGGAGACTTCAGATCTACTTGAGCACTTGTCTTTTTCTCAGATAATAAGGCCCAAAGGAAGCATCTTGTTGGAGTCCATTCATATTTTGATGTTAAAAAGGAATTCTTATCCTTAAAAAGATGGGAAACTTGGGGCTGACTAAAAAGCTGGAAAAGCTCTTGCCCGTATAAGCCTGACGACTTGAATTCAATGCCAGGATCGCTCTGTGGAAGGAAAGAACTAGCTCTCAATCTCCATACATGTGTGGTGGCACCTCCGTCCCATACATTCCCCATAGACACACATCACACATACACTAATAATATATATGCAATATAGATATACATATATATGTATATATGGAAATTCTATAACAGCACATAGAAAATACATGCGCATGGTAGCCAATGGTACTAAAATACTCGGTTTTATAGTCATAAATCAGGTTACATTATGGTAAACTTTTATATGATTTAGAAGAATATTTCTCTGTCTAAAGTTATTTCACTCTATGAATGATTAGATTAATCCAGTACACAGAGAGACTTCCTGAAGTAGATCCACTGTCTCTTTTGGGTTCCCATAGCTGCTAGGAGTCTTAGGCACCCTTATAGTAGGTGCATTGGATCACCTGAAACTGGACTTAAGAATGATTGTTAGCCATTATGTGGATGCTGGGAACTGAACCTGGGTGCTCGTAACTGCTCAGCCATTTCTCCAGTCCCCATGTCTTATCTTTTTGCAATATTTTCTACTCGAAGTCTGTGTGTACCAAATCTTTCCCAAGAGTTATTAAAGGAGATAGTTCAGGCTACTGGAAGTTAGATAATAAAGAATTGTGAGAGTTGAGCTAAAACAGGCAGGATAGAATCATCATTCATAATTGCCATTGTCTTCTCCTGGGAAGGTTCACCTTAGACTGCAATCAGAAAATATAAACAGTCTTTGTTTAGCAATTCTCATTTTTCAGAGCACTTTTTGCCTAATCTGAACTCATAAAACTTCTATGCACTAGGTACAGCAGACAAAAAGAATATATACTCTCTTAACTGCTGAGCCGTCTCCAGCCCCCAAATAATGTTTTTGACTGGTTTACTCTGTAAACATTTAGGGACCCAGATACCGAAGCTAAAATAGAGTGATGCCAGGCTGTCAGCCTGTGGGCAGTGCCCGGTGGGAAAGGCGGAGACAGATGAATAAGCTATTTTAGGATACAGATTGATATGTGCCGTGAGGGCTGTATGAGAGTCATGCGCAGCGTAGCATCTGATCTACTTCAAAAGACAACAGTGGCCATTTTAGGTGTCGACACCAGCATGGAATGTTCGCAGAGGGCTGGGTGGAGGAGGAAAGTGCACTCAGACCGAGCGGAGTGGTTGTGCAGTGACAGCTTTGCAGAGCCAGCTGAGTTTGGGGAGTTCAGTATTAGAGGCAAACACGGTACATGTTGAAAGCAGTGGCAAGAGGTGGAGGGAGAGGGGAAACGGTACCACCGTGACGCCGTCGGGACATCTAGGCTCTAAGGCAAAGGCATTGGAGACACATGGAAAGGTTTTGGAGAAAAAATACCAAATTTGTATTTCTGATAAACCCTTCTAGGACTGTGTAGAAAATGGACTACACAGGAGAGAAGTGGATATTATTTGATACATTATTTGTGTCCTTAAAACTCCAATTTAAGCAGCATAGGTTTTAGTCTAGTCTTCAGCTTACTGGAAGATCCCTCCTGCCTCGGCCTCCCAAGTTGCTAGGATTACAGGTGCGTACCACCATGCCCGGCCCAGTGTAGGAATGGAGGTGTGGAAGGATGGAGACGCGCCAGTGCTTGCTGTTACTCTGGAATCTGAAAGGGAGTGTCCTAATTTACTGGCAGGCCTCTGACTTGGGAAGCATGTACAGTAGCTGTTCCCTGACCAGGGAAGAGGCAGCCAGCTGGAGGAGAAGCAGTGAGGTAGCCTTGGGAGGTTGACTGCTTGCCTCACATCCCATGTGGAGTCCACAGTAGCCAACACTGAATCTAGGTTTTACTGTGATGCTGTTGGTTTTCAAAAAGTCATAAAAATATTAAAGTTGCTTTTGGATGCAGTAGCCGGGGTATAAAGTGATATTCAGACTGCCATATACGTAGCTTTGTGGTATTAACATTGTTAGTGTTTCGTTCACAGCAGACAAATTTCAAAAGTCTAGGAACCTAAAAGTGGAATTTGTAAGCATATTTAACTGATACAACTAGTTGGAAAGTAATCTATTGGCTTAAAATGAGATAATGAGTGTCTACCTCTTCCTTAAGTATATAATTATTGTTGATTTTTCTTTTTTCATATTTATTTGTGTGAGTGTATTGCCTGCATGTGTATAAGCACACCTGTATTGTACAGTGATGGCGAAGAACAGAAGGGGGTGTTGGATCCCTTGGAACTGGAGTTACAGGTGATTGTTAGCTGCCATGCTGGCATTCAAATCCTGCCTTCTGCAGAAACAGCCAGTGTTCTTAATTGCTGAGCCATCTCTCCAGCCCCGATTTCTTTTTTATTAATGTTTAGATGTGCCAGAAACAAAGCTCCAGTTTAAGGAACAGGGCACAAAATCAGATTCTGTAGAAGAGTCTCTGCTGTGGACCCTGCTGCAAGATGTCCCTGCCACATGCCCCTCACCACGCCCAGCCTCTCGCCCCACGCCAAGCCCTGGGATGCGGAAACTCGCGCGGCTCACTGCCAAGCTCCAGAAGATTGACGAGCAGCTGTTAGCAGTGCAGAACATAGCGGAAAACATAGAGCAGAACTTCCCTGCACCTGAGACACTGAGTCTGCATTGGGAAAAGGTATTGATCATGATTCTCGTGTGTTTCAGGGGTGAAGGGGAGCCTGTGGTGGTAGCTGAAATTAAGTCATTAGGTCTTTAGTGTGATATAATTTTAGACTTCTGAATTCTTGAAATAGGGGGAGATTCTTTTCAGCTAGAGTATTTGAGTCTCAGCATTTTTGATAAGCTAAAAAAAAATTTTTTTTCTTTTTCCATGTTACTGGGATCAAAACCAGGTCCTTGAGGGCATGGTGATGCACACCTTTAATCCCAGCACCCAGGAGGTAGAGGCAGTAGGATCTCTGAGTTCAAGGATACTGAGTTCTAGGCCAGCCAGAGCTATGTAGTAAGACCTTGTCTCAAAAAATCAAAACCAAATAACAACAAAACAACAGCAAAGAAAACCCAGGGCCTTGTGCATGCTAGGCAAGTGCTCACCAGTGAGCTCCACGCCCAGCCCGGGTGAGCTCCCAGGCATTGCGGCGTGCTTGGCAGTACCCCTCATCTTCACTTGCTTTCTGCTGTAATAAAAATCGGATAGGTCTCCTGGCATTGCCAAATGTCCCTGAGACACCTGGATCACCTTCACCTGAGAACCACTCCCTTAAGCTTTTAAGTAATGAATCCATTTCTTCTTATCAGAGCAAGAAATGTGTGAATTGTAAGACCAGAGTGTGGTTTAAAAAACTCTGCCTTCAGCAGAGTATCATTATCCTCTGGAAGATTTTTTTTTTTTAATATTTATTATTTTTATTCTATGTGTATGAGTGTATTGCCTGCATGTGTATAAGTGTACCCGTGTCATGCAGTGCCCAGAGAGGTCAGAAGAGGGCATAAAATACCCTGGAACTGGAGTTAGGAACCGTCTGGGAACCAAACCCACATTTTCTGCAAGAGCATCCAGTAGTCTTAACCACTGAGCCACCGCTCCAGCCCTTCCTCTGAAAAAATTTTTATAACTTCACAAATATTATTATCCTTACATTTGAAATAGTTCAGAAAGTGAAAGTGAATTCCACCAAGACTGATGACCTGAGTTCTCTCCCTGGAATCCATGTGGTGGAATGAGAGAACCTCTTCCTCCTGGCAAGTTGTCCTCTGACCTCCATACGGGCACTGTGATGAACAAAGTCCTGTTTTTTTTTAAACTTAAGTTAATGTTTAGATGTAAAATGGTGTTTAGGTAGCAAGGGAGTGGTTTTGCACAAGTGTGGTCCTTTCCTTGAGCATGTTGTCTAGGGTCTTGCTGTGTTGTCCAGGCTCCTCTTTTGAACCCAAGTGATCCTCCCACCTCTTTCAAGGAAGAAAAAAAATTCCATACCCAGGACTAAAGGACAAATAGTAAAAATATATGTTATAGTGTAATCTTGAGAAATAAAAATTAGCCTGAACCATAAGGATTCCTCCTTTAACCCAACAAACACTCCAGATTGCTAGCATGTTGGCATTTGAATCAGTTACTTTGCAGCTGCTGTGATAAAACACCTTGACCAAGGGAACTTATAAAAGGAAGAGTTTATTTGACTTGCAGTTACAAAGGGGTAAAAGTCCATAATGACAGAGGAGGCATGGCAGCAGAAGGTGACCAGAGCAGAAAACCAAGTGATCACGCAGGAATCAGAAAGAAGCTGGAAATCGAGCAAGGCTTAAAAACTCAAAACCCATTGCCAGTGGCCAGCTCTCTCCAGCATGGCCACACCTCATAAAGGCTCCATGGCCCTCCCAAACAGCACCATAAGCTGGGAACAGATGTTCAAATACTTGGAGCCTCTGGGTACATTCTCATTCAAACCACAGCATTTAAAAAAATTATTTACTGGATTTATAGTATTTGTTTTTTAATTTATTTCTACCTGGTATATAAAAATATTGTACATATTAGTGGGGTACCATGTAATATTTTAGTGCATATATACATATGTAATTTTGAACTCTGGTTAAAAATATTTATCTCCTCAAACATTTATAATATCTTTGTGGTGAAAACTTACGAAATCCTTTCTTCCAACTTTCTAAAATGTAAGGACATTATTGTTTCCTGTAGTCACCTGCTGTGCAGAGGCCCACCAGTCTTGTCCTCACATGACTGCATCTGTCACCCCTCCCCTCCCAAGTTTCTCTCCAGCCTTGCAATTTCCATGTGATTTACTGTTTTAGATTCCCCAGATGAGTGAGTTCATGAGGTACTTCTCTTTCTGTGACAGCTTATTTCACTTAACATACTGACCTCCAAGTAGGGACTGTTTAGAGAGGGAGGGAGTCTGAATATGATCGAAATGCATTGTATGAAATTCTGGAATCAGTTTTTAAAAACAGCATGCTGATTTCCAGTTTTAATTATGTTGTTGCAAATAACAGAAGCTTATTTTTTTATGTCTGAGTAATAGTAGTCTACTATATATATGTACTGTATTTTCTTTATCCAGTTATCCACTCATGGAGACTATGGTTGTTTTCATTTCTTTTTGCTTTGTGTTTTTAAATGTGTGTGTTCTACCTGCGTTGTATGTAAGTGCACCTATATTGTGCAATGGCCACAGAGGCCAGAAGAGGGTATCAGATCCCTTGGTTGTTAGCCACTGTGTGGGTGCTGAGAACTGAACCCGGGTTCTCTTAGAAAGTAACTGGTACTGTTAACTGCTAAGCCATCTCTCCAACTCTTGCTTTGTTTTTTGCTTTTTGTTGTATTTTTTTGAGAATTTCATACATGAGTACTACATTTGTATTCCAATCCCTCCCTCCCTCTCCAATTTTTCTCATGGGCTCTCCCATTCCCTCTCTAGTTCATGACCTCCTCTTTTATAAGTATGGTTTTACACATACACACAGAGATAACTCCCCCTGCTCCAACTCCTTGCATGTACCCCCTACTCTGTCTCAAGTTCATGACCTTTTCTGTAAATATTGTTACACAACACACACATATAATGGAGTATGCCCTTAATCTTAGCTCTCAGGAGGCAGAGGCAGGTGAGTCTCTGTGAGATCAAGGCCAGCCTGGTCTACATAGTGAGTTCTAAGCCAGCTGTGACTACAGGGAGACCTATCTAAAAAAAAAAAAACTAAAACATTCACATTTCTCTTATGTACACGTGTTTAGAGTTGACCACTTGAGATTACATAACCTGTCAGGGGGTTTTTCTTTTGACCTTGGAGAAGACTCATTCTCCCTCTCTCAGCAGCCATTAATTACCTGTAGCTCTTTGATGAGGGGTGGAGCCTTGTGAAATTTATTCAAATTGGCATGTGGGCTTGTGTTGGCATTTTGGAAGTGACTTGTCCAAATGAATGTTGCCTATCAAGTAGTCCTTGGAGCCCTTTACTTCAAAAAGCTTCTTTTGAAATTGCCTCCTGCATTAGTAGTAAAAGTATATAATGCCACATACTTTACTTATTCGTGAGTCTTATGTTGATCTTGTTTTATTCTCTTAAAAACCTATGAATGATTCATTCCTTCAGTGAACATTTATTGTCAAATACATGTCTTGGGCCTGTGGGTATAGAACCACTCTCAAGGACCTTAGACTTTACTACATGATGGATGCATCTGTGCTGGGTATCATGAGGACACATAAGTATGCCTAGTTGTTGTGAACAGAGAGGGTAGATGAAGCTGTGATATTAGAAAAGACTCTTGAGCTGGTGACTGACCTAAGTTAGATAAAGGAGGGCTAACAGACATCATGGGCAAGAGCATACAGTGTTGGGTGGTGTAGGATGGGGAACTGTATTAGCATTATTTGGAGGTAGAAGTTGATGGGCAGCACCCATTGGAAGGGAGCAGATAAGAAGGGAAAGCACTGTTGGCCATGCCAAGCAATTGAGGTTTTTATTCTCTAAACTGGCTCTAGGGAACGACTGGAGAATCTAAGTGGTGGGTGATGAGCACGCCGGCAGGAGTATGGAGGGCGGATTGTGGAAAGATGGGAAGCAGGAAGATCGTATAGGTCGCAGTGCTTTCAAACCTGGCTGCCAGTAAATCATCTTGGAAACTTGTTAGAAATATAAACACTTGGACTCCTTTTCCTTGATATTCCAATTTTAAATAGATCTGAAGTCAAGACCAGTGAAGATATTATTAATAAACCTCAATGGTGATTTTTACAATATTTATTTGTTTTTATTTTATGTGTATGAGTGCTGTGCCTGCATGTAAGTGCACCCCTGACATGCAGTGCCCACAGAGGACCAAGGAGGGTCTCAGATCCCCTGGAACTTGAGTTACAGACAGTTGTTAACCTCCATGTGGGCGCTGGCACTCAAACCTGGGTCTTCTGAAAGAGCAGCCAGTGTTTTTAACACCTAGCCATCTCTGACAAGTGTTCAGAATCCAATGAAGACCAAAGACAAAAAAGTAATGTATGTGAATGTTAGCAGTAGCCTGTAGCAGGATGTAGAAGACTGATGGGCTGTGGGAAGATGATGCTGAGTGTCCCGTTGGTGCTCAGATTCTAGCCTAGGTGAAGAAGGCTAGAGAAAAGAAGTATATGTGTTTGATTTCTGTCAGGAACCTGTTAAACTTGAGGTGCTGAGATTAGTATGTGGCCTAATGGAGGCTTTTAAAGCTGAGGAATGAGACCCAGGCTGGAGGAACAGATGATAGAATTGTCAGGAAGAAGCTCAGTTCATGGAAGAGAGCACTCATGGAGTAAGAAAAGAAGAGCACAGAGAAGAGAGTCCAGAGGGCGCACTGCTGAGTCAGTTTGACTACACATAAGTAAAACTTTCCTTCTCATGATCCCTGCCATTTTGCTCCTACTGGATTTGATCCCACTTCTTTTAGTTTTCTTGTTTTAATTTAAAAGACTTAAAACTTACATGAACTTGTTGATAATTTGGACATTATCAAAGTCAAAACTTTACCATAATTCTGTTGTATTTGTTTTCTTCTACAGGCTGGACAGTTGGATCAAGCTGAATTGTCTTCTGGACCTGAAACTGAGAAAGCATTAGCTTCAGAAGCCTTTAGCATTTCTGAAGAAGGTTTGTGCTTAGTACCAGGGCATAATATTGAAGCCTGGCTTCAAAAAAGAACTAGAAATACTTCTCATATGTGAACCGAAGCCATTGTCCCCTCTCCCAACTCAATCCTCTATTTTTAGATGACTGTTTTAGTTACTTTTCTGTTGCTATGATAAAAACCCCATGACCAAGGCCACTTACAGAAGAAAGACTTTATTTAGCTTGTGGTTCCACAGAGTTCATAATGGCAGGAGAGGCATAACAACAGGCTAGAGCAGAAAACCAAGTGGACTACATTTTCCAGCAGACACAGGAAGCAGACGGCCAGCCTAGAAGTGGGCATGACTATAGTCTCAAAGCCCGCCCCCATTGACATGCTTCCTGCAACAAGCCCATACCTCCTAAAGCTTCCACGACCCTACCCAAACCATGGCGAACTGGGGACCAAATGTCCAAATACTCGGAGCCTCTGGAGGACAGTCATTCAAACCACCACAATGAGAATTATTTGGCAGGGGAGAGTTGGTAGGAATTATTTTCCTTGGGACAGGGATGTTAGGGATTGAACCCAGTGCTTTATGCATGATGAGTGTGTGCTTAACCACTGAGGAATATGCCTGCCTGTCTTTTCTTAAATTTAATTGCTTTTTTTTAAACTTTGTGTTAGATTAGTTCATTGTCCCATAGAAAGCTATCAGGATAACATACTGCAACTTCTAATGTATCTGTGTTTCATGTGGAAGTGTTAGTAATAGTTATTATTTTTCCTTTAATTGTAACATGTTCTGCAGTGTGTCTCCAGACTCACGTGGATGAGGAAGATCGAAATGATAAAGAAGAAACTTCAGAAACTGAATTTTCAGCAACGGAAAACCATTCGAGCCAGAAAACTTACCTGTGCCCTTTGGTGGAGTCCGCTGGCAGCGTTTCCAGTGACTGGAACCCTGCCTCTCTTGGTATTGCTCTCTTTTTAAATGTACACATCCTTTGTTTGGGCCTTAGAATACTGCTGAGCTGTACCTATTGGGGTACAGTTATGAAGGATTTGTGAAGTGATTTTGTATTTACCTGAGGGAAAGAAAATTAAAACTTGGGCCACTTCATATAATACACTTCAACTATGCAGTCTATCTCTATGTAACATTTTACTTAAATTTATAGTAACCGAAATCAGTATAGTATTTGATTCTTATAACAGTCCAAACTGCCAGTGCTAGAGAGATGGCTCAGCAGGTAAGAGCCCTGGCTGCTCTTATAGAGGACCGGGGTTTGGTTCCCAGTTCCCACATGACAGCTAACAGTGGTCTGTTAACTCTAGTTTCAGGGGATCCAATGCCCTCTTCTGACCTCTGAAGGTATTGCATGACACAGGTGCACTTACATACATAAAGTAAAAATAATAAAATATTTTTTAAAAATTCAAACTGCCAATTAGAGAATTTTTAATTGAATTGGAAACAAAAGGGCTCTCATCATTGAGCCTCGTTTTATTGCTGAGGGTATCGAGATTTAGGAAAGTCTGCTGCCACTTTTCACTTCGTTTCATCTGGAGGTGGCGATTCCAAGTAGTGTTCTTGAGTTCCAGTGGATACACTTAGTCGTAAGAATAATGGGGCATAATATTTATCACATAACCCACATGAGATGGAAAATTAAAATCTTTTCTTGTAGTGCTTAGTGTATGATGATAAGCCTGAAAAGATCATGTTACTATTTTATGAAATAAAGTGAAGAATTTGGATGCCTCAAGTCGGTGTTTTCTCCCAAGTTGGCCTCTAGGAGAGAGTGTTAATAACCTGCTTTTATTGTCAAAACTAGCTTAGATTTTTCTCCTATACAACTTCCATTTCTTTCAAAAACTTTAAATGGCCAATAACTGAGGATTTAAATTTAGTAACAGCCATAAGGTACTCAGAGGCCCTGCTGCTGAGTGAGGTCGATGCCAGGATGAGTGCAGTTGTTTAGAATCTTAAACAGTAAAGCTGTTTGTTCTGTTTAATGCCTTTGAAACATTCCAAAGGAAGAGTTCCAAAAATAGCTTGAAAATGAAGGCTGAGGGAAACTACTTCTAAAGTTTTTAAAACTGTAACACTTTTCTACTCTTTGGTAGAGTAGCCTGTTTATGATAAAGGCAGTCTGTCTTGTTTCTTAGCAGTGGTTAGAGCTTTTCTTTCTTTGTTGTTGTTTTGTTGCTTTTTAATTTTTATTTATGTATTTTTTATGTGTATGATTGTTTTGCCTGCTGTAAGTGCACTATGTGCAATGCAATGCCAGTGGAGACCAGAAGAGGATGTCGGATCTCCTGGATCTGGAGTTATGGATGGTTGTTAGCTGTTATGTCTGCGTGCTGGGAACCAAACCAGAGTCTTTTGGAAGAGCAGCCAGTGCTTTTAACTGCTGAGCCATCTCTCCAGCCCCTTGTGCTTTGCTTTCATTTTTGTTTTTGAGGCATGGTCCCACTATGTAGCCCTGGCTGGCCTGGAACTCAAAGAGATCTTCCTACCTCTACCTCCTAAGTGCTGGGATTAAAGGCATGTACTATCACACCCAGCTTACTTAGAGCTTTTCTTAACAATGACTGAATCGAGGAGGATTCTTTTCAGAGATATGAACTGTGCACTTAACAAGGAACCGTGCATTTTCTGAAGTGGGCTGTACATAGTACTTTGGACAAAAAAAGAATAATCTTAAAATGTAGGTCATATTTACTACTAAATAGCATATTCAAGGGGAGGATAAAACTAGTTTAGAGGTTTAAAATTATTTCACTCTGGTTACATGGTTTTTAAATCTGATTAATAACTGAAGTAAAAATAAAACAACCGTGGAGCCTAGCACAGAGGTGCACACTTTTAGTCCAGCACTCAGGAGGCAGAGGCAAGCAGATCTCTGTTAGTTGAAGGCCAGCCTGGTCTACACATCGAGTTCCAGGTCAGCTGGGGCTACAGGGAGACCCTGTCTCAAAAGGACCAAATAATAATAATAATAATAGCTATGGGACTAGGAAGATGACTCCTGGTATAGTGCTTAGTGTGCAAGCATGAGGATCTGAATTAGGATACCTAGTATCTACATAAAAAGCTGTGCTCAGTGGCCTTGGGAGGTATCCTTGGGGTTTGCTGGCCAGCTAGTTTAGTCAAATTGGCCAGCTCCAGCATCAATGAGAGACTTTGTCGAAAAAAATAAGGCGGATGGAGCTGGAGAGATGGCTCAGCAGTTAAGAGCACTGGCTGTTCTTGCAGAAGATCCAGATTCAAATCCCAGCACCCACATGGCCCCTGACAGCCATCTATAACTCCAGTTTCAGGGGCTCCAACACCCTTTTCTGACCTCCATGGGCACTACAGGACACAGGTATGCTAACATACATGCAGGCAATACACTTATATACATTAACTGAATAAATTCTAAAAATTAAAAAAAAAATAAGGTGGAGAACTCTAGAGGAAAACACTTTCAGCCTCCAACATCTAAACATACACACTCACGCGTGCCCCCAAACCTACACCCCTCTAACATGCACACACACGTATGCACAAAAATACTAACCTAAGATTTTTATTAACAATGCTGTTTTCTTTTTAAGGTGTGAATAACGGCAATGAATTATTTGAAAGGTAAATAAATTTCTGTGTTAATGTGTTTGGGAAATTTTGCTACTCCTGTAAATGTGAACTTCTCTGTCACGCTTCTTTTTTGTGGTTTAAAGGAATATGATCGGTTTTCATTGGGAATGGGTGTTTTAAGAAACTGGGAAGTTATGTTAGATCTTGCTGTTTTAACACAGGTAATTAGAATATAATAGACTACATTTATTACAGTCTTACTAAAATGCATTAAATTCAGCAGTCAAGACCTGTAGTCCCTTGTTAGGAGACATACCAGCACTATGTATCCCTGTATGATGCTCTGGATAGAGTACAGTATCACTGTTGTCATATTCTTGCCAGAACACATGGCATGATTATGACCATGGGCAAAATGCACACATAACGAAGAACATTTTACAAAACAGCTGTAAGATTCCCAAAAGTGTCAAGGACATGAAAAATACAAAAAGATAGAAGTTGTCTTACACTTGAGAGAGACTAAGCTTTCAGGACAACTAAATGTCATGTATAATTCAAGAGTAGATTCTGAATGGAAAAAGGACATTAGTAGAGCAATTAGAAAAATACGAATGTAGTTTATAGATTAGTCAATAACATATATTCATTTCCTAATTATGGTGTAAGATGAAGATTATGTTAGATAATATATAGGAAGTTGAGTGAAGGGTGTGTTGGGATTTTGCTACTTTTTAAAAGTCTGAAAGTCTTTTAAATGAATAATCAAAAAAATTTTTTTCACCTAGGCTTAGAGCTTGATTTTTTTTAATTTTTAGAGTATCTATGAAGTCATTGGTTGTTGATAATTAGGCTTTTCTGCTTAAAAATTTCAGAATTGTAAGACAAAAGGAAGAATAGATGTTTCTCATTCATGCTTTTAACAGTGTTATATCATTCATTTTTGCTTAATGTGATTAAGTCAAATTCAATTTGTAATTGTAGTGTTTCAGGAGATCACCTGGAGATGACTGGATTAACTGATATTGCTGACATTATTGATGACCTTATAACTCAAAGTGGAGTTTCCAGTGAAGAGCTTGGTTTAACAAAACAGCAAGCTAGAAATATATCCAGGTAATCATTGAAAGTGTGTACGTGTGTGCACTGGGCATGGGGACCCTTTGTCTTTCTTGTTTGTTTTTGAGACAGGATCTCTGTGTCCTATCCATACTAAGCCTGCATTGTACCAATAAGCAAAGGAAAACAAAAACAAACAAGTAGATCCATGGGACAGGACAGAAGACTGAAACCTAAGCACACATAATTACAGCCATATATTTGACAGAGATGCGAAAAATACACACCAGAGGAAAGACAGCATCTTCAACAGACAATGCAAGGAAAACTAGATGTCCACGTGTTCAAGAATGAAACTAAGACCCTTATCTAACACTCCGCACAAAAATCAACTCCAAATGGATCAAAGACCTCAATATGAAACCTGAACCACTGAAATTGTTAAAACATTGGCAGTAACCTACAAAATAGATACAGTAAAGAACTTTCTGATCAGATAATAGTTGCTCAGGAATTAAGGTCAAAGGTTAACAAATGGGACCTCATAAACTAAAGAACTTCTGTATAGCAAAGGAAACAACTAGTCAAGGTAAAAGGAATCACACAGAGCAGGAGAAAATCTTCATCAGCTAAATGTCTGTTAAAGGATTAATATCCAGAATATACAAAGAATTCCCAAAACAAAGAAATTAGGAAAAAAAAAAAAAAAACCCTATTAAAAAATGGGCCATGGATTTGAACAGAGAGCTCTCAAAAGAAGAAATAAAAATGGCTATAAGAGATACCTTAAAAAGTGTTCAACGTCCTTAGTTATTAGGGAAATGCAAATAAAAACCATAAGACTTCATCTAACCCCAGTCAGAATGACTAAGATCGAGAGAACCAAAGACACCAAATGCTGGCGAGGATGCAGGGAGCCCTCATTCACTGTTGATGTGATTACAGACTGGCACAACCACTGTGGAAACCAGTATGGAGAGCTCTCTATCCCAAATACTAACCTTTAGGACACATTTATAACAGCTTTTCTATAGAACTGCCCTTGTTATCTTTCTGTTGATGTAATGAACATCATGCCAAAGGGAAGGTTTCATTTCAGCTTACGGCACAGTCCTTCATCAAGAGAGGCAAGGACAGGAGCTGAAGTGGGAACCTGACAACATAAATTGAAGCCCAGACCCTGGAGCAGTGGTGCTTACGGGCTTGTTCCTCTGCTCCTGTGCTCAACCTGCTTTCTTATACAACCTAAGACCACCTACACAGGGGTGGCACCCGGGCCAGCAGTAAAGAAAATGCCCCCAAGACATGCCGAAAGGTCAGTCCAGTGGAGGCCAGTTCCCCAGTTGGGGTTCCCTCTTCCCAGATGTGTCAAGTTGACAACCAAAGCTGTCCTGCACAGGAACATTGGATTCTAATGCTTCTTCCTCTTAGTTCTTCTGGATAGAGCTCAGGCTGGCTCTCCTCTTGGTGCTTTCCTTAAGTATGTACTTCTTGGCTTGCTTATATACAGTCAAGCCTGCAGGGCATGATGGCATGTGCTTTTGTAATACCAGGGAGGTAGAGACAGAAGGATCTCAAGTTTGAGGCCAACCTGGGCTACAATAGAGAGACCTTATCTCAAAGTGGAATTTAATTGTACTTTTATTTTCTAGTTCAATTCCACTTATTAACGTAGTGAAAATTCAGTATGTTATAATCAAACTTACAAGACTTTTGCCAGAAAAATAGTTCAATGAAAGACTTTATTTTTTTAATTTTATTATTATTTTATTATTTTTTAAATCACACATGCATGTGTGTGTGTATGGGGTAAGTGCAAGTACCTGAGGAGGCCAGAGGCTTTGGGTCCCCCTAGAGCTGGAGTTAACAGATGGTTGCGAACCACCAGACATGGTTTTTGGGAACCAAATTCAGGTCTTCTGCAAGAGCAATATGCACTCTTAACTGCTGAGCTGCCTTCCCAGGCCTCACTGAAAGCAGGTTGAGAGGTGGGGTACACAGGATATGTGATCCTCAGGCAGACAAGGTTAATAGAAGTTATGTTCGTGACTAGTAAGGAGAAGAAAGGCAATTCGTTTGTAGATGGAATGTAATAGTAGGTGAAGGTGTGATGGGCAATAAAGGCAGGGGTAGCCGTGACTAGAATCTGTGCAGTGGGAAAACTGGGCTGGTGACGCTCAGCTCAGCTTCAGGGGACTTGGCAGAGGTTTTCCAGCTAGAACTGGGAGCCAGTTAGACTGACTTCAGAGTCCACAGATGAGGAAGATCAGGATGGAGACTGTAGGTAACTGGGATATATAAGCACTAGAGGCCGTTAGGAGATGAGAGTCAAAGTCTTGGTTGGATGACTCCTTTAGGATGACTAGGTGGATGGTGATTTCTTTGGCACAGTGGAGAGTGTAGTTTTAGAGACCATTCATTAGTAGTCATTGATATATTAATTTTTAAGTCCTCTGAAGAGTAAAAGCCAAATTGGGATACCTGGGCGGTAGGGAGCAGTCTGGAGTAGTTAACAGACCATAATGCTGATGTGATCAGACACCTGCCGTCCTCAGTATGGCCCCAGGGTGAGCATTTTGCTAAGCACATAAAGCCATACTGTGTATTTTCTTACAGCTGTAATTTACTGGAACAAAACAGTTCAATGCAAAATCACCAAAGGACAAAGGTTCACTAGATAAATTCCAGGACAAACCAGGTGCAAGCTTGCTAGACCTGGTTTGACATCTTTCGCAGTGGCTGTCACACAGGACACACTTGATCCTCCGGTAACAAGTTGTAACAGCACATGTGAATGTCTGCTAGGAAAACTCTTAGACACTCAGTGCCTGGGGTTCTATTTGAGATACTGCCAGGCATATTAGGTGAGAAGAAAAGCCAGTATTCAGAATAAACCATGCATCGGTGATCACCTTTCATCATCCTTCACATCTGTCCCCAGCTCCCACCTCCTCCTGCCACTTTCATTGGCTGCTCACAATTCGTAGTTGGGTTCATATAGATCATCCATGAAGCAAAAGCCTAGGTGAGGTTGATGTACAAGAAGTCTGTTGGTGGGAAAGACCTATGAGGAGAAACAGAAATGGAGAGACGGTTCCGGAGACAGAGCCTCAGAGTACAGGAGGTTATGACAACATTTTGGCAGTGCACACCACTTCTCAGCTGCCTGCCTGAGGACTGCATGTGTGCCCTACCTCCTACCAGATTAGTTCATCTTTCAGCCCTCATCAGAGAAGCTTCGTTTTGTAGTAGACTGTGATTTAGCTCATAACTAGTCTGTGTACTGCAGAATGCTCAGCTGAATGAGAACATCTGTGTCACATACCCTCCTCCACAGGCTCAGAAATGGATCACTGCAGAGCAGGGGTGGCAGGACAGCTACGCGTTAGAACTCAGTGGTCGTGATGCCATTCACACGACCTGCACAAGCTCAAGCCAGACAAAATCCCCAACATGGAGGGGGAGGTCGTCAGGAAATTCCCCCCCAGCTGAAGAACCATAGGCAATTGATGGCTGCTGTGGGATGGGGGTCCCTTTTCTTCAAGGATGCGGCCCCTGAGAGGCTACCTATGCTCCAATAGATGGTCCCGCACCTGCACATATACTGGCAGTGTTGAATGGACTCAGTGGGTTCACACACATACACCCACACACAGGAAGTTGAGATGGAATAGTGGTGGTGGGGAAGAATTGGAGTCGAGATACAGACTTGATCAATATATTGTATGTACGAAATTCTCACACAATTAAAAATATTGATCTTTTAAAAAAAAGGACCCAAGTAGGTGAAAGTTTAAAGAGAAAAATAGCTTAAGGCAAATGTTACAAAGATGTTAAAGCACACACCTTTAATCCTAGACTCAGGAGGCAGAAGCAGGCTGATCTGTGTGAGTTCAAGGTCAGCCTGGTCTGCATAGTGAGTGAGTCCCAGGACAGCGGGGACTACAGGGAGACCCTGCCTCAAAAAGACCAAAGGAAAAAAATGGCAATGACCTGTTTTGTTTTTTTTTTTTTTAAATAGGGGTCTTATTTTGTAGCCCTGGCTGCCTCTATCTTATAGAGATCCACCTGCCTCTGCCTCCCGAGTGCTGGGACTAAAAGTTGATGGCCTTTCTGAAACCGTTTGCTTTGGAATTCAGGGAACAGTAAAAGTTGAATAGAGAACATAAGTTTATATACCTTTCAAGATGGTACAGCATTCTCATTCCAGATAAATAGTAGTTAATGGTAACATTTCATCTGCAAGACAAACTGAAAAGCCAATGATTCTTGCTTGTTAAATTTCTCAGGATTCAGCATCCTCCTGGCAGATGCCCACAAAGGACTGAGAAGGAGAGACGAGAGATTAAGGTTTGGATGAAAAGAAAACGAAAGGAAAGAATGGCAGAGTACTTAAATCAGCTGGCAGAAAAGAGGGGACAGGAGCGAGATCCCTTCTGCCCCAGAAGCAGACCAGTAAGTCTGTTGCACCCAGGGGAATAGCATTCTTCCAGGATGTGTACACTTTTTTCTTGGAAAACATTCAAGAAAAAGATTAATAGAATTTAGATGCCATTTTTATTGAGCAGATAGAAAGTCGACATTTTGCTTAGGTCAAGAAAAATTAGTTACCTGAACAAAGTATATTAAGATATTGTGCAAGTATTGATTTATTCAACTATCTTTTTGTTTGTTTTTGTTTGGAGATGGTCTCCCTGTAGTCCCAGCTGGCCTGGAATTTGCTCTGTAGACCAGGCCGGCCTAAGGTGTTACAGAGATCCGCCTGTTTCTTTTTCCTAAGTACAGGGATTAAAGGCTTTATCCATCACACTCAGTTGAACTGTCTTAAATATCTTTTTCTCCATTGGACTAACTATGATTCTAGAATTTTAACAAAAAGAGAGGGTTGAATGGGTGGTCAGATGGAATTGTTTAATTTTCAGTGAGAATAATTGGTAGTTGAACAATTATATATGTACTGAAGTCCTTAAAACTTGACTTTCTGTCTATCAAAGAACTTTAAAAAAATTAGACCCTAATTGTGTACCAACAGAACAGTGGTGTGTGTGCGTGTATGTTTCAGTGACCTTTTGGATAGTCAACATTTGTAGAATCTTGAATATGATTCAAGTCCTTATGACTAGATTTATCTTTGAAAGCAAAAATAATCCTGAAACAATAGACTTAACCTTAGTACTACAATAAAACAAATTACAACTCAAAAGGTAAAACAAAAATGTTGCTTTGATCATCGTATTACTATGAAAAATTACATATAGATTTTAGTTTATAGTTTATCCCTTTGTAAACTCAAGAAAATAAAATACATTATTTCATTTTAAAAACATTATGTTACCATATCAGGTGAATTTTTCAGGTAAGATTATCTTTTTTAGGGGGCTATAGAGATGGCTCAGTGGTTAAGAGCACTTTTTACTCTTGCAGAGGCCCTAGGTTTGGTTCCCAGCACCCACATGGCCGCTAACAACCACCCAAATTCCATTTCCAGGGGATCTGATGCCCTCTTCTGACCTCTGTGGGCATTGCACAACTGTGGGACATGGGCGCACTTACATACATGCAGGTGATACAGTCATACACATAAAATAAAAATAATAAAATTATATGTTTTCAATTATCTTGTTTAAAGTAGGTTAGCTCCTATCTAAAATGTGTGATTTTGGCCAACAAGATGGCTCAGTGAGTACAGGTGCCAGACCTGCTGACAACCTGAGTTCGATCCTCAGAAACCATATGGTAGAGGAAGGAGAGAATTGACTCTGACAGGTTGTCATCTGACCTCCACACCTGTGTGTACAGACAGATACAGAACTAAACAAGCAAACAACTGCGAAGTATGTAATTTACTTACCTATCTCTGGGTAAAGCATGCTAGTGTTAAAATCACACTTTCTTGATAAGCTTTGTAGACCCACATAGAGACCTGCAGGTTTACTGAAGTAAATAATCAGAATCTACATGTGTAAGTTTGTGTACACATGCATGTGCACATGTGTGTTCTCCCTCCCCATAAGAAATAAGTTCTAACATGATCTTCCCTAACAGGTATACAAACTCAACATAGTTAGAATTATGTCCAAATTCAGAGCAGATTAACTGTGAAGGTATAAGCGTAGTCTGGTTCATAGACCTTGTAACATCTTGCTCAAGACTATAAACACTAGTTTAAGTGTGTGTGTGTGTGTGTGTGTGTGTGTGTGAGAGAGAGAGACAGAGACAATGAAGACCATAGTGTGCCCCAGTGTATGTGGCAGTTAGAGGATAGCTCTCAGGAGTAGTCTCACCTCCACCTTGTTGAGCTGCGTGTCTGTAGTTGTTGCTGCTACTGAACAGTGTACCCCAGGCTAGCTGGCCCTCCAGTCCTGTCTGCACATCTTGCTGTAGGAATGCTGGGATTACAGATGTGTACCACTATATCCAGTGTTTTTCTTTAATAACGTGGGGTCCTGGGTTTGAACTTGTGTCTTCAGGCTTGCAAGGTTAGGGTTTTGCCCACTGAGTAATCTCCTTACCCACTAGTTTATTTTTAGCTTCCCTTTGGGTAAGGATATGTGGTTAGTGAGGGTTAATGTAATAAATTTCAGTTTTATGTATATGTAATACTGGGGATTGAACTCATGCTCCTGTGCATGCTAGGAAGATTCTTTGTCACTGAGCTACATCTCCAGCCCTTTACTTAAATTTCTATCAGAAGTCAGTAAGACCTTTGATTTGACTACTCTTTCAGAAAGTGAATTCACTTATGTGCATAAGTGCATATATTTACACGTGAAAAGATAGCCTGACGTATAACTTAAGACCATAGCATTCTTCCCCTGTGGCGGTACTAGGGATGAACCAGGCCTTACACTTGAGAACACGTGTTCTGTGTGCTGCTGAGCTGCACGCGCCCGCACGCCCTACAGCTGGTCTTAATATTCCAGAATGAGAAACATACAAACTTTTGTTCACTTACTTTCTTCTGATGCAGAACTTTTTAAAAACGATACTGATTTTTTGTGCATGTGTTTGTACCCATCTACCATGACACACATGTGGAGGTCATAGGACAATTTGGGAAGTTGGTTTTCTCCTTCCACCATGTGTGTCCCAGGAATCAAACTCAGGCATGGTGGCAAGTGCCTTTACCCACTGAGCATACATTTTCATAAGTAAATCACAGTAAACCAGTTAATTAGGTTTTTGAAAAACAGGCTAGCCTGGAACTCCTTATCCTCCTGCTTCAACCACCTGAATACAAATGGTGTTTTAATGTGTTGTAATACAAATACATGGTGTTTTAATGTAAAACTTTTGCTCTTTGCACTAAATAGAAAACTTTATCAAATACAACAGTATTTGCACAAATATCAGAGCAGTGTCTATTAACTTAATTCTTTGGACTTAACAGCAGTGACCTAACTGGATTTTTCTTTTTTCAGTTTTATATGACTTCAAGGCAGATCAGGCTGAGACAGAAGATGAAGCATGAAAAGGATAGGTAAGTTTGGTAGCAGAGACTGCAGCATACTTTCTAGCTTGCTTAGTCTCAGTCTAGACAATGCCTTAAGAATTACATTTTTCACAATAGTTTTCTCTCATTAAACACAATGTTATGAAAGGAATCATGTTAAGTAATCAGGCTCAGTAGCTTTGGAAGAATTTGCTTTCAAATATTACTTGTGCCTTTCGATTTTTTATGACTATTTATGCTGTTCCCCACCCTTTCCAGGCTTGATATATATGTGTATTCTTTTCTTTTAATACTTATTATTTTTATTTTATGTGTATGAGTGTATTATCTACATATAAGTGCACTCTGTCATGCAGTGCCCAAGGAGGTCAAAAGAGGGCATTGGATCCCCTGTAATGGGAGTTAGGCTGGTTGTTAGCTGCCATGTGGGTACTGGGAACCAAACTTGGGTCCTCTGCAAAAGCAGTCAGTGCTTTTAACCACTGAGCCATCTCTTCAGTCCCATGGGTATTTCTGAAATGCCTCAAACACCATAACTTCAAGTACCTTATGTTGTTATTATCATCGTCATCTTGGTTTTTTGAGTCTGGGTCTCACTGTGTACCCAGTCTGGTCTCAAACTAGCAATCTTCCTGCTTTAGACTCCCAAGAGCAGAGGTTACAGTGTGTGCCATCACACCTGTCTCTAAAATTACCTTGAATATTATGCTGTCTAATGATTTTGAAAAACCTGATGAACAAGGATGTGCTCCTTCTAGAAATGTGAACTTGGAAGTGAGTCTGAGAAAATGACATTTGATTCTCTGTCCGAAGATTGCTGCTGTCTGACCACTATAGTCAGCGGATCTCACAAGCATACAGTCTCATGAATGAACTGCTGTCTGAGTCTGTACAGCTAACAACAGCTGCACAGAAAACTTTTCCTAGAACACCCAGTACTGCTCAGCACTGCAGACAGCATTGCTCCTCACCAAGAAGGTAAGATTAGGTCTTGTCTGTCACTTTGTATAAGAAGAAACATAACACTGTTTTGAGACAGGGTTAGCACTCAGACTTGCTGCATAGACACTGATGGCCTTGAACAGATGGCCCTGCCTCCTGCATGCTGGGAATCAAACCCAGGACCCTTTGAAGGCTAGGCTCAGACTCCCAACTGAGCTACTTCCCCAGCCCCAAATGTAGCACTTCTGTGTCCAAGTTCAGTGTGTCTGCGTCTGCCCTAGCTGGAGTTATGACAAAGTGAAGTGAAAATCACCCCATAATGAACTCCTTATAAATTTATAGACTCAACAAGGAAAAGGGCAAAAATGGCATTAAGTTCTAAATAAGCTACAACAAAGCATTTTCACATACCTGAAATGGGAAATTTGATGTCCGTTCAGTCCTTTTCTTTAGTTTCTGTGAAGATTTGCTTCTGTAATTTGCCTCCTGATTGCACCCCATCCTTCCATTTATCACTCTGGCGGAAGCAGCAGGCCTCATCTTCTCACGCTTCTCTTCCTGCGCCTGCCCTGTCTGCTTGGGCCCATCCAGCTGCACGTACTACTGCAGAGTTCATGTCAGGCACCTGCAGTGGGTTTGGGTGTGAGTCCGGTAGGCAGGAATTTGTTAAATATAGAATACTGCTAAGGTTCTATGTATCATGAACAAACATGCAGATCTGTTGGTGTTCCTTATGGATATCAGAGGTTCCCATGAGTCTAGAGTAAAACGGAATTGAGTATGTAATAGGCTGCCAGGGATATGGAGAATTTCAAATGGGTGGAGATAGCTTAAAATTTCTTTGGAAAACAATGAGTACGGTTTGAGTTACGCACATACGAAGACTGATTTGTTTTGGGTTACTATACATTCAGGTAACATTCAAGTCCAGAGCAGGCATTGCTGAGTGAACATTTAACTTGGCCTCTTTGGGGGTTTCAGATACTAAAGTTTTCAATATTGTGTGATTTGTGATTTCTGCTTTAGAGAGACTCTACATGGGCACAATTTTCCAGTTAATCAGCCTGGAAGAGGCAGACATATTTTCAAACCAACTCATACCCATAAGGGGAAGCCACTGGGACAGCCTCAGGGCTCACCTGGGCTGTGTGGTAAGGCTTGAAGCTACTATTTCTTATGCTTTTCATCTGTTCCTTCTTGTCTCCTGCGTTGTGATTTCTTAGTGAAAACTCTCAAAGTCTTAGTAAAGAACTCCTGATTTCAGTCTGAGATTTAGCTATACCAGGATTTTGTTCTGTTATTTGAAATAAGGCAAAGTTTGGGACCCTGTCCCCAAAATATTAACAAACAAAACCTAGCTTTCCTGATACAGCAGCACACACTGTTTTCTAACCTACTTAGTAAGAAGATCACTTGTGCCCAGGAGTTCAAGGCTGGCCTAGGCAATGTACTGGAGCCCATCCCTCAATAAATAAATAGACAAGTAGGTAACTTAATAAAGAAATGATTTAAAAAATCAGTTGGTGAGATGAGTCAATGGGTAAAGGCACTTGCTAACCAGCCAAATGAATTGGAACCCACACAAAGGTAGAAGAACCAGTTCTCAAAAGTTGTCCTCTGACCACACATGCCATGGCACATGCCCATCCACCCAAACCCACACCAAAAATATTTTTGATTGTTTTTTTTTTTTAAATCCTCCCTCATACAGTGGCTAAAGATTGTATGTGCAGCCTATAGCAATGGTTCTTATTAATCTTTGAGCTTAAGAAATTTTAATCTGGTGCGAGAGAAATGGCTTGGTGTTTAAGAGCACTGGCTGCTTTTACAGAAGACCCAAGTTTGATTCCCAGCAACCACATGGCAGCTACCAACCATTTATAACTCAAGTTCCTGAGGATCCAACACCCTCCTCTGGCCTCCATGGGTACTGCACACAGGGGTGCACTTAAATACATGTAGGCAACATGCATACAGTAAAACAAATGAAAATAAAGAAACTTTAACCCTTGTTTGATAAAATTTAACTTGCCGTTTCATCTTGGTCTTTACTGCTGACAGGCAGTTGTCAGAATATATTTGCCATTTGAAAAAGATCCATAGCTACCTTTAAGGTTACCAAGTTTAAAAGTAATTTTCCCTCTTCTTTAAAGGCCTGCATTTTTGTTTTGCTTTCTTAGCTCATCAGCCACCATTTATTTGGCCCTTACAATGAGGGTGGGCTTGGTGAACAAATTTAGACCTGGTTAGGACATCTCTGCCTTCCGGGAACTTCCTGTATGTCGACTATTTACTTTTTGCATCATCATGACCAGTGCGTACTTACATAGCCTAAGGAGAATTGCTCGTTTTGGTTCATGGTTTCAGAAGGTTCAGTCCACGGTTGCTTGGCCTGGTGTGCTTGGGCAAGAATATAATGACTGCAGGAACATGTGGCACGGGCTTCTGCACCTCACTGCAGTCTGGAAGCGGAGGGCAGGGGAGGGAGAGGATGGCAGATATTCACAGTGACCTACTTCCTCCATTTAGTTTCCAGTCTGTCAGAATAGTGCCACTAGCGTTCAAGATGCAAACGTGTGGGAACATTTCACACTTAAACAGTGATATGGTTAAGAATCATGGATGCATCTGGAAGGTCACCAAAAGTGTCTGCCTTTTTAGGAACTTCCACTTTCACTATACAGAAAAGAGCTGGCAGAGCCAAGGCAGCCGTAAGGACAACTGTGCAGTCTCCAGTTAACTTCCAAAAAGGTAAGGGATAAAGAAGAAAAGTTCTTCAATCTGATGCTAAATTTGAAATAATTATAAATCAGTCTTAAAATGTTTAATTGTGAGGTGCATGCAGAGGGTAAGGGAGTGCATGTAACAGGAGATGAGAAGGGGACCAGCGAGGAGGAAGGGAGCCAGTCAGAGGGGGCGGGAGACACAGGGCAGGCAGTGGGGAGAGGACAAGTTAGAACAAAGTACTGTGGCACAGTATAAGAAGATCGTAATGAGGGGACAGGAGAGATGGCTCGCTGGGTAACAGCACTGACTGCTCTTGCAGGGGCCCTGGGTTTGATGAACAACCCTCTCTAACTAGTTCCAGGGGAAGCTGATGTTTTCTTCTGGCATTCTCAGGCATTGCACAGCACGGGTGCATTTACGTACAGGCAGGCAATACATTCATTCATAAAAACAATTTTTTAAAGTTTAAAAAAAACATAACGAAACCCATTATGTAGGTTCCATGATGGAATTCAGGTTGTCAGCCTTCTGTAGCAAGCACTTTTACCCACTGAACTGTCTGAGCTTGCCCCTGATCATTTTTATAGCACTATAAATAATTATTTTTCTCTTTACCACGATCCCTACCAAATTTAGTTCTTCATTCTCCTCTTTAAACGAGAATAGCTCCATCAGCCTTGTTCATAGGAAGTTGAGATAAGGATGTAAGGTGTCAGCGTACTGCATAGCACACAATATTCTCAACTCCGAGCTGCTGCTTGTATTATAGTGAGGGGACCTGAGGTCTCCTAGGTCTGGAACCCCAGTGTCCTCAGCTGGAAGGTGGGCGTTATAGTTGCATGAGGATGTGACAGCTGTGAACATAGGGGATGCGGCACCGAACCCAGTACATAAAGCAAACCCTACTGGGCACAAAGGACGAAGCAGCACTGAGAACACGAACGAGCTGGACAGACGCAGAGCCTCCCTGGCAGCAGAGTACACACTGCACCAGCGCGCGTCGAGCTTGCTCCGCAACGGAAAGTGGTAGGAGACTGAAGTCAGGCGTTTGTGAGTTAGTTAGGTTTCTTCTTGTTTGTTGTTTTTTGTTGTGTTGGGGATTGAACACAGGGCCTCAGACATGCTAGGCAGCACTCTACCACTGACCTACATCTCCAACCCTTAGCAAGTAGTATTTTTACCACAATAAAAACTAAAAGTCAATAATAGGAAAAATTTTGGAAATTAAATAATATGCTCCCGAACAACTGATGGATTAAAGAAATCTAGAAAATTGAGAATTTTTGAGACGAGGGAATGGAGAAACAACATCCCTAGGCAGACAGGATCGGTGTCACCGTTCGTCTCCGCAGCTTGTCCCCTTTGTTTGTAGAACCCACATGTAACTGGGATCAGTTTTGTTCTAGATCTGGTTTATTTCTTTTACATACTGTGCTCCAGATCCATCCATAGTATAGCACGTAGCATGATACATTCCTTCTAGAATGCTGAATAATACTTGTGTGTGTGCATACATGTTTTTCATTGATCTGACTGGTAGGTTGTATTTTTTCTAGGAACTTCTCTAGGTTATCAAATTTGCTGGCACATGTTTTTTCATAATATTACCTTGTGACCTTTTATAGCTCTTATATTTGAGTCTTCTTTTTTTTGAGCCTAGGTAAGGATTTGTAGGTTCTGTTTTTTATTTCTTTGAAGATGTAGAATCAATTTTTATTTTCTCATGGATATTGATGTCATTTGTCCTGTTTTAGGCACTCGTGTATTGAGCCAGCTGTGGTGGTAGCACCATTAATCCCAGCACTTGAAATGGGGAGGATTTCTGAGCTCCAGGCTAGCCAGGGCTACAGAGAAACCCTGTCTCAAAAAGTAGACAAAAACAAAAACACTCCTGTATGTATTTTTCCTATGGATTTTCTTTTCTGTTTAACATTTTGATTTTGTTACTTTTTTCCTTCTAACTTGGGATTAGTTTCTTTTTTTTTCTTTAAAATATTATTTATGTGTATGAGTGTATGCCTGCATGTAGGTAGGTGCACCCGTGTCGGACAGTGCCCTCATAGGTCAGAAGAGGGCATCAGATTCCCCTAGAACTACAGTTATGTAGGGTTAAGTACATGCAGGTTCTGCTTATACTTGGATATCTGCAGAGTACACTTTGGCTGTTTCAGGGCCTCACTCGGCACAATCATCCCACCCTGGACCAAGGTGTTCTCCAGCAGGTGGATTCCCCACAGGGTTTTATTGTGGGTGAAAGCAGAAGCCAGGTCCTCACAGCAGGCACCAGTCAGCTCATAGGCTTCCAGTCCAAGATTCTCTGAGTGGTAATTGGGAGGTTTCACAGCTTCACACAACAACAGCTTTACACCAGTGACCTCTAGTTGTTCTCCGAAACCTGTAGATTCTCACATTCCTACTGCTGTTGAGGACTGCAGCCAGGTCTTGACTAGGTGATGCCAGCCAGAGCTACCGTGGGTCCCCTGTGCAATGGCTACTTGCAGGCCCAGCCTATGGGAAGCGGGGGGGGGCACCAGGATGCTGCATGTCCAGGTGGTCGCAACCACTTCCTGGCTGGGCCTGTCACCTGGTCCCCTTGCCCACGTTCAGTTGACCCTTGGGTCTGCACCAAGGGCATGGCTCTCACAGGGCCAGAGTGGCCAGGCCAAGGGCTTTCCCCACACAGTCCAGGATTCAGTTGGCTCTCGTGTCCATCTCGTCTTCCTCCATGCCTGGGGCGGGGGCGGGCAGGGGGACAAATGAGACATCTTGATCATGCTTGAAGCCCTTGTGCTTAGAGCCGCCACTGCCAGCCTTGCTCCAGTGCCCACAGCTGGGCCGCTGTCTTGGCTCTCATGCTGTTTTCTTTCTTACTTGCTAAGTCTTGAGTTCAGAATTTTGAGATCATTACAGAAGCACCTAAAGTCAGGGAAACATTCGTCCTGTGTGGTAAGGGTCCTCACATGGCCCAGCACATGTACTTGGTCTGTTGGAAGCTGGTGTGCCCTGGGCCCCAAGGCCGGCTGCCCTGAGAGTTGGTTTTTTTTAAGTGAGTAATGCTAGATAAATTGACCAGGATCCAGGGGATAAACTCACACCAAGGGACGTTTGGGGACACAAAGTTGGCTTGACAGGCCTTAACATATATGACAGAATGTATGAAATCTGGCGTGCAGGCTGTTGGAGATGCAGATAGGGGAGGGGTTCTAAATATGATCTTTATGTGTTTATGAGATTTTCATAAGTGCAACTACAGTAACTACAGAGCTCCAGTTCCACTTCTGACCTCTGCTGGCATTGCGTGACACAGGCGCACCTGCCTACGTGCAAGCAGAACACTCATACGCATAAAATAAAAAATAGTCTTTTTAAAAAAAGGACAAAGAATAAAAGGATTTTGCTTAGAGTATTTCTAAGTATGATGGAAGTTTGGGGATAAAAATGTACAGTTTGGCTGTGGCCATGCTAAGGTTTATCACATATCCAGGTGATGGTGTCCAGAAACCAGTTTAAGTTCTGTTAGGCTGCATGTGCAGCATGAGGTGACATTTAAAACTATGTGACCAGATGAGGTCAGCTAGGCTTAGTGTAGAGATGGGAGAGGACCCAAAGACTAGGCCGGGCCTGCTGATGAGAGCAGGGAGGTAAATACAGGTGACGTGCTCAGCCCTGGTAAACTGCAAATTGTGAGTTGTATAGTGTGAGTTTATTTATTGCCAGATATCTTCAGCTTCAAGCACCGATGGTTCGTAGAGCTGTAAAAGGCTATTCTTGTATCACTTCCGTCCTCTGCTTCTGGGAGAATTGTGTTTACTTCCCCTGGTGCCCACATTGGGTCTTCTTGATGTCCCAAGAGGAGGGTGGAATACGAGAACAGTGTGCTAGGTGGGACCAGCTTCCCTGGGGCCGTGTGCAGAGAAGCCCTGTTGGTAGCTGGGGTCTTCCAGGCAGGAGCTGAGATGAAAGGTTTTTTCTGCAGGCAGTGACACGAGTGGGGCCGGGGAAGAGAGCTCGAGGGTGCGGGCTCACTGTGACATCGCGCCCAGTGCAGGGTTGTAAGCCGGAAGCCTGAGCGCAGATAACCAAAGCACTGTACGCAAGACCCCCACCCAGACTTTCCCCACGAGACCAGGAAAGCAGGGTCAGCATTCACTCCGCTCTGACGTCAAGACTTACCCACAGTTCCACTAAACCCATGGCCTCTCGGCACCAGCTGTTCTTGCCCCTTAGGTGAATGAATCACCTTTTGAAATCAAAAGAGGCGATGAGAGTTCGCATGTCACACTCTGTTGGAACTCTTCACTGAACCATATCCAGACCTGTGACTGGAGTGTTAAAATATGCCTGCCTTGGCTTCAACACTAAGGTCCCAGTCAGATACACAAGTGAATGGGTCTGTCGGTTCTAGTGAATGTTTTGTTTTCCCTCAGAAGGTTCTAAGGCTCCATGTTGCAGACGGCAGCATATGAAAACCCGTGGCAGTGCTGGGCTGGCTTCTCAGATGAAGCAGATGTGCGTAGAGCATGAGAGAGAGGAGACAGTGGTGAGTCCCTGGACGCTGCCGTCAGAAGTCCACAGGATTCTCCATGACAGTTCCTGCTCCCTTCTACAAGTAAGCATTCTTCCAGAACCCAGTCTCTGTGCTCGTCACTGTTTTTGTTGTTAGCCTTATGTGTACATATATGTAAATACATACATACATATATATATATATACACACACGTATAAAACATTTGGAAATGATTGCTAGGTCATTTTGAATAATCTTTTGTTTTAAATTTCCCACATTTTTAGTGCCTTTATAAAAATCTGTGAAGCAGTATTTTTATACTTTCAGAAATATGAAAATTTAGGCTGGGTATGGAGCACTTGGGAGGCAGAGGCAGGTAAATCTCTGAGTTCAGGCCAGCCTGCGCTACATAGTGAGACCCCCATCTAAAAAATGTTTTAGAAGACAATATGAGAGTACAGGGTCAAGACCCATCTTGACCGCCCGTCAGATCTGATGCAGTATCTGTGTCAGGTGACGACCAGCTCCTTGTCAGTCCGGATGCGCTTGGAGCC
Source organism: Eospalax fontanierii (assembly GCA_035773235.1). Classification (NCBI taxonomy): domain Eukaryota; kingdom Metazoa; phylum Chordata; class Mammalia; order Rodentia; family Spalacidae; genus Eospalax; species Eospalax fontanierii. The sequence goes on from CM069527.1 coordinate 86,832,265, forward strand.
AGCACCCTGCTTCTTACGTTCCCTTGAGCTCTTTGATGGACCACATGACTATCTTTCCGATTCCACAGGACCTGTCACCACCGGAAGAGGAGCCCGAGCCCCCCTTTGTGGGCGGCACCATGGACAGCCGGTCTGAGAGCACCGGCAGCATCCTCAGCAAGCTCGACTGGAGAGCCGTTGAAGACATGGTGGCCGGCGTGGAGGATAAAAACCTGTCTGTGCACTGGGCCTCGGGCTTGTAAGATCTGGATGACTTCTCTTTCCGAGCACCAACCACCGTCTCATTGATGTGTTCCTGAAAGATTTGTGGGTTCAAGGCAGAGAAAGAGTGAAGGAAGCCGCCGTAGGTTCCGAGAGGAAAATAAACACCTGTCAGTAATCCTCATGGGGAAAGAGTTGTTTAACTTGAGAAATGTGTTATGTTTTTGCATGTGGCTCATTTTTAGGCTTAATTTAAGAATTAAGTACTTTTCAAGCCAAGTTTTCATAATATTTAAACTACTTCCAATAAAAAACTTTTATCTTGACTCCTCTTTTACTTGTTTCAAGAAACTTCCTTATATGGCGAACCGGTAAGGAAACTCCCCTTTCATTAAGAAAATCACACCTGAGAAGTTAAATTTTAGAACATGTCCTAAGAGTCTAAAGAGACCGGCCATGTCATACTGATCCTGAACTTCTAAGTACGCGGTTTCGTCCAGACCAGATCTTCCGTCTTGTGCTTGCTCTGTGGCCTCTTAGATTTAGGGGAAAGGCAAGATGGCCGCTGCTTTGGTAGGAAAGGAAAATTTAAATCCTGATGACACAGAGCTGAGCTTTAGAAGTCTCATAATGGTTGAGTTATTCTGTGTACACGTGTGCCACTGTGCGCATAAGAAGGTCAGAGAGCAACGTAGAGGATTTGGTTCTCTCTACCTCGTGGGTCCCAGGGATCAGCTCCAGTCATCAGGTTTGATAGCAAGCACTTTTTCCCTGCTGAGCATCTCATCAGCCCACACGCTCATCTTGACCTGTATAATGGGGCCTGCTAAATTTAGGAGAGGCCCTCAACACAGTCTGTGGAGATCCTTTTTAGAGAAATGACTAAAACTTAAGACCTTTCAACACTCATTAATTTAGGGTGTACCATCAAAGAATCCTACTATCTGAAAAAGCTGTGAATTATTCCACCTCTCACTTTGTGGAGCCATATGTTCTCCATGGTTCAGCCCTGGAGAGAGATCCAGAGTCATAGAGCAGTTTCCTTCTTCTCACTTGTTTTTTCTGAGGAGTGGTGTTTATAAGTCCGTGATGAAGGACTGGGAACATGGCGCAGGGGGAGTGTTCTCGAGCTCGGAAGGCTGCAGCTGGGATCCCAGCACCACACACAAAAAGGCTTGCTTGTGGACTTTTTTTTTCTCCTCCATCATTTTCTCTTTTTTGTTGGGACGGGGAGCAAGGATTCGACCCAGGGTGTCATGAACTCCATGCCAAGCTAAGTCCTCAGCCCTCTCCCAGCCCCTCAGCCCTGTTTTTGTTTTTGTTTTTTAGGCTAGGATATGGAACCCAGGCCCCTTACATCCTTGGCTTCTGCTTTGATTTTTGGCAAGGCAATTGTAGATAGGTGTAGGAACATAAACAAAAGCTCTTTAGGGTTCTCAGTGATTTCTGAGTATGAACATTGGGAGCTGCCCGCTGCAGGGCAGCAGTGTGAGTCCTTAGTGTGTGGTCTGTTTTGTGTCAGCATCTGACATCTGCCACAGTTCACTGAATGGGTTTTCTATGTTTTTACATTGTGTCTTGGAAACTTCTATGCTCTGGATTCTTCAGTATGGGCTTTTCATCTTGTTATAGACTTGTTCTTGGACATTGTGGTCATACGTGTTGCTATTTTTTCCTATATTAGTGTCTGAATGTATTATTTCCTTAACCTTGTCTTCAATACTTGATAGTCTTTCTTCAGTTTCACCTGGTCTGTGGGTGATACATTCTTTGTCCTGCATTTCACTCATTTCAGTGACTCTCCAGTTGTTGAGCAGTTCCATATTTTGGAAGTGTCATGCTGCCTTGATTTTTTTTTTTTTTTTCTTGTAGTTTCATGTAATTTGTACAACCATTAGGATGATATCTCTTTGCATTTTACTTGAGGGTGTTCTCTCCCACCTTGGAGGAGAGAACCCACCTATGAAACCTGTCCTGTGACCTCCACATGATACACCTGCACTCAAACACAACACACATACACACTTACACTTTTTTTTTTTTTTTTTTTCAAAAAAGAAGTGCCAAAAGAAAAAACAAACCAGACTATTGAGGCAACTTCTTTCTGGGTCCTCTAATGCTGGAGTGTCAGGTAGGATGACTGGTGGCTTGAGGCTGGGTTCTGTTGGTTTCCTAACATGCAGCATGGTAGCCCTGGTTCCCCCTAAGAACGGAGATTATGGGCAGTTGTGAGCCGCCCAATGTAATTTTGGGGAATTTTGGGTTTTCTGGAAGAGTAGTAAGTGCCCTTAACCACGGAGCCATCACAGGAAGTGAGTTGAAATGCGCTAAACTAAGACGGTTGTTAGAAGCTGCCTCCACGTATTGCAGAGCCAGTTTAACACAGAATAGACTCCATTCCAAAAAGATTGAAGAGCATCAAAACCCACAAGATATGTGTATGATAGGACAGCCGCAAAGTTCAGAGAAGTCAAAGGGTGAACCCACAGAAAGGAGGGTTCCAGAAGGGTGGTTCCCCTGCAGGGGGAGGGGAAGCAGACCACTCATCCAAAAGATAGGCCCCGAGGTCAAGTGCCTAGCCCTACTCACAATTCTCACAAGTGTTAAGTGTAGTGTTAGAACCCAGCTGGGGCTCAGGCCACAGGACCTGCCCCCGCCACAGCCTTTCCGCACTCACACGTATGGACAGGCACCCTACTGAGACACTGTGACTCTGAGACGTGGCAGTCTCTGGGGAACAGGCTTCCGGTGTCAGAGTCTTCGACTTGGGGAATTGGTGACCTGGTATCCGGTCTCCTTCTCGCCATCACTGTGCGTCCTTGCCTCCCCCCGGGAACTGGAGAGCCTGACTGCAGGCTTCTACTGTGAAACCTGTAGGAGTAAGAAGAAACTATCTTTAGTGTCCTGCGGACTCTGATTTTCTCTCTTCAGGGCCCCTGCTGGTGCCTGAGCTCGTCTTGGAGCCCCTGCCATGCTGATGTCTGTCTACGGCATCAACTTTTCTAGTAAGCTCCAAATCCCCAACAATCTGCCTCAGTGGCCCTCTTGAGCCAACATCTGAGCTGAGACCTTTGGACAAGCTTCGAGTGGAGTTGGGGTTTGGGTGAGACAGCGACTCCCCTAAAGTAGTTCAGGAATGGAGAGGAGCCATTTTGTTACACAGCTGCTTTCAGGCCAGCTCGTGTGTGAGCATCTGTCTTCTCTTAGCTTCTGGTGCAGTTCTCTTGTCTCTTGCTTCTCCCTTCCCTTTTCCTAATATCCCGTCTTCTGCCTGTTTCTTTTTATTTAGCCCGGGCTGTTCTTTCCTTTCCCTTTTCTCTGTCCTCTTCCTTTATTTCATTCAATTATTATCTCTGCTTTCACCTTAAGTAATTATTAACTTCATAACTTATTCTAGATTATCTTCTTAACTTTCTTATCGCCGTTGGTAGTATAAAATAGTTGGAATTAGTTGATTTAAAATACATCACTGGAGGCTGGAAAGACGGCTCAGCAGTTAAGAGCATTGTCTGCTCTTCCAGAAGACCCAGATTCCATTTCCAGTACCCACAGGGCAGCAAACAACCATCTGTAACTCCAGATACAGCTTAGTGGTTAAGAGCACCCACATGAAGACTAAATCCTTATATACAGTCCCAGGGTATCCAACACCCTTTCTGGCATCTGAGGGCATTGTATGCATATGATACCCATACATACATGCACAAAAAAACACTAACACGTATAATAAAATAAATTAAAAAATAAAACATATTTGCTAGATTGGATTGGAGTCGTTGCTGTTACAGTGGCTCATTTATCTTCTCTGATAGCTCTGGAGATCAAGTCATCAAGTAAGAGTTTCTCATGAAGACTTCAAATAAAAACGGTAAGAAATACGCACCTCACCAAATGTACGTATTGCAACACAGAAACAGAAGTATGAAAAACCCAGCAACGAATTCACCCAAACTCAAAAGCACCACAACGGACTTTTAAAAACGCGTTTTCGTCACCCAGACCTTTGCAGACTGCCTGAGAGTGCTGGGATCCGGCCTTTGCGTGGTCTTGAGCTTCCCCAAACCCACATCGTGCGGTGCCCATCCTCCTATACTGGGACCACCTGTGGCCCCTCCCACTGCTCCAGGGCAGGCTTCTCTGCCCTTCAGTAGCGGCTCAGACCCTTGCAGACTGCCTGAGGATGCCTAAATCCGACCTTCTCTTAGCAGGCTTCCCAAATACTGACTGCTCGCTAGATCATAGGAGGAAGCCAGAGAGTATCTGGCTGGCGTCTGACTTGGGCCTCTGCGGGAGCTCCTGGACTGAAGCTCTCTGGTCCTTCCAATATGAAATCAAGATAACCTGAAGCCTAGAGCAACCAGCTTTACATAACCGAATAAGGAGACCACCAAGGCACACCAATAATAGAAACAGAAGCAGAATTCAACTCAACAAAGGAAGGCTTGAGTTTCATACCAGAATCACAGACACACACACACATACACACACATACACAGAAGAAACCCACATGCCAAAATCACAATGGAAAAAAAATAATAAGGAAAACCCAAATACTATGTTCCCACCAAACACCACCAGTCCTATAGAGGAGTTCTAGAAGGCGAATCCCCTAGAGATCTCCCAGGACACAGAATTTAAAAGAGCAGTCATAAACATGATCAAAAAATTTAAAGAATACACAAACAGAATTAAAAGGGATAAACTGAATTTACAAAAGAGAAATAGTGGAGAAAACTGAAAATGAAATAAAGTGAAAACTCAAAAAGCCAATTTGAAATGACAGGAGAAAGCTTCACTGGGAGAACGAATGACATGGAAAACAGAATATCAGGCCTGGATAATAAAGTTGAAGACTGAACCGCTCAAGCAAAGATTATGAAAAATTAAAAAACAGACACGTGCTGGATAGCTTGAGCGTCAACTTGACACACCTGGGTTGAGGGAGCAATGGGGGAATGGCCTCCATTGGACTGGCCTGTGGCCACGTCTGTGGAGTACTTTCTTGATTGCTGAGTGATGTGGGAGGGTCAGCCCACTGTGGGCGGTGCCAGCCTTGGGCAGGTTGTTCTGTAGTGTGGTTGGGCATGGGCCAGAGGAGCAAGCCAGTGAGCAGCTCCTCCATGGCTGTGCTTCAGCTCCCTGCCTCCGCGTTCCTGAGGCAAACAAAAAAAACCCAGAAAGAAGCCAGGTGCGGTGGTGCATGCTGTGCCCAGGTTGTAGAATCCTCTCAGAAGACCACCAGGGACGTCAAATCTGATGCAAGAACAAAGGGTCTTTATTTACAAGCTCGAGCTCGGTCCACAGTCTGACAGCAGGTGATAGGACAGTGGCCCCGAGTGGAGGGTGAGGTGATGTTTTATAGGGTTAAAACAAAGAGAGGAGGGACAAGGGTTGGGATTGGTTAAGGAAGCCCACTGGCGCGAAAAAGCATCTTACTCATATTAGGGTTACAGGGCCCGTGGAATGTGCTGACCAAAGGATGTTACAAGGTCTTGTTTATGTCTCTGACTTTAGCCTTGGTCAACCTGACCAGATTTCATGTAGTCCTAAGTAGGGTGTTTTTACAAAACCGTCTGGTATTTGAAGGCTGCGTCCTTGCAGGTGTTTTCCTATGAGTGTGGGAAAGACTGTTTGTGGTCTTTCCTGGAGCTGGGAAATCAAGCTTACATAGCAGAGGTTTTTCTCTAACAAAATGGAGTCAGGTTTGCTGCAGCCTTCACTTTTCATTTCTGGGGGGAGGGGGAGGGGAGTTCTTACACATGCAGTGCCTGAAGAGGCCAGAAGAGGGTGTTGGATTCCCTGGAACTGGAGTTACAGACACTTGTTAGCCACCATGGGGGTGTTGGGAACCAAACCCAATTCCTCTGGAACAACAGCAAGTGTTCTTAGCCACTGAACCATTCTCCATCCCTTAGGCTACATTTTAAGTCAAAAAGTAGGTTTTACCAAATACAAGAGTTGAAATAATTTTGTGTATCTTATCAGATCACAATAAAATAAAATTAGAAGTTGAAAACATGAGAAATTGCAAATATAGAGATAGAAGCACTTTGGAATGACTGGTGCTCCATTGATGAAATCAGGAAAGAAACTAAAAAAAATCCTAGAGTCAAATGAAAGCACAACTAATCATAACCTTTGAGATATATGAAAGGCAGTTCAAAGAGGAAAGTTTGCAGCTATGAGTATATACATTTAAGAAAATGAAGACTCCTCAAATAAATAATGACACATTTCAAGATCTTAGAAAAACAAGAACAATGGGGCTGGAGAGATGGCTCAGCAAGAGTACTGGCTGCTCTTGTAGAGCACACGCAGCTAACATCTGTCCATAACTCCAGTTCCAGGGGATTTGACATCCTCCTTTGGCCTCTATAGGGCACTTACATATATGCAGGCAACATATTCATACATGTAAAATAAAAACAATTCAAAAGAAAAAAGAAAAAAAAGGCCAAACCCTAAAACAGTATATGAAAGAAATAATAAAGATAATGATAGAAATTAATGAAATGGAAAGTAAAAGAAAAAAAATCAATAAAACTAATGGTTGGTTCTTGGAAAAAATGACAAAGTAACCAAAAGAACGTGTGAGAAAACCCAAATAAATAAAATTATAACCTTTTCAATAAATGGTGCTAGGAAACTGAATATATATACAAAAATGAAACTAGATCCCTCACCCTAAGAAAAATCAAAGCACAATGAATTGAAGACATTAACATAAGATCTAAAACTCTGAAACTGCTGGAGGAAAACACAGGCAAGCATCCATGATAAAGAAATAGGCAAGGACTTCCTGGAAAAACTCTGGTAGTTCAGGAAATAATACCAAGAATTGGGAATGGCATTTGATGAAATGGAAAAGGTTCTGCATAGCAAAAGAAACAACCAAAAGAATGAAAAAGCAGCCCACAGAACGGGAGAAAAGATTTGCCACCTGCACATCTGGTAGGGTCTATAAAGAACACAAGAAATTAATCACAGAAAATCATCTAATTGGGGCTGGAGAGATAGCTCAGCAGTTAAGAGCACTGGCTGCTCTTGCAGAGGAACAGAGTTGAGCTCCTAGCATTCACATGGAGGCTAACAGCCATCCATAAATGCAGGTCCACGCAGGAAAAGCATTCATACTACATAAAATAAAAACAAACCAAAGAAATCACAAAAATCATCAAATTAATAAACTCAGTAAACATTTATCAAATGTTGTAATGTACAAACACTAAAAATAATGAGCCCAGTGCCAGGGTGCATGCGGAGAAGGCAAATTTCCGCTTAGGAAAGTCAAGCTGAATGCACGTGTCGCTCCTGAGCTCTTCAATGCACTAATCGTTTTACTCAGTCCTATTGTCTTAGTTTGTCTTGCACCAGAAACTCAGCCTGAGAACTCCTACACAGCTCATCTCTGCTGTGAGATTCCACTTCTGCCGGTCTCATCACACTTGCTCTTCAACATCATGGAGACCTGTGAACCTGGATCCTCCTTTTAATATTTCTTATACTGAGAAATACAAGAAACTCTTAAGTCATTTAAGGCCCAGCCCACAAAATGAGCCCAAGAAGTCATGGCAAGGCTCTGTGAACAGAGCTCCTCAAAAGCTGCAAGTACATTACAGTGTTGCCTCTAATCAGCTTGGCTCTTTAAGAGGATTTGTAGAAAAAGAGGTTCTCAGAGACCTCTGTTGAGCTCTGCGTGGCCAAGCCTCCCTGCTGAGAACTTGGTCTACTCTATACTTATGCAGAAATAAATTTACCTTTTAATAAAATAAAATTACTCATTTACCAGGTGTAGAAAATACTATGGAGGCAAGAAATACAGGCTTTTGTAAATCAACCAGCTTTTCAAGTTCTCAGTCTATCAGCAATGAAAAGTTTGACTTTGTCCATTCAGAATGGAATTCATATTATGGTTGACTTTATTTAAGGATTTTCTTCTTTCCTTGCTCTTTCTATATGTGATTACTATTTTGTTTTGTCTGAAAATCAATGTAAGTAAGTGAGCTTATGGTAACATGTCATCAAGAGACCTATGTAGCCCTTGAGCCCATAATCCCCATTTTATGCCTCCTTACCCTCTTGAGCATGTGATACCAATTTTCTCTCCATTCTGGCTCATTTCTTCGCTACCAGGGAAAACACAACCATGCAGCTTGGCATCATCGTGATTTTTGTGGCAGCCGGTGTTGAATTAATACCATAAGCTGTTTAAAATCTTTCCAGATTTTTTTTTTTTAAACAGTCTCCCTGTAGCCCCAACTGTCCTGGAACTGTATCTACCACCAAGCTGTCCTCAACCTCATAGAGATCCTCCTGCCTCTGCCTCCCAAGTGCTGGGATTAAAGGCGTGCACCACCACGCCTAACCCTTCCATATTCTTAAAAATATTTTGTGTATTAGTGTATTGCCTGCATGTGTAAGTACACCTGTCATGCAATACCTGAAGAGGTCAGAAGAGGTCAGCGGATCCCCAGGTACTTGAATTATAAATGGTTGTTAGCCACCATGTGAATGCTGGGAATCAAACCTGGTCCTCTGCAAAAGCAGTCAGTGCTCTTGACCACTGAGCCACCTCTCCAGAACCTCTTCCAGGTTCTTGAATGTGGCTTTCTGTGTCCCCCATCTGCTTCCCTCTCCAGCCTCAGTACCCCATCCACCACTCTCCTCAAGATTTTCACCCACTTCTAAATTCCAGCCTGGCTACTGCTCTCATCTTCTGTAAAAATCTGGCCTTAAGGTTAAAATTCACATCCTGAATGAAAGACTGAGTATTATTCATCTTGACTTTACTGCTTTAAACTTTTTTAGGCAGCATCTCACTGTGTAGACCAGGCTGGCCTCGAACTTTAGAGATCCACTTTCCTCTGCCTTCCAAGTGCTTACCTCTCCCCATCCTCATCTTCAAACTTCTTGTTTCTTGGTTTCTGCATTCTTCCTATACTTTCTTCCTTCTGCTTTCCACAAAGATTTTTCTCCCATCATACCTTAAATATTGGCAGTCTCCAAGGTCCCTTATTAGCCCATGAGACTCTCACTTTACAGCTTACATGCCAAATATTGTCTAGCGCACGCTTCCTGTCTGAAAGTTTCATCTGCCATATGTATATGCATTCCTATCTTCTAATATAACCCAAATATCCCACAGGTAGAAACCTTAAACATGGTGAAAACTGAACCTTGTCATTTAAGCTAGAGAAACCTGGCAGCTATCTTTGACATTTGTTCTAGTTCACTCTTTAGTCAACTGTCAAGTTCTGCACATTTGTAACTGTTGGTCTTTCATCCCTACATCACTCCAGTTTAGTTGCTACCTGCTGGCAAGGGCTTTATAACTTCAAATGCCGACACACAGATGATCATACTAATGAAGTTAAACATTCATACATATTGTTTTCTGAGAGACTCTAAGTATGCAGTCTTGACAAGCTCCAGTCTTCCAAGTGCTAGAATTATGGGGCGCATCACCTTATCTAGGTTTTTTACCTTACCGTTTCATCTTTTGATAGTGTACTCCGTACACCCAACTCCTTCACTCAATATGCTGTGCCCATTCGAAGGCAGGATTCCCTCTTCTACCTCCCACTTAAACCAAATACTCTGAAGAGTCCAGCCATATAAAGCACTTAATTGAGTTAGGGAGTTAAGGTCTCATATGATATGCTAAGTGATTTTTTATTTACGAAGCTTCATTTTATATTGCTTCAGAAACTCATGGCTTCAGATTGTCTTTTGATCTCAAAAATAACACTAAAAAATATCAATACAAGTTTTAATCCTATCAAGTTAAAAAAAACAAACAAACACAGAATCCAGCATGATACGTTTCCATTCCCTCTCTATCTGATAGTATGGTTATTCCACAAAATCTGAGAAAAGTGGATCTTCTGAAAAACAAGTCTAATCATTAAACAGTCTACATTCACAACTTATCAGGAGACTGAATAAAGACAGTAATGCTCTTGACTTTAACACTAAGTTTCTTTACAGCTTGTGGGAGTCACAGCACCTCTTTGAGCCTCAATTTCATTTCAGGAGCCAGTGCTTAAATTAAAACAGAATTTCTAAATCTGTAGTCCATGGATTTCCAAATCAGGTCATTATTTGGAAATGGGGTGAGTGACCAGGAATTTCTTGAAATTATGTGCAAAATGCTGTTATTCAGATCGATTCCTTTCTAATGACCTTTCCTAACTTTTATTAGATTCTCAAAAGGGTTTATAAATTGCAAAATGGTTAAGATTATCAAGAATAAATGAACCATCAGACCCTTCATAAGATGATAGATTTAAAATCCATGGAAGGACATCCAGTATTGGTTTAGGTGTAAAAATTGGGTGGGGGGGTATTTAAAAAAATTATGTGTACGAGTGCTTTGCCTGCATGTATGTAAGTGCACCAACTGCATGCAGATTCAATGGAGGTCAGAAAAGAGCACTTGATCCCCTGAAACTAGAGTTATGGAGAGTTGTTAGCCACCACTGGGTGCTGGGAAATGAACTCAAGTCCTCTGTAAGAGCAGCCAGTGCTCTTAACCACTGAGCCATCTCTCCAGCCCCTGGTTTAGGTTTTATGATAAACAAAAATTTTTTTCTGATCTTAGAACAAAGATCTAAATCAAATAAAGTTTAAAATTCTGGGCAAGTTACAGTATACAGATAGACTAGGCAGTAAATGTACAGACAGACTGCCATTTCTTAGTGGAAGAAAGGGTGGAGAAATTCTATTTGCTGAACAAACAGAAAATAACCTTTTGTTTCTAAGGTTGTGAGAGATTAAACAAGGACTGAAAAAAGTTATAAGTAAAAGAAAGCGGCATAGTTCCATTCAGCAATGAGCACACCACATATGAGTGGTGTAACGCACTTGCTCTCAGCAGTGTTTAACTCGGAATTACAAACAAAGGCACTTTAGAGCCTCTCGTTTAATTTCGTTACATGTCTGGGATGTGCAACTCAAATTCAAATGGAATAAAAACCATCACCATTGTTCTGAAACTGGACCTACATCACTTCAGCACTCTGTGCTAGTTATGCAAGCTCAAACATTAATCTTACAAAGAAAACAACAATAAAAAGACAAACCCATAGAATAAAAAACCTAAGAGAAAAAAACCCTCAAAACTTATGAGAAAGTTGGATTTTCTTTTAGATAAGGTTTTGCTGTATCATCTAAGCTTTGTTGAACTGGGCTCAAATAATCCTGCTGAGTTGGGACAACAGATACACAGCACCACAACCATCTGGAATTTTGAAGATTTAACTGGATTCTTGACATCAAGGGAACATTAAATGTAATCTATCTATTGGTGAAACAACAGAATGCCTAGAATTTGTTCAAATACATGGAAAGGGAATGCAGAGTGATGCTTAAGAATGTCCAGTCTAGGGGCTGGAGGGCTGGCTCAGTGGTTAAAAGCACTGGCTACACTTGCAGGAGACCTGGGTTTGAATTCCAACATCTACGTGGTGGCTAACCATCTGTTGCTCTAGTTCCAGGGGATCTGATGCCCTCTTCTTACTTGAGGGCACTGCACAACGCAGGTGCACTTACATACATACAGGCCTAACACTCACACATATAATATAAAAAATCAAGGTAAAAAAACTGTTGGCCTAAATTCAGAATGCCTGAAATGGAGTGCTGACTACATGGGAATTTCTAACAAAACTTGAATTTTTTTCTGATGGGGGGGCACACTGTACCACTTTGAGCAGTTAGCCATGTATAACTGAAAAAGGAAAAATCTTCTGGTAGTCACTCATACTGGGTATCAACCCCGAACCTCACAAGACATGCTAGACAAGTTCTCTGTCACTGAATTACACACTACACTCTGCACCGTCCTCCCTGCCCCCCACTTTTGAGGCGGGGTCTTGCTAAGCTGCTTAGGTCACCCTCAAGTGAGATCTCGCCCTGGAGTAGCTAATCATAAAAGGTTTTTGTAACTCCCTAGTTAACAATACAAACTGAAATCTCTATGATAAGTGATCTACTATAAGAAATTTTCATGTAATTTCTCATAAAGAACCAATAGAACATGGAAAATATTTAGGAAATGAAATTCAAATAAAGTTAGTAAAATCAACATGCAATAAACATGCTTTCATTGATGAAAATTAAGTTTAAACAAACTGGTTTTAAAATGAACAACAAAAAGTTTGAAACATGTCTTTTTTTCTTCTCCTTCACAGAAATAAGACTTAGGGGCCTCTCATGCTAAGGAGATTCTACCACTGAACTTAATCCACGGTCCAACAAAGACTGTTGCAGAGCAGACACTGGATGAGTTTCATCATCTTATTCCAGTTTGATTCTTCTTAGCAGTTCTGAAGATACAGACCACTTAGACAACACAGCAGTCAGCAGGATTTCATAATCCTAAAGTGTGTTGTGGAGAGGGGAGAACCACACACTTCCTGCTTACTTCCTAAATTAAAACACTAAGTTCATTAGACAAAATCAGCTTGAAGGGCTGGAGAGATGGCTGAGGTTAAGAGCACTGGCTTTCTTGCAGAGGACCAGGGTTTGGATCCCATCACCTACATGGTGGCTAACAATGGTCACCAGTTCCAGGGGATCTGACACCCTCTTCTGACCTACATGGACACTGCACAACAATGTATGCACCTACCTACATGCATGTATTATATTCATATACATCACATAAAATTAAAACACTAAATAAAATATTTTTAAAAAGTCAGCTGGACTTACCTGTCTCCATAAGACAAACTAGTAAAAACTTGCTGGTGTCCTTTAATTACTTGCCAACAAGTCAAATAATCACAGCAGAGTAAGCTCAATGCTACTTATCTCTAAAAGCTCAACATTTCTTTTGAGATTACTGCGTCCTAGAAATTCTACAGATTTACTGTAGAAATTTACAAATTTTCTACCATGTGTATTTTATATGGACATCTTCTAAAAACTAGCTATTCTATGTTAAAATGACGAGGAAAGTGTTAAAATATAATTATGTCTAACAAGTCCCCAATAGACCTGTAAAGTTTGATTTTGTATACTTGTTTGCCAAAGCCTTACCTTCATTGGTAATGCCTAAAAAATGATCTTTGAGGTAGCTTCTACTGTTTGAAAGCTTTGGTTACACATTTAAGAGTAGAAGCTTGATGACTGCATCAACGTTTCATTTATGTTACTAAAAGCTTGAAATACAAGGAAAATTCTAAAACTTCTGACTCTCCAAATTCTAACAAAATGGCAAACAAAAGACTCATACTGGACACATTCTCTCTAGTGCTTACTATACATAGGATTCCTGGTCAGGCAGGGTGGTATATGTCTGTAGTTCCAGCACTCAGGAGGATGAGATAGGACTGTGAATTTGAGGCCAGCCTAGGATTCTTCCTGTGCCTCAAAAAAAACAAAATGAAAATTCTTGGGTTCTTAGGTAGACATCGTTAACTTTAGGAACTGGTTTACTTTCACCAAAGATCTTAATGCTTGCTATTCAATTAATGAAAAATTGTTATGACACCATTAACAAATAAATGGCTGAATCCTCTGAGCCTATCATCTTCAGCTATAAAATGGGAATAAAACTGTAGTTTTGTGAGAATTAAGTGATAGCAAGCATTACCAGAAACAAAGCACTTAAAAACTGTTTTTTTAAGCTCGCATTTTTGTTTGGTATGCTTCTAGGCTATGCCTTATGTTTTCTCTAAATAGTATCTACCCTACTGAATAGTAATTTGGTTATCTGTGGATATAAACAAACTTCAAGGGGGGAAAAACTAAATCTAGTTTTGTCCTAAAGAGTTAACAGTAAAAGGGGAGGGAACATGCGCATAGTTAGGGGAAGAAAATAAAGAGAAGCCATTTCCTTTAAGAAAGCATTCTGAAAGAATTCCACATAGGAAATAGATCTTGAAGAGTTGTTTCATAGTGGTTTAATAAGTGTTCACAAAGAAGAATTCTGTGGCAGTCACTCTTCCTCACAAACTGAATACTTTCATTTACTTTCTGGTTTCATAAAATTTAACACTTTAGAGGTCATATTTTTTCAAAGTAATTAAAAAATAAGTACATATTTAAAAAAATAAACTTGAAAACAGACCTCATTCACCATAAACCTTAGACATTACTCTTAATTCTGAGTGTCAACTATGCAAATCTAAGATTAAATATCCTTCTCCCAATTTAGCTGAGGTATTTGTAGTAACTAATATCTACATGACAATTGATCTGAAAAGATGTATAAAACTTTTAGACTAGAAAATGAATATCCCAACTAGTAAAATTACTCTCAGCATTTAAAAAAATGTGTCAAAATGTAGTGTGTTTAACTACAAGTGTCATATTCACCTCAATTCTATTTCTAAAATAACATGGCATCACTTTAAGAGAAATGCTATTTTTCCAAAATAGAACTGTTATCTTTACCCAAGGTTTAAAATATAAATATTACCATCATGACATCACTAGAAAGAAATTGAAGCATACAAGGAATAAACTATAGTTTCTTTTTATATCAAAATGTACTCTTGAAAATGTGTTTGGCACAGTGCTAAATCATATATAGTTAATACTAAATATTTCAGGATACAATAAAACCCTGGAGTTGTTTACACCCTCTTATGGGAATGAAAATAATAGATACCAATTATTCAGAAGTCAGCCTGTACAAACTGTATAAACAATATTTTATGTTTTGCTTTGAAAACCAGTGATATAATAAAATTTACATAAAAGACTGCAAAATAATATAAATGGATTTAAACATATCTTTACAATAAGAAATTCAAATGGAAACAGACAAGTAACAAAGAGAAGTAAAAAAATTTATTGCAGTATTCGCTCCACCAGATCGCCTGGGGATCCCTTTTCTTGTACTGTTTTCAGGGTGACCTAATACAACAAAATCTACATTTACAAAAACTCCTTCTGCAGATAGGTCATAGATACTGCATGCTTTTTTTTTTCAACAGAATAAATTATATATCCAGGAGATTCTGCCATTTTACAGCCTGGAAAAAACAACGCTTCCCTGGAAACTGGGCTAAGCTAAAGAAAGCCATCCGCTGCTAGGTTAAACTCCAAGAACACTTTATTAAGAACATTAACAGACTAATTTCCAACATTCACTTGTTTATTTTTTTAAACAGAAAGTTTTTTTTCCAAGATATAAACAATTTTTGTTAAACTATAATACAGTGGGAGTAAAAATGAACTGAGAAACTGTTTCTGCTGCACAACAGCGAAGGGAGCTCCCACAAAAATGTTTGCCCAACATTTCCTCCTCTTGTTCCTGCATCCCAGGTTCCACTCTTACTCTTCAAAAAACTCACTTTTTTTTTGCCAGAATGTTGATATTTCAAGTTTTTTTTTTTGCCTTTAAAAAAATTCCTGTAAATTTGGCTGCACGTACAAATTCATTAGCTGGAAGTCCCATCCTTGGCGGCATACAGGGATCGTAAAGTCTGAACAACTTTATTAGTCAGCTTATTAGCACTCGTTAGAGCAATTTTTTTGTAAATAATGTCTGACTCTTTAATAGTGTCTACCCAAGGCACCAGTTTGCGGCCATCTCGGCGCTTAGCCTCCGTCCAGGAGCCACTGTAGGAGCCTGCCATCCACTGAACACTGAAGCCACTGCTGGTTTTCTGTACTACTCTTGCAATTTGTGGTCGATCTTTGTACTTTGGACAGCAAATAGCGATGACATCCATGACGTCAACACTTTCATTCATCTGTGCTGCCAACTCCGTAGAGTCTGAATTTCGTTTTGACCTTCTCAATGACTAAAACATTGGGAGGGGGAAAAAAGACCAAGTGTTACACAAAAGAATTTTAGTGAAATTATTGTTTTATTGCTTTTAATCCCTTGACGCCGGGAGCTGGAACTTCCCGGCACACTTCCATTGCCGGCAATGAGACGCACCGTGACCGCCAGCGCCAAGGGGTTAACATACTTGTAAAACCATAGAACTCTTAATTTTGTACCCGTGTCTTTGCTCTCGATATATAAAATTATATATACATATAAACCATAAAGCTACATAAAACTTAGCAACAATAAAAAGGATAAGCACACATTAATACAATCCAAAAAAATTATTAACCCTTTATGCTGGATAAATCTCTTTTTTTTTTTTTTATTATCTTTTACGTTAAGCTTTCTACAAAAGGATATATAAATGGTTAAGTAGAGAATCTCTATCTACAAAATGTTTGTCTTATAAGTATTACATTACTTGGTGTACATTTAATAGACTGACATATATAAGCACATAAAAATCATTTTACGTAATACGCTGGGAAATACGTTGACTCCTCCTCCGCCTCACCCCTGAAGTGCCTCCTCCTCTATCCTCCCCATCACTTTCATCATCTTCTGTCTCTGCTGCTGTGTTGTTTTTCGGGCTGCCTCCTCCAAGCAGCGAGGTAATTGCTTTGTTCCGAGCGTTTGTGCTGGCTGACACCTCTCCCTCTTCTTCTTCCTCATCAGGGTCTAGATGTTCCATAAGAAGTTTGAACTAAAAAATAAAGAGATGGGGGGGTGTTGGGAGTATTAACCATTTTAAACAGCACCATCAAATTCATACATATTTCTGTGGCAGTAGTTTGGAGTAGGTAAAACAGACATGGCTATAGCCCAAATCAGGGAACGATAAAATATTTTCTGTAATGGGGCAGATAGGAAATATATTTAAAGTTGTCCATATATATTAAACACATAATTTAGTATTTTAGCTTTTTGTTTGTTGAGAGACAGGGCCTTCCTGTAGCCTCAACTGACCTGGAACTCACTCTGTAGAGCACCCTAGCCTGGATTTCAGAGAGATCCTCCTGCCTCTGCCTCCCGAGTGCTGGGATTAAAGGCATGTGCCACCAAACTGAGATTTAACTATTTTAAGTGTATCATTCCTGGGTATTAAATATACTGCCCATGTTATATAGTCACTATTCATTTCCAGAACTTTTTCATTCTTTTAAATAGAAACACTATACTTGTTAAAAGAAACAAACTGTCATTTTCTCTTCACCTAGATTCCTGGTAATCTTGATTTTTATTTTCCATCATTACAAATTTCCCACAGGTACAGGCTGTCTTCAAGTTTCCTATATTGCTAAGGCTGGCCTTGGACTCAGGAACCTCCTGTCTCTGCCTCCCAAGTGCTGGTGCTGCCAGATTTAGCCTGTTTGCTATTCTGGAAGATATTTTTTTTGGAGGATGGAGGGAATGGTATTTTGAGACAAGGTCTCACTCTGCAGTTCAAGCTCACATGGAGCTTGCTATACAGTCCAGGCTGCACTTGAACTCATGATCCTCCTACTTTTGCCTCCTATGTGCTGAGATTACAGACATGTGCCACAAAGCCTGGCTCTTTAAAGTCATTTTAAGGGCACACATCTCCCCACCCCCATACTGAAGGTTATGTTTTAACAGCAATGGACCATAAATGAATAGATAAGGAAAATATAAGGCACAGTAAGTACTAGTCTGGAAATTAAAATCGATGAATAAAATAGAGTATTTTATGCCATGTGACTAAGGAAAGCTAAGAAAGTGCAGTTTAAGCTATTTCAATGTCAAAAGATTTCAGCTTTGCAAAAACTGGAGAAACTTATTTTTAGAATGGGCAATTGTACAAAAGCTGAATGCATGATCTAGCTTGGAATGTTTCAGGAGCCAAAAGGAGGTCTGCTTGGTTGGAGCATGATGACTAAGAATATAACTTTAGAGGGATAGGAAAGTGCTAGATTGTGCTAGCTTTGAAACCGAGGAAGGGGGCTGGATTTTATTCCAGGTACAATGGGTAAGGGATTGTTTTTAACCTGAAGAGTACCATGACATAATGAATCTGTTCATACACATATATACATCTGCTATATAACTGAAGTATGGCTGGGTGAGAGAAAGCTGATCTTTAATGGAGTAACTCTAGATAGGTTGAGTAGATGCCAGTGGATGAACTTGCATTGAGGGATATCTGAGTACACAACCTTGATTGGATCTGCCTTGATATAAATGACAGAAGGTATGAAATGGGGGGGGATAGAAAGATGATTAGGATGTTTTGTATAAAGTGCACAAATATTGATAAAAATATGCATTGAAAGAAAAAAACCAACTGATTTAAAAGAAGGCAAAAGAAAAGTGAATAGTGGGGAGGTAGGACAAAATATTCCTAGTCATGTTACATGTAAGCAGACAAAACACTTCAATTAAAGGCACATTTTATACATGTACATTTGCATATGTAGTACACAAATATATGTATATATACTAGACAAATACAAATATATGTATACTTATATTACTCATGCAAGAACATAAGAAAAAATAATATTAGTTATTAGAAAGGAGAGGAACAGATGGTCAAAGAAGGTATAAGGATGACTAAAATTTTAATTTTTATAGGTGTAAGCCATGAAATCTGTTGGATTAAAAAATACACATTTTTTTTTTTCTGTGATCTTTTGTGGTGGCATGTGTAAGAAATATCCACCACAAGCTCAAATATTTGAACACTTGTTCCTCAGTTGGTGGTGCTGACGGGGAGGGGAAGTCATGGAATCTTTGGAGTTGTAACTTTGCTGAGGAAGTGTGTTACTGGGGGTAGGTTTTGAGAATTCCTAGCTTCATACCCCTTTCAGTTTGCTGTCTGTGAATGCTCAGTTTCCTGCTCCACCACACACTATGTCTGCTGCTTGCTGCTGGGCCTTCCTGATGGCCTCTCCCTCCCAAACCATAAGCCCAGCTGAACTCTTCCTTCTGTAAGTTGTCTTGGGCATAGTGTTTCATCAACAAAAAAAGGAACAAATACATCTTTCAACTTTTGCTAAAATAAAACTATCAGTGGACTGTTGTTTCCAAAGATAATATAACCTTGATACAGTGGGTACAATGGGAAAATCAAACTTCAAATACCTAATTAAAAATCACAGAGAAAAATAATCCTGTTTATGAAGCTTATATTTAACTTAAGTGCTTACATTTTTACCTTTCAGAATCATTATGCAAAGGAAATACTTCCAGCTTTATTACTCACATCTAGATACTGTTTCACTATACTCCTCTTCACATCTTCAGTGATTTTGGAATTAGCCATATCACTTCGCAGGAAGTCCAGTGTTTGTTTGGGATGAAAATGAACTCCTGTTTTTCGATTAATGGCTTTATCATATACTTTTGCAGATTCAGATGGGGAATATTTCTGGATTTTGCTGTTTTGGGAATACAAAACCAGAGTTTAAAGAAATTGCAGGCACATATTTAAACCGATTCTAGTCAAACCTTATTTACTAAATTTTAAATATGAAAAAAGAAAAGCAAAAAAAAAAAAATCAATAGAATGTTCTTTTGTTTTCATCAATGTCTGTATTAATGGGGATAGAGACAAGATACCAGACTTGGAGCAAGCAACAAACTTGGGGAAACACAATTATAGGTAAAAAGCATAATTTTAATTAAATTAGTTTCTCCTGTCTTATTTATATACTATGACTATGACAGCGCAGTTTTCATATAATCAATGCCATCTAACTACTCTGCTTCTCAATTTTTACACTTCTGTAAAAAAAGTTTCTTAATTTATATGTTAGCACATGTATTTGTATGTTTGCCACAATATGTATGTGGAGATCAGGGGACAATTTGCAGGAGTCAGTTCTCTCCTTCTGCCATATGGGTCCTGGGGATGCATTCAGGTCTTCACACTTTGTGGCAAGCACCTTTACATGCTCAGTCTTCTCACCTTCCCAGTTCTTTTTAAAAATGTGTATGTATAAAACTGATAGTTTATATATATTATAAATGTTTTATGTGAGTATGTACATACCACAGTGTGTGTGTGGAAGCCTGAGGAATGCTTGTGAAATCAACTCTCTCTTTCTTCCATGTGGGATCTGAGGACAGACCTCAGGTTGTCAGGTTAGGAGGCAAGTACCCTCATCTGTTAAGTCATCTTGAAAGCATCTAAATTTTACTTCTTGTCTATTCACTGTCTGCATGACAGGCATAAAAACTGCCCATAAACCTGTTTCAGATTATTAGTAACTGCTTAAAGGAAAAAAAAAGAAAAAACCCTTCCCAACTGCTCACTCCTGTCCCAAGACTTTACAGTGCTCTAAATTATTTATAATTAGTGACCAATACTTTAAATCAAGCTATTTCTCATAAAAATCTGGATTTTTAGAGCTGACAGTAGAATTCAGTGATAGGGCACACATTTAGCATACATAAAGCTCTGTGCTAGTACACTGGGAAAAAAAAAGGTTTGGATTTTAAGTGAAAATACTGGGTGTTCTGGCAACATTGTAATTGAACCTAACTTCTCTCAGGGCAACAAGCTGATGGAAATCTGGAAAATGGTCTTTTTAAATTTCCTTTCCCTTTTTGGTGCTGGGGATAGAACCCAGGATCTTACTATATGCCTCACCATTGAGCCATACTCAGAGTTACAGAAATGTCTATTTAAATAACCTTAAATGCTCTTTTAATGAAACACACTCTTTCCAACTGGCTATTGATCTGCCTGCTATTAACATTTCATTTTGTTATTAAAAACATTTTTTTTAGGGAATGGCTCAGTGGTTATTAACACTGGCTCCTCTTGCACAGGACACAGGCTCAGTTCTAGAACCTAGATGGCAGCTATAACAACTGTTTAAAACTCCAGTTCCATGGAATCTGATACCTTCTTTGGCCTCTGTGGGCACTGCACATATATGGTACCCTTACATACATGCAGGTAAAACACTCATACACATTAAAAAAAAATTAAAAATGCAAGTGTGTGTTTGTGTGGGCCTGCTGAGGCCAGAGGAGAGTGGAACTGGACTTACAGGCAGCTGTGAGCTATTGATGTGGGTGCTTGGAACTGAATTTGAATCCTCTGTAAGAGCAGTTTGTAATCTTAACTACTGAGTCACCTTCCCAGTCCCCAATTTGTGATTTTATTTTATTTTTTAATTCAAAGTTTTAGTGACTGTGAAACATGCCTCAAATTTCATCCAGGGCTTTAGGTAAAAGAAGTATCTCTTCAATGATTAGATGTTTACAATCAATACTTTATCTTTACTTCATAAAGCCTTCTTGGGGCTCTGTTAAGAGCTCTGCATAGCTGGTCTTCATGTGCTCATACTGCACAATGCTTTACAAACTTAAATTTGTGATATATTTTAAGTAGATTGATTCTCTAATAAGGCATTTTAATGGAAATCAATAAAAGAAGTCCTTTAATTTGAAATTCATTATCAAGTGAAGGAATGTTTCCTCTTCTTTTAATATTGTAAAACTCCCACAAATACATGGTAATAGAGAAATAATATACAGCAATAAAATAAACCAAATTCTGAATCTCCAGGACCTATTGCACTCTTTAAAAGGAGAATATCATGATATTAAAACGAGTACACAATCAAACTGGGTTAGATATTTATTTTTGAAGTTTTTTTTTCCCCCTGAGTGAGTATGTAAACTTACCTATCAGAAAATCCACAGAGATTCTTCAAATGTTGTTTTAACATAAGAAGTAATAAAATACCCTGGGAGACATTTGCAAATTCAATTAAAGGAGCCGAATTTTCTGGCAAACATTTCATCACTGAATTTATATCATCTTCTGAATCTGAATCTGAATCAGAATCTACTCGTTTCCTAGTCTTCCGAGGCCTAGAAACTTCTTCTTCACTCTCACTTGACTCATTTTCCTTACTAGGTGATGATTTTCTCTCTTTCCTTTTGTCCTTGACCATAGACTGAAAGAAAGAAGAAAGTGTTCTGCTTGAAAATCAATAAAAACAAAATACCACTAGAAAATTAAATATGTACCATTTAACAGCTTCAAAAAGTTTCCTTCAGTTAGCATTTTATGAGCCACTGATTTTCTATTGACAACTTAAGATGTTAAGTCTTCAGGGAAAAAATTAGTCCTATGGCTAAATCATATACAACACACACACTCTGCCCCTCTATTCAAACAACCCTTCTATATCATTTAAAGAGAAATAATTTTTTCAAAAGGATAAGGAAAGAAGATAGCTGAGTTATAAAAGTATCAAGTTAGCCAATATATAAGCCAATGTAGAGAGCAAAAGCAACAATTATAATTTAAGTGAGACTACGGTAGGTTTAAACATCATAAGCTTCTATCCAGTTATTCCTTTCTAGAGTTTTTCAGAAGGTACTATGTAGCTTTTCTTGAATAATTAAAGTTTCTTTGTACTTTCTGAAAATGTTAGCTCTTTCACAGAGCTAACTGATTTATGGGGGAGTGGGTGTGGACACATGCAGAGAACCAAATTACAAAAGCAATTATTTCAACTATTGAGAAATCAAACAGGAGAAACATTTCTAAGTCTATTTATAAAAGTAAGGTAAGAGAGAATGATAGTTAAAGTTGTTGGGAAATTAATAATTAAGCATATTACACATATTAATACCCAAGGAATTGTTTAAAAATGCAGATTGTTGCCAGGCATGGTGATATACACACCTTTAATCCTAGCAATTGGGAGGCAGAGGCAGGCAGATCTCTGATTTTGAGGCCAGTCTGATCTACATAGTGAATTCCAGAACAGCTAGGGCTGCAGAGAGACCCTGTCTAAAAAAAACCAAACCCAAATGCAAACCCAAACCCAACTTCTACCCGCAACCAAAACCAAACCAAAACAAAAAATGCAGACTGCTTCTGTAGGTGAGGGCTGAGATTCTGTAGCTTTAACAAGGGTGACATCAATGCTGCTGTTTTGTAGCCCACACTTCAAGCAGCAAGAGATTAGGTACTCTCATAATTCTAGTCTTTAAGTATTTAGAAGAATTTCTCTCATTTACTAGTTTCATACATGTCAGTTTGGAGCAATTCAACTTTGTAAACTGAGGTATAACTGCATGAAAATGCCCATTCAAGTTTTAAAGAATGGACTGTGCCTAGTGCTCACACCAGGTGCCATCATAATTTTGTCCACTTCTAAAAGTAAAGGCAGAAAAGACAAACTTTACTGTAAGAACTTTAGTAGAAATTCTGAACATACTATATGCCAACTCTATTATAATACTGCTGTTGAGGTCTAAGAATATCAATGGTGTTACAAATTTTCTGCTTTCTCCTAAGGTGCTGACACATATCCTTATCTGTGTATCTTCATGTGCATTCTTGTGAGCCACAGCATTACAAAATTAACAACCACAAGGTGCTTTAAAATGGGGCTTACATGGATACATGAATGAACACAAAACAATGTCAGTGCTTAAAGTGAGAGAAATAAAGAAGTGGGATGGCTTATTCATAGAACAGTTCATGTAATAACTGTTACATGAACAGATAAATTAAGTAAATTATCTAGAAATGAAATTTGTTTAGACCTTTCTGAACAGAAATAGCAACCCACTTCTCCCAATTCAAGTACTGCCCAGATTTCAGTAAGTCATTTAGAAAGATTTTATATACCTGTGAAAAGAATAAAAAGAATAATGAGCAACAAAACAGTATAATTAACGTGCTTTCACTTGGACAGATACATTTAAGAATAGCAATGTGGGCTGGAGAGATGGCTCAGTAGTTAAGAGCACTGGCTACTCTTGCAGAAGACCTGGGTTTGATTCCCAGCACCCACATAATAGCTAACAACCATTTATAACTCCATTTTCAGGGGAATCTGACACCTTCTGACCTCTATGGACACTGTACAACATAGATGCACTACATACATGCAGGCAATCCACTGATACACATTAAAAAAAAAAAAAAGAATAGCAATGTGTGTAACTTACCTCCTTGAATGACTGCAGTAGGTTACTACCAGAAACTGAAAGTGTAATATCTATATGATGCATTATAAACAATGGCTCTTCCTGTGTCTGGTATGGAAAACAGGCTAGATTGTCTGCTATATACAAGAGCATAGTCACTTCTGTTTTCTGTAAATTAAAAAAAAAGGTACATATGTTTAGTGGGTAATATAGACACTTACCCAAAGAGCTTTTAGCCAATTATCACCCGGCACTTTCATATCAGTTTATATTAGAGATAAGAAGTACAAAAGGGGAAAGAGAAAGGAAGGAGGGAACAGAAAAGAGAAAGCAAAGAGAAGAGGAAGGAACAGGAAGATGTGTAAGGATGAGGCAAGACAGAAATAGAATTTATAAAGCAATCTTATATACATTGTAGGAGATTTTATAATGATTTACACCATGCTACCTCAAGAAGGACGAGGTCAAGTTTTTAGTGCACTCAAGGGAAAATCCTTTACATTTTCTTATAGAATATTTGGGATCTTTATGATATATCTATACCATATCATAAGGTATGCACAGGAAAATAATTATCAGTCACTGTACTTCTAAGAGTTTAAATCACATGGAGATCAGTTACACAGTTACTACTCATTTCTCAAAAAATGTGGGTAATTATAGTACTAATAAATGGTTCAGCTTCCCCATCCCATTCCAATCATGTACTAATAAAACATTTTCCAGTTTCCCTTGTACATGTAACTCAGAATGCTAGCGTTGTTCTGACAATGCTCCAGTGTCATGCCCTAAGAACTATGCAGTAGCCAGGCACAGTGGCATACACCTTTAACCTCAGCACTGGGGAGGCAGAAGTAGGTGTATTTCTGTGGTCTACATGCTGAGTTCCAGGCCAGCCAGGGCTACAAAGTGAGACCCTGTCTCAACTTCCCCACATCCAAAACAAAGAGACAGACAAAAAAAAAATGTATGAAACAGACAAAATGCAAGAGAAACCATGGTTGCTACTAGTTGTAACTTAAACAGAAACTTAAGCTGGATACAGTGGCAACATGCTTATAATCCCACCACTAGACAGGCTGAGATAGGAGGATCACTTGAGCTAAGGAGTTCAAGACCAGCCTGGGCAACCCAGTGAGATTCCCATCTCATAAAAAAATGAATAAAAAATAGGAAAGCATGTTGGTAGCCAAAAAATGTCTTTTAAGAATTTACAGAAAACAACCAAAGATCTTCACTGCACTAACTACTCATTTTCTAAAACATTATTACTATTTTTTTTTGAGTCTGTGTGTACGCATGCATGATATATGTGCATGAACACGAATATGGAGGCCAGAGGACAACTTTGTAGAGATGGTTTTCTCTTTCCGTCTTTACCTGGGTTCTAGGGATTGCATTTCAGGTCTCCAGCCTAAGTGGCGAGTGTTTACCTGCTAGGTCATCTTGTTAGTTCCTCTCCCACCTTTCTATTTCTTCTTTGAATACTGGCCAAAATCTTAAGCAGTCTTGTCTTGATCTTCTTGACTTCCTCACTGCTTTTCTGAAGCTCCTCTTTCCCCAGTCAGCTGCTTGAAGACCTCCCTTGTTGAGTTTATCTGAATTCTTGGACTCTTAACTCTAAAGACATGACTATCTCTTTTCCTCTTCTCCATCTCCCTCCTAGCAGCTGCCAAGATTTATACCACTTGCATACTCTATTGTTTTTCCTCTCTCAAATTCTAATAAAATGGTTCTTGAACTTCAAAATCCAAGCCAAACCAAACCAAACTTGAACTAGTAATTGAAAGTATGTTATCTCCTACTATCTACCCTTCTCTGCCATCTAAACAATATACAAACACCCAATAGCACTAGTATTAATAAAAAGTCCATTGGACAGACAGAATGAATTTACTATTTATAAAACACTAAATTTATTTTTTACATTGTATATCATTATTTACATCTTAGACCGAGGAAATGCAAACATGGAACCCTGCTTCACCTATCAATTAAATCTTATCTTCTCTAGAGCTCAGACTGGCCTGATAGTGAGTATATAGACCAGACTGGCTCTGAACTTGTGGTGACCCTCTTGCCTCTGCTTCTTGAGTACTGAGATTACAGGCATGAGACACTAGACTTGGCTTATCTATCAGTTTTAGTACTATAATTCATACATGTTTTTTTTCTAGCTAAAAGAAAAAATGTTTACTCTGAGCATAGAAGTCCTATACTCTTCCTTCTTTCAAAATCAAACTCCTTAAAAACAATCTAGACTGCTTTGTTATGTCTGGCCTGTATCCTACCCCCTTTATTAGATGTAAAAAAATCCTCTGAGAGCAAGACCACTGTATCCCAACATTTTTAATCTTAGTACATACATAGTACATAGTCCTACACACAGTGAAAGCTGAATATTGACACAGTGGTGATGATGAAGAAAAATAATATTCCAGACATTTCTGATACAGAAGATGCTTGTGACATTTATTTACATCATTATTTTGATATATAGATCATATATCACATTTTTCAATGCAGTATTTAAAACTATTATTTTTATTTTATGTATATGAGTGTATTGCCTACATGTATATAAATTGTAAAATTCTGTTGTAAAATTCCTGCAGAGGTCAGAAGATGGTGTTGGATCCCCTGGAACTGGAGTTCCAGGTTGTTAACCACTGTGTGGGTGCTGAGATTTGAACCCAGGTCCTCTGAAAGAGTAGCCAGTGCTCTTAACCAGTGAGCTATCTCTCCAACCCCCCTCATGTGGTATTTTAAAAATAGCATGCCCAGTAAGGTATGTATCTCTAGTAATTATAATTTTGGTTTACTGTGAAAACTTTATACTAAGTGACTAAAATAAGAAAAATGCTTACACTATTCATTTAAAAGTTGCTATACACATAGGCTGGTCTGTATGCACTATGTGGGCAGATATTATAGCTGTCTTTACTATTCTATCCTGTAATCTCTCACACAAGGGCTAGTATCATGAAAAGCACTAAAGAAATATTTAATATTTGTATAAAATGAATAAATTAAAAAGATAAACCTAAAATACAGGACCTTTTATTTTCTCGGCTAGTGGTCATGGTCATTCCAACTGGTCAACAGCCAAGTGTTAAAATTATATTTACATAAAAGTGTAATTTTCTTTATTAAGAAAATCAACATTAAAAACTAAAAATGTGGTTTATTTTCTAATAATACTTGGGTCCTAAAGAATGAGAAAACTAATCTATGCACATATGCATGTAATCTGTTTCCAAAGTGATAGCTTAATGATGTGGCTTACTTAAGATTCCCTCATAGAAACTATTACTAGGCTGGCAAGATGGCTCAGCAGATAATGATGTTTGCCAATGCATCTGACAACCCGAATTCAATTCCCAGGAATGCCATAGTGGAAGGAAAGAAGGAAGGAGTGCTTACTGACCTCCACAGAATGCATGTGATGCTCACACATACATACAAACTTAAAATAAGTCAATAAAATGTAAAAAAAAAGGGGGGGGGGCAGGGGGAAAGAAATTACTATCAAACTTTCCAAGACACTTAGTAGAAAGCCATGGCTATATTTTATGCCCCAATACACTTATTCTCATTTAAAATGTTCACTTGGATTTTGATTCTATATTTTGTAAGCAACTTGTCAGAAGTTAAGGAAACACAATAAATACAGTCAATAACAACCAAAATGGTAATACTTAAAAGCGGTGACTCCTTTAGACATACAATTTCTAGCACATTTATTTTCTGAAAACAATAAATCTTTATGCTTACTGCTGTGTCATCAAAGAGGTTGAGTAATGAAATAAGAAAGGCTCGTCTATGCTGGCGGTTTCCCCGGATCATGGAGTAAAGGTGTGAGCACAGAGCACTAGAGGACTCATCCTGTCTGAAACCCCTCACAGGATCTTTTAAGCACGTGTTGATCGCCTGCTGTACCTGGTAAGACATCTTCATACCAGCCACTGCTTTCATCTGAAATTAATAAAAGTCTCATTTGTATGAGAGAAATTAAGACCCAGATTAAAAATATACCTTGAACATTGCATTTAAGGCTAACTTAATTACATTCCTTTCTTATTTAAAATACTAAAATCACAGAATGAAGTACTGGGACATTAGAGGTCATCTATTGCAACCCATTATTTTATAGAAGAAAAGCATTGAGATCTAGAAGTCATTGCTGCCAAGATCAAAGTAAGGTCTACAGTTCAAGCTTCCTGATTTTTAATTAATGGGTTTTGCTGAACTGTCACCTCTGATTCAATTTTAAGAGTTAATTTTAAGCTCGAATGAACAATTTTGGCAACAAACTTAGTTGTAAGAAAAATACCAAGTGACTCTTTCTAAAATAATGACCCATAGAAAGTACATTTACCAAAGAAGTGGTTCACTAGAGAAAGACATTTATATTTAGGTTAACAATTTAAAAATACCTACATGAATGAATCCAGCATATTTTTTGTCTATTTCCACAAGCTGCTGATCAGCCTTGTTCCGCATAGCAGGTTCTGGGTCTGTGCCCATGGCAATTAAATACGGGACACACTGGGAAAAAAAAGGGAGGGGGACTTATAAGACATTCAGCAATAAATATTCTATATGTATCTCAACATACGTCAAACTTGTTTATCTGTAACATAAAAATGTAGCATTATAGGCTTTCTCAAAACTGTTATGTTTTGGAGTTCTTTTAAAAGTTATAATCTTTCATTTGATTTAACTTAAAGCAAGAAAGCATCAGCAAAAAATACTGATGTATTTCAATATAAATTTACTTCTTTAAAGTGTTCCCAGGCTAATATTATCCATACATGATTACAATATAAGGGTAAGTCAGGTGGACCACTGGTTAATGGTGCTTGCTGCATGCCTGATGCTAGTTCTCTGACTTTATTTTCACCCTACTGAGCCACCTTATGGGCCCAAACCCTGAATATTTAAAATAAATAAAAATTTCAATATATTGCTGTATGTTATAAAATGATTTTAATAGCTAAATATTTGTTAATATGCTTTAAGACATAGGGAACATGGATATATATTAGAAAATATCAGAAGAATGTATTTTCTAATATACATTAGAATTAGCTACATGAAAAATGGGCGGGGGGAGGAAGAGGAGGAGAACAACATGCCCTGGTAATTTTGTAGTTTATGGGCCTCTTCTGACCATCAGATGGTATACAGTAATATACTAGCATTGGCTGTTGATCTTCAGGAATACTGAAAGTCTTTATTATATTATTTCTTTACCATCTTTCTTTCTTTTTGTGGTATTGTGGTCAAACCCATGACTTGTATATCCTAGGCAAGCACTCTACCAATGAACTACAAACCCAGTCCTTTATTATATAATTACATCTTTATAGAGAAGTTTTAACATATTTAAAGATCTCCAGTTTAAAGAAGAAAAACTAACTGGGGGTGGTGAGGTGGGGGCGGTAGTGGTACAGACTTTTCTTTAATCCCAGCACTCAGGAGGCACAGGCAGGTGGATCTCTGTGAGAGCGAGGTCAGCCAGATTGTAGGGAGACCCTGTCCCAAACAAAACAAAACCAAAACCAAAAACATAAAGAGGGAAAAACTGAACTCAGATTACGGAATTTACTTTTCTATGGTGGAATAAAACTATAGGAAAAAAAAAATCATTGAGCTTATTATACTCTTAAACCCAGCTAATTCTACTGACATTACATACTGTTGGTTCTTAGGGGATCAGGATAAAAACAGATGAATGAAATCAATTTTACCAGTCCTGATGAGAAAAAAAAACAAACTTGAATACATATTCTACCAGTAAAAACTTAAGTTTGTTTAACAAAGACAGTATTATAAATATACAGATATTTTGCAGTAAAGATAACCTAAAAGATTGTCCAAAACTTAGAACTGAAAGTAGCTTGGGCAATGCAATGAGATTCTAATTCTTAACAGAATGAGGGAGGAGGAAAAAAGTTTAGGAAAAAGATTTAATGAAGAAGGATAAAGAACTATTTAATTTCTAACCAGTATCATCAAATAACAGTTAATCTGGCTCTTTTTAGTAAGTGTGACTATTATACAACTTGCTTACCTGAACCGGATGAATAAGACCTTGGTTTAGAGTCAATGCAATGACATTTAGGGCAAAGTGGCGTACACTTGACTGGGTATGAAAAAAGGCCTCAAGCACCTGTTTGAGGTAAAGCTGCATGATGGAACTACTCATCCCTGAGGAAACATCACCCATTTCTTTTAAGTCTTCCTGTTTTGCAACTTTCTTCCCTATAAGAGAAAGCAAAGGAGAAACATATATTAAGATCACACTAACTCTGTTTACGACTCCAAACTTAGGCCATAACCCCAAATCATAAAATGGTATACCCTGTGTTCGAACTTAAGTAGCTCTAATCTTTTTCCCCTCAACTGTATCAGAAGCTCTTTTGAGAACCTAACAAGAACTACAATTCCTCCCTGAAAATGTTAATGTTTGTATATTCCTAAAGATTTACAACTATTTTAGAGAGTTTAAAATAACCAGGGCCTAGCTATGAACTTCACCTATCTCCTACTTAACTAAATTCTGTCACCTATTCTAATATACAAGGAGCTTTGTCTATCTGAACTAAAGAAAATGAGTTTTGAGTATTGTAACTACTGCTACAATGTGAAACTGACAACCACATTTTCACTTACAGTCTCTGTCTGCTTGCTGCATTCGAGTATCTTCTTCTTGTAGGTAAGTCTGGAGGTTTTTTAATACTTGTATTTTTAAATTTACTGAGGAGTTCTTATCAGATAAAATATTATTATACAGATTCTTCACTTCTTGTTCAAACATCAGACTTGGATGCTGTATAAAGGCAAATCCTAAGAGAAAGGAAAAAAGATCTCTTCATGTATTCTTATTAAAGGTAAATACAACACAATGAAAATGTTAAATTATATAAAGAGCTCCTTATTTCAAAAATTTAAAACTTAAAATGACTGGAAGAATATGCTGGTGGCCTTACCTAGAGAAGTATTAGAGCAGGTACTTCTTTCCCCATGAATTAAAAACAAGAAATTGCATTTCAAAGGAGAATTTCACACAAGAGGAAACCTTGAGGAGGGAGCAGGGCCTAGTGGCTAGGGGAGTGGATTAGGAGTCAGGAGTCTTGGGTTCTATTCCTGGCTCCACCACTGACTTGTAGTGTGACCTTGGGTGAGTCACACAATCTCTCTTTGCCTCAATTCTCCATCTGTAAAATGGGGACAATAATATTTACCACCCACCTACCTCAAAGGGATGTTTTCAGGATTTAAGAAGTAATGTCTGCAAACATTTTTCAGATCCCTAACTACATTGACAATGTAAAAAAATTACTGAAATATATTGATGAAACAGAATTTAAAAAGAGCTAAAAATATCTTCCCATTTCTTTCTCATATGACCTTAAATTGAGGTCACAATGCTAATTTTAAAACCATTAATCAATAGGAAAATAAAATTATCGATGTGCACATATATGTATTTAAATAAATGTTTAGTAAGAAAAAAATGAATACCTTTGGTAATAGCAAGTAATATTAAATCAAAAGCAAACCTAAACTCAAAGCACAGAGTGATTAGATAACTAGTCCAAGGTCACACAGGTCTCAGATAAGGTGTCTCTTACTGTTCTGTGCTGCTATTCCTTAATTAAAACATCATTTTGTTTTCTGAATTATCTGTAACACATTGGTTTTGCCACTCCATAAAATTTATATACACATCGAGTATCTAAGAATATACATTGGCATGAAGGTAGTATTACACCCATATAACTTTCTAGTAAATGATGTCTATATTTTTACTGTTTTTATAAGTAATGTTTTGACAGGAATCAGGAGGAATAAAGTAATTAGATTTGAAAATTTATAGATATCATCAACATGATTTAATGAGGGAACTTAGAATCTTTATTACTCACTTTTGTTCAAAGACTAGTATCAGTGACTACCCATAATTATTAACTAAATCACAGACCTTGACAATGCTATCAAAATGTTTCCAAAGAAGTCATTAACTTATTGAATATTTTTTTACATGTATTGGCATAAAAGGAGCAATAACAATAAAACTGAAACCCAGGATATATTGCTCTCTTTGTCTTCTATAAATAAGAAAAAAATAAATGTATTATATACCTAAGTTTCTGTCCCCCCCCTTTCTGAGTATTTATGCAATTTAACATGAACCTACTTCTAATTCTCTATACTCTATTTAATTTCTAGGTAAGCTATATAGAGCTGTTTGCAAAACATGTTTTTAATAAACTAATGCTTCTGGAAAACCAACATGGAACAGTTATCTATCTCAGATGTTCATCTTTTGGTAGGTTACCATGAACATCTATATACATAAAAGTTGGCATAGACTGTCTATTAATTTGAAGTGGCAGATACATGCAATAATAAATTTTTGCACTGAAAAACAACAATTAAAATGCCAATAGCATAAACATTTTCTACACTTTTTGTTATTAATGTACTTCAATGAATGTATTTAAGATAATCTAGCAGTGAGACAGTATTGTTATCTCTACTTTAATAATGAAGAAATAAGTAGCTTGATCAAAGTTATCCAAGAATATCACAGGCTGGGGCATAAATAGATTCAAGACGTTTTAAACCCTAGTCTTTCATTCTCCACATCAGATCTTATAGCCAATAAAACATATTTAAATAAACCAACAATTCAGACTCACAATAGTTAAAAGTTAATTTCACCACTGAAAGAGCTAAAAACAACTACTAAGAAATTTGGGCTTAACTTACCTAGACCAATGATGGCTTTTGTCTGTACTTCCTCATCTGAATGTTTTGTAAAATACATTAATAGTTCAAGTACTTTATCCTTTATGTTAACCTAAGGAGAGGGGAAACATATTAAAGGTATTCTAGAAGAACACTCAAAGAATAAAATTTCCACTGTATTTTATGTACTCGGTGCATGTATATGCTTAGGGGGGGTTCCATGGTATGCTCATGAAGGCTAGGAGACAGAGAGAGAGAGAGAATATGAATATGAATGAATATATATATATGCATGGTATACTCATGCAGGCCAGAAGACTATTTTAAGGAGTCAGTTCTCTCCTGCTAGCCTATGGGATCTGGGAATGAAACTAAGGTAATCAGTTCTACACGAAAGCACCTCCCAAAACACCTCTACCACTGAGCCATCTTGCCAGTTCTTAATTTTCAACTATAAAAATGCCTAAAAGTAACAATAAGATTTGTCACATGTGAATTTTATATATATTAAGCATTTTGTCAACATGTAAATACACACACCACATGCATGCCATGTCTAAAGCTAAGAAGAATTTATCAGATCCCCTGGAACTGGAGTTAGAGATGGTTGTTAGCTGTCATCTGTGTACTGGAGACCAGATCCAGGTCCTTTGGAAGAGCAGCCAGTGTTCTTAATCACTGAGCCATTGTCCAGCCCCACATATGGACTTTATATGTATAATACAATACAATATAATACAATAAAAATTAAAATCTTGCTGGGGATGTAGCCCGCTGGCAAATACTTGCCTAGCAAACGAAAGACCCTGGGTTTGATCTACAACACTGGGGGAAAAAAAATCTATTCCACTTATTTTAGAGTAGTGGCATTTGACATAATAGTCTGTGACAAAGCAGTGTGTGCCAGAACGTAAATAACACATTAGGGGAGAAAAACTTGATCTAAACAGTATGTCTTATGGTAAAGTCTGATGTAATTGGTGATAGAAACTTCATATCTTGTCACAGATCAGGAATAAACAGTTGAGAGATGAGTAGGAAGTCTAGCGATGATGCTTGGATTAGCACTGTTTCCACAATTCTCATTAAATCATACCGCTGTAATGCTGTTTTCAATTCTAGATCATTACATGATTCTTCGCTCAGGGCCACACAGGGTTTGTATTTGTAGTACATTATAATACATTTGTAGTAATATGATTAAACATTTTTTAAATTATTATTTTTTTAAGTGTATGAATATATTGCCTGCATGTATGTAAGTCCACCTATGTTGTG
Organism: Eospalax fontanierii; assembly: GCA_035773235.1. Classification (NCBI taxonomy): domain Eukaryota; kingdom Metazoa; phylum Chordata; class Mammalia; order Rodentia; family Spalacidae; genus Eospalax; species Eospalax fontanierii. The sequence continues at coordinate 86,866,220 of CM069527.1, forward strand.
AAATGCTAGTAGATGTCAGAAGAGGGTGCTGGATCCCCTGGAACTGGAGTTATGGATGACTGTTATACACTGTGTAGGTGTTGGGAACCAAACCTGGGTCCTCTACAAGAGCAGTCAGTGCTCTTATAATTTCTTAAAAAAATATTTATTACTTTTATTTTATGTCAAAGTATATGTATGTGAGTACATTCATGTTGTGCAATGCCTGTGGAAGTCAGAAGAGGGCACTAGATTCCTGGAACTATAGTTATGGACTATTGTTAGCTGTCATGTGGGTGCTGGGAACTGAATTTGGGTCCTATGCAAGAGCAGCCAGTACTCTTAACCGCTGAGCCATCTCTCCAGCCCCAGTAATATGATCTTTACCTTACTGTTGCCTTTAAAATCTTCCAGATCAAAATCAAAATGCCGACATAGTGCTCCAACAGTGAAGAGGGACCTAAGAAGAGCTGGCTTATTTGTTAAAAGTGAAGTGTTATTTGGGTCCTCTTGGTGTTGACTTTTTAATTTTGAAATGGCACCTAGTAAAGATAAGCAATATTTACAATAAACCCTTTATCTTTGAGTTATGTTAAAGTAATTACTAATCAAATACAATTAACTTTTACTAATGATTTTTTGTGTTAAATATGCCTATAGTTATGGGGTACTCTTTAGCGCCAAAACATAAGAAAAAATACATAAATTCTACTTTATTTACATACTAACAGATAACTTCTTAGATTTTTAAGCCACTACAAAAGATTTCCTTTACCAGATATATTGGTGAGCTGGACATAATCATAGAACTTAGCAAATAATTTGAAAGCCTATGGGTATTGTACTCACCATAGTATCTATTGAAACAGGCCCACACAAATTTAAAATTTTGCGTCACTTTATTTACAACAGCTCCAAGACAGCTCACACAATGCTGTACTACCTAAAAGATAAGGAAAATGTTACTCTTTAAATAAGAATTAAAAACATAGTTAAAATATGATATTTTTCTTCCTATATATCTTAAAATATAATAAAATATATTGGGACTTCATTATGACATAATATATAGTAATATTTTACAAGTTATCATTTGTGTATTATATAATACAGAGATAGTTAATTACTTACAGTCATGCCATATTTGATAATAAGTTTCATCAGATCTTCTTCAATAGTGGCAAGGAAAGTTTCACTTGGATGCTCCATCAGTGGTACAACTAACTCAAGAATTTTTGCAACATTGCAGATAACCATGAAATCATTTTGAGTCTGTAAGAAGAAAGTTAATACTGTATGAATATTTTTTTAAAAAATCTAAAAAGAAACTATATGCAGCTTTGTGTATTTGGCTATAATAGCTTTATGTATTTCGATATAAGAATAGAGCATTATGTGTACAAAATTATAGTTAAAAATTTAAAAAGTACTAGAAAAGAGTCCCCTCTCCCCCACAAGAGTATAAGAGAGAACATCAGTAACAGGAATCTGGATTCTGGCTCTACCAGTAATTCACCATGTGACTTTAGGGAAACCTAATAATGAATTATTATTATTTTTTTACTAAAATGAAATGCAAGTCAATTTTAAACAAAATATTTAAATATTAGTGGAGTATTTCACAAAGACTAGTATAGTTTTTAAGATAAAGGGGGAATGTGAGCCACAGTCTCCGACTGTGAGTGTGCTCTCCATTCTCTACTCAGGAGTATCTGGTGATGCCAAGAGCAATTCTGGTTGCCACAATGGAAGCTGGTTATTTACTGGACAGAGACAAAAAGGAGGTGCTACACATCCCATGATGAAAACAACAATTCTTAACAACAGTGAATTATCTACTATCCATAGTGAAGTTGAGAAATTCTGTGTTAAATTTTTTTTAAATGGTAAATAATATTATTCGAGAAGTAGGTATAAGGCTTTCTTTTTTATATCTAAACATATTTTAATTTAAAAACTACATTAAAAATGATGGAATGTAAGAAAAAGAAATAATTTATTAAAGGGTTCACAATAAAGTCTTTTTCCCAGTTGTCCTACAGCCAATTTCTTTCTTTCTCTACAAGCAACAAAATTACTAGCATTTTTTTTCAGAGTGGGGTAAAGGGGAAAAAGGCTTTCTATGTATGCTTTTAAATCTAATCAAGCAAAAGATTACTGGCATTTGTTTTAGACTTACTTTCCTGTATCATATCCATTTTTCCTTTCAAGATCTGAATAGGATTTTTACATATGATTTTAAAATTAAGGTCAGATGAATAATTCTTTCTAAATAACATAGAAATCCTGTTATTTTCTTATATGCTACACATGGCCCCCTTTAAACAAAAGTAGGTCTGATGATAGAAAGCTTTCTGTTGGGTAGGATAATTTCATTTGAGAATCACATATGACATTTCACCTTAAAAAAAAAAAAAAAGTAGCTTTTACTGAAACTTGGAAAATCAGGTAAATGAAATGCCTTAAAATCTAGAACAACCAGGCATGGTTGTAGACATCTTTAATACCAGTACTGGGGAGGCAGAGGCAGGTGATCTCTGTGAGATTGAGACCATAGTGAGTTTAGGCCAGTTGAGGATTTATAGGGAGATCCTGTCTCAAAAAAAAAAATTTTTTTTTTCAGAACAAAAATTTAAAGACTTATGGATATTATGAAGGGAAACAAACCTAGTAGAAAAAACAGATTTAAAATTTCTTATTTTGTGTATGAATATTTCACCTGCATTTATGTAAGTGTACCGTGTGTGCAAACCTGAAAGCCTGAAGAGGGCATTAGATTCACTAGAACTGTAGTTACAGAGGTTGTTAGCCACCATGAGGGTGCTGGAAACTGAACCTGTAGTCTTCTGCAAGTGCAGTCAATGGTCTTAACTGCTGAACCATTTCCCCAAGCCCGAGGAAGAGATATTTAGAATGACTATAAAGTGGTTTAACTAAAATATTTAAATCATTTAAAGAATTTTCAAAATCTGAAAGAAGGCCCACAATTCAAAGGAAAATGGGCAAATGATAAGAATAGTCAATTTACAGAAAAACAAGTCCAACTGCTCAAAGTATCATGAAAGATGTTTAACATTCTTGAAAGTCGAGTGAAACAATAATGAAGTATTTCTTTTTACCTGTTCTATTAGCAAAGAGCACAAATATGAATCTAATGGTCTTACATTGCTTTCCAAAAGGACTAATGATTATATCCATTAGCAATGTGTAACATCTGTTAGAAATCAGTAAGAACAAAATCCAAAAACAATCAAAAGACATTTTCTCAATGTCTTACTAAGTCCATTCCTAAGTAACTGTTCCAATAAAATGAAGTAATGGTTAAATGTATGACCTAAGTATTATGGTTTGGCTCTTATATTATAATCCAGGCTCTCGTGGGAGAATATGGCACTAAACTGTAACTTTGGGAGGAGCTTTTGCCTCTTCATCTTTAAAATTAAGGATTAATAGCACTTACTTGACAAAGTAAATGACATAATGCTTGCAAAATTCTTCAAAGTGACTGATTACAGTGTTTAGCAAGTCTAAGCTATTATTAGCCATAGGTTATATATTAAACCAATTTATTTCTGGGTTTAATATATATTCTAAAGATGGAATTAATATCTTGGTAGTCATGTACATTGGTCCCTCCACCCCCAAATTTACTTCTAATCCTCTACTACTTGCCTTAGTTTTAAAAAAATCTCAGGAAGGCTTGAGGTTTTCACCTAGACCTTACAGATTAGGGGGCAATACATAATAAAAGCAGCAAAACAAATCTAGTAGAGAAAACTACTGAAGTTAAATATTTAGAAATAACGGGAGCATAGTATGTTAAAAAAAATGGAATTGTAGATTCCTAGAATATTATACAATTTATTAAGCTGCCACACATTGTTTCAAAAATCATCTGATTTATAGTATTATTTTATTTAAGCAATGTTTTATGAATTTTTATTTTATTTTAGGAAAATATATCATGTTAACATGTTAGTGTCTCTAATGTGAAACTAGATCGTCCATATTCAACACATTGCTGTATAATAAAAATGAAAACATATAAAAGACTAAGGAACAGCAAATTCAGTAGACAAAAGATGGTAAGTTTCTGAAAGCTGCAAATTGTGCTATTTACTTCTGAGGTCATAACAGCTACATTTATTACACAATTACTGAGGGTTTGACTTAAGAGCTAACAGAGAAACAAAATCTGAATGTTTTTAGATAACTTGCCATAAATATTAAATTTACGTTTGGATCAATGACAAGGCTTATCTGTCAGTGAGAATATGGTTAGCACACATAAATTCTAAATTTAAAATACTACACATTTTATTTAAGAAAGAAAAATAAAGTAAATCTATACTTACACTACATTTAGTGGTAAGGTATGGTTGCATAGTCATGGCATGTTTAACCATGAGTTGGGGTCTTATTTTGCTGAATAAGAACAAAGTGGTTATGCAAGCTACCAATCTTCCAGAATTCACACCTTTATTGTCAGAATCTGGAAAAATAAACAGAGAAATAAGATACTACAATATGGCAAAGCAGAGAAAATGATACAGAATATTATTTAATTTATTTAATAGCATCTTCTGATTCAGGATGGGCTATAATAAAATGTATTAGTATTTCTTATGATATTAGCCTGTTTGCATTTCATTTTCGGTCATGGAAACTACATACACTGAAGATAAAGGACAGAGGTCTTATAAGGAAAGGCAAGTTTCACAATGAAGGGGTAGGACTTAAGTTAAAAAGTAGAATGAGGCTGGGACACCAAGGGATGGGCTTTTGGGAATAAGTATGTTGTTTATGTCTGTAAATGGAGGTGAATACAGAAAAAAAGTTAACAAGAGAGGACAAAAACAATTTAGCTAAGGTTAGATACTGTGTTTAAGAGTACTGGTGTGAATGTTAAATAACAGGAGTATTAAATTGGGAAGTTGGATCGTGCTATTAGGGTTACACAAAACATGTTCTGGTGGGAAGAAAATGATGCTAGTTAGGAGATACTTTGTTTCTTACATATATTTACTTTTAGAGAGGATTAGCAACTTTGAACATTAATGGACACTACTATCAGCAATCAAGCTGAGGATGGGGAAAAACAGAAAAAAAAAGAGATAAAAAGAAAAAAGATGTACATATGGAAAATGGGAAAAAATGAAAGAAAAAGAAAACCTGTATAAGAATATAAAGGATATCAACAATTTCCTTAGATGCCATAAGTGGCACCTCCAGTAGAAGCTCTTGGTCCTTCTAGAATGACTGGGGCCTGCTACTGCTCCTAACTAATGTGCATTAGGTGATGGGTAGAATTTCAGTTTTCTGTGATTTTAACTAATGGGAATCAATTATGATTTTTATATTTTAATAAAATTATAAGGAAAAATTTCAGATTTCTGACTGAAACAATCTGACAGTAAATATAAACTATTAAGCATTTTATATTAAAACAATATTTATGAAATTGCTTTATTTAACAGATTAAACATCAAAATTTTGTAAAACAATTATAAACAGTATTAGGAATGTAGTATAAATCTTTGAAAAACATATTAACAAGTTACTACAATTTCATTTAAAGTTTTATATAATTTAAATACCAAATAGTTTTGTGATAAATGTCATTATCTAAAAACATATTGGTCCTGAACTTTTATTCTCTTGAATGTGACATCTAAAAATATAAAGTGTTGAACGATACAGAGAAGAAATAAGATTTATGTTTTTTATTACACTCTTTGAAATCTTAAGTCACCACAACAATGTAATTCTAAATTCAGTAGCAAACAGAAATTATACCAGGAAAACCAAATAGCCATAAAAGTAAAGAAGCTAGTTATTAGGCAAGTGGGGCCAGAGGCTAAAAAAGAAAAGTGCCGAATGGATTTAAAAGCTTCACAAAATTAACTTAAGGACCAATATATAAAATGTCTTACCAGCTAAAGATTCCTCATATTTAAGAATGTGCTCAACTAGGTTATCAACAAGTTGAGTACAAGCTTTCTTCACGGGTTTATATGAGGAATCCTCTTCAGACTTCAACAACTATATATGTATATAGATAAAAAAAAAACTCAGTATAATTACTCAATAGGTAATAATAATACAAATGCATTAAATATGTCTACAGCAATAATATTTTTGGTTCTTTATTCAATAAAATTTAATAAAGACAAATTAATAAACAACAAAAATACATATTTAAAAATGTCTTATAAATCAGTAACTTGCACATTCAAACAGTTTTAGCAGGAAGTATTTAAACTGCTTTGTGTAGGACCTGAGATAGGGTCTGAGAGATGGAGGAAACATGACTGTTTTCTCTTATTCCAACCCAAATCAAAGAATATCATTCAGTGAGAGATGAATTATTTTAAAGAATTAGTAATTGTGTATAAATTACACCTTAAGCTCTACAACTATAAAACATAATGGCAGGACTATTTGGTAGATTTCTTCTGTTTCATCCTTTACCAAATCATAGCAAACAATACTTAAAAAGTATTATAAATAATGATAAAGAGGATAGAGGGCAGTCTATTGCCAAAAAGGTAAAAACCAATCCAATCTTTTATAATCACAAGTCACTGGGAAAAAATGACCTAAGGTATACCTGTTTTGCTAACAATGATTAAAATATTTCTAGGGATATTAAAAGAAAAATGGTATTTGATTTCTGTGGTGAGTTTCTGTTATCAGACACAACTTTCTGCAATAACATAAATGTTCTTTCTCTGTGTTGTCTAATGTAGTTGCCATGAGTCATAAGTGGCTGTTATATGCTGGAAATATAGCTCATGTGATTGAGGAATTAAAAATAAGTAAAACAAAAATACAAATTGAAATTTTAAAATGCATGAGTTTTGGTGGTTAAGAACAGTAGCTGCTCCCACAGAACTGGAGTTCCAGGGGGTTCACTGCCCTCTTCTGGCTTCTGCAGGCATTGCACGCATGGGTGCACTTACAAGCAGGCAAAACACTCATACACATGCAAATAAAAACATTAAAAAAAACGCAAAACAACAACAACAAAAACTGAAAAGCAAACCATGAGTTTAAGCTTTAACTACAAGATACATGAATGGGCAGCTGCTTACAGAAGGCACTGTGGTATTGGCCTACTTGCTTTTCTGAGTCTTAACTCAGAACTTCTCATTTTCCCTTAAAAGACTAAAAATCCTTGGTACTGGCCAAGCACAGAATGCTTATCTGGACAGTCTGCTATTCCTCACTCTTTCTGAAGCTATCTGCTTACTTCTTGCCGTGCAGCTGCTTGACAAACTCCGTGGCTGAAGCTGCCTGCTTTCTTAGACACTGACTAGAAGGCACAGCCTTTGCTCTTTCTCTTCTCTATGTCCCTCTTCGGCAGCTGCCAAGATTTACAGCTTGCCTGTCCTTTTCGCTCCAACTTTAATGCATGGCTAATTTAAAAAAAATGACGGCAACCAGAACAACGACATCTATACCACATCCTTAGTGAGATAAAAAAATCTCAAAATAAAAAGTTTCTATTTACCAAGTTTCAATTTGAATTGCAAATTTTCCTTGCTTAATTTCCTGCAAATGACTCATGCTTAATTCACTTTCTTAGGTAGCTACCAATGTCATATTATACTCAGTTTATTTATAATATTTATATTTATAAAAAATATATTTATAATAACCAAAGGCAATTTCATAGTTCCTGTTTTTTTTTTCTCTCTAAGATATCAGGTATATGCAAAATGATTACTTACAAATTTTGGTTCATAACACTATCATTGCTGACTGATAATGTGTTTTTAATATATTAATAATAAATTATGATCTACTGCAAACACAACTCAAGAACATTTCCAATAACTTACATCTCCCAAGGTGTGCCTTTTCTTCTTGTACTCCTATTTCATTCAAAAATTTTATTATCCCCTTGCTTAAAGAAATACCCAAGCTGGGGCTGGAAAGATGGTCCAGTAGTTAAGAGCACTGGCTGCTCTTGTAGAGGACCCTGGTTTGATTCCCAGCACCCATATGGCAGCTATTAACAGTCTGTAACTCCAGTTCTGGGGGAATGCCCTCTTCTGACCTCTCAGGACACTGCATGACATGGGTACACTTATATACATGCAGGTAATATACACATAAAATTAAAAACAAAATGCCTAAGTTATATATGTTCTTCATAGTTTCAGGGATCAGGTGCCCTCTTCTGTTCTATACTTGGGGGGCGGGCACTGCATGACATGGGTGTCCTTACATGCAGGCTCACATACATAAAATATATATTCCCTTTTTCTTTTTTAAAAGTTTGAAAGTTTTCTTTTAATCACTATGGGACTTACTTCTGAGTTGAAATGAGGAATCAATTTCTCAATAAAGTTTCTTACTTAAAAAAAAAAAAACTGTCACAATTCCATTTACTGAAAAGTCTACCTTTTCCCCATAATCAGTAGTAACATGACTATGAGCTATACAGGCCTCATTTTCAATCTTGTTCCACCAGTCTGTTTAGTACAGACCACTGTTATACTTTAATTAGTACTATTTTTAAAAATAACTTGTCACAGTTTAAGGGGCAAGTCAATATCTTGGTTTTTCAGAAGTGATTTAGATATTTTTAGTAATACAAAATCACTCTACAACTTATTTTACTAATTACAGTATCTTCTGAAATGTTTTATTATTTTTATTTTATGTGTATGAATATTTTGCCAGTATGCATATAAGCACACCACATGTGTGCAATGCCCACAGAGGAGAGAAAAGGGCATTGGATCCCCTGGAACTGGAGTTAGACAGTTGTTAGCTGCCATGTGGGTTCTGGGAATCTAACCTGGGTCCTCTGCAAGACCAGCCAGTACTCTTAATTACTGAGCCATCTTTCCGGCCCCCCAGCAGTCACTCTTTTATGTTCTTCTCAACCATTCTTAACATTTATGCATACATGTCTTTATAGTGGCAGAGTGGTTAGAGCAGTCACATGTATTTTAACAAAAATTTTGGCCTTTAAATTTTCATTCATTAAACAGAACTGTTACTACATAGAACTAATCAGAAAGTCATAAGTAAACTAAATTTCTGGCAGAAATAAAAGTAGGATAGCACAAAAGACAGGGTCTCACTATATAGCACTGGCTGATCTGGAAGTCACTATGTAGACCAGGCTAGCCTCAAACTCATGAAGATTCATATCTGACTCTGCTGAGTGCTTAGGATTAAAGGCATGCACCACCACACTTGGCCATTACGTTTTTTTTTTTTTTTTTTTTTTTTAAATATTTTATGTGTATGTGTGTATTGCCTGCCTGCATGCAGGCGGGTGCATTGTGTTGTGCAATGCCTGTGGAGGTCAGAAGAGGTCATCAGATCCTTTGGAATGGGAGTTTCAGATGGTTGTTGGCTACCATGTGGGTGTTGGGAATCATACCCAGGTCTTCTGCAAGAGCATCCAGTGCTCTTAACCACTGAGAAATCTGTCCAGGCCCCATTATGTGTTTTTCTGATGTGACACATCACCTCCTAAATTTTTTTGTCCTATCTTCAAAACTGAAATTTGATCTTCTTGAGTTAACCAAGTATTTATAGGAAAAATAGTGGACAGAGAGTTAATTTTAACCACAAGAAGAATTTCATGAAACACAGAACATGGGATAACCTATAGGAAAATGGTATGAAACACAAAAGGACGTGAGAAGACAACTATTAAGAGATCTATATTGATCAAAGCAACTATAAAAATAGTCTTGAGTCTGGGAAATATAAATACTGAATAGAGAGTAGGTATCAGGGAGTAGTAATAGTAATTTATTATTGTGGTGGACATAATATTCTTTTTTGAGGTTTTTTTTTTGAGGCAGAGTCTCCCTGTAGCCTGAGTTGGCCTGGAATTTGCAGTGTAAACCAGGTTGACCTTGAACTCACAGAGATCCGCATGCTTCTACCTCCCAGGTGCTGAGAGTAAAGGTGTGTGCCACCATGCCTGACTGGTAGACATAATATTCTTTTATTTGAGGTCATGCTCTATTAGAAATAGATACCAGTGTTTATGAGTAGAATAATATATTGACTGAGATCTGTATTAAAAATATTACAGGGCCAGTGAGATAGCTCAATGGATAAAGATGCTTGCTGCCAAGCTTGATGGCCCACATAGTAGAAGACAACTGTCACAAATTGTCCTCTGATCTCCACATATATGCTGTGATATGTGCATGGCCACACCCACACCCAGAGAAAATAAATGTAATTAAAATAGCATGTCCTCCCCCAATAAGAAAAAGAGACGAGGGGAAAATAGCTAAAACAAGATGTTGTAAGAGGGCTGAGGTGGATCACTTGAGCCCAGGGTTTGAGATCAGCACAAGCCACAAAGTGAAATACCGCTCCCCCCCTCCAACTAAAAAAAGTGTGGGCAGTGGGCTGGAGAGATTACTTAGTGGGTAAGATCACTAGCTGTGTAAGCATGAGGACCAGAGTTCGAATCCCTAACATACACATAAAAGTTGGGCATGGCCACATGTACCTATAAACCCGTTACTTGGAGGTGGAAACAGATGGACCTTGGGAACCTGCCAGTCAGATAGCCTAGCAAAATGATGAACTTCAGGTTCAGTACAGACTCAAGAGAATAAGGCAGAGAACAGAAGAGTGTACGTAACATTTTCCTCTGGTTTCCACACATATGTACACACCCTTATACATATGCATACAGTAACTACTATCTGTTACTTCCCCAAAAGACTGGAAACATGTCGATAACTTTTAAAGTTGAGAGATGAATTCTCTAATTTGAAAATTCCTGAACTAAAAAAAGTTAAAACTTAAAAAAGTTTAGCTATACAAAACTAAAAAACCAAACCAAAACAAAAAAACAACATTAATTGTGGTTTAATTCTGTACTATTAAAAGACATTTACATATTTTGAGACATGGTAAATAACAGTAATTATGTATACAATGTAATTTTTATATCTATTGATAAATAATACCATGAGTATTAGCTAGATGAAAAAGATAAGAAAAAAATTCAATTAATAATTCAGAAAATATTTTTCAGCAGTCAACTGAATAATTAAGAAAATTAAAAGAAATATTCAGCTTAACATACTGAAATAAGTTCTTCCTACTAAAAAATAAGAAAGAATTGACAAGTTTATTTTTTAAATTATAAAGTCCATAAAGAACTGACCTATTATATTTCATATCAGAAGTCAAAATAACACTCACATTTTGAAGGAGTTGCTCAAACCAGTCATATCCAGTATCTCTACATGCTGCAACCTAAAGCCAAAAGGTGAATTATTAAAATTAGAAATTTATTTTAAAACAGATACTTTAGTTATGCTTTTAACATAAAGTTTATGACTTGTTTCTTTATTTGAAAGGTTACATTTAAACTATTTTTCATTAGCCCAAACATTTGCCAATGTGGAACTATTAAAGAAATTAGTTTAATATATCAAAGATTAATATGGTATTTAATTATAAAAAAAAGAACAAATGACATAATATTCTATCAGAAAAATCTGTGAGGACTCAAACAATGAAAATGATTTGTCCCTTAACCTTTGAGATGATAGATTTATGAGTACCAGTGAAAATGGAGATGATTATGCAACTGAGTATGTAAAATTTCCAATATTCAATACACAGAAAGTATCGTAGATCAGAAAAATATGACTCATGTATATAATAAACTAAAATACCCTAAATTCGTATTTCCTCAAATAGTTAGGAATTGCAAGGCCTTTTCAGGTTGTTCCAGGGCTACTCTAACTTTTCTTCTATTTCTCTTTCCAATTATGGAAAAATAGGAGAATTTATATAGCAATGCTTATATGAATGTCAAGAAACTGAGCTATGTGAAAACATCAGTCTCATCTTACTTGGGTCCATGGAGCAGCTCCAGAAACATAAAGGAAGTAGTACTAAATGTCAGGCTTAGCCAAATAGTTCATCACTTGTCTCTCCCCTTTCATAAGACGGGGTGGACTTCAACTAAGTTTGCACTCACAGAGACCACACACTTGTGTCCATCCTTCTTACCACATCAGTGATGTTTAAAATTTTCCTTGTCATAGCTTCTTTGTCATTATGTGGAGTTGGAGTAAACCAGAGTTTTTGGAATGTTTCATTTACTAATTTCTAGAAGAAAAAAAAATCCAGTTAATTAAAAATATCAAACTTAATCCTAAACTAACATTAAGGTTCAACATAAGGCTATAGCTAGCCAAAAAATAAATTTAGAGATGTTTCTATTATAAATTTCCTCATGATTAAAATGTCTGATTAATTTCACAAATAAAACATTCAATTTGGTAAAGATTTTAAACAATGGATGGGCAATACTATGTTTAACCTAGAACTTCTGCATGATACACCTTTAAAAGTTTTAAAAACTGTATTTATTTTAATTTATGTGTGTGTGCCTATATATATTTATGTGTATCACAGACATGGAGGTGCCTGTAGAATTAGAAGAAAGTGTTGGATCCCCTGAAACTGGAATTAAAGGTAGTTGTGAGTATCCCAATGTGGGTGCTGGGAACTGAACCCAGGTCCTCTGAAAGAACAGCAAGTGTGCTTAACTGCTGAGCTACCTCTCCAGGGCCTCAAATGTTTTGGACCAGACTAAAAATTATTTTTACTGCTCTGTGTATGTGTGTGGTGCATGCATGTGTTGTGTGGTGCATGTATATGAGCATATGGGTGTGTACATTCATGTGTGCACAAATGGAGGCCAGAGCAGAATGTCTGAGAGTTTTCCTCTATCACTTTTCATTTTATTGTCTTGATATAGGGTCTCTCATTGAACTGGATGCTTACCATTTTACTAGGCTGGCTGGCCAGAGAGCCTGACTCCACCATGCAATGCTGGGGTTACAGGAATAGGAAGCAATGCCCAGCTTTTAATGTGGGTACTGGAGATCTGAATTCAGGTCCTCATGCTTGTAGAACAAATACTTTTATTTACTGAGCCATCACCTCAGCTCCCTTTTATTGCTTATAAGGGAGAAGTTTGTTATAGTGTTTATCAGACTTAAAAGGGAAAGGAAGCTCATACTTTTGAAAACCACATACCATTTAAAAATCTCAGTAATATCAATATGATAAGTTTTTTGGATAGAATGCAATTTTTATAGTAACATAAATACTGCAATAGCTGGTTAGGTGGGAAAAATCCATTTTATTAATATAAAATCTAGAAAATTAAAATTTTAGATCTAATAAGCATTTAAGTTACTTCAAACATTAATGAGAAATAAATTTTATATGAATCAGTCTTTATCTTACCTTAATGCCCTCTTCGTCATTAACTCTGCGAATCATTTTTACACACATTTCTGTAATTTTTGGAAATGTTGGTTGTTCAATACAGATGTCTCTTAAAATTTTTATTACCCTTTTTCTGACACTGATTCCAGTATCCTAAGAACAAAAAAGTATTTCCAAATGTTAGGAAAATTCAGATGTTTTTGATGTGTAAAATTTGATTAAATGAAGTATTTGCTAATATGAAAACTATGATTCATATATTTCCTCTTCACATGCATTATTAATACTATAAACATGGCAATTTTATTTATCTATTTTAAAAATATTTATTTGTTATTTTTATTTTATGTGTATAAGTGTATTGCCTGACTGTGTGTAAGTGCACTGGTGTCATGCAATGTTGGCAGAGGTCAGAAGAGGGTGTCAGATCCACTGAAACTGGAGTTATGGATATTGTTAGCCACCATGTGAGTGCTGGGAATCAAACCTGGGTCCTCTGTAAGAGCAGTCAGTACTTTTAATCACTGAGTCATTTTCTCCAGCCCCTGCAACTTTATCATACTTTTAAAACATGATACTCATGACATAGAAACATGTTCTACAGTTAGTAATGGACTCAAGATTTGAGAATAAGTTTGTGAGATTTAAACAGGATGATAATTATAAAACTATTAGACTAGTGTTTGGCACTTAAATGGCATATGAAGTACTATACTTTCTATGAAGTAGACAAGAAAACATTTAACTTTTGAATTAAGCTTTCGACATGAACTTTTCATATTGATGATAATAAATATTTTTCATTGCAGGAATACCTAGTTCTGAGTACTAACACTTCAATGCTGAGTTCTACAATCAATATGCTTATAGCTTATAGTAAGTGGTGTGCCTATCACTGAAACAATTCTTTATAATACATATATACATACACATATATACAATGTAACAAAAATATAATTAGAGTCCTGTACAAAAACAGTTAACTGTTTTAGCAAATTATTATCACTTGCTAATTAAAAACTGATATAATAATAACTAAAAATGGAATTCAATTTCCACCAATGATTTGCTTTACAATACCGAGTAGCTTATCTCTTAGAGGCATATTGCTCTTTAGAATGTTGATATACTTCACAGATTAGGTAATATAAATATGCAATTTGCATATACTTTTCTAGCTTAATTTAAAATAAGTCATGATACTTAAAGCAAAATATATTTATGAATTACTATAAAAATGGGGAAAAAACCTCCCATAACCATACCAATATTCTTTCAATCAGCATATCATAATACTGTTCAGCAAGCTGTGGTCGACAAAGAACAAATCGACCTAGTAATTCAACTGCTGCTTCTCGAACACTGGTGGAGTTATCCATCAATCGTCCATGAACTCCTCGCTGCATGTCAAGCTAAAGAAAAGTGAAGGAAATGGCATTTGTACTAGTAGAGATAATCTTCTAATTTGATTAGAAAAGTGAAAATAATTGTTTTTGCTCTTTTTACCCTTGCTAGAATACTGGGGTCTACAGCAACAACCTCAGATAAACACTTCATGGCTTTTGTTCGAACGGCAATTGCATTTTCACCAAGAACTCGGAGTATCTGTTAGGCAAACATTAACATTTTCATAAATTTTATAATATAAAAATTTAACCAAATATAGCATGAAAACATACAAAAGAAAATAATTTACTACTTGTTATCTTTTGTTTGAGTAAATGATAAATTATCTTGCCGATTCAAGTTTATTTGAATTCCTTTTTTTTGAGATAGGGTCTTCCTAAAGCCCCAGTTGGCCTGAAACTAGCTATGTAGACCAGGTTGTCCTCAATCTCACAGAAACCTGCCTATCTCTGCCTCCTGAGTGCTGGGATTAAAGGTATGTGGCCACTGTGCTTGGCCCCAAACTTTTATAAAAAGATTTATTGTTTTTATGTGTATGAGTACATATATGCACGTGCATCATGCATGCAAACCCATGGAGGCCAGAACATGGCATCAAACCCCTTGAAATGGAGGTATGGATGGTTGTTAGCCACCATGTGGGTGCTAGGGACCAAACCTAGGTCCTCTGCAAGAGCAGCCAGTGATGTTAACCCTAGAATCAACTCTCCAGTCCCTAATTCAAAGTTTTCAATTAAAGAGCAGTACACACGGTGAGGTATTTATTCTATATTTTGGGTGTTTCTTTTGATCCCAGCATTCTCAATTCAACATGTTGCTGTAGTTTTTTAAAAAAGAACCTCTAGTTTCACTAACACATCACTACAGATGTTTAGTATGTTTTGCCATGATTTTATAAATAAATAATGTTTTTATAATGTGGATATTCATACAAAAATATATTCACTTGTTTATAAAACAAGAATCCGTATATAAAGGGCAAGCAGAATTAAGGACATGTCAACAAACATGGAATATTGAAATAAATGCTGCTTCCATAATCTTAGAATTATACTAACAATGAGCAGATAACAAATAACTAGAATCAGAAAAGTTCGCAAGAAGAACTAATTAATTTACCTGTGTCAAATAAATATCAAAGCTCTGGGCAAACGGCCTCATAGAGGCCAAGTATCGAACAATCAAGCATGCATCATCATAGTCCACAGTATCAGAGTTCATCCTGCAATTTAAAAAGTCATTAAACTTTTATTGATTTGTTCTTTGTAAATACTTATCAATGATATCTATATATCTAACATATTTCCTCTCACAATCTTACTTTAATGTGCTGAACTGAGAAGGTGTGGTTTTGATAATGCTTCTAAGAAACTTTTTCCTGTTTTCAGCTCGATGCATAATTTGACCAGTTGTTTCAATTTCTTTTGCGTGATGTGTTCCATCAGATGATTCTTCATCCTTTTGTGATTTCATTGCTTTTTCTGTTTCCAGAGTTGTGTCACGGAACCACTGGGCTATATAGAATTTTCGAGAAAACTGGAAAGACATTAGATAGATTTCAGCTTGATGAAAATAGAAACATTTCTAAGTCACCAATAAAAGTTCGAGTGCTCACAAATAGGAACAGAAGTATTACGGTTTCCTTTGAAACAAACTCTATCAGATAGATTTTAAGACAGACAAAAAATCTTGAATATCCTGAATGACAGAACATTTATTACAGTTAATTTGTTGAAGTACTTACCTTCATGTCAAAAGATAAATTAATAAACAAAATTGTATTAAATAAAGAATACTACTATTAATTACTTAACCCAAGGACATACAACATGATGCTAAAATCTGGTAATAATTCAACCAGAAAGTTCAGAATAAATGGATAAAATGGTGGGAGTAAAAGACTTCTATCTGTTTTGAACTCCTGTCTTATTTGTGCAAGAAAACAAATCAATTTTCATTGAAACAATTCAGCACTGAAGCACATCTGTATATCTGTTCTAGGACTAAAGACTGAAAATTAATAGTAAAATTAATGGCTACATAATTCAAGGGTATTTTAACTCTTTCAACTGTATAACCGACCAGCTAAAAAAAAAAAAATTGAAAACATCCCATTACATGCACACTGTTATTTAATAATGGTCTACAAATTTTATACATGTAGAGTCTGGATATACTATTTCACATAAATTTTAAAATAATTGCATATATAGATATATATATAAATCTGAAAGGTTCTTTGTATGGGCTGATAGATTATCCATGTATTATGTGGCCTATACTCACTGTAAAGATAAATGATCTAAACTATACTTAAAGAAAATCTATAAAGATGTCAAAATATTTCTTTTCTCACATAAATTTAGTATAATCTATCTGTAGTCAGAATTCCACAAGACAAATCTGTAATGATTTTTATCTATTTAGATGCACAAGAATTACTTTGTTTCAAAATCAGCACTTCAAGGCTAAAGAGAAGGCTCAGTAGTTATGAGCACTTACTCTTTGGAGAACTGCAGTTGAGTGCCCAGTACCCACATGGTGGCTCAAAACCCTTGTGACTCCAGTTCCAGGGTACCTGACACTGTCTTCTGGCTTCTGTGGGTACTGCATGCATACATGCATACTTATAAACATGCAGGCAAAATATTTATACACATAAAAATAAATAAAATCTTTAAAAAACAGATTAGTATTTCAAACCCCTAAACTTTTTCTCTTCCTCCAAAATCTCCAATTTTCTTTCAGACCCAATTTAAATAAAAAAAGCAGAAAATCTTACCACTAGTGAAGGATCAGTCTCAGTATTCTCATCCAAATAATCAAGCAATGCTTTTTGCAACTGCTGGATTTCATCTTCTCCTCCTGAAACCTACAAAATAAACCAAAATAAGAATAAACAAACATAACTCCTGGTGGTGCATTTGCCTGTTATTGATACCACGGCTTTTGTTTTCTGAGAAGTGTTGCCACAGCCTTCCAAGTGAAAGGATTACAAGTTTGTAGTACCATATTTGGCTACTGGTACTTTAATAAATTGTCGTATCTGACAGAAAAAAACGATAAAAAAGTGAAAATGCAAGCATAACAATTATAAAGAAATAGAAAAATATGACTTCTGAAAAAGAAAAACTGATACATGAGGTTTAACATTATGAATTTTTTTTTTTTTAAAAATAAGCTTATATATAGCTTGTATTATCATAACAATGTGCTAACCAGGCCCTGGTGCTAGATTTATGTTTGAAAAAAATGAGGGCTGGAGAGATGGTTTAGAGATTAAGAACACTTGTTACTCTTGCAGAGGATAGGGGTTCAGTTCTCAGCACCCATATGGCAACTCACAACCATCTGTAATTCCAGTTTCAAGGGATTCAATGCCCTCCTCTCAGGCACTCGGCATGAATGTGGTGTACACACTTACATGCAGGCAAAACACTTATACATAAAAAAGTAAATATAAATAAATCTTTGGGCTGGAAAGATGGCTGAATGATTACAAAGGATGTGCTGTTCTTTCAGAGATCCTGGGTTCAGGTCCAGTACCTACATGGTGACTATCTACTGTCCCCAACTCCAGTTCCAAGAGATTTGATGCCCTCTTCTGACATCTGTTGACATTGCACAACATAGGTGCACTTATACATATGCAGGCAATACACTCACACATATAAAATAAAAATACTTTACTTATTGCTTTAAAAAAATTTTTTTTTGGGGGGGGTCTTTTTTGAGATAGGATTAGTTGGCCTTGAATTCACAGTGATCCACCTGCCTCTGTCTCCTGAGTGCTGGGATTAAAGGTTTGTGTCACCATGCCCAGTACTAAAACTTTTTAAACTTATTTTATGTGTATGAGTGTACTGCCTGCATGAATGTAAGTATACTCATGTCATGCAATGCCCACAGAGGCCAGAAGAGGGCACTAGATTCCCTGGCACTGGAGTTATGAATGGTTGTTAGACAACATATGGGTACTGGGAAGCAAACCCAGGTCCATTGCAAGAGCAGCCTGGGCTCTTAACCATTGAGTCATCTCTCCAGGCCATTTTTTGTTTGTTTGTTTGTTTATTTGTTTTCGTTTTTGAGACAGGGTCTCACTATGTTGTTGCTCTAGCTAACCTGGAACCCACATAGATCCACCTGCCTCTGTTTTCTAAGTGCTGGTATTAAAGATGTGCACCATCATGCCCAGTCTAGACGTCATTTTAAAAGAATATTGTAAAAGGGAAATAGCTCTTAATTAGTATGAATATAGTGCTTTACACAATGTAGGATGTAAAGTGTAAAATTAGGTGAAGTGTTTTGCTTATTTAGATGCAAGAATAGAGTGAGTTTTTAGGCTCTGTCAAAAATTAAAAACAAAAATTAACTGACTTTGGTTTTATGTGAGTTCTGGTGATCTGAATTCAGGTCTTCATGTTCATACAACAGGCACTTTACCAACTGATCTATCTTCCCAGTCCTATTTCCATCACTGTTTGAAGTGGGACATCTTTTACTTTCACTGCCTTATGTCTTTAAGGAATCCTTGTCCTTTCACTAGGGATAAGACAGCAACTGAGGAAAGATATCCAGTGTTGATCCCTAGCCTACACACATGTGCACACATACATACACACATGCACCCACATACCCATGTGCACACACACTAAAAAGTACACACACCACACATACACAACACATAAACAATACACAATTACTCCTTGGTCTCCCCAACAGAATGTTGGAAATACATCAAAAGGACACAAAAGGTTTCTCACTGGTCAAACATAAGGACAAAAGGACAATTGAACACTAAAAGAATGATAGTGGGGCTGGAGAGATGGCTCAATTGTTAAAGAGTGCTTATCACCTACTCTGTCGGAGGACTGGAGTTCTGATTCCAGCACCTACATCTGGTGGCTCACAAGCACCTGTAACTCCAGCTCCAAAGGATCTGATGCTCCCTTCTGGATTCTGTGGGCACTTGCACATACATGCATACACACACATACATACACACACATACATATACACAAATGAACTGAATAAAATAACTCTTTAAAAAATAATGATGGCAGCAGGTTGCAATCTATTACAGAAAAATTAAAGTATTATATTGGATGGTAACAAACTAATAGCAAATTTTTGTTTTTGAAAGCTGTACTATGAATATTTAAGTGAGCCTTCTTATTTGTAGAAATATACACTAAACAGGGGCATTCAAAACTTAGCATTAATTACAATCTTGTAAAGGGCTTGTTAAACTACTGACTACCTGTAACCCCTAGAATTTCTAATTTTGCAGATCCAGGAAAGGATCTAAGATATATTAGAACAAGTTCCTAAGGAATGTCAATGTTGGTGCTGCTTTAGTAGGAAATCATACTTTGAAAACTATGGTACTAGAGAATTCAGAAAAGTAATAGGGCATTATGTCAGCAAATAATTATAATTGGCCTAGAAAAGATTTAAAAAATATACACATATAAGGGACATTGGGAAATCTAGTCCAGCCTGGGCTACAGTGGGATTTCATCTCAAAAAACTAGAACTGGGTGTGGTGGAGTACATCTGATATTCTGGCACTTGGGAAGCTGAGGCAGGAGGACTGTGAGCTTGAGGCCAGTCTGATTAGAACCTTTCTCAAAACATAAAATATGACAGAAACTTCCCACAAACAAAATATATATGGATATACAGACATACATAGATGTATACTCTGAAAAAGAATGATAAGGCAAATGTACAAAGTGTCAACACTAAGGATTTGAGTGAAACCAGTTTTATACTATTCTTTCTTTCTGAAATGTTGAAATTATTTCAAAGTACAAAGTATAGCCAAAAAAATTAGAGGTACATTTGCCAACATGGACAAAGCTATAAGCATAAAAGACTGGAAAATAAAACAGTAGTTGTACATTGTAGAACTATTACTCCTTATCCATACCTTAAAAAAAAAAAGAAGCAATAAAATATTTTTCTCCAGAATGAACACTCTAACAAAATGGAAAGAGGTCTTCTCACCTCAATATAAAAACACTAGGAGGAGTGTAGTAAGTGGTTTAAGAAGCTCTTAGGAAGACCGTAGTAAGTGCTAAAGTTTGGGTATCATTGTTTTTGTGTATTTCTGCATAACATTCAGATGTACAGTATTGAACCCAGGGCCTCGCAAATGTCAAGCAAGTGTTCTTAACAGAACAAATATAAACAAATGTTTTATATTTTCACAATATAGTAGTCCACACAAAAAAAGCAAACTAAACACTTATATAAGTCATTTAAAAGTTCTTGTTAGACTATAATTTTCCCTATGGTATCAATTTTTTTCTCTGGACTTTGAAGAGTGACAAAGCACTTGCCTAGCATGCACAAGGCTCTGGGTTCAAGCTCAGCATTAAAAAACAAACCAAAAACAAATCAAAAAAGTCTTTCCTTGAATATACAAAATCAAATACTACGATATAAAATAAGACCATCTAGGGCTGGGTATATACTCCATTGTAGAATGTTTGCCTTACATGCATTCCATAAAATAGGCAAAATAACACATGCCTATAATTTCCAGCAGTAGGATCTGTAGTTCAAAGTCATCCTTGACTACAGACTATTCAGTAAGTTTGAGACCAGCCTGGGGCTACATTAGACCCTGCTCCCCCCATCCCTCCAACTACTGCACTGCAAACAAACAAGAAAGCAACCATGCATATGTTAATTTACAATCTCCATCTTAATACCTGCTTTAAAATTCGTTCTATAGACCCTTGATCCATTTTGCTTGTAACAGCATCCTTCCTCAACCGTGCAGCAACAGTTCCAAGGTAATCAAGTGATGCCACTCTTAATGCCATTTCTGTTGACTTGTTACTGAACTGATGAACCTAAACATCAAAAAGGGTATTACTGAGTAAGAATTTTATAGTGTAAAATTCTGATGCCTATAAAATCATAGTTTCAGTTCACAAAAAGCAAGCAATCAAAAGCTTTGGACTAATTTATATTACATAAATTCTAATAAACTTAAAATGGAAAGAGAGATCATAGTATCTCTTTCAATTTCAATACTGTACTATAGAAGGACTAAAAATTGCCATATGGATTTTAGAAAAAATTCTAAAAAAAACCGAAAAAATGTTCACATTAATTTCATGCATTCAAGTGAGCAACTACAATAACTTATAACACATTGATGAGATGTTTTAATCTAACAACGTAACATATCCAAGTCCAAACCAAAAACCTTAAAAATCATTATCATCATATATAATAAAATAAAACCACTAAAATTCACAACATTTTTGTTTTCTACAGGTACTAACAATGTAATGCACATGCAAAAAGTAGAGATGCAATGTTCATGTTTCCTTACACATTTTTAAAGAATTCATCATCTGTGAATCAGAGTACATCCTCATTATGTTGTCTTCTAGTAATCTAATAATCTTTAAATGCTATACTCTTACCAACAGTCTCCCTAACAAACTAAGGAGTAGTTCAGCAGCTGGCCACTCAGGTTTATTGACTGTTGAAAGAAGATCTTGAACAAAATTTTCAAAGAGTGGTCTGTAATCTTCTTCACCTTGTTTACTACCACATCTATTCAGAGAAAAATAATGAAAAGGATGTTAATTTAGGTAATGTCTATTAACATGAATGGAATTCTGTCAACTAGTTTTCCTGTACCAAAATATATGAGAGTGCATTAAATAAAATACAGTTTAAAAGGAATCCTTTTTTCAAATTCCATTTCACTCAATTATAAAGAATTTATCTATTAGCTAATATTATCAATAGTCTCTTGAAGTTCTATCTCTTTAACAACAACAACAACAACAAAAAAAAAAAATCAAGATTTTTTTTTTTCCATACAATTATTATAAATTCTTTTTTGTTTTTTGTCTTTTTAAGACAGGATCTCCCTGTAGTCCCAGCTGGCCTGGAACTAGCTATATAGACCAGGCTGACCTAGAACTCACCAAGATTCACTTGCCTCTGCTTTCTGAGTGCTGGGATTAAAGGTGTGTACCACCACATGTGGCTATCATAAATTCTTATGAAGTTTGAGTAACCAAACTTTATTTTTTAAGAAGAATGACTCAAAACTTAGTGAAGAAAAATGATAGAAATTTTAATCTAGTATTTAAATTTTGGGAGTTCAACAGAAACAAGTTCACAAATTCTTAGATTTTTTTTTTTTCCCTTGTCCTCATTTTAAAGATCAGAAAACCAAGGATCAAGGGAGAGTATTCAAGGTTCAGATTAAATAAGAAATTCAATCTTTTTCCCTAATAAAGTACTCCACATTGTAGAAAACAATCATTATTTTCTTAATTTTACTTACTTTTTAAGGAAGATGGAAAGAAAGTTTTGGGCTGTTCGCATAGCTGTTTCATAAGAGTTAGTAATAACAACATCCTGGTCAACCTACAATGAGAAAAATGAATTTATAAAGATAGAAGAAATAACCAATGAACAAATTAGGTTTAATTGGTACTGCCATGCTATTATTGAGTAGAGGTAATAAAATTTAAAAAGCTACTCATTTTTATAAAAGGGAGAAGTTACAATCAGCTTACTAAACATATTTTAAAACTATGAAAACTTTAAAACAATGGTAGTTCATTTGAACTACATGAGAACTGTAACAAATGTAATATCAGTCAGTAGTTGTTTATTACATGCCATAGCAGAACAAGATGAAACAGTGAAAGCACTCAAAATAGTTTTCAGGATTGGAGATGTAGCTCAGAACTAAAACATATGTCAGTACTACAAATAAAAAAGATAATTTAACCACCAAAAAATATTCCAGTTTTAAAGTTTATGAAGTCACTGCAGTAATGCAAATAAAAATTCATTACCTTCGTTAGAAATTTAAAAATTACAAGTAGTCAATCCACAGCTAAGAAACTCAGTGAATAAATATAGGGAAAGTGGTTCAAACTCAGTTAAGCAGGAAAATGTAAAACAAAGCATGGCAGAATTTTATAGGAATCAGAATGAGTAAAATCAAAATGCATGAATGCAATACCATTAATGTGAACAAATCAACAACTTTCAGTAAAGTAAATGCATGTACCCTATAATAATTCTGTTCCTAATTATCTTAAAAAGACTCTTAGTTTTAGGTTATAATAGAATCATATAATGTGTTAAATTCAAGGCAAAAAGAATCTGATAGCTCTATGTATTTAAAACGACGAGTAAAAAATTAGCTATAATTGTCACTGTAAATTATAAAAATAACCCTATTCAAACCTACACTTAAGAAGAAATGGAAAGAGAGAAACACAATCATTCAGGTCACCAATGGTCAGAAAGGAAAGATCAGACCAAACAACGTGAACAGGAGAGAAGAAAAGCAAAGAGAATCTCAAGATTTTTGACTATATTTGTTAATCACTATGTATTTATTATTAAATACATAAATACTAAGCTTCATCTATAGCAGAATAGATGAACTATTCTTTTTTCTGTGGAATTTTAAAGTAAAACTATAGAACCCAGGAAAATGAATGTCAATAGAAGTTATAAAACCAAAAGCAAACTCAGTCATTTTACATATAAATTCTATATTAAATATATGTGTGCATACATATTACATATAACTATATTCACTCTGAAATCCATTTCTCACTTAATTTTACAAGTAAAGCAAGCCTATTTAGTATTATCATCCTCATAGCAAGAAACAAAATGCAGAAAGATTAAAATGATTTATTTGTATGTTTCATTGTCTGTAGATGACTTAGAATCAGAATTCTGATTTCCTTAAACCTTGATTAATATTCTACAAGGAGCCCCAAGTCCAGCAATGAACCCTTAATTAAGAACATCAGTGAAGAATAACAGAAAATATAAAGTACAAAGTTCTAAGATCTTTAAATATTTCCTTACTTTTTTATTTGAATCTTCTTCTGAATTAGAGTCCTTCTCTGAAGATGGTAAGTGAACTACACACTGAATAAGTTGTAAAACTAGTGCTGTAACCATCTGAATATACATAGGTTCTCCATCCATATCACTACTATTTAACCTTTAATAAAGAAGAAAAAAAATAAAATAGAGTATGAAAAAAATCTCATTTACATGTTTTAATGTCCATCTCAAAGTTTCAGTATACTTAAAAAAAACTTCCAGGCATTCTCTTTTAATGCTTCATCACAATTATTATTAATGTTATTATTAATATTTATTATTATTAATAAAGTAGAATTATTATTAATCAATTTGGAAAAAATCCAGTAAATACCTATACACAACAGAAGAAAAGTATAATATCTAACATAATATTTTACACTTTTATGCATTACAGATAAAAACTTAAAAATGAAGAATTACTGAATGATTTAAAACCATGAAAGTCTTTCAGTTTGTAAATGCCCAAATATTCTGGTGTCTGCTGAATGAGGTAGTTATCTGTTATTAAAAACTGCTATTTAGTTAACTAATTTTTATTATTTTGTTTTTTTGAGACACTGTCTCACATTATAGTACAGGCTGGCCTTGAATTTGTTATGTAGGCCAGACAAACCTTAAACTTGCAGTGATCCTCCCAGCTCTGTCTTCCAAGTACTGATATTATGATCATGCACTACCATATATGAGTACAGACAACTAAAAAATTCTACTTATTTATGCATGTGTAGAGGGTGCCCATGTGTATGTGTGTATGAAACAGCACACATGGCAGTCAGAGGACAACTTGTAGGAATCAGTTCTCTACTTCTACTATGTGGGACCCAAAGTTTAACTCAGGTTACAAGGCTAGGCAGGGAGTGCTCTTAGCCATTGAGCTTTTTCATGTCCTCAACTCTTTATTGTATGTGCTAGAGTATGAGGTCGGAGATACTAATTAGGTAAACTTAGTTTTCAGGTGTTTTATGCTACATATATTGTAGAAATGTTTAGAATGTATTTGTATACTGATCACTCTTCTTCAGAGTAACAAATGCTTATCAATGCACACTTAGTCCAAAATACAAAGATAAAAATAATTATTTTACAGAAGCAACCTAAAAATAACCCTGTATACTAGGCCAATGCATTTAATAATCAGGAATATACATATGAAAATCATGATAATTACCTATAATAGTATAGACAATAAAGTTGATCAAAGTAGTGGTAACACTCCTTAGTGTTATTAGTGATTAAAGAATCTTTAATACCTGTGTTTATTTTCTATAATGCCATTAGAGTTAGTCATCTTTTAGCTCTCTAAATTATTATTTAATGGCTTAGCACTACCTAAAGAATTAAGCCCAAGTTCCTTATCATGGTTCATAAAATGTTTTAAAAACAGTCTCAACTCTTTTGAGCCATATCTCTACATGTTTTTCATGTAGATAAGGGATGATTTTGGTTGTTGCAAATGGAAGGAGTGATTTCTATTGGATAGAGGTTAAGGATACTGCTGAGCATTCTATAAAGCATAGCACAGCCTTGGGCATCAAAATATTATCTGGTTCAAAATGTGAAAAGTGCCCAAACAGAAACACTGCCATAGATCTTTGCATTTTGAGGATCAGTGAACTTCTTTAAGTCACCCTAACTAAGCAGTATTATGTCACACATCTAAGTTATCCATGCAGTTTTGACTGCATCATCTCTTTTATATAATCAAGACAAACCAGACAGAATTGATGGAGCAAATATATGACAGTTAAAACTGTAACTTCATTGTAACTGAATTCTGCTACAGTTACCTGAAATTCCTTAAACTTCTCTTGCTGGTTGGTAATCTTGCAAGTGAAGTGAAAATTTCTTCCAAAATTAACTGCCTATGCTTTTCATATCTTGAGAATACCTGTTTAGTAATTTAAAAATTACAAATTATACTTATTATAATAATAAGCAAAATAAAAATTATCATAAAATACAACCAAAATTTTATGTGATTTATATGAAGAGAGACCAAGATGCTATTTTGAATGAAAATGTTTCCAATATGTTCAACAATGAATTAAAAAAATTGTTATTAAGTTACCAAAGTCAGAGAGTATAATTTAATTTAGAGGGATATGATACTTTGGGTAGGGATGTAAGATAAGATTTAAATGGTTTTAAACCATTCTATTTTTACTAGAATGCTTAAAAATATTTAGTAGTGTTTTAAATTCAAGAAAAACGGAACCCATGAAATCTAATCCTTAATTCATGAAATCTAGTAAGACACTAAAACAATCCTTGTAAAATAAATCTAATAGGAAACAGGAATTTGTAATGTTTTTGGAAGTCTAGATTAAATGGTGCAAATGTCACTGTATTTGGGGAAAACTGAAATTATAAATTGATTATACTTACTGCAGTAACTAACTTAATTGCACACAATTGTAGTTCACTGACATTTTCCACAAAAAATGGTGTTATTCCCATTGATGAAACCTGAAAATTCAAGATTAATTATTGAGTCTATCTTCAGTTGATTTCAGCTGTATTCTCCCTTACCAAACTCTAACAGCCACACGTCAAGACACTCAGAGCACTTTCTTCCCTTTACCCTTTTACAGCCCCCTTCATTTCAGGCAACTGCTTCCTAGCTGCCATTTCTCTAATTTCTACATTTTTAGACTGATGAACACCGTAAGAATTAACTTATCTTTCACAGAAATTACAGTTTGGACTTTGTACAGTGGTCATTCCTCTTGTGCTCAGAATGTTTCCTTTTTATTAAAAAGCCCTTGAACTTCTATTTCTTAAATTGACATATAAAATACTTTTTGTAATATTAACATAGTACCAGCATTATTACTGAGTAAAAAGATTTTAAAAATACTTAATCAGATTTTATTTGGTCTATAAATTTACAAAATGCTTCAAAGAAACTTACCTGAAGAATTGTTGTATCTGTAAGAAGTTGTATCTCTAGCAATTCTGATAAGCTGCTAACAATGTCACACACTTTGTTATAAAGCATTACTATGACTCTCTGCTTATGAGTAGAACATTTAGCCCGTTTGGCTTTTGAACTTAATAATCCTCCTAAAGTGAAAGAGAATTCAAGACAAGAAAAACATCAACTTTTAGTATTCTCCCATGAAGAGTACTAAAACTATTTCTAAATTAGGAGAACACAAAAATTTCAGGGTGTTATATAAAAATAGAAAATGGCAATTAAAGCCAATTGTACATTAAAGGAGAAAATTACTCCTCAGACGTACTCCTTTTGATTATTCTTATAATAAGTAATCTATGGTACACTAGTAGCTACTAAATTGAGCTTGTTTTCCCCCATTGGAACAGGACAGTTAAGATATTTTTCTTTAAATTACCTTGGTATTATTATACAATAAGAACTCAAAGGAACAATATATACATTTCATCATTTCACTGCCTATTTAATACAAGTTACAGTAAGTGTAAACAGTATTATCACAAACCAACCCATTTTGAGGAGAAGTGCTATTTTGGGAAAAATTAGGGAGAAGGGCAATAGAACCAAAAGCCAATATTATCTGGAATTTTTCTCTGACCAGGAAAAAAAAAAAAAAAAAGAAAGAAAGAAAGAAAAAAACCCCCAAAACCTCAATTACAAATAAATACTGGTCGACCTCTCTTATCCAATATCTCTTATCAAAAACTCAGAAATGCTCCCAAATTAAAAACTTTTTGTGTGTCATACTGATACTCAAAGTCTTTAAAGATTTATTTTTTTATTTATATGTATATGTACATATGTATATGCTATGTATGTACAGGTGCCCTTGGAGGCCAGAAGAGGGTGTGAGATCTCCTGGTGTGGAGTTACAGGTAGTTGTGAGCTGCTCACTGTGGGTGCTGGGAACCAAATTTGGGTTCTCTAGAAGACAACTATTTCTCCAGCCCATCAAAGAGTTTTTAAGATTTCAAACATTTTTGAATTTTAGATTAGATGCTCAACCTATAGCTGCTCAAGGATTAATAGTTATTAATACTTTTTTGTTTGTGTGTTTGTTGTTGTCTTTTTGATACAAGGTCTCTTTGTGGTAGCCTCAGCTGGTCTAGCCTAGATCTTACAGAGATCTGCCTGCTTCTGCCTCTCAAAGTGCTAAGATTAAAGGCATGAGACATCACCAGCTTCAAGTTAAGAGTTGTATATTCTACTCAAATATAAAACAAAGTCAATTATTGTAATTCATATAATCTGGTAATTTTGGTATCACTTAAAATCATTGAATATGACTTATCTAATACTGAAAAGTTCACAATAATTTTGATACTATGCTAAAAAAACGACTAATAAAGAGCAGACTAACCTCCATGAGGATCTAATCTGTAAACAGGATCATACTGAGGATAAAGTGTATTCTGTAAATGAAATTTAGTGTACTGTATAACTCTTTCAATCACATCTTCAATGTATACAGCTTTTGGCATGTTAGGAGATGTCATAATGTTGATGGTTGTAAGACAAGCATCTGCTGATTTTGTAACTCTCTCCATAATGAGGTCTCTCCACAATCTTTCTTCTTCTTCAGTATCATTATTCTATAAAAGAACACATTGTTAATAACGTGGAAATAAAACATACATATAGGTTTACAATATTGATAAAAATAATGAAAATCTGATTTTCACTGGTAGAAATAAAAATGTGAACTATTTATAATTCTTTAAGAATATTCTAAAAGAATACTAGAAAGGAAGTACAAATATTGACATTAATTTAGGTAGAATTAAACAAAAAGGTTTTTTTGAGGTAGGGTATCATTTTGTAGCCCAAGCTACCCTGGAGATCTCCATGTAGATCCATGAACTTGCAGAGATTCTCCTGCCTCTGTCTCCTGAATGCTAGAATAATAGGCATTTATCATCATGACCAGTGTAGTCAAGATATTTTTTTCACTTTTTTTTCCTGTTTCGGGATCTTCAAACATGATATATACTCTTGTTCCGAATTTCAACATGCAATGACACTCCACTTCAAGGACAGTTATCTTTTGTGTATTTCATTCAGATCTGAGATTTTAACTTAAACTACCCTGAATATAAATTAATTTTATGTCTTGGGTATAAACATGATAGTTAAACTTTCTAAGTGAGAACAAAGAAAAAATTAACAACAAAGAAAAGAAGTTTTATTAAAAAGTAGAAGAATGCCATTGACTCAAGCATTCCTAACATTTCTGTTTTTTGTTTGTTTTGTTTTGAAACAATCTTACTATGTAGTCCTGGCTGGCCTTAACACAGAGATCCACCTGCCTTTGTCTTCCAAGTGCTGGTATTAATAAGCATGGATTACCATGCCTGGCTAAATACATATTTTTTTCATATTATTTTGAAATAGATTTAAAAGTAAATATGCATGGAGTTGATGGTATAATTCAGCAGTAAGAACATGTACTTCGTATGCTTGAGGCCCTTGGGTTCAATCTCTAGGACTCCCTGCCTCCTATATACAAATAAAAAGTAGAGGCTGGGTCTGTTAATGCTTGCTTGTAATTCCAACACTTGAGAAGCTGAAGCAGGAAGATGATGAGTTTAAGTTAAGTCTGGGCTACAGAGCAGTTTCTATGGTATCCCTGTTTGAGTACTTATTTTCTAAAATGGGTATTTCGACAACTGACAGAAATTTTCCTTTTATTGTACATATTAGCAACTTGACATTACAATTAGAAGGACTAGGGGGCTGGAGAGATGGCTCAGTTGTTAAGAGCACTGGCTGCTCTTTCAGAAGACCCAGGTTCAATTCCCAGCATCCACATGGTGGCTCACAACTATCACTAACTCCATTCAGTTCTAGGGGATCCGATGCCCTCTTCTGATCTCCAAGGGCAATGCATAACATGGGTGTACCTACACACATGCAACCAATACACTCATATCCTTAAGTAAAAAGAATAAATGCAATACTTTAAAAAGGACTTTTTTAAGTCCACTGTTATAATGTAAACCCTTCTATTCATTCTTTTTCAAAAAAATATAAACATAGCCGTGTGTGGTGGTTTAAGCCTTTAATCTCAGCACTTGGGAGGTGGAGGTAGACAGATCATCCTGAAATTGAGGTCAGCTTGGGATGGTTTATACAGGGAGTTCCAGGCCAGCTGAGGCTACACAGTAAGACCTTATTTCAAAAAAAAAAAAAAAAAAAAAAAAGTAAGAAAGAAAGGAAACGGAACTTTTTCTAGTATTACTTCGGAGCTTCGTGTCGTGTGTGTTATTCATACATGTACTTCACTACTGAGCTACACATCCCAATCCTAGAACACTATATTCTTTGTGGTATTATGGAATACACTGCCACCTTAGGTTTCTCTACTTGTTTCCTCCTTTTTTTTACTCCTGATTTGAAAACTGATTAAGGGCCTGAGGATACAGTTCAGGGGTAGAGTGTTTGCCTATCATGCACAGGCCCTATTTCAACCACCAATACTGCAAGAAACAACAAAGGTCAAACAGAAATCTCTCCTCTAACTAGTTGAAAAGTGGATAATAAAATAAACATCAAGTGATGAATGTAGCATACACCTACAATTCTAAAACTCAAGAGGGCTGATGCAGGGGGATGGTGACTTTCTGGCCAGCCTGGGTTATCTGAGACTCTTTCACAAAACAAAACAAACAAAACACAACACAAAACAAAAACAACCAACAAAACACAG
Source organism: Eospalax fontanierii (assembly GCA_035773235.1). Lineage (NCBI taxonomy): Eukaryota > Metazoa > Chordata > Mammalia > Rodentia > Spalacidae > Eospalax > Eospalax fontanierii. The sequence goes on from CM069527.1 coordinate 86,897,422, forward strand.
AACAACATAAACCAAAATGAGATGAATGAATCTGTCTAGATATATTTTATTCCTTATAGATCACCCAGAAATCTTGTACCTTCTATAAAAACAAAGAACAATGATCTCATTAGATAATATTTAGTGCACGTATCAAACATACATATATACATATATAGCATGTGTTTACATATATGAGGGCATCAAAAGTGTTGAGTGGTTACTGCTAATGAGAATGTATACTTTTCAATGTTTTGGAAAATTTCTATAATAAACACATTAATTCTGTAAGAAGGCTTTTTGTTTTGCTTTTGAAACAGTCTCTCTATATAGCTAAAAGGCCAGTCTTAACTTGTACTCCTTTTGCCTCAGACTCTCAAGTGATGGGATTACAGACACATACCATATGTTCCTTTTGAGGCTTTTAAAAATAAAGGAAGCTTAAAATCTCCCCCAAATTCTTATCTCTTATACTAAGTGCTTATGAATATAAATGTTTGCATTTATTAGTGTTAGAAACACCGAGATCAGGTTTGAATGTACATGTGATTTATAGTCTGCTACAATGCTAGATATGTAGATCCCAAATTTAAATCTACAGACCACTACAATCACAGTGCATCTGCTTTTAACATAATCAAATTTAAATGTAGAAATGTAGAATGGCATCTGACATTTAGTTACAGTGTGCCACTGTTTAAAAAAAAATTTTTTTGAGACAGGGAATCATTGTGCAATCCTGGATGGCCTGAAACTCTCTCTGTAAACCAGGCTGGTCTTGAACTCACAGAGATCTGCCTGCTTCTGCTTCTCTGGTAATTGATCAAAATTGTGAGCTACTAGGCCTGGATAATATACCACTGTTTTAAGCACTTTACAAAGCTATGATTCAGTGCTTTAGGTAAGGAAATTCATACTTGTCTTTTGTTCTTCCCCCATGGCAATATTTTGTTTTTTTGTTTATATGCATGCATGCTTCTGTGTGTGGGCATGTGCAAGCACACGCATGTTCGCAGGTTTATTTGTTTGAGGAGGCCAAAAATTGATATGGGGTGTATTCCTTGATCACTCTTTAAGTTCTCTCATGAACCCAGAGAGCTTGTCAATTGACCTAGCTTAGTTAGGCAGCCTACTATGGGGAGCTTCTGTTTCTGCCTCTGAAGTGCTGAAATTACAGGCAGCCATCAAGTTTGCATGGCTTTTATACTGTTTTGGGGGACCCAAATTCTGGTTCTCTTGTGGGGCTTGTGTTTTATCCACTAAGTCATCTCTCAAGCCTGATAACAAGACTGTTAAGTAACAATTCACATTATTATCATTAAAAGTGAAATTTTATTAGAAATGTTAATGAATGTTACTAGTAATATGTAGTAACAAGCTCAAATTAATGAAATCTGGACTTTTCTAGGTAAATAAAAGTTGAAAATTAAAAAAAAAAAAATTGTACCTTAATAATGCTAGTCAGTTTTAACTGTCAACCTGACACAGCCTAGAGTCATCTGAAAGGACAGCTTCAACTGAGTAATTTTCTTTATCAAGTAATTTTGGTCTGAGGAACTGTCATGATTATTAACGGAGAGAGGAGAACCCAGCCTACTGGGGGTAGTATTCCTAGGAAAGTGATTCTAGGCTATATTTGAAAGCTAAATAAGCATGATCCTGTGAGCAAGCCAGAAAGCAGCATTCATCCACAGTTTCTGCTTCAAGTTCCTGCCAAAGTTTTGCCTTGATTTCCCTCACTGATGGACTGTGTTCTGGAAGTGTAAAATTAAATAAACCCTTTCCTCACTTTTGGTCAGTGTTTTAGCATAGGAACAGAAGGAAACTAGGACACTTAAAAATAATAGGGTAAAATGATAAACACAGGTCTTAAACTTACATGATTTAATAAAGTAGAAAGCTTTGATCCATCTTGAATATTCTTCTCCAAAATATTTAAGACTTTCACAGTTTTGTCAGTTGAAAGCTAAAAGGAAACAAATTGCTTTTATGAATCACTGGTAACAGTTGTGAATTTTTCAAGAAACAATCTGAATAATTATTCTCTTTGGATTACTTTTTAAAGAGTAGGAGAAAAAAAAAGGTTTCTAAATTAGGACCTCTACTGAATTCTGAATTTATTAAAGATTTAATCATCTGTTTCTAAAGACAGATGATTGAACACAGGGTGAGCACAGATGCATGTGCACGGGTAAGAATCAGTTTATTCTGATGGTTGGCCCTCTGCTCTTTGGCAATAACACTCAACATGCTTATGAAAACATGATTTAATTATCACATGGTGCCACAATGCAATGTTATTTGGAAGGTATAAAAAAATCCAAGACAGAAAAACATACCCAACAAAGTATTCTGAATTATAAGCATGACTGACTGGTATGAATGTGAAATAATACTGCTTTAGTTAATAGTAATTTCTTGTTACTTATATGTTTTTCATTGACTAGCATCTAGGTTATATATTCATCCAAATCAGCCAGATCAAATGTTAAGTCTAGTTTGATATTTATGCTGGATTATAGTAGAAACTTCTTCAAAATACTGCTTTAGATTATTTCTAAATAGATTTAAACTGATGCTTTTGGCAAAACATTTACCTTCTAACAACAGCAAATTTGCCTTTCAAAATACAAATATCAGCTGCATATATTTACTAGCTGTTAAGATTGGCACTGGCATCTCAAAAAATGTTGAAATATTCTTACACATAAAATGAACAAATATATGCCTAAAAGTATATAGTATAAACTAGCAGTAATTTTCTTTTAAAAGATTTATTCTTATTTTATATGTATGAGTGTTTTTTTTCCTTGTGTATATATGTGTACCATGTACATGCATGCCTGGTGCCCAGGGAGGCTGGAGAGGTTGTTGGATTCCCCTGGAACTGGAGTTATGGGTGGTAGTGAGCTACCACATGCATTCTGGGAACCAAATCAGGTCCTCTGCAAGAATAGTAAGTTCTCTTAATCCCTGAGTCATCTCTCACGCTTCCCATGCCCCATCATTTTTAATTAGTTCATTAATTCTTAGTTAACTATATAGCATGCCTGGCTTTAAAAAGGCAATTTCATGGCGCATTCATCACCTGTAATATGGGCAAAACATGAAAATAACTTATTATACTTTGTATTATCTACAAAGTACATACTTATATAAACCAAATGAGTAAACAAACAAATGTAATTTAAAAATTAAAAATAGGGCCAGGAAATCCAGGTTTGGTTCCCAGCACAAACAGGGCAGCTAACAATAGTCCATAACTCCAGGTACAGGGGATCTGATGCCTTCTTCTGGCATTTAAGGGTTTCTAGGCACATACATAAATGCAGGCATACCATACACACTAAAACTAACTAAATAAATAAACACAAGATGGGCTATAACGATGGTTCAGCAGCTGCACGGGCTGCTCTTACAGAAGACATGGATTTTGTTCCTAGCACTCACACAGTGTTTAACAACTGTCCCTAACTCCAGTTCCAGAAGATCCTATGCCCTCTTCTGTGGGGATTGCATGCACAGGTGCACATATATACATGCAGGCAAAGCACACACACACACACACACACACACACACACACACACACACAAATTAAAAATAAAAAGCCAACCAAGAATTTTCTGGGTCATACTAAAATTATCAAGTTGAAAAACTGAACACACTTAAGTTTTACAGAGTCAATTTCACAAGCAAATAATCTTTTATTAACTTTTACTACTACGTAAGGATAGATAAATCACCATTTGTCCATTATAGACAAGTAAACTTAAGACTCAGAGTAACAATTCTGTACTAGAGAGACTCCAATTAGGAGAGAAGGAGAGGGGACTTGTCCTGAAATTGTATCTGCATGGTAGTCACACAATAATTCAGAGGGCCAGTGGTGGATGATAAATGCAATGGGAAGTCAACTCTCAATGTTGGTATTATTTGAAATTAGTATCACAGCAAAATAACTTGCTATTTCATTAGTGGAATGAGGCAATTTAGTAACAGAGGTCCTAGGAAAGACAATTCACCAAAGTGTACAGCAATGAGGTTATATATTTAATAGCAATTAACTAATATGTACAACATCTTACAGCATGGGAAGTACTGATAAAAATTTCATCTTTACTCTTTTTACAACCCTAAAGGACTAAAGCAAACATCAAAGAGAAATTTAGCATGTTTCTACATTTATAAATATTTGGAAAAGTGAAAACTCACATAGCACATGACTCTGTCAATGTAGTAATATTTTATTTAGAGTAATCTATGGAATATCTCTTTTACTAAGCATTTTTCCTAAGAAATAATTCATTTAGGTCCTCAGAAGACAACAATGAGTTGTCTTTATTATGCATTTAACTTTGTAATTTACCTTGAAAATTTTAAGCTAATTTCACATACCACATATTAGAAAAACTTAAAAATTTTATTTTACTGAGATACCTTATCCATTATACCCATTGCTTTAATTTTAGCAGATTCACTCCCAAGTTCATTAAGCTGATGTTTTCCTAAGAGCAGTTCCTGAGGAATTTCATCATCATCACCTGGAAAATCAAACAATCAAAAACAGTTAATGTGAAGGAAATAGCTCAAAATTGTAAACTGAGCTTTTAAATAAAATAGATATAAAATAAGAGGTATAAAAAATAACTTAATCTTAAATAAGAGAGCCTTATACACTGCATAACCAAAAAAGGGAAAAGTGAAAAATTAACTCTAATATGGGCAGACAGTAATCTTGTCTTTACTATTGCTGACACTTCAAAAATTACTTGTTTTTATGTATAAGAGCGTTTTTTTCTGCATATATGCAAGTGTACCAGTGTTGACACTTTTCAATCATGCTTTCTGCTCAGGAGGCTGACTTGAATGAACTAAACCTCAGCAGTGTCTCATGCCCTCAGGCTTCTCCTTGGGTTCAGCCAGAAGGATGTCTTATCAGAATACTGAAGAGAGTTAAGTCAGGTTACCTATATCACTTTTTGCTCTACTGACACTGTGTAAAAGTACACTTTCTCTCAACTCAGGCCATTCTATAACAATTTTTCCTACTGAGTGAGTTATGGCGATTTCTCTTTATTCTATTCTTCTTTTGGGTGAAGGAGTAGTAGACAGCTCCTACTCCTAGGTTCTGGTACTGTATTTAAAATTAGTCTTTATGTAAATAATTTTCCCTCACAATATACCCATTTGAGAGTTCCCTGTTTTCCTTTTGGGATTCTTACTGATATAGAAGATAATTTCTTAGTACAGAATTAGAAGGTTTTAAAGAAGATGAAACAGATATTCTAAATAACCAGAACAATGATACTTAGATTATACTTCTAAAAAAAAAAAAAACAAAACAAAACAAACAAACAAAAAAAACACAAAAAAACAAACAAAACCACTTTAAAAATAGTCAATAAAACTTTTAAGGTTTATCAAAATGACTATATTTTGTATGATTTCCACATAAAGAGTAGATCAGTATATTCTAAGCAGTGTTCTTATCAACATACAGTGTTACATTTATGGATACAACCGTTACCTATTATTATTAAGGTAATATATGAATAAAATACTAGCTACACTATATCCAAGTTGGTATACTATTTTTTTCTGTATTAGATTCTTGATTCTTAAGAATATTTATCTTATATACAGGAGCTGAAGTCCATGTATTTTTGTACTTTATATCCTACTGGAACATAGTATGTACTCAACAAATATTGACCATTAAAATAAGTGAAATGATTCCTATTTGTGCATCCTTATTACTCATTATCTAGGGAATTAAAACCTCACTTGTAGACATATTTCCTTAGCTACTCTAACCTGTTGCGACAGTATAGTCTCAGGACTTTTAACACACCAACTACCAAAACTTGACTGAGAACCTGAACTCATTAGATTTCAAGTTTTTTGACAGTACAGACCATGACTCTATTCTCTACACTAACTTGCAAAAAAAAAAAAAAAAAAAGCTGGACACAGACAAGGGGTTAACATGAAAATTTTATACTGATTTTACCAAATGCCGTAAAATCCATATCTTCTAAATTATCCAAAATATTCTCGATTGAGGCAGTAAATCTCTTAAAAGTTGAAGAATCCATCATTTCTGCAAGAGAAAAAAATTATGTAAACATTTCAAGTAGGTAAGTAAATCTTATTTTTAGTTAAAAATAAACTAATATGTTACCTTCAGGTGTTAGTTTTGGCTCATAAGCTTTCCTTTTCTTCTGTTTTTCTTTTTTCTTCATTTTTCTAGCAACTAAAATAAACAAAAAGAAAATACTGAAATGAAAGAATGACAACTTAAAATATTTACCTGTGTTCCTAGTTTCTGAACATTAAATGCTTAAACAATGATTATAAATCTAAACATATATTTTATCTTAATTAAAATTTAGAAGTTGTAATGAGCTCATAACAAGATTAAAATATTCTTCAAAGTAAAAGCCCTACATTTAAATCAATTTTTAGAAATCCACTAATACTGATGAATTACCCTCACTAAGGCTGGGAGGAGGTGAATAATCTTCCATATCAGAATCTGATGGACTCCGGTTTCGATAACGACCACCACCTGAACTCCTTCTTCCTTCATGAGAGTGGCCACTTCTCCTATGATCCCCAGAGCTTCTTCTGTCCCGCTCTTCATACTCCCAAGCTTTATCGTCATCTTTTTTATGCCGTTTCCTAGAGGCTAGAAGCAAATCCCCATGACAAATAATTTACCTCACTTAAAAGACTATTAAAACTGTACTTTACAATGAACTACACGGGGTAACAAATTCATTCTGTTAATCTATGAAACTGAGTCATTCATCTAGCCAGAAACTCAAATTATGGTATAGAAAGGACATAATGAATTTTAGTGTGATTTAATCTAGAATTAAAAGATTTTTACATGAATTCTGCTTGGTAATAAACCAGTAGGAAGGGTCTAAGAATTAAAACACAGTGTACACTTCAGTGAAAGCTATTTAGTACATCATTAAGAATTATATGGAACTTCAAGATTACTTAAGCCTTGTAAAACAACCTTTATTTAGAATTGGGATAAAAAAAACAACCACCTTAAAGCATTTCAATTTTTGATGGGGAGAACGGTTTGGGGAAAAAAGTCAACTTTTGAGAAAGCATTACAGAATATGGGTAACCAAATATTCCACCAATTAATAGCTAAGTTATACTCACAACTTAGCAATAAATTCCACAGACTCTGATGACCTAATATCACAAACCTACAGAGATAGTATATATATATATATCAGAATTGTAAACACTAATACACTGAATACAGTTCTCCAACAATAAGCTTGCTAAACGCAAGGAAGAAAGCTTCTAAATTTATGCATGCTACATAAGCATGTTTATATATATATATATAAATATATATATATTACCTTCAATCTTTTTCCCATCTTTTCAGAAGTCTATATGCATTCTGCTAAAATCATCAATACTGACAGAAGCCTCTGTGGCAAACAGATTTCATCCAACATATCAACTGGTTAAGAGCCGCCTAGAGCGTTAAGTTGAAATAATTCTGAACTCTAAGAAAGCATTACACTTAGAAGAAAGACTACATATTTTTGTAGAGAAAGCTAGAGGGAAGTATAAGGGACAAATATTTACGATACCTGCTCTAGGATGTAAGTACCTCCAATTAAAACCAGGTAGGGCTGACTGTCCTATCTTTGAGATTATGGCACTGGTTATTTTCTTTAAAAAATTTATTGTTATTGTGTGTGAATAGGTCAGAGAACAACTTTGTGAAGTTGGTTCTTTTCTTCCATCTTTATATGGGTTATAGCGATTGAACTCAGGTTGCCAGGCTTGTGCAATATGCACCTTTACCTGATGAACCATTTTGCTGGAACCTACACTGTTATTATAGTGACAGCTGCTGCTGACAAAGATAAACTCTATAGTCTGTTGTTTGTATTCTTTCCTTCCTCTGATGGGCTTCTTTTCTGAATCTGTAACTGTCATCAATATACAAATATTTAAGACAACTCTCTGTAACTCTTATGTGGCTTTGATGTAAAGATGTCAATCTCTGGCTGATGCACTCTATACTTGTTTTATTATTACTATATGTAGATAATAAATATCCATATTCTGGTTAACCTAAGTGTATATGCTGCCATAAATTATCCCTACTCAAGAATCTAGTTTGTTTTCTGGCACTGAACTCTTCTATCCAATCTATGGACAGCATGGTAGAAAAAGATAATTTGGTTTTTCTTCTTTGGAGCCAGTTTTGTCAGAGTAAGAGTTGTTATGAAGAATGAATATAAGCGAATATACTCAAATCTTCAACTATTTATTTTAGAATTGTGAGTGAATTTATGATGATGTAAGGAGAGGTAGGATCTTTATCTCCTCTTTAGGGTATACCCTAGTATATTCTCTTTAAAAATTTTTTTTATCTATGTTCTGAAACAGAGTCTCACTATGTTGCTCTGGCTGGTCTCAAACTCAAATAAATCTGCCTGCCTCTGCCTAGTGCTGGGATTAAAGGTGTGTGCCATCACACCTGGTCCTAGCCTATTTTCTTAATGGTAAGTTATCTCATTTATTAAAGAGAGGTAGGAGAGAAACAGATAAAGAGGAGCAGAGAGGGAGGCCATGTGTTTGCATAATATTCACTGAATGTTTTTTCAATAATTACTGTTTATGTCTACCAAATGATTTGGCAACTAACAAACTTGCTTAGAAAAAGTATGCTATGATCTCAAGTACCAGGTTTTATACTTATGAACCCAAATTGATAGGATGTACTTTAGTTTTTCTATATTTAAATTAATTTCATAAAGTCTTTTAGCATTCAATTCTATGAATAGGAAATGCTTAAAAATCTTGTCATTAGAAATTATACAATATGCTGTATTGGTCATCAGTTTCTATAGGCCTTAGAGCATCTTCAATTCATATTCATTAAAGGTTAGACAGTTTGGATTAAAATAGTTAAAAAATTAAGTTTTATGACACAATGTACAATTACTATAGAAAAAAACGGACTCAATTAAAGTGGGTGTTTTCTACTTTCTCTTTCTAAAGTTCATCTCTTTTTAGTTTCCTTTACTTTCCCTCCTACCTTCTCCATGCCCCCAGTAGTCTTATATTTGTACTTTGGTTTTCCAAATCTGTTAGGCCCAACTTTTAAAGACATTCTTTCACCCTGTGCTGGATTAGCTTTTAGTTGTTAACTTGACACACCTGGGAAGAGGGAACCTCAGTTGAGGAATTTCCTCTATCAGACTGGCCCGTGGGCATGTCTGTGAGGCATTTTCTTGATTGTTGAGTGAGGTGGGAGGGTCCAGCCCACTGTGGGTGGTGCCACTCCTGGGCAGGTGGTCCTGGGTTGTATAAGAAAGCAGATAGGGCACAGACGAGGGGAGCAAGCCAGTAAGCAGCACTCCTCCATGGTTTGTGCTTCAGCTCCTGCCGCCAGGTTCCTGCCCTGACTTCCCTCAGTGATGAACCGTGACCTGGGAGATGTAAGATAAAATAAACCCTTTCTTTCCCCAAGTTGGTTTTGGTCAGTGTTTTTATCACAACAATAGAAAGTAACTAGGACAGACCCTTTTCTCTTATTTTTCAACAAAACTATTTTCTTAGCTTCAGATTTGAGCAAACCAATTTAATTAAAAGGGAAACCTTAAATTCCAAAAAGTCTATCTCAAAGCAGCACAATTCTTCCAACCACTGTCTTCAAAATACATTTACATTTTGTATTGTGTATATTTTCACTATTGTTTTTGTTGTGGTAAAATGACAACTTGGTTTTTATGTCAACTATCAAGTGAACATTTTTTACCACTCCAATCAGTGGTCCCCAGCGACCCCTTTTTTATAGTTAGCTGGACTGAAATGAACCAAGAAAAACAGTAAACTATTCTAAGACCTCTTTAAAAACCTAGAGAAAATTTCTTTTTTCCCAGCAGATATTAAAGCTCAAGTTCTCTAAGTGATATTAGCTTTCAATATATTTGGACAGACATAATAGGATCTGTGGTTTTAAGATGAAGCTATATACTTTTTACAAAATGAGATATCTTTCATAATTGAAAGCAAACAAATATGTTTCTACATTGATGACAAACATATGGATCTTCTCTTCCTTATTTTACAGTCAACGGACATTTCCGATTAAGTTATCCTTTCCTTTTATTGTTAGTAGCTTTGTAATATTCATCAATTTAGCAGTGCAGGCAGCCACTATCAAGCAACTAGAGATGATATGAAATTTAAAATAAAACTGCAAGTAAGGAATTTAGATATGGTGATAGAGTAGGGAGAAGAGGGAGTAGACAGACATGCAAATAAAGTGAATGAGTTTCTGGGCCAAGCTTCCTTACTTTCCAGAGCTAACCATGTCCTTGTATCACAAAAATGTTTGATTATAATAAAAAAAAAACTTTAGCCATTTTAATACTATATATTAATACATCTCATAATACAAATTATAACAATCATACATGTCAGATTATCTTTGCTGTATATTTTATTTCAATTTTAAAACTGTTCAAATTTGTTCAGTATTCATAGTCTACTGCTCTAGCTGAAGAGCTCACAATTTTAAAAAGATAAGAGTAAATGAACATTGATCAAAAACTTTGGAGGAGATGAAGAACTTCCATCGTCAATATACACTTTAAAAATAGCAGCATGCATCTGTCCTTCCTGCCCTTGCTTGTCACACCTCAATCTACAGACACTAGGTGGAAAAGGTAGAACACACTGGTGGTCTTCCCACTTCTTTTGGTCATTATGACTAAGTCAGTTGGCACACAAGTGAAGATCTCCCATAGTCTGTTTCCACTGAATGCCGTTTAAGTCAAACAAGGTTGCTGACCCCTCTTGGCTAGGCTCAATTCTCTTGCTCCAGAAGAAGGAAGATAGGGATAAAAGAGAAGAACTTTTTCAGTGGACCAGTAGGAAGACAGGCGAGGTATAGCAAGTCTAGTGCAAAGACAGGTGATCACAGTGTTGTAGAGAGGTAGCTGTGTAGTGAAGAAGCCAGCTCTGGAAAACAGTGAAACAAGGGAGGAATTCCAGGACACAGCTGGGCAAAAAGGAGAAGCCAGGTCCAAACCACACAGATAATCCACAATGTGGCTAAGCCATTCATAATTTAGTGATAGTATGGTTTTAAATATTTCTTTATCTGGCTATCTCCTACGTGTCCTTCAAGACTCAACTCAAGTGTCACCTCTTCCAGTAAGCATTCTCTGAACCCCCACTCTGATACTGATGCCAATGTGCTCCCACAGCATCCTGTATTTACTATTACAATTGTACTACAATTATTTACTTACATATTTCCCCCAATAGGCTCAGACTTTGAGATAGGGGTCACATTTTATTTGCATTTTTATTTTCCATGCCTACTATATATTAGGAATTCAATATAGGTTAAATACAAATAGACACATACCTGGTGTTTTCTAATAATAATAGCTCATTTAAAAATTATTTTCCTTGGTGCCAACTGATCTTATCTTTCATACAACTTTAAAGTATAAAGAAAAAAAAATCTTACTATACTAGGTTATTAAGAATTAACGTAACTGCTCTTGTTAACCCCCAAATGTGACACATATCAGTCTGCCTTTTAATTTGTGAAAAAAGTTAAATAATACTTACATTCAAAAGCTTCATCACTATCATTATCTTCATCTGAACTGATTTCAGCATATTTTGGCTTTTCATTAACTGTGCTACGCTTGCGTTTGTTCATTTTCACACGTTCACAAAGCGGCATGGTAGATTCAATTTCTGCCAGAAGTTCAGGGGGTAATTCTTTTAACACTGATTGATCTATACTACCTATTAAGGTAAAAAAAAAAAAATTTAAATCTGAATATAAAAAAATTTAACCACATTAACACTATACAAACAAAATCTTTTCATATTTACAACTGTAATATTTTAAGCCTGTTAATAAAATTTATATATATTTATAAAACTTAAATGATTTTATTACCATAATAACAAAGGCTAATTATATCATTCTTTATTTTGAGGTACTGCAGATTGAACCAAGGGTCTTATATTATAGTTGGCAAGCATGTTACCACTGAGTCACATTGCCATCCCTCTATCAGTCATTTTAAATATAAAGCCTTCATTATGTATAAACTAGCCTTAACAGCTTTAAAATAAAGTAACTTTCTAGTACAAATGAGAAGTCAGAGGACACTCACCACCTCTTTTTCTTCCTCTATGATTCTGGAAGTTGCCTATGGTAGTTGGGATAAGAGCTTTAAACCTTTTTACCTATCACTGTCTATTGAGAAACAAATTAATGTCTTTAGCACCATGGAAAATTTTCTTATAAAGACAAAGCAATATATATTTAATTAAATAAAACATAAGTATGTATGTAAAGTTGGACGAATAGGTCAAAATATTTTAAAACATCTACAACTGAAAACAGTAAAATAAATTCAAGTCTGTTATAAAAGTTTTATATTTTTCCATGAAAGAGTAAAGACAGAATGATCTAGAAGCAAACTACAATAAGAATCATGAACATCTTATCACCTAAACTTACAGATCTATACATGCATAGTTTCTATGAAGAAAAAGTTTGTTAGCATCATTTTGCCAGTTTTAAAAAAAAGGACAAGTAGCAAATACTACTCAGGATAACTTATCCTTGATGATTAATAAAGGTGACAATTTTACCTGACTTAAGTATGTAAATGTAAATCTTTGTGTGGAATAATAAAAACATCATACATGATAAATTTTATAAGTTAGAAACAAACACTACTCTTACTGGTTTATAGCAGCAAATATTATCAACTTATAATTAACATTAACATAAACCTTTTTGAACATTTAAATAATAGTGCTTACATAAGAATAAAAACAAATGAAAGAAAAATAAATGCGTATCAATTTCAAGTAATTACTTAGGCTATAGGATGTAACATATTAATCTCAATGAGAAAATAATCCTTTGTTTTTCTGAGGGTTTTGTTGAGTATTATGAAAGAGTTGCTCAGAAACTTTCAGTCTTCTGTTTTTATAAGGATATAGATGGAAATAATTCTACCTAACAAAAATGAAATACTAGTTATTAGTAGGGAGAGGGAGGAAGACTGAACTAGGGGCTGAAATCTTCAGTGACTACAGGTATATGGAAAGCTGGTAAATGAAAGTGGCTGAGGAAAGAGATGTTGGGCTCAAATTTGCCAGTAACTTCTCTTTCTGATGCCGTGTGGGAAACACTCCTAAAAGTAATAAAAAGAATTTCAATAATATATGAGCTGGTATGCCTTCTTTTAAGTTTACATAGTACTTTTTTGTTTTTTAATTTAAAAAATTACATTTATTGTTGGGCATGGTGGTACATGCCTTTGATCTGAGCACTTGGGAGGCTGAGACAGGTGGATCTTTATGATATGGAGGCCAACCTGGCCTACATAGAGAGTTCTAGGATAGATAGAGCCACAGGGAGACCAAAAACCAAAATCAACATCAAACCAAACCAAATCAATGAGAGAGAGTGTGTGTGAGAGAGAACAAATGAACGAATATGAATGAATGCTTGTGTCATGGTGCAAGTTTTAAGGTTAGAGGACAACTTTGGATTCAGTTCTCTCCTTCCACCAGGTGGGTCCTGGAGATCAAACTCAGGTAGTCAGGTATGGTGGCAAATAGACATTTTGCCAGTCCCAACCTAGTAATTTTCAAATTGTGACTTAAAAGCAAAGCAATTTGAGAAATTAGTTTTATGGATCTTGACCAACAGTTATATGAAAGTCAAGAGAACAGAAAAGAAAATGCCAGTGTTTTATTTATACTAAGGGTAGGTACTATTAATTTGTGTGCATTAGGATACAACATACATTTTATGTCTTACTTTAGGTCACAATAAAAAAAAATTAAAGTGCTTTATACTCTATAGTTGCCAGTTCTCTCAAAATAGGGAAGTCAAACTTATATTGAAAAGATTCTTCAAGACTAATCTAACCCAAGGCTAGGTATAAATAGGCTTTGCCCAATTTTTAAGGTAACGACTCAATGAAAGATAATCAGTTGACTGACATTTGCAAAATGAATCATTTACTTTAATCAGTATGATTTGACAAGACTACTGCCTGTCCTGTACCAGAGAGCTTATTATCTACATTGGTCTCCCTTCCCTTCATTTTTTTGAATCAGGGTTTCACTGTATAGCTATGGTTGGATATGAACTCACAGAGATCTCCCTGACTGTCTCCCAAGTACCAGGTATAAAGACACTCACCACCACACATGGCCTTTTACTGGTAATTCTTATCCAAGATAAAACCTGAAGTTACTCAGAAATCCTTTAAAAAGTATTTAATGTGTATAAATGTTTTGCCTACATACATGCATGTAAGTGTACAAGTGTGTATGATGCCAATGAAAGCCAAAAGAGGGAGTCAGATCTCCTGGGAACAAGTTATGGATGGTTGTTAGCTGCTCTGTGGGTGCTGGGAGTAGAATCTGTCTTCTGCAAGAGAAGTGCTCTTAACTGCTGAGCCATCTCTCCAGTCCATTAGAAATTATTTTTATATAAACATTTCTAAATAGCATTGTACCAATTTCTCATGCTTCCCCTCCCTTTGAAGACAGGACTTCATTAATAGCCCAGACTAGAATTAACTCAAGACTCTGCTGGGATTACAGGTGTGCATGCACCATGCTCCCTCCTTCCAAGAAGACAACTACTTACTGAAAAGACCAAGTTTTCCACTATGTTGTACATGACAATACTTTTGAAGTTAGCTGTAATACGAAAAGTTATCTGAGACTATTATTAATGTTTCAAGCTCTGCTTCCATGTTCCATAGGTATGTATAGCATTCTCTGACCTGTGTACACCTACTCTGCTAAACGTGTAAAAATAAAAACACAGTAAATGGTGCTAAAAACTTTTTAACAATACCACTGTTGGAAATTATCCCAAGGAAATTTACTCAACAAAAATTTCAAAAGCTACATGAAGATGTTTATTTTTAGTCATTGTAACTTTAAAATGTCCCAAGTATAAGAATGCAAAGAAAGATTAGATCATTATTACAGGACAATGATAGTTTATACTGAAACAGTAGTTACTTATATTCCTTCATAGAAAAGTCTGAGGGCCTCTGATTCATATCATATTACACTTTATTTAAAATGAAACAAAGTGTACCTCGTGGTACATACTCTATACCTATATACTCTATAAAGTTGAGGTCATTAGAAAATGGTTTGTTGAAGCTGGAACTGACCTGGAAGTCACCTCTCCGAAGGCTTGCTCTTGTAGTTTTGGAGAACATCAATGGATGGTCTAATCCTAGCTTTAAGGCCTAATAACTACAAAAGTGACCAGCAGAGCAAACTATACTGGGACAGTACTGGCATTTTTTTCTTGGAGGTAATCAAGAGCTACCTAATTGGAACTAAAAATCACTCAATGGGAGGGAACTCATGTGTGATACTGTAAACAGAGCAAAATAAATATGGTTGGAGTTCACAGATCCTAGAGAAAACCCCAAGGCTGTCACATCCTTAGACAAATTTCTTCACTATGTGCTAAATACGGATCCTTACCCTTGTATTTACAGACAAGTATGCCAGTCACCACTCATTAAAAGAAGCAGAAGCTTCTTTTGCAGCACATGAAGAATATTCTACAACTGATCATACAAAGAGATTAAGAGTGTGTGAAATGCCAAACCTTAAGTGACATGTCTGCAATGGAACCCCTATACCTAGGCCTCACGGAACATAATGGAACAGGGGGTAGAGAGAATACTAATGCATATTTCAACTCTCATCAACGAAGCTGACTCATGCAACAGAGGGAAATAGGACCATTTGCAGAAGAGGGGGTAGAAAGACTGTTAAGAGCCAGGGGAGGAGGTGCATGAACATATGGAAATAGAGCCTTATAGGCTCCTTGGTCATATGAACTTACAGCAATTGTGAATTCATGCACCAGACCCAAGCAAACTCAAGGAGACAAAAACCCAGCATAGAACTGTGGAAATGGGCAGCAGGCTTCATGTTAGCTGAAGAACTAGTTGATTACTACTGGGTGAGGAAGAGCTGATAATCTTTAGGGAAATGACTCTAGATAGGTTGATTAGACACCAGTGGATGAACTTTCACTGAGGGACATTGGGGTACACTAACTTGACTCAACAGGTCTTAACATAAATAACAGAATACATGAAATCCAGTGTGCAGGGGAGGGGGCTATGGGAAAGTGCAGATAGGGTAGGGGGTATAAAGATGATTAAGAGGTTAAATATGAAATACATAAAAATAAAAATAAAGAAAATGGTTTGTTTTTATTTGGGTGTGTGTGTTATTGGGTGTTGAAACCAGTATCTTGAACATGATAGCAAAGTGTTCTTCCAAGAAAGTGGTTTATATAATGAAGACAAATACCAAGGAATTAGCTTGCTTGTGCTAACTGAAAGATCACTATTATAAATGAAGCAAGCAAAACAACAACAAAAATGAATATAGTTTCAGAATTGTAGTTCTAATACTGATACAAGCATAACAAAGATTTCATTAATGTTCAGTTGCCAAATTACTATAAGACTATCAGAACATGCTTTCTTGGAAGTAACTATGCAAATGACAAAACAACTCTTTCTTTGCTATGTATGTAATAATAAGAATGAAATGTGGCAACAGTATCTTCAAATTGGTCATAAACAGTATACATATAAAGACAACTGAAAATTTTATTAGATGAATTCAGTTAAAAGTTGCATTGGCTGTATTCCTACATGCATAATAAAACTCTTATGACAACATTTATTTGGTCCTCATAACTACACAAAACAGGAAGGAAACTGGTTTCTAAGTTTTCAAAAATGAATGTACCAAATTTTGAAAGGTTAAGATTTAAAGTTTGGATTCTATTGTTTACAGTACTATAATTTACAGTGGGTTTAAATGAGAATATAAAAAAAAAAACTGGTACATTAACAGTCAGGGAGTACTTTTTGTTGAAGAGAGAGGTCTGTACTTTATATAGCATATAGTATATAATATCAAATAGGTATTTATTACCTTAATATCTGCAGAGACTCTCTTAAGGGAGGCTACATTAAGTTTTTTTAAAGAATAAGTGAAGGTAGGCATGGTTTCACACACCTTTAATTGTGACAGGCAGAGGCAGATGGATCTCTGTGAGACTGAGACCAGTCTGGTCTAACTAGTGAGTTTCAATCTAGTTGGAGCTACAGGAAGATCCTGACTCAACCCCTCCTAACCACTGCCACATACCCCTCCTCACCTGACAATAAGTAACTTTAGGGACTAGAGAGCTGACTCAGAGGTTAAGAGTACTGGCTGCTTTTGCAATGGACCCTGGTACAGTTTCCAGTACCCAATGGTGTCTAACAATAGCCCAGAATTCCAGTTCCAGGGGATCTGATGCCCTTTTCTGGCCTCTGTTGACACTGCATGTATGACTGGACTTACTACATACATTCACATAAAAATAAATAAAAAATATAAGTGAATTTTATTATGTTAAAGATTACTTCTCTTACAGCTTTTTTAAAATTGGGAATTAGCTGCTAACCCTTCCTATGTCAATCACATATACACGATGGTTAATACTGATTGTCAATTTGACAGGATTGTATGAGACAAGTCTCTGAGAACACCAATTGAGAGATCACCTAGATTAGGTTAGCTTCTTGTCATATCTGTAAGGGACTAACTTGATTCAGTTAATAGGTGTGGGAAGACCACCCTAAAAGTGGGTGGTGCTATTCCCTGGGCTGGAGTCCCAGACTGTATTAAAAAGAGAAATCTAGGTGAGCATCAGCACCCACTGCTCCCTTAGTGATGAAGGTCACAATATGACCAGCTGCTTCAGGTACCTGCTTCCTTGACGTCCCTGCTGTGATAGATTTGCACTAAACCCTTCTTTCCTCTTAACATATTTTTGTCAGGGTAGTTTATCTCAGCACCAGAAAAGTAAGACGTATTACTATACCTATTTTCACAGGTCTGGGAACTGAACAGAATCTGCATTTTAGGGCTGACTTATGATATAAAATGATAAATAGTGGGAACATCTCCAGCAAATCTTTTTCTTCTCTCTGCCTCCCTGTCTGTTTCTCTCTCCCTCTTTTAGTGTGCTACCAACTGAACCTAGAGCCTCAGGTGTGCTAGGGCAAACACTACCACAGAGCTATATTTCCAGCTCAATAAATTTAATTTGTATAAAAAAATTTCTACTTAATGCATCCCTTCACATTAATAACTTTTACTACATATAATCTGACCAAACATTTTTATAAATGGAACTCATAGACAAAAAAATGTCAAAATATTGCTCTAAAACCATACTTAACAGTTATAAATTAGACCAATTTCTGCAATATTCTCAAAATACCTCCTAAAGCTACCACTGATACTTACTAAGTCTTTGTGTGAGCTTTTTGAAACTTACTTTATAAAAACTGTTCAAATAAATATTTTGATCTAGTGTAAACACATCAATATTCTTTTAAAAATTTTTAAAAGGCACTTTTTTTTTTTACTTTTAATTATGTGTGTGTGTGTGTGTGTGTGTGTGTGTGAGAGAGAGAGAGAGAGAGAGAGAGAGAGAGAGAGAGAGAGAGAGAATGTGCGGGTGAGTGCAGATGCCTAAAGGGGCCAGAGTCCTCTGATTCCCTAGGAGCTGGAGTTACAGGTATTGTGAGCCACCTGGATTTGAACTCAGGTCCTCTAGAAGAGCAACAAAAGTTCTCTTAACCAATGAGCTGTCTCTTCGGCCCAACACACCATTATTCTTTAGTTCAGAAATTCATAGACCATGCCACAAATTCACTCAGAAAAAACACATTCACAGAGAAGCTGAGTTCTAAACAGTACTTAATTAGATTAAATTGAATGCTTAGTAAAGGGTGACTAATAATGCATTTTAACGGTCAGCACTTAGCAGTGTAGGAGACTACAGAAGACAATTGAGGTGAAAATAAGTACTCCTAACAGAACTGCAATACGCAGTTCAAGGGAGTGACACTAATTGTTGCTAGCCATTAGAACTATTATATTTCAGGCTACTGCTCAATAACTTAAGTTTTAAAAGATGATCACAGGGCTAAGGAGATGGCTCAATGAATAAAGCTCTTGCTAAGTAAGTATGAGGATCATAATTAAGATACCTACCCTCTGTGGAATAAAGCCATGTGGATATGGTGGCCCATTTCAAATACTAGTGCTTGGGAGTTAGAAATAGGGGATTCCTAGTTAGCTAGACAAGCCCAATTAGTAATCTTCAATTCAGTGAGACCATGCCTTAGTAAATAAATTGGAGACTGATCAAATGAAATACTTGGCATTAATCTCTGGCTTCCATCCAAAGCACACATGAATATTCATACATACATGCACATATACCACACATGCATGCATGTATGCATGCAAAAAAAAAACTTCAGATGGTTACACAAACGGTATAGGATGTTTCTGCATGTACTACATGTCCTTGAATGTACTGAATCAAGTAATGGAGAATATAGTAGTAGGAACAAAGTAGAGGGAGGGTGAAGGAAATGGTTTCCTTTGATATAAAGCCAAAGAATGTTGAGACACTTTAGAGTGACTGTTTTATATTTAATATTACTGATATGTGAGGTATGCTAGATGATGATCATGCCACACTTAAAGGATCTCATTTTATTCTTTTATTTGGAGACATAGGTAATACTCAGATAAAACCTAATAGCCAAGTATTTTTGATACTTTATATACTGATTAAAATATAAAAGATTAAAAACTTTTAAGCTTTCCCTCTATATCATAGGAAATAAAAGTATTAAAAGGGAATGTGAATGACACTGAGTCTATTTTGTGACCACTTCAGATCAAAATAAGACTCAGAGAAATTAAACAGACATGAATACGAGTTGCTTTCTTTGTATCGTAATAAAAATTAGGTAAGCAATGGGACAAAGAAATTTAACACAAAGTTTAGAACTAGAATTTGGAAATTAATATGATTTTAATATATATGAGGTAACATGCTACATATAGTGTGCATATTACCACAGCACTCAAACAGAATTTAATAGTATCATTTTATATTCAATATGCTCACATGAAAGACAAAAATAAGTCAGTAATCTAAGGAGTTATAAATGTATACCTTTCCTATACATTCAAAACATTCAAAATGTATTAGCTTAAACATAATCAAAAAGAGTTAGAAATTATTCTGAAGAATATTAACTATATGACCATTAATCAAATATTTAAGGGTAGAATTTTATGGCTCTTACAAGTAAGAAACACAAAGGATTTTTGTCCTTTACCTACATCAAACTTCTGCCTCCCAAGGGATCATTGGGGAAGGAGGGGCAGAAAAGTTGTAGAGTCAGAGGAGGTAGACAACCACAAGGAAACTGAGTTTTCCAGACAGCTGGTCAGTTATTCGTATGAACTCACAGCAATGGTGACAGCATGCACAATTCCCACATCAGCTCAAGCAAGACAAAATCTCAGCATAGATGTAGGAAAGTGGGTAAAAAATTCCAACCATATCTGAACTACTGGCAATGATTGCTGGGAAGAGGAGATGCAATCTAGTTTAAGGGTGAAATTCTTGGCAAGGTTGACAGTTTCCAGTGGATGAACCCACACTGAAGGGCTTTTGGGGACATAAATCTGACACAATAGGCCTGTATGTATATATAAAGGCCTTCATATATATATACAATGGTTAGGAGATACAGAAGGGGACCTAAATATGATAAAAAATATATTGTATGAAATTTGTAAAAAATTCAGTAAAAAATTAATATAAAATTTTAAGCTCCAAATTGAAAAAAAAAAAGGCATTTAAAAGGGCATTGTTGCTGGGCATGGTGGTGCATGCCTGTAATCCCAATGGAGGCAGGTGGATCTCTGTGAGTTCCAGGCCAGCCTGGTGTACAACATGGTCAGTTACAGGCCAAAAAAAAGAAAAAAAAAAAAGGGAGGGGGCATCATCAATATTTAACTGAAAAGTTTCTAAGCGAAAATAAAATGAGTGTAGCTATCACCCACTTTAAAATTCTTTGTTCTGTGAAATAGTATAAGCAGTTGTAAAAATGAACTAACCTCAGTATTATATAACAAATATATTTTCAGTATACTGAGATTATATTTCAAGTATAAAATACATATATAATGCGAATAAATACCCAAGAACTGTGCTGACTGCTATCTGTGGATTTTGCCTATTACATTTTCATTCTTTGAGCTCCTATTTCTTACAAAGGTCACCTGCCTTTAGCCTAGAAAAAACTGAATACAAATCATTAAATATGTCTAATATAGTCATATTTTCATTAGAAAGAGTATTTATCTTAAAATTTAAAACATTCACAAATAATTTTTCCATTAATCTGTATAGTACTTTAAAAATTTTGTTGGGTATACAGTATTTCTTTTTAAAAAAATATTTATTACTTTTATTTTATTTGTATGAGTGTATTGCCTGCATTTATGCAAGAGCACCCGTGTCCAGGAATGCCCTTGGAGGTCAGAAGAGGGCACTATATTCCCTGGAACTGGAGCTACAGACGATTAACAGCTGCCATGTGGGTGCTGGGAATCAAACCTGGTCCTCTGCAAAAGTAGTCAGTGCTCTTAACCACCAAGCTATCTCTCCAGTCCCTAAGGACAATATTTATATGCCCTAAAAACCTTGTAGGGGCTGGAGAGATACTCAGAGGTTGGGAACAGGGTTCAATTTCCAGCACCCACATGGTAGCTGCCTGTAACTCCAATTCCAGGAGTTCTGACCCCCTCTTCTGACCTCCTTGGGCACTGCACGACATGGGTGAACTTACATCCACGCAGACAATACACTTATACACACAAAACAAAAATAATAAAGAAAATATTAAAAAACAATCTTGTAAATGCCAGGCATGGTGGTCTATGCTTTTAATCCCAGCACTCAGGAGGCAGAAGCAAACAAGATCTCTGTGAGATTGAGGCCTGCTGGGCTACACAGAGAGTTCCAGGCCAGCCAGGACTATAGTGAGACCTTCTCTCAAAAGACCAAAAACCAACAAACCAACCAACCCCCAAAAAGTCTTGTAACAAACATTTTAGTACTTTAAAGCCATGAAACAATTAAAAGAAAAAAACAAAAAACAAAACAAAACTTATGATAAAGCAAAATAAATTTCTAAAAACTAAGGGCTGGAGAAAAGGCTCAGCAGTTAAGATCACTGACTGTTCTTGCAGAGGACCTGGGTTTGATTCCCAGCACCCACATAGCACCTGAGAAACATCTGTAACTCCATTCCAGGGGAAATCAGATGTCCTCTTCTGATCTCCAAAGCATTACCTGACACAGGTGCACTTATATACATGCAGGCACTACACTCATACACATAAATTAAAAAAAAATTTTAATTTCTAAAAACTGCTTCTTCACTTTAAATATTTTTATATCTAGTATGTTCCTATCTTTCTAAAAGATAAAATGTCAATAAGTATAAGTACGAAGAAAAAGTTGTTTTTTGCAGGATCAACTGCAAAAGTATCCCAGTAATATTCATACTAATTCTTTCACTTACAAAATACAAGCTCATCTTCAAATAAAATCCTAAATAAACAATACTACAAAAACAATACAATCCATAATTGTGCTTCAACTACAAGTACCAGGGAAATTCACAATCATGTAACTCTGTGGCTGCTGGCTTACTGACAGAGATCTGAAACATCTCCAAAATTAGAATGTCATTAAAAACAAAATAATACACAGGGATCCTGAGACATAAAACCAAAACCATCTAACACATTGGAAATGAAATTTTTATCAAAACTTCTGTATAATTCCAGACATATACTATACACGAGGATAAACAAGCATCCTCATACCCACAAATACACTGCTCTGTAATAGGCAGGCACCTATCTACTTAATAGGACTGTATCAAATATGTATGACCATATCAAACATATATATATTAAAAATATACTTAAGAAATATGTATTAGCAACAAAAAGACGTGAAATAAGTATGCAAAACATAGCCACTAATAATTTGTAGTTACATGCTTCCCCATCTTTCTCCTGCTGACACTCACAAGGTTTCACTATGTTATTTGGGCTGGCTTCAGGCTCTCTCTATAGACCAAGCTGTTCTATACCTTCCTACCTCAGCTTTCCAAGTGCTTAGTGCTGGGATAGCAGGCTTGTGTTACTGCATCCACTTCATATCCCTCCCTCACTTCATTTTTGGTCTTTTTGAGACAGACAGGGTCTCCCTGTAGCCCCAGCTGCCCTGGAACTATGTAGACCAGGCTTGGCCTTTAATTCACAGAGATTGGCCTGCCTCTGCCTCCCAAGTGCTGGGACTAAAGGCATGCTGGGATTAAAGGCATGCTTGGGATAAAAGGCTTCTTTCTTTACTATAAATGTTTATTTTTATTTTATGTGTATGAGTGTTTTGCCTGCGTGTACTCTAAATGCACCGATGTCATGCAATGCCCATGGCAGCCAGAAAAGGGGGTCAGATTCACCAGGAACTGGAACTATGGACAGTTGTTAGCTGCCATGTGGGTGGGTGGGAACCAATGAAAGAGAGCCAGTGCTCTTCACTGCTGGGTTATTTCCATTTAACAACCCCACTGCTCTCATATTCTTTAGGTAGCTGTAAAAACTTGGTTAGAATAAAGTTTAGGAAGCAAGGCTAAGCTGACAGAAAGAAGGGAGAGAAATATGGTCAAGATCAAGAAACAGTACCACTTTCCATCTTCCAACTTCTTCGTTTGACAGTAGAGACTATAGTCTTTTTTTTTTTTTTTCTCTTTGAGACAAGGTCTCTCTGTAGGCCCAGTTGGCCTTGAACTATCAGAGGTCCACCTGCCTCTGCCTTCTGAGTGCTGATATTAAAGGCATGTACCACCACTCCTGGCTAGAATATCCTTATAGAGACTATACAAGCAGCTTCCAAACTTTTGCTGAAAAATTTTAAAGAAAATCTTCATTTAAAAGAAAGATTTCCAGTGCTAGCTTCCATATTCTAAACCTCTTTGTACTGCATTAAGAAGCAATTGTAAAAAGATACATTCAAGTTAAGTAATAAGCACTACTTTTAAATTTTGTAGGTCTGATTGTCATAACTTAAAAACTAAAAGTCCCCCAGAAGTAAACGAGCACTAGTGATGCAAAGGAACTTCATTTTCAGGAAACAAATTAATAATGAGAAGTAAATATTTGATACAAACCAAGTAAAAGTAAAGCATGTTACTTCTTTGAATAAAAAGTTTTTGTTTTGGGGGTGGGTGGGTAATATAATAATACTGTTTCCACAGAGCTTTTTTGGTAGAAAAGCTGCAGTAGTATGCTTCAAAAATAGTAATAATAGTTATACTTTCTGTATCTTTCTACTACACTACAAGTTTATTTTCTGTGACAAATTTTCTTTATCCATGATGGACAATACAATATTCAACAGCCATATGTGACTACTGAAAAAAGTAGATCTTAATATTTAATTTATATTGATTTCAATTTAAATAGCCTAAAAAGGTTACTAGCAACTATACTGGACACTGTAGTTTTAAAATATTTTGTTATAAGTATACATCCAACTTCTTAAGTGAAACTCATGGAATGAAAATTTTAAATCAAACTTTTAGCTCTATTGCCTTCAGAACTATAAATTTATTTATATGACATTATTAGAATAATGCAGGTTAAGTATATTTTACCACATGGCATCATAAAAAACTTTATTTTAAACACAATTTTACAAAGGAACAGTAAGATTCTATTTTCTTTATCAACTATCATTATATTCTCAGCATTTAATCTTACTGAAATAATGAGAGAATTTAATTCAGCAATTAAGAAAAACACCAACCCCATGTCCACCAACTTATAATTTAAATACATTACTTACCTTTTTAGATTTTTACATTATAAAACCTATTTTACCAACTGTCTTACCAGAAAAAACCTCTTATATAAATTCAAACTATTCATCAATAATTAAATCCTAGACAACTTTGTAAGGAAATAGTATAAGATACTTAAAAATATATAAAAATTGTTCTTATATACTATATAACTTTACAGAGATGCCAAATTTAGGTACTTCATTGTAAAATAGTGTATCTCTACAGTCAATGTATCACAGAGTGAAATATGCCTATTACAATATATCATTCACTTGATTAGTAACTTTCAGAAATATCTGAAATAGCAAAAGAATTTCTCTCTGCAGTCAAACAGCAGTTTTTAATTCATGACTGAGTAGTTCAAGTATGGGTTGGAGAAAAAGGTTCACTAAAATCTTTTAATGTTTTATACTAATGTTCTCTTTTCATGTAGCAGCTTTTTAATTTTTGTGATTTTCATTGTTTGCACTTAGTAAACCTAAAACTTAATACAATTACAGTATTAAGTACTCTTACCTTTATTTGACTTTGATGGCTTATTCTTGATAGATTTAAGGGAACTTCTTGTTTTATCCTCTCTATCTTTAATTAGTTTCTGGACATCATCCAAAGACAGTTTTTGCAGAACAACTACAGGCTTAGCTCCTTTATTTAGATCTTCAACTAATCCCATTTTTTCTACTTTGTCTTTCTGCTCTCCTTTCATGTCCATTTTCCTTGTTTCCTGAGTAATATTGCCATCTTTATCCCTCTTGATTTTTGGAATGACAAAATTTTTCAATGCACCAGACCTGCCCCCCAACAAATAACTTGGAAATTCAGCCTTATTGTCAGGGTGCACTTTATTACTGTCTACTTTACTTCTGTTACCCTCTGTCCTTTTGTCATCTTTACTATTTGGTGATTTAAAACCAGGTTTATCAGGTCTTGATTTGTTAGAATCTCCTTGTTTTACACGAGGACTGTCAGGTCTTGATTTTTGTTCCCCAGACGTTTTGTCCCTTGAGTCCCCTGATTCATGCCTGTGTTTTCTTTCTAGTTTTTCAGTTTTTGAACCATCAGATTTAATGCTATACTCATTTCTACTAGAAGATCTCAATGTTTCTGGTCTTCGAACTCTTGACTGATCCCCTCGATGTCGTTCTGACTCATTCCTGTCATCTGATTTTTGTTTACTATCATGGTCACGTCTTAGAGAGTCAGATCGCCCATCAGGTCTCTGTTTTAAGGCTTCTGCTCTTTCCGATTTTAATCGAGACGAATCAGATTTAATATCCTGTTTATGTTTAGACACATCAGGTTTTTTCTCTGTTGATGGCTTTCCAGAATCCCTCCTACTTTCATGCCTATGTTTTGGTGTTTCAGGCCGGCCTTCATTTTTTTGCTTTGGGGTTTCAGGCCGACCCTCACCTTTTTGCTTTGGAGTTTCAGGTCGTCCATCACCCTTCTGTTTTGGGGTTTCAGGACGCCCATCACTCTTTTGTTTTGGAGTTTCAGGCCGTATTTCACCCTTCTGCTTTGGGGTTTCAGGTCTTGATTTTGTTGTCTCTGACCTGGTGTTTTGTTTGCTGTCATTTGGTTTTGTGTCAGATAGTCTATTTTCATTCTGTTTAGGCTCAACTATGGTGCTCTCACTTTGTTTGGATTCTGTAGTTTTGTTCTCATTCTGTTTAAGTTCTTCTGTTTGGGTCTCAATTTTAGTTTCTAACTTACTTTCACTTGATTTTGTCTCCACCAGTTGGTTTTCATTTGGTTTAGATTCTGACAACCTATTTTCATTCTGTTTCATTTCACTCTTTGAAAGCTCAGTATCAGATTTTTTTTTAGGTGTCTCAGGATGGTTTTCTGGTATAGATTTAAGATTTCCAGTATCTTCTTGAAGTACAGAAATGGGTGCATCATTACACTGCTTGATTTCTTCAGGCTTTTTTATGGTGTCTGAATCCTGAGTTACAGAAGCCTGAGAGTCCACTCTTCCTGCCTGATGAAGATCAATGCTAACCATTAATGCTGGCCTTGACCCATTTCCCGTAGAACCCGTCTCCTGAGAAGCTGGTCTATTACCTCCTGTAGCACCCCCAGCCTCCTGTGGGTAAGAATCTTGTTTTCTTTTTTTCAAAGGCTTATCTGAAATTTAAAGATAAATATTCACTATCAGTAACAGACATATTTTTATCTTATAAAAGCCATACAGAATATCTTTTTAAAATCCTAACTTTTGAAAATATATTGAATTCAAATGTAAATAAATATCCATAAATGGCATACAACTTTCAAAACCAAAGTTGTAGGTCTTTATGTACAGTATACTTCGATAAATATTCAAAAAAATAAATTCAATTAATGATTATAAAAATGAATTCAACAGCATTTGAGAATATAAGAATAGAAATAAGTAGAACTTAAAAACACCAATTTGTTTACATATAAAGAAAAATCAAGATGTTTTATAAGATGATGTAAATCATATATTCTCACTTAAGAAAATTTTAACTGATAAACAATTAGAAGCCCTAAATCTGCCAATAGAACTAGAAACATAATCTCTTCCTATATATAAAGATATACATAGAAAAGAATGAAACTGGAAAGAAAATCTAATTTATGTCACTGAAAAGTAGGGAAATGAGAGCAACAAAGAAAACTACTAATTTTCCAATTAAACTTGGATGCTGAATTCAAAAATTTAAAGATATTAACAGTGAAGGTGGAATTTAAAAGCACGTTAGAATACATTAAGAAAACTGTATCACTCAGAAGCATGTAACAACTTTTTTTGTCTATTGTTTGAGCAAGTATCTGAGTATCTCACTATATATTTTAGGCTGGCCTGGAACTCACATGTAGCTCAGACTGGCCTCAAACTCCAAATCTCCCTGCCTCAGTATCCATGGGAGATTATAAGCATGTGCCACTATATTTTACTTAGATCAATTCTTCTTAAAGCAACTTCCACTGACAAAAAAGGCTTTAACTTTTCAACATGAAATTCTAGTAGTTATATTACTGACCATAGAAAATAAGAATTATAGTGTTCTAAAATGTAATGATATAGACATATAAACATAAATCTACCACTGCAATAAAATACAGGGGGATTTTTGGCAGCTGCGTATTTCTATGCTTGATTCTAACTTCTAACTTAGAAGATTCCTGATTTATTGTTTATAAACTGAACCTTAGTTCTTAAAAATAGTTACATTCATAGTATACCTTGCAGTTCTGGCTACTTTATTTGCTGAACTGTTCGACTATGTTTCAGTAACAAGAGAACCTTTAGATTCTTTTCTAGTATTTATTAATGTGATACATCGTTTAAGAAAAACAGTATCATTAGATTAAAAGTTCAAACTGGAAAGCATCCTTTTATTACAGAAGGATAAAAATTGTGAAAAAAATTATTGGTAATATGTCTTTTATACATCAAATTTCATTGTTTTAGTCTCAAAGACAGAAGTAGCAGCTCATTCCAATTTAAAAATCTAATCTCGCCTTTAATCCCAGCACCTGGCAAGCAGAGGCAGGCAGATCACTTGTGAGTTCAAGGCCAACCTGGTCTACATCGTGAGTTCCTGGACAGCTGGTGCTACAGGGCTACCCTGTCTCAAAAAGACCAATAAAACAAAACAAAAATCGAATGAAACTGAAGATACATCTCAGTGCTGGAGGGTTTGCTTAGAATGCACAAAGCCATGAATTTGATCTTAGGACCACAACTCTAAATGTACAATCTGCTGTTTCAGTTACCCAAAAGTCAAACTTATCATCATACATGCTCCACTTTGAAAACAATAAGAATAAAATATATTATGATTATTATCATTACATTGCTTTCCCAAGTTACAAATAACCTGCTAAGAGTTTATATGAAGCTTTATGCATTAATGTCTAAAGAAAAATACTCTAAGAATACAAAAAATATGTTTATAAAATCATTTTAACACTACCACATAAAATTAAATTTTTATTTATTTATCTGATATATATGAGTGTTTTGCCTATATGAGTGTAAATGCACCTATAGTACAATGCCCCCAGAAGCTGGAAGAAGGCATTGGATTCCCTGGAACTGGAGTTAACAGACAGCTGTTGGCTACTATGTGGGTGGTGAAAACCAAACCCAGATCTTCTGCAAGAGCAGCCAGTGCTCTTAACTGCTTAACCTTCTCCAGCTCCCACACAAAAAATTTTAATCTTGTCATAGGACACATAAAACAATTACTAGATCACAAACAGAAAGACTTAGCAACCTTATACTTATCCTTTAAATTCTTATGACAAGAGTAAATACAGATTCACAATTTAAGATTTCTATATTTTTCAAGGGAATAGAGCTGGGAAAGTCATTAAAATAGTAACTTAAACACATTTCAAACTTACAGTGATATTATCAGTCTCGGCTTAAATGTCTGGATCATTCTTTTATTAATATGAGAAATAAGATTTTTCAGAAATAAAGATTAGAATAGCTAGGTGGGTGGACTTTTAAGATTACAAAATACTTTAAAAAATTTATAGATCATTAGCCTTAATCTAGTTTACTTTTTGTAATTAAAATGAAAATTTGGCAAATAAGTTAATTTCAAAGAAATTATCATCTTCAATTAACTCTTAAATTACACATCCTCTGATTACTTATTTATTATTTATTTATTTGTGGTATTTTTGAGACAGAATTTCCCTGTAGCCTTAGATGGTCTGGAACTGGCTATGTAGCCTAAGTTGGTCTCAATCTCACAGTGATCCATCTGCCTCTGCCTCCTGAGTTCTGGGATTAAAAGTGTGTACCACCATGCCCAGCTCCTATGACTATTTATAAAAATCAAAGGATTTGTACATAAGAAATGCAGGAAAAGTTTTACTTTTTCTTTATACATAAAATATGCTGACTGAATACAAAGTTAAATTTCTCTGTCTCTTAAAAGCAATGTTTTGCTATACAGCTAATGCTGGAATAGAGCCTGTTATGCTACATAGGCTAGCACCAAATTTTTGATTTTCCTGCTTCAGCCTCCTCAGTGCTGGGAGTATGGGTATGAGAAACCAAGCTAAGCTTTAATTCATCAACTATTGAAACATACTTTACTTCTGTAAAACTAGCAAAAATGTTATCATTACTGCAGGAATTTTGAGACAGAAAGAAAACTTATTCTCTGATTTATGTAATCTGCTTTAGTTCCCCTATGAATTTGTTCCTTCAAAGTGCCTCTGAATATGTATGGGTCAATTGTGTCTACACACTTTTGTTATGTGTTCACTACGTCATAGCTTTTACCTAATGATAGAAAGCCATTTCTGTGAATAATAATTTTAGTATTTGGGACACTGATTACCTTTAAGGCTGCTTCAGTTTCAAGAACCTTAACATTAGTTACCAAAATTCATCATACTCCTGAAGAAAATGTATATAAAAAGATAATTTCGAAGCCATTTTCATTTAGCTGTGAATACTCTGAAAATAAAATCCACCCATCTAGAAATTCTAATTTTTATGCTTGTAAGAAAAAATTGTATCATTTAAATATAATTTTAGCAATAACTAAAAACAGTTAAACACAGAATTCACAGTAATTAAATTATACAGTAGCCCATAGGACAAATGAAAATCTTTGATACCTAAATCACAACACAAGCTGGTGGCTCACCTTGTCCAAATCCCAATACCTCTATTTTAAATGACAGTAGGTAATGCAGGTTGATTATCATTTATCTGAAATGCTTGGGACTTAAATATTTCTGATTTTAGAGTTTTTTAGATATTGAAATATTTGCATGGATCTTACCAGCTGAACACCCCTAACCTAAAGATATTAAATTCACAATGCTCTGAAATTTGAATTTCAAAGAGTTTTATATTTCAGAGTATTTCAGAGTAAAGCTAGGCCATTCCTCACACTTGCTAACATGGAAAGTGGACCTTGGGAAAAGATGAAATAGGCAAAGATAAAGAAGAAATTCCCTCTGCCAAAAAGAAAGCTGGAAACATTCAGCACATGAAGGAGAGATAAATTTCTATAATATGTCACCCGCAAGACAAAGATAGTCTTTTAAAATTAATTTATAGTATTAAAGATGTTAGAAGAATAAGCAAAACAAATTGAGAGAAAAGTATTTTTGAAATATTGTAACACTGAAATATTGTAACTAATAATTATCCTTATGTGTGTGTGTGTGTGTGTGTGTGTGTGTGTGTTCAGGATGAATAGATCAACGTGACAAACACCTAGCAACTAGGAAAGTGTTTCCTGTGTGTGGAACTAGATAATATTATTTTTACCACAACCTACATACAAGTATTTAAGACTATGTTTGCTAAGCTTTCTAATCTTACTTAAAAAAGCAGGGGTCTTTTTTGTTGTTGGTTTGCTTTGTATTTTGAGACAAAGTTTCACTATGTAGCCCTCACTACATAGCAGAACTTACTATGTAGACCAGGCTGGCCTTAACTTGATGAGAACCACCAGCCTCTGCCTCGCAAGTGCTGAGAAAAAGACATGCAACATTATACTGAGCAGATACAGGTTTTTTATTTCTGGTTTTTGACAAAAATCTTTCTCACACAGGAAATAAATATAATGGCAAACAAATTCAGATCCTAGAATTGAGCTCTCAACAAAACTACACAGCCTTTTCAAGTAGTTAGTTTGCTCCTTATCAGTAATACAACAGTTATGAAAAAGTTTTCAGTGCCACTAGGCACGGTAGCATATGCCTTTAATCTTAGCAATCTAAGAGGCAGAGGTGGGTTTGAGGGTAGTCCAGTCTACATAGCAAGTTCTAGGCCTGCAAAGGCTACACACTGAGATCCTATCTTTAAGAAATAAATTAAAAATCTCATTGCCATATTTTAGAATATATTGGGTCAATTTTGGAATTTAGTCTTAAAACTCAAAATAATGGTAAGGAATGATAAATTCATTTCAAGCAACTATTTCACTTTTCATGGTATGACTTATGAAACTATTTTAGAAGAATTTACATGTAACCTCACCTATGACCTTAGAATACCATACTTATATAGATATCTTTAACCTTCCAAAATTTTAATATAATTTATCCATGACATAATAGGAATTGGCAATCAGAAAACAACTTAAAAATAACTCAAATATGAAGCTAGTAAAACTTTCTTTAAACTTTCTGTATATCTTCCCTAAAACTCCATGTTAGCTCTGTTCTCAGGTCTTTTTCCTTACATTTGTCATAGCTACACAATCACCGATTATAGTGAAAAGTAGGTAATTCAAAATAAAAGTAAAAGGACACAAATGGCCAGAGTATAGAGAATAAAAGCCTGCAGAGTGTAGGTCTTTGGACATATTAAACTTCATCCATCCAGGTCTCAGGGACTACTGCAGAAGAGGGGATGGAAAGACTGTAAGAGTCAGGGAAGAGTAGCATGACCATATGGAAGTACAGTCCAACAGGTTACTGGGAACTTGCTCATAAGAACCTACAGCAATGGTGTCAGCACGCACAAGATCCATGTAAATTCAAGCAGACAAAAACTTAGTATAGAACTGGGGAAATGAACATCAGGTCCCAATTTTAGCCAAAGAGCTACTGGTGGCTGATTACTGCTGGGTGAGGAAGACCTGTTCTTAAAGGGAGAGACTCTAGATAAGCTTACTAGACCTCAGTGGATGAACTTAGACTGAGGTATGTCAGGGGACTAACTAGGCTCGATAGACCTTAACACAAATAACAGAATGCATGAATTTTGGGGGTATGTGTGGGGGAACTATGTTAGGGTAACCAAAGGGGAAGAGCGTATAAAGATGATTAAGATGTTCTGTATGAAACACAAAAATTCAATAAAAATTACTATATATATATATATATATAAAACAACTTTCTGTAAGAATATGTGGTTTTGTTTTATTCTTCTCCAAAGAAGTTAGGAGTAAAAAATGTTTACTAATATGCAAATAAAGCTTATTATAACTAACTTTATTTGAACTGCACTTGCTCTTGCAGAATATCTCAGTTCAAATCCCAGCACCCACATGGCAGCTAACAACCATTCATAACTCTAGTTCCAGGGAATCCAATGCCCAATTTTGAACTTGTGCATACATGCAGACATAACATATATATAAAAATGAACAAAAATGAAAGAAAACCCATTTAAATATATATATATATATATATTTTTTTTTTCTAGAGCAGAATTTGCCATAACACATTGTCACATAGAAATCTAGTTCTACTATTTCTGGATAGGCAATCACAATTTTGAATATGTATTGCAAAACTGTTATGGTAGTCAAGAACTTTGCATAGATTAATATTATAAAGAAGGCTGAATAATAGTGCTCTTTTCATTTGGCCTAAATATCCTTTTATTAGAAGTTAAAGGAAGAGGATAATACACATTACAACCTAAACCTGAACCCCATACTACGAAGTAAAGAATAAGCAACACTTTATTTCATCCTTAGCAAAGGCTTACGGCCATTTTTTTTTAACGACAAAAAGCAAAATCATAAAAACAAAACAAAAAAATACCCAAGTCTCACGAACATAGCGGAACAGGGGTAGAGAGAATATTAAATGCAGCTTTCAATTCTTATCAAAGAAGCTCCCTCATGCAACAGAGGGCAACAAACACAAAAGGCCACAAATGGCCAAAGTGTAGAGAATGAGAGTCTGCAGAGTGTGGGCCTTTGGATAGGACTCATATTAAATTCTACTCATCCAGGGCTCAAGGACCATTGCAGAAGAGGGGACGGAAAGACTGTAAGAGCCTGGGGAGGAGGTGTATGACTGTATGGGAAAAAGAGCCTCATGGGCTCTTGGGACCTTGTTCAAATGAATCTATAGCACTGGGGTCATATGAATCTACAGCAATGGCGTCAACATACATAAGACACATGCAAACTCAAGCAAACAAAAACCCAGAATAGAACTGAGGAAATGAGCAACAGGCTCCAATCTTAGCTGAAGAACTACTAGCAGCTAATTACTGCTGGGTGAGGGGGACCTGATCTTCTTAAAGGAAGGGACTCTAGACAGGCTGACTAGACGCAAGTGGATGAACCTGCACTGAGGAATGTCTGAGTACACTAACTTAACTCGACAGGCCTTAATATAAATGACAGAAGCATGAACTCCAGTGGGGGCCATGGGAGGGTGCAGATGGGGGAAGGAGTATGAATATGATTAAGATGTTTTGTATGAAACACACAAAAATTCAATAAAAAATATACAAAACAACCCCTCTAGTTCTTTAGCCAGTAAAATACTTTTACAATCTTTCTTTACACCTATTTATGGTTTACATTGCAAATATTACAATATAATAATTTCTAAAAATAGTCTATTCTTTCAATAATATTAGAGTTATCATGATAGAAAGATGTAAGTTGGGAACCATCAGCAAATATTTCTTAGATCAAGAACACAGTTATTAGTGATGATCCGGTCATAGAATGAACAAGGGAGATAAAATTAAGCTTTATTTAATTTCAAGAAACTGCATTCTATAAAAACCAAAACATGTAAGAATTGTGGGTCAACCTAAAATATTTTAAGTCATAAAACTAAATTATAAAGCATGCTTTAAATTTAGGTAGTTCATCGTGCACATGCATTTGTAAAGAAATCAAAAATCATACATTAGCAATTTCAATCACTGATTGATCTGTCTTGCTTAAAATATTACAGAGATTTTGTACCTAATGCTTACCAAATAATTAAGAGGCTTACATCTGATTATAAAGGATGAAGAAAGCCTGTAAGCTCATAAGGAAGTATGCCTTCAAACTCTGCCCTTTCTATACACTAGCCAGATAAAAGAGAGCACTTAATTGTAATCACCATCAAAGTTCTTTATCCTTAGGGTTTGCTATTCAGTATTAGCTTAAAACGTTCCAAAAATTAGAAGAATTCTAAACTAAGTGGAATATACAACTGCCTAATAAACATATAAACATAAGCTCTCCTTGAAAGTACCTGCTCTCTCTTTGTGTGTGTGTGAGAGAGAAAGAGAGAAAGAGAGAGAGAGAGAGAGAGAGAGAGAGAGAGAGAGAGAGAGAGAGAGAGAACAGTCTCACCAGGCTGGCAAGAGAGAGAGAGAGAGAGGACAGTCTCACCAGGCTGGCAATAGAGCTCATTCTATATACAAGTACAGCCTAATTTCTGCAACAATCTTCTGACCTCTGTTCTAAGTACTGGAATTATAGGTGTGAACCATCATACTCAGTTTATACTTACTTTAAATAATTCTATGATAGTGATCCGTGTTTTGGAAGAAAAAAATTAAAGATGTATTAATTATATCAGCATAAGTTAAAGAAAATATAGGTAATACTGAAATGGAATGCTTATTTTAGCAGAAAAGAGTAAGTAAAATCATATAGTACAAAACTGTTAATATGTGGCATAGAATTTCAAATCTGAGATGGTTACTTCAAATAATTTCTGAGGTATAAAGTATCAGTAAAAACAATTGCATATCAAAGAGACATAAATAATTAGCACAGAATTGCCCAGATGATCAAGTGGCAAAAATGAGGTATTACCTTTATCTTGAACTTCTTTTGAAAAGCGCTCCCTTTCAATAGCTGATTCCCTCTCTATTCGTTCAATTTCAGCCAGTGCATCCAATTCTACTTCATCATATATAGGTCCCTGTTGTGATACCTGTTGCTGATTTTGCACCACAGAAGTCTGGGGTTGTTTTGTAGCAACTGAAGTGTTCTGTTGTAAAACAGGCACTTGATTTGCTGGAAGGAATGCTGTTTGTTCTTGCTGCGACAAGCACTGAGCAGCATTTAGTGGGCGGTTTACATCCTGTGGAGTAATGGGTGTTTTTGAAGTCTGTCCGGGATACTGCACATTAAAAGGAATATCATTTTCTGAAACATTGCTATTTTCCATACCAGAAAGCATATCCTCTTGCTGGTCCATATCTGATGATCTTACACGAGAAAGTCTTAACGTAAGTTTAGTAGAGTCCTTGGATGGAGAACTAATTATATCATACATTGCAGCTTTCTCATTCTGGTCTTTTTCATCTTTGCCTAATTTTATTTTCTTTTGCTTTTTTTGTTTTCTCTCTGGAGAATCTAGCAAGATGTCTGGTGGAACATCTCGAGGTGATGAACAAGGTAGAGACTGAGATTGCAGAATTAAAGGTGGTCTTGATCCTAGAAAAGCAATTCAACAGAAATAAACAATTGAGGTTGTTTAAGCATTTTCTTTTAATGTGATAAAATATTTATTGATAACATCATTTAATTAAAACACCTATGAAATTATCTAGTCCAAGCTATTGTGGGTTAGAACTGTACAGGATACTTTATATACCAATTCATTGAGCCAAGGTCTCATGTTGCCCAGGCTGGCCTTGAATTTGCTATGTAGCCAACACTGGCTTGGAACTCATGATTCTTTTGTCATCACCTCTCATATGCTGCAATTACGTGTGTGTACCACCATGTCTAGTTAATTTAATTTTAAAACATTCTTGACTGTTATTATTGTCATAATTTTGTTAAAAAGGAACATGAAGTTTGTAGAGGTTAATAATTTATCTTGGGGCTGGAGAGATGCTCCAAGGTTAAAAGCACTGGCTGCCCTTGCAGAGAATCCAAGTTTTGGTTCCTGCACCCACATGGCCGCTAACAACCATCCATAACTCCAGTCCAGGAGATCCAACACTGTCTTCCGAATCTCCATGGGCATGCATGACATTGGTGCATTTACACTTACTTACAAGCAGGCAATACACTCATACATATAAAATAAAATATTAAAGAGATTTTTCTAAAGTTAAATAGCTAGCAAGCCATTCTGTCTGGAATAATGTGGCATCTCAAAGTAGTTTTAATTTATATAACCCTGATAATTAGGGATGCTGAACACATTTAAAAATAGTTGTTGGCCATTTGTACTTCGTTTTCTGAAAACTGTCTATTCATGTTTTTAGTTCTTTTTTTTATTGGTAGTTTTATTTCCTTGGTATTTCATTTTTTCAGTTCTTTGTATATTCTGGATAGTAGCCCCTGTCTGATATGTAGATGTATATGGTAAAAGTTTTTTTTTTCCCCTCTCATTCTGTGGACTATCTCTGTGTTCTACCTAGGAAAAATGTACAATAAGATAATGATTTCTAATGATAGAAATCTTGCGAAAAGAGTATAGAGAAAAGCTTTTTTAAAAAAGTCAATGTAAAGAGTAAGAGGAAAATAGGCAAGCTCAATATGAAGTAAGATCTATTTTAGGGATTGAAGCATTATGAACAGACAAGCTTGATGAAAGACTTCAAACATTTGAGAGATGTTAAGAAGCTTATAATTTTGAAAGACTATTGGATTTCTCAGTGAGAATGTATATATCTAAAACACTAAATTGCTTACTGGGATTTAAAGACTATAGAATGAATGACCTAAGACCTAATGAATGAACAGTAACAGATTTAAATATCTAGATATGTGATCTAGACCTGCTTGAAATATGAAATATCATGAAAGAATTCTAGTTACAATAATACCTTTTGGGGTTCCATCACTTCCAGCAGGGGAGCACACTGGCTGTGGAGACCTCAAGGGAAAAGATGCAGCATTTCTCATTGTTGAAGAATCAGCATCCTAAGAATAAAACATAAAATTTCTATCTTGAATGATAGGTGCTTTTTAGAAATCATGAAGAGAACCAATAAAGAGACAAATTATTGACATATAATCTGAAATACATGGAACAATTCTTTTGCAATTTCCTGTTTTCTTCATGGTGTATCTTAAAAGAATTGATTCTTAAAAGAATCAACAGCCTAAACATGGCAATGAATAAAGAAAAGTTTATTAAGAATATGCTTCATTTTGGTTTGTATTCTACAAAACGAGTTGTGAACATCAGTCTATAAAGTTGCAAATGTCTTGAGGGCAGAATCCACTGTCATTTGTTCTTTATTTGTTTAAAGATTTATTTTTTAAAGATGTACGAGTGTTTTGTCTTTAGGTATGTATGTGTACCATCTGTACGTAATGCCCAAGGAGACCAGAAGAAAGCATCACATCTCCAGGAACTGGAGTTATAGCAGTGCACAAGGTCTTTTACAAGCGCAATAAATGTTCTTATACACTGAGCCATCTCTCTAGCCCCTCCATTATCTTTAGATATATGCAGAAATACACAGCAAAAGTTCATAACAAGAAAAATTTCCACTGTGCAAAATACTTTAATAACACCAAGACAACATTAAATATTGAGGGAGGGTGAGCATGACAAGGAAAGACACTTTGAATAAATTTTAGAAAGGGAGAAAAAAGCCAAATACCACCTAAAAGTTCATCACATGAGAGAATATTTTGGTGTGAGAACCTAAATTTAATTCTGTTCTGCAGACTAAGCTCTGTGGGAACAGCAGTCAGGGTGTTTACATCTAGATTTTTAGAATCTAGTATAATTCTCAATGTATAATAGATATATAATAGAAGGGATGCAAATGCTAGGCTATGAGACAAATATTAGGACTATTACCTCCATGATTATACATTACATACATCACTACTTAGCCTGTGCACCATGTGTAGGTAGTCGTCGCTTGAGCCATGTCTAGGATTATCAGCATGATGGTTAGCTGAATTGCCAGATAATGGACCAGAAACTTTGTTATCATGGATGTTTCTTAAGCCACCAGCAACGATGGGACTTGATACTGATGCTGGAATAAGAATGTATAAAATTAAAAGAATAAACTGGTCAAATTCTTACAAAATAATTTAAGAAATATTTTAAGTATACAGAAGTTATAAAGACTGTAATAAGCAGTCATGTACTTATCTTTGATTACATAGCAAGACTGAAGCCAGCCTGGGTTATTTAAGACCCTGTTTCAACAAATCCAAAAACACTCTGACTACAAATCTTAACACCGTGACAGATGTCATTCAGATCTATTTTTAAAAAGAAGCACAATATTATAAACATTAGCAAAGATCTCTAGATAGCTGTGTTTCCCTCTACTTCTCCTTCCTCTATTCCTTAGTAGGGAGTATTTTGACTTTAGACTTTGTTTTACTTATACATATCTTTGTACTTTTATTGTAAATAAATATAATGTCAAATAATACACAGCAGTGTTTGCATATAACATTCTAAATGCCACATTTAGAAGGCCTGCAAAGGCCTGGAACTGGGAGTTAAGACTTGTGAGCTGACATGTGTGCTGAGAACTGAACTTGGGCTGCTGCAGGAGCAGCAAGTACTTTTAACTGCTGAGCCATCTCTCCAGCCTCATTTTTTCTTCATTGAGATGTTTCATGTAGCCCAGAAAGGTCTTGAAGTTGCTAGGTACCTGAGGATTACCTTGAACTTCTAGAAGACCTTCCTGCTTCCACCTCTCAAATGCTGGGATT
This sequence comes from Eospalax fontanierii, assembly GCA_035773235.1. Classification (NCBI taxonomy): domain Eukaryota; kingdom Metazoa; phylum Chordata; class Mammalia; order Rodentia; family Spalacidae; genus Eospalax; species Eospalax fontanierii. Next base: position 86,936,670 of record CM069527.1, read on the forward strand.
ATAGGCCTCTGCCACCACACCTAGTTTTATGAAACGCTAGGACAGAACTCAGTATATATGCCTTCTGGGCATATAACTTGCTTTTTAATTAAGTATAATGCCCAGGTTTTAATTTTTTATACATTTAGTTTAAAACTAAATTGTTTTCAATCAATAATTATACATATTCTGTTGTATAATGTATCCAATGTGTTTATTCATTCTTATATTGGAATGTTTAGATTATTTAAAATATTGGATGTCATTGTTCACAACATATGTCTTTTTATAAATGTGTTATAAATGAACTCTAAAGACTAACACCAATAAATAAAATTACTAGTTATGCACATTTTTCAGCCTTCCTAAATACTATCAAAAATTACAAATTACAAATTACTTAGGTACCTTAATATTTATCAGTAATATATGATAATTCCTACTATATGCTTATTAACAATTTCTGTTACTCTGACAAGGGTGGAAAATAATTTAATTCCTTAATAAATAGTAAAGCCAAGCATTTTTCATGTGTACATTCATTCAGATTCCCTCCTTTGCACAAAATCCTAAGAAAAGTTTACTATACTGTCTTCAAAATGTTTTACAAAAATAAAACTTATTTTAAAGTATAATTAAGTAGATTATTGGTTAATGATTCAATTTTACTTTGCCCCCAACATGGAAACTGTCTCAGTACAATTAACTGAACAAATAATCACTCTCCCATTAAGATACAATATTACATGTATGAAGTTTTTGTTTCCTTTTGGATATATGTTCCTAGATTCTTTTTAAAAATATTTTATTTACTTTTATTTTATATGTATAAGTGTATTGCCTGCAATGTGTGTAAGTACACCCACGTCCTGCAATGAAGGTCAGAAGAGGGCATCAGATCCCTTCAGACTGGAGTTACAGATGGTTGTTAGCAGCCATGTGGGTGCTGGGAATTGAACCCAGGTGTTCTGCAAGAACAGTCGATGCTCTCAACTGCTGAGCCATCTCTCCAGTCCCAATTACCTAGATTCTTCTTCATCAGGTTATACTTTTCCTGTTAGATTACTATGCATGAGTTACTATGTCATCCTCCTTTTAAAAATTATCCTGTCTATTCTGGGACTTTTATTCTTCCATATGAATTTTTTGAAGTTGTTCAAGTTTCACAATATACCCTGCTTCAGATTTCTGGTAAGAGTATATTTAATTTACAGATTTTGGGAAAGAAATCTTGACCCTACTGAATCTTCTCAACCGTGAAGACTGCATAATTTCAGTTTTAAGGTTTTCCTTAATCTCTTTTATAATGTTGTTAACAAGGGTCATATACATCTTTCATTAATTATTAAGCATCCTGTAGTTGGTTTCCTTTCTTTTTGAGTGTTAATGACAGTTAAAATTTATACTTGCAGCTTCTTATTGGTACATAAAATGTCAGTTTCATCTCCATTAATAGATTCGATGACTATATGGAATGCTCTTACTAACACCAACATTTTTGTTATTTTCTTTTGAATTTTCCTCCAAGATAATTCTATTACCTGAAAATGACATTTTGTTTCTTCCTTACCAATAGTTAAAGGTATGTGTGTGTGTGTGTTTATTCACACAGAGATATAAATATAATATGCTAATATGCTTCTTTTCCTGTACTGGAGAGGATACCCACTGCTCACCACGTTAGAGTGGTAATTACAGACATTCATGCTCTGCACACAATTTCAAGGAAAATATTTCAATTTTTTTTTTTTGGTCTTTTTGAAACAGGGTCCCCCTGTGGCCCTAGCTGGAACTCTGTATGTAGACCAGGCTGGCCTTGAACTCAGGGAAATCTGCCTCCGCCTCCCAAGTGCTGGGATCAAAGGCGTGGCCACCACCCAGGTAAGGAAAATGTTTCTAAATTTTCATCACCTAGGATTGCCTTTATCAGGATAAAACTACATTATTCTATTCTCATTCTGTAAAGTTTTAAAAATAATAAATGGAAGTCAAATTACTTTGAGTGCTGTTTTGGCACCTATTAAGGGGTTCATAATATCTCCCTGTCTCCATCAATTTGAACTGTAATAATTATCTACTATTAATCAATTCACACTTTTAATTTTGTTATACAAACTGGTAACACTGCGTATTTGGTTTCCTAATATTATTTAGAGATTTTGTTTCCATGCTATATATCATATAGTAGTAGGCCTATACTTTTCCTTCCTTATCCTCTTCTTTACCTTAACTGATTTGGGAATTCAGTTATTATTTAATTGTATAACAGTGTTGATATTTTCCTTTCTTATGAAATGTTTAAAGATTGGAGTAACTTCATTAAAAGCTAGTAAACTTTATAAAATTGATGTTTTATTCTCTACTCATTTTTAAAGATGATATGCTTTGAACTAGAGTGAGGTACATGAATTTTAAACTGCTCTCTAGAAAGGCTGAATCAATCTGTATCTTTATTAAGAATGTAAATAGTTACCAATTTGATATAAAAATTAATTAATTGACTGATTAATTAACTATCGGTCTTTTTGAGATAGAGTCTCCTTGTAGCTCCAGCTATCTCTATGTTGACCAGGCTGACCTTGAACTCTGAGAGATCTGCCAGCCTCTGACTCCCAGGTACTGGGATTAAAGGTGTGTGCCACCATGCCCTGCTTTAATTTTTATTGTATGTTTAATTGTTAAATCAAGTTGACCAAAACTTGAAATATCTATTAAAATTTCCTGAGTCTAACTGGCTGTTCCTCAATAAACTGCCTCTTTCCTTCTTTAGTTTATTTTTATCTTGCTCTTCTCAATCTATATAAAACCTTGGCATATAAAAAAGTAATATATTATATATACAATTTGTGCTGCAAGTCTTTTTCTCTACATGTAATTACATATTTATATTCTCATATAGAAATTTACAGTTAATCTATTTTTCTCATTTCTGAAGAATGACTTTCTAGGCTTTCAGACTACTCAGATATGAGGCTTTCTATTTTTTTGCAAACTACTAAAAATTTGTATTTTTTTGTATGTAACTTTATAAATGTACATCTTATTTAATAAAACATGCTTGCTCTAAGTGATCCAGGAATAATTTCAAAATCAGTAGACAACTATCAACATTATTTATTAAATTAGTCAGAATCTTATATGCTTAATTCAAAATGTCATCTTTTGAAGAAAAATTTTTAAAAAATCACAATGTCCTAGTGATCAGTATAAAAAACATTACAAAACAGAATCACTCAATGCTAGCCTCTTTATGAAGATAAAAAAAAATGGATACTTGAATAATTTCAAAGTATCAACCTACAGACTATTCAGAAACTACAAGGAAAAAAGTATACAATATACACGGATCAATGAGGTATCAGATGGTTGCTACGAAATACTACAAGTAATTAGACCACTTGACCTTGTGTACTTTTTAATATAATACATGACAAAGCATATATCACTTATGGCACATTCTTGCCAAAAATTTTTAACTGGAAAAGAGTAAAATCTTTAACGCTTAGTTCCAGCTGACAGAAAATACAGGAGATTTAACTCTTACTATGAGAAAACAGCAAAGTCTAAAATAGGTATTTTACAAAAACATTAAGGTATAGGCCTGTAATACAGTTACTTAGAAACCAGAGGTATGAAGAAGGCAAGTTCAACACGTATGTGGGCAACAGAGCAAATTCACTGCAGTTTATGTACTCAAAATAAAAGTTAAGGGGGGAAAAAATAAGGACTGGGTATATAGTTCAGTCTAGAGTGCTTATCTAGTACACACTATATCCTGGGTTTAATCCTCAGTATCACAGTATCAAAATTAGTTATTATGAAGGAAAGAAAGATACAGGACTGTTTTAGAGTTAAGAATCAAAAGAGCTGGGTATAGTAGTTCACCACTTGTAATTCCAGCACTAAGGTTGAAGGATCAGGGATTCAAGACCAGTCTGACTATATAATTATACCTTGTCTCAAAGTGGGGGTAGAGGAGCTAGATGCCAAATATAGTGTTGAAAAAACTATCCCTTGAAAAGAAAGTATTTTAGAAAAATATTTAGCACAAATGAAAAAATAAAACTGGTCAAAACTGAATACAGATAGTATCAGATGATGTTAGAAAACTAAGGTTTTTAGGAAATAAATTATTACAATGGATATTTATTTTAAAAAAAAACCCTTTCTTCTTGGCAGCTACTGGTGAAGAGATTCACTGATCATTGCCAACCTTTCTGTATATATAAAATTTTTAATAGAAAGTTGAAAAAAATATTTTAAATGTTACCTTTCTCAGATTCGAAGCTGCCTTATTTCTAGATTCTTTTCGGTCCTATTAACTTACCCATCTATTCTCTGTCAGACTAAATTTTCTTTTTTATTTAGGATAACTTGTATATACGGGTAGAGTTAATCTCTAAGTAATGTTTTTAGTTTCTCAGGTGTCAGAATATTCTAAGAAATGACTCATTACTAAACAAGTCCCTAAACTATATTTATTTTTAGATTTGTTTTGAAAAACAAGCAAAAACTCAATAACCAACATTATCTCAGTACTTATGTTTATAAACTGATGTGCTTTTCTCTCTCTATTTCTATGTATAAGGCTGTTTACATTTTTTAAAGTGCCCTTTGACATCTGTTCTTTGACTATATTTAAAATCTGTTTAATATATTTATGTGACACACTACATTAGTCCATTGCAAATATTAAGAATCTACACATACATTCTTAAGTCTGTTCAGCATATACATTAAATTCAACACATATCCCAAATGTGTGAGTTGCCTACAAGTTTCTCTTCAACCAAATGTGTAAAATGGTCTTAAGGTATTATTTTATCTAGCTTTGGGGAGCCAAAAATTGGCTGTTTGGATAGATGACTGAATTAAAAATGTTAAGTTAGAATGTTTTCAAATGAACAAAGTTTTGCTCTACATTCAATAAAGTAAGAACACATATACAGAGACTAGTGACTGATAGCAGTACTTACAATACAATACTTTGGTATTATTATGAAAGACAAAAACACAGATGACTCTCCTATTTATTAGGATTTGCTGCTTTTAAAATAGTTCCCCCAAATTAATACAACTATTAAGCTATTTCATACCCATGAAGTACATCTTTAAAGGCAATCTAATCCTTCAACGATAGCATAATACCTATCAACACTGTGATACTAAGGAGTGGTAATGAATTAAAACTAGTAATCCAATCCCAGAAATATTTGCATTTAAACCCATTAATTTTAACTATACAATAACGTATTGAAAGTTTTCACAGTATATATTTCACTAATTAAAATTTCATTGCTCACTGGATTAGCCTTACTTTAAGAGGAAAGCTCAATTAAAAGAGTTCTTAATTTCATAACAAAATATAGTTATACAATAACCTAATGAAAGACAAAAAATAACACCATTTTTTCACCTCAATGATAAATTACCAAAAGAAAGTGTAATGTGTTTTAAAATGATTTAAGCTACATAGTTAAATATTTTTGACAAGTAAATATACAATATAGTATTTTAGCTTGTGTTTTAAAAACTATTTTAAAAATGAACTTATTTGGAATTTAGAATTATAGTTATTTAGTATATCCAAAAGTTAATACGGTTATTTAGGTAATCAACAATTTTCTTACCTTGCTGCATCTGTGGATGTGTTGTGTAACTTGAGGGATGAGAATATGGCATGTATCCTGCAGGGCTTTGTGGGGCATATGGACTAGGCACTGGGCTATTTTGTTGTGGCATAAATCTGTTCCCAGAGCTTGTCTGTGGTGGCACAAACCGGCTAAAACCCAAAAACCCAAACAAAGAATATCAGGAAAAGAAATAAAAGGCCATTCTTTGAAATTTAACTGTGACAATAGTCTCTGAACTCAAATTTATATATCATAAAAATCTATGCAAACAGAAAAATTAGAAAATGTTAAATAATACATAAATCATTCACAATCTAAGAGTCATGTTCAACAGCTAAAAATTCATTTATTTAAAAAAATAAATTGTTTTACACACTACTAGTGGTTTTTTTTTTTTTTTTTTTTTTTTGGTGGTAGTGGTGTTGGTGCTGAAAATCAAATTCAGAGTTTTTTATATGATAGGTAAGCACTCTACCACTGAACTATATTATCACCTCGAACATATTTTATCAACCTCTTTTTGTCTCTATGAGATTTGGTTATTAATACAGTAGTTATTTTAATCAATATATTATGGTACTTTTACACACAACATTTTTTAGGAGAATGTTATTGAGGATTTCTAAGCATGGAACTACTCAGTTATATATAATTCATTATTAAATGTATATACTCTTTATTTAGAAGTATATTCACTATAGATCACAATACTAAAGAACACACACATACACACATGTTACCTGGAGGGGCTATGTGAGATAGTGGTTTGTTGATAATTGGAAGATGCAGGACTACTGTGCATGGAATTCTGAGAAAGTTTATACTGAGACATCATCATTCCTACATAACAGATAAAAATATTAAATATTACTTTCTTCTTACAGTAAAGTGTTTCTTGTTACTTAATTCAGTCATTCTTATACAAACATTCCAAAGTTGGTTTTTTTTTTTTTTCCCAGCAGTATCTTTGTTTTTGAAAAGCAAAATATAGTTACTAGAAAACTAAATTTCAGGCACAATCAATTTTATAAACACATTATTTTCAGTTGGGTGTGATGATGTACGTCTTTATTATTTTCAGTTGGGTGTGATGATGTACGTCTTTAATCCCAGTACTTGGGAGGCAGAAGCAGAGGTAGGCAGGTCTCTCTGAGGTTGAGGCCATCTTGGTCTATGTAGCAAGTTCCAGGTCAGCTTGGACTACAGGGAGACCCTATTTCAAACAAACAAACAAACAAACAAACAAACAAGCAAACAAACAAACCCAAAACCAACTAAACAAAAACTTTTTTTCACACAATAGTCTTGGACTCAAAATAGAGATGACGATGATTTTTTTGTAGTGCTAGGGATCGAGCCCAGAGCTTCACACATGATAGGTCTATCACTGAGCTACATCCCCAGACACTTTTTTTTCAATTACACATATTTCAAGTTTTATTATTTAGTCTTAGAACTGAAAGGAATTAAGTCACTTCATTTAGCTTTTGATCAAGTACTGCATACTTCCCTTTAACATAGGCCTCTGGATAGTTCATTGCTTTTGTTATTATTATAAACTATATGGAATTATATAATTATACACCTCTTCTGGGCTTGGGAATTAAATTTCACACAGCCAATTATTTCATTGGGGTTCAGATCTAGTTTTAACAGTAATTTATGGGCCCAAAGATTGAACTTCTACAACTTCCACGTAAACTTCTATAACAAAGCATGATGTTCCTATTTCTTCTTCCAACATAATGTTTTGTTAATTAGTAGGGATTGAATGAATGCTTTACTGATAAAGGAAAAGATGAGGATAGCTTTCAGATTCTACTTCTTTTCAAATAAATATTGCTTCTTAATTGCTGCATAAACAATATTTTGTTGTACAGAAGAAGCAGAAAAATGCAGTTATTTAAATCAGAAATAAAATTCCGTAATAAACTTAGAATTTTCTTATATGATTTCTGAGGATTTATAAGCAAAAAGTTATACTCCTAAATTTCATTTCTTGCTATTGACATGAAAAGTGCCTTTCATCAGAAATATTCAGACAGAAATTAAATATTTTCATGTGCCAGGAATACTACAGAAGGATTTATGGTTCTCAAGTCAGCAGCAGAATGAAATTATGGTTCAAGACCATCTCAAAAACTATCACTGATGAAGTGTTTTCCTAAAAATGGTCCATATTTCAAAAATGTGAATGTCAATATTTTCTAAGTAAAATTCAGTACTAATAGAGATTCGTCTGCCTCTACATCCCGAATGCTGGGATTAAAGGCATGCGCCACCACACCTGGTGAACTTAATTTTTTAATGACTTCCATTATATTACTATTTTATTGTCACTGATTGTCTTTTTTTAAAGTGGGAAAGTAATATGAGATAGCAGTAAAAGTTTTCTCCTCTCAACTAATAGTCATCACTGGGAAAAGTTGAAATTAATAATTTGAAAGCAACAGTGTTTTTAAACAAAGGGGAAAATAAAACCTGAACATTTGTTTCTGGTTAACCTAAACTTCCAAAAAGCTATTATTATAATGACTTGTGTATGTTAAATATTCTCCACATGTGACTTACAACTATAATTAGCAATTAAAAAAAAATCAACTGTTTTAGGCTGCAGAGATGGCTAAGTTGATACAGTACCTGCTGCATAACCCACATAAAAAGCACATACCTGTAATTACAGCACTGGAGAGAGTATGGTGGGGTGAGAAGGGAATGGAGACAGGTGAGTCGCTGAAGCTCACTGGTCAACTAGCTTGACCTAATAAGCTTCAGGTTCACTGAGAGACCCTTTCTTAAAATACAGGTGGAGATGTAAGATCATGAAAGATACCCAACACTGACTACAGGCCACACATATGCACTCACATGTACACACCCACACTAACAAGTGTATTACACACCCGTGCCCCCCCAACAATTCATCTTTAAAAATTTTAAGCATTATAACATAGAAAATGCTTCTAAAAAACCCATGAGTTCATAAAATTTAAAATTCTGGCGTATCATTTTACAAAACCGGATATATAATAATCAAACATTTTAAACTAAATATATGTAGAATAAAACATGAAATACATAATAGGATGAATGCTCTAAACTTTCGAAAAGATTTAGGCATGTTTTGCCAGCATGTATGTGTACCACATGTGTGCAGTGCCCACAGAGGCCAGAACTGGAGTTACCAAGGATTGTTAACTACCATGTGGGTGCTAGGAACCAAACCCGGGACCTCTGCAAAAGCAGCTACTGCTCTTAACTGCTGAATCACCTCTCTAGTCCTACTAAAACTTTTTATTACAGTAATTTACTAACCAAATTAAATACTCCATTAATATCCTTGGATAATTTCAACTATCCAAAATTATACTTATATCCTCCTAAATGTAATAATTCTATTACCTTTCTTTTAAAGATTTATTATTTTTAAAAATTATGTGCCATTTATGTGTGTTGTATGTGGGTATGTATGAGTGCAGTTGTCCAGAGACCAGTACACGTGTTGGATACTATGGAGTTGGAGTTTATAGGTTCTCTCAAAGAACAGCCTGATGCTAAATGCTGAGCCATTCTCCAACCCTAGTCTTTTTATTCAACTAAACTCTATATTCTCTTTAAATCCAATCTTTTTCCAAAAAGCATAACTCTAACTTCTTTTCATCATTCCTATTGTTTATTTTATTACTGTAACCTAGCTTATTGGTTCTGGTAAATTCACAGCCCTACCCTGCATATCTGTCTTCAACTTGCTGAAAGGTAAGTTGGGTACCAGTGTTTCTATCACTGTGTTTTGAGAAGTGGATAGAAACTATGCAAGTGCTTTAAACATAATATAATTCACATAGAAAAATATAAACAGAATCAACAGGCAATATTATTTTTAAAACATGCACAAACACAAAAAGAAACAAAATGAAGAGCTACATGGAAATACTGCCAAAAAAATAAACTAGAATGAAATTGGGTGACATTCTTTAAAAAACTTTTTTGGTTTATTTTTATTTTATGAGTGTGAGTGTTTTGCTTGCATGTGTGTCCTGCAATGTCTATGGAAGGCAGATGAGGGCATTAGATTCCCTGGAACTGAAGTTAAAGATGATTTTAGCTGCCATGTGGGTGCTGAAAACAAATCCAGGTTCTCTTCAAGAGCAGCCAGTACTCTTAACCACTGAGCCATCTTTCCAGCTCCTGGTGATATTCTTAAACACAGTCAACCAATTAACTGATTTGGACATATCAGAATTATTTAAACTATTCCCTTTCTATCTTAATCTTAATAGCCAAGAAAGAACTTGGATTTGCTAAATACACTAAGTTCCAAAAGATAACAATACTTCTAATCTAAAGGTACTACATAAAATTACATCTGTGATGGATATTATATTTTTACAACACTCAGAATAAATCAAAATTTCCTTACTAATACTATAAATCAATCATTTTGTGACTAAGGAGTATTAAATCAATTACTAGGTTACTGTGAACATAGTCAATACTAAAAATACTTAGAATAATTACATATATATGTAATACATGCCCAAAATCTTACAAATATTTTCATTATTAATGAAAGACTCCTTTCAAATCGCCTATGATTTTCTAAGTAAAAAAATTCTGAAGCTTATTGAACAAACAAATATATTTTGATAAATCTTAAAAACAAAACAAAACAAAAAACCTCTCTGGTCTTGATTTGATTTAAGATATAATCAGGCATTCACAGGTGATAGGCCAGCTTGTTAAAGACACTTGAATTTAATTATATGAAAAAAGAAGTTCTGATACAGGACTATAAAAAATGTACAGTAAAATTTAATTATTAAGAATCTCACCAAGAACCTCACCACTTTGTACATATCTGTTCTGCATGCTTTTCTCCCTGAAAACGTTAGGACTCCTTGCCAGGACAGCCTGCAACAAGACTGGTATATCGCCTTCTGGATCATCACTGCCAAGGTTATCTTTCAACTCTCTGGGATTGAAGAAAAAAAAAGGACATATGTATATACACATATATATGTTTATATAAAATTAAAATCATGATTGCCTTATTAAGAAGACTTATAGAATACAAACATTTGACTTGAGTAGGTCCAAGGCATGGATTTTCAAAGGTGCCATTTCCAGAAGAAATGAGATAAAAAATGATAGGATTTCGTTTGGACAATTCCCCTCTTACATACTTTATTTTACCAAGGGGTTGGGGTGACAGAATCTAAAACCATTATTTTATAAACTAAGAGTTTATTTAAGAATGTGCACAACAATTTTAAGGTAGAAAATAAACTATATTATAAACTACTAAAAAAGGGAAAGATAGAGAAGTGATAATAATGTCAAGTTGATATATAGACAAAATGTTTTCCTTATGTCTAAATATTAGTTTGACTTTCTTGAAATTGTTCCTCCAGTAAGATACTGTTGCAACACTGATTAAAGAAGACACAGATTATATAAAAGTTTCATATTATATATGTATATATATATATATATATATATTTTTTTTTTTTCCAAATAAAATTATGGTGCAAGGTGGAACCATAACAAGTAATTAAATATGGTAGTAACTCTCAGGGAACATAAAATTAGCAAATTAAATCAGATAGTCCTGTTTAGAAACAAGCAATGTTTTTAGTTTTACATTTTAAATATCACTGTTCTGTACTCACTGGATCCAACTGTAAAGATTTAAAAGATGGTGCCAACACTATGACTCAATAAATTTCTGGGAACTATCTTTTTTTGTTTGTTTTTGTTTCTTTGAGACAGGATCTCTCAGTAGCTCCAGTTGGCATGGCACTTGCTATGAACACCAGGCTGGCCTGGATCTCACAGAGATCCACTTGCCTCTCCCTCCTGAGTGCTGGGATTAAAGATGTCCACTGCCACACTCAGCTCTGAGAACAATTTTAAAGAAGTTTCCATAAAATAAACTCTAATTGTATACGTGCTATTTCCTTTACTTCTTTAAATATTCCCTTGTATCTAGACACTTGTGTTTCTAGTGATTAAAATATAAATGTTATACTCCTCTTTCTGATTGTAAGCAACCATTTCTTAGTTTCTTGTCTAGGAAAGTCATATGTAGCAATACTCTATCTTTACTTCCCTAAGTAATGAATCTTTAAATTTGAAAAATTAATAAAGAATGGAAGGTTATATTGATACTATTTTATAGTAGGTTATGATGGGATAAGATTTCATTTAAAATTTGTATCTATTTTTATATGTGTATAATGTGTTTATTTTATGCATACATATGCATGTCATGGCATAGGTGTGACGATCAGAGACAATTTTGTGGAGTTGGTTTTCACCTTCCACAATTGCATGAGTTCCTGGAATCAAACAGGTTATCAGACTTGTGCAGCAAATATTTTACCTGCTGAGCAAACTCATTTGCCCCAGATTTTACTTTTTAAATACATTTTTGTTTGTTAAACTTGGAAAGTGTATATTGTTTTTATAGTGAAAAACACACCTAAAGAAGTATACTCAAATAATTCATTGTATGAAAATACATGTTGAAATGCTACAGTCAATTCTAAGAAAAAGAATTCTGTTCCTTTCCATGAAGCTCACTTTTGGGCTCTTGTTATATATCTTATGTATTACTATGTTAAGACTATTCCAAATAAACTCAGCACCACAGTCCTGAATGTCTAGAAATTTTAATTAATGTAGCAATATCATAAAAAGGGGAGATATATTTTATGAACAAATTAAAATCTTTGTACAGATGATCTCAAGGTCATTTCAACCTAGTTGAAAAGATCTTCATAGACTTAGATGGGTTAAAACTATTGTCACAGGGCAACTATGGCCAACTTAAATCTCATTAATGTCGCATCAAAATAAGGCTGTATTTTCACTTGGATACTGACATTTTAAAAAAGTATGAACCAGCATGGTGGTTCACACATGCAATTCCAGCTCTTGGAACTGAAGCAGGATGACGGGGAGTTTGAAGCCAACCTGGGGCACATAAGTGAGTACCAGGATAGCCAGGGCTACAGGATATTACTCTGCCTGAAAAAAAACCAAAAGCAGGTTGAGGATATTAGCCAGCAGAATGTATACCTAGTATGTACTAAGCCTTGGGTTCAATCCCCAGCAACAAAATAAATTGAACATGGTGGCACATACATGTAATCCTAGACTCAAGGAGGTAGAGGCAGAAGATCAGCAGTTCTAAGTCACCATCAGCTACACAGGAGGTCAAGGCCATAGGATACATGAAACTGTTTCACAAACAAAACAAAACAAAACAAAACAAAAAAACCAAAACCTCTAACCCCCATAAGCTCTGATTTATTATACTGTTCTGATTTAAAAAATAATAACTTAAAAGGAACACTGATCTTTGTTAGTAAGATCAAAACTTTATACTTTTAAATGAAAAACTGATTTTACTTACATGTGATCTGTTGATACTTGGTTGAGGCTATGGACAAGCTGTGAAACCAAATTGTCATCCCTACAGGCCAAAAGGCAGTTCACCTCTTCTGCTATTCGTGCATTAAAGAGAAGGCTCTTCGTAGTTGTAGCAGGTAAAGGAGATGGAAGAGGCAGCTGGTTCAGGACTACATAGAATAAAATCAGGTTATCAGAAACTGCACACAAAAAACCTCTTTAGTGTTTACATAAATTTTAGGACTAAAAGTAAGTTGTAAATATCCATATCACAAATGACTTAAAAAAAAAAAGCATTACTACTCACTCTCAACAAATCTTAATCAACCCAAGAAATCACTCCTCTCAAAACATTCCAGGCCATTACAGACTATGTGTATGTATATAACTAAGAATGAAATTTAGCTCCTTTATATTCATGCTTAACTCTAATTTCTTAAATTTTGATTAAACTCTAAGGGGTAAGATTAGAAGCTAAGTAGCATCCAGGATACCCATTCATTAATTTCATTTATTCTTGCTTACAAGATTGATCAGATCAACAGTAGTATAAATTTAAAAAAAAAAACAACTAACTAACAATATCTCACTTTACATTGGACTGGTATGTAATATATTTTTTTTAAGTTTTATATATATATTGATGTATGTATATCACCAGCCCACAGTACCAAAACATTCAGAATCTAGCATTCTTGAAGAAGAATAAAGAATTCTGGTCTAAGTTAAAAATCTAAAAGTTCTCTCTCCTCTTCATTCTAATCTAAACATAAGAACATGAATGTTTTGCAAAAGCTTAAATTCTGCTATTTAATGTCACCACACCTAATGGAAATTTGTTTGTCTAAAGGTTAAGAAATCCAACTAAAATAACATGTGTCATCTTTCTGGATTAATTTCTAATCACTTTACAGTATAATTATCATGCTGCATGCCCCAATAGGCAATGACATGTTTCTCATTAATAAAACCACAAAAAATAATTATTAATTTATAGGGCTTACTGGTTAGAGAAATGTAAAAAAAGTTGAGGTATATCAAAGGTAAAAGGGAGAAAAACCAAAGTCTAAATAATTTTTTACCCTTATACTCTGTGTCTTACCTAAAACAAGTAACAAAAACTGTACCCAGTTTCAAAGTTTCCTACAGAGTTATGATAATCCTACCATCTATTTCCTTGCCAATTCAGACTTTATATAAACTAGTTGTGTTAGCTTCTTAATCTCAAAGCTGTAAGCTGTTACTTATTTTACTCTACTAAAACCAACTGAAAACTTACAAAAACAAGACCCAGAGAGGGACACTGAACACAGATTAAAATAGTTCTTGTTGTTACTTAATTACTTTTTCATAGTTTTTTAAATTATGAAGCTCCATAATGTTACAGAAAATACATAATTTCCTTGCCTTTTGCCCTTTCTTCTATTCTATCTCTCTTCTCCTATATTCAGGGTGGAGTGACAAAAGGACAGACATTGAGAGTAGATTTTGCATCATTATCTAAGAACAAAGAATTATTAAGTTCCTACCAAGAGAATGACTCCCTAATAATTTGTGTAACATTAACTAAATCTCCACATATTGACAATGACCTTTAAATCTTAAAGTAAGCCACTCATATCCATGACAAACTCCAACAGATTACTCAACATGATGTTCAAAATGAGAATCACTGGAATTTGGTAAGCTGGGCTGTCAAATTTTCTTATTTGAAAAGCAGGTTCAATGACCATTTTCATAAGCGCTTTTTAAAGTGTCCCCGTTAGTGCTTGTTTATAAACCTATGATTCTTTAGTTTTGGCACTTCATAATGCATTGTGTCATTTTTCTTTAATCCTTATTTTTGCATTTATCCCTTATTTTGTAAGACCTTTAACAAATTATCACATTGCCATTTTTTATGAGTCTATGGGAAGAAATGGAAATTAAAGTCATCATTAAGTGGCATGAATTTCGCTACATCCACATGTATGCCAACCTGTATCTTAAATATTTTCTCTTATTTATGTAATTGAAAGTAATTTTAGTAATAGGGTTTCTAAAAATGAATGCTAACAAATAATAACTTATATTAGATAAAGTAACCAAACTTACGGTCCGTGAGACTAGCAATCCCCGCAAGAGTAGTTATGGGGACATGGGGCATATCCCCATTCATCCTGAAGTTCTGGAATGGTGCTGCCTATAAAAGTACTTAGTTCAGGTGCCAGCTGTCATTACTTCCCATTTCCCAAACTCTGTAACATATACATACACACACACAAAAAAAACCACATCATTATTTGTAGAACTATGCCAAATACATTGCTATTACAGAAATGCTTAATATTTTTTTAAAAATAAAAATTTCTGCATTTGTTTAACCCGTTCAACAATAAATCATCCATATATACAACTTATTGCATAGTAAATGTTACAAAATACTTTGCACACATTAATATTTAGGCCTCATAATAACACAGGTAAAGCACATACTTTATTTTCTGGATTTTATCAGTAAGGAAATTAACTGACACAGAGTTTAAGGTAAGTAGTGGAGCTAGAACTACAAGTCACACAGTCTTGCTCTACAATTTCTTAAGTCATTTAGGATGGACTGCCAGAGAAGGTACACTAAGAAACTTGACAAGAACTATCATTTCTTTCCAAATTCTAAACACAGGAAAAATTTTAACTAATTATCTGGGTTCAATTCTCCTGTCAAGTCAGGTCTCTTCATATTCTTATATACACTTTACTCTTTATTCTTATATACACTTCTACTAAGCCTATCTCATTAGATTCTCCTTGTGTTTTCCCATGGGTATACATTTTCGTCAGATCCTCTCCTTATCTAGGAAGACTATCACTCCTTTTAGTCTAAACGTCGTATTCCTTTTATCTTTTATTTTTACTTGTATTTTATGTGTATGAGTGTTTTGCCTGCATACATGTTAAATGAACCACAAGTGTACAGTGCCCAAAGAGGCTAGAGTCAGATCCCCTGGAACTGGAGTTATGGACGGCTGTTAGTTGCCATGTGGGTGCCTGGAACATAACCTGGGTCCTCTGTAAGAGCAGTCAATGTTCTTAATTGCTGAGTAATCTCTCCAGCCCCCTAATTCTTCAAGATAAATTTAGTCCAAAGTCACTTTACCTTTGGTAAATACTATGAAATTATGACATTTATCACCCACCACTCTCTTGGTAAAAACATATATTCCCTTGTGACATCTCTGATTCCCTCCTCACTAAGGAGGGAATCAAAGATTTTTAAAGCACAGCCTCACTAAAGAGCTAGGTTGGCCTCAAACTCGTGGTCCTTCTGCCTCCCAAATGCTATGATTACAGGCATGCAGTGCCATCATGAAGCAGCTTGTCTCATTTCATTCTTGTAAGGCTATTTAACTATTTTAATATATGCTACATAAACCACGGCAAACGACTAAACTAGAAAGCTAAATTGTGTAGTTTTAATTTTATTAGTTTCATCGGTACTTTTTTTTTTTTTTCAGTACTGGGAATGGAAAACCGAGTCTCAGGCAAGCCTCTATCACTTAGCTATGTCTCTCAAAAATTATTTCTAGTTTTTTTTTTTTTTTGAGACAGGTACTTCTGTAGCCTTAGCTGGCCCGGATCTCACAGAGATCAACCTGCCGCTGCCTCCTGAGTGTTGGGATTAAAGGGGTGTGCTACCATGCATGGTCCAGCTAGTCCATTGCTTTTAAGAGAATCTTTAAGTTTTTGGTTGTAAACTTCATTAGTAGTCAAAGGATAAAATAACTTCCCTTATTCATACATCTTAACTCAACTTTGGAAATAAACAACTTAAAAAAAAGTAAGCAAGATAACTTAGCAGGTAAAGGCACTTGCTGCCAAACCTGATAACTTAAGACTGATCATTGCAATCCTCATGGTGGGATAGAAAGGACTCCCCCAAGTTGTTCTCTGTCATGTACATGTATGCCATAGCACACATGTAACACTTGCCCAATATATAAAATAAATATTTAAAATTATAGACATGTAGCACTTACATGCATAAGCTCACACATATACACATAATTAAAAATACAATAATTTGGGAGCCAGAGAGAAGAGTCAGTGGTTAAGAACACTAGATGCTCTTTCAGAGGACCCAGGTTTGATTTCCAACACCTCATAATGGCTAGCTATCATCTTCTGACCTCTGCGAGCACTGCATGATACAGGTGCACTTACATACATGAAGGCAATACATTTATACACATAAAAATAATAAAATAAGCTAGGAAAATTATATAAGATATAGATGTATGGTTTAGCAGTTACAGCGTTAACATCCACAGAACCATCGAACAGAAGAATCGCACCTAATTCCTTTTATAGGTAATTGCTATCCTGTCTTTTTTGGTAATCATTTCTTTTTTTGTAGTTTCATTAAACCTTTACACACATATATTTACTAACAGGAAGCTAAGAAACATATACACGTACACAAACATTCCCCTTTCCTTAATGGATAACTGACATAAAATTTGATGTTAAAAGCTTATTGAAAGAAATGGCACCAAAAACAGTAAAAATGTCATTGCTACTGCCCATCTTCTAGTCCTTTTGCTCCAATGTGAGCTTTGTTTTTTGATTCTCTAACAATCATTAAATAAATTCAATATTTAGCATTGGTATCAAACACTTCAAAACATAACTAGAATATAAAACCTGATAGAGGTCACTAAAAAACAATGACTTTGTTATAACTTTATGCTAATAGGAAAATTCTTACCTACCCTTACTTACTTACTTACCCTTAGCAATTACCACAAAGTAATCAACAGATGAAAATTACTCATAGAACATCACAAATACCCTATTACTCATTTTCACACATACATTGTCATATTCAAGCAGATTTGATTCAGACAGGAACTAAAAAAAATAGCAATATACTAGAGTTTGTTTTTTTTTTTTTAAAAGGCTGGGTTTCATTATGTAGCACTGGCTGGCCCGGAACATGCTATGTAGATCAAGCTAGCCTGGGTCTCACAGAGATTTGCCTGTCCCTGCCTTGTGAGTAAGGGGAGTAAAGGCCTGGTGCTAAAGGGTTCTACTATGGGCTACTTGACTTTATTATATTTCCCTAAGTAACATGTAAAACAGATTCAGTCTCAGGCTAACCTGAGGCCTAGGAAGTTACCACATATGAATTGGAATAATAATACACCTAATCACAAGATTGTATTTTTCTTAGTAGTGTAACAAGGTACCTACATACTTTGATGTCAACTCAAATCAGAGTAAAAGGGCAAGGGTACAACTATATTTATGTAGATGACAATGCTTTATATATTCAACAGATAATTACTGGATAAAATATACCTCAAGGCTTAACTATGTTAATTTCATTGAAATCCAGGAGTTTTAAGAACAGAAGTATTTGGCAGAAATGACTTAGGGTCTTTCTACCTCTGTACTGGGTATTTAACTTCTATGAAACTAAGCTGAAAGTCCTTATGTCTGGGGAATAGTGTAACTTGAATGAAATGGTAAACAAATGGTAAATAAGATTTTAATGAGTGTTTATGAGCTGTCATTTTAAAGTAATGTTTTACAAATGGAATAGTGATAAATCAGAGGGTTGTAAAATAAATTTAGGAGACTGAAATCAACATTAAGAGAGGTGGAAAGAATACAACATAAGGGCATATTTCACACTGCTTAGTGAGTCTAGACAAATTGCCATTAGGCATAGCAGTATAGCACTATGAACACTACGAAGCTGAAGAAATGAAAGTGAGGAAAGTAGCCAAACTCAAGTGATGACAATGAAATAATGTACAAAGTCAGGGATAGTGATACATGCTTATAAACCTAGAAATTGGGAAGCAAAGGCAAGAGGATTAGGAGTTCAACGTCACTCTCAGCTACATCATAAATTTGAGGCCAGCCTGGGCTTACATGAGACCCTCTTTCAAAAAGGGGGCAAGGAGAGTATACTACCCAGTACCTAATAAGTGTGATCTAGAAAGGTAACACCATTCCTGCTGCAAGGAAAACAGATCTGGGAGAAGAGGGAAAAAAAAGTAAATTAAGGAAAGGACATTTTAATTCTGGCTTTAGAAAGATCTACAATAAACTGCTATTTGATAGCCTATTATTTTATTGTATTCTTACAAATGTAATCAACAAAATACAAAAAGAAATCATTTATCAAATTTTAAGAAAATTTTGAGGCTTAATTAAAAGACAGCTTAATTATAGGAAGATATGACAATAAATCCTCAATTTAGTGTGTTATAATGAGTGTGAAGGGAAGTTCTAAGCACTGTTTTTTTTTTTTCTCTTAAGATTCTGGAATGAAGATTTTTATGGAAGATTTTGTATCATATAGCAAAGCATAAAAAGTGAATGTAATCTTGCCTCAACAACTCACTTTAAAAAGAAATCCCGAACAAGGCTGGGGAGATAGCTTGGTCTACAAAGTACTTGCTGCATAAGCAACCTGAATTTTATCCCAGTATTCATCCAAAAAAGCCTGGTATGGTGGAGAAATCCCAGTGCTATGGAGGTAGAGACAAACATGATTCCTGGGTCAGCCAACCTAGACTTACATGGGTGAGCTCTAAATCAATGAGAAATCCTATTTCATTAAAAAAAAAGGGGGGCGGCAGGGGTGGGAGACAAGACCAGGCATGGTGGTACAAGTCTTTAATCTCAGAAGTTTGGAGGATCTGTGAGTTCATGTCGTCAGCCTGGTCTACATACTGAGACCCTGTTTCAAAGAAAATGAGAGGTGGTGCAACACCTCCAGTTTACACATATACACACACTCATATATACATGCACCCATATTCACATACACAAAAAATATCCTGAAGAACTGATGACATTCAAATTCAAAGCCATATATAGACATATTGCAACAATGCTGTATTGCATTTTATACTGAAAATTGGGCAAAAAAGAAAACTAATGTTTATTGAGCAGGTATTATGCAATACAACTGGTTGTAAACACTTCAGTGCACTTTCATTTAATCTTTATAAGATAGATATTAATCTAAATTTATTTGAGGAATCTGATGTACAGAGAAAGTGAGAAATTTGCACAAGGTCATATAGCAAGAGTCAAACCCAGACACATGAAAATTTTGCATAATTAAAACATTTTTATATTTATTTTTATTTTATGTGTATGGGTGTATTGCCTACATATATATAAGTGTACCATGTGAGCATAATGCCTGCAGAGGTCAAAAGAGGGCATCAGAGTCACTAGAACTAGAGTTATGAACAGTTGTTAGCTACCCTATGGGTACTGGGTCCTCTGCAGTGCTTTTAACAGCCAGCTCTGCAGATCCCATTTTGCATAACTAAAATGTATAACAGTATTATTAGCTAAATATTCTTAGTATAAATGATGTTATGTTCATAAAAGATGATTATAAACCAGTAACGTGGTATAATCAATATACTTACAATACATAATCAAAGAAGGAAGAAAATGGGCTTTGCGGGTTTGATAAAAACTCTGCAACCATGGACAAATTATTTAATATTTCTATACCTCAATTCCTTATCTTTGAAGTCAGAGGAAGACAACTATTATTTCTAATTTTTTTGTAAGGATGAGTTACTAAATGCAAAGTACTTAAGAGTATGTTTGGAATGCTTTTAAGTTTCAGTAAATGTGTACTGCTATTTACTATATACCTTTTTATTTTGCTTGTTATGTATGTTATCTATTTTGAATATTTACAGATATGCCTCAATATTTTCTAATATTCTTGAAAGGTCAAGTCTGAGTATGTTATTCAGTAAACAAGGCCATGTGACTACAAATATACTATGATTTTATGTAATAAGATTCTTCATAACTATATTACTTCGTTCATATTATATGTATGATACTTCAAATATTCTTATTTTCTTTTAATCCAATCTATAAGGCATTAAGCCTATATTGAAGAAAAATAGGCTTAGCTATAAGACTGCAATGAGTATATAAACATTCTGGCACTTTTTATGTTGTTTAAACTGCTTAATAGCTTTTGTTTATCTGTCTATTTGAGATAGGGTCTCACTATATATAAGCTGGTCCTGAACTTACAATGTAGCCCATGTTGCCCTTGAATTTATGATCCTCCTGCTAATTCTCCTAAGTCTCCTAATCACAAGAATGTACCACAGTACTTGGTAATACAGTAACATTTCAATAAATAAATCATAGAAAAACACAAACTCCTTATTTCTTCCACTTTTAGTATAACAAAGCAGGGCCAAATATACAATAACTGTAAGGTATTGAATCTGGTAACTTTCTCCACAGCAATCTTAATACTGGAAAGATATTCAGTCTGCCTCAGTAACTTAAAACTGGCATTCCTTTTAAATCCACACTATTCTCTAAGAAAATTCTGCTTTATCTTTTCTTAACATTTTTTAAAAAAAGATTTATTTTATGTATGTGAGTGTTCTGTCTATATGTACATGTACTTTTTGTGTGCCGGATGCCCGCAGAAGAGGGTGTTGGATTCCCTGGAACTGGGAACAGGTTTGAACCTAGGTCCTCTGCCAAGAGTAGTGCAAGCTCTTAACCACTGAACCACCTCTCTACCCTCAATTTTATTTTCTTTAGCATAACCACATCATTATTTGCTTATTAGGTATGATGCTTAATAATTAAAAGTTTAAAATGCCATATGATTCATATGACTTGATTAGTACTTCACTAAAACCCATACAAGTATTTCTTGAGTTACACAGGGTGTCCAACACAACAAATGTTTCTACATTGCTTGGCTCTTGATGATAAAGTATTCCACTTTATGCTTGGCAAGTAAAGTATCTCAGTTAAGATAGGAACAACTTCTGTCCATCAAAATTAGGGTGCTTAAGAGAATTAAAAAGCATATATATTAAAGGAGAAGAAAAAGAATGATTAAACCTGAAGCAATTATACCATGACTATTCCCTATTTTAATAACTCCACAAATCTGTATCACATTTACTAAAATTCTTAAACTTTAAATATTATAGCTATATTAATTGAAAGTATTAGTGTATACAAGTTTATCTTTGTTAAAATACATTTTTACACAAATGATAGTCCAGGCAACAAAAAAAACTTTATTACACTTTAAAATATATTACACCTTTAGCAATGATTGGCATAGAATGAATTCTGAATTTTTTTGAGTATTTCCTTTTGTGTAGCACATATATCTGTATTACTTGAACCTTTTATTATTAGAGCATTTATGATTCAGAAAATTACTTCACTGTGATAATAAAAAATATGGAGCCTACTAGTTGCTATTATCTAAATACACACAATAAAGCAAAGGTATATAAAAATACTGTTTAAAACTACCTTCATGTTGTGTGTATAAGGTATATATGAAACAAATGAATTTTATGGCTAGACTTGGGTGTCACCTTCAAAATATTATACCATGTATATGCAAATATAGGATATCTAAGCAAATTATCTATGAAACTAGTATCAAGCAGCTACAACATGAAGGATTGTGCCAGGTATTAAATAATACCTGAAAATGTAGTGTGTTCATAAACACACTGACCAGAGCATATGGCCAGAAAAGAAAACCTGTAGGAATTTTCCTTCCTTTCCATATCTTTGGTATAAACAAACTTATGCTTTCACTTAAGAGTAATGTAACAAAGGTAAGGACAATGGGGTGGTAATGAGAGAAATGAAAGCAGGAAGTTCTCTGAGTATACTATACATTACTGGCATGCAATGGTGATCCAATTTTGGCCTTAAATAACCTAGATTAAAATGGCAATGTAATACCTAGCTGGAGATGTCTAAACGAGGAAGCTGGTAATTCAGAAAAATTGACAAGGGCAGTGAGAATTACAGATATGCTATAGAATGCAGCTCAGTGGCAGAGTGACTGACTAGTCTTCCCAAGGCCCTACTAGGTTTAATAAATACCAGGACCACAAAAACCAACCAACCAACCAACCAACCAACTCACACACTAACCAAACTCCCCCTAAACCCAGGGATAGTTAAATAACACAGGATGAAATCTAGAACACTCCAAAAATAACCAAACCAAAACAAAACAAAAAAACGCTTTATCAGCACGGACATGACTCCACAAGGGGAAAATTCCATACATGACCTCACATGGGAGTTGAAACAGAGGTATATCTGAATTGGTAAGATGGCTTAACAAGGTGCTTGCTATACAATTCTGGTGACCTGAGTTCAGTCCCACGTAAAGATGGAAGGAGAAAACTCCAGTTACCTTTGACATACACACATGCACCATGGCACATGTACACACGTACATGTACACATACATGTATTCACACACATTAAACACAAACACAATAAAGCACAGGTATGTAAAATACTGTTTAAATTACTAGCAGGTCTGTGTATAAAGTATATATGAAACATAAATAAATTTTGGGTCTCATCTTTAAAATATCTTACTGTATATATGCCATATTCCTCTATTAAAACAAAAATCACCTCCCCCTCAAATGCCAAATTCCAAACACTTCTGGTACCAAGAATTTTGAATAAAGGGATACTCAACCTATAATAAAAGATAAGCAAGAGGTAATTTAACATTGTAGCAGTTTCTTTTGAAGCACTTTCTACCTGTCAGACATCTCTATACACCTTTCTTTAATTATTAAGGTCAGAAGGTTACAAAGATGATCTTTAGTTCCAAGATATGAAATCTAAGTCTCAGGACCTAAAGAGTTTGTGGCTACATGAATAGAGTAAGCTGAGTTGAGATTTTAACTCAAGTGTTTTCTGGCAGGGGTGGGGCAGGCTTTCCTTATGTAGCCCAGGTTGCTCTTTAACTTGCAATCTTTCCCTTCACTTTACCTGGTGGTAGGATTACAGAAGTGAAGCACCACAATCAGTTCAAATTCAGGTGTTCCTAAACATATTTCATATTCTTGGGCAGATAAGAAAAATGTATCAACACTGTTATGACAGAAAGATAAGCCACTAAAAGGTACAAAAAGAGTGAAAGCTCTTCACAAAAGTTAAGTTTTGTTTAAGGAATTAAAGAAAGTAATTAGAGCTTAGCCCAGGAATAGAATTATCTAGAGTTGTAGTTGAAAATTACACACACACACACACACACACACACACACACATACCCCTTAATATGTTTTATTACCTCAGTTTATACTGCACTTAATCCATTTAGGAAATATGTGGGATATAAATCTTCAAAAGCTACATAGTAGGTTAAGTGAGTAAATCTATGGTTGTACTATTTAATGCTTTCATTTTAGACAAACAACCTTCAGATTCTGTTTCCTGCCTGCTAGTAGAAAACAGATTATTGAAAAAAACAAAAAACAAAAAACAATTCTGTTCAGATGCTCATGAAAGCAAAATAACCAAATAGTTATTTATCAGCCCCCTGCCTCTACTACGCTTCAGGTTTACTTCCTTTAAAACATTTGTTTCTCTGAAATTCCAAATTACCTCCACTAAGTAAAAACATGTAAAATATAACAAAGTTTTTTGTTATATTTGCTTATTCTAGAACCCAGTGCTCCCTGAAGCCATCATGTTGAATACTAAGAAAGCATATGTGTGAAGGTATCCCTCAATACCGTGGCTACATCATAAGATGCATAATGATCTGTATATTCTTAATACAGAAGGACAGATCTACACTAAGGAGGCCATTACATAGGGAAAAGTTACCATTAAGTAAATTAGGTTGAGATTTGCAATTTTCTTTTTTTAAAAAATTTATTTTTACTTTATGGGTATGTATGAGTGTTTTGTTTATACATATGCCAATGCAAGAAGAGGGCATTAGATTCCCTGGAACCAGAGTTAAGAATGATTGTTAGCTGCCATGTAGGTAGGTGCTGGGAACTGAACTCAGTCCTCTGAATAGGTAGCCAGTGCTCTTAACAGCTGAGATTTATCTCCAGCCTCTGAGAGTAGTGATTTTTCAAAAACAGGTTTGCCGAGAAATAAGACAGTAAAAATTTACTTTTATATTTCTGTACTTTCTTCCTTGTTTTTAATCAATTTCATATGGACTGACTTAAACAAAACTTCACATCCCTTTAAATAGTTGTAGCTCATTACAATTAGGGATTAAGCATAGTTAGACAAAGTCTAATTATCTCCAAATATACAAACTACATTGAGGAAAAGAGTTTTGAATCCTGAAATGATAACTTTAAGATTTACAGAGAGGGGTCTAGAGATACAGTTCACTTGGTAAAGTGCTTACCTAGCCCTGGCCTCCACCGGCAGCACCTTATAAACAGGGTGTAGGGGCAAAAACTATAATCCTAGCACTTGGGAGGTAAGGCAGAAGGATCAGGAGTTTCAGGTCATTCTCAGCTATTCAGGGATATATGAGACCTTGTTTGCAATCAATCAGTCAATAAGTCAGTCAGTCACTTTTATAAAGAGGTCACAGTATTATCTGGTTTCCTAGTCCACCCCCACAACATAAAAATAAAAATTTATTTCTTATTTATATACCGTAAAAGAAATCGCCTATGTCCAAGTCCTGTTCCCAAATCACTAAGATTGTCATAAAGGCTGTTTCTTAAACAATGGTATCAGAAGAACAAAATAAACCATTTTGTTAAATTTTGGTTTTAAATAACTACGCTATACCATGAAGGGTTAGGTCTCAGCTTTGGAGCAAAACATGTTTGGACAATATGAAATTTAATCTATTATTTAAGAACTCCACAAGAGGGCAGACTTTCAACTACTGTAAAAGGGAAAATTAAAAACTGATTTTTAAAATACAGTGCAAGGAAGGTTGGCCAAATCCTTTTGAAGTGATTATTCAACATTATTAGAAAGCAAGAGATGATGAAGTGTGTGATTTTTGTTTCAATAGCATACACTGAAACTTTCTGATGCATGTAAAATTTAAAGAGAAACTTGAGTATACAGAAACTTCTGTATTAATATTAAAGGGAAATAGTCTTAGCCTTGATGTCTCTAGTGGAATTTGGCTCCTCCCTCCCTCAAGACATGTTCTCAACCTATGGCTTGGGAAGGTTAACTTTCAAGTGTACACTACGGAGCCCAGCTCTGCCCTACAAAACTTTTTAAGAAACTGTGGATACTTTACTTTTCATCCTAATATGACATACATCTGTGTGCAATTCATTAATCAACACAGCTTAATACAACAAATGGGATGAGATTCTGATACTTTAGTAAGTCTTCTCATTAAAGAGTTAAGATCATTAATGAAATTACTGGAAAGAGCAACTTCAAAAGAATACACATAAAAAACCCACGGATCACATTTACATAATATAATCTCCATTCTAATTTCTTTTCTGCTCTAACCCAAAGATATTATCCTAGCAATCCTTTCCTCTTGTAGTAATTTTTTTCTATTACTAAATCATTCTAATCAGTATGAAATATTTACATGGTAAGAATATTTTCTTATTTCCAAAGAAACAAAAGAAAACCCAGATCCTGACCTCTAGATTTCCCTCCACTTACGTAGTAGTTCTTATTTTTACAGAGAAAGTTTGTTAACTGTCTTTGTATTTTCCCTCTCATCTTCCTACCAAATGTCTTGCTACAGTTAGTAATCACAAGGACATTGCTAAATTCAGTAAATAAGAAAGCTTCACCTCAGACTTCATCTAATTTGACCTGATAATAAACACAGTAAACTACTCTTCCCTCCGAACAATTCTTAATTTATCTTTACAGCAATATAAACTTTCAACTCTAAGCGCTACTCTCAGCTCCCTTAGCTTCCTTTGTACCTTTCTCTCCACGTTCCCTCATTTATCTAATTTGGTCTCATGATTTAAAAGAAATAGCACCGCTATACTAATAACTCCTAAATTAATACCTACAATTGATTCATCTTTCCTTTAACTGCCTAATCAACACTTTCTGCTTTGAAGGTCAATAAGTACAACTCTGGAGCAGAGGCTAGCAATTTTACTGCTGACTTTGAGACTACCCTGCATCAATCCTTCTAGACACAAATATCTGTAAACATTTTCTCAGTGTTTAGTTCATCTTTTCATTTTCCCAATATTATCCTTTGAGGAACAGAACATATAGTTTTTTTAAATTGTGCTTTTCATTGTTATAACCAAGAAATTTAAAAATACAAACATCATAATTTCCTCGTAGAGTTTTATGTAATGATATATGGAATGAATTTAATTTTTACTTTAGATGATGATACCCAGGTGGTACATCAACTTTTTTTCTTATATGTTGAGACAGGATCTCCCTGTAGCCCCAGCGGATATGAAACTCATTATTTAGACCAGGCTGGACTCCATCTCACAGAGATCTTCTTGCCTCTACCCCAGTGTGCTGGGAAAAAGGTATGTGCTACCCACATCAGGCTATATCAGCATTTGATTAACTAAGTAAATAAATAAGCGAATATCCTTTTTATACTGATTAGGTTTTGCACTGTTATATAACCTCAGTTTCCAAATGTAAATGGGTCCTATTTCTTGAGTCTCTCTTTTGTTCGATCAATGTCTATCTTGTTAAATACTACATTGTCTTGATTACTGTCACTCTGTAATGAGTTTTTGTTGTTCTTTTCTATAAAAACCAGTCTGGTACTGGGGTTTTCATAGTTATATATGGATTTTAGAGTCATTCTGACAATTTCTGTAAATTTGTTGAGATTATGATAGGTATATAAATCTGTATAATCTACTAATTTGGATAGAAGTGACATATTAACAGTACTGAGTCTTCTGATCTACAATGTATAACTCCTGACCTACATTTTCTTTAATTTCTCTTAGCAATGTTTTCACTGAGAGTAAAAGTGCATGCCTATAACCCTAGCAATGTGTGTGTGGGGGGGTGTAAGGGGATAGAATAGAAGCAGAAAGATCACCAGTTCAAGAATAGCTTGGTCTATGAAGTTGAGACCCTGTTTCAGAAAACAAACAAGGATGGCAAGCAGGATGGCTCAGCAGGCCAAGAAAAAAAAAAAGTGTTTGCTTGGCAAGCCTGATGAATTGGGATTTATTTACGGTTTTAAAAGTCTTGAGATATAAATAGTTTCTCATGTCCAGGACATATGTAATAGCTGATTGATTTTTAAAAAAACTTAAATAGTCAGGAAAGGAAACCTTGTCATATCACAGGGGATTTCCATTGTATAAGAAATCTAAGCAAAATTGGGAATAGAGAAAAGAGGGATGATTAAAGATAGGTTTCTCATGTAGCCAAGGTTGGCCTTGAACCTGCTATGTACATAAGCTTAGCCTTGAAATGTTGATCCTCCTGCCTTAGTTTCTCCAGAGCTGGTATTATACAAGTGTATGATCCAGCTTTCAAATTATGATTTCACATAATTAGCAATACATAGAAACAGAAAAGCAAACTAAATTTAAAAAGGAAACAAAACGATTCCAATTTCAATTTTAATACTGAATTATCTGGGCTTGAAGAAATATAGCTTCTCTATACCAGTACCTGGTTAGATTATGGTTTCTTTTTGTTCTTGCTGAGACAGGGTCTCCCTGTAGCCCCAGCTGGCCTGGAACTCGATATTCAGACTAGACTAGCCTAGAACTCACAGATATCCTCCTGCCTCTGCTTCCCAAGTGCTGGGATTAAAAGCTTGCATCACCATACTTGACTAAATTAAGATTTCTTAATATTAGGTGATTAAATTTATGAACTTCCTTTTGTTTATCTAATTTCCTGAGTTAAAAAAATTCAGCACCTAGAATAAATCCAGACAGACTGTTAAGTGTACAGTGTCCAGTAGGGATGATATATTGAATAATCATAATTTAAGATATAATTATATATTATAATAGCAACAACAGATGACACACAGTGCTTAAAATATGCCTAAAATTGTCCTATGGGATTTACACATTTCAATTTATTTGATTCTTTCATATGAAATTGATTCAACTTTTATCTATCCAATTTATGATAATAAAAGCTAAAGCACATAGAAGTGCTCAAGGTATGATTTCATATTCTGGCTATTAAGATTCTAGAGTTGGGGTTGGAGAGATGACTCAGAGTACTTACTTACTGGCTGCTCTTGTGGAGGACCCAGGTTTGGTTCCTAGCTCCTACATGGCAGCTAACAATTGTCCCTAACTCTAGTTCCAGGGGATCTGATACCCTCTTCTGACCTCTGTGGGCACTGACACAGGGGCACTTACACACATGCAGGCAATATACTCTCTCTCTCACATACATACATACAAATAAAAAATAAAATATTTTTTAAAAGATTCTACAGTCCTAGTGCCTTTTTTAAAAAATGAAGAGTATTATAAGAAAAGAAAAGAAGGTAACTAAATTTATGCTGGGTAGGACGTAGGTCATTAAGGCAATATCATGTGCAATGTCTGACAGGTAAAAGGGGTAATGGGATACAGAATAATTAGAATGTTCAAGTCCCTGAAGGACAAAGTATGGGAACAAAGAAAAAGAGATTATGTGGCTGGTATATAATGAGAAATTGACACAAGATTAGCGGCAAAAGGCACGTACAGTTAGAACATAGTTGGCCTAGAACTTTTGATTCATGCCATTAAAAAAAGTAATCTGCTGATTATCTATATACATTCTTTAGTCAGTAACTATAACTCATTAGTTACTAAGTTTCAAGCCTATTTCTCCCTTTTCACATAAATCTGTACACATTCCTAGAAGTGTAATAACTTGTAGCCAGGTGTGGTGACACATGCTTAGCATCCCAGAACTCAGAAGGCTGAGGCAGGAGAATCACAAGTTCAAGTTTAAGGAACGTCTGCATTACATAATGAAAACTTATTTTTGAAAATACTAACTTCAGTCATAATAACTGTGTCAACAGAATTAGACAGAGCTTTAAGTCCTTGGAAGGAACAATGATTTTCTACAAATAAACTTTTGAGAACAACTGCTTCAGAATATACTTCAAAGGATACACCTAAATGTTAATTAAATAAAAAGCCTGCACATGAATAATCATAGTATATCATAGTGAAAAGCTAGAAACAATAAAATATCCTTTAACACATGAACTGTAAAAGTGCAGTAGATCCAGAATGGGGAATGAACAAATTATTGGCATACGTAGTAACTTGGAAATCTCAAGGAAATCATCATGAGTGGAAAATGTCACTCTCAAAAGGCTACATACTGTGTGACTTCATTTATGTAATATTCTTGAAATAATACGATATGGGGGACAGATTAGTGGTTGTCTAGGGTTAAAGGTAGAGAGTGCAGGTAAACGGCAACATAGAGCACAAGGATATGGTTCTTACAGTAATTCTGCATGTTGACTGTCATGGTACTTACATGTATGTGCACATGGAACAGAGAAAGAAAGAGAGAAACAGAGAGAGACAGATAGACACAGAGACAGAGAGAAACTGTGCAGAATACTCCACCCAAATAGTGAATACATGGCTGGTTAAATATAAGGAAGCTCTGAAGCTGAAATGGTTTCAAAATGCATTAATATACCTGATTTATAGAACTTCGAGGCTTGGTAACAGAATCCAACATACAGAAGGCTGAGGCATACTGATCACAAGTTCAAGGCCAGGCAGCATTACATAATGAAACCTCATCTTTAGAAAAATTAACTTTAGTTATAACTTTGTACACTGTAGAGTATCTGCTGTTTACCTTCACGGTGGCATTGCTGACTGGGAGCTGTGGCTCACTGCTGCTGCTTAGTACAAAGTATGGTAGTATGCATCACTAGTTGGAGAAAGATCAAAATTCAGAAATCAAAGTGTGGTTTCTAGTAAATGCATACTGCTTTTTCACCAACATAACATTAAAAAAACACACACACAAAACCCTTAAACTCCATTATCATAAATTGGGTACTATTTGTACAGGCTTTTTTTATTGAGCAAAATTAAAAGTTTGGATTAGCAGATTTAGAAACTGTGTAGCCCAACTAACAGGCAGAACTTTCCTAGTTTTTAAAATGTTTTAAAGTATTTCAGGTTGAAAAGGTAATTTAATTTGGATGTAATTTCAAACTTTAGAAGTTAGAGGATTAGCCAGGCATGGTAGTGAATGCCTTACTCCTAGTACTTGGGAAGCAGAGTCAGGTGAATCTCACTGAGGTCGGAGGTCAGTCTAGTCTACATGGTAAATTCGATGCCAGGGCTACAAAATGAGACCCTGCCTCAAAAAAAAAAAAAAAAAAAA
This sequence comes from Eospalax fontanierii, assembly GCA_035773235.1. Classification (NCBI taxonomy): domain Eukaryota; kingdom Metazoa; phylum Chordata; class Mammalia; order Rodentia; family Spalacidae; genus Eospalax; species Eospalax fontanierii. The sequence continues at coordinate 86,967,839 of CM069527.1, forward strand.
AATTACAAGATTAGTGTAAGGAACTGCCATAATTTTTACCTGGAATCACCACTTATTTACATTTTGTGCCATCTATTTTAACGTTCACAATCTTTTTCCTTTCTCTGCATGGGCACCCATAAGCATAACCATGTGTATGTAACTACTGAACCATTTGAATACTAAATATTTTTATATGTATTAGCTTAAAATAACAGTCTCTCAATCTCCTCCTGGAACCTCAGACCAGGCTTCACAGTTTGGTTTCTTGGAAATGAAAGAGGCATCGATGAGCAAGCTCAATCATGCAAGTGTGTTTTCAAGCTTTTGGTCAGTCATGCCCACTTACTCAGGGGTCAAAGCAAGTCCTGCAGCCAAATTCAAAATCAAGGGACAGAAAAATATTTTCTGCTCCTCACCCTTTTTAAAGATTCATCATATCCACTGAGCCCAAGGTTTTCAGTAATGATAACTGGTATTTAAATAAGCCCTCCGGATGATTCTCATGCATGCTAAACTGAAATTCACTAGGCTCCACAGACTGCTGGGCCTTAGCACCAAAGTTTCTAACTCAGTGGGTCTCAGTATCATCCCAAAATATACATGACTAGTAATTTTCTAAAATGATACATATGTTGTAGATTCATGAACCATGAATAACTACTAGGCTGGGAGATAAGGAAAAACTTCTGGGGAAGATGCTATCTGTAACAATTTTTGAAAGCTTTACAGAAAAGAAGTGGGAAGGGAGATGGAAAGGCAAACAGAAGTGAAACTGCATGATAAATAAGCTTAGGAAATGTCAAGTACTTCATAAATAGAATTATACAGGTTAAAAAGTAAGAGGCAAGAAAAATCACAGAAAATTCTGTGCTATAAGTTAAAGGAATCAAAACATGAGTGAAAGTTACAAGGAGCCAAAATGGATTTTATACTGATAAAATGAAGAGGTCTGGAATTAGAATTTACAATAGGCAGAAAGAGTAGGCAGGAAATATATTAATGAAGCAATGAAACTTGGGAACAGGCCACGATGACAGTAATAAAAAACAGGATATATAAAGATCAAAGTGATACACTTGGTAGCTACTTGGACATGGAGAATAATTGAGAGGAAAGCATCTATGACAACTTGAGAGCACTGACATGGGCAAAAGAGACTGTAACACACATAAGAACATCATCACATATACATGCTGAGAAGCACTGTGTCCTACTTAATGTCTTCCTTCTTTCCCTTTCTTTTCCCCTCCCTTCCTCACTTATTTTCTGACACAGGGTCTCACTATGTAGCCTAGGCCAACTTGAACTTACGATCCTTCTGCCTTAGCCTTTGGAGTGCTGGTGTGTGATACCACATTCAGCATATGTAAACAATCTAATACCTAAGCATAAGAAACTGGAATTGGCACTATGGAATATTATGCAATAGGAAAAAAGAATGAAAAGACCTCTAATTAATATGGAATAATTTCTAAGACAAAACTAAGTTAAAAAAAAGAAACAAAAAAGCAAGGCAACACAAAGTATACACAGAATACAATCTAATAGATTATCCTATCTAATAAAGGATAATTAAGAACATACATAGGCAACTGCTTGATCACAAAAAGGTGTATGTGCGTGCATGCATGTGTGTGTGTGTGTGTGTGTGTGTGTGTGTGTGTGTGAGAGAGAGAGAGAGAGAGAGAAGCAACAAAATGGTTATCTGTAAGTAAGGTAGGAAGGAGATGGTAGTGAGACTGAGTGTAGGTTTGTAATATAATTTTGACTTTTGAACCACATATATAATACATATCCTAAAGTATTAAAATACATACCCCAAATTATTAACAGACTACAACTAAACACAAACTGCAACAAATGAACTTAACTGTATTATCAAATTATTAAAAACAACCACAGAGAAAAAAATTCAAGGAACTTTAAAAATAGTACTTTTACTATAAAATTTCTAGGTGCAAGGAGTTGAAAAGTGAGCTCTTCTCTCAAACAACTCTGCTTGGAATCTATAAATGTGTCAATACTGTAATGAAGGCTATCTATAGAGATCGTCTGAATAGAGGGTAGAACCTAAATCTAATAAAATATATTAGATAGTTAAAGACAGGGGTTATGCAGTTCCAAGAGAATACCTGGAGCCACTAGAAGCTGGAAGAAGCAAGAAAAGGTTTCTTTCCCAGAGCCTTTGGAGAAGAAAACAGGTCAAATGACAACTTGTTTTGAGACTTCTGGTCTTTAAAACTGTGAGAGGACACATTTCTGTTATTCTAATGGACCTGGAAAGATGCTGGGCTAGGATATTTTAAGGGGGGGAAAACAAAAATCACTGAAAAAACCTGAAATTTACCGAGTATGCTTTGTGTTAGCAGTGTTGTTGATATAGCAATTCTAATATAATAATTGTATTTTAGAAGCCAAGTGAGGGATCTTCAAGAATAAACAAATAACTGAGACCTGTCAGCTAGATTTATTAGTAAGGTAGAAAAAGTCCTTGGGCATTGTGAAAAGACCCATTTTGTGGCAGAATATAAGAACAGAAATGTGTTCAGGGTATGTTTAAGAGAGAATGGGAGGACACACTAAGTTAATACAGACAACTGTGATGCACAGCTGGGAATTTGAACAGTAGTAGGAGGAAGTGGGATCTAAAGAAAAGTTTTTTGTTTAAGATCATCAAGGAGCTCATGCATGCTAGGCAAGTGCTCAACCACTGAGCTTTATCTCCAGCCTAGGAACAAATTCTTATCTCAAAAGACAAAAGCCTAGAAGAGAAAAACAAAAACAAAAGCCTGTATCACTATCTTATCTTTACTATAGGTTCTAGCTAATGTGACACCAAAAAAAAGTAATAAAAAATTTGAAATAAGCTGGAGGCTGTGGTAGCTGTACCTTTAAGCCTAGCATATGGGAGTTCCAATTTTCTATCCAAAATGAGCTGACTTATCTTCCATACCTGTAGGACTAAGCAACTACATCTTCTCCAAAACACATATCACTTTGAAAATTATTATTGTAACTATTACTAATTTTCCAGAATTGAATTTCACCTTAATTTCTAACTTTAATTCTAATTTAATTTTTATGTAAAACAATATAAAGTTTGAGTTCTGCTATTTCTAATTCTGTATTTCTGGATGCCTTAAATCTGAAATAATTTGTTTAAAATCTTGAATGGCTCCACCAAAAAAGGCGAATATTCTTATTTAAAATTAGTTTTTTAAGAAAGATTATGAAGAAACCATATGAAGTAAGTAAAATTAATCTGTGATAGTTTTCTGTCAAAAAATTTTATGTGTTTGGATAGGCAAAACAAACGGGTGGAAAAAAAAGACAATACTTTCATACTAGAATCTGCTTTATATGACTTTGAAACTTCACAGAAAATAAAACTTTTCCTTCACGAGTAAAATAAAAATACATGATATAGCTGTTAATCATTCTGAAACTAGGAAGGTAATGATCATTAAAATTCAACAAACCTGCATTAACTTTATTAGAAGTAGGCTGAAAATATTCTTCTCTTGCTTAAAATATGACAGGTTTTGAGGTTATTACTGACTGTAGTAACAAGGTTCCTTAGGCCAGTTTTCAACAATTTTTTAAGGCTCTGTTTTCCTCCAACTAACTTTCACCCACTTAGGGTGGTATTGTTCCTGTTGAGAATACATGTGATCGATTCTCTGTCACAAAATTTATAAAGTTAAAGTGGCTTATTTTTAAAATGTATATATTTATGTATATGAGTGTTTTGCTTGAATGTAAGTGCACCACATGTATTGTATAATGCCTGGAGGCCGGAAGAAAACATCAAATTCCCTGGACCTGGAGTTACAGATGGTTGACAGCCACCATGTTGGTGTTGAGAACCAAATTTGGATCCTCTGCTAGAATCACCACTGCTCTGAATCACTGAACCATCCCTCCAGCCCCTAAGTACCCTATTTTTGGAATAAGTATCATCATATCATCATCATCATCATCATCATCATCATCATCATCATCATCATCATTGTGGTGGTGGTGGGGTCAGAAGATAGCCCTATCTTTAATAGAGTACTGGGGATTAAACTCAGGTTAAGCTTCTACAGCAAGCACTTTTACCTGCTGAGCCATCTTGTTGGTATTATCTTGCTTAGCCTATTAAGAAAAAAATATTTTATTTATGAGGGCTAGTGTAGTGGTTAAAGAGCACTGACTGCTCTTGCAGAGGACATGGGTTCGATTCCCAGCATCCACACTAGGTGGCTCATAATTGCCTGCAACTCCAGTTCCAAGTGTTTCTACATTCTTTTCTAGTCTCCACAGGTACCTGAATGAAAGTGGTGCACATACATACATTCAGGCACACACGCACGCACGCACGCACGCACACACACACACCCCTAAAAGATAATGTGATAAAGTGAACTCAAAAGGATTTTTATTAGTATTGCTTAAGAATTTTCAAACAGTTCACCTTCCTTGTAAATTTGAAAATGTAACTGCAAAGAAACCTAGGATTTGTTGAGACTGGCATCCAAAAGAAGACTGGAAACTGCAAATGACTTCATTATTGCAGTAATATTTGGAGCTATAATAATTTTACTCAGAAAACGCCACATGGTTGCAGACAGAGAAAACTGCCTGCAACACAGACAACCATACTTTGTGAAACAGAGGAAGGGAAAGTAAGGAGTAATTGAGAAATTTCTTAAAGTCAAAACTACTGGCCTCCAACAATGTAATTTCTGCCTGTACAACAGGAAATAGTAATGATAACAAAATCTGTTATCTATTTCAAATCATTTTTACCTGGACTATTACCATATATGCAATTACTTACTACATATTTCTACACAGATTTTCACAGGCAAGTATAACATTCTCTAAACTGGAGAGATGGTTCAGCAGTTTAAGAGCACTGATTGCTCTTGCACAGAACCTGGGTTCAATTTCCAGCACCTACATGGCAGCTAACCATCCATAACTCCAGTTTCAGGGGAATTTGATACCTTCTTGTGACCTCTATGGGCATTGCATGACACAGGTAAACTTATATCCACGTAGGTAATACATTCATACACATGAACTTCAAAAATCCTAGTACAATTGGGCAATTTCATGCTAGCTCTATATCTAAGATGTAACTAATGTAACTGTAATTATTTACAAAAATCTAGGTTTCGTATTAGATTATGTACAACTTGATGATAAATATTTATTTTCATATATCTGGTATTTATTACAATGACAGGAAGTTTTAATGATGAATCTTACCTTGAACTGATAACCTTCAAAACTCTTTACTACACTTACCACACATATTTACGTTACAAAACAAACTGGCTTTGAGAAAGCTATTTTCTAATTTCTACCAAAAGAGAGGACTGGAGAGATAGCTCACTAAATAAAGTGTTTGCCTTGCAGGCATGAAGCCTGAGTTTACATCCCCAGCACCCATGTAAAAATTTGAGCGTGGTGAATGCAGCGACAGAAGGATCCCTGAACCTCACTGGTCATTTAATCTTGCTGAATCAGTGAACTCTAGGGACCTTGTCTCAATAAATAAGGTGGAGACAGAGTGGGATGTCCAACATTAACCTCTGGCTTCCACATGCATGTACACACAGATGTGCACACAAAAATGTACACATGTATGCAATTTGCACATATGAGTACACACAAAACCACTCCAGGATTATATGAATAAGAACTATTTTTCCTTATCTATGTTTAGAGTTTTTGGAATACATACACACACACACACAGACACACACACACGAACATTAAGGAAAGGATGAAGTCACTCTAAACAAGCAAAAATAAGAATAGGTATAAAATGGGCATGGTGGCCCACACCTATAATCCCAGCACTAGAGGAGGCAGAGACAGGCAGATCTCTTTGAATTCAAGACCAACCTTGTCTACATAATGAGTTCTAGTCTAGCCAGGACTGCAGAGTGGGATCCTATTTTAAAAAAAAAAAACAAAACAAAAGGCTGGAGAGCTGGCTTGCAGAGGACCCAGGTTTGAGTCATCTCATGGTGACTAACAGTAGACTGTAACTCCAGGGGCATCTAATGTCCTCTTCTGACCTCTGCAGGCACTACACATATGGGTGAACTTACTTATATGCAGGCAACACACTCATATAAAATATTTAAAACAAAAGAATGTGTATAAAACAAGAAAAGCCTCTATCTTCAAAATATACACAGAATTTGACTATTAGCTACTATCCTCCCTCACACTCTTAGTCCTTTCATGCAAATACTACTGCTCCGATTATGCCATTGCAGCTCCTTAGTTTTTCTTTTCTATCCTTGATACTCCTTGGTAGTTTAACATAGCAGTCAGCAATTTTGTTAAAATATACTGTTATTCCTCTCTGTTCAAAAGCCTCTCAAGGACTTTCTTTTTCATTCAGAACAAAAGGCAAAATCTTTAAAATGGTTACAAGCTTGAATACCAATTATAACATTTCTTAGCCCAAACTATGTCCTGATATTCCTTTTCCTGTCAGTAAAATATATGCCTGTATCTTAGTTAAGAAAAATATTATTTGTAATATATAAAGTTATACAATTTTATGGATGAGAAGAGACATAATATTAAGAACAGAAGATTTGGGGCTGGGGAGATGGCTCAGTGGTTATTAAGAACATTGGCTGCTCTTTACAGAAGACCTGGGCTTGAATCCCAGCACTCACATGGCATCTAACAACTGTCTGTAACTCCAGTTCCAGGGGACCCAACACCCTTTTCTGCCCTTCACAGGCCTTGCACTTACCAGGTATAACACTTATATACATAAAATTTAAAAATAAAATAAAAGAACAGAAGATTCATGTCTTTCCTTGAATCTCATTTCTAGAAATTTTTCAATTTAAAAAAGATTAATTTAGCTTAAAAATTATGTATGTGCATGTGCCCACCCAGAGAGGCCAAAAGAGGGTTCCTGAGTCCCTGGAGCTGGAGTTACTAGTAATTGTAAGTCATCCAATATGGAAACTAGGATCTCAACTAAGGTCTTCTGGGAGAGCAGCATGCACACTCTTAACCACCGAGTCATCTCGACAGCCTCTTATATCTTCAAATTCTTAAGTTCAAGATGTGAGATCAAAGTATATGATATTAACTGCTAATCGAAAAGCAAATACTAAAGGGAGAATTTTTATATTTTGAAGTTAAAGAATTTATAGCTTTAATGACAACAAAACTAACTTCATCTTTTAAATCAAACCAATGAACATTTTAGTTGGAACTTCAGGAGATTAACTACAGTTATAGGTGTTCTGATTCTAACAATAATTGTTTAGATTTGTTTCTGGCAAAACATACATGACATCACTTGCACTCCCTATAACCAATTCCGTTTTCACTTATACTTCCACAATCTAAAATTGGTATACTTCACTATGGCAGGTTAAAAACAGTCACAAATTATTTCTCTCTCTTTTCTTCTCTTTGAATATGAGTTGCCTTTGTGACTTGTATGATAAATAAAGTACAGTGGGAATGTCCTAAAAACTAGATCATAAGAAATGCTAGAGTACCATGAAACTGCTACGTGGATGATTCTGTACACAAGTGTTGTACTGATGTCCTAACTGTACCTAGTCTTCTAGACATCTCCACCAAGGGAACATTTATGTGTCTGAAATCAACTTGGACCATTCACTCAGCCAGCTGAATTTCTTCAAGTAAGCTCCATCAAAACCACAAGACCAAATCTGAGTACTCACTGAATTTCTGACCCACAGAATCATGAAGCATAAGAAAATGGCCATTATTTTGAGCCACAATAAATTCTAGGGTTAGTTTGTTCCAAAACAACAGAAACTGGCAGTAAGTAGTTTTCAAAGATTCATTTAAATGTTCAAAGTGGTAAGGGGTACAAAAAGCAAGCCCAAAAGAAGTTAGGAAATGCAGGTGATAAGAGATTTTTCATATTCAGGGACAGCCTGAGGCATGTTGAAGTCACTGACATAACTGAATCATCAATGAACTTGACTTAGGAAGAGGTATGAGAAGATATTAAAAAATGATAACCTAGCAAAAATCATAAGAGGAGGAGATTAAAACAAATCTATGACCTAGAAATCTAAGAGACAGGGCACTGAATACTCTGTTCTCCAGAGTCTAGTCAGAGAGAAGAAAAACAGAAAAATGGAATATAGAAAAGTAAACAGACAAGAACATGAAGGACATATATACTTTCTTTTAATTCAGTCTCAAGAAGAAATATCTTTCAAATAATGTGGAATTATGGTTTTAAAATTATGTAATTCAGTCACTACTAGCTAAATAATCTGAGCTATTAATTTCTTTGAAGGCTTCCTCAAATATAAGGATAATAGTATTCAGTTCACACATTTTTTTAAAAGATTAATGAGACAATATATACAAAATCAATTATTATAACAGTTGAGACAAATATGACCTAGTAGAAAATACAATATTTTAAACTATTATTACTATCAATATTAGTAACAAACACATTATCTATTGAGTACTATATGTCAGGCATCCTGTTAGATTGTTATACAAATGTTAATCTTCACTAAACTCTTGTCAACCAGAGATTAACCACCTTCATTTATGAAATGTCTAAGTAAGTAGCCAAAATAAATGTTTAACAGTACTTTAAAATATTAGAGATGCTAGTATATGAAGAATTCATATATTAGTAAGAAAGATTTTCTAGTATTATTGGTAGTAACAGCAGTTAATACCTTTGATGCTTATTATTTCTTCTACATTCATAACTTTCATGGCAATCATTCAAACTGCATACTCATTTAAAAAAAAAAGTACCAGACACTGTAAACTCAATTATACATGAGATAATATGGGGTCCCCGCCCTAATCAACTTGTAGGCTGCTCAGAATGGAAGTATTTTCAAAAGATTAAGTAATGTTCCCTAAGTCATACAGCTAATAAAAGACATAAGAACTCAAATCTATATCTTAATACACTTTTTTTATACTTTAAATCTATATTCTTAATGCCTCAAAACAATTTTTTAAAAACAAAAAAATTCTGCCAGCTGGGATGGTACACTCAGAGGCAAAAGCAGGAGGAGGATGGATAGATCTTTATAAGTTCAAGGCCAGCGTGATTTAAATAGAAAGTTCCAGGTCAGCGAAAATTACATGGTGAGACCTTGACTCAAAAAAACAAAAAACAAAACAAAACAAAAAATCAATAAAACTTAAAATTCTGTAATTCCTGGGAGCTGAAAACCAAAATGAGTTTACATAAAATTTCATCATGAAAGACTAAAAGCCACTTCAAACACTTTACTAAAACTTATAAATATAATTTTAATTCAATGATAGTCCACGCTAACAGCTGCAGCTATACTATTTCAATAATTAAAAATTTGGGTATTATGTCAGGGAAAAATAGTTTTTACCCAAAATTAACAGCAATATTTATAGCTCTATACTGCCTGATTTAGTTTCAGTAATCATTTAAGCAACTGTACTACACAGAAGAATGGGGGTGTGGAGAATGCTATGGGGTAGACAAGCAATCATTAATCAAAGAGAATATCTAAAAATGGAATAAAAGCAGATCTTTGTGCAAAGCAAAAAATGTGAACAAGCAAATTATAACAATGCCATCTTCAGGACAATACAGACAAGTAACTTGGAACTTGCAAACAATTCTTAGGTACTTTCATTAGGAATTAATTCAGAATGGAAATTAATCAACACTTGTCCAAGCCATTTAGAAGACTAGAAAAGTCCAGGACTTTGATTTGCAATTCATATACAACACTACATATGTATTTCCTACAAACAGTTAACATGATCTAGAAGTATTGAGCCTTACCACTTACTAATACATAATCCCTTAAAGAAACTTATCAAAATAGATCAAAATTAACTTCTAGGGCCAGTGAGATGGCTCAGTAGGTGAAGATGCTTACTGTACCAGCCTCAGAACCTGAGTTTAATCCCTAGAACCCACACAAAAGTGGAAGAAGGGAACCAACTCCACAGAGCTCCTCTCAACCTGCATCTTGCAATGTAGACACCTATACAACTAATCAAAAATTTTTTTGAAAAACTTTTTCTACAGCTGCAGAAAAAACTCTTCTTGACACAGAATCTAAAGAGTAATTATCAGGATACCTAAATTATAAAGCAATATAATTAAATATCATCATTTCCAGACACAGAAAGAGAATGAAGAAAACTATGAGAGGGGCTGGGTTTGATTCCCAACACCCACACGACAGCTAACAACTGTCTGTAACTCCAATTCCAGGGGATCCAACATCCTCTTCTGGCTTCTACGGGCTTTGAAGCATGACAGAGGTGCATTTACATACATGCAAGGAAAACACCCATATGCATAAAACAAAAAAAATAAAAATGTGACTTTACAATTTTCACACAAAAAAATCCTGTTAAGTATTGTTACTACAGATAATAATGAAAGATAATGCATGTAAGTTAGTCAAGATAACATCACAGTCCCACAGTAGTCAGTGTCAAGTGGTTATAACAAAGCTTATTTTTAAAATGCATTTTCCTTTAGCTATGTCTAAAGGTATTACTGGAAAGTACCTGAAAGTAATTAAAGGTGGGTGAAAAGAAATTACTACTTCAAATCTCTCACAAATGTACTGTCCTATTATCAGTCATATTTTAAAAGTCCCATTTTGAAAGGCAAGATAAGGAAAGATAAATTAAATTGGCAAGGATTTGGTTTTTATCCATATCAACAAAATTGCTATAGTACATGAAATTATTAAATCTGGGTATGACAATTTTAATAAATTAGGTGATACATGAGCAAAATGAGTGAACCTCAAATCTCACTTCAAAAAATAATTAAGCAGAAAAGCTAAAACCTGTGTGTTGTGTAGTGATGTCAAATACCAGTAATAATGCCAGTGTTCCCAGAGAAGTTATTAGTATCTAGTGTAGCTGATATTTCACAATGGGTTAAAAATACAATATTTGGTAATGGCCAAAGAAAGACAACCCCAATTTTGTTTAAAACATAGCTCTTATAGACTAAAAAATGTATTTCTAGGAATATATTTTCAAACTGGTTAATTTCTGATAGATTTTTACACTATAAACAGCATGATTTCTCTAGGGCAAGATAAGTACTGGAAAAAAAAAAAAAGAATAAAAATGAGTAAAAATCCTAGGCTGGGCATATGGCTTCAGCAGATAAAGTATGTACCATGCAAGCATGAGGACTTGGTTTGGACCTCCAAAGCCCATGTTAAAAATTCGACATGTTGGGGCCGGAGAGATGGTTCTGTAGTGTAGGGCACTGGCTGCTCCTTCAGAGGACTGAATAGTCAATAGTCAATAGTCAACAGGCTGACAATAGTTGGAAACTCCAGTCCCAGGGGATCCAATACCCACTTCTGACCTCTGGGTATTGCACTCATGGGTGCACTTTCATAAAAGCAGGGAAAACACTCAAACACATGAAAAAGTCAGATATGTTGATGTACACCTGTAACCCTAGAGCTGACTTTCTGGTGCCTAATCAGTAAGTAAGCTTAAGGTTCAGTGAGAGACCCTAAAACAGGTGGAGAGCAATATAGGAAGATCCCCAGCAATCACTTCCATAAGCACATGCACATATAAGTGAGCATATACCATATACAGAGACACACACACACACACACACACACACACACACACACACACACACACAGAAAATGAGTCAAAATCCAAGGATATTACATCAAAAAAATTAGAGGGTAGGATACGGATAATAATAGAAACTGACAGTATTTTAAGAATCACATTCAGGGAAAAGTATTTGAACAATGAAAGATAAATGACTTATTTTCCTTTATTTGTAAATTATTAAAATATAACTAAGTTTTTAGAGTATTAGTCAATTCTGTATTATTCAAATTCACTTTGGAAAGGAAATGGCATTATTAAATAGCTTTATAACAATAGAATTTGGCTTTTTGGTATAATAATTTTCTTTTACCTTACTAAAGGCAAGCTAAAAATTCTATTTTTTTTTTTTTTTGGAAAGCTACAAATATGAGAAAGTAGTAACAATACAGACTTATTTCAGTAAAATTTCACGTCCTACACTGTCACTTGATTCTGATTTGGAAAGAACATAATTTCAAGAAAGACTCCCGACTAGAAAACAATGAATAGTTTCTTGGGGTAGAAAAGAAGACAGAAACATTATAAGACAACAGATCCAAGAGGACACTAATCATATGCTTTAGGATGATTACACATGCACACACACATGCATACCCACACACACACAATTGTTAGACCAATAACTCTATACAGTTTCTATAATGATAATTTTGATAGTAATTTTAGCCTAGAATTTATTACTCCATTTTAAAAATAGTACTTAAATTAGAAGCAGTATGGAAATATCATAAATAGCTTTTACTGAAAGTTTTACTTTTCTGGGTATATATGTATGTATATGAGAGTGTATATGAGAAAAAAATATATATACATACATACGTACACACACAGGAGGCAGGATGTAGAAGGTAGATGCAGGTCGATCTCTGTGAGTTCAAACTAGAATGGATTATACAGGGAGTCAGTCAGGATTACAAAGTGAGAACCTGTCTCAAAAAATAAGTAAATAAATAAACTACCTAAAGGAACTGGAATACTGTCTACTATTCTGTACACTATTTGATATTAATGGGAGATTAAGGTGAGGTAAGACAGTTAAGTCTGACCTGGGACAAGGCTCTGAATAGTGAGATGAAAACAGAATGAGCAGAAGTTAGTATGTAGCAGTCCAAACAGAACAGGAGTGGGAAGAAAGTTAGCTATAGCGGCACACGTTGAGAAGTGCAAGACTTTAATTTTGACTTACACATTTTTTCAAAGTTATTGACAACTTGATGACAAAAGATAAGAGAATAAGCTTGGATAGTCTCTGAAAAAGTAATTTAAGGAAATAAATAAAAAGAGAGACAAGATCCCAGCTCCAGGTTCAAGATGTCAGTGAAAGGAGGTAAGCCAAGTACCAAAACATGATGTGCAGTAGCAGTAGTAGTCACAGGAACAGGCAATATTTTTCTTTGCTAAAAGGTAATTATAAAATAATTTCATTTAAATAGCTTCTAGATGAATAAATCAAAGTCTTATGATACCATTTGAAAACATTTCTTGTTCCAATTAATGTACTATTATCAAAGAGTATCAGTTGTTAAAGATTCTCAAGTTCAGCCTACTAAAAAATTAAAGCATCAACTCTAAACTTAATCAAGTATCAGAAGTTGAGTCAAGTATGTCCTAAAGCAATTTGCTTTATTTCATTCAAAAGTCTGCCTGTATGACTTCATTAATTTTTTTTTTAGTTTTTATTCTTTGAGAGTTTCATACATGTATATAGTGAATTTTAGTTGCTTTTACCACCTATTCCTCTCTCTCACCTCCTCTCTCCTCTGCTGACACCTTCTTTTTCCCAAGTCCCTTTCTTACTTTCATGTCTTTTTGTATGTGATCCAATGAGTTTGATTATAGTTGTTACAGGAGTACGAGTGGGAGGTTGTTTACTGGAGCATGGACAACGTACCAGTGGCTACAACACTGAAGAAAATAGTACTCTCATCCCTAGCAATCATTAATACCCAATAGGCCTCATGGACCTTTCCCCATCCATAATGAAATGTTGATAGGTCCCCATTGTATCTTTCGGATAATCAACATGCCATTATTTACCTAATGTTTTTCCTTAAAATGGCTATTTCTGAACGTGTTCAGGTAAATTAATAGAATGATTATAAATTTTCCTTAAGTGAAACACAAACTTAACACCACAAATTCAACTTATACTTTCTTAGTCCTTGAGAACTTTCTGCGAGCAACCTGTGTTACTATTTAATTTTAAAGCTTTATTAATGAACAAAATCAAAGCAACATGCAATAATTATATTATTTTATATATGTTTATAATAGTTACTATTAAAGAATGAGTAATAGCTTATATCCTAGAAAAGCAAGTTAATATTATAACATCAAAGGTCCCCCTCCAAAACACTACAGTGAGTTTAAAATATCACAACCCATCTTAGAATTCACAAGGTAAACCAGAATACTTGGCAACAAGTTTTTTTTAAAGGCAATTTAAAAAGACATTCAAAGCCAAGCATGGTGGCACATTCCTTTAATCCCAGCACTGGGGAGGTAGAGGCTGGTAGATCTCTGAGAGATGGAGGCCAGCATGGTCTACATGGTAAGTCCAAGCCTTCTGAGGCTACAGGGAAACCCTGTCTTGAAAAGACCGGAAAAAAAAAAAAAGTTCTATTAAAAGTGTGTATTTGGCTTACTGAGTCACCTGGTATTAATGGTTGGAGATACCTATTTACACAGTACCTTGCAATTTTTAATTAAGTGAGCACTATAATAAGAATTTGTATATTCAGTGTGATGAGAGACTTTTTTACATGCATATAGACTATGCTAGTAAAAAGTTGAGAATTGTTTATATAAACAAAATATATTTCAGTAGAATATCCTGTTCCTGGTCACACAAAACCCTTGCCAAAGCCAGAAGTGGTGGCTCACGCCTTTAATCCCAGCACTCAGGAGACAGAAGCAGGTCGATCTCTATGAGATTAAGGCTAGCCTGGTCTACATAGTGAGTATCAGGGCACCTAAAGCTACAGGGAAGACACTAACTCAAAAAGACCCTCCCATCCAAAACAAACTTTGCCAATAACACTTGAAAACTCCTCTTCTATCACAATAAGTACTTTAAATTTCATCACAGAATGTTATGGTCCTTTCCAAGGACCAAAATAAATTTCATAAAATCACACTGAAACAAGTGAAATAAAAATAACATGGGACAAAATGTATCAAAATTATACTATGAACTTTCATAAATATATTTTGTTTAGTGAAAGAAGTTATCTCTTTTACTCTGGAGTTATGACTTTGCTGATATATTTTTCTGGTATTAAAATGTCATCTTCAATGAAAATGATTATAATATGTGTTTTTAAGGTTTTCCTACTTAGCATAAAGAGCTGATAATACTGTATTACAACGTACTAGTTAGTAATATTCACTTGAAAAAAAGTGAGTATTTCTGTGCCTTTTTCTTTCTTGTCAAACAATTGATATTAAAATACCCTGGCATTTCCAATTTAAAAATGTATGAGGTTCACTTCTATTCTTGAAAGTTTCAGAGAAGTTGTAAGTTTCTTCCCAACTAAAGCAGAAACTTGTAAATTTAGGACAGCTTCTGCCTAATTATTATGAGAAACAAATTCAAACACTTAGATGAACTTATGAAAAGAGGATATCTATAAAAAGGCAATTTTCTGCTTTTATTAGGGAATGTCAAATTTGGATAAAGTATACTAAGAAAAATATCATACTAACTTCTTTTCTTTAGGAAATAAATGCTTGAAGAAAGAGTATCTGAAGAAAGCACACATACCACAAATGAAATGACAATTCACTTGCAATAACTGAGTACAGTTGTTCTAAACACATTTTCCTGCTAGGTATAATGATAAAGGATTGGATATCAGGGGTTTTCTTTAAATTTGCATTCTATCAGTAATAAAAAGTATAATTTACTGTTTTAAAAGCTAACAGCTAGATCCTTAGGGTGTTTGATGTAAATGCCTATGAATTTCTGATGTATTCAGTTAGTATTACTTCTCCAAGAGATGAATGAAAGCAACTTTGGAGAACCTTAGAGTATGTGTTATAACACATTACTAAAGGATAGGACTTACTTTTTATAGGTCAAAAGAAAGGCCAGAAATAATTTAAAATAGAATGATAAAATATAATAGGCTTAAAAAAAATCCTGATCATAACTGAACAGAAGTGAAAAAAAAAGCTTTATACATTATTAGTATTAATGTAATTGTCTGCCTTTCTACAGTTATATGGCTTTACTGTTTTTCCTTAAGAGTATGGTTTCAGAACAGAATTCTCATCCAAAATTACGGAGGTATAAAAGACTGCTGAACCTGAGAATTTCACTAAATGAAGGCTTTTGCCTTACAATTTACTTAATTCAATAAAAGGAAGTAGTAGGAAGGTTTGGTAGAACGTTAAGACAATTGAGTAATTTAAGCAAGTAACTAAAATAAATTTAGAACACCTAAAAATGAAATATTCAAAATATTTGTTTGTAGCTCTATAAAAATTTAAGATTATCAATTAATTTAGTGCCATATTTTAAGAGATAAGAACACACTGGATGTTTATATAGATTGAATTTTAAATATTTTATTTATTATTTTTATTACGTGTATATTGCCTACATGTGTATAAATTCACCTGTGTCATGCAGTGCCTGTAGAAGTCAGAAGAGGGTGTCAGAGCCCCTGGAACTGGAGTTATGGATGGTTGTTATCCACCATGTTGGTGCTGGGAATCAAACTTGGGTCCTCTGCAAAAGCAGTCAGTGCTCTTAACTGCTGAGCCATCTCTCCAGATCCAACAGGTTGAATTTTAAAAAGAAAAACTGTACAGGTTTTAATTAATCCATGAAGACATCTCATATGTTTAGATAAGTAAATATTAAGTAAAATATTCTGAGTGTTTGTTTAGAAGTACACCAGAATTTATACCTATACTGAATGTCTAACAAAAGAAATGCCCAAGGAGCTGGAGAAATAGTTCAGTGGTCAAGAGCACTGGCTACTCTTGTAGAGGATCTGGGTTCAGTTCCCAGCACCCACATGGTAGCTAATAACTGTCCCTAACACCAGTTCCAGGATTGTAGCACATGCACACATACATATACATATGGGGTGTGGGGGTGTGTTATTTCTTTGGGAACTCAGATACAGTTTGGTGGTAGAGTTTTTGCCTGTGTAGAAGGCTCTGGGTTTGATAGTCAGCACTGAAAAAAAGTTTCTTTCTTTGTAGAGTGAAGATACATAAAATAATAAAGTAACATTAAAAAAAACTCGGTATATACTATCTACATTTGGAAATACATAAAATAAAACTGCTTCTACAAGAACACTTAAGGTAACAGTACCAATACTGACCATGATTATACCCTTAGACTGTTAGTATGGGAATGGAATGAGCAGAAGCAAAAAAAACCTGGGCACCAGTTTTATACACAAACACACACACTTACTCCAAAACTGCAAACTGCAATCATACTATGATACCGATGCTTATTTTCCTTTAAAGATATATTGTTAACGAAGAGTCCAACACCTTTTTAAAAACAGCCATGGGCTGGTGAGATGGCTCAGTGGGTAAAGGTGCTTCCTACAAAGCCTGACTACCTGAGTTGAATCCTCGGGTCCTAGATTGTGGAAGGGGAGAACCGACTCCCACGAGTTGTCCTCTGACTTCTGCATGTACACTGTAGAACACATGCCCCATCCCGGTATGACACACTAGATAGATAGATAGATACATAAATGTACTAACTTTTTCAAAAACAAGCCATGGGGCTTGCACTTATAAGTCCCATCTACTCAGGAAGCTAAGAATACAGAATCACCTCAAGAGTTTTAGACCAGTCTAAGAAATGTAGCAAGACTGCCTCAAAACAAGGGGGGGAACCAAATGTGCAATGTGTACCATAAAATTTTAAACTATTTATCTATTTATAATGGCATAGATAGATGGAATATTTTTGTTGGTGATAGGCTGATTGTCTTTTAAACGTATATTTATTTTGCGATTACCAATAAAAATACTGTAAATAAACATCCTAGCAAATTAATTTTATGGTCCTCAAGATTTCTTAAGGCTAGATTCCTAGAAGTAGGATTAATAAAAAATTTTGTACTTTAACTTTTAACTGAAAGAGTAGAAAAGACCTGAATTTCCCC
The DNA here is from genome assembly GCA_035773235.1 of Eospalax fontanierii. NCBI lineage: Eukaryota > Metazoa > Chordata > Mammalia > Rodentia > Spalacidae > Eospalax > Eospalax fontanierii. The sequence continues at coordinate 86,985,616 of CM069527.1, forward strand.
TATATTATCAACTTTGGGAGGGGAGGAAGGAGAAGGGGGGAAAGTTCTTAGATTTATTTCTATAAAATACTGACATAACATGAAATTCACTTAGTGTTTTAAAAAAAAAAGCTAACTAGCATTCTTTAAGACACAAACCAATTCTCAATACAAGGCAGTTCTTGCTCGGCAACCCCAAGAAAACCTCCAGTGTATTTTTGGTACTCTGTATCTGAGGGTTCCAAGTAGCCACAGTGAGTAGGACACTAAACCAGAGAATAGTCTAGATGCATAATTTTGGATGTAAGTTACACTGAAGAGAAAGAGAAACTGAAATTAGAGTTTTATAGATTACTTTTTAATGCCTTAAGTCTTTCAGTCATTTGTCAAAAATCTTTAATACTTTCCTATCTCTAAAACTGAACTAATTTTTCTGTGTATGAGTGTTTTGCCTGCATGTATGTAAGTGTACCATGTGCGTGCATGCCCACAGAGGCCACAAGAGGACATCACATCCCCTGGAACTGGAGTTAGGGATAGTTGTTAGCCACATATAGGTGCTGGGAACCAAACCAGGCTCTTAACCATTGAGTCATCTCTCCATCCTCACCTTTCTATTTCTTAAAATAATAATTTCCTTATGCATCTCCTGAATAATAACTGTTATATAGGATAAGCTCAATAAATTTTGAATGAACAAATCTCTATAAGGACTGATTTCCCATTTAGGAATTTTTTATAGGAATTGACTTTAAGAGGGCCAAACACAAAACCCAAAATATTCAAAGTAAACTGTGCTTCATTTACTTGAAAGGAAACTTAAGACGTATCTTTAGTTGAAAAAAAAGTTTGCAAGACTAATGAAATCTTAAGCAAATACTAAAGTACTCTATAATCTCATGTCTTTACATTCAACGTTTTAAAAAAGTTTTATTTTAAAGATTGTCTTTCAGCATATAAAGATTTTACACAGTGACAACTCCAGTTTTCTATCATTTTATTAAGTATTTATAGATCTTTGTGTTAATCACACATTTTTTAAAGGCTCCATAATGCTACTAGAAATTAATGGATACATTGGTTTTGTTGAATCTCATCAGTATGGGTAGTTAGGTCTGAAAACACTTTGGGAAAGGTAGATACCTACTAGGATACATGTGAAATGTCTTACCAATATTTTCTTTACTCCTGTTAAATGGATACCATTTGTAGTTCCACTACATGAGTTATTCTTTCTCACCTTTTTATTGAAAGCTTTATGACTTTCAGATGAATTGTCAAGTATTTGATTATTTATTGTCTTCAACATCTATTTCTCATTGTTATGGAAGACTAAGACATTTTACTTCTTACTGTAAAAGTAATATACCTTCACATTATAAATATTTTGGGCTACAGATAAAAGAGAGGATTTGTAATTCCATTACCCTAATTTAGCTATTACATATTTTGACTTTTTTTTTTCTGGTCTTTTCTTAGCAAATGTATCTTAGTTTTAGTCATATTCTACACTTACAAGGCTTTGTTTTCTTAAGGTAGGAAAAAAGCATATAATGCTTCTTAAAGTTTTAACTTTCACTTGGAGTTTTATACACAAATAACAATATTTTAATCTCTGCTAGCTATACAACTAATAATCTTAATCTTAATAGTTTCCCATGATCATGTAGAACATGTAGAACAATCTTATAGGAGCATTATAAAGATTAAATGAGAAAAAGTATATAAAAACTAACCTAACAAAACAGCTTAGTTATAAATCTAAACAATTATTTTAATATCTAAAATTATTTAAGATTTATTTTTAATGATATGTAAATATGGGGAGGGGTATGTTACTGTGAGAGCAGGTGCCCACAGTGGCCAGAGGTGTTCAATTCCCTGGAGCTGCAATTATAGGCAGTTGTGAGCCACCTGACACGAGTGCTGGGAATTGAACTCAGGTCCTCTGCAAGAGGAGTACACATACCCTTAACTGCTGAGACATCTCTCCAGTCCCCAGCATAATTCTTTTTAAATAAAGGTTTCACTACATTTAAGTCTAAGTAATTTAGCAGTCTAGAACCCTGCCCAGAGTATCACATCACCTTTTGAGTTTGTTAGAAATTCACACTGGCAGATCTTACTCCAGATCTGATTTACAACCTGCATTTAACAAGTTTCTGAGGGAGTACTTCAAAGCAGTGCTTTTTGAACTTGACTAGCTATCTGAATGACCTGGAAAAACTAAACAAGTACAGTGGAATCATAAGCAGAGTCCATATCTATCAGCCCCAGACCTGGGCAAAGAAACACACCAAATTTTTAGCCTTGTGTTAAAAAATACAAACAAAGATCTGGGGAGAGAGCTTAGTTGGTAAAGTAAGAACCTATGAGAGCCCAAGTTTAGGCCCTAGAACACACATTTTAAAAAAAAGCCTTAAAGTTATAGAAAATATTAAAAACCCTCAGCTTTGGTAACAAATTTTTCAATAGGCAGATTTAGAAATAACTACTAGACACAACTAACGAAGACTTAGTGAGAAAAGTAACTTCAATAGAATAAAATTTGAAATTACAGCAAAGTCAGTTATTTTATTTAGTCAACGAAGGTACTTTTGGGAGAGACCTAGCTATATAGTCAGTTAATCAAAATCTTACCCCACATCCTTCTGTAAGTCAATAATCTTTTAATTTTTTTTTTTTTTACTTTTTGTGTGTTTTACCTGCATGTATGTGTACCATGCTAGTGTGCCATATGTGTGTAATGATTGAGAAGGTCAGAAGAGGGCGCTGGATCTCCTGAAAGGGAGTTAAGGATTGGGTGTTAATCACCACCTAGGTGCTGAGAACCAAACCCCAGTCCTCTGCAGGAACATTCAACGCTATTAATTGCCGAGACATCTCTCAAGCCCAAAATACTAACAATAAGAAAACAAAATTTGTTCTGCCCAGAGTGGAAAAAAAAAATACTGAGGGTTGACCTTAAGTACTCAGGCATGACAGACAATACTCTATCACTGACTACAGTGTATCCACAACCCTAGAAATTTGTGTATGTGGTATATATGTTTGTGTATGTGTGTAACTGTGCATGATGTCTTCCTCAATCACTCTCCACCTTATTTTCCAAAACAGGCTCTCTCACTGAACCTGGTGCTCATTGATTCAGCTATGCTGGTTAGCCAATGAGCTAGAGACCCAACTGGCCCCCTTTCCCTAACACTCAGGAACCACAGTTACCTCAACTTATTTGGGTGCTGGGAATCTGAACTCAGATCTTCAAGTCTGCACAACAGGCACTTTACCAACTGAGCATCTCTTTAGCCCCTAAGAAACTATTTTTAGTATTTGTAGTTTAATGGGCCAGTAAAGTGGCTCAGTGGGCAAAGCACTTGCCCTGCAAGTCAGATGAACCCATGTAAACGTAGAAGGAGAGAAATGACTCCACAGAGCTGTCCACTAACTTCTACATGAGTGTCATGAATGTGACTCCCCATCATATACACAATAATTAAATATTTTTTAAGTTGCTGTCCTCCCATTCAAGATCAGTCATTACTGAAAATTAAAAAAAATAATAATTCTTTATGCAATGTGTAACAAAGGCACCACAATGGTTAATTGTGGTGGAACTCAGGGACTTACATATGCTAGGCAAGTGTTCTACCAATGAGCTACATCTCCTGATCAGTATGATGGTATTTAAGAAGGTGAGAAATCATGTAATCAACAACCAAGATATTGTTAACATAAAAACATTCTTGTTAAAATTAGTCTTAAGTTCTCACTAGCTCAGTGTGATGGCGCATGCCCTTAATCCCAGCACATGGAAGGTAGAGGAGGCGGATCTCTGTTCAAAGACAGTCTAGTCTACATAGTGAGTTCCAGGCCAGCTGGGGCTACAGGGAGACCCTGTCTCAAAAAGAAAAAAGAAAAAAGTTCTCACCAATTATATTTCTAGTATCATTATCACTATCTGAAATTTTTTGTGGGCCTATAATATGTTTGTTACATATTATAGACTATATATTACATGCTAGATAATAAATTTTTATTTGTAGAAACAAATCCATGGCAGTGTGTATTTTAGAACTGCTCTCTTCTACAGATATGCCAATAATATGTTGATATTTTTAGCTGCTGCAATTTGAATATATGGAAAACTATCTGGTTTAAAAAATTTTAGAAGCATTATTTTAAGTTTCCCCAATATCTTGTTAAAATTTTTACTGAAAATACATTAAACTAGTAATAATGCTTTCTATTAGTTTCTTAAAGTTTGATGTTTTCTTTTTATCTCATACATATTTCTCATTAAGAGTGGTTCAAGATAGAGAAAAGTACAGGGAAACTGACACACTCATCACATGAAAAATTAAGACAACCCAGGATTAGAGAAATGATTCAGCAGGTAAAAGCACCTGCTGCCAAGTCTGACAACCCGAGTTTGATACCCGTGTCCCACATGATGGAGAGAGAGGAACCACTCTCAAGAGCTGTCCTCTGACCTCCACAAGCATGCATACCCACACAAGGGTGCATGCACAAACATATGCCAAGTAAAATGAATAAAAATGCTAAAAAAGAAGTTATTCCACATTCAAGCCTTAATTCTGACCTGAGAAGCAATGTCCTTTTATTTTATTTTTGGAGAGAGGGCCTCCTTATAGCCCCAGCTGTTCTGGAACTTGCTATGTAGACCAGGCAGGCCTTAATCTGGGATTAAAGGGATGTGCCACCACACCCAGCAAGTCTTGTGTTTCTCAATTTTTTTTGATCATTTATTTTTATTTTATATGTATGAATGCTTTGGGTGCATGTATGTAAGTGCATCACATGTATACAAAGCCCATGGAGGTCAGAAGAGGGTGTCAGATCCCCTGAAACTGGAGTTACAGACAGTTATGAGCTGCCATGTGGGTGTTGAGAACTGAACCAGGGTCCTTTAGAAGAACAGAAAATTCTCTTAACCTCTGAGCGATCTATTTCTCCAGTCCTTAAGTCCTGCTTTTAAAATAAGAATCTCCATTAGTGGGTCTCCTTTAAACAGGAAAATATTTCTATATCACAACACAGAGATAAGAAATAGACAGCAAAAGTGAATTGATCCCATGGACACATATACTGCAGTAATTGTCTCAACAGTTATGTCATTCAGTTATTTCTTATTACTTTTCCTACTAATTCACAATATACTCCACATTTCTGTTCCTAACCAATAATGTACAGCCAATTTACTGTCTATGTAATTTTTAAACTCTTTGTAACACTGAAATCCTCATGACCAATTCCACTGGGCATGGTGGTGGGTACCCTCCAAGTTGGGTTGCTACAATGCCACTGTCCCATTATTCATGACTTTTTAAATATAATAATCTTACTTTGTACACAGGACTTAATACTTGCTTCTAACAAACAATACACCAAAAGTGATGGCAGTTTACAAAGATTATAAAGAGGACAGATTCTGCCATGCTGTCATCTCTTACTCTACAGGAAGTCAGGTGTTATGCTATGAACGACTCTAAGGTGAGGCTCATTCAACAAGAAGCTAAAGTATCTAGGCAACAGTTATAAACAATTTGCAGCCCATCAAAAGCCAAACCAGAAAACTTGGAAGCAGATTCTCTGCCAGTCAAATCCTGTTATGACTAAAACAGCCTCTGTATGAAAACTGTAGTCTTGTAAGACAGCCTGAGTAAGAAGGCACCAGCTCAGATAAACCTAAGATATCTGGTCTACAGGAATTGTGTGATAAATGTTTTTACAGTGCTCATTTTTGGAGTTATTTGTTAAACAGCAATTTTTTTAATGTAGGTTTTTAAATGTTTTGTTTGTTTTTTAGTGATAGGGTCTCATTATGCAGCCCAGGATGGCTTTGAATTTTCTATGCCTGGAACTCTCCATCGTCTAGACTCAGCATGCTGCTAGGATTACTAGAGTATACTCTTACCTATGCTAAAGATAAGCATTCAAAAGCATCACATACCATTCTTAAGGATTTTTCTTTTTCTTTTTGTTTTGCAGTGCTAGAGATTTTCTGAGTCTTAAAAATCACTTCATCCATGGCTATCCTTACATTAAACAGACTCTACTTATTAGCACTTCTATTCACATTATCTCAACTGAGTCTCATACACAATTGTATGTGGTATGTGTAAGTACAGATATAACTTACATTTATAGCTATTTAATCACTCTATAATTTAATGCTAAAATTCTTAAACACTTGTTTATTCTCATACATCTGGCTGGTTCTTTTGACTTTTTTCTTCCTTTCTTAAATACTACCCCTCCCCCAAAGAATAAGCATGTCGGAAATTTCTTAGAGAATGCTAGCAGCCTTGCACAAGACTTACACCAGAAGAGAGACAAGTAAGTGGAATCATTACCAGTTGGAAAGAAAGGGGTGAACAGGTGTGGGAGAGGGAGTAAGTAACAAGAGAGAGGAACATGATCACAATACAGTGCATATAAAGCAAGTATCTAAAAAATTAGGGAAATGCTAATGGCAGTACTGGAATGTTATATCTCTTCAAATATATACCACTGAGAGGAAGCAGTTGAGAAGAATAAGTTGTTATAAAGGAGTAGCAAAAATAAAAAAGCAAGTGACAGTAATTCAGAAAACAATATTTAAACAAATGCTTCATCACTTATCTATGGCTGTGTTTAGCTTGTTTGTATGAATTTATTTAGGTCAAATATTTGCTGAGCAGCTACTAAGTAGCAGAAATCATATCTGATGCTTGATTCTAACTAAGATGAGGATGAAACAGTCTGCCACTGTCTCCTTTCTTGATCCCTAAGGGATTACCAGGCTAGAGAAAGAAAGTAATTGCAGTAAGACATAATAGATATTGTAATAAAGGGAAGAAGAGAAAAGAAAAATGAAAAAGAGATTGACAAACCCTTCTTTAAAAATACAGGAAGGGATTACCGAAAAGATGGAGACCTAGGTTCGGTTCCCAGCATCCACATAGTGGCTAATCACTGCCTGTCACTCCAGTTCCAGGAGATCCAGTACCCTCTTCTGACCTTTGGGCACTGCACCACACAGGTACACTTACACACATGCAGGCAATCCACTCATACACATAAAATAAAAAATAAAAATAAAAAATTTAAAAGAACTGTAACAAGGGGCTAGAGAAACAGCTCAGCACTGGCTGTTCTTACGGAGGCCCCAGGTTTGATTCCCAGCACCTACATGGCAACACTCTCTTCTGGCCTCTGTAGCCATTGAATGAATGTGGTTCAATTATGTACATGCAGGCATCTTATATATAAGATTAAAACATAATAATGTTTTTAAAACTCAGAGCAATTATTAGTCTTTCAGTGCATAATACTATCATATTACATTCTTATACAAGAAAGATTTAAAGTAAAATAGAAATATTCAGAAAAAACAACTTTGAATTATTTTACTCTTTAAGTTTTAACAACTCCTTACCAAGAACACTTTTGAAAATCCAAATGAGTGATACAACAGAATTAAAACAATGGGAAAATCCTTTACCTGATGCCTGAAATGCAAAGACTTGAGAGTTTTTTGAACTAAAATCAAATACCAATTTTCAAGTTCTGCTTTTAATTTTATTTAATGTGGTGTAAGGATCCAAGGAATATTACATTTAATATAATAACCAACTTTGGTATAAGCTCTCTAAAGGTAGAGAAGCAGTGTAGTGTAGTAATCAGAAGTTCAAAATTAGAGTTTAGAATCTGAAAAAATTAGGTTCATATTCTTCCTCCTATTTCAAGTTGTACATATTTGAGTAAATTACTTAACTTCCTAACCTCCATTTCCTCATCCATGACATGAAAATTCTATTTCTTAAGGGTTTTGTTTTTGAGAGTATTAAATATAACAATGATTTAACATGTAAAGAAAGCATTAAAGGGGGGAGGGCAGGAATTACCCCACTAATCTCTGTATCTATTACAACATTTAAAGGTCAATGGCAAAAGTAACAATATCATTAAGAACAGAAATGAAAACTAATTAAACAAGTAACTTTGGGAGGATACCTTATATTTTTCATCTTATTTAATCCTTCATCAACAACACTTATTTTAAGTGAGCTAGAGTTTTACTTTATTTCCTTGACTGTTAAGTCAGTTGGGCATCTTTTTTATATGCGTATCTGTCATTTTAGATATTCATCTATTCCTGTCACAAACACCTGAGATGCCTAACTACAGGTAACATAAACTGCTTTTAAGTACTGAACCACAATTTTCCATTTTTAATCCAATGTGACAATCTGGTGGCACCAAATGAACATGCTGACATAATTTAGTAGCTACAATTTTTTTTCACTGAGTTCTTTACATATGCACAAATTTGTTCAAGTAACAGAAGAACAGGATTGGGCAAACAGGAAAATTGTCTCATAACCACTGTTGGCATGCAAAAGAGAACAACACATGTCCAAGTGAAAACTGAAATAAAACACTGAAAGAAATTAAGGCTTAAAAAAAGGAAAGCCATCCCATGTTCACAGGTTGGAAGACTTCTTACTGTAATGATAGCAATCCTCCTCCAAACAGATCTACAGAGACTAATCCTTCTCAAAATCATACCCACATATTTTATAAAAATTGGTAATCTAACTTAAAAATTTATATGACATTCAAAATAGCCAAAACTATTTTGAAAAGAATAATGTTGGATTCATACTTCCCATTTTTAAACATTACTACAGTCAAGATAGTATGATATTAGTATCAGACATACAGATCAAAGTAATAAATTTGAATCCAAAATAAACTCTTACATGTATGTTTCATTGAGTATATCACCTACTTTTTTTCTGGTGCTGGAGACTGAACACAAGGTCCTCAAGAATGATAGGAAAGCATTCTACCAATTAGCCACAACCTCAGCCCTGATTATTTATGTTTTACTCATTTGGTTTTTTAAATTTTAAGTTACATTTTTACTTACTGTGTATGTGTTTGGACACATGTGTGCCACAGCATGCATGTGTAGGTCAGAGGACCATTTGTGGGAGTTGCTTCCTTCCTTCTACCATATCAGTCTCTGCTTGGTGGCAGGTAGGCATCTTTACCCACTTAGCCATCTTGCTGGCTTGACATTTATTTCTTTTTGTTGTTTTTATGAGACAAGGTCTTCCCATGTAGGTGGCCTGTAACTTGTACTTCTCCTGCCACAGACTCCCAAGTATTGGGATTACAAGCATGTACCACTATGCCTGGCTTCAACTGATTTTTGACAAGAGTGCCAAGATTATTCAGTAAGATACTAAGAATCTTCAACAAATAACGATGGACTACTAGGGTACATGTATAAGAGTGAAGTTGGATTGTTATCTTAGTAGATGCAAAAGAATACCAATTTAAAATGAATCAAAGATGTACAAGGCTAGAACAGGGATAATTGTCTAGGATTATTCAGTACTTTCTTCAAGATAATATTCAAAGCACAAGCAACCACAGGGGTAAATAAAGATAATAAACAGAATGTGAGCAACACCTCATCATGTGTGTGATGAAACCTGTCCAGAATGTATTTTTTAAAATCTTTAATAATAAAATCCCCGATAAGCCATTATGAAAATGGGTAAAGTTAGATAACAAAAAATACTGGTAAGGTGAGTTGGCTCAGTGAGTAAAGTGCTATGCCTAACCTGATCAATCACCTGAGTTCAATCCCTGAACCCACATGGTAGAGAGGATCAACTACCACAAGCTGTCCTATCCATTTGTATGGTGTAGAAAAAAACCCTCCTACCACAAGATGAAAAAAATGTAAAAAAAAAAAAAAAAGTAATGCTGGTGTGCTAGTGAATACTCTGAATTCCAGCGCCCAGGAAACTGAGGCAGGCGAATCTATATAAGTTCAAGGCCAGCCTGATCTACCAAGTATCAGATCAGGCAGGGCTATGTAGTGAGACCCTGTCAGAAAAAAGTAAGTACTGGCAAAACTGTAAAGAAATTAGAATCCTCATAAGCTGCTAATGGAAATATAAAATGGTACAATTACAAATGAAAAACAGCCCAGTAAGTTCTCAAAAAGTTAAACACTGTTATCATATGATCTAAACACTCCAGTTCTATATAATATACTCAGGAAAACTGAGGTATATCTACACATAATTTTTTCTCATAAATTTTATAGCAGCATTAGTTATATTATCCAAAGGTGAAAACAACCCACATGTTCAATTTGACCAATTTGCAAATCTAAGAAAAATATGGTGTAGCCATACAATATAATACTATTCAGTCACACATAGTATATAGTATATAATACTATATAGTCACACACACAAAGAATGTAGTCTTGAGACTGAGGAGCTAGTTCAGCAGGAAAAGTATTTGTGCAAGTATGAAGACCTGAGTTCAAATTCCAACACCCATGTAAAAAGCTGTGTATGGCACATGCTAATCTGCAACCCCAGTGCTTTGGGGGGCAGTGACGGGTACTGTTGGGGCTTGCTGGCTGCCAGCTTAGTTCCAGGTTTAGTGAGAGACTTGCCTCAAGAAAGTAAGGCAGAAAGAGATTCCAACAGCCTCTCTGGTCTCGGCACAAAAGGGCACATGTACATATGTGAGCATACACTTACATTCATGTACTCATACACGCTAAAAAAAAAGAAAGAAAAAAAGGAATGCAGTCCTGCCATATTCTGTTATATGATTAAGTGAAAGAAGTCAGACACAAAGGCCACTTGTATGATTCCAATTATAAGCAACAGTTGTATATTGGTGGTTGCCAAGGATTGGGACAAAAGGAAATTAGAATGACTGCTAATGGGTCTTTTTGAATGATGAAAATGCTCTGGAACAAGATAGTGATGATGGGTGGTAATTTCTGAATACAGTTATCTTCCTTTATGTGCAGTTTCAAGTTCCTCAGTTTTGGTTACCTGCAGTCCTTGCCATTTGAAATTATTAAATGGAATATTCCACAAATAAACAATTCCTAAGTTTTAAATTCTGTGCTACCCTGAGGGCACCATCCTACTCTGTCCTCCTTGTATCACTATCTCACTCCAATCCACCAGGAATATAATAAACAATTCTCTTTCCTGTGTAACCATATTGTATATACTAAATGCCCATTAAAAGCTATCTAGGTTATCAGATCAACCGTCAGGTTCCTCAGTGTCTGTTCAAATTAGCACTATTTTACCTAACAACAGCCCTAAAACACAAGAGTAAGGATGCTAGTAATTCAGGTCCAGGTATACACAAAGGGGATACTACAAACTGCCTCCTTTAAGCAACACCTCTTATTATTACAAGAAGAGATAATAAACTATTTTGAAAGAGAAACCACATTTGCATAACTTTTATTAGCATAGAGTATAAATGCTATTTTATTTAGATATTAAAGGCTTATTGTGCCTACTTTATAAATTAAACATTATTGTAGGTATGTACATGAAAGAAAAAACAACAGAGAGAGAGAGAGAGTGTGTTCAATACTATCTATGGCTTTAGGCATCTACTGGGGGTCTTGGAACATATCTTTCATGGACAAGGGGCAACTAATGTACACTAAAAACTACTGAATTCTATACTTCACAAGCGTGAATTTTACAGCTTGTATGAATGTGAGATGTTTTCCAAACCTCTTCAAATTAGTCCAGATGAGCTATTTCAGTTATCAGCAAACATTTGCTAGAAGCCTGATTCAGAGAAAACACTTTTACCAAGAACCACAGCCTATCTACTTACCTTGCCTTCACACAGGGTACTCTGAGTACAAGGCAAGACAAATGAACTTAAAAAATAGACAAAATAAATCTTACCTTGATAAATTTTTTGTTTAAAATATATTTTTATGTGTATAAGTGTATTGCCTGAATGTAGGTTGGTACACCCATGTCATGATTGCAGAAGAGGGTGCTAGATCCCTTACAACTGGAGCTATGGTTGGTTATTAACTGCCATGTGAGTGCTGGGAATGGAACCTCTTAACCTCTGCTCTCAGATCTCTAAGTTCAAATCCCCAGAATCCATGTTAAAATCAGGTATTGCAGCTGGTACATTGTAGCCCCAAACTGGGGTGGCAAGGCAGAAAAAGGTAGATCTTGGGGGCTCAGTTGGCCCGCCAGCTCTAGGTTTAGCAGGAGACCCTGTCTCAAAAACCAAGATCTGGAGAGCAATTGAGGAAGTTATCAGAAGTTAACCTCTGGGTCTCCACCCACATGCACACACAGAGGTTCCTTCATTCTCTCTCTGTCCCCTCCCTCCCTCCCTCCCTCCCTCCCCCCTCCCTCCCTTCCTCCCTCCCTCCCTCCCAGTGACAAATCAATAACTTACTTAACTGGGAAAGAAGGAAAAGGGAAAAGTATTTTAATCTCGGGGAAAAAAGCAGGTGACTCTATATGAGCACAACATGCATGCCTGGTGCCCAAGTGTCAGATCCAGATGATTCTGCTATGTCATCTTCCATAGCAATCCACACAAATAAATGCATAAATCAAGGTAGAAAGAAAGGAGGACTTGGATAGAAGGAGAAACCACAATGTAAATGCTTCAATAAAAAAATTATAAGGTACAAAATTACAAAACGAATTATCAAATGGTAATGACACAACTATTTTTGAGTATACTAGAAATACATACATGAGAATATAATATAGTATACCACCTTGGGAGGCATATTTATATTAGACATGAGTTCAATCAAATCTCATAGAAGTAATTATTACTTGGGATACTTGATTTGGAGTATAAAGATAAACTGTGTTAAGAAGGCAATACTAGAGTAACTTAATCTGATTTAATCATTTCTTATCAAATACTTTCCTTCCTAATAATTCAGTAAAATGTCACAAAGTAGCACAGTCCTGTTGGGAAATATATTCAACAACAGTATTTTACTTTAAGTAGTATACAGCAAATGTGAGATATAATTTGAGTTTATTAGAATACTCTCCTTAAATATAAGACACCTTTAGGAAAATATCAGTCATTTCCCAATTTTTTATTTTACTCTACATACAGCTATTTTTTCTTGTTGTTATATTTTTTCACCAGCTTCACTTCTAGTACCTGCTACCCTTACTCTTTCCTCAATTCTATGTCATAAGAATATCCAGCAATTCACCCTCCATTTTTAAAAGTAAACACATCTCTCCTGTCCATTACTATTGTTAACTGTAATTTACTAATAGCTGCTCATATGATTCCTTTTTTCTTTATATCTCTCAGGTTTCTTGTAGAATAAAATAAACAGAGATGTAAAATGCAGGGACATGAAGGTGGAGCCTTGAGACCAAATACCCAATATTCACTGCTGAGTACATAGCAGTTATTCAATTAATTCTTGAATAGTAAAGACTAAAGAAGAAACATGCAAACTTATTTTCATCTCTAGTAAAGGGGTGCAGTCTGAAATTTTTCCCTGAGTGATTCTGATGTGCCACCTCTCCAGCCCCAAAGCAAAACAAAACAAAAGTATGTTTGCATAAATGTACTTAAATCCTAGGAAAGTACTAATTTTCATTTTGACAATTTGTCAACTGGTCAATTATTTCTGATGAATCAGTTTGATTGCTTTATAATTATTCCTGTATTTAACATTTCTGAGAAGCTACTGGCATTTTAATTATAATAATTGTAAAGAGAATCCCTTTATGAACAAAGTAACAGTTCTCACTATAAGATCTTATTATATTTATGGTTTAGTTAAAACTAACTGAAGGGGCAGTTTTAAGATTAAGCTAGGTAAACAAATACCGAAAACAATTACGAAAGAACATTGCTATGCTAAATGCATGATAATATAGTCAATACACTGGAAAATTAAGCATAGGAAATATGGTTCTATTGTCTTTTGGTAATATAAACCAATCAAGATTAAAAATATAAATATAGCCTATTATACTGCTTTAACATAAACTGAAAACTAGGAAGATTTTCCAGGTCAGCCTTCAAAATAATTTTCAAATAATTGTTGGTATCCACAATTTGGTTAAGGCACTCAATTTTTCAATATCCACTGCTCCCAAAATATGCAAAGTGATATAGGCTTTGACATAATGTATTTTTATTCATAGATAGCGAAAACTAATTCTATACTCCATGCCAATTCTGAAAACTAGTAATCAAGAAGACATCTTTACCTGCCTTTATTCTCTATTACCCAACCTACCTACATATATAATCATTAAACTGCAGTCAGGTGAACTCCTTACTATTTGTTATTGGTTTCCTTCTCTACATTCAGCACCTTAACCAAACACCTCTACTCTCACTGGTCTCCTTGACACATCTTTCCTTCTGACTACTATCTGAGAATTTAAAAATACAACTATTAATTCATTGCCAAATAGTTTCTTGGTTACCTGTTGCCTTTAAATCAAAATGTACAATTAGCAAGCTGTGTGTGTGTGTGTGTGTGTCTGTCTGTCTGTGGTGTCTTCTTCAATAGATCTCTACCTTATTTTTTAAGACTAGGTTTCTTACTGAACCTGTAGCTCACTGATTCCACTAAGCTAGCTAGTCAGTGATGTCCAGGGATCCAAGAGTCTCTGTCTTTCTGGTGTGGAGATTATAGACATAGCACTTTACTGAATGAGCCATCTTTTCAACCTCAAGAACCCTTTAGTCAAAGGTTCTAAAAGTGCCTGGAATGAAGGCATACACCCATAATCCAAAAACTGGAGAGAGTCTGAGCAGGAGGATCTGGTCTCACTATCAGCCTGAGCTATACCATGAGACCATGTCTGTCTGCCTGTCTTTGTCTCTGATACACACACACACACACACACACACACTAGAGACCCAACTCAGTGGTTATGAGCACTTGTTCTTACAGAGGACCCAAATTCAGTTCCTAGTACCCATGTAAAGCTATTCTTAACTGCCTGTAACTCCAGCTCCAGATCTGATACAGACCTCTTCTGACTTCTGCGGGCACCTGGACACCTGCACACCTCCTCTCCCTCGCCTAAAATAAATCTTTTTGTTGTTGTTGTTTTAAATAGGAAGGAAGCCAGGTGTGGTGGTGTAGTCCCTTAATCCCAGTACTCAGGAGGCAGAGACAAGCAGATATCCATAAGTTCAAGGCTAGCCTGAACTTGTTCCAGGCCAGTCAGTACTAAACCAAAAAAAAAAAAAAAAAAAAAAAAAAAAAGAAAAAACCAAAGAGAAGCAACAAAACATGGGGAGTGGAGAGGGCAAAGACAGAGGAGTAACAAGAGGATTCCTGAACACCAAAAGGAAGCTATTTCAAAAAGGGAGCTGCAGGTAGGAGGTCAAATAAAATGAGCAGAAACTGACTCTTATCATTATCTACTGCCATGTTTCAGTAAACAGTGTTAATTTCTCCAACTCTAATCATCACAGGAAGGCTGTAACTTCTTCACTGGAACATACACTCTTATTTTTAGCATACATTTACAAACGTTAAACAAAACTTAAACTGGTGGGTGTGGTTGGTAGCTGATGCCTGTAATCCCAGCACTCCTAGGTCAGGCAGGAAGATTGTTTCGAGTTTGAGGCCAACACAGGCTACATACTGAGTTCCAGATCAGCTAGAACAACATAGTAATACCCTGTCTCAAAACAAAACAAAAGTAAACTCAATTTTTATTAAGTTAATTACTATATTAGCCCTCATTTCTTGTTCTAGAATCTACATGCTAAATGTTTAAAACAAATAATGCTACTTATTTTCCCTATAATGAAAAAGAGTAATGTCTACTTCATAAAGCATTTAACCTAACAGCATATACTAATACACATAAATGTCATTTAATAATAATGTCAATTATGCTAGATTTAGGGAAATAATCGGTAACAATGAGCTTTATGTTCAATCGTAAAGCCAGTGCTTGGCTCAGAGAAAAAATTCTAAGTTCTTCAAAATATTATTTTTTGACAAGACTCTTTGGTAAGAAGTACCAAAGTTTAAGAGTATATTAAACACAATTTCAAAATTCAGTCACCAAGAAACTATCATACAACATGAATGAATCTCAAAGCCTTCTGCTAAGTGAAAGAAACCAGACACAAAAGATCTTATGTATTATATGATTCCATTTATATGATATTCTAAAAAAGGTCAAAACTATAATAACAAAAATCAAATTGGACTACTAAAGGCTGGAGCAGAAATAGGAAACTGCTCACAAAGAGAGACAAGAGAACTTTGTGGAGTAATAGAAATACTTTGTCCATGGTGGTAGTGGTTGCCAAGACTTAAATGTTCATCAAAACTCACCTACCTGAACATATAAAGAGTGACATTTACTGCACAAATTTCTCAGTAAGTCTGACTTCATTTTTTAAAAGCATTTATTATTTTTTATGTGCACGAGTGTACTGCCTGCATGCATGTAAAAGTGTACCCATGTTGTGTGATGCCTGTGGAAGTCAGAAGACAGTATGGGATTCCCCTGGAACTGGAGTTACATAGATGGTTGTTAGCTGCCATGTAGGTACTGGGAATTGAACTCAGGTCCTCTGCAGGGACAACCACAAATAGCTTTCTGACAGCTAAGAAAGGAACTCTACAATTTTTATTTGATTTTTTTATATGCAAGTTGTATCATCCATATAATATTAGAAATGTACATAAATAAAAAGTTCTTAACCAAAAGGGAAGAAGGCTCAAGTACATACCTGCATCTAAGGAAGCGGTATTTTGAAACTGATTGGGATAAACTTGCCAGTTACTAGTCTTAGATTTTAGAAACATATCTAAGGATTATACATGGCAAGAAATATAGTTCAGTGGTATAGTGCTTGCCTAACAAAGAAAAGAGGAAGAGAAAGAGGAAAAATAAGAAAGAGGAAAAGAAAAATGGGAAAGGGGGAAAGAAAAGAAAAATACAGTTCAACTTCAGCTAATCAACTCAACAAAACCATCAAATACCTAAAACAGGGAGAGGCACTGTATGGCAGACATAGGAACAAATTATTTTCTTGAGAGATACAAGTTATAAACTGTACAAAATGCTATGAAATGGAATAAATGGTCAGGGAAACGTTTACAGAATGCTTTACTTTTCACATAAAAGTCTGCTTTTTGAGTTAACATTTGAAAAGTAATACATGTCTACAGAAGAAAAGTGGGAACACTACACAAACATTTCCATGGATAATGCCAATACTTTTCAACACTAGCATTTGAACTTTTATAAGGATCTCAGAATTTGAGACCTTCCAAATTGTTTTGGCTTCATCATGAAAAGTAATACATTAAGAAGGCCATTCATAGTAATAAAAAATAAATACCTGTATTCCACCTGCTATGGAAAAATTCATTTAGGCAGAGAATAAAAGGATTAGTAGAGTTAAATAAAACACTTATGCCATGTATGGCTTTCAGGATAACTTGAACCACTGTTATGGGATAAAGACTACATTCCTAATTTGTTTCTCAAGAGGGAAAGAATATTAGTTTTCAGGCCCATTACATTTCAAATTTCAATTTTATAAGTTGTCTTTCAGGATATAAGTAGAACCCAGGAAAAAAATTTCATATGCATTAATTTTTAATAAATATTTTGTCTGTATGAATGTATTGCCTGCATGTAAGTGCACCCATGTTGTTCAATGCCTACAGAGGTCAGAAAATGGTGTCAGATCCCCTGGAACGGATGGTTGTTAGCAGTCAGATGGGTGCTAGGAATCGAATCTGGGTTCTCTGCATGAGCAGCCAGTGTTCTTAACTTCTGAACCATCTCTCTAGACCCCATATGCATCAATTTTTAAAGAATAGAACTACTGTTAATAATAATGAACTATGCCTAATTTAAACCCATGTAAAATTCCAATTTGGTTATTACCAAGGAAAAACAACCAAACTCCATATATACACCCTACACTCAGATGATCAATCTGAGTGGAAAGAAAAACGTTTTTAGTTGAAATTGGCAAGCCACAATACTATCAGATAAAAGAGAAGTAAAAGTATGTTTTAAAACAGCTTCTTAAACTGTGCTTCCTGAGCTCCTCTGTAAGGGATCAGGTAACTGAATGTGGAAGACAGGAAAATCTGGTAACAATAAAAGATCTCTGGATACACAATAACCAAAACTTAATTCAAAATTAAACGTGATAAATTGGTGTTTCTGGCAGTGCTTACCTGTGTTCCTTCATTTGACTAGACTGCAGCCTTAATTCTGAACTTACACACTTAGCACTATGTGTGCCATAATGCCTTCATGATTCAAGATTAATAAATGCTATGAATGATAGTGTTTTTAGTGCCCATACCAAGTTTCCTGCTTTATGGAAACATAATGGGGTATGACCATAGAAAAGAAACACTTTTAATATTTCTTACCATCATTCCTCAGTGTTTACATACTAAATTAGTCTATCTTTGGATTATATCTAACATAGTATTTGATTATAAAAATTTCTGTTTGAGTTGCTGATTTGGAGTTTTATAACAAGTCGTTATGTGATTTTTAGGCTTGGTATTAGAAAAAAATTCCCAACAATTTTTGGTCCTAAACATACTTCTGTCATTTTGTACTATATAGTTATATGAAGCAGTGTTCTCAGCATGGATGATTATAAAACAATGATCAACTCTAAAAAAGCTGAAGAGGGTTGGAAGTAGCGGGACAGCCTTTAGTCCCAGCACTTAGGAGTCAGGCAGGTCTCTGTGAGTTCAAGGTCAGCCTGGTCTAAACAGTGAGTTCCAGGCCTCCACACAAAAATCAAAACCAAAAATAAACAGAAGACAGAAATTGTATGTCATATGGTATCAAATATTCAGTCAAGATTTAATTCTTTATATAAAAATAAAAGACAAATATATTTTAACATGCAAATTTGCTTTAGTCTTTAATCAATGGTAAAATTCTATTTATGCCCAAGAATAATTTTTTTTACAATTATTATCAATAAATGTCTGATTTAAAAACCTATATACCTAGGGTCATGTAATAATTTCTTGGGCAAAAAGGTTTTAAGTAGAAAAAATTTAAGAAGCCCCGTTTTAAAATACTGAAAAGGCTGTCAAGTCACAGTGTTGGTTGAATATTTCGGTGATTTCCTTGCTATGATCAATTTCAAGGGCATTTTTTGCTTTGAGAATAACTAATACTGTAAATATCAATCATAAAAATTAATATTTTAAAATAAGCCATACTCTAACTTTTAATAGTGGTTTAGAAATTGTTAGATTTAAGATATTTAGAATAATATGCATTTTTGGTGAAATAATATTCATATACAAAAAATTGTGCATTTCATTTGTATAAGACAGCACAATTCTTTGGAAAGAACAGTAAATAACCTAAATATGGTAACTATAACAAAAAGAAATCCAGTATTTCAAAGTTTCCCACAGCTTCAGAATTTCTCAGGAGAGGTAAAAAAATACATAAAATTACTTTAATCAATTTATTTCTGCATTATAAAATTCTGCAAGCTCAAAGTGTTTTCTTTCTGATGAAAGGCAAATATAAACAAAAGAAATCTTTATAGAGTTTAGTTTATATGTGTTGAATGGTATGTCTGATACATGTAAGATGACAGTCATTTACCTACACTAAATATTTTAGAAGCTTAATGTATTCATGGGAATTTTAATGTCTATTATTTTCAGAAAGCAATTAAAAACTGCAGTGAAGTTATTAAAATAAAGTAGCTTTGACAAATTTTCTTGAGCTATTTTATACATTTGTCTAATATGTCCTAAAGTCCATATATTTAAAAATCAATATCCTACATAAATACATATTAATATACATAAGTATATGTGATGTACCGTAACAAAGTATTTTTTTAAAGACTAAAACCCAGTAACAAGCTATAATTTATCAAAACATAATTCTTCTCTTTTTAGGAGGCTAGGCATACAGCTCAGTGGTAACAGTATATGATTAGTATGCATGAGATTCTGAATCAGTTGCCCAACACCACACATACAAGAAATTATTTTTGAGGCTCTTTATAAAAGATAGAAAAAGTAGTCTGACTACTTTATAAATAAGTCTACTCTTTTCATCAAAAACTATATTATATGGGCTGCAGAGAGGGCTCAGCAGTTACAGAATGTGCTCTTTCAGAGGAACTGTGTTCAGTTCCCAGCACCCATGTCAGGCAGCTCACACCACCTGCCAACTCCAGCTACAGGGCATCCAACTCCCTCTTCTGGCCTCCAAAAACACTGTACTCAGGTGCACATACCCCTCCACCCCCTCATATTAAAAAAAAAAGTAAATCTTTAAAACAAAACTGTATTACAAGGTGGCAGACTGAAAATCCAGGTGTTTTGGAATAAGAAATATTTAGGCTGGATTTCTATCTCTTGCTAGACTTATCACTTCAGGACAAGTTTCTTAAGTATCATAAGCTTCTCTTTCTGTTTGTAAAATAAGAACACTATAACTTCACTGAATAACTGGACAATTCAAATCATGATGCACAGTGTGTAAAGTGGGTAAAGTATCAACTCTGGAATATTTTCTTTACTTTCTTGCACTTAGATGTGTGATCGTGGGCCAATCATTTTTAATCATTCTATAAATCAGTTTTATCATAGAGCAACCTCAAGGAATTGAGAAAATTCATGTAAAGACCTTGGAAGGGTTTCGGGGACATGAAACCACTCAATAATACTACACAGTATTGAGTGTGGTAGAGCATACCTATTATTCTAGCAGGTGTGGGAAAAGGCAAGACGATCACTGTAAGGCCTGCCCAGTCTACACAGTAAATTCCGGCCCAGTCAGGAGTGCATGTTACCTTATCTCAAAACAGATAAACACACACACACACACACACACACACACACACACACACACACACCCACACCCACACACCAGCAACAAGTAAGAATAAAATACTACAAATATAAAAAGCATCACAACATTTGACAGAAAGAGCATATTAAATTTTAGTTGTCTTACTGTATTTAACTCAGATCTACTCCTTGAAAATAAAAATTCACCATAATGGATTTTTTAAAAAGGAGTATTTAAAATGGTTTAAAAGGTATTAAAAAAAGATTTCTCATAAAGCTGTTATGTAAAGACAACAGCTCTGTAATAAGCACTTGACCAAGACAATCAACATTCTTTGACTATATAAATACTGGAACTTAAAAAATTAGTCATATTAATCTATCGATTTGTCTTCTATACTACAGTTAATTGATCATTTCATTACTATGAATGGAATAACTCTCTAAGCCTGAATTTTTTTTTTCTGAAAATAGACAATTTTAACTCAAATGAAAAAAAAATTTATAGAATATTTAACACGATTAAAAAGATAGTCAAAACTGGCTGATCTCAAAAATATTACAGACAGGATATAAAGCTGAATTCTATTCTAGCTTCTTAGCTTGAAGTACATAATTTCTTTGACTATGTAACTTCTAAATGGTTACATCGACTGTGCAACCAAAAGGATACAAGATTTTACTAAAACTAAAAAAGTAGAACCCCAAATTTTTAACAAGAAATGTAAGTTAGAATAACTGTTTATTAATTATAAAAACCACGTGCAATTTCTTAATCTTTCTAGTCTCAGTTTCTTCCTCTGAAATTTTTGAATAATAATTGTTTCTAATTCCGGTACCTCCAAGAATTAATAATGTTATTGGGGATATACTTTAACACAATTCCTGGCAAATAATAAACAATCAAAATCTTATGGGGGAAAAAAATCTTATTCTTAGCAATGCTATATTATTAAATAATCACTCTTACTATCACTTTGGGACTAAGAAGGAATATGCCTCAAGCATAATGCAAATTTACAAGTCAATTCATTAAAACTAATTCCAGATTTAAATTTAAAAATTACATATAATACAAATATCATTTTTATGAATTAACTTACTTGGGCAAAATATTCTGAGTATACTAAATACCCTTTAAAATGACAATGGTCATACACTGACAGAAATAGTTTTTAAAAGTTGCTTTAAAATCACCTAGAAGCACTATAACTCCACTAAAGTCATTTATAAAAATAAAAAAGAAACATTTCAGGGAACATTACATATCATCACAACAACATACACAGATATCATCTCTTGAAAAAAAGGCGTTATCTTGAACTCAGATAATTCAACAAAGTCACAAATGCCATAGTATCAGCACCAAGCAAGAGTTGGCTTGAAGACTAGAGTACAGGTATTTCTTAAAGCAACATAATCTAAAACCTATTATGTGTCAGGAAATCCCTTTAACTCACTCACTGTATCACCTGGTCTCTGAGTGTGAAAAAAAAAAATTATGAGGCTAGAGAGATAGCTCAGAGGTTAAAAACACTTGCCACTCTTCCAGGGGACCCATCCAATGCCCTCTTCTGGACTCCATGGGCACTGCATGGCACAGGTGTACTTACATGCAGCAGGCAAAACATACACATAAAATAAAAATAAAGTTATTTTTAAAAAGTTTTAAAGAACTCATGCTGGTCATTTCTCTCACATAAATATAAATATCTGTGAAGGGACTCAGGTCACCTTGAAAATTTTAAAAATACAAAAAAATTATTATAAAAGACAACTACTGGAAATAGTGTATTTTAAAAGGATTTTTAGTATCTGTAAATTACATACATCCATAAATTACTACCAAAGTCAACTCACTATGCTTTGAATATTAAAATAAGCTTTCAACTAAACAGTTAATTATTAGGCTTCTATAAAGGTACCTAGTCAGTACTTTGCTAAACAGAATTAAAGCTTTATTTCTCTAAAAGGAATTTTATTTACCCCATATGATAACATAAAAGTGAAATAGTAGTTTAAAATTCAAAATTACACACAAATTATACTTTTCCTAATAAACAATAGAAAATCAAATGACACTATGTTAAACTTCGTTTTTATTTACTCTTGTTGTATCTTATTTTGAGAAAGTAAAATACAATAGATTATGTCAAATTCTAATGCAGGCATTTCAGATGTTTTTATGATAATCTAATGATAAATTGGTACAAAAATATTAAATAAGAAATTAGTTTAGAAAGTCATAAACTTCATTTTTAGGTAGTCTAGCTTAAATAAAGAAAATTTCATGTAGCAGTTGGTATAATTTTGCTCATAATTTTAATAACAACCACTCCACAAAAACAAAATTGTTTCTTAACACAGCAGGAAAAAAAAGACTTCACTTTTAGTATCAAATAAAAATTTCAGTCTTTCTTCAACTTAATCTTTTTCTTCTTAAAGGTAGGCAGTAGTAAAATGATTTCTAGCACAGGTTCAAAAGTGCACTCAAATAACTTTAGTAAATAAATAATTAAATGGCTTTAGAAAGCATCCCATATACACTTCTTTAAATACTGAAAATAATTATGTAATTTTAACTTGATTTTCATTATTTAAGATTGTTCTTCCTGACAAGTTGTGTAAGTTATTGGTAACTGCAGACTCAAGAAAAACAGTATGCCATACAGCTGAGTCCAGGCATATTAGAAACACTTTAGGTATAATAGGGCTATTTCTCCAAACAACATAACCAGAATTATAAGATTAGTGGAATGTTTAGTGGTTGTATCTTCTCACTAAATTAAAGGGGAAGGGGCACAAGATTAACTACTGGTGAGTATCTCAACCATTGCAGACGACATTCTTAGACTATAATTCTTTACAAAACACAAATCATTCTCTCCAACTAAAGTATCAATAATATAAAGTTCAAGTTTTGAGTTTTCTCCTTTAAAATTAACCTATTTAAGTGGTCTGAGCCAAACAAAATGTATTTTCCAATTATTTAAATGTTTACACTATCTTAATGAAAGCTATCATCCACTTACATTACTTACAAATTGCTAAATATGTAGAATTGGGAAAATAAAATGAGGAACTGATTAACTGTTATCTAATTCCAAAGACTCAAAAAGAAGAAAAAAAAAATCAATCACACAAATTGATATCTATTACGTTGATTAAAACATCTGCCTAAGGCTCCCTGTAATGTAAAAAAAACCCAAAAAACTTTTAAGTTGCTTCTGTTTATGAAAACTAAGCAAAAATCCTTCTTTCCATTATCTCTCATGGAGATACGTTCATCTCTTGACATACATTTCAGTATTTTAATCAAATAAAAGTTATAAAGGCAATCACAGGATCCCAGGGCCTTTCAAACATTTTTAATGAATCCCTTACTCAATCCTTTACGCCCCCATCCTCTTTTCTTAAGACATGAAGTGTTCCTCACTTCAGCATTCCCTCCTGGCATACCCCCCTAACCCCCCCCCCCCCCCCCCCCGTAGGCCTGAGGCCCCGTAGCAAACAGAGTCTAACAGGAGCAGGCAGCACAAAGACAGGAATGGGAGATTAGTGGGAGGGAGGGAGGCCGGGATTGGGGCTCAGCAGGAGCTTCAGGCTTTTTAAAATTCAAACTGCTCCCTGACCAATACAAATCACGGACACGCTACTGACTACTACACGGATTTATAGCATTAAAAACATGCCTAGTACGTGACAGCTATATTAACTTCACTCTTTTTAACATTTATCCTTACGTTTGCAGGAAATGTGGAGCAATTTATTGTAAGCAGAATACTAAACTCAAAAATAACCCGTAGAAAAGTTACTTACTCTACAGTGACAACTTAAGACAAAAAATTTAAACCAATGTTAACTACTCTAAAAACAGGGGACTTTAGAAATCAGTGTTGCTTCATTCTAACGAATGAATTGAACTGTCCTTCAGGAATATAAAACAAAGTATCATTAATTTTTCTGGGCAATTTTTAAGTCTGAGGACTTTCAAATCGGTATTCCCTTTTACATCAACTTCCATGTCCAAAGCCTCCACAAACAAGTTCCAAATCTTGAAGTTACTCGTAAACCAGAACTTGCTAAAATGTAGAACTAGTATTTTTCTTCTACATTTACAGATACATTTGACCTATTAAAATGACACCTAGCTCATTACACAGTCAAACATCATGGCACAAACAGCCAATGACAATCCTGGGACCTCACGAAGATCTGCCTTGACAAGAAAGGATGGCACCTTCAACACTTTTTAACCTCGCAAAGATTTTAAGTCTAAGTTAGCTTCTATCCTTTGAAAGACAATTTGGGTTTATCCTTATCTCTGCATACGCTCAGAACAGTAAAATTCTTTGTATGTTTGTACACGTCTAAGCTAGGAAGTACCTGAGTGTTTTACGTACAGTAGTTTAAAACTGTCCTTACATAACGCATACAAATATAAAGTGGCAGAGTAAACCTGTCAAGTACTTTATACTTGTCTCTGAATTAAAAAGTCCATGTGAAACACACACTGTCAAACATCATAAAAGCTCTTGGGAGGGGGCTGTGCAGTGTCTACTACACTACAGTCTTCTATACTAACTACACATGTGGACGGTTTAATTCTTTTAAAAAGAAAACGTGTCTTTATTAACTTTACAACGTCCAAACAAGTTTTGCAGAGAATTACCGCTGTACCCGTGTCTGAGTATTTACATTTGTTTCACTAACTGAAACTACTTCCTCCCTTCCTGGGGTCACAGGGGGAAGAAGGGGGGTTGTTTGTTTCACTGGGACGTTCCCCACTCCCGGACCGGGAAAGTTGTAAATATGGGGACGATCGGGGCACATTTGCTGATAGTTGTATTGTTTCCGCCTCCTCACTAGCTACGACTCCTCTCCCGGGCGAGGCCTGTCACCGACCAGCAGTCGCTCAGCTCAGCCCGGAGCTCTCCTAATCCCCGAGCTCAAGTAGATTCCGCTGGCCCGCGGCCTGCACTCTCCGCCGGGCCTACGCCTCCCCGGCCGCCCGGCAGGAGCCCAGTCCCCGCCACCGGAGCCGGCCAGGAGAGGGTACAAACCCGCCGCCACCCAGGGTGGCTGCCACCAGAGAGGAGCGAACTCTCGACTCGCCCGTGGAAGAGACCTGGGGCCGCTAAGGAGACCGCGGGGAGGGGAGCGAGGAGGAGAAACGCTGAGGACCTGGCGCCGCCGCCGCCGCCGAAATAAAGAGCAGGAATTTACCTGGGCGAATCGGCGTCTGAATCCAAGCGGAGGCCGAGGCCGCTGTGGCGAGAGACTATAATCCGGGCCGGGAGGGGGGGTGGCTACGGCTCCTCTTCCGTCTCCTCAGTGCGGGGAACATGTAGAGCCGGGGGGAGACCAGCCGAGAAGACAAATCGCTGCTTCTTCTTCCTCCTCCTCCTTCTCCCACATAGAAACACTCACAAACACCCGACCAGGGGCCCGAGCTACCGGGGGGGCATCGCCGCGGGCCCGGGAACCAATCCTCCTGGCGGCGGGGGCGTCCCTCCCTGCGGCTTGGTGGTGTCGGGTGAGTCGGTACCGACGGAGGGAGGGGGGGGAGGGCGGGGGGAAGGAGCCCTGTGTGTGTCTCTCTCTCGTTCCGTCTCTCCCTCTCAGAACAAAATGCCGACCGGAAGTGCAGCTGCAGGAATGACTCCCTCCGCCGGCGCCAAACACTAACAACCACCCCCTCTTCCCCACTCCACTTCCGCCACCGCCGCCGCCGCCGCCGCCGCCACTCGAGCTCGCGTCTCGGCCTGACCGCACGGCCGTGCACCAGCCCTCACGGGCTGGGAGCGGGGCGGCGGCGGCGGCTGATCCCTGTACCTTTCCGTCCAGGGCGGCCGCGGATGTTGCCAGTACTGTCGGCCCTGCGAGGGGCGGCGGCGCTGCGGTCTCCGGCGACTTGATGCTCCAGGAAGCCGCCCGCAGCCGGGCCCCAGTTCAGCGGCGATCGCGCTCCGGCTGTCCCGGACACCCAGGCCGCAGACAGCGGAGCGCAGAGGCCGCACCCGGCACTGGCCGCGCGGTCATGGGCCCCCGGGAGCCGAGCGTCAGGCGGCCGCGGTGCACCTTTGAGGTGTTCCCGCCGCCGGGGATGCCACGGTCGCACGGCTTCTTGTCCTCTCGAGAGGCCGGCCTCAATGCCTGTCTGTCGTTTCCGCGGAGAACGCAGTCCTGGAGGTGAAGGCTCCCAGCTGGGCTGTTGGAATCGTGACTGTGATGCACTAATTTTCTGGAAATTATGCGGGCGCTGCTGGACTTGCTTTTTTTTTTTTTTGGCTCTGGTTTTGATTCCTCCTGACTAGTCGGGATAAGGCCTGTAGGCGACGCTGTGCGAGTGAGGAGGGGGCTTTGGAAAGGGCCGAGCGGGCTTCGCCGCGCCGGCCTCGGTGTGGGTGGAGCCGAGCGCCTGCCAGACGCGGCCTCCGGCTGCCCAGACCAACGCTCTAACGTCGGTTTCCTCGCTCTCAACACTGAGGCTTTGGATAAGACTGGAGTACGGAACGTGAATGTACGCACAGCACCGGGCCGTTTGTAGTGCCTTACTGTAAAACAAGTGAGCTCATCGCTGCACAGCTCTCGTTTTTTGGTATAAATTAAAAGGGGGCTGTTCTTCAGGTAAAAGGTGCAGTAGGTAAGCAGCTTTACTCAAACAGGAGGAAGCATTGTTTTAATGAGTGGAGTTCGGGCAACGTTAATCGCGTGTTTGTAATGTGCATCCGCATGCTTAAGGTATGGGAAACCCGAGGGGCTTCCGACCTCGTCGTTTCTTCGCTCGAGACCCTGCAGTGACTCTGACGCCCCGAGGGGAGTAAGTCAAATCCTTGACCTCGGCCTAAGAGTCCTGCAAGGTGTGGGGAAGAAGGGGAACCGCTGGGAGCCTATCTTTACAGGTAGAGCCCTGCCCTACCGTGCATTCTGCCAGTCTCAGTGTGCACAGGGCGGGCTCCCTGTCTCGGGGTTTTCTCAGGTGTCGCTTCCATGGCCACTACTAGGACGTAGGTTCGCAGGCTTCATTCTCATGTTCTCCTCTGGATATTCTAGCCATCTTTCTTATTTATCTTATTCTGTCTTCCCAGTGTAACGTGAGTTCAGGAGGTCAAGAAGTTTGGCTTTCTTCGATGGTGTTATGCCTCGTGCACTGTAGGTGCCTGATCCCTCCCCCTCGTTTCTGAACTCGACCTAACATGTACCTAGCAGGGAACTTTTATCAAAGATAGTGAAAACTAGAAAAATATGTAGAGGAAAGAAGGCAGTTTATTAAAGGTTTGGAAAAAGGTCGCTTCTAACGTATGATAATTCATTACTTTCAGGTTTTTCTGGATGAGCAGTGCGTTTGTTGATCATATCATATCCATAGTGAGATAATTTTGCTTTCCCGAGTCACAAAACTGCATTCTTCATCCTGTCTGTCCTCTGTCTTGCAAAATACACATTATTTTGACTGAACTTTGTTTTAGAATTTGGTTAGCTCCTCCCGAATCCAGCACTGCTTGGAAAGTTCATTCAGTAAGTATTTATTGGTCACATAAAGTGTGTTAGACACTGTGATTCAGAAGATGTAGGTTTCAAAGATTAGCAGTCCTTATAGAAAGGACCATATATGGCTACTACTTAATTATGCTCTCATGTAACGCAAAACTAGAGAGTTTATTTTTAGTTTTCTGAAGAAAAGATTCTGTGAAAGATGAGCTCAGGCTTAGTGTGGTTATTTTGTTCACCACTGAGGTTATTGTTTATTTACATTTACTTTGTGAAAGCACTTCATATACCGATTAATTGAAATAATTTTTGAAAACTCTTAAGTGTAAGAAATTTCCTAGTGGCTGGAAAAGTAGGTCTTATAAATTAAGTATGTATACCCATAAACTAGGAGCTTTGCAATAAGGACTTTTGTTGTGCTTTTAATTTTTTTTTAATATTTCACTTACAGAATTTTGGGACAAGACAGTCTTGATAGTTATTTTATGTTCATTAATACAAATAATTAAATATTGTTAGGAAAATTTAGTAGTCTATTAATCTTGAGAACAGTTTTTATTAACTTACAGATGGCTCAGACTATTTTTCACATAGTTTGCTTAAGAAATACGATCATCTCCCTGTGTATTTTCTTAAATGTTACTGGTGAGCGCAGATAGAATCTTGTATGTCCAGGGTTGAAAGTCATGGCATTATTGTACCATTTAATTCAAAAATTTTAAAATTTTTTGCAGTTTTGTATGTTTGGGTGTGTGCATGTTCATGTGTGAAGGATACACATGCTAATGCATGTGGAGACCAGAGGTCAGCCTTGGGTATTACTCGTCAAGAGCTAGCCACCTTTTTTTATAATTAAATTTTAAAAAAAATTTTAATTTATGTGTATGAGTGTTATGCCTGCATATATGTTAGTGCATCCATGTCCTACAGTGCTCTCAGAGGTCAGAAGAGGGCATTGAATCCCCTGGAACTGGAGCTGCAGACAATTGTTAGCTGCCATGTGGGTGCTGGGATTCGAATCTAGTTCTTCTGCAAGAGCAGTATGTGCTCTTAACTGCTGAGCCATCTCTCCAGCACTCATCCTTATTTTTTAAGATAAGTTCTCTAATGAAACCTGAGATCTGTGCTTAGGCAAAGGTATCTGTTTTGCAAGCCCAGGGATCCACCTGTCGCCTCTTCCTCAGTGCTGGGATTACAAGTATGTGCCACCATGCCCCAGCTTTTTACACAGGTGCTGGGGACTGAAATCCAGTCCTGCTGCTTGTTCTTTACTGACTGAGCTATGTCCACAGCGCCCCCAAATTAATAACTAATTTATTTCCTCAAAACGTACTGGGGATTTATTAGGTGCTAATTAGCCTTATCTACACATTTCATTTAAAATAATAAAACAGACAAGGTCTCACTTGCTTTCAAAGTTTTTCAGATTATAGAATTAAATCATTTCATTGCATATGAGTATGTCTCATTGAATCAATTAGTATTTTGCTCACCTAAATTTAAGCTCTTTTTTGTTGTTTGTTTTGAGACAGGTTCTCACTATAGCCAGGCTAGCCTTGACCTCTCCCTCTTCCTGTCTCACTCTGCCTATGCTGAGATTCTTGCTGTGCACCACCACACATGGCTCCAAGTTGAGCTCTTCCCTAGAATCAACCCTGGAATAGTGCTGTGTCCTTGATTTCATGGTCTTTTTGTTTGCTTGCTTAATAGTTGTCTTTCTCAACTCAACCATTAGTGGTTTTGCTCCTACGTGTTTTAACTTATTTCTAAAATGAGTTGCATTTTGCATCTTGTTTAAGAAGTAGGTAGTATGACTCCATTTTATTAGCTGGGTATGTTTATAGATATTATTCCCGTTTGTATTTTTGATCAATGAATTGCAGAAAGTATAAATCAATTTTTAACTATCAATTCAATGTTACTGTCAAAAACTGGTACCGCGGGGGTTGGAGATACGGATCAGTAGTTACGAGCACCGCCTGCTCTTGCAGAAAACCCAAGTTTGGCCAGCACCCACCTGCCAGCTAACAGCAGTCTGTAACTCCATTTCCAGGGGTTCAACACGTTCTTCTGGCTTCCATGGGCATTGATTGTATGGGTGCACTTACATACATGCAAGCAAAACACCGGTACTCCTAAAAAAAAAAAAAAATTGGGGGTGCCAGATGTGGTGGTGCTTGTCTTTAATCCCAGCACTTGGGAGGCAGAGGCAGGTGGATCTCTGTGAGTTCAAGGACAGCTGGTGCTACAAGAAGACCCTGTCTCAAAAAGACCAAAAAAAAAAGAAGAGAAGAAATTTTTTTTTGAAGAAGAAGAAGAAAAAAAAAAAAAAACAGGCAAGGCAGAGACAGGCAGATCCCAGTGGGATTGAGGCCAGGCTAGTCTACATACTGAGTTTTAGGCCAGCTGGTACTAAAGGGGAGACCCTGTCTCAAAACAACAAAATATTGCTACAGCTTATGAATTTATATTTTATTAACTATCCTCAAGATTGATGCAATTTGCCATAAAGTGATAATAATAAAATATTTTAGAAAATCAGCTATTTTATGTCTTCTACTAATTGTTATGCTCTTATCTCTAATAGAAACACATTTTAAAGGAAGAAAATAAGTAAAAGAAAAATACTGTATGTATGTTTTATAGATTATGTTATAATAGACTAAAATTACTTTATATTTAGGATAACTAAATTATATTCAGGGTGACTTAAACTTTAGTGAAGAGTTAAAGATACTGATTTTGAGGCAGAAATGTAATACTGTCATATGACCTAACATTAATATGTTACTGTTTCAGCTTTTGTGCTTGTTCAGTTTGGTTTGATTTGGTTTGCTATTTTGAGTCAGGGTCTCCCTGCAGCCCCAGCTTGTCTGGACTCACCATGTAGACCAGGTTAGCCTCAGTCTCACAGAGATCCTCCTGCCTCTGCCTCCTGAGTGTTGGGATTAAAGGTGTTTGCCACCACACCAGGCAGCTTTTGCATTTTAAAGAAAAGATTTACTTTTATTTACATGCATGTTTGTGTGAATGTATCCCACATGTGTGGGGGTGCCCACATAGGCCAGAAGGTGTCAAATGTTCTCCAGCTGGAGTTATGGGTAGTGGTGAGCCATGTGACATAGGTGCTGGGAGTCTAACACTAGACCTTTGAAAGAGCAGGAAGTACTCTTAACCTATAAGCAATCTCTCTAGCTCCTGTCTCAGATTTTGAAAGGAAGCACCTTAATTAAATTTGTGGTAGTATTTACGGAGCTTACTGAATTTATTTTATTTTTGGCTAAGATTATAGAAATGAATTTTTCTCCTGTGAATACCTTTATTCATCTTTACCTATCATGTTTGAGAATAAACTATCTTTTCATTAATCCTATAATTATTTTCTCTAAATCTATAGATCATATTATCTTTGTCATGCCTTTATAATCCTATGTCCTAACTCATTTATGTTTTCTGTATAGCTATGCTTTACAGATGACCAATTACATGTTGTGCTACAAGTTTCATTAATGCATTTCTGGAATATAGTTTTAAATATAGATAGGTCATAAAGCCTAATCTACCTGGAATTTAATATACTAGATGTAAACTATACTTGTATTTTAATTCTGAACTAATTTAGACAGTCACTGGTTAAAAAAATGATTTTATCTATGAAGGAAGAATGCAAATGTATTAAAAATGTAGAACATCTACAGTAGATCAGAGGCTTTTGATGGTCATTTTAACGGCTCTTTTAGGTTGAGTAGCTTGTAAGCAAAGCGTCTGCTGTAGACTACTGTTGACCTTGCACCATTACAAATATGAAATTAAATTGGGGGTTATGACTGACTAGCATTTTTTTATTTAAAAATGTAAAAAATAGAAAGGCTAGCAGTATATTATAGATGATAAAGGTATGTATTGTAAAACTGGCTTATGTGTATATTTTCTTCTAAATTTTTTATTTATATTTTATGTGTATGAGTGTTTCGGCATCTTTAAGTGCACCCATTCCTGTAATGCCTGTGGAGGCCAGAGAGGGCATTAGATTCCCCTGGAACTGGAGATAGCTGGCAGGTGGGTGCTAAAAACTGAACTTGGGTCCTTTGCAAGAGCCATTTCTCCAATCACCCCATTCTAGCACATTTGTAAGCTAATATTTAATATAGCAGAACAGTAAATTTGGGGCAGATAAGAGGTTTCTGTTTCTTCCCAGCTTCTCTTTCATATAGAGCTATAAGAAAGCTAATTGCCTTCTTTTACAGAATAATTATCATAAGAACAGGTTAAACTTTTAAAAATGATGACCCTTTTCCCTACTCCAAAAAAACAACTAACTATTCAGTGAGGTTTTTTTCTGTAGCTTTAGCAAATGATTTCTTAGTTAATTTTCATTTGCCCTCCAACTTATTCCATATATTTAATAAGTGTACTTAAATTGTGTTTAGAATTTAAAAAGGGGAAACTTGGAAGAACTTTGAACAGAATTAAGAAATGATTAATGAAAAAATATGTATATCCCTTAGAAGATAAGGTTATAGTGTAGTAACATATTTTAATAAAATGTAAATGTCTTATGACTCATTTATTACATAGAGATTTCAATATTTTATTTTTATAATCTAATTCAGAGACTTTAAAATGTTGGTTTTCACAGTGCTTCAGAGGCTGAGGAAGGAGGATCATGAACTCAAGGCCAGTCTGGGTATCTATCAAGAACCTGCCTCAAAAAACAGAACGGAAAAAAAAAAAAAAAAAATTCAGGCATATATGTTCCTGGGCCCCTTTCAGTGACAGGTACATTGAATCCTAGATTTGTTAAAAAAAAAAAAGGACCAGCAACAACAAAAACTTAGCTAAACACAAATTTTACTAGAAAATTAACAGTTCAGATCCTGACCCAAGGCTGATACACCCTATATTTTGACCCTTTAAACTAAGAATATTACTAACCAGCAGAGGGAGCTAAGTCAGTCTTGAAAGGTGAGCTGTAAGAAGACCACATGACTTCCTGTTTTGAATTTAACTGTTGTAGCAGCTGTTCTTTTTAGTTTAGCATATCAAAAAGCAAGCTAAAAGGGTGAGAGGCTACCAGTGTATCAAATGTGGGTGAGGTGACAGTTTTAACTGTCAAAATTACCTTGTAGGAAGCAAATTGAGAAAAAAAAAAAGACCTAAACGTTTTTATGTTAAACAATAAGCTTAGACGTATGATTAAATTAGAGCTCACGGAACAATTATGGCAGAAAAGTATCAACCATGAAGCAGAGAAAATTTAAATAGAAATATAGAAGTAGAAATGTATAAGGTATAAAGAAATTTATAAAGTATATAATTTATAAAGTATATAAAGTATCTTTATCTATGAAGGACAAACAGAAGACAATAGCTTAGAGCCCTGGAGAATTGCTATCCAGGTCTAACAGTGAACATGTCTTTGTACTTGAATGTTTAAAATTGAACTCAAGTTCTGAATGGGTATATTTTTAAAACTGAAGTTTGTACAATAAGCAGATCGAATGTTTATTGATTTTTATATACACAATCTAGGATTCAGTGAACAGATTTTAGTAGAATATTATTAGAGCAAGACAGTGGAGTGATTTTTATTATAAAATACGGAATAGAATTGTTTCCATTATCCTTTATAAACACCACAAACAATGTAATGCTTGTCTTGTGAGATTTCTTTTGAGGTGTATAGTAACTAAATGATAAGTATCAGCATATGTAATGTCTTCTAAGAGCCTCAAAATGACTTAGTAGTACTAAGTGGGTACATACTGAATTAGTAGATATGATCTATTTACTGTTATTTCAAATGAACTATAAGGCCTGGATTTAGCTAACTGCATCAAAATAAACTTAAAGACCCAAACACTGTTATACCAAACAATTAAGTGAATTGCCATAGCTAAGCCACTTAATCAATGCATGAAACAGGACAATGGATTCAAGCAAGTTTTAGCCATATATATGTGAATCTTTGAGACAGGGTCTCTCTGTAGCTGCAGCTGGCCTGGAACATGCTATGGAGAGCAGGCTGGCCTTGATCTTACATAGATCCCCCTGCCTTTGCTTCCCAATTGCTGGGACAAAAGACATGTGCCACCAGACTTGGCGCAAAATATTTGAACATTTCTTCTATAACATACAAAATAATCTTCATTGTGACCTAGACAATAAATCCTAAATTTGGGGAAATTTAATTTCACTGAAAATGTGGGCACTTGTATGAAGTCAGTATGCAGCACAGACTAAGAAAGTGGTACTTTAGAAGGAGATTATTAGTGAGTATCTTGAAGGTCAGTGCTTTTGTAATGCTATATAACACTGCTATTTTATATGCCTGCTCTTAAGTCAGTTTTAATTATGACAATGATGTTTAAATCAAAAGCGCTATCATGTCAATCCTAGAGGGGTTTTAGTACCCGCCCCTCCTCAAAGCAAAGCAACAGGTAGTCCCACTTCAAGGTCTGTGGTTCCCTTTATACAAATTGTGATGAATATAAGGTATAGAATGGTATTTACAGCCTTGTCTTTTAAAATTGTATTTTAAAGTTTTCTAATGTTTCTGCACATGGAAAACTGCTGTAACATTTTTAAATAGTTACATTAATAAAGTGGCAATAACTTCATCATGAACCATTTCCTTATTTCAAGCATAATAGTTAATGATACTACATATCAGAATCCAATAAATCATTTTGTCACTGAAGTCATTTCAGAATATATGGTATAGATATTTATCTGGTCTTCATATAATAATTTAATATTGGCTATAAGAGTAAACAACACACACAAAGGAAAGTAGCTTGTACCTTGTCTTAGTCCAGAAAGACGAAATCTGACTTTAGGAAACGTACCATACAGTGACTTCCAGTGAACAAAAGCAGGACATGTGAGTATGGAATTTATCTCTCCCTCGGAATTAACACTAATCCGAAATTTACACCTGCACAGAAATACTGTTTTAAGCATTACTCTTTAGATATTTTTAAGTATTTTCTTTTTGAAAAAAGCATCAAAACCTAGGACTGAGGAGATAGCTCATTTGGTAAAATGCACCTGAATTCAGTCTCCAGAACCCACATGAGGGAAAAAGATGGGCTTGGTGGCACACACAGCCCCAGCGCTCGGGAGGCAAAGAAAGGCAGATCCTTGAGGATGACTGGCTAGCCAGAGTGGTTAGCCTACCTGGTGCATCCCAGGCCAGTGAGAGACCCTATCTCAAAAAAATTCTTTTAGTGTGCATTGTGTCTGAAGAATGACACTTGAGTGGTCCTCTGGCCTACACATGTGCACTGGCACATAAGC
Organism: Eospalax fontanierii; assembly: GCA_035773235.1. Taxonomy (NCBI): domain Eukaryota; kingdom Metazoa; phylum Chordata; class Mammalia; order Rodentia; family Spalacidae; genus Eospalax; species Eospalax fontanierii. Next base: position 87,021,065 of record CM069527.1, read on the forward strand.
ACACATACGAAAGCACGAAAAGCTAAATTTCTTCAGTAGTCCTGCTCCTGATTTAGCAATTTTTTTTGTTTGTTTGTTTCTGCACTGCTTCTAAAAGCACCTCTCTGATGTGGCTTTTTCTTCATTACCTTATTTTAATCCTACATCAGCATTCATTAGCTTTCTCCTTTACATTCAGATAGCCTTCAAAACTTGCTTGATAAAAGGAGGAAAATCTTTCACTAACTCATATTAGTACCTGACTGTACTTCAATGGTTTAAAACATGTCTACATGGCTATATATGATACACTGCAAAAGTACTCTCAGAGAATTTACAGTCTTTCTGTAAAAATTTTAAATTGGTTGTGACTAGGAATTCAGAATTATAAAGCCTCATGTATATCTTGTGTTTATATTGAATCTACCTATGGTATTGTAGGAACTCAAGAATTTTGAATGCTAGTTCTTTAAGGGTTTCTCACTAGAAAACTAGTTTGAAAAGTCACTGTAACTTTTCACTATGAAAAGTTAGGCATGCCTATGAATAAGTCTACTTCTCTTTTTAGGAATATCATTGTATTAATTAATACAAAGACTATCATAAAAACTACATGCTTTTAAAAGAAAAGGTGAATTTGTAGATCTAAACTTGGTAAATACAGAACATTGTTCTTTATGTAAGAATGGACAAGACAGGTGTGGTGGTGTACACCTGTAATCACAGAATCTGGAAGAAGAACCAAGAGCTCAAGACCAGCTTGAGCTGTACAGCAAGAGCCTATCTAAAAACAATGACAACAACAAAGGAGGAAGACAAAGAAGAATGTATGACAATATTATGAAACGAGACCTTTCAGTCAAGGAGCATATGGGAAGAATCTATGTTCTAGAAATAGTAAATGTAAAATAACTCTCTTTCCCCATATAGCAAACAACACAAAAGATTATTATCAAATTTAAAACAAGCAATAAAGTTACATTGAAAGTGTTAAAAAATTACTAAAAATACATGAAAATTTAAATAAAGCATCACATGAGAGGTAAATTTTGAAAATTAATGAATTTTCCAAATAGCTAACTGAGGGATAAGAAACTAGCCACTCTATCAAGGGAGTAGAACATATAAAAATATATGTGCATTAGAAGGTTTTATAATCTAAAAATCAGTTTGGATACAGTACATATTAAGTAAGGAGATGGAGATCTCTGGTCCTCTAAAAAGAGTTTGGCTTTTATTATACAGGTAAATATGAAATTTTTGCAGCTTAGAGTAGCTGTACATTAAGAATAACAAGAAGTAATAATTATATTACCCCAAAAGATAACAGTGAAAGTGTAGAAAGCCTTGAAAATATATACAGTTTAGAAATATGCATCTCGCTATTTAAAATGTTCATATTCTTTTGACATAGTGCTTTCTGATCTGAATTCTTGATGTGACTATTGCTCTTGTAATTTCATTATCTATATTAATATAAACTGAAATGAACAAAAAACACAATGGAATCAAGGAACAAGAGAATGTCAAAGAAGATGGAAAAAGGTAGTAAAATAAGAAAATTAAGTGTTCAAATCACATATGAAGGCAAGACTGAGAGAGAGAGGGTAGATTTAAAAGATAAAATTGAATTAAAGACAAACCAATGACTAAGGTAAGAGGATGGGAAGTCAGGTTTTTGATACTTCTGGCTTAGTTCTCTAGATGGGCACTGGTATTGAGATGGAGATATGAGTTATCATGTCTGTGATAACTGAAGCTACAAGGTTGAACACAGAAAGTTTACAAACTAAAAAACAGCCAAGAATTATAATAAGCACTGTTTAATAATCCATCATTTTCCCCCTAAAACATTCAAATACAATGCATGCTGGGCTCTAAAATCAATAACCTATAAAATCTCATGTCAAATAATCCTAGGAGTTATTCAGCTGCTGTGTCTTTTACATTTTACTTGAAAAGGTGATTTCCTAAGAAAATGAGGGAAAACTACTATTTTTTATTGATTCTTTTAGGGTTTCATACCGTGTACTTTGGTCATATTCAGACCACCTTCTTCTCCATCTCAGATCCACGCCTACTTCTATGGGGGTCTTTTTGAGACAGGGTCTCCCTTTAGCCCCAGCTGGTTGAACTCACAGAGAGCCATCTGCCTCTGCCTCCCAAATGCTGGGATTAAAGGCATGCGCCACCATGCCTGGTTGTGTCCTCTATTTAAGGCCTATCTAGTCTAATTTGTGTCCCCAAATGCTCTTGGGTGTGGGTCCATTCCTGGAAGCCTGGTCCACCTACCCACAGTCTTAAAGAAAACAGTCTCTCTCCTCCAGCAGCTATAAAACTGTCAAAAGAAAACAGGTAAAATTTTGGATTTGGCAAAGGATTCTTAGATATGAAAACAAAAGCTAGTCACTCAAACAAACCCATATTGCCTTCATCAAAATTTAGAATTTTTATGCTTTAAGGGACACCATACCACTGCAAGAGTGAAAGTGAAAATAACAAAACTATAAAACAGGAAAAAAAAAACTAAATCATATTGGATAAAGGATCTGTATGTGTAATTCATAAAGAACTCCCAAACTAAAAAGAAAATATAATATCAGTTCGGAAACAGGAAGATGATCTGAATAGACATTTTCCAAAGAAAAAATAGAAATATCCAGTAAGAACATGAAAAGATGTTTGACATCATTAGTCAGCACAGAAACTAGATAGCACTACAGTAGCTAGAATAAAAATTCAAATGACAGGACTGGCAAAGATGTGGACAAAAAGCCTTCGTGCACTGCCTTAGAAATGAAAAGTGGTATAGTCAGTTTGGAAAACAAGCGATTAAGCATTTAGCTGCATGTGACTCAGCAATACATAAAATGTGGTATATCAGTACTATAGCATATTTGGCCATAGAAAGGAATAAAGTACAGATATATGCAGCAACGTGAGTGAATCCTGACAGAACAGTGTTAAGTAGAACCTAGTTGCAAGATTCCACCTAATGTATGATTCCAAATTCCATTCATAAGAACCAGCAGGGGACCCGTGTGAATGGAATAGCACATTCTATAGAAATGACAGAAAGGAGATTAGAGACTGCTTAATGCTGCTATTGGGAAGACAGGTGGACAAGCGGGCTAAACTACAGTGATGCATTTTGAGGTGATGAAATGTTCTAAAATTGACTACAGTGATGGTTACACATACTGCAACTATTCTAAAAACCAGTGAATTTTGCCCTTTAAAGAAGTGAGTTGTACAGTACATTAATCTAGCTCAATAATGCAGTTCAAGCCAGACTAGAACTGCATACACACACACAGCCCATTTCAATTCCCAATCCAAGTTTACATTACTGAAAGTGGCTCTTAGATTTGGCTTCCATAGTCGAGGAAAGGGAATATACATGAATTTGGAAGATCCAGATAAGGCAAGAATATGATCACAGGGCCATAAATTTCAAAATAGAGTTTTGTGTATGTTCTCTTTAAAGTCCCAGGAATACAATGGATTCTTGGTGAGCAATATTTGCTTTCAGTTCAGTCAGTTGCTCTTGAAGGAGAGCTGCATTGACAAGGCAAATGCTTAGAAAAGCCAGTCAGCTGCAAAAACTTAAAACATAATTCATGCTAATGAAAATTTGTGAATTTCCTTTGAAATTCAAGTTTTATTTATACCAAATAGTGCAGGTTCTTTGCACCCTGTGGTTCCATTTAGTACAGGGCAGTTCTGGAACGGGACATGAATGCACATGCCAAGTAACATCTACCCAATCTGCTACGTTCTGGTTGGAACATTCATAAATTGTAGTTCTTTCACAAATCTATCTGGTCTTTATTTTTTTCCTCTACAAGTTCAAGTTCAGTGGATGCAGGTATCTTGCTACAAACACCAACAGAAAATATAATCATATTAGGTATGTGGGCTCAACAAAATTTATTTCATAGCTGTGGTGGCAGTGCAGGATTGTAACCACAGCTACTCAGGAGGCTGAGGCAGGAGGATCACAGGTCAAGACCTGCTTGTGATATGTAAGAGGTTCAAGGTCAGCCTGGGCAATTTAGTGAAACCTTGTCTTCAAATAAAAGGGGGCTAAGGAGACAGCTCAGTGTTTTACTAGCATGTATGAAGCATTGGGTTCAATGTACAGAAAAAAAAAAAACAGCTGGTAGGTGGCAGCCATTTATATTTTCAGATTCTGAGATTTAGGAGATGGAGGAGGGTCATGACTTCAAAGCCAGTCTCCATTACATAGCAAGTTCAAGGTTAGGCTGAACTACAGTAGATTGTCCTCCAAACTAAAACAAAAAGTTTGATCCCTTAATTACCAAAAATTTTAGATCTGTGGTAGCACCAGTGTAACTCTTATCCAACAAGATTTCACAATCTAGTCCTCTTATTGTAATAAAATTAAGTAAATCCAATGTATTTAGAATAGCACAAGACCAGCAGAAGAAAGAAAAAAGAATAATCATAACAAGAAACATGTGGAATCTACATAATGTATAAACGTTACACTCAGAGCTACAAAAAACTGGAGGAACTGTTCTCAGATTAATTTATCGTTTCTTCCCCCTACAAACTGAAAATGAGTCTAAAATACTGAATCAGGGAAAACAGAAATATTTCTCAAAAGAAGAACTGTAGGTAGAAAGAACTCCTCTAAATATTAAAGAATATTGTAAAACTAAAATAATCACAATATGATTGCCTAGGAATTCACAACAATTGGAAGATACTGCAGTATGCAATAAACCAAAAGGCAAGATAGACTAATACATGATGTTGGGAAATAGGCAGAAACATTAAGTCTCTCCCCTCCCACAGTCCTCTTACCAGTTTGTATGTGGAGGTGTAGATGTGTGTAAGGAGGAAATTTACTGGAGATCCAGCCCAGGCCCTTCTGCATGCTAAACTAGTATCCTATCACTGAGCTATGACCCCAGATCTTCATCTTGTCTTAAATTATAGTTGAAAATCAAGAGCATTAAGAATTTACAGCAAATATTTGAATGAAACTCTCAAAGATTAAAACTAGGAAAATTGTTTAGATATGGATAAACTGTTAGATTCAAAATGATAGGCTAGGGCTGGAAGGATGGCTCAGTGGTTAGGAGCAGAGCACTGGTTGCACTTGCAGAGGAACAGTGTTCAATTCCCAGCACCTATATGGTGGCTAACAACCATCTGTAACTTCAGCTTCAGGGAATCCAATGCCCTCTTCTGACCTCCTTGGACATTGTATGACATGAGTGCACTTACATGCATGCAGGCATGCACACATACACATAAAAAGTAAATAAATCAAAATAATAAAATCAAAATGACGGGCCAAGGAATCCAGCATTCCTTGGTATAAAAGTTCAAATATAATCTAAATTCTAAATGAAAAATTAGTTTTGGTGGTATAGGCAAGGCAGATATTTACAATTAGTGATATTCAAGAGATTTTCTTCAGCTCCTGGTAGTTTATGTTGGACTTTATACACAAACATTTACACAGTTATATATACATAAAAACATTTTAATTAGCAATGGACTGCAGAGGCTGGGCAGATGGCTCAGTGGCTAGCAATACTTCTGAAAGCATGAGAACATGAGTTTGAATCTCCAACACCCACATAAAAAGCCAGGCATGTATGTACATACCTGTAACCTCAGCATTGGGGAGAGGGGTGGAGAGAGGCTGGTCCTAGAACAACTTTGGCCAGCCTAGCCAAAACAGGCCACTCTAGTTCAGTGAGAGACCCTGTCTCAGGCCAATAAATTGGAGTGTGATAGAGGAAGACACTCAGTGTTCTCCTCTGGTCTCTGCATATGACACACACACACACACACACACACACACACACACACACGCCTTTTAATGTAAAGAAAACAAAAAACAAGGACTGCATACACACAACAGTGGTCTCACAAGATTATAACAGAGCCAAAATTTTCCTGTATAAATTCACAATGTCTTTTCTGTATTTAGATATATTTGCATACACAAAACTATACTATTGTGTTATGAATGCCTGCAGAACTGAGTAACATGCTGTTTGTGTCTGTAGCCTAGGATTAAAGAACAATGCCATACGGACTAGATGTTTGTAGGTTTGTGTAAGTATAATGCATGATCACCCTATGCCTATGTCTAAGAAAGCATTTTCACATGTTCCCATCACTGAATGACCAGTGACTGTATTGCTTTACTCTTTTTAAAATAAAGAATATCTATTGTCTCAATAATTGCTTTTGTAACTATTTTTTATTACATTTATTATTTGTGTGTATGTGTGTGGATGCATGGGTTCCACAGTGCAAGTGTGGAGGTCAGAGGACAACTTGCAGGTGGTGGTGTTTTTTAACTTTGAACATGTGGGTCCTGGAGACTGAACTCAAGTCATGAGACTTGGAAGCAAGTTCTTACCTGCTGAGCCATCCTACTTGACCCCAATTATTCTTATAGTTTCTGCAATAACTCAGTCTTCAGCCAGGCACTTTATAAATTATTGTTGAATTAATGACCTTCTACCACTATTTCCCAAGTTATCTCATAAAATATTGATCTTGCAAAATGATCCAGAAGTAAATACTTCTTTGACTATATTTCTCTATTAAAGAATTCTACTAAATTTTGTTTAACTCACTTTTTTTTTTTATAGCCCTGGCTGGCATGGAACTTGCTATGTAGACCAGGCTTGCCTCAGTCTCTTGTGTGCTAGTATTAAAGATGAGCGCCACCATGCCTGGATAACCTTTCTTTCTTTGAGTTTATTATACAAGTTAAGTTCTTATTTATAAGTCAACACATTTAACCTTATCTTTATCTTTGTAATATTTTTAATGATTCAAACTTTTAATTTAAAAATCAATCAATCAGTGTGAATTAGAGAAAGGTAAGAGAACAACAAACATTTAAACTAGAGTCATGGGCTAGAGATGTAGCTTAGTTGGTACAACGTATGGCTCCTATGCCTGAGGGCCTAATATTGTAGTGCACATCTGGAATCTCAGCACTTGGGAAGTAGAGGCAGGAAGATCAGAAGTTCAAGGTCCCCTTGGCAACAAAGTAAGTTTGAGGTCAGCCTGGACTACATTGGAAAGTTTTAATTTTAACTCTGATGTTAGGTAAATTATTCCAAGTAATCCACTGTGCACATTTCAAAACATTATCTGCCTAATAGGACTGACAGCATTTTGAAAAAGTATTATTTAGAAATCCTTAAATACCACCGGGCATTTTTTAAATGCGTTTTCCTTCTTAAGCTTCTCCTATGAAAAAAAAAAAAAAAATTACCAGCTAACTTTTCACAGATTTTCCTGAAACTTTGCATTGTTACTGAAATTAAAAACTAAAACATATCTTTGGCTTTTCTAAGAAATTAATGTGCTGTGAGTAAATAGGTGACTAAATATGATTGTGTGTCTTTCACAAATGAATAAACTGAAAACGATTGCTCCAAGTCACAAGTTATTGGAAAGGAAAAAAAGGGGGGGGGAGGTAAGTCTTAATAACCGGTTATTCCACGGGACTCCCAGGTTCTGTGGGGCTACTAACATTCAAATTACCGCTGAAATAGTACGTATACTACAGCATTATTAGCCATTGCGTCTGTTCCCGAAAAATTACTAAGACCTAGTTTAAATGAAACAGTTAAAACTATTTTTCACATCTTCAGCCCTCTACATTGGCTGAAAAGCAAAGGACCAAATGATTTACTCACTAAAGTAACAAAACAGCCCGAATCCCCAAAAAGTCTCCGTCTTTGTTTCGCTTCTCCCACTGACAACCTGGATACTTTGAAGCTAAATCTCCTGGTTAAACTTTTTTCCATTGAAAGAAAGATGCGATAAATGACTTAAAGCCCCTTCACACGGAGGCAGCAGGGTATGAAGAAAACCGGTTGATTTCAGAATATTTAGGCTCACATCCTTTCTCTGTAACAAGTTTAGTATCTTTCGAAAATGTACTGAAATGGCATTTCATTGGGCTTTTCAGTGAAAAGGAAATGAGACGTAAGTAATGCACAGTCCAGGTGCATAGGCAGATGCTGAGGACTCGTTTTTCACAATGAACCTACAGTTATTTATTTCCCTTGTAAAAACCAGGACAGTTTTCTTTTTGGACTTGGCTGCAACTATAGTGACCAAAAAGCCTGTGTTATGTTTGTGTGTTTCTCTCTCTCTCTCTCTCTCTCTCTCTCTCTCTCTCTCTCTCTCTCTCTCTCTCTCTCTCTCTCTCTCTCCTCTCGCTCTGTGTCTCTGTCGGGGTCTTCCTTTCTTTGTCTCTCTGTCCCTGTATCTGTGTCTCCATCTCTCTGTCTCTGTTTCTGTCTCTCCTGAAAAAAGTCATTTAAAAATTAAATTATAGTTGAAATGCGTTTAGTGATTACTCTTTGTTTAAACACACACGTTCACATGAAACTAGGGCACACTCACGGCGTGTGGTCTCCCCGCACCCCCTGATGAAGGAGTGCGACGCCTCAGTACTGTCCGCAGCACTCAGCTTCAGTACTGTCTACAGCAGTTCAGCACGCCGCCCCGCTGCACCCTGAGGAACGGGATCCCAGGACCAAGTACCCACTAACTCGTCAACTGGGAGAATGCACAAGGCGGGACGGGAGCGTGCCTGTACTTCTGGAAGGAGACGCACGCAGACTTGGCGTCAGGCTAAACTGCCGAATCCCTCGGGAGTTAAAAGCCGAGAGCTTCTTACCTGGGCCGGACGCCTTAGGTTAAACCATCGTCCCCTGGGGTTCTTAGGGGCGCGAGGAAGCAGACCCCAGCTTGAAACTTCGCCTATATTCAGTTATATCGTTACAAATGCTGACTTAGTGTGATTTGTCCAGTTGCGCACATTGGTGATAGTGAAATACCTTTGCTAAATATGGGGCTAAATAAGGTATAGTTCTAAGAAAATTCCCCCGCCGCTCCTGGAAAGTGGAGCAGTCCACCCGCGGGGCTTGGGGTCCCTAGCTCTGTGCGGGCCTGGTGGTTACCAGGGCAAGGAGGGGCAAGAGCTGCACCCAATAGGTCGCGAGGACAAGTCTTTTACAGAAAATTGACTAGACACATAAGTTAAAGGGAGGAAAACTCTATAAAAATTAGTAGTAAGATGCGCAATATACATTCATGTATGTTTTATTTATACTACTTTACATTTTTACTTTTTACATAACTGATATAAATTAAGGGAATTCTGATGAATATTTTTCTCATTATAAGGCATTAAGAATAAAGGATTGTAAAAAGTAACCTGTGTGAGAGCTCTGGTTCTAGTAAACAGAATAAAAGAGACATACATGTAACATCACATTCTACCCTGTGGTCCACAATAAAATATTTCAAAACACAAAAAAGTAGCCTATGAGTATATTTTTTCAAATTCCTTTTTCTGTTTTAAATTTATAGTATACAGTCATTGCTTTTAAAACAAAAATTCATAAAGACATAAAAGAGAAAACAAAATCACGTGAACTCTCATAATTCAGAGGTAACCACTTAAAAATTTCACCAATTTTCTTGCTATCTTAAAATATACACGCATATACACATAGGTCTGTATAACTGGGCCATTTATAAGCACACTGCTTTGTATATTGCTTTGTAATAAAATAATACGTTGTAAGCATGTAATGTCCTTAAGGAGGTCTGTGCTTTTTTAGTGTAATCGAACAATCAATCAGTCACTGTTAGAAGACAGATTATTTCCAAAATTTTAAACAGAAATAAGTAGTACTACAGAGAATGCCCTACGTGTACATCCTTGAGTAACTTCCTGTAATGTTATTGCCTAAGAACTGATCAAAACGAAACTGCTGGATCAAAAATACATATATGTTGGGCTGGAGAGATAGCCCAGCAGTTAAGAGCACTGGCTGCTCTTGCAGAGGACCAGGTTCAATCCCCACTACCCACATGGCGAGCTAACAACAGTCTGTTACTCCGATTTCAGGGGACTCTGACGCCCTCTTCCGGCATTGACCAGGAGAGTACACCAGGCTTTAGAACATCTCACACAAAATCATATCCTAATAACCATTCCCAGGTTTGTGCCTCATTGCCTTAGGATATTAACAGTCCCCATGATCACTGTTTAGATAATACTACCATGAAGACTGTTTATGAAGACCTTTTTCCTTCTTTTATATTGATTTTGAAAAGTTTGTGCAAAGGAGTATTGTTGGATCAAAGGATATTCATATAGTTTTGTTGTCTAGTACTGTATTGTTCTCCAAGTGGAGAATACCATCAATATTATGTATTTATTGCATTCCAGCTTTGTCAATTTGGACTGAGTAAATGATTAATACTGATTACCAACTTGACAAGATTGAGAAATACCTAGAAGACAAACCTCTGGACAAATTAGCTTTTGGCCAAGCCGGTGAGGTAATAATGGTCTGAACTAGGGTAACTGAGGTGGCCAAGTCCATCTTAAGAGTGGGCAGCACCATTCCTTGGGCTTGAGGCCTCGACTCCATAGAGAGGAGGATGCCAGCTAAGACTCAACATTCATCCCTTTCTGCTTCCTGACTGCAGGTGCAATGTGATGAGCTGCCTCAAGCTCCTGTTGTATGGCTTCCCATCTATGCTGGGCTGATTTTCAAACCATGAGCCTAGATAAACCCTTTCTCCCTTAGGTTGCTTTTGTCGGGGTATTTTGTCATAGCAATAGGAAAAGTAAGAAAAGTTGTATTTTGTTAGCTTAGTCAATATAAAAGATGTTTCTTATTAGCTAAATTTATTTATTTTATTTTGCCACATTTCAGGTTGCAGGGTTTTTTTCTGTGTGAGTTAATTTAAAAGATGAATCATAATAAAATTTGGTTTCTAGAGAGGCTATAATGCAGAAAATTTTGATGAAAATTTGCTCTGTATTTCTATGGATTTTTAAAAATTGGGAAAACTAATTTCATTCTTTAAAAAAAGGAAATATTTTTTTTTAAATATTTTATTTAGCTAGGTGTGGTGGTGCATGCCTTTAACCCAAGCACTTGGGAGGCAGAGGCAGGAAATCTCTGTGAGTTCAAGGCCAATCTGCTCTACATAGCAAGTTCCAGGTCAGATGGGGCTACAGGGAGATCCTGTCTCAAAAAGAAAAAAATATATATTTTTAATTTATTCTTTTTATTTTATATGTATACGTGTATTGCCTACATGTGTGCAAGTGTATCTGTCGTGTGATACCCACGGATGTCAGAAGACAGTGTTAGATCCCCTGAAACTGGAGTTATGGACAGTTGTTAGCTGCCATGTGGGTACTGGAAATCAAATCCAGGTCCTCTGCAAGAGCAGCCAGTGCTCTTAACCATGGATCCATCTCTCCAGTCCTGGAAATATTTATTTTTTGAACAGAAAAAATATACAAAGCATCTTTTGTCACAAATGCTCATCTTTACAGGAATTTCACCTATTAGGCAAATTTAGAATTGTGCCTAAAATATACTTTTTTCCACTTTGCTGCTAGAAAGATCTTTTAAAAATACAAGTTTAAGACCACTTATGTAAGTCTCAAATGTTTGACATTGCTTTTCAGTTCTTTCATAGTCTGACATTTCTTCACTCCTCCAGGGAGGGTCCTTACTTTTAATGCTAGCTTTCTCTTAGTTCAGGAAATCTGTTGTCTTTGGTAACCCCGTACTCTATTCTTTCTTTCTAAAAGCTTTTTAGCACAGACTTCACTTTAACAGGTCATCATTCTTTAAGCAGCTCTTAAAATATTTTGTGGTTTGGTGTAGGTGCTCAGGGAAGAATCTGGAAAGGAAACTGGATAACACAGGCAGAAGGAATCAGCTCTGATGCTCTGTAGCAGAGAGATGACTGTGGTTTGGAGAAACCTATTATATTTCATGAAGATCTAGAAAAGAGGAACTCAAAGGCTCTAAATAAAAATAAATGATGAGAGAAGAGAATGCTGACTAGATCAGAACATGTTTGCCATGTTGAACTATATTGTATACAATAAATACATAAAGTTCATACATGTTAATACAAAATGACAGTGATATAGAAGTCACTTTTTTTTCTTTTGTCTTTTTGAGACATGGTCTTCCTGTAGCCCCAGCTGGCCTGGAACTCACTATGTAGACCAGGCTGGCCTTGAACTCTCAGGGATGTACCTGCATCTGCTTTCTGAGTGCTGGGACTAAAGACATGCACCACCATGCCTGGCAGAAGTCACTGTTAAGAAAAATGATGCAAAAACAAGACTATGGTCTCTCTCAAGGAGTCTCATACAAATGAAGAGTCCCCAAATTAAGTTTCATGGTAAATTTGCCTCTAGGTGTAAATTATACCTGCCTGACCACTAGTTTATTCTTTATTCTATTGTTAGCTTACCAATAGTATACATTGAATAGGTCACAGTAATACATTTTCCTTTAAAAGCAACAATTGCACTTAAAAGCACATCATTTAATGTCCTATGGCATTCTCTAAGAAACGCAGTTTAGTGATTATATGTGAGATGAAGGATCAATAAAATTGAATTTCTGGTCATTGATTAGATTCTCAGTACAGCACATATATGTAAAAAAATTTACCCATCAGCAGCTGAAGAGCCATAAGAGAAGTCGAGGGAGCAGAAGGCAGGACAAGGTTCTTGAAGATAAAGGAAGATAAAGACAAACTCCATCTGCTTTGTAGTTTCTCTGATCTAGCTTGGGAGCAGAGATCGCATGATGAACATCATTTTTCCATACTAATATGAATCATTTTTATTATGTTACTTTTCAATTACTTTGTATGAAAATGGATATCTATTCTATTTTGTAGGTTAAAGTAGCAAATCTCTAATAAGTTTTCATCTTGAGAATCTCTGTATCTACAAAAGTTTCAAGGTATTTCTTATGGTTGCTACTTTATTTAACATCTAATATTTATTGATGAACCATTTTAATTGTTGAGGTGCAGTAATGAACACTATAGAGTTTATATTCTGGTGAGAGAATAAGTAAATGACAAAATAAATGTTGAATACACACGTGTGATAAGTACAGTGGAAAGCGAGAGGCAGGGAATGCAGATGGTTGGGGGAGCCCTGTGTGTGGAGATAAGCATTAAAGCAAGGGCGTGAGTGAAATGAGGGATGAGCCATGTGAACTGCTGGGGGCCAGTTTCCTAAATAGAGAGAAAATGGGATAAAGACCAAGGTGAGTATCCTTACAGAGGGCTTTGCATGCTAAAGGAACCAGCAAGAAAGCTGCTTTGTTTCTGGAAGAGTGAACAGCCGACCAATCCTGCTGTCTTGCAGCTTATATCATACCAAGTAGGAAGGGACACATGAAATGAATAAACCATCACCTAAGAACATGTCTAGTAGTGGCAAGTACTATGAAAGTAGTAGATCTGGAGGAAAGAGAGAGAGAGAGAGAGAGAGAGAGAGAGGGAGAGAGAGAGAGAGAGAGAGAGCGCGCAATTTTAGATAAGGTGATAAAAGAAGGCTTCTATCAGAGAAATAGCTTTGAGCAGAACTTTCAATAAAGGTGAGAGAAGCAAGCCACACAGATCCTGGTGAAGAGTACCATAGTCAGAGCAGGGGGGGCAAAGACTAGGAAGCTAAGAGAGCCTCGGAGTCTAGGTGGAGAGGAGAGTTAACGAGGAGGAAGTAGGTGGCAGCTTAGGTCGGATTTGTAGCCAGTGACAAAATTGCTCGAGACTTCTATGCCTTTAGATTTATCCTTGGTGAGCTGGTGTAACGTAGCATAACTTACATTTCAGAAGAATCACTGTGTCTTCTGAGTTTAGGGGATGAAGTTTGTAGCTGGGAAGCCAGATGGAAATTTTGGATATTGTCTAGGTGAGAAGAAAAAAGACTTGGAGTAGCAGAGATATGATGGAAATGTTCAGTTTAGATATACACTATATTTTGAAGTTAGAGATAACAGAATTTAAGAATAAATTTACTGGTGGGGTATAAGAAGACAAGTATTTTTACATGGAAAGCACATGTAAAAATCCAGATTGAATTATGTACTTATAAATAAATATAGTTTTTGAAAGGCTTATATTTTAATTAGTAAAAAATGCTGTTAATAATACTGGGTCCTGCATGCTACAATACCAACCTGCCAGGCAAGATGTGACCATTGGTGCAATAATGGCATGACTGTTAAGAGGGTAACCAACTGTTTTCTGATTGGCTTTGAGGCCTACTCCACAGGAGAAGATTGATGCCTGGTACTGAAAATCTAGTCAAATTCCATGACTAGGGAGGTCATAGGCCCTAGGGGGAGGAGGAACCTGTTGTTTAATGAAATATACATGTTGTCAAACTGCCTCCTAAATGTTTTTTTGTTTTGTTTTGTTTTTTGGGTCTTTTTGAGACAGGTCTCCCTGTAGCCCCAGCTGGCCTGGAACTTGACCTGGCTGGCCTTGAATGTACAGAGATCTGCCTGTCTCTGTCTCCTGAGTGCTAGGATTAAAGGCATGTGCCACCTCGCCCAGCACAATAATTTTTTAAAAAACTATATTAGTGTTCTTCTCAACCTTGGTCATAGAAGTTGCTTTATGCAGTGGGCAGCAGTAAGTGCAAATACTCACAGCTGATCAAAGTACAGAGAATAAATGATTGTTATTCAGTGCTTAGCCCTAACTGAGATATCAACCACCCCACAAGGCTCAGAGAACATCACAGAAATGGAGGCAGAAAGAATACAAAAACTGGAGGATGGGGAAGAGTGTTATGAAATGCTGTCCTCTGGACATTACATGGTCAGTATAGCCATGAACTTACAGCAGCTATGATTACTCGCACAGATCAAGTCAGTCAACAATTCCATTATGAATGGAGGAAGGGCTCATGAGACTCTATCCCTAGCTCAGAAGTTATTGGCAATTGATGACTTCTAGGGAGAGGAAAGTCATTTTTCTTCAGAGATGTTTTACTGAGAGATTCTTGCCCATGCTCATGCAGGCAGAACTAATTGGACTCAGTGGGTTACTAAAAAAAAAGAAGAGGACATGAAGGTGGGAGGGGCATGTGTTGGAGAAAGTGGGAAGGGAATGGAAGGGAGGAATCAGGTGTGGCTATGATCAAGACACATTGAATATGATCAAGACATATTGTATATATGTATGAAATTGTCAAAGAATAAATAAAAATATTGATTAACCCAAATAAGGACTTGATTAATTCATTCCACCAAGTTCCTTTAAATGTGAAGGTTTGATTTGAAGGGAAATGTGAAAGATAATTCTTGTGTTTTATCTTTTATTTAGATCTGGCTACATAACTAACATTCATAATTAAACCATTCAGCAAAAAAAATTCAGGAAGTACTTGAGTGTGACATAGTACTGAGCACCAAAGGCACAAAATCAGTAGGTACTGATCTGGAGCCATATTTAGTCTTCAAAATTACTATTATTTTTCTTATTTACCCTGGCTATAATATCTATGCTAGTGTCTGTGATATTGTTATATTTAATATCACAGAGTGCTTTTAAGAAGTAAGAATGTTCTCTACTGTAATACTCACATGGAAAGGGGAGCAATAGGGTTTCCTTATAGGTGACTATGTTAAAGATTTAAATAAATTGTTCCAGTTTTCATGGGGATGGAGTTTGACTCCAAGCATTGCTTCAAAATTCATGTAAAGTAATAGTAAGCAGTATGATTTATTTCAGAAATATTTTTAATTTATCCAGTGAATGCTATACTCTGTACAACACAAAGATAATAAAACTTAGTTTATTCTGAGCCAAGTAAGAGTGACCATGGCCTGGGAACACAGATTTAGGTGACCCTGAATGATATTCTCCACAAACATTTATAGTCACAGAATAAAAGACAGTCATAATCAGTACATTTGCCAAATACATGTGTGAGAATATTAGATAGTTGTGAAATCTCTGCTGTGGATTTCAGATGCTATTTGATGGCATTCTTAGCTTTTGTGTTGGTAGAAATTAATAATCTGTAGATTAATACATCCTATATACTGTCTTTTAAAACTGCATCTCTAAACTCCAAATTGGTGGTGCACACTTGTAATCTCAGCAGTCAGGAGGTTGAGGCAGGAGGATCATCATGAATTCAAGCCTAGCTTGGATTATATAATGAGACACCTTGTCTCAAATAAATCAATCAAAACAAAAATAAAAACATTACATTTCTTTTTGGTTTTGTTTGTTTTGTTTTGAGGCAGAGTTACTCTGTAGCCCCAACTGGCCTGGAACTTGCTATGTAGACCAGGTTAGCCTTGATCTCACAGAGATCCACCTGACTCTACCTCACAAGTGCTGGGATTAAAGGTGTGCACCACCACACCTAGCCAGAATTACATTCCTTAAAGACCATGTTACAGTGTTTTTAGAGAACTGTCTCTTCACTTCCATTCTTTTTTTATAGAGCATCAAGGGTATCATGGCTGATTTGCTTTCTTTAAGAATTGTGTGATGCATCATGAATATCTATAATGCCACTTAGTTAACTGTTGTGATTACTCAAGCGCAATTTTAGTCTAGTTTACATAATATAAAGCTATATATATAAAGTTTTAATGATTTAAAGATTAATTTGCACTTAATTCTTCTTGCTGGTCTATATTAGTTAATGAACAATAGTATTTTTGATGCAGATTTGGGAAGAAAATGGGATATTATGCATGCCTGTTAAGAGTCATCTTTTGTGTATTTTATTTACATACATTTTAGGATCAGTTAATATTGAGAAAGTATTTAAATCATTTCTTTATCATTAAGACTTGTACAATTCTTCTATTTTTAAAGCAGATCTGGAATGCTAACATAATGATTGTAAATCTTTGCTTACTCATCATTCATCTTTAAAACTCTGACTTTTCAATAACATCTCTGAATCCATAATTAAGTAAAATGAATTTTGTAGAGAAGGGTGTCAAATTCAAACTGAAGCCCTCTGCATCATGGTGGTTGGGTTGACCACCAAAAGAGTTGACAGAATGTATGACATCCAGTGGGTAGGCTCTGGGGGTGGGGTGTAAATGGGGAGGTCCAAATATGATAAGATGTGTGAAATGCAAAAAAATTCAATAAAACTATATATTGGAAAAAGTAAAAGTGTGCCTTCATTGAGTACTATTGTCCACACAAGCCACTTTGCTAGCTTTTGTTTGCTAAATCCACAAAATATATCATTAATGAAAGAATCCAGAAAACAGAAGAAATGAAGACTGGAGAGAAAAGGAGTGGTATAATTGCTGAAGCAGCAGAGGTTAGAAAAAGAGCAGAAATGATGAGCGTTGTGGGCAGGGGTGATGGCAGCAGCGATTCTTAAAGACTGAATGGAAGACTTCAGCTCTGTAGTCATTTGCTTAAGACTTGAAAGTTCTTGAAAGTGTAGGGCAGCTTGAAGAGAGACTATGTACAGATGAGGGCAGCACACAGGCAGAATCTCTAAATGACATCTTCCACATCTATGAAGGGCAGCTTGTAAATTTCAAGCCAACATGAAAAAGCCATACCAATTGTGGTTTCCTATTGTGGTTCAGATGTGGAGAAATGTTAAATGACAAAACTTAATATTTTATCAATAACTATTTATTCCATACTGTTTGTTGAGAGAAAGCATTGGTAAATGTCTTCCTAATCTGTAGAAATACTAATTTATGAATATGATGTTCTCCACCATTAGTTTTTTCAAAGATATTTGTGTGTGTGTGTGTGTGTGTGTGTGTGTAACTGTTGAGGCTTCTCTCCAGCTTCCCGCTACCATTAGTATGCACAATTAGTAGCAAACTTTTAAAAACGGAAATCACACTTCCACCTTAAAAAATATTTTAGAATAAAATAAGCTATAAATACATAAATAAAATAAACAAAACCACACAACATGTAATTTTTATTCTTTGTAACTGCTTTCATAGTGTTTATAATTACCTAGCCAAAATAAACATTTTTGTTTTCACTTTAAAACCTGAGCTTTTCGCTTTATTGGGTGACACCTTTCTTTTTGTTTTTCCCTCTCTCGCTCTCTCTCTCTCTCTCTTTCCAAAACAGGGTCTCCTTGTAGCCCCAACTGATCTGAAAATTGCTACGTAGACCAGGGTGGTGTAAATATCACAGAGATTTACCTGCCTTTGCCTCTCGAGTGCTGAAATGAAGGGCATGCATCACCATGCCTGTCTGCCTATCTTTTTATTTTTTAATGTGAAAAAATTTTGTGACTAATTTCTCTGTAATGCATTAAAATGTTACTTTTGATAACTTGGAGAAATGTTAACGTTGTTTACCCTAAAACGAAGTTTTTCACAACAGGTTCCAGAGAGCTGAAGTAAGCAGAATTTTGCCTAGCTTTGCCTTTGAAGTTGCTTATTCCTTAATTGAAGATTCCACAGATGTAAGAGTATAGACTTTGAAATGGGGATTTGGGGGATGCAGATGGCCATGTGGACTGTATAATCATATGAGTCCTTTCTTAAAGATAAGAGAGCCTTTCCTAGCCGTGACCAGACAGATTCCACAGCGAAGGATTTTAGAGAAGCACTCAGTCCACCACTAGTGGCTTTGAAAGTGAAGGCCTCCTGGCTTAATTTTGGTAGGTCATATGTGTGTAGAAATTTATCTGTTTCTTTTAGATTTTCCAATTTATTCAAATGCAGATTTCCAACGTATGCCTTAATGATCTTCTGGGATCATTGGTATCTATTGTAATGTCTCCTTCTTTGTCTCTAATTTTATTAATTCAGGTTTTTTCTTTCCTTAGCTTAGCTAAGGGTTTGCCAATTATGCTAATTTTTTCAAAGAACCAGCTCCGTGTTATCTTGATTCTTTTAATTGTTCTGTTTCCATTTTATAAATTTCTGTCCTTATCTTTACTATTTCTTTCTATCTGATTTTAGTATTGGCTTATTCTTGTTTTTACAAGATCCTGAGGTGCATCATGAGGTTATTTATTTGAAACACCTCTTATTTCTTACTTGTAGGCATCTCTAGCTATAACCTTTCCCTCTTGAAACTACTTTCATTGAATATCAATGATTCTATGGTATGTAATGTTTCATTTCCCTTTGATTCCTTTGAATTTAAAAAAATTTCCCTCCTGATTTCTTGATGATTTATTGATTATTCAGTAGTGTGCCACTCATTTTCTGTAGGTTGTATGTTATCTTTACATCATTGTGATAAAATACAAAAGAAAGTATTTCAATTTTCTGGTATTTAAAGACTTGCCTTGTGGCCCAGAATATAACTTTCTGTATACTAATAATGCACATGCTAAGAAAGAAATAAGGAAAACAATTCCATTTGAAATAGTTTTAAAAAACTTGGAATTAGCTTCTACAATGAAATTTTGTTTTCTGTTTTTGTTTTTTGGGGCAACAGGGTCTCCCTGTAACCCTAGATGGCTTGGAACTCACAATGTAGTCCAGGTTGGCCTCTATCTCATAGAGCTCTGCCTGCCTCTGTCTCCCAAGTGCTGGGATTAAAGGTGTGCACCATCACATCCAGCTACAATGAAATTTTTTAATGAAGAAAGGAATTGAAGAAGGTATTAGTAGTTGGAAAGACCTTCCAGGCTCATGGATTGGCAGAACTAATATTAACGATGTTATCAATTCAACACAATTCCCATAAAAATTCCAATGATATTCTTTACAGAAATAGAAAAAAAAAATCCTCAAATTGATGTGGAAGCTCAAACAACCCCAAATTGCCAAAGTAATCCTGAGTAAAAAGACCAGTGTGGGAGATATCACCACTCCTTATCTAAAGTTATCCTGCAGAGCCGTAGTAATAAAACCAGTCAAGTTGTGGCACAAAAGGCATATAGATTAATAAACTAGAGGATCCAGAAATAAACCTACAGCTACAGCCATCTGATTTTTGACAAAGATTCCAAAAACATAATTGATAGAAAAGATAGCCTTCAAAAAATCATTCTCAGAAAACTGGGTGCCCACACATAGAAAAATGAAACAAGATTTCTGTCTCTCACTCTGTATAAAAATCAATTCAAAATGGGTCAAGGATTTTAGCACCTAAAACTCTGAAACTGTTAGAGGAAACCGAATGGATTTCAAAATACAGGAATAGGCAAGAACTTTCTAAAAAGGACTCCAATAGCTTAGGAAATGAAACCAAGAATTTACAAATCAGACTGCATGAAATCAAAATACTTCTGCATACCAAAATAATCAGTTCATCGAGTGACGAGACAGTCTACAGAAAGGGAGAACATAATATATATGTAATATTCAATGAACAAAAAAATTAAATGCCAAAATCCAATCAATAAAAAGTCTAATGAAATGACTAGACAGTTCTCAAAAGATGAGCTACAAATGTCCAGTAAATGTGAAAAAACATTCAGTATCCTCATTCATCAAGAAAATAAAAATTAAAACTACATTGAGAGGTTGGAGAGATGGCTCAGTAGTTACGACCACTTGCTACTTTTCCAGAGGACTTGGCTTTAGTTCCCAGAACCGACAGGCTTTCTATCTCACAGTCATCTATAACTCCAGTTCCAGGGGATCTGCCATCCTCTTCTGGCCTCTGTGGGCACCAGACATGCTCATGGTGCACATACATACATGAAAGCAAGCATTCAAATACATAAATAACATCTCACCCTACTCAGAATTGCTATCATTAAGAAAACAAATCCTGACAAGGATGCGGGGCGGGAGAGTACAAACACACCACTTGTATATGTGCTAACGAGGATATAAATTAGTCTAACCACTATGGAAATCAGGATGGATCTTCCTCAAAAAACTAAAAGTGGAATTATCATATGACTTAGCTATACCACTTCCGGGTATAGACCTAATGATTCCTAAGTCAATAAATTGACAGAGATACTTGCACATCTCTATTTATTGCACCACTATTCACAATGGCCAAGTTATGGGATCAGCATAGGTGTTCATAACAGATGAATATATTTTTAAAAATGGAGTTTTGGAGTTGAGAGTGGTGGCGCCATGTCTTTAATCCCAGCACTCGGGAGGCAGAGGCAGAAGGATCTCTGTGAGTTCAAGGCCACCCTGGTCTACATACCTAGTTCTAGGCCAGCTGGGGCTATAGGGAGACCCTGTCTCAAAAAGACCAAAAAAGAAAAAAAAAAAAAAGAAGTTTCATTCAGCCATAAAGAAGAATAAAACCATGTGGTTTGCTGGGAAATGAACGCAGCTGGAGATCATAGTAAGTCAAATGAGTCAGACTCAGAAAGAAAATACACAGTTTCTCTCATTTGTGGATTCAAATTGTATATAGATACATAAAATCATATAGCAGCAAGATTAGGGGAATGACATGAAATATCAGGGGGTGGAAAGGGACGGGTGGGGTGGAAATGGTCAAAGTACACAGTGTACTGGTATGAAGATACCTTCATGAACCCCATCACTATGTTCAGTGAACACACATTCACCACCCCATGCACACACCACCACACACATGCACGCATGCACGCACACATACGCAGAACTTGGAGGTCAGCTACATGAGCAAAATTCTTCCTCACACATCTGAGCTGGAATCAGGGCTGGAGAGGTGATGACATTCAGCCTTAACTGGTCTCAGCAGGTGGCATAGCACTGAAGCAGGTTGCACTTCACCAGGAAGGAAAGCCAGTGAGGGGCTGAACACAATGAGAAATTAATATGATAACCACTTGCATGTTTTTAATACTAGAAACATGTCATATACTGAACTAAATACTATATATATATATGTTTATATATATATATGGATATAAGCTTGCTCAATCCTCAAAACCGAAAAGATAATTACTACTGCTTTCTCTATTATACAGAAAAGAAAATTAAGCCTCACAAAGATTAAATACCTAGTCTAAGAGTCATCCAGATAAGAAGAAAATAGAATTGAAAATTTGTGTACGTGGCTCTACTGCATGGGTTCTTGGTCAGTTAGTGGCACAGCCCAAAGACACTAAGTTTGTGAATTAGTGGGGTTCCTCATTACCCATCTCCACCAGAGTTTTGGACAAGTGTAATAAACATGTTCACTGAACAAGGTCTGCAGAGCCCAAATCTCTAAAATATATTTCCCCTTTTCTTGGTAGAATGAACAGATTGTAGGAGACTAATTAATGACCGGTTTTGTGAACTACTTTAAAGCACATGAACCCAGCAAGGTACAACACAGTGCCCAGGAATTTTTCGAAGATGCATCATTCTAGACCTGTAGAGCTGTGGCCTCAGTTCTGCACCACAAGGTTCTCTAGTAATAAGCTTCTAAATAATCATTATGAAATCGGAATCTTAGCTCTGCCACTTAGACTGTGTAACATCCTGCAAATTATTTACATATCTGAGAAAATTATTTGCCTCAGCTGAAAGTCAGTTGTATAAGTACATTTTTATGTGGACTAGAGGTTCATGGATTAAAAGTGCATACGTTTGAAAGTGCCTGGCCTATCCTTACTTCCAACTTCAAATTCTCCAACCTTTCTCTGCCTAATTCCTTATACTCTGATCCAAAATATTGCTCATGGTTCTGAACTTGTGGTGGCACCTGACAATTCATTTTCCCTGACTAGCTCAAGCACTGACCTTGAGAAGAGAGCCTTTCGAATCCTCAGTCAGACTTAACATCTTTAAAATCTAGGTATAGTGTATTTAATGATTACATCATCTTTAAAAGCACAATGTACCCATTATTTTTCTAGTGAAGATTCTAATAGAAATTGAATAAGATTAGTAATTCTCAGAAACTTTAGAAAAAGAAGAAGAAAAAAATCCCTCTACAGTTGAATAACCTCCAAATAAAAGCAATGTTAACATGTAAATACTGAGAAAGGGATTCTGGTCCCTTCTAAAGATTTCACTCTCAATAAAAAAAACTCAGGTTTAAAATAAAGCTAACTATCTCAAAATAGCATTTGATATTGAAGCCCTACTATGTATTGGCACATGACTAGTTACCTAGATTAATAAAAGACAAACTTAGCCTGTGACCTCAGTTACATCTAATACAAGGAAAAGTGTGGGTATTCTACAAAAAAAGATAATGCACATTCAAGTAGCAGATAGTAAAACAAAAGCAGGATGAATTTCATTTGGTGACTCATTAAAAAATCCCAGATGAATGATAGTAAGTACATGAGTTGAACTTGCTGAGGTCTTGTAGACCTGAGTAAGGAGAACAATATAGGAGATGAAGCTTCTGACAACACAATGGAAATGAATGCAGCTGGAGATCATAGTAAGCCTTGGGCCATTTTTGGGGTAATGTCTGTTTGGCTCTTCCAAACTAGAATGACAAATTCAAACCTAGAACACGAAAATCAGACAATTTACTGATTTAAAATCTCACCTAGACTAGAACTCATTTTTCCCTCAATAGTTGGATCTCATTTTCTTGGATCACAAATAAACAAACAAACAACAAAAAAGGTGAAGGAACATCAGAGAAAGTTGAGGAACAAAGACAGGCCTTCATCCATTATTGGATGTTTACCGAGCATTGTATGAGACAGGAACCATGTACATATGCATGTAAACTATACCGTGATTGTGCAGTGTACAGTCCATACCACTGTCTCTAATGATCCTGCAATAGAGATATGAAAGTGCATAGATTCCTACTCATGTGGTTTACCGTGGAGGAGAGCATGAAGAGACTAGTAATAGACAAAGTAAGGCAATTTCTTATAGTGATAATTGTTAAGAAGAAAATAAAATAGAGCAATGAGAGAGAGAGGGATGTAGAGTGGAGGACAGGGCCAGCAGCACAAAGAGTGTCAGAGAAAATCTCTTTAAAGAAAGTGCCAGTCATGCAAAGACTTAAAAGATGAGCAGCAAAGTTTCTGCTTGGGAAGGATTGCTCCATTCATTCCAATGTGTCAGTTGTCCATGAGAACTGAGGGATGATGAGGTCATGGAGGGAAGCAGGGACTAGATTTAGTAACTTGTATTCTATTCTAAAACAACTATTGTTTTTTAATAGCATCTAGTCAGTGTCAGTTTCTTGTTGGAGTGAAAATTTGAGCAAACAAAAATTCTAGCAAAAGGATAAGAGGATTTTTATGTTGAATGAACCTAGCTGGAAATCTTGAAGTCAAAGATAAACTGTGAAATAGCTGTTTTTCATTGGTATGCCATTGAAGGCCTCCAAATCAGCCAGCTCTACTAATGACCCAGGGCAGAGAAGCCTGGTGAAACAATCTTCTAGTTATACTGTCACAGTTGCTTTTCTTTCAATCTTAATTGAATTTAAGAAATTTTTTTGGTAAAATTTTAATAAAATGTTTGTGTATTTCATATGGAACATCCTGATCATCTTTATACCCTCTTCCCCATTGGAATGCTCCCATAGCCCTCCCTCCCCAGAAATCATGCATTCTGTCATTTGTGTTAAGGCCTTGAATTTAAGAAATTTTTAAAAGATTTTTAAAAATCAGGGGCTGGAGAGATGGCTCAGTGGTTAGGAGTATGCACTGCTCTTGCAAAAGACCCGCATGAGTTGGTCTGCTCATAACTTCATATAACTTCAGCTCCTGGGGATCCAGTGCCCTCTTCCAACCTCTATGGGCACCTACACTCACACACACTCCACACATATTATTAAAAATGAATCTTAAAAAGATTTATTTGCTGGGCATGTTGGCACCTGCTTTTAATCCCAGCACTTAGGAGGCAAAAGCAGGTGGATCTCTATGAGATTGAGGCTACCCTGGTCTACATAGCAAAGTCCAGGCCAGCTGGTGCTGCAAGGAGACCCTGTTTCAAATAAGAAACAAAAAATGATGTATTTATTATTTTTACAAATATTTTAACAAATATTTCATTTGTTATTTTTATTTTATGTATATGAGTGTATTGCTTGAATGTATGTAAGTATCCCCGTGTCATGCAATGTCTGTGGAGGTCAGAAAAGGGTGTTGGAGCCCCTGAAACTGGAATTATAGATGGTTCTTAGCTGCCATGTAGACGCTGGGAATTGAACCTGGATCTTTTGCAAGAGCATCTAGTGCTCTTAACCACTGAGCCATCTCTCCAGCCCCTTATTTATTATTTTTATTTTTGTATATGTGTGTACGCCTGCATGGGTTTATGAGTTTAGTGTACCACATATATGCAGGTGCCCACAGAGTCCAGAAGGCATTGGACCTTCTAGACTGGAATTTTAGATGGTTTTGAGATGTCTGATGTGGATGCTGGGAATTGACCCCAGATCTTCTGCAAGAGTAACAAGCACTCTTAACTATTGAGCCATCTCTCTAACCCTCAATTAAAAAAAAAAAAAAGAACATCCTTATGTTATCTCAGTTTTCCTGAAATTTTGGTAACCACAATCAAGGAGAATTATTATGAGTCTGCTGTTTCTTTAACATTCCTTTCTAGGTGTGAAACTAATGCTGTCCTAACCACGGCCCCCTGCCCCAAGCCCCACACTCTTATTTCACGAGGAAGTACAGAAAAAGGTGAGCTACATGCCCTGCCATCAGGTCGTCTCCGGGGTCCTGATATTCTGCTTGTTTTAACATCATATGTCCTATACAAAGAGAAATGTAGTATCAAAAAGATTCCTTAACTGTGTTAGTAAAAAAACATTTAAAAAGCAAAAAGAAAAAGATGCAATGAATTTTACTATGTATTTTGGTAATAGTAATATCTAAAATATTGCAATAAAAAATTTAAAAATTGGTGAGGTGTTTTACAATATTTTGTAGTGTCTTTTAATTCCAATTTGTTTTATATTTAAAAACTCACTCTATTCAGACTAGACACATGTGGCTAGAGACAGCCATATATTTCTAGATCTTGTCTCTGTTGACCTTGGGAGCTGGAGATTCAGCCTACCTTGCTCTATCACAGCTGTGCTACTGGTATCTTGTTTTGACTCTGACATGGCTTCTTGATTACAGGCCTTGTCAAACCTACAACCTCTTGAGTTACTGCTTCCAAAATAGATGCTTTACCTGCCTCTTTTAATCTTGTTCCCTCTCTGACTAACGTTGTCCTGCAGCAACATATTTGGCATTACATCAAGTAATTATTTAGGCTTCTCTGAATTACAGGAGAGTTCTATTTTACAGAAAAGTATCACCACATGAAACAAAATCCTGAATTCTCCATGCCATCTTTAAATCTATGTGTGGGAACAAACTGTTCAGAAGAGAAAAATTACCTGGTTACTGTATCTACTCATGGCTATTTACTGCTTGCTGACAGATTATACAGAAGAAAACCATTTTTTGAATATGAGAAGGCAATATTTATTGCGGTCTTTCTTTTTACTTAGTGAAAAATTAATTTTTGCCACAGGCCGATGATTGATTCAATGTTTCAAGTAGATTGGGGACAATGTCATGTGCTTCTGAGATAGGGCCAGAGAAAAAGCACAAAGATAGTTTGCAAAATTTACTAACCCTCTCCTCCCCAGTTATCTTGGAAATTTTAACAGCATTTTAACTTTTCTATTTTACTTTTGAGAGTAAAACTCTTGTTTTTAAGTGTATTCTCACAGGCCAAATCTAGCCTTGAAGATATGTTTTGTTAGTTCACACAGTCTTCAAATTCTTTTGAATGAAGATTTGGAAACTGGGAGTTTTCTTTGATACAAGCATTCCACTTTCCAGTCTCCTTTAAAAAATCATTGATTAATCCACACTGAGAGATCCTCTTACATGGTATCTTGTGGCAAAGCTTACCTTCAAGAGGTTATGCAATTTCTATTCAATTGCCTGTGGCCTATCTCTTTTAGGTAACAGATATATCTGCTTTTTCTGTGCGTTTGAGCTTTGCAGTCCTCCATAACTCATTGTACGTCTCTGCCTGTTGTCTCCTCAAGTTTCTAGGAGTCAGGGAGCTGTTATCTTCTTCCTTAGTTCTTGGATTTTCCGAAGATTCAGGTGAGGTGGAACCATGGTGGAAATTGGATTAAATCATTCCAGTACCAGTTAAGTCTAGGTGGAACTCAAATCATTTTAGGACAACTTTCGGACTACATTCAATGTAGGGTGGTGGAGCAAGAAGGAGAGGTAGGGTCAGGGCTGCCTCTAGGGATGGTGGAGGTGGAGTAGGGCAGAGGACAGATGAGTGATGACCAGGAGGAACAGTTAGGTCTTCGTTGTGCAGTGCCCATGGAGGTCAGAAGAAGGTGTCTGATCCCCTGAAACTGGAGTTACAAGCAGTTGTTAGTCACCACGTGCGTGCTAGGATTTGAATCCAGCTCTTCTGCAAGAGGCATCTCTCCAGCCCCAGAAACATCTTCTATAAGTGAATGACCATTGAGTCGTTTCCAGAATGTGTTTGTAAGATGCCTTATTGCAATAATTCAGAATTTTACCACCTTCTACTTAAATATATAAGTATGACTTACCTTTTTACGACTCACATGAAGGACTACAGTAAAAGTACTGCATAGTGTTATCTTCAGCCCTAAAGACTACACAACATATTTAGAGGTGGTGAATAAAAGATATGCCAACAATATACATATTTGTCTATTTTTTTTTCTACTTTGACTTAAAAACACATGAAGCATCTTAAGAGAATGCCCCAATGCAAAGTTTGGAATAGGTAGAAAAGTCAGCCTAATGCCTAAGGAAGATGAATTTCTTGCTGCTTAATGACATCATGCAAAATGATGAAAAGTGAGTTTAACATTTTCTGATAAACTATTAGAATTTCTAAGATTATTATTTCAAAATTTGTATCTACATGATTGAGTTTGGGAAGTCCTTGCTTTCAACAACTGTATGTTCTCATTAAAATTATTTTCATAATTCTCTTTCCTCAGCCTCCCAAGTGCTGGGAAACAGAAAGGGATTGTTGAAGAGGGGTTTGCTGGCATACCAGAAGCAACAGTTGATTATTATTTTATTTAATAATATTTGACACAATTGAACTGGATATAAAGCAAAGGCCAGATGTACACAAAGTTAGGTATTGAAATCAGTCAATCTTATGACAAAGTCCATCTGATATATATATATATATATATATATGTATATATATATATATGTATCTATATCTATATACTTACCAACAGCATTAATTGTACTATGTTACCTGATCTTTGGCCAACAGTAATAACATTACCAAAAAAAGTAGATATATAAACCAGTATTTGTTTTACACTAGGTGGGTTGGATCAATGTAGCAGAATATAGAAGGGAGTGGGAGGTAGATAGGCAGGAAAAACATTAGGGCCAGTGAGGGGAATTGAGCAGCTCAAAAAGTTATTCTCAGAGTACCAGGAAGAGTACTCCCAAGGCACCTGGAGCTCCCTGGCCTGATGTTCTGTAAAATTCTGACTAATGAATCTGCTCTCAAACCCAAGAATTCAGCAAAGACATGGAAGCAATATAAATACATCCTCCCCGACTAGAGAAAACTCAACAGACAGCTTGGTTCTTAGACTCCTGGCCAAGGTTAGTCCTGGAAAAATAAAACAGAAAGGATTAAAGATTTCATTTTCTCATGAAAAAGGACTATGGAATCATGAAATCTTCTTTCCTCTTCTCAATAAAATACGCATGGTGAAATGAAAAAGGGCTGACCACGTGTCCCCAAATCTCTAAGCACTGGATTGGTTTGGGGCCTATTCCCACAGGCAGATAGATACTTGCTTCCAGTCTTCTCAAGCCTTAGTGGGGAGATGCCGCACAGTTGGACAAAGCCCTTTCCTTCCCTGATAAGCTCATCTACATCAATAGGAATTAAGCAGGATAACTGTAGTGAAGAGAGATTGTTCTCCCATGGAAGAGTCAAGAGTAGTCCAAAGACACAACGTAATCTCTGTTTTGGGGACCAAGAAGTCTTTCATCTTTGTGTAAGACAAAGCTTTAGTAATCCACTACTTGCTACCCAATACCTACAACTTGCCTTCAGTATCTATCTACTTGAACCCATTAAAATTGATCTCATGTTAAAGCTGTTCACATCCTGGGGCTGGAGAGATGGTTCTGAAATAATAGCAAGTACTGTTTGTGTAAACAACCTGAGTTTTGTTCCCATCACCTGCCTTGTTGGCTAAAAACCACCTGTAACTGCAGCTCCAAGAAATCCGACACCATCCTCTGGCCTCTGCTGTCACCTGCATTCACATGTACATACTTTCCTCCCCTACATACACATAATTAAAATAAAAATTCTTCTCTAAAAATACTTATTCGTATTTCCTATTTTATTTAACACCATGTGCTTCGGAACTATCATCCATCCATTCTCAACAAACTCTTCTTATCTTCCACCGTCTCTGAAGGTTCCTCTCACTTCCTCGCTCTAATCAGAGCCTGGCTCTCTCCTGAGTCTACTCATACACTATTAAGTGGTCAGATGCTTTTTTTCTTCCTTGCTCTTTGGCCTGGGGTGTGAGTATGTGTTCTCTTGGCTCCTTAGTACCACTTCCAGTGTATTCTCACTTCTTCTTCCCTAAGAAGCACTTAGATATGAGTCTAAGGTCATCAAGATATTCTGCGTACCACTTCCATTAATGCTTCTGTCTACTAGACCCCTGGGTTATAGTCTTTTGTTCTTTTTCCTTTCTTTTTCTCTCCCTTCCTTGTTTCCTTCATGCATAAAATGGGCACTTTATTTCCTCTCCCCATTTTATTGGCATATAAGTAACAAAAAATATGTCTGAAAAATAGACAATATGATGTCTTGGTATACATATACATTATGAAATGAACCACATAAACTAATTAACATAGCCATCATTTCACATATTTATCACTCTTTAGTAAGAATAATTAAGATCTACTCTCAGCAAGTTTCAAGCATACTTAGTATTTACTCCAGTCACTGTGCTGCACGTTGTTTCTGCAGAGCTAACTCAGCTTACAACCTCAAGCTGTATTTTGACCACTATGTCCTCATTTTTCCCACACTGATCTTAATGTCTTGATTTTCTTTTCTTTTTAGTTTTATTTTTGTTTTTGTTTTTGAGACAGGGTCTCCCTGTAGCCCAGCTAACCTGGAACTTGCTATGTAGATCAGGTTGGCCTTCATCTCACAGAGATCCACCAGCCTCTGCCTCCCAAGTCCTGGAATTAACCACAGGAGCCACCACTCCCAGCCATTTCTTGATTTTCATTGTCTGACCCCCTATACACTACTCCTGGCTTAACTCCTGGCAATGTTGGTAAATATGTGGGAGGTAGTTCCAATATCTTGGACACTTTGTTCATTGAACATCTTTCCCTCAATAATCTCGACTCTCACCATATCTATAATGTCCTTATAGCACTTCATCTTATAAGTATAACAGACCAGTAATTGCAATAGCTCCATAATCTGTATTTCCTGTGTACTGCTCCTTACAGCTACTTTTTAGCTTGTTCCTCTATATCAGGACTCTAAGAAGCCTTGAATCAGAACTTAGTCCATTGATCCCACCACTCTGTAGCTATCAGGCTTCCTTATGCTAATCACTTTCCCCTCCTTACCTGGTTTAAATTCCGTCATCAAGCATTATAATCTCTCATTTTTATTCATCCTTAAATCTTTTGGTCTCTCTTACCTTGTCTCAAGTGAACCCCCTAGTGATTTCTAAGAATTGTCCTATATTCTCCTGCTCCATTTGCTCTCCTACTCTCTTAGATGATAATGTCATACCTTCCTCTCCTCAAATCCACCATCTCCTTACAAGTGATCTCACTCAAGGGACCTATTATTTTTATATGAACAGTCTGGGTTCCTTTTAAAGGATAAGCCCATTCTTGAAACTCTTCCCTCTCTTTCCCACTGCTGTAGTTTGAATATTTGTTTCCTCCAAAATTTATGTTGATATTTAGCTGCCATTGTAACAATGCCAAGAGATGAAATTTTTAAAAGTTTATTGAGCTTTTGTACATTTGATACAATGTTAGGTCCCTTCCTCTATCTATGGCCCCGACCCCAGCTGGGCCTCGTGCACTCTACCATACATGCTCAGTCCCATTTGGTCAAGCATTTTACCTAGACACCCTTTGGTGCAAGTTTGTTCATTGGAGTCTATTCAGTCTATCTATAGATCTTAAGGACGATCTACTCTCCTTCGCCCAGCCATAATGAGTTTCCAAGTTCTCAGGCTAGGTCTGGCCTGCCACCATTTCCCTTGCACCACTCTGAACCCTTGTCTAATTGAGTTGGCATGGGTCTTGCGCTTGGTGTCACCATTGCCACAAGTCCTTGCGAGCAAGCTTCCAGCGGCCTGAAAGTCTCTGTTTCCCTATGTTCATGGACCAACTCTGGCCCCTCTTCTGAGTCCCTGAGTCGTGGGTGGGTGAGGTTTAATATAGGAGTCCTATCCAAGGACACACACTCTGCAGTTTCTTATTCTCCAACGCAGCCAATTGTGGCCTTCTGTGTGCATCGCACTCTATTGTATGAGGAAGCTTCACTGGTGAGAGCTGAGGAATATGTTAGTATTCTCTCCACCTGTTCCACTATGCTCCATGAGCTTTGGGTGTAGAGGTTCGACTGATGGGCAAGAGATGGAATTTGGGGATGGGGGTTGGGGTGGGTCTTTTTGAGACAGAGTCTCCCTGTAGCTCCAGCTGACCAGGAACTCACGGTATAGACCAGGTTGACCTTGAACTCACACAGATCCACCTGCCTCTGTCTCCCAAGTGCTGGGATTAAAGGCGAGCGCCACCAAGCCTGGTTTAAGAGATGGAATTTTTAAGGGGCAATTGGGTTATGAGAACTCTGCCTTCATGAAAAGGACTGATGCGGTAATAAAAGGAAGAATTTGGACCCTGCTTGCCTCTCTTACCATGAGATGACAGCAAAAAGGCCCTTGCCAGATGACAGAACCTTGATATTAAGTTCTCTAGCATCCAGAATGGAGAATGCATGAATTCTCTTCATTATAAACTCCTTAGTCTCAGGTGTTCTGTTAGAGCACCCAAAATGGACAAAAATGCCTATGTTACTGAATTTTTCCTCTGTAGACAATCATTCCCACTAACACACATTCTAGTTTGTTCTCTCCTCTTTAAACTGGAAACATTTATTGATTATCTATTGTTTTCATTTATAAAGGCTGAAGAGGTGAGAAAGGATCATTGTATAGTATCCCCACAGAGCAGAAGAGAGTCTATAAGAAATACTTAAGGTTTTATAGGCATAATTAATTACTTTTATACTATCTGTGAACTTCCATAACAGGAGCTTTTTATTGACCAGGTGATATCTATTGTAGAGGTCATTTTGCTCACAGTAAAACATTTATGGGGCTTTACACAGCTTTTGTCACTAAAAATGTTAAATCTGAACTAATTATGGATTTTCATGCACAGCACCTCACAATTTTCCTTGCAAAGAAAAAAATATTCTCTGTAAATTAAGGTTAAGGTAATAATAATTGTTATTAGTTTTGAATGTCTATAAGTATGCAGAATAGCAGACTCCAGTCTCTGGGTTTCATACAGTTTGTTCATTGACTACAGAAATCCTGTGAGGAAGGTCATGTTTCTTTAATTAACAGGCAGAAAACTGAGAAATATATTTTAAAAATTTTTTCAAATTAAAAAATATTTTATTTATTATTTTTATTTTATGTATGTTGTCTGAATGGATGTCAGTGCACTTGTGTGGTACGATGCCCGAGGAGGTCAGAAGAAAGCATTGGATTCCCCTGGAACTGGAGTTACTGACAGTTATTAGTTGCTATGTGGATGCTGGGAATTGAGCCTAGGTCCTCTGCAAGAGCAGTCAGGGGCTCTTAACCACTGAGACATCGATACAGCCCTTGAGAAACATATTTTTAATAAAGTTTTCTTCCATGAGCTTTATAAAATTTTAATTTTAATTAGATAAACATACAAATTCTAGTTTGAATAGTCAAAGAATGAAAAAGTATGCATGCAGATGGTCTGAACTAAAGAAATCATAAGCATTTGAAAATGAATGCCTTCTTATGAAAAAGAATGTGCCAATGCTTCTATGGATTTATGTGCAAGCGGTTTCTGCATCACGCCAGATCCAGAACAATGACACACTAATTTAGCCAAAAAAATAGAGGATTCAAGGGCAAGGATGAGAAAAAAGGAAGGAGGGCCTAATTCACTGTTAAGATATTGTGTGTGTGTGTGTGTGTGTGTGTGTGTGTGTGTGTGTTTGGCTTGTTGAAATGATATATCATATATATCAGGCTAGCCTCAAACTTGATATGTAGCCAAAGATGGCCTTGAATTCCTGGTCCTCCTGTGTCTACCTCTCTATCTCCTGAGTGCTAGGGTAATAGGCATGTGCCACCAAGTCTGGTTTTATGCTGTGCTGTGGATTGAACCTAGGACTACTGACTGAGCTACATCTCCAGCCCAAAACTCATTATGTTAAAAAATTAGGTTATTCAGCTTTAAAAAAATATTTATTTAGTTATTATTTTTATTTTATGTGTATGAGTGCATGGTCTGCATCTATGTAAGTGTACCTTTGTCATGCAGTGCTGATGGGGGATCAGAAGAGGGTATTGGATCCCATGGAACTGGAGTTATGGATAGTTGTTAGTTACCATGTGAGTGCTGGGAATTGAACTCAGGTCCTCTGCAAGAGCAAACAGTGCTCTTAACCACTGAGCCATCTCTCCAGTTTCAGATTATTTAGCTTTTCCATTTCCAGTTTGATATTTTTAAACTGATTGAAAAAAAAACTGAAAAAAATAGTACAGTGGATATATTATTTACATATTTCAAAAATTGTTAACATTTTCAACATTTACTATGCGTAAGGCAATCGATACAGTATTATTTTTGCCTAGATGAAGAAGTTCTTGTAATGTGAGCCTTTTTTAGTAAGTCTTGCTGGAAAATAGAGTAAAACTAATAAGTTATTTGGACAGAATTTCCAAAGCTGTTAGCTATGGAAATGAGAATCAGAGAGAAATTTCTGAAATAGGCTCAACATAGCCACAATTTTTCAATTCATGCTTTACAATAATCATAGTTTCTGTTTATTGCACACATGCCAAATCTTTTATATGTATCACCTATAATTAGCACAATAGCTTAAAGAGGGTGGTATAATTATTATAATTTTATAGATTAGAAACAATGGGATTTTAAATATTTTGCTTATTATTTTTATTTTACATGCACGAATGTATTACCTGCATATATACAAGTGCACGTGTGTTGTGCAATGCCCTCAGAGGTCAGAAGAGGGCGTCGAATCCCCTGGAACGGGAGTTAGAGATGCTTGTTAAACACCATATGGGTTCCGGGAATCAAACGGGTCCTCTGCAAGAGCAGTCAGTGCTCTTAGCAACTGAGCTATCTCTCTAGCCCCCAAACAAAGGACTTTTAAATCATTATGCTAAATCCTTTTGGTTTTATCAGTCTGCAGTAACGATATATTTTATTGTTATGATAGATGCTATAGTATATTCTGATTTCTGGATGGTGTGTGTGTGTAGGTATGTATGCTTTCCTCATGAAAAAAGAGGACAGCAAACTTAAATTTACATATGTGTAAAACTAGTTTTTTGTTGTTTTCCCTGGTAGAGAATAAGAAGTCTGAGAATAGTCACACTTTTGCTATTTTTTAATAAATAGTATTAATTTGGTATAATATACATAATTATACCAATAACTAAAATGCTTAAAAAACAAAGCTGTTCATTCCTAGACTAATATAATTTCTTACTATGTGCAACATAGGTATCCTTATAGTTACAGACAAATATCCCAGTCACACTCATCAAAGAAGCTTCCTTTGCATCAGGCAGAGACTATTACAGAGTACCACAACTGGTCATACACAGACATTGTCTGTAACTTGCCTAAGCCTAAGTGGCACATCTTTAATGCAACCTGTATACCTAAGGCTCACGGAACAAAGAACAAGGGATAAAGAGGACTCTAATGAATCTATCAGTTCTCATTGAAGAAGCTCCCTCATGCAACAGAGAGCCAAATGTCCAAAGAGTAGAGATGAATGCCAGTCCTTCGACAGAACTTCTACATTAAACCTTACCCACCCAGGGCTGAGGGACCATTGCAGAAGAGGGGGCAGAAAGATTTCAAGAGTCAGGGACGAGATCCATGACCATGTGGAAACATAGTCCTACAAGCTTCTGGGATCCTGCTCATATGAACCTAGAGCAATGGTGTCAGCACGTACAAGACCCAAGCAAACTCAAGCAGACAAAAGCCCAGACTAGAATGGAGGAAATGGACAGCAGACCCCAGTCTTAGATGAAGAAGTATTGGTAATTGATTACTGCTGGGTGAGGAAGAGTTGATCTTTCTAAATCGAGGAACTCTAGATAGGCTAACTGGACCTCAGTAGATGAACTTGCACTAAGAAATGTCTGGGGGACACTAACTTGACACAATAGGCCTTAACACAAATGACAGAATGTATGAATAATAGTGAATAGGAATTATGGGAGCGTGCCAGTGGGGAGGGGGGTATAAAGATGATTAAGATTGATTAAGATGTTCTGTATGGAATGCACAAAAATCCAATTAAAAACTTAAAAAACAAAGCTGCTATTTAGATTCTCTTAATAAATGTTACATTTGTTTTGACTAAATTTTAACTTGAAAAATTATCATTTTTCCATGTAAAAATGATTTATAGATCTAAAGAGGTAAAATTAATTTTAATTTTGCCTAAATATTAAATCAAATTTAAAATTAATATTGTAATGATCAACTGCAATCTTTTTATTACATATATTTCTTTAAATGGTTAAACTCATAATGTAGGTGTCTCACATAGGAAATCTATATAGTAATCTCTTTTTTTCATTAGTATCAAGTGTCTGAATGCTATCAGAAAAATGACTTTATAAACAGTAGGAATAATTTTTTGTTCAAATCATCCTCGTCCAGCATGTGATAATTTCTGCTTGTTCATATGAATAACTTTTCTATATCTGACGTGTTGGTGTAAACAGATTGGTAATGACTAAAGGCATGTGTGAATAAGGTTGGGCTTGAATTTTGCCACTAAGCCACTTTGAGAGGATTTCTCTAGATGTTCGGCTAAGCAGTTTGAAGGCAGCAAGTCTAGAAAGGAAAGAACTTTTGGACATACCATGCATGCCCCGGGGATCACACAGAAATGCGGGGTAAATGTGTGTACTGTAACTGCTATGATTTGACTCACTTATTTAAAACTGTGACAAGAGGCAGGCAAACATGGTGTCAGATTCAAAGCAAACTGTAGTGATCTGCCTTGTTTTCAACTTGTTGATACCTGATGAAAACACTTTTCCACAAGCAGGACTGATGAGCAGATGGTGCTAATAAGGCCAATTAAGTGCTAAGCTTCTGGAAATGTTTTTGTTGAGTGACATCTTCAGACTGGTTTCTGCTAACATACATTTTAAGCCATGTGTTTCTGAGATGCAGTTGCGTTTATGCTTATGGTCACTAGATTTTTCATTTGCAACAATAGAAACTCAAACATGTCAAATGAACTCTTTCCCTGTCAATTCACAAGATAGTATGTAAAGCTGAATCACAAGATTCTTACCCTTTGGGGACTCTGAGGAGAAAGAGGATCAGTCCAGGTCATTGGCTTCCAGTAACTCGTGCATGAAGAAAATTTCTATAGTCTGAAATAAAAAACAGAAATACTCTCACACAGACTAAAGAAGTTTCAGGGGTGGGGTGGGGTGGGGTGGCCTGGGGTGGGGTGGTTTTTCTCCTGTTCATTTTTATGTTTTCCCTTATAGTTTGGTCATTATTCCCATTGATTTTTAATCTATATACTATGGTTTATTTGGCTCATAGGTTAAAAAATGAATTATGCATAACACATTATCATTCTTAGTTCATGGATGATCTTTAATTGTTTTCTTCATCTTGGTTTTTTATTTTATTGTATTTTGGGCCCTGGGATTAAACCCAGGACCTTGAGCATGCTAGACAAGGTAGCTACTACTGAGCTATATCCACAACACTAGTTTTTATTTTTAAAATTTACTATTATTTACCCTTCTTTTAAAAACAGTGTTATGAATATCAACCCAAACCATGCCTGTTCTTTTCTCATTCTCTGCCTGCTCTTCCCTTCAACCAAGTCTCATAGACAGCTACTATTCTGGAGTTCATGTTTACCATTCCCTTGTCTTTTTAAGATATAAAAGGATGTCAAAACCTGGCAAGATGGCACACACTTCTAATCCCAGCATTTGGGAGGTAGAGGCAGGCAGACCTCTGTAAGATGGAGGCCAGCCTGGTCTACATAGCAAGTTCCAGGCCTACTGAGGCTATA
This sequence comes from Eospalax fontanierii, assembly GCA_035773235.1. Lineage (NCBI taxonomy): Eukaryota > Metazoa > Chordata > Mammalia > Rodentia > Spalacidae > Eospalax > Eospalax fontanierii. Next base: position 87,058,144 of record CM069527.1, read on the forward strand.
GGGAGACCCTGTGTCAAACAAAGCAAAACAAAATGGAAAAGTAAACAAAAGTCAAATAAAAACATATGTTTATTTTTATATTATGTGTATGAGTGTTTTGTCTGCATATTAGAATGTGCACCATGTGTGTGCCTGGTGCCCATGGAGGCCAGAAGAGGCTATTGGGTTCTCTGGAACTGGAGTTACAGATGGCTGTGAGCCACCATGTAGGGGCTGGGATCTGAACCAGAGTTCTCTACAAGAGCAGCAAGTGCACTTGACTGCTAAGCCATCTCTCAGTTACTGAAAGCATATTTTATAATTATACATCAAAAGTAATTTTTAATTGGATGTTCGATTCTATATACTCTTGTACTTTATAAGAAGAGAGCTGTATTGAAAGGAAATTATACAAAAGAGCAAAAATTTCATAAAGAGAGTGTTGAAAAGGACTTGCTTATATATAGCAACATCAGTTGTTAATACTAATCTACAATATGCCAGGAGTCAAGTTTCTTTCATTTTCACAGCTCTGAGTTTAAATGTTGCATTGCTCTGATGGACACTGCTTCTGTGAACATTCTGATATCTATCTTCTGAAGCATAGATAGAAGAATTTTACCAAAAATATGTTCAGGAGCAGAGTGCTGTTTTGTAGATTGGTATGGCTAACATCATAAGACTATGCTAAATTGATTTCTAAAGCGATTCTACATCTTTATAAATTAATGCCAGATTGCTTTCTAGGTGATCATATTGAGTTCTATTGCTACTGCCAATGAACAAGACATTCCACTGACACACATATTCTTCCATAGTCCTAATTTTATACTTTTAAAATATATTTTATTTATTATTTTTATGTTATGTGTACGAGTATACTGCCTGCAGGCATGTAAGTGGCCCCTCTATTGTGCAGTGCCCACGGAGGTCAGAAGAAGGCATTGGATTTCCCTGGAATTGGAGTTATGAGTGGTTGTTAGTTGCTATGTGGAGGTCCCTTGCAAGATCAGTCGGTGTTCTTAACCACTGAGCCATCTCTCCAGCTCCAAACTTTGTATTTTCTAGAAATAGCTACGGTATTTAATGAAACAAGATGCTTTGCCTTCTGTTCACAAATCCATCTTTTACATTGTATCCATTGTAGCTTTGAACGTTTGCTTCTCTCTATGACATTAAATATTTTAGTTACTGGTTACTTAGATATACCAAAACCATGCCAACTTCTTGGCTTGCCATTTCTTCTTATACCTACTCTTTCTTGATTGAATTTTCTTCTTTTTCAATGTGTCCTTTTATAATTTTTTTCAGTGAAGGCCTGTGAATAGCAACCTCTCAGTGCTTATGTATGTGTGTGTTACAGTTATCTAGTGTCATAAAATAAACCATTAAACACTCAGGGGCTTGACACAACAATAATTATTTGTCTACAAGTATGTGATTCAGTCAGAGCTTGGTGGAGAGTGTGTGTTTCTGCTCTGTATAGTGTCAGCTGGGTAGCTTAACTGAGTAACGAAGGAGCTGTGTCCAACATGGTTTACTCTTGTGGCTGGCTAATTGGTACTGGCTGTCATCTGGGAGTTTAGATAGGGTTGAAATCTAGAGGCATACATAGGTTCCTCATCCCATTGGCCTCTGAGTGGCCAACTCATAAATAATGTCTGTGTCCAGGGGCAAAGTATCAAGAGAGAATTCAGAGGTAAATGATTGCCTTTTATGACCTTGCCCCAGAAGTTAACACATTGTTACTTCTACCAAGTTAGAAAGGGACACGCAGTCTCAAAGGAATGGAACTGTGGACTGCACTTCTGGTTAGGTTTGGAAAGAGCCATAGGACCACAAAAATTATCATAGCCATTAAAAGAGTACAATGTGGCCAGGTTGTGATAGCACATGATTTAAGTCCAGCACTTGGGAGGCAGAGGCAGGTAGATCTGGCCTCTGTTTTAGGATAGCCTGATCTACATTGTGAGTTCCAGGCAAGCTAGGGCTACATAGTGACACCCTGTCTCACAAAAAGTAAATTAGAATAAAGAAGTAAATAAAAACAGTAAATGGCTGGCAAGACAGCTGGCTCATCAGGTGAAGGTGCATGCCACCAGACCTGAGTTTGATCTCTGAGACCCACATGGTGGGAGAGAACCGACACCCACAACCTGTCCTCTGACTTGTCCTGTGAGCATTATGTACACATGTGTGCAGGTGTGTAGATGCACATATACACAAAAAATAAATAAATTAGCAACATAATATAAGGACTTGTGTTTTCAATTTATGCATAGAAATCCTAGAAAATTCTGTCACTTTCTCCAAACTTTCTAGAGTTCTTATTAATGCTGTAGATTCTCAATCCATCTCTTAATTTCTCATATATTTCCCATCTCTTTATTTCCCCATGCCATGTTATAGATCGAATCTAAATGATTTTTTTCATATTAAAGAAATTTTAGTGACTATGAGTCTTTGAGACAAAGGCCACGTAGCTCAGGCTGGCCTTGAACCTCCAGCTTTTGCATCACCCTCCTTAGGGCTGTGCTTGAGTTGCTAACTCCAGCAATGATTTTTTAAAAAACTTCTAGAATTATTTTTATTTAGAAATCTATCTGTCCATGTTTTCTTCAAAATTTTTTATTAGTGCTATTCTGTGCATTGTCTTTGAAGATATAAAATACACTTATTTTCAAGCACTTTTCTGATTGCCGTTATTTACATTTCTTTGTGAGTCAGTCTTTTGGTTGAATTTTATGGTTGCTTTGCCACAGTAACAGTTTTTTGTTAAACTGCTGATTTTTTTTCCTGTTAGAGGTTCATCTTCCCTGGGAATCATATCTTCTCCTCCCTCTCCCTCCACATTTTTGAGTTAATATTCTAACAGTTCTAGAGTTGATAACATCTCTTCCTGCTCTGGGTATTCTAGTTGAGAACGTAGATTTATATTGGTAAATTGATTATCTTTCCTTAGGAACAACAAAACACTACTGAGAAGTCCTTTGGCCCACTCGCTGTTTGTGGCTCTGGCCATAGTCCTACAGTTCTATACTTCATAAAATGAATATGCCGACTGTGTTACTTTTGCATTGCTCAGAAAACATTCTTTTTTGCCAATTGAGGGATGGAGAAGAATTAGATTATGTTAATTCTAAAAGTGGTTCTGAAATTTTATTAGTCTATGATATCCAAAATTTGGTAACCACTCATTAAACATTTACAAGTATCTTTGAGAGAAAGTATATCCATGATTACCAGTCTTTTATCAAAGCAATTTAGCTATACATACATGATATACAGTGATGTTCTAGATATGTGAGTGATACAATATCCCATGACTAACAGATAAAACCTTTAGGAATGTATTGACAGCAGACCACCCAGTTTCCACCAACCAAAAGGGAGATGTTCACATAGCATCTGAGGCTTATAGCTGAGAATTCTCTTTTGCTGTAAAAACTGCCTTTGTCAAGTTCTCTTACCACATTAATAAAAGGCTTTTGCTGTCCTCCCCAAACTATAAACGTTTTAGAAGAAAACAGTATGAAATCTTAGTAATATTACATGTTAGATTTCTTTGAAAATACACAGAAATAACAAATATAAAAGAAAAGGCCCAGTGAATAAGATCTAATCAAAATTGAAAGGTGTTCCTGTTTAAAAGATGTTATTATAACATTGAAAATGCAAGCCACAAGTTGAAGGAAAGTATTTTCAAAACATATATTCAACAAAGAACTTTTACCTAGTAATATGATGTATTAGTTATCTTTCTGTTGCTGTGATAAAACACCATGACCAAGGCAACTTACAGAGGGAAAAGTTTATTTGGCTTATGGTTCCAGAAGGGATAAGAGTCCCTCATGATGGAGAGGCATGGTGGCAGGGGACAGCCAAGTTGAGCTCTCACACATTCAAGAATGCACAGGAAGCAGAGAGAACAAGCTGGAAGAAGGCAGGACTATGAACTCTTCTTTCCCACCTCCAGTGATGTACTTGTACTAGCAAGGCCACACCTCCTGAAAGGTTCCATGACCTTCCCCAAACAGCACCCTCGAATGATAATAATGGGTGCCTATGGGGGAACATTCTCATTCAAATCACCGTATAGTAGTAGTAACAATGCAATGGAAAATGTTCAGAAGATCTGAAGATGTTTCACCAGAAAACAAGCACATGAAAAGATCCTCAGCATTATTAGCTATCAGGCAGTTCAAATTAAAAGTACAATAAAATACCAGTATATACTCAGTATAATATTTTAAAAGGCAGACTCTACCAACTGTTAGCAAGAAAGTAGAGCAATAGCTAGTCTGAAGATGGGAATGTAAAATGTACAACAACTTGGGAAACTTGGTAGGTTTGTTTCACTTACTCTTAGGGCAGAGCATTGCTATATAGCCCACATTAGTCTGAACTTACAATGTAACTCAGACTGACTTCAAATGCATGATGCACTTGCCTCAGCCTCCCAATTGCCCGCTGATAGTTTCTTGATGTCTACTTAGGTCAAAGCATATAAGACTGCATCCTTGGACTGCTTTCCTGTTTTATAGACACTGTTGCCAAATTGAAAAGAAATTTTACTTTACATTTCCTGAAAAGTGCTTTTTATTACATACCAATTGTATTTCAATAAAGCTGTAAAAGCTGTTTTTAAAAAACTCCTTTTCTAGAATTTATATTTTAACTCCTCGAAAACCTGAAAAACTAAAGTCTTACATTTATATCCCCCTCCTCCAGCTCTTGTTAAAGCAGTAACAGCACAATCATTCAACTAAAACAAAGCCAATAAGAAAACAAAAATCAGGGGCTGGAGAGATGACTTAGAAGTTAAGAGCACATACTTTTCTTTCAGAGAACCAGAGTTTGGTTGACAGCACCACCTGTAACTAGCTCCAGGGCATTCTACTTCCTCTTTGGGCCTCTGAGGACAGCCTGCACTCATGGGCAGATACCTCCATAGAGACACACACATATACATAATTAAAAATAAAATAAATATTTAAAAAATAAAATCATTCTACTTTACCATTTAAAAAGTTAAATGGTAAGAAAAATTATTTCATAAATTATATCCATTTTTATGCTAATCATATTTTCACTGCAACATTTTAAGATATTAAGCATTATTACTCTACACTTAGCCAAACATGTGTTTTATATACCTAGTAACATAAGCCTTGTACTATTAAAATTTTTATGACATATTGAAGCATTAACACATCATTAAGATGGATCCACATCCAAGAGCATTTGACACAAATTAGACTTGATAGGCCTTTAAAAAATAATAGAGGACATGAAGTCTCGGAGGGAGAGGATTAGTAAGGTGGGGCAAAGTTGGGAGATGGGTTATGAATATGACCAAAATACACTGCATGAAATTCTCAAAGAATCAATTAAAATATTTTTTTCTAAAAAGACAGGGCAGCTTGGAGAGATGGCTCAGTGGTTAAGAGCACTGACCGCTCTTGCAGAGGACCTGTGTTCGATTCCCAGCGCCCACATTGCGGATGGCAGTGGTCTGTAACTCCAGTTCTATAGATTTGCATTTCTTTAACATGCAGATGGTATATATGACTTGGCAGAACAGTGTGAGTGCAGAATCTTCCTGAAGTTTTGCTGTTCCAATCACTTGTGTTATTTAACAATGATTTTCAACAACTCAAGTTTTAAGCATTTTGAAGCATTGTAACTTAACTTCTATGTAACAAAAGCTTAACTCATTTAACACTCATATTTCTTATTTTATGTAATAGTTAATTAAATTGTGTAAGAGTTATAACCAGTACATATTGTATCAGTAGATTACACGGAGAAACAACTGACTCTTGGTTAACATAAATCTCAAATATAGAAGCAAAGTTCCTTGTGTCTAGCCTTGAACATTCAGAGTTTTGTAGCCATCATTCAAATGTTTTACTTGTAAGCTATTGTTCAGAGAATTAATTTGAAACACTTTAATTTCATACTCTGTGTATTTTTTGTAAAAAAGTAGACTCATAAGAAGTTAGTGTAATTACAGAAAAATGAAGGCTGGCAGTAATTTTAAAGTAAAATTGCTCAGACTCTTAAGAAAAAGCAGTATACTTAAAAGAGATGGATTTGAATTACAGGTTTGGAAGAAATAAATATTAACTTCATCAGTATATTAAAATACTGACCCAGGGGAAATAATAATCAACATTACAGATTTTATTATACCAGTTCTAACTTAATACAAAAGCAATAACTTTTCATACTTTGCAAAAGCAGTCGTCCATGTGTCGCTGTGAAAATTTCAGTTAGGTAATAAAAAACATTCTTTTATATTGCTTATCAATTCTGTCAGTTTATATGGTTATTGATCTTACGTACCAATTTATGAGTGTGTTTCAATGTTTTCTATTATTATAGAGCACATGACATTTTTATCTTTGAAATTTCTTTTGGTAAAAAGGAAAAATAACAAATCTTGCAATAATAATTTATCATTTTTAGTAATCTCTGAGGGAACTTCTAGGAAATGTAGAGATGCATTAGACTAAGAGGACACTGTATCACATATGAAGACAGATGGGAATTAATGACTCAGAAATTTTTGTTTGTTTCTTTTGAAATAGGGTCTCATTATGAAGCACTGGCTGGCCTGGAACTTGCTGTGTAGACCAGGCTGGCCTTGAACTCACAGAGATCTGCCTGTGCTGGGATTAAAGGCATGTACCACCATACCCAGCCCCAATTTAGAAATTTCTTGGTAGATTGTCTATCTACTAAGAGGTACAAAACTGATAAAATGTGTATTTATTTGACATACATAATTTCAATAAGCAACAAAATACACAATGGCTCTGTGAATAATATTGTTAATCACTTTCCAATTTAGTTGTACAATTCCTTATCCCAATAGTATGGAAAGTAGTCATATAAGCTGAGAAAACGGGGTGAATGAGCTCATTTAACTGATACTGACACTGTTAACTGATGCTCTAGGAGGCTATGCCACTTGGAAACTGAGGGAAAATGGGAAACTTCAGAAAGTTTCCTTTCAGTTTTCGGTCTTACTGTATCCTTGCTAACAAGTGGATGAAGCGCTAGTTTAGTGGATATTTATGCACCACACACTACTTACAGCGGTGTGGTGGCTCACCCCTGTGATTGCAGCACTTGGGAGCACCTGCAGCAGGAAGACTGCAATGAATTCAAAGCCAGTCTAGGCTACATAGTGAGTTCTGGGCCAGCCTGGGCTACAATGTGAGACTCTGTCTCAAAAACAAAACAAAACAAAAACAAACAAAGGATGGGGCTGGAGAGATGGTTTAGTGAGTGAAAGCACTGCCTGGTCTTGCAGAGGACCTGGGTTCGGTTCCCAGTACCCACATGACAGTTAACAACCAACTCCAGCTCCAGGGGGATCCAACACCCTTTTCCGGTTTCTGTGAGCATTGTACGCACATGATGTACTTACAGACATGCAGGCAAAACACTCATGCACATGAAATAAAAAAAATAATAAATAAAATAAATAAAACCAAAACAAACTGATATTAATAAAATTAAAAATAATAAAATATAGAAACATTATTTAAAATATGCATATATTCTTACAGTGATAAAATATATTAACATAGAATTTATCATGTTAGCCATTTAAAAACCAACAATGTCACACAATAGTTATCTTTATCCTTTTCCATAAATTTTTCATCACCCAAAACAGAGGCTTTGCATCATTAAAGCAATAACTTCCCATTTCTTCCTGTCCCTAGCTCCTGTAACTCCTATTTTACTTTCTGTCCCTATGAATTTGCCTGTTACAGATATTTCCTCTAAGTAGAGTTACACAATATTTGTCCTTTTGTTTCTGGTTTATTTAATTCAGCAGCATCCTTCTAGGTTCAAGTCTCAAGTCAAACTTCCTGTATTTTAAGACTACATTTCGCTGGGTCCATATGTCACACTTTGTTTACCCATTCATTTGTTGATGAATATTGTGCTGTTTCGTCTCTTAGTTATTGTAAATAATGTTACTATGAGCACTGGTATGGAATGGAATTATTGGGTCATATGGTAAATTTTATGTGTAAGTGTTCCCTGTTTCTACATATGCCTTCCACTTTGCAAATAAGAGCCATCCTGATGTGAAGTGGTTTTTCACTGTGGCATTCACTTGAGATTTCTGAGTGACTAACGTGATGAGCACTTCAATGTGATGACTATCTACATCTGTATCTATAATATCTATCTTCTTTGGTGAAATGCTTATTTAAGTCCTTTGCTTGTTTTTGAGTTGAGTTGTTCTTTGTTGTTAAGTTGCAGGAGTTCCTTATATACTCTAAATACTAATCCCTTATGATATATATGATTTGCAAATATTTTCTCCAATTCTAATAAATTACTTTTTGTCCAGATGATTTAGTATTATAAAGAGAGAACCAATAACTAACCTCAAGTTTGTGATACATTATGTGTAAAATTAATTCTACTTGTGAAAATCTCGTAGAATGAAGAAGTACACTCTTAGAAGTCATGTATTCTTCTAGGTCAAGAGAACTGATACATTGGGGCAGTAATTGAGATAGTAGTTATCAAACTGAGAGAATTAACATAACTTTTGGAAATATACTCTATCCTCAGAGACTGATGTGCGCAGATAAAACCTCACCCAGTGTGTGTATAATTTTGTTTCATAAAGCTGTTCTATACCCGCCCCCCTTTTCAACTTAGAAACATAGAAAGGGAAGCTAGCAATAATAAAGTAATACAAGTTCAGGCAGCTTCCTGGAGTCCCAGTGTTAACGGAAGCAGCTATCTTGACAGACTTCTGCTCAGCTATCATCCAGGTGAGTTTTCCTTATGTCTTTTGGGAGAAGTGCAAGGTTTCAGAAGAAATTCTTAGAGTTGGGCCAAAAGCAGAAACACGTTATGTGCTGGGGTATATAATTTTAGTGTATGTGAGAATCCACGAGAGAGCCAAAAAGTAGGTTTCATACTTTCTTCTGAGATATACAAGAAAGTCTGGGGAGGTGCCAGGTATTGGACTTTGTAACTAGAATTCTTTGTGATTCAGAATTCAATGATCCAAGGAACAAAGTTTAAAAAATATTGCTGAGTCCTTTAGTTTACCCCAAAATCCTGCTGTGCAACTTTTCCCATAACTTATTAAGACAATATAGCATCACAACAGGCAGTTGATGAGATGAAACACAGTTATCAACAATATGATACGCATGCCAGGCATGGTGGTGCATACCTTTAATACAGCACTTGGGAGGCAGAGAGGGGTGTATCTCTGTGAGTTTGAGACTGGCCTAGTCTATATAGCAAGTTCTAGGTCAATTAGGACTACATAGTGAGACCCTGTCTCAAACCTGGAGCTTATTAATTTGGTCAGGCTGAATGACCAAAAGCTCCAGGGATCTGCCTATCTCCATCTCCCAATACTGAGGTTGCAGAGGCAGGCTGCCACACTCGTTTTTTATGTGGCTTCTGGGGATCTGAACCCAGGTCCTCATGCTTGTCTAACAAGCACTTTATCCACTGAACCATTTCCCCAGCTCTCAAATCACTGCTTTGTAATGAAAACAGAAATAAGCTATGAGTAAGATCTACACTGAACATCTTAAATTGTTACACAAAACTGGACAGATTGTTTTTTGTGTTTCATTGGAAGCTTCTGGGATTGTGAAGAAATTTTAGGGCAGGTGCTATCCTCAGCTTCTGCGTTCTTTGAGCTGATTTTCAAGCTTGGTATCTTCTGGCAACCAAGTATCCCTGACTTGGATGGTTTTGCAATAGTAAAGTAGCTTGATGATAATTTCTCAAGCATAGTGTGAAAGCTGGTAAACTCAGAATCTTAAGTGTTTTTTTTTATATTGCTTTGCCCATAGGAAAGTATAAACCAGAAGTTAAAATTCCAGAGGGGGAAGGGAAAGTGTTTCAGTGAATTTAGTTAAACATGTGGATGGATTTTTTTTCAGTATTTTCAAAGTGTTACTTTCACTCATTCAAGGCTTAATACCCAATTCCATTATTACTATTAGTCTTACAAGGTTATTTGTGGCAGCTGTTGTGCATAGTAAAAATGAACAAACAAACCCGGAAAATATTTGAATACCCAACATTCAGGTCGTAAATAATACACAATGGAATATTATTCATTAATAAGAACAAAACCATGTCATTTGGTAGGAAATAGATGGAACTAGAGATCATCACACTGGAACAATTCAAATATCCAATAATCAAATAGTAAGTAAATAAATTCTGATACAGTCATACATAGAGAGCTATCATCTACAACATGAAACATGAAAAACCAAGGTGAAGAAAGTATGTTAATATGCACCCATTCATGTAAAGTACACGTATCATGCAGGTGTGGTAGAGATTACCAGTGCTTTCTGAGATGTGGCTCTCCTCTCCCTTCTAGACTCACAGAAAATGACTGTTAGGTAGATCTGTGATTAGTTCTGGTTCAGTATGAGCCTGCTTAGGTAAGAAAAACCCATGCCCAACCAGCCCCCCCCCACCCCATTTCTCTTTCATGGAAGTCATACCTCACAAAACAGTGCAGGTTCAAACCACATTTTAATGTAGAAGCAAGCTTTATTGTACTCAGTCACTGGGGTTTGGGACTAAATTTGATACTACAGCACAACTCAACTTATTTTGGCTAACCTGCTTCAGAAAAAGGGTTAAAGACAAAAATAAAAGTAAAACGCTAGGGTTGCATCTTGAGAGGAAACTTGGGAGACTTATTTTACCCTCTGCACTCTTTCAGGTTACTTGAATTTTTAAACTATAAGTCGGAAAAAATATAAAAAACAAAGACAGTATGAATCTGACACTATCATCAGTCTTCTCTAAAACTTAGAGGAAACTATAATTCTCAACTCCCATGAATGAAAAAAAATAAATGACAAGGGACTGTAGAGATGGCTCAGTGGTTAAGAGTGTTTGATGCATTCTTCCAAAGAATTGGAATTTGGTTCCCAGCATCCAAGTCAGGAAGTTACAGTCACCAGTAACTCTAGCTCCAGGAGATCCAACACCTCTCTGTGGCCTCCGTGAGGACTTGCACATCTGTGTCAGACACACACACACACACACACACACACACACACAAGTAAAAATAAAATTACTTTTTAAAAACCAAATAAATGACAAAATAGCCCCCCGTCATCAGAAAAGGAGAAAGTCACAGAAATCCTTGAGCCTAGTACTGTTATTTCCTCCAGAAATGTTCTTTAACTTGAATAAAGATACAGAAAAAGAAAATTTAAGCAAGAAGGCAATAAAGCCAGGGGGAGTGGGGTGTGGACAGTGAATGACTGAAGGGGGTGAAGCGGGGTGTGGTGGTGCTCACCTTTGATCCCAGCACTCAGGAGGCAGAGGCTGGTGGATCTATGGGAGTTCCAGGCGAGTCAGGGTTGCATAGTGAGACCCAGTCTCAAAAGAAAAGAAAAGAAGAGAAAAGAGAAGGGAGGAGAAGAGAAAGTTGTGAATCATTACACTGAAGAGTTTCACAGTGGTCATAAACAATGGAATCTGAAAGAATGTTTGAGGCCTGCGACCAGCGAGTGGGATACTTGTGACAGGAACTACTAGTCATGACAAGGTACAATAAGACAGCCAAGTTAGGGAAAATAGAAAGGAAGTATGATTTAAGCATTCTGATACAAGCACTATAACTTTGATTTTGTTTCATATCTCGTTGGGCTAATACTATCTTGAGTGAGTACAAAATACACGGCATGTTTCATAGCTGTGTGACAAGGAAATAGGTGGTGACAAGGAAATATTCATCTTTTTACCACCAGGAGAGTTTGCAAAGGAATTCCTGACTTTCCAACAATTATCTTCAAAGGATGGATATGCTATATTGTCAATCAAAAACAACCAAACCGGATATTTGCAAGAGAGCTATGACAAAAGAGGACAAGTTTCCCAGTGGGGATGAATAATGGAGACTGTAAAAGATAACCTTGATAGATAACTCAGTTAAGAAAGAAATTGGAAAGCACTTAAAGATCCTGATTCACATGAATAGATAGCACTAGACGATTACATCTAAAATAAACAATATTTATATAGATAATTCCTTGAAACCCTAGGAAAAAATTGCTGGTGGCTAGAGAAGTATGGCACTTTGGAAAATGGATGAGGGATTTTAGGAGCAAGAAATAATGGAACTGTTCTTAACATCATTTGCTAATATGGTGGGAAAATTATTCAATCAAAATGATTATTCAGCATGTAAGTGTGCACAGACAATGAGATGGGTGCTATTTGAAGTCTTTATGCTTCTTTATATTAAGGTTCTATAGATACATTTGGAAATGTACAGGATAATGGAATATTTCTCACAAGAAAGATGGAAATAAAGCAAGATTGTAATCATCGATGAATTTCAAAGTAAAGAATAAAAATGGTATGGAAATTCTGGAAAAGGTGAGCCCAGGAAAGTGGAAATTTATAGTGAAGTCTCAGTATAAGCCCATTGCCAGCTGGATTTGGAATTAAAAGACCTGGGGACAAATTTATCTCCTCCTTTGTAAAGTAAGAATATTTTTTTTTGCAGTGTTGTTATGAAGACTTGTAACTGACGTGTTCATGGGTGTATTCACTGTCCTTTCTGCTTCATCCTGGAGCATGTGAGTGGGTGGGCTCGGGAGGCCAGGGATGGCGCGGAAGGTTTAGGGGGACACCTTCATTTCCCCGTGATGCTATCAACTGAAATACGCCCTCTCCGCCCTGTTCATATGCTGAAATTCTAACCTACTAACAGTATCCGAAATAGGTCAAATGTGGTCATGAAAGGCGGGCCTGAGTTAGCAATTTTTCTTGTTGTTATGACCAAATTCTTGACAAGAAGCAACTGGAGGGAGTGAGGACTTATTTTGACTCATAGTTTGAGGATATAGTTCAGTGTGCAGATCAGGGCGTAGCAGTGGAAGCGGCTCCAGGCCGCGGAAGCAGAACTGTGGGGCTGCATGCTCATATCCGGTTTATCACCATGAAACACAGATAGGACAGGAAATGGGGAGGGCTATAAAGCCTTCAGCTCCCTTGCCTAGTGACCTGCTTTTTCTCTTTCCCAAAGGTTCTACAGCAGAAGTTTGGTTCTGTTTGCATGTCCAGTTGCTGAACTGTAGTTTTCTCAAGATCTCTAGGTTCAATAACTCATCAGTGTCTAAAGTTCCATCACGACAGATTATATATAATAAGTCATCAAAAGTAAAAAATGTCATCCAAGCCCATCAAGGTCTTCAGCTGTAACTATAAAGAAAAGAGATATCTGTACATAAATTCTTGTTATTCCTTAAGATTCAACATTATTTCAGAAAGCCATCATGGAAAGTATAAATTAATAAGCAATGTGTTTTACTTTATCTTAACCATTATGTAAGTATAAAATGCAAAAATTATCTGCTTCTCTGAGAAATTTTTTCTAGGACTACTTTTATACTGTAACATTTAAAACTCAAATGAAAACCAAAATTTTAGAGGATTAGTTTCTCAAATTCATGGTTAGTAAAGATCACATCTATAAATGATTCCACTGTAGCACATGTCTGGCTCAGAGACAATTTTGATGTGGGGTGACTCTTTGGATCTTGCTCTGAGATGTTCTGATAGCTATGTCCTAGAAGTGGCATAGTGGGGAGTTTGGGGGCAGCTGTAACTTGCATTAGCACAAGATTCAGCAAAATGCAGTGAAGCCTAATACTACAGAGACAGAGTTAGATGTGTCTAGCCGGGTATGTTGACTGTAGTCAATTAGGACTCCATCTTCATTCCTCCCCCCTCATGTGATGTTGGTGCTGTATATGCTGGAAGACTCATTTGCAACTAGGATTGTTTGAGACTCATTAAGGACTGATAAGGACCTCCATTTGTGTGGGGTTGGAAAGAAGATATGCTGTGGAAGTTACTTTCCATTGTTTTTGACTATTTTGTGTTGTCAAATATAGTTAGAAAGTTTGTCTTCAGGGATGTTCCAGGATCCAATCTCTAGTTCTGTGGGTATTTGGAGGTAGCTGTAGGGGAAGTAGTCACAGTCACATGTTTCAGTGTCTTGTGACTTGCTTGGAAGCTGTAAGTGGCCGAGGCAGGACTTAACTGCTGTTGCTGCTAGGCAGTTCTGGCTCCTCCTCCTCTTCTTCCTTGAGACAGAACCTTACTATATAGTCCAGCCTCTGATCTTGTGTGGTTAGCTCCACAATTACACACACATACACACACAAAGGTCATGTACATATCTCCGTCTGGTCCAGTTCCACTGGTTGAACTTGAATGGAAGACCTTGCAAGGTGTTCAAGAAACAGTTAAGAACCCTTTCCTGAGTGCCTCCTTCCTTGCTAGTGTTCTTCAGAGAGACATGTGAATAGTGATAAAGGCAGCCTTTCCAGAATAGAACTGTTAGGGGAGAGAGAGAGAGAGAGAGAGAGAGAGAGAGAGAGAGAGAGAGAGAGAGAGAGAGAGAGAACTGATTTAGTCTTCCTGAAAATCCAGCTACCCAACTAGCCTGGAACTTGCTATGTAGAGGCTGGCCTCTATCTCACAGAGACTTGCCTGCCTCTGCCTCCCATTGCTGGAATTTAAGGTATGTGTTTTCTCTTATACTGGTAACAAGGGAATGGCAGTTTAGCAGGCTTGGGCTTTCAGCAGGAAGGTATCGTGCTTACATGAAGGCTCCCTTTCTGATCAAGGCTCCCTTTTTGCCTAGGCACCTGTCATTCTTACTCTCTTCTTACACAAGTCTTTGATCCTTATATAAGCTTTGCATCACCAAGAAATAGCTGAGATAATGAACTTTTAAGGTAGGGGAAATGCCTTTTGGCTCACAGTTTCAGTTTATCGTCACTTGGTTCTATTGCTCTTAGCCTGTGTTGGCACAGCATGTCATGGACATGAAGCATATAGTGGCAGAAGACTATTCACCTCATGGTGGCCAGGAAGCAAAGGCAGATAGAGAAGAGGAGTCAGGGTCCCTCAAGGGTTGCCTCAAGAGGCCTAACTGCCTCATAGTAGGTCCAACCTCCTAAAGGTTCTATTGCCTCCCAATAGTGCTGCAGGGTGGCAACCAAACCTGGAACACATGACCCTTTGGGGAATACTTCAGATCAAGCTGTGACTGTCCTCTTCTCAGACCTTCTCTCTGAGGACCCTGAGCTGGTGCTCATTATTCCATTCCAGATCCTTTGCTGTGATAACAACGAGTGATTTCTCTTTCAGTTGTCAAAGAAGCAAAAAGTTCTTACCTAAGAAACGCAATGGATATAGTCTGGTCTTCTGTGGTTACAGGATGTGTCCCTTGTTCATAGATTCCCCTGGCCTTGTTTATGCCACAAACTCAATCCAAGAGTGCCTCTGAGACTTTGGGGAGGTTGACACAAATTCCAAAACCCAGATCACTCACTTCCTCATTGCCTCTGCCTAGGGTGATGCAGGTTTGAATCAAGTCTTGGTTCAGGAAGTTCTCTTGGGCCCTGGAATTGGTTATTTATGTGAACTAGTAGGTAGGCTTTTGCTCCCTCCCCACTTACTTACTTGAGGATCAGAAGAATAGGCCCAACCCTGTAGTTTCTCCATTACCATCTGTATCATAGCCTAAAGAGCATCAACACAGAATAGCTGTGTCTCCCTCCAAGCACTTTTAACCTGCAGAAAATGAGCTCTGCTGCCCACTTCTCATCCATGCAATACCTTCCCCAGGTTTGCCTTGGAAATAGACAGTATGAGGACTTAGGTCAGATCATCAAGGTGTGCCAGGTACCAGAGAGAGATGATGTGGAGCACGGATTGGCAGCGTACCGCCCATATCCACAGATGCCCTCTCAGTGACTCTCAGGAGGAAACAAATCCAGGAAAGTTCAGTGACACGGGGTAGGTGGAGAGGTCAAAGAACAAGTACGGGACAAAACAAGCTAGAAGAGAGGAAGGCAGTAGCTCAGTAGAAAGCATGGGGCTTAGTTTTCGCTTTTATTGAGTGTTTTTTCTGATTACATATATGTAAGCTTAGGTTAAAGGCATAATAGGGGATGAACCTTAAATTACAAATTAGAACAAAATATAATAGCATGTGTATATGAAAATGTCATAATGAAGGCCTGGAGAGAGGGCTCAGTGATTAAAAGCATATATTGCCCTTGCAGAGGACCAAAGTTCATTTTCCCGCACCCATGTTAGGCAGTTTACAACAATCTGTAATTACTGCTCCATGGAATCCCATGCCTCTGGCCTCTAAGGGCACCTGTACTCATGTGCACACACACACGCACACACACACACACAAAATTTAAAATAACAAAAGTAAACATTTAAAAAAAGAAAATGTCATAATGAAACTCACTTCTTTGCACGTTAACCTAAAAAACATTTTTAATTGCTTTGATTTCCTGTCTCTATAGCTAGTAAGATTGTCTTCGGCCCCAAGGTCCATTTTTCTTTCCCCATGGTAGAACTGATACTTTGAAAGGAAAAAGTCACTTCAATGAAGTCGAGTTTGAAACGTCTCCCTTTGCTCTACCCCATTTTCCCTAGCAAGTTTTTCTCTCCCCAGTTTATATTTCAGATTCCATAATAATTCACATTATTTCTGTATTGCTGACTTTAACCCGAAGAACTCACGATCTGCTTGGGGAGAGAACCATATAAGAGACGTTAAATGGAAGACAGAAAGCATAATACAATGTCATAATCTAAGAACCGTGGAAGCACAGAGGGTAGACAAGCAACCGTTTCTATGTGGGGATGCTGCAGATGGAAGAACAGAAGCACCCTGACAGTGAACAGGAGATGCCCACGCTGTGAGGTGCAGCAACAATATTCTCTCAGGCAGAAGGACCACTGTTTATTCTAGCTGTGATTCTTGGAATCTTCCTTTTAGGCGAGTTAATCTTGTGAGGCTGGTTGCAATCTTGAGAAGACTTGAAATAATTCCTTGACAGTTTCTGAGGAAAGAGAATCCATTTGGGAAGTTATTATTATTATTATTATTTTAAAAGTAAGCTCATGTTTGAGAAATCACTGCCGATAAGTGACTTTCAAAAATTTGACATTTATTTCTCATGAATGGAGGACTTTAATGGATGAGCTACATAATTTGAAAGCTATACCCACAGGAAACATTAATGACGCTCAAAGCACAAACACAAAGTCAGTTGATGTGCACATTGCTTTTTGAGGAAAATAGTTCAGATTTCAAGAGCAATTATCAAACACGTTTGGGCATGGCATAAATTCAGGTCTGGCTCTTCATTGCAAAAGAAAAAGGGAAGAAGCATTATTAAAGCATTGCAGAAAAAGCATCTCTTAAAGCATTATTGCTCTAATATGAAAATTTTAAGGTGTTATGGGCAAGGTCTGATGAGATGACTTTTGCTACAGGCTAAACGTAGATTGGTGGCTCTTCATTTTCTTTTCTGATGGAAGTGCTTTTTTAAAATAAAAAAATTAAATTAAGAATTTTTTAAATTAAGAAAATTTCCCTGTCCTTATTGTTGATATGAAACATAGATTCACTTGGGCATCTGCAAGTAGGTTAGGCACTCTGCAGGGAATACCAATGAATGTATAACTCTGCCTGGTTCTATTTATTAGAGTTCTGTGGACTATAATAAGTCCTGGCTTACTGTGATTGATAAGGATTGGCAATGGTATAGATTCTCCTTGATGTTAGGAAGCCTGTCTTATTACTCAGAGATTGTCAATACTTGTATTCTAGCTTTTGGCTGAAAATTTTTGTTTCAGGGGCTGCTAGTGATCAGTTGTTTACAAAATCAATAAGACTTCAGTTCCAGATCCTTTACTTGCATGAGTCCTTTACATGTGTTATGCATTTGAGTACAGGCTTTCTGGGAATCATCCTGCAAGGCCTCTTAAGCTTTTTCCTATGGCCCCTTTGGCAGTTTGGTGAAATCTATACAATTTTGTATGGAATCCCCTCAAAAGCTTTAAGTAAATGCATAGTGATACAGAGAGTAACATATACATATTAAAATCAATTTATTAAATATTTAAATTTGTGATATATAGCTATATATAATATTTGGATTATATGCTTCTTTATTAATGCATTAAGAGGACTTAATGGTGGACTTAATAATCACCATATTTTTGAAATAGTAAGGCACACTAGTGACACCTGACAAGGTGCTTTAATTATGATATCATATGATTTCTACCTGGTGATTCACAGGTAAAGAAATCACTACCTTATATGTGGCAATAAATAAACGTTTATTTTAACATTTATAGTAGGAGAAAAGCATATTGAAAATACTACTTTCTACAGTAGGAGATCTGAGAGGTGCATTTTTCATAGTCTGCGCAGTTTTTTCTAATTAAGAATGAACAATCATTTGTCTTTATTTTCCATCTCAGTTTCTCTGTATTGTTTCTTTTCATCAATTTACATTGTCGGACTTGTCCACGCTGTCAGCATTGCTGTGAGTTCTTATGAGTAATTGGCCAGCTCTGTGGAAAACTCTGTTTCTTTGTGGTCATAACCTTCCACTGGCTCTTAACAATCTCTCTGCCTCCTCTTCTGTAATGATCCCTGAGTGTTGGTAGACTTGGGGAGTAGGTGAGAAACCCCAATCCTACCTGAGGAACTACTGGCAACTGATTGCTGGGAATGGAAGATTCAGTGTCATCTAAGGGTGAGACTCTTACTGGATTGACCAGGCTCTAGTGATGAATCCACATCAAAGGGCATTTGGGAACACAAACCTGACTCTCTCTCTCTCTTTCTCTCTCTCTCCCCCATATATATAAAGAACAGAAATATATATTACAGAGATTTGGTGGGGGGATTAGAAAAATAAATGCAGATTCTGGAGGGGATCTAAATATGATCAAAATATATTATATAAAATTCACAAAAAGCTAAAAAATATGTAAATATTTTGTGATTTAAGGTTTTTCTTGTTAGTAACTCGAGTTTTTAGTATCGACTTATTTTGTTTCTTTTATTTTCCTTGTTCTTTAATGAGATGATTTCACTCAGTTTTCCTTATGTCTATGGAACATTCCTTTTATTTCACTTCACTCTTTTATGTGAAATTTGCTTCTTTTGGTTAACGTTCTCTTCGGTTGTGTGTTTGGAGGGACTTCCCTCCACCCCTTGTTTCCTCCCTTGCTTCCCCTGTGCTTTTGCTGTTCTCTTATTCGTTCATCCTTCCTGCTGGACCTTGCCAGTTTTGGTTGTTTATCTTTTTTCAAGGGTGGCTCCACCTAGGCGTGCATTTTCCTTTCTGTGGTATAGTAGAAATGATTTTTGATTCCCTTTCTGCTGTGTCTGAGACCACTTCTTCCTCTGCGCTGTAACATGGGGCAAAGGGTTTTGTTTTCCACATATTCCACGCTGAATGTGTGTATGTGGAGGTGTTAATTTCATTCTTGAGTTTGTTCATTCCAGGTTTGACTCTGCCTCTTCAGGGCGCATACACTATTTCAAGGAAGCACTGAAGTCTCCTGTTAAAGAAAAACAAATGTCATTCACCTTTCTTCCTGTACTTTCCTTTCCCGTTTCCATTATTTCCTAGTAGAATTTTTTTTTTTAAATATAAAGACAATAAAGTCAATGGTTGTTACTCATGCATGTCTGCAAGTGCAGCACTTGGGAGGACGGGGCAAGAGATGGCAAATTTGAAGCCAGTCTGGGTTATATAGCAAGATCTTGTTTGTGAAGTATCCTAACAAAGTATTTAATGAATATGATGGTAAATGATTGGAATACACTTAATTTAAATAAATGAACAGCTGAAGTTCATTGTATATATATAATGTCTAACCTCCTTCAGGATATGTCTGTATTTCTGATTCAGTACTTAAACATATTAATATTTTTAATTATATTTTGTGTGTGTGCGTGTGTGTACATGTATGTATATGGGTGGACGGGTGTTGAGGAGGTCAGAGGACAATTTGCAGCAATCAGTTCTTTCCTTTCAACATATGGGTCCCTGGTAGTCAAACGTAGGTGGTCAGGCTTGGTGGCCAATGCCCCTACCAACTGAGTCATCTTGCTAGCCCCTTAATAGCTTTATTGCTAATGAAAGACACTTGACAAAGTGAACCATTCAAAGTAAGTATCATGTTTAGGTCAATAAATTAAAATTGAACATTGATACTTACTGAAGAAATTTGGATCTTTTTAGGTGAGCTGGAGAATCAGAAGAAATAACAGTCACATGTACATTTGAGCAATTTTGATTATCAGTGGGGTGGTTTCCTGAATGTTTATTAGTGGCTTCCAGATCACGTTTGGAATACAAAAACAAATAAACAAACAAAAAACCAAAAAAGAGCCTGTTGTGTGGCATTGTACAAATTAGTGGGACTTTTCTCCCTGTGATTAGTGAAATTTAGACTAGACGGTGATTCCTAAGTGAATCCTTCGGTTCAGAATCGCCCGTAAACACACTATCCCGACCCCACTACTCTCAAGCTAGAAATTCCTGTCACCTCCTCAATGACGCTTGTGAAAAGGACACGGTTGTGACTGCTAAATGGGAGTGGAAAGAGTAGAGCAAGCCTCGGAGACGTGCTGATTCAACAACTAAATATGTGTATTTGGAATACGTTTGATAATGTAAAAAAATTAAACGGACAAGAGAGAGCAATATGCACTCCCGGCTCCACCGCGCATGGTTGTCTCTATTCCTGGTTTACCTCATGGTGTGTGTGTGTGTGTGTGTGTGTGTGTGTGTGTGTGTGGTGTGTCCATGTTCCGTTTGAGGGAGCGGTTGTGTTTCTCCCTTCTTTTCACTCTTCTTCACCCACCTCTGGCACAGTCACTGTTACATACATAGGAGGTATAGACAAGTATTTGTTGAGGAAATGATCTGTATTTACTGTGAGTTGTGTAAATACTCCAGGTGAGTGTTTTTGAGTTTGTCAGTTATAAAATCGTATTTTTTCATTGTCATTACATTTACACAGATAGAGGGCTTTCCTGGTCATTACCTAGTATGATCAGGGAAGCTACTATTTATTGCAGTTGTTCTAAGAGACTAGAATATTTCTAAGCTTGCTTATGTTAAGACCTTATTTGTTCTATCCTTCTGGGAATATTAGACTCTAGAAGCCATATTGTAGATATGGGTGATATTTCTTTCTTAGGGACTGATAGTATTCATAATATGATTTTGGAGATTCCTCAGATTTTCATGTTTATATGCTTACCATCAAATTTTAAAATTTACTTTTTATTATTATTGTGTGTGTGTTCATGATTGGGGGGCACGTGTAGCATGGTGTGTGTGTGTATGTGTATGTGTGTGTGTGTCTATGTAGGTGAGAGGACAATTTTGTGGTTTTAAGGTTGAACTTATGTCATCAAACTTGTGCAGCAAGCACCACACAGGCCTTTGGCAATCACTTTCAGTCAAACAAATTAATACTCTTTTTTAAAAAAAATTAAGGCATGTGTGCTAAGCCACATACTTGACCAAGAACATTAAGCTGAAAGTCAAGGAAAACACATGACTCACATTCTCTTGGGTGTTCACCTTGTTTTGGTTGTTGGGTAGCTTGCACAAGTCAAAGCAATTGCATTCTCCAAAACTAATAGGCATGATGTGCCTACATACTGCGTTTTAATGTGCCTTCTTTCACAGTTGGCAGCATTATTTACTCGGGATAGGTAACAGGTAGTGAACAGTGTCTAAGCACTGAAAGCACCTTGCATTTCTCAGCCTTCGTGCCTTTTCTTATCCTTCTGCAGTAAATGTCACTTCTTATCTCCATATCTGTGGAGGTCATTTCTACACTCTAAAGACTACAGCAAATATATCCAGTTCTCAGGTAGTGTTTTTCATTAAACCATCATTTATCTCAGACATGCTTAAAATTTTAATTTATCATCATCATCATTATAGTGTGTGTGTGTGTGTGTGTGTGTGTGTGTGTGTGTGTGTGTATGTGGGTTTGAAGACAACTTCATTAAGTCAATTTTCTCCTTCCATCTTTACATGGGTTCTGGGGATTGAACTCATGTTGTTAGGCTTATGTGGCAAGTACCCTGACCTGCTGAGACATCTGGCCCACAGACAGATTTAAGAATGAAAATACAAAATTACTTTTGAAGTAAAGAAGAGCTGAGATCAACTAGGTGCGGGTAGATCATCAAAGATCATAAAAAGACTCACCAATAGGAAGCATTTTGATGATATGCACAAGGGATACACATTTAGAATTCAGGATCTCCATTTACATCTGTCTTTCATATCCTAGCATTTTGCACTTATTAGACAGGTTGGGGATGGGGTAGGTTGTATTTTATGATATCTTGCATATAACTCCTGAAAATTGTTACGGGCTCACACATCTAGGGCACAAAAGAAAGCCAGTTAGGTCCAACAGAATGAGAAAGATCTAGATTAACTTTGAAATGATTACTAGCTAGCTGATAACTGTTTTTCAGGTGATAAAATCGCATTCTTACAGGGCTAGAGAGATGACTCAGGGGTTAAAAGAGCACTGGCTGCTCTTACAGAAGACCCAGGTTTCATTCCCAGCTCTTACATGGTGGCTAACATCCATCCATAACTCCAGTTGCAGAGGATCCAACACCCTCTTCTGACCTCTGCAGGCACTGCAAGACATGAGTGCACCTACCAACATGCATCTTTACAGATACAGGAACCTAAGGAAAGAATTTATGAATGATATGTAGCATGCTCAGTTTTTTTTTGAGACAGAGTCTCACTATGGAGCCCTGTCTGGTCTGTAACTCTCTATGTAGACCAGGTTGGCTCTGAACTCATAGGGATCCACCTACCTCTGCCTCCCAAGTGTTAGGATTAAAGATATGTGCCACCACACACAGCTCATATTAAAAATTTTAAATAATGTTCTGGGATACTGAAGTACATATGATTAACATACTCTCTTTTATAGCATACCTCTAGTTTCATTAGGAGCTCTTTTTGTGTTGTCAGAAAGGTTCTGAAATATCTGGAGTTACCTGAAATACCTTCCTAGGTATAATCACTGTGGTTCGAATCTGAAATAGTCTCCATCCCATGCTCATGTTTTGAACACTCAGTTCCAAACTTAGGACACCATTTTGAAGGCTATGGAGCTTTCAGAGGTGAGACATGGATGGTTTTAGTAGGTCACTAGAGCTAGGCCTTTGAAGGTTATGCCTACCTGATTTTGATTACGGCTGCACCTGTCTGTCCTGCTCACCACCATGTAAACAAGCTGCCACAAGCTCCTGTTGTTATGGCCTATACTTCTGCCACACTTTCCGCACCATGATGGACTGGGACTCTTGGAAGCCATAGACCAGAATAAATCCTTCCTCCTTTAGGTCAGTGATAACAAAAGTAGTATGTCTTTTATAGCGGGAACCCCTGAAATAATTTCATTGCTCTTCTAAAAATATGTAATGAATCGAAATTATTTTTAAATGTTCTCATTTTCTTTTTCAGTGAATTCAGTAAGGTAATTCAAACCTTTCTATTCCTTTATCCCGACACTTTTAAAACAGCCTATCTACATTTTAAATACTTTGGGGGTTTCTTTCCATAAAAGGATGGTAGGATTAAATTTTTCACTCATAGTGAAAAGATGGGCCTGTAGTTTTGATCCTTATTCAGCATAAAAATCATGGCATTCATCCTGAACATGGGAGCAAATTTCATCTTATATTAGCTGGTGTTAGGAGAGGCAAATTAACCTTCATGAAATTTTGCCTTTGAAGAAGAAAAATGAGGATGATAGAAGAAAGATTAAAGAAATTTAATCAGTTTCCAAGAGAGAAGAGATAACATGATTTGAGGTTTTGAAATTGTTACTAATGATGGGGAGGTATTTAGATATTATAGGCAAATTGCATAGAAACTATGCAAAGTAATATGCTTTCACACCAGAGAGAATAATGTGGTGGTTTAAAGCATATCTGCAACTCCCTTGACATATCCCCCTTCAAGGAATGGAGCCCAAGTTATTTGTCCTTGGGGGTCACCTGTACCTAGCAATGTTTCTAATGAACAGAATAAAATGGATAGATGAAAGAAGGTCATAAAAGGCAACTTCTCCACTCTCTTCCTTGGATTGCCTGCCCTGGGAAGAAGCCAGTTGCTGTCCTTTAGGACAGCCAGGCAACCTTTCGGAGAGAGTTACTGAGGCCTATTGCAAAGAGTAAAGGCAGAACTGAGGTATTTTGTGAATGACTTTGACAGTGATCCATCTTGGAAATGGATCCTCCAATCTCAGCAAAACCTTCACACGACTGTATCCCCAACTGATAGCTTGACTGGAACCACACAAGAGATTCTGAGCCAGAATCACCAAGCTAGTCTGCTCCCAATTTCCCAGCCCAGACAAAACTGTGAGATAGCAAACGTTCATTTAAATCAAGTTTAAAGTGAGGAGTTTGTTACATGGCAATAACTAATACAAATTCCTATAATGGAATTTATTCTCAAGAAGCTGGAGTAATTCCAGGTGTTTTAATGTAAAATAGATGCAGGGAATTGGCAAGACTGAAAGAATGGCGTTGTATTCGCTATGTTTCTGTAACTGTGATAAAACACCATGACCAAGCAACTTATAGAAACAAGAGTTTATTTAACTTACAGTTCCAGAGGGATAGAGTCCATAATAGTGGGGAAGCATGGCAGCAGGGCACAAAGCTAAGCCCTCACATCTTCAAAGAGGCACAGGAAGCGGAGAGAGATAAACCGGAAGTAGGCAAGGCTGTATACTCTCAAAGCCTATCCCCGGCACACGCTTCTTCCAGCATGGCCACTCCTCTTCCCAAGCAGAGCCTTGAACTAAGAACCAAGTGTCCAAATTCTTGGCACCTATGGGGACACTCATTCAAACCACCACAGTTATTTAGATCATATTTGCAGGATTAGGCCTTCACATTTAGCAGCAAGTGCAGCAGCTACCCCTGCCGCTATTAGGAAGGAGAAAAATCGAGGCACCTCCTTTAACTTCTGATGTCAATCAGCTCAGCTAGAGAGGTTAGGAACTCTGCCACTATTGCTTCTGCTACTACATCACGAAGTGCCTACCTGAAATCAGGACTGTAGAATAGCCTTAGCGTTGAACAAAGCTTCAGGGGGCTGGAGAGATGGCTAAGTGGTTAAGAGCACTGACTGCTCTGCTAGAAAGAAGGCCTGGGTTCAGTTCCTACCACCCACATGGTGGCCTCCACGGGCTATGTATGACATCAGTGCACTTACATGCATAAATAAATTTAAAAAACAAAAACGGTAACAGAAGACAAATGCTTTTGCCTTATTTCTACTTTGCAGATGACAGGAAAAATATGTTTGGTTGGCAGAAAACAAAACAAAACAAAACAAATTTAAAATTGTCTTCAGGACCTTAGTCCTAGGGAACCTAGGAAATGACTGTAGGTTTTGAGTCTCTGCATTGACTAAGGTATACCTTGTTGGATGTTGTCTGTATATTTTAGCTTGTTTGTATGCTTGTCTGGTTTAAGTTGTTGTTGCTGACAAAGTCTCATTGTATAGCCCAGGCTGGCCTCATACTTCAGATCCTCTTCCCTTAGCCTCTTGAGTGTTAGAATTACAGGTTTGAGCTGCCACATCTGGTTTTTGTATTTCTAGAAATTAAAAAAATTTTTTTTTTTTTAGACAGAAATGTCATTATGTAGCCTTGACTGGCCTGGAACTTGATATGTAGACCAGGCTGGCCTCTGTCTCACAGAGCATCACTTGCCTTTGCCTCCTGAGTGCTGGGATTAAGGCATATACCACTATTCTTAAGCTTTTTTCTCCAACACAGGCAAGTTTCTCAGACACAGTGCAACACAATTTGATTCTTTTGGATCTTGTTTTTGGTATTTGTTAAACTAAGGTTAGTGTAGGACTTGTTATTTCCCACTCTGAGAAGAATCTTCCCAGTATTCTCTCCAATGCCTGTGGATTTGAAGGCTTTCGGTCTGGCTGGGGCCATATTCCAGGTCCTTTTTGGGCACACCATCACTGATTTTTTTTCTGGTTGTTTCCTTGACCTAGGATGTTTCCTCACATACATAGGATGATCTTTACATCACAGAACACAGATGGAGAAACCACTGCAGGTCTCTGGGGTTCTCTCCTTGTGACCCTCCCCTTTCATGAATACTATCATATGAATCCTATTGTTTTGGTCTTCTGGATTGTGCATCTCCTTGATTTGCAGAGTCAGAAGGCTCCTCCTGAGTCTCTGCTCCCTGCACTGCTGCCTGGAAACTCTCAGGACAGAAGGCCAGGGTTGTCATAAGGCTTACTCATTTGCTTCCTGTTCTCAGGGGATCACTGGCCTTCTTGTGTCTTTTTTTGTTGTTACAGCTGGGAGGATAAACCCTTGCTGGTTTTAAAAAAATCTTATTTGTATCATCCTGTAGGAAAATATTGAAACATAACATGATATTATTTCCCAAGTGATACCACACTGACCTTTCAATAAGTCATTCTGTTTTGTATAGTTGACTGCTTCTAGGCGATGGGACACATGGCAATGTCAGTGACTGCCACAGGAGTCATTCATCACATGTTTATACTTCTGTACATTCAGCTTCTTGGTCAGTAGTTGAGTAAACAAAGAATTTAGTAATTCTGTAGATGGTAGTGCTGGCAGAAACATGACAAATATGACCGGCAAAAAGTAACCCATATCCAGACTAGATGGTATTCCATTGGGTCTCTGTAAGATGGAAGGCTTTTGATGCAGTCAAACAGCTTCCAAGTAATAGTTTATGAGAGCACATCATAGATTAATTGCTCATTTCTGCAGTTGTAAGAATGAACGTTCATCCATGGAAGCAACCAGATCAACTTTGGTAAATGACATCCCATCCTCCCTCCACAGCACCCTGTTCACAGGCCCAATAAATAAGTACAGGATGGCTGTGTAAAGATTCTGACTGATAGCCCCAGAACAGCTTTACTTATCTAGCAGATTCTTGATAGCCTTGTCTTCAGTGACTGACCTTTAGTTACCTTTTATAATGGAAATAAATAACTTTACCTTTTGAGACAATTCTGAGGGTTTATGTGTCTGTTATCTAGTGTGCACAACAAGTCATCTCACACTTAATGACTTGAGTTAACACTTATTTTGCTCATGAATTTGGTATGTAGCTAGGTCTCTTAAAAGTACATGTCCACTGTACTTAGTGTCAGTTGGGATAAGTAAAAACTTGGGACTGGATTATTCTGAAGATTTGTTTACTCATGTCTAGAGATTGATAGGTGCCAGGTCTTTAGCTGGGTCTGAGGCTGGACATCTCTGTGTGGCTTTTTCATGTTGCTTGGCTTTCTTACAGGATGGTCACTGGATACCAAAGGTAAGTGTCCTAAGAGGAGCAGAAGAAAGCTGTGTTACTCTTTGTAGCTTAGAAGTCATGTAATATTATTTCTGCCATAGTTACATGCTTGTCCAGACTGTAAGAGAAGAACATAAATCTGCCTTCTCGATGATGGATTGTCAATGTCAAATTGCAAGGGATATGTTGATGTGGCCAACTTTGGAAGCTATTACCTGTCCCACTATTATGCCAATCTTACCCAAATTCCCTTATAGCTAACTTTCCATTCTGACTTCTTGCAAGTCGTTGGCTATATGGCTAGATTGGTAGCCTTGCTCGTGGGCTGATGTTTTGCTATAATTTTAGGCATTTCTACTTCCATACAAAGAGGATTAGTACATATATTGCTCAAAGCGTGGCTTCTTGAATTTATCTGTCTTATTGTCCTTCACTGCCCATATATGTGACACTATACTGTTGAGCGGGGTACTTGTGTAAGGCATCTGCATGTTCTGAAGAATGACTTGAGAACCTTTCACAGATAGATGATTATAAAATAACAAGGTATGGAAGTGTGTTAGGAATAAGTACTGAGTGTAAGCCATGTGCTTATAAAAATGCTGGTGTTTTCAGAATGACTTGAATGTAACAATTTCCCTTGAAGATAGAGTACAGTTGTGAAGAACTTTAAGGTGGTTAGGTAACCTGTGGGCTCATGATGGAAAAATCAGGTTAAATAGCCATTAGAAGTCTGATGGTACAGAGTAAGTAGACTGAATGATATTCCCCAAATATGTTCATACCAAATCCTCAGAACCTGTAGACATTACATTGTGAGGCAGAAAGAGCTGCATAAGTGATGAAGTTGAGTATTTTGAGGTGTGGGACCATCTGATTCTCTGGATAGATCCAGTATAAGAACATTCTTTTATAAGCACACGAGAAGAGTTAAAGCAGAGGGAAAGGTGATGTCATGAGGGGAACAGAAACTAGAATGCTACTTTTTGAAGGAAGAGAAAGAGGCCAGAAGCCAAAGAACACTTACTACAAACCTGAAAAGGGCTAGCTGTGCTCAGAACTTCCAGAAGGAATCAGAGCTCCTGTCAACACTTTGGCTTTAGCTCAGGAAAACTGATTCTAGACTTCTGACATGCAGCATAGTAAAAGAGTAAATCTGCCCTGTTTTACGCCATTGTGTCAGTTTTCTGTTGGTGCAAAAACAAATTCTACAGATTTAGAGGCTTAAAGCATAGATTGATCTCCTCACTCACTGTTCTGGAGGTCAGAAGACTGAAACTGTTGTGATGAGGCTAAAGCCAAGGTGTGCAGACAAGGAGACACTCCCTCCAGGGGAGAACATGCTCCTCACCAGCTTCTGGTGGGCGCTGCCCTACCTTACCTTTGGGGTGTGTCACTCAAGCTCCACCTTCATCTTCACATTTATTTTGTTTCATATGTTTTCCTTTCTCCTGTCAAATCTCATCTGTCTCCTAAATTTTCCATTTAAGGCCCATCCAGATAATCCAGGATAATAAACCCATCTCAAGATCTTGAATATAACTACATCTGCAAAGACCTTTCTTCCTTATAAGACAACTTACACTTATAGCTTGACTTTTAGGATTTGATACTTTTGGGTGACTATTCTTCATCCTACTACAGCCATGGTGATTTGTTAGAGCAACAACTCTACCAGGGCTCAGTGCTACACTGGAAACGATTTCTCTAAAGAAAAATAATCATTTTTCAAGGCCAATATAGTTTTCTAATGAAACATTTGGATCTTGGTGTATGATTCTTTGCATATCTTTTTTTTTTCAAATCAGCCATAGACATTTCAAACTTTACTGAACAGACTGTCATAAAGGACACTCTTAAACTAAGACCAGCTAGAGAACTTCTCTTTCTCTTGGCTCCATTCAAAGCAGGTTGCCTTAAGGATCATGTAGGTAATGGACAGGAATTGAATTATACATACTTTGCTGCTAAATACCAAGAGGGTTATTAATCTTCGCCCCTCTTTCTTATGTAGGAAGGGGTACAAAGTGTATGCACCATCTTTGGGGAGAGAGATTCTAGTATGTTCCAGAGTTCTGGATTCCCAGAAACTTCATTCAAGTATCAGGTGTCTGAATTTATTTGCCTGTATGTGTCTCACTAAGGCGAATATTAACCACTCATTGTACAGTCTTTCAAGCCCTTTTTTTTTTCAATTTATATATACACAGATGTTCTACACTTATTTACTTCTTTCCCAGATGTTCTTCATCCTTTTTCCCCCATTATAAAATATTCAATGATAGATTAACCAATGATAGATTAACCATCTACACTCTCAACTCCCACCCACAGAGTCTCCTGTGAATTGAATGAAAGAGAGACGTTCTGGAAGTAGAACACACAGCTTGCTGATAATAGGCAACCCTTTTCAAGCTCAGTCAAGCCAGATGCAAAAAAGAATTTGTTTTTAAATGTAATGGGTGTGGCTTGTCTTTTTTTGTGTAGATCTGGGAGTTTGCAGGTGGTTCTGACTACTGGATTCTTCTATTTCTGAGCCAGATGTGTTCATAAATACAAGTGGCACACATTAATTGTGTGCATGAATAAATTCTTCTTTCATTAAAAGCCAAGAATTGGAATACTGAAAACAGCATATTCTTTATTCATTTCAGAAATATGACTAGGTGATGTGGGTATTTATCTCTCAAAGTATAATTTGGGGGAAAACGAATATTTTCACAACTATTCTGATTTTATCATTTGCTACCAAGCCTTGTTATCTATAATTTTATTCATGTATGAATTTTGATCCTTCTAAAAGGGATTGAAAACTAAAAGAACATTAAAAAATTTCTGTATCTTACAAGAAAATATGTCCAGTTTAGATAAAATTGAAGCACATGTCTATGTATTTTCCTTTAGTAGAAGAAAACAATCCTAGGGCTCAGTGGAGACTGCTGGCTTTCCATCACTGTGACAAATGCAGGAGAGAAAGAATTTATGAGGAGGAAATGTTTATTTTGGCTCATGATTTCAGGGGTTTTGTTTCATGGCTACCTGGCCCTGTGTTTTGAAGTACGTATTACCACAGTACAGCACAGGCAAAGCAAATGACAGAGGAGGCCTGTTTACTTCATGGACACTGGGAAAAGAGAGAGAGAGAGAGAGAAAGAGACAGACAGACAGAGACAGAGATGGGGGAGCGAGGTTGAGACTGAAGTTCCAATATTCTTTTCAAGATGTCAGTGCAAAACCAAGCTCTTATGTCAAAGGAAATGGTTTATTTTTGAGCTTCTGTCACAAAGGGCACACCCCACTCAACTCTTACCTCTTTGTATAAGGCCCTATCTCTTAAAGGGTTCATTATCTCCAGTAGTGCCACAGGCTGGCAACCAAACTTTTCATAGATAGACCTTTGGAGACATTTATGACACTTATAACAAATACTTAGAAACTGGGACCTTACAAGATACAAAAGCATTTTATTCTGTTGGTAGCACCACTGAGTATTATAAAGATTCGTTAAAGCTGGAACTAGAATTTCAAGATGGTTTTCTTCACTGCTCCAGAATTAGAGAATTCTTATGAAAATCTTTGATAGTAACAATGATACAATTGAAAATTGTGGTCCCCCTAAGGGTTCTTAGTCTCATTCATAAAATAGTTTAAGAATGGATTCAAGCTGCTAGGATGTGGTGGTACATGCCTTTAGTCCCAACAGTCAGGAGGTAGAGGCAGGCAGATCTCTGTAAGTTCAAGGCCAGCCTTGTCTATCTTGACTTCCAGGACAGCTGGGGCTACATGGAGACACTGTTTCAAAGAGACAAAAACAAAACAAAACAAAACAAAAACACAGGATTCAAATGGAAGGCTTAGGACTATTTTATTAGACTTTAGAGAAAACTCCTCAAGGAAGGTGAGCTGTAAAACTTAAAAGCTGCCTCGAGGAGGAGCATGGAGAGGAGAAGGGGAAAACGCCATTCTTAGGGCTGGCATGGGGCTCAGACGCACCGAGGAGTAGCAGCCTCCTGATGGAGGGCGGAAGGAGCTTTAGAGAAAAAGACAAAGAAACTCAAAATGCTGGGGCAACCAGCACTGTAAGGGAAAGCGTGGTTAGGAAAGGGATATAAAGAAGAGAAGGAGAGATTATGCTTTTCTGAAAACTTCTTCAGAAAAGCCAGAAAGCTTATGGAGAGCCACACGTGGCCCCTGTCTATAAGCACTGCATTAAGGCAGAAAAAGTTCACCATTTCATGAACCTGCTTAAGGTAAACCCATCTTCCTAGAGATGGTCTTGTGACCAGGTAGGTGATCTGTAAAGTTCAGGTGCCTCCACTGTCCCGTCCCGTCCGGGACTACTCCCTCTCCCCCGCCACCACCCCCTCACTCCTGCCACCCCCACCACTCCCCCCCTCCTACCCCCCCCCCCCAGAAATTGTTACTCTCTTGACCAGTTGTAAGGTTTTTTTTTTTTTTTCTACTGTAACAACAAACTCTTAAAAGAGGAGCAAGATTTATACAATGGAAAATTATCCAGCTACCTGAAGAGATGAGGTACTGATACCTATAACAGCATGGACAAAGCTTGAAATAATTACAGGTGAAAGAGTCTAAGTTGAAGGACTACTTCATATAGGTTTTCTGTCCATGAAATGTCCAGAATAAGGAAATCAGAGAGCCAGAAAGTAAATCTGTGGTTGTGAAGGTTGGAGGAGTGGAATAGAGTGGTGCTAATGGGCATGAAGTTTATTTTGGGGATGATGAAAACAATCTGGAATCAGGTAATGGCGATGGATGTTTAACTCTGAATATGCTAAAAGTCACTGATCTGCACTTTAGAAGGGTGAGTGATGTGATGTGTGGAATTTTTTGCTGCAACTATTGTATAAAAACATGAAAGCAATAAATGAAAAGAATTTTACCCAATGAAACATTTCTCCAGCTTTTGCTGGGATATAGCACTTCCTCAACCTTTCGAAAGGTAAACATAGGTAATAACAGCATAAGCTTTTTTTTTAAAAAAAAATCGTCTTTGCTTAATTAATAAGATGCATAACCTAACCAAAATCAAAGGAAGGATGTCACCAACAAAATCAAGGCTTGGTCTTTCATTCATTTATTCATCAAAAGAGATTAAAAATCTCACACTGAAAAGCTTAGGGAAAAAAATTGGCCTTGCTTAATTAGAAACTGAATTATAAAGACTGCAGCAGATCTAAGACTAGTGATCCTCAAAGAAGCAAATCCTGTTTTTGTTCGGGACTTGCTGCTACATTTTGAATATGGAGAGTGTCCCCTCAAATCTGTGTATTAAAGACTCATTCCCCAGCATGATATTATTAGATGGTATCATGATCTTTAATGGATAAAGACCAATAGAAAACGCTTTGGTTATTGTGGGACTGAGAGGTAGGTACCCTTCGAAGGGACTGTAGGGCTAAAGATGCCCAAAGCAACCAGGCTGCCCAAACTTAGACTGGACCATCTAGCAGTGCCTGTTAAATGTACCTTTTCTCTTTATAAGTCGATTGCCTCAGGCATTTCCTTGTAGTGGTGCAAGGCAGACTAAATATAATTA
This sequence comes from Eospalax fontanierii, assembly GCA_035773235.1. Taxonomy (NCBI): domain Eukaryota; kingdom Metazoa; phylum Chordata; class Mammalia; order Rodentia; family Spalacidae; genus Eospalax; species Eospalax fontanierii. The sequence goes on from CM069527.1 coordinate 87,090,957, forward strand.
ATTACTATTCATCAGAACAATACACACAAGATGACACCTTCCAGAATATTTCTAAAGTAACTAGTGATATTTGGGGAATATCTTTCATTTTACATATATATATATATATATATATATATATATATATATATATATATGGAAGAGTGTTGGGGGTCCCAGCACTCAGGACCAGCCTGAGGGGGACCGAAGGAGCTCCGCCATAGGGGAGGGGATGAGTAGGCGCAGAGTCAACACACAGACTCCGGGAGTTGAGCGGAAAGCCAGCAGTGGTGGTCTGTCGCAAACTCATTTATTCAAGAAAGAGCAGAGAGTCTTATAGGTCTTATTAGCCAAGAGCCTTATGTGGTGGGGTCCTGACTACAGCTAATCACAGTTTGTTCCCAGGTGGATCAGGTTCCCTTCAGGTGCTGGGCAGAAACTGGATTCACAATCAACTGGTGTGGAGCACCACACCCACCAGAGCCATTCCTCCATTCTTCCTGGCAGGTGGCCTAGCTAGGCCCACCCTGCATTATGCCCAACAGATAAGACTATGTATATGTTCATATATATGTATATGTATATATATATATATATATATATATATATATATATATATAAAATTAAATGCTAAGCAGGTGGGCCTTTTGTCACAGCTAGGTAGTCCTCATCACGATTATAATTAATTTAAATTGAATTGGGCACAGTTTTTAAGTTTCTTGCTTGTTTAAAGAAAATCAAATATTATAGTAGGTTTGGAAGACATTGTAGTTTCCATTATATACCAATTTCCTCCATTTTTACTAAGAGAACCCTGACTGTCTTTGGAGGTATATTGTGGGCTGAGTTGTGATATTCTAAAATTCATATGATGAATTAAAATCCACAGTGCTCTGAATGTGATTATATTTGGAGTTAGGACCCCTAGGGGAGGTAATTAGGGTTAAATAAGGGCATAGAATGGGACCCTAATCCATAGGACTGGCATACTCTTCTGGGTGCAGTGGCACTCTGGACACAGGATTTTCAGAGGTTTGAGGACAGTTTGATTGCATAGCCAGTTCAAGGACAACCAAGGCTACATAGCGCGACTCTGTTTCAAAGAACCCTAAAACCAACTAAGCAAGTTAAGACTGGCATCTTTTAAGGTAGATATTAGGACTGACCCATGCAGAGGAAAGGTCAAGTAAAGGAACTGGAGAAAACTCTTATCTCCAAGCTAAGAAGAAAGACTCAGAAGAAACCAACCGTAGCCTGTCAACATCTTGAACTTGGATGAGAAAACACCTTCCTGATGTTTAAAGTGTCCATTTATAGGTCTTCATTGTGGTAGCCCTCAGGAAATAAGGCTCCTCTTTTCCTTCTCCTTCCTCCTCTCTTTGGGTTTCTACTATGATAGACCAGAATGCAATTCTTAAAGATACCCTAGATATTTTGCAATTATTCTTATTTGATATCTTAGAAAAGAGAACTGTGCTATATTGAATGTGTTTGAAAAATCTAATTGCAAATGGCATGGGACAGGAAATTTCTTTACTTTGAATCTTCTGGTTAGAGAGTTACCACTTTCTCATTTGGGAGCAAATTTCAAATTAGTTTAATAGTTAAAATGAATAGATACATAATTTTAAACAATGTAGGTAATGATAGCTGCAAATACACTGATTCAGTATTACTTGGGAAGACTCCAAAGGGGCCAAGATTTATTAGGCAGCCACAATGAGATGTAAGGAAATGCTTCAATAAATCACTGGAGTAGAACCCAGAGTAAGTTATCTTATGTAGGCTAACTTTTGTAACCCATTAGCCTGTGTGGTCTGTGGAATAGCTACAGATCAGCTAAAATATTTGCTATCAATTAGGAAAGAGTAGATGAGGAACTTTTTCCAGACTGTAAATCAGTTATATCAGACTGTTTAGTTTAGTTCAGCTTACTCTTTTGTGTGTGGTAAGACTTATCAATGAAAGAAGCAGTATATTATTTTATATTATGGTATAATCTCTTATCTCATTGTAGATTGGCACTGAGATAGACAACTAGTCATTTTGGATGACTGACCATGAATATCTGCTTTCTGAAGTTTCCTAGTCTCTCTCTCTCTCTCTCTCTCTCTCTCTCTCTCTCTCTCTCTTCTTTCTCTCAACTGGTAAGGTAGCTCAATCACTAAAGTGCTTGCTATGCTAGCATGAGGACCTGAATTTGATCCCAAGCACCCCACATAAAAACCTACTCATGGACATCTAGCAGGTGCCTGTAGTCTCAGTGCTGGGGAAGCAGAGACAGGAGTAACACTGGGGCTTGCTGGCCAGACAGTATCACCAAATTGATGAACCTCAGATCCCAATGACAGACCCTGTCTCAAAAATTTTTGGTGGAGAGCTCCCCAGGAACAACATCTGAGGTTGACCTCTGGCCTACACAGGCACTGGGACATGCACACACGAGTACACACACACACACACAGACACACACAGACACACACACACACACACACACACACACCCCACACAAATACATTTGGTTGCCAGTAACAGACTACCTATCTAGAAGCAACATCTTTAGCAATGTAGACTTGATATCCTTATCTACTAGAAAGTTGGAGGACAGCAGGTTTGAGTTTGGAAATGGCTGGACAGCCTTCTGTGGCAGGCTTCATGCATCCTGGAGCTATCCAATAGCACTTCAGCAGCTTTGTGTGGTGTGTGGCTACAAATTAATTGCTACTTTTCCCATCAGGAAACATGGCTCTCTCTCCTTCTCTGGAATCAGAGCTGCCTAGTGACTTGTTTGGATAAGGAGAGTGTGGTGGAGGCGAGACCCGGAAACCACAGAGGCTGAGCCTTCCATGGGCAGCTTCTGACTTTGTTTGAAGTCCTACAGCCATGCGTAAAGGACACAGAGAACTAACGTCCTTGACCAGCAGCCACCACTGAGCTCCCAGCCAGCAGCTCACACCAATCCACCACCTCAATCCTAATCCTCTGGTGGATCCAATAAAGAGTGAAAACCCTTCAGATCAATCCAAATCAATCATGAGGCGTTTTTTAAAAATTGCTGTTGTTTTAGACTATTATGTGGCATTCTCTGTAGTAGTTAATAATGAAAACATTTGGGAATAGATAATTGCTTGTTCTTTTGATGTAAGTAGCAACTATAGAAGTCAAATGAAGTCTAAAGACTAATTCTGCCTAATTATGTTGAGTTATGCCTTCACAAGAGGAGGTGTCACCTCAGTATGGAAGCATTGTTCATCAGGAGGTTTCTATTTCTGGGGATCGGGGAAGAAAGAGAAAGAGACTGACAAGTTTTGTGCTTCTCAAAATTTACCTTTTCACTTATTATAATAAAACTCACCAGAATAGTTTTAGGTCATTTCCATGTAACTGTGAGGCAAATGAACTTCCTAGTGGAACTGGAGCCTATCATATCACTTTACGTTCATTCTCAGCCTTCCTACATCACACCACTTTACTTCTCAAAGAGCTTTTCTGCCTTCTGGCCAGGCAGTTATTGCTTTTGTTGCAGTGGGCTTTGCAGGGGAGATTTGAGTTACATGTATCCCATCAACTCTTTTCCTCTACCAAGTGTCTATATGCACTGTTGATCTTCATCAAGCTGCTTCTAAAGCAACATGTTCTCACAATCAAATGAATATTCACCAGGAAACTTGAAATATCCCGAACTGGCACAGGCCTGTAATTGCAACATTAGAAAGGTTCAAGGTCATCCTTAATTACATAACCAGTTGGAGGGTAGCCTGTACTACATGAGACCCTGTCTCAAAGGGAAAAAAATTTTTGCAAGATTTCTATATTATTATGCACATGAGTTAAAACAAATGAGTCTAGAACTTGAACTCTGTATAGTTTGTATAACTATTTGTATTAATCAGGGTGTTTCAGCACTTTCTGATCTCTTCTGTGTATGTATCCAGTATATAGTCCCCCGATGCCTTAGTATTTACTAATCTATTTATACCAATCTTCAAACATTCATTGCATTTAATTTAACAGGAAACAAAAAATAGGTTGATTATTATATGTATGGGAGCTGGTTTTCCAAATTTTCATTTTATTTTTGAGAAAAATTGATATGTATAAACATTTGATTCTTGTCCTTTAAGGAAAGGCAATCTTTTTCCTGAGCAGCCAAGAAGCCCAGCTTTGGCTGGCTGGGTTTTTCTCACTAGAAAACTCAAAAATTTCATTATCTTAGCAAAAGTGGTGTTCCTTCCAGCATTCGAAAACCTATTGAGGGTAGGGTGGGGGTGGTGGGATCAAACAAATGGAATGAGAGATATGGATCCTGAAACAGGCCTGGAGAAGTCTTCATTCATACGAGACCAAATGTGTATTTACTGAAAACAACACATGGAGAGGATGGGGAACTAGAACTTGCTTTGTTAAGCTAAAGCTTGGAAAATATTGTAATTGAAGATCCACCTGGTGTGTTTAAAGCAGAGTATAAAAGCCTGTTGAGCAGCAAAGAGATGCTTGTCTGTGGAGATCGGGCTGTGTCTAAGGAACATAACTGTATTAACCTGATGGTACCCCAGACAGACCACACTGGCCTTATGTATGGTCCATTTTCCCTTTCCTTGCTCTCAGTTTTAATGCATATTTGACAGACTGAATAATGCCCTCAAATCCTTCTTATAAAAATATTTTATATGCATACGTGTATTACCTGCATATATATATACATATATATACATATATATATATATATATATATATATGTGTGTGTGTGTGTGTGTGTGTGTATATGCACCCATTTTGTGCAATGCCTGTGAAAGTCAGAAGAGGGCATTTAACCCCTGAACTGGAATTAGGGACAGTTGTTATCTGCTGTGTAGGTGCTGGGATTTGAACCCAGGTCTTCTGCAAGATCAGCCGGTGCTCTTAAGCACTGAACCAGCTCTCCAGCCTCTTCAAATACATTCTTATTCTAATTCTAGAATATTCGAATATTACCATACATGGCAGAAGGGACTTTGCAGAAGTGATTAAGTTAAAGGTCTTGAGATGGAGAGGTTGTCTGAGTAGGTCATAAATGCAACCACAAATGTTCTTATAGGAGGTTAAGAGGGAGGATTGATATAGAAAAAAGAAGGGGAGGCGGTGTGGCCATGAGGTCAGAGATTGGAGCCAAGTGGCCACAAGCCAAGAAATGCTGGAGCTGCTGGAGGAGTCAAGAAACAGCTTCTTCCTTAGAGACCCCAGATCAATTGCTGTCCCACTGACAACTTAGTTTCTTCTAGTGAATCTACTTTTGGACTTCTGACCAACAAAATTATGAAAGAATAAATGGTTTGTCTGTGCTTTTGAGTTACAAAGTTTGTAGTAATTTGTTACAGTAGTACCAAAAATACACAGCAGAGTAATATCTTAGACATCAGAATGTGATGCAAAAACTCAATATAAATATACTGATTCTTGACAATCACTAGGTGTGGTAAGAGGAGACAGAAGGATCATGATTTCAAGGTCGACCTCAGCAGCATAGTGAGTTGGAGGCTAGTCCAGACTATGAGAGACTGTCTCAGAAAACAATTAAACAAACACCAAGACTGTACTGCATTGGCAAACAGTGGAAGACACTGTTGCTTCTTGAGCTGAGATGCCAGATGAAGTAGTCAGCTTGTGTTTATAGGCCAGGCTATACGAAAAATACTTTGATCTTTGACTCTCTCATAGACATGCTTGTGAAGCATCTTACTGAGATAGAGACTGCAGGTCCCTATCTTCTACTGTACTGAATGAAAAGTCAGACAAAATTGCTGGTATGATTTGTATTGCCTTTAAAAAAGTCTCCCAAGTGAGAAATAGATAAAGGGGGGTATTTATGTGGAAGGGGGGGAGGGTTATACAACGAACTATGGGGATAAAGGAAAATAAGGAGCTCCAGAGAGGTGGGGCCTTAGGAGACTGGGATTATCAAGGGAGAAATGGGAAAAATGGGGATACTTTAAATGGGGATGGCATGGAGGGAAGGTTAGACAGGGAGAGAGAGAGAGAGAGAATGCTTAGCGAATCATATTAGTCTAACAACCTAATGAAAAATTTCATATACAGTATCTCTACATAAGCCCATGTGCATAGCTGAAGGCTACATAACAAGAAACAGTGCTGGACAGGATAAACTTCCTTTGAATGGTTGGCCAGGGTGGTCCAAGAGACTCCTAAAATTACACAGGCTATTGTCACAGCCCTTGATTGCCTCCCAGAAGTTGAAGGGATGACTCTATGACTGAAAACAGGACATACTTCAGAGACAGGATTTGGGGCAATGGAGCTGGAACTGATCTGGAAGCCACTTCTCTGAAGGTTAGCTCTCATAGTTCTAGAGAGCACTATGCAAGTAGCCAAGGGAGAACATCAGTCAATGGCCCAACACCAGCTTCATGACCAAATAACCACATTGATGACTGGCGCAGCATTCAACAGGGGTGTACTTTTATCTTGGGTCCAATCAATGGTTACCTAATTGGTCTTAGAGTCTACTCAGTGGGAGGAAACTCATGTGTGGTACTGTAATCATAGTCAAATACACATGGCTGAAGAGATTATAGATCTTAGAGAAATACCAAAGGCTGTCAACATGCCTAGGCTAACATAACTTCTTACTAAATGCAAAATATGTATCCTTATATTTACAGTCAAATATCCCATTCATTACTCATCAAAGAAGCTTCTTTTGTGCCAGATGGAGATGAATGTAGAGTACCATAGCTGGTCACACACAGCCATGGAGCTCCCGCATGCAACAAAGGGCCAGTAACACAAAAGGTCACAAATCATGAATGGCTAAATCATGGAGAGTAGGAATCTGCAAGTGTGGGTCTCTGGGCAGGACTCTTGTATTAAGTCTCACTCACCCAGAACTCAGGGACCCCTGTGGAAGAGGGGATAGAAAGATTGTAAGAGTCAGTGAGGAGTCAGTGACCGTATGAAAACAGAATCCTACAAGCTCCTGGGACCCTGCTCACATGAATCTGAGTTTTGGCATGCTCAAGATCCATGCAAACTCAAGTAGACAAAAACCCAGCACGGCACTGGGGAAATGGGTAGCAGACCCCAACCTTTGCTTAAGAAATATTGGCACCTGATTACTGTTGGGTGAGGATGGACTAGTCTTCCTAAGGGTGAGGGACTGCAGGTAGGCTGATTAAACCTCAGTAGAGGAACCTGCATTGAGGTCATTTTGGGACACTAACTTGAGACAATAGACTTTAACACAAATGAGAGAATCTGGATGCTGGATTCTGGAATGTAGAATACGGATTCCAGTTAGGGGGCTCTGGTAAGGAGGCACCTGTGGAAGAGGGATATAGATGATTAAGATGGATTGAGATTCCTTCCTAATTGCCTTACCTGACTCACTGAAATCTATAGGCTGAGGAGCAGAGATATCAGATAGCTTGAGTAAGATCACAGAGTGGCAGAGCTGAGAAGTAGATCCAAGCCAATTGCTATAGCTTGTGTTGCCTCGAAGGTTCTTGTTCTCAAGTTAGCAGCATTTGGACATGTAGACTCTTTGAGAGGTGAGGTCTAGTAACAAGTTCTTAGGTCATTGGGTGAGTGTTCTCAGGGGTTCTTGTGTGACTCCTGGAGTTCTCAAGGTTGTTATAAAAGGAACAAACCTGTCCTCACCCCTGCTCTCTACTTTGTGGCTCAATCTGGGACTGCTTGCACCAAGGCACATTCTGTGTCATCTGATAGTCACCGTGGGTGATCCAGTTAAGGAGGCAGCTTTTACCACAGAACCTGAACTTTGAATCTCTCCAACTATGAACTAAATAAACTTTTCTTTAGAAAGGTAACTGCCTCAGACATTTTGTTGTAGCAATGCAAAGTTGACCAAAATACCAACTGACACCAGAATCTCTATTCTTAGCCAGTATACTGTACTCTTGTAGTAAGTTATTTAAGAGATTTTACTTGTGAAAAATTGTTAGCAGTGTTTATTGTTGGATGCTGGGATTACCAATTTTTTTTCTTTTTTGAATTTTCTACGACTTTATTCTATTATTTTATTTCACTATTATTACTCCAGCAAGGAGCATAGATTGCTTTTATTATATAGCATCTTTTTGGAAGATTTAAAATTGTATGTATGTTTGGTGCATCTATCTATTGTCTATGTATCTATTCACACATATAGGTATAGAAGGTCACAATATTTGGAATTTTAAGAGTTTTGCTTATTATATTGATGAGTTTCCTGGGATAGAGTAAGAGAAGTTCATAGGACTTTCTAGACACAGAGAAATGGGAATGTAACTCAGTTGGTAGAATGCTTGCCTAGCATGAACAAAGCTGTGAGTTTGATCCCCAGTACCGCATAGGTGGATGTGGTGGCACATGCCTGTAATCTCAGCACTGGGAAGGTGGAGACAGGATGATCAGAAGTTGAAGGCCATCCTTAGTTATATAGGCACGCTTGAGGAGAGCCTGGAATGCATGAGACCTTGTCTCAGAAAAAAAGAAAAAGAGCAGGAACAGATTGTTGCAGGACACTGACTCATATAGCTACAAGGATATGTCACATGCTTGCTCCTGCTGGCTGTGCTGCCACACTGTCATAGCTCTGCCTCTGACTGTCCATAACAGTGTGGAAACTAGAATTTCTTGATAACACTGTAATTCAGTAGCATAAGGTATCAGGCGGGTAAACAAAGCTGACTTTTGTAAATCAAAAAGACCTTTCTGCTACTGGAAAAGTTTGTGATCTGATGTTAAATAGAAAGTTGGGACATAGAAAGTTGGTGATAAAAAACAAATATGATATCAGTTATAATGAGGAGAAATTATATAGTCTGTTCTAGTTAGCTTTCTCTTGCTGTGATAAAACACTGACCAAAAATAATTTGGGGAGGAAAGGGTTTATTTGGCTTACACTTCCACATCACAGCCCATCAGTGAGGGAAGTGAGGGCAGGAAGTGAGGGTAGGAAGTGAGGGCAGGAAGTGAGGGCAGGAAGTGAGGGCAGGGAGGGGCCGGGAGGTGGGAGCTGAAGCAGAGACCTTGGAGGAATGCTGCTTAGCAGTTTGCTTCCGGACTTGGGCTCAGCCTCCTGTCACTTATAACCAAGGACCAGGGGCGGCATCACCTACAGCAGGTTGGACCCTCCCACATCACTCAACAATCAAGAAAATACTTCCCAGATGTGTCAGATTGACAACTGAAGCCAACCATGACATAGACCATGGCTATGTTTCCTTTGGGGGTCATGAGTGCCATTTATTTTCTTCTTCATACTTTTAGAAATATTAGGATGACTAGTACAGAATTTAGAATTAAAACTACTCATTGTTTCCTCAAATTTATGCAGTGAGAATACACTTTATTTTTAGACAAAGAAAACAAGTGGGCTGGGGAATGTAACTTGGTAGTGTGTTTGCCAAATGTACACAGAGCCCCAAGTTCCATTTCACATTGTATAAAATCAGACATGATGCTTCAAACCTGTAATCCCAGCATTAAGGAGGTAGAGGCAGGAGGATCAGAAGTTCAAGATCATCCTTTACTACATGTCAAGTTCTTAGCCAGTCTGGGTTACATGAGACCCTATCTAAAAAAGAAAATAGCCTTCTAATGTAAAGTTTATAAGTATCTCAGAATCCCAACTTTTTAGACCTTTTGTCTCATAAGATTTATTAAAGGTAGGACAAACTGCTTAGTAAAACCTGTGGGTCCCAGTTTCAAAATTTCTGAGCCCTTAATGGCATGCTTCTCTATAGGAAGCTTCCTTTGTGTTTCATGCAAACTTTTCTACTTTCAATTTAGTTCTTAGTCCACCCTTTTTTTTTTTCCGTGAAGGTATTCTGCTACTTTCTAAATATTGTAGTCATAGTTCAGTCTGATGTTATTAAATTATCACATACTTCATTTCAAATTTTGCTTCAAGCAACCTCTGTGCCATCTAGGCTAATACCCTCTGAACTTCTTCTATACATTTTTCACTCTTTTTCTTTAAACGGCCTATTTTAATTTGTCTTTCATGTAATGTGTTTGAAATAATTTCTTTTCTCTGTCTAGCCACAGAACATTTTCTTAGGTTCAGCAAAATTGCTGAAATTTTATACAGTCTTCAATAACTCTCTGATTAGAAGAGCCATGAAGTTGAATTCCAGTCACAACTAAAGATACCCTGGAGCTCTCTGTCTTGGCCAGTTAAAGAACCAGACTGTAACATACTAGATGGCCTTCCTCAGGCCCCAGACTGACAGTGATGTTGCTGTGGAGTTGACAGTCACTCAGTGACTCACATGGGTTTAAAAAGGAGTGTATTGGCACACAGTTTGGTCACAAAGTGTGCAGAGGAATCCAAGAATGATTCTGTAACATTACAATCACCTGCATCATGATTGTATGTGTCATTTGTTTTAGTGATGGTTTAAAAAATAGAAGTTTATTTCTATTTAGACAACCAGCTAGCATGACGTCATCCTCTCTCCACATCCTCGTTTCATGGCTTCTCCCCTTCTTTACCGCAACAAAACTCTGGTTTGCTCCTAACGAGGCTCATTTCCCATGATCCTTGGTTTTGTAGAGAAGGGTAGCATAGTTACTGTGCTGCTGCTTCCGGTCCAGGTTCCCTCTGTCCTCCATGCACCTATTCCCACTGCCTGACTGCTCTGTGTTCATCACTGACGCGTACAACCGCCCCTCCTGAGATTTGCCTTGTTTCAGTGGTCCCAGACACAGCAGCAGCGCATCACCTGAACTTTTTTGTTGTTGTCATCAAATATGTGACAGCCAGCAACTTGAAGGGAGGAAGAGTTTATTTTTATTTTTGCTTATGGTTTGAGTATATAAGTCCATTGAGGTGGGGGAGGCGTAACAGCTGGCAGAAGCATGACGCAGCTGGCCACACTGAATCCAGCGTCAAGAAGCAGAAAGTAGGGAAGGGGCCGAATTATCAAACCTTAAGATCTTCCCCCAGTGACCCAGCCAAACTCTGTCTCCTAAAGGTTCTATAACCTTCCAAAATGGCTCCACCAACTGGGGACTCAGTTCAATCAGATGACATTTCACATCCAAAGCACATCCAAAGCTGCTATAAATGGGCCGTACTGTAAATCTTCTGAGTCAGAAATTTGAGGTCAGAGTTTTTCTGATGTACAAAGCTTGACTGCTGTTGCCCCAGTATAAATGGAAATCCAACGCAGAGTTACTTGAGATAGTACATCTTCCTTTCAAAGACAGCCTGAGGGGGTATGGAAGGCTGCGGTCTCTCCCTTGATAGAGGATGACTCTGTGATGTTAAGGGGATGACTCTTCCGTGATGGTGTTTTGACTTTAGAGCTCCTTGTGGAACTGGAGTTAGGTTAACCTCTTACCTTGGCCAAACGTCTCCCCTGCCCTAAACTGTATTTTTATTCCCTTAAGAGATACTGTGTGGGGCTAGAGAGATGGTTGAGTGGTTAAGAGCACTGTCTGTTCCTGCAGCAAACCCTAGTTTGATTCCCAGCACCCACATGGCAGCTAACAACTGTCTGTAACTCCAGTTCCAGGAAATCTGACGCCCTCTTGTGACCTCTGCGGGCATTGCATGACATGGGTACACTTAAATACATGTAGGCAATAATATACTTATACACGTAAAATGAAAATAATAAAATATTTTTTAAAAGGGATATTATGAGTTGAATTGTGTCCCCCACCCAAATAAATTGCTACGAACTTGGAATATGATACAGTTTGGAAATAGGGTTCTTCAGATGTAATTAGTTGAGAGGAGGTCATACTGTAGTAAGTTGGATTCCTAATCCAGTATGATCGGTGCCTTTATGCATTAGATACTTCAGCACACACCTCGATTCCCACATTAAGCTTCCTAGTGCTCTTTTTCAATTCCAACTGCACATTTTCTTTTTTCCCTGCTTGCTCTTTTTCATTGTAGATCTCCATAATATTCACTGTTAATAGCCACACCACCATTTCTATGTTAGACTGTCTTCAATTTACTCCACCAAAAAAGTTAGTCCATTACTTTTCAACTTAGCCTCAGGCAAGCTCTTAGGCTGTGGGAAGACAGCAGCCAGACTCTTTGCCAAAATATCCCAGTTGCTTCTTAAGCCCTTATTTCCCTCTGGAACTACTTTGATCTCAGAACTACTTTCTTCCAAGCTTCTGTTAAAATAGTCCATTACACTCTGTTTACAACATTCAACTGCTCTTCTAGTTCAAACTTCCAAAGTCTTCCACATTCCTCCAAAAACTTACATGACCAGGTTCTTCACAGCCAACACCCTACAATCCTGGTACCAACTTCTCTATTAGATACTTTTCTCTTGCTGTGATAAAACACCATGACCAAGGCAACTTATGGAAGGAAGAGTTTATCTGAGCTCATGGTTCCAGAGGTAAGGGTCCATAATGTCTGGGGAGGCCTGGCAGCAGATGTGGCTGCAGCAGAAAGCAGAGTGATTACATCTTCAAACAGGCATAGGAAGCACAGAGTGACTGGAAACCTGGCAAGGCTTAAGAACTCTCAAAACTGGCCCCCATGATGTGCTTCCTCCAGCAAGCCCACACCTTCCAAGACCAAAACAGCTCCACCAACTGGGGACAAAATGTCCATATACTTGGAGGCTATGGGGGACATTCTTATTTAAGCCACCACACTTTATATGGTAAAGATACAGGGACACAGAAAAACTATCATGTGAGATGAAGGTAGATAATTGGACAGATGTATCTACAAGTCATAGAACACCAAGGATTGTTGGCCAGTTCTAGAAGCCCGAAGAGAAGCATTGATCTTCTTCTCCTTTAGCATCCTCAGAAGGAACCAATCATGTAGACACTTTGATTTCAGTTTATGCAGAAGACGGTGAGGACTTTTTCTTGTTTCAAGTCACTTTATGGTCCTTTTTATGGCAGCTCTGGGAAATGAAAGGATTTCACCTCATCAAACCCCTTTACTAATTCTCTTGCACACACAACATCCTTGTTTCAAGCTCTGCTTCTAGGAAGCTTAATCCAAGACCGTTGGAATTTTCCTGATTTCTCACTGAGACTTCTATCCTGTTGTAAAACACTTTGTCTGAATGCACTGCCTTTTAGCTGGGCCATCTTCTTTCTGAGCTGGTTACTCTCATAGTAGCTTTGTCAACCCAGTTGAATCCAGTGGAAGGAACTTAGGCTATCTCGATTGTTTTTCCATTCCAACAGATTCAAGGCCTCTGTTGTACACCCAACTCTCCCCTCATGACATTGTACATTCCTGTAGCTTTTCTAGTCACATGTAGCTAACAAAGACATTTCATTTCTAAGGCATTAAAAGCGCCCAATAGTTGCATCTGTCATTATGTTCAAAGCTGCTGCTGTTTGCTCTAAGATGTTAATGGATGGCAGTTCAGAAGCATTAGGGTCTTTTCTCATCCTCTGACTCCTCCCCAACTCTTCTGCTGCCTTTGGCTCACTTGAAACAAGCTGAGGAGGGACTGAAGATATCTCAGAATCATAAATATACTGGAATGCATCCTGCTCTGTTGTGGGGCTGGCTGTGCTGTGCATTATGTGGTATTTAGCAATATCCTTGACTTTTATCTCTTATATGTCAGTAGCAATCCCACCCCCACCAAAACTGTTTCTGAATATTTCAAGTGCTCCTGGAGGTGGGTAATTAACGACTGAGGCAGATATCAGCTAGCCATCAGGGTCCACTGTCAAGGCATATGTCTCTCATTGATTGACTCTCAGTGGAGAACTTCTGTAGGTTCTCAGACACTCCCATTACTTGGCTGACCTACTTCACACTCCTGTCAGAATGTCTCCTCTGGCTGCCCTCTTAACACCCTCACCTCTGATGGACACCTCTAAACCTGCTCACCAGGACTGCCTTCTCCCAGCTGGCAGTTCTTTTGGGTGGAGTCCATTGAAGAAGTTTTGTTCCCACCTCAGTCTGTAGAACAACTGGGACTTAAGTAAGCATATACCCTGCTGGCCTCTCTCTTCTCCAAGCCACAGAAGATTTTTTCCTATGATTTCCCATCAGTCTTCACTAGGTTCTGTTTTCATTTCCTGTTGCTGTGTAACTAATCTCCACAAGCTCAGCAGTTTAAAACATTTATTCTCAGCTTTGTGGGTCAGGAGTCCTGAGAAGAATTCACTGAAGCCCCTGCATAGAGGTTTCACCAGGTTAGGATTCCGAGATTTAGGGTCCTCTTTCAAGCCCATTGCTTGTTGGCAGAATCCATTTCCTTGCAGTGAAAGTTACCATCTGAGGTCCCTACTTCCTTGCTGACTCTCAGATGAGAGCTACTCTTAATGTCCAGAAGTTACCCACAGTTCCCTGCCATGTGATCCCCATTGATGGTTCACAACATGGCTGTTTGCTTTCTTCCAGAGCCCCAAAAGTACATCCCACACCATTAGATATGATTTGAAGAGCTTACCTAACTGGGTCAGACCCACCATGATAATCTTCCCTTGTGATGGTCTCCACTGACCAGGGACTTTACATATGCAAAATTCCTTTTTGTCATATAATGCAATACAGTCCTGGGAATGGTACCCTATAATAGCTGCAGGTCATGCCTACTCTCAAGGGATGGAGGTTATATACAGAAAGGGCACCGACGGTCATTGGGAGGGTCATCTTAGAATTCTGCCAATTACAACCCTCGTAAGGGTTCTTCCTCATTTGTCTTGAACGTAGTAACTGTCAAACTCCTTTCTTCCCTGGAGAAGTGATGTAAAAATGGCTGGACCCCCAAACTAGATAAAGAATGACAGTTTTCTTTAAAGAAAGGTTCGCTGGCTGGTCATGGTGGTGCACACCTTTGATCCCAGCACTCAGGAGGCCTATGTAGATAGATCTCTATAAGACTGAGGCCAACCTAGGCTACAGTGATGCAGGGAGACCCTATCTCAAAAAAACAAAAACAAACAACTAACCAAAAGAACTTTTCCTGGAAAAAAAAAGTGTCTTTCATAGTCTAGAGATGGCCAACGGGCTAGGGGATGGATCTGAATCTGTTTTGAATATGCAAACATTTATAATCCATTATCCGTCGATGAGATCTCAGATGAAATTCAGAAAATAGGAAATACCACTTAACATTCCATTACATTAAAATTTCTTGATCTCTTGGCCAAGATGTACATCTCACTCAAAGTTACCCTCTCCTCTCCAGCTGAAGATTAGTGGAGAAGGTCACAAAGTTGACGGGTAGTTGCCATGACAGTTTCACAACTGATAACCTCAATTGGTCCTGAGCTCTGCCTGAACACTCTTCCCTGTTTCCTGGTTTATGTACCCCCTGACTCCCGACTGCTTCAGACCGCCACTCCACATCTCCCACTTCCCCTTGACATAACAGTGCTTGAGTACCTATGTATTTCAGGGTGTACAACACTGTTAGTGAGTCAAGCTCTGTGAAACCAGGCCATCCCTTCAAGCGATAGTGGGACTGACACAGAAACAAATAATTAAACACAAGGTGAGACAGCTTGAATAGATGTTTAGGGCATTTTTAGAACAGAGGGGGAGGATTAGGAAAGACTTACAAATTGTCCTCAGAGTGGTTCTGAGTTGCTATCATAGGTAATTAGTGTTGGGTGATGTTGTCTATAGTGTCACTCCATGGGATGATTTCAGTTTTGCGTGAATATATCCCCACCCAATATCACTCTAAATCCCGTGGAAGAGTTGGAATGATTTTCCCAGTTACGATTTCTCTGTGGCTTTCACGTGAATGGTTTATGACTTTTTGCTCCATTTGTGCACCCAGTATCATGACAGTGTATGTGTGAAAGATCCTTCTTCTGGGCTGGAGAGATGGCTCAGTGGTTAAGGGCGCTGGCTGCTCTTACAGAGAGCTGACTCTCTCTTCTGACATCCACCAGCATTGCATGACACGGGTGCACTTACATGCGAGCAATACACTCATACACGTAAAATAAAAACAATAAATAAACTATTTTTTTTAAAATCCCTCTTCTATTTGCTTTCACTTTTTAGTTCCATTGGGGGCACACATGCATGTCATGGTGTGTATGTGGAGGTCAGAGGACAATTTGTGGGAATGGGTTCTCTCGCTCTACCTTGTGAGTATTGGGGATCGATTTCAGATTGCCAAGCTTGGTGACAAGTGCCTTTTTACCTGTTGAGTCATCTCTCAGGCCCCATTCTTCTATTTCTAAATTATGAATATTTATTAAGAAATTAATTGAATTATAAGTGTCATATGAATATTCAATTAGTCATGCTGTGGTTATCACATTAACTTTAATAATGAACCCACACAATATGAAACTCTTCTTGTTTTGGGAAACAGTAAGTTGGAGGTCACTTACAAAACCTTATAGTCGATGTATTTGGAAGAAGCAGCAAGCTTTCTGTCCAGTGAAACCTTTCCGGTGCCCTGTGGTTGAGTCACTGCTCTCATGGTACCTAAGCCTAGTTTTACTTCTCAAATTTGCATTTTCCCAGTTTTAAATTATCATTATATATTATTTTTAAAATTTATTTATTATTATATATTATCTATATATATTATATATCATTCATTATATATTATTATATATACATTATATATTATTATGCATTTTAATAGCCTTCCCTATGACGTTTTTGTACATGTGTGTCTCATGCTTTGATCGTGTCCACTGTCCTCTCTCCTCTCCTTTCCTCCACTCCCTTCTCAGTCTTTCCTCTAGCTCCTCTTGTTTGTCCCTTCTCCTGACCTAACAGGCCCTCTTCTATGTCAGGTCTTTTGTTTTCTTTAACTTCCCACATGAGAGAAAATGTGAGACACTTGCACGAGATCTCTCGTGTTGAGCACTTCGCACAGGCACTGCCTGATTTCAAGTATAAGCTGCCTTCGTCCCTGCCCCAAGCACACACCTGTCATCGCTACCAAACGACTCAAGTCTGGGTTCATACCCACATAAGAACAACCTAAAAGTGTGTGGAGGGGTTAATGGGTGGGAGGCAAACTTTTGCTGAACAGGGGATGGGAATCAGTGGATAGGTTCACTTTTTACCCTGGCCAGAGAAGGTGCAGTTGATGTGACTTCTTGTGAGCAAAGTCCTGTGAACCAAGCATTCAGTGGCAGTCAGCCATTGTTCACATACCGTACTCCATCTATATGTTGGTTCTCTGTTACACCTCCCTGCCCCATCCCCTGCTGCTCCCTGGGGTTGCACTTTTTAATTAAATATTATCACTTTGCCTTAGGCTCTGCTTTCTGAAGAACCTAGGCTGAGACAATATGCATATTTAATTAAGGTATGGCTAAATGAATAGGCTCTGAGGTCAGAGGAATGAGCCTTTAATCTTAGTTACTTAACCTCTTCATGCCTACGTTTTTGTGACCTGTGAAGAAATGGAATAATGTCTTCTTCAGGACATTGGGAAACGTATTGAGATTTAAATAGTACAAGGTACATTTTCCACTCAACTGTTAGCTATTGTTATTATTGCCTGGCAGGGGCAGAGTGAAGAGCCCTGAATATTCAGATAGGAACAGCAGGGCCATACTTGCAGCAGTACTTTATCCCTTTCCAAGTACCTCATGTTGTCGCGCTGAGTCTTCATCAGCCCGTGAAGCAAGTGGATAGACCTTCACTCGTGACTTAACTCTAGAATCTTGACTTGCAGAGCTCAGTGAGAAGGAAGGCAAGGCCAGTGTGTGAGTAACTGGCTCTCCATCTCGTAGCTCTGAATGGTTGTTCTAGTTACTTTCTACTGCTATGATAAAAACTTTTAACACAACCAACTTGAAGAGGAAAGAGTTTATTTGACTTACAAGCACAGTCTGTCATGAAGGGAAGCGAAGGCAGGAGCTCAGGGCAGGAACCTGGAGGCACAAGCAGAAGTCCAGGCCATGGAGGAACGTGGCTTACGGCTTGATCTCATGGCCTGTGCTCAGTGTGTTTTCTTTCTCTTTTTTTGGTGAGTTATAAAATTTATTCATTTAAGCACTTTCACGTGGGAAAGATGATATGCAGATTGCACTATGAGGTGCAACAGGAAGGGGTTGGAATGGATGGTTCGTCGGGTGCAGACCAGCTGTGGAATGATTCAACAAAGGTTAGATAAGAGTGCTTCAGCTGGGAGAAACTTAAAATAATAATTCAAAGTTTCATTAGACAAGATATGTTCCAATTTAAAACACTAAGAAACAGTATCATCAATGAAAAAGAAAATCAACTCTAAGTGTACTGAAAAAAGTTATAGGGAAAGTGAGAAGGAAATTTGTGTTTGTCGAGGTACAATGGGAGTGTTCCATCAGTGGGGTATTAATTATTATTAATAGCAGATCCTGCAAATACAAAATAAAATCCAAATCACTGGTCATGTAATTCAAATTTTAAGTGTAGTAAAGGCAAGGCAATAGATTCAAGTTATGGCCTGTCAAATATTTATTCCACGGACATTATCTACAGAAACACTTGGTCAATTTGTACACAATAATTCCTTATGTACACCAAAGGGTTTCTGTAAAAAAGATGCTATATACACATCTGTACACTGATCCACCAGAGTGATTAGCCATCTCCCAGGGGAGCTGTCTGCTCCTTCAAACAATTATTTTATTTTTAAATTACTTTTAATTTTTGCCATAGTGCACATACTCAAGGAAAGTATCCTTAAAGCCCAAAATCCTGAAATTTATATTTAGGATTGTGATAAGGCAACTGAAGACATGAAACCTCAGCCTGCTTTTTTATACAATACAGGACTTCCTGCCCAGGGGTGGTACCGCCCACAGTGGGCTGGATCCTCCCACATCTCTCAGCAATCAAGAAATGCCCCATAGACATGGTCACAGGCCAATCTAATGGAGACAGTTCCTCAGTTGAGGTTCTCTCTTACCAGGTTGTGTCGAGTTGACAGCTAAAGCTATCAGAGGAAAAAGGGCAGAACTGACTACTATTCACTTGGAACTGGCTCCTGGCTCTTGATGATTCCCAGGCTCACCACTCCTGGGAACTCGTACCCTTCACAAGATTTTTCATGGCATCCACAAATGGTGCCCAGTGTTCTAGACTAGCTACAGAAGACAAATTCATGATGACAGAGTGGCAATGCTTTCAGAATTCCTTCAAAGGGAGGAATTTCTAGCTATACTTACTTCTCTGCTTAAAATGGGAATACTTTAGTTAGGAACAAAATCACTTTCGAAGGGAATCATAGAATGCTTTTGGCTTCGATTCTTACCTCTAATGGAAGATACAAAAGGGAAATTCCTGTAGTGTTGATTTATTGGGTTTTGGCATGTCTTTGCTTTTGGAATTACCCGAGTGTAAGCCTTTAGGTTTTCTACTTGCAGAGTTTTGTCATGGCTTTTCCAACTGGTGCTTTCCTCAGATGAAAAACTCAGTAACATGTAACTAAAGAAAACAAACATTTGATTCGAGTCACTATAATGTGTTTGAAAAGACAAAATTTTAAAACAGCATGTATTAAAATGTAAGGTTTCTAAAACAGCTTTTCCAAAGTAATAAAACATTATTTGCAAATTAGAAACTAAAGATACATTGACTAGATTGAGCTCTTTTTCTGTTTAATGTTGAATAATTCTGTACACTTCAAGGCCAAATTTTCTTCACTTAGCTTAATTGTCAGTTAGATGAGTGGAAAATAGCATGTTACTAATTCTAATTTATTTTGCTTTGATATAGTCAAAATTCATGCAGCGAGGGAAAAAAGGAGGTCAGACTATGATCTGACAACTTTTTCTTTTTATTATTCATATTTTGCTGTAATTGCTAACATTTACCTAATGACTCAACTAAATTATAAATAAAACACACAGTTGACATTTTTCTCATAAAAAGAAAATATGAAGTCTAGTATAATTACAGAGAATAGAAAAAGACATACTTGCATGGCTAATTTTTACATTTTCTGGTGAAGAAATACCCTATATGATGAAATCCTTTGTAAATAGGTTTAAGTTGATCCTGTTTCGGTCAAATGTTCTTCAATCTGATTGCCTAGTTTTGAATTACCCTTCTCAAAGGCCAATCAGCACAATCAGGCTGGTTCTCCTAAACTCTTCAAGGAATCTGGCAGTTTTATTCATTTGTTTTCATATGTAACAAGTGCCATCTTTCTGCTCAAAATGGTCTTCATATTTGTCTGAGGGGATTGTTGCTCCATAGATTTGCTACTAAGAAGCTCAGAATTATTCATGATTAGAATGGATCTTGCAAAGCTGACTGTATGTGTGGTACAGAAACTTGGGGACATCTTTCCTTCGGAAGAGCAATTGTTCTCGGGGTTCAGTGTTGTCTGTCTGGAAAGATTTATTCTTTTTCAGTTTTACGTGTATGTATGTGTATGCGCATGTGTGTTCATGCGTATGCATGAGGGTGCTCATGTGTATGGGTGCACGTGCATATGGTTATGGAGACCAGAGGTTGCTGTCAGTGTCTTCTTCAATTGCTGTCCACTTAACTGACTGACGTAGGGGCTCTTGCTGGATTTAGAGTTCACTGAGCAACTCAACAAGTCAACATAATCAACTTGTCCTTGGGATCCCCTGTGTCTGTCTCCCAAACACTGGGACTGTAGGAGAGCTGTCACTCTCACTGGGCATATCCATGGTTAATGGAGAGCTGAACTTCTGTCTTCATGCTTGTGTTGACACAGGGGAGAAACAAAGTCCTTCTTAGAGGAAGTTAAGAATGGACTCAAGCCAAAGTTTAGGACAATTTTATTAGAATGTGAGGAAAAATCCTCAGGGCAGATGAGTAGAAAATCTCAGCAGCTGCTTTGAGGAGAAGAATGGAGTGGGGAAGGGAAAAAGTCATAAGACCATGTTGGTTTAGTGCCTGTGGAGGTCAGATGGACACCATGTGGTGGACTGGCAGGGAGCGAAGGGAGCTCTAGAGACAGTCAAGAAATACAAGATGTTGGGGCAGCCCAAAGCATTAGGGAAAGCATGCTTAGAGAAGAGATATAAAGAAGAAAGGCAGAAAGTATGTTTTTCTGAGTTTTTCAGAAAAGGGGGCAAAACTTAGCTGGGAGCCTCATGTGCCTCATACAACTGATCCACAAAAACTACACTTAGGGGTGGGGATTCTTGGCAGGAAATGTTCACCATCTCGTTAATGCACTACATTAATTCCACCCATCCCTTTAGCATGACTTAAGGTGAACTGGCCCTCCTAGGGATGGTCCTGTGACCAGATGATCTTGTAAAACTGGAAAGTTAAGGTTCCAGTGAGGGCAGAGATTTTTATGCTTTTGAGCAGTTAATCTTGTGGGCCTTTTTGCTACTCTAACAATGTGCTCAGTGCTTTATCCACTCATCCATCTCCCCAGTCCATGATTTATTCTGTTTGGACCCTGGGTCCATGGTTAAAGTAGGACTTCCAAGCAGACAAAACAGGCAACCACTGCTGTTATATGCAGTGTGTTATGTGTTATGTCTGTTCATAAACCTCGGTTTTTCATGTGTAAAATGGAAGCAACTCTACTTCATTTGTTTTCTGAGGTGTTTTTAAGGCGATTTAATATTTTAAATACGAGAGCAGAAAGGTGGAAAATGACTTAACAGGAAGATTCTATCAGTGGTCTCCACTTTCTGTGTACGTTTACTCGCTGCCTTGTTTCTCTTTAAAATGGGAATAATGATACTGATCTAGTTCTCACTGTTGATGTGAAGAACATCTAATTACTGTTGGTAAAACACTGAGTGCTATCTACGAAAATGCTAAATAATAACTTCCTGATGCTGTTGAAAAAGTTAATTAGAGAATGTTTGCTGGAAACCTTGATCTTCTAATGAAAGGTGTTTCTCCTGCTGCTATTTCTGTTTTACTTATTACTTTGTGTTGCAACTTACTGGTTGCTGAGTGTCACATTTGGTTGTGTCTTGTTGTTGTTATTGTTACAGTAGATCAGTATAAACAAAACTGTTCCCAGACAGAATTTTGGTAATTTTTCCTAGAGAGATCTTACTAATTATATAATGTAATGCATTCTGTTCAATGACATCCAACAAAGTTGATTTTTGCTTAATTTTCATGCTGTCCCTTGAAGCTTTCCAGAGTTCTTACTCAAGCCTCTCTTAGATTTTCTACTTGAAATACTATTCTTAGTGGATTTGGAGAGATGATTAAGAGTGCTTGCTGCTCTTCCAGAAGACCTATGTTCAGTTCCCAGTACTCACATTAGGCAGCTCACTACCACCTGTAACTCCAGCTCCAGGGATCTGACACCTTCTTTAAGCCTCCATGGATACCCACACATGTGACATACACACACAGACAGACAAAAATAAAAATAAAAATAGGCACTGGAGGGATGGCTTTGAAGTTAAGAAAACTGGCTGCTCTTACAGAGGACTTGGCCTCAGTTTCCAGCACCCACATGGTGACTAACAACCATTTGTAACTCCAGTTTCAGGGTATCTTACTCCTTCTTCTGGTCTCCAATGGCATTGCCCATATGCGGTACACTTACATACATGCAAGCAAAACACTCATACACATAAAATAAAAATAGTTAAATAAATAATAATTTTAAAAGTACTTAGTGAAAAGTACTCAGTGAAAGAGCTCAAGCTCCTCAACTTCCATGATCGTTTTTTGCACCAATTAAAAAAAAGAAAAAAAAACTTGATTAAGAACTTTAAAACTTTATCTTCACTTTAAAATGTTATTGAGCATTAAGAATTGCTTCTAAGAGGAAGTTGTCACTTCCACTTTCCATATTTAGATTTGTAGATAATACAGGTATAGACTTCAGGTGTGACCTTTTAACTTTCTTGATGACAAAAAGGACTGCCTTTCAAGTATCCTCATCCCAAAGGAGATTTGATGAAATGAAACTTCATTTCATTATAATGGATATAATTGCTCCAAATCATTCTGTAGCTCTTAATATATCCTGAGTGATAATTATAGCATTCAAAAAAATCTAGATAATTTAAGAAGCTGAAGAATTCATTTGAGATACTGGACAGCTCACAAATCTGTGGGAAAGCTCCAAGCTGAGACCAACAGCCAAGGCATGCTGCAGACATGCCATCTTTGGACAGCAGATACTTCAGGCTGCACTGCTGATATCCCTGACATTGATGCACCAAGTACCACTTCCGTAACTATTATCATCTCCAAGATACATCTGATAACTGGAGTCTGCTAGAGCGTTTAAGCCCAGTCACAGGGAGGCTGAGAAATCCAGACCCTGATTTTCAGGGTGGTAATGGAAGTAGGACAGGGGAATGGTGTTCTTCAAGCCTTGAAAAGAAATTCAGATACCGGTGGGCCAGAAAGAATGACGAATGTCCAACTGTGGCACTAATAGAACTGGATTCTGTAAATGTGTGAATTTGATAGCCTACAGTTTCCCCTTGAGTAAACATTTAGATGTTTTTAGTTTAGAGATATATCTTTATTTTTTTCTTCCTGGAGAAATTAAGTTCTGCTTGGAATTTTAAAAATTCCATTGTTAACTTCAATGGTCTTTAATGAATATATTCATATTTTCCCTATACATTTTATATAAAGTATTTCCATTTAATACAGCATTTAAAATTGTCTTCATTGAATATTTGGGAAAAAATTATCCTTAAAGCCAGTAGAAAAGAACAGCAGATACTTTTATTGTTATCTTTTGCCATTTTAATTTACTTGTCTGTCCCCCTCCCCTCAGTTATATCAGCAAAAGATAGCAATTGGTGCCTAGGCTATGCCAGGATTTTAACCAACTCCAGATTAGCTGATTGCATCACTGTGGTTTTAACTCCCACTGGCTTTTGCTCTAAATCTAATTATTGATTTTTATGGTTCTCAACATCACTGATGATGAAAGCTTTTTCTTTTCTTTTCTTTTTTTTTCCCTAAGTGTAGTGTCTGGCTCTACCGAAATCATGACAATATGTTGGTGACTCCGCAAACCAATAATGCTATTTGTAAAGTTTACCAACGGTGTTCCCTAAGGAATTTCATCAGATCTCAGTTTGCTCAGTTCGTATTTGAAACAGATTTTGAATTCTTCAAATGTCAAGATACCCAATACTGGAAAATAAACGCACTGAATAAAGTAGCCATGTGGACTGCATCAGGAGTGGGTGTCTGCTCCAGCTTGGACGTTTGTTGCTTGACTCTTCTGGAACATTTGAGAAGAAAGTTTGATTTTGCTTTTTATCTAATGATGGGCCTCAAAGAAAACTTTTGGCTTCTTCCAAATGATTTTTCATTAGTACTTGATAACTCATTTTTACCTAAGGGTATTTGCTAGATAACTCCAATTGCTTCCCTGAGTTTGGTAAATCTTCCATCTGCCTTCTTTTACTGAGTCTCAAGAAGAGTCCATAGATTTTCTTTTATTCATGCTAGTAAGAAAAACAATATAAAAACAAACCAATTCTTTTGGAAGCTTCCGTTTTTCATTCGGTTTAACAAGCCTCTCCTCCTTTTGTCCCACAGGCCCGAAGGTTCTGAGAGTGGGTGTTGCTTTCTGATCTCAGCTACCTTCCGTTCGAGTTCTCCAGTACTGGCGATTGGGAGAAAGCGACGGACACTACAAATGTGTGAAGCTGGGCATGTGACTGTGATTCTCTGCTGGAAACTGAAGGCCTCTGTGTGGTCAGTGTAGAGAAACAAGCACTCTTCCTGCAGACCCAGGGTGCACGTGTGCCTTTTAGTGGACACTTCAGAGTCCTCCTCTTTACACAGCACGGCTTGGAAGGTCCAGTTCAAGTGCAATTTCACTTATCTTAGGTGGAGAAAGCTTCCATGGGAGTGAAGGAAAAGTCATGGAGCTTAAAGATTTCAACCATTTCTTTAAATTCTGCCTCTCCCCTCTAGATGTCCATTAGTATGGGCGGGAGAAAGGGAAGGCATGAAGATTAGAGTGATTTGTGCAGAACTACTTTTTAATAAACACCTTAAGTTTACTTACCTTGAGTTCTATTTAGTTCTCTTTAGTACTTTTAGTTTGGGGTCCTTGTTAAATCCGTGTTACACAGTGTTTTGATCTGGATTCTTCCAAAGCAGACCATGAGACAAAGAGTTTATTTAGAAGGTGATTCTAGGAAATGTAGACTAATGAGGCAAAGAGGGAAACAAAGCCAACAGAGGGTGTGTCTGGGAGAGGATTACCATAAGGAGTCCCAGTTACCAACTGGGAGTCCCGAAAAGACTACGGAGGCATTGAAGAAAGCAGCTATTATCCACTGATTGCATTCAGCCTTCATTGATCCAGGGCTTGGAATGTTAGCTCTCTGGCATTTGTGTCTTGCCTTTCCTGTGCAGACACTCAGGCAGAGGGCCTTGACATATACACCTTTGGTGGGAACAGGTGACAGGTGACAGAGCTGCTGGTGATCCCTGGGCTAAGCTGATGGGGCCACAGCCTTGAACTGATAACTGATAACTGCTGTCTGTTCAACAGAAGGACAAAAGACCACCTGGCAGGCTCCTCTGTTAGCTGGTTTGCTTTGGTTTTGCTTGTTAGTTTCCACTCCTGCCCCTGGTCATAAGTATTGGAATTTCTGGACTGGGACTCTGGACCTATCAGCTCTGTGTGCTTCAGTTCTTCATTCATGTAGCAGAGACAATACCAGTTCTTCTCTCGAAGTCAGTATAAGGATTAGGTCAGTATAAAAAACAGGATGGCACCTGCTGTGTGGTGAGTACTCAGAGGATACTAGCTGTGGTTAGCACAGCGGATGGAGAAGTGCTGGCGACCTGGAGCTTCTCGCTGCACAGAACCTTTACTTTAAGTAGAAACTGAGGTTCCAGCCTGGTTCTCAGCTGTCTTTTTCCCACTTCCTCCTTCTTCAGTCTAGTCTCTCCCATCACAGCCCTCACCTTGGGCTGCTGGATGCCTTTCCCACTCTCAACTCCTTTCCTCCAATTATTGTTTGCTTCTTATTATATTGTCCTGGCTTTAGTGATTTAAAAAAAAATCACTGATTATTTTTATCTTATGTGTATAAGTGTTATGCCTGTGTGTATTTGAGTAGACCTTTGTTGTGCAATGCCCATGGAGGACAGAAGAGGGCATCGAATTCCCTGGAACTGGAGTTACAGACGGTTGTTTGCCACCGTGTGGGTGCTGGGATTTGAACCCCGGTCCTCTTCAAGAGCTACCAGTGCTGTTAACAACTGAGTCATCTCTCCAGCCCTCAACAGTAGTGATTTTAATGGTCTCAGGCAAGGATAAAAACACAAGGAAATGCTTCAGATTGTTAAAGATTGCTGGCAACAGATATGTGCAGGTGTGACTGTCTAGGTTGCACAGGGAATGACAAGCTTTATCTAGCAGTAGGTTCAAGCACCAATTCAGTTAAACTCAGGCTAACAAAAAATATTTATTAAGCACTTGCTGTTTCCCAGGGTCTATCCTGAACACTTCGGGTACAATAGCCACAAAACAAAAACACCAAACTCAACACTCGTTAAATGTTTTGTTGGCATTCACCACCAAAATAAAGGGAAAAATAAAGGAAGAGATGGAAATGAATAGTTGGAAAAACAAATGAATTTCAGAAAATTGTAATGATTTTCCTAATCACCAAGTGATGTGGGATGCTCCACCTATGCTTTGCCCTGGTACTCGGTCTGCACAATTCACATGATTAAGTGCCTAGTTAAGGAACTTGGAGTACTCAACAGAATAAACTGAAGCTATTATAGGCCACAGAGTGAAGTCTAGCTTGAAAATATTTGGCTTAAAGATCAATAACTCATAAGAACAAAATGGCTTTAAAAAAAAGTTACAGTCTGTGATCTGTGAGGGTACTCTGGTCTAGGAGGGCTTAATGGGTACACAGGGTTATTCTGTCTAGGAGGATGTAGCACAGTTCCTGAAGTAGTCATTCTGGGCCCCTGTGGGCTCCTAAGGGTCATCAAATTCAAATGTGGTCCTGTACCTGTGATGACTAATGCGCATAACTAATGGCTTAAACGGTAAATGAAATGGGCTGTTAGTTATTGGTAGTACATTTAATTTTGGAACAAATGCATGTGGCTCAATCTAAAGCACAAAATTCTTTTCTTTCCAGAATAATATGTTATAAGCTCTTGTTATTGATTCAGTAAATATCAATCACTTACTATTTGTGAAGCACTGTTAGAATATATATATATATATATATATATATATGTGTGTGTGTGTGTGTGTGTATGTATATATATATCACACATGTGTGTGTTCTTTGCTCCTCTATGTATATATACACATATATGCAGACATATAATTGGTAGTGGCTACTTAGTATATGTATTAAGTATGCAGCATATACTATTTAAATGTTCATCTGATCATCATTTCTACCTCGGGTAACTAGTATTGTTACCTCACAATTACACAATGCTTCTTGTTTGTGTTCTGGTTCCACATCTAGCCTCTGAGCTTTTTCGGGTTGGATGGTACTGCAAGCTTTCCCTTCCTCCTCCCCCATTATCCCTTAGCAGTAATTAGCAGAGAGCTACTTCTAAGCATCACACAGGTGCAGACTTTTAGCAAATTTGGCAAGGCTGCATGCATATCTCTAAAAGCAACTGCCTGTTCCACAGTTGAACTTTCAAACATTTTTGGACAGGGTTTCAGATAAGCTAGGCTGGTTTCAAACTTTGTGTAGCTGAGGATGACCTTGAAGTTTGGATCCTCCTTCCTCCACCTCTCTGATCTGAGTCTTGGGATTACAGGAGTGACTACCACATTCCATCTCCGGGATGCTGGAAGTAGAACCCAGGGCTTCATGCATGCTAGGCAGCACACAACCAACTGAGCTCCAACCTTTTTGTGGCCCAAAGTCTGAAAGGAATAAACTGATACGTGAGGCCGCTGATGAAAGAATGTTGTTAAAGGGACGACTAGAAATCAATAGTTCTGAGGCAGGGCTTGAGATTCTGCCCAAAACCAGTTCTCAAGAAGCTGCTGGGCAGTAGACCATATTTGGCAGGTGCAAGGTTATATATGTAACCATAGCATCACGACTCAGACCTTTACAAATGAATGAAAAAACGTCAGGCCACTCCCCTCAGCCCTACCCTACTCCAAAGCTAGGCGCCTCCAGGAGACTTCTGAATACTCTGCAGACCCTCGAGATCCCGCCCCTGTCCTCGTCGCCCCAGTGCGGGGTCGTGGTCTGAGCAGCAGTCTAGGAGCAGGAGCCAGGTGCGATGGAACGTCTCTATCCGCTCCCGCGGGAGACTCGGCAGACCGGTTTTACCTGTCCCTGTCTGGTGGAGACGACCGACCTTCTCCAGACAATCGGAGGCAGTGGAGGCCCTTCTAATCCCCTCCCACCAGTCTAGTGACACGCTACCTGTAGCCACTCCAACTTTTCTACCTGACACCCCCGAAGCTTGCAGAAAGCAAGTACCCAAGCCCAGCAGCCTGCCGAGCACCGTCTCCAGCGACGGGTGTGAAACCGTTCAACTCAAAACAAACACCAGCCACTGACATGTTTTAAGAAACGCTACAGTTGGATGACTGAGGAACCAAAACAGACCAAATGGAGAGGCAAGAAGGGAAAGCAATTGGCCCAATTCGGTTGGAGCAGCGGCTCGTGTTACACTCCCTTTGCCAGTTAGCGTCGTGGGCGTTTGTTGCTGTGTTAATTACAGTTCTTCCCGGAGTCGGAGGCGAGAACAGCCCTCGTGGAACCGTTTCAAGTGGAACGTTCCACCGGGAAGAAAACAACTGCCTTCCTGCCCTGCTGGGAGGGATTCCACCAGGCAGCGCTGGCGGCGGGGCTGTCCCCCGGCACCTGCCCCGCGTTGCGCGCACCTGCCGGGTTAGCCTGGCGCTGGCCACCCGCTCCGGCCGCGCAGGTGTCCCGGAGCCAGAGCAGGAGGATGTGCAGCTCCGCCGCTCTTTCTCCCGAGGGCAGGCCTGGCGCGCCGCGGAGCGCGCGCTTTCCTGCTTTCTTGGTTTTTTTCTCTGGAGTTCCTGGGGAGCCAGGCCCGGTTTATCTATGCGTGGGTGGGATGAGGATGGGAACAGGTGGCCCCGAAGGAATCAGGGACAAATACGAGATAGCGCAGCAGGGTGGAAAGTACATGGCCTTCCAGACACCATGAATGTTGGCCCCAAACTCTTGCCCCTCATCAAATATGTGACCTTGGACAAAGTTGTTGCACTCTTCTGAGCGCCAGTGGCCTCGTATTTAACTTCATGAGAGCCAATGAATGCACTTATGAGCTATTGATTCTATTGCCATAACTACTCTGAACACAAACCTCCCTAGAGCCTACAAAGCAATAGTTTCAGGCTGAATGTGGTGGTGCATGCATTTAATCCCAGCACTGGGGAGGCAGAGGCAGGCGGATCTCCATATCGAGTACCAGGCCAGTTGGGGCTACAAGAGGACTCTGTTTCAAAAAAGCAAAAAAAGTACTTTCAGGGTCTAGGGATGTAGTTTAGTTGATAGAGTGCTTGCCTAATATGGACAAGGTCTTGAGTTCGATCCCAGACACCATATAAACTACTTCTGTAATCCCTGCAGAAGATGAGGTGTTCAAGGCCATCCTCAGCTACACATGTAGCCCACACTACATGAGACCCTGCCTAAAACGTTTAAAATGGTCATTTCACAGGTGAGAAAGTTGGGTCCTAGAGATGTTAATGACTTTGTCGGAGGTCAAGAGGTGGAGTCAGGTTTAGAAACTAGATGCTCTAACTACAGCCTGAATGAGCATGAAAATGATTATGTGGATGTAAAATACCTGGAAGTTTGCTGGGTAGTAGCTGTTCATGTTTCCATTACTGGAGGGACGTGAACATCAAACTGACTCTAGCTAAGAGCAGAGGGGTCCCTGTTCATTTGAGAGAGAAGGGGCAGAGAGGTGAGGGTCTTGGTGATTACCTAAATCCAGCAAAGGCAGCTGGATGAGGAACAAGAAATAAGATCTAGATCCCAGCAATCTGTTACATTTTATACATGCTTAAACACCCAAGGAAATCATTTAGGCAATGCCACAGGGTCCACAGGGCAAATAGGGGCATGAGGCTGTGAGCCTGTGGGTCTCCTGTCACCTACCTACCTGCTTCATATCACTTACTACAATAATACTAAACTGGCTCTCTCTCTCTCTCTCATTTTTTTTTCCGCCTACAGTGTTATTTGGGCTTCTTATGAATAAAATTCTTGGAATGGACTCAAAAACTGCAATTCAAAAATCATGATGTGCACTTGAAACTGCCACTTATGCACACTTAAGGGCTGGCACAGCCGCCTAAGATAATATATGGGAAGTGCTTTGGGATAAAAGCACCAGGTAATGATCTTTTAAAAGGACACCATACTTGTTTTGATTGCAATAATCATCTTCCTGAGAAAATTTGGTCACTAATATATGACATTCACTCAGAGTTTCATGTCCTTCTTGGTAAAGTCATTTTCAGAATAGTTGTAGGAAACAAGTTGTGCAGGGAGAGGCATAATCTCTGCCTAGGAGGAGTTGTTGTGGATGTGGGAAGGAGATATTCGAGATCCAAAGAGAACAGCCTGCTTATTTTTCACCAGGACAATCAATTCTTATTCTTCAGGGTAGTTGAGAGCTAGGTGGGAATCTGCACCCTGAGTTAGCTTCTTTCATAACGGATCACCACAAGTTTGGCGGCTTAAAATAACCAAATTTATCACCTTACACTTCCGTGCATTAGAAATCTGACACAAGTCTGTCTCACTAGGTCAGACTCTAGGGGCAAATCCACTTCCGGAGGGTGCAAATTGTGGCCCCTTCCTCCCTCTTTGGAATCGGCAGTGACAGCTCAAATTCTTACAGTGTATCACTTTTGATGGCTATTCTGATTTCCTTTTCCTTGTGGTTACATTGGGTGCATCCAGGTAGCTCAGAATAATTTCCTTATTTTAAGGTTTCCTGCTTAGCAAACCTAATGCCATTTGCATCCCTAACTCCTTTTTGTAATTTAATGCTGTGTATCCACAGGTTCCTGGGATTAGAAAATGAACATCTTTGGATGTTCTGTCTGTCACACACTCCACTTGTTTTGGTAGCAAGCACAGCCTTCATTCATAAACATATGCCTAGTGTTTCTTTTGTAAAGGCACTGTTAACTGAGATTACAGATCACACAGGTTTCTGGTTGAGACCTAGCTCTACCATTTAGGTTAATTTGGGGAAGTTATTTAACCTCTTTAATCTGCACCGTCCTTGTCTGTAAAGCCAGGATAATGATAGTACCTATCTTACTGCATTACCATTTTAATTAAATAAGATAATGCTGGAAAATAGGACACTGCCTGGCATATGGCATGCAATCTATGAGTTTGGGGCTATTACTGTTATGTGTCATGGAGATTGTATGGTGTCTGCCCTTGTGGAGTTTGGGGAAGTTATAGTCACAAATATGCTTGTGGGATAAGATGCCATATAGGAGTAGATAATGGAAGAGGTGAAAAAGGTATCTTGAAAGAAGTAGGAAGGTCAGGAGTGGAGGGGGCAGGGCTGATGCTGGGAGGAAGATGCTGGAGTGAGAGGTAGCAGAGGAACGTTAGGCAGGGGAACAAATACTGGGATGTGGCAGGGTGGCGGGAGGTAAGCAGACCTGCCATCCTGTGGCATGGAGGGATGTATGGGGCTGTCTATTCATTTGTTTCCACTTTAGCTCAGGATGTTTAGAGGAAGAGTGGATTGTCAGACATGGAGGGCCAGACTGTGGAAGACTTAGAATGCTAGGTTGGACAGTCCAGGTGTCTTCCTAGGATAGTAGGGAGCCATGAAAAGTTTTAGAACAGAAGTAGGTTCATGAAAAGAGCAGTTTGGAAAGATTAATCTGAGAGAGGTATGAGTAGGTTGGAAGAGGAGGCATGTTGAGGAGTATGTTCAGTGGTCCTGACAGTAATGGCAGAGATGTGGTGGCATTTGGTCAGAGAAAGAGGAGAATGGACTCAAACACCAGAAATCAAGAGCAGAGGGTCTGGGTGATATTTTGGATGGGGAGAGGAGAGAAGGGAGGATTACAAATTCCTGAAAGGTTGATGATGGCAATAATAGAAATCAGAGATGAGGTCAGCTTGTATTCTCCTATTTGTGTAAGGTGTTGGCAGGTTGTCCGAGTGGCACGTATCCAGACAGCCATTGGGAATGTGGGACGGGAAGAAGGTCATGACTGGATAAATACGATGGAGAGCCATCAGCTGCCAACCCCACCCTCAACCTTTTATGTTCAATCTCTCTTTACTGCCAACACTGGTGGATTTCTGGCAGTGTCCTTTATTTCCTCATTTCATATTATGGACTAAACTGTGTCTTTCCCAAATGTATATGTTGAAATCCTATCCCCTAGTTCCTGAGATTATGACTGCACTTAGAAATAAGGACTCCTTGAAGAAATTTAAGGTCAAATAAGGGAAGCACTAATCTAATATGACTAGTGTTATCAGAAGGGATTAAGACACACACACACACACACACACACGGCAACAACCATGTGAAGACAGACTGAAACGTGCATTTATAAGCCAAAGAGAGAGAGAGAGATCATCCCTGATGGCAACTTGATCTGGGATTAATAGTCCCTAGGATGGTGGGAAAGTAAGTTTTGGTGTTGAAGTAACTTGATTTACAGTGCTTTGTTGGGGTATCCTCAATATGCTCCTACAGGGACCAGTGCCTTTAGGCCACCACCCATGAGCTGAGGTACTCTGCACTGCACTGCTTACTTGTTCCAAGACTTACATTTTACTAGGTCTGTTTCCCTCCGTGTCTAGATATGTTATATACCTGGATATTATTTAGTAGTTTTCAGAAATGATGTTCCCTGTAAATGGAAGGACTATGGTGCCCTTTGTCTTGGGAGAATGTGGTGAGGACTCTGGTGTCCGAAGCTGGGCTTGTGGGAGAAGGGGCTGGTGAGTGCCAGGCTTACAGCTGTTAGAAGACTGTTGTGCCACCTGTTCTTAGAGCTGGCTCCGGCAATGGACTCCTCCATGTGCTTTCCTCTGAACCCATGCTCAGAACAGAGAGAAATGTGCTCCTCCTGACTACCAAGGCAGAAAACGGACATTTTATGGTATTTCTAATTCATACTGCTTCTCTTTGCATTTAATTATGATTCTGAATCTTATCTGGGTCTTATTTTTCAAGGTACAAAATAAGTATCCTAAGAGTTAAAGACCAAGTCAGCACTTAAAGTAGCCTGTGGAGGAAGTAAATGATGTATTGGCAGAGGAAATAAATACAATGATGTATTTGCACAACCCCGCGTAAGGGCAGACTAGAATGACCAGTGCTAAGAAATCCTGTAGCAAGCTCAACTGGACAGATTCCAAGCCCTGGACTTGGACTTCAGTGACAGTGAGATATTCAGACTGGGTCCATGTCCTCAGTGACTTCTGTGTTCATTAGAGCTGGCCTTTATGATGTATGGAGACAGTGATTATGAGTAAGATGCTGGCAAACTATTCTCCATCTTCCCAGAGGACAGAATGAGAGCAATGAAACAGAAGACTTATTCCAAATAGTCTGTTAGAAGCCATTTCCAACATCTGACTAGGTTGTTCTCCAACTCCCTCTTCTGGGCAGCTATGGTACTACCCTGAATTTTTCTTTGTTGTTCCACTTGTGGAATGATTGTTCATGTGCCCAGTCCTATCAATAGATGGGGAACTCCCCAAGGACATGTCTCATGTCTCATCTATCTTTATCTCTGCCTCAGCCCCTAGCTGGCACAGGTGTCCTTCAGTGGATGAATGAATAATTCTTTTTCCTTTGAAAAATTTTTATGTTCCCAGAGAGAGAGAGAAAGAGAGACAGTGTGTGTGTGTGTGAGAGAGAGAGAGAGAGAGAGAGAGAGAGAGAGAAAGACAGAGAGAGAAAGACAGAGAGAGAAAGACAGAGACAGAGACAGACAGACAGATACAGAGACAGGTAGGTAGAAAAAGACAAAGAGAGAGACAGAGACAGTGAGGATGGCAATGAATGAACTACTAAAAATGACTATGATGGCAATATATAAGATGTTTAATTATTATTTTATTTATTTACTTACTGTTGGAGATTATTTATTTATTTTGGAGACAGTTTTTCACTGTGAAACCCTGGCTGGCCTGAAACTTATTACATAGATCAGGCTGGCCTCATAGTTGTGAAGAATCTTCTTACTTCTGCCATCCAATTGCTGGGATTGCAGGTGTGTGCCACTATACCCAGTTAGATTTTATTGTTTTGGATAGCAAAAATTCTATGAATAGTGTATTTGAATATCAGGCATATGTTATGCTTAAGACACAATTATCAACTGATTAACTAATAAAGGCCTGACTGGAAACACAGGTATTTACCTAAGGTGCTGCTTCCTGTTGTAGAGATCTTCAAGGAAGGAGACAGTCAAATTTATGAAATGAAGCATAGGCAACTTGAAGAACGAAAGTCTTCCTCAGAATTTGCAGGGTTATCAGAAGCACAGGTGTATGTCAAGTGGACAATATAGCTCTGTGCATTGTTTTCTGTCTTGTGTCAGGAGCTCTGTTAGGTTCTCTCGTTTCTATATTTCTTGAAATGATATCATTTCCTTAATTTTTCAGAAGGGCAGACTGATGTGCAGAAATATCTATCCATTTTGTCAACCATGTTATTAAGTTTGTGTTATGTTCTAGACACTAAGCTGAGCTCTAGGGTACGACAATGACAAGACCTAGAGATCTTGCCTTCGTGGAGCTTACAATCTAACTGGAAAGTGCAACACAAGCTGTAAGAAAGTGGGTATAGCAGGGTGCTATCAAAATTCATAGGAAAGTGGGCCTGTGCCCATAAGGAGCTTGCCACACAGTGATATACCAAGAACCAAACACCCAGCATATCAAACTTGGTTCTAAGTGCTACCTTACAATGTAGGGTTGTAATTGTTCCTCGAGAGTAGGTACTGGGTACCATGGGAGTGCACGGGAGACAGTCAGGGAGGCTCCTTGGAGGAAGTGATACTGCTTGAAATCCAAAAGGTAAATAGGAGTTGACTAGGCTAAATAAAACAAGAAAAGGTAAGGAACGTGTTCCAGGCAGAGGAAGCAATGTGCAAAGGCCCAGACATAAGAACTAATATGTTCCCTAGGACTTAATTCTGGCTGGAATAGAGGTTTTGAGGGAGAAAAAGGGTTGGACGAGTAAGCAGGGGTAGGCCCTATGGTTGTCATTCAAAGCTCAGACTCAGTTTGAAGGCAACCAGGAAAAGATGGAGGGAAGATGTGGCATGGATGAAATATAAACAGGCTTAGTGTCTTGTCCAAGGTCTTCTAACTAGAGTGGCACAACTGGGATTTGAAGTCAGGTCCAATCTTACTCAAAGCTCACCGCTGTCTGTTATGCCACGAAACATCTTACAGGCAGAAAGAAGAAAAAAAGCTGGAGAGTCCTTCCCTCTGTGGCCACTTTGGAAGTTTCCTTTTCCTGTTTCCCTGGGGCTGCTACAGTCCTAGAAGGGAGGGGTGTGTCCCCTTCTTCCTTCTCCCCCTGGCTGGGCAATGCTTGTGCTTCAGAGCAGTTCTATAGCAGCCCTCCTGCCTCGGTACCACTGCCTCCCTTCTGCTGAAGTTTACTTTGTCTCCTGAAAAAGCTGCCCTCTGCCAGCTGGTGCTCAAGGCTACTTGCCTCCACCTGGGAGCCTTCTATTGCTAAATCAAGGCAGGCAAAAACACCAACTTCCGGTGTGGGAGAAGGAGTGGATACTGGGCGCGGAAGAGAAGAGACTGCCTTGTCCTCCCTTCCACGTGTGTTCTTGCTGAGTGGAGTAGAGGTGCGTATTTGTGGGCATGTATCACAGTGTATTCCTGTACACCACCTTACTGGAGGGTGGCCATCCATGCCAATAGTTAATTAACCATACACACCATTATTTCTTATTTTTGAACCTTAAAATGTTAAAGTGCCTCTGTAGTAAGCAGACATCTTCCATAACTGCTCAAGAGAATTTGGAAAGAAAAGTCTGTTCTTTTTATCATTATATTTTCAGAGGGTGACTCTGTGCTTATCTTTTTCTTCTCATACAGCATAGCGGCTCAGGGCGTAGTCTCTCAAAGACTAACTCAGTTTGAATCCTGACTCTAACAGTGTGCAAATGGGTAAACCTCGAACAGGTTATTTAACATTTCTGTGCCCCCATTTTCTTATCTGTAAGAAAGAAATGCTAGCAATAGTTCAGTCTCACAGTTAAGGGATCAAGTTCATATAGTAAAGCACTTAGAATATGGCTGGCACACAGTAGGTGCTTTGTAAGCATCAAGCTACTGCCATTTTTCATGAATTGGTAGTTTTAAAACTCTTGTTTTTTTCTTTTTTGGTGATGTATGTATGTGGTGATGTGGATGTGAGCAGCTGTGTAATAATGTGTGCATGTTTGTGTGGAAGACCGAAGTCGATGTTAATCATTCTCCACCTTGGTTTTTGAGATAAGTGTGTCACTGAACCTGGAGCTTACTGATTTGGCTAGACTGGTTAGTTAGTGAGCTCTAGAGAGCTGCCTTTTTCTGCTTCCTCAGCACTAGGATTACAGACGTGTGTTACTGTGTCTGGCTTTTACATGGGTACTGGGCATCTGAACTCAGGCCTTCATGCTTTCCGGGTAAACACTTTACTGACTGAGCCATTTCCTCAGTTTATTTTTACTTTTTCAGATTCTAACTGTTGATTCCTACTAGGTTCTTTGGAAAAGCTTGCAAGTACTAAATCATGCTGCCGTTCATCCTGAGCATTGTTAAACCACCATAGACAGAAGAGAGAGAAAGACAAGGCCCTGCTGAATTAAAGGTGGAAGGTACAGCCCTGCTGAGCTAAGTTTGGGGGTGTTCATAAGCATTTGCAAAAGCCCAAATCACATCCTGTGTGTTAGCACATGTCATATCAATCATTCCCAACACTCTTCAGGGCAGCACAATAGTATACAGCCCGGTGATTAACTGCAGAACTACCAACGATAATTTAACTGTAGATAATGTACATTACATGGGTAAAAGTCCAGTTTTTTTCTAATTCACAGGAGAATGTACCCACAATGAGCACTTCTGTTGCTATGTGGATTTTTTTTAAATTGGGTGAACTCTTAGTGTTTTTAAGTAGAGGTTCTTTTTATGGTCAGTTCATCCTTATCTCTGAATATACAGGTGATTGTTATTTTCTTCAGAAACAGCTTCAACCTGAGGACTCCTGCACAGGTGGAGGAGAAGGCTGCTTTCTTCTTCTAGCAGAGTTTATGATAAGCAAGGTCTCTGCAGTCTGCACAGCCCGGGAATGTGCAGGTGACTGTGGAGACAGCCGTGGAGGGACAAGAATGGGCATATGGTCCTAACTGGCACAGCATAACAAAGTAATTAAAAATGTCTTAAAATGCAGAAAGCCCCCAAACTGTAAAGTATATCATGGTAGATGTCAAATTAGCATTTTCTGCCTCTTTTTAACAATGCCATAATCTCATTAATCTACAGAAGGAACTAAATGCAGGGACTCCAACCAGTTGGCTGGACATATGCTGCACATTGGACTGGCCATTTGGCTGGATCAGATTAAAGTGGAGAAATTGCATATTTTTTGGGCACTGAACACAAATCTGGGTCTGCTTATTACTTTTGTCCTCCCTTTTTAAAGTGATGGATTTGTAAGTGCCAAAAAATTCAGTACCAACTTGAGTTTAAAAGAAAAAAAAAAAAAAGAGGCCTCTAAAGAAACTCCACAGAGGAAAAGGACAAAGAACTGGAGATACAGATTCCAAACCTGACTTCAGCTGGTTGAGGTATTGTTAAATAATAATACATTCACAATTTTATTCTCTAGAATTGTCAAGTCTGCAGATTGTAGCTTATTTATGGGCAATGTGGCTCTGTTGATTATTTTCTTTGGAATGGTATCATGTTTTATTATTAAATCTTTTAGTATGCTACTTTGTCTTAAAATCCTTTATTAACAAATATGAGAATCAAAGAATCTTTCAAATTGTCTTGAAAGCAGAACAAATGTATATTGTTTGCCTGCATGGCTCTACCCACTAATATTTCCTGAGCATTTGGTATATTCTCAGAGTACTGTAATAAGAATATAAATCTGAATGCAATCCTTCCTGTAAGATGCTTGTGGTTAGGGCAAATTCACAGTTAGCATATAAGCTACCAGGCAAGGAGTGGCATCTTGTGGAAGATACCCAGTGTAATGTGAATCTAGAAGAGGGTCTGCCCATACCTATGTGTTTGTTGGTAAGATGCACTAGAGTCAGAAACACCTTCAGGAAGGGTGTAGCGTTTGAACAGATGGGAGTAGGATTCTGACAGGGAGAGTCAGAAAGGTGATTTGGCACTCTCTGACTCAGGGACTGGATGTGGGAAATCACAGAGATGTATGTGAGTGCACTGGAGGATGAGTCTGGAGAGGCAGATGGTGGGCACCATTTGGTGCTCGGAATTCAATGGCAGATCAAGGAATATTCAGGACAGTCACGGGCTACTGAAATCTTTTGAGCAGAGGAATGGTAAAACCAGGGTCTGTTGTTTAGGATAAAACTGTACCACAGCATTTGAAGCATGGCATGTGTTTGGGGAGAACATCACTTAGGAGAGATGATAGTAGATCAGGCATGAGATGATGAAGTCCTCATCTGAGGAAGGGCAGTGGAAAGCAGAGGCGGGTGCAGCTAGGGAGACTCAGAAAGCAGAAGCCACGCAAAATTAAGGCTGCTGGGTGAGGCAAAGGATCTGAAGACCTGGAAGATACGTATTTGAAACAATAATAATTACATGTTTATAGGTAGGCTAGTTACACAAAGTGCTCTGGTTGACAGAATGTTTAATGAACAAATTTACTTGATTTCAGATACCTTTATACTAAGAGAGGCTATGTTGAGATCAAGGATGGGGATGGCAAGATGAGGGCCCAGGGCTCACGTTCTGCCATACGCTGTCTGACGCTGCATCCAGAGGTCAGAGACTCTTGAGGTTTTTAGAAAGCCAAGAAAACCTGTAAAGAGGACCAGACGTTGGAACTGTCTCCTGGACTGAACGATACTGTATACATCCTTCTATGAGAAACCTAGAATCTTTCCTGAGACCTTCATGCAGACCTTTTCTATCAGTACAAGACTCTGTCAGGGTGTTGGAGGGGAAGAGAAATGTGGTCCTAGAGATTTAAGTACTGCAGTACTTTTCAATAGCCCTGCGACATCTCTTACGGAATTTTAAAATTAAAGAATGATGCTGGTGGGGGTATGCTCCAGGCCCAGGAGGAAGACGGTTTCCCTGCAGACGGGGTGCACTTTTGACCTATGCCCCAAACCTGGGGTTCATGTGTGAGCAGGTTTCAGCCTTAGGAAAGATAGTAGCCATTTAATTTCATTAATCTCTCTTTTGTGGCAGTAGAATTTTCTGAACGGAAATGAGACCTCTGAGACTCTTGGCATAGAAACGGTAAATTAGAAATCTATCCATGACTACTTCTCTGCATTTAATTAAATGACAATCTCCAGGGATTTAGCAGTGTATGGAATAATAAACCCATCACACAGAACAGCTAAATATGTGGACGTTAGTCCACATTTGTTACATTCATAAACTAGTGGTATTGAAAACATTCAGAATTGGCTATTTGCGAAGAAATATGTCTAGCATTTTTCTTTACTGCTGTGACTCTGAGCTAAGCAAATGTGAATTAAATATGGTTCTTGAGTTTCACCTGAGGCTGTTGGATCTATGTGAACATTTATTTATTTTTTCCTATTGGGGGAGAGGCTACTGACGGAAAGTCTTTTTCTCTAGGGATGGAGACTTCTGGGGCCACTTCTAAGTTGTGCCTTGTAACTCATGACGGACTAATGATTGTGTGGCTATATTCAATGAATCAGAGAGATCTGTTTCTAGTCCTATGAAGTATTTGAAGAATTTCCCTAAAAACTCTTTGATACTTTGGGAAGAAGGTAGAGGTGTTACAACACATGGTATACATCTTGTAATTTAATTTCAGATCATCCCAGTACATAGCCCTGCATACTTCTTTACAGGGAAGAATCTCCTTTAAATGATAGGGCAGTGAGGAGGTGCATGTGTGTGTGTGTGTGTGTGTGTGTGTGTGTGTGTGCGTGTTGTGTAAAACTATCTAATTCCATTTTATGTTTTGAGGTTTCACTGATTATAAGAAACACCAGAAATGTGTCTTTTTGATGCTGTGGCTGTCTTTTTTAAAGGTTTTGTCTCCTTCTTGTGATAAGAATATTTCATTTACTTAGTAACAGCTTGGAAAACTTTAAATCTTTTAAACAATTTTTAAGAGAAACTCTCTTAATATATTTCATTCTTATTATAGAAGAAAAGAACTTAAAGGCTCTCATTTTGCAGAAGAAGGAGCCTAATCAACTGAGACATTAAGGGAGCCCCTCCCTGTGACATTAGTGGCAGATAGCATCCAGCATGTAGACTCTAAGGTGAGATCTGGCTCCAGAGTCTGATGTTGCACACTCTTCCCTGAGTCTCCTCGGTTAGGACTTCTAGTCCTTCTCTAAACCTTAGTTGCCTCATATGTAAAATGGGAACATAGCAGATGACAGAAGGCACGCTGAGTCTTAGAAGAGTGTCTTATACCTAACTGATGCCCAGTAAACATTAGTGATCATTGGCATTCTATTTTTATTTTTCCTTTTTCTTTTTGAGACAGGACCTCACTATGTAGCCCTGACTGGCCTTGAACTTTTGTTGTAACATTCTGGCCTCAAGCTCACAGAGATCAGCCTACCTTTGCCTCCTGAGTGGGGGATTAAAGGTATATATCATCATGCCTGGCTTCTGTTAGCATTGTTTTTAGACTGTTCTAAGTTCCCATGCTTGGATGGGATCTCACTGGGGGAAGAGGGCATGTGAGTGATTTCAGTGATGTGCTTTTGCACCTAGCCTTAGTCCTGGACCTCTTATGCTGTTTTCTTCTTCTTTCTTTGAAAGCTTGCTTGGCCTGCACTTGGATCAGGTGTGCTTGGGTTTAAAAACTATTGCTGC
Organism: Eospalax fontanierii; assembly: GCA_035773235.1. Classification (NCBI taxonomy): domain Eukaryota; kingdom Metazoa; phylum Chordata; class Mammalia; order Rodentia; family Spalacidae; genus Eospalax; species Eospalax fontanierii. The sequence goes on from CM069527.1 coordinate 87,131,850, forward strand.
TCTCAGAAAAGGGCACCATTTTCAGAACAGAATAACCTTAAACTGGAAAGAAGTGCAGGCTTTGAAGCCAGACAGGCTGGATTTGAATCTTAGTTTCACATTTTATGATCTCATAAAGTCTAGTCCAAGGAGCCAGCATAGCTTAGTGATTCCAGGCTTGACTGAAGGAATAAAGATGTAATGTTGAATTCTTTAATCCTTACATACACTACTCAATATCCCTGAGCCTCAGTTTCCTCAGCTGGAAAGTGGGGTTAATATTTACCTCATAGAATTAATATGAGGACTAATATAATATAAAATGTTACTGTACCAAGTGCTCAACTGAAAGTTATCATTCCCCAAAGTATTTGCCACTATTGGATACCGACTGTTCCTCCTTCAAAATATGTTAAATCAGAAACATTTCAGATTAAATTTTCTTTGAATGCACATACATAAAGAAATATCCTGGAAGCCTGGCGTGGTGGTGCACACTTTGAATCCCAGCACTCAGGAGACAGAGGCAGGTGGATCTCTGTGAGATTGAGGCCAGGCCCTACATAACAAGGTCCTGGCCTGCTGAGACTACAGGGATACTCTGTCTCAAAATGAATAGAAAGAAAGGAAGGAAGAAAGAAAGAAAGAAAGGAAGAAAGAAAGAAAGAAAGAAAGAAAGAAAGAAAGAAAGAAAGAGAAAAGAAGAAATGTCCTCGGGATGGGATCCAAGTCTACATACAAAATTCATTTATGTTTTCTCTAAGCCTTGTATGCAGAGCTGGAAGGTAACTTTATAGAGTATGTTTAGTGTACCTATACTTTTACAGTGATCACATAAAATCAAGTGTGTAATTTTCCATTGGTGATATCATGTCAGAGCTCAAGAGTTTTAATTTTGGGTGTTTTTCAGATTTTGGGTTTTTGGTTAGGGATATTCAACCTGTGTTAGTATCACAACATGACCATAGGCAGATTGACTGAATAGAGACTCAGAATTTTTTTTTTTAACCTGAAATTGGAACAACCACACATGTCTCACAAAGCTGAGTAGAATAGATGTGACAATGTGCAGAAAGGATGTGATACACTGTAGACTCTTGGTGAAAAAAGCTAGCATTATTACCACAAATTAACCTTCATGCTGGAGAGACTCGGCTGGCCATAACCTTCCTGTGGCCGGCTCTTGCCTTTTGTGTCATGCCCAAGCGGAACCACATTCTCCACAGACTTGACAGCCTTCCAAGTGAATTCCATTCCAGGTATTGCCATGCAACCCAACCCCTGCCTAGACTCAGGCCTGTGTAATTGCTCTGCACACAGACATTGCTCCCAGGGCCCCAGCGGAGGCCTGGCTTGTGAGGCCGCTATATTTGATTTCTGTAGGTCAACAAACAAACATGTGAAATTAAATAAGCATGTTAGTCATGGCAGGTTGAGGTTGCTGTAATTAGCTTCTGTCTAGCCTGCTGGAGCAGCAGCAAGCCTCTGCTTCTTACTGCCTCTGTAGCAAGAAAACACCCATCCCAGGGCTTTGAGGGTGCTGCTGCTCAAAGCACTTGACGTTGATGCTTCAGGGCAGATGCTGGCATGGCCTCTTCCTGTGCTGGTGGTGGGGACGGCGGAGCCTTTTATTTTTGCAGACTGCAGAGAGTCACTGAGCAAGCTCTGAGGCCTGGCACCAGAGCTACCAAGACAATCTCTGATTGTAAGGAGTGGTGATGGGAGCAGGGGCAGTGATGACGCAGAGGCCAGGAAGCAAACAATGGTTACATCTTTTTCACTGGTTCCAGGCCTGAAGCCGTTTGGAATTCAGATGCTGGCCAGGGAAAGGATTCCCCTTGTGAAACGTTACACTGTTCACAGAGTCAAGGCTCCTGCTGCCCAGTCACTTATTGCCTGGACCAGCACACTGTGGATGTGTCCCAGCGCCCGGTATAGTTCTTGCTCCCATCCAGCTAGTCCCAGCTCAGAAACTCTGAGTTGCCTGGTCTTCAGCTCAATTACCTTTCCTTTCTGTTTCCTGGAACTTACCATCTTTTAGACTGCATTATAGCCTCTGTGTATCATTACCTTGCAATCTGCCAAACCGCTGATGCCTCTAATCATAGTGGGTTGATAGTAATAATGATGATAATAATTCCTTGCTTTGGTAAAGTTCTTTTGATCTTTTAAAGCAAATTGTATTTCATTTCCCCCCAGAACTGCTATATATGTGTATTCACCTTCTCTACCATGCAGTGCTTGGGAACTGTATTAGTCAGGGTTCTTTGGAGGAACAGGCCTGATGGAATGAATATATATTAGCAGATTTATAAGACTGCTTTCATGATACAGTTCAGCAATAGCTGTCCTCACACTGAAGAGGCTAGGAAGCTATTTAGTTGATCAGGATGGATCCCAAGCAGTCCAAGTCCGGTTTTGAAGGTCTGAAGGAGAGTCACTGGTCTTCAGTTCATGTTGGAAAGCTGAAGAAGGTGGGTTCTGATGTCAGCAGAGGATGCCAGTATCATCACAGCAACAGGATGGATGCACTCACCAGCAAGACCCAAGGGCAAGCAGACAGAAAGAAAAACACCTTTTCCCTTGGACTTCCTTGTAACTGGGCTTCCTTAGGTTTTCTTACTTCAGTTAATACAAACAAGAACATCCCTCATAGTTGTGCCCTGAGGCTAACCTAATTTAGATAACTCCTCACAGGTAAGTCTCGTGGGTGATTTTTAGATCTTATCAAGTTGAAAATCAGAATACTAACCAGTGTGGAAACATACCGTGTTTGTCAGCCTTGAATGTGCAAAGAAGCTTAATATACAATGTCCGTCTGCTCTCCGAGGGAAGAAAGTGTGGGAAGTAAACCAAGGTGAGTTTTATACCCTTTCCTGTCGTTTACCAGCTCTGTGACTTTTGACATATTATTCAACCTCAATTCCTGCATCTGTAATGTAAGAATAATGGTAGTTATTAGTAGTTATTGGTAGCAATGGTAGTTTCTTAACCTTTTTTTAAAATTAAAAAATATATTTTATTTATTTTTGTTTTATATGTATGAGTGTATTGCTTCCATGTAGGTAATGCAATGCTTGTGGAGGTCAGAAGAGGGTGTTAGATCCCCTGGAACTGGAGCTATGAACAGTTATTAGCTGCCATATGGGTGCTGAGAACTGAACCCGGGTCCTTTGCAAGAGCAGCTGGGGCTCTTAACTGCTGAGTCATCTCTCCAGATCCCCTTTCTTAGCCTTTTTAATGAACATGGACCCCCATGGCATTCCTGTGAATGCCAGCATTAAATTAGGCACCCAGAGTGTGCTTTGGAACTTTATCAGCATAGTATTCCACACCCTACCACCACTCTACAAGCTCTGACTACTTCCATTTTACAAGTGGGGAAACCAAGGCTTAGAAGCTTTCTGGAGCTCTGGGAACTGGGGTTGAAATCCAGGTGTTGTGCAGATACCTGTTTGCAGTGTAGCCTGACTGGAGCTTACTAGATGCCACAGCCACAGGTGTGATAAAACACACAGAACAAGGGAATTCAGAGAAGTGAATCCAAGAGATGAGGATATGGTTATTCTGAACATGTTCTTATTCATTCTACTTACAATTTTATGCATGACTATACTTAATAGCATTTACATATGCTAATCTGGAATTATATGCTTTTATACTGTGAGTAATATTTTGTGCTTTCAGTTAATGCTAGTGTGACATACTTGAATTCAAAGTTTTGCTCAAATAAAGGGGGTGGAGGACATTCTTCTAAAGGATCAGCATTTCAGTGATAGCAAGGCGGGATACATCCTGGGTGACTTTGTGATTCAGTTTTGTATCAGTGCCCTCTGGTGGTAGATATTAGAATGGCCATTCCCACTCCTTAAGGAATGTAAGAAGAATTAAAGAAAAAATTCTGAATTTATTCAAGATCTTTCTTCTATTTCTTTTGTTTGTTTGTTTGTTTTCCTTTTTTTGATTCAGGGTCTCTGTGTAGCCTTGCTGGTCAGGAACTCACTATGTAGACCAGGCTGGCCTTGATCTCACAGAGACCTGCCTGTCTCTGGATCCCAGAGTGTTGGGATTAAAGGTGTGCCCACCACACCTGGCTCTCTTTTTTAGTGCTAAAACACTAACTAGTAAACTTTAGCATCTTATTTTTGTCCCATACAAAATATCTTGATGAAAGTCCAAAGCTGTAAGAGTTGACGTTGCACCCTGTTCAACTCTCAAAGCATGTGTTCTATAGTCCCCTCTCATGTCAGGAGACCAGTGAGGCTAATGTGTTTGTGTAAACAAAAGGGCTCCACAGGCATGTGAGGGAGTCACCTCTACAGGACACAGGAAGCAGGAAGCTCTGCTTTGCTTCCTGGCAATGAGTGAAGGCTGAAAGTGCTGGCAGCCTGTATCCCCGGCACAGCCTGTACAGCAGAGTCCCTCAGGCAGGCATTCCCAAAGAGGGGCTGCCTTGCAGCCACTAGACCACATGCAAGCTTGCGCCTCAATTGGAATCACTCTTCGCCCTGTCTTACTCATTTTCTCATGGTAGGAGAGCCGGTTCAAGACTTGATACACCTCAGCACTTAATTGATTAATAACTTTAACTCCCAGCGGTGATTCTTATCCTCTTGGAAAAAGTAATTTGTAAAAAAGATTTACAAAATTAATTTATTCACTTTATTGATAGGGGAGTTGAGTCTTGGGAGAGCAGTTTCAGTGGCTGTCCTGCAAGTTCACATCCTGGAAAATTATTCTGTGTAATTCATTACTCATATATATGTTCAAAGATGCATATATATGAATGTTAATTATGGGATTGTTTGTAATGGCATAAAAATGGAAAATCTCCTTCTTAATACTCATTAATAGGATCATGATTAAACTAATTAGAGCAACTTTATCACAGACTATCTTTATACAATCAAATCAAACAGTTTTTTAAAAAACAATGAGGTGGATATATATGCTAATGTTTCCATAATATGGGGCTATGTTACATTGTTTAGTTTGAAAAGTAAAAGCAAATCTGGGTGTCGTGGCACATGTCTTTGATCCCAGCACATGAGAGGCAGAGGCAAATGAATCTCTGTGAGATCAAGGCCAGCTTGGTCGACAGAGCAAATTTCAGGCCAGTCAGGGCTACATAGTGAGTCCTTGTCGCAAAAATAAAATTAATTAATTAATTAAACATAAAATAAAAACAAACCACAGAGCAGTACATATAGTGAAAATTATATGAATGTATACATTCACGGGGAAAATAACTGGAATACTATACAGCAAACTTTTTTTTTATAGGGTCTTACTATGTAGCCCCAGCTGGCCTGGAACTCCTTGTGTAGACCAGGCTGGCCTCTGTCTCACAGAGGTCCAACTACCTCTGCCTCCTGAGTGCAGGGATTAAAGGAGTGCACCACCACGCCCAGCTCTTTATAGCGAACTTTAGGAATGGGTGACCCACGTGGACGAGGCTGAGGCAGAGGAAGGAGTAAGGTGGTGGCAGAGTGGAGTTTACATTCTCTACTATAGATTCAGAATCACATTCATTTTACAATATAAGCATGTGTATTTTTGTGTTAAAAATAAAAAATATTCTATATATTAATTTCAGTAAAGATAGTTGAAGCAGAATGTGTCAACAATGTAGATGGCGTGTTGCATGCCAGGTCTGCTTATGGATCATGCCAGAACTTCTATTCTAGTCCCGTGTCTCAGGTCCACCTTGACTAACGTCCTCTGAGCTTGCCTCAGGTGGGCCGGCACATCAAAGTGTGTGGAAGCTGGTCAGCTATCAGTGTGAACAAGCACCTTTCCATGCCACACTTCACACCTCTCCTCCAAACTTTGCCATAGGCCTCCAGGGATACCATCATAGTTAGGAATTCAGAGTGAATGAGGCAGAATGACCCAGTTAAGCGTAGAATAAGTTAGGAAGATGGCGGGAGGAAGTCCAGTTCAGCAAACGAGGAATAGCGTCTAGAAGATACAAGGGATAAAGTTACCCAGACCAAGCTACAGGGAGGGGATGAGTCTCAAGAACGATATCACCTGAAAGACCTGGGGTTCGTGCTTCCCAGAGTAGACAGGAAGGCAAAGGGACTTGGGCTTTGCAGAATGAAGCCTGCAGATGCGGCAGCTGCAGATTGCCCGAGGAGGCACATTTTGCCACTTCTAGTTTCAACGACCCATTCCTTGAAAAACCGTTGTGTGTGAGTACTGGTGTGGCAGGGATGGAAGAGGAATAGCTTGATAAGCTGGCCCAGTGATGCTATAGGGTTATATTACTTAAAAAAAATGGAAATCCTTTGAAAAATGGTGGGATGAAAGACCTGAGGTCCCAGCAGGTGCTGGGAATCCATTGTACAAGTGCACCTTTCGGAGACCTTCATATGTAACACAATTCCAAACTTCCAACTTTTCTGATTTTTTTTAAGGTTAAGAGACACTTTATTGATTCAATAATTTCATACAATGAATTTTGATTATATTCAGACCTCTTTCCCATCCCACCTCACCCTCCCCTCCCCAACTTTGTGTCTTCTATTTGCAAATGAAACCCACCATCCGTTTTACATAACACACTTGAACTAGGGGTCAGAGAAACCATATCTCATTAGAATGGCGGTGATCTTTTATTCTTACACTCAGGTGTGCCAAAGTACTGGCTCATTCCCTGTCCTTTTTACATGGTTTTGGGTCAAAATGTCCCCAGGTTTCTTGAAATGGGATTTTTTCACTCTTAAGTTTGGTTTCTCTTACATGCTGCTTAGGAATGACTCCCCTGTTAATGTTGCTTATCATTGTTACTTTTGACAACGCTGGTCTCAGGACTTTTCCTTGGATGTGCTCAAGGTCTTTGAACCAGCTCTTCTTTCTGCTTGGACCAATCTTTCTCAAGATGGGTACACATTTTGATGAAGAAACAAGTCTAATCCTTCAAGTCTGCTCAAAAGTCCCAAGGAAAATTCACATCACCACAGTAATATGATCTCCTTTACTTTGTCTATTCTTTATAACGGCTATTACTTCTTAATATATTACAAAAATTATATTCATTGCCTTCCTCCTGCTTCAAGCACCGTCCTGCATCCCTAAGTATAGAATCTTTGAGAATAGAGGGTTATTGTTTTTTTCTGGTTTTGTTCACTGATAAACAGTGCTTACAACTGAGCCTAACACAGAGTGTTTGTGCTTGTTAAATGAGTGACCGGTGGATGGTAGAACTAGTGAAAACTGGGAACTTCGGTCATGAAATGCCTCTCAGACATGTGGAAGCTGTCCTGAAGCTTCCAGGCATTTAGAAGACCACCTGTTATTCCTCTGGCCACTCCCCAATCCCCATGGATTTAGGTTTTGACCTTCAGTGCATAAGATATGGTGGCTGGCTAGAGCTGAGGGAAGTAATTAAGAGCTTGGGTTTGCATTGGGAGTCAGGTGCAAATGTCTGCCTTTTCACTTACCAGCTGTGCGGCTTTGGGGAAATTATTTTCTCCAAGCTGAGGCTGGAATCCATGAAGCTCGACAAACAGCTGCCATTCAGCGGTAGCTCATATTATCACTGATGGAGGCAGGTCAAAGTGAAAATATGGAGGGAGGAAGCCCCTGCCCAATTTTCATATTAATTGATCAAGAGGTTTTTTAGTAAAACTCAAGATTTTTCCTTCAGTGAGATGAGTTGTTAAATGAAACCACAAAATGACAGGCTTTGGGAGTTGGGCAACAGTTTGGGGCCTTGGATCTTCCTCCCAGAAGGCACATAGATCCCTGGGAGACATCTTGTGCCTAAGACAGAGCCAGTCAAAAGTTTTTTTGGGGTAGGGGGATGTTATCTGCAGTGAAGTTTCTGCTTTTGCTGCCCCAGCATCTGGAGCCAGGTTACCCAGTACAGATGGAAAATAGCGAAATGCAAATTTTGTGGGCTCAGCAAAGGGAAGCCCAGGTAGAAAGCCCGAGAAGGCAGATGGAAAGTGAGCCAGAACTAGAATCCAGGCAGGTGTCTACTGCAGCTTTTTATCTAGAGTCTGAGGCATCAGGAAGAGCCAGGAGATGGGAGAGGGGGTTTAAAGCCAGGACAGTGCCATTTACTGTGCGAATCCCGGATCCTCTGGAGCCTTGCACTCTAATCCCATGCTTGTGCCACTGCTGGGCTTCTCCATCTTGCCTCCCAGTCCCTTACCTGTTCCTTCTGAGCGTCTGTTCCAATAACTGACTCAGAATCTTCTGGGAAAACCAGTCTCAAGATGAAGGCTTCTCACAGTTTCAGGTAGACACAACTCAGGAATAGATTCTGACTGGCCTGTTAGAGCTCAAAGACCCAACTTAGCTTTTGGTTGGCAGTCGTGGCTTCATTCCTCCTTTGTCCAGGTCCCAGAACTTCTGATCAGGCATCCAGCCCAGCTTCAGCCTGATATGGAACTTACGTAGTACCAGCCCCTGAGGATGCTGAACTGAGCATGATCTCTACACTCAGGGGTCAGGGATGAGAGCAGTTAACAAGATACTTCCACAGAGATATTTACAAACGGCAAAGCTGTGTGAAAGAAAAGCTGTAGGGTGCAGTAAGTGGAAGGGGACCCGGAAGAGGAAGTGCCATGCTTTCATGCTACTGTGTGGAGAGCAGGTTACAGTGCATAAGGGAGAGAAGATAGGCACAGTGGAGGAACTGAGCAGAGATGAACCTGACTTGCTCGAGTGCTGGTCCTGGAGTTGGAGAGAAGTAAGGGAACTCAGAGCCCTCTAAGGCCCTAGATGATGCTTGCTGTACCAGTTCCTAGCCTTGTCAGGTTCCTGATCTAGGCTTACCAAACTCTCAAACACATCTATCTTGCTATTGCATTGCCACTCTAGGAAACGGTGATGGGTTGAGGGTGCCATAGCTTAGGGGTTAGATCTCTGGTCTTGTAAAACTGTGGTGGTTGATCTTCATTGTTACCTTGATTGGATTTAGAATCACTTATGAAACATACCTCTGGCTGCATCTGTGGGGCCTTTCTAGAGTGGATAAACTGGGGGAAGCTCCCCCAGGAATGTGGACTAGATCAATCCATGGTCTGGGAATTCAGGCTGAATAAAAGGGGAAGAAAGCCGAAGCCAAATGAACACGGACGGTCTCTGCTTCCTAATCTGTGGAGCCCGGAGGAGGCGCAGCCACACACTCCCATCGCCACGATACACTGGATTCCTCCAAACTGTGAACAGAAATAAATGTTTCCTCACTCAAGTTGTTGCTTGTCAGATATTTGATAGCATCAAAAACAAACACAAATAACCACAACAAACCAAGAAACAGCTAACACAAAAACTTGTGGAGGAACAAAGGAAAATCGAGTGATGTCTTCTGGTCTAAAGCTGTCCCTCCATTCATTGACACCCTTTCCCACTTTCCACAAATGCATCTGTCCATCATCATCCATCCGTTTAAAATTCATCTTTATTTTAAAATTCACTCATCCATTTAAAATCCACATCTATTTAAAACTACCACGTTTTCTTGAATTTCTTTCTCAGCTTTTGGAAAAGATTGTCTAAAATAACTGTTCATGCTGGTGTTTCCACTATGTTTATTTCCTTTTTTGATGGGGGGAGGATATGCCAAGAGAATAGTCTGACCTATGAATCGAATACCTGTTCTTGACTCTCTAGGTGAGAAAGAGAAGTGCTTTTCATGAGTATTTTTCATGAAACTTTTCATATACGGGAAGATAACTCAAAAATAGAAGTTCTTTCACTGTCTCTCTGCAGTGCAGTATGACCCCAAGTGACAACTTGGTGAAGACACAGTCATTTGAGGAGTTTCATTGCTGCAGATTCTGCCAAAGCCTTCTCCATTCATATAAAGTGCGGTGGTTTCTGAGGGCTCCTCTTCTCTGGCTAACCTTGGAGCCAATCAGCACACATCCTCAGTTCCTCTGGGTCATGGGAAGGGTGTCTTTCAAACTGCCAAATATGCTGAACCCACTTGTTTCCGAGTAGAAAAGACTAGAACACTGGGGGGAAGTCCTATGTAACTCTTACCTCAGCTACCTGCTACGGCTGAAGACTCACAGGACTCTCATGCTTCAAGAATCTTACTGACTGGCATATACCCTTCTCATCTGCCAGATTATCTTCCACTTAGCCTTTCACTGAGCCCACTGACAAATATTTACAAATGGCACTGCCTGGAATAAGACAGGTTGTTCTGGTGGTTTTGTGTCATTTTTACCTTATTTGTCTTTGGAATCTGTCCAGCACTTGGCAGTGAGTTCAAGTTCTTTCTCTTGTCTCTAATATCCAACTACTTTTATTTCTAGTCCTCATTTTTTTTTTTTTAAAGTCATCTTTTGGGACTGGAGAGATGATGCAGTAGTTAAGAACACTGTTCTTGCAGAAGACATGGGTTTGAATCCCAGCTCCCACAGAGCAGTTAACAACCCAATGGTCAACCGTCTATAACTCCAATTCGGGGAGATCTGATGCCTTCTTCTGTCCTCTGCAGGTACTGCATGACACAGGTACACGTACACACATTCGGGCATAACCCTCATTTATATACATAAAAGTAAATGAAAAATTAAATAAAGACGTCATCTTTCTCGTCTTAATTCCTACTGCGCCTGCACTATTCATTTTCCTCCTCTTTCTTTTCTTCTTCTCTTCACCCTTTGGTCCCCTGCTGTGACATCGGAGGCAGATCTATCCTCCATATACCATATTTTCAGCGGCAGTGGTGGCTTCCACTCCAGATTGGAGAATGATGGTTCTTAAAGTGTTTTCCACAGAGGCTGACAGGTCTGACCCAGATAAAACTACCAGTTAAAATAATCTTGGCTCAGGGCCCACGAGACTCACCAGTCATTATGCTGTACTGGAGAGTAAAACTGATTTGGCAGTCTCATTAGATTATGATCAGCTCAAATCTTCCCTTCTGGCTTCTCAGAGGATAACATGTGTCCCTGGCAGCAGCGGAGGGGAGGAAACTACCTTTCCTCCTAGTTTTCTGTATTTCTTCTAGGCTCATGGCTCACATTAGAATTTTCACTCTGTTGAAGCAAAGAATGACTCATTGACCACCGTGCCTACTACTTTAAGTGGGGTTCTAATTTGTTTCAGAAGCTGCTAGGGAGCCTCAGGGTAGCATCTGCTGTCTCAAGAGTGCAATTCCAGGGTATAGACTGTATACCAACGGATGCTGGGCTTTGATGTCTGGACCACATTCAGCAACAACTGTAATAGTAACTACCACTTACTATGTGCTCAGTAAGTGCCAGGCAATTCTGTATTAACCTATTTAGTCCTCATATCATCCCTAAGGAGTGTATACTATATTATCTGACTTTAGGATGAGGACACCGAGGTACAGAGAGGCTCAGTAACTTGCCTAAAGTAACAGAATCATTAAGTGGTAAAATCAGGCTGGAGTGTGGGTAGACTAGCTTCAGAATCTGTGCTCTTCATTTTTCCCTCTAGCGCAGGCTTCAGAGAATTGGTAAAGAAGCTTGACACGAAGACAGTGGTGCTGTCTAGGAGGAGTCATTTGGAAATGAAGATAGAGCAGTGGGTGAGTAAAGAATTCAGGGACGGAGTCCTGATTGTGACCATTAAAATCTGAACTAGGATGAAAACAGTGATCAGGAAAGCTATAGTTGTTAGAAATGGTGGCAATCGTGGATTTGACCTAATTTGAGACTCTGGAATGCTTAGCCTGAAAGAATGGTGGTTCCACTGTCAGATGTAGGCAGGCAGAAAGTACTCTCAACATGTAGCTCTGAGACATTAGGATGATAAAGTTTCAAAGACGAAGGGATGAAGCCTTTTCCATCATCAAATGCTCTGCCTCCAAAGGAGAAACTCTTGCTCAGAAGAGGCAGTAAGAAGCTGTAAAGAGAACAACACTGTAACCTTCAACTTCTCCAGGTGCACTTTCTCATTGTCTGTGCTGCCCTAAGATGACGGAAAGTCTGCCCAAGACCCCAGGGCCCGCCTCCTTTGGAAGTGTTTGTGAGTGGAGCCAGCAAAAAGAAGCAGGAAGAAGGGGCTAGGGAGATGGCTCAGTGCTTAAGAGCACTGGCTGCTCTTGCAGAGGGCCAGGATTCAATTCCCAGCACCCACATGGCCACTAATAATAGTCTGTAACTGCAGTTCCAAGAGAATATGATGCCCTCTTCTGATCTCTGTGGGCACTGCACCAATGCAGGCAATACATTTATACACATAAAGTAATAAAATATTTTAAAGAAGAAGCAGGGAGAAGTAGCTTAGGACAAGCATACGTTCACATTTTCCTCTGTGGAGAGAGAATGGTAAGAATAACATAGGGAAAACGGTGGGGGCGGGTCACAGACATCGACTCTGCTCTACTCTAGCTTTGAGGCTAAGGGGCAAAGAACCCATAACTCAGCCGTTTGGGACTGAAACACCAGACCATGTTGAAGACTTTGAGTTGTCCCTTGAGCAGTGCCCTACTCTGTACTCAAAGCAGAAGCCATCAATGGAGTGGGATTTAAGGACAAAGAATCTGCCTTTACCAGCCATGGTCATGAAGTTTCTGTTGTCTTCCCAGACTTCAGTTCCTTCTCATTTGCTAGTACCCTCATCTGCCCATGTTTCTTTCTTTCTATAAGAAAATCCACGCTGATGAGTACCTTTGAAGAGCTGATAGGAGCTATAAAAATAAAGACACTCTCCCTCCACCCTCCTGGGTACTTCAGGGCCTGATAAAATGCTGGCATATGAAACCCTGATTATAAGGACTCCGTTACACACTCCCATTGCCAATAAACAAAACCCAAGAGCTATGTGAATATTAATAGTTTAGAGATGTAGGTGGAGGTATCAATATTCTTGAACAACATATGTTCATACTTCATCATTTTAATGAAGAAAGTTCTTTTTCTTGTAGTTTCAGCAGGAGGCATCTCAGGGTAAGAGAACAAGACCTGAATTTATGTGAATAGGATATTTTATTTCATCACTGAATCCAAATAGTGTTTTCCTAGTGTGAAAACAGATGGTAGAGACTTTATTTGTGGTCAAAGGCATTATGTCTGAGAGCGAACCTTTCTTTGGCTGGCAGATTTGAATAAATTCAGGAAGTGATTTAAGATATGACATATTTCCCAAAACCTAATCTATGACAGGTACTTTTATTAACAAAATTTCTACACTCAAACACAGTGACGTAGAGGGGCTAATTTTCATTCTGGCAGGTCATTTATTTTATTTTATTTTTTGCCATTGACTATATATTTGGATCTTAAGATTGTCTTAGAAAACTCAGTCTGAGAATCAGAGTTTGCAAGTTTCTAACATCCTAGCTGAAGAATGTCTTCTGACCTGGTTTTAGAGACGTTAGTATATTTGAAAGGAATTATTCAGGGAAAGTAATTAAATCTTGGCTTGCTGTGTATCTTATTAGTCTCAAAAATGGTGATTTTTAGTATCTCTTACAATGCAAAGATTCAGTGATTATTGTCCCTTAAAGAATGTTTGAAATTGTAAGTTACTTTGCAAATGTAAGAAAGTGTTGTTATTGTTATAATACATGTCCAAAGTTCTATATCCTCAATGGAAATTAGGCAACAAGGTTGCTCTTCCCATGCTCCTAGAGTTAAATTGGCATTGGAACCCAATTGGGTATTTACAGGGAAGTTTCTAAGGAATCCACACAGGTGGGAACAGCTGGTAAAGCATAATGCATCATTTGTGGCTGACAGTTGTCTATTTGGGTCAATTTATTTCTCATAGTTCTTCAGTGAACTTCTTGGATTAGAATTGATTGAGTTTTCTTCTCTTCTCGGTTTCTTTTTGTTTCCACCATGCATTGACTGAAATTTGTAAAATGAAGAAGAATTAGGTCACACAGAGCTAGAACTGGACCGAGAGCCCTGAGCTGAAAACAGACGGTGACATACACTGATGACATCATTTCAAGGCCACCTAAAGCCATGGTGGTGGTCATTGACTTAGAGGGCTCCAACTTTAGTATAATGGGATTCTTCTGGTCAACAATCATCTTGTGACAACAAACAGATACATAGACAAACAAAAACAGATTCTGATCCAGTAACCTAAGATAGAACTCAGGAATGTATATTGTTACCATTTATTTATTCCAGGCAATTCCAATGTAGCAGGTTGAGGGGTCACAGTTTGAGAACTATGGCATAGGGAATCCTAATTCCATGACACCCTCACATTCAAAAATTTAATTAGTGAGGCTAACAGAACTACTTTTCCTTGTGTAAAAGCAATGCAGCTTGCCTCAATAGATGCAAATGAATCAATGAAGATGACATGTCTTCTCTCTGGGGCTCTAGTGCTTCTGATGTCTTCTTTGCCATGATTAGAGACACCAGGTGACAGGGGATGTTGAGATGTAATTTGGGCATAGAGAACATAGAAAGCACTGCAAGAATGTAGACCCAAGCTTCAATAGCCTGCACTTGAATCACTTTTTCTGCATTGACTTTTAAATCAGTAAGTAGCAACTAGGGTCAGTCAATTAGTAGATAAACAGATAATCAGGAAAAGCACAGAGGATGCTGACATGAAGCAGCAGGGACCTGGGAGCAAGATGAAGAGCGACAGCTCAAAGAGCTGGGAGTCAGAACACCGTGGGAGTATATGTGCGTAAGGGTTATCTGTCTCAAAATATTTGTGATGTGTGCGTGTATGTGTGTGCAGGCACATGTGCATATGTGTGCATGTATATGGAAACCAGGAGCCTTGGGTAGCATCTTTAGGAACTCTGATCACTTCCTTTGAGAGGTCTGTTATTGGTCTAGAGCTCACCATTAGGACATACTACTGGTCAGAGAGCCCTAGGGATCCTCCTGTTTTGGATTTCCCAGTCCTGGGATTACAGGTGTGTGCTACCATACTCAGCATTATGCTACTGTGTGACTTTAATAAATGCAGGTAGATATTTAATTTGTGTGTGTAAGATCACATGATAAAGGTACAAGTGGAACACAGGTACCTTTTAAGGGGCCAACTATATTTCTCAACTTGGAAAGATTAAAATGACAACCAATTGCTACGGATCACTATGTTCTAATTTAAAATCTGAAAGAAAAGAAAGCTATTGGTACAACAGAGAGAAACACCTAACCCCATGAGTTAATAGTGGATGGGAGAAAATATCAGGTACATGAGTGTGTACATTTTCTTGGTGCTATGACCAAATACCTGACAGAAACAACTTAAGGGAGGAAAGATTTATTTCCACTCATGATTTCGGTACATTATTGTGGGAAGAGCAAGAGAAGTTCACATCATGGTGCACAGGAAGTAGAGCAGAGAACTAACAGGAAGAGGCGAGAGCAAGATATAGCACCTAAGGATTTACTTCCTTTAACCAGGCCCCACGTTCCACAGTTCCATCACTATGCAGTTTGAATCCATCGGTGGATTAAACCCATTCAGTAAGCCTGAGCTTCCACCGTCTAATCTTCTCTGGAAATGTTTTCTGCGAAAAAGTGGAGTAAAAGGCTAGGTTCTCAGAGAGTATGAAGACAACAAAAGCCAAGTTGGATACAAGATTCAGTGGGCGAAAAATGGGCACGTGTCTCTCCATTCAAATCTTTTATACACGTAGTCCTGAGGGACTCCTCACTTGACTGTGTGGATTTCTGGGCTCTGATTGCACGTACAGACTCAGCAGCTTAACACTTGGTGCCACACTCTTTTCCTTGTCCTTTAATGCTTATGCCTTGATTGTGTTTCCTTTCCTCACAACAGATACTAGTATCTTCAGCAGTTTGTGATTGTATTTTCTACTTCCTCTTTAGCCCATTAGGAGCTAATTGTGCTCAGTAAAAGCTTGTTGACTTGAGCTTGCCTGGCTGATGATAAATCCTCTCTCTACAAGCACAATTATGTTTTCAGGGGCCTGTGGAGTCTTCCATGACTTAACTATATTGAGACCTCCCAAATTAATGGAGCTTGGAAAGTAGCATTTTTAATGAGGGTCAGAGAACTGGGAGCACAATGCCAGTGCCGTGGGGTGCTGTAAGTTTTTCATCCGCAATTCATTCTGCACTCTTAGTATTTGGTTGCATTTGGATTGCTTCACAGACAGTAGCGCTCCGAAGGGACATACATCTAGACTAAACTTCCAGCCTTTTATTAAAGCTTTCTGTATATAATGAAACACAAATGTGCTGGTCCTTTCTCCACCTAACTCTCCGACTCTATTGCAGCCCTTGCCAGCTGTAGACTGTGGTAAGCAGAGACTAGGAAAGTAGCTGGATTCTTTTTAAGATGGCAAGCTATCTGAGCTATGTTCAGCATGAAGCTACTGGAGCCACCTACATGAGAATTACTCATGGTGTCACATTTAGTTTGGAGCTCGTTCCCTGTCCAACCCTCTAGAAACCTTCTCATCACAATCAGTATGAGTGTGACTCTAGAGGGGTGCAGTGAATAAGGGTGGTCCCACGGGAGGGTCAAAATCTACAAGGAGGGAACTCAAGAATCTGCCTTTTAACAAATGTCATAGTATTCTTATTACTGCCAAAGTTCATAAATCACTGCTTAGGAGGCAAGTTTTAAGAGAAAACTATGGAGCTGGAGAGATGACTCAGTGGTTAAGAGCACTACTGCTCTTGCAAAGGACCCAGGTTCAATTCCCAGCACCCGAATGGCAGCTAACAGCCATCCATAACTCCAGTTCTAGGGGATTCCAACACCCTTTTCTGACCTTCTCAGGCATTGTACAACATGGGTGCACTTACACACATGCAGGCAATATACAAGTAAAATAAATAAATAAAATAAAAAATAAAAATGGAGAAAAGTATACTAGAAGTAAAGAAACGAGGAAAATCATCTGAGTATTTCTGTTCTCCCTAGATCTTCTCCTTTTCGGGCTTCAGAGATAACTGTGAATTGTTGTTGATCAGAATATATTTGCCTCAATAGTGATCTGCTTTTCTCTTCAACTCCTTCTAAGAAGGTCTTTCTTGCTTTTTCTCTAATTGGTAGCATTCAAGCAAGTTATTTCTTTGGTAACATTCATGTTCCAAGTTTGCTTATACATGGCTGCTTTTGTCCAGGGTACTTATCTTGGGTTCAATGACTGTTCTAGTTTTCTTCTGTAGCTGTGGCATGACCAAAAGCAACTTAGGAAAGATCACAGTCCATCACTGAGGGAAGTCAGGGCAGGAACCATAAAGGACCACTGCTTGTTCGCTCACTCACAGGCTCACACCCAGCTAGCTTTCTCATAGAACCGAGGACCACCTGCCTAGAGATTGTACTACCACAATGGTCTGGGCACTCATCAAATAATAATAAGACAATCTCCTATAGACATGCTCACAGGCCAGTCTGATCTAGAGATTTTCTCAGTTGCTGCTCTTCTTCTCAGATGATTCTAGATAGTGTCAAGTTGACAATTAAGTCTAATCAGGACAACGACCATGGGATTGGCTCAGGTATCTTTTTTCCTGTGTTTGTGTGTGTGTGTGTGTGTGTGTGTGTGTGTGTGTGGTGGGTGAGAGGTGGCAGTCAGGCATGTGACATGGTGAGCATGTGGAGACTTAAAGACAATCTAGGCTGTTAGTCTTTGCCTTCCATCTTGTTTGATGGGGTCTCTTGCTGTTCACTACTGCATACAGCAGGCTAACTGGCCCACAATCTTCTAGGAAGTCTCTTGTCTCCTCCCATTGAGCCAAAGTGCTCAGATTGTAGACTCGAGCACTGTAACCAGCTTTTAAGATTCTGGGGATCCAAACTCAGGTTCATATACTTCCTTGAGTACTTTACCCAGTGAGCCACCCTCCCACCTTGGCTCTGATACCTGAATAGAGAAATACCTTTGAACATTTCCTCTGAAAAGACTAATGGTTTGATTTTAAAAATATCTCATTAAAGGCTCATGTATTAAAGGTGTGGTTGCAGACTGATGCGCTTTTGATATGTGATTGGGCCATGAGCCCTTTCCTTCACCAATGGATTGATGAATTTATAACTTAATGGATTATTAGGCAGGGTTTGGTTGGAGAAAGTGGGTCCCTGGGGGGATGTCTTTAAAGAGTTTATCTTACCCCTTTCCTCTTTGTGTCTCTCTGCTTCTTGGATATCATGAGTGAGCAGTTTTCTTTTACTGTGTCTTTGAACTACCATGTTTCTGCCTTGTCACAGTCCTAAAAGCAAACGGAACTGGCTGATCATAGACTGAAAAATCTCTGAAACTATGAGTCAAAATAAATCTTTCCTTCCAAGTTGTTTTCCTCTGCTGTTTTATGGTAGCAATAAATAGAAAAATAAGGCCAACACTGGAGCCCTGGGCATGGCTTTTGCTTAGTGTTTTAATTCTTTGTTAGAACAGAAAGGATTTAATTAGTTAATAACAATAAGAGCTAATATGCTTTGGATATCACCCTGCACGATGTTTTTCCTAAGCTCTTCATCAACATTTAACCCTTAAAACCAACTATTTGTGCTAAATGTTCACTATTCTCACTTTACAGATTAACAAATTGAGGGATAGAACTTGCCCAGAAGTTCATAAGTGGCTTTACAGCTGGAGATCACACAGTGAAACTCCAAAACTAAACTCTTATCCCTTATGACTGCTGGAGTCATGCTAGGTGTGTGTGTGTGTGTGTGTGTGTGTGTGTGTGTGTGTGTGTGTTGGTGTACAACAATAACAGGGAGAATACAAGAAATTAGACCAGAAAGGCAAGAATGTGAAGAAATCTCCCGCTGGAGCATGTTTGGGGACAGAGTGGAAGATTCCCATGAAACAGTGAGATAGGCAAGATTCGAGCAGGAAATCCCCAGTGTGTGTGTGTGTGTGTGTGTGTGTGTACACATGAACTCTTATTCCTTCCTTGCCTTACAAAGCAGTAGAAATGGCATAGAATTATAAATACTTCTTTAAAAAAATAATGCCATATTAAATACCTTCTTTTGGAGTCATACCAGCCAATACCCATTGAGACCTGTCTCTCTTTGATAGACAAGGCTAGAGGGTTTAGGATTAGGTAGGAAAGTTGAATTGGAAAGGAAATTCACAGGAGGAAGTGACCTACTTCTTCTAGTCAGACCCTATACCTAACCCTAATAATCCATTCAGCTATGAATTTATATGTGAAGTATCCATTGGTAAAGTAGAGTATTTAAGGAAATAAGGGAAGGGTGAGTAGTACACACACCTTGGAGGAGCATCGTCACAGGAGGAATGTTGGAAGAGAAGATAACTGTACTCTGAAGATGACTGTTAAGAGTCTAAGCCCAGAACAGCTACTAAGCCTGTAATACAGTCTCTGCTAACTACAGAGGCAATTAGCCTAGTAATTCAGGAGCGGGAGCTATTGAATTACTAGAATAATTATCTCCATTTCCTTTCTTTTCCGAGAGAAAGAGAAAGAGAGAGAGAGAGAGAGAGAGAGAGAGAGAGAGAGAGAGAGAAAGAGAGAGATCTGTTCATATGCTATATTGTTGAACTGAGGCTGCCTCCTAAATCCTTAAGTTTCTGAGCAAATATTTTTCTGGGCCCATATGGATCTTGGCAAGCTCTCCCTGCTCCTGAAACTGATCCCTTTTCCTCTCATTAGCTACTTTTCCCTTTCAATCAATGTCTAGGGAAGTAATAGGGGAGACTTGATTTGAAAAGAAAATGGCTATCTAGTATCTCATGTCACTTGCAAGTCACAATCAGTTTCTGCTATATTAAGAGTGATTTTATGTAGTCCTGGCTGAAGGCAGAGGATGAACAGTATGACCTTTGATCTTCAAATTCTGAATGGACAGATGGGCTATACAATATAGGTAGGTTCTGCCCAATACTTGGCAGTCTGTGCAAATTGAGTATTTATATGCTTCATCTAGGTCTTGGTCTTGAGAGCAGACATCCAAGGAGGGGGCTGTTGTTCTCTGGGTCAGTGTTCCTCTGAGAGACATTCACAAAGATGGTCTCTGTTTCAGGTGAAATGATTACTCCAGAGACCTTGGGAATTTGGGGACAACTGAATACAACATAAGAAAGGGGATATCTTGAAAAGGATAAACTGGTCATCCCTGGGGGGGACTGTTCTGCATGGCACATTATTGATTTCAAGGCAAAAGGTCACAAAAGTGCTTTTCCTTAAGACAGTAACTCTCTGTTTCTTTGGAAGTGACTGAAACAAATTGGGTGTTTTGGTTCCCTATATCAGTTTCCAGAAATGAGTAAACTGTACAATGTGTTTCAAACTATAATGCTCCCAAATATCACTTACTGTTACTTGAATGACTCAGAAGCCCCTCAGGGATCTCATCAAGATAAACAGAAATTATTTTGTGCTGCAGAGGGGTGGAGGAGTCATTTTAAGGGTGACTTCAAGCAAAGAGAAACAAAAAAAGCTTTCTCTGTTGTTGTCTAAACCAATCATTCAATCAATGAAAACCTATAGTTTACCCATGACTGTTGAAGTATCATGCTAGATAGGTTGAGAGTACAAAGAAGTGTTTAAAAACAGCTATCTTGGAAAGGATCTTTGTCATTGCTGATGATAAGGACCCAGTATTTGGGATTCATGACTTTCGTAGATCGGCCTCCTATCTGCCTTCTAATATGCCTTTCTGTATTCATGATCCAGGATTAGCTCTCCTTGCTAAAAGTACAGTTCCCAGATACTCTGCCCACAGGGCTCTGGATTAGATTTAATTTAAATCTGACCATGATGTTGTGTTGGTGCAAGGTTGGTAAGGCAGAAATGAGACAGAGGCCATGCTTTTGCTCCTTCTGTTATTCTTTTTTTAAAGTCTATTATGGATATATTTGCATTCCTGTCACAGTATTAGCAAAAAGTCAAGAAACAGGCCACAGAGATCTTATTCTGCAAGTGCGAATTAAAACATATCTGGCCTGTGTGAAGCCAAACTTCCTGTTCATGAGAGCTTCACATTGTATAACTTCCTGACTTTGACTAATTATGACTAAGAGGTGATAGATTCTTAATCTCAGGAGAGCTAAGAGCTCTCTTGGTGACCCATTTCTACTGTGTGGCTGTGGGAACGATTTCTGAAATCTCATCCTTTTCCTACTTCTTTGGCTCTCCCAATAATTAAGTGAGATTTTTAATGTTCTATAACAAATTGCTTCAGTTTCAAACTTGCTAGAATGACCTATGTCATCTTTAGTTGAACCATGATCATGGCTGCTGCTGGTACCAGGAAAGTTATGGGCAACAGATTAAAGAAACTGGAACTCTGGATTGGTTTGCTCTGACTTGACTGTGTGTGAAGGAAGCCCTGAATAGGTAAGTGGGAGAACATGGGAATGGCCAGTGCATGGCAGTGATGATCTCCGCCTTGTCTGCAGGCCATGGCACAATAGTCATCCATTAGTCACTAGGAATGAAGTGTCCAGGGAAGACAAGGCTTTGATGGCTTGAGAGCCTGATGGTGAGACTGAAAGATACAAAGATTATAACATTGGAAGGCTGTCTCTTCTTCCACATTGGAGAACATAAGGGGAAATGTTTAGGATTAAAAAAATGCTATGAATGTAATTTACGGTTTTGAGGACTAATCAGAAGGACAGGGTGAGCAGGGAACTTTTCTGACTCCCTAGAAGTCAGAAAATTCAATTCCTGTAGCTACAGGACTGATGCAGTCTAATATCAAATATGGTTTGATTCTGTGGGTTGAGGATTAAAGAAATTGTTGGAACATATAGCTTCACTAGGTCTCTTCTGCAAAAATCTAGGGAGTGAGTGGGAAATATCAGGACCCTGAGAACTGCAATGAGGCCGTTTTGGCGGGATATGGTGAGCTTGAGTTCCTAAATCACTAAGAGGCCATTGAACCTTGCTTGCTAGTAAAAATATCTTCTCCCCTGATGATGAGACTGGCCAATCAATGACTTGAAGACTCAGCACTGATCTTGTGGAAGTAGTTTCCTTGCAAAGAATACCAGTTTTCCTCCTGTATTCATCTCCTACTATGTATCATTCTAAGTTTTTATACTCATTTTTATGTTATGTGTATGAGTGTATGGCCTGCATGTATGTAATGTAAGTGCACCCATGTCATGTAAAGCCCGAAGAGGCTAGAATAGGGTGTTGGATCCCCTCTGGGACTGGAGTTAAATGGCTGTTAGCTGCCATGTGGGTGCTCAGAATGGAACCCAGGTTTTCTAGAAGAGTAGTCAGTGCTCTTAACTGCTGAGCCATCTCTCCAGTCCCACCACTTATCATTCTAAATCTGTAACTACATTGAAAGTCTAACACACCCCAGAAAGATAAGTGTGAGGAGCTTTAGACAAAGCTTTACATACCCAGGAACTCCAAGATTTTGTTTACTTATATCAGCAAAAACCCAGAGAGCAGACTACAAAAATCTGAACCATAAAGAAGCAAAAATTTAAGTCTAACTTGATTTACTCGCATGGAATACTTCCAAAAGACTCTGAATTTATTTTTCTAGTTGATGCAACTGGAAAAATGGTTGTAATTCAGCTCTTATTGACTGGAAACAGAACCAAATGGTGGCATACTTGGAAGGAAATTGTGATGTCATAAATCCATGGTGTAATGTGTAGGGGGGATCCAAACACTTAGGAGGGAGAATTATTTGTACAGACATGTCATATATGACCCAGTAACCCACCAAAGATATCCTTTTACCAAGACATTGAGAGCACAGTTGTGAGAAAGGCATCCTTAGTGTTCTAGCTTGCCTTCCATTGCTGTGACAAACCACTCTGACCAATACCAGCTTGGGAGGAAAGGATTCATTGGGCTTACATCTTCCAGGTCAGAGTTCATCACTTAGAAAGCCCAAGGTAGGAACCCAGGGCAGGAACCTAGAGGAAAGAGCTGAAGCACAGCCATGGAGGGGTGCTGCTTACTGACTTGCCCTCTGGTCCATTCTCTGCCTATTTTCTTACATTATACAGAACAACCTGCCCAGGGGTGGTACCGCTCACAGTGGCATCATTCAACAGTCAAAAAAATACCCCACAGACATGACCACAGACCAGTCCAAAGGAGACAGTTCCCCAGTTGAGACTCCTTCAACCAGGTGTATGAAATTGACAATTAAAACTAGTCAGCACACTTGGGCAGTATTTCCCTGAGGCTTATGTACCACATAAAGAAGATGAGATGCTATTGAGATGGATATCTTGATAACCAGGGGTCTGTTGAGATGCTGGAGTGCAGGGGACAAGCAGCAATATTTTAATGCCTGAAGCAAACATTTTAAGAAGTTGAAGTCTGCTCCCCACATGATAGATTTCTGACACTTCAATTTCCTTCCAAGTATAACACCAATAGGTACTATTCTAGGGCGCCAGGACAGAATATAATTTGCTCTTTATTGATAGTTAATCGGTTATTGAATTTTCAGAGATGAACAGATAGCCGGGATGAAACACGTGAAGTTTGTGTGTGTGTGTATGTGTGTGTGTGTGTGTGTGTGTCTGTGATAAAAAATACCGTAGAGCTGGAAATCAAGAGTAAAAAGTCAAAGGTGTGGGTGCGTCTCCATCTCCAGCATGGCTGTTGTGCTCCAGCCATGCCAGAGAATGGAGGACGATGGAAGGGGACCTCAGGTGGCTCAGAGTGCGGCGGGAGGAGTTCCCTCCCGGGAGACTACGTCGGTGGGTAGTTCGGTTATTAGAGCCAATGCAGGGGCTTATATAGGGAAGCCTCTCTGACCGTTACAGAAGGCGGGAAAGGTGGGGTGTTGGGGTAAAGGCAGGAAGGTTGTGGAAGTTCAGGAATGAGGAAACGAAACCCAAAAACCTGGTTCTGGTCTGGGGTGGGGGAAAGGAAGATTCATATCACATCAGGCAGAGCAGGTCAGACACCTGCCATCCCTTTAGGGTATCTGCAGTTGCTTGGCTTGCTTAGTAACCAGATCCCCACACAAAGGCTTTAATCCAATCAGCAGGTCTAGGAAATTTATAAAACTAGAGCCATTGAATGCAGGGGAAGCCAGGGCCTTGAGCCCCTATCAAGAGAAGCTATTGTAAATCTTTCTCAGAGAAACTGTAGCTATTTCATAACTGAATTCTGCACTGTGAAAGGGGAGAAAACAAGGCATTTCAGGGTCTATCAGTCTATTAATGTCCTAAGACCCAGAACACCACTGAGGTCCTTTACAGATGGCAAACAGAATGAGGTTCACAGTCTATTTCTCTGTGATCCCAGTAGGTTCGTGAAATCATCTTGTGATTATTTTCCCAACTCTTGAATGCATATGTTGAGCAGACATTTCGGTGGCTGGAGAACTGCCACACTGACTGTGCAGTAAAGGCTATTAACTATGAAGGGTCAAGTGAGATGAGAACTCAAAGTATGAAAACAAACAAAAATACCACAACCCTAAGGAATTCAGAGATTAACAGCACACAGAAGGTTTGCAAACAGTGAAAGGTTGCTGGGAATTGATCTTGGGTCCTCTGCAAGAGCAGTCAGTGCTCTTAACTGCTGAGCCATCTCTCCAGCCCCAGCACCCACATAATGGCTAGTAGCTGTCCATAACTCCAGTTTCAGGGAATCCAATGCCCTCTTCTGATCTCTATGGGCATTGCATGACACATTTGCACTTACACATATGTAGGCAATGAACTCACACACATATAATAAAAATAATAAGATATTTAAAAAGTGGAGGGATCATGATTCCTCTCCAATCTGCATTTAATTAATCTATTTGGCCTTTACAGGAAAACTGTAGGTCTTGGAGACTGCCAGTAGATCACTGTAAACCCAATCAAAGGGTGACCACAATTGCATTTGCTGTTCTGCATGTCAAATCAAAGTAGCTTCTGGTACATGGTTTGTAGCTAAAAAATTGAAAAAGATGATTTCTTTTCCTATTCTAGCTGGTACAAAATATCAGAATCAGTTATCTGTTACCTCAAACAAATAGTAGTTTATTTATTTATAATACCTGTGGGCTGTGTTATTATCAGTTTCTCAGTCTGATTTTATTTATTTTCTTTTACATTTATTTATTTATTTATTATGTGTGTGGGGGATGTGCATGCCACGGTATGCACTGGAGGTCAGTGGACAGCTGGTGGGAGTTGCTTCTCTCCTTCTAGTGTATAGGTCATGGGGATTTAACTCAGGTTATCAACCTTAGTGGTAGGAACCTTCACCTACTGAGCCATCTCCCTGGCCCCTCTCAGTGTGATTTTAGTTTGCAGGGACACTGGTCATCACATGATGTCAGAGAACACAACTTCTTGAACTACATATGGACTGCCACCCCATATTGGATCATGGGAGTGGATTGGATCATGGGGATACTAACACTTTCAGTGGACTAATCCATTAATGGACTCATACTGAATGAACCCTTAGGAGGTAGGACCTGGTTGGAGGAACTATGCCACTGGGGGTGTGACTTTGAAGGGTACATCTTGTTTTTGATCCTTCTTTTTGCTTCCCAGAGAGGTAAGTAGCTCTGCCTTATTACACTCTCTTGCCGCGATGTTCCATGCTTGACTCAGACTAAAGCGATGGAGCGCCAACAATAGACTGACATCCCCGAATCATGAGCCAAATAAACCTTTAAGTTGTTTATGTCAGATATTAAGGGATCCTCTGAGGCAACTCAAAGTAGCCTTATGTACAACTTCAAAGGATATCTTATATATAAGCATTATATGGTTAATATATAAAGCTAATGTATATATTTAACAGTAACTTTTTTTGGTCTTTTTGAGACAGGGTCTCCCCATAGCCTCAGCAGGCCTGGAACTCACTATGTTGACCAGGCTATCCTTCATCTTGCAGAGGCCTGCCTCTGCCTCCTGAGCGCTAGTATTAAAGGTGTGTGCCACCATGCCTGGCTGCCACATTAACTTTTAATCTAAGGCTATAGTATAATCAAGATCACTAAGGGCTCAGCTTCTTCGGGAATGAAGATTTTCATAACTCTACTGTTTAAATAACCTAGTTACACCATGATGTTGATGAAGGTAACAGTAGCTCGCCATGGGTTGTGGAGGGGAAAATTGTAAATGCCAACTATAACCTTGTGATTGAGAAGAGAACTACGTACTACCAATATTTCTTCCTTGGTTCTTTCTTTCTGCCCATATTACATGGCTACAGAGGAATTAAGGTTGAAGGTGGAATTGAGTTCTTAATCAACTGACCTTGCAAAGGGGAAGATTACTCCCGTGGGCACAATGTAATCATGTGGTCCTTAAATACGGAGGAGGGAAACATATCCTCGCTTCCTTTGGGAGGCTTTTTAAAGCACTCAGTCCTGAGCTCCACATTTTGAGAGTTTGGTTTAGTTGATCTCAGGACAGCCCCAAGAATTCCCTTCACCTGTAATCTAGCATATTTATAGGTTCCAGGGATTAGGATGTGGGTGTCTTGGGGGGCATTATTTTGCTTATTCTGAAGAAATAAGGGGCAAAGGCATAAAGAAGAGACACCTAGGGACTCTTCCTCCACACTTTTTAAATCAGAAGAAACAATTGAAGAGCCTGTAGCTCATAAAGTGGGTGTGCTATTAACTCCAATGTGGCAGGATATCTGTACACTGAATATCTGCATGTAGAAGCAAGTTAGCTAGAAGGAATGCTAATAATAATTATAATCTGATATTTTCAGATTATTTTCTCTTACCACATTTATCTGCTTGGAAACTTGTATTTCAATGTTTTGATATTTAGAAACTCCTTTGCAGTCACCAAATGCCTGGTTATAGGGGAGAATGGTGATACGCATACAAGCTTTCTAGTCCCATCATCTATGGCTTCTTATTAGGGATTAGGAAGCCTGACTATAAACAGGTAGTCTTGAAAACTAGTTTCTTTTCTTTTTTTTTAAAAGAGCCATTCAGTATTTAATCATTTTCTTCCCTCCCACACTCCCTTCCTTCCTTCCTTTCTTCCTTCCTTCTTTCCTTCCTTTCTTGAGACAGGGTCTCACTATGCACCCCAGGCTGGCCTTGAACTCTTGATCCATCCATCCTCTTGCCTCAGATTCTTGTTAGGACTATAGGTATGACCACCACACTTGGTCTAACTATTTTAAAAAGAAAAATACTCTTTTTTTTGGCAGATGTACCCTGGATGCAGTGCTTTCTATGTAGTCACTGTGAGCTGCAGGAGAATGCACACACTTCCTCTAGGGGCACATCACTCAGCTAATTCATCTAGACAGGCTCACTGGGAAACTACTCATGACACTATCTGAGACTTTTTGATTTTGTTTTTATCTTGATGAATGACTGGTAACATCTGCTTTGAGCATTTTCTGTATCAAGAGTATTAGAGTTATGATCCATGATACAGAATGCCATGAGCTTAGTATTTAATTGTTGGCATGTCAGAATTGTTGGCTTGTTTCCCCAAGAAACCCCTGGTTTTGCTGCTTGATATCCTGCTGGTGTTCATTTTGCTTCCTGCTCTCCTGATTTCCAAATCCTCTGAACCCGCCTTTCACCAGCATCGCTGACTATCTGTATACCAAGTGGCTACAAACTAGTTCCCTGTATGTCTCTGGGGCCACTGCAGGAGGATGAGGGGTAGGTTAGTCTGCACTGACAGGAACAAACACCACCTGTAGCTGTCCTGCTTCAGACTCAGGCCTTCCAGCCTCGTCCCCTTGTGTTCTGATCCTTGCAGCTTTCCTGGTGATGCCAGAGCCTCCGGTCCTCTCCTGCTCTCCTGTCTGAGGTTGGCCTCCTGAGTCTAGTTCCTAGGTTGCCACTCTGGCTGCTTGGAAACTTGTTTCTCTAGTTAAATTGAGACCTAGTTATAGTGCCTGTAACTATCATGGGTTTTCCTCAGTCTTGACTTTCTATTTTTATATAGTCCCTGCTACTGTTTCTTATCCTGGCCTAGTCTACAATAATACTATTGCATGTACTGCTGAAGATCTCTTTAAATCTTCCATGGATCAGCAAATGAACGATAGAACATCAATGGTTAATATCCTGCCAAACCCCAGTAGAAAAGCTGATGATGAACATCAATTCCAACACAAATGTCACCTATTTCTCTATACAGATCAAGGGGATCTTGGCTGCCTGGTGAGACAGGAGAAGCTTCACCTGATTATGTACATGTTCCAGATATTACCAATAGGTAAATGGCCCATAAACCATAACGCCAGGATTGAACCTCATGGGTAAAGAGTAGTTAAAAAATAACCGCCTGGGGCTGTCAATTTTCTTAAGGGAAAAAAATAGATAAGGTTAATTGCATTTCCAGCCTTACACTGTTTTCTGAGATGAATGAAAAAGCATGACAACTTAAGCTCAACTGGTGGCGTCTACCAGTCAGGTGAAAATGGGCATCTGGCTTGTGCATCTCGTGCCTATGATCATCCTGCTGGAAACTTGGAAGACCCGTCTGTCTGGTTGCTGGTCTCCCATCTTATCTCCCTTCTCTTTCCTTCCCCACCTCTTACTGTGCAGTCCTCCTCCTTCTCCTCCCTTTCCTAATTCTGGATGGTGTTTCCGTGTGGGCCCTGCTGTCGTGCTAATAATAGTGGTCGCTGCTATTTATCAAGCTGGTTCCATTTGCCAGGCACTGTGCAGACACCCTGGCTTCATTGGCTCACTGGTTCCTCCCCACAGCCTTCCCGGAGGATGAACTTATTTGTGTAATAAGTCCGGTCTGACATGGTGTTTAATTGCTCCATTATGTCTTTTGTCAGCACTTGCAAATAATAAAATTATTGGTATTCTTAATATTTTCATGCTTGACTTAAAATATATTGGTAAATATGATGTTGGCCACCAAGAAAATAAAAAGTAACAGGCAAATGACAGGGAATGAAGGCTATGTTTTATTATTATTTTAAAACTTCTTTCTCCCAGTAGCAATTACCAGTGGTAAATAAGAGTTCTGGAAGCTGTTGTTTCACACTGAAATTTAACTGATTCCTTCCCGGCAGTCAAGCAGTTCTGGTGAGTAAGAGTGGGAGAGATAGAAAGGCACTGAGTTGTGAACTAACTTCTCTTGGTAGGCTTGGTATTAATTATCATTTCCAATGCTTAGTCACAGGAGAAAACAAAAGTACCTAGCCTCTGCACTGTACATTCCCCCAGGTGAGAACTTCTAGGCTGCGTCTGGAAGATCTGACTTTCTGAGTTGGGACAATTAATCAGGAAAGGACACAGGCCAACAAAAATTGGGGTTTTTGTCTTGCACTTTTCCCCCCTTTTGAAGTGGCTTGTCCCAGTAGCCTGTGCACAAGATTCTCCAGTGTTCTGTTTCACAGGTAAAAGCCTGAATGTTGCTTGTGAAGTCAGAGTCTCTGGGGACTGGTGAATGTTCCACCGTCAGGCAGCCCAGTTGTTACATGGGGGCCCAGAGCCAGCTTTCTCAGGCATGGTCCCCGGGGAGCTGGGTCTTACATCAGATGCCTAGGATCTTTCATCAGTTGCTCGACAAGGAGGCTGAACCCCTGATGCAACCGGATGGAAGGGACTGGCAGCACTGGGAACAGGGTGACCCCTCGCTCAAGGGAAAATGAGACAGTTCTGAATTGAACTCACTAGCTGCATGTTAACTGGGAGCATCCCACATCTTCCAAATGACCTTAAAGGGAATTAAGTCTCTTGAAGGAAAATGATGACTGATATTGGATAACAGAGATTTGTCATAAGAATATCATCTTAGTTTTGTTAACATGGGCAAGGCGTGGACAGCACTTTGCCATTGCTCTTGTGATTAATTTGTAAAATGAAAAACTTCACTTTTTAAAAAATTACCACAGTGGGCTGAACAATAATCGTCGAAGATACCAAGTTTGAAATCTTAGAACCTATAAATGCCATCATTTGTTGGAAAAGCATCTTTGCAGATGTGATTAAATCTTCCCATTATTTTGCCTTACCCGGTGAGCTTGTACTGTAGTCACAATGCAATCTTCATTAAGAAAGGAAGTGACATTTGACACATATAAAAAGGAAGTGATACTCTCCACAGAAGCAGAGATTGGAGTGATGTGGCCACAATACAAGGAATGCCAGCAGCCACCAGAAGCTGGAAGCAAGCAACACTCTCCGTTCGGCTTCTGGAAGGAGTATGGTCTTGCTGTCACCTTGACTGTGGGTCAGTGACATTGATTTTGGACTTCTAGCCTTTAGAACAGTGAGAGGATACATTTCTATTGTCTTCAGCCACTAAGTCTGTGGTAATTCGCTATAGGAGTCACAAGAAATTAATCACTTAACTCAAATCTAATGAGTTTGCTAACTTCAGGGAAATCAAATAGTTAATAGA
Organism: Eospalax fontanierii; assembly: GCA_035773235.1. Lineage (NCBI taxonomy): Eukaryota > Metazoa > Chordata > Mammalia > Rodentia > Spalacidae > Eospalax > Eospalax fontanierii. The sequence continues at coordinate 87,161,998 of CM069527.1, forward strand.
CCTTGTCTGTGGGCTTGGATGGTCAGTGGGTAAAGACAACTTCTGTAGTTTACTGTGAATGTTTTTCTGTCATTTAAATCTTTGACAAAAGAAGAATTCATGTACTACTGTAAAAATAAAAGAGAATAAGTTAATACATGTCTTTAAGATAGTCCAGAACAAGTAATGACTGCAGAATGTTAAAAAATTTTTGTATCATGTTTCCAATGCCGTCTTATGTGTGTGTATATGCTTGTGTGAGTGGGCATGTATGTTCGTGTGTGTGCACACAAGTGTCTTTGTGTGTGCAGATGTGTGTCCCTGTGAAGGTTAGAGGTCAACCTCAGATGTCATTCCTCAGGAGCTGTTCACCTTTTTATTGATACAGAGTTTCTCACTGGCCTCAGGGCCCACTGATTAGGCAAGCTAGCAGGCCAGTAAGCTCAGGGAGTTGCCTGTTTTGCTTTCCTAATGCTGGGATTACAAGTGTGTACCACTGTGCCTGACTTTTTACGTGGATTCTGGGGATCAAATTCAGATTCTTCTCTGTAGCCCCAGGAAGTAATCTTAATTGTTTAAGACTGTCATGAAGAAAGACCAGGCTCCTCACAACACAACACTAAATGTGTAATGTCATGATCAGACTCCAAATGTAGACTGCATTGGATATGAAAGTTTTACCTGCCATGGTCATTTAAAAGATTCTAGATTTCTGACACACAGAAATCTTTCCTTCCTTCTACAACTAGTAAAGGACTGTTCTACATACCATGTAGGCGTATGGGGGTACATAAACATTTGCTCACTTCTTGCTTTCAAGAAAATGACACATTGGCTTGAGAGATGAATGAAAAGGCAGCAGATGACCTGCTATAGACAAGATAACTCAGTAAACCCAACATACATGTGATAAGTTGCAAAAGTGCCAAGCATAGAAAGTACAAGGCATGTCCCCCCCAGATTCGGCTTACCATAGAGCTGAACATCAAGTGTCAATGGAACAGAGTTCTACATTACTTCCCACATCAAACATTCTAAATGGTTGCTTCCACATTGCTTCCAACCATTTTCAAACTGTCATTGTAAAATCAGCTGATTTTATCATCAACATACCAAGTGTGAATGGCTGGACTGGAGAGATGGCTCAGCAGTTATGAGCACTGACTGTTCTTGCAGAGGACTCAGGTTTGAATCCTTGCAACCACATGGGGCCTAACAACTGTCTGTGACTTCAGTTCCGGGAGATCCAATGCCCTCTTCTGACCCCCAAGAGCATTGCACAACATGGGTGTGCTTATACACATGCAGGCAACACTTATACACATACATGATAAATAAATAAATAAATAAATAAACAAACAAGTGTGAATGGCATTCTACCAAATGAATCACCAGTGGTTCTCATTCCAGCCGTAACACTAGTGTGTATGCCCAATTCAGTTGCAACATGTCCACACTTATCTGTCACTTGGGAATGCAAGATGCCTAACCTCACCTTGCTAGAAAACTAGTTGGGAGCTAAACCAGTTGGGAAAGGGAGGGAAACACTGTGGATCTGCAGTCCACAGGCACTGTCACACATGTTGCTTCACGTAATCCTCATGTTGGTACTGTGAAACAACCATGGCAGTCCCAAGCCTGAGATGAGGATGAAAATGGAGGCTCAGAGAAACTAGGCAAGTTGCCTAAATTCCCATAGCTGGTACATAGCAGAAGAGCTAGGACTCAAATCACAGCCCTGCCTCCTGATTTTGCATCTGTTTTATATTTTCAGGAAATAAAGATAGATGACTTGTATAACCTAGTGCTTAAAAACCAATAACAACAACAACAATAAATAAGGGAGAGTTGACTCAGTGGTGAAGAGCACTGGAAACTGGAAGAAGACTGGATTCGATTCCCAGCATCCACATCGCAGCTAACAACCATTGTAACTCCAGGTCGAGGAGATCTGATGCCCTCTTTTGACCTCCATGAGCATTGCATGACATGGGTGTCCTTCCTACATGAAAGCAATATACTCAGATATATAAATATATAAATATATATATATAAACACACACACACACACACACACACACACACACACACACATATATATATATATATATATATATATATATAAGAATAATAATGAAAGCCAGGGATCATGGGGATCTATATCCTCTGTCCACCTTGCTTCACATAGGGCTTGTATTGCTAGCATTACTGAGTTCACAGGCCCTCTATCCCATGCCCTTTCTCTCCTGGAGTTTCTCTTATCCATTGGTGTCCTTCTTCCACCCTAGGCCACATAGTGGTCTCTTCTTTAATGATGCCAGGGGTCTTCCATAGCTCGCTCCAACATCTCCCGCCTCCCACTCTAACTCGAACTAAATTGACTTTGTAATCATTGTTTCCATTTCTTTCATCTTTTTCTGAATTATCACCAACTATCTCTATTTCTCTAAGATTTGGCTCAGTTGGATCAGAGTAGGTGATCAGCAACTATTTCTCCACCTTACTTCCCTTTTGGTTGATCCTTAAAGTTCACTGCTACCTCTCTCTCTCCCCTCGCTGTATTCCGTTTGTGCCACCCTGATTCCAGCTCTACCCACATGTTCAGAGATAACAAATAGACTCTCTGCCTTGATGGCAGTGTTCTATATAGTATTTGTACTGTCCAGTGTTGCAGACACAGGCCATGTGTAGCTATTGTGACAAAAGGATCTCCTTACTTTTTGGTGGTGTTGGGGATTGATTAAAAGAATCTATGTTTGGAGCCAGGAGTGGTGGCACATGTCTTTAATCCCAGCACTCGGGAGGCAGAGGCAGGCAGATCTCTATGAGTTCAAGGTCAGCCTGGTTTACATAGTGAGTTCCAGGCCAGCTGGAAAAAAAAAGAATCAACATTTGATTTGGGGGATGAGTTTGGTTGGTAGCATGCCTGTCTATCTTGTATAAAATGATGAAATGTTTGGTTTGATCCCTAGGACTGCATTAACCAGGAGTGGTAAACTGGGAGAGATGGTACTCAGCACTTAAGGTCAACCTCAGCTACATAGAAAGTTTGAGGCCAGCCTGGGATACTTCTTTCTTTTTTTCTTTAGGAAAAAAAAGAATCAACTTTAGGATTTCATTTCATTTGCAATAACAGCACTGTTTAATTTAAATAGCTACTGCCATAATGGGTAACACAGCCATCCAAACATGGAACAAACTAGCCCCTCATCAGGAATCCCTCCCTGGAGACTGGACTCTTACAAAAAACCCACAGAAATGCATTGTTGCTTACAGAAAGGAAGTGTGGTGGAAAGATGTGGAATTTATTTCCGAGCAGGCCGTGGCTCAGGCTTCTTCTCAAGTTGTCTCAAGTAAGTCATTCAGCAGTCATCTGGGGACTAACATGTGGGCACTGTCCACAGAGTGGCAGCTCCATTAAAACGACATTCACATCCATGAAGGAATGCGGGGAGATGCCTAAGTGGTCTGTTATTGAATTGCCCTAAAATCCCTCCAAAGACATTGAGATGCTAACTGGGGAAATTTTCCTTCTTTCTTTCTTCCTCCTCACGTCTGTCAAATTTAATTTTCTTATTTTCTTTTCCTGAAACTGTAGTAGCTGTCAAGAATGCATTGCTGGGAGCCAAATTTGTCATTTTATCTTCAACAGTTGAAGAACTTTGATTTTTCTTTCTAGGAGTAATGCGTCTCCACTTAGAGGGCGGCTAAGTGAGAACGTACTCCTGAAATGAGATCCCTTCTGCTGGCTCCCTTCAATTTGTCAAAATAGGCAAAAACCTCAGCTTTGTAATAATGCCCTGACATTACTTAACATCATCTTCTACCTACGTTTCTTGTCTTTATTATCTAATACATGTTGTAGGAAAGCAGAAAACAAACCACGCTTACAATGCAACGTTCTGCTTATACATAGATTGTCAATACTAATTGTTTTAAGCAAGGTGATTTTATTTCTTTTTTTTATTATTAAAGTGATCAATGCCTTTGAGTCTATAAGAACTAATGTCATAATTTCACAAATCCTTTCCAAATTTAACCCTTTCATGTGCTGGGATGGATAAGGATAATAGAAAACCTGACATAAGCAAAGATTGTCTTTCAAACTAGAAAGTGAACGATAGGTTATTAGAGAAGTTTCTTGTTCTACTCATTAAAAAAAATAGGCATTAAATAAAAAATCTCCATTTGCCAAAAAGGACACTGGGACCACCCATCATTTAAGGATTTTTACCTTCTTAACATGACTGACTATCAACAATGTTGAATGTTCATCACAACTTCTAAATCTTTCAAATTCCTATATACAAGCACTTTCAGGCTAGCCATTTGCTTTTGACCCAGACATGATGTCTATAACTTGTGTGCTTGATATTCACATTGGAGAATGAGAAACCAGAAGATTTTTATTATTTTCACAAGGCTGGTTAAGAAAAAGAGTGAATGCTCCGGCTATGTGACCAGCATTTCTGTCTCTTTAGAGTCCTCTTATCCTTCTCCTTTTTCCTCTCTATGGTGGGCAGATTCATCATGACAATGCTATGGTTGGGAAGTTCAAGTTCACTGATACCCAAGAGAGTCTCTAGGAGCTTATAGGTGTTGGGTAACTGAGAAAGCAATAGTGGTGTAGATGGAATACAAAAAATGGAAACAAATCGCCGTCTACAACCATAAGCACTGTAAATGCTTGACTCAGGGGAAGTGTATTCCATCAGAATCAGAATTACCCTGTAGCTCCAATGACCTGGGGAAGGTTCTTCCTGGAGGGGAGGCTTCCTTAATGAATCGTCTCACCCCAAATTTCAGTAATGGCTGTGCAGGAAAACACTGGAAGGGGGAGGATTAGTACCTGAATAGATGCTAACACTGACAATTATTCTGATTGTATCCCTTTCTCTCTCTCTCTCTCTCTCTCTCTCTCTCTCTCTCTCTCTCTCTATCTATCTGCTACCCATTGGCATACAATGGTGAAAATTGGCACTTTTTGCTCTAAAAAATTCTCATTTGCGGAATGGGAAGAAGACATTCTGTTACAACAGCAGCATCTTGGGGGCCGAGGCATCAAAAGGAACTATCTAGAAATACTTGCTGAGGGACCCGCTGTCTCTACTGCAGTTAGAGGTAGGTTTATCAGGGAGAAGGTGGGTAGTGTTTGGGGGAGTGAGGGGTTAGTTGAAATGAGGAGGTGACAAAATTCAGGTGAAGAACAGCACTAAGAACAGTCACTAAGGCCAGAGGTTAAGAGAGCCCAGTATGACAAGATAAGGTAAGAAGTTTAATCTGTTGTCACTTTCATCCTGATAAGGGCAAGCATATGAGGATGAAGAAGGAAGGGTCCAGGATAAAGGCCCTGAAACTCTCTGTAGGAATGTAGGCTTTATTTTGGGAGCTGTGAGAAGCCACTGAAGGATTTAAACCAGTGGTGGGAGGAACCTGTGCCAGCCATGGCGCCACAGAGTCGAGGACTTTACCAACATTAGCATTGTCATCGCTTGCCTTCATATGCTGGTCAGAAAAGCTGAGAGCCACATGGGACAACGCCTTGACCAATCTCTGTGGTCTGATTGCAAGAGCTGGTAGGCCTTCCTCGACAGCTTGGCCTGATCACTGCCACAGTCATCAACTGCCAGCTGAAGAAATAAGTGGCTTCTGTGGACACCGACTGCTCTGCTTTCTCGATCACAGCCAGAAGGCTTAAATCACAGGAACTGACAAGAGGCCAAGACTGGTTAAGCCCAAAGACTCTAAAACCAGACATTCTTAGTTGGAACTCCAAGTTCAACACTGTTCACTCCACAACCTCTAGCAAATTATTTAACCTTGATTTTCTCACCTGCAGTGTGAGGTGAATGGTAGTAACCCTCCCCCAGGGTTTCGTAAAGACTACATAAGAAAATATGTGTAAAGTGCTTAACAAGCCCTATAAGTGTTAACTATTAATATTATTACAACAGGAAACAAAGAATAATATTTAGTGCAAAGGTTACAGTGTGTTTTCTGGAGTTCCACCCCTGAATTTAAAAAAATAAGTCTTAAAACTTGTGCTTGACATTCGATTTAATCTCATCCCACCTTGTTTCTCTCATCAATAAAATGGGGAAAGGTGATAGTTTCTGAGTGAGGGGCTACCATGCTTTGATTCTGACTAAGAAAATCTCTCAGAACACCATTGGACTCACAGTGAGCTCTCCATAGACACTGTCTCTCATTTCAGCGGAGGGAGCCAGGATGGCAGTGCGGCCAGGAGGGACTCTGGATCTTGAAGAATGAGAAAGTACTTCAAATAAAGTGATAGAAGGGGAATGAATGATTCCCCCTGAGTGTTAACCAGGAACTTGACATTGAAGGAGGAGTTAATGGAGGGGATAAAATAGACACTCTAATTCCCTGTAGATTGTTTTCTGCTTATTGTGAGGTTTCAGGTGAATCTTACAGAATTTAAGTAGGTTGTTCAGGATCACATGTCAGGATATGACTCTGGTCCTTTCTGTGACCTTGTTGAGTCCATTTGTATAGACAAAAGAAGTGGTTTAGGAGGGGTAAGGACACCAGGAATCAATTCTTCTGGAGTTGGGTCAATACCTGTTCCCTAGATCTAAACTTTGAGTTGGACATTGGCCTGCTGGCCTCTCCACAGCCGCCAGATGTCAGTGCTGATGAGGAATTGTTCTTCAGGTTCTGTCCCAGAGCTAGTGCCAGGGTGTGTTTAGGTTTTCACGTGGCAGATAAAACTACCTCTTGGCAGTGCCTGTCTTCAAATTCACCAGAGTGTAGGGTCATTTGGGGGCACTAGACAATGGATCATGTCAACAGAACTCAGAACTGAATTTTGAAATTGTGTGGTAGTAGAATATTTGGGTCTTTAAAATTCACAGCATGACCCCCTAAGGAAGACTTTGTCTTTAAAAGATGAATGTTCTTTAAAGTGGTTGGTCCTGGAAACTAAAAGGTCTTCAAACTCTTCAGTTCAGGAGATGAAAATTATTGATTGGTTATTAATTATTGGTCAGCAAAAGCTTGGAACTACAGCTTTATTCTTGTGATTCAGGAAATGTGGCTTATTATAGAAGCCTATACATGTGAGTACTTGAAAATTTCTGAAAACAGGACTTTCATATGTGTGATGTTCTATTATTTCTCTTAAAAATGCTATGTGGGACCCACTAACTTGGTATCTTACAGCCTAGAAAACACTGACCTAAGGGATGATTTTCACAGTATATTTTAGATGACATCCTAGGTATACAAGGCTTAACCAGAGCTAATTTCAAGAATTAGAGTAGACCATGGCAAGGAAACATCTGCTTTGCATGTAGACACGGATTAAACTGCAACTTGACTTTGAATAAATTACTTAGCCTCTGACCTTCCACTTTCTTACAGTGAAGTATATAGAGCAATGAATGCTTCTTTACAAAGTTGCTGTGAGATGCTGCATAGAACGGGTTTCAGTATTTGTTTTCTCTCTCTGTAATTGAAGACTTTTATACTGTACATGAGAGGAGAACATTATAGTTTAGCTAAATGAGGGCATTTCTGGTATGGAAGGAGTATTAAGTACTAAAACCAGAGCCTGGGAAAGGCCTAGGCACGGAGAAGTCCTGCTGTGGCCCACGTGCAGTGGTGCTTGTGGTAAAACATTGTTCTAGCCCCCTCACAGAGGGTTAGAGGAAGGAAGACAGACCTGGCTTGTAGTGTTATTTCTCTGGGATGTCCTGTCTCCTCCTCTCCTTGTATTCATTACACGAGTATCATTACTTGTTTGTTTTCCTTCACAGGAAAACAGTAGGAACCCCAAATATTGATGTTTTAATGCATAATTATCAAAGAGTTTGAGACTGGTGGGCCAGATGTCCTGCCCAGAAGATTATGGCCAAGGAGTCTTGGTAGTGGGAGAGGAAGGATCTGGGGGAACTGACACCTTCATTTTTAAGGTCTTAAGCACCAGATACTGGGGACCTGGGATTTGTTTTATGTAAGCTTTTTGCTTCTTCCATACGCTTTGAGAGTCTCACTGTTCCCTGAGGAAGAGAGCAATTTTGATGCACTCCAGCTCCTCTGACCCTAAGAAGGATAGTCTATATCACTTTTTTTTCCTTGGCATGTATTTATAAATAATCATCCTCAGTGGATTGTAAATTCCCTGTGTCCGTCTTACAGTAAAGCTGCCTGTCGCTTTGTCGCTTTATGAGCGCATGGTCACCTACTCTCACAGTCACCATGGTAAGACGATTATTGTTATTATAATGGTCTTATAGTGGAGGTGAGTAGGTGCAACACTTCTCTAAGGCCACACAGTTACTGAACAGCCAAACCAGCACTCAAACCTGCTCCTGTGAGCCAAGGCTGGTTAATTTACATACAGCCTCATCATCCTTCTTGGACTCAAAAGGCTGTTGCTCAGTGTTCAGCATGTTTGTAACACGAAAGAAATACATGTTGATGGCTAGTTGGTTGAGTGACCAGGGCTCTGTGGTCTGATTCCTTATGAACAAACTACCTTGGAATTGAACTTGCCAGCAATCTGGCCTAGATACAAGGACACTGCTTTAGAGAACAGAAGCAAGGGTCCGCTTTGGCGGAGTAGAAATGGAGATGTATAATCTAGGTAACTGGGGAGAAAGGTATGTGAAATTGAGGCAGAACAGATAGCAAGGGGTGGAGATTGTGTGGAGGTTCAGAAATAGAGCTCCAGCCTTTTCAAAGGATGCCTGCAGCTTCCTGCCTAGGTAGGAAGAACCCGGGATGCTCTTCCTGGCTCTGACAATAGGTCTCGGTTACAACTCCATCCTCTTTAGGCTGACTCAATTCCAACTAAATAATTCACTTCAACAGACCGATGAGACTTTAGAGCTGGGAAGCTCAAAGGTGACGATTTGCTGCCATCCTGTGGCAGGATCTCTCTTTCACAGATAGAGCAGCAGGAGACCAATGCGGGGAAAGTAAGACTTTAAGAAGACTCTGGTAACAAGATGAACCTGAGAAGCCTACGCAGCTTCTGACCATTCAGAAGTGATATGCTCATAAACTGCCTTTATGGCTGTCCTGGTGTGCTGGTTTTCAGCTTAATTTCTGCCCTGGGAATAGTCTACGGAATACTCTATGCACTGAGCATGAACTAAGTATGACCTTTATACACCTCTCTGACTGTAATACCGCTTCTTCAGAGGAGGCCAGACTGGGTGTAGAGAGGTGGAGTTACTGGCCCCAGTGGCAGATTGTGTAAGAGGAGGGGTCTGGAGCTAGTGAGATGGCTCAGTGAGTAAAGGCACTTGTGTCAAGCCTGACAACCTGAATTCAATCCCAGGACCCAGGTGGTTGAATGAGAAAATCGACTCTCAAAGGTTGACTCACATATGTGCCCTTCCTCCCAAATAAATAACTCTCAAAAAGAAAACAACAACAAAAAAATAAGTCTGATTCAGACCTGGAGCTTCAGGCTGCAAAGGTGACTCCTTTGCGGAGCGCATGGCCAGTGCTGACTGGGACTAGACAGTCTACCTGGAATCTGAGAGTTGAAGCTGATGTTAGAAGCCTTTTCCATTCTGATAAGATGAATCCTTGATCTCTTCCTGCACCATGGGAACTGGAGAGGAGCTGTGACTGCCATTCCATCGGGGTAGGAACTAGCAGTCAACGGTGACCTCTTTCCCATATCAAAGTTTTCTATCGTCTTTTTGGGGGGAGGATTTGAAAAGACTTCTATTAGCTTTACATTAAGCCCCCTTGACTCTCCATAGAGCTTTTTCATGAGGAAATGACCAGGCAGGATCCAGGCAGGATCCCTGCTGGGGAAGGAGCTCCTTCAGTCTGACCTTTAGTATGGCCCTTCTCCTTTGGGAGGGCCTCTTGGTCTTTATTTCATGGGGCCTCTGAAGTATAGGAGGGTCCAGGGTGACCTGGCACCATGATCTGCAGAGAGCCATAATTTCAAAAGAGGAATAAGTGGAAGAAATTATGGAGGAAAAACTCAGCCAGACAGAAGAGGTCCAAATAGCTTGAGCTTCATAAATGAATAAACCTCTAAGGGAAAATAGGAAGTGGGAGATGAATTTCTGAAAAATCTGTTGTGTGAAGAAGAGCCCCAGTGAAGGCGTCCCTGCTGCTATGTCTCATTTTCTCTATAACAATGACATATAATATTTGAGGAGGAAGAGCTGATGTGATTTTCCTTTTTTGCTTGTCAGAATATACTTTCTGTTAAGCCAGCCAAGGCCACTCATTTGCCTGAAGAAATTAAGATAATTATGGCACAGAGAAATTGAGTATATTCAGGTTCTGGGTCTCAGAATAGGATCTTGTTTCAAAGCAGTAGGTTTGAGAGCAGGTATTACAGAGGGGAATTTGCTAAATTCCCTCATTTCCTTCCGTATTTATCAAGAGCCAGATCACAGTTTTTGTGTAGAAAGAGAAGCAGGCAGTGCAAAATCCAATGGGCATAGATGGAAAAAGATGGGAGGTCCTGAGGGAAGTTTCTGTCCAAGAAGGCAGGTGTTACAGAAGCCGTAGAGAATGCTGTAGGTAGAGGGCTTTGGCCCCACTCTCTGATTGTGGAGCCTGCCCTGGCCAACATGGGGTGTGACATGCATATTGGAACTTTTTTCTCACTCCTGTGAGATGAAGATGTCAAATTGAGAGACAGAGCCTTGTCTTGATAGATGCAACTTTTAGGGCTGGTTAAAGAATGCGGAGAAGAGGGAGCAGAAAGACTAGAGGTGGTTCTGACGGGTGCCAATCATCTTAAAGTGGCTGAGCTACCCAGAAGAACTGATTTACATGGGCAAAGACTGGGATTGTCGAGCTGGAAGACAGAGATGTTGCATACTGTCTTAGTCTGTTTTGCTATAACAAAATATCAGGCATTGGGCAATTTATAAGAAATAAGGATTTACTTTCTCACAATACTAGAGATGAGAGAGATGAAGATAAAGGTTGAACAGGTTCAGTCGTCTGGTGAGGGCCTTATCCCATGTTGGAAGTGTGGGGGGTGAGGAACCCAGCACTGCGTAGAGCCTCTTTTATAAGGGCCTTAGTACTTCATTGTTCATGCAGGAGGAATCCCCATCACCTAGTCGCATCTTGAAAACCCACTGCTTACTGGCACCATATTGTCAACACTTGAATTTTGGAGGGGCCATAGTCAGGCCAGAGTAAAGGATCACTTAGTACTCACACCCCTAGGGCCATCCCATCACATAAAGCCTGAAATCTTCATCCTCAGTGTGATCTGTACAATCTTCCCAGATGGGCCCTTGGCCCCCCTCTGACCCAACCTCCTTTATTCAGCTTCACTGGCTCCTCAGGGTCCCACGTAGCCACTGTGCACCTGCTGGCTTGTTGCTGGCTCTTTTTTTCTGAATCCATAGGTTGCTGCCTTACGTTATTCAAGTCTCACATGCAGGAACTTCTCAGGGAGCCTCCTGGACCACCATTTAATTAACAGTTCTCTAGTCCCTCTCCAGGCCTCACCCTGTGCTGTTGTTCTTCATAACAGTGATTACATTTGACCCATGTCTTAGTTGGCTTGGGCTGCCATCACGAAACACCACAGACTAGGTAACTTAAACAACACACATTTATTTGTTACCATCTGGAGGCTGGCAGTCCTTGACAGAGTGCCAGCATGAGTGATTTCTGCTGAGGCGCTCCTTCCCTGGCTTGCAGCTAGCTGCATTCTCTGTGTTTGTACATGGCCTTTGCTCTCAGCACCTTCTTTCTCCAAATACACTTCCATGGGAGTTAGTTTCAATACACAAATATCAGGGTGAGACATAATTTAGTTCTCAGAGTCCTATATTACATCTGAATTGAAACATAGCTCCAGAGGCTGGAGAGATGACCCAGTGGTTCACAGAACTGGATGCTCTTGCAGAGGACCTAGGTTCTGATCACAGCACCCACATAGTGGCTAACAACCATCTGTAATTCCACTTCCAGGGGATCTGATGTCCTCTTCTGACCTCCATGGACATTGCACGACATGAGTACACTTACATACATGTAGTCAATACACTCATACACATAAAAAATAATAAAATATTTATAGAAAGGGAAGGACATTATCTACATTGTCTATGACTGGGACTAGCACATGGTAGACATACCATAAATACCTATGAAGGAATTGCATTTTCTCTGTGTCTTCTAGTATAATTGTGAGAAAACTTACGGCCTCAATATAATGACATCCTAAGTACCCTTTATCAAGAAGTGTGTATACGCAGCAGTGACTCTACCTTTGTTTCTAGTCTACTTTTCAACTATTCTAGAAAATAGAACGAGTGAAGAGAGGCATGGGAGCTTAAATAATTGCCCAAGGGCCACAGCTTAAAGCCAAGCCAGGATAAAGACCCTAGCTGGTCAGCTGCACAGTACCTGTCTTTAGACCAGTGACTCTCAAACCTGTGTGTGAGGAACATCAGAAGCATCTAGAGAGCAGGTTAAAGCAAATTGCTGAGCTGTCTTCCGCTTTCTGATTTGGTACGTCTAAGGACGTGAGGACTCACATCTCTGGTAAGTGCCCAGGGGATGCTGCTGGTCAGCCTGTTCCACGCTTTGAGAATCATGTTGTAGACACAGACTACCTCTAGTTCCTTTTTCTTTCAGACTTCTGAGCTATTTCTGGCTTCTATGTCGTTCCTTGAGTTCAACAGTAACGACTTTCCAGAAACTGTTCCATGTTACCACAAGACTGGGCTGCTGGGTCTGGAGGCCTTTGCCACAGGGTGGCAGCACCATTTCAGACTCAGATGGGCCTCCGGAGGCGGGCCGCTCATTAGCAACGCACCCCCTGGGTTCCCAGCGAGGGAAGGCCTGACTGCCTCTCCGCTTCCTCTTGGCCGGGAGGAGGACAGTGGGAGGGGGCCTGGCCGAGGGGGAGGTCACCGGCACACAGAGGGACAGTTCTGTTCTCTGGGAGACTTTGGGAGAGGAAGCTGGGTGGTCTCCTCGGAGTGTTGAATTATGCGCTTCACAAAACCGCCATGCAGCGCGGGCTGCTGGGAAGCCAGGCTTGACAAAAGCTTGGGAGAGACTGGCAGGGCTGCCGGCCCGCCCCGGTGCAGAGACTGGGCCCTTCGTGAAGAGCGCTGGCAGACTTTGGTGTTATTGGTTTCCAAGGGTGACAGGCCTCCCCACAGCCTCCCTTCCCAGAAGACGCAGGTCTGCAGTCTTCCCAGGACGTTCCTTCCAACACGCTGTGGGCTCAGATGGAGCGGAGCACCCCTCCCCTCCTCCGTAGCCACCCCCGTGCTTTGTCGGCCTTTATTGGCTGGTTTTGTTCTAAACATGTAAAGAACCTTCTTGAGTGCCAGGAACTGTGTGGAAAATTTGATAAGCACATGTGCATATATATGATGAATATGTATTTTATTTAATTTTCGTTATACCTCTTGGAGAAGGAATGATCATACCCATTTGGGATGAAGTTGAAATTTATAATGTGCCAAGCTTAGGTGACTGTTTAACACTCACTTTATAAGCATCCCCTCCAACATACCACAAGCCAGTGTGAAACTTGCTTTGAAGATGGTGGGCCTTATGCAACTTTCATATATATAGGTGGGTCACTGAGGTCCAGGGGTCTTTCACAAGTGGATGGAGAATTCAGGTGTGACAGTGTAGGATCAATCCATTGCTGTGTACAGGATTCAAATACTGTTCTGAAAGCTTTTATGTTTTGGGACTATGAAAATCTCTCTCTCTCTCTCTCTCTCTCTCTCTCTCTCTCTCTCTCTCTCTCTCTCTCTCTCTCTCAACTTGTGATCCTTCAGCTTCTTTCTCCCAAATGATGCTATGAAGTTTTCTTTACTGTAACTCTTCTGCACCTGTTTGGTTCATAGCCCCTCAGGGCCTTTTAGGCAAGTGTCTCTTTGGGATCCTGTAGTTTCGAGGAAGTGGAACTGGGTGACAGGTTTCAGACTTGTATTGCTGACAGAATCTTGGCCAGTTATATTCTTTCTTGCCAGGACAGGCTAACTGATCAGTTCATTGCATTGGGCTGAACTGACTCCTGAATGGTCTTTATTTTCTCCTGCAACCACTATGCCTCAAAGCTCCTGGCTGGCTACTTTCAGGATTTGATTTTTTTTTTTTTTTTTTTTTTTTTTTATCATCTCCTGAACCTACAGAGTTGGTAAAAGAATTCCCTAAGTCCTCACTTGAGCCGTCTTCCAGAGTACCTGCCATTAGGGGTGAAGAGTGGGATTCTAGTTAGCTCCCTTCTGCAGTTCCAGCTGGGCTCTGCTTCTTATGTTCTTCAGCTCTGGCATAAAGAACGGGCTTTTGTGGACACCCGTTTACAGAGTCTCGAGTTCCCTGAAAAGATTGTGAAAAATGCCCCATTCCCCTCCGTATAGCAACTGGAAAATGATTGTCTTTGAAGAGCACAATACGAAAAATACACGAATGCTTTTCTCACAGGTGCCCCCAAGTTTTTTAAAAATGTATTCACCATTGGGAAACAGTAAATTTGTGCCATTTTTTTTTTCCTGTACTGTAATGGATTACAGAAAATATTCCATGTTGGAGTAGGGACAGTAAGGAAAAAGAGAAGAAGAAAATAAGAGAAGGAAGGAAAGAAAAACAGATATGAGTCCTCAAATGTTTCAGGCATGGGTAACTGAAACATTGTTTCATTTATTTAAGATAGTTGTGTGTAGTTTTAAAGGTGATTCATCAGGGTTTTAAACTGTGACCGTAAGATTTACAAGTGCACAATGCATGATATACGTTGCCAGGACAAATAAATGGTAGGAAATGTTAGATGTGGACTTTTTAAAGAATGTTTTTACTTTCATGGAGAAATTCAAGATTGGAATGAATCTAATGAAGACCCCTCCCCAGTACGCAAACACATCCACTTATTAGGTTCACTGTTCTGAAACAGGACACATTGTTTTCCATTCTTCATTTCAGTTATATGTGAGGGTTCTGTATTTACAGGGAACACAGGATGGCCAATGCCGTATTCTGCACACTCAATATATTATTTATCATTTATTACTTATACTAAATGTTATTTATCTGAAGTTCAACTTTACCAGGATGTTCTGTGTTTTAACTGACAACTCTACTTAAAGGTATAGAATTCAGTGAAATGTGAATCTTTTAAAAGTAAAGATGGAGAGAGCAGGTTTGGGCAGGATCGCTATACCCAAGAATTGGAAAGCATTGCTATGCCACCTTATGAGTGCTTGGCTGGGAAACTAAGTGAAAGAAAAGGAAAATGAGATTCTTCAAAGGGTCCTGAAAGGCGGTGGAAGGGGAGAGGAAGGGCACAGGAATGCCTAGGAAAACGGGTGCTTCTTTGGAAAGATCGCAGAAGCAGGGCCACGGGAGGGAATTTCAAGCCACTCGATAGCTTTTTACAAGATTAATCTCCTTTTGTCCTACTGATCTTGTAGTTAGGTATACTCCAGGTGAATTCTCAAGCCTCACGGTGGTCCGAGCTGGGCTCCCCCGGATGGCTACAGTGGGTGTCGCTCCCCCCTGGATTTCTCATCACTTAGGCCTTTAGGACACTACCCATCAGTTCCCTTCCCTCTTGCCTCTTTCGTTTTCTGTTCGTTCATTCATTCGGAGTCATGACACCTCTTCAGCTGCTCTGGCCCCAAGAGGAGGCCACACAGGGCTCGGTATTGTTGCTCCAGATCTGGGACCACCCGGGCGCTAGCAGGGGAAGCTACCCAGGAGTGCAGAGGCAGGATGACTGACAGCAGCCTCGGGTCAAGTGCCCAGCAGGCTGCCCGGAAAGAGACCCCCTGATCCAGACCCCAGCAGGGTCTTCCACACAAGTGAGGAAACCAGCCCTTCCTCCAAACTCCCTTCAGAATCATGCAAACTACAGCATTAGAATGTCTTATTATTTTTTGCCCCAATGTGGTGTATATACGGGCATAGGAGGAGTGTGTGAGAGTCAGGATTTTTTCCACTTAGGAAAGAGAATTCTGTTGTGGGCAGTAGAGATGACCAGATGAATACAGAGGGAAGACACAGACCCTGACTTCCGAGGGTCTAGAGTTTGTTAAAATGCTATGCTGGAGAAAAGAAAAATCCTAAACGCATTTACTTGCAAACATTAAAAAAATATACTAGCCTGAACATTTTTTCGATTTATTTTTAATTGTGTATATATTCGTGTGTCTCTGTGTGCAGGGGTCTACACAAGCCAAGGGTGTTGGATCTCCCAGCTGCTGGACATACAGGTTGTGGGCTGCCTGATGTGGTTGCTGGGAATTGAACTCAGGTGGTCTGGAAGGGCAGTACATGCTCTTAACCACTGATCCATCTTTCCAGCCTCCCTGAACACTTTTTATAGGTCCGTGTGTGAACAGATTTGTGACCACCATGCGTAGGGATCTTTACCTGTCTCCTCATCATTCTGGTCACAATGGGGCAGAGATGCCCTGTTCCTCAGCTGTAACAGCTTCCCCATACCCTCACAGTGACAAGCTTCTCAAGCTCACGCTATGGAGATGAGCATCAGTCACCTAAGGCTTCAGAATGAAAGGCGACCAGTCAGAGGAGGGAGCACTTTCTAGCAGTGGCTTGATCCCAGAATGCCACTTTCTTTCGGGTGACGAGGTTTGGTTTTCTCTGATGTGAGATATCTTCCTATTCCCAAACTGGCTCTATGTGAACATCATCTATGCCTTGGAAAAAGTTAGGATCAAATACAGTGATTTGCAAAAACTATTACCCTAAGATCCTATAGAGAAACAGATGGAAATTAAGGAGCTTAGACATAGAAAAATGCAAACACACAAAACCTTTTTCCTAATTTCAGGAGCTACAATCCCATTGGTCTTCCCATGAACGCCTTAGGGCTCCACTGATTCTACTCAGGAGTCTCTCCTCTGCAGGGAGAGGGTGAAGTGGAAGGTTCTGGAGATACAACTTCAAGCTGAAGATTCTGTGATACTGCCTGTTAATTTTTTCATTAAAAAGTTTGAGGGAGAGTAGCCTTCCACGGTTATTAATGAATAGTGTTCACTAGCTCCAGGGCTGATTCTGAAATACCCCTTGAGATCTTAGCCAGTACCTTTCATCAGTGGCAGCAGTAATCACAGAGATAAATGTACTTAATTTGAAGGTCAGACAGGAAATCACCTTTTTGGAAGAGTCCCATGTGACATTACACTTTTCTAATCTTAACACAGAAATTATCCATTTATCTGAGAAATCTGAATCCGATCTGGGCACCCAAGAACAACCTGTTACAACAAAGTGCTCCCTCTTCTCTTCCTGTTTCGACCTCCTGTTTTAGGAGTCGAGCTACAGAACACGCCGTTACATATTGCCATTTGATTTCGATTGACTCCTCCAGCTGGTTCTGCCAAGATCTTACCATGCTGGCATGTACTGAGCTTATTGCAATATTTCCCTGAAAATGTTTCCTTTGGGAAAAAGAATAACAGCATGCAAATACATTAATGTAAAACTATCTTTTTCTTTATTGAAAATACACCTACAAAGTAATGTCGTCCAGTCCATAGTAGATGCATATGCAGAGCCTGTGGTGGACTGGCAAAAGGATCACCCTAGAGGATCTGCATTCATGAGAGACGGTTAGTATAAAACACTTCACACTGTGTAACAGCATTAATTTGACATGATTAACTTTTGTTCTTCTAGTGTCAAGACTGCCACATACATTAACTTTTGTAGTGTATTTCCCAAATAGAGTTTGACATTAAATGGTTACACCACCACAGCCTAGCATTAACATTTATATGCATGTAATGCTCAGGAGCTCTTTAAGATATCTAATTGTGGGTCAGGAGACGCATGTCTAGATTTTGAGTTTGTTAGCACAATTAAGTCCATTCTTTATCTTTTTTTTGTTCAGTAACTCAAACACAGCTGGAATTGCATGATGGCTCTCAACAGTGTCTTTAAGGGGATATGCCTAAGGGGGTTAAAAAAGTCAATCTCCTTTAAACCTGGGAGCTGCCTTGCCTGAAAATAATGCCCCTCTATCTTTTTTTTGAAACCTCATTGACATTATCTTCATACTCACTCATCTTCTATCATTTTTCTGAGGAACACAAACAAAACTAAAGCAGACCCCACTCTAGATGAGAGTTTTGAATGATTTGGTAAGTGGGATTTCCACACAAAGAAGTGTCTTGTTTCTCTGGATGTAAGAACTTCTGATTAAATAAAAAAAAAAAAAAAACATTTTTTTTTTTCAGATAAGAGACCATCCACTCAAGCACATGGACCTGCCCCAGAAACTCACTTGTTTGACTTTAAAATATGAAAGAAGCGACATTATGTTGTGGTATGTACTTTGGGGGACCGACTTGAAACTTGAGGAAGTGTTCAGATTAAAAAAAAGTGACGATGCGGCTCTTCTTTTAATACTTCTTTAAGAAGACCAATATTCCTGGTGTTTAAAGCCCTCCCTTTGTAATGTCAGTCATGCTCTGTCCTTCCCCAGCTCATTAGTGTTCCACAGTGAGATGACGAGCACACTTGCTAGTCACTAGTCTCCGCTTATTTTCTAAATGTCTAATTGTGAGTTGAGGAGTGGTGGGAGATTTTCCTAGAATAATCCTCTCAGTTTGGGAAGGATGGGCAAGAAAAGAATGCTACTTGTATTGGAAAACACTGGGCAAAGGGTTTCATGAATAATCCTACTTCCCAAATGGTGTTCTGTCTGGCAACTTGTATAACCAACATTTTGGACACAGGACCTGGCGAACCACACACCCATACTGCCCCTAGAGATAAATGTCCACTCCCATTAAGTATCCTTCTTGAGAGCCCCGTGTTCCATGGAATGGTACTTGTATAGAGTATTCCAAGGGGAGATAGAGGACAGGCCCTTTCCTGATGTCACAGGAAGTCTGAACCAGAGAGGCCCAAGTGTCCGTAGAAGTCACTCGTTTTCTGGATGCGGACACTGAGGTCAAGAGATGAGATCTGACTCTCCCAAGGCCACGTGGAGGCTTTACTTTCTGCCCCTTCTCACAGCTATGCTGCACATGTATGAACACGCTCCTGAAATGGATAAAGTCAGGACAGAAGTCAGAAGCAAAGGGAAAGCCCTTCTTGCTAGCCATCTGGTGACTGATAACTGTTCATCAAATTGTTATCTTTTAAGACTAAAATTCATTTGGTTCTGAAGGATTTTTAAATGCTGAAAGTTGATTTAAAAGGTTTTCCACCTATTAATTTTTTGATTCTTTAATTTATAAAACAATCACATAGGATCATGTGCCATATACATTTGCAAGATCAAAGCGATGTTTGATCCCATTACCTTCCTTGGTAAGACTAATATGAAATGATTGAAAATTTTCCAATATGGGGTGAAACTTTTACATTTGGGCTGCTGCAAAATTCTGCTTTGTTTTTGGACAGTTTCCAATCCTATTGGGAGGAAGGGGCTCACTGCAGTAATGAGCTTAACAAGATGGACACACTTCGTAATAGTTTTCCAACACCTGGTGCTCAAGAAACATTTGTGTGTTAGTCTACATCTTGGTCTCACTGTCCACCGGTTTCTCAGATTCATTGTCCTGGGCGATCAGGTGATAGGGCTTTTTCATTTCGTTCTCTTCAATCACCGAGTTACCCATTTCAACATCTCGGTTCTTCAGTTCATGTCGTGACAGGTGCTCAACAATTCCTGCTCCTAGGGAGTCACCTAGCACATTGGTGGTGGTTCGGAGGCGGTCCCTGCAGGAGGGGCGGAAAAAGGAAGAGGTGGTGGGGGTGGTGTCCCGTGACTGTTACCGTATCTCAGCTTCTACTGTGAACTGGCTGGGCAAGGCTTCGGAAGCATCTTTTAAGCTTCATGTGGTGCACCCTCCAACTGCTTGGTTTTATACTAGACACACAGTGTCTGCAGTAGTCACTGTGCAAGGGTACATAGGTGATTCATTTCCGGTTATTAGTCTGACCATAAACAGAAGTTGTACTGGGTTGACTCTGACTTTGTGTGTGTGTGTGTGTATGTGTGTGTGTGTATGGTCATTGTAGATGGGCACATGTGTGTATGGAGGCCAGAGACTGACATTGGGTGTATTCTTCAATTACTCTCTACCTTATTTTTTGGCAGGGTCTCCCACTGAACCTAGAGCTCACTGATTTGGCTGTACTGGCTAGCCAGCAAGTGCCAAGAACCCTCAGTCTCTGCCTCTCCAGTTCTGGGATTACAGGTACATGTCTTGTGTCCTGCTTATTTTCATGTGTACTAGGGATTGGTCTCAGGTCCTCATGCTTGTACCAGAAGTATTTTTATCAAGTAAGCTATCCCTCAGCCTTCCTTTTTTCTTTATATTTAAAAACTTCTCTTTCTTTCAACTTACCTTCCTTTGTACCAATCCTTCTTAAAGTTCTCCAGGGGCCACCCAGGGTGGGGGACATGGCTACCCCGGTGGGGCTCATGCCTGGGGTAAAATGTATTCTGTAGTGATACTAAGGTTTCATTTATCCCTTCACTCTAATTTTTGCATGAATTTGAGGCAGCTGGGATGACTCCAGCTATCTGTGGTTAAGCAAGATATTTATGGAACTCACAAAATGTAAACCAGTGCTGTTCTTTTCACTGACCTTTTTGTTTAGAAGTGATTATTTTTTTGCAAAACAATGTTATTTTTTATCAACATATAATAAATTCATTATTGTATCTTTTAAATAAATGAAAACATCTCAAGTTTCTATGACTTGATAACTATTATAAATGTAGTCCATATAGGTTAAATGCATTGTAGATATCAATAAGTCTTAAGTATAAAACTCAAAAATCTTCAGAGTAGAAACTTGTATTCTATCGAAATAGCTTTTTTTTTGTTTCTAGACAAACTTATGTAGTTCAGGTTTTGAACTATGTGGTCAAGTGGTCAAGAATGATCTTGAACTTCTGATCCTCTTAATCTACCTCCCAAATGCTGAGATTACAGGTATGTGCAACCACCCCCAGTTTATGTGGTGCTGGGGATTGAACCCAGAGCCCCATACATGCTAGGCAAGTATCCTGTCACCTGAGCTACATCCCCAGTCAAGTGCTCATGTTAATTGAGTGTTACCTTGGAGCCAGGCAGTGGGCTAAGAGCTTGCCGACTTGTCACTGCCTTTAGTCCTCATGCTGTCAGCAGGAGGCAGAAGACATGAGCATCTCCACTTTACAGAGATCAAAAACAGAGTGATCTGGTAGCCTGACTAGTGTCACAGGTCCAGAAGGTGATCCAAGTGTTCTGCTCCCTGGCCTTAGTGGACACTGTTGGGTTCTTTCTAATCACTAGTTCTAGGAAAGTCAACACATGTAGACTCCAGTAACCAATGTGTTCTCCTAGGCACTGTCTTTGGGCATCCTTTGGACAAACTTTTTCTAAAGTAGAAGGGAATGTATGAAAGACAAGGGACAGAGGATATCTCTGGAAGGGTGAAGGAAAAAGATACAAGGACAGAACCTATATTTTAGGGTCTGAAGATGTGGATTCCCCCAGGGTCCTAAATCAATTCCATTCAATGATACTAGCTCTCGTCCCACTGTCTGCATAGCTATTCCTAACCCTGCAGGGCCCAGGCCAAACATCTGCCTTGCATTATTGGAATGGGAAGCCAGGAAGAAGGGCCTGAGCAACCATGTGGGGTCTCTAGCACAATTCCATGGACTGAGGGGGATATGTTGTGCAATCCAGAGAGGGCCTGGCTAATTTATGTTGGTTTTGCAGACAACAGGTTTCCCAACTTTGAGTAGCTTTATGGAGTGGGAAGGAGTGCTGCCAGATGTGCCACGTGGGCTGAGAGGCGAAAGAGCACGTGGCATCTAAGGCAGGGTCTACACACAAGGGTGGGGAATCGGGTAATGAAGATGACTTAATTACAAGCCAAGCTGTCCTTTTTTTCCGAGTTCTTCTGCAAGCCTGTCACCCTAGAATCATGGGGGTGCTAAATGGGGCCGGGCTGGAGGGCAGGAGCTGCAACGTGAACCAGAACATAGTCCCCGTATACTCACAGGAACCAGTCGACGGCAATGATGAGCGTGATGTCATCTGTGGGCAGACCCACGGATGTTAGCACAATGACCATGGTGACCAGGCCTGCCTGGGGAATTCCCGCTGCTCCAATACTTGCAGCCGTGGCTGTGATGCTGTAGACAGAAGCACCAAAACAAAACATTTTTACAAAGTCTCCCAGTGGAGAGTGAGCACCTTGTAAAACATATGTTCTAATGCGTGACTGGTCACGTCATCAGAGGAGGACAGGCTTCAAAGAATAGAAGTGAGTTAAAAAACAATCACGGAGCTAACTAAAATCGATTATGTTCTTTTTATTATGTGTCAGCTGATATGCTGAGCATGGTTTGTCCTATTTGACCCTCACAATGACCCTCATGAAGCTGACTTTACCACTGCAATCATTTTAAGTGAAGAAATCAATGCATTTTTAAGGTCTAAAAAGCAACAGAGGGGTGTAGCTTAGTGGCAGAGCATTTGCCTAGCATGTGTGAGGCTCTGGGTTCAATCCCCAGCATGAAATAACTCACAGGTGAATGTGACCTTTTAAAATACAGTAGAGTTACAGTGACAATTTGTTTCTAATGATTGCCTTATCAAAAAGACTGAACTTCTGTGATTCATGGGGTCAGGAATTAAGTTTATTATATTAGTTCAAAAGCAGGATAATTTCTAAATAAAATTCTTAGGGTTGTAATTCTGTGTGTCAGTGTGGATCCAGTTTGCATGTGTGTTACTTGTCTTAGACTTAGTTTGCTAAGTATCTATTTGATAAGGGGATGTGAGAATGTACAATGCTTCATGAATAATAAAGTACTGGCTAGACTTAAAGCAGTATTGATGAAGCAATAAGTCTGTGGGTAAAACTGCTCGTGATTCCCCACACTGCTCTCCTTCTGTGGCATTAGAATGGCTCGCTATCAATGGCAAAAAGAGCCAAGACTACGTTTTCCAGCTTCCCTTGAAGCTTAGACTATATTATGGCTCATGAAACAGATGGAAGTGACTGGTCAACTGTTACAATTTGAAGGTGATGATGAGCCACCCTAGACTACCCTGATAAAGGTGATACCTAGAGACTTTGGAAATGCAGCCTCGGTCCTTGACACTGTGGAACACCTACCAGCCTTGTGTGGTTGGTAGGGCGGAGCTCAAAGAGAAACACAGTTCTGTCTTGTTTAGGTCACTGATAAAACTTTCATTTTTTTTAAAGTCTCCCATGAAACTGAATGCTTGTCCTAACTCAGAGCTCTTCAGTCAATACACCAAGCAGGGCATGCCCAAGAATAGGCTACAGATGAGCTGAGACATTAACCTCCTAGCCTCCAGTGTGGCTGGACTCGGCCTCTGGATCCCAGGACTCCTGGTTGGTTTATGACCTGGCCGTGGTAACCTCGTCTTTTTCCTCTAATGAATCTTATACCCATTACCTCTTTTCAACGGCACGCAATGTGTACACAGAACATCTTATCTTTAAATAACACAATAAAAATGCAGGCTGACTGGTAGAGATGAAGAGACCATAAAACAAAATTTAGGGCATAAATCTGGATTTTTTTTTTCTTGGTCTAAGAGAAAACAAAGAGCTGTAAAAGACAGTTTTGGAGGCAATTAGGGGATATCTGAAGACAGAATGGATACTCTGGAAGTACTTTTCAATTCTTATCATTGCGGGTATGTAGAAGAATATCCTTGCTCTTAGAAGAAGAAGGATGAATGACGTACAAGTGCAGTATTATGATGAGGATGATGGAGAGGGAGAGAAAAAGCAAGAGATGTCACAATGTTCGCAACCTGAGGACGTTTGCTGTAATATTGTTTTAACTTTTTTATATCTAGGATGGCTTTCCTAATAAAGAACTGTGAGAGAAAATAAAAAGCCTGACATATTTTGATTTATAACATTGTTAATAATAATTAAAAATAATATGTCCACAACAATGAAGGGTAGAGGCTCATCTGGATTACAAGTCTCAGAGTCTCCTGTTGCCCTTAGACTTCCTGGCAAAAAGCGACAGAGAGTTATATCAGGGACTGTCTTGGGAAGGGCACAGGAGAAACTGGCCTGATGCTAGCTGCCTGTGCAGAAGGAAACTGAGAGATTGGAAGGAAACACAAAAAGAAATTAATATTCCCTGGACATCTTAAACATAAGGTAAAAAATTCTCCATAAAGTCAAATTCTCAACCTTTCTATGATCTGCCATCTATCTCATACTGGCCAAAAACTAAAAGAAAAAGTTGATCGAGATTTTTTCCAAATGTATTTTTATTTTCCAGTATTGTCCACAGAGTGGAGTTTTAAAAATTGAAGTTAATTATTTAAAAACAGAACAATCCATACTATGTAGTTTTGCAGACATTAAAAAGAATGAGCTAGATATATTCACGAATTCTACATTGATAAACCAATCAGGGGGCACACAGTATGTATGGTATGATTCATTACAAAAAAAAAAAGTAATGTGTACATGCCCTCGCATAGGAAAAGGTCTTCTGAAATCAAACATGGATAATGGTCACCCAAGGGAAAATATGGAATGATATGATAGTACTTAAGTTTTACATTGTACTTCATACACTGATAAAATATATAAATCTAAATAAAAAACTATTTCCTACAACCCCAACTTCTTGTTTATGTGTGATCACCTCCCCCATCAATCTCTTCACACAACCTTGGCCTTTCTCTCATCTGTTTAAGCCAGTCTTAAGAAAGTGTAGAGTAGAATGCTTTCCTTGTACCTGATTGTAATAATCTGTCCAAAGTTCAGGTCAAAGTTGTTAACTTGAGCGATGAAAATGGCAGCCAAGGCCTCATAGAGGGCGGTGCCATCCATGTTAATGGTGGCCCCCACAGGAAGCACAAATCTTGTGATGCGTTTGTCCACACCATTGTTCTCTTCCAGGCACTTGAAAGTGATGGGTAGAGTGGCAGAACTGAAAACAGCAAAACAGGGCATGTCAGCGGAGTGTCCTCTTAGCAGTTTGGACTGTGTTTGTCTTTGGTCTTTTTCATAGACAGTTCCTTCCTCTCCTGTGTCCTAAGTCAGCACTTGTCTGCATAGAGGGTTAGGGACACTGTGGTGCCCTCACAGGGTCACTTGGCTGTTCTCCAGTGCCTGGGTCCCTCTCAAGCATCACTTGTGATGATTCAGCTGCCTGTGCCAAGTCACTCTCATTTCTCCCTCAGGCAGAAGTCAATAGAAGACAGGGGTGCAGGGGACAGGCTGATTTCACTTCTGCCCCCAAGAAAGGTATCACAGACAGCTAGTCCCTGAGTCCCAAGTAGGAACGATGAACCTCAGAGGTGAAAAAGCCAAGTCAATAGTCCTGGAATTACAAAATGCTTCTGCTTACCTCCAACCTGAGAGGCTTGGGTTCAAAGTAAAGTTCTAGATAGATTTTCTTAGAGGAGTAAAACACGTATGTACACATACCTTGAGGAGGTCCCCAGAGCTGTGATGAGTGCTTGCAGCAGCCCTCCAATGAACACCCAGGGGTTCTTCCGGGTTACCAGGAAGTAGAGGAGTGGCAGGACGATGACAGCATGGATGAGGAGGCCCACAATCACTGTCACTGTATACATGGCTAGCTGCCCCCCAATCACACCCATGTCTTCCATCTCAACAATCTTCCCTGCGATTAGGAAGAGGATACCCAGAGGTGCATACCTATGGCAAAGCAACACATGGACAATTGGAACTTCGATTTCCAAAAAAGCTATTGCATACGAATAACTAAGCAGGGAAGAGGGAGAGGGAGAAACAGAGAAGGAGGGAGAGAGAGGGGGAGGGAGGGAGGGAGAAAGGGAAAGAGAGAGAGGATTTTTTCAAACTTTTCTGCTCAGGACACTGCTAAGACTTCTAGAAACTGTACATTTATATCTTTTCCGTTTTAAATATAAGTGTCCTTAAATGTTTCTAAATCAGGCCTTCCATTCATTCACAACTGCTCTAGGACTCATCATCTCCCCTCTCCCACTGCCTGCTGGCCTTACACATGAGGAGGAGCAGAAGTTTGGGTGTCCATCTCTGTTTCCTGGACGGTTCTCCTTCCATCACTCTTGGGTTCCTTTTCTGATCTGCAGATGTTCCTCCTTCCCTTTCCCATCTGACTCCTGCTAGGTACCTGGACCAAGCACAAGCCACCATACCAACCAACAGCAACACTCTTCAGAGCATTTCCATACCGAGGCCTATTTCCCAAGCTGAAGCAAGGGGCACGCCATGCCTGCGTGTCAGAACTGCAGTCAGCTTGCTTAGTCGAGGGCCATTTGTATTGCTTTCTTCCAGAGCTTCATTTCACTTAAAAATCTTACTTAGTATTTTTCTTCAAGTCACCTTTACACTTAAGTAAGTTTCCTTTCAGAGGAAATTTTATATTACTATGCAAAGCAAACACTAGTACCACTTGCCATAAATAGGGGACCATAAAATAAATCTGGACCTACTAAAATTAATAATGTGAGTGGATGTCCTCCCACAATCAGGTAACAGTGCTCTAAGTAAGTAATTATCCACAGGCTGTTACTCACATTTGTGACCCTTCCCTTGCAGTCTCTGCAAGAATGAGCAACCGACCACACAATGACTTGTACATACTGAAATAACCCTGCTGCTCAAAGGCCTTGCTGTCCGATCTTCAGCTCTCTTTGTGTGATGTATATACTAAGCTACAACCAAGCACATTGCCAAAGACAGAGAAGGCAATCCCTTAAGTAGAAGGGTCTACTGGGAACTGCGGAGGACTTACTGCAACTGGAAAAATACAATGCTTCTTTCAAAAGTCCTTTAAAAGTGCAGGCCAGGAAATCATAGAAGTACCTGTTTTCAGAAATGTAATAATTCAATGTTGAATGTGTAGGCGAATGTATAGCTAGAAAAGCCACATGTGAGGTTCATTCAGTGGCCTTGAATGGGCTTCTTTCATAAAGGAGGTGAAAGGTGGAGGCATTTTAATAATATGAAGATAAATGTCCACTTTCAGTCCTGCCAGGATTTCAAAGGCCTTCCAATTGGAGGCTCCTGTGGGGACCACATTCTGACCCGTCTTTGTGCCCAAGTTCATATTCATCTTGTGCAAACTCCTAAAAAGTGGATTTCTCTGGGCTTTGGAGACATTAGAGACAAAGGACATTTTTAATCATGTTTGTGAGTGAATGCTTTTCTTAGCAATCGATGCCTTCCTACCCCAGGTGCCAAGGAGGAGCCTGGATATTAAAAATAAAGGATAAAAGAAAAGCAACTCTCACATGAGGCCTAAACCAAGCAAAGGGTTCTCTCCCTGCTGGGGAGAGTTGACTTTCTGAGGTCACTGTTCCCTCTTTGGACTTAGTCTTTTCCTTTGTCTCCTGCTCTGAACTTTATTAAAGGAAGTTCTGTTATAAGTTCTGGCTTAGCATACATAATACTTCCCATGAGTGCTCCTATGCACTGCAAGAGATCTGTCGTATACACTTCTTTCTTAAGGTTCAAACAGAGAAGGGAGAACACAATCTTTTCAGTGATCTGAGGCCTATGTGTTGACTTTTTCCTCTGCTGGGAATGCTTTTCTCCTGGTACTGTGTGGGACTGGATATTCCTAGTTATTCAAAACTTAGCAAAAATGCCACCTCAGAAGTCTTTCTGATCACCTAAAGCAAATTGCATGCCTTCACTCCTGTTTTACTTTTTTCATGGCACTTTTGACTCAAGAATATGATATATTTATTTGTTTATTGCCTGTCTCCTTTAAAAGTGTATCAGGGGATCCTAGTCTGCTCTCATCGTTGCTGTGTTCACGGTCCTTGGTGCTATATCCTTATCGTATAGTAGAAACGCAATAACTACATAAATGAATATCTGAATGTCTAAGTAAATGTGAAGTGAATGAGTGAGGCAGAGGAGTTCTACCTTCTCAAAACAAGGGAGTAAGCTTAGGTTCAAGGCCATTGCAGTCCCAGAAACAGGTTGATTTCCTTGTGGTTTCCGGAGTAAGATCGCTGCAACTATCCATTCAGCCCGGTGGCATCTTTCTCAGTATAGAACACATACTGACGTCAATAAGCACCTGGTAATAGCTATATAGAATACGGCAATACATACCACATTATCACAGCTACCAATCTCATGATGGCTTCGTTAAGAGAATCAAAGAACTCTCTCAGGGCTTTCCCTTGTTCCTTCATGTTTCCAATCACAAAACCGAAGCACATGGAGAAGACAACTAGTCCCAGGGCATTGACCCCATTCACAGATCCTGGAACAGGTACCATCTCCTCCCTGATCCGTGTCAGAGTCTCCATGGCCTCTGAAACATTGCTTATCACAGCACCCAGGAGTGTTTCATTGGACTGGATGGGCACTTTGAAGCTTCTCTTCTCATAGTTGGTTTTAAACTTAAAAATAAAAAGCACAACAGGGATTAAGTGGTTTTTATTTTTTCTTTATACTTTCCTGCCATCCAAATTTTCTGTAATGATATGTTATTTTGCACTCAAAGCATAGTGTTAGAATCTATCTGCCTATCTGTCTGTCTATCTATCTTAATCTGTGGCAAATCTCTGTTCTCCATTACAGACATACACTCAAAAACATGAATTTTAACACAGTCATATACATTTAAATCATAAAACATACTCTAATACATAATAAATTACAACAAGAAAGAGTCATATCTGTTTAAAAATGTTAGATTAAACAGACATGTACTTTTTCATTCTTCTGAAACCTTAGCAAAATGACTATGAGATTTTAATGATTTATTTTAAAATTTTTAAAAATGTATTTATTTTTATATTATGTGTATGAGGATCACGCTTGTAAGTGTGTAAGTGCGCTCATGCTGTGCGGTACCACTGGAGGACAGAAGAAGGCATCAGATCCCTTGGAACTGGAGTTACGGACAGCTGTAGGCTGCCATATGTGTACTAGGATATAAACTGGGTCTTCTGCAAGAGCAGCCAGTGTCCTTAACTGTTGAGCCTCTCTTCAGTCCTTATAGTAAGATTTTTAAAGAGCCATAGAACCAAATACCTAAGTCCTTCTACTTTCTGTGGGGATCATGTTGTGGGATTTTTGGCAAACCATCTAACATTCTTTAGTTCCTATTCCATATCTGTGAAGCAGGGGTAACTGCTGCATTTACTTCACAGGGTTGTTGCAATGACCAGACTAAGCCACATAGAAGAAGATTTTGCAAAATGTAAAGCACTGCATTAACAGTGACTGATGGTGCTTGGTGATAGTGTCTTTCAGGATGAGCCCTGGAAGTTCCAGAGGATAATGAAAATAAAAATGTCCAAACAACCAATGCTCGGTCATTTCTGATATTATAAATTCCTGTTCTTAAAAGCTTAATAATTGATGATGATAACCCACTTTTTCCAAGTCCACGATGTCATTTATCTTCTAACTCAAGCCATGACCTTTCCCCTTAGCTCTACATAGATGCCCCAGTCAGGAGGGACTGAGGGCATTGCTGCGATCACAAGAAACCATTAATCCATCTCTTTAAAGTTTTCAAGAAAAGTGGCATTCATGCCCTGGCCTTTATAGTCTTGGTAGAAAAGCATCAGGCAGAGTGATAGTGCACGATGTTAACTGGGTCTAGAATCCATGGGACAAAGCATGGCCATAGGAAGTGTTTGACCATGTGTTTGCCAAGAATAAACAGGAGACTTTCAGGTTGTTTGGAAAACTACCATTTCCAACTAGGGACATGATCAGCTGTCAGTACTGTGACCTTATCCCCAAACAACCTGTGGGTTATTGGCAATTTTAAAACAGAAAAGTTCTCCTAGCGTCAACTCTCAATCTCTTTACTTGTGGCCGTTTAAGTATTCTGCATTGTTCAGGGTTTACTTTTTAGTCTTGCTCATTTTTTCTTAAGCTTCCTTTCTTTCCTTTTAGACACAGTTTATAGCCTACTCAGAAACTGTAACCTTATTTGCATTCTGGTCTAAGCCAAATAGATCTTAGGGTGATACATTTGTTTCCCCTTCAAAATCTCGTGAATGCAACCCCAAACTAAACACAATAAATCTACAAGATTCAGCACTTTTCCCATTTGAAAGATCTGGAAATAAGCATTTTTCATATTACTCAGTGCCAGCTCATGAACGGATAGCCTTGCAATGTTGGGGTTGGCTGGGTTGGATTGAAAGGGATTTATTATTTATTGTTATTGTAGTTTATGAATAAAGAAAGATTTTGGCTGGCTGGTCTTATTTTTTCTTTTGTGGCCTTGGGACTGAAGTCAAGGTCTTGTTTGTGCTATACAAACAATCCACAAATATATATATTATATATATAATTTTTTGCATTTATTTATTTTGGGAGTGAGTGCCTTCCCATGAATGTAGAAGCCAGAATACAACTTGAGGAAATCAGTTCTCTCCTCCCATCATGTGGGTTCTATTGACTGAACTCAGGTGGTCATGCTTGGCAGCAAGTACCTTCTGCTGAGTCATCTTGCCAGCCCTTTCCTTTATATTTTCAGACACCTTTTCACTAAATTTCTCAGAGTAGGCTTAAACTCACTCTTGACTCAGGCTGGTCTTGAATTTATAATCTTTCTACCTCAGCCTCCCAAGAAGCTGGGATTACAGACCTGTACCACCAGGCCCAGCTGACTTTTTTTTTAAAAGAAAGGATTCTGTTTGGATCTTGCATTGTGCTTGTATATTGCCTTTTAAAATAGTCTCTCTCTCTCTCTCTCTCTCTCTCTCTCTATATATATATATATATATATATATAGTGTTGTTGTTTTGTTTTGTGTTTTAAAGAAACAAAACAGGTGGGGTCCTACATGTGTGAAACCCAGTTCTCCACGAGGTCAGGCTTTTGTTTTGCTTTAGAGATTCCAAACAGAAGGGTAGGTGAATTGACATCATATAGAAGAGTGTTTGGGACGTATTTAATCCACAGTGTCAGTTTCCCTTTTCATATCTTGGGGAAGAAGGCATATGAATAAGGTTAGAACAAACATTATGCCCTAATAGAAGACATTTGTATCCACCAGGTAGACAGCCAAGAGCGAACTGGATAAGAAATAGAAAGGAGCCGGACCTCATCATATCCTTCAGGTAGGGGTCTCTTCACTGAGTGATGCTCTCTGGGAAACAGCTTCAAGTGGTAGGAAGAGGATGGGATTCACAGTCAACACAATGGATCTGAATTCTGGGTCTGCCATTTACTACCTGTGAGAACTTGTGCCTATTATATAATTCCCTATTTTCACAGATGAGTGGGGCCTTCTCAGTGAAATGCAGATAGCGATACGCATCATGTTTATGTGAGGATAAAATATAACATTTGTGCTTGGCACACAGCAGGTGTTCCATAAATGATGGTGCCATTCCTATCTGATACAGTTCTTCTTTAGAATCCCTAGGCCCCTTAATAGATTTTTAATAAATAGGTCAATGATTTTTAAATCAAACCCAGTAACTAGAATAGTCTGTCTAATCTTTTTTTAAAGCAAGTTGTTAACATCTTTTATTTATATTGGAATTTGTTTGCTTTGATAGGCTTTTTCATGTGATCCATAGGGAGCGGGGTGGAAGGGGAGAGTTTCCCAATTAGCCCTCTTAACAACAACGTAGATTTCTTGTGCTTTTTGTATGCAAGAGACACTGTGCCTGGAACTAGGCAACCTTTAATACAAGAAACGAACCACTGTCACCAAAGTTTCCCAGAAAATCCTGGTGCTTTCCATCTAGTTGTCGGAGAAATGGGAAAGGCAGGGTCCTACTGGTTTGACATGCCAGAGGATTTTTAAGGGTGAATTGGTCCCTATGGAGTGTTTACCTGTTTAAAGCAGGCTTCCACCAGATTTGGAGGGAACATGTTCCTGCAAAGAAAAAGCAGTCACTTACAAAATTTTCCAAATAGTAACTTTGTTCCTTAAATATTGTTTCTCATTGAATTGAGTAGCAAAGGGAAAAACAGAGATTTAGTGACTTTCAGTGGAACATATGGTTGTCCTTAGGTATGGATCATGGAATTAGTATTTTTCAGAGAAATTCCAAACTCAACTCAAGCATGCTCTTCTCAGCCCATGGAGTTTTTCATTCAGTACATTATATTTTAAAACCCTGCTCTTCGGGAGAATCAGTGAAAACAGATGCTTTTTCTCATCAGCAGTGTGGCTGATTCTGGATTATTCAAAAGTGGTTTCTTTGTTATTGTGCCATGTGTCTAGGGATCAAATGTCTGAATCAAAAGCATGGTTGGTTCCTGTGGAATTCTGCTCTCTGAAGGCTTTGTTGGGGTGATAGAATATTGGCACAACTTGCTAGAGATTCTGAGGCTCTGTGGCAGTCAGTGGAGAGCTTGCTCATAATATTTGAACGTGAGGCCTTTGTGGCAAGCGTTGTCACTTCCTCAGAGACTGTGTCAGGGCTGTATTTAAGTTCATTGTGGAGGAGGAGAAACACTTGACTGGGGAGGATGACACCGGCCAAGCCATGTCACCCACTTAGGTCTAGTTGACTCATCTATTAAAGACAAGAGTGGATTAAGTCTCCATTAGGGCTCTCAGACAGAAGACTGGGAGGAGACATGACAGGTATGTCATCCTGAATTTGGAGATCCCAGAACTTTTGTGATATGGAACTCTAGGTCAAGGCCATAATCTTGTGTCTCTTTCTACTCTCTGGACCAGTCTGTTTCTTTTCTGTCCCCATTAGTGCTCTGCAGTTTTTTCTATGATGCAAGTATACATGCAAAGAGATTTTAGGATAATTCTCAAGCCAAGTGCCTGGATGGGGGCAGGATATTCACACGCTTTTTACTGGGGCAAAGAAGAATAGAAACTTACCATGCTTTGATGGACCAACCAGGCTGGGGATGACAAGATTCCAGTTTTTTAAAGGTAAAAATTACACAGAAGGACAATATAGTATTCCTAATATTCCTAATCCAAACTAGCATGGTTATCATGTGTTAACTTGGCAGGAAATATTGTAGGGAAGCTGTTACCTTTAGATCATTGTGATTGAATCTCTGAAAAGGCTTTCAAGAAAAGGCCCCATGGGGTTGGGTGGCGCTTACAATGGATGATGCAAAGTTATCCCTGCATAGGGATGCTGGAGGGGTGCTGGTAAAAGAGGCCTTCTGTTCCCCAAATCTCTCTTGACTTGAACTGCCACAGACCCACGCCTTGAAATGCATATGGAATCAATCTCTTGGAGAAGCTTCTTTCAGATGATCAGTGGAGAGCCCTGAGAATGGGTGTCTAGGATAGGCAATCTAGGTCTTTCTTAGGTAAATTGTGAAGAAAAGGTTGTTTTGAGAGTACAGGCTAGGGTCACACGGTGGGAGAATGCAAAGCAGACAGGGATAGAGGCTTGTGCTGGGATGTCTTCCATTTGCCCTTTGAGATCCATCCTGCATTCTCTTCTGAGCTCTAAGAGGTGATCCCTATGGAACATAGTATATGGATTCTTGCCTTCTGACTCCCCTTGGTTTTGCCTAGTAGAATTCACTGACAGCTTACAAGGCAGTGAGAAAAAAAATTACAGGTGGATCTTCCCCTTAGCCTTCTCATTTAGTTTGGTAGGAGCTCCCTTCCTCTCATTACAGTTAGAGCTCCTGCCCCGAGGCCTGTTTTCCCTGGCTCTTTCTGGGCTACAGTAACAGCTCCCTTTCTGTGTCCCTTCATAGCCATGGGTGATGACAAAATAGCTTCCTGCTGCTGTTAGTTTTCTGGTACCTCATTACCCCTTGTAACTTCCCATATCCTTGGTTAGAGGCAGGATTTTGGTATGCAGCCCAGTTGAGGCTAACCTCAAACTCATGATTCTCTTTCCTCAGTCACCCAGTGCTGAGATTACAAATTGTACCACCACACCGAGTTTCAGTGTTCCTTCTGAGTATGTGGTATGCTTCTTGCTAGGAC
This sequence comes from Eospalax fontanierii, assembly GCA_035773235.1. Lineage (NCBI taxonomy): Eukaryota > Metazoa > Chordata > Mammalia > Rodentia > Spalacidae > Eospalax > Eospalax fontanierii. The sequence goes on from CM069527.1 coordinate 87,195,830, forward strand.
CTGACTGATAGAAGGACAGGTTAGAGAAAGAAAGAAAGAACCAGGATCAAACTTTGGCTTGTAATATGATCATCAACTCTGCTTTAGGTGTTAGGCAAGACTCATTTATATTCATTGTCTAGTTTGTCAATAAAACACTAATGAAGAGCAGCCTTCAATATTTTATTACTGATCTACCAAACTCTTTTTCTCACAAATAGCAAAAAAGGAAAAGTTTGGAATGGTCAGATGATCACTAAAGTCCCTGCTGAACCACTCTGTTGTAATAGAGGATGGTACATACAACTATTTTTAAATTAGGAGTCTAATGGATAGGCCTTACTTTGCTAAAAACTAGCCTTAAAGAGCAAGACTTGAGAGAAGAACATTAGGAATTGCCATTTACGTCGGGGGAAGCACAGAATGGAGAGAACTCAGTAATGAGATCTTTGAGGACTAGAGCTCTCAAGATTTATCACTTCGTGTTCTCCGCTCATTTACACGAGGTCAGAAGACAGAGCCTTAACATCAGTTTCTGTTAGAAGGAAGTAAAGATGTGACTTTTTATTTCAAACTTGGCAAGGATGGTTCAGATACCTCTTGTAGAGTGTGACTAGCTTTCTAAAATAAGAGGGGTTGTGGATCCACAGCGAGGCCATAACCCAGGACAGGCTTGCGGGAACATACCTGATTAAATCCAGAAAGGCATCTGCAGCAGTCACTTGAACAATTTTGCCTTCTCTGTACATGTTTTCCTTTGTGCCCTTCCCGGGATGGATGATGATGACAATGATTATGCCAATCACCACAGCAATGATGGTGGTAGTCATGTAATAGACCACAGCTCTCATCCCCATCTTTCCTGATGCCTTACTATCTAGAGCCGCCATTCCTGGTGGATGCAAACAGAAGATTTTTCAGGAAGTCAGTCCAAGGAATTCTCCAGTAGTAGACAATGGGAACAGCATTTCCCTCCACATATGCCTACCCTCGTCCCACCCAGAGATACATACTATGAGAATGTCAGTGGTCACCCATCTTCTACCCCAGGACTTGACTTCATGTGGCCAAATAACATCAGCTCTCTAAAGGTGGGGGTACAGTTAATTTCTTCCTCAGTTACTATTAATTAGGGAACCTACAAGTGGGAATACTGTGTATGTGTGTGTATGTGTGTGTGTGTGTGTGTGTGTGTAAAGAAATACTTGAAAAGATTTCCAGCAGGATAACCTGTGTTACCAAAATTCAAGCACTGTGGTGATTCACATAGGTAAACTGTCACTTAATTCTTTCAGAATTATTATTTTCTGTATATTTTGTAGAGCCTTTTTGACATCTTTTGTGTAACATTTGTTTTATCACAAGCTCTTGCTGATCTATCTTCAGTTTTGTTTCACGTAAACATTAGGTTCTAAAGTCTAAATTCTCAGATAGTTTCTCTGTCATTTTATTTCATCCCATTAAGTCAAGCTTTAAAAAATATTTTTGCCTGGTGTTAATTAAAGTGAAAAGGGGCCATGATCTTTAATGTCTCTCAGTGGTGCAAACTAAGGGGACATATCTCAGTGCTTGATGGACTGGAGAACACACAAAAACTCTCAAAAGACTAACTTATCTATGACAATACGGGCTCTTCTGTTTCAGTAACTGTTTCTATGCTTTTCTTCTTTATCTTCTCAATCCTATTCTAATACTAAAATTTAATAATAGTATAATTCAATTATAGTTAATCACTATTTTAATTGTTTCTATAAATGTATTAAAAGGCAATATTATATTTCAGTGATAGACATCAGATAGTACCCACATTTATGCAAAGATATTTAGAGTTACAGTAAGTATTGAAACAAACCACCTATGATTGTTAAGTAACTAGTTAGATTTGCCTAAAAATGTTTGATCCAAAGGTAACTGAAAGTGGGATTGAAGTTTTAACTTTCAATGCATAATTTTAATCATATTTAAGTTGTATAATTTATAATTTTCATAAGCAGTTACTTAGCATCAGATACTTTCTTCTTCTTCCTTTTTTTGAGACAGGGTTTCTCTAATACTTGCTGACCTAGAACTCACTATATAGACCAGGCTGGCCTCCAACTCACAGAGATGTGTCTGTCACTGCTTCCCGAGTACTGGGATTAAAGTCATGCACTACCACACCCAGTTTATATTTTTTATTTTTAACAATAATTTACATTTGCACTCCCCAAACAACTAAAGTTTAAGGTTTAGTGATTATCAAGTAGAACAGAGTAGGAACTCAAACTCAGATCTTAGGTAACTTAGTTTGGTAAAGTTATTGCCCCTGAGACAACCAACAGCAACACCCACAAATGATCAGGCCAACCTTGGCTTTAGTACATGAGCTTGACTTCTGCCCACTCACTTATTGGAACCTAGGGTTAAGCATTCGTTGACTGAGATGGCACCACTCAGTGCTTCATCTGCTTTGTAAATGGGCTAATCTGTTCTCAGTAGAAGTGTCTCATTCCTCATTTTCATCCTCAGGTCTGAATGATGCATCAAAAGCCCTTTATTTGCTGTAATTGCGATGATAGCTCCAGGACGGTACCTAACTTATCACCACTGAAGCCTGTGATTCTTCTGGCTCTTTCCCTGGCTATTTTCTTCCTCTGAGAGGCGCTCTTTTCCTTTTGCCTACTATCCGCTGGTGCTCTTCTGTTCTGAGATGTCTTCTACGGTGCTTCTGCCCACCATTGCCAAGCTACAGCTACTCGGAGAGAACACTGGTGGTCAAGACAGCACCGGGCCCAGTGCAGACAAGGCGGAGGCTCCTACATCCCACCCCCACCCTTCCAGAGGGATGGGAAGTTCCCAGAGCACCCACAGCTACCTGGACAGCAACTTTAAGAACTAGCTTATAGGTTTAAAAAAAAGTCTTAAATAAAAAACAACAGGAAAGTATTTTGTCCATACTTTCTAATTTTGAAATAGCTGAAGGCAACCATCAGAGGGTATTTTCTTAGCCATGAACACAGAATGACAGTCAGGGATCAAAGGAGAGGTCTTATCCACCTCTGCATATTGGTCTTTTCTTTTTGAAAGAAAATGAACTGTTTCAGGCAAATCTTTCACTACCCAGTCTTCCATGTAGCAGTTCCTTCTAAAAGGAGTGTGATGTCCCACACAGGACCACGTGTTCACTCTGCTCCTGGACTACTCCAGCTTGTAAAACCAAAGAGACCACCAGGAAGAAGGCCATGGATTGTCAGGGCAACAGCTTGACAGATGCATACAGTTTGTTTTACACACCGTGGCCTTGATACTGATGGGACCAGGAAAATGACAGGATGATTTTGGAAGACAAAGCTCCGGAGGAGCAGGGCGTCGGACTTCGTGTTTCCTCTCCCACACCTGAACTCTGCAACCGTCCTCTCTCCTCACATCATGAAATCTGAGAGACCAAGTTCTACAGCAGAGAGTCAATAGACATGAAGAGTGTCTGGGGCAAGGTCAAAGTCCTAAATCATGCTGTAGAAAAGAGAACTTAGGCAGGAATCTCCCAAGTGTTTAGAAAGGGAAACTTTGCATAGAATCTTGTCATTCATTTTAAAATATAGAGGAGAAAAGGGCACTGGGAGCAGTGGGGGATGGTAAGTCACTTGAGTATTAGGGGTATTTGTGGGAGTGTGTTACAAAGGTCTGTGTTCATTTAAGAACACAGTTGGAAAACACAAAACACATTTGAGAGCAAGTAGTAATGATAATGATCTCACTGGTCTTTTTTTCCCCATTTGACATTCTAACTTCTTTATTATGAATAAAAACCTACTATCAGAGTCTTGAAATCCAGAGAAATCCTATGTTATATTCATGGTAGAGAACCATAATAGCGTTTTCAGGTACAATAACATGCCTGTATGCTTTGTATACTTTGAATTAACTTCTATACCTATCCACAGGTTTGTTCATAAAATCTTACTTTAATTCCATGACATAGTATGATGCAGATAGAATCAATAGTTTTATAGATAAAGAAACATGAGCCCAGAGAAGGGAAGTAACCTGCCCAGTGCTCCCCAATGAAGAAGCAGCAGTGATGAGATGCAAACCATAGTTTTTTTCTTTTTAAAAAATTTTTATGCGTGATTGTATTGCTTGCATGTGCGTAAGTGCACTTACTTTGTGCACTGCCTGTGGAGGTCAGAAGATGGCATCAGATCCCCTGGAACTGGAGTTACAGACAGCTATTAGCTGCCATGTGGGTGCTGGGACTAGAACCAGGGTCATCTGCAAGAGCAGCCAGTGCTCTTAACTGCTGAGCCATCTCTCTAGCCCCCAAGCCCCATTTTTCAAACAGCAGCTTTTCTTCTTTTCAGGAATTGCCCACACTGCACTTTCCTGTTATTCATGTTGACTTTGTCTGGCCTTCATGCATTTAGTTGAGATAAGCTATTTGGTTTGAGGAGGATTCTGTCATAGCAATGTAATTGTGAAAAGCCTCTGTTCAATTTCTCTATACTCTCTACTATGCCAACCCAAGGGTCAAGCTGAGTAGTTCTAATCACTGCAGGAAATAGCTAGAGAGCTGATCTGTCAGTACAAACTCTTCATTCCCCAAAAAGTGGCCCAAAGCATGAGGCATGTTCTAATAGATGATAGAGGACCATGCATTCTTGCCAACTGTGAGCACTTGAATCTTACATCCATCAGTAAGCAATCAACAAGCAAGTAACCATTTCTGAAAACCTGCTATATATTGACCAAAGAGTTAAGCACTAAAAAACAAGTGAACAGGGTGTTTCTATAGTATAAGAGATTCAAACTTTGCTTCAAATACCTGGGTATTTTAGCCAGTAGTCTCTTAAAAGAGAGGATAGGAAGTTTCATTTAAAATATGTTTTAATCTTTACTTTTTTATGTGTATAAGTGTTTTGTCTGCATGAATGTAATTGCACCTGTGTTGTACAATGCCCACAGAGGACAGAGGAAGGCATCAGATCTTCTGGTACTGGAGTTATGGATGACTGTTAGCCACCATGTGGGTTCTGGGAACTGATCCCAGGTCCTCTGCAAGAGCAACCAGTGCTCTTAACCACTGAGCCAATTCTCCAGTCCCTTCTTTATTGTTGATAGTTCTTATTCCATCCCCAAAGACCAAATGAACCCAAATGAAGTGAATATAACCTCATTATGAAATGAACTTAAACCTGAGCGCTTGGCCTTTCATGTCTCATCACTTCCCAGTTCACAAGGCTTCCATCTTTCATGCCAATGCTCTCAGATCTGCAGTTGAGCTCCACATGCTCAGGACACACTCAGGACTCAGCACCATCTTCTCCTTGTAGTTTCAGCCTTTTTGAGGAAAATAGGCTTAGTTTGTCCACCATAGCCACCCTGTTTCCTGTCATACTGAGAGTCCCTGCCTTATTTGGACTGTGTCACTTTGTGGGGCTGGTGCTTGTCACATTTCTTGCAGAAAGTCCAGCAGGTTTTAGAAATAGTCACTATGTTTGATGGAGTGTTAGCAGCCCAGAAAGAAAATACAGGTTTCTTGAAGCAAATATAGAATGACTTATTTATAAAGACAGTCCTTTGGTAATCAGTTTAGCCCAACAATATGCACAAAATTCATGGGATATTTTGGTGGGGGAAGAGAGGGAGTGTTTAATAAATACTATGTGCAACTCTGCAAGTCTGAATTGTAAATTAGATTCCTTTGGTAAAATATTTGGTATGACTTCTTGGATAAATGAAATATGTCTTCAGCCAAGTATTAAGGGTAAATAATGCCAAGTTCCTGAGGTGCTATAATCTTCATGGATTTCACTCTGCCATCTGCTAAAAAACCTATGCCTTACAAATTAACATGTTTCAGGCTGCTTCTCGTCACAATTCTTGTCTCTAGTCTTGGATCAAGAACTTTAAGGCAGTAGCCTTCTGTTTTGAATTGTCTGTCCACATATCCTCATGATACTTCATTGTTCTTCCAAGGCTCCTGGACCAGGCCCAGGAGGAACAGAAACGGGTGATGGCAGCTGCTGATTCAAGATTGTTCTGCTTTGGTTTTGAGTTCTTTTTAGAGATGCTCCTTCTCCACAATGCACTTCTCAAACACTCATCTAATGAAAGCCGCCTGTTCTCAGCCCTCCTAGAATTTCAAGATGGGTAGACTTACAGTGAGGAGCTCAAGGATGAGCTCTAACATGTACCGTATTCATGGGAATTAAAGGTGATAGGACTTTTAAGATAGGAAAATAAAACTCTAAAAATACAGTATATTTCATACTTGTATAATAGATGGAGAACTGAGTCCCTGTGTTCTGAGTAGCTAGCTGCCCAGTGCTGAGTGTAGGGCACATAGTCACCTACAAAGCAGATGAAATCAGAGGGCCAAAAGCTCACAGCAGAAAAAAAAAAAAAGCAGTGAGGGTAGGGAGTAGCCACCCAGCAGTCATTTTAACGTTCTATCATTATGCAAACATTTTCTGCTGTGCAATATCTTTTTCTGGCTCCTATATAGATCGGATAGGAAAGAAAACAAAAAGTCCTGTAATCCTATCTACCTTCAGGTAAATCTTTAAAAGTTAGGTTTCAAACTGTTGATAAGAATGACTGTATGATGCTGGACCTGGTAGGACTTGTAGGCCTATAAATCCTAGCCACTCAGGAGGTTGAGGCAGAAGAATTGCAGGTTCAAGGTCAGTTTGGGCATCTTAATGATAGTCTCAGAATAAAAGCTATTAAGAGGGCTGGAGATCTGGCTCTGCAGGAGAGCACTGGCTCACTCCCATCTTATGTTCTCTCTTTACTGACATATTTCACGGTTTCAGATGGGCTTACAGAGGTAGTTGCTATGTTATATCCTCCTACACTTAGAGAAGAATGACTGAATAAGCAAACGAGAAAAATAGACACAGAGAGAGGGGAGTTCCAAAGGAGAGCACTGACTATGCAGGTCATGAAGCCAATTTAGTGGGTCATGATTGATAGTTTTGTAATCAATTAATGAAGGAAATAGAACAGAGAATACGAGAGTGCATCACCCGTGATATGGTTGAGCAATATTTGGTGGGAACGTTTTTCAACTTCCTGTACGTTTGTATGAATGTGCCAGACCATCCGGTAATTGCCTGTATCACTGCAGTTTCCGGTTTACAAACACAGGTGAATACCCCCACTGCTGAAGGCAGGGGCTTTCAGAAGGAACCATGAGCTGCGGTCTTCCCTTCTGTTCATCTTCACCACTTGTGACCTTGGGCTGACCTTCAGACCCAAGAACTTTCTGCTTTTCATGAGGGAAGGCCAAGTGAATAAGGGCACTGGTTTCTGGAAGCTGGTCAACTCATCTGAACTGAAATCTGATGGACATTATGATAAGGGACAAAGGTTCAGAAAAGTTCACTTCAGGGGATTTTAAGTGAAGAAGGCAATTTGCTTACGTGTGTGTAGGCCAAAGGAGCTCTGGCAAGTGTTCTCATTTATTACTCTCTGCCTTAATCCCATGAGATAGGGTCTCTCACCAAACCTGGAGCGTGGTGGGATTTTTGGCAAGGCTGGTAACCAGCAAGCACCGGGGATCCTCCTGTCTTTGTTCCTTCTCTCAAAGCACCGGTTACAAGCCATGCCCAGCTTTCTGTATTTTTTATTTTTTTATTTCTTTTATGTAAGTATGAGTATTATGCCTGCATATATGTAAATGTACTTCTTGCATGCAATACCCACAGAGGCCAGAAGAGGGTGTCAGAGCCCTTGCTACTAGAGTTATAGATGATTGTTAGCTGCTATATGGGTGCTGGGAACTGAACCTAGATCCTCTACAAGAAAAGTCAGCACTTTTCAGCTGCCAAGTCATCTTTCTAGCCTCCGTGCCCAGCTTTTTAAAGTGAGCACTGAGGGTCTGAATTTGGATCCTCCTGTTTACCCTGTAAGCATTCTTACCCACTAAACCATCTTTGCAGCTCTACCAGAGCCCACCCTCTCCCAGCATGCTTTTTTTTTCTTCTTTTTTTTTTTGTGAAACAGGTCCTCACTATGAAACAGGGCCTGAAACTTTATGTAGTCCAAATTGGCCTTGAACTCATGGCAATCCTCGTCCCCTAGCCTCCTAAGATTACTGGCTTAAACCACTGTGCTTGGCAATTTGTTGTTGCCATCGCAAAGAAAGTTAAATCATCACCATAAAGAACTGAGAAGGATTTTGTAGCTTTCTTAGTCGATTAAATTGCAAGCATTTTCACATGGGATTTTACTCTGGCCAAAGTTTCCTTCCTAATGATGGCCCATCAGAGTATCATAGAACCTACCATCTCATCACTGTGGAATGCCATTTAGTTTTAGGAGGTTATGTGCTTGAAAACAAGCGTGTATCACTTTGCTTCGTGTGATGGCATATAATTTGTCAGGCAAATTGATTTTTCAATTTGACCCTTAAAACTTGTCAACACACCTTTGAACTCCAGCGTTCATGGAAAATGAAGTGCAGAAAAGCAAAAGAGAAACACTCTTTTTCTGAAAGATTGTTCAGTGGAAAAATCAGTGGAGCACACAGTATTATTAGTGGCAGAAAAAGCCAAATAAATCACTTTTATCCTCAGACTGGTAGAACTAAGCAGACAATCCCTTTTCTTTTTCTATGGCTGTGTGTGTGTGTGTGTGTGTGTGTGTGTGTGTGTTTAAACAAAAACAAAAACAAACAACAACATAGAAAGAAGCCGAAAGGGGAAACTGAGACCCACTTCCATCATTGCTGCCTCTAATATCAGAGTCTCTAGTGACCATTGGTTTAACCTCTGGGTGGAAGCTTCCTCTCTTGGGGCTTCAGGCTGTGAAGGCCCAGGCTTTTCCTGTCTCTAACTGTTGCTAATCCAGCCCAGTGATTTGGGGGATGCAGTTTATGCCAGAGCACACTCGGGGGCTTCCTGTCAATCTCTGTGAGGTCTCCGGAAATGGTTTTAAGGGGCAACTCTGAAATTCTCTCCTCAGAGGCCTCCAGCTGTGGGTGCGAGACTCCCTGCGAGGTGATTTAGATAGGCAGTTACCCTTCACGTTAGCCCATCCTGTGCTCACAGTATTGGAATGTGCCGCACAATATGCTTTTCTGAAGAGGAACCAGAGAGTAATTCATCTTCTTTATGTGTGCTAAGCAGAGCAAGAGGGAGAGGCGAGTGGGCCTGCGACAGGCTGCGGAGTAGTGATTAGTAACAGCTGACAGCCTCAGACCAAGACCCTTTCTTTGGTTACCTCATTGTAACAGCAGAGCACAAAGGAATGACTGTCTTCCTGCCAAGATTTAGAAACCCACGACCATGGAAAATAGCAGCAAAAAGACAAATGCGTGTTGGGTAGCGGGAACCACAGGGTGACCAAAGAGCCTCCTGGTCATACCTGTAAGAGCTGGCTTCGAAAAGAATCCTCTCTCCTCCCGGAAGACATGCTTTGCTCTGCAGGGTGGGTATCCATCAGCACCCACCAGGAGCTCTAATGTTAGTGGAAAGTAAGTGAACTCACGAATAAAAAGAGCCTGTGGAGGCGGTCAATAGCTTTGGGTTAATGAGAGGAAGTTCTTTGAGGGCCAGAGTCCCAGCCCTCTCTACCTTTTCCTTCTCCCAAATCATGACGAGCAACCAGCCACAGGATGAGTAATTTCCAATTTCAAAATCAGAATAGCTCACTTTACGGTTGGGTTGTGCTTCCTGCCATGGAAAAGACCTTCCTGCGTGCCTTTCTTATGAAGATCATCAAGACAGTGTGTCTCCTAACTGGCGAATGCTGAATGGCCATGACCAAATTCTACAACTGGGCTCCACTTGTCCCAAGTTCACCAAAGGATGTCTGCAGTTGACTGCAGAACACGTCAGACTTCAAGGGGCGCCCTTTCTTCCCACAGAATACTTGTCCCAGACAGAAGAAACGGAACTGAATTGAAAGCCTTATAGAAGTTGAAAGTAGTACAGGATGCCGAGATGTGATGCCGAGAATCAATTCAACCTGGCCCTGGTTCCCAAAGGAAAGCTGAGTGACTCAGTCCTAGCACTCATGCTGGGAATCAGCAGCCTCCTGGGGCCAAAAGGGCCACACACATCCATGTGAATCCATGTCATCCCACCTCCCACCCTGACTCTCACCACATTCCTTGGCATGCCAAGATTCCAGAACCAGAACCCAGCTTGGGCTTTTAGAACTGGAATGACGTTCAAGTTTGTGGCCTGAGACTGAAATTAAGATTTTTTTTTAAGTGATGTATTTTTTAATTAAAAAAAAATCAGAATAAACCTTGCTCACCTATTTCCTAAATGAAATCCAGAAATATGAATCTTATCCACTCCATAAAAATACATTAAAATTTTTTAATCATTTCTGTGCCTGTGTGTGTGTGTGTGTGCGCCTATGAGGCCAGAAGAGGGTCTCAGATTCCTAGAGCTGGAGTTATCGACCATTGTGAGCTATCTGATGTGGGTGCTGGGAACCCAACTTGGATCCTCTGCAGGAGCAGCACGTGCTCTTTAACTGTTGAGCCATCCCTCCAGCCCCAAGAATACCATTTTAAAACGATTTATTTTAATTATGTGCATGTGTCTGAGTGTGGGTAAATATGGGCTCCCAAGGAGGACCCTGGAGCTATAGTTACAGGTGGCTGTGAACTGCCTGACATGGTTGCTAGGAACTGAACTCAGGTCTTCTATAACGGCAGTAGGTGCCCTAAGCTAGTCAGCCATCTCTAAATCAGATCCATATTTCTACGAGAGTGACCAAGTTTAGTCTTTGGGGATGGAATTAGGGGATGGGGAGAGGAGAAAGAGAAGAGTGTAGAGAAGAGAGATGAAAGACTGGCAGACGAGAGAGAAGAAACGGAGGACGGGAGACTGAAAAGCGGAGGAGTGCGGATGGAGGGAACGCTCACGAGGTGCTTTTATTGCAGTGTTATTTCTTCTCTGTGGCCAACATGACTCCCTTTTGATTCTGACTAGCTCTCTCACTATTTAAAAGCTCATCAATTGTTCTTACCTAATCTATAAAAGGAACAGTCACATCCGTGGAGTCAGAGATTATATTCTCTACGCTACCTGAGCAAACAATAAAGCAATATCACTTCATGGAGTGAAAAAGTCCTCAGCTCTGGAACTAGTCAGCCTTTTCCATCTCTGCCTTTTTCACAGTAAGAACATTTTTTTCCTTGCAACAGGAAAAGCTGCATGTTTGCCCTCAGGGCAAGGGCAACAATGGAACTGAAGTTTTCTTGATATATCCCACAATTTTCTTCTTTTTACAGAGTGGCTCTGCATATTCTGCTTGAGTTTTGCAGTGCTTCTGAGCATACATTCCCTCTGCTTATCAACTGCCTATTTTGAGGCCCCTCCCCTCTATCTCCAAGGGGGCATTTAGGAGTCTGACAAAATTCTCCAAAGCAAACTGCAGTTTCTTACATCAAACTCCAAGTATTCCTAGCAGACTTTAGGGATCTAGGAGTGCATACAAAGAAAACACGGAGAAATGACATTTAACTGACTTGAGAGTGATGTTGCCCAGGACAGTGTGGTAGAATGATTTAACTGAACATGGAATTTAGGGATAGTGCAGATGACGCGGCCACCAGGAATGAACTGGGCGATGCTGTTGCTAAAGAAATATGGGGATTGGGACTGGAGAGATGGCTCAGGGGTCGAGAGCACGGATTGCTGGGATTAAAGGCTTTCGAGACACCACGCCTGGCTATAAATAACATATTTTTAAAAGAAATGTGGGGATTATAAATGAGGGTAAAGGAAACAAGTTGCAAAACAGATTTTTACATGAATAATTCAAAGGCTGTGATTGCGCCATTGAGTTGGTGAGGTGACAAAGTTATATTAATATCCTGCTTCATCTAAAAGTGACATTTATTGTTTCAAAAACAAAAAGAAGTTCATTTATTCATGGGTTAATTCACCATTTATTAAGAATCTTCTTAATGTTCGTCCCAAAGACAGAGACAATCTGGGATGGCACTCACTCACAGGCTTCTGGGGTGGTTCTTCATCCCTGGGCAGTTTTAATTAAAAGCCAAACAAAATTAAATAACAACATAAAAGAGGGGTAAGGAAACCCTGAAATCCCCTGAGACACATTTTGCTTCTGGAAGAACCCAGAGCACATCTGACCCACATTCACCAGGGCGATCTGGTCATCTTTTCTCCTGACTAGAGGCACACCCTTCTCCATGGGTCTTCAAGGGTTATTATTTCCCAGGGCTCACCAGCTGAGGGCTGCTCACAGCTCTGAGTCAGTGCCCTCATGCTCTGTCCCCAAACTTTCCTCCGCTTCATTTACTACTAGGGCTTCACCTAGTCTTCCAAACAACCTAGACTACTCAGTATTCCCTAGACATGCCTGGAGTTTTCCTGTCTCTGCATCTCTGCTTTCAAGGCTTCCTCATTTCCTGTAGAAATCCTTCTGCTAGCCCAGCCCCCAAATTCCCACAGCACATTCTTTGTGGGTGTGGGTTTCCTAGTCTGCTTTGTTTCACAGTCCTGTGCCTACCTGCAGGCTCTCCTTTTAAATTTCCAACTCTCTGAGGCTAGAGACAGGCAATGTCTCTTCGAATTTTTATTGCCTGCACTAGTTAGCACAGTGCCTGCTCAAAACAGAAGCCCCATAAATGGATCTTGGACTGGATTCAACATCCTCTTAATAGCTGTTCTGCTTTGTCAAAGTCTCTCCTGAATGTACCCAACACATTACTCCCAATTTACTGTGACCACTCAGAGTACAGTGAACTATTAATATTTTTACTGAGGAAGCACACAGCCACACTCATTCTTTTTTAGACATTGCTTCCTACTGTTGGTTCATATTAAGCTTTTAGTCACATGAATTGCTGCCAAGCTCAGTTGCTCCCTGTCCTGTAATTGAGCAACTGCCTTTTGAATCTAAAAGCAGAAGTGTATATCTCTTCCTTGCCCAACTTCATCTTGTTGGTTTCCATCCAACATTGCAGCCCATTGAAGTCACTTTTATTGTGAGCACAGCCATCCTTTTGGGGGCTTATGTCATCTGAAAACACTAGTAGGTGCTTTCTATGTCTTTGAGTTGTTGACAAAATGGAACAGGATTTTTTTCCCCAAGTACACCAGGGTGCTTTACCAGGGTGTTTCCAGGTCCACGTAGGATCTTAAATAGTCTTTATGTATGAATCAGACAGATTCAAATCTAATTCACTGCCTTTTGTTGTTGCTTATTTGTTTGAGATGGGGTCTCACTATGTAGCCCTGGCTGGCCTAGAACTCATTTTGTAGTCTAGGCTGGCCTTAAACCTGCAGCAATCTTCCTGTCTCTGCCTCCTGAGAGCTGGGACCAGCTGTCTGTGGCATCATACCTGGTCACGTCACTGTTTTTATCAAGCCCTGTTAAACGTGTGATGGAAGATCCCACAGTTTTCAGAATAACCAAAATAAACTGTGCCAAGAATCTCACAACTCAAAGTTATTATAGTAAGGGAGTATTTCTTTTAAAGATAAAATGATTCCTTATATAGCACCTGGGACTATTACAAGATGTTTTGTGAAAACACTTTAAGATTGACTTTGTAACTTTAGGAAAAAACTGTATTCTAAAAGTATCATTAGTGCATAGGGTAAGCATGCGTGGTCAGTAGCTGGCATGCCATGTAATTCAATGACTGCCAACGGTTGTGTCAGGCAAGGTTAAACCGTCACCAATGTATCAGAATGAACCTGTACTCAATAAAATCTTTTCACCGGTTTAAGGTGGAAGTAGACATGATCTAAGTGCAACACCACATTATCAAATACTCACAGCTTTAACTGTGAGCTACACATCACTGTACTCAGCTAATTACTCGGAGTTACTATAGGTCCCAGTCTAAGTAAACTGCACAGTGTGGCCGTTAAGATGCTTTCAACTCTTTTATTTTTACTTTTTTGGTAATGGAGATGAACCCAGAGCCTAGAACAATTCGAAGCAAGCACTATCACAGAGCCACATCCCCAGTCCTGTCCTTATTTTAATGCAAGAGGAACTCAGTTACAGAGAACATGAGCCCACAGAGATTCCACAAACACCCTTGGAAACCAAGTCTGTCATCAGAAAGCCAAAATTAGCCATCTAAACTGGGGCTAAGTTATAGCTGAGGCCCTCATGGTTTGGCAAGTGGGGCCAATGACCCCAAAAGTCTCATTGATGTACAAAATGCCACCACTGGTTATTGGTGAGGCTGGGACTGAATGAAAGCTTCATGGCCTTTGTGTATAGTACCAGCCTGAAACTGATTACATTGACAAAAAATGAAATCTTCCCTATCTCAGAAGTCACATGTTTCTTTCGTAAAGACTTTCTTCTTTTCAAATTCTACTGTAGAAAATACAGATACAGAGGTGCCACTTGTTTACTAAGAGGTCACAAGAAGTTGTCTTTTGAGTAGCAATGCCCACGAGCTGCAGCAGCAGGACTCAGGAAGCATGCCAGCTGCAGATGGTGAGGGAATACACAGCCGCATCTTTGAGACTGGGTAGGGGTGGCTCTGGGAGCACGGGGAGGGCCTGAGCCATCACTGAGGAAATGGTTCTCCCTGCCTTGACCCCTGACACAAATATGAAAAGCGGGCCTCACACCTCTTACTGTCCAGCAAGGACGCTGGAAGGGTTTCTGAAGCTCATGCATGATGTTCAAACAGAATCTAGGAGTGGCGGTAAGCATGGGCCAGTGCCTGCAGACTGAGGATGGGCCACAGCCAGGGTCTCCACCAGGCTACCTCCAGGTGTGCCCTGAGGCACATGCACCAGACCTTCTTATTACTTGCACTACTACTATTTCCACTGCATAAATGAGCCCCACATGTGAAAATGGCTTCCACAGCTAGTCAGGGCAGCGACTGGTACCAAAACTAGCTCCACTTGTCTTCTTCAAAACCAAGCAGGAATTGCCCAAAATAAGCCCAGAGCAGCCCGATTGTTCTGGGTACCCTTCAGTTCAACTTTTCTGATATAAACAGCTTGACCCAGAAGGGGGAGGTATGTGTGGGGGAGGGGGGCTGGAGGCCAAGTTTAGCAGTTCTGTGCTTTTCCTCCATCAGCATCTACCAGAGGAGCTCACAGTTGACTACTAGACAGTCACTACTGTGCAGAGCTCTGATCACACATGCAATGAGGACAGGAAGGGAATGAAGTGTGAACGCACACAGCACACACTGTTGAGACCGTTTACAGCATGCTCAGTGAAGGCCCAGAGCTACACAAGGACTGACGGGAAGAAAAGGAAATGTTGCAGTCTGTGCCTCTGAGAGGTGTATCTACAGTCTTTAGGAAGCCACAGCACATGTCAAATCCAATAGCTTTCAAAGGGGCAGAAATGCAAAATATTTCAAACAGGGAGACAAAGGGACGAGGAAGGAAGGTGATGGATGCTAAAGAATAAGGACTTGGTACATAAAGCATGCCGCGAGCCTTCGGTTTTGTTTTGAAGTTAAGTTTGAAGCATGAGAACACTTCCATCAACTCACACAACTCACATCACATCTTCTGTGCATCTTAACAATATTCAGTATGGTAACATAACAGCTCCTGGAAGGGCCTCAGAGCCCCTCAGAGATCAATTTTGAATCTTCAGAGGTTAAGTGGATGAAGACGAAAACATTAACATTTTCCATATTCTTAGCTAACCATCCTAGACTCATTTGAGATACATGTGTTGAGTGCTCACTGTGTGTAAGATGTTGGAGCTTTCAACAGAAATGCAGCCTAGTGTTTGCTCTTAAGGCCCAGCGTCCCAGGAGAGCACACAGAACGGTCTCAGAGAAAGAAAGCCTCTGCATAAGGCAGGAGAATAGCAGGGACTCAGACTTGGAAAACTAATAACATATAAGTTGGACTTCCGGCAACATCATCGGGGATGACTGGAAAAGTTCATCTCAAGAGAAGGAGTTTAGTGCCAAATCAGATCTGCTCACACACGTTGGCCAGATTTGTCTTTGAGAGCCGAGAATTCAGCAGTGGTGTTGTCAGAACCAATAAAGGTTAGGAGAGCTGGTGAGAGGGAAGCGTGCAGCCAGAAGTTCAGTGCTTTTTTGTGAACGTGGGAACACATGTGAAGTTTAAAGGCTGCTGAAATTCTGACTAGGAGATGTGAAGTAGTCCAACCTTTGGGAACTAGTATCCCAATATAGCCAAACACCTAGCATCTGTTTTCATCTATTACGAGCCATTGCAAGCAGCTGCTGAGAAGCGTGCTAGCAGGGGAAGCTGTTTCCTCACTGTGAATTTAGGTGCAGAAGTATTCATTAAGTAATACTATTACCGAGCACACGCGTTCTGTTACGAGGTCAGTGCTTCTAAAGAGGAATGGCACAGCTTGAGGTGTACGTCTTAGAAAATGCACGAAGGAGCAAACGAACAAATCAATCTCTCTTCTCTTCTCTCATGGCTTTTCAAAGCTACCCCTGTGTTCTCCAGCAAAGGCAGTTCAGTTTTCTGCACCCTAACCCAAACTGTTTCACAGCCTGCAATGCACAGTGTTCATGGTAACTCCTCCAATTCCACTTTTAGAGGTATTAACTTTATTTTGTGGTCTGGAAAATGTGTGGATAAGTTTCCTAAGAATTGTTCTTGGTAAAATTTTCTTGCATTGCGCATTTCCATCCCAGAGTTACCGTGAAAGAAGCGTAACGAAGTCGTGTGATATGGCGGTATCGGTAACACACAGCTAGATCGAGTTACTTTCTTTTTTACAGAACATTTAGGCCCAGTTCTTGTTTTGTGGGTAGCTCTGGGAATTGTCTGGAGGCCTACAGAAGACATGAATCTAGCTCTTTGTGTCTGTAACTGTATACCTGTTACTGATGCTGAACACACCAATCACACATTGTTCTATTTTTAAGCTCTTGTACTCAGCTCCAAGAGAGAGGATGCCCTTTCTCTCCTTGAAGGTTAGCGAGAGTCAGCCATTCTATTGTGTAAACTCAATTTCTAAACTTTGAAGACACATAATCCTTACTACTGAGGGTGAGCAAATAGTGTGTGTGTGTGTGTGTGTGTGTGTACACATGTGCCCATTCCAGTTGGAGTTGCCCATCCCGAAATAAATCTTTCTTCACATCAGGAAATGCCTGCCAGGGAAGCAAAATAGCTGGCAAGCAGAAAACTCCCAAGCAATGTTCAGTGTTTTCAACAGCAGGCTGACACACTTGCATGGCCTAGGGTGGAAACTGCATGTCGTGGCTGTAAGCAGGCATTCCACCAATATTAACTGAAAGATTGAGTCAGTGAATCTTTCCAGGAGAAGCACTGCAAAGCTCTCTTTGCCTTTTTAAAAAGAAAGAAAGAAAGAAAGAAAAAAGGCAACTGCGTAAATTGGCAATAAGACACAATCTATTTCTAAATCAAAGGTCCAAATCTTTCTGTTCTTTCTTCTTCTTTTTCCCTTGGTCTAATACAGCTCAAGGAAGCAGTACAATAGGTTCAAACCTTGGAACATGGATCCTTTCTCCTCCTGAAAGAACCTCTCCCAAAAATGTTAACGAAGTATAAAATGCTTTAAAGAAGGAAAGTGGAGGGCCTGAAGAGATGGCTCAGAGGTTAAGAGCACTGACTGCTCTTGTAGAGGACCCAGGTTTGTTTCTCAGCACCCACATGGTGACTAACAACCATCTATAACTCCAGTTCCAGGGGATTCGACACTTTCTTCTGACCTCCGCAGGCACTGCACGACACGGGTATGCTTGCACACATTCAGGCAATATACTCATACATATTAAAAAAAATTTTTTAATAAGAAAGCAGAGACATTCACTTGTTCTGCAAGATTTAATAATCTTCACACTATAAAACTCAAGACTCTCCTGAATCTTAAAAAACAACAACAAAAAAAACCAGTTGCCAGTCCTCAGGAATGGTGTTGAACAAAGTGGCCCTTTCCTTCTGCCCATGGTTGGAGAGGTGAAGATTGACAAAGGGACTACCTAAAGTGCAAAGGTAGGAAAAATGTCCTGGAGCAAGTGACATGCCAGGTGAGACCTGAGGGTGAGGAGGGGTTGCAGGTGAAGAGGCTGGCAAATGCTTCCTCAGGCAGAGTGGTGGAGTGCAGAGTGTCTAGCTTGGAAAAAAGAGTTAGAAAGTCATAAACAGGAGCCATGCCAAACATCTTAGAAGTTTGGACTTTATTCCAAAAGCAAGTGGAGAATAAACTCAGTTGAGTTTGGGGAAGATCATACTGCCTTCACGAAACAGAAAAAGCTGACAGGGAAAGAATCAGACCCTGGAGAGAGGGACTGGGGAAACTGAGGGAGGCCAGAAGCAGAGTCACTGTAGATCAGGATCAATATAGTGTTTTCTGGACTATGGTGGAGGAGGTGGCCATGGTCAGAAGCTAATAGAGTTATAGAGGTAGATTTAGCTAGTGTGGCCATAGAAAAGTAACTCAAGAAAATGCTAATTTTCTGGCTTAATTAACCCTTAGTTTCTGCATTTACTCTTTTTTTTTAAAAAACAAAACAAAACAAAATTTTAAATAGTTTGCTCTTTTTGAATTCTCCTCCATGTTTACATCCCTTTTTAAAACCAGGAATGTAGTTATTATAAATGCATTCACTACTTTTGCAGAGTACCTGGGTTCGGTTCCCAGCAACCACATGGTGGCTGACAACCATCTGTAACTCCATTTCCAGGGGATCTGACACCCTCTTCTGACCTCCACAGGCATTGCTTTCTTCACAGGGTTCGATGCTCTCTTCTGACCTCCACATTACATACATATGGTGCATTTACATACATGCAGGCAAAACACTCATACATGTAAAATAAAGTAAATTAAAAAATAATAATGAACCAACTCTACACAAACTTACTCACTTCAAGGGGACCAAAGGGTGGGTCTCTTTTAGGCAAAATCATACAATTTGCTGTGTCTCTATGTGTATTTTGTAGATAGTGATAGTTATGCACTGGCCTTTACGTTCTAGTTTCCTGCCACCTGGAAACAAAAGATAGAATATTTGTAGGTGTAAGGAAGTAGTTGTTGCAATGTCAGAGCCATTTAGGCCCTGCCTAAATCAATACTTTTCGGTCACCTGACTTTACCAGCTCCTTTTTAGGAGCTGTGGTTCCTGGGCCTCTACAAGGCTCCTTCCAGCTGTGACACTCATGACAACTAAACAACAGCTATGGGACAGGAAAAGACACTAAGACCATAAAGATGCAGTCATCCAAATTTAGACTGTGGAAAATCAGATAGCTCACATATTAAAACAAATTGCAAAAGCAAAGAGTGGAGGCAGGGTGGTGGGGGAGGGGGAGAGACAGACACACAGACTCGAAACTAAGAAACTTTGTGAAACAAAACTAATGTATGAATGTAGCTGGATTTAAACCAAAAACAAAAACAAAAAAACCCCACAAACCCCAAAAACAAAACAAAACAACAAACTGTCAAAGGAAAGAGAGAAAAAAAGGAAAATTATATATTTTTTGAGACAGAGTATCATTATATAGCCCAGGCTGAATTCAAACTCACTATATAGCCAAGGCTAGTTTGAATTTATCAGCTTCCCACCTTGGCCTCCTGATGCTGGAATTATAGATATACTTCATCATGATAGGCTATGATATTCTGCAGTTAAAAATCTGCCCATAGTCTCTCTTTTCTGAAGCTAAACAAAAATCATCATCAATGGAAGAATTGTTCACATTTTTTTCTTTATTTTACTTGTTGAGGTTTTTTTTTTTTTTTGCCTTTTGGTGGTTTTATGTAGTCCAGGCTGACCCTGAACCCTGATCTCTCCAAAGCACAAAGATTACAGTCAAGGCCTCTATACAGGGCTCTATCTTACATTTTGTTTGTACTCTGATTAGAATGAAGGATGGAATGACAGAAGTAACTTTTCAAGGAAGATTTTATTTCCACTGATACATTTGTTCTCTGTTCTCTTCTTTCTTCTGAGCAGTATTTGGAATAATTTTGTATGCCAAAGGAAGTACTCCCCTTAGCGAAAGGCCCGTCAGAATTTGAGTGTATCATGATGGGATGTCAAAAGTGAAAACATTTATTTGGAAGGATCAAGGATGCTTTGCTCTAGTGAAATCCATGGCAGTTAATTTTGCCTTTTAACCATTGAAAATAGCCAACTTATTTTCATTGAACTCCTCTTAATGGGTTACACTGTGAATGGTATGTGGCTGAAAATAGAAACTGGTCAACAGTGAGTGTTTGCTGAGAACTTGCAGGGCTCAGAAAGTATTTCAAGAGGAAAATGCTCAAATTAGACTCTTATTTGAAACAGGGAAGTAAAAAGAAAGAAAGAAAGAAAGAAAGAAAGAAAGAAAGAAGGAAAGAAAGAAAGAAAGAAAGAAAGAAAACATTACATATTTTCAATAAAGTAGTTAAGGGAAAACAAATGAAAATTATTTTATGACAGTGTACCTCCAGGTCCTGTATCTATTAGAATACACAGCACTTGACATTAGGGTTTTGAAAAAGAGATCCTTCTAGTCAGAACCATCCCAAGGAGACAGTTCTATTCCTGACCTTTATACCCCATAGCACAATTAATGCCTGCGGAGTAGAATGGTTTTTCAATCCTGCCAGCACCTCTGCTTCCCTCGCGACAGCCAGGGAGACGGGGCTGACTTGTACCTGTGGGATTTCAGGTAGTTTTTCTCAGAAATATCCCTTTCAATTTTATGTTGGGCTATTGTCAAAACAGAAAAAATTTCAGAATTAGAAACCACATGGTAGAAATTCCTCCTTCAAGAACATGAAGGACATTACAAGGTGCTCTCTCTTTCACTGGGAAGGTGAAGCATCTTCAGGAACATGAACACAGGCTTGCAGAGCCTGGTGCGTGGCAAAGGTCGGAGAGCCTGACTACAGAGCTCAAAGCAGAGCCACAGCTCTGCCTTCATGCAGCTTGTGCCTGGAGAGGAGACTTGTGCTAAGTCACCATCGTGAACCATGAGGTTGGAGAACAAAGCCCACACACATACCCGCGTGTGGTTTTGTCCAACCTTGGCAGGCAGACGGTACAGAACAATGTCTGACATTCAGATTTCTGAAAAGCTTAGGGTATTTTGTTTACTTCTTTTTTGAGGGTTTGTATTTTATTATACCCCTGTGTAGATTTCAACACACAAAAAAGATAATCTGAAAAAGCAAAATAAACAGAGGAAACCAATTGTCAGTGAAAAGCAGACATCTGTTGTCAGCAAGGGCCATATGCAAGATAGAGTCAGTGTTCCTAACATTCCAGCGTACACTTGGGCTAGCAAATAATCCATCCTGTTTCCTTCAGTTGCACCAGTGGAGGTTTTGGAGTATGACAGCACAGTCCTCCTTGATATCAACTTCAAAAGACTTGGCCATCATTAGTGCTTACTTACTGACACAGTTCTGTTTCTTTAAAGATAATTTAGTAGTTTATATTCAGCTTTTACAACGGAGTCTTCTGGGATGCTCTCTAGAGTGAATATAATAGAATGACTTGTAATCTGTACATACATTACAGTTGGTCTTCCAAATCTGTTTCACATCTGTGGATTCAACCAACCGTGGAAAGGCAATATTTGGAAAAGAACTTTCATTTGTCCTGAACAAATAAAGTCACTATCACCTAAGAGAATTTAAATAGCACTTCTAGCACAGGGATTATAAGAAATCTAGAAGAAGAAGAACTGTGCCGGTTACACAAAACAGCAACCCATCTTATGATGGACTTGAACATTTGCATATTTTGATCCTGCTATTGATTGACCTTGAATACTGAAGGACCAATGTCTTTATGAGACAGAATGGAAAGGCAGGGGAAGTTATGGGACACGAGAGGGAAAGGAACCCTTCACTCCAGAGCTGAAGTGTCTTGGCAATTGAGAATAGAGAATTCCAACACATTTGTTTGAAGCCTTTCTCCCATTCAGGTGTAAACCTACAATTTTCTAGGAATTAAAAAAAAGTTTTATTTTTTATTTTATGTGTTTGAGTATATTGCCTGCATATCTTTGAGTGCACTCATGTCGTGCAGTGGTACAGAGGTCAGAAGGAGGTGTCGGATTCCCTGGAACTGGAGTTATGGATGGTTGCTAGCCATCATGTGGGTACTGGGGCGTGAACTCAGCCAGGTCCTCTGCTTGAGCAGCCAGCAGTTAGTGCTCTTAACCACTGAGCCATCTTTTTAGCTCAAATTTTCTAGGAATCTTAGCAGAAATCCCATTTATAAAAGAGGGCAAGTCCTAAAGCCCTGTGCAACCTGAATGATTCCTGGTTTTACCTTGTTGAATTATAATCCCATCCAAAGTAACCCTAGGGCTACTGTACAGTCTTACCAAAAAAAGAGGAAAAAAGTTTCTTAGTAGCTCTTTGCTTTATTTACTCTTTCTTGAGTGTCTAATTTTCTTAATCCCTGTGATTAAAATCTATATTAAACACATATTATAGTAAATCTCACCTTTGCTTCACATTTGACTTGTCCTGAAATTCTTTAATGTGTGAAACCAAGGATCTGGTTGTACCTGAGAAAAGGTCCCTAACAGAACTCCTTGGGCTCCTGTGGGCATCAGTATGGAGATGAGTCTGTTTCTGCTACAGCTGACACGTATATATCCAAAATTAGATGTCAACATTAATGCAAGAAGTTGCTTTGGTGATTGTTTTACTCAGGATTAAAATTTAGCAATCATCTCTCCTGTGATAAACTAGCTCATCAAGTACAGGTTTATTTTCTATGGTCTCTGTTGAGAATTCAAGATATGAGAGAGAAACTGAACTAAACGGCTCCCATTATTGAGAGTGGTTGGCTAAGAACGCCTCTCTGGCTGGCTTCCCTTTGTTCTTTCCTTATTGGTGGTCAAAAGGCTATGGAGTGGGACCCTGAGATGGCTCAGTTGGTAAAGTGTTTGCCAAGTAAGGACCTGAATTTGATCCTCAGCATCCAGGTAAAAGCCAGGTATGACAGTGTGTGCCTGCAATCTCAGCGCAAGGGCAGTGGAGACAGGGGAACCCCTGGGGCTTGCTAGCCAGCTAATCAGGCCAAACTGGAGATCTCTGGGTTCAGTGAGAGACACTGTCTCAAAGAATAAGGTGGGGTGATTGAGGAAGATACCTGAGGAGGATCTCTGGCAGCCACATGCACATACATGTATGTGCACCTACACACACACACACACACACACACGGCTTTGGAGTTATTCACCTAAGATGCACACCATAAGGCTTGGGTTTGAGTCTTATGATTTCAAAAGGGGAAGGTATTAAAAGAACACAACTTGAGGATCTTCTCTTGCAGACACTCACTACAGAGATGGACAGAAAATAAATGCTCACTTTCTGAACAGAATATCTTGGAATGATAGCTCATCAGAAATAGAATTATAGCTAATATATAATGCAATCCATTTTCAAATACCTAAATAGAACTTGGAGCAACAGAGTCATTCTGTAAATTGAACTATACCAGGAGACCAGGCAGCCTGTAAAATTCACTTCATACCAGTGAGATTTGTATCAGCACTTCCTGTCTTTGCAGCCACATTCCTTGGTGGGAACTCCTGTATAATCCAGAGAACGTCTTGCTGAGGTCTGTGTCTCCCCCACCTCCACTGTGACCCCCAACCACCTCCTTAGGTCAATTACAGAGGAGGCTGAGGAATGTCTCAACTTAAGAGATAGTTGATTACTGCCTCCAAGACCTCTTATTCTGGATAACCTAAGTATTTGAATGTCTCATCACAGAAAATTAAATCCAGATAGAGAGAAGACTATCTAATCCAATGTAGTGAGTGATGAGCTTTGAAAGTTTTGTAAAACACAAAACACTAAAACAACAGCAAAAAGTGTAATAGTTTATACTGATAGGCTAAATTAGGCATTTAGAATGCTCTTTGAATGTTGTTCAGCCATAACGAAGAATGGAGCTATATGGTTTGCTGCAAAATGGATGCAACTGGAGATCATTAAGTGAGATAAATATAGTGTTTTCTCTCATTTGTGGATCCTAGACTGTATATAGAAAACATAAAATCTCATATATATGTCTAGATCTATATATCTATCCAGTAATTGCTATATAATCTAGTGTATGGTTTTTAAAAAGTATAATTTTAACATAGAAAGAATAATTATAATTCAATAGCAGGAAGACAGTATAGCTAAGAATAGATAAAAGATTTGAATAGACATCCCTCCAAGGAAGATGTGAAATGACCAATATATATATACATATATACATATACACAAGGATCCATAGGATGTGCTGGCAGAGGCATGACTGTGGGGATGAATGGAGATGGCTGGCGGGGGAGCGAGGGGAGGGTGGAGTGATATATTTGTATGAACATGCATTTCTGAAACCCATCACTATACACAATGAATATATGTCAATAAAACTTATATTAAAACATATGTCAACCTTATTTATTTATTATTTGTCTTTTTGAGACAGGGTCTCCTTGTAGCCCCAGCTAGCTTGGAACTTGCTATGTAGATGAGGCTAGTCTTGGTTTTACAGAGATCCCCATGACTCTGCCTCCCAAATGCTGAGTTTAAAAGTTGAGCACCACCATGCTCAACAACCTTATTTAAAATTTTTTATGTGTATGAGTGCTTTGCCTGCAAGTATGTTAAGTATATCCATATGTGCAATACCCACAGAAACCAAAAGAGGGCGCTGGAACTGGAGTTATGGATGGTTGTTAGCTGCCATGTGAATGCTGGCAACTGAACCCAGGATCTCTGGAAGAGTAGCCAGCTCTTAAGTGCTGAGCCATCTCTTCAGTCCCTATTTTAAAATTTTAATTGTAGAATGAGAGTCATGTATATAGCACAATTTTTCTGTCTTAACCATTTTGTAATGTACAGTTGAGTGGAGTTAAGTGTCTTCAAACTGTGATGTGCTTCATTTAAAATTAACTTTATTTTTATTAATTATAACTGAAGAAGTTAACACATATATTTTAATGTAACACAAATCTGTAAACTGATGAACTTAGAGTCTATATTCTAAAGGAATTCAGCAATTATCTTAATATAGCCAAAAACATTGGCTTTTGGATTTTACCATCTTTGAAATACAGAGTGCACAATTTAATGCCTAGTCTACTGTCTCACAATTTCTAAGTTTTAGCAAAAACACAATCCTCTATACAAAAAAGCGAGTCTTTCTAGCAGGATATGGTGGTGCATGCCTTTAGTTCCAGTACTTGCGAGACAGAGGCAGGTGGATCTGTGAGTTCAAAGCCAATCTGGTCTGCATAGCAAATTCTAAGCCAGCTGCAGATCCTGTCTCAAAAAAATCCCAACGAAACGAAACCAAACCACCACCACCACCACCAACAATAGTAACAGTAAGTTTTCCTGTGTTGAGGATGAACAAAATGTATTTTCAATGGAGTGTCACCCTATTAGAGAGGCTCATTTAATTTCTAACTTTTTTGAAGAAAGGGAAGGGATCAAAAGTACCTATTTTAAAACAACGCAGAGCTAGTTGTTTTCATCAATGTTTTGCTTTTTGCATTATACTTTGTACTGAGCATTTAAGAGTACTTACACACAGTATTAACTACAGTAAAGAATCCTCAAGAATAATCATACTATCTAATGACAAGTATATATTAATTGTTACGTTATTTAATGTATAGTTTTTAAAAAATATAATTTTAAGATAGAACTATCATAGTTCAGTAATAAAAATTATAACTAAACAATATAACAAAAACTAGGCAAAGACTCTGAACAGACATATCGCTAAGGAAGAATTATAGGCCAATAGTACATGAAAAGATATTCAATGGTATCACCATCAGAAAAAATTCAAATTAAACCATAATGAGATAACATTTCATACTTGCTCTCACAAAAATATACATAGTATGGGCTAGAGAGATGGCTCAGCAGTTAAGAGCACTGGCTGTTCTTGCAGAGGACCCAGGTTGGATTTCCAGCACCTACATGGCAACTAACAACTGTCTGTAATTCCAGTTCCAGGGGATCTGACACCCTCTGCATGCAGGCATTATATTCATACACATAAAACAAAAATAACAAATAAATATTAAATATATATATATATACACACAGAGTAACAAAACGATAGTTATTAGTTATTAATGAGTATTGGAAGAGTGACAAGGACAGAACTCTCATATACTTCTTGTAGGGATAAAATAGTGCAGCTATTTTGAAAAGACTGTGGCAATTCTTAAAAAGGTTAAACAAAGTTACCATAAGACCCAGCAATTCTATTTACAGATACGGAAGGGAATGAAAATCTATGTTTCCAAATACTCATAGCAGCCTTATTTATAATAGTTAAAACCAAAACAATACAAAAAATTAGAAAATTTCAAATGTCCGTCAGCTAATGAATAAATCAATGTGGTATGTCCATCAATGGAATATTAACAGACATAAAAAGGACTGAAATACTAATATATAAAACAGCATGACTGAATCTTGAAAACATTATGCTAAAGTGAAAGAAGCCAGGCACAAAGGACCATGTATTTCAGTCCATGCTATGCCTAGAATAGGCAGGTGTGTAAAGTGTTGGGAAAACGGAGGCAGTCAGAGATGACTGCCAAGGAATATAGTTTCTTTCTGGGCTGAAGAAAATTCTCTAAAATTAATGATGATTATGATTTTACATCTTTGTAAATATATTAAAAGCCACTAAATTGTAGACTTTCAATGGATAAGTTGCATATATATGAATGATTTCCTGAGTGAATGATTTCTCAATAAATCTATTAAAAAATAAGTGCAGTCTTAAAATAAATCCAGGTCTGCCAATATCAAGAAGTAATTTTAGAGACCATATAAATGAAATAACCTGTTTTTCAATGGTGGGATAAGTTTCTGTCCTTTAAGGAATAAGGGAAATCAATGGTGGGTGGCAAAGTTGGCAACGAGTATCTTTCTAGCAACTGAAAGTCTAGTGTGTGCTGCTACAAATCCATCTTTCACATGAGGAAAATGTGCTAACTTGATGTATCCAGCACTTTCAAGCACTTGACCTCACTCAGCAGTTATGAAAGCTCAGATGTTTATTTAATGGTAAATTATAGAGTTGGGGGAGGACGTGTCCTTACAAAACATCTGTGTTCTACAAGCTACACCCAATGTTTTCTCCTAAAGTCAAATGATACCTTGTGCCTAACTCAGAGAAAAAAATTAATAGGTTAAAGGTAATAGGTCAAATTCTTTCAATTTTAAGATTTTTTTTTCATTATAAAACTTTCTTTAGTCCTTTTTTCTCCCTCTACTTGTCTGAATGCTAACAGAAAAAGGACTTGAAATCTATGAAGCATTATAAATATTGGAAAATTTAAAATTGTCAATTATGCTTATATTTAATAGCTTTCTGTTCATATAAATCTAGCTTTGTTTCTATACTACATGAGAGTCATAGTATGCCGTGGCAAATACTCCTACTTCATGGAGAATTCAATATAAAAGCATTTTAAATTGTTTTCACAAGAATGCTATGAATTTTTGGTTTGTTTGGGTACTACTATATTAATGCCTGGTTTTGGGGGGAAAGAATGAGTTTAGATGTCAAGCATAGGGTCCCCTAAGCTAAGACTAAAATCCTAGTCTCAAGTGGCAAAAGGGCAGGATGGAAGTGTGACATAAAGCTGCCAATGTTTCCATCTTGTCATAAATACTCAGTATGTAGTTTATGTATGCTGGCATTGAAGATTATTAAAAAATGGTTTTTAGTAATTTTTATTTTATCCTATGAGTGTATTGCCTGCATGTAAGTGCACTCATGTCATGAAGTGCCTTCGGAGGTCATAAGAGGGCATCAGATCCCCTCGAACTGGAGTTACAGAAGGTTTGTAGCAACCATGTGGGTGCTGGGAACCCAATCCGGTTCTTCTGCAAGAGCAATCAGTCCTCTTAACTGCTGAGCCATCTCTCCAGCACTGAGGATTTTTTTTTCTTTATGTTGATCATTACATTTCAATTTCAGAAAATTCTGCAATATTTTTGAGGAAGTTAGCTTTAAGATAATGACACTTCGGTTCTTAGCACTCTTAAAAACAACACACTCAAATTGCACCTCGACTAGAAATGATCTGCTATTAGTAATATTGTACTTAAACAATATATTTAGAACACATTTGTTACTGTAACAGTTATGCTTGTAGAAATTTATCAGAACAGAACCCAAAGTTTTTGTTTTCTTGAGATAGTGTCTCATTATACAGCTGAGGCTGACCTTCAACTCCCCATGTAGCCTAGACATCTATGGAACTCACAGTCTTCCTGCCTGTCTCAAAAACGCTAAGATTATAGGCATACACCACCATGACTAGCTAATGTGGATTTTTTTTTTTTTTTGGTCTTTTTGAGACAGTGTCTCCCTGTAGCCCCAGCTGAGCTGTAGACCAGGCTGGTCTTGAACTCACAGACATCCACCTGCCTCCGCCTCAGAGTGCAGGGATTAAAGGTGTATGCCATCAGTCCCAGGCCTAATATGCATTTTTTAAAAGAGCAAAATATTGGAAAAAAAATTTAAACATTTACTGGTAAGGCGTATCCTAATGTATCACTATAGTAGAATACTAATGGAATATTTTTGATCAAACATATTGCCAAATAAGCATGATTCTCTCTGTGTTAACAAAATGGTATTTATGTGTAAGCTTCTTAAAACTGTTGTGAAAGACCAACAGTGCCATAGTCTAGGAGGTGTTTTGTATCACGCAGTGTCCACAAATGCTTTGTGGGTATTATCGCATATTGTCACAGAAATCTAATGAAGTAGGCATTACTATTTATTTCCCATTTTCTAGGGAACCAAGGGAGAGAGAGAGAGAGAGAGAGATAGAGAGAGAGAGAGATATATCAAAGGGGCCTGTTTAAGGTCACTGAGGTGAGAAGTGCCATGCTGGGTTTTACACTCATTCTAAACTGAACTCTTACTATAACACCGCGTCCCCTTCAGATATGAGCACAGTGGACAGAGGCTACCATCACAGGGTAGCACTTCCTGGTCTTTTGCATATTATTTACATGTGTTGTTTTTAATACTCTCTTATGTATGACTTTTGTAATTAAAGATAACCATTAAAATAGTATGCTGTCAGACAGGATGGACTAAGTATCCCCAAAATATGTAGAAGATGGTCCTAGGGGATGCCTTTGACTCAGTTGGGAGGATGACTCTGCAGTGTATGTCAGTGACACATGAGAAAGGGCAGTAGCTGCCCCAGGGAGATGATCCCTGCTTTTAGTTGGAGTCAGCTCCGACTGAAGGCTTTACTGGATCTTGGAGGAGTTAAAGGACTTTGATGGGGCTGTGGAAAAGGTCATGCCAAGGGGCAAACACACCAGAGGGAAGAATAAAGTGCTGAGAGCATTAGAACACTGAAACAGGAAGCAATGTCTGTCAGGGAAGCAGTGGGCCACACAGCTGGTCCAGTGCCTTGTTTGTGAAGTCTGTCAAGGGTCTCATCATTCGCCTTGTTGAGAAATCAGGCTCTGTTCTTTCGGCAATTCAGAAAAGATGCCATATTGTCCGGAAGCCTTTTGTGAGGGATGGAGACAGACAATGTAGGAGCTATGAGATGGAAACAAACCTATATATCTGGGAGCATCTGTTAGAGAAGAGATAGGGGAAAGTCAGAGATGGCTTCCTGGAAGACAGGGCAGCTGAACTAATTAGGGCCTGAACCAAATGGTGGCACTGGGGACCACAGCACTGCACACCAGAGAATTCTAGAGAAGCTCTAAAAGGTAGTAGTGGAATTGGGTCCATAGAAGAATTGCCTGGAGAACTATAAGGAAGTCAATTCCCAGACCCATTTTGAATTAGTTAATTGAAAAACTTTTATGGGAAAGGGTAACTTGGGTCCTAAGTGCTGCCTCCAGATGGTATAAATACTCAGAATGGAATAGTGTGTCCACTCAGATTGTGAGGTCCACAAGTCAGAAGGGCCTAAGACGGTTGTGATGATTAATTCTAATCGTCAACTTGACACAATCTACAATCACCTGGGAAGAGAGCGTCAATGAGGAACTGTCTACATTAGGTTGACCTATGGGCATATCTGTGGGGGATTGTCTTAACTGATGTGGGAAGGCCCAGCCTAAATGTGGGCAGGCCTTCTCATGACTGCCTCTCAGATAAAGGGACACGGAAAGGAAATGTTTTGCTTTTTTGCCTGCTTGGCCTGCAGTATTGCTGGTAAACTCGTCTACCCTGTTATAGAGACTGCTGATTCCTTCACAAATATTAGAACCAGCTTCTTTGTGCATTCAACATGAAACACCAATGGCTCTCTAGGAATCTTCCAGGCCTTCAAGACCAGATTGGGACTACTAAAGCACCTAGCCTCAGGAACTGAGCATGAACTGTGTTCTCAGCCTCTCTGGTGTGAGAGGGTCATTGCTGGACTACTCAAGAAGCCAACACAATCAGTACTCTTTTAATATATATTTGTCCTATCAGTTGTTTCTGCTAGAGAACCCTGACTAACACAATGGTTGACTTGCTTTAGAAAGGCCCTGGACCCCTCAGGCCTACCCCAGCCCCCTGCAGTACTCAAACACAGACCTCCAGGACAGAATTTATCTTGACCTTACTGTCTTAGAACAGTTATGTTATCAACCTTAGAGAAGCTTCTGTTCCCAATGTGCCAACAGACCTGGGTTGCACACTGGTCTCAAGGAGATCATCACATTGGTAATTAAGGAGAGAAAAGTCCTCTTTCATTTAGAGAAAAAGGATGCTTTAATTTTTCAAAAATGTCTTCTAATCTAAAACTAACCTGTACCAGAGGCTAACTTGAAACTACTGAGATTCACAGGTAGAAATTTCCAGCGTACAGAAGCCCCGTCTTTTGGAAGGCAGCATCCCACCCTGAACCTTAAGCCTTATAGCCTCTGGTGTTTTTAAATAAAGAATGGTTCCACTTTTACCACAAAAAAAACTTTCTACAACATCTAGCTCTGTGGGATTGGCTGGTTCACTGCAGCTGGTAACAAACTGCGGTAATGGAGGACTGAATCAGATGGCTGTCTCTACCCAGTTGCCTGTCAGTAGGGGCAGCAGAGTTGGTTCTAGAAACATGACTGGATATGGAAGGTGGTCAGGAAGGAGACGGGCCGGAGGAGCAGACCCATCAGAGGTACCAGGACACCTTTCAGGGACTCAGATGCCCAAGAGATACCATATGAAAATTTTCCTCGCTACTCTCCACATGGAACAATTAGGGCCAGCAGAAGGCAAGCTTCAGGGCTTCAGTGTGGAACTAGATGACCACTTTCCAGAGTGCTAGGCAGGGGGACCCCCTCTTGGAGCAAGGTAACACAGACTGTCTTGCCTTCCCTTCTACCTCAGAAGCTTGTCTCTTGGCTCCCCTCTGAAAGGGCCAATTTCTGTGACTGAAACCCCATCAGGCATCTCTTTCTCTGACTTTCCATTTATGAGGCCACATTTCCCATGATGGAACTCCAAACTCCTTGTTTCTCAGCACTCACAGGGCCCTACCTCTGGCTCTTATTGCATTTGCTGTTGTTTAAGACCAAACAAACAAACAAGCCCTTTTCCCTACTCAGAATTATTTGCTGGCAGGGGAATCAGAAAACAGGGTGAGGAGGAGGAGAGTAGATTGTACTCTTCCTTGGCTACCCCGTCTGCCCTCGAGGCTTTGCCTTCTGTCCCCATTACCTTCTATAGCACAACCATGAGTCAATCTCCACAAACCAGACTGTGAATTCTTGGAAGTCAGGAACTGTGTCTTCTTCATTTGTGTATCCTTAGACCCTAGGAATGCAATGTCTGGCATCTATGAAGCCTCAATAATTGCTTGTGGTCATAATGGAAAACCAGACTTTTTCTGTGATAGCCAGACTTCAAAGACTTTGTCTCTCTCTCACCTTTACTCAAACCCATCGGAAAACGAACAAACATTTTATCACCCAAGATTTCCTTTTGACATGATGTAAGAAGTCAGAAGATTGCCTTACCCCGTGGGTGGGCTTCTCTTACTGTATACTACCGCCTCCTTTTCCAGGTAGGCATTGCTCAGCCTCATGCCCACGTGCTTGTGAGCAGCCCGAAGGAGATAACGTAGGAGCAGCCTGCAGGCTTCAAGTGAAGTGCTGTCATTGCTGACTCCTTCCGGGACTCCAGTGGGTTTGGATGTTGAGATACTGGCTGAGTTTGCCTCGAGTTCTGGTGATCCAGATAGATTCTAGTATTCACTGACCAGTAGAATCCAGGGTGCCATATATAGGTTGTTTCTCAGAGAAGCCTGAGTAGTGGTATAAGCAGTGATGATATTTAGAGTTATACAGCTGTGATCAAGGAAATCAGATCTCGTGCCGCAGAGCAGAAACCAATCCCCTCCAGCGGTCAGGGAGAAATTCTCTGCAGCAGTTGTTACCGGCTTAACTTTGCCACTTCTTTTATTCACTTTAAAAGGAAAGTGGTTGGTACAAAGGTCATAGACAAATGAGATGTGGAAGCTGGAGCCTCAGTTATGTGCCCCTGAGCTCAAGTTCTTTCTATTGGCTATTGAGTTTTAACTTGTGCAAAGAGAGCAGCCAACAGACATCTCTTGCTGATGTTGCTCTTACAGTCAACAACTACCCCTACGTGAGCACATTCCACTGGTCAAGCCGAATCCTCATACCAGGCCCACATCATAGTTACCACAATTGCTTCCGTTTTACTGAGAATGAGGTGAAGCCTAAAGAAACTGCTTTTAGAGATATGCTTTTTATTCTAATAAATGGAAATGTGTGCCATTCTTGTCCCTAAGTGCCCAGAGTATTCAAATTGGCCTTAGATACACACCAGCCTTGGCAACAAATACTTCAAAATATTAGATTTTTCAAAAGGGACTCTGCCTGTTATTTCTGCAAACCCTTAACATATGTTTCAAAAGCGCAATAATTGACTAGATTGTTTATTTTAGATGTTTTGTGTTAAATGACAAAACTTGAGCTTGTTTTTGCTGTAACTATCATTTCTTTGAAGTCAAAGTGCCATACTTTGGGACGCAACATCTATTGCTTTTACTCTATTTTCTTAGTTAAAAGAGTCCTTTTCTGGTGATTCTGGCTTGTTGGCTTCAGATATCATGAAGTGCCACCTTCGACAGGATCACTGGTATATGGACTTGAAAAGAAAATGCCCAAGTAATAGTTGACCATCACAGAGCTTGTCCTATGGAGAGATTACAGGCAAGCAGGCATTTTGTTTTCCTGTTTCTTTAAAATTTTCCTTGTTTTATCTTGGATTCAAAAATGAATCATTAGTTTTCCAAGGACAAATAAGCTCCAAAGATCTCCTGTCCTTGGAAATGTTCAGGCAGAAGCTACACGGTCATTTGAAAAGGAAAGTACAGGGATGCTTGGCCTACATCAGTTTTTCCCAAGACGGGGTAAACACAGGGGTTCCAGAGGAACAGAAACACTTTCTCCATCTCTATGAAATCATGTAGAGAGTAAGATGGCTGTTCTTTTATGTCCCATTTCAAGCCTTCGGATTACAGGAAAGAGAAAGCCTTCATGGTTAAGGTGTACATAATATCTTGTAGACATTTGCTAATTCCAATGTTCCTTCTTAAACTATGACAGTGAGGCTCTCAGACCCTTAGAGTCTTTGTCCGGCAGCTGTGTCAATTCAGAATTTTGTAATGCTTCCATTTATTATCTTCTTCACAAGACAAAGGACAGGAAGTTCCCATAATTAGTAGTGATTTGAAGTCATGTAAGAAATGCTGTACTAATTTGAAGAAATTTTAAGTAAGGAGAATAGAGATGACACCTATGTAGGTAAACTCTGGGCTAGTTGACTTTGGGCTGGAAATGCCACGAGTCTATGAAAATCAAATTTGGAATTATGTTCTTTAAAAAAAAAATCAACCAAGGTGGGGGAGGGAAGCATGGGTGGCTATGATCTTAGATACATTATGTACATGTATGAGATTTCCAAATAACAATAATAATAATAAGTCAACCAAACCGTGTGTTTCTTTTGGGAGTGCATAGAACTCAGTCCCTGTTTTATGAGTTTGGAGTGCCTACCTCCTTCATACTCAATGTATAACTTCTTGTGGCCTGTATCTTTGTATTCAGGCATCTCTAGCTCACAGTCTGACATAGTATATAGTTGTGAATGAATGAATGGATGGATGAAACAGGATGAACTTCATTCATTTTGGATCTAACCTCCAGAGCGCCCCAACATGGGCCTCAAAGTGCTGCTGCCTTGGCTGCTGTGCTTAACGTGCCTGTCTCACCTCTTACTTATAATGTGCCCCACCCTACAGAGATTGTCTGCCAAAAACTTTCCCTTTGCAGAAGACGGGGTTGACAGAGTTTTCTTGTGTGATGAGTGATTAAAGGAAAATGCACAGTTAGGATGAAAACACAAGAAAGCATTAATTTTCTAAAAAGTAAGGATAGTTATACTCACACAGCACAACCAGATATGGCATTTAATTATTATCCTGTGAATTAAATCAGGCTGAGCTAGCCAAGCCAATTCATATTTCTGGCATGAATTAGCTAGTCTGGCTGCTTGTCCTGACTAAATCAATAGAAAATGGTGCCAAATCCTTGTTTTATTGTGTGATGTGCTGGCACAGACATATTCTTCTTATTCAAGAAAAAAAAGGTACTTAAGTACAAATGTAGCCATTGGGCTCCCTCCCAGCTCCTCCTGGAGCTTCTGGAATGCCAATATGCATCAGGGATGTTTGGGAAGACTGGGTTTTAATTCAGGACAAGAACAGGGCTTACAAGGCTTCAAAGCCTCAGCTCACAAACATGAGTGTTTCAAGTACAAAATTCTAACTTAGGTTTCTCTTTAAGGGCTAGAGATGTAGCTCAGTGATAGAGCACATGCCTAGCATGTACAAGGCATTGGGTTTGATTTCCAGCCTTGCAAAACACAACCTCCCCCAGAAAAAAAACCCAACAAAACATGACTTCATTACACTGAAATGCATAGTATGCTCTCTAAAACCTTCCAAAGCAAAATGTCTAGTCCAAGACACACAATAATGATTTTATCCAACTTTAGGGGGTCTGGCCTTGCTGGCGGGAGCACATCTCTGGGGTGGGTTTTGAGAGTTCATAGCCTTGCCTCACTTCCAGCTTGCTCTTTCTGCTTCCTGTGCATGCTCGAAGATGTGAGCATTCAGCTTCCTTCTCAGGCTATTTTCTGCCATGCCATCCCATGACATGATGGACTCTTATCTGTCTGGAAACAATAAGCCCCAATAAACTCTTCCTTCTGTCTTCAGCCTTGGTCAGGGTGCTTTATCATAGCAACAGAAAAGTAAGTAATAGATATGTCGTTTAGCACTAATTCCACACAAGCTAAGCTTTGTTTGGCATAGGATTACTAATGGTTGAGTTAGGTAACATGAAAACCAGTGAGAGCACTGACAGTCAATCGTGAGCTTTGAAATTAGCAGCCCTAATGTTGGGCTGAGCCAGTAGATTTTCTTTGCTGGACGGCAGTGTTCTCTTGTGAATTATATGAACATTGAAAAACATTAGGAGGATCTCTTAAAACTTTGGATAACTAGGTTCTCTTGAAAAATGGTCAGATTTTGCTATTGTGAACTCATGGCAACAGTTGGTTGGAATGGATTAGTCTTACACTTTTCAGGTCTTAATAGACTCTCTGCCTTACTTCTGTCTATGTTATTCTACAGTGTGACCACTCTCTGCTTAATCATTACACTTAGCCCTATTCTTTCTCTAGTTGAAGAGAAATGTTTCTCTGTATCCATGGCTATCAAAGTAGAAAAACAAAAAGTAGCCTGAAAGGGCATCTTCATATACACACGTCATCTACTTGATGACTGAGCTTTTGAGACTGCTTTTCCATTCTTGAATAGTGGAACCTTACTTTGTTCTCTTCCTAGGCAACATATTCCCCAGTAACACCTCCCAGTATACACAGGGATCCTCCAGGGGTCTGTGTCATTTGAAAACACTTACTTCTTTCCATTCCCACTTTGAGAATCTTTCTATTTAAAATCATGAAGGAAATGTTCATTAAATCAATTATTCACGTTAATTGATCATAAGTATCTAAATTATTGTGTACTTGGGAATTGCTCCTTTGAGACCAATACCTCAAAAAGATCTCTGGAAGAGCTAGATTATGCGCCCCCCACCCGGCTCCTTGTTTTACCTCCCACATGACAACACTCCCAATTCACAATTAACATCTATTATAAGAGTTCATTTTATATTGATTGCTTGCAATTTATAATTCCATTCCCTTTACAATAATACTCTAAATATTGATAATTTCTCCAAGGTTTGACCAAAAATTTCTTTTTTTTAATACCATGAAAAGGGATTGCATCAGAATTCTTTTTTGCCTGAAAAATTACTCAACCGAAGCCCTTGTTCCTTCAACAAAGTTGATTATTAAGTATTTAAAACACCAGAGAATTCTAGTGCAGGGGAAAGGTCAATTGGAACTTTTACTGAAGGAAAGTAATGCTTTCTATAACTATACCACAGACAAGCTCTCCTTTTCTCAAGAATATGGGTTTTCAACATAATTTTGAGAAAGCAGAAACCTGGTTCTAACAAGAATAGGCAGTAAAAGGACTCCAGGCCCCATCAGAGTATGTCCAGAAGAACTTTAGGTTCTCAGCTTAGAGGCTTGCTGCTCGGGATGATGCAGAGGCATTCACTGTTTTTACAAAATATAATGTTGAGAATGGGTTTTGACCTGTAAGTGCTTTCTGCAAAGGATTTGTTTCCTAGAAAAATAGATAATAAAATGAAAATACGTGCCCTTGCAGACATTTAATACAGCTTTTGTGATAAGAATTGTAGTTTCTTTGATTATTCCTAACCAGCACTGGACAGTCCAGTTTCATAAGCAAGTATCCTAAAGGTCTTCAGGATTGTTTTGTGGGCAAATTTATTCTCCACTATGAGGCAGTGTACATGCAATTACTTGTTTAAGGCCTCAGACAAGTGGAAGCCAGCACAGATCTGCAGGGCATTGAGGAATAATCATAGTTCCTGTCAAGTAATGGCCAGCCCTCCAAGGCATGAGATAGTCAGAATGCTGCCCCATGACCTTTGAGTTGCACTGTGGAGTTCTTGTTACATGGAGATTTTGAAAGATTACACACATCTTTGAGAACTCTTGGGAAGTGAGGGAAAGATGCACCTCAGGCTGAGGTGAAATGGTCCGCTAAAGAGGGACAGTGACCACAGGTGGAGAAAGAGAACAGGGTCAGTGATACCTGAGGTTTGGGCTTTAGCTACAAACCCAGAAACCATCCTGCTGGGGCAGTGTCTACGGAAATTCCTTCTCCAAGTCAGAGATGTGCTGTGGGAAAGAGAAGAGCGGGCAGAAGAGATGTGCGGTAACATTTTTTCTGCAACTTCCTGCCCTTGTCTGTATTTGTCAGTCACATAAATAGTGATTCTGTAACCTGTTCCCATGCAGTAAACTGCTACCTGACAGTCATGGTAAGCAGAATCCTATCCTGTCAGTGTCAATGGACAGTGTCAATGGACAGAGCAGCCACTAGGGAAACTTCCCACCCCTCCCCATTCTCCCACCAGCATAAAGGTAATGGGGTGGGGGGGCAGCTGGAGAAGGAAATGAAATCATGCGGGTACACCAGGAAGAGATAAAGTGTTGGTGGCACCAGAGTTGGTGAGTGTGTTGTGGGCATTACCTCTTGATGAGGCTTCCAAGAAGGCTCCCGCTCAAGTCCTGGTGGCTCTGAGAACAAGCATTCTTGCATCAATAGCTAATAGGCTGTCCAACCAGATGTTATCTGGGTGGGATAAGAGGGTGAGAAAACAGACCTGTTGTACGCTGTTGTCAACTACATCACTGTGGTCAGAGAAGGCTGGTTGTGTGATGTTTAGCAGGGCACCTCTTTCTTGGCGAGGCAGACCAGATTAGGTGGCTGTTTAAATCCATTTCCTCTTGTGATTGGAAAAATATGAGAGTCATAATCATTCATGCATTATTAAAGCCTCCTTTCCATTTTAAAGGGACTTTCTTTTTTTAGAATAGAGCATGCATCCAGCAGAAACCTAAAGCGTTTGTTTTTCTAAGCAATCTTTTGCAATAAGCACACTTTAAAAACAAACAATGCACCCCAAACTGCGTATGGTACCTGTGACAAGGCTGGAGATGATAAGTGGTAAGACCAGCATCTGTAACATTCGCATGAGAAGCTCTCCAGGAAAGGAGAAGTATTTGACTTCCCGGTAGCTCATTCTGTATGGTCGGAGGGCAAATCCGAGGATTGTACCTGAAGGAAAAAAGAAAGAAGGGAAAATTGAGTTTTGTTTTTTTTTTTTAAATAAAACACTAAGGCAACAGTCCCTGAAAAAATGAGCACATATTTGGCTGGTGGTTACTCATATCTGACGAGAGTAAATTTATTCAAGTAGCAAATATTTGTACAGCTTTGGGAGTAAGGGGGGGTGCATCTATCTTTGTAGTCATTACATGGTTTGGCTGAATCCAGGGCTTCAAGTAGCATTTACAGAAAAAAGGGTTTCTCATTTGAACATATGAGAAATGTCTTTGTCTAACTTGAATGTAGTCGAACCCATTTTGACATGGCTTGGTACAGAAGTTTGAAGATGGGTATAATCAGGAGATGAATCATGCATTCATGAGCAAGGTTATAAGGAAAGAAAAGCCCTCATGAGAAATCTTCACAAGAACAGATGGTAGAGTTGCCAGTGTAACTGCTTATAAAGGACAACACTTTTTATTGTTATCAGTTAAAAAATCCTGCTGTTCACATTGTTTATCTATTTTACTGACTGCCCATCTGCACATCACATTTTCTCCCTCTGGTATATGGTCTTGACATTGCCTTGGCAATTATATTGTACAGAATTGTTAGTTGCTTGCAAGAGAAGACTTTAAAATGAGCAAAGACCTTTCCCCCCAATTTTTGTGTTGAAAACTAGTTGGGGGGGTATGGAGAATAGAAAGTAATTCCTTCCTTAGTTTTCCCTCTGCGATCTTGGAACTTTAAAGTATACTTTAGAATGACTTTACATGTAAACCAAATGATGCATGAGACCTGTTGACATTCAGAAATGACTAAAAATATTGAATACATTTATTCCTTCTCTTCTTTCTCCAACTTTCCTGGCCCAAGAAAATTTGCTTATTTCAATACTGTAAATATTTTCAAATTTTTCCTTTCATTGTGAGTTCACTGTTTTTAAAACCCACGTAAATTATAGGGAAAATAAAATACCCAGTAGTGAGCTGCCTAGAAGCCAGAGGTTAGTAGTGGAACTAGGGAGGGATGAACCCAAGGTTTTCCTAAGAATGTAAGAAGTCCTTACAACAACTGATTTCCTAATTTCTTACGAAATGAGCTATCTGTCTTATGAAATGGGACACAAAGTGCATTTCAATTGTCAATGTAACCAATCTTAGTTCTTGGGCCTTAGGAACCACAAAGTATCCATTCTTCAACTATAACTGTAATGTGGTAATAAGCACTTCAGCGTATGTGACTAGAAAATCCAGTTGACTCAGTTCTCAGGCCTTCAGGAAAATACTTAAGGGCCCCTCGCCCCCAGTGTCATAGTAATATGCTCAAGAAGGAAAAGCAGATTTGGACAATGCAGGGAAGTGGGAGCCAAAGCCTGTATGTGTTGGTTCTACTCCTTAAATAGAAAGAGCTGCTGAGCTCTTACTATATGTCAGGCATTGTCAAAACTTTAGCCCCAGTTAGCGATTTAACCCTCACAACAACCCCAGGACACAGGTGCTATTTCACCACAAGTTTCCTGGTGAAGAAACCTTGTCATAGTGAATATAAAACTTGCTCAGAGTCAAATACTGTCAAAGCTAGGATTTAAGCCTATGCTGTTTCCACTCAGATCTCGTGTTCTTGCCACCTTGCGTACTGCCCACCCCTCCTGAAGGGTAAAGACAACCACTGTTAGCATGTCATGGTGACTTTCCTTCCAGAATGTCCTGGTACATAATTCTACATATGGGCAGTATAGGACTGACAAAACCCTCAGTTCTACTTGCCAGAGGTTATCGGGCAGTGCCCAGGAGGGCCCTTGCTGGGCAGTGCAGTCCTGGCATCTGCTCCCTAGAGTGTGCCTCAGTTTCCTTACAGGTTGGCATACAAAGCAATGGCTCCAGAACGGCACTTCCGCATATGCCATACTTTCTCTCATTCACTCCTGTCTCTCACTGCCTGCCCTGTGTCCTTCCCTAGACAGCTCTGGCCGGTTCCCTTTCTTTCTACAGGTGGCATCCCTTCTGCTTTCTCTGTATGTATTCCGTTTTTCTCCCTTCTCATCATCTCTTTTCTAGTTTCATAACCTATACACACACAGATACAGACATACATGCACACACACACACAGACACACAGATACAGACACACACACACATATCTGCACACATCTCAGTTTCACATGTAAGAAAAAACGTGATATTTATCTTTTAGCATCTGGCTTATTTCACTCAACCTAATGATGTCTATTTCTATCCATTTTCCTGAAAGCATTGATTTTATTTTTCCTTACAGATAAACGAAATTCCATGGTGTATGCGTATGATATTATGTTTATATTTTCATCTACTGATGGACATCTAGGCTGGTTTTATTTCTGGACATTGTGAATAGTACAGCAATAATATGGATATATAATTATCTCTGTGATAGGAGGTCTTTTATTAAAAATCTCTTTTTTTCTTTTTCTTCTCCTCTTCTTCCCCCCTCCCCCTCCCCTTGCTCCTCTTCCTCCAGTTGTGTTGGGATTGAATCAGGGCTTCCTGCATGCTAGGGATGCATTTTACTAAGTGAACTACATCCCTAGCCCTAGCAGTCACATCTGAAAGTTCTTTAGGGTGGGAACAATAACAGTTATTCATGAGGCATAGATTTAGGATGAATGTTTTGAAGAGTAAAGTTGTTTGGAATGATTGCAGATACACTGTCAATCAGTTTTGTGGTGGATTATGTTTTGGTCCATTTACTATCTCTTATTTTGCCAAGTGAGTCATTTGTACTCTTGGGAAAGAGGAGATTATGTCGGGGAAGGGGAATATTTATTGAGCCCTTATTATATGTTAACGGTAGTGTTTAACCCTCATCACAACTTTATGAGGCAGATATTATCCTGTCTATTTTAAAGATGAATAAACTGACGCTCAGACATCACTTAACTTGCTTAAGCTCAAAGAGCTCGTAAGTGGTTGAATTGGTAGACTCTTAAGCACAAACCACTGCTTTTTCTATTACATATTAAGGGTCCCTCCAACAGAAACACATTCTTGTAGCCTGAGTCTAAGGGTAGCTTTCAGACTCGCCTAGATCCTGAGTCTTCAGCATCTGCAAGTCTCACATTGTGCATAGCCTTGAGTAATAATGTAGCATCTACCAGAAATGAGAGGCACCTGTCATATTGTGAAACAGTCTATAGAGCTTCTTACCTGCTACGGATATCAAAATATGGTTATCAGTAGCAAGTCACTGCTCACAGTGGTCAACCCGAGTCCTGCCCCCTTTTATTCTTTTCTGTTCCTTGTCTTTTTTTTTGACAGTTTTGCTCTGCAATTCAGACTGGCCTGAAAATCATTATGTAGCCCAGGCTGGCCTTGATTTTGCACACCTCCTGTCTCAGCCTCCTGAGTACTAGGATTTATAGGCATGTTCCACCATGGCTGTTTTGCCAGTCCTCCCCTCTTAAGGAATGGTTTAATTAACTAAATGATTTTATTAACTAAAATAGCCTGCCTTTTCTGCATTGCGCACTATTTAATCACCAGGAAGCATCAGTAGTAGCGGTGAGAGGACGTTAAATGAAAACGTACTTCAGGGTTCACAGCAGCTAATCATCTCTGGCTTCATGGTAGGTATTAAGTCCTCACGAGCATGCTGCCTCACAAACACTCTTAAGGCACAGCTATTATTATCTACATCTCAAAAGCAAAGAACAAGAATCTCTAAGAGGGCAGACAATTGTCAAAACTCCACAGTAGAGCTGCATAGACTCAGAAGGTCAAGCTGTTTACCTAAGGCCTTTCTTTCATGAGCAGCTGAAGGGACTCTGACACCCAGGCTGTCAGATGCAGAGCTTGGCTTTCTCACTCACTATTTTTTCCCAAGTCCCACTGCTAATTTAAAGAGCCTAAGTTCCCATATCATATCTTTCCAGCTTTTTGTTCTCTTTCAAAACAGAAGATTCTTTTTCAGAATAAATATGATATTTAGGTTAACTAAATCTAGATCTTAAGTAGGAGAAACGTGCTGTTAATTTTGCATACAGAAGCTTTTTCCTTACTTGTGTTGAATGAGTAAACAAAAGAGAGTATTCTTGAGTTTTCTGTTTCCTCTCTGCCCTTCTTTCCAATTCAAGGTAGCAAAGTGGGTCTTAGGACAACGTCTGATGAGCCAACTTCCCTTTGGTATAGCAGCTGAGGCCCTGAGAAACTAACCTCCATTAGTGGATACTGACTGATGGCCCTAGAGCTAACAAAAAGCTTTATGCCCACCGGAATATTAGTGTATAAGAATAGATTTTCATTGTTGATTAGTCTGCAAAAAGAGCAGTAATAATCTGACTCCGTTAGAACTGAAATCAATTTTGCCGAATTTGATACAGGGATGTGACGATGTTCACATTGTTCATGCTCAGTTCAGTTCTAGGACTCTTAAGTATTTTTAAAAGGTTTCTAGAATCTAGGAGATGTCTTAACTGAGATGTTTAAGGGGGCTTTAACCCACCACATGGTCGAAACCTACCACCAAGGATGCATTTTTGCTCAAAGACTGCCTCTCACTTATGAAAAGCTCAAGAAGGGATTCCATCAGTGTGTCCCTAGGGCGCACACATACACAATAAGCAAGTCTTTGGAAGACTGAATATCGTCTAGCTTTCTAAACCAAGACAAAATGTGCTCAGAAAGAATGATCTTGGGCTTGTTTTCTTAAGCTAAGTCTATACAAGTTAAAAGTTAATTATCTATTTTAAGAATAGGGCCAATATGTCAATTGATAATGTCATTGAAATGATTAAAATGACAGATAATTAGAGTAAAGGCTGAGACATAACAGAGTAAAAGTTAGGGGTCACTCAATTTAATTTTTGGTGACTGTAAGAATTTGGAACAGCAAAATTTTGCCAAAGTTCAGCTTTACTCACAAACCCTAGCATGGACTGGATTGGCAGACCACAGCCTTCTGGAGTCATTACTCATAATGTAACATATTCCGAGGTGAGGGTGGGGA
Source organism: Eospalax fontanierii (assembly GCA_035773235.1). Classification (NCBI taxonomy): domain Eukaryota; kingdom Metazoa; phylum Chordata; class Mammalia; order Rodentia; family Spalacidae; genus Eospalax; species Eospalax fontanierii. The sequence continues at coordinate 87,238,990 of CM069527.1, forward strand.
GGACAGGTGGAGCTCAGATGCCCAAAGGCTGAGATGCCCTAGGTTGCTCCCGGCCTGATTCCCCGATAACTCTGCAACACCGAGATATCCACCACCTGCTCTACGACCCCCTCTTGTTCCCACTTTTGCCCCCTCATCCTTTCCCATCACCTTGGGTTGATCCCACAACATGCTCCTTGTGAGGCAGGATAGAAAGTCGGGCAAAATTATGGGGACGTAGGAAAGGAGAAAAGCCCTTGACCCTGGAGCCTGTTTGAAACCTCTAAGAATCCGAGAATCACGAATCCCAGCACAGTTAGCCTTTACTTATAGCTTCTTCCTTCCCAGATATAAAACTACAGTTTTCTAGGAATCTTACCAGAAACCTCATTTATTGTCAAAGACGTGTCCCAAACCCCTTGTGCAACCATAGTGGCTCCTGACTTCACCTTATCAGATTATAATCATATCCAAGGCTTCTGGAGAGTTACCCTACAGTCCCACTCATCAAAAGGAGACAGAGAAGAGTTTCTTAGTGGCCCTTTGAGATGTAACTTGACAGCCACCAAAACAGAATATACGGCTAATGCTAAAGCACTGAATTGTGACTCTCCCTTGAGATGTTCATGTCTTATTCTTTTCCTGAATGTCTCTTTTTCTCTTAACCCCTATGCTTAAAATCTATGTTAAAAATATCTCTTAATAAACTGCCTTGTCTTTGAGAAGCCCACCAGATGCTCTGGGTGTGTTTCATTCTTTCCCTGAGTGCCTTCCACTCTATTTAAAATAAACTCCAGCTCTGCTTCACACTGGCTCATCCTGAAATTCCTTTTATGTTGATGTCATGAATCCTGAGTTTATTCCGAGCTTAGATTGCCCCTCACCCCAAATTAAGGGAACTCTTCAGGCTGATGCCAGTGACAATGTGGAGTTGTGCCTCCGTTTTTGCTGCTGGTGACACTTGCTGGCTCCTCTCCCTTCCTAGAACACTGTCCCCAGGTGTACAAGGTGTACTTCCTCTAAGGTTTAGTTTTTGTGTCGTTTTCATAATGAAGTTTATCCCAAATTTGCTTTTTCTCGATCCAGCTTCATTTGGTCCAAAAATTCTTCTCACTCTTCTCCTAACTGATCGTGTTTATTATTAGTTTTTATATCTCCTAAAACTTAGGCTTTTGGAGATGAGTGTCTTTGTTAGTTTTGTTTACTGACATGTATTATGTCCCTAAATCAATTCTTGGTTTGTGATAGGTGCTGTGTGTATTGCTGACTGAGTGAATGAACAGCAGGACCAATTCTTTTAGCTGATTGGGTCTGTTCCCTACTTGGTTTAGAACATACTTCCTAAATGTACGAATCTTTGGGCTCCCAGTAAATCTTATTTCCCATTACACTTAGTGAGAACAGACCCACTCCAAGGAACAGCTCCTCTGTTCAAAAGATGTAATTTCTATCGTTACCCGAGCAACTAGATCTTAAATGAGCAACAAAAACTTACGTGCTTAGGTTTCTAGACTCCTAAACAAGGAGATGTGATAGGTCCTGTTCACCTAAGCTCTCACATCTTAGGCTTTTAGGGCAGGAGAACAAATATAATGCTCTAAAGAGGTCGTGAATTCAGGGAAGAGGATTTGGAATCTAAAATGCTCATAAGTTAGACTACTGGATAATTTCTGTAAATGATTTAATTTTCATGCAAAATCTACCGAATTGAGTATTGTTTCTCCTCCGTGAGGAGACGGGGTAGGAAAGGACAAGCCACTGTGTCATAGTAAGTGATGCCGCAGAATAAGCTTTTCACACAGAGCCTGCCTATGTCTGGGAAGTCTTTAATCACATAATCTTACTGGGGTTCTTTTCCCTTTTTTAACCTGCAAAATGAAGGTGGGTTGAGTGACTGGAACTGGCATCATCTAAGATCTTTCTGTGCTCTATCAGTCTAGCTAAATGTTTTGAGTTTAAAAGAACCTCGTAAACCCAAAGTATTATAAATCTTAGATGTTTTATATGAATTCATCTTATTTCCTTTAATGAATTCTTCATACTGTACATAAAATACATGTACAATAATGTACATCAGCTGGCCATTATAGTTTTAGGGAAAGTATGTAATAGATAATTATTTGAGAGGGCAAATAAGGTTTCCCATTTGGAGAAGTCATAGGAAATTCTCAGGCCAACCTGGTGAACCTGGCGGGTATAATAAGGGTCTATTAGTTTTTCTTGCTATTTGAGACAGAATCTCCCTGTAGCCACAGCTGGCCAGGAACTAACTATGTAGATCAGGCTGGTCTTGAACTCACAGAGATCCTCCTGCCTCTGCCTCTGCTGGGACTAAAGGCCTGCGCCAACACACCCGGCCTCCATTAGCTTATTTTTACAAGTAGGTTGAAGGCAGGATAGTGAATTTACCCAGAGTTCTGCTGGTCCCTTCTTCCTGGTCTTTTGTTTCAGGCCAAACTTCCAGGCATTTCCTCCTGGGAAGCTACTGGGTGTTAGAGGCAACCTCTCAGTCCTCCCCCACATCCTTCAGAGATTTGGGCCCTGGCCTGGCTCAGTCTTTTGTCCTTTGGTATTTCCTGTTGCTAGAGCTAGGAAATACCTGCTCTAGCCTTGCTCCACCATCAGTGCCCAGAGGAACCAGCTCAGGGTGACCCATGGATGACCAGTGTGGACCCACAAGTTTAGTTCGGTGACTGAGAGATAGTGGTAGCAAAACCATGTAGTTTTGAGAGAAGTTGGTGTGTGCGAGTGTGCCCTGCATGCGCACACTCTTCCTAAAGTCACCCTAAAGAACACTATGTGATTTTGGAGATACAGCAGAGCTCATGTTTAGCACGTGCAAAGCACAGGGTTCAATCCCCAGCATCAAAGCACCCCTGCCTCCAGAAACTTATTTGAAATGACAATTTAATTTACATATAACTCTAAGGGTCTTTACATGTCCAGCCTATTGTCATTAAAAACAGAAAAAAGGGTCAGTGAAATGGCTCAGTCGGTAAAGGTATCAAATTTGAGTTCAGTCCTGAGGACCAGCATGGTGAAAGGAGAGAGAACCAGCTTCTGAAAGTTGTCCTCCGACCTTCATGCATATACACAAAATTTTAAAAATGTAGCAAAAACACTACAACTGGTCAAACAGAGAATAATCATCTATGAGACATTTAACCCTAAGTGACACATTTTCAATGCAACTTCTCCACGTAAGATGAATGCATCTTTCAGGTCTCAACAGAGAGATTTCCTTACACAGCAGATGGTGATTAACACAGAAATCCACAACTGGCCAATGTACAGAGAACAAGAGGCTGTAGAGTGCTCATCCCTGAATAGGACGTCTATATCAAACTTCTGCCTTGGGCTCAGGAATCACTGCAGAAGACGGGGTGTAAAGATTGTAAGAGCCAGAGGTGATGGATGACCACAAGAAAAGTTTTCCAGACAGCTGGTGCGTTACTCATGAACTCACAGCAATGGGGATGGTATGCACAAGTCCCATGAGAGATCAAGCCAGATAGAATCCCCACATAGGCGTGGGGAAGTGGGTAAGAAGCTCCAAGCCAACCTAAGGAACTTTTGGTAACTGATGGCCGCTGGGACGGGGAGAGATTGTCTCTTATAGGAATGAGACTCTTCATAGGTTGACCAGGCTCCAGTGGATGGACCTATTCTGAGGATATGTGGGGACTCAAATCAGCTGTATGGATTGTGGGTTGTACTGTATATATAGTAGAGTACATTGAATTGGGCGGGAGGCAGTGAGGAGAGATGTGGATGAGGGAGGGCATCTAAATGCCATGAAATTATATTGTATGAAAATCTCAAAAACACAATTTAAAAAGCTTAAAAAAACCCTCAAAAACCAAAAAAACAACCTTCACTCCAAAATGAGTAGCTAAAATCATTAGAACCTGCTGACTTCCTTTCTTGAAAATGATATGAGTAAATAGAAACTCAAAATGAAAGACACTAAAAACTTGCCAGGTTCCCCATTGTGCCTTTGTTGCCTGTGTCCATGGCGGCAAAGCCAGTGAGCTACTCCACCTATGTCCTTTCCTGTTCCCCCAGAGCCTCTGTTCACTCACCTCCACGTCTCTATGCCACAAAATATTAAAGCTTACTCCTATAGCTGGATTTTATCTTCTTTGACATCCAGTGAGACCATCTTGTGCTCATACCGTCAGAAGACTGGCACAAGAATTCTGGGAGATTGTTCATGGACTGGATGCCCTGTACCTCAGAGAGCCAGGACTAGCCTGAGAGGCAGTGGCTCTGGTTTCTAGAGTCTGGTTCTGAGCTGTCTTTTATTTTCAAGAGCGCCTGACATATTGCTCTGAACGTCTGTTAAATTGAAGAAGAGCTTTGAGACAGACAGACTAAAACCTGAAACCCTGGTTCATTTCGTTTGGTTTGGTGTGAAGGTTGTAGACTGTGAGAGATATGAAAGTGTCTCAAAAGTTGAGTGAGTCATATAAAGAAAGGCTTTGGACATCTCATCTAAGGTAAATCCAGTCTTTGGAAGGAGACAGAATACCCGCATCTGCTTAATTCTGAAAGCCCCAATTTAAAAACTGTACAGATTTCTTAAGTTTTCTTAATTTATTCATCTAGCCAGCTGACACACACCTTAAAGTTCACTCCTCCTTAAATCTGACAGTGAGGGCAGCAAAAATCTTTTTTAAAATCCTGTAACTTAGAGCTGCGTGTGGTGGCACATGCCTTTAATCCCAGAACTCAGGAGGCAGAGACAGGGCGATTTTTGTAAGATGGAGGCCATCCTGGCTTACATAACATATTTAAAAAATCCTATAACTCTTTTGGTTTGTTTTGCGACAGGGTATCACTATGTAGCCCTGGCTGCCTGGAACTCAGTATTATAGTGGTTTTGAATTCCCAGAGATCTATCTGCCTTTGCCTCTGTAAAATACTACAATTTAGGGAAACAAATTACCACAGCTTCTGTGGTGTACAAATTAGAAATGCTTATCAAAATTCCTTCATTCTCAGCAATTTCACTTTTAGGGATATATTCTACTACATAACAATACAGTGTTTATCATTTTTGTAGTAATAGTTGAAGGTTAAAAACAACCTAAGTGTCCATCATCTGGGGATTGCTTAAATAAATGATGGTTCCCTCATACAGTGAAGTCTTGAAAGAATGAGGGACTTCTATGTGACAGTATGACATCCAAGGTACATTGTACAGGGGGAAAGAGCAAGGGAGAAAGCCAACTTCACATAACATACTGTCATTTGTGTACACTTTAAGAAAACAATAAATATATTCTAATTTTTATGCTTACTAATTATTCAGTGGCCATGTAAGAAACAGGTACCAAGGTAAACCAGATCTCTGGGGGACAGGAGTGGCTGAGATACTTTCTTTCTACATCCTTTTGTGATTTTGATTTTGGACTATGTAAATTTATTTACTGCATAAGTAAAATAACAACAATAAAAAAATTCACTTAGATTCTCAACTTAAAAAAAATCTTATTGAATTTGTTTCTACTTATTTCTGCTAGATGTATGGAGTTTTCTAAGAAGTTACTTTTTTGTTTCCAGTAGTTTCTCCTCAGTTCTGTTTAATCTGCTTCAGTGATTACTTTCCTTAGTTTGAGCAGTAGAGAGGAAAGCTTATAGTTGGTGCTTGGTAAGTACACCACTGACCTACAGCTCTTTTTCTGGAGACCAGCAACTGAGCCTAAAGCAACTCTGAACTTAGTTGTTATAGGTGCACGTGCTGCTTTAACATCAATTAGCCCTTGAAGTATAGGTACTCCCAAACCCCAACTGAAAGCACAGTATACCACCCAGCAAAGGGACATGCTCATTTGCCACCTATCACCTTGTGAAAAACATCACCATGGTGGAGTTGGTAAAGTACTAGAAGTTTTAATGAATGCCAGCTTTTTTTCAACATGTCTATTTCATTAGCTTTAAGAAAGCAAATTTAAGAAAATAAAGATAAATCAATAAAACAAAGGCAGTTTTGGCCATAGGCAGTCTCTTAATAGAGCGAAGACAACAGCAAGCTTGTCAAACACAGGGCTCCCTGGGGTTCTGTCCTGCTTGCTGTAATGATGGATTTAAGTGACTCGATGTGCCTAACATGGGCTACCCTTTGAGAGTGAGAAGGGCAGGAACTGTCCATCTCCACTCTCATCAGGGGTAATTAAGCCTTATCTTACAGAGTTCTCTTACTAACTGTCCCTGTCCTTTGCTGGGAAGAGGCAGCAGTTGGTGGCCTGGAAGCATGGCTGGAGAACTTAAGAAGTCTCTTGGGGAGACAGAATGGCATTACCCTCTTTGGAGACAAAACTGTCTTGAAATTCAAAACTTGATTGTGATTCTCAGTTTGCTGCTTCTAATTTTACCATTGAATCTTTGATATGATAGGTAAGGAAAAGAGGGAGTGCCTGCCCGCTCTCTGCCCTAGCTCACCTAGGACTGATTGTTCTCTATCTAGACCTCCTGGTTTGGGGCTTTCATTCTTCTGGTTTTGTTTTTTTTTTTGTTGTTGTTGTTGTTGTTGCTTTGTTTTTAAAGCTCTTGAAGGGACTGGAAAGATGGCTCAGTGATTAAGAGCATGGGCTGCTCATGCTCATTAAGAGCATGAGTTTGTTGCCCAGCACGTACATGGCTCACAACAACCATCTGTAAATTCTAGTTCCAGTGGATCTGATGCCCTCTTCTGGCTTCCATAGGCATGGCATGACATGGGTGCAGGCAAAACACTCATACACATAACAAACAAAAATAATAAATAAAAAATTTTTAAAATAAATAAAAGCTCTTGAAACCAGGTATAGTGGTGCACACCTTTAATTCCAGCACTCAGCAGACAGAGGCAGGTAGATTTCTGTGTCTGAGGCATGCCTGGTTGACATAGGGAGTTCCAGCTTCAGGTTACAAGGAGATATTATCTCAAAAACAAACAAACAATATACAAGTAATATACAGATAATTCTTTATGATATTTCAACTTTTCTCAGGATGGTGAGGTTTAGAAATTAGATTGTTACTGCATGTGGCTGTCTAGTCTCAAATGGCTTACAGATATGAAGGGAAGTTATTTTTATACTGTATAAACCTACTAGGTGATTTCATATACTTCTTCAACCTGCACAATGGTCTTTAATGAGCACATCTTTTGATTGACCATAGAGATAGGAATATTTTTGGCCTAGGAAATAAGCTCTGGGCAATTTCCATAGCCATAAACCTTGCCATAAAACTAAGTATAATAATTCTTATACTTGGTAACGTTAATGGCTAAACTTGATGCCCTGAAGTGCTTTGTGTGTTTCCTCATCTCCTGGCAATGATACAGCATCCCAGCTGCCAGACCAAATACCTGATGAATGATAACATCCCAGTGCTCTATAAATACAGAGTACTCTAACACCTGGAATGTACAACTTGGAAAAGACGGTGTTTAAACTCTGCTTCCTCCCCCATGCAGCGTAAGCCCGTCACAATCCTGTTTACATGCGTACACAAACAAAGACTCCTAATGTTCTGTCAGATTCTTGACAATGATTAGAGTGGCTTTTCCAGTGTGTTCCTTCTGTGTCCTCAAACCCTGGCTAAAAAATGCCATTCTCGGACACACAGCCAGATGCATGAGGCCTTCCAGGAGTCACAGGGCAAGAAGGCTGCTACCTGTTTCATTGGAGAAACTGGTTAGAAGGAATTGGGGATCATTAGATATAGGAGAAGGGTCTCACAATGATCAGTGTTGTGGCATGAAAAAAAACCCACTGGTTTCTTGTTTCATACACATTCTAATAACTTACCGGAAGCCAAACAAGGCTTCAAAGAATGTAATTTGGGGATTGGAAATAGTCATTCACACTTACTTTAGTGAGAAGGAGAAATGAGGCTGAGAGATTTGTGTGTATGACAGAGCAGGGCCTGTAACACAGCCTTAAGATTCTCAGCAGCATTTCAGACATCTACAGGGAGGAACTGGAAAGTACGGGGCTGGACTCGGCTTATACTGTTGCAGAGTGTGTTGGGAAGGCACTTTATAAACCGTAACCTCACAGAAATGGAACGCATCATTACTGTAGGTAATTTTTCTGAAAACTGGTTGGCTACTCAAAAGAAGAATTAGAAATCGCCTGCACAATTTTTCTATAGATTAACAAGAAGGAAAACACAGCAAAATAAAATCCAGAACAAGTCCTCTGCACCTGCTTTAAAATAACTTGGCCGTGCTGGATGTGGTGGTGGTATATCGCCTTAATCCTAGCACTCCAGAGGGAGAGGCAGGTGGATCTCTGTGAGATTGAGGCCAGCCTGATCTACATAGTGAGTTCCAGGCTAGTTGGGGCTACAGGGAGACCCTGTCTCAAAAAAAGAAAAACAAACAACAAAACCCACAATAACTTAACCCACTCTCTTGGAAAGGCTCCAGTTCCATTCCTCTTGCCAGTCCCAATTCTGATGAGCAGTAGATGCAAAAATGTTGGCGAAAAGTGGGAACCAAGGAGGGAGAGAGCTTTGCCCTAGGCCCCAAGTGGCATGAAACAAAACAAAACAAAACTAAACAAAAAACAAACAGCCTCTTGAGTCTATCGCATTTATTACAAAAACTGTTCAGAGAAACTCCCCATTCTCCAGAGAAAGGCACCTACTATCAGGTGCTCTCTCTCCACTCTGTGTGTGTGTGTGTGTGTGTGTGTGTGTGTGTGTTCTGATAACGCCTACCTGGGGAGTCTCTCAGGTCTGCTCAAGAGGCCAAGGAGGAAAGGATGAGATAATGATGTATCACTCTCTGGCTTTCATTTCTGCCTCCCAAAGCCCTTTACAATAATTAAGTCTCATCCTACACCTCTCTGGCCTCTCTTCTCTGGCCAAGGAAATACAAGCCGCTTCTTTTCAGCCTAAACCAGGTCAATTATCTACTGTCATCCTCACCTCTCATTCTTCTAAGCCCCTAGGTTGCTTGTCTGGCCCATCAGCATCACCAGATCCCTGCCATGGCAGTAGGGAAGCCAAGGAGAGGATATGCTGCCTGTCAAGCACACAGTGAAATCATTTAAGGTTACATGGCAGACCTGGGATATAATTATTTTGTTTTCAGAACTGGAATGTAAACCTTGGTTGTCTGGCCCTAGATCTCAGAGCTCTGAATGACCCCCATTTTTATTCACAGGATCATCCATGCAGAGGAAACATCTCCCTGGAATGCTTTGTGAGAATGTGGGAGAGAGGGCTGGGTTGTGTTCAGTGGGCATGGGTGTCCGCTACTTGCCGCTGCTCACCCTGACGATCTTTCTGTAGTTTTGCTTCTGGGTATGGATGGGGTGAAGGGGAAGCACTCTCAGCCCTCACTTCCAGTTTCTGTGTTGTTTCTCCAGATCAAGGACTTTAAATCCATGGCTTCCTTCCGTTCCTCAGCCCCAAGAGCCTCTGTTGAATGGCAGCATAAGGACCTCTGGTAATGCCACGAAGGTGGGAGGGGCTGTCTCAGGGCTAACATCACTCCCATTTGCCTAAAGTTTCTTTCTCACCTTCTAGAAGTGTTGAAGAAACACGAAGACTAGAACCTGAGCACTCTTCGTAGATTAATGTTGTTCAACCTGTGTGGAGATGCCTCCCTGCCAGGGGCTTTAGGAAGTGGGGTGATGTTTGCATGGGTGTCAAACTCTGCCCACTCCTTAATGCAAGCAGGTGGCCATTGTGGCCCCACTGGCAGTCTCTTCAGTCCCTCAGCTGGTGTTGTATACACGTAGCTTAACCTGTTTGGCTGACTCAATTGACTTGGCCAGATAATGTGCAAGTGTCCAAGGCACAGAATACATGACAGCATTTCTGAAAGGTGACTGCTCTTGGGTATGAAGGACTGAACTTATGCAGAATGATGTCCTGATATATCAGTCTTTCTTTCTCACCCTCTGAAAGCAGCTCTGTCTGTACAGTGTGGTACAGACATCCCGTATGTGATGGGATACCCCAGAGTGTATGTGGCAGTCCGTTCCTTCTACTTTCTAGTCACAGCAGTGGCATTCCACCTCAGACTCAGTGGGGCCCAAATAGCTCATTATTGGAGCACACTCTGACTCCCTCTACTCCTGAACCTGTCTCCTGTATTCAGCCATTTGGTGGGTACCAGTATGAAGCTGGAGCCAGATGGTGTGTTTTTTAAAATTGTATAACTCGCTCTCATGTTAACTCTTAAGCTGAAGCCTCCTGAGTGTTGTGAACACAGGCATGTACCACCATGTTTGCCTAGAATCCCAGTCAACATATGTCAACCCTGAGTAAGTAGCTGGGCTTCAGTTTCTTCATCTATAAAATGAGAGTAATAAAAATTCTTCCCTCCCTGCGTTGTTATGGAGTTAAAACAAAGTTAATACAGAGCAGTACGTGGTACATAGTGTGAGTATTGGCTATTACTGTTGATTATAGAGATGATAACTGTGATGACAGATGAAGAAACCAAATCTCAGAGTTTAAATGCCTTCTTTGAGTTCAACAGATTAAGTAAGGCAACTAATATATAAATTCAAGTCGATCCTTCAACAGGTCAAAATTCACCGTTTTTTCTTATTGCTTTGGTACATCTAGGGTTCCCAATGGAAGTGCTATGAGAAAATGGAACCTTTAAAATACCAGCAAAGAGGCATATATTAGCAAGAATAGTATTCGTAATATCATTTTATTGAGACAGGGTCTCACTATGTAGCCCTGGCTGGCCTGAAACGTGCTACATAGACCAGGCTGGCCTCAAACTCACAAATATCTACCTGCTTCTGCCTTCTGAGTGCTAGAATTAATCATGCCTGGCTAGGCTTTGGCCCTTGTGTATTTCTTTCTTATTTTTCATCCATCTATACCACTAACTCTTACAATAGGGAAACTCTCTCCATAGCCATAACAGAGGACCAGATACACAGTCTTTGGTATTTGTTGGTGAATAACATTTAATTTTCATATAAGTAATTTACCTTGCTAATTTGGTAGAGAATAGGTAATAGTTGACAGTATATGAATGAGATAAAAAATTCACACTATATAGAAACTTATTCAGAAGAAAATAAAATCCCTTTTACCTAATTTCCCAGACACTTATCTCCTGTCCCAAGCAGCATCCACGGTGACTGCTTTCTTGAAATATTGTTAAGTTACACTGAATTTTAAGTCTATTTAAGTTTTTTTGCCAAGGAAAGTTGGAGAAGTCAATAGTCCGTACATTTTCACATCAGAGAAATCAATTGCTTTGAAACTCATTTAAAGGTAACTCTGATACAAACTTCCTTTGTATGTTTACAAACAACAATACCAATAGGAGGCAAAGATGCTATGTGTGTGTTCCATCAGGTAAAAGAAAGCCTCTGCGTTGAGTCTAGGCCCTGCCAACTCCAGATTCCCATCTCTTATAGCGGATCTATGATGCTTTTTCCTAGCTCTTTGCCTGAGATTTAATTTGATTGTGAAAAACCATCCCTTTTGCATGGAAAAGAGTCACATAGCCAAAGAACTTTCCCTTTCTTTTAACAAGATGTTTGAGGTCAACATAATAAAACTTAATGCATTTTGAAATGAGAAAACACTTTCTGGAGGAAAGTGGAGGAAGAAAAATAGTGACTCTGCTCAGTGCGTTCCTTCTGTCAGATAAATGCCTGCAACAGCCCAGGAAGACACGCGCTACCTAACACTTTCTTCACAAACCCCTTTAAAGGGACCTGGAGTTTGTCACTGCCTTCTAAGAGGTTGCCAACCTGCTCTTGTTACATGAGGTTGTCATAGCATGGCATGCTCATATCTTGACATCATTGCTTAGAAATGACATTAGAAGTGACATCAATCTGCGCAAGTGATTTTGTGCTTATAGAGAAAGTGGTGTGGAAATATTTACCGTTTTCTCCTTTATTCTGGACTCATGGGGATTCTGTCTCTATCCCTACACTACAACACTGTTTTCTGGTTTCCATTTTCTCATGTTAAAAGCATGTTCACTTTATTTCAAAAAGATAAAACAAAAGAAATTGAACAAAAATTCATCCTAATGCATATTTTTTTTCAAGTACTTTTTACTAAAAGCTATCAAAACCTAAAAATTTTGATACTAATATCTATAGCTCTTCTCAAATCATATTTTGGGAAAATGACGACTTCCTTCTTATTTGTTGGCATCTATCTGGACACCTCCTTGCTTTATGTTCAAATAAAGAGTCGATGTCCAGACATATTCCTCCAGCAGCAAGCTAAATGGAACCTTTGTTGGGCCCTCAGTGGAAAACACACCAATAGATAACCAAAGGGTTCTTCCTTTTCTCTTCAATCTGTTTGCTTCTAACTTGTCTATTTGCTATTCTAAGTCTTTGGTGTAAGCATGGTGGTCTCTGACTATCAATGAGCTCTTTTCATGCATTTCATTGTTAGTGCCGTCTTCTTGTTGCTTCTAACTCTTCAGTTTCCACTAGTAAAGCCAACCATGAGGGCATCCAGCCAACTTATCTACCCGCCAACACTCTCTGCAGTTCTCACAAATCTGAGGAAAGACCCCATTGGGCCAGGAAGTAATCCCAGAGCCCTAGAGAAAACAGACCCTTAAGTCATGGTGTTTTCTTCCTGTTATTAAGGATACTATGTCTTTGTATTTATAAACTTCCTTCTCTGTTAATCTGACTTCTGTGCTCATGCTTTATTCCTTCATTCTCCAGTGGACCGATTTTAGAGAGCTAACACTTCTGGTGTATAAAATGCCATTTTAAATAGCTGTTCTTGTCACTTTTCCAAGCACACTGAGCTCCATACATACAGGATTGCAAAGCACATGGTTACTCATCAAATGAGCATGAGGGACAAGGCTTAATTGTAGAAGAATTCTAAGATTTTTTTCCTGAGTTTCACTTAGAGAAAATAACATTATAGAATGGGAACATGTGTGGCTGCATCTAGCAGCACCTTTCCTGGTCTCCGTCCCGCATGACAATGTTTCCCTTTCTAGCGTCTCTTGTGTGTGCCAGTGGTCGGCAGAACAGAGACAGGAGGGCTCTTCTGGTTATGAGAACAGCCTCTGGCACTAGATTAAGTTTGCTTTTCTTCTCAAACGCTTACAAGCTCTGTGACTTTGGGCAAGTTGCTTGCTCTATCTGTGGCAAGTTTCACTCATAAAATGAGGGTATTCATAGTAATCATATCTTTCTTCATGGGCTTGTTTGAGAACTGAGTGAGTAAGCACATGCAAACCACCCAGAATATAGCTGGAATAGTACTATATAAGACTATGAGTATTCTGCAGTTCTTAGTTGGCTTAACAAGGACTGTGATTCACAGCATAAATGAGGTAAGGACACTGCATTTTACCTTGACTTCCAGACAAAGCCACAGTGCTAAAATATATCTTCTAGGAATATATTCAAAACTGGAACCTACTAAAGAGAGACATTATTTCTCTTCTGAATCAGGACACAATGCATTGACTACCTATCTCTACAATTAACTGAAAACTCATTAATCAATAGTTACTAAAAAGGGATAAAGATATCAAAATGGGATCCACCTAAAGTCTGTGACAAACTATATTCTACAGCCGTTATTTGTGAAGCCAGTTTTCTTGACATGTATTTATATGTTGTTTATATGTTATAGCTCTTGGCTAATTATGAGATAAATATTAAAACCTTCATATGAATGCCTTTTTTTTTGGTGGTAAATTGGTAGAAACTTAAGTTAGAATATTTTTAAGATCTGCAATTGGTTTATATATCTCCAGCCTAAGGATATCTTACTCTGGTTTGGTCAAATATTCCAGATACTTAAGGTTTGTTTGTTTGTTTTTTCAGTATGTATTTTAAGTTAAGATCTGTGTTGCCTATAAGTAATGAACTAAAACTTCAAATAGCTGTAAACCAAACAAACCAATGTTTTATTAATAAAGATTGCTGTCAACCATGCTAAATTAGTAAGGGACTGAAATATTTCAAAAATGACATAACTGTCTATGGCAGGCTCTATGAGGCAATGAATGAAAGGGATCTGTGTTAACATTTCCCCAGTTTACCTTCACAGTCACTGCTGGATGAGAGAGTACAAACAGGAAAGATTTGACCTCCATGTTTAAGCATTACTACTCAGCTTCAACTCAGCACTAGTTGGGATACAATTACTATCAGGAAGCTGCATTTCATCTTGGGAACACTAATTGTATAAATTAGTCTTAAGTAAAAGTGGCATTAACAGTTACATTTAGCCAAGTCTAGTGTGCTTACTTGATTTTGGTTGTTATTTAACTACTCATGCGTAATGATTCAATTATCACTCCTTTATCCTCACATCGTTCAGGAGAACATTTATTTTTTCTTTCCACACAATCATGGACGCACATAATGCCTACTGATGATTCTTTGAGATTTTCACAGGATTAGTATATATGGCTCTCAACATGTCAACAAACTAATTTTTTCTGGAGGCAAAAAAAAAAACCACAAAAAAACCTCACTTCAAATGCAGAGAGAGCCTGAACTATCATTTTGAATACCTACGATCAGCCTATCTGATAATATTCCCAGCATTCAACATTCAAATGTTCTGTAGAAACAAGATACCGGTTTTTGTCATTTTGCTTTTGGTCAAATGACTCACCCACAATGACAGCGGAGACGGTGAGCAGCACAAAAGCATTCCGAAACAAGTAACTTTTAACATCCTCCTTAGTGATGTTCTGCACTTTCTTTTTGGCCAAAAGCGTGCGCTTGCGAACTCCTTGCTGGAATCTTTCCATCCTGCCTCCCATCCTGGGCTCTTCTCCATTACTTTTTGTCATACTTTATTTTTCTAGAAGTAGCTCTTCTTTATACTTCAGTTCCTTGAAATTATCCCCAGAAAGTCAAATCTCTTCTTTGGTGTTAGAAAACACAACTAGAATGGGAGAGAAAGAAACAAGAGTTACAGCCTCCCAGGATGAGAAAAGCCTGCTGGCCCACGCCAGGGTAGGCTGTGGGTAAACTGCATAATCTCAGTAGAAATCAAAGATTAGAGAGCCACAATACCAGGGCTGCCCAGGCTAGATTATGTGCATTTTACCGGACCATTTGTGCAAAATGGACATACATTTAGAATATATGAGGAGAATTCCAGTTCTCAGTTTGTTCTCCCCTTGCAACAAGGCTAATGGGGGATCTTCATAGTTGGATGTGACCAAACACCCACATTTCCACCCTGTTTCTCAGAACCTAGCCAAGCGCCTTGCACAACACACACACTCAATAAAAGTCCAATTGAACCGAATACACAGGAAGTACCTCTAATTCCTTGATAGCTCATGTTGAAGACATAACTATACCAATTAAAAAACTGAGATGTGGCCATTGATAAATGCAGTGAAAGAACTGGCTTTATCTATATACTTTTTTACTCAAGAAAGAAACTTGAGAATATCACGTAGAAAATATGTTCATAAAAAGAACACGTGTCCACGGGATGTGAGAAATGTATTTGACGCTTTTACAGAGTAACTTTTTCCATGAAATAAGCAAAGTGCCCTGGGCACATCTATAAATGACCTGAAATCAAATTCATTTTCATATTGCTATAAGCAGAAGTACAAAGCAGCATTTGTGCTTATGGCAAACACAGTGGAGTCTTCTGTGGAAACTATCACTGCCGTCTTGGTATTTTAAACTGTAAGATTTCTAGAACAGATGAGGAGATGAATCTAATTTTCATTCCAAACATTACAGCGTGTGGTTTCTGGTTTCTTTAAAGTGCTTTTAGGTTATTCAAATACAATTAAATAAACCATTTTCCTTGCTGGAAATCAGCTGTTCTGAAAAGCCACTGGCTTCCTCCTGCTGCTTTACGAGATCTCCAAACCCTCTTCCCTGCCAGGAGGATCCATTCTACTGAAAATCAGCCTTGCCTGTGGACGTGTGTGTCTGGCAGAGCCAGCAGCCAGCGTGTGCGTTGGTGGGGGAGGTGGCGGCAACGCAGGCGCTCCTTGCAAATCCACGGGTGAAAAAAAGACTTAACAATTTGATTTCTAAATAAAATTGCAGGTTGAGATCATTGATAAGACCTACAACGTGCTTAAGACTTTACACCAGATTAAAAGCTTAGGCAGTAGGGGAGTAGAGAAGAAAGGGAGACGGGAGAGTCCAGATTTTTTACCGAAAGCTCTGATTTCCTCAGTCGTCAGACTCCTTTTAAGTAGACCACCTCAGTCTTGACTTGTTGTCTAGATCGCTAACGTCAGTGTACTCCTAACCCACCCTGAATGACTGAATTCCAAATTAAGAGAGGATAGACTTGAACAGACAGCACGCACTGCTTGCATTCAATTACTAACACGGACCTTACCTACCAAAATGGCTAGCTTTTAGTCGACTACTCCCCTGCTTAGGAAGCGAATTGCACGGGCAGAAAGTGGAACGAGAAATCGAACCCAGCGAAACATAGGCGGTTACGCTTACCTTTCGAGAACTGTGACCCGTGGAAGACACCCCAGGCAATGTCAAGGTGAATTCCCCAGCAGGTACCACAGAGAAGCACCGCACAGCGCGCAGCGGGGCAGGCTAACCCTGACAGTGTGCATGTGCTCTGAAGCTGCGAGTTACTATCAGGCAACTTAAGAAAAGAGGCGGAGCCTGGGCTCGGAAAGGGGAGTGGGGAAAATGAAAACAGCACCGAGGTGTGTGTGTGGGGGGCGGCGTCCCTGGAATATTGATTAATCTTTGCACACCAGAAGCATGCTTGCTGGCTTTGCTTTGCCCCCTTAGACCACTTTCGCGCTTTGTCAGGTCACTTTCATTAGAAATGCAAAATCAGGACCAGGAAGAATGGAAAATTAAAGCGCGCACACACTCAGATGGCTGGAAGTCCTGATTAGATCTTTCAAAGACTTCTCTAAGGCTATATTTAGTTACCTCGTTTTATCGCAGGTTTTCTCTCTTTAAGGGAACGTTCTGGTGTTCTTTTGCCTGCTAATACAACATTGGGAATAGAAGTGACATTTCTTGGGAAGATCCTGCATACAATCAAGGATAGAGAGGACTGTGCTTTCTAAAGTTTCACAGAATACAAGGTGAGGCATGCCTCTGTTTTAGCAGTTTAAACTCCATTATAACAAATCTGAGTTCTGGCTGCCTGTGTTGCAAAGACTGAAAAGGTAGGAAAGACAAAAGGACTAAGTTCTCTGTCAAACTATAAAACAAAAGGCATTTTAAGACACTCGGAATCTCATGATTTCAAAAGATATGTTGCTATGAGATGTTGAATGCCTCTATCCTCATTTTTAGTAGTTAGAATATTTTCATGGTTTTGAGAACATAACTTTTAGTTTAAGTCCATTTCTCTTAAAAGGAAGATGAACAGTAGAAATAGATACTCCAAAATTAAAAATGAATTTTTGGGTGAGACTTATACCCCTCAACTTAAAAACTTGTTTAGCTAGAAGAAAATGATTCATTAGAAACCAAATCACAGCTAGAGTTCTGTGTTCTTGTTCATTAAGTTCCCCATGCAAAATATGCTCAGTTTTTTGTGTCTGTTATCCAACATGAAAGTGTGTGTTTTCGTTCCTCATTACTGAATCCAGGGAGCTATAATTGCGTAGCCTTAATCGTTCATGTATGTCTTTAAGAACAGCTGCTAGTTAGAAAATAATGACAAACTGTATAAGTACCTTAAAAGGACAAATGAGCAGCAATTAAAACGACTCCCTAATCTGACACCACTTTAATAATTTATTGAACGTACAGTCTCCTGTCCATCTCAGCCTTCCGTGATCTTTCCTTTCCTCTGATCTCTTAGGTCACTGAGCTTCTGTACCACTGTTGCTTAACACTTAATTATACCCTGCCTTGCACTGTGTCCTTTTTTTAAAGAACATGTCAAGTTTTGGCTTCTCAACTAAACGGTAAGTTCTTTGAGGACAAGAACCTGTCCAGTGCCAGATATGAAGTAAACATTAAGCAATTCTGATGAATGGCTAGCATAATGAAACAATGCTTTTCAATCTTCTGTGGTAAAACAGACCTGCTTGTTTCTATGTTGGTTGATAGATGCACAGGTTACTCATTCTCAACACTAGTAAACAGCATCTGTGGACTATACTAGTTCCCACCTGAGACCTGCATCTAGAGCCATTGTGCTCACTTAGATCATTTCTACTTCAAGGAACATGAGAGAGAACTGTAGTACTTTTAAGTGGGGTTTCAAACCAACAGTTTCTTGTCTCTATATTTTTCTCCCCACAGCAGGAAAAAGGCCTAGAAAACCACACATTGGTTAGCATAGAGATGAAGGCATACTTTTCCTTCTTTTCCTCTTTTCTCTCCTAATCCTTAAAGCTTGGCTGAAACAATTTTATTATTTCAGTTAGTGCAGACAACAGAGGAATCTGGTGCTCACAGGGAAGGAAGTAAGTCACCATTGAAGGTTTTGTTGGCTGGCTGTAATAAAAACTAATGAGAAAATGAGATGCAAAGAGTCTCAGGTCAGAGTTCATGTGAATTATAAAGTTTTGGTCTGGGGAAGGCATTGGGAATTACTTCTTTTGAACACTACTGTTTGGAATGCTATAGCAATAATGCTCCAGGAACAACTTGGGTCTACTCTGGGTGCTTTTACCACCAGCCTCTCTACCTTTTAAGCAGACCTTTGAACTTTAAAATAATTTTTCCTGGGGCTAGAGAGATGACTTAGTGCTTAAGATGATCTTACTGACTGTTCTTGCAGAGGACCTGGGTTCAAATCCCAGTACTCATATGGCAGCTAACAACCATCTGTAATTCCAGTTCCAGGGGACCTAACCCCCAAGTCTGTCCTCCGAGGGTACTATATAACACATGCACTTATAAACATGTAGGCATAATATTCATACACATAAAATTAAAATGAATAAAAATAAAATTCAAAAAATTTCCCCCTTCATAGAAGCACTAAATAAATGAAAGATCAAGAAATTATGAACAAATCTCTGCATACTGTATTACACTTAAAGCTACTCAGGTTAGCAGACACAGAGCCCAAGAAAGATTAATGTTGAGATTCCAGAGTAAAAACAAACAAAACTACACACACACACGCACGCACACACGCATACGCACATGCACACACACGCACACATACACACACATGCTTTTTGTTCTTTTTGAAAAATACATTGCCAAGGTTTTCCTTTGAACATGCAATAACGACCTATGTTATAGATTAAATTCTTCTGGGGAAAAAAGTTAGTATAACAGAAAAACAGCCCATCTGTTAATGGACTGTTCCTGTCAACTGGCTTGCAGTGTGAGTGATGTGATAATATAGTGCAGTTCTTAACATCTTACAGGACAGTGACTGTAGCACTCAAACTTTCACTCTAGTAAAGTGGACTTTTGGGGCAAGAAATTAGTGAAGCTGGGTGTGGTGGTGCATGCCTTTAGTCCTAGCACTAAAGGAAGACAGAGGCTCTGTGAGATCACACCAGCTGGGACTACAGAGAGACCCTGTCTCAAAAACCAAAACCAAAAACAATGACAAAAAAGGGAAATGAAGAAAACTTAACCTTTATTGAATACTTTTCATTTTTATTTTTATTTTCAGGAGGAACTTTGGTCTTTTCTTCTGAAAACAGCTTAGGATATTGTAAGTGCCAGTTCTTGACTTGGAACCCATGGACTCACGCCCAGTGTGCAACAGTGGACCAGCCTGAGGGAGCAGGAGAAGAGTACTCGCCATAGATGGTCTTTTATTTTTCCTTCTTCAATATGAATGTCACAGACACACACACACACACACTCCAAATATACCTATGGTGAATTCTGGTTAGTTGTGTTTTTAATTGACTGGATTTTCTTTTAAGGTCACATGAAGACTGAAAAAAATGCAACCATTCTGACTGTAAAGACTAATTAGCTATAATTTATCTTTATCATAGTCATTCACTCACGTATTCATTCAACAAACATGAAGCAATCACTGTGCTTCAAACACTAGTTCCTGTCATAAGTATTATATAGCAGACAAGACAGAGTTGTGGGAGTTCTGTGGAGAGGCTTATTAACTAATTAGTTTGATATAAGCCTGAGAGCAGGATGAGAGGGGAGCTGTGCAGGCTCCCCTGTGTGTGTAGTCTCCTGTGGAGCCCATGCTGGCGGGCAGGGTGCCGTACCGTGGGTAGTTTGTGTAGAGTCTCCTGTGGAGCCCACGCTGGCGGGCAGGGTGCCACATCGTGGGTAGCATGCGAGTTCATGCTGAAGGAGGAGAGGAGGGAAAGGACCACATTAAAGACCTTGAACATCCAGGCATGTGTCTCATACCTGCAGTCTTGGTATGAGAGAGGCTAAGGCAAGATGATTGCCAGACTTTAAGGCCAGACTGGATACAGAGTGAGTTCCAGGTTGGCCTAGGCCATAGACTGACCCAGTTAACCCCACCCTCTCAAAGGAAGACCTTGAACTCTACCCCTAAGGTACTGGGAGCCACAAGATTGAAGCACAGAGGTGATTTTAATTTTAGGTAGAATGCAAAGCCTTTAAATGAGTTACACCTGAGTTAGGAAGCTGAGGCGAAGAGCATGAACAACTCGGGAGAGTTCACACTTACATGAAAAAGAGAAATAAGGACCGTCTCAAGGCACTGAGGCTTTTAAGGCATCACCGATAGGAGTCAAAATGGCCTCTCTTAGTAGTAATCTCTCTCTAGACCATTTGGCCTGCCCACTTTATTCTTTTTTATTACCATCATGGGCCTCCATTATGGTATCATGTTTTGACCTTTGATGAGGTTTAAGAAGCAGTCAGAGCAAGAATGGAGGAGCAGAGAACACCCAATAAGGGAGATGGAATAGAAAATTCCACTGAATAGATCCCCAAAGGGCAGGAAGTTATACCAACCATTTTTTTTTATCACAAATTAATTAAGAATTGGACATAATCATGACTTCCAGAAAACCCAATGACTTTCCTTTAAATGAAAACTAAAATGGGCCTGCTTTTTGATGAAGAGTTCACCACTGCTTTCACAACTGCTTATGTGGTAAAGTGCTTCCCCCCGTAGCCCGACATGAGATAAACTCCCGCAGTCTCGGATTAATTGGGAAGATCGTGAAACAACTGAACTCAAAGGCTTCAGCAGATGTCAGCCACAAGAGTCAACATTTTAAAATGGAACTTTCTAGCGTTGTTAGTACTTAAAAATATTTTTTATTTTATTTTTATTTGTGTGTATGCTCATAAAGTCCAGAGGCATCAGATCCCCTGGAGCTGGAGTTACAGGTAATTGTGAACCAGTGTGGGTGCTGGGAACTGAACTTGGGTCCTCTGCAAGAATAGCAAGTGGTCTTAACCAGAGTCATCTCTCCAGTCTCTTTATTGGTACTTTTACACACATCATCCAATTTAATCTTCACGATAATGCTTTGAGGCACTTTCTACTGCTACTTGTTCTGTGCATCCAGGTGTTGAAATGGAGATTCATAGAGATTAAGCAATTTGCTCAGGATTATAGTGAAATAGGGTTCTGTTTAAATAGTTCTTGGAACTTCATTTTTTAACCTCCTTCCAAAAGAAATCTTCAGTAGTGTTATTAAAGACAGATGGAAAAGAAAGTAAAGAACATGAAAGGAAGGTCTGCTACCTGTGTTTTCTTCTGCAAAGTCAACTCTAAGCTCTGCAGCCCAGATCCAGCAGGGTTGGCTGCTGCTCCTGTATACTCCTTAGACCCTTGAGTGTGAATTTACAAAGTCATTTCCACTCTGTGCTTTGGCTCTCCCTCCTTGTCTATCTGTGGTTCCAACACTTGAGGAAAGCACATCAGTAAACCTCAAACTTAAGGAAAAGAGCCACAGTGTTCCTTTCTCGATCATTGCAACAAAACACATTTGAGTGGGGCTGCTCTGATCGAATGGTTGTGTGAGAGGAGCAAGGCCTCCCTCAGTGACCATCTCTTTCTTTGAGGTGATCTCTTGAGGTATCCCCTGTCTGTGGAACTATTCAGCGCAGTTTGGAAACAAAGATGAACAAGGAAGTGAAGTCGGCCTAGGCCATGATTCCTCGGTACCAAGTTCAGTTTCAGAATTTGGGTCCCTTGAGATGGAAGAGATGCCTCAGTGGTCATGAGCACTTGCAGAGAACCTGAGTTTGGTTCCTAGCATCCATGTCAGGTTACTCATTGCTGTTTAAACTCTAATTCCAGGGCATCTATTGGTCTCTTCTGGACTCTGTGGGCACCCATACACATGTGGAAGCTACACAGACACAAACATATATACATAAATTTTAAAAATTAAAAATAAGCAAGTGCGTGGTACACGCCTTTAATCTCAGCACTTAGGAGGCAGAGGCAGGCGGATCTCTATGAGTTCAAGGCCAGCTTGGGCTACATAGTGAGTTCCAGGCCAGCTGGGGCTACAGAGAGACCTTATCTCAAAAAGACCAAAAAAGTAAAAAATTAAAATTCCCTTGACTCCTGGCCTCACTATATTTTCAGTCACAAAACCACAAGCTCCCCCATCCATAAAATTAGATTAGACTAGATTATTTTTCTCAAGTTCCTTTTCCAGTTCTAAATCGTGTCATGCCAATAATGGGCCTCCATATCCTCTTTGGTTTATTTAGTTAAGGACACAAATTTTTATATGCACCCGATGACTAATAGCTTCTCATTAGGTTTCCCTGCCACAAATTAAACACAAACATCATACAGTCACCAAAGAAAGCTTATTGAAAGGCACGGGTTTTATGAAGCCCAGCGATGACGTGAGTCTTTTATAACTGTTTGTGGGTATAGAATTATAATTACGGCAATCAAGACAGATACACATCTTTTGTAAGGAAAAAAAGTAATTATAATTTAAAAGCACACAGCTCAAAGTTGCCATCACAAAAACGACTATTATAGCAACTATTTCGCATTTGGACATTTTTTTGGCAGGAGGTCTGAGCATTGTTTATTGTGAATCAGAAACAGGCTCTGAGACGATATGCAAATTTTTAAAGCAACAGAAACCACAGCTTTGAGCTGAGAAAGCAGGGGGATGGTGGAAACTCTACGCCTTGATCACAAAGTGGATAAAATCAGTGTTGGTTTTTGGATGCATCTGGGGGTAAGGCCAGACTAAAGTTAGTTTATGCATTAAAACCTACATTTAGGATTTAAACTGTGCTCTTGTGTAAATGTCCATCTTCTGCCACATCTAGACTGATGCTAAACTGAAAAACCATGGAAGAAAGATGCTTAACAGTCCTGTGGTCCTAGGCTAGCTGCAGAAGGGAAATGTTATTGGTCCCATGAGGCAGTTCACTTCTGGGTTGTAGAGGAGGCAAAGGGGAGCCTTACTGACCCAGCTGCCCCCTACCGAGGAAGACTCACGCTTGCTGAAGTAAAATCAATGCAGGTGATCACTTAGACCGATAGGCCCTCATATAGAGATTTTTATTTCTGTGAGAATTAAGACTAGTAAGTACTTCAAACGTGTGAACACAGATGCAATCAGAAAAGCTAAAGTGGCCTCAGAGGACAATGTGTGGCTGGCTGGCAGGAGACCTGGGTTTATAAAACCTTGGCAAATACTGTGAGAGGGTCTCCCCTCCACTGGTAAGAGGGAGGTGGGATACGAGTTCCAGACTTGGTTCAAATAAAATGTCATGATGAAGCAAATAATGGAACACATCAATATTAGCCCTGAAGTGGGAGTGGGGATCCTGGGTTCTCTCAGCTTCGTCTCCTCATCAATCTTCTCTCTCTTTTCCTCACTATCAGTTCTGGATCTTGGAGAAGGCCAGGGCAAGATCTAAGAATGATTTGGTCAGGAATTTAAAATTCCCAAATTCTAAGAAAAAGTGTCCATAAGCTGGAATGACCTCCAAGGACAAGACAAACGATGTGAAGTAAACTCCAAGAATCCCACAGCAGTAGTGTGGATACGCCAATCAGCACGTGTCAATTAGTACACCTTGTAAAGAAAGTTCTGTTGCAACAGGATGTGTGGGAATTTTCAGTTCAGGTCTCTGGGCTTAAACCTAGAAAAGCCTGTAATAATAAAACAGGCTGGGGTGAGAGGCTGGTCATATATTTTATGGCCTTGTGACCAAGCTAAATCCCAGGATGAAGGAGGGAAATGAAACAAACAACAAAAATGGTTGTCAACCAAGTGGACAGCTGAGCATCAAGACTAGACGGAATCTAAGAGCAGTGCCCATCTCTATCATTTTCAGAGAAACATGTCCCACGACACCAGTGACATTTGGTGGTAGCCTGGTACCATAGGATTCCTTTATATGGTAGAGGTTTTCCATCTAGTGCTATGATGCTGTGGTGCCCAATATGATAGCTACCAGTCACTTGTAACTACAAAGCACTCGAAAACAACTAATAGGAATTGAGATACCTGGGCTATATGTGAAGAACATATTGGGTTTGGAAAACAGTCCTCTTTCAAATGTACAATATAGCTAATCAACAACCATTTATACTCATCACATATTGGAATGGTGCTATTTTGAAGAGGCTGACTTAACCAAAACATGCTGTCCTTTCCTCTTGCATCCATTGTTGGAGTGGCAGCTGCTGAAATGAAGTTAAATTCCCTGGCAACTTCTGACCGAAGCATGAACCATGAAAGGCATTTCAGTGCACCTCTCACATCTGTGGATGTGAAGATGCTATCTCTCACTCTTTCCACAAGCTGAGATAGAAGCATCATGTTTGATCTATGCCCATCCAAAAGAATGAAGTTCAGTTGTGTAAGGACATTAAAAGTCAGCAGAGTGGCAAAGCAATTCAGGTTTACAGGAAGAAATGTGTCATCTACACTGAGAAGGAACGAAAAGGAAAGGTTAATGGTCCAACTGTCCGTGTGGGCATTCACTCCAGCAAGTCAGCCACCATCAGGCTAAAACTGGACAAAGGCAGCAACAGATAATGGAAAGCCAAATTTGCTGTATAAGGAAGAAAAATGGCAAATGTAAGGGAGAGACGGCTGAGAGGATGTGGGAATAATTCTGTGTTGAAATTAATTTCACCTGTGTCCTTTTGCTTCCTTTAAAATAACTAGCAGCAAAGCTTAAGTTACACGTGTCTCACATTATATTTCCATTGAGCAGCATGCTTACAAAACGATTATTCATTGCAGAGCAGTCTTGGAAGAAGATAGAATTGGCAATGACTGGTGAAATTTCCTTCACAGCCCAATTTATTTAAATAGATTAACACGTGGTAAGAATATTTTGGTCTCTGTACAGACGTTTAATGGGAAGAATAATGGTAATCACTATAAACATATCTACCACTTATTAAGTCTTTTCTGTGTCAGGCACTGTGCCAAGTCCTTTGTATTTGCCTCATTTACTTGTCACAACAATCTTATTGTTACTAAGTTTTATTACTCCCATTTTACCAATGAAGGAATTGAGATTCCCAGAATCAGCAACTGCCAAGGTTAGAAGCTGGTTGAGTTGTGGACCTGGGACTACCGTAGGCCTCCTGCAAAGCTTGGGCTCGTGGGTGCCATACAATTGCACTTCACTGAGATCGAAACTCCCAGCAGAGCCCTCAGAGCCCCGAGAACTCCTGGGATACTGAAAGCAGTGGAGAGGAGATGAGCTATTCAGAAGGCAAAAATATTTGCAGTCCTCAAGAATCTTCCACTACAGCAGGGAAAACGTGCATAATGAACTATAGACCAATAGTTCAAATGAGAGAAATTGACAAATAAAATTCCCTGGTGTATAGGAGAGTAATTACAGAGAACAATCATGTTTCAAAATGCAAGAAGAAAGGGTTTGGAAAGTTTGTACCATAAAGAAACAATATATGTTTAAGGAATAACTACGTCTAGCCCAATTTAAATATCACACAATATATAGAAACATTACACGGCACCTAATTAACACGTACAGCTTTCATATTTTCGTATGTCAATTAGGATTAATAAAATTAAACTCCTTAGGCAAATAGGAGAAAGATTAATTCTACTTATGGAGTAAAAGGGCTTCATGGAAAAAGCAGCATTTTACAACGCAAAAGATGGAAGTTATGCTAGGTGTGGTAGTACACATCTTTAATTCCAGCAGAGGCTGAGGCTGGCAGATCTCTGTGAGTTGGAGGCCAGCCTAGTTGATATAGGATATTTCAGGTCAGCTAGTGCTACAAAGTGAAACCTTGTTTGAACAAAACAAAACAAGACAATCAAAACAAAACAAACAACCTAAACAAACATTGGAACAAAGACCTAGAGTTTTAGGAGAGAGAGGACCAAAAAGCCTAGAATCTCTACATAGCAAAGGAACAGGGAAAAGATATGAGAAAGAAAACTATATTTCATAAGTACAAGAGTGGAAAGGAAGAAAAGAGAAACAGGTGTACCTTGTTTTCTTGTCAAAATAAATCAGGCATTTCCTGGGTTAAAAAAAAAAGTCCTTATGTGCAACTTAGAAAACCAAGGATAGGTATGTATTAATGCACTTTATAGAATGCTGAAGTCTTTTCCCCAGCACTTGGATTAACAAGCAGTAACATCCTTCACAATAAAATCAGCCTGAAGACCTTCTAAGAACTGTCCAACCTTCACGAGGCCAAAAGTGTTCACTCCAGTGTGACAATAACAAATGGGGTCTTTGGTAGCAAACATGCTGTATATTCCAAGACAGCTACCGCAGAACCAAGACGTGTGCCCGACTCTTCTCCCTCCAGGCTTTGGCCAAAGCCCTTTCTGCTCCAGTAGAAGACCTTTCTTGAGAATAAGAGACTTACTAAGTGATAACAATCATTAACATTTCCTAATCAGACAGAAAAGACTACAAAGAGCCTCTCACAGTGGTTTTGTTATAGAATGATCAGAATCCCTTTGGGGATGTCTTTGAAGGGTTTCAGATGTCATATTTAAGACGAACCCATCTCTCAGAGCCTGGTTTTGGTGGGCAGCACCTACCCTTTTAGATGCTTGTGCTTGTATCTTTCCCAAGTCCAAAGGAACTAAGAACTTTTCCTTCCAGCTCTGTTTTCTCATTCTTCCGGAGTCTTTCAGATGCTTAGAACTATCAGGTAAAGCCTGCTTTTCTAGAGAAACTTAATGATTAAAATGTAGTTCTAATGTAATCCAGCCTGGGGCTTGCATCTTGGTTAAAATGTATGGGATGGATTACAGAAAGAAGTCTGAAGGTAATACCTCTTTGCCTCAGCCCTCATTAAAAATACTTTACCCTTTTATGGCAAATCATACTTCTTCTAGAAGTGATTCTATCAAGAAGGCGTTTACCATGGGCCAGAGGTAGAAAGATTGCCATGAGTTGTTGGGGGCCATCCTGGTCTACTTGGTGAGCTCTAGACCAGGCAGGTCTACAAAATGAGGTCTCAAAAGTCAAATAACAACAACAAAAACAATAAAACCCTCCATACAAACAAATAAAACCAATTAGCAAACAAATAACAAAAGAAGGCATTCACAGTCAATTTTAGAGTTCTGGAACTGTCTCAGGCATTTCAATTTAGCTACTAGGAATGCCTAGATTCCCTTCTATCTCCTAATCAGAAACAGAAAAAAGTACTACAAATCATCAAAACCTTGGTGTCTGAAAGTATGGCCAGGCAGAATTCACTGTTTCCCTCTTGGTAAAAAAGAAAGAGCATCTTGAAGGATGACGTTAAGGTTTTAGGTTGGGGTGTAACGGAAAGGAATGGAGGGGAGAAGGCTCAGGCTATGAAAGAGCTCAGTATTCACTCAAATCTCCAAATGGAGAAATACAGGTGGCAACAGCATTCTAGAGATGAGGCTGACACTCCACACTTGAGACTTGTCACTCATATGGAATTTGAAGCTCTACACACAAATGCCAAGAAAGTATGAGAGTGTCTGGCATTAGAGAAGATTCATAATGGAAAGAAATAACTAAAAGTGAAACAGTTATTTTAATGCAGTGCATGTGAGTGCACCAGGCGCTATTACAAAAGCTGGAATGAGCCGGGCATGGTGGTGCACGCTTTCAGTCCTAGCACACGGGAGGCTGAGGCAGGTGGATCTCTGTGAGTTCAAGGCCAGTCTTGTCTACATGGCAAGTTCCAGGCCTGCTGGGGCTACTGGGAGATTGTCTCATAAAAACCAAAACAACAATAACAAACAGCAAAGCAAACAAACAAGCTGGAATGATAACTAATCCAATCTTTATTGTAAGGCAGATTTTCTTGCACATGTATTGGCTCTAATGACTGGAGGAAGGCAGCTATAATTTACTGATTTGGGGACATCAGTGAACAGATTATGTAGGGTGGAGCCAGGGCAGGAGACCTAAGTAAGACCATCAAATCCGGAAGTTGAATAGGCACAAAAGAAAGAATTCAGGACAGAGGTTTGAATGAGATTAGATTCGGGTTTATCACCATATCCTCAGTGTTTGGATGGGATGTGAGTGCAGCCAAAGAACAGATAATCGGGGGCCGGGTCTTGGGTTCTGCAGGGACTACAGATGGAGAAGATAAGGAGGCCTTGGGAAGAGGACAGCGATGTAAAGGAGGAAAGAGCAGAAGCAGGGTCCAGTATGCCAATTACCTATCATGAGAACTTAGCTCATTCTTTCTTAGCTCAGAATATGCACAGAGTACCCTAGACCTGATTTCTGCCATTCATTATTTAATTTAAAATTTCTCCAGGGTTTTAGATACATACCTGATAAGGACCTAAGTACATCATTCAAATAATCTTTGGGTTGCTTTCCGAAGGCTATACTTTGTTTTCGGCGTTTCCCATTGTTTAGAGACTTTGGCCATGTGATAGGTGAACAACACCGAGGGACTGCCATGCTGAGGAGCTCTTAAGAGTGTCTCCATCAGGAATTGAAGGGCCTAGATAATCACATCAGTCGACCCTCAGGGGGTTTGCTTTTCTATTTAACTTTAAACAGCCTCCATCTGGGGTTGCACTACTTGTCTGGACTTTGCATTTTGCACTTTGCCATTCTTTGTCCTCTTAGGTTATGTCAAGATCTTCCTCTGGAACTCTGAACTTAGAGTCAGAGAAATGTTCTAAACTGTATGGCTAGAACCCATGAGTCTGTGAACTTGGATGGGAAGACCATTGCGTGTTTATTTTCATTAAACTTTTAATAAAAGTTAGCAATTCTTCCATGTAGATGGAAGTGAGAAATGACATGATTGCTTCTGAACTTCAACAACTGAAAGTCAGATATTTTCACACTCTCTTACAATTGTTTTGGATATCTCCAAAGTCTTTTATGCTCCTTTCTGCTTCAAAATTTGCTCTGCCCCTTAGGCTTGCTATGTTCTCTTATTTACGGTGTTCAGAAGAAGCACAGATACACACCTGACTATATTTGAAGGTGAATGGTTCCCTCTGCCATCATCTGAATTTTATTTCATGCACACACGCATTTTATTATTGTCTGAGAACTTCATTGGTCTTGATAGGGGCCGTGAGGCAGACAGAGATCGGCACTTTGATCAATGATAAGTCTCTGCTTTAATTTTCATTCACTGCAAAAAGAAGCGTCCCTGGAAAGCATCATTGTTCTATGGATATCAATATAAACATTTAAGTTTAAAATTATTTCTATTTTATGTGTATGAATGTATTGCCTGCATGTGTGTAAAAGTACACCATACTCTCTAGTATTGAATTTGCGGTGATCCTCTTGCCTTTGCTTCCTAACTGGAGTGCTGGGATTATGGGCAGAGGCCACCAGCCCAGCTGCTTTCAACATTTTAATAAGGATTTGTCTTTCATTCTGTTCTTTAATCCAAATGTTGTAATATAAGGATGTAACCTTTTCTATTTATTTTACATAAATGGTAGCAAAATGTTCCGTTGATTGAATAGTCAATCATCGCCTAGCTCACTTCATTTTTTTTAAAGCAGCTTTATGGTTTAATTGATATATAGTTATTGTGCACAATTTGTTAACTTTTGACTTATGCATAGACCCATCATCAAGATGAAAAGATGGAATCATTTTTAAGTGACTTGTATTATCAGTTAAATAGTTAACACGTTTGTATGTTTAAAGACTCAAAGGCATGCTGGATGTGTGGCACATGCCTTTAATCTTGGCACTTGGACGGCAGAGGCAGGCGGGTCTCTGTGAGTTTGAGGCCAGCCTGGTCTACATAGCAAGTTCCAGGTCAGGCAGGGTGACCCTGTCTCAAAAAGCAAAGCAAAACAAACAAAAACCCTCAAAGCCACAGTGTTACGAGGTGAAATGTTTCCCTGTTCCTCACACCTAACCCAGCCACAGTTGTTCAGTTCCCACTCTCGATGTAACTGATGTCACGAGTTTCTTTGTATTTTAGTGTCGATATTTTATGCACAAATAAGCAAACCTATATATACGGACAGAAAATAGTATATTATATAATATGTTGTTCTTCACATTTCTGTTTTTCCATTAATAATATGTGGATATCATTTCTTGAACTGCTCTCCTATTCATGATAGAATGTGGAAGGGCCTAGTCTTGTGCCGGTAATCACAGCTGCAACAGTGTGTCATATCTAGAACACGGTACCTCCCGGCACTCTTCTGCATCCTCCTGCCCTTTAGTTCTTTCTACCCTTCTTTCTCTGATGTGTTCTCTGAGCCCTGGTGGCTGTGATATAAATGTCCCATTTAGGGATCAGCATGTAACAATCACTTATTTTCAGCACTTTGATCAATGATAAGTCTCTGCTTTAATTTTCATTCACTGCAAAAAGAAGCGTCCCTGGCCAAGTCGGAAAGCATCATTGTTTTATGGATATCAATATAGACATTTAATTTTAAAATTATTTCTATTTTATATGTATGAATGTATTGCCTGCATGTGTGTAAGTGCACCCATGTTGTGCAATGCCCACGGAGGTCAGAGGGTGTTGGAGTCTCTTGGAACTGGAGTTATAGACAGTTATTAGTTACTATATGGGTGCTCGTAACCACTGAGCCATCTCTCCAGCCCACTAGACTACATATCGATTTAACAAAGCACTACTAGTAGACTCCCCCTAGGGCCAGTGAGTGCCCCAGCCATAGGCTTTTGACCAGGTTTAGAGTCCCAGGCATGCACTGTAAATGTGTAACTATAAACATGGAGCAGGTCTCCAACTCTATCAGAAACCAGTTGGTTGCTCCCCAAATATCCTGGTCACTATTGCTCCAGTGGGCACATCTTGGCCAGTAGGTGGGTACTATAGCACACAGGAGTCACAGTTGGGTAAGATGTTGGCTGTTCTCCCTCAGCAGGCTGCTATGAACATCTGCCTATGGTCTACCTTTTGCTTGTTTGTCTATTGAGTTGTTAGTCTTATTTTATTCATTTATAGAAACTCCAGGTAATGATAAAATTTTGTGTTTCTTCTGTGATTTGAGTGTCAAATATTTTATTCAGTTTGTCATTTGTTTTTTGATTGTGCTTTTGTTATTCTGAAATTTTTCTTTTTATGTAACTGAAATGATCAGCCTTTCCCTTTTCCCTTATGATTTCTGGAGAGTTTCATAGTATTCTGAAAAAACTTTCCCATTCCCTTATAAAAAGGCTCCAATGATTTCTTCTTAGATTTTCATTACTTAATTGTATGTTTAAATACTTACTCTGACTGGAATTATCTTGCCATAAAGTATAAAGTATGGATTCAACTTATTTTGTCCAGATGGCTACTCAAACACAATTCATTGAATAAGCTTAACTCTCTCTATGAGTTACATGCTATAAGTAGTATGTCTCTACAATACATAGGTCTATTTATGGACTTTCTAATCCAATCAATTGATGTTTGCATATTAATATGTGAACACCATAGTCTTAATCTTTATAATGTAAGACTATTCTTATCCTTCACAATTATCTTTGCTAGTCTTGATTTTCCTCTGTCCCTCCCCACCCCAAACCCAACAAAACACACATACTTCTGGGGCTATGGGCTTGGAGAGATGGCTCAGCAGCTAAAAGCATTTGTTCTGCAATCGTGAGGATTAGAGGTCAGACTTTAGTACCTGTATAACAAACTAGGCATCCCCTGCAAACATCCGTAACTCCAGCTTTGAGGGAGAATAAACAGGATGATCACACAGACTTGCTGGCTTCCAGCCTAGCTGAGAAAACCTGAGCCTCAGGTGCAAGGTAAGACACAGACTCAGAGAAACAAGCAGAGAATAATAGAGGTGAACACCAGACATCCTCTTCTGGCCTCTGAGTGTGCATACAGGCGTGCTCACGTACACACAAGTATGCACGTATGTCCATATGGATAGATACACACACAAATAAATAAATAAATCTAAAAAAATGTACTTATAGTTAGTTGACATATCCCAGTATTTGGTAGGCATTTCCCAGGTAGCCTAATACACAGAGTCACCAACTTACATTATTTTTCTTCCTTGACGTAATTTACAAATAATGCTTGATACAATATCACAGACCCAGAACTCTCTATCTGCTTCCTGTTGCTTCTGGTTGGAATTTGAACATTGGGTTGAACTCTTTTCAGTGGTTCACATTTCAAAAGAGTATCAATCATCTTTCCTAGAATCTAGTCCATGGCCTGGCTTTGTCTAACCCCAAAGTGGTGCTTTGTGCTCTACTTAGGATCCCTGTCATGCCCTTGATGATATTCATGAGAGTATTGCCACAGACCCTGAGTCTGGAAGGAAAGAGCTGGTATTCTCTCAGGTTTGAAGAACTTGAAATTGGAATTATCCAGGATTGATCATCCAGTCTCCACCCAGCTCATTCCTCTCCCATGGGATTTGGTTGCATTCCAGCTGATCAGCAGTGGGTCAAACAAGTCTCTTCAGTGATGGTCTAGCTCCTCCCAACTCACTCATTTCTCTGGGTCCTCAGCCCTTACTACTCACCTCAACCCTGAGATATATGGTTCCGTAGAATCCCAAGACTTGGACATTACCCCCTAATATATGTTTGGAAACAGAATAATGTTTACTTTTAAATTGATCTTAATTGCATCTCCATATGAGGCTGAAAGAGAAGAATGGGTTTATTTTGACTGTTCTGAGAAAAAAGAAATTTTATTGCATAACTTCCTGAAGAATTGACTGGATTTTTATGATCTTTCACTGTGTCTTTTGTTTTCGTTTTAAAATTTTCAGTTTCAAAAATCATTCTCTGAGTGCCACTAAGTTCAAGTACACTCCACTGAAGAGCTTGTTAATACTCATCACAGCATCTGTGTTGTCTTTTGGGAGGTCCATGGAACTTAATTAGAAAGAAACCTGGCTCCAGTTTCTTCTTTTTTGTCTCCCCACTTGAAAAAAAAAAAAAAAGCCTGGCTATTTGAAGACCCTTTAAAAAATGATTCTTTCTCTTCCTCTTGATGTGTGTTCATTGCCAAGTTTCCCAGGGGAAGCTGAAGGGCAACCCTGGGATAATAGTTCAAGCAGACCCTTCTATTCCCTTTCCATCTTAGGGCTCTAGATAAGAGCTCTGAAGGCAGAACATTCAACCCTCGCTGCAGGACATCGGTTCTTTATAATAGCCTCTCCCACAGACCTAAGCCCTCAGCATTATCCACTGTGTACCAGTACCCTCAACACAGCACAAAGGAAGACTTTGAAAGTCCCTGGACCCCACATCCCTGCTGGGACCCCAGGCTGCAGGATCCCGCACAGCAGTCTTCAAAAGGCTCCCTAATTTTATTTCCATCTCTGGTTTCTGGCTGTCCTCTGCTTCAAGGAGGGGGAGAGCAGCTGTGTAAATAAATACAGATGACTCCAACAAGGTCACATGTTTTTCTCAGTTGCCTCATGTAGACTGTCTGCTGATTGTGTTTTTGGATGGATAAAGACATGGACCAAAAGTGCTCAGATATGTGGTCGTAGTCTTTGGTGAGAAATCTGTCTGCTATTAAGCAACCAGGAGAGTGTTCTGTATAAAATAGGGCTATAGAGCTGCTCCATAACTAGGAATAATTGCAAGAGGTTAGGAACTTTTCAAAAACAAAACAAAACAAAACAAAAACCCACTAATTATTTAACCTAAAACCAACCAAATATTCATTCAAAAAATTATTAAACATCTACTATTTACAAAGCTTTTGAAGATATTTAACCTATGAAGACGGGTCTGTGCCTTTATGGAACGGAACAGATATATAGGAAGTGATTAACAGGTTCCTACATGAACTGGCCGGAGTCTGAGTTCTCACTCCACTGCTCCCTGGCTGTGTGGCCTTGAGCAAGTTACAAAACCTTCTGTGTTTCAATTCTTCATTTCTAATATTATCTTCCTTATAATATCATTGTGGGTATTAAAGAGTATGATGTATGGCATCTCTTCATAATAAACCCTCAAGAAAAAGATTAATTATTACATTAAGTTAGGGTATAGATTAAGCTGCTCTATCAAACAGAGCTCAAAGTCCAGCAGATAGTACCATGGAGACTGCTTTTCTCTTTGGGCAGATGTAAGAGGTTTGGTACTGTTTGGCCATCTCCACCATTTGCAGCATATAGCTTCCATCTCTGAGACTCTGGTGGCAACTCTAGCTTTTATCACAACCGAGTTAGCAAGAGCGGGAAAAGCCCAGGGAAGGGCATGCTTGTTTCTCTTAATGGCACGACCCCCATGTGGCACATACCATTTCTGATTATAGCCCATTTGCCAGAAATGAATTGCAGAATCATCTCGAGGTACATCTCAAGGGTGGGAGCTTGATCTCTAGCTCAACGTGTGTTTAGCTCAAACTGCTAACTTTTGTTATGTGGAAAGGTGGGCCACATCATCCATAGCTATTATTACTAGCATGATGTAAGACTGATGACAGTCACCGCTACGGATGCCTTTGAAGGACGAAGAAGGTAGTCTCTTAGACACACGGTTTTCTAGTCTCATTTCTGTTGTTGTGATGAAACACTCTGATAAGAAGCAATTTAGGGGATAAATTTTAGCTCACAATTCCAGGATGTAGTTCATGACTGCAGGGAATTCAAGACACTGGGAACAGCTCATCACATGACATGCACCGTCAGGAAAGAGCAACACCTGCAGGTGTGTTCATTTGCTTGCGTGTGCTCAGCTTGATTTTTTCCACTCATACAGTTCAGGATCTGCTGCCTAGGAATGGAAGGACCCACAGTGGGTTGGGTCTTCCTCGTCAATGAACTCAGTTAACACAGTCCTCCACAGGCCAACCCAGTGTCGACAGTCTCTCACTGAGGCTCTCTTTCCATGTGATGCTAGTTTGTACTGAGTTGACAACTAAAGCTAAGGATTATGGGGTTGGAGAGATGGCTCAGCAGTTAAGAGCACTGACTGCTCTTGTAGAGGACCTGGGTTCAACTCCAAGGACCCACATGGTAGCTAACAATCATCCATAACTCCAGTTCCAGGGGATCCAGTGGTTTCTTCTGACCTCTGCAGGCTCAGCACGACGTGGGTGCTCTTACATGTATGCTGGTATAACACTCATATACATTTATATGCTAACATAACAACACAAAGG
Source organism: Eospalax fontanierii (assembly GCA_035773235.1). Taxonomy (NCBI): domain Eukaryota; kingdom Metazoa; phylum Chordata; class Mammalia; order Rodentia; family Spalacidae; genus Eospalax; species Eospalax fontanierii. Next base: position 87,274,354 of record CM069527.1, read on the forward strand.
GTAAAGGAAAAAGGTAGCGTTACAAAGAACTCAGAGACATTGAAGAAAAGGTGTGCTCAGAGGGTGTGCACTGAAGGACTGGGGAGATAGATCAGTTGTGAAAGTACTTACCTTTCAGGCATGATGACCTGAGTTTGATACCCAGAATCCACATTAAAAAAACTGAGTATGGTAGCATGTGCTTATAATCCCAGTGTTGGGGAAGTAGAGATAGGCAGATTCCTATGTCTTGCTGCCTAAGTAGTCTAGTCTATTTTGGTGAGATCTAGCCCAGTGAGAGACACTGCCTTGAAAAAAAAAGGTGGGTTGTGCTTAAGGAATGAGGTGGTTCTCTGGCCTCCCCACACATGCCTTCTGATGTTGATATATGTTCTTCCCTTCTTAGTAACTGATGCACAACCTTAGGTGGGGATTGGCTAGTTAGAATATAGACTATGTTTTCAGTGTTTCTTTAGGTTTGGTTTATTTATACAGTGAAGTTTAAAACAAAATCTAAATTGAATTGCTATGTGGAACTTCTTGAAAAGTAAGGTTTTTTTTTGTGAGATGTGATTTGTACTGTGAATGTGTGAAGGTGACTGTGGCTGTGGTTCTCTCTAAGTATATTTATATATGCATTCCCAGGCTGTCCCAGAACTCACTATGTAGCCCATATTGACCTTGAACCATTGATCCTTCTGCCTCAGCCTCCTAAGTGCTAGGACCCAGGTATAAGTCACTATGGCCAGCTACTGTAAGACTTTTAAAGAAAAGAAAGGGCTTACCAGCTCTGACCTGTTTCCTTCTGATGTGGGTCTAGAATATCAATTTGAAGACTGAGACTCCAGATTCTATCTTGAACAATGAACTTTGGAGACAGAAGCCAGTGCTGAAGGTGACAGAACAGAGACATGAGATCATAGGTTTCTGATGACACTGTTCAGCCACCAAACCAGCTTTGGAAGCTGTCTTTTTAATGTTTTTTACATGAGAGGACATGGACCCTTAATAGAGTTTAGACCAAACTTCCCTGCTGACATATGTAAGTGAATCAAATCTTAACTGACAAACTTTCTAAGGTGGCAAACATTGAAGATTAAGAGTTGTACCAGGAACAGAACATGCAACTCTTCTTTTTGTTTCTGTGATGATTTATCTTTATTACCAACTTAATGGGATTTAGGATCACCATGGAAGCATACTTCTGGATATAACTGAGAGTATATCCTGCAAGGTTTAATTGAGAAGGAAGACTTGCCCTAGATGTGGGCAACATCATCCCATGGGCTAGGAACTCAGACTGAATAAAAAGAATAAAGCAAACTGAGGACCAGCATTAGTATCTATGTTTCCTGACTGTGGATGCAATGTGAGACCAGCTAACTCATGTTCCTGCGGCCATCACTTCTTTCCCATGACAGAATGTATCCCCTTGAACCATGAGCCATGGTAAACTCTTCTTTCTTAAGTTGTGTTTGCCAGGTATTCTGTCCCAGCCATGAGAAAAGTAACTAACAGTTTCCATTGCTATGAGTCCCAGTAAGTGAGGGCTAGTGAGGCTCAAGAAGGGCCTTGAGAGGCAGTAGACTGTGGGTGACTTCTCCAGCCACAGGTTTGAGAGATGGGTTTATTTTTCCCACTAAGCCACACATGTGCCCTCTCACTGGGCTTCAGTTTCTCTCTTCATTTGTCCTCTGACTTTCACACATGTGTTGTGGCATGCATGTGTTCCCCATGTTAAAAAATTAAAAAATAAAGAAAACTACCAAAATACATGATTTTATTTTTATTATCTATGAATTGAAACTCATTTCTCCTAGATGTATTCAAACTATTTTAAATTTTTTTGTAAAGTGTTTTAAAGCAAACTTTCTTTTCCTTCTCACTTTTAATTTAAGTCTTTTTGGATTTATTTATTTTTGTTTTATGTGTATGAGTATTTTGCTTGCTTGTATCTAAGTGCATCTGTGCCATGCAATACCCATAGAGGTCAGAAGAGAGTGTCAGATCCTCTGGAACTGGAGGTGCAGGTGGCTGTTAGCTGTCATGTGGGTGCTGGGAACTGAACCTGGGTCCTCTGCAAGGACAGTCAGTGCTCTTAACTGCTGAGTCATCTCTCTGGCCTCCCATAATCTTTCCTTTTAAAGATTTTTGTGGAGAGAGAGTTTTATTTTGCTTCCCAAGACAAAACGGGTCTTGAAATTTCTGTGTTACTTGTAGTCATCACTTTGCTTCCCATGCCTGGGCTGCCTGCAGACATTGTTGACTAATATAAGTTAGCTAGAGAGTCCTGGCTGGAAACAGATATTTGGGAGCCACCAGCTTATTAATGGAATTGGCTAGCATTGTCTAGGGTGGGAGCGATTGGAGGTGTGGAATTGAGTCCTTGGACACTCCTGTGTAGGGTTCAGGCGGAGGAAGAGGAGCAATCGAAGGAGAGTGAAAAGAAAGTAGCCTCTTAGAAGCTTGCCTAGCTGTCTTCCTCCTTATGTAAGATTTGTGAGTGTCTAGGTGGTCCTACTCTGTGAATGTGTGCAGGTGACTGTGGTTGTGGTTCTCTGTGTGTGCTTGTGTATGCATGCATGCTCGTGAAAGGCAATGGATTCAAGAAGCAGGGGCTACTTCCAAAGAAAGCAAACAATGCCGATCAAGTGAACAGATGAACGGAGTAGCAGTCTAAGCTTCAAGTTGGGTCAGCAAAAGCCAGATGCATTGCAGAGCATTGATTTTCTAGTCATTCTCCCAACTTCAAATCACTCTGGGCAAATTCCAGACAGAGTGAACCAGGAAAAGGGAGAGAGCAGGAGACTCTTGTGTCTATCTCTGGCTTTCTCCACAGAGCTCCCTAGGAAATCCCTAACACAGAGTCTGGAGGTCTAGGATGGGTAGAAACTCCTTCATCTCTGATGGGAAATACAGCTCTGAACAGGGGGCTTAGATTTTCCACTCAGGCTCTCTCTGGGGAAATTGGACAAGTGCTAGTGCTAGATTGATAATTTTCTTCATTGATATTGTGAAACAAGTGGCTCTGTCCCTCTAATTTGGGTCAAAAGGTGGGAAATGTTTTACAGATGAAGGCAAGACCTAGGTCTTGGAGAGGAGGCTTAGAGGTGGAAGTTGGGAGGTCACTGTTCCGTGAACTTCTAAGGAATTCATTGGTGCAGTTTGAGTGTTTCCTCATGTCTCATGTTGGAAACTTAATTTTTGTTTAGTCATTTTTCTCATCACTGTAACAGAATGTTTGACAAGAAGCAATTTAAGGAGAGGAAGAGTTCATTCTGGCTTACAGTCTAAAGGGTCCATTCCATCATGGCAGGGAAGGTGTGGCCTCAGATTCAGTGTGGCAAGAAGTCACACTGTGCCCATGGCCAGGAAGCAGAGTGAACAGGAAGTCAGGAGGGCCATAAAATCTGAAGGTTGGGCTTGAGAGGTGCCTTGGCTGGCAAAATGCTTGCTGTGAAAGCATGACAACCTGAGTTCAGCCCCCAAAACCCAAATAAATGTGAAAGTGATACAGGGGAAAATGCGTTTCAAGGTTCTCAGGGTCTTAAGGATGGACTCAAATGGAAATTTTAAGACAATTTTATTAGCATTCAAGGAAGAATCCTCAGGGCAGATAAACTGTGAGTCTTCGCAGCTGCAATGAGCAGAAAGGGAAAGAACGCCGTGGAGCCAAGAAGTCAGTAGGTTTAGAGCCTGCATGGAAGTCAAACACATATCAGACTCACAGCCACATGACAGGGAGTGGAAATGTTGGGGTAGTCCAAAGCATCGGGAAAGCATGGTTAGGAAAGAGGTATAAAGAAGAAAGGTGAGGCTATGATTTTGCAGACTTACTGAACATTACTTGTCTGACCCTGTCCATAAGGAATCACTAGGGGCTGGGGTGGGGAGTGGAGATTCTTGGCAGGAAAAATTCACCATGTCATTAACGCACTAGGTATTCCACCTCTCTTTTTAGCATGATTTAAAGTGAATTCTCTTTCCTAGGTCACCTGTGACCAGGCGACTGGCCATCTGGCAAAACTGGAAAGTTGGGTCTTTATCTAGGTCAGGGATTTTATTCTCTTGACCAGATTTCTTTTAAGGGGCTTTTCACTACTATAACTGACGGAAAGACCTGACTGTACAAAGTTGTCCTTTGACATTCACATGTGTGACACACAATACTAATTAAATAAACACTGGGCATGGTGTCTGATATCTCCTGCCTTTAATCCCAGCCCTTGGGAGGCAAGGCAGGCAGATCTCTATGAGATCAAGGCCAATCTGGTCCGTGTAATGTCTTCCAGGCCTCTGGGACTAGGAAGTTAAATAATAATAATAATAATAATTTTAAAAGTAAACCAAACAAAAAACCTCAAGGCCAGTCCTTGGTGACCTACTTCCTTCAGCAAGGCTGTACCTCCCAGAGGTTCCACCTACCCAAACAGCACAATCATATGGGACCAAGTGTTTGAACACAAGAGCCTGGGAAGAATGTAATTCTAGGTTCACAAACTACAACAATCCCCAAATTCCTATCCATAGATTTAGAGATGAGACCTTTGGGAGATAATGAAGATTGGATGAGGGTGGGTCACAGTATGGCTTGATAAGAAGGGGAAGAGAGACAGGAGCCAGTGAGCCTGCTGTCTTGTCATGTGATACCCTCTGCCATGTTCTGAGCAGCTGGGCTGGTGCTGCTCTTGGATTTCCCAGGTTCCAGAATTGTGAACCAAATAAACCACTATTCTTTACAAATTACTCAGCCTCTTAGGACTGGAGAGCTAGCTCAGAAGGTAAGAGCACTGGATAACTCTTTCAGAGGATCAGGGTTCGATTCCCAGCACCCATATGGTGGCTAACCACTGACGGTAACTCTAGTTCCAGGGGAATCTGATGCCTTCTTCTGACCTCCTCAGTCATTAGACAACATGAGTGCACTTATCTACATACAGGTATTGCACTCATACACATAAAATAAAAATAATAAATAAATAAATTACTCAGTCTTTGGTATTCAGTGATAGCAAACAATGAACTAAGATAACCTGTTTTCTTTTTCAAATTTGGGTAAGGCAAGACCAATACCTTTAAAAAATGTTTTAATTATGTCTTTAAGTAAACAAACAAGAAAGAAGTAAAATGACATTTATCCATCATAAAACTTTTGAACAATATTATTTTCAGAAAACAATAGTCATGTATATTTCCAGTATCTGTGAACAAGTATAGCAAGTTGGGTTTCTTTTGAACAAAACAGATAGTTGGAATAATATAATATATAAAGCTGTGCAGCTGAGTTCTAAAGCCTAACCTTATAACAGAAGTACTTTCCTAGAATTCCTAATTCCTCCTTTACTTATAATATTTTGGGTGAGTTTCTCAGTCTCCCTTGGCCTCACTGTCCTCATGTATAAAATGGAGAACACACGGTACCTTCTTTTCTTGGTCTGTCAGAAGTAAGATAATGTATAATTGCCTAGTGCTTGCCGTGTAGCAAACATTTGTTAAATGTTAGTTAACAGTAATACTTTTCATTTCAATATTATATTGCCAAAATACAATTTCAATGAGTCATTGATAGCTGTTTTTGAACAACTGAAGTCATTGTGTAGCTGTACCTTGGTTTACTCAGATGATTTCCTGTTTGGGGACATTTATATTGGATCAAAAATTTGCTGTTATGTAACTTTGCAATGAAAAGTTCTTAAAGATGAAACTGTATATTTTTCAGATGAAGGTCCACTCTGAGTGGAACACCTGTTGAGGGGAACACCAGAGCATGATTGTGGTTCAGGAGGAGGGAGGAGATGAGCTATGATTAAATGGGCTGACCCTTTTAGCAGGCTTTTTCAAGGAAAGGTCTGGCATTCACCATGGAGTGTGGTTCTTAGCAGAAGGCACTGTCCAGCAGCGGTTGTAACAGTGACTGATGGTGGTGAACATGTCCAGGAAGGAAGAATGGAGCAAAGGGACACAGGACGTGGCTGGCTGATTATACTGCAGTTAGACCTAGTGCAAGGGCAGCGGAAAGGAATGCTCACATTGGGTGGGTTCTAGAAATGGGGTAACAGCTGAGATGTGTAGACCACCCAGCACTGTGGAGAACGCGGTAAGAAGTGGCTGCTTCTCCTTCTCCTACTTGTCCCTCTGTCTTATGCTCCAAAAGGAAAAGCTTTGATGAAAGAGCTTTAAAAGCAAACATAACAGGGCAAGAGAAAGATGAGCCTGGCTGGTCAGGACAGTAGGGAATGGAGTATCTGGAGTGGCCATTTTGGCTTGTGTAGTGAGGGAGGAATGGCCCAAATGTGCTTTGTTCAATATTCCAACTTAAAGAGCAAGGTTACACTGTAGCCGTCCAAACCACCGCTCCAAAATCCACCCAGACAGTGGAGGGGGAATTCATTTTCATGTGGGGTACTTTGAAAACAATACAGAAGAGGCAGAAATCTGGCTCTGAGAGAGAAAATGTTGGACATCCTCAGGTACCTTCACACTGGGCTTCAGTAGAGAAGAAGGCTCCGCAGAGCAGTGCTGTGATGGAGTGCATGGAGGTCTGTGGAAAGCCTACTCTGCTTGCCACTCCAAAACAGGTGGCATTCTTAAATGGAGCAGGATTCACACAGCCCTTGGGGTATATTAGCGTCCTTATGCATGCCCTCCAAGGCAGCAAGTGTCTGTCCCGAGTCACTGTTTGGAGGGTGCATCTTGCCTGGTGAGATAGCTCTGTATGGCCCTTAGTGCCTCCTGCAAGCAGAAAGAGGTCTAGAATTAAAAGCAAGGTGAGGTGCACACTCTGGGTTTGTAACCCAGCTCCATCACTCAGACAGTTATTAATACTTAATCTTCCTGGGCTCAGTTTCCTCATTTGTAAAGTGTAATAATAGTAACATCAGCTGCAGATTTTAAAACAATATTTTTATTTATTAATATTTTTATGCATGCATATGCTACCTTCATGTTATTCATGCAGTACCCACAGAGGTCAGAAGAAGGCATCAGATTCCTCTGGGACTGGAGTTATGGAAGGCTGTTAACTACCATCAGGGTGCTGGAAATCGAACCTGGGTACTCTGCAAGAGCAGCCGGTGCTCTTAACTGCTGAACCATCTCTCCAGTCCCTGCAGATTGTTATAGGGTTAAGTAGATTTATACATCGAAAAGACAGTTGGCATCATGAAGTGCCAGACATGGTAAGAACTTCAATGAAGCGTTAGCTATAGTCATTATTAAGCACCCACCTAGAAGTTATTCAATAAATGTTGGATATTGTCAGAAAATGCGGCACCAGAAAATGCTTCCTTACCCCCTATGCATTCATGATGCTGTCCTTTGTGTTTATTCACTGTACTGAAATGAAGATATATTTTTGCTCAGGAGCTTGTTTCCTGAGGTAGGCACATTGATGTGGACATATGCAAGGGGCTGAGGAATAACATGTGATTGAAACACAGAAGTAATGTAGAAAAAGAAAGAGCTGAGCATAAGAAGTCACCAAAATTGTGTTCACTTTTAATGTAATTTCATTCTTGCCGGTGGAGTTTAAAAATTGGCTGCATGTGGAGTTACAGCTGTTGAAATTGTCAAATGCTTGTTTACCTAGAAAAAGACTTTCCTTCACCTTTTATGTAGGTGGTGCTACAGGGTCAAACTCAGGGTCTCATGCATTCTAGACACACAGTGTACAACTGAGCTCTAGCCTCAAATCCAGAAAAGAATGTCCTTGAGATAATTTTTATCAAGTTGAATAATTTTCCATAATATTTTCAACTAGTATAAGTAGTAATATTTGGCATCTGCTTTAATATTGAAGGCTATTTTGTATATAATAAATATTATACTTAAGTAAACATATTTTAGGGCAACATTTTACTTAATAATGATACATTGACAAATAAACTAATTTTAACATTTAGTTATCACAAGAACCCCATGGTATGACATATTATTTCACATATTCTATTTGACAGATGAGAAAACAGAATTAGATTTAAACTGTCCAAAGGCATACAGTTAATGAAGGATGGTGCTGATATTCGAAGCTAAAACTATGAAATCCAAACCTGTGAGTGGTTCTGCTAGATAGCTTCAGTTGCCAACTTGACACACCTGGAAAGAAGGAACTTCAACTGGGGAATTTCCTCCATCAGAATGGCCTGTGGTCATGTCTGTGAGGCATTTTCTTGATTGTTGAGTGATATGGGAGAGCTCAGCCTCCTGCGAGAGGTCCCACCCCTGGGCAGGTGGTCCTGGGTTGTATAAGAAAGCAGGCTGAGCACAGGCCAGAGGAATAAGCCAGTAAGCAGCACTCCTCCGCAGTCTATGCTCCAGGTTCCTGCTGTGAGTTTTTGCCCAGGCTTTTCTTGATGATGGACAGTCACTTGGAAGAATAAGATGCAATAAACTCTTTTCTCTCCAGGTTGGTTTTGGTCAGAGTGTTTTATCACAGCAATAGAAGGTTAATTAGAAGAGTGACAAATAATCCAAAACTAGTAATTTGGATTATTAATAAAAATAGACAAAGCTATGGGATTAAACTAACAAGATGAACTAAAAAGGTATAGAAGGAAAAGTCTGAATGCACCTTCATAAAACCAGCTGACTTTGAACTGGGAAGTGGACTGAGCAGCCGTTCACAGGAAATCCGTTTGGGTTTTCTTTTTTCATTTTTAGATTTTAAGTATGTAACATGACAGCCTTTAGAGCAAACTGCTGAAGATACAGCAATAAAATTATTGCCTGTGGAGACACATCCATAAAGGCACAGGAAATGGCACAGGAAATGTTTCAAGAACACTGAGGACAGTGAAGGGCTGCTTGGCTTCTAGTAACTTCAGCAATGAGGACTTGTTAAAGGAATCCCAGTTGCTGTTTTTCCTTAGAAAGCAGTGAGTATTATTATAACAACATGTAATTCTGATGTAACAGCTTCCTTGACTTAGTCATATTTATATGTGTTAACTCTTTCACTCCCTGTGATTCCTGAGCACATCTATCATTACCGTTTCTTTTTTTTAAATTTAATTTTATTTCATGTGTATGAGTATATATTATCTGCATGTAGGGTAGGTGCACCTGCGTCCTTCAGTGCCCTAGGAGGTCAGAAGAGGTCAGTGGATCCCCTGGAACTGGAGTTATGGACAGTTCTTAGCTGCCATGTGGGTGCTGGGAATCGAACCTGGGTCCTCTGCAAGAGCAGTCAGTGCCCTTAGCTGCTGAGCTGTCTCTCCAGCTCTACCATTCCTATTTTTATAGATATAAAGTGTTTCATAGCACAGAAAACTAATAAGTAGTCCCTTCTCCCTTTCTTGGTTCCATCAGGGTTCCATGTAATCTTCATATGCAATGAACAGAGTTTTACTCTAATATGTTTAAATATGAAAGAGGACCAGTGATAATATCGTTCCATTTTATCATTTTAAATTTACATTTTAATTGACATACATAGTAATTATTCATATTTATGAGATATAGTGGGGCCTTTCAGTACAGGTGTCCAGTGTTGTCTCCTCCCAGCTCGTTCCATGTGTGATGGTCCCATGTAAGCGTGCCTTTTCAAGAAGAGAGTGTGGGAGACACTGTTTGAAGGACTCAAATGCGAACTTGAGTAAACAGCTGCAACTCACTTCTCTTGAACACTGCTCTTCTTACTTGCCCTTTGGCCTACCAGTCAGTAATGCTCCAATATGTGCTAAGTCATGGCCAGGAAGATTTACAAAGCCTCAAGCTTATCCTTCAGTGAGAAACTTGGAAAACTCCAGACTAGACTTGTGAAGTATGTGCTGGTTGAAAAAAACAAACAGTAGTGACAAAGAGATGTACTCAGAGAAAAGTGTAAATTTTCTTGCTGTAATGGTTTTGTTATCTATTACCTGACAACTCAATTAAAATTTTTTGTAATAAAAAAAAATTTCAAAAGGAGTGAGCTAATTACAAAACAAAGTCCAAACCAAAACTACAGCAATAAAACCAAAAAATCTGAAAGAGGCTATTTAGTGAAAAATTAGACCTAGAATGTTAATTTCTCAAAATAGTTGTTGATTGTTCTGTTTTGGATCTGGAATGTTTCCCAGAGGCCCATGCACCAATGGCTTGGCCACCAATTTGATGTTCATGAGGCATCATGGAACCTTTTGGAAGTGGAGCCAGTGGGGGTCTCAAGGTTACTGAAAGTGTTCGCTTAAAGTATAGTGGAATCCCAGTACTTTCCTTGTCTTATCTTTTATTTACCATCTCCAGGAGATGAGTGACTTCATGCTACCATGTGATACTCACCAAGAAGTTCCTCCTTGCCATATGCTCAAAGCAACTCGGGCCAATCAATCCTGGACCCAAATCTACAAAACAGTGAGTCCAAATGAAACTTTTCCTTTTGTAATTTTATTTATCTCAGTTATTTGTTACCATAATGGGAAGCTACTAAGACTATGATGAAGTAAGTATTTCCACAATATGTTTGTTGACATTTGCCACCCATCTGGGGATTTTAGTAATGTCACTAACATAAAAAGCAGAAGTCATACATCTGACAAAGAAGCAACAGGACCTACTTCAAAGTTCAAAGTTATTTTAAGAGGATTGCACTCAAAGAAAACCATTTGACATGTGCAGCTGTGGGAAGGTTTGTTTACATATCACTCTTTGAAGTGACTTTTCATTTAGATCAAATGTCTGTTTCCCTAAGTTAATTTCAATCATCTTTAATATGAAGACTCCTTTTGCATGTACAAAACAACGTTAAACTGTTGGTTTCATGAGCAACAGAAGACTTTTGCAAAGAGTTAAATAATTCTAGTTTTACATCAAGGTCATCAGGACCTTCAGATAGGAAGTCAGTCAGGTTCATTCCAGTTTGTGGCTTAATTTCATTCCATCTGATACTTCATGAAAGCAAAAGTTAAGCTTTCAGAAGTTTATTTGTTGAAGGGGAAACATCTGATATAATTGTGGACAGTATGAAAATCTAATTACTCAACAATGAAAATGAAATTATGATGGTCTCTGGTGACATTATGAATATAAATTTGGTAGAACATAGCACCATGCCAAAAATCAGGTTCTAGAGCTAAGGAGAGCACTCAGTAAAGCATTTGCCTTGCAAGCATGAGGACCTGAGTTTGAATCCTAGAACACATATTAAACAAGCCAATGAGATGGCACACACTTGTAATCCCAGTGCTAGATAGGTTGATTTCTGGGTCTTGTAATCCCTATGTTGAATAGGTAGATTTCTGGGGCATTCTGCCTATCCGCCTAGCCTACTTAACAAGTTCCAGGCCAATGAGAGACCTTGCGACCTCGCCTCAAAAGAAGAGGGCTGACACCTGAAGCTGGTCTCTGGCTTCTGCTTGCATGTGTACACATGTGTACCTGTACCTGTGCATACAGGTATACCTTACCCCCCCCCGAGAGAGAGAGAGAGAGAGAGAGAGAGAGAGAGAACTATATTTTAAATATGCTCTCTGTGGATTGTAAGTATACTTGGATTGACTGCAGTACACACACAATTCCAAATTGTCTCTGAATAAATTTCAGTATTTTACCTGTTGAAACAGGAACTGTTGATTAATTTTACACACAGACACATACACACATATATGCACATACACACACACACCATACAAGTATATATATCTATAAATTTTTCTTGTGCTAGGGATTGAGCCTAGGACCTTGTACATACAAATATTTTTGTATGTACATACAAATAGTTTTTTGGTGATGAAGTTGATGTTAAAAAATAAAAACTTCAGCCTGTCGGCATATATTTTTCATTGCACCAGTAATTGGAACTTGTAAATGTTTAAGCTTTTTGAATTACTTGACAAGTTGCTAAATGTCATCCATTTTTATTTTGGTTACATTTTGTTCAAAATCAGTTGAAAAATTTTAATCAAATTATTCAATGAAAGGAATAGACCTGCTTTTAAAATATGTAGCAAGTTGCAATGATTAAAAATAAAGCTTGCAGGGACTGGAGAGACAGCTCAGTGATTAAAAGCACTGGCTGTTTTTATAGAGGACCTAGGTTTGGTCCCCAGCACCCACATGGTGGCCAACAACTGTCTGTAATTCCAGTTCCAGAGGATCCAATGCCTCTGGAATCTTCCAACCTCCTCTGGCATTGCACAATTTGGGTACACTTGCATACATGCAGGCAATACACTCATACACATTAAAATAAAAATTATGAATAAAATATTAAAAAACAAAGTTTGCAAACATAGAGAAATTAATATTCACATGAAAGCAAGGGAGGAATCAAACAAATGAGTTGATGGAAGATCAATGGTGAAGAACTCAATATGTGGGAAAATCTTTTGATTAAAAAAGTTTACTTTTAGTTTAAATTATTTATACTCTATTCTGAAATGGATTGAAATTGAGAAAGTCTATCATATTGCAAAATCTAAAGCTTGGTTACTTAGCAGAATCATAATATATATATATGTTTTTTTAAATTATTTTTTTTCCAAGACAAGGTCTCACTATCTAGCCCTGCCTCACTGGCCCAGAACTTGCTATGTACACCAGACTGGTCTTGAACTCACAGAGATTTGCCTGCCTCTGTCTCTCAAGTGCTGAGATTAAGGGCAGGTGCTACCATGCCCAGCAAAAATATTTTTAAAAGGAGTTTAATTTCATAAAATAACACTGTTGCACTTGCTTACTGTAGTCAAGGCTTTGGGTTTGAACCTTAGCACTAACCAGTAGACCAAAAACCAACCAATCAACAAAATCAAACCAAACCACAAAATACCCCTAAAAACAGGCCAGTCATGATGGCACATACCTGTTCTTAGCACTAGGGAGGGAAAGGCTGGAGGATTGCCTCAAGTTTGAAACCAGACTCATTTGCCTCAAGTTTGAGACCAGACTCATTTACATAGTGATTTCCAGGCCAGCAAGCCTGGATAATAAGACCCCATCTCAAAAACAAAATAAAACAAAACGAAACAAAAAAAAAACTGTTGAAAAAATACTTGTATGAAGAAGAAACAACACATATGAAAATATTTGGTTTCAAATATTTACAGATATCAATTTAAAAAGTTAAAATTTAAGAGTGGTTTCTATTTAGTAGACCCATAGAATACTCAGCACTTGTAAAAATATTTAAGAAACTACTCTTTTTTATATGTCAAAATTAATTATGGTTCAATTGAAAGTATCAGGAATTTCAACATACTAATTATGAAATTCAACTATGAAGCCTACTACATAATATTTTATGAGAAAACTAAAAATAATTTCACATTAAAAAGTAAAAAATACCAGTAATATAATATTATAGATAGATATAGCTATGCAACTGGTTAAGTACATAATATATACCAGAGATAATTTACCTTTTATGATGTTTGGTTTTAGATAATTAATGTAAGTAATAAAATTATGCTAGCATAGTCTGATAACCTTTTTAAAAATATTATTTTTATTTTATGTGTGTGAGTGTATTGCTTGCATGTGTATAGGTGTACCTGTGTCATGCAATGCTGGCAGAGGTCAGACAAGGGCAAAGGAACCCTGAGAACAGAACCCTAAGGACTGTTGTTAGCTGCCACATGGGTGCAGGGAATCAAATCTGGGTCCTCTGCAAGAGTAGTCAGTGCTCTCAACCACTGAACCACTATTTCCAACATTATACACGCACACACACACACACACTGGAACTCCATATATAGACCAGGCTGGCCTTGAATTCACAGAGGTCTGCCTGATTCTATCTCGCAAGTGCTGGGCTAAAGGCATGTACCACTACACTTGGCTCTATTTTGAAATAACTTTTAAAGAAAGAATTAAAAATTTAAAGAGTTCTGGTACATAATTATGAGATATAGTCTGACATTTCAGTAAATGTTCAAAGAAAGAATTTTATTTTATTAATGTGTGTGTGTGTGTGTCTGTGGTGTGCTTGAGAATGTTTGCATGTGTGTACGTGTGTGTGCAGGTGCATGTATGTGCATGTGTGTGAGACCCAAGGTTGATACTGGGAGTCTTTCTCAGTCACTTTCCACCTTGTTTGTTGAGGCAAGGTTTTGCAATCAAATCCAGAGCTACCGGCTAGTCTGGGTAGCCAGGTTGCTTCAGGGAGTCCCTGTCTGCACCTTCTAAATGTGGGAGCTACAGGCAGGCCTCCATGCCCATCAGCTTCTACATGAGTGCTGGGCACCTGAACTCCAGGTCTGAGGCTTGCATAGCAAGCGCTTTATCCATCAAGCCATCTCCTTAGATCGCAATTTTTATTTTTTGAAATATTTTTCCTAAGTTTAGAAGTTCTCCATAAAATAACCCTATTTTGCTGCTCCCTGAATAAATATTTTGAAGTATTGCATCATTTGAATTATTTGTTTTTAAGATTTTGCTTTGCTACAATTTCTAATTTATTGAAAAATTGTAAGAGCACCACAAGGAACGCTGGCACATCTTTACCAATTCCGCTTCATCCCACGCACTGTAGTGCTCTCCCTTTTCTGTTTCCCGGTCTCTCTGTCCGTCTCTCAGCATCTCATATACTCATATAATTGTGTGTACATATGAAATTTTTTTTTCCTGAACCATTTGAGTTCAAGACATCATGTCCCCTTTCTACTGATTTGTTTGGTATGGATTTTCGGAGAGTAATTAAATTCAGAAAGCTTAACATTATTAAAATGCTGCTATCTAATGCATAGTCTCTACTTAAATTTCACTTCTCACCCTAACAAGGTTGCTATAGCATTTTTTTTTTCCCTAGCCCAGGGTCCAACCCAGTATCATGTGCAGAGATAGTTGTTGGTTTCCTTTAACCTGAGGCTGTTCCCCAAGTTTTGTCAGTCTTACTTAACCTTGACATTTTAAGAGAGAACAGCCTAGTCGTTTAGCTGGATGTTCCTTAACTTGGCAGAGGTTGAATGATACATCCTTCTGGGTGCATCGCATCTGGAGGCACAGGATATTAGGGTATGCCAATGTTAATGGTGCTTAGATCATTTGGATAAGATGGTGTCCACCAGTAAGGCAGATGCGCATTTTTTGAAGGTTATTTTGCAATCACATAACCATGCTAAACTTTTACCCGCTATTTTTAACATCAGTTGATTTTATCAGTTGCTCTGCATTTGGTCAAGGAGATATTAAGTTAGCTCAGTTTAGCTCTTTGTCTTTTGATAGTTTCTCTTGACACACTTTAGTATTCTTTCTGTTCCAACCATAGAATCAAGCTTCTCTCCTTTCCCTCCACAGAGCTTTGGCTTTGTAAAGAATACTGTTTAAGAACATAGATCGCCCCTCCTCCCACACACACTCGAAAATAGGAGAGAGAGTAGTTGGGAAGAAACTGGGTGTCAGCAGGAGTAGGAGAGAGATTAGAGAGTGCAGAGGGAGGGTGGAAATGATCACACTGTGTCAGATGCATAAAACCGACAAATTAGAAAATGAACTTTAAAAAGCCCTAGATTTGAGCACAAATGATCTTCTTAAGTGTGTCATTGCTTACAGGCCTCTTAGCGGTAGTTCTCCCTCCATTTGTATAAATGATCATAGATTTGCTAACTTCCAATTCAGTGCAGCATTACAGGGTGTATTTTAATATTCTCTCTTCCCAGTTCTGCAACTACTTTCTCCCATAGTAAGAAACAGGCTCTCATTCTCAAAATGATTATGAATTTTCCCACGCTTGAAAACATAGAAAATAGCTTCAGAAGTGCTTGGTTGTATCATTGTGAAAGTTAGGCTTTCTAGCCAGAATTAATTATGTTACAAATGACTGTTATCCACCATGTAGTGCTGGGAACCTAACCTAGGTTCTCTGGAAGAGCAGCCAGTATCCATAACCTCTGAGCCATCTCTCTAACCCTGAGTTTCTTAATATACAGATATAGCTCCATTTGTTTAAATCTGCAATTTTGTGTGTTTCTGTTTGTTTTTTGGGCTTTTTGAGACGGGGTCTCCCTGTAGCCCCAGCTGACCAGGAACTTCCTATGTTGTATACCAGGCTAGTCTCATTCTTACAGAGATCTGCCTGCCTCTGCCTCCAGAATGCTGGGATTAAAAGCATGGGCTTGCCATGCCCAGCCTTAAAGGTATAATTTTATTTCAGCAATATTTTATAGTGTTTTGGTGTCAAGGTCTTAGATGTCTTTGCTAAATGTATTCCTAAGAATTTTATGCATTTTGAAACAATTTTAAATTAAATTGCTTTAAAATTCAAAGTGTTTGCTGCTAGAGTAGAAATTTTATACATCAGACTTTTTAATGAGTTTTTAAAATCAGTGACTTATTTGTAGTTCTGTTGATTCCTTAAGTTCTCCCACTTAATATTTTGATGTCTGTGGTTAGAAAGGTTTTCTTAAGGCACTCCATCTCTTAGTTTTTACATTCCTTATTCCAGTGGTTAGTGCTTGTAGAGTGTCTTTGTACACTTATTACATCATTTCTGATGGGTGATTTGTGTCACTCATAATATTGTGTTCCTTTTAACAACATGAATTTTTTTTGTTTTTGTTTCTGTTTGTTTTTTATTTTTTATTTTTGTTTGTTTTAAGACAGGATTTTCTTCTGGTAGCCCCAGCTAGCTGGAACTCACTATGTAGACCAGGCTAGCCTTGATCTCATGGAGCTCCACCTGCCTCTGTCTCCCAAATGCTGGAATCAAAGGCTCATGATACCAAGCCTGGTTCTTTCTTCTTGTTCTTAAGATTTTCTTTTCATCTTTGGTTTTCCTTTGCTTGATTATGACATGTCTGAATGTGGTTTTCTTTGAATTTATTCTTTTGGGAATTTGTTGAACTTTTTTGATTACACTGTGGGGCAGTTGGCAGATAGCAAATTCACTACAAGAGAAAAAAAAATCCAAGATCAGATGACCAAGCAAAGCACTATGAGCAGAGTATATGGCTAAGGCTGCAAGATTCTTCCTGTGCCACCTTCTAGGCACTCGGGCACACTTCTAGAGAGGTGTGTATGATAGGAGGTAGGAAACTATGGTTTTGCTATGTAGTGAGTATTGATGACTTAATACCTCTATTTTCTTTAAAAAATTTTTATTTTTCTAAGTTTTGTATGTATGAGTGTATTGCGCTCATATATGTAAGTGTGTCCATGTCATGCTCTAAAAACACTAATCTCTAAAGGGAACATAATGTAAACTGTAGTTTTGCTAATAAGATTGACTTGTTACCTATAGTACTAGATATATCTGTTAGCTATTTTTGTGATTGATATGTCCCTCTTTAGCTATGTGGAGAATGAAATAAGACTAGACCTTTTTTAAGATTAAAATTAAGTAACTGTGCCCTTGGTTCCTCTGTTAGGGAAACACATCGCCTCTTCTTCAGGGTGTCTTCTTCTCTCATGTTACCAGAGAACAACCAAGACTTACTTCACCCTGGTAACTGCTCTTGTGATGGGAAAAAGCTGGAGACTGAGAAACTCATCCAGAGAGTGGTATAGTTGCTGATGGGCTCGGTGCTTGTGGGATTCAGTCCTTTTTCACTGCTAGGAGAACTCTGTCAGCCACTCCATTCGCTGAAGGAAAGGATATGGATACCATTCACACCAATGCCACTGGCCTGGCAGGAGTCTTTCATGGTAGGGTATTAGAAAATAGAGGCACTGGGGCTGGAGAGGTTGCTCAGTGGGTAAGAGCACTGACTGCTCTTACATAGGACTAGGGTTTGGTTCTTAGCACCCACATAGTGGCTAACAGCTATCTGTAACTCCAGTTCCAGGGGATCCAATGCCCTCTTCTGACCTCCACAGGCAGTGCATGCCACGGGTACACTTACACACATGCACGCAATATACTCATACATATAAAAATAATAAATAAAATATAAAAAAGAATGATATACAGAAAGCGAAATTTACATGGTTATTTTTAAGTTGTTAAATTTGCAAAGAGTTACTGTTTTTGTGATCTGCTTTTACTCCGTTGGGTCAATGTATAGTTTTTGAAATGTTTATCTGCCTTTGGAGATTTCAGTGATGAGAACATTTTAAGAACCCTTCAAAGAAAATCCCTATAGTTCTTTAACTGTAGTCACCTATTGGCACATGGTCAAGATAATTCACAATGAAACATTTGTCCTTTGAGATTAGTCCACATACATCAGGCAACAGCTTGTCTAGACAATTTCATAGTCCAGAGGTCTTGGTGAGGAGACAGGCTATCTGTATTGTTTTAAGATGACTCATAGAAGAGTTAAATTCTTTGGTCTTTTCTAGGGTCATGTGGTCAAATATATGCTGGATATAGTATTTTTCTTTCTTCATCCACCCCCAGCAGCCACAAGGACCTGTTCTTTTCTTCCTCTGATGTCTTGGTTAGTTTCTTCGTCCCTCCTCCATTCCCATCTTTCTATCCACTCTGGGATGAGGGGGCAGTGGAAGAATGTCAGTTAATAGCTTCACATAAATTTTTGGTTGACTAAACAAAGAGTGTGCAGTCTGGTAGGGAAGTTACCTACTAGGAGATGCTGCTGTTGCAGTCAGGGTGAACCCACAGTTCTACACAGCACGTGGAGGAAGCTCAGGGTGGGAGGATCCAAGGAAGTTTTCTATGCTGGAAGATTCATTAAAAAACGTAGAACTCCAAATGGAAAGGCAAGTAAGGGCTAAACTGTAAAAGAATTTGAATGACATTGTAAGAAATTCAGTTTTGAATATGAATTATGGAGAATCATAGGATTCTTAAAAGTAGCTTGCTAAGGTCTTAGAAAGCTTGTGATATTATGCAAGATGAAGCACGTTTGATGGAACATGACTGAAGTAGAACAGGTGAGAAATTGTGTGGGCCTAAAAGTGGGGGCAAAGAAATTGTGTAAGAGGAGACAATCAAGAGGAATTTAGATTCCTCAGAATGTGGTCACTAATTGGGTGTAGTATGTGAAGGTTGAATAAGATTGGGAGGAGATAAGGAGAGAGAGACAGGTGGACAGAGGTAACATTGACCAAGAGAAGAGAATGAGAACAGGAGGAAGTTTGTTCAGGGGTAGGTGGATGTTAAGGGTTTCTTTTTTTTCCATTTTATTTGTTATTTTTATTTTATGTGTATGAATGTATTGCCTGAATATATAGGTAGGTTACAGCTATGTTGTGCAATGACCTTGGAAGTCAGAAGAGAGTGTTGGATCCCCTAGAACTGGAGTTTCAGACAGTTGTTAGTTGTCATGTGGGTGCTGGGAATCAAACCCAAGTCCTCTGCGAGAGCAGACAGTGCTCTTAACTACTGAGTCATCTCTCTAGCTCTGGATGTTTAGGATTTCAAGTATCTCTCAAAGGCTCCTGTGTCGAAGGCTTTGTTGCCACGAAGCTGTGTATATAGGCAAAGCTATGAGGAGGTGACTGGATCTTGAAGGTTCTGATTCCATGAGTAGATTAGCATATTGATTGACTTACAGCTTAAATTGGAGGGAGAGACTTGTCATAAAAGCGAGCTCACCATGGGCCTCAAAAAAAACAAATGGGCCTCATGACCATGAATTGAACCCCTTAACACTATGAGAAAAACACATTTCTTCCTTTTAAAATGATTTTAATTTTTTTGCTTTGAGATGGGGTGTTGCTGAGTTGCCCAGTTTAGCTCAGACTTGTGTTCTTCTTGCCCCAGACTCAAGAACAGCTGAGGTGAGTGCCACCATGCCTACATTCTCCTCCTTTTGTTTTTCTCAGGTACTTTGTCACAGTGATGGAGATCTGACTAATACAGAGGGCAAGAGGTTATGAGTTTTTGAGTGTATTAGAGTGTAATAGAGTATTAATAATCAGCTGTCTAAAGTAAATGATAATAAGCAAGGTGTTTTATGTTGTTACAACTGGTAATAGAAACTTTTCAATCCTACTAACATTATAATTTTCATTTTTTTCTTAATCTATTTGACCATGTGTAAATATATTCCCATGTCTTAAGGTGACTCAAATAAAGGTTACATTCTTTGGTCCTTTCTGGGATCCTACAGTCAACCATATACTTGGCTCTGTGTTCTTTTTTTAACCATCAGCAACAGTTACAAGTCTGTATCTGTATAATCACTATGATGGATTAAGAAGTGTGTTTTAGGACTGGGACTATAGCTCAGTTGTTAGAGTGCTTGCATTGCATGTATGAGGCCAGGGGTTCAATCCTTAGCACCTACCACACAAACCTTCAAATATGTACTTTAAATATCTTTCATTTATAATATAGTTTGATATTTTAGCACATAATACTCCATAGATCTTTATTGTATTTTCCTCTGTTCAACTGCTCTAAGTAGGTTTTATCAGTGAGGAAGAAGAGGTTCAGAGATCATTGGCAAGTACTTCAGCTGGTATAAAGGGAAGCCAGAGACTAATGCTCATGAAATGGGCCCGCAGAAGAAGCAAAACCTGAAGCAGAGGTCAGAACTGGGAGAGGAAGCCAAAACCAGCCAAACAAAACCATCCAAATTAAACAACCCCTCCTCAAACAAACAAGCAAACCCACCACTCCCACCAACAAACAGGGCGTTGTTCACGCAGTAACTTGAAGGGGCCACCAGCTCACAGCAGAAGCAGAACATTGCTTAAGGCTGGACATCTGCCGTGAGGCTGGAACAGCACGGAAGTCCACTTCAGGAACCCCAAGCCGCTCACATTCAATGGCATATGTTAATGGAACACCTACAATGAGCTTGGTTAAAGGCTAGGAAGCAGGGAAGTAAAGATTAAGCCAGGTTTTCCTCTCCCGGGGCCTCAGAACAGCACAGGTCTCACAATTGACTCTATACACAATTGTTAAGTTCTAAAACAGAATAAAGAACAAAACAACCTGGGTACGAGAAAGTACTTAATGCTAGGTAAGAGTTCAGTGAAGAGAGAATAAAAGGAGTTAGACTTGAGCTGAGACTTAAAAGGGCTGGGGAGACCTTTGTCAGGGAGGAAGAGAGGTAAGGACGTCACACTGACAGCAGAGAAGCGAGACAAAGTTTGGCGTCTGCAAATTTGCGTGATTAGATACAAGGGAGCATGAAACATCCTACCAAGAATGGTTGCAGAAGGAGACCAGGGTGAAGGGTGGACATTTTACTTCCAACTTAGTGGCAAGGATTCCAAGGCAGGCCAGTGGGGAGGGCAAAGGGGTGGAGGCAATGCACAGAGCCTCTTTCCAGCACAGTCAGCGAACACTTGGTGGCTCCAGTGCTTTTTAGTAGTCCTTATACCGCGCATGTTCAAGGAAAAGATGAGCGACTAAACATGCACAGAAGGTCTGGCAGTAAATGACCCTCTTTTTACTCTGGAGTCTAAACTTCAGCTGATTTTCAGCACATCTGTAAGCTGCGAGCATCAAACATCTTATTACTGGGGACTCTGTTTCCAGCTCTCTACAGTAAGCATCCACGGAGAATTGAGTGAGAAATGAATACCTGTCAATTTGTGGGAGAGAGGGCTGCATGAAGACAGAGTCCAGCTCACCTGGGTGTTAGGGATGAACAGATCAGTTAGCAGGACAGGCCACTCACTCAGGCACAGGTAGCAGGGTGTGCACAGAGCTTTAGCCCTAGGACAAGGTCACTTAGCAAAGTAGGCAAAGAATTTCTTTCCAGTGTGGGGACATTTTAGGTCCTGGACAATATGTGGTGAATAGACTCTGTAGGAAGATTATTCTGGCTGAGAGACAGGCTTGAAGACTCTGATTATATTTACATTTTCAATTTCTGGACCGTCATGAAGTAGAAGGAAACATTCATCTAATTTCCATAATGAGCCCCTTAGTCTTTGAGGTTCTGGAGTTTGGAGTAAATGTAGGGATGATATAGAAACTTGGCTCCAAGCCCAAGTGAGTAGCAGAACTCAACAGGCATGTCATCTCTGCACCATCCGCCATGGCTTTTCCTGAGTGTTTTTATCTGTGTTTGCTTCAACCACAGGGGACAATCTGTTCAGTCACCAGAAGGGATACCTTCAAAGAGTTTTCTTGGCTAAGTTCCACTCACATGGTCAGCCGTGACCTCATCTTACTGCAGCTGGGGCCCTGCATTGGGGCAGGATAGCTTGAGCTTCTGCTTGCCAAGGAAGCAGAGGGGCCCTTGGTTGGAAAACCTTGTTTCAGAGCACAGAAGAACCCTCCAGCTTGTTTGATGAATGTTTTGCCTGATTTCTTTTACATTTTACAATAATTTAGCCCACTGCCCTGGTTCTTGTCAAGAGCTTGGCAGGGATAGCCAACTGTATGTAATCTCTTCACAAACAAATACAAAGTGGGAGGTTCGGGCGAGCCAGGATGGGAGAGTGGGGCTTTTCACTTCGCTGACATAAAATCTGGAACTTTAAGAATAGAAATACTGGTTCAGATTTTCCTAAACTAACTTGTGAACTTGGTTTCCTTCCGTGATCATAATATTTACCTCATGGAAAATTTCACACTTCTCCCTAGGTGTCTTTTCAAACTCAGGACTGCTCAGTGTGGGCTCCATATTCTCTCACTTAATTTCTCCCTCCCCTTCCTTCCCTCCCTCCCTCATTCTCTTCTTCTCTTCCTTCCATTCCTTCGGTCTTGCTCTGTTGCCCAGGTTGGCCTCCAGCTCCCGTCTCAAGCAATCCACTTGTCTCAGCCTCCCTAGCAGCTGAACTACAGGCATTTACCACTGAGTTTTCTTTTTTGTTTGACTTTGAAAGTCAAGCCTTGTGGCCAATGCCTATAACCCTTCAGAAGAGGAGCCACAGTATCACTGTACCTTTCTCCGCTTTCCTGGCTGACACAGTGTGGGTTGAATTCAAATATCTCACTGCTCTCTTCGTATCCTCCAGTATCAAAACAGTGTGGGAAGATTCATTTGGGAGGGGCTGAGGTGAGTGTGGGAGGGGCATACAGGGATTGGGACAGGTGCCCTACTGTGCCCCAGAGAAGCAGGCTGTTCAGGACCTGGACCTGCTTCTAGAGCAGGCTTCCCCAGCCAGAAACAATTCCTTCCCCACAGAACCTCTGACTCTTGCCTTTAATTGATCTATGATGGTTTCCTGGCTGCAAATTTGTTTCTGAAATGTAGATTTTTTTTTTCCTTTTGGGATTTGAATTCTGAGCTCATCAGTGTAGATTTTCTGCTGCCATGGTATCTTCTGAAGCTCAGTGTACTGTATCTGCCTGTAAGGCTAGATTCTAAGCTCAACATGTGCAAAGACAGTGTCTGTTCTGTTGTTCTGTTCACCACTGTATGCTGAGTATCTGGCATGGCAAATGGAACACTGCTCCATTGTTTCAAAATAATTGCTCATTGAAAAAACAAAGAGATGAACGTATAAAGAATGAATGAACGAATGAAGGCATGAATGAATGAATGATGTCGTGCTAGTCCAATATGGCTCTGGCAAGGAATAAACAGGAGATATTTGGCCTCCTAAAGCCATCTCAGGGAGCAACTAAAAGTTAAACTCTAGAATTTTCCTAGATTTTCATTTGATGCCTAGTTCTGTAAGAGTGGATTTCTCTGCCACAGTGAAATGGAAGTACACTGGAGAGAGGGAGGTGGGGAGCTGCCACGTTACGTAGGGCAAAAGACGCCACTGGAGTCTGACAAAAGGTAGGCCTAATCTTAGCACAGTGTGGGAGTGTGAAGCTCTTGTATGCAGAAGCAAATCTCCCTTAAATTCTGCAAGCCCCAGATCATCCCATGCCCATACTAAAGCATAACTGAATTGGCAGTGAGAAGTTCAGCCTCTGGAAATTTTATTGATGCTAGCTAATTTCTTTCCACATGATGCTGGACCACCTGAGAGCTCTTTCATGTGTCAATTTTATTTCTTCTGAGCCTTTTAGAAACTCTACCATTCTCTTTGACAAAGGTAACAATTATATCCCCCTCTGTCTCCGTTTCACAAGAAAAGGACCAGATGTTCCAATGGCAAATGCTTGATGGTCCTTTGGAGAAGGAGGAGAATCCTCTCCTGTTCTGTTTGGAACACAAAGATTTTTTTTTCTGCATGAGGCATGGCAAAATTAGAGAGCAAGAGAGAGAGAGAGAGGAAAAAGAAAAGCTGGTAGAGAGGGGAGAGCCGTAAAAAGAAGCTTGAGAATGACAGGGAAGCTAAGAAATACAGTACGTACTTTGTCATAGTTAACGAAAATGTAGAAGTTCCTAAGAATTTCAGAAGAGACAAATGCACACCCTTGGAAGACCACGAGGAGGTCCTATTCGGGCAAAGGGTGACAGGTGCTTGCGGCGGGAATGGGAGTCTACCAGCTCCCTCATGTTCGCGGCCCACTGACCAACACTCAGTTCGGCTTTCTTGGTAAGAACACTTCATGAAGTCATGAAGCCCCTGGATTCCCAGAGCTCAGTGTATGAACATGCACATAAGGTTCTCTTCTTGCATGCTTGTTTTAAGCAGGTGCTAGATTCTTTAGATGCCACTCACATAATACCTAATAGGAAAACTTATGCCAAACACTAACTGTGTAATATGGAATTAAGAAGCGATTGTATTCAAATTATAATTGGGAAATATTTTAGACTTAAAGGAAAAAATAAAGCAGGAAGAGGACAGTCTTTCTAAGGCCCAGTTTATCCTGATTGTGAAAAGGGACTTACAAAGCTGACAAACCAGCAGGTCACGGTGATGCCAGCCTGTAATGTGTGTGATCCTAGCACTTGTGAGGCAGGAAGATCACGAGTTTGAGGTCAGCCTGAGCTCCACAGTGACACCCTGCTGTGGAGACAATACAAAACACAACTTTCCTCTACACAGCAACAAAAAGAAAGCCAAAGGGATTTTGAACAAAATTCACTCTTATTAAGCTGTTTTCTGGGTTTTTCACTTTCTTTTACAATCTGTCTATATGTGTGTTATGTTTCCATCATTATAATCACAGTGTATATGTACTCTTGTGCTATTTTTGTGACACTATTCTATAGAGGCTGTTGCTTAAAGTCTTTAAGAAAAAGAGTTATATCTTTATCCCACTTCAAAAGATAATTTGATTTGCGAATTGGCCAGATAGTAAAACACAAAGCTGAAAACTTTATTAGAAAATAAATGAAAAAAAAAATCAATCCCCTTTCAAAAGCAGCAAAAATACAAAGCACCCAGGAGGAGACTAGAAATGGTTAAATACAGAGCATGTCCCCTGAGAGAAGATGTCAATTTTCCCTAAGTATCTCTAATTGTGGTGTTTTATTTAAAATACCCACAGAAATTCTACTGAAATTTAACCAAATGCTTCAAGAGTTCTCAGGGAAGAATTGCTGTAGGGTAAACTGAAAATATTCAAAGGAAGGAAATGAGAAAGCTCTGTTGGATCAGAAATTAAGGTGTTATAATGCTCAGTTAGTAAAGTTGTATGGAACTGGCTCAGAAACAGAAAAATAGATAAATGGAAATGTAATGGCAGCAGGTCAAGTATATAATTTGAATTTAAAGTATAAAGGAAACTGGTTCAACATTTGAAGAATTAGTGTTGGACTACTACAAGTCTTAGTATTTTCCTGTAGAATTAAAGTCTTAAGTCTAAAAGGAAGCATTAGTTAAAAAAACAGGTGAAGGGTTAATCTTGAGCTTAAAAGTCTTGAGTTTATGATAAAGGATAAATCATAAAACCTTAATGGGGAAACTTGAAGTTAAAATACTCTGGGGAAAAGTACAAAGTAAACAGTAAAATATGGGGAAATGGAAATATTATATGACAGAATAAATTTTCTTAAGAAATAAAAGTAGTCAGTTGATTGACTATTAAATTAACTGAGATACCACAAAAAACGGCCAAAGAACATGAAGAAGAGGTTCCTTTATTATGTGTCATTTAAACTATGTATATGATAAAAATCAGGTAAATGAAACCAACATGAAACACAGGAAAGGTTTTACTTATCAAAGTATTTTTAAAAATAGTAAATAATCTTAATGAAGAAGATGTGGGAGAATAATACACAGCTTATAGCTATGTAAATACTGAAGTATTTATGGATGCTAACTTAATAAAATGTTGCTTCCAAAGTCTTAATGTATATTTACATTTTATTTATTTATGTATTTATTTGGTGTGTGCATGCCTGTGTGCATGTGAGTTTATGTGTGAGAATAGGTGTCCCATGGCACATGTGTGGAGGTCAGAGAGCAACTTTTGGGAGTCTGTTCTCTCTTTCAACCTTGTGGGTCCTCAGGATCGTGTCAGGCCATCAGGTCCCTGTACCTACTAAGCCTGTTGGCCCCTTCATTGTCTTTTTTTTGGCTTCCATCATTAATCCTCCTGGAAATTCTTATGTTTGATAACCTTAACAAACCATTTTATTATGGAAATTTTCACATAGGTGTTGGCTGGCATGGCCGGGTCCCTCATGGGAGGGGGTAAGGAGGTGCAGAATCAACGTCACAGACCCTGGGAGACAGTGGAGCCACGATCTCATTTTAATTTTAGAAAGGAACAGGATTTATATTTTTGTCAGGCTTAGGGGAGGTCTTTATCTAGTCATTTGATGTGCTTCATTCTGGTAGGTCCTGAACACCTGATGATTTGAAGTTCATCACTCCCATTGGTCCTGGATGACTGCTAGCTTGAGAACTGCCCCAGGTTCGATTCTAGGAAGTGTTCACTGCGCACGCATGCTCAATATCCGTTCTAGCTGGTTCTAGGCCAGCAGGCAGGAAACCTGCCTGGCCTTGCCAGAATCATCCTACACATAGGTAGGAAAGAATATTCATTTCAATTATACTCAACCATAGTCAATACCTGTTAATATTTTCCATATTCTCTTTATCTATCAGCTGGTATCTGCCTTTAATTATTGCTAAGTCACTCACAACTAAGGGTGATGTTTTAAGTATGGCAGCATTCGACTCTAGAAACATAAGAGTATCATTCACGACAAGAATACTATGATTATAGTAAGAAGATGAACTCTAATTTCCTAATATTTTATAGAAGCCCCTAATCTAATTTCTACAATAATCCCTCAAATGCTTTTATAGTTAGATCTTTCTGAACAATGCCAAGGTCATGTCTTGCATTAAGTTATGTCTATTTTTTAGTAGTAAAAACAGCCCAGTGGTTCAGTAATGTCACAGCAGCCATCTCTGTTTCTCTGTACCCACCTTGATTTCCCCTTTGGGCATAAGGCAACTGGATTTATAGCCCACCAATACATCCACCTACATTTTGATGACATTTAAAAATCACCCTCTGATTTTTTTTCCCCAAGCTGTTACATGAATCAATGATGAGCTTAAGAACCTGACCTTTTGGAGTTTGTACTTACTGAATTATAGTTGAGGTGGAACATCTTTGCATTTGTTTATTGGTCATTGATTTTTATTTTTCTGTAAGCTGCATATTAATTTTCTTTACCTAACTTTTCTGTTTGGTTTATAACATTTCTGTGCACAGTAAGGAAACTAGCTCTTTTATTTATTTATTTTTAAATTTATTTTATTTATGTGTGAGTGTCTTGTGTGCATGAATGTTAGTGTACTGCTGTTGTGCAGTGCCCACAGAGGCCAGAAGAGGGCGTTGGATTTCTTGTAACTGGAGTTATGGATGGTTGTTAACTGCTATGTGGGTGCTGGGAATCTGGGTCTTCTGTAAGAGCAACCAGTGCTTTTAACTGCTGAACCATCTCTCTAGCCCCTAAACGAGGCACATTGAAGATTTTTTTTTTTTTTCAAATTTGCCGTCTTTTGTTTTCATTGCTTTTCTGTTTTTTGTTTTTACTGTTATGCAATGTCTAATGACATTTTGGTTAACAATGGGCCCTAAGTAAGCGGTGGTCCAATATGATTCTAATGGGCTTGAAAAACTCTTGTCACCTATTATTTTTACTGTACCTTATCTAGGTGAGATATTTAACTGCATAAACACCATTGTGTTACAGTTGTCTGTAGTGTTTGGTACTGCATACTACACAAGTTTGTAGCCTAGAAGCAGAGGCTATGTAGCCCAGGTGTGTAGTAAGATGTATTATTTGGGTTTGTGAAGTATATTCAGTGATGTTTGTGTGATGACAAATTACCCAACGATGCAATTATCTGAGCATAACTCTGTCAATATGTGATGGACGATTATTTTCTTCCCCCCTTTTCCCATTCAGAAGCCATTAACGTCCTCATAACTAAGTGAGGGTACAAATGTAAGAAAGCAGAGTTTGTTAGAATCTCCTTTTTCTTCCCCTTCATCCTTTTCCCTCCCCTCCCTCCCCTTCCCTCCCCTCCCCTCCCCTTTCCTCCCTTCCTCCCTTCTCTTTCCTCCCTTCCTTCTCCCCACTCCCTTTATTTTAGAGACAGAATCTCATGTATCCCAGGTTGATCTCAAACTCATTATGTAGCTAAGGATGACCTTGAACTTCCAATCCTCTTGCTTCCAAAGTACTGGGATTATAAACATTTGTCACTATGCCAGGCAAAATCTGAAGCAAACAAATGGTTCTATCAGTCTTCTCTTTCAGAACTGCTAGATCTTATATTCTTTTTAAATAAGTTAGTTAATTCTTCGGGAATTTCGTACAGTGCGTTTTGATCATATTTGCCCACACTCTTCCCTTTAGCTCCTCCCAGATCCACCTTTTCACCCCTGCCCCCAACTTCATGTCCTCTTTTGTTTTCTTTTTTAAATAACCCAGTGATTCATATTTGTACTGTTCATATATTCCTGGGTGTGGGTGCCATCCACTGGAGCCCAGTCAGGAGAAACACCATTTTAGAAAACTGATTATCCCTTCCCTAGAACCTACTACTTGTGCATAGCTCCTTAGTTAGGGGTAGGAGCTCATGAACCCTTTCACCCTCTGTGGTAGAATGTTTACTGGCTTGATCTTGTTCAGGCAACCATAGCTGCTTTGAGGTCATGAGTAGAGTGGTCCTATTGTGTGTAGAAGACACTGTTTGCTTTGGTCCTCCCTAACTTCTTGCTCTTACATTTTTTTTCTCCATTCCCTCTTTCTGAACCTTGTCTGTGTGTGTCTGTGTCACTGTGTGTCTATATATGTATCTGTGTGATGGAGATGTCATATTTATGACTGAACTCTCCACTGACACTTATTCTCTGCACTTTGACAAGTTGTTGTTTCTGTGTTAACCACCACCTACTACACAAAGAAACTTCTCTGATGAGGTCCGAGAGCTATACTAATTTACGGGTATAGAGATATGAATTTAGAGGGCAGTTTGAAACTATGTGCATTTAGCATAATAGTAGTAGTAGATTCATCCCCAAGGCCTGTGAACTCCCCAGCCATGGGGTTTGGGCCAGATTTATAGTACTAAGTACATGTTTCTTCCCATGGAGGAGCTCTCAAACACAGCAGGCCTTACACCGATCAGAGGTGGCTGGTTGCACCGTGATATCCACGCCACTATTGCAGTCATGAGCATATCTTGTTATGCTGGTCATTATTGTAGCTCATAAGGTTCACAGCTGTTGGTGGCCTTTCCCTCCAGCAGTCTACACAGCATCTTCCAGTACTATGACAGCTAGCCAGCATGGAGGAATCTTCCTGGTTAGTACCAACTTGATTTCTCCATGTCCTGTGACCCAATTCTAGCAGGCAACCAAGAGCAATGGTAATTGTAGAGGCCTGAAGAGCATGTCAGTTCGAGTTGGAGTTGTAGGCAGTTATGAGCCCAGTGTCGGTGCCGAACTAGGGTTTAGAAGAGCAGAATGTCACTGATGTTTACTTTATGACATTAAGAGAAATGAGAAGGAAGCAAAATATCTGATATAGATGGAGAAAGAGAAGAAAAGAAAGATGAAGTGTCACATATGAAAATGTTTCCTAATAAGCATCACTATAGATGATTAGAAACAGAAATAGAAGTAATTTTTATTTTTTGGCCTTCTATTTCTACAATTCATATTTTTTCTAGCAATACAGCATGACTTCTGAAATTTTGTTTAAAGAAATCATTTCATAATGGCATGGTGGTTTTATGGAACCAACAAAATACGTGCAAGTTCAGGTGAGACCTGAGGCAGAGAAGCTACAGGCTGAGGGTTGCTGGAATAGATGGAGAACCTGCCCCAACAGACAAGAGCAGTTATACTCCTGCAGGAGCCAGAAACAAGCATGTTATAGAACTCTTGGGCTTTCTTGAAAAGGGTAATATCTGCTTCCCTCCTATTACATTGAGAATGGAAAATTCTCAGTAGAAATTCTGGAATATTGCTATTAAGAGTTTCAAAGGGGTAGAAAGAAAGAATATCTGACCATTGTGGTCTTGGTAGATTCACATCAAAGGCTGGGTCTGCAGGCTTGGAGCCCTGTGTAACTCAAGTGGGAAGGTCCAGCTAGTCACATAAACATAGCCGTCCTCAGGCCAGACCCATGGGGTGAGCAGGGGAGGACACTGGGCAAACTCACCTTCTGTTTTGGTTCCCACTGGAGAACTCTTACAGGTTATTTAGTCAAACAACTAAATTGGCCCTTAATACTCCCCGCCCCCCCTCCATGCTACAGAACTAACTGTAAACAGGTTGATTTATGACTGTGTTGACACTTTCATTAGCTCCACTGTCTTCCAGACTTGTTCCTTAAAATAAGATCCTTGGGTAAGCCACATTGGGCTGTCATAGGAACTAGTTTGAATGGAGAATTTTGCCCTTTACCTACTGAGTCATAATTTGCATTTTCAAAGATCAATATACATGTTAAACTTGAAAAGTACAAGTCAGTAGAATGAGTTCTGCAGGGCTTGAAGTCATTTCCCAAAACTTGAAATCCTAGGATCCTGTGAGTGACCAAAGCTTAGAAACTTGGCATGTAAGTTGTGAATCCCATACAAATGATGCGTTCACATTACTCTTACTGTTCCTCCCTCAGAATCCCTCTTTCTTCCCTCCAAATCTCTGTTTATTGTAATCCTAATCATCCATTAGGTCCAAGTCAAACATCTCCTCCTCCATGAAACCTTCCTGGATTCCCCTCCTTCTGACCAGCACTTAAATAACTAGCCTTTATCTTATACAGTAGTCCCGCCTCCACCCATCCCCCAACCTGTCTGTGGTTTTGCTTTCCCTGGCCTCATAGTTATCTGTGGTCAACCACAGTCCAAAGCCAGGAAATGGAAAATTTCAGAAACTCACAAGTTTTAAGTTGTATGTCATTCTGTGTAGTCATTCTGATTAGTGCGATGAAATAATTTTTATTATGATACGTTGTTACAATAGTTCTATTGCTACTATGAGTTCCTGTTGCTAATCTATATTGTGCCTGACTTATAAATTGAAATTTATAAATTATCTTAGGTATGTTAAATACAGAAAACGCCAGTAAATATTGGGTTTGGTACTGCCTGTGGTTTCAAGCATGGAGGTCAGATAAGGAGGTTTGCATGTGTCTGCCTCTGACAGATCTAAATTCCATAGAGACAAAGGTAATAACTCATTCTTCTGTGAATTCCCTTAGTTCCTTACCTAGTTCTGAGAATATTCCAGAAGCTTAAAACTTCCTTATTGGAAGATGCTAGTAGTGGTGTGTACCTGAAGCACATCATATCCTTTGTTCCTCTAATATCCTTTGCCATATCTACTCAAGAACAAGTTTATAATACCTCATTTTCTAAGTGCCCCCAACTCAACCTTTTAAAATTCAGATGCCCTATTCTTTTTTCTCACAATGTATTTCTTTAGGCATTAATTCTTTATATCCTTTATATTAGAGCATATTTAAAATGATAAATTTAAAGATTTTGTCTAGTTATGTCCAATATGTTTCTTTGAATATTGTCTATTGAATGATATTTTCTTTCCTTATTTAAATATTTTTATTGAATTTATAGATCTAAATCAAATTTAGACCTCTTTCCCCAATCTGTGGACTTCTGTGTACCCCCACTGGATTTCATGCATTCTGTCATATACATTAAGTCCTATTCAGTCAAGCATTTGCACCCAAATGTCCCTCAGTGCAAGTTCCTCCATTGGAGTTTAGTCAGCCTATCTAGGGTCTCTCCCTTAGAGTAGATCTACTCTCTCTCACTCCACAGTTGTTTTCTTTTTAAAATTTTACTAATGTCTCATATTTTTTTGTTAAAACTGAATATATTAAATAGAATAATGTGGGCAATTATGGAACTTAAGTCATACCCAAGTAGATTTTTTGCACTGATGTTCATTCTTCCCACTGTTGGTATTGGTTCAGAGACTTTCAGGATCTAATTCAGTCATTTATAAACTGCTGAAATTGTTGCTCTCTGAGCTAGTAGTAATACTATTATTGCCTAATATTTTCCTTTTGTGTTTTAAATCCTATCCATACCCCTACATAACCACCTCCAGTCAGATCTCATGCATTCCATCATACACATTAAGTCCTATTGGTTAAGCGTTTGTCCCCAGATGTCCTTTTGGTGCAAGCTCATCCACTGGAGTCTAGTCAACCTATCTCAAGGAAGGTCTACTCTCTCTTTCCTAGCAGTAATCAATATCCAGCAGTTCCAAGGCTAGGGTCAGCTAGCTGCCCATTTCTCTCAATTCGCTCTGGGTCCTTGTCATTATGTTGGCATGGATCTTATGCTTGACAACACTGTTTCTGAAAGTTCACAAGCTTCCAGTGACCTGAAAGCATCTGTTTTCCTATGTTGATGGATCAACTCCAACTCTTACAACTTTTCTGTCCCTTCTCCCACAATGGTCCTCGAGCCATGGATGGGTTATGTTTTTCAATGGTATCGTTTGAATATTGCATGTCCACCAAAAGGCCATGTGCTGGTTGCTTGATCGCCAGTGTATGGTGCTATAGGGAGGAACTTTAAGGAGTTCCTCTAGTGGAAGGGAGTTAGGCCACTAGAAATGTGTCCTTAAAGGTTACAGAAGGACACCAGTGTCTTTCTTTTTCATTCCTGGCCACCATGAAGTGAACAAGCCTTTTTCACCACATGCTCCTGATACCGTTAAATTGGAAAAACAACTTGGTCTTTGGGTGATGTGACCTCAGATTAGAGATGCCTCCCTTAGAACGTCTTCCCAATCCAAGAACCAAAAAAGAAAGCAGAAGAAAAGTTAAGAACACTATTAGTGAAATCAGAGCACAGCAAGAGAATGGCTTACCTGAAAAGGGGGCCACGGTGGACAAACCAGGAATATAGTGAGAGGAAGGAAAGAAATACACTATACAGGAATGGCAAGGTGGGCAGACTGGAGAGAATTGGTTGGCTTGAATCATTTTTCACCATGGCTTTTATTGAGGGTTAAAGTGGAGTCAAGGTAGCATAGGCTTTGGACAGAGAAAACATGCCAGTACACATGAGACCCAGGTTCTGCCTTTTGGGCAAACTGAGGAAGAAATAACTAACTACATTCTATTATTGTGGGTTTAGCTTTGTAGTTAGAATTGCTCTGTGTTGCTCAAACTCATGATGTGTGTTTGAGATAAGAAAGTGTTAATACATTTATTGTTACAGTTTGCCTCTAAGCCTTGAATCTCCCATAAGCTGTCCTGTGACGGCTTCTTTTGAATTTTGCAATGGAATAGAAGTGTGTGGAAAAGTTTCACACAACTTGGGAATTCCCCATCATTTAACGAAAGACTAGCTCTTGGAAGCTTTAAGCTGTCTCTTTGAGAATCTTCCTCTTCTCTCAGTTCCTTAATTCTTTATCACCCCTAGGACTCTTATACCCACGATACATTGTGTCACCACTGTCCCAAAGCAATGGAATAAAGTGACTGGACGCTGGAGCCTCTGGCACCATAAACCAAATGCGTCTTTCTTCCTAGTTTGTCACAGTTGTATGAAGGTAACATATCCTCTTATCCTTATTCATTTAATTTCTTTTCTTTTTTAAAAAATATTTTTTATTAATTTTATTTTATGCATATAAGTGTATTGTCTATGTAAGTGTACCTATGACAAGCAAGGCCTGCAGAGCTTAGAAGGTGTCAGATTCCCCTAGAACTGGAGTTACAGACAGTCATTAGCTACCATGTGGGTGCTGGGAATCAAACCTGGGTCCTCTGTAAGAGCAGCCAGTGCTCTTAATCCCTGAGCCATCTGTCCAGCCCTAGTTTCCTATCTTTTGCATATGCATTGCCTCTTTTTGTCTCAAGGTATGTTTCTATACTATTACTTTAACAGTTGGCTATCTCTATTTCATTTCTTTCTGTATCTAGACTACTTATTTGCATATAATGACAAAGGTGTTTGATGTTCTTTTTCATGCTACAAATCCTTTTGATTTTATGGTACATTTGCCCTCATGATTTATTGAAGCAATAATCTTAATTAAGGGTCTTCTACATCACACATTCCAAGAGAATCTGCTTTTGTGTCTTGGGTTTTATTCCCTTCCTAATCCTTCATTTGTTTTTTATGTGCAATATTTCTGTAGCATTGTGCTTTTGTAGGTATCTGAAACTTCCTTTTAGTGTCTCTTGTCCTATGCCTGGGAAACTTTATCTAAACCTGTATTTTCTCTAACATAGCATTGGGTCTTGACATACTCACTATTCATGGCTGATGCTTCTGTTATCCCACCTCATATCACCTTCACTCACCTGAATGTATCTGTAACTACAGTAAGTTCCTGGAACGCTGACAGCTTCCCTCCATCAGGCCCCTGCATTTCTCTTCTGTTTTGCTCAAAGGCTTTCTTTTGGGAATTTGCTTGATTTTGTATATGTATTGTGTATGTGTAAGTATTCGGGAAGTTATGCTGCTGGAGGTAACCGTTGACCAAACAGGGATGAGAGTCAGTGCATCCTAGAGAATATCCACTGAACCTCAGAGAGCAGCCGGTCTCTCTGAGCCACCCCACAATGCCTACAAGAATGGAAACCACGTGTATGCCCAAAAACGTGAGGGGTCTCCTGCCAAAGCTTATGTAGTAATTGCCGTATTTCACTGTCTAACATGTTAGAGCAGAGTGAACTTTTAATATGGAATTTATCACTCAAGAGAATTAGCCAGGTATTTGGTGGCAAGTTGATTATACTGGACACCTTAAACATTAGAGGAAGATTCATTCTTAAGAATGATTTATAAGTACTCAGAGTATGGACTTGTCATCTCTATTCATAACATATTTTCCAACACCATTGAGTTAACACAAAATTTATGGTTTATTGATATAAGATCTTACTTAATTAACATCATCATGGACCAAGGAGTCCAGGGGCTTTGCTTTATCATAAGGAGTCATGAGATGGGCTATATAATTGATTTGTTCTACCATATATTACATTACCTGAAACCTGCAGGCATAAAAATTTAGAATGTCCCCTTGCAGATACATGAACTTCCAGCTTGTAGAACAACTCTTTTAAGGTTCAAGATGAATTACAAGGTGCCCCAGTAGGCTATTGAATGTTGTGTTATCCTTGGTAGGTAACATATGATAATAGGACAGTTGGAAGGGGTGGGAAAATAAATTTAAAATATTTAAAATAAAAATATTAAAAAGGAAAAAGAAAGTTTTGGTTCTTGGGGATGGGTGATACTTCTATCAGAGGAAAAACTAGGGCACACTGTACCTAAAGTTGTGAATACTGTCAGGTCACAAATGCGTAAAACAATGGGCAGAATCTAGAACCTAATGGATCTACAGGGGAGCTTCTATAAGTTTCTGCCTGCTAGAAGGATAGCTTCTATTAATCAAAGGCTGGCAAGCTCAAGGCAACCAATGGCTCATGGTCCACAGAAATGAAGGTCTTGGTTACTCTGTTGGAGAAGCAACCTCCACAGCAAAAGCTCTCGCTGAGTGTGTACAGAAGCAGGATGAGAGAGAAGGGAAGGTACATTAGTCACTTTTCTGTTGCTGTGAGAAGACACCATGGTCCTAATGTCAGGGAGGCACGGCAGAAGGAGGTGGCCTGAACAGAAAGCTTAAAGCAGGCACAGGAAGCAGAGAGCGACTGGAAATCCAGCAAGGCTTAAGACTTCTCAAACCCTGCTCCCAGTGCTGTGCCTCCTCCAGCAGGTCACATCTTCTGAAGCTTCCCAAAACAGCGCCACCCACTGGGGACAAAATGTCCAAATACTTGGAGCCTGTGGGGGACATTCTCATTCAAACCACCACAGGCGATACTGAAATCAATATTTCATCTAGTTGAAGCAGCCAGGTCTAGCTGCTTTAATAATAATGATAATACCAAAGAAATAACATGTAACTTGAAGAAAAGCTACAAAGTTGTCTCAGATTAACAGAACATTAACAGAAGGTAATCAGAGTGGGGGCTGAACAGATCTGAGACGGATTTGACTGTAGCAAATTCTGCTAGTAATGGTCCCTATATCACAAGGTTCAAGTTCGCCTCTCCCTGCGGGGAGGCATCTGCATATTCAGTGTTCTAGTCTTCTAATTTTCCAGTGGATAATCTGAGATTCATTTCACAATATTTTTTAGAAGCTCACAGGATACAGAACCTCAGTTTCCCACTACAATAACCTGATGGATACTACACTTTAACTTTCTTCTGTCTGCTTCCCTTTTCCACACTTGTACTTCCTGTGATCACTTTCTACATGCAACTACTTGGCTCAGGGTTTACTTTGTGGGGAAACCCCAAATAAGACATCTTTTTTCTGAAACAACTTTGCAGCTTTTCTCTAAGTTACATGTTAATTCTTTGGTATTATCATTATTATTAAATTTATTTATTTTGTTTTATGTGTATGCATGTTTTGCCTGCATGTATGTAGGTGAATATGGGTCATGGAATGCCTGTGGAGGCCAGAAGAGGGCATCAGTTCCCTTGGAATAGGAGTAATAGCTTGTTAGGCGCCATGTGGGTGCTGGGAACTGAACCTGGGTCCTCTTTGAGAGCAGTCAGTGCTCTTAACCACTGAGCCATCTCTTCAGGCCCCTGATACTGTTTTTTATTTTGTGTTTCTGTGATCTCTGGAAGGAAGGGCGAGGCATGTACCACAATGCCCAACACTGTCATCTATTTTTAAAAAATATTTATCATTTTTATTTTATGTGTATAAGTGTCTTGCCTGAAT
Source organism: Eospalax fontanierii (assembly GCA_035773235.1). Lineage (NCBI taxonomy): Eukaryota > Metazoa > Chordata > Mammalia > Rodentia > Spalacidae > Eospalax > Eospalax fontanierii. The sequence continues at coordinate 87,311,176 of CM069527.1, forward strand.
GTGTATAAGTGCATCTGTGCCATGTAGTGTCCCCAGAGGCCAGAAGAGGGTGTCAGATTCCCTGGGACTGGAGTTATGGATGGTTGTTAGTTACTATGTGGGTGCTGGGAATCGAATCTGGATCCTCTGCAAGACAACCAGTGTTCTTAACTGCTGAGCCATCTTTCCAGTCCCTTTGTCATGTATTTTTAACAGCAACATGGAAAGTAACTAACACAGTCCTCTTATTTCTGGCTCTTTCATTCATTTACTTATCCATGGAGTCCCTGTTATGTACCGAGCTAAGCATTATGGAACATTGACAACGGGCTAGGCAAGTTCCTTGTCTTCATGAAGCGCTTACTCTTTAAGGGAAGGCAGACCAAACACAAAACAAACAAGCAAACAAAAATGATTGGAATTATTTTAGAAAATGTTGGATGGGGCTGGAGAGATGGCTCAGGAGTTATAAGCACTAGCTGCTCTTTCAGAGGACCCAAGTTCAATCACCCACATGGCAACTAACAACCATGTGTAACTCCAGTTCCAGGGGAATCCAATGTTCTCTTCTGACTCCATGGGCACTGCATGACATGGGTGCATCTACATACTTGCAGGCATTATACTCATATACAAAATAAAAATAATAAATTTACAAAATGAATGTTGGATGATGGAACTGAGAGTGTCTAGCGGGGTGATGAGAACTGTTGGGCATATTAGGTCACATAGTTTAGAAACTTGAAAATGTGTGATGTGAAGAGTTGGATTCCCTAAAAAAATGTCCCTATTCTGATACTTAGAACCTATAGAATATGTGCTTTTACATGTCCAAGAGAGATTAAGATTACAGACACCATTAATACAGGAACATAATAGACTGGATAGACCCAACCTAATCACAAGGATTCCTAAAAGGGAGGCAGACATGATCATAGCAGACAGATGTGATTCACTATTGATGGCTTTGAGGTTGGAAGGAGTCGAGGAATGAGGGAGATTTCTAGAACTAGAGACATCTAGGGAGTCTTCCAGAAGGAACACAGCTCTGCTAGGAATGAGGGAGATTTCTAGAACTGGAGACATCTAGGAAGCAGAGTCTTCCAGAAGGAACACAACTGTGCTAACCCCATTTGAGCTCCATCAAATTTGTGTTAATTTGTTATAGCAGTAGCAGAAAAGTAATAGAGGAAGAGACCCTGGAGTTGACACCTGAGTGACAAGAAGATCTCAGCCACGGGTCAGAGCACTTCTTATAGATGGAGCAGAGAAGGGACCAAAGAGTGGATGGAAAAAAGGAAGAGAGGGAATGATACCAAATGAATCTAGAGGGATAATAGAAGGTCTTGTTGGCTGTAGAAATGAACTTGGATCTTATTTTAAGCACAACTGGAGCACTATGGAGGGTTGTAAGTGAGAGGTTGACACATAAAGTTTCTCTAGGAAGAATTGTCTGTGAGGAACTACGGCTATGAAGATTGAGAGCAGTGGCCAAGAAGACTTGCAAGAAGATGGAGGGATGCTTGCTGTGCGTACTAGGAGGAGGTGGTAGGCATGCAGCAATGTGGCCATGGCCGGCACAGACTGGATGTAGGGCCACAGGGCTCACCAACAGATTCGCCATTAAGTGTGACAATAGAGAAATTGAAGCTTTCTTATATTTTCTACTTGAGCTGGGGTAGACTTACCACGCGCCTCGTAAAGATCAGTCTCAAACATCTTCACTTGCTCAGGCTCCTTCTAAATCTATTTTCTAATTTTGTGTTAATTATTTTGTATTTTTTCCTAATGAGAACTCCTGAAATTGTATATTCTTAAAGTTCCTATGAGGCTTGGGTCTTATAATGAGCTTAGGTAGAGCAACATGATTTGCCAAGCTAAATCTCTTTAAAAATCTTCCTCTCTAAGACTTGAAGTCATCTAGCATGGATGGGTAGAAGTGGAAGCTCAGAGACCTTAACAGAAGAGAGAAGAGAGAAGAGTTTGACAGCCAACTCAGTAACAATATCTTAGGAGCATGGGAGACACGAGTCAGCTAGCAGTTAAGAACCTCCTTTCTAATACAAAAATATGGGTTGGGAGATGAGTTTGTTTTTACAGGAATGAAACCTACCATTCACGAAGAAAGCCTATTTAACAGTTTCACCAGGAGAGACCATTCACAAAGACAGGGATATATTTCAGTTGGTTATTGAAAGTTATATGAAACATGATGCTCACATGGATTTCACATCTGTTCTATCTCCACCTGCCAGTGTCTCTGATCTTTATCTTTGTGCCTCTGCTGTTGATTCTACCTTCCTTTATCCTTTACTATTCTTTCCAACTGCCACTTACGTATAGTGCTCCTGGTGTGCTCCATCTACCCAACTCTCTGTCCCGTGAGAATCAGCCTTGTGCCAGCTTCCTGGTTCCCCAGCCAGGTTCTAGAGAGTTGGGGTCATCATAGCCTAGGGGAGACTGTTTTCAATCCTCAATAAATACTTTGCCTTTCTGTCGAATGCTCAGAGGCACTTTGGAATGTCTGCATTCAAGGTCATAGTCATCCTCAGTTTGTTGAGTCCAGCTCCTTCTCTGTATGCTGGCCACAAGAATTGGCTTTGCTCCCACATTGCTGTCACCCAGCCTCCTGTCCACTTCCCAGTACCAAGCTTTGGCTCCTACTTCTCCATGGAGTTCTGGGACCCGGTTTCTTCTTTCATTTCTGTGTGGTCACTCCCTGGTACTTGATGTAGGCAAGGCTGGGAACAGAACTGGATGACAGACTCAGTACAGGCTGTCTGAGTGTGAGTTCCAGCTATGGCTGAGCCTGAGACAAGGATGAAAGTCGTCTCTGAGTCTGGCTCTGTTGAGGAGGCCATCTTAGGGAGATCAATTCAGAGAGCAAGACAGAGAAGCAGAAAAGGCTGATACTAAGTGTTAGCAAATGTGCCATGGTGGACAGGCTTCTGCCGGGACCTCTGGAATCACTGTCTCCTTGAAGATAAGGAGGCTAGAATGTTTATATTTACTCCACTGAATGAATTGTCTACCCTGTTGGGGGATGATTGCCAGAGGGGACACATTCCAGATTATGTTTGCCTGTCCTACCAGGGCACTGAGCAGGATGGAGAAAGATTCCATAGAATGTATCACATGGGGTACCACTGGAGTGAGGTGAGTGTGAGCCCCTTAAAGTTGTCCCCTTTGGGACAATGCTGGCACCACTCCTGTCTTCTGCACATGCTTCCTGCTTCCCCTGCAGGTCCCCAGTTCCAATCTCTCTCCATACTTTATATCATTGCAAACACTGTCCACGGAGGTAAGACTCAGAACTGATGTTCCACTCACTTGGTTTCCCTTATATAGGTGGCAGCTGTGAGAAGTCTGGGGCTGTAATTTGGAGAATGTCCTTGGTCCAAAGGTAACAGGTGAGAAATCCCTGGCCCACAGTGATGCTCTTAAAAAAGGGTATTTCAAAGGGCTGAGAGATGGCTTAGTGGGTAAAGTGATTTGCTTTAAGTGTAAATGTAAGTATCTGAGTTTTGATCCTCAGAACCCATGGAAAAGCTGGGCTCACTGCCCAGCCCCTGTCTAGGTTCAGTGAGAACCGTATCCTCCCAAATAAGGTGAAAAGCAATAAAGGAAGACACCTGATGGGATCTCTGGCCTCTACACGAGCACACAGCAGTGAGCACACCCACAAGCCAACACATGAAGGAAAGACATTTTTCCTCAGCTCCAACCAGCCTGAGTTGGCTGTGTGAGTACAGCTAATAATGCTGATTGATACTGCCTCCTTGACACTGCTTAAGTGCTGCTTTGCTTTATGATATTTGGCTTCTGTTATTACAAAGAATTAATACCAGATAAAACTGGGCAATAATAATACTTTAATAATCTGTTTAGGGCAAAGTACTGAGTGCTGCATGAAACATTCAAAATTGAATTTTTTTTTTCCTATTAAGAATCTGAAACTTCAAAGGCAGCCTGATTGCTCCACATGAGAAGGTGTTTTCTTGGAACATGGCCAATAAGAAATTTTCTTATCCAGTCATTTCTGATTTAATCTTATTTAATCATATCTGATGCTCCCTGTGGTACAGATTGAATGGATTTCTGTTAGTATGTGCCAAGTACATTATGCAAAAAGTAAAATACAGCAAACATAAACTGAAGTAGAGTGGCTGTCCTTCAAGAACAACTTTTATTTTCCGCTGTATTCTGACTGGTTTCCTGAGAGCTCAGAAGCCCAGACAGCAGTTGGAGGATGCCTTTACTAGATCTACCAAGACAAAAATTTAGAACTTAAAACCAAAAGCCCAATATTCTTCAGCAGATGGAGAAATGGAGTCTGAGAGAAAGAAGAGACTTACAGGAGGTTCTACTCTGAATGAGAGGCAGATCAAGATGAGAAAAGTCCTGGGATCCCTTTCTCCCTGACAGACTCATGTTTTAAGAGAGACTAGTGTGTCCTGTTGCACAAAGACCTTCTCTTGTTTCAGTTCTTTCTACTCCTGATTCTCGGATCAGAGATTTTGCTGATAAAAATAAATCGACAGAGAGATGGAGTTTAAAATGGTCTTTACACTAGGAAAATGAGCACACTGGGCTTCCAGGGGAGGGGTGCCTGAAAGTGGCCCCACATGCCAGGAAGTTTCTTTCCCTTTCTTCGTTCTTCTCTGAACTCCAGATTCAGTTTCTCCTCCGAGTCCTTTTAGTTTTTGCTTAATGAGACCGGTGGTTGCCGAGTGTGTGATTGACATTCAGTTATGCACAGCTTGTATTCATCTTCCTGAGAAAGGACATTGCACAAGAAAGGATTGCCAAGGGCAACGGTGGTGGCATTTCTGAGAGAGCAGCAGCATTCCCAGCGCCGAGAGGAACCGCAACCGCTGACCAGCGGATGGAGGATGGAGGACCGAGGACGGAGGAGGCAGGACTCCTAAAGGAATTTCAGTATGCCTATCCTGCCAGACATCGTTCCTTTCTAATACCTATCAGACTTGCTTGCTTTGTAACCATCCAGCATTCTGATATGCAGTTCACCTGAGCCAAGTTTAGCCTGGAGTGAAATACTCTGGGAAGTAAAATTCAGTCGAATACAAGTAAGTTAGAACATCTCAATTACGTTTAGGGCTCAAACAACACTTCCCTGTGAGCTTGAGGCCCCCAAACAGATTCCTCCTTGAAGTTCACTGCTAAGAAAAGGCCAATCTTTGACTTGCCTATAGGAAGGGCCCACACAGTGCCTTTAGAGGCTTAGCACAGAGTGACTTGCTAGGAATTTGCTGGGCTTATGGCCTGGTCAGGATGGGGTAATTGACAAGCTGGATGGACTAGGCTCGTGCCTCAGACCAGGAGCCTGGTCCTCGCGGTAGCCTGTGTATTGCTCAGGAAGACAATGGAGAAAAGAAGCAGTTGGGTTTAGCAGTTGGCACTTTCGGTAGCTCCAGCTCAGTTCCACTCCCGCCTGCCCTTCACCTCAGTGCCCTGCTCCCTGTCCTAGCCCCACATTTCCTCTCAGAGCAGAAGGACTGTGTAGCTAAATCCATGACAGACTATGACCTTGTTTTGGGTGGGTTCATTTTTAATAACGCCATGCACTTCTTCAAATTTTAACAGCAGGGTCACAGTTTAGAGAGAAGCCTTTTAGATTAGAAAGGAAACCTCCTATTTTTGTTGAGTTGTAATTGACATAAAATAAAGTGTCCATTTTTAAAGTGTGTAATTTAATATGCTTTGATATGTGTAGTCACCACTTGATTGTGGCAAAACCATCACTGCAGTCGGGATAACGAATATAGTCATCACCCCATCCCCAAGTTTTCCTCTTGCTCCTTTGCAATCCATTCCTTTCCCTTGTTTTTGATTCTGCTTAGTCAACCTCTAACATCACCAGGTAGCCATGTATCAGTTTTCTCTCATGGTGGATTGGTTTGCATTTCCTAGCATTTTATATAAATAGAATCATATATATGATATATATATAATATATATATCATATATATATCAAAAGTATATATGCTTTTTTGGCTTGGCCTATTTCATTTAGCATAATTACTTTAGCATTCATCTATGTTGGGTGAGCTTTATTAGTCTGCCGCTTTCGAAGAACTGATCCATTTAATCTAGGTTGTTGAATTTATTGATACAGAGTTATTCATAACATATTCTTACTATTGTTTAAAAATCTGTAGAATTGGAGACACAGACACCTAATATTTCTAGTGTTAGTGATATCTGATTTCTCTGTCACTTCCCCTGGCCTTTCTGATAGAAGGCCATCAGTTTTATTAGTTATTGATATTTTCAGGTCAGCAGCTCTTACTTTCATAGCATTTTCTCTATTATTTTTGTTTGTTGA